>CM069548.1:2639169-5139169 GCA_035773235.1 Eospalax fontanierii | reverse complement strand
TGTTGGCACTGTTCCCATTCCTGATTTGCTGAGCTGGAAGCTGTCTTTCAACAGGACCCTCTGGGGCCTTGCATGCACCATGAAATTTGAACCTCTCGATGGCCTAGCTAGCTTACTCATTTGTGAAGAAGTGTGTACAGCCAGCCCTTGCTCTTGTAGTCACGGCACAAGGGCATCAGTACAAGGAGCAAAGTGTGACCTGTGTCCCTCTCCACTTGTAAAGTAATCTCCTCATCTTTAAAGTGGCCAGTGTTTTTGTCAGAAGACCCCAGCACACCCACCTTTCTCACAGCAAGAAATGTGTTCCTAAGCTGGATATGATAGTGAACGACATCTATCTCTGCCCTCAGAGGCAGAGGCAGATTGTGAGATCAAGGTCACTCTGTTCTACGTAGTTCCAGGCTAGTGGGGGCTACAGGGAGACCCTGTCTCAAACAGAGTCTATTTCCCTAAACTCCTCAAACAGAGAAGTTTGTTACTGCTGTGCAACTTTAGTTGAAATGAAGGCAGCTGTTGAACCTGCTCTGTACTGATACTGATCAAATTGAATCTTACCTGCTAGTAAGTGAATGCTCCTGCATCCTAAACAGAGATTGAAAATCCAAGACAGTCAATCTTTGAAAAGGCTGAGTAACAGTGATGAAATTAGTGTTCTTGGGACTAAAAAATCAGGATAATAGTCTTTTGGTGATTCAGCCACTCCTCTATAATCTGTACAGTTCAAACCCTGATAGTGTGGGAGAGAACAAGTCAAAAGAGCTGTAGAACCAAATTCAAATGACTAATTGGTCTGCATTGTGTGGAGGGAGGAACATTTTGTTGAAGTTTGCCCACGTGCCCCCTTTTGTCTCTGACACAATGACTGGGATTAGCTGCTGCTCTGGGCATTGGATCTGGGAGGAATCTAAAACCCACGGGGCGGACCAAGGCTGCCTGGGAACCCAGGATGAAGACCCACCATCGACCCGGGTGTGGATCCCAAGGATCCTTTCAAACAACAAGAAGAGCTGTGCTCCCATTGGACCACTGTAAGGAATTGGAGGAAATAACTAGCGTTTCTTCATTATTCATGGCAATGTTCATTCAAAAATCTAATATTGCTTTTAATATTAAGCTTACTTTCCCGAGTTTCTTAGTCTGTGAGAAAACAGTGCAAACAGACGTTTCCTGGTCTTGACTCTCCCCACCCGCCCTGCTGCCGTTTTACACCGCTGCCGTGGGCCCGGCCAGCTTACGTTCATGGAGGCTGATGCGAATCCTACCGACTCAGTCCGAGTCCTCAGATCGACTCAGCTCAACTCTATTTACCCAGTTCCAAAGCTTTACTAGCTGTCCTACTGCCTGACACCAGAACCTCTGACTTCTTAGTCAATTACTTCGCTGTTTTGGGCCACAGGAAACCCCTTGGTGTCTCTGCTCACTGCCGGCTTGTGGTGCTGGCGAAGATTTTACCGGTAGGCGGTGGGGATGGGGCAGCATCCCCAGGACAAAGACAGTTTTGGAATAGGCCCAGTTGCCCTAGGACTGATTTTCGAAAGATGTAAGCTTGAAGTCACCAGTGTTTAGATGTCCCGCCTGGAGAAGAAAGCAGTCTAGGGGAGGAGGACCAGGGGAGAGTTTAGGGGACAAAGTGAGCCTTTAAATGACGCACTCCTCCTTGAGCCTGGATGACCTGCTGCAGCCGGTCATCTCTGTGCTTGTTGGGTTGGGCATTCTGTCACAAGCAGAGGGCATTTCCTAATACATTGCTCTCCCCTTGGCCTCTCCCTGCCTTTCTCTGCTTCTTTGCATTTTCTTGCGCTAGCTCCCCTTTGACAGGCTCCCACGGAGTCAGCCCAAGTGCACACATGGTCTTTCTAAGCCTCCAACGTAGAGCGTACACGCTCCTCTCACTCTTAAGTGGAGGCTCATTTACTACTCTTCACATTTGTTCTCATTACATTTTCTTCAGTAAGGCTTCATGTGTGTGTGTGTGTGTGTGTGTGTGTGTGTGTGTGTGTGTGTGTGTATGTGTGAGTGTATTGTATGTGTGTGTGGTGTGTGCATAATGTGTATATATGTGGGTGTGTGTATGGTGTGTGATCTGTGTGTGTATATATGTGTGCATGTGTGTGGTGTGTATATGTGTGTAAGTATGGTGTGTGTGATGTGTGTGTATATGATGTATGTGTACCTGTGTGATCTGTGTATGCATGTGTGTGAGTGTGTATATGATGTGTGTGTATGTGTGTGTGTGGTGTATGTGTGGTGTATGTACTCTCTATGTGTGGCTAAGTGCACCTGTGTATGCATGTACATTGGCCAGAAGAGAAGATGTCATTTTGATCTGTCATTCTCTGCCTTATGCTTCGAGATAGTCTCTCACTGAACTTGGAGCTAGATTGCTGGCCAGCAAGCCACAGAGATCCTCCCATCTCTCTCTGTTTCCCACGGCCCTGGGGCTACTGGCTCACATTTAGCCATTATTTTACCTGGGCGCCGGGGACTAAGCTCTGGTTCTCCTGCTTGAACGTCAAGTGCTCTAACCCCCAGCTGTCTCTTCAGACCCAGGAAGGTTTTCTTGATTCTCCAAACAAACACAGCCCCTCTCCTGGGAACTTGATAAGGTAAATTCTTGACCATTTTTAAGCTCAGCGATGGGAAGGCAGAGACGGGGATCTCTGGGGCCGGCCAGCCAGCGTAGTCCACTTGGTAAGTTCCAGGCCAGTGAGAGATCTTGTCTCAAAGATATCAGAAGCTGACCTCTGGCCTTTACAGGCACATGTGCATGCACACACAAATAAAAGATTAAATTCTCTCAATATTTTTCTTTCAATTAAATATTTTGCATGTTTTTATTCCCTGCCAAGTGGAGACAGATGAATGTGAGAACCGTTTTAATGTTTTTAACATTTCATAAATAATTTGTACTTTTGTGTGTAGAAAATTCTGAACAACTACTGAAGAACAAATTATTTTGGAACAAATAATTGGAATACTGTAAAAATCTTGATAAAATATTTCTAAAGTATTTTACTCCTAAGACAAAATTCAGATATAGTTCTTTAAAATATTAAAGAAAACATTGTTTTATATTGATCTCACATGATGTGAAGTCTCATAGGCCCTGTCTATGTACTTCTGCTGTTTCAAATGGAGAACACAGAATCCCAGGATTCTGTGGGCTCTGTAGGAAGGCATGGACACATTTACATACATGCAAGTAAAATACAAAAAGTAAAAATAAATAAGTGAAAAAGCGAACTCACAGAGTGACGGGACTCCCTGTGGCGTCTCCCCAGTTTACCTCCACAGCAGTGGGAAAGGGCTCCTCTTCCCACATCCTCATCAGTGACTGTGGTCATTTCATTTCTTGATGATGGCCATTCTGACTTGGGTGAGACAGCATCTCAAAGCAGTTTTATTTGCATACTAACAATGTTGAACACTTGTCAAACATTTGTTCGCCATTTGCATCTCTCTGGAGAAATGTCTATTCAGCTCATTAGTCAATTTACTGATTAGATAATTTGGGGAGTTTGATTCTCACAGTTCTTTATAGATTCTGGGTGTTAATCGGTCTGTGGTCTAGTTGGCAAAGCCTGCCTCCTGTTCTGCAGGCTGTCTTTCCACCCTACCGATTGATTGCTTTGCTGTGCAGAAGCTTTTTAATTTGGTGCGATTCCATTTGTAAGTTCTTGAAATTATTTTCTCAGCTATTAACCTTTTGCCAGAAAGTCCTTGCCTGGGCCCATATCAGAGCATGTTTCTGGCTAGCAGTTTCAAAGTTTATGGTCTGACGTTAAGGACTTTGATCTGTTTTGTGTTGGGGTTTGGAACAGGATGAGAGATATGGATCTGGATCTAGTTTCTTCTGCATGTAGATATCAAGTTTCTCCAGCACCGTTTGTTGAAGACACTGTCTTTTCCAAAATATGTTTTGGAAATCTTTGTCAAAAATGAGCAGGCTGTAGCTGTGAGGGTCTGTGCCTCTGTTCCCGATCTTCTTTTCTTGGTCTACATGTCTTCTTTGTACCAGTAACTTGCTGTCCTTGTCCCTATGGCTCTGTGGCTCTGAGATCAGGTTCCTTCATCGGTGCTCTGCTGCTTGGCCTTTCGCCTTCATTCGAGTTTCTGTATGAATTGCAAGACTCTTTGAGAAACGTCAATGGAATTTTTATGGAAACGGCATTGACTGTGTAAATCACTTCAGGTAAAACAGCTATTGTTATAATATTAATTCTGCCAGTCTATGAGCATGGGAGGTCTTTCCATCTCATAGTTTATTTTTCAGTTTTTATGAGTATCTTAAAGTTGTTATTGTAGATGTTTTTTACTTTGTTGGTTTATTTTGAGGTATTTAATTTTTGGAAGCAATTGTGAATGGATTTCCCCCTAATTTCTTTCTCAGAAAGTTTATTATTGGTGTATAGAAAAGTTATTGATTTTTGTCTGTTGATTTTATATGTTACTTTGCTGAAAGTGTGTAATATATCTAAGTTGAGGTCTCAGGGTCTTTTAAGTATAGGGTCATGTCTTCAAATAAGGATACTTTTAATTTGGTCCCTATTTGCATCCTTTTTATTTATTTCTCTTGTCCTATTGCTTTAGAGAACACTTCTGACACTCCACTGAATTCGAGTGGAGAGAGATGGCGCTCTTGCATTCCTCCCGAGATTGGAGGAAATGCTTTCGATTTCCCCCATTTAGTAGAATGTTGGGTAAAGAACTGTCATGTATAGGCTTTGTCTATCTGGGCTTTTGTCACAAAGAGATGCCAAACTTTTTCAAAGGTCTTTTTCTGCATCTGTAGAGATGATCATATGCTTTCTGTCTTTCAGTCTATTATAAATGGCTACATTGATTGGTTTGCCTATATTGAATCAACCTTGCTCTCTTGGGATGAACTCAACTTGGACACAGCGTGTGATCTTAACTTGTTTGGGAAGTCAGTTTTCAAGTATTTTACTGAGAAGGTTTGCGCCTATATTCACCAGGAAAATCATCCTATAATTTTTTTTATAGTTCTGTCCTTGTTTTGTTTTGGTGTCCGTGTAATTCTGGCTTTATAGAACGAGTCTGGTAGTACGTCCTTTCTATTTGGGGAACAGTTTGAGGAATGTTAAGTCTACCTTATATTTGGTAGAATTCATTAGTGACTATATCCAGTCCTGTGCTTTACTTTGTTGGGATTTTTTTTATTGCTGTTTCAATTTCATTGCTTGCTGTCCACTTAATATCATCTTGGGGCCTGGAGAGATGGCTCTTGGTTAAGAATACTGGCTGCTCTTCCAGAGAACCCTGGTTTAATTCCCAGCATCCGCATGGTACCTAATAGCTGTCTGAAACTGCAGTTTTAGGGGATCTGATGCCCTTTTCTGGCCTCTGCAGGACAAGTAATCATACAGATAAACAAATAAAATAAATAAACTCAAAACAGATAAAATAAATAAATAAAAATACTTATAAGGAACTCACCTATCTCTTCTAAAGTTTCCAGGGATCTTTGGTTTTGGAGTATCTTCTTTTGAAATATTCCCTAATGATTTTCTGGACTTGGTTGGAATGCCATTTCCCTTTTCATTTCTAAATATATTATTTGCTCCCCTTCTATTTCTCTTGGTTAGTTTTATTGTCCTTGTTTGCGTTTCCAAAGAACCGACTTGTTTGATGAGTGTGACCCGTCCTTTTGACCTCATCGCCTCTGACTCCCATATTAATGCTTTGCTGCTTGTCTTTGGGGTTCAACTTCTTATTTTTCCCAGACTTTGTGGTGCATTATTAAACTACTTATTTGAGTTAACTCTGACAATCTGGCTGTTTTTGACAGGGTCTCCCTAGTCCCAGCCCACCTGGAAGTCACTATGTGGATCAGGCTGGCCTCAATCTCATAGAGATCCACCTGCCTCTGCCTCCTGAGGGGGCTTAAAGGTGTGTGCCACCACACCTGGGATAGAATCTGACTTTTATGTTTTTTTGGTCTTTTTTTGAGACAGGGTGTCTCTGCAGCCCCAGTTGGCCTGGGACTCGCAATGTAGACCAGGCTGGCCGTGAACTCACAGAGATCTGCCTACCTCTGCCTACTGAGTGCCACCATGTCCAGCAGAATCTGACTTTTTATGCCAGTATTCACAGATATGAGGTTTCTACCTAGAGTTATTTTAGCTGTATCACAAAACTTGTAATTTGTGACTTATTTTTATTTAATTCTAGGAGCTTTTAAATTTCCTTCTTGATTGCTCTAATGACTGAGAATGGTCAGTCTCAAAGTACCTCTGTAATTTCTCTTGTTGGTAATTTCTAGTGTTATTAAACTATGATATAATAAGGTACAAGAAATGACTTTGTGTTTTTTAGGACTTGTTCTGTGACTTAGAATTGTGTCTATTTCAGAGATGGCTCCAGGGCTGATGAGAAGAATGTGCATTCTGTATTTATTGGAAGAAATATTCTGCAGTTATGTGTTAAGGCCATGTACTCTATATAATAATTTGACCCTGAAACTTCTTTGTTGAATTTTGGTGTGGGCGACCCAGCTGAAGGCGGGAGGAGAACAGCAAGGTCACCCACTATTTTTGTGTTCAGACCTAGATGGCCTTTCTGTCCAGCCGTGTTTGCTTCATGAAATTGGGAGCTCCAACATTTGGTTCTTACATATTTACAATTATTGTATTTTCTTACGAATGATAGACGGTCTCCTTAACTAATGAGTGGTGGCATCCTTTGCATCTTTGAATTTGGGTTTGAAATCTAGTCTGTCAGATATGAAAACAGTTATGCCAGCTGATCTTCATTTTATTGCCTTTATAGATTGATGTCATACTTGGACTCTTAGTCTATGGGTGTTTGTGCCCATGAGGTATATTTCTTAGAGAAAACAGATTATCACATCTCATCTTAAAATCTCATCTCCTTGCTTGCTTTTCGTTATTGATGGGTTGAGGCCACTTACATTTGAGGTTATTATTGGTAGATGAGCACTAATTATGGTCGATTTGATGGATGAGTACTAGTTATGGGTTATTATTGGTGGATGAGTTCTAATTACGGTCAATTTGATGACTTTTCTGTTTCCTTTTTGGTTATTTCCTTCTTAATATCAGGGATTCACTCGCTGGCTCACGGTGTTGGACACAGTGGACTCCCTTTCTTTTCATGCTCTTGTGTTGGAGACTCTTTTTCCATCTCCATGTAGAGTGTTTCTTCCTGTAAGTATCTTCTTCAGCGCTGGCATTGGTGACTGGAACTATGCTGGTTTGTTCTTGCTTTGAAATGTTCTTATTTCTGTATCAGTTTTAAAAGATAGTTCTGTTACAAAGAACAGTCTTGGTACTTATCTACTTTCAAGGCTTGAAGGATAACATTACATGCTTTTCTGTTTTTTAGGGGTACAGATGACAGATTTGGTATTATTGTGATATTTTTGCCTTTGTAGATGAGTTGATATTTTTTATTATAGCTTTTAATGTTATTTCCTTGCTTTTTATTTATTTTTTTAAGATTTATTTTCTTTCTATCGTGTACACATATGTACACATGTGTACACACGTGTGTGTTGTGTGTGTGTGTGTGTGTGTGTGTATACCCATGAAGGGCAGAAGAAGATATCAGATTCCCTGGAACTGGAGCTACAGGGAGTTGTGAACCCCTTGATGTGGGTGCTTGGAACGAGACTTGAGTTCTCTTCACTAGCAGCGAGTGCTCTTGACACATACGATAGAAAAAGAGTTTAACTGGAGTTACCCTACAACAGGGGTCCACAGGCTAGCAAATGAAAAGCCTGGTGCCGGGAGTGGGCTTCCTCTTTTGGAACTGTTGAGCAGGGAGGTCCCCTAGGCCCTGGAACAACACCTGCTATTGTCACTGCATCCGCCAGAACTGGGTGGCTTTTAAAATGCTGGTTTCCTTTCTGAAGCTTTCTTTATACTGTTGATCTTTCATTTCTGTTACTTCTCTGCTGTTCATTTTGCTGGCTTTCCTCTCTGACCTCAGACAGAACCCATCTTCCTGTTTGCATCCACTGGGGTCAGTGGCCACTCTCGCTAGTGAGCTCCTGAACTATCAGCATCCTCTGGTGGGGCTTCTTTCAGAGTCTGAACTCAGTCACTGAGGAGCCCTGAGCTTCTGGAGTGTCACGCTGCCTTGTGCTCTCATGGCTCTTGTGCCTTTCAGTTGGCTTAGTGACCTCTTCTACTTTTGTTTCAGGGTCTTTGTGTTGAGCAGTCTGCTATCAGGACTCAACTTCTAGCCCCACTCAGAGAAGAGAAAGCAGAAGGCTGTAACAGTGCTAACACCACACAGTAAAAGACAGAGAAACACACTTAAGATCAATTATACCCCATTAACATATCACTGATGACCATAAAACAGAAAATAGCTATGCTGGTGTGGAATGTGTCTGGACTCTGAGATTATTTAGTTTAAATGTAGAAAGAGAAGATGAGAGGAAGAAAAGGAGCTGCAACACCAGATAGACACAGAGAGAAGAGGGACTATAGAGAGAGTGGGAAGGGCAAGGGATTAAAACAAGGAAAAAGTTGCAAAAAAGGCTTCCAGAAACGAGGACACTTGAAAGATAAATTGGACACATGTACACAAGTAAATAAGAAATGGAATGTGAGAATATTTAAAAACAAAGCAAAAATGCTACAAACAGTACTGTAGAGAGAATAAAGGGAAACCGGGCAAAAACAGCAAAGAAAAAATGGGGACTGCAGAGATGGCTCAGCGGTTAGAGCACTGGCTGCAGAGAATCCAGGTTCAGTTCTCAGCACCCACATGATGGTTCACAACCATATATAACTTCAGTTCTAGGGGATCTGATGCCCTTTTCTGACCTCTGTGGAAAATGAAAGAAAAAAAATATTGACCAATAGTGGACAACCTGTGTGAAGAAAACTAGATCAATTTATGAAAGGCCATGGGAAGTAAAAAGCTTAAAAACATCTGACTAAGTAAAAGTAATGCTAAGAACTTGGTTAAAAAAACAGGAAATGCAAGAGGGTAATGACACAAACCAAAGGCGATCAGAACAAAAGAAAGAAAAATCAATGCTTTGGGATTGCTTCTTTATGAGTCCCTGACTTGGAGACTGCTGAGTCACATCTTCAAACTTTATTATTTCTTTTAACACACTTTAATTCATTTATTTTACATGCGTGTGTGTGTGTACATGTGTGCATGTGTGTGCATGGGCGTGAGTGAGTGTGCATGTGTATGTGTGTGTGTGTATGTGCCACAGAACATATGTGGAAGTCAGAGGACCACTCTTGAGGGTCATCTCTCTCCTTCCACCATGTGGGTCCCAGGGATGGAACACAGGTCATCAGGCTGGACAGAGGTGCCTCTTCCTGCTGAGACATCTTGCTGGCCCACAAGTCCATTTCTTAAAATTCCGCTAGGTGTGGATCACTGTAATATTATACATTGTGGTAATAAGTGCTTATAGTGCCTTAGACCTTAGTGTATCCATCCAGGATTATTTGGAAAGTCACCCCGAATATTTCAGTCCTCCCCTTCATTATAATATATTCTCTATAATATGATGATGATCACTATTCAAAATAGTTATAAATTACTTTTAAATACATATTTTATAGAATATCTTATCTATTATCCTACACTATATGTAGGAGTGTTTTGCCTACATCTGTGTAAGTGTACCACACGTGTGCAGTGTCCACAGAGGCCAGATGAGGGTGTTGGATTCCCTGGAACTGGAGTTATGGGCAGTTGTTAGCCATCATGTGGGTGCTGGGAATCAAACCCAGGTCCTCTAGAAGAACATTAGCAAATGCTCTTAACTGTGGAGCCATCTCTTCGGCCCCTTAGATTCATATTTAAAACATAAGTAAGCATTTCTCCATTAGAAGGATAGAATCGATGTTTTTTTTTTTTTTCAGAGTATGTTTCCTTCTGGGGTTCTTTTTTTCTAAAACTGTGTGTGTATATGTATGTGTGTGCCATTTACATGTGCCCCAGATGTGTGCAGTGCCAGCAGAGACCAGAAGAGAGCACCATATCCTCTGAATTGGAGTTCCAGGTGCCTCTGAGCCACTTGACATGGGTGCTGGCAACTGAACTCAGGTCCTCTGCAAGAGCATCAAGCGTGCTTACCACCAAGGAATCTCCCTGGTACCCCTGGCTCGCTTCTTTCCCCAAGAGTTCATAAGTGTATCCCGGAATTGCTCAGCTGAATGCTGCACTTAATGGTGCCAGGCTGGGCCACACCTGGTCTTTATTCTTCCCGTGCCTTCCCTTTGCAACTCTCTTCTTTCCTGTACTAGAGAACCTGTGTGTTTTCTTCTGAGCTCCGCTCAGGTGTCAGCTGCAGGGTGGAGTTCTTGTAGCCGTGCATGATGTGCTGGCAATCACACAGTGGTTTTTCCACGCATACCGGCAGGAATATGTAACTGATTATTCACAGTTCTCTTTCTCCTCCAGGAGGCAGTGGGAGCCGAGCAAGCAGACGTCACTTTCAGACTGCACCCTCTCTTCCGAGCTGCCACACAGAGCCTGGTGCAGTCATTACTTGCTGAATGCTTGTTGAAGCAAAAGCCTCTTTAATGAGTATCTTCAGCTGTCCAAAAATACCCAGTGTCTTTTCAGACAATAAATTAAAAAACTGCATTAATGTTAATCAAGACAATGCTGAGTTTCATCCATTTTTGAACAAATGAAAAGGTATCCAGCTTTCACACCACTAAAACCCTTCAGTCCGCTCATAAAGAAGATTTATTTGTAGGCACTGCCCCAGTGATACTTAAACCAGCAGAGCTGACCAGAAATCATCCGGACCACACATTTCAGTTACAGGTGAAGGATGTGAGGCCTGGGTAAGTTAAGGGACCAAGGGAATCGTGGGCTCTGCCAGCCCTCTGCTCGGCTAAGGCACCTGCACTGCCAGGCCTTGAGTACTTCTGGGAATGTGAGGCCCAGCCTTTGAGGCCTCCCTGAAAACCAAGACAGGTCTGAGGAGCATTGGAGGTGTGCATGCTACCAGGAAAGTGTTAGTGTTGTAGAGGGTGGAAGTTCGATAGGCTCTACTGTACATGGATGGTTTTCACTTCATACCATCTGTGATGGGTAATCTTGGCTGTCTGGATCTGGAATTAACTGAAATGAGAGAGACTTGGATTATTTGATGCCAGAAGATCCACCCTAAATGTGGGCGTTACCTTCTGATGGCAGCCCCGGAAAAAGGCCATGGCAGGGGGAGTTCTTCTTCCTCCTCTCTCACTGGTGAGTTCACCTTGTTGTGGCATTCCTCTGCTGATGTTAGAACCAATTTCTTCAAATTCCAATGTAGACTGAAGACTAGCAGACCCCAAGAATCCCTCTGGCCTTCAGTGCTAGCCTCCTGGATGGAGCAGTTACCGGATTCTCAGCCTCTTCAGTGTGGCACAGTCATTTTTGGATTAACATATATACAATTAATTATTTCTTTAGAGAACACTGACCAATGCACCATCAAATACACCTAAGAGACTCAATTCAGCTGGATAAATGGAAATATAGTTCAACATTTGGAGCCCAAACTCTGAGAAGGAAAAGTATTCAAGACATAAATGATAGTGGAAGCAACACTGGAAATATAGATATCTTTTATAAGTTTAAAGGATAAACACCTAAGAGGGACCTCATAAATACATGACCAGGAAATTCATAACATTATGAAGAATGAAGAGTCGATAAACATTAATAATAAATAAATTTGCAAAAATTGGCCTGGTATGAGGCCTAATCTTGGTTGTCAACATGACATATCTAGGAAGAGGGAACTTCAGCGGAAGAATTTCCCCCATCAAAGCGGGACAGCTGGGAATGTGGCTCAGTTGGTGGAGTGCCAGCCTGGCATTCATGACACCCTGGCGTCCATCCCAGCATTGCATAAACCAGGTGTGGGTTACATGCCTGCAATATCAGCACTTGAGAGATGGAGGCAGAGGTCAGTAGTTTAAGGTCATCCTCTCTTACATAGTGAGTGAGAGAGGCCAGCCTGGGATACATGAGACCCTGCCTAAAAGAGAAAGGGAGGGCCTAGGAGCAAAGCCCGCGAGGAAAGAAGAGAGACTTGAAGGGAAGAGTCGTCCCTGCCTAAAAGAGAAAGGGAGGGCCTAGGAGCAAAGCCCGTGAGGAAAGAAGAGAAACTTGAAGGGAAGAATCGTCAGTGTTACCAAGTTGGTAGTTTTGTTATTTTCAGGTAACGCTTACTTTGAGGAAGGTTGGAGGTTAACAGTTCAGGCATTGCAGGCTACCTATGGAAACCTGAAGAGCACATTGGATCCCCTGGAGGCTGGAGTTACAGGCAGTTGTGGGCTGCCATGAGAGTGCTGGGGACTGAGCTTGAGTCCTCGAAGAGCATCACTCTTGACACAGTCATTGCCCTGGACCCGCAAAACTAAACTAATCACAAGTTTTCACTAGGAATTCTACAAAACATTTATAATGATGAAAAACCCTGAACAGCTTCAGTGAACAGTAATAAGAATGCAAAACTTTATTAATTTGCTTAGAATGGAACACTTCATCATTTAAAGCAATTATTTGGAAACTCGTGGCATAGAAAATGTGTTTGTGATCATGAATGAGAAAAGTGGCTTCTATTGTATTGTGCCCGTAAGCATATGCATGTGTGTATGGGTATATGTATATATACATAATGCATATAGGTGTATAGATATATAATCTTTAGCTCTCTGACCCTCACAACATGAATAGTCACTGTAATCACTTATAAAAATAACTTAAATTTGATTAACTCATTCACTCCCCAAATTCATTATGTAAATGATAATTTACAAAATTATGAGAAGTTTCTTAGGAAAATTGTTAGTTATCCCTGACTATGGGAAACAGCCTGGGTGGACACTGCCGGCTTACTGCACATGGCCCTGAAGGGACCTCAGACATATCTTGCTTGTTTCTGTCACTTTCCCATTCCCCTTCCTAAAAGTCTCTATCTTCAGGTTACTAGAAGTTTCTCCAAGGCCTCCAAGGGATCTTCCAGCTCAGGTTCAATTCATATGTTGTTTATTTTCTGGCTCATTAGTTCACCATTTGCATTATAATACCTACGTTCTCTGGCGTAGAAGGGAAAAGTGATTTGTGTTTGCTAATGTGCAGCCTCCATTTATACCACATGCATACTAATGATTTCATTAAGAGTTTCATAATTGAGTAATTGGTAGTTTATATGCTTGGTATCATGCAGACATTCTTGGTGGCTGCTCAAGAGTGTTTCAATGACATTTGAGGAAATTGGAAGGTTATGATGGGTTTAGAACATATTTTATTTTTCTGTTTTGAACAATAAAATATAGTCCCTTGTTAAGTGAAAATGTGCTATCTGATGTTTTTGAGAAGCAAATTATATTTCAGACACTGAAGATAATGAGAGTTGCGTGTGTGTGTGTGTGTGTGTGTGTGTGTGTGGTTGTGTGTGTGTGTGAAAGAGAGAGAACATTGTAAAATATTTTACTGAATTTTGGGTGGTTTCATATGATACATCTTAGTCATATTTAGCCCCCTTCCCTATCTGCACCCCGCATGACCCGCCCAGAGGACTTCATGCATTCTGTCAGTTATGTTAAGGCATATTGTGCCAGGTTTGCGTACCCAGATGTCCCTTGGTGTGAGTTCATTCACTGGAGCCTGGTCAGCCTGTTTAGTTTCGCTCCCTTAAAGAAGATCAACTCTCCCTCACCCAGCAATGATCAGCTGCCAATAGTTCTTCAGCTATGCCCATTTCCCCGGTTGTCTATGCTGGTTTTTGTCTGAGTTTGAATGGGTCATGTGCATGTCAACACTGATGTAGGTTCATATGAGCATGGTCCCAGAAGCCTGTAAGATTCTGTTTCCTTATGGTTGTGCACCTCCTCCACTGGCTCTTATGATCTTTCTGCCCCTCCTCTGCAATGATCCCTGAGCCCTAGGTGGGTGAAGCTTAATATAGGAGTCCGGTCCAGGCACCCATGCTCTGCAGTCTCTTTCTCTCTGTACTTTGGCCAGTACAGTAGTAGCACTTTTATCTAAGGGTAATCAGCAGGAGGGAGCTCACGTGTGGTACTGTAAACATAGCCAAATACATGTGGCCGGAGAGGTCACAGATCTTAGAGAATGCTGTACATCTGAACAGTTCTAGACAAATGTAATTTCTTACTGTCTGCTAAATATGGATCCTTATATTTACAGACAAGTACACCTGTCACCACTCATCAAAGAAGCTTCTTTTGTAACTAATGGAGACTATTACAGAGTTTCATAGCTGGTCACGCAGAGGCTGAGAGATGCCAGCACTAAGTGACACATCTACAGCGGACCATGGAACACAGAAGAACAAGGATTAGAAAGACTACAAATACATCTCTCAACTCTGATCAGTGAAGCTCCCTCATACTACTAAGGGTGATGAACACTGAAGGCTACAGTTGGCCAAGATGTCGAGGGAACATTTTTAATTTTTGTTGCCTACTCCTGGAATCTTGTTAGTGCTTTATCTTTGACACTGTTAGTGGATATTAAGCTTTATGCTATTTTTGTATTTTCCAAATTTTGTAAAATGAGGTCTGTCATAACGTTTAGCAATAAAGCAAAAAAAGGAGAGTCTGATGAGGGCCTTAGAGCTCAACTCCAGTGACTTGTAGAGTGGAGAGGGAAACTGAGAATTATTTGTATAACAGGCATGGGAAAAATTTTTCACTTACATTTTAAGTGTTTGAGTATTTGCCTGAAAGTATGTATGTGTGCCACATGCATGCAATGCCCATGGAGGCCAGTATTAGTTGCCCTGGCACTGGAGTTACAGACGGTTGTGAATTTCCAAGTGGATGTTGGGAACTGAACTTCGGTCCTCTGCAAGATCAGCCAGTGCTCTTAACTACTGATCCACCATTTTAAGTCCTGTACATACATTTATTGTGGTAAAAACCTACAGTGTATGGCATGGGTCCTATGAGAAGTGGGTGAGGAACTCAAGTACAGCTCCCCTTCCCTGTACATCTCAAGCGCCCGTTTTACTCTATGTCTCAATCACAATGAAATGGAAGCAGGGCTCAGCAACCTTAGATTCTAAACAAGGGGACATGACCTTGGGGGTAGATTTCTTGTATTTATACTATGAATCAGGAACTGACTTGAATAACTCCAATGCTCCAGGACTATGTGGTGGAGAGATACACAGACTGGGCTCCATCCCTGCCCCATTTTCTCTCCCAGCATCAAAACAGCCACAGAGCATCTGTCCAGGAAGTCCTTCCATGTTTCCTCTTCATCTGGACAGCTTCTTTCAATTTTAAAAAGAATTTCTGCTAACAGTGTCTTCCAGCTTCTCTGGTAATCTGCGGCACCTTATCCTACAAGGACAGTCAAGCTATAGAAACAGGCTGTGGCTTTCAATACAGCGTTACCAAAGGCTTGTGCTTGACAGACTAGGGTCTACAGCAGAGAGCAGAGCTGAGGGTTACTTGGTCCTGGTCCCAAAGGTCATTCTCCTCTTTTCCTTGGCTAAAACCATGATAGACAGGTCTGCCCTTCCCACTCAGTTAGAGGGAACCAAGCAATTCCTTTACTTCAGTCAGGACACATTATGGTTCCTGGAAGTGGTACTTAACAGAGAGGACTTTTGATGTATTATGTTGTCCAGGTGACATCAGGATTCTGCTCATTGCCCCACTCAAGTCTCACTGAAGTGTTTTTTTTTGTTTTTATGCTTGAACCAGAGGGTTGTGAAGCCTACAGACAGAAACCACACATAGAACAAACAGAAATGCCTGCCGTTGAGGATTTGCTCTAAAGATCAGAGATAAATTCTCTCTTGTGCACCACAGATGAATTAGGGTGACGGTGTCATAACGATGGTGATGAGGGTTCCTTCTTGAACCCTTCTTTCCTCTAAACAATCAGCCGACAAAAGTGCAACAATGATTAACTTCAATTTCCCAGCACCACTGAGCCTGTGGGAAGCGGTTGGTGTCGTCTCGAACTCTGAACTGCAAATTTCAACCAGGCCATCGGAGTGTCCCAACAACTCCTGCTTCGTTGGCCCACTGTTTCCATCAACAGATATATAGAGTGTCTTTCTCCTTACTCTCAAGTGACCACTTCTCTTTCAAGTTTCCTAAGTACATGTGCCTGTTTAATTCATCTGGTTAAATTCCTGAGATCAGCAGGAAAGCTAAGCAGACGTTCCTGAGTTTTCTGCTGCTCGGTGTGTTCTTTATGTTCAGCTGCACCTGGTTTTCCTCTTCTTTCAAAGACACATTTTCTTTTTTAATATTTTTTTTTGGTTCTTTGAGAATTGCATACAATGTGTTTTGATCAAATTCAGATTCCCTCCCCCTGCCTCCTCTCAGATCCAGCCCCGCCTCCTTACCCTCATCACATTATGTCCTCTACTACTTTTCTTAAGGCATATTTTCTTAAGGTGTATTAAGTCTAATTTGTGTTCCCAAAATAGTCTTGACTGTAGATTTACATCCTGCAGTGTGGTCCCCCTAACCAGCATGACCCCCTCAAAGACTCTTCATCTCCCAGGAGCTTATCAGTTGCCAATAGATCCTCAGCTAGTGTTGAGGTTTCTTCATCAATGAAGCTCCTCATGCAACAGAGAGCCAGGAATACAAGAGGTCACACATGGCCAAAGAGTGGTTAGGAGTCTGCAGAGTGGGTCCCGGACAGGAGTCTTATATTAAGCTTCACTCACCTAGGGCTCAGGGACCATTGTGGAAGAGGGGGCAGAAAGACTGTAAGAGCCAGGAGGAGCACATGACCCCATGGAAACAGAATCCTACCAACTCCTGGACCTGCTCATAGGAACCCACACCAACGGCGTCGGCATGCTCAAGACTCATGCGAACTCAAGCAGACAAAAACCCCGCATGGAACTGGGGAAATGGGCAGCATTTTGCTGAAGAAAGTTTGGCAGCTGATTACTGCTGGGTGAGGAAGGGCTGATCTTCTTAAAGGGAGGGACTCTAGTTAGGCTGACTAGACTTCAGTGGATGAACTTGCACTGTGGAATATCTGTGGATACTAACTTGACACAATAAGCCTTAACACAGATGACAGAATGTATGGGGCCATAGGGCAGTGCCAGGGGGATAAAGATGATTAGATTGACTGAGATGTTCTGTATGAAACACACAGACTCAATAAAAATTTCAAAAAACAGTTCAAGATATGAAAATAGAATTTAATAAAGAAATAGAGTCTCTGAAGGAAAGCCAAACTGAAATAAAACTTGAAATGAAAATCTCAGTTAGTGATAGACACGGTTTTTGTGCCGAGGCCAGACTTTCCTCCCGTGAACTAGATGCTGAAAGTTTCCATGTGAACGCCATCCTTGCAACTGTTCCATCTCTCTTGAGTTATGAGTCATTCTGTCTCTGATAACATATTCCCATTAGCTCAAACCATGTCTGGTATCTCCCACCTGCAAACACCACCACCCTCCCCTGACTAATCTAGTTTATTTGGCTGCTGCACACCAGGCAATATCAAAACCGTTTTTGTCAAGGTTTCTGTTGATAGTTCTATCATCAGATGTAATTGATCAGTTTTCAGTCTCCATCAGACTCAACCAGTTAGCAGACTTGATACAGATTATCGCTACTGCTGCCTTAAACCCACCCTTCCCTTTAGCCTGTTTTGGCCCTTTGCCAAGCTTGGCTCTTCTTTCTCTCTGTGACTGGTCCTCTCTCCAACCATTTTCTTGCTGCTGAACTTCAGACTGACACAACTGCTTACTTGACATGTCCTCTAAGATTCTTGGCAAACATTTCAAAATCTGACCCGGGCCCTCAAACCAAGCTTTTATTTCCTCTATGTAAACCCTTGCTTTGCTTTTCCTCGGGTTAAATGACCATCCCATTCTTACAGTTAAGGCAAGGAGCATTCAGTCATCCTCGACTCCTTTTTCTCATATATTACATATCAATTCATCAGCAAATTCTGTCAACTCTTGTTTAAGTATGCAAAGTCCTATCCACCTTTAAAATTTCTCTCTAGGTTGCAGTTATCCCTGCCTGGCTTGGCACTAACCTTTGGGCTTGTCTTCCCACCCTCATCGTTCCCTCTGCAGACTCTCCACAGCAGCCAGAAGGATTTTATTTTCTCACTAGAGTGAAGTCTGAGTCTTCAGGCCTAAACTCCACTCTACATCACCTTTCCTGGCCTCATCCTGAGCTCAGGTGGCACAGGCACACTGGCTTCCGTCTTTTTGGTACTACAAGCACATGCTAATTTTGGACGTCAGGCTCCCCCTTTCTCATTGTTTTCAAGCCATAGCTCCGGAGTTGTTATCAGGTGTCTGTGTGTGATCCTCTAATGACACCAGTTACTCTCAAAGCCTCACCGCACTTTGCTTATTTTTATGTCTGTTGTCATCAGCTGTTAACAGATTTTTTCTGTGTCTTCTTACTGAAATACTAGCTTCATAAAAAACAAACCCTGTCTTAATAATGCGTACACATTAGCCATTCACATGTACTTTCATGTGTGTCTACACACATATATGTGTATGCCTCCCTCCCTCCCTATCTATCTATCTATCATCTATTGATTATCATTTATCTATCTACGATCTTTTTCTCTATATCTATCGATCGATTGTCTATCATCTATCTTTTATCTATCATCTATCTACCATTTATCTATCATCTATCATTTATCTACCTATCAATCTATCATCTGTCTATCAATCTATCTATTATCTATCATTTATCTTTCTATCATCTACCATCTATCATGTGCACATTTTCAATTTGTTTGGAAAGGTTGTGGTCAGAGGACTTTCAGCCGGGCTTAGGGAAATCTCAGGGTTTGGGTTTCCCATATGCATGAACTCTAGTTCCCAGTGAAGACTTTCTCACACGGGTGAACTCTAGCACCACCTGATTTGAAAGCACATTCTGTTCATTTTCTCACCCAATTTTGACTTCTGTTAACACAACCTAGTATTCATGGCTCACATCACACCTAACCAAAGCTAATACTTATGTGTGTTTTTAAACCACCTCATGTTGATGCCAAACCTGTGATCTACCTTGACTCACTACTCTCCCCATTTTGGTTTCAAATGCCACTTGGTGAACCACTGGCGTCATCTTCTGTAACAAACATCCTGCCTGAGGTGTCACATATTCTATTGCAGTCCATGTGCATGTAAATGCATCCATCAGTCTTTGGGAGGTGTACAGCTTTCAGTTATGACCTAACGACATTCCCCAAAAGGCTCACCTGGCACCAGAGGGGAGGGATGCTGTCTGCTCACTACTGGGTTTGGAGCCAGGTCTTTGGTCCTGTGGAGCCTCATCATTTGTTCTTTGGCTTCTCATTTGCCACTGACTGGCATAGATGATATTTTATTCCTAAGAAGTGACCATTGGGAGCACCAGAATCCTCCAAGAAAGGCTCATGGTTGTTAGTGGGAGTAATGATTGCCATAATCTTTCCAAAGACAATCTAGAGAAGCCCACGCCATTATAGCACGTCCATACGTGTGGCCCAAATCTCACTGCACATAGTTTACTTTTAAGGGCATATTCATTGGGATGTAAGCTCAAGTATTTCACTTGAAACACTCTTTGAAAGGGAAAATATTTAGAAATCCTCTAAGATTGTTAGGATTTTAGTTAAAGGCTTTGGAAAATGAATTTGTAGAAAATTTGTAATAGATGATTTAATTGTTTTATTGTGTATTGATGTGTATATGCTGTGATTAAAAACTATGTTGTAGAACACTGTGTAACATGTAAACACATTAATTTGTAATTCCTTACATGATTATGCAAGCCTTATTATGATTAGATTTTCAATAACTCACAGTAGAGTTTAGTAATTTTAAGCTATCTATTGATCTATCATCTTTTATCTGTCTTCTACTTGTCTGTCACCCATCTAATCTATAGATTTCTGTAAATTCAGATATTGTAAAGTACACCAAACTCTTTAATTTAGAAATCAAACTACTGGGGTTTTGTTAGTGGAAGCCCCACCCTCCCTCACCCTTCAGGGTCTCTGGATACTGATAAGGATGCCAGGACCCCATGACTGGATACTGATAGGGATGCCAGGACCCCATGACCGGATACTGATAAGGATGCCAGTGAGAGAGTGCCTGTGAGAGAGTGCCATTGAGAGAGTGCCATTGAGGCACCAGTCATGACTCTTGGTACTTTTATCACCATTTGTCAAAATAAAACCTTCTTCTTTATATAGAAGCCTGCCTTAAGTATTTCATTACAGTATTACAAGTATTGTATTACTATAAAAATGGACGAAAGCAAAGGTGTATAAGAGTAGTAGACTACCTTCTGTAGGTGGACGTTTACAAGTTAAGGTATACTCTGACTAATAGCATTCTTACTATGCTTATTATACTCTTTTGTGCCTATTCTAATACTTTATGCAACATTAAATTTCTCTACAGCGATTATCTGGCGACTTAATCCTCGGGGTGTCTGTCCAGAATCTGGCATTTTTATCCCTGTGACTGTGGAACTCTCAGAATTTCATTGTAGAGTGGCAACATGCACTTCTGATATTGAGAAAACATTTATCAAGAGACTCGTTGATTACAGGATGCTGTGCTAGGATTAAAGTATTAATCCCCAACTTACTGCTTGTCTTACTTAATACAAACTGCAGCTTCACACGATCCTACCTCCACCTGCACAAAACCCTCCCAAAAGAGCCAAAGTGCATCCTTCCCTTCCCGTGGTAACCACTACAAGTCTAGGCTACCACATATCTTGTGACAAAGCAGTCCCAGTCTAATCACTTTACTGTCCATGACTGAGACAAGAGAGAGAACAGAAAGCACACTAGTGGTGCTGGGGAGAGGACTTGGTAGTTAAGAGCACTTGCTGCTCTTGTAGAGGACAGGGTTCAGTTCCCAGCACCCATGGCCTGTCAGGAGGCTCACAGCTACCTGTAACTCCAGCTCCAGAGGATCTGACACCCTTTTCTGGACTCTGCAGGTACCTTCATGCATGTGCACACACATATACACATATAATTAAAAACAAAGTAAAATCTTTTAAAATAGATAATAGAAACCAAATTATAAAACCAAAAATAAAAAATAGAAACCAACCTTGTGAAATTTGGGTTCTGTCTCAATTTGAGTATTGTCTCCTTCAGCATGGTCTTGCCAATTATTAGAGCACAATGGATATCAGTTAATGAGCTGGGTCAGATTGATATCCTAAAATCCATACTTCTGAATAATACTGAGGATATGGAAAATTCTTATGAAAACTTCAGGTATATATACAACTGCATCTGGGGTACAACCTTAATTTTTTAAAAAAGGATTTTATTATTTTTATTTTATGTGTATAAGTGTATTGACTGCATGTATGTAAATGTGCCTGGGTTGTGCAATGCCTAAGAAGGTCAGAGAAGGGCGTCAGATTCCCCTGGAACTGGAGTTACAGACGGTTGTTAGCTGCCATGAGAGAGAACAATATAAAACCTCACAGTTGCCCACATTCTTTCACACACACACATGTGTGTGTGTGTGTGTGCTCACGTGGCATCATGGTGGCACATACCCGTAAGCCCAGCACTTGGTAGGGAGAGGCAGGAGGATTGTGTTTTCAAGACAAGCCTGGGCCATGTTCCAAGTTCATCATGACAGCCAGGGCTATACAGCAGACAGCAAGGGGACGGTGGGACTAGTCTTTTAATGCAAGAATGAGGTGCAGCTCACACATACACACGTGTCTAAAAGTTCACTGCTCTAAATCTATGATTCTTGCAACTTTCATTGTGTTTTATACAGAAATTAGTAAATTCCTGAACCCTGCTCTTTCTTAGTAGAGTAGGAGCAAGTTTTAGTCCTTATTTATATCTTTTTTACTTTCAAATTTGTGTGTACTGAATTAAAACACTTATTAGAATCTTGCCTTTACAATGTCTTTAGATATGTCAACTATGGTATTTTGACTTCATGAAAAGTTTACAGCTTACAAAGAAGTTCTTCAAATCTGCAATCCTATAGTCTATGAAGTTGTCAGTTATCACTATTTCTTACTTAATTAAAATCTCTTCAAGCTCAGGTTTCTACATCTGAATTTTTAACACCCTTAGGGTATTATTATTCAGAATTGGTTTTGAACTTGTGTATGCTATTGTAAAGCATACACATATCATAAAAATCAGAGCAAAGTGGGGAAAGTTTGTTCTGTTTGCCCCTTAAAGTCACTTACCTGGTCACACATGACATTTTCTAAACTCTTGAAAATATTTTTATTTATGTATTACGTGAGTGAGTTATAAGGTGTCACAAAATGCTCCACTGTGACCAAGGCTTACTCTATTCTTTTATCCATTTTTCAAATTAAAATGTTGTGCATTTCATACACCTTAATCATATGCAGACCTCTCCGTCTACACCCCACACCTCTCCAAACAGATTTCATGCATTCTACAATAAATGTTAAGAACTGTCCAGTCAAATGTGTGTCCACAGATGTCCCTTGGCGTGAGTTCATCCACTGGAGCTGGTCAGTCTATTTAGCATCAGTTCCTTGAAGAAGACCAACACTCTCAGTCAGCAGTGATCAATGGCTGATAGTTCCTCAGGTAAGATGGCAGTTACTTATCCACTTCCCCAGTCTTGTCCTGGCTTCTGTCTGTCTGAGTTCTCGTGGGACTCGTGCACGCTGCCACCATCGCTATAAGTTCAGATGAGCGAGTTCTAGTGATGTGGAAAACTGTTTCCTTGTGGTCACCCACCACCCCTGGCTCTTACACTCTTGTTGCTCCCTCTTCTGCAGTGGTCCCTGAGTCCTGGGTGAGGGAGGTTTAATACAGGGGTCCTATTCAGGGACACACACTCTGCAGTCTCTTATTCTCTACAGTTTGGCCACTTGTGGCCTTCTGTATTGATCACCATCTGTTGCAGGGGGAAGCTTCGCTGGGGAGAACTGAGAGGTGTGTTGATGGTCTCTGTCCCGGGCTCTTCGCTGTTCCCTTTCTGCTCCATTCTTTTCTAAGGAAACCAATTAATAATACTGAAGATGAGCAGCCCTGTGACCTAATTGCCCAAACTTGCCCAGTTTGTGATTTCTGTGAAGTGATGTTAAGATGGCCCTACTAAGTGCACTGTGCTCAGAGGAAGACTACTGGAAACCAAGCATTTATTTTTCTCTGAATTCTGATTAAAGACATCATTGATCAGTATTTATTTAATAGTCATTGCTTTCAGATACATAAAAAAACAGAGCTAATGCCAAATACCATGGCTACTTCTCTATTCTGAACTTCCTGCTTGGGAGATGCTGCCTCGAAACGGTCTCTGATCAGAGATGAATTCAGATGCAAAGATGTCAAACCATGTGCTTTTATGTGCAGGATAATGTGAGTTAGCTACTAATTTTTCATCTTAAATACTTCATAATTATGAAGCTTGGAAAAATTAGCATTACTCCCGTACAGCGCCAGACTAGATTAATCCGAAGCACGTACTTGTGAAATTACTTCAAATGATAATCTTTGACTGTTTTCTTTTAATCAGTGCCACCTGCTTTCCTATTAATAGCCACCCTTGTTGGCCCCATTTTGTGCTTGTGTAAAATGGCCTTAGCTTTGGAGGAGGCAAAAACAAGGTTGAGATTGTCTCTAAGAGTCTTCGGAGGTAGCTTATGAACTTAAACTGTGTTACAATGAGTTATTCCTCAGACAGTATTAATTATGACTACCTTGCTTCTTTTTGGATGAGTAATAAGATTTTGCTTCAAAACCTATTTAGACAGAACTTTTTGACAAGATAAACATTGAATCTTTTCTTCTGCGTTCTCTTCAAAGAATGCTGGATGTGCTCATAATTAGTTTCCCACTTATTTTTATGACAGTACTTTGTTATGTAATGGGTAGCAAAATTCTGAAAAGTCTTACTTGACAAGGGTCAAAATGTATTCTCTCTAAAGCCATGTGACTTTATCTCTAGTAAAAAAAAAATACCCTTCTGGCAATGGCAGAAACATGCCAGCATTGTGAAGTGACCCTGGTAAAGAGCCACTTGCTGCTGTATCTGACACGGTACTAAGTGACCCTGAGGCTCAGGGCTCAGCTGGCATGGCTGCTGCACTCCTGTCTTAAATTTCAGAAAGCTGCTTCGACTCCTGTGCCATTTGTTCTTAAATACCTTCAAACAATTTCTGGTGTCGCATGTGCCACTCGATGTTGATAAAAGGAGCAGTCCCGAGGTTAGTAGCCTTAGTACTTACTTTTCTAATCTGAGATACTCTCCCATCAGAATCGTTTTTTTTTTTTTTTAAGGCAGCCTCTCAAGGGTCTCGCTAGGTAGCCCTGGTTGACCTATTGGACTTTAGACTGGAATTAGGCAAACTGAAAGAGACCGACTGCTTAGAGATAGGAGCTTTGTGGGAGTGCTATCAGTTTGGAAACCACAAGGAGTTTGTCAAAGAGATACATACGGCAAATGTGTATTAGATACACAGAAAAAAGAAAGAAGTAACTATGTTGATAGCAAGTAAATAAAGCAAATTCCTTGTTAGTAAGAATGATCAAATACCAGTGCTCACAAGCCTTACGAGTTAATTACTCAGGGAGAAACGTGAGACACGTAACAAGAACAAAGCTAATTGCCTCACTGCAGAATGGAAATGGTGGCCAAGATCAAAGAAAGACAAATGGCCACAGAAAACATATCTACATTAGGAATCAGACATGAAGAGCTACTATGTGACTAAATGTATTTTAGTTTTTGGGTTAGTGTAACTACTTTAATTATTAACACAAATCCATGATTAACTAAAGTTCGGGGCATTAATCATGATTTAAGAGTACATGTTATTAAAGGAGGCCCTGTTCATGTGGCAACATGATGTTGGCATGCACAAGACCCATGTAAGCTCAAGCAGACAAAAATCCAGCACAGAACTGGGGAAATGGGCAGCAGACCCCAAACTCAGTCGAAGAATTGTTGGCAACTGATCACTACTGGGTGAGGAAGAGATGATCTTCTTAAGGGGAGGGACTCTAGAGAGGTTGAGTGGACCTCAGTAGATGAACTTGCACTGAGGAATGTTTGGAGACACTATCCTGACATGCTTGGCCTTAACACAAATGTCAGAGTGTATCCAGTGTGGGCGGGGGCTAAGGGGAAGTGCCAGTGATTAAGATTTTCTGTATGTAATACACAAAAATTCAATAAAAATTAAAAAACAAGTGAGTATTTTACCTATGGACAGTTTACTATCAAACTTCAAACTGAATGAATTAGTTGTGTTACTCAGATAGTCATCTGGCTTCTCAACATTTAAACTAGAAGGTGATTACAAAGCTGTTCTTCATACCTTTTATAACATTACCTGAGAACTTGGCTAGGGTCATCTTAAAAATGAAAAGGAGAGGAAGCTTAAACCAGATGTTGGGGGCATTTTTTTTCTCTTTAACATTCACCTTAACAGCTTTAAACCACTTTCATACAAGCTCAGAATGTCACTGAAGCATAGAATACAGAAGTTTCCCCTTTAAACTAAGAATGATTCTATGGTCACAAGCTGGGAGTTTTCCTCAACAGACAATGGCTAATTATGGTACCTAAATATTTTCAGAATGACAGAAGATATCAGTTGCTCCTAAGCTGCTATGAGCTCATGTTTGGAGGAGCTGTGTCATGAGGGCAAGCCAGAGTTTCATAGCTCTCCTCCCCATCCTCTAGCTCTGATGACACCTCTCTTCCGTGATGTTCTCTGAGCCTTGGTGGTGGTGGGGTTAATATGTCCCCTTTAGGGGTTGCACTTGATCTCTTATTCTCTGCACTTTGATGAGTGTCCATCTCTCCATGGGCCTTTGAAGAAGGTTACAGTAGCAGGCATGAAATACGCTGTGGAGTGGGCCTCAGATCTGATCAGAATCAGACTGTTCCCCTGTAACAGTCTTTCCATTGTTGTACCAGTGGGCACATCTTGTTGGATGGACCAGTGTTGTATCATGATGTTCCAGTACTGGATAAGACCCTTGGTTCTTTTCTCCCCCTGCAGCCTGCACAGCACCTTCTGGTATATGAAAGGTATATAGCAGGGAGGAGGTTCCCCAGTTGGTTTGAGATTGATGTCTGTATGTCCTGCAGCCTCAGTGTGTGGTGTCTTTAGCAACAGGGTCTTACCACATAGTTATGGTGGGTAAGCAAGGGTAACAGCTGTAGCCTATATTGTTTTGGAGGGCCCGGGGACCTCACTGGCCAGTGCCTCATATCCCATGCCTTGCACTGTCATTTTCATCTAATAGCCCTGCCTTCCAGGAGCAGCACTGAGGACACTGCAGGGTGATGCTATTCGACTGTTGAAGTTGCATTTTGAAATCAGCATGCTGAGTGCAGGTTCTATAGGCTGGCCTTCCCGTGCTTCCTTGCTTTGGAAGTGTGAAGCTCGCTGGCCGTTCCCTCCCGACCCCCTTCCATCCCAGCTCAGTCCTTAGCCTCAGTCCCCTCATTGTTTCTTGTCACACATGTTCTCCTGTTAAAGCGCTGGTGTAAAGTATGAGAAGATTGTACTTAGGCGGAAACCGGTCATGGTTCATATTTCTTCCATTGACTGGTGATCTTTGACCTTTGGTGGAGGAAGTCACTTTGGTTACCCCTGAGCCCCCCCTCCTTTCTTTTCTGCCTTCTAACACACCCCGTGTACTCTGCTTTTTCCCTACCAGCTCGCTGTGGTACTGGTCTGATCATTTCACCTCATTACCTATGTCTGCATTTCTTTCAGGCAAAGGCTCCAAATGTCACTCTGCGATTTATGAAGTCCTCTAGCATGACACCTTTCTACATGTCAGTCTTATTTCTCGGCACCATGGCAATCTGGTTATTCTGAACAGTATTCACTTTGTGAAATAATGCCTTTCCTTAATTTTGGCGTCTTTGAACCCCACTTTCCTCCTGAAACATCTTCTAGCTGTTCTTTACATGGCCCGTTTCAGCTCTTGTTGAGAGAGAGCTTATGTAGGGTGACTCCCTGGCCCCCAACCCTGGCTAAGATGGCTTTTCTGCCATACGCTCACCCCGCAGGACAGACTTGCTTCCTTTGCCAGCACTTAAAACCATGCTAAACCAGTAAGATTCTTAAAGATTCATTGAATCCTGAAAATTCTCTGATGAATGAATGAATGGAGATAAACTTTGGCTACAGGTTTTGATTGGAAATGAAGTCTATCTAGAAGTTGCCAAATTGGAGTTACTATGGGTTAATTTAGATATAAGCAGTTTTGTTAATATAATAGGACCGAGTCCAACAGAGTATTTTAAGCATTTAAATATCTGTCAGATAAGTAGAAAGAAATATTAGCTGTAAATTTCCTTTTATTAAACAGATGTCGTTCAGATTTCCATGAGCACTTGCAATGTGTGAGCCTGAAGGCTGGATGTTGTGTTAGACAAAATTTCGGCTTGGGAACTAAATTTGACAGACAGACAAAGTGCAAACACAGTACAAGCCTTGGCTGTGTTTGGCAGAGGGCGGAGCTGTAAGGCTTGTTTTCGTGGAGGCTTTTCCTCATGAGATGCCACATTTGGTGTTTGGAGAATATTTGGGTCTGTTTCCCCTGCCGTGGTGGCAGTTATCAAAATAGGCTGAGGAGTCAGAGGCTGGATGCTGCCTCTTCCATCCACAATGTAGAAGGGATCCTTAGAGACTGCAAATTGAGCAAGATATCGTGGTTCACATCTGGAATCCCAGAATGAACTTGGGAAACTGAAGCAGGCAGACTGTCATGAGCTTGAGTCCAGCTTAGGCTACATAGTGAGTTTCAGGCCAGCCTGGACTATGGAGTGAGGCCATATTTAAAAGAAAAAACAATGGAACTCAGAGGTTACCAGAGTTCAGTTCCCAGGTTCCATATCAGGTGACTCACAACTGTCTATAACTCCGGTTCCAGGGCATTGGATGACCTGTTCTGCTCTCCGCAGGTACTCACACACACAGAATACACTCACATACACATAAATTTTAAAAAATCTTTAAGAAAACAGAAAACAATGGCATAGTGTAGTTTTCAATTATGTCATAGGATGATAATATCGTTAATAATAATAATCAATAATAAGTGTTACCACTAGTACATTAGTACTAGTACTACCATTATTACCCTAGTCTCATCAACTTGGGTGATTAAGCAGCATTATGTCTGCTTAACCAGGTGGAGCCCCTGGCACTTGGAAAGTATGCAGTCAATGTTAAATACTATAATTCTTTGTATAACCCCATTTTACATATGATGAAGACATTGAAGATATTAAATTAAATGATCTGCTTTCTTGCTGCTAGTGAAATTTAGAGAGCTAGAATTAAGATCTTTCAGTCCCTCAGTTTCTCCTCCGTACCTGGTGCCCTTTAGTGCAGGTCTAAAACAGTATGAAATCAAGAGAAATGATAATATCTAGTGGTAAAGTCTCTTTAGGAATACTTAGAGTAATCTTACCCATGATTGCTTTGGAAATAACTTTATTGCTCATCGAGAGGAGCTTATGGGTGTGTATGCTATGACATACTCAGGCACGCAAAATGCAAATCCACCTGTAAAGCATTTCATTAAAAAGCCAAATACTGGAAACTATACTCTGCCTAATTCTACTTATATATAATTTACTAAAGGTGAAACTAATATACAGTGATAGAAACCAGAGGAGGCTTCCAGTGTGGAAGGGGCCAGTGACCGAGAGAGACATGAGGACTATGAAGACTTCCTAGGGTCATGGAGATGTTCTGTATCTCAAGAGAGTTCCTGATACAATGCCACATATGTTTATGAAACTCCCACTTATTTGTTCATTTTTGCATAGTCTGGGAGCCTTCTGCTGGTCTGCAAGGATTCTGCTGGTCTGAGTTTTCTGACGGTCTGAGAACCTTCTGCTATTTGCAAGCACAGGAGACCTGACAGATACTGCAGGCCGAGAATGGCTCATCTGAGGACCTTCCCAGTCACAGTTCTAGAAGGAGCCTGCAGAGACATCCAATGACCTTACAAAACAGTAGGAGTTTGATTGACTTTTTGAAAGAATGAAAAACTGAAACTATTCATTCTCATCCTCAGATGATGGGGAAAAGCAGATGGATTCAGCAATCTTGTGTAATTGCTTACTTGGCTAAATCACTGAGGAGTACAGGGATTTGCAATTTTATGAAATTAAAAGAAGGAACAACAGAAGCTATTATCTAACCTCTGAAGAAGAAGAATGAGCAAAGGTTCTCGGGGCCCAGCAGGAACGAGGTCATAATCAGCCTATTAGTCTTACAGTAGTTAAAGTTTGCTTGCTTTGTGAGGCGATGGTGAGAGTCAGCAATTCTGTAGCTCCTGTATGAGGAGACTTACCACATTCTCTGGGAAAGGGTTTTGAGCCACAAATGCTTATGTTTTAATTTAGGTCATTTTGGGGAAGAAAAATAGCTATTCTTTAACATCAACTCCAAAGAAATGATGGGCCTGATATCCCTGATTTGACAGGTCTGAGAGACGACACACCCTGCTGGTAAACAGTGTAGTGTTGGACTTGGTTCAAAATTATCAGTACTCTAGTAATTGACACCCAGGTCACTTCCTTAGAATTCAGACTTGGTTAGTCAGAAGCAGGGCCCAAGAACCAACATTTACAAACAATACTAATGTGCCCAAGACCTAGAACACCAATGCGGACAGAGACGGCATACACCTGTCAAGTTCACTGTGTGGAGGTGGAAAATCTGTGGACTCAGATTCTCATCTAGCCCGAATGTCACAGTTCATATGTTATCTAAGTTTTAGATATCTTCAGAATTTTCTCATTAAAATAACATATATTTAGATTATGTATATGCCTATGTTTAGAAGAAGGGATTAAAAATACATGTCACCACAGCTGACTATTTTAATCTTTATTTCCATTCTTTTTTAAAAATTTCTTTGGAATTTGGGACTGGAGAGATGGATCAGTGGTTAAGAGCAATGGCTGCTCTTGCAGAAGACCCGGGTACAATTCACAACACCCACATGGTGGCTAATAACTGTCCATAAACTCCAGTTCCAGGGGATCCGACGCTCTCCTCTGACCTCCACAGGCATCTCACAACACAATTGTACCTACCTACATAGGGCTACATTTATATACATAAAATAAATAACTATTTAAAAATTCTTCTAAAATTTGTTTATGTGTATGAATATTTTACCTGCCTGTACGTAACTGCTTCCACATCCTTCTATGTCTGTGGAGGCCAAAGGAGGGAATAGAGGCCCCTGGAACTGGAGCTATGGATGGTTATTAGCTGCCATGTGAGAACTGGGAAACTAACTTGGGTCTTCGCAAAAGCAATCGGTCTCTTAAATAGTGAGCTAATGCCCCAGTCCTTTATCTCCATTCTTGTTCATAGGTGTCAGATATTTTTCCAGAAAGTCCCAGGAGAAGTCTGCAGAGACCACTTTTGGAAGTATACATGAGGGACGTGGAGGCCTAGAGGTGGGGTCCCGCAGTACATGCCAAGCAGTGCTTGGGGTGGTTATGGTCAGGCAGTCAGTTCTGTTTATCCACTCAGTCTTCCCTGCGCATTCAGCATATGGGCCGGGCACACTGTCTGCCTGCATTTGTTCTTCCAGGGAGCCCACATCTCAGAGCCCCGGAGGGCCTGGTCTCTCAGTGTAACTCTCAGGCATGTTTGTAGGCTCTGTGTTCTGTGCTCGGAATTCACCCTGCATCGAAGTTGGTTCCATAGGTGCCGTAGTGTCTGTCTCCTTCACTCTGGTTGACTAAAGAGAGGGAAGAGATTTGGGACCGGTGTGTGGTAGGTGCTGAAGTACTGGACTGAGTCTCACAGAACTGTGGGCATCGATTGTAGAGATGTCAGACAGGCAAGCTGAGGGTTCCTCCTCAGTGCTCCACACATGCGACCCAGTTCCTGTGACCAGTGTGGTCCTGCTGAATGACTTTGTGGATCTTTCTATGACTGAAGGATGGAATTGCATACAGTTGGCAAATCTTTTGTCTGAATTAATGCTACCTTCTCTTCTGTTGGACAAGCCCTGTCACACCGGAGAGGAGTATCCCTGGGGATTTAGGGATGTTTCAGTAAGCACCCGAGGTCCAGCAGCTTTCAGAGCTTTCCTGTCCTGACAAACAGCCCTCCCCTATCTCGGGAGCTTGAGCAGCACAGGCAAGCGCAAGGGGACAGCCAGCTCAGCCCTTCCTGACAGACATGCTGGAGAGCCAGTCACTCACAGAAAGGTAATTATTAGAAGCTCGAACATGTTCTCAGTTCTAATGAAAGCTTTTCCTCAGGGAAGCTCTTCGTGGTAGCTATTCACACAAATTATTTCTCAGGAGCCCACCACAGATTGACTGGACCAATTTTCAATTAAACTGCAGCGCTTTCTGAGTGGCAGATGAAAGGTGTTTTTTAAAGGGAGCAGTTTCCTATCTAATAAATAACTACCTGCCAGCCTATGAAATTCAACAGTAGTTGTGGCATTCTACATCAAAAAGTAAATTGCAGTTACGAAGTTAACAAATTCTTGGTGTGCATGCTGCTGGTTTATCCTTTCTATAGACATCAAACAGTGACAGATTGCAAAAAATAAATAAAATAAGTACCACGTTGGCTGCTGATTCTGTTTCAGGTTGTAGAGGTGTCCAGCATCAGGTGGTCCCCTCAGAAAGACCTATGACCCAGGCCTTTATACATTAGTGTCCATGGACATGTGATACTGAACGTTTAAATGCGGATCTTAACAACAAAATCAAAGCCAAAGTCTCTCTCTGTCTGTTTCTGTGTTCAACTTTCATCTCTCTAGCAATGTACTGACATGATTGCTCTAAGAGGCTGCAGGTTCCAAAACAGCCAGTCCTGTATTTGAACTATTTTGTATTTTGTTTTTGTGTGTGAATTTAAGGTCTCACTATGTGACCCATGTTGCTGTGCAATTCACGAGCTCCAAGCGATCCTTTGGCCACAGCTTCCCTAGGATTTGGTATTATAGGCACCTGCCATCAAGCCTGCCTTCATTTTCTGTTTTTAAAAAAATGTTTGAATGAAAAAATAAATACTTTCTGGTTACACAGAGTGGACACCTGCTTTCCCAGTCTGGTATTTCTTCCTCAGCCAGTCAACATGAGTTCCCTATCTTAAGGGAAACCGTCCCTTCTTAGCTCACGTGATTTGGGAGGCAAGGCGGAATGGATGGAAAGATATCTTTGACCTCAAAATGTGCAAGAGTGCCGGGTTCCTTCCTTTGGCTCAGTGATGGCTCAGAGGCACCTAAGAGAAACTGGTTCAGTTAGCATGATCTTAAGATTTTTTTTCTGGACTTCCTGTCTATCACTCTTTATTTTGAAATTGGTATGATAATAAACTAAATGTGGAACTCCCAGCAGACAAAACAATAAAATGCTTTGGGAAGAAACTGCAAGTCGGCTTCAAATCTGACCAAAGCGGTGGGGTGAGGAGCCCAGTGAATCTTGTCTGCAGGGGTAGTTGATAGAGGAGACCGGGAAGACAAGACACTCTCCATGCCTGCATCAAAAAATGAAACAGGGCTGTGGATTGTTAACTGATATCTTGATATAATTTTTAAGCACGGGGGTTAAGAGAAAGAAGGGGGCTGAAGAGCTCCACGTGGATCATTATTTCACCTGGAAAATATACAGCTGTTTAGGTAGAGCTGTAAATGCACTGCTGGGTTTGAACCTCCCCTTCTTGTAACGGCCTCACTATGGAAATTGGGAAAGGCAAAACCATAGCTTTTCTGTAAAGTGGAAATGAAAATTATATTGGCATCGAATGGCAGTTGCTTGGTTATTAGAACAAATGGTACCATCAGAACCAGCAGCAACTTTACTTAAGACCTCATGTGGCAGAGGAAGAAGCCAGCGCATGGGTAGAGCCTCGCATGTAGACTGGAGCGGCGCACCTCGATCTTAAATCAGTATCGCACTTATAAAGGGGCCGTCTGCTACTCTGAGCTCTCAGGTAGGTGACCTCAGTTCGTCATCTCCAGCTGTAGAGTATGTGTAATTTGGTTTGAACATTTTTATATACATTTTTATATTGAGTTTTTACTCTCTGCTCTGGAAGAAAAGCAATATAGAGAATTTTTAAACCTTGCAGAGTTCTGAATTAGATTATCTCAGGGAAAAGCCTGTGTTGTTGCCTCCTGGGTGCGAGCCTTCAGCCGGGCGCATAACTCTGTCTGGGACATCTTCCCTTCTCCCCTACCTAGTTTACCAGGCTTCCTGGGGGCTAAGAAAATCAAGTGGTGACCACTTAGAACGGTGCTTGGCACACAGGCCAAAGCATGTTGTAGAACAATTTTCAAACTAGTAAGGCGAGCTCAGACCAGAGCTTAGAGCTCAGAACGGACACAGGTACAGCACACACCCAGCCCTGTGAACTGACCAGAAGCAGCAGGCATAGAGAAATGCTCAGGGGAACGGAGTAGGTCATAAGGCAATAAAATCCGAACCATATGTTGATCCCTATAAGAGGACAAAGTATAAGTAGATCAAATATTTAAATACAAAGACTTAAATGTCCAGAAAGGGAGAATAAAAAACTTCTCTAAGATTGTGGAAGGCATTTTCCAGCCTGGTGTAAAACTAACGAGCCCCAAGGGAAAAGCTTGACAAATTTATCTACCTATAACTTGTTAAATCACAAAAGAAATCAGATTCAAAGGTAAAAGAGAAATTGTATAGTGGAAACATATTTTAAACTTAGCTAATAAGTAAAGAAATGGCTTTTCTAAAATACAAAGCACTCTTAAAAATTAAAAGGCCAATAAAAATGAACCAAGAACATGAATCAGCGATTCACGAGGACGAAATGAGAGGTGTATTAGTTTCTTTGTGTCACTGTGATAAGGTGTCTGACAGAACGTCTTGGGGTGAGGAAAGATTTGCTTTTGCTCATGATTTCAGAAGTTTAAGTTCATCACCTGGGAAAGTTAAGGCAATCCCACTTCTAGGAATCAGCTCACTCTACGTACTTCTGTGGTCGTCAGGAAATGTTAAGTAACAGTAAGCTCTGAGCTAAGCCTGGCAGATAGGTGTAAATTATATTTTCAGAGATGCACGCAAGGGAAAGAACCGGGGAGACGTGGCGCAGGACACGTCTCACCACAGACCAGATGGGGGTGCAACCACGTAAACAGTGTTTTGATTTTTTAATAGTAATTTTATGTTTATTAATGTCTTTCTTGCATGTACGTAAGTCATACATGTGTGAAATGCCCCCAGAGGCAAGAAGGGGCTGTCAGATTTCCTGGAATTAAAGTTATAGAAGGTGGTTGACTGCCATGTGGGTGCTGGGAACTGAACCTAGGTCCTCTGCAAGGGCAGCCAGAGCTTTTAATTGCCAAGTTATCTCTCAGCCTCAGTATCATCATTTTAATAAAAGAAAAAAAAAGTACTTGGGGCTGGAGAGATGGTGCAGTAATTCAGAGCACTGGCTGCTCTTGCAGAGGACCCAGGTTCAGTTCCCAGCACCCACATAAGGCAGCTCACAGTTATTTGTAAATATAGTTCCAGGGGGTCTGATGTCCCCTCCCAGCCTATACAGACATCTGCATGCATGTGAGCACATATACACATGCATATACACAAAAATAAAACAAAATGAATCTTAAGAATTAAGTATTGCTTTCTTTGGCATTTGTGGATATCTACACATACATAAACACACACACACATATATACACATACACATCAATAAAAATAAAAAAATAAATTCTAAAAATTAAGTACTGCCGGGAGCGGTAGCACATGCCTTTAGACCCAGCACTAGGGAGGCAGAGGCCAGCAGATCTTTGTGAGATAGAGGCCAGCCTGGTCTACATAGCAATTTCCAGCCAGATGGGGCTACAGGGATACCCTGTTTCAAAAAGACCAAAAAAAAAAAAAAAAGAAAAAAAATAAGTACTAATACTCTACGTATGTAGCAGTGTTGAAAAACCTAGGTATTACATTGGCTTGTGGCAAAGTATGTTAACAGAAGTGTTGGAGTGATAATCATAGAATAAGTGTGTTTTCAGCAAAGTTTGTTTCATAAACACACATCATCTTCTGTTAAATTTATATTTGAAATAATCAGTCACATTATATAATCTATCAAACTGCATCACATAAATATGTACAAATATTATGTGATGATTAAAAATTAAATTAAGAACTTTAGAAAAGTATATACATGAAACTTTTAAGTTCTTGGAGCCAAGGCTAGCTTCAGGTACTTGGAAAACATGTAAAGGTAAAATTTTAGTTATTTTGGAGATAAAGATGGAACAGTCCCGAACTTGAACCAGGAAAGAAAGCAGAAACGACACTCTAAGGCACGTGTATCCAGAGGCAGAGGCTTTCCTTTATGTAGGGCAAGGACAATCTTGGGCCTTTTGGGGGTGTCCTGGATTCTCTCGTGTTACCGGCTAACTTTGATAGCACACACAGCCTGCCTGGGAAGATCCCAGCCTGGGTCCAGACGAAGCTGCCATTTAACTGGCATCTTCAGCTCCTTTCGGGGCCCAGACACTGTGAGCTCCAAACTGAACTTGTGACAGTACTTTTATGACACTAATCTAGAAAAAGAAGCCTATTTGAGATTCCTGAATTAGTTTTTTTTAATTTTTATTTATTATTTTTATATTATGTCTATGAGTGTATTACCTGCATGTGTGTAAGTGCGCCCGTGGTGTACAATGTCTGAGAAGGTCAGGAAAGGGCATTGGGTCCCCTGGAACTGGAGTTTCAGATGGTTGTTAGCTGCCATATGGGTGCTGGGAACTGAAACTGGGTCTTCTGCAAGAGCAGCCAGTGCTCTTAACCACAGAGGCATCTCTCCAGCACCCTGAATTAGTTTTAACTCCTAGTAGACTACAAGACCACACACTGTGCAAACAAAACATTTCCAGTTATGGATTGGCAAACATGGAAAAACCACAGGATTTATTTTAAAATTCTGCAGCTGAAGATACAGTGCATCTTTGGAGAACTGGAAGAGCTGGCTCCCTATGTGATGGCAGGCTTACTAAAAGAAGGATGTGTTGTGGTCATCTGTCTGCTGTCAACACCATCTTGTCCTTTCCTGTTTGCTGAGATGGCTGGGGAAAGTGTCCCACAGATCCTGTCAGCACAGTTGTGTTCATTTCTGTCGATCCAGCACCCCTCAGCACAGTGCCCACAGCTCTGGCCACGGGCGACTTCTGAGTAGTGCCATGTCCATGCATGTGAGAGCTGTGGGCTCCCTACAATGTTGGACACTGTTCTACTGGCACTGCTAGATGCCTGCCAGCCTGGCAAAGTCACTGTGGGCACCGATGTCCTTCAGCTTTGATCCTTTGGCCTTGTGGGTAGTGACTTTGTGAGTCACCGTTTCCCCGGCTTCTATGTCTTGGCCTCCTATCGTGTTGTAATCAATGCCCCGTATTGAATTTTGGTTGATTAAAAAACTTCATATGCCTTCTTTTCTTAAACATTTTATTTATTATTTTAATGTTTGTATGTGTTTGAGTGTATTGACTGCATGTATGTAAGTAGACCTATGTCATGCAATGCTTGTAGAGGTCAGAAGAGAGCACTGGATTCCTGGAACTGGAGTTACAGACAGTTGTGAGCCACCATGTGGGTGCTGGGATTCAAACCTAGGTCCTCTGCAAGAGCAGCAAGGGTTCTTAACCACTGAGCCATATTTCCAGTCCAGTGCTTTCCTTTCTATACTGACTTGTAAAGCAGGAAAATCATAGAAGAGTCTTGGTTTATGGACTCAAGGACATTTGATATTTAAGAGAATGTGTTTTTAAAGATCAGGTCAGGATTCTATTGAAAAGAAGACCATGTACAATTAAAGACTGCCATGTACGGCTGAAAAACAATATTGCTGTATTTTAAACCACAATGGTCCAAATCAAGTTAGGGCAGAAACCCATTGTCCTCAAAATGAGTAAAGAAACAAGCCTTTCTCCTTTTCTTCATGAACTGTATTTCAGGGAAACCGAATGGATTTTGGATGAAAATTATTCTTTAATAAAAGTATCACAGCGAATTTGAGAGTTGCAGTTTTATAGCACTTAATGAAGTAATGGACTCAGCAATAACCACGAGCAGCCTTGGAAACCATCAGGTGAATGACTAATGGAGAGTTATAATGGATGGATCTGAGCTGACACCACCTGAGCCCTCAATCAATCATAACGTCACCGAATGCAGAACACACGGGTATGATGTGCCACCTGATGAGAAGCTACATAAGTTAAGCAACGAGACATTCCCGACAAGGACAGGTCTAGAAGCCTGCAGACACTGCTGCTCCTTTAAAGAGACAGAGGGATGTACTAATTCGCATTAGGAATAATAAGCGGGAGTGTGGAAATTCTGTACGACTTCCCCCGAACACGAGTGGGAGAAAAGGAAAAAGCCCACTGATAATCTCTAAGAGCAACTTGTAAACAACCAGACTTTTTCAGGTATGGGTTCTTGACCATAGGGCAAAGATGGTTTTGAAGGCCAAACTCAGAGTGCGACTCAGTGACACAGTAACTGTCTCCTGCATAAAAGTCTGGGTTTGATCCTCAGCACTGCAAAATAAAAGACTCTGGGCACATCAGATACAGCAAACTATGCTTAGTCCTTGGAATTTGTTTCCCCTCCATAAGATAAAGAAGGGATTGCGGGGTGGGTGTAGACTTCTGGATAGAGATCGATTACTTTGTAGCAGTGTCAATGCAACGATTTTTGCATGAAATTTTTTCTACAAAACAATTTAAAATAATTCTTTTACAAAACTTCTAAAACCAAATTTGTGTCTTTTCCATTTAACTCAATGGCCAATTCCTATACTTCATGCAGTATTTAAAATCATAGCAGATATTTGGACATCCCTGTTAGTGTGAGTTTTCAGTTCTAGCTGAGGAGGCCTAAGAGGCTCCAACTGCTCTTCGTGATAGATAATTCATGATGGTAACATTTGACATCAGGATTTCAAAGCAAGATAAATCCTCAGTGGGGGGAGTGAAAGACACGTAAAGGCCTGTGAGGAGCAGAGGCTGCAGGTCTCTGGAGCCTGGGCTGCTGACTCTAAGGACACAGGTAAGTAAGCATTGTGTACCAGCCTTTTCACAGCAATGGGCCTCTTGAAGGCATGGTTTATAGATCTTTATCTAAACGTGCTTAGAAAAGTGTATGTATCGTATGAGGTGATCATTAAGTAATGAACAAGCAGGATACTGGGAGAAAGAATGATAAGCCAGATCTGACGCTTGATCAGAGGATGTGCAAACTTGAGTCTGTACCAGCATTACATGATTTGTGTTATTCATCCGCTGATAGAAGACCAGTGAGGAGGATTCCCTCTGTGAGACTCGGGGGCTTTTCTGTCATGTATTTCTTTTCTCCCAGGAAGAAGATGATAGACAGACTGTGGCTCTGATTTAGTGCTCTGAAACAAAGTATTGTCAGGCAACAAGTGCTTCCACAAAGAAAGATCACGTACCTGCAACGGGGAGGGCAGCAGTGAATCCTGCCTGCTTCCTGCTATGATTTGCACACAAGCCTGCCTTACTGCTTATCTTAGCGGGTGGCCAGGCAGCTCTGCAAAGTCTCACTTGCCCCCACTGTGTCACCTGACTCATGACTGAGGGGGTTTGAACCATTAGGGCTTGGAGAAAGGCTGATACTTGTTGCCAAAGAGATAAGGATATTGCTGTGTGTTGTGATAAGCGAGCAGAAATTTTTTATTTCATTTTCAATCATGAGTCAAATTATGGGTGAGTCTCCAGATGAGAGGCCCTAGCAACTCTCCTCAGTGAGATGCTGAGCCACTTACCCACTGCAAATGGAGTCAGGGCAGCCCTCACACAGTGAATTTGTGATCAGCTGCTGGATAATGTGCAGAGAAAGTCAATAGCTATTAAAGGACCTTAGGGCTCTGACCCTCTGGGGTGGGGCAGAGAAGAAAGAATGACTGAAGCTTGCTGGCCAGCCTAGCAGAAATCTCTTCAAATGTAAAAAGGATGAGCTGGGTTCCAGGTTCAGCAGGAGATGCTATCTCAAGGGAGTAAAGTCAAGGAGGAGAGATGACCACATTCAACATGCTCCCTGGCTTCTGCACATGTGTTCATGGGCAAGTACCCACATACATGTGCACACAACACACACTTAGTCACAAAGCAACTGACGAGACCCTGTTCTTTGGTCTCACAGGCAACATTTTCAAAACAGTTGGCGTAAACACCACAGCTGCACTTTTGTCTGTCCACATTAAAACAATTCCAAAAAGGCTCTATCAAATTTGATAAACTGGCTATGTGCTTCATCTCCATTTGATAAACTGGCTATGCGCTCCATCTCCGTTTGATAAACTGGCTATGCGCTCCATCTCCACTGCTTCTTTAAGGAGCTTGTCATCTCCTGGTGGCTGCTCCCTCGAACAGGGCTTCATATTTCCTAACTTTTCAGAGCTGAGGAAATGACGTGGTAGGACTAATCAGAGTGGTATAGTTTGCAGTTTTCCACGAGTGGCATTTCTGTCAGCACAGTAGGCTTCCCATCCTTATCGCCACAAATAGCAATTCTTCCTCAGAGTTCAGGAAGATTTGCGGAAAGAAAGATTTCCAAATTAAATCTTCTTTGCTGTTTCTGCTCAGCATAAGCAAGATGAGTGCCTTGACATGTTGAGGAATAATTAAATTTAATTTTCAAATTCAGACGAGAAATGGAAACACTAGTGGAGCCCTGTGGGGCTGACGCTGAAACACTCAAAGGGGAATGGAATTCCAGGGGAATAACGGGCCCCGGAGGTCGCATGGAGAACCTAGAAGTCCACAGTCTCTTCTAAAGGGACAGCTTTCACGTTAGCCCCAAAGGGTGAAAGTGGGACTATGCTTAATGGAGTGGTTTTTTTTTTCTTTTGTAGAAGTAGAAAGATTATTTTACCTACTCGTCACCATGGTATTCTTCAAGGGATGGGAGTGACCTGCCGGTGAGAGTACCAAGGTGGATGGGAGCAGAGGGACAGCAGCTGAGGCTGTTTGCGGACATTCACAGGCAGTGCTCAGACATGCAGGCGCACTTGCACCCACACACGCATTCATACACATGCATCTAACACATCCACATACATGCACATATAGACAAACATTATTTTTTTGTTTTTTTCGTCGCTTTTTAAAGGTTATTGTGTTAAATATCGGCAAGCTGCCAGGTCTCCCTAGAGCCCCAGCTGGCCTGACGTAGACTCCCTATGTAGATCAAGCTGGCCTCAGTCTCACAGAGATTTGCCTGCCTTTGTCTCCAAAGAGCTGGAATTAAAGGTGTGTGCCACCACACCTTGCTCTTCTTTCTTTTAAAATTCAGCAGCATGAAATCCGGTGTCAAGTTCACCCCTGGGTAAGAGCTGGCTCCACTTCAAATTTCCATTGTTTCTTAGACCAGTGAAAAAAATTTTAAACTTTATAAAACTTGAGACAACTGACTTTCACTAAACTTTAAAAAATTGATTTGACTAACTTATTTTATTTTATGTGTATGTGTACAAGTGTATTGCCAGCATGCATGTAAGTGCACCCATGTTGTGCAATGCCCTCGGAGGTTAGAAGAGTAGGATCTCCTGGAACTGGAGTTACAGATGGTTGTTAGCCACCATGTAGGTGCTGGAATTCAAACCCAGGTCTTCTGCAAGAACAGCCAGTGCTCTTAACCACTGAGCAGTTTCTCCAGCCGCTCACTGAACTTTTAACCTAGGCCCTGAGGTTTAGCACAATGGTAGAGTGCTTGCCTAGTATGTACAAGACCCTGAGTTCAATCCCCATTATCACAAAAGAAGACATACATATATATATATATATATATATATATATATATATATATGAACACAGCTTGCTGTGGTTGGAGGGGAATGTCCCTCATAGGCTTCAAGTATTTGAATACTTTGTTCCCCATTAGGGTATGGTGTTGGGCCATGTAGGAGGTACGGCCGTGCTGGAGGAAGCATTTCACTGGGAGTGGATCTTGAGAGTTCATAGCCTTGCCCACTTTGAGCTCTGTCTCTCTACTTCCTGTGAAAGTTTGAATACGGGAGAGCCCAGCTCTCTGCTCAGCTCACTGCCTGCTGCCAGGCCTTCCCTGCCATGATGGTCTCTTACCCTTCTGGAACCACAAGCCCAATAAAATCTTCTGCAAGGTGCCTTGGTCACGGTGTTTTACGCAACAACAGAAAGGTGACTGACACACCTGCATCACTTGTTGAAAAGGGCACTTTCAACATTAATCTGTAAAGAACACAGTGATGGTCCTCGTTCTCTGAGTAATTTGTTCTCTCTGCTGGAGCATCCTTTGCTGTCTTCACTCCATGCTGCTCTGGGTTTGGAGACACTGCAGGCGAGTGTGGCAACCTGACTTGATGACAGCTCTGAGGAAAGCAGTGCCCAGGTCCAAAGTCCCCAGGGGTCTTAGATCTATTTCTGGAAAGCAGCTTTGCTTTGATATACAGCTGTACAAATGACACAATTTTCCCCAATTTCAAGGGGAAAAACACCTTTTGTGTTTCTTACTCATTTCTTTTTCATCAATGCCAGAATTCATTTTCTGGAAGAAAAAAAAAAAGAGTTGTTTTTGCAAAACACAATATTGTTTGCTCAGAGCTGGAAATGGAGGCCCGGAAGACAGGAAGAATTGGATTCCATTTTTTAAAAATCTTGTAGTAGGCTGAGATTTCCTCCGGTGTGATAAAAAAGAAAATGAGTCCAGATGGCAGGAGTTGTTTATGGGTTCTGAAGAATAACATCAAGTCATTAAAATTTCCAGTCATAAAATTCTCTTGTGTATTCTGGCTTTCTCACATGCGATCTGGGTGTCAGGTGGTTGGAGGCGCCTTGCCGGACGGGATAGCGCGTTGCGGGAGGTGCGAAGGCACCAGGCTCTGGCAAAGGGTCCTTGGTTTCCCTTTTTTCTTTTCCCATGAGGTGTGGAAGTTAGTATGTGTCTGACCATGAGGTGTGGCTGCACGTAGCACGCACTAGGCTCCTTTGTGTGGCTCTGCATGCTTCCCAACCTGTGATGAGAATTATTCAGCTCTCAGAAAAGCTTTTCTAAAGTCTAGAAGCCTGAGGAGCTGGAAGGAAAACTTGAGGACTTTCACGATCACTAATACCTCCTTTTTCTTTCAGGTGCTTGAAAGGAGAGTCTGAATTGAGCTTTGGGGCTCCTAGTAAGGTGGTGAGTGAGCAGGAATTTGGACAGGAAACATCCTGCGAGATGTCATTGCTCCTGAGGTGTCCCCCTCCAGGCCTGTCTTATTCTTGCTCTGGAACAATCGGGGTGCAAGAGAGGAAAAAGCAGGAGGTGAAATCCAGCCAAACTCAGCTCTTCTGCACTGAGGAGACCAGGCTGGGTCTGCTCCCCCCTGCAGAGGGTCCCTGGCACCTTCCCTCCAGGGTTTCTTGGTTCCAAACTGCATAGTGTCACCTGATATTGCCTCTTAACTTTCTGTGCTTTCTGTTTTTCAGTGAATTCCATATTGTTAAAAACTCTTTTCTTTGATCAGACTCTGCATGCTGGTTGGCATGAGAAAGCTCCTCGAAGGCTCATACACCTGAACACTTTGTACTAGCTGATGGCACTGTTTGGGGAATTTATGAAACCTTTAGGAGGTGAACTCTTGCTGGAGTTGGCATGTCATGGGGGAGAATGAGTCATTATAGTCCCCGCCCCTTCCTGCTTTCTTTCTCTGCTTCCTGTGTGCAGATCAAATGTGACCAGCTAGCTTCCTACTTTGGCTGTCTAGCCTTCTCCTCACAATGGTTGCTGTCCCTCAGGAAGCATAAACCAAAATAAACTCTTTGTTCTTTAAGGTGCTTTTGGTCATGGAGCTTTAAACAAGCAACCGAGATTAACTAGTACAGCCTGCTTTCAAATTGTATCATTGCATGTGTAATCATAAGACCCTACAGCTGTATATCTTGAATAATTTCCTCTTTCTATGTTGTAGTCAAAGCCTTTGCTTTAACCCATGCTGTAAACAGCAGCTGCTACCATTTCTTCCTAAACAAATGACTTCTTAGAGTAATTGGAAATGTGACATTTATTCCTTACCTGGTGTTCTTGAGTTTTGTTTCTAACTATGCGATGGTCAGATATTAGATTCCTTGTGCACTGTCCATTTCTGTTTCTTTCTCTGATAATTTCTTTTTACTGGTTAAATATTTTTATATTATTTTATTGATTCCAAAATTTCATACACTCTGTTTTGATCCCATTCAAACCTACTCCTCCCTCAACAACTCTTCCCACCTCCAGATTTCATGTCCTCTATTATTACAGATCCTTTTATTTTATTTATGTAAGTTTTGTTTTTTAAGGGCCTATTGTTTCTAATCCACACTTCCTAAGTGGGTGCATGCCTTGGAGTTTGGTCAACCTACCAGGCATCACACCAATAAGAGAAAGTCTCTCCCCCTCAGAATCTATCAGGTACCAAGAGATTCTCAGTTAGGGCTCCTGCCACCACCCATCCCCTCAACATACTGGGATCCTGTCTCACTTGGTTTTGCACAGGTCTTATGCATGTTGTAACAAGCTCTGTGGGTTTATATGTGCAATTGTCCTCTGTTGTCCAGACAACAGATTCCTTGCATTCATCTACTGCCTCTGGATACTCCCTCTGGCTACCCCCTCTTCTACAATGATCCCTGCTAAACAGACATAATACTAACCTGACTCACCCTGACTTGGTGCTGTATCCATAGATGAATACATCCCTCAACTCTTAACAGAGAAGCTCCTTCTGGCAGCAGATGGTAATTAACACGGAAACCCACAAGTAGCTGACATGCAGTAAGTAAAAGACAGTGGAGTGCTCAGACCTAAATGATAATTTCTTTATTTCTCATACTATTTTGAGAAATTTTCACTAAATATAGAATCACAGGCTGAGAACTTATGTCCCTCAGTGTGGAAACAATGTCATTCTATTTTCCTTGGCCTAACATAGGTGTTGAGGAGAAGTCTGCTGCAATTCTTATAATTCTCGCTTGTTATTTCTCTTTTTCTGCTCTCACTTGTGACTTCTAAGTTTATTTCAATATCCCCTCTGCCTTTTGTTTAATTGAGAAAGCATGACACGGTTTGTTTCTTGGGTAGCCATCCTGATTCGTGATTCTTATTCTTCAAGCTGTTTAGACATAAGATCTGGCATTGCTCACCAACTCTGGAATCTCAAACTTTATTTGTTGGACATTTCCCTTGTGTGTCCTCTGTTTTTCTTCTAAGGTCCCAAGCACACAGTTGGAGCAGTTCACATGTCACATGGTTCCGCATTCTCCTGCATTCTTCAGCTTTGGTTACTATTTTCTCCCTCCTGTTTCAGGATGGTACCCCTTTACTTCTCATTTGTAAGTCTACTTACTTGATATCTTCTTGAGGCGTGTTGACTCAACTGATTAATTTATCAAGGAGGGTTTTCTTGGCCTCTGTGGTGTTAATTTCTCAGTGGTGCTGCTGAAAGGGTATGATCTGTCCTTTTCTGAATAATTCAAGGATGTGTCTAGACACAATGTCTCTCGAGGTACAATTTCTCACTCTTCTGACCTGTTTTGACTGATGCTTATGAGTTTGCTCCTTGTGAAGTGGCAGAACATATCTCCCCACCCCCATTTGTTTTCATCACAGTGCCTTAGGAGCAGCTTGCCAGTTGTCCTTAAGTTCAGAGATTAAAGCTGCTGTTCTGTACGGAGATGTGGAAATGGCTATAGCTGGATCTTGTCTTCCTCCTTATCTCTGCCTCATAATAAAAACTTAAAATTATTCCCAATAAGCTTTTCTAGAAGGTCTCTATGAATCTAAATAAACTTTTTAACAGAAATGGGTATAAATATCATCAAATGCTTTTATATTTTTAATATGTTGAAGTAGTAAATTACACTAATATTCTCCTTACTACTAGATTTCATTTTAATCTTGAATAATCCTAGATTAGCTACAAAGTATTGTTTAAATGCAGTCTAGTTTCTATTTTAAATAAGAGTTCTATATCTTTATGTAAAAGGGAAATTGACCTGTGTTTCTTTTTATGCTACTCTAGCAACTTTTTGCATTTTGGTCATAATGAATTAGAAATTGCCTCAATATTTGTATGTGGCAGAAGACTGTATATAAGATAAAAATAACTTAGAATGATTACACCTACATTGCTTTTACTTGCACTGTTACCTAGGTGATAGAAAACTTTTCTAGTAGATGAGTCTATGCTCAACCTTTTCCTTCTAGTTATGGCATCCATATGATTTGACAAAATGGAGACCTTTTATTATGAAAATAATAATAGCTTTGGAGCTGGGAAGATGGCTGAGTGAGTAAAGTGCTGTGCAAACCTTAGTACATGAATTCAAATCCGCACCATTCACATAGTAACTGGACATGACAGTGTACCTCTATTATTCTAGAACTGAGGAGCAAGGGGTCAGAGGCAGGTGAGGGCTATCCCCTGCCCCTCCAAGGGCTCACTGCCCAATTTAGTCAAAATAGAAAGTTCCAGGTTCGGTGAAAGACCCTGTCTGTTAAAAAGGTGATGCACATACAGAGTCGTGACATCAACCCCAGCTTCCGTATGTGCATGCATGGACAGGCGCCCCCCCACATACATACATATGCATCACACACATGTATGCGCACACACATACCTTCACTATTAATAAATGCAATAGCTAAAAACCAGAATGTTGAAGAGCAGAAGGTGACCATGAAGGAGGGGTCTCTGAAGATCAGTGTGTCTTAGAAACTCCCTTAGTGACTAATATTCCAACAGAGATTCCTGTATGGTGAGAAGAAATATAACATCTAAATGGTGCAAACATTTCTTCTTCCCTAGAGGCCCCAACATAATTAATACACAGCAAACTGAGAACTGGGTAAGAGAAAGTAGAGCTGTGTCTCAGCTGCAAGGAAAGGAGGTGGGGAGGACTGGAGAGATGGGCCAGGGAGACAGATCACTAGTTATTGCATTCAAGGAAGAATTTGCTTATTATTTTTTGTTTCTTAACTGAATAAACTCATAAACAGTTCAGAGTAAGGAATCCATCTCTGTGTCAAGTACTTAGCATAGTACTGCACTGTGATGGATGCTTGACAAACTGTTGTTAATATAACAAAGCCACTTAAAGAAGTTAGAGACTGAATGGAGGAATGTATGAAACACAGTACTGGGCATTGTCTTAGTTAGCTTCCTGTTGTTATGGCAAAGTACCCTGACACATACAACTTAGGGCAGAAAAGTCTCTTTTGACCCAGAGTTCTAGGTACAGCCCATCACCAGGGAAATGACTGCAGCAGGAATTTGGGGCAGCTGTTCCAACTGCGACCACAATTAGGAGCAATGAATGCCCTGGTTCAGCCCATTTTCTCCTTTTTATTCTGTCCAGGACCTAAACCTGGACATAAGTGCTCCCCACTTTTAAGGTGAGCCCTCCCACCATAATTAACTTAGTGCCTAACAGGAAGCCCAGACATAATCTTTCACACATACGTTTAGATGCTATTATCCCAGGTGACTCTAGATCCTGTCAAGTTGATGGTTAACCCTGACCTTCATCAATGTCATCTCAGAACTGTGTTAGTGTCTTAATCATTTTGTGCTGCTATAACAGGGTGCCCCAGAGCAAGCAAATTCTTAAAAAGGGAACTTTGTTTGGCTCACAGCTCCGTAGACTCAAAGGCGGAAGGTTAAGATCCATACCTAGTGAGGACGTTCCTGATGCACCACATGGTGGATGGTACCACACAGTAAAATGATACATACGAGAGAGGAAGAAGAGGTCCAGGAATGAAGGAAAGACAGGCTGGGAGAGATGACAGGGCCAGAGGCAGAAAGCTTGGCTCCATCAGAAGTCACTAAGCTCTTCAGTTGTGAGAGTGGGGGGAAGAGGCCATCATGTTGCCTTTAAGGGCTGACACCAAAGATGACCTCAATCCCATTAACTATGAGTTTGCAGTGAATTCTGCTTTTCTGATATTTTTAGACATGAAAGCTCTACCATGATTAAATCTGGAAATGTGTCCATATTTTGTAATTCTACATCAAAGCTGCCCCACAATTACCCTTAATAAGAGTCAAATCCATTATCTCAATTTGCAGAGATCATCAGGAGCTTCATCACAAACCATATTCATGTTGGAAACCATGCGGCTTGTAACCTATCAGGATGTGAACCTCAGAAAGGAGCCAGGAGGAAAGGCAGCCCAAAGTGAAGATCACACTCTGCAACAGCTTCACTGAGCAGAGCAAAGTGCCTGGCAGGAGGTGGAGGGAAGCAGCTGATAGTCAACCTAGAACCTGATCAAACATGCAAGCGATCTTACCGCCACGATCTACTTATAGATATCAACCACCCCCTGTCTTGTTTGCAGTGCGTATCTGGGAGGTTGAAGGGTATTCTGGAGGGACGCCTTATAAAAAAGACCATCATGTCTTCTCTGAAATCCATGTCCCACCCTTGGAGGCAGCAAATCAAGGTGATGTTCAATTAAGATTAAATGCTTCAGATTGAATATAACGGATAATTAATCAAGACCTGATGGAGACCATAATTCATTCCATCCATAGACATTTATCAGATACACTATTCTGGGCATGTGGAGTGTATCTATGAGCAAATAACACCGGCCATCAGGAAGCTAGCATTCCGGAGATACTTGTCCAAGGTGCTGATCTCAGCTGGAGCGTTGTGGCCTTGGTCTCAGGCTCATGCTCTAGTTCAGTTTTTCTAAAACTTGAAAGCCACCTTGGGATGACTGAGGGGCCACACTGGAGGTGTCTTCTTTTACTTAACCACTGTTGAGTAATTTTTAGTTTTTAAATAAAAAATGTAGGATCCTATTGCTGAAGACACTACTTACATGGCCTGTAGGACAAAGGGGGAAATCAAGCTGGTGCTGACTTCAAGGTTTCATCTCTTCTGGCTGGCTGCCATTGTGTTGGAAGGTGCTGTGCAGGCTGCTGGAAGAGAAAAGCAGTCATTTTTCAGCTGTAAATTCCATGAGCTACAACAACAACTGGCCAGCCAAGATATGCTCGGTGGCACAATGGTAACACAAACGTTATGTGAGTGACCACCTCTGATTGGATTTAAGGTCCACTTCACAAGTTAGAGCCCATGCTTGATGCTGATATCAGGCCTTGGAAGCTGTGGCTAGACAGGATACAGGCCCCTAAGGAGAGAGAACCTACTTCTCTATTTTGCTAAATAGACATAGTATTAAACTGACTCTTAGTGAGTTATTGTTATACCTATAGATTAATGCATCTCTCAACTCTTACCTGATGGTGAGATTAATGCATTTCTTAACTCTCATGAAGCAGATGCTGACTAACACAGAGACCGACAACTGGCCAACTTGCCGAGAATAAGAGACTTCCGAGTGCTTATCCCTGAATAGGACACCTGTGTCAAAATTCTGCCTCCCTAAGGCTCAGGAATCATGGTGGAAGAGAGGCAGAGAGATCATAGAGTCAGACTGAGGTGGTGGACGACTGCAAGGGAACAGTTTTCCAGACCGCTGGTCAGTTACTCGTATGAACTCATAGCAATGTTGACAACTTGAACAAGCCCCATGTAGTTTAAGCCAGACAAAACCCAACATAGAGACTCGGATGGTGAGTAAGAAACCCCAGCTTTGTCTAAGTAACTACAGGCAACTAATAGCTGCTGGGAGAGGGAGAGCTGGCTTTCATTAAGGATGTGATTCTAGACAGTTTCATTGGGCTCCAGTGGATGAACCCACCCTGAGGGACATTTAGGGACACAAATCAGGCTCAGAGTACACGAAACCAGGAGGAGCAGTGAGAGGAAGTGTAGATAATGCAGAGCTCAAATATGATCAAAACATTGTAATTTTTCATAAATTGTATAAAAACGAAAGAAAAGACTCCAAACTGGACTCAACTTTGATTAAGTTCAAGTCAGTGATAGTTCATAACAGTTTATGGTGCAAAACTTCAAAGAAAATAAAATCTTATTGAGAAAAACTTCTGAAAATTCCGAAGCTGTGGTGTTTACTGTCTTTTGTAGCCAGATTCAGAAGAGCAGGGTAATGAATATTAATATTTCAGAGACAATAAGCATACAATGAATCAAAGATCATTGGAAACAATGAAGCAAATACCTCATGTAATTTTAAAACTATTCATCTTGATTTTTGTTATCCTCACAGTGTCTCTCTCTTTTTTATTTTTTGTACTCCAGAGAAAAATAACAAGCAGCTCTCTGGGAGAGTTAACTGTTTAACTACAAAGTTTAAAACTCTCTTAGGAAGAAATGTTTAATTACCAGACTTTCACTAATTACCTGCCTTTATGTGTTGCTATGGGAAATTTCATTCATTCAGACAAGTTTTGGTGAACTCCACAGCTATGTGTACGTTTAGCTCTCCCCAATCACTGATCTCCTTAAAATCCCTGGGAAAGGGGGCAAATGTAGTATATTTTCTATGGTTCTTTCCTAACTTGGGAGGAACTGGGCTGTCATTGACTTCCTCCACATTGGTCTTCTGGAAAAGTTTGTTGCTCTGTATCCAAACCAAACACCCAGAAAGCCAGCTCCTTACATGTAACCACGGTCTAGTTTTCTGAAACTGGAGTGAGGAAGTCTAGTCTCCCATGCTCTCTAAAGCCCCGTGTTCTCAGCCCCACCAGCCAGGGCAGGCCCAGATGCTCTGTCTATAGTTACTAGTCTGTGATCAGATACAGGTGTGATCTCTGTCCAGCTCTGAAGATGTCTCCATATACAGGCCAGATCCGGGTTTCTATGTCAGGTCTATGGCTCCCAAAGCCTCCAAGGTTTGGGATTGCAATCCTAAATCACAGTCCAAGAAGACTAACACAATACTGACTCTACCAAGAGCCACATGTGTATGGGTTGTGGAATGCTGGGATGAGCTTCCATTGCAACCAGTCACAGGAGATGCCAGGTGAAGCAGAACTCTGAGACATCTGTCCTAGGCTCTGTTGTAGATGTTCTGTGAAGGCAGGCTTGGAGGTGAGGGCCAGTGGGATTTTCCTAGTGTTAGAGTTCACCCGTCAGCACTAGGTTTCAGAGCAAAGCCTTATATTTATTACACTTACTTCCCAGAAAATGGGATTTGGCACAAGTTTGTGCTGTCTGAATTAGGGCATTTTTGGTGAGGCAGACCTCCATCACTTGGCTGATGTTAAGCTGGGTCATGCCTATCTCTCACAGTGCAAGGATGTAAACAGTCTCAGAGAGATCCTGGCATCCATGCGACAGCCAGTGGTGATTCAGAGGGGGACAGAAGTTGTCTCCTGGGAATGCAGGTCTCTCTCTACCTGGTGCCAGAACAGTTCTACAACCCTGTTCATGAGCATTGGCCTGGCGATAGTGGTGTGCCCAACGTAGAGACAGTTCACCAGTCACCAACGCTGACTCCAGTCTGAATCACAACTGAGTCTCACAATCAGGCACATTAAAGGTCTGGAACTGGTGTGACAGAAATGCTAGTCTTTTCTGTACGGTCTCAGATAGACACCAGAGCTGGCCTGTAGATTTTTCTGAGCACTGGCCTGTGAACAAGCCTTCAGCTTCTCCTGGTCTTTCTAAAGTGAGCCTGGCACTGGGTGCTGAGTAGGAGCCCTGTGCTCGTTGTGTGTCCTTCATAGCAGGTGGAATCCTGACCCACTCTCCGCCAGCCAAGTGTGCTGGACAGTAGTGCCAGTCTCTTTGCTGCCCGGTCTGCTGTGGTCCCTGTGACTCAGTTCAGAGGTACTGTGCTGGCCGTGGTGATCAGCTTTGCCAGGACTGGACTTCATCATGGTTGGCTCCTACTGGGTGTCAAGTCTGAGGCCTGGACTTAATTATCTCTGCCCCCCCACCTTAGCAAGAGGATTGTCTCTTCTGGATGCTGGGCTGCTTGAGTTGGGGAAAGAGTGGTATCATGGGCAACTCTCTCCCCTCCTCTCCCCTCCCCTCCCCTAATTTTCTACTGCTCCCATCCCCTTTGTTCTCAATCACAATTTTCTCTGCACCTTTTTCATTTGGATATGAAGGTTTCATGCAAACCAGAAAACTTGTCTACAGTTCTGAGAACTCCGAGCATCATCATGTCAACCATCAAATGCAGATCTCTAGAGAATGAGTCCTTGAAAGTAGTGAATCTGTCAGTTTCCTCCTTTTATTTTTAATTCCAGTCATCCTGCCTCAGCTATTTGTCCTTGGCCTTGTCACTCAAAGAAGAACGGATATTCTCTTAACAGCACAGAGAGCCACAACCCCCTTGTTGCAATATAGTAAGGCCAAAAGAACATCCACATTCATTGACTATTGCAGGTGATGGTTTATACACTGGTATTTAAAAATGTCGTATTTTCCAGTTACCATTCAGAGGAGGACTTTATGGTCTCTGCTTATTTAAAACTTTTATAACATCCTGAAGTGATAGAATTTTATGAATAAAAGACCATCTGGCTCCCTAGAGCACGTGATTTTTTTCATCTTATTTGAATGGGGCTTTATTTTCAGTAACAAGCTATACCTACTAAAGGGATTTGTGGTGAATAAGCCGGTGAGGCCCTGTAGAGTGCCAGTTCTGTTTTTCAGGAGAGTCATTTAATATCATTCCTGCCTCTGCATTTTTTTTCTGTGTTTATAGGAAAGGGAAGGTGCCTACTGCCTGTCTGCATTGTGTTTTGTCTTCTTACTCAGAGTTGTTGGGACAAAATCACTGTAAATCAAGGTAACTGGTACTAGTGAGTATGGAGGCCTCATGTATGAATTAAGGAAATAAATATCTACCCTCCCTCTCAACAAGATTCCAGTGTAAGTAGTACGAAGTGAAAACTAAAACAAACAACAGGAGATACGCAAAGACACGCCTGCATCAGTTCTGAACGTAAGGAGTAGCTCGGTTCACACACTGTCAGCAGTTCCAACAACACACAGGAGCCACAAGGTCAGCCAATAACTTGTTTCTGAGACACTCTAGCTGTAACGAGAAATTAAGTGGTATGAATTACTATGCTAACTGACGTTAAATAACACTCCATGTCAGAGTCTTGGTGGCATACAAAACACAGTTATTGAACATGATAATCCTTGGCCACAACAATTCTGGATGGCACAGTAAAGTAGTCAGGAGTTCATAATGTATGTTGAGTAATTGGGTGCCAGAGCTACAGACACAGACTGACAGGCACACTGGGGTCAAGCTTTGCAAGAAACATGAGAATTTATTTCCAAGAGGGAATAGAATGTGGCCAAACTCTGAACAAAATCAAGTCCTTGCATTGTAAAAACAAAACAACAACAACAACAAACAAAATCCAGTATTAGTTTTTAGAACTGTGTTTTCATATGAAATAAAATATGTCATAGGGTTTGATTACATGATTGTCAAGAGGGATATTTAAAGCCATGAGAACATGAGCACACTCTCACATGGAACTACCTTTCACAGGTCAGGAAGTCTTAACTTTCTATACACACAAGAACAGTCTCAGTGTGGAAGCCAGTGTGGCAGATAATACTTTCTAATCCATGTTTATTTAAACTTTTATAACCTCCTGAAGTGAGTGAGTTTCGTGAATGAAAGACCATCAGGCTCCCTATAGTGTCACCTAGCAAGTCCACTACTGATACACCTCAAAGAAACAGAAGCAAGACATGAAGGGAGATTCTACGTTCATGTTCATAGGCAGTGTCTGCAAGAGCTGAGTGTGGAATGACTCAAGATCCCACTGACAGATGAATAGACCGATGAAATGTGGCATCCACACTCACTGAAATACTGTCCAGCATCAAAGCAAGAGGAAAACTGAGATATGCAATAATACAGATAGACCCCAGGGCCTATTCCTACGGGCAGTAAGCCAGACGTTAATGGAGACTGTACGATGGCACTCACATGGGGTGTGGGGAGCAGTAAAAATCATAGAGGCAGAAAGGGAATGTTGTTCTGGACTGAGTGGAGAGGAAAATGTGGAGCTATTATTTAATGGCTGAAGAGTTTCATTTCTACAGTGCAGAGCTCTGGAGTTCAATGGTGATGATAGTTATACAGCATTAGGAAGGTTTTAATATATTCACTGTCATTAGACACACACTTAAAATGGCTGAGATTACAACTCTCATGTATTTTACTATGACAGAATCAATTAGGAAAACATCCCACAATAACCCATTGGAACCATTGAGACAAAGAATGAATTTTTTAAGTGTCCTCAGAGGGTGGAGCCAATGAGAACCATTGCATGAAAAGAATATAACTTTCTGCGGCTGAGGAGATGGCTTAGTCAATAAATACCATGCAAGCACAGAGACCTGAGTTTGGATCCCCAGCACCCCTATTTAAAAGAAGAAACCTGACTGCAGCAGTGGACACCTACAATTCCAGTGCCAGGGAGGCAGAGACAGATGGATCCCGGGGCCTGCCGGCCTTCAGTCTAGCCAAACTGGCAAGCTCCAGGTTCCGTGAGACTCTGCCTCAAAATGGAAGGTGAAGGTGGCAACAGGGAAGATGTCTGATGTTGACCTCTGGCCTCCGCTTGAATGTGCAAGGACATGCTCCCACCTTCTCCCCAACACCACACACATGCACGTACATGAGCATAATTTTTCAAAGAATGAAACATTCCTATCAAATAACTACATGTCCATTGAAATAAAAATATACACAATTAAAATATAATGGGAAAATAAATAATGCAACCCTCAAGGATGATAAAGGAAAAAGCAAGATAATATTAAACCAGAAAGAACCACAAAAAGTGTTTCTTAAAGGCCAGTTTTTTTTCTCAGTATGCTGAAAACTGGAGCTGGGCTTTCTAGTCTAGGTAGAAAAAGACAAATGACCTGTAGAACTCACCTCTTCTTGAGGTGACTATGGTGGGATCAGGTCAGCCTGCAGCCCACAGAGCCAGGCATGAAGAGGAAATTCCAGGCACTGCACAAGCGGCAAGAATATTTAGCCGGCTAAAAGTTTTGACAAATTTTTATGGAGGCCAAACATAGTATAGCATGAAAATATCGACTCCCTGAGATCCACCGGGACCAGGGTATTTTTGACTAACCCACAGGGTCTATCACATGCCCGTACTAGTTACCTATGGTAAAGGTTGTGTAGGAGATCAGAGAAAGTTTCTTTGGTTGGTGCAGTCCTGGAAAATAGGCCTGTCTTTTCCTGTGGGAGTGTCACAAGCTCTCCTTAGCTTGTGCATAATCACATGGCAGAAATCTTAAGTCTCTAAAAGAAGACGAGCAAACCCAGTTATCTCTGAGATACAGGAGAAGGCTAGGGAACAAACAAAACACACAGCCGTCTATCTCTCCAGTAGGAGTGGCAGAAATTTTTCCTAGAACAAACCATCAGAGTTATCCTCCTGCTGGGGAATGATGATCCCTCACTGACCTCTTGACAGTATAAATATTGACTTCCATAAGGAAGGAAAGACAAGTTCTCCTGAAAGCCACATCTCAAAACCCAGTTATCGAATGCCTCCCTAGGACAAGCAGACCAAAACAAAAGGCAGTGCTCCAACAACACCCACAAGGAAAGAAGAACCCAGTGATGAGCAACAGCTGTCTTCTGCTGTGAAGACTGCAAAAACTGGCTGAGAGGCTGCGGGTGGGGATTGGTAGCATAGAAAGAGGACGGAGTGGAGTTCCTGAGAGAAACACAGGTGCTGTATCCTCCAGCCTCAGGAAAGGTGAAACTAGAACTGAAAGCTGGGATTCATTGAGGGTAACCATAGCGACGAAAGGCCAAACTCAGCCCAGCTCTTAATATACTCGACTACTCACATCGCCGGTCTTGCAGAAGAGGCATAAATTTGATTAGTTGGGCTCCTGTGCAGTCGCCCTTCCTTGGGTAACCGCCATGTGAGACAAGAAGATCCAGAACCTGGGAATCTGTTCAGGACTAGACTAGCTGTGAGTCTTCTGAGGCCATCGTCAACAGCCCCAGAGAATCACAGACTTTCCTTCCGTAGATCTTGCCATTCGAGACCTACCTCACTAACGGAGGAATTGACAGCTTTTCCACGGAAAGCACATATCAAAACACAGGTGAGAAAGGGGAGATGTTTCCCAGAACTGTGTTTCTTCACAGAGCACAGGTCACGCGGAAAAGGCCTCCACTTGTTGGGCATAATGCAGAGTGGGCCTAGCTAGGCCACCTGCCAGGAGAAATGAAGGAATGGCTCTTGTGGGTGCGGTGCTCCACACTGGTTGCCCAGCACCTGGAGGGAACCTGATACACCTGGGAACAAACTGCGATTGGCTGTAGTCAGGACCCCACCCCATAATGCTATTGGCTAACAAGACCTGTAAGACTCTCTGCTCTTTCTTGAATAAATGAGTTTGCAGCAGATTACCACTGCTGGCTTTCCGCTCAACTCCTGAGGTCGGTGTCTTGATTCCATGCCTACTCACCCCCTCACTCTATGGCAGAGACCCTTCAGTCCCCCTCAGGCTGGCCCTGAGTGCTGGGACCCCCAACATCCACTGCCCTCAGTGTCTCCTCACTTTGAAGATTGATGGGGCTTTTCATTTTCATTTTGTTTCTCCAAAGCCACCAGGGTCTGCCACACGCACTAGGGGGTGTGGCATGGCCTGTGAGGGGACTCAAGGAGAACTTTGGGATTTTCAACTCTTTATATTTTATTGAAACACTTTCAATGCATTTGAGGTCTTCAGAGCCAAAGCCAGGAACTCTGTGCTGATGGGGAAGAAACCACTGGCAACACCCAGTGCAGTCATGGGATTCTGTCTGTTATCATTGAGAACACAATATTTAAAGGCATAGATGCAGGTAAATCTTTATTCACAGGCAGATCTATGTAAGTGGCCTTGTGTGGGGGAGGCCTCATGGGAGGAGAGACAGAATGCACTTGTATAAAGGGAAGAGGGGCTGATGGAGTAGGAGGAGTTAAATGGGGCCGGGAATGGGAGGGAGGATGTGGAGCGGTGATCAGCACTAAAGGCCTTTAGAAAAAGTCTAACGCTTACAAGCTTCTTAAGTACACACGTATGCAATATAAAAATAGATGGAAAGAACTGGGCGTATTGGCACACGCCTTTCATCCCAGCACCGGGGAGGCAGAGGCGTGTGGATCTCTATGAAATCAAGGCCAGTCTATCCATGTAGTGAGTTCCAGGTAGCTGGAGCTGCAGGGAGACTGTCTCAAAAAGATCCCCCCAAAAATAGATTAAAAGGAGTTACCCTACAACAGGGGGATATATCTCTACCAGACACCACAAGGCAGCAAATAAAAACCCAATGCTGGGAATGACTTCCTCCTTTGAAGCTGTTGACTGGGAGTCCCATAGACCATCAGACAGTCCTGCTGTTGCCTTTGCCCTTTGTCTCACCAGAACTTGATGGTAAGATGCTTGCTGAAGACACTACATACACCAGTTGTAGTCTAACCAAGAAGACATTAAGGTGGTGCTGATACCGGCCTTCACAGTGTCGAAAGCTGCCGTGTGTGCTGCTGGAAGAGAAGAGTAGTCGTCACCTTGTCCCAGCTGTAAATCCTGTGACCTACAGTAACAAGTGGCCAGTCGAGACACGCTCAGGGGTGCAGTTGTCATGTGAGTGACCAACTACTTTCTGATTGGATTTAGGGTCTGCTTCACAAAATGGAGCCCATGACTGACACTCATACCTGCTCTAGGGCTCTGTGGCTAGCGGATCACTGGGGAGAGCCGACTGCTGTTATTGAGCTAAATGGGCATAGTACTGAACTGACTGCTAATGACCTGTTAGCGCCTCAGATTAGTCTCACCAGAGAAGCTTCCTTATACAGAGGCGGTTAACACAGAGACCCACACCTGGTGTGCTGAGAGCAAGACACCGCAGAGTGCTCAACCCTATAAAACACCCGTATCAAAACTCTGTCTCCCAAGAAAATGTTTTAAAGCAGAAATACAGTCAAAATGACAAATCATTCAAAGAGCCTTTTGGAAAGTCAAAACAATGGCAACAATTAAAGTCAGATGATTTCTGTCTCAGCTCACAAAAAAGAACAAAAGATTATTATGGGAAATCACATATAAAGTAGGTAGGGGGTCATCAGAATTCTAGAAGTAATTATATATAGCTTCATGCTAATCAGGTTGAAGGTTTAAACTGACAGCTTGAAGAAAAGAATAATCTATATAGTATTTAATTCTAACATGAAGAAAAACCAATCAGTAATAACTCTGAGAAGAAACAGTGACCATCTTCACATTATACTCTACACCAGGGGTGTCTGAACACAGAGCGAGATGTAACAGGAACAGAAGGCAATATGACAGCATTAAATTTTCAGTAAAATTCCAAAGAGCTGTTGTTCTTCTCAAACCATTAATTAAAAGCAATTAATTACATGAAAATTACCTTCTAAATGAAAGCAGGTAGACGAACATTGGACTTTGCAGGAGTAATTGCAGGTGTCTGAGATCAAAGTGACGTCTTCAGAGCATTGACATTGAACTGTTAACAAAACAACTGAAAGCTTGCTCTGTCCTTCGAGAAGTAATCATTAGTAGTTTTCAACTTTCAGAAGCTTACCATGGAGGAAATAAGATCATGAAACAATGTAAAATGTTATGAAAAACGCACTCTAGCAGCCAAGGGCGAGGGGCGAGGGGAGATGGGGAGTCATCTCAGCCTTCGGGGGAGTAGTCAGTCATTGTGCCGATGGTATCAGCAGAGAGCGGTGGCTTCAGAGCGCTACTGCAAGAGGAAATCGCAAACACTGATGCAACTCTGGTGAGACGAAGACCGGGAAGGAAATGGAAGTATTGGAGCCTCCGGTACAAGAGTTAGCAGTGCCTGTCTGCACAGCACTGGCTGTCCCTGTCTGTCTGCACAGCACTGGCTGTCTCTGTCTGTCTGCACAGCACTGGCTGTCTCTGTCTGTCTGCACAGCACTGGCTGTCCCTGTCTGTCTGCACAGCACTGGCTGTCTCTGTCTGTCTGCACAGCACTGGCTGGCTGTCCCTGTCTGTCTGTCTCCATAGCACTGGCTGTCCCCTGTCTGTCTTCACAGACCCTTCAGAATACACGTGTTCTCCCTCGTGCATGTCATACTCTGAAAACATCTTCAGTTCAAACTTTATGTATAAAGTCAGATGTCTATGGACGGGCTGCTCAGGAGTATCTAGACTGTGGTCTAAACTAAACTCAGAACAAAAGTCAGAATCTTCAATGATATTATAGAAGAAAGAATTACAGCAGAGGGAATCAGCATCTGGCACAGTAGGAAAATAATTGGGAGAAGTCAGAAACAAGGGAAAAGAAGCAATAAAAATAGGAGATTACATATAAAACTCTAATGGCAGTATATCTGGCACTATTTACAAAATTTAAAGATATATATATATATATATATGAATAGATTTTAAATATATTATTTAAACATATATATTTAAATATATATATTTGGTGTGGGGCAGAGCCTTTGTACCACAGCATGTGTGTGGAAATCAGAGGACAACTTGCAGGAGTCGGTTCTGACCTTGAGCATGTGGATCCTGCGGATTGAATCCTGTCCTCAGGCAACAGGCACTTTACTGCTCAGCCATCTCCCCAGCTCCAGGCAGTATTTAAAGCTTTGCACACTTTATTCCTGTACTCCTAAGGGAATGTGCCATTATTTTCTTCATGTGTGGATATGGAATTGAGATATAAATAGCCTGCCTAGAGTCATCTATTAAGTGACAGACGCTCAAACCAGCCGAGTGTTCAGCACTATTTGATTGACACATCTATTCCCTCCCTCCTCCTATGAGTTCTTACTTAGTCCTCCCACTGTGGCCAATTTCAGGCTAAGTTGAAGATTACAATTGACCCTTAAAAATGATGTGCACACTTTTCTCCTGGGACCCTCCAGATTCAAAGTCAGTCCCACCAGAGGAACAAGAAGAAACGATGCCTGATGTTATCATAATGGCATTTCCACTAATGCTAGTACTGTGCAAGAGAGTGTTTACCATGTAAGGTGGCCAGCAGCATCATTGTTCCAAACTGTAAGCTTGTGATGACTCAAACATGTGGCTTCTGAGCTTCTGTAGTCATAGAAATGTCCTTTAAATCCAGCCGGAGTATGAATCTAGTAATAAGCTGCTTCAGACTCCTTGTAGTGGTGAGCAGGTTAGGGCCTGATCTTAAACTACATAAGATAATCCAGGGGAATTAAGTATCTAAATGTTTTTAAGTTATCAACATATGAAAGCAAAGTATGATAATATCGTAGAGTCTTGATATCAGGAAATATTTTTCTGAAGGCTGCAAAGTGAAAGTTTATGTTGAGTGAATAGGTTTTAAAAAGTACACAACTGTCATGAATTAACAGCAAATGTTACTGTTTTTTGGTCTGGGATCAGACTGGGGAGACACATAAATATTTCTATATAAATTGTGTGAGTCTTACGGTGTTTTGGTAACTTTCAAAGAAAATATTGTTTGGAAGTAAAGAATATAGGATCCTGGACTGAAGGGAGACTTTCTGGGTACTAGGCATGTAAGAGTTAAATTGGAGTCACTAGAAAATGTAGATAACACAAAAGGTGGAGGAGCTAGCCGTCAAGCCAACCCCATCCCTTGAAACTTCCTGCCTATGAAAGACTTCAGGGTCTTGTGGGAACTGGATGGCGACTAATTAACTTTGAAAGAACAATGAATTTCTAAGCTATATACTCCATTGAAAGTCACAAGAAAAATAATGGTATCTTTCTAGTTCAATTTATTCATTCAAAAAATCTTTACTGTGGTAGTTGCTGTAATTAGATTTTGGGTTTATGATATTGATCGAGTGCACCAAAATCTAGAAAATCGCAGTAAAATCAAGTTCTTAAAGTCTATATAATTCTAAGATTAAAACCTGGCAAACATAGTCAGCGGAGTGTCTTTGAAGGGACATAGCTCTCAAACAGCACAGCCCTTTATGTGAGCTGACAGGACTCCCCCTGTATGCAGGGGTGGCCATTCATGTGCCTGAGCCCATCACGGCTTCCCAGACATGTCTGTGTGGCAGGATATTTTGTTAAATGTGCCCTTAGTGCCATCAGTAGACAGACCCAGAAATATACTGCAGCCTCTTTGTGGATATCAAAGGGTATTTGATGTTATCCAGTGTCTGTTCCTCCACCAAACAGCAATTCATTTAACAAACACTCATTCCACGTGTTCTACTGGTCCCTAACATAAAACAGGGGAGGGCTGCTTCCGTTCTCGTGTCCAGGAAGCTTGCATCACAGTAGGGAAGGTTACTAATGCAGAGTGCTAAAGGCCAGAATTCAGGGGGCTTCTCTCCATCCTCTGGGAAGCCTGTTTAAAGGAAGACTAGAAGTTAACCCTCAAAGAAGGAAAAACGTGTTTGTGAGAGAAAACATAATAAGACAGACCAGGAGCTGGGGAATGTGAAATCTGGCTGCAGTGCAGATCTGGAATTGGCTGGTGGCTGGAGACGAAGTTGGGCACAGGAGGGCTGAAGCCTTCATGCAGAGTCACTGCAAGACTCGGCCGGGGTTGACATGATCAGGACTGGATTTCAGCAACTGTTCGAGTTGCAGTGAGGGGTGGGTTGGAGAGGCTCAACAGTGGGCCGGGATAGGTTGTTGAAAGTTGGTGTGATAACGGAACAGATGAGATGACCATATGGACTAAGTGCCAGCCACAGAGGAGACACCAGCCACGGAGGAGACACCAGCCATGGAGGAGACACCAGCCACAGAGGACACACATCTAATGAGCAAGCATGGGATAGGAAGCTGATTAGGAGACAGATCAAGACTTAGTTTTCTATCGCTATGACTATAATACCCGACAGAAACAACTATAAGGAGAAAAGATGTGCTTGGGTGCAGGGATTCGGGGTTTAGGCCAGGTTGGTTGGCTCCATGCACTTGGCAGAACATCCTGGACCGGAGCAGATGGTGATGGACAGACAGCCACACACATCATGGAGGACAAGAGACAGAGAGGAAGGGAAGAACAAGGAGCCTGAGTGTCCCTTTAAAGGCTCATTCCCAGCGACCTGATTCTGCCAGCCAGTGTGCCTGCTCCCAGCCTCCCCGGTGTGCACTACACTACCCACTATGGAACATGCTTCAGAAACATGGGGCTGTGGGGGCATTTCAGATTCAAGTCTTAAAAGTCTCAGTGCTGACTGGAGATGTGAGGAAGGGTGCCGAGAAGCAGAAGCGCTCGCTGGCTGGCGGTGAGTGGTTCTGTGAAGGCAGCACGGTCATCACTTCTGAAGAGGGGCTGGAGACAGCTCAGCAGCTATGAACACGCTGCTCCTGCAGAGGACCTGAGTTCAGTTTTCAGCACCCATGTTGGGGAGCTCACAACCACCTGTGACTCTAACTCCAGGGGATCTGATGTCCTTTTCTGACCTCCACAGGCACCTGCAGACATGTACACATACCCACAAATAGACACACCCACAGACCTTTACGTAATTAAAAATAAATCCCAAAGTTATCTACTTGAAACTGTCATATTGTTTAAATTCTTCTAAACCTAGACATAAAATTGCACATATTGATGAAATAACACAGAAGCAGCCTCTTTCGACTCCGTAACAGCAAGCCCGTGCTCTGTTTTTCCCTTGTCACTTAACAGGTGTCTTCCAGTGCCATCCACGTTGCCGCACAAGGTAGGACTTCATTCTCTGTACTGAAAAGTAGTATTCCTTGTGTGAATACACTGGATTTTCTCTGTCCACTAATCAGACAATGGACAAAGGCTGGTCCCCTTTCTCGGCCTCTGTGATACACTGCTGCAAAGAGCCAGACAGTGACACTGGCTCTTCAGCAGACTGACGTCATTTCCTTCGATACAAATCAAAACGTGAGATTACCAGTCATATGACAATGTACTTTGTTTTTTGAGGAACATTCATACTGTTTTACATGAATGCTACACTAACATTCCCAGAAGTTCAGGCATATTTATTTTTAGCAGTAACACACTCCAGATATTCCTATGATAATTAGTAACAAGAGGATAAAGTCCATGATCGCCACCTTTATTTAATGCTACATTCTAAGGGTAATTTAGGTATTATCATTTTTTTGTGGGTAGGGATTATGTGTCTAGATGAGCCAAATGGACTCCTGTCAGAAAAGTGGCAGCATGTAAAGCTTCAAATTATAGAGCAAATTTTAGGAGACTGGGCAGTATATTATTTTATTAACAAAACACATAAGAAAATACAAGTTAAAACTTTCTTTTCAAAATAAAAATCAAACAAGAAATACCTGTGAAGAGACTGAAGAATTAATCAGTATCGATGTACAAAAATACAAAACCATTTTGAATTAACAGAGACTCGTGCTAACTTCTTGTGCAGAGAACCAATAGAAAAACCTCATTTTTTTCAAGTTGGCTTATAACTGTAGTTTAACCGGCTTTTAATGTTGAACTAAGATGATTTGAGAATAGCCAAGAAAATTTAAATGTTTTGAAAAGAGGAATTATGACCAGTAAGCACACTACCAGCTATAAAAGTATATTTTAAGGCCCTGTTAATTATAAGTGTGGTACTGAAGCATCACTAGGTATCAAAGAGCAGATCCAAAAGCCTCAAAACATGACTAATCATGGGCCAATTTTAGAATGCAATGCTGTGTGTGAAGAAAGCTGCGCTTAAAGAAGGGTAAAGATCTGAGTCTGATGAGTAGGTGAATTCACTTCCTTTTCCCATGGACACCCCACTAATATCAGTAGAAAAACATTTCTTAACACATAGAATACAAGTAAAAATGGCCCAGAAAAGAAGAGCCAGGCAGATGAGAGGTGGCAGCTTTGCGGAGACAGTGTGTAGAGGAACAGTACTGACTTAGGAAGGCGAGGAGGTGTACTTGGTACTTGGCACTTGCGTGTCAGTGAAATGAATTCTGAGGACAGTGAATGGTGGGCTCTTCTGGATGTTAGGAGTCCCCTCCAGCATCCTTGTCATGAGAACAATCAGTCTCTTCTTACCTACCCCTGGCTGACAGCAAAAGGATTATTTTCTTGAGAAGTTGAGGAAGCACCCAAACCTCAGTCACCTTGAGGTTCCACATCTTCATGCCCAGTGGCTCTGAAATGGGGCCATAGAAAGTTGCAGCTTACAGCCCATCTCCCCTTACCTGTTCCTCAGAAAGGTTACCCCAGTTTTTGAAAACTTTCTGTTAGATGTGCAGACAGAACACAAAGGAACCTCAGGAGGGAGAAGGAAGAGCTAAAGTTTCTTAATTTGTATACTGACTAAATCCCACTGATTGACAGATTGTCTTTAGTCAACACATTCTTACTAACACCTGAACAATCAGTAAACATCTTTAAATTGTAACATTAAAGATTAAAACTCTGAATTTCCTGAAACAGAATTATTAGCAATCATGTGTGATGAATGAGTTCTTACCAGGATCACCCAAAGGGACCCAGCCGTGCTCACAAGGTCACATAACAGCCTGGGCTTTAAGCATTCATTTATGTTGCCCAGATGACCAACGCTGAGGAACTCTGTGTCCCTTAAACCAACAATCACTTGTGCGTGGTTCTCTTTATGGAAATTTTCCACATGCAGGTGGAGAACATTCAAGAGATCCTGGAGCACTGCGATGTAGACTAGGGTCATAGGAATTGTAGAGGAAGTTCATTGTCAGCCAGGCATGACAACTAGAAAAACACGAATAAGCAAGTGTCCAGGAAGTGAGGGGAGACCTGTAAGAGGCATTTTCACAACAAGCAGGTGAGGAATGACCAGTTCTCCAACCACAGACATGATTCCAGTCCACAAGATGGATCACAGGAAGTCTGCTTCTCCACAGGAAGTCCCAAGCATGGAACAAGGAAGAATCTCTTGTGAGATACGAGGCAGAGTCCTTTCATCCCTCCAGAAGCTGGAATTGAGCAGCAGATAAAGTTGGGGCTCAGCTGCTGGTGTTGCCGTGTGTGTGTGTGTGTGTGTGTGTGTGTGTGTGTTAAAAGTGCTATGTGTTCCTGCTGACATCCAGTGTGGCCGCTCCCACTGCTGGCTCCAGCGCAGCTTGTGCCTGCACAGTGCTATCAGAACAGGGGCGGACAGCACAGAGGGCTGCGGCAGCTTCTGACGCCACCCCTCTCTGTAAAGCACTGGGGCCTGCAGTCTGTCTGCTCAGAGCAAGCTGCCTGAGGCGAGCTGGTCACCTGATGGGGCCCCCCACTGTAGGAGCAGACACACAGTGCAGACCCCATACAGTGCAGACCCCACACAGTGCAGACCCCACATGTTCTGCTGACCCCACACACCTGCTGGAACTACTAGTGCTCCCACTCCTCTGTGACCTGCAGAGAGAATGGATCTCTCTCCAGCTATGGACAGCAGGCACTACATTCCAACACAGTTGCGCATCACACACACACACACACACACACACACACAAAGTAAATAATAAGGGGCTGGAGAGATGACTCAGTGGTTAAGAGCAGTGGCTGCTCTTGCACAGGACCTGGGTTTGATTCCCAACACCCACATGGTGGCTAACAACAATCTGTAGCTCCAGTTCCAGGAGATCTGATGCTCTCTTCTGATCTCCACAGCACTGCACAACATGAGTGCACTTACATACACGTAGACAAAACTCATACACACAAAATAAACATAATAAATAAAATAGTTAAAATAACCAGATAACAAAAATGTATAATGGTTATAAATCTATATATACCTCATTTCAGATCATCCAATTTTCTAAGCCACTGTTTATAAAGGGAAAGATAAGCCCATACAGTGTTTGTGGGTAATTTGCCCTGCATTCACGGATGAATAAGACGATCAGCCAGACCCCAAACCTAACAGAGCATCAGCGTTGAGCTCCAACAGCTCGAGTTGGCTAAGATAGCAAGAGGACCTTTCATTCAAATGCTGTAGAATATTCTTCCGATAGAGGGTTAGTATCCAGAATAAAGACCTAAGACAACAATTTACAAGATAACAGTTAAAAAATAAAACGCACGGACTCATCAGTTAAGAGCACCGACTGCTCTTACAGATGACCTGGGTTTGATTCTCAGCAGCTACATGGCAGTTAACAACCATCTGTAACTGGCACCCTCTTCTGACATTTGCAGGTATTGCATGATACAAGTGTACTTACATACACGTAGGCAAGACATGTTAACACATATAAATAATAAATAAATATTTAAAAATATGCAACCTAAAACAAAATGGACAAACACCTTGAAAGGAGACTTCTCAAAAGAAGAAGCACAGGCATGGTGGTGCACACACCTGCAATCCCAGCTGAGGCGGAAGACTTAGTGTGTCTGAAGCTGGGCTTGGCTAGATAACAATATCCTGGGAGTGGAAGAGGGAAGGAGGGAGGGAGGGGGGGCGGCAAATGACCAATATCATTTTCCACTGAAGAAATGTAGATCAAACCCATAATAAAATATCATCTCACCCCAGTTAGAGAATGCAGAGCATCCCAAACCAAACAAGGCCAGAATGGAGAAAAATGAACTCTCATACATGCTGGTTAGGATGTAAGTCAGCGAAGTCATGTGGAAAGCATGTGGAGCTTTCTGGAGACAGTTACCAGCACTTCCATGAGAGCCAGCTGTCCCACTTTGGGCATGTTTCTTTCGGGAACAGAATCTATACTAAAGAGTGCCCTGTTTACTGTGGCATGATTCACAGAAGAGCTGTGGAAGCAGCCTAGGTGCCCATCAACACGGGAGTGATACACAGATGTTTGTCCAATGGTGGAATATTTTTGAGCTGTAAAGGAGAATGGAATCCTGTTGTTTGCAAGAAAATGCAGGAAGCTGGAGACAGGGATGTTAAATGAAGTCTGCATGTTTCCTGCAGGCTTCCTCTCGTGTGGAGATTAACAATATTGGTCTGCAGTGGAATGGTGATCAGTGGGGTGTGGGAAGGGTTCGCAGTGAGGCAGGGTAGAAAGAGCCCCATTGCATGTGCAATCAATATTTCTGAAAATATAGGAAACAGTTTAGAGTCACAGATAAAATATTTTAAGCAGACTGTGCCTACCACATTCAGCACTAAGTCTCCCAACCGGAAATCCTGAGTTTGTCCAGTGATATGGCTGATAGGAACAGGACCAGTCGCATCATGTCACAAGGACATTCACATGCATTGGGATCTCCGTGTATTGAAGTGTGCCCAGAATCGAAGGCAGGACTGAGGAAAGACCAAAGATCCGAAAACCCTTTAGAGTCAGACTCCAAGTAAAGTGCTGCTGGCTCAGTGCCTGAGTTGACTTGCAGGGGAGGAGGGTGACGTGCTCCATACAGTTCAGAACTTCCTGTGGTTCTGGCCCATGTCTTCACGCGCTGAGTCAGCCCTCCTGACTTACAAACCTTGCTGGGAACCTTCCCAGGACAGGGCGATTTGCCTTTGTTCCTCACTGGGAAAATGAGAGTGTGTTTTGTTACTGCCCTGTTGGCACCCTGGCTGCAAGCAAGCACAGAGCTCCGTTCCACCACTCTGAATGTGGAAGGGAGACAGCAGCAGGCGATGCTCTGCTCGCCAGCTGAGGCCGCCTTCCCTGAGCACCTTACTGCCCAGCCTTAGCTGCTACTCCATCATCTGGCTCAGACTTTAGGGTTGATTTCCCAAAGACTCAGTAAATCACCAAATGAGTCACTAATTGTTTCCCTGACACTCTCATTACTTAACTTGATATTGCAAGACTGCACACGACTAAGGAGAATGAGCAGACAGGTCCTTAGATGAGCATTATCTGAGGGAACAGGAGAGAGTGAGGACCCAGGTGGGTCCTCTTATGCATTGTCCACTTATGCAAAAGCCAAGCTACGGATATGCTGCCATTTCTACTTCTTACTGACCAAGAGAAAACACACAGCTCCACGGCTCATCCACCCTTCAGCTCCGGATGACCTCTCCACAGTGCTTTCGGGACCGGCGGAGCTTTGTTCCAAAGATGCACTTGCATAATGATGATATTATATTTTTCCTATTTTTGATCAAAACCATTAAGCCAAAAACTTTAAATGTGACAAAAAAGTGGGGCAGCACATTTGTCACCGCCTTATGAAGAGACAGATTTCCCCGGGGAGATCTTGAACATGTTCTTAGTCCAGACTCAGCAAAGGTACATATTGTATCAACCTGTAGATGGTTTTTCTGATAAGAATACAAATAACGTTTGTGAAGTTGAAAATGCATGAGCAGGAGTCAGGATTTACTGCCACATCAGCGGTTAACAGATTCCATCAATTAGCAAATTAATTTCATTATGTTTTTGAAGGAATGACTCTGTCAAAATATTTTCATTTTCTCTTTGGGACTTGACTTGCCACCTCCATGGCTGCCTGTTGTTGCATAGGTGTCCGGCCACAGTAATCATGCATTTGTGTGAAGGGAGCGCTCCTAACTTCTCGAAAGCACCAGGAGGGGCCTGGGGAGACGGCGCGGTGGGTAAAAGCAATGGTTGCCCTTGCAGCACCTACATGGTGGCTAACAACCACCCATAACTCCAGTTCCAGGGAATTCAACACCCTCTTTTGGCCTCCGTGGCCATTGCATACACAGGTGCACTTACATACGTGTGCATACAGGCAAGAAGAGGCTCCTCTCATGTGGGTTGAGAGCTACGCTCATCTATGGGTATAGCAATGTCTTTAGAATTCATTTTCTATGTCCGTTTAGCAGAACATTAGTAGCAGGTTCTCCCCTAGGGCCTGGGGCCCATGTAGTCACAGGTCCGTGGCCCTGACAATTGTGACAGGTGTGGGCTCCATCTTGTGACGTGGGCCTGAAGTCCAGGCAGAAGTGGTTGGTTACTCTTGTAACACCTGTGCCAATACTGCAGAGGTGGGCACACTGTGCCTGGCCAGTTGTTACTGCAGCTCACAAAGGTCACCGCTGGGCAAGGCTGATGATTACATTTATCGTCTGGTGGCCTGCATGGTCACTTCCAGCACTGTGAAGTCTCAGTAGAGAGGAAGCCAGTAAGAGGTATGGATGCTGGTCAAGCTGGGCAGCGGAGAAGAATGAAGCTCAGTCTACATGTCCCACCCTGAACACAGCGGTTCCTTCATGGATGGGCCCAGCATGACGACTAGAAGGCCACACAGATGAGCTTTAAGGGTTAGTGAAATATAGTACTTCTTGGGTAGAGCCAGAAGGTGAGCTGAGGGAATGAAAGAGATAGAACAAAGAGATGAAGAAGCAAATGTGCCTGTTCTTAGATGATGCGATTCTATGTGTAAGAGACCCCAAGATGCTGCCCAAAACATCAGAGCTGATTGACATGCTCAAGAAAGTGACAGACTAAAAGTTAACACACAAACTTCAGTAGCCTTCTTACAGACCAACAGCAAATACAGTGAAAAAGAAATCAGGAAAACAGTCACATTCATAACACAACCAAAAGGTTAAAATACCTAGAAATAAACTTGACAAAGGGAACCAAAGACTTCTACAATGCAAACTTTGGAACTCTGAAGAAGGAGATTAGAGACACTTGGAGATTGTCCTATGCTCCTGGTTGGGAAACCACTGTGAAAATGACCATCCTCCAAGATGCAATCAGGATTCAATGCAAACCCGAAAGAATTCTTGACAAAGAAAGAAAATATCTTAAAATTTATATGGAGATAAAAAAGACCAAGGACGGCCAAAGCAATCCTAAAGAAAAAGAGTACTGCATGAGTTATCACCATACTTGATTTCAAGTTTTACTCCAGAGCTACAATAAGAACAGCATGGGATTGGCAAAAACAGATTCATTGATCAGTGGGACAGAACAGAGGACACAGACGTGAGTCCACACAGCAACCTTAGACCAAGACACAAAAACTACATATTGGAGAAAATACAGCACTTTCAACAAATGGTACTGGGAAACCTGGATATTTTTAGCAAGCAGAAAATGAACTATACCCATATCCCTTACCTTGAACAAATCCAAACTCCAAATTGATCAAGGACCTCAACCTATGACCCAATGCATTGAAAGCCACGTACATGGAGGATATTGCAGGATGTGTGTGGCAATTCATGGGCATAGGCAAAGACTTTCTGAACCAGACTCTGGTAGCTCAGGAGGCAAGATAAACGGCTGACAGATGAGGAAATCATGCAATTTTCAGGAACTGGATGGAACTGGAGAAAGTTACACAGAGTAAGGAAACCTAGGCCCTGAAAGACGCACACTGCGGGTTCTCTCGTGTGGATCCTAGCTTTAAATCTTCTGTTTTGTCTGTTTAAATTGGAGCACATGTGAAAACCAGAAAACTGGAATGGGCCATGAGGGGGCGCCCTGAAGGGGGGAGCTGGTAAAACATGGGCAAGGGGCTGCAGGGAGTGGGAAGTTTAAGCAGGGGATAGGGAAGATGAGAAGGCAGGGGGGTTAGCCAAGAAGAAGGGCAAATTGAAAATCCATATGGAAGCCTACTACTGTAACCAGCTTAAAATAGAAATAAAAGGAGTTTAAAAGGAGTTACTCTGCGTGGCCAGCTGCTGCCGCTTGTAGAGCAGTGTGACTGAAATCCCGCTACCACGTGTGGAAAATAACCACAGCAAGTGTTGATCAGAGAGGCCCAGAGACTCCAAAACAGTGCAGACTCTTGTCATTTATCTCAGTTGCCCACCAAAACTCAGTAGATCCTACTTCGAAGACAGCGCACTCCTCGGTGGCATGACAGAGAAACCAAACGGGAAGTAAGCTAGAAACCTCCTCCCTGGTAGGTAAATTTCACAGTGCTTGAAGGTGTTATGCAGGCTGCTGGGGGAGAAAAGCATCGGCAGTCTTATCTGGCTGTGAACCCTACGAGCTCTGGAGTCAGCCTGCCAGGCAAGGTATGCTCACTTGTGCCAAGTGCTACAGCAGTAGCCAACTGCTCTTTGATTAGATTCTTGGCCCATTCCACCGGAGAAAATCCATACCTGCTCCTGTAAATCTGGTTAAAATCCCCTAGCTGGGGAGGCCATAGACCCTAGCAAGGAACTTCCTACTGCAGTTTAGTTAAATTGGCATCATTACATTGCCTTCTAAATACATGTTTATTCCCATAGATAAAAGCTTCTCTCAGTCTTAACCAAAGAAACCTCTTTTTGCTGCCAACAGCAGTGAGTGCAGAGCCTGCTGGCTGCCCAAGATGCTGGGAACATGGGATGGTGGAGGGCTCACCCTACAGCACATTTCTACCGCCCCTTCTAAGGTTCCAGGAACATTTTGGAAGAAGGGTCAGGAAGAAAATGTAAGAGCCAGACCACAAGGAAAAGGATTGCAAAGTGACATATTCTGGGCATGACGCAGTCATTCTAATCCTGAACATAACGGTGGTCTGTGTTACCCTGCACAGGACTGGCCCCATCAACAGATGGTCATGGATGAGGGAAGGGCACACAGGACCTTACCCCTCCCTGCTGAACTATGAGAGACCGACTGCGAGAGAGGGGAGTCAGCATCGTCAGCTATGCACCCACTGACATATCCACCAAGTTCCACTGGATAGTTGCAAACCCATGGCCACATAGAAGGTCCTGGGCCAACTCAGTAGGTCTGTCAAAAAACTTGACATGATATAACATACTTCTGTCAAAGGGCTTAGAACAAAGGAGCTGGAACTGACCTGGAAGTCTCCTCCATGAAGACTAGCTCTCATAGTATGAGAGGACACTATGCAAGCTGCCAAAGAGAAAACAATCAATGGTCCCACATGGCTGTGAGGTCTATGAACCACAGCAACGATCAGTCCGGAAAACTATCTCCTGGAGCAGTAATGGCACTTTTATCTCGGAGGTAACCAACAGCTGCGTAAATGGACTTAAGGTCTGTTCAATGGGAGGGAACTCATACGGTTCTGTAAACGTAGCCAAGTAGATTCATGACTGAGGAAGTCATAGATCCTAGAGAAAAACCTACGACTGTCACTTCTCTAGGCCAATGTAATTTCTTACTGTATTTTAAATATGTATCCTTATATTTACAGATAAGCATACCTCTCACCACTCATTAAAGGAGCTTCTATTTGCAGCAGATGAGGACGATTACAAAGTTCATAACTGGTCAAATGCAGAGAACAAGTCACTGTGAGGTCCCAGCCCTAAGAGACACATGTACAATGTAACCTTTACACCCAAGACTCGAGGACAATGAGGAAAAGAGGATTTACAGAATGTAAAAGCCAGAGGGACGAGAACCTGCTGCTGGTTGGCGCATTCTGGACACGACAGGGAAGCTGCGCCCATGACGTCTCCACGGTGTGGAGGTCAAAGGAGATCTGCACGGTGACAAAACCAGTTGACTGGCCAAGGTGGGTGGGGGAATGTCACAGGGTCCCACCTCTAGATGAAGAGCTATAGACAATGGATGCTGAGGGAAGACAGCCCTAAACACAGATATACATGAGCCCCACTTAATGGACTGAGTACATTGTGTATATATATTAATTTATATATTTATAAATGTATATACATATATATATAAATAAATACAACAATCATAGAAGACACAGAGTGGAAAGATTAGGAGGAGTTGACAGAGACCGACAGGGATAGGATAACACAGAGATCACTCAGGTATGAAATTCTCAAAAGCAAGATAAACAATGTCAGGCATGAGAGCACAAAGCCTTTAATCCCAGCACCTGGGAGGCAGGGACAGGTGGATCTCCATAAGACTGAGTCCAGCTTGGTTTACTTAGCGAGTTCCAAATCAGCTGGGCTACCAGAAGATTCTGTCTCAACCCCTCTCCCCACCAAAAAAAGACCTCAAAAAGAAAAAGACACGAATGTGTGTGAAAGGGATTTGTAAGGAAGAGGAGTGAAAAAAAATCAGAGAAGGTAGAAGTAATCAGAGCGTGCTGTACATGTCTGGATCGCCAAACAAAACTGATAATGAAAACAACAAGCTGAAAGACTTGGTTAACTAACTGAAGCGTGTTGGGTGTTTGGAAAATGTTACCCAGAACTGCATCTTAGCATCTTCCGGCTCCTCGTCCCTCTCCTCCTCTTTCTAGTCTCCCTCCTCTTCTCCATCCTGGAGTAACTAAGAACAGGATGAGCTTGGGAAGAGTTAGAATAAAAGCTGGCCTGTCACTTGCCTTAGAGACTCCGCGAGAGAATAAAGTTCCATCAAAATAAAAGGAATGTCTGCATAGCATAGAGACTTTTAATTCAACTTGGCACAGGAGAACACTTATCAATGGGATCTCTTCCCATTTATTTATTCATTAACTGAAAAACTTAAACATGGAATTAAACCCTCAGAATACAAAGGGTGAATCCAGCTCATGTGGCTGAGAGCGGCTTAGGGTGCAGAAAGTGCAGCGAGGTGTGCACAGGGCTGTCTACAGTGCGAAGCAGGACTGGATGAACACGGAAGGGATTGTGAGAGGAGTGACAATAATGACGCAAAGTCTCAGAGAGGAGAAAAGGGCTTGCCAAGGAAGGGTCCTTGTGGTGACTAAAGGATGATGAAATTAAATGAGATGCAACTGTTCTCAATGGTTTGCAAGATACTATGGACATTAGCAACCATGTTTATCCTTTAAAAATGTATAAGCCTGTTATACACACACACACACATACATACACACATACACATGCACACATGCATGCACACATTTTCATGCTGAGTTAAAATGGATCGATGTGCCCACAACGTGAACCAAGAAAGAAGAATGAGATGTCTGCCCGTTCTGTTTCTTACATCGCTACTTTGACTGAGTTTTTTGCATGAGTGGGATGTATTCTCCTCATGGATTATCACCATACAGCAATTCCCTGTCTTCTCTCAGAGCCGTGTGATCGGACAGGTGAAGCAGGCTAAGGCTGCTGGACAGGAAATACTGGCAGACCCTTTGTAGCTCGAGAGCAAAGGGAACTTGAACTAATTGTGATAGCTCTTTAATGCAGGATTTTTTTTTTTGCTTGAAAGTAACAGAAATCCAAATTTAATCTAGCACTAGCAAAGAGGAGTGTACCCAAAGCACCTGAAGGAGAGAGGCCTTTTGCAAAGCTCCTCAAATCTCGGCAGTCTAACCCTAACCTTGGGAGTACGTCTCCTCTTGTGCTGTGCTCTAACTGGACTTAATTTTCAAGCATAAGAAAGGTGACTCCAGACGAGTGAACAGCCCACTGGATCAGAAAAGTGGGAAGAAGACTGTTTCTGCCCTGGATTCTGGCATAAACCTCAAAGCAGCTGCCCTCCAGCTGAGGTCAGCTCTACCCACACTGAAGAGGGTCTGGGGGCTTCGCTCAATCATGACAGCCTCATCCCCACCCTGGAGCATTCTCAATGCTGTGCCATTACAGTGTGGAGAGTGGTTGGTTCTCTGCATATGTGACAAGCCATGACCTCGGAGACCTGAGCAGCTGGGAGTCAGGCCCAGGGGAAGCTGCTCTACTGTGAGCGGCAGACCCATGTTCCCACAGTGGCCGATTTCCTCACAAGTCGCCCCTCAGGATGGAGTGGATAAGCTCTCACTTTGCTTGCAGATGACCCAGGCCCCTGCGGTAAACTTAGCTGTGTTTTCTTTGACTTGGTCTCAAGGTGCTGCCTTTCCCACATGCAGCAGCCTACCTGCATTCTATCATATATGTTTTCATAAGAGCCACATTTGGGTCCCCAGAGTCCCTTGGTGCAAGTCCATCCACTGGAGCCTAGTCACTCTATTCCCTTAAAGATGACCAACCCTCCCTCTTGCAGAAGGCCAGTGGAAATGTTTGAAAGGACTTCTCTTTAATCACTTTTGTATCCAGCTGCCTATGATTTGTGGAACTTACTATTTTATGGAGTATTTCAATATTCCTTATGATTGGGAAAGAATGCCAAGATGGTATATGACTTTGGCTAGGTGCTTGCACTGTGCAGTCATCGAGGACACCTGGCATTATTTCCTGCATAGGCTACTACACCACAAAAGGATATATAAATACATTCATAAAGCTCATCATGAGTTTCAGGCTCTGTTTGGAATCCAAGCAGAATATGCACATCCTTTAGAAACCATAATTCTCAGAACTGGATTTTTTATTGGAATCGTGCTTTTGTGTGATCATGTAGTTCTTCTCTGGGCATGGGTGACCATTTGTTTGCTAGAAACGATTGACGTCCATAGTGGTTATTATATTCCTTTCCATCTTTGAACCTCATTCCTTTCTATGCTGGTTCAAGACATTACAATTTCCACCACATGAACTTCATTGGAAATTACAGCTCAACATTCACGTGGTGGGATAGAATCTTTGGGACAGACGTTCAGTATCATGCCTACAATGAAATGCAGAAGAAGCTTGGGAAAAAGCTGGAGTGAATGTTCCTCCCAACCCTTTTCCTAAAGACTCACATGTCCTGAACTGGAAATAGTGGCTCACATGACTTCTAGGGAGCAGAAATGAGCATGTGACTTGGCTGCTAAGTGGTGAAAAGAGCATTAACGGCCTTTGATTATCTTCCAGATGGGAACTTTGTACTTTACATTAAACTTCTGTATATGTGGGAATACATTAATATTTATATTTAAGTACAGTTTTCACTAAAGGTTTGAAAGGCCATAAGGCCATATTACTAACCTCATCAAAATATTTTAAGTATTGGAAGAAGTATTAATGTAAAGCTCCCCGCCCGCAGCTGCCCTGTGCTACCAGAGGAAGGAAGTCGGCATTGGCCTTTTACATACTCATTGGTTAGTTCAGAAATTTCTCAGTAATTATGTGTGCCTTATATTTGACTTTAGATAGTTTTTAGAATTTTCCTAAAATCAAAATATCATGAATTAAGCTACATCAACAGATAGACTGAGTGACTGAGGCTCCCAAGTCTGGAATAACTAACACCAAAGCTTGCCACTCTGTTCTGGAGTGACCAGTTTAGGGTGGTTCTTTCTGTGAAGGATAGTTTTTCATTTTAATACACTGTTGACATCTATAAATTAACACATTTCTGACATGATGTACATAGACTATTAGAGTCTAAAGATTTTCGAATCACTTGATTTTTTAATTGAGGAGCTTTATTTCTCCTATTGCCCCTTCGTTTTTGTATGTCAGAACTGTTCACCGAGGTTGTACCTTGAGCTTTGTGAATGGACTTGCTCTGTTTGCACTCAGAGCTGTTGAAATAAATGTGATTTTTGTCTGAAAAAAAAAAACTTACAAAGAATAAGCAAGATTATTGTCTTATCTGCGACTTCCCATCCATTTCCTTTCAGCTCGCTCTGCTACAGCTCAAGTTGCTAATACTTTGCTTTTACTGGACTTGGGCTGCATGTTTTGGAACCAGCGCTTCCCCTCAGCCCTTGATCCTGAATTTCAAGAACCTGTTCCTTCCTCCGTGTCCGTGTGCATGTGCATGTGTGTAGAAGACAGCAGCTCTTCTAGGATGAGGCGACTAACAATGTGCAAATCCTGGAATTCTTGGGCAGTGGTAGAGCACTGCATTAGACCTGTTCGTTACTCAGTGAGAAAGACAGAAAGAGAAAGAGCAGAGAGTCTTATAGGTCTTGTTAGCCAATAGCCTTATGGGGTGGGGTCCTAACCACAGCCAATCGCAGTTTGCTCCCAGGCAGATCAGGTTCTCACCAGGTGCTGGGCAGAAACTGGCTTTACAACCAACTGACCTGGAAGTCTTCTACCTAAAGTTTAGCTCTCATAGTTCTAGAAGATTCTGTGCAAGCTGCTAAGGGAGAAAATCAATTAATGGTCCAACCCAGCCTTAAAGCCTAATACCCATAACAACTGCCCAGCATACTACCTCTACTGGTACAACTGTGGCACAGTTATCTGGGGCTAATTAACAGCTATCTAATTGGACTTAAAGCCCTCTCAATGGGAGAGAACTCATGTGGTACTGTAAACATAGCCAAATACACAGGGCTGGAGAGGTCATAGATCCTAGAGAAAACCTTATCTCTAGACAGATGAAATTTCCTACCGTATGCTAAATGTAGATTCTTATATTGTACACCACTCATCAAAGAAGCTTCTTTTTGCAATGGATGGAAGCTACTGAAGAATCCCACAACTGGTCAGACCTAGAGAATATATACGTCTGAGAGATGCCTACCCCTAGGTGACATATCTACAGTTGAATCTCTGCACCTCGGGCACATGGAACATAGCAGAAAAGTGTGGAGAGAAAACTAGTGCATCCCTCAGCTCTCAGCAGTGAAGCTTCTTCCTTCAACAGAGTGTGATGCACACAGAAGGCCACAGCTGGCCAAGTTTTAAAAAATAAGAAACTGCAGAGTGTGTGGCCCTGGATAGGACTCCTATGGTAAACCTCACCCTCCCGTGGCTCAGGGACCACTGCAGGATAGGAGGCAGAAAGACTGTAAGAGCCAGGGTTGGTTCATGAGCTCAGGGAAGCAGAGGCTTTCAGACCACTAGACGCATGCCCATGTGAACTTGTGGCATCAAGAACAGCACACATGCCAACTCAGTCAGACAAGGTCCCAGAGAGGAGCAAGGGAAACCGGCGGCAGGCCAGCCCTAGTCTTTGAACTACTGGAGACTGGTTACTACTGGGAGAGGGAAAGTATGCCTTACCTCCAATCTCTAGATAGACTAACCGGGCTCCTGTAGATGGCTTTGCACTGAAGGACATCTGGGTACCCGGGTACAAATTCTCGACTGGATAGGACTTAGCACGCGTGGTGGGACGCACGAGGTCTGTGTGGGTTGAGTAGCATTGGTAGGGAAGGGGGTTCTAAATTGGACTAAGAAGTTTGTATGAAATGTCCAGACACTCACCAGAACAGAGTGATAACAGAAAGAATGTAGTCACTAGCATGTTCAGCGTCAGTGATTTATCGTGGAAATACAGATAACAAGATTCTGTTAAATTGTAAACTAGATATAATTTTAAATTAAAAGCAGCATAGCCACAGGGTATGATTTGAATTTGACCATAAGCCCCTGAGGGCAGGAGCCTGGTCTATTGTGGTTCTCTCAGAGCCTGACCTGAAATACAATAAGTGTTGGTGAGTGAACAGATGACTATTTCTGGCCAGCGTTTTGGGTGGGACTGTGTCCCAGAGAAAGACATATTTTTGTCCTAACTCCCAGGACCTCAAAATGTGACCCTTATTTGGAGGTAATCTTTGTAGATGAAGTATAGGTCAGAAAAAGTTATATTGGGTGATAGAAGGTCTCAATCCAGGGACTGGCACCTTATAAAGAACAGGGAAGTTTGGATGTAGAGATAGGAAGGAGAAAACCCTACGAGACAGACACAGAGATTGGACACGTGGACTCTCGGACCGTCCTCAGACAGGTACATCTTCCTGAACTCAGCTGCACCCGATTGCCTAAGATCGTCACAGCTGGTTGAGTGTTCACTCCCGCACTCTACCCTGCTTGGAGGGGTGGGGAAGCAGGAACCACACCTCCCAAGCCACCATTAGTGATCTGGCTTGAACTGGATGTGGCCTGCAGGAGAGCTAGAGTACACAGGTCGGGGGCCCCTAGGGAGGCTTTCCTGCTATTTTGTGTGGCATACTGAGTGAAGGTTTTCCAGTATGACCTTAGTGGGGAGCACCCTCACTCCTGTAAGGAGACCCTCACATTGGCTCTGTGAGTAAGTCTAAACCTGCTTAGCTTGTCGTTGAGCCCAAGGGAGAGGGGTCTGCCCTTACGAAGGCATTTTAGCAACCTATAGCCATATCCCTGGGAACTCAGAGGGTTGTTGACCACTTTGGGAAGAAAGGAGAGTCAAGTTCTCCACCAGTCTGTGGGCAGAGCAGTGTCTAGCCAAGACCTTGATTCAGATTTGGAGCCTCCTGGACTGGGAGAGGACACATTTCTGCTATTTTAAGCCAGTCGCTTGTGACTTTGTTCCTGCAGCCCTGAGGAAACCCTTCCAGCCAGTGTCGCGAACAATGAAGCGTGTTTGACTCAGTCTTCGTATTGAGATGTGGTGGTTTGATTGAGAACGGCTCCAAGTATTCAGACATTTATTTTGTCCTCAATTAGTGGTGCTGTCACTGGAGGTGGGCTTAGAGAGTTCTTCAGCTTGCCAGATCTCCAGTCACACTCTGCTTCCTGTGCCTCCTTGAGAATGAGTCTCTGCTTTCTGCTCCGCTCCAGGCACCTCTGCTGCCATGCCTCCCCACCATGATGAACTCTAAGTTCCCTTGGTCGGTGTTTCTATCATAGCAACAGAGAAGAGACGATAGAGAGATGTTGTTTCAGAGGGAATGGTATTCACCTTGACTGAGAATGAGTGAGCAGGGAAGCCAGCTGAGTAACAGAAGCTTCTTTGCTGCCACAAGGGAAAACACTAACGCCCACTAATATGATTAGCACCTACCCTGTCTGAAGCAATATAATTTCAAGCTTATGTAAGTATTTAAATTGTCTCTGTTTTCTGTCAATTACTTTCATCTAAGCCATTTTAAACATCTGCTACTCAAATGATGAAAATAGACAACGTTGTGTGACTCTGAAAAGAGAAGTGGTGGATGGCTTCAGGAGTCCTCCCTGGAGATCTGTCCTTTCTCTCAGCAGATCCCTATTTTCTGTCTACAACTTTCTGACTGCCATGGTGCTTACATGACTTAGGTACTTATAGCTGCCTAAGTATGCCTGTGTGCCCATGAACCCTGGTATATCCAAAACACTTAGTGAAGACAGGGATTTGAAGACTGGAGTAACTGGAGAGATGAAATTAGATCCACCGACTGTGAGGCAGGCGATATGACAGTGTCCAACGCCATCGGCATCATCCCTGAATCATGAAGGTGGCTTTGGGAAAGGTGGCTGTGGCCCCTACATGAACACGTTTGCTGGCTCCATTGGCTTCATTGAGGGGCAAACTTTTTTCCTTTTGATCCACAATAAACACACATGTGATTCCCAGGCCATCCTGGTTAGGCACTGGGCTTTCCAGATCAGTCTTTAAACAGGAGGAGCACCCACTTTTCATTAAGAAATCTGCAACCCACAGCTTTCTCTTTGCAGAGCAGTCAAAATTATTAAGCAAATATAAAAAGCTCTCCATAGTTTCATCATAGAACAGAATTTATAGAACCTTCTATCTGGGCATCCAATTAAAATTCAAGGACATTTCAAATATGCCAAGCTTTGTCATGAATTATGCATTGTTTTAGATTTCTTTAATCTCCTTACTTTCTTTGAAATATGTGCGCTAAATCTTGTCTTGATTCTTCTGGTTTTTGATATAATGTTTTCTTTTTATGTTTTAGCTTTTTTTTTTTCCAGAGAGTAAACAAAGTATGAAGTCTTGCCAAAATTAGAACAAGGCTGTTTAAACATCTCAAACTGCCTTAAGTCATACAAAGTTGTTTCTCTTGTTTTTCCTTATGCATGTGGCTGCCAATGTTAAGTAATCACATTTGTGTGTGTGTGTGTGTGTGTGTGTGTGTGTGTGTGCAGAATTGTTGAGGGCCCTACTAAAATATTTGCAGTTTCGTTTTGCAGGACTTTTTGTTAGAAAAAAGGAATAATTCCTTTAGCAACAATATTCATATAGAACCAAGTGAGCTCCTCCATGGAAGAGACCGCACATTACTGCATTTTTGTCCCCCAGAGCATCAAATAATGGCTTTGTACTGATTTGGAGTCATGGGTCTCCAGGGTATGGAACTCTTACGGAGGCTGTACATTTATGTAAGGAAGCCGAAGGCATGACGGAGAGTGCAGCAGAAGGAAGCTGAGCCCTCTCATTAGGGAGCACACTCACCTTTGGGATGGTTTCTGCAATGCCATTATTCAAGGAAACCCTCACGCTCTCCATATTTGGACCAGGAATTATTGGGAAAAATGTATCTGTCTGGGAACCTGTTTAAATAGCATCTCTGACATCATGAATCTTACATTTGTTCTACCTCATCAGTGCTGGAATAGATGAATCTCTGGTCCATTTCTTCATTTTGAAATTAAATCAATCAATCAAAGAAATTAGGAACATTTTGACTAAACCATTATTCTGCCTCAAAAAGATAATATCCTTAATTTAAAAAATCATTAGAATGCAGCAAACTGGATTTGTACAAATTATATACTTGGAATAGAAAAAAGTTCAACCCATTTGACACGAGTAATTGTCAGAGATGTGCTATGTGGATATGTTTGAAATGTTTTATGTTATTCTTTGGTCATAGGGACTTCCTCATGAGCTTGCGTGTCTGCCCTCGGTCACTCCTGTTTCACCAGCTTGATCTTCCCAGTACAGCATTGATTCCCCTCAAACTTTGCATAAAGGCAAAAAGACAGTGAAACAAAAGTCAAAACTGATCTCACGTCTTTGCTGAACGTCAGCCAGCCCGTGCAGGTGCACCTTCTACCAGCAGGTGGAGTAGCTCCATCGCTCCAGACTTCAAGCGGACTGACCCCTGTGGACATCCTCTTCCCTTTCCACCCCCACCTGGCCTCCTAGTGGGTGTTACTATGAGACATTCTGACCTCGCCTCTTTAGAGCTGAGGGCTCCCAGACTTAGGTAGGTTTACATAATGAGCCCAAGTCACAAGACCAGTCAGGGGTGACATTGTTCTGACAGTTAAACACTTCCTCTTTCTATTTCAAAAATTGCTCCTAAAGAGTGATTCCATGTACATTTCTGCACTATGTACTGAAAATAAATATGCTGAAACTCCCAGACTTTATCACACAAGTGACTACAGATTCAGCACAGGAGGTCTGGGGTTGGACCTCAGTTTCTTTATTTCCGGTGAGCATCCAAACGCAGCACCTTACTGCCAGCAGCAGGACCCTACGGAATCCAGAGGAAACTGGATGTTTGTTCATCTCGTACTTTCCTTGTAAACCATGCAATCAGTGAATTACTTCCATTTATTTATTTTTACTTTATGAGTATGTGTATTTTACCTGAGTTGTGTGTGTGTATGTGTGTGTGTGTGTGTGTGTGCAACACATGTATGCAGTGCCCATGGAGACCAGAAGAGGGCACTGGAGCCCCTGGGACTGGAGTTACAGGCAGTTGTGAGCTGCCATCTGTTGGGAACCGAACCCTCTCTGTAAGAACGAGTGTTCTTAACTGACAAGCCGTCTCTCTGGCCTCTTGTACTTTTCTTTTAAGTGTATTTTAAATGGTCATCATAAGAAATGTATTGTTTTGGATTTACTGTTATAGTGAAATAAATGAGATTAAATGTGACTGAAATAAGAATCAGTGTTCAGAGTTGTGTAATCTGCCAGTTCCTTGCAGTGGGATTTTCGGAGTCATCAATAGCAAAGCACAGGAGTGGAAAATGGTCTCCAGGCCATTTTATCGAAGGCAGCTGTGGAGGTCATATGGTCAGTTTTATTTAGTTCTTTTTGAATTTAATACTTGAGAATTTCATTCATAAATACAATGTATTTTGATCACGTCTGCCCACTCCTGCCTTCAACACACTCCCACCTATTTTCTTTCTAACTTCTTTCACTTTTTAAATCCACTGAGGCCACTTAGTGCCCTGTGCAAACGATTCTGAATACATGCTGTCTCTAAGCCTCTTTCAGCATTTTTATCCAGGAAAATCAGGTTTTAAAGACTATGAGCAGCTTTGAAGGATGTGAGACCACCTAAGGCAGTTGGAGCAGTGGATGGGAAAACAGGGCTAAGTCTGTATTCGAGGAGAAGCTCAGGTAGAAGCCGGGCGGGGTGGGGAGAAGGGCCTCCCACAGGCGATGGGCCTAAGCTGGAGCCCGGGGGATTGCTGATCTTTACTGACTACTCTTGTCATGGTGAGGATGCAGATCAGTGGGTGGGAAGGACCGGGCATGGCTCGGAGCTGCAGTGCGCCTGCCCTTTGCTGTGCCGGAGGAGAGCGTCCTACCTCCAGGCAGGAGTGGATTTTCCTGACTTTTTCTTCCTTGTCCTTTCTGTGTGATTTCTACCTGTCCATCCTGAGCTTTAGCTACATCAAGGATGGGGTCTAGAGCAATGAACTCGCTCTGACAGCAGGCACTCTAAGCTGAAGTCCAGGTCACCCACCACAACAGTACAGCTCTACATACATTAAGATTCTAGGATCACAAATAGTTTACCAATTCATGCAGTTGGGACTGGTCCAGCCCTGTGATCATTAAATCAAGTCTTGTTGGTCAGGAAGCATTGCTTGACATCCTTGTGCAAAATAAGTTTGCATGTGTTTATAATGCAGTGAGAAGTCAGGGACTTTAAATAATGAGCAGCTGAAATTCTGAAAATATGCAATTCTACCATTTTTAAAATAGAATTTTGATGAACTTGTGTTACTATTTGACATTTATATCTGTAGTCATACTTAGCATGAACAAGGTTTCTTTGCACCAAACTTTTCAAAAGAGATTTTTTTAAAATTAGGTGCATATGTGGTGGGCGGAGCATGTGCATGAGATTGCAATGCCTGCAGTGGAGAAGAGGACATCGGGTCTGGACCTGGACTTACAGGTGCTAGGAACCACACTCAGGTCCTCTAGAAGAACAGAAAGTACTCTAACTCTGAACCGTCTCTCCCACCCTAACACCAAGCTCTTCTTCCTCCAGTTTGACAACTAGAAGCTGTCCTTCGGAGCTATTTTTGAGGACATTTTTACTTACAAACCATGGGAGGAGGAAGCTGGGGGCAGAAAGTTGGGTCTAGGGGTCACCATATGTTGAACAAAACGGCAACGTGGTTTGAATATCCGAGGCAGAGACTATGCGGGGAGTGGAAGGGGCTCTTGCTCAGTCTCTGGATTCTGGGATGTGGAGTGGAGTGAGTGGTCTTAGGGGGAGAATGTGCGGCTCTGTGGAACTAGCAGTAGGGCTCTTTAGGGCCTATTAGCCAAGGAGACACCGTCACTGAGTTTATGACGTTCGATTCCCCATAGACCCTCGTCCTTCATCTCCATCACTGCCTCCTGATTTCTTACCAACTCATGTTCTGCTGTCCAGCACCCCAGTGGCCTTCTTGTGCCTTGTCCCTTGAATTGCACCCTTGACAAGACCCCCATCTGGAATGAACTCATCCTCATCTTGGCTGGATGTTCACCATGCAGCCAAGGGAAACTGAGATACGGTGCCCTGCTCCCCCGGGGCGGTCTTACGCTGCCGTTCGCCTGCCTCAGCAGGGCCGTGGGCTGTGGGCCAGGTCCGGACATCTGTTTCCTGGCACACTGGCTCTCTACCTCCCAGGGGTTGAAGTTCCTGTCCTTGCTGTTCCCGACTCATCTGCCACTCATCAGTGACATTTTATCCCAATGACAATTCCTAAGACACCACAGAAGAAAGCCTTTATCAAACACGAGTTTCTTTATAATTTGTCAGCGATTTACACCGAACCTTTTGACTGCTTCTAACCCCTCTTTCATACGTAGCCTGTTATGCGGTGAATTTTGCCCGCCTAAAACTCATGCATTGTTGAGCGTATCCTGACTCTCTGTGTCCCCAAATACAGCTATATTTGAAAGTGGTAACGAAAATCAGACTAGGTCATATGGGTAGGTCTCAAATTCAGTCTGATTGTGTGCCCCTTATCGAACGGAGACTCAGACAAAGATAACACGTAGGCCAAGGGGACTCAGTGAGAAGGGTCACGTACAAAACAGGAGAAGGCCTCAGGGAGACCAAAGCTCCTGGTCTCTCCATCTTGACCTCTAGCTTCTGAAGCTCTGGGGCTTTTCTGTGGTCTCAGCCACCTGGTCTTGGCATTTTCCTATGGCAGCTTCAGCAAACTAACAGCCTCCTTTAAGACCCATCTTACTTATCTCAAACACAAGGACATCGCTCTCTAAGTCACACTTTGTCACTGTGTCAAAATGCCTGACATTTTTCTTCATAGCACACACTACAATTGGCAATGAAGTATTTCATTAGATTTTTCTATCTTCCTGATTATATTCTAAAATGGATGTGGGGGTGGATTAGAGCACCTGGAGGTTCAGAGATAGCCCCATCTGAGCACCTGGAGGTTCAGAGATAGCCCCGTCCGTCCGAGCACCTGGAGGTTCAGAGATAGCCCCGTCCGAGCACCTGGAAGTTCAGAGATAGCCCTGTCCAAGCATCTGGAGGTTCAGAAATAGCCCCGTCCGAGCACCTGGAGACTCACAGATAGCCATGTCCCTCTAGGCCCCTTTCATATTTGATGTGGACAATTTTCATCTCACCCATGTTATGTCACATGCTATGTGAAAAAAGACTCAAGACAAGTTCCTGACCCCTCTTCACACCAAGCCTGACCTTCAAGCTTCTTTTACAAACAGCCATGAAGCGGATTCTCACTGTCAGTGCCCAGACTTCCAGAGTCCAACATTATGCCAGCACTCAGAATCTGACCAATATCTTTTCTCTGAAAGGAAAAATGGAATGAAGCGAAGAAGGAAGGAACAAGGAACCAGGGAAGGACGTAGTCACAGCTTTAAGGAAGATCAGCTCCTGAGTGCAGAGCCAGCACCGCTTTGCTGCTTGTGAGGCATGCAGTGAGCTGTCTATTCGAGGTTCCAACTTGGGGGTCTGTTAAATTCCTGGGACCACAGCAGTTCTCGTAAGTTTGCATAATTTTCATCACATAGCATATCAGTAACTTTCCTGTTGCTGTGAAGAAACACCATGACCAGAAGGACAGGGGTCCATCATGGTGGGGTGAAAGTACAGCCTGCGTCAGGCTTGGTGGCAGGGGCAGGAGGCTGAGAACTACACTAATGAGAGTGCAGCCGGAGGCTGTGAACTCCCCAAGCCCACCCTGTGAGTGACACACTTCCCCCAACAAGGCCACACCTCCTAAAGATTCCACGATGTGATGTGATGTCCCCAAACAGCACCATCACTGGGGATCCAACTGCTCAAATACTTGTGTCTCTGGGGGACATTTCTCATTCGTGGATTGACTAAATGACCTTTATTAGGTAACTGAAATGTCTGGTTGCTGTCCTACCTTTCAGCATATTACAGTAGGCACTGTGATTGCAGTTTAGGTCAATTTGGTTGGGCCTTTCAGCATCCAGGTACTTGGTTAACCTTCTGGGGGTGACTGTGAAGGTATTTCTGTATTAAGGTTTGAGTTTATAGACTAGTAAGTAACTTGCCTATACAACAGAAAGGCCTCGTGCCATTCACAGAAGGCCTGCATAGACCAAAGGTGAGTAGAGGATTTGCTTTCTCTGACTGATTTTCTCAGGCTGGACCTCACTGTTCTCCTGCCTTTGGACTTAGATTCAGACCAAACCTTAAAGCATCAGCTCTACTGAGCCTCCAGCTTGCCCAGCATAGATCATGGACTCTTTATACTCTGCCACCACATGGCCCAATTGCTTATGATAAATCTCTCTGTGTACACATACCACACACACACACTACATACCTAGACCCCCACCCCACCCGCATACCATGTATGTATGTTTCCTATCGATTTTGTTATTGTTAGAGCAAAGTCTGACATGGTCACTTGACAGATACTTGTATTCATGAATTCTGAGAGACAGAAGGGAACTTAAAACTATTTCCCCTTCAAACCATTCACATATGAACAGCCATCTAAGTGAGTCCTTACAATCTGAGATTGTATGAAGACTGTTTTCCCATGCAGCAAGGGATTCTGAGACTTTCATGTGGAATGTTCCATGATGCATTCCTTATATAATTCTGTTCTCCATAGTGAGGTTACTAGATTTTCACATTTCCTTTGTAAAACTTTATTATGGAAAAATGTATACAAATCCAGAGAGAGAGAGAGAGAGAGAGAGAGAGAGAGAGAGAGAGAGAGATTACTATAACCCATCACCATCACCCACCTTAACAATTATTAATACGTGACCAGCGTGATTTGATCCTATTGCGCCACTATTTTGAAAAACATTCCAGACACCACTTTATGAATAAATGCCAAAAAACTAATTTACAGACACATTTTGAAGAATATATTACTCTGCTGATCTGAATATTGTCCTTACATGTATCTCAAGGTGAATGATGGATATATTAATTTTCTATTCTGTCTTTCTTTGTTCCACATATATGGAAAAGAAGTAACTCATTCTTCCTACAAGTGAGATGTGTCTATTTATATAGATTGTTCTGAGCAGAGAATTAAAATTTGATTTTGTTACTAAGACTGAGACTCGAGGTAAGATTTCAGTTCTCTGTGCCTCACTTTCTACATCTGAAAATGAGAAAAAGGTTTGCGAACTTTGACACGACACTCATGAGTCCTGTGAGTGAGCGCAACTGTCCCCTGTGTGAGGGGAGGGCTGAGGCTGGTAGAAATGATGAGTCACCTCAAATTCTGTAGAAACTTCCACAGCTGAGTTCCCAGTCACCCCCTCCTCTGTCCACAGAGCTTGCCAGCTGTCCTGGCTTGCCCTTTGGGATAGTTCTCTCCTGTGTCACAGGGAACAGGGCAGACTGGCCCCCTCTAGCAGGGAACAGTCTCAGCTTGTGTCTGGTGATGAATAATGGGAAGCTAGCAGGCCCTGCCTGCCGTCCATTACCCTGATCCAGGACTCAGTCTTCTAAGGACCCCTCAGTGAGGACTGGGTAGACGTGGAAATGAGAGTGAAATGGAGAAAAAAAAATTTCCTTCTGTCAAACTGATGATGAATGCTGTCCAAACCTGTGACCAAATTCTGAAGTGCTAATTCTATGCGCTGCTGACGCCTTTGATTATTCTGTGGCTCTGACAGATGGAGGGCCACTTTTGGACCTTATTTAAGAAGCTTATGCACCTGTAGTTTTGTGCCAAAGGTAATCCGTCACGTTAAAGAATTTTCTGGAAAGCATAATTTTGCCTTATTTACAGCTTACACGGTTTCAGTTATGCATCATAAATGGGCAAAGAACAAAGCTACACAGAGCCTGCACCTGGCTGCAGATGATGCACGGTCTGGCATGTTGGGACAGGTGGCCATGTGCAAATCACACAACACTTCCCTGGTGGGCAGCGGGCAGCTAGCTCACTGCAGATAATACCTTGGGAAAATTCCAAAGGTCTGAGATAGGTTTTCTGCCACCTTGGTTTGGGCAAGGTCTTCAGAAAGTGACAGAATAAACCGCCACATCCATGCCCTTTACTGCATAGTTCAGACCTAACCTGGGCTTATTTGACACGGAGGATTCTCCCCAGCTGCGCCCACTGCTTCCCTAGGATTCCACCTTTTGCATCAACCACACTGAGGCCTCACTCTGCCCTGAAGTGCTCCGTCTTAAAGAGCTGTTAGCTTGTTTCCTCTGTGTCCCTACCTGGTGAGGGTCTGTTCGGATAGTCTCCTTCCTGTTCCTTATTGTGGTCCTCCTTTCCAAAGAGGAGACCTGGACCTGGATGGGAGGTACCACGGATGTGCAGTCTGCAAGTGGCTCCTGGGTGGTCACTCCTGTCCTGTGTTCTTGGTTGCATGGCTGGCACTCAGTGCAAACCTTCATCACCATGAAGCTATCTCATGCTTTAGGCCTCCTCCTCCTCTCTCCTCTCCCTGGGGTCTCAGTCTATATGCTCTCACCAGACTGGTTAATAAAATACATATATCGCTTCACATTCTTCTCTTGTTTGGGAGATTGCGATGGATCCCTTGCTGCTATAATGAGGTTCAACACTCACCTCAATGCCGTCATGTCCAGCACCAGGCAACTTGCTCTTCTCCCTCTATTACCAACACAGACACTCTTCTCTGCCTATCACAGTCTACAATCCCTGACTTATCTCTCCTCATCTCATACTTTGCACATTCACATTTACCTAACAAACATTTTTTATCCTTGTAGATAGACTATATTTGTACCTTTCTAAGTTCTAAGGTACCGAAGCTTGAGATTCTTAGAAGAAAATCACATAAGAGGACAACATGAGAATTAATCTTGAACATGTTAACTCTGACCCCTGACATGTGTGAGTTTGGTCCATGGAATGAGTTCTCTGAACTCTGTGGACTCAAGTTCCTTCACCTATAAAATGTAGAAACGGTTATTGCTAGAACTGAGTGGCAAAACAAAGTACATGTACCCACTGAATTACAGCTGCTAAGATATTAGATCTATCTGTGTGTTCGGTGCTGAGCCTGGGCAGTGGCAAATAGTTGACACTTAAAAAACTTTCCTTGAATCAGCTGCTTTTATGCTCTTTTATTTAGCTCTGGCTATAGCCTTGGATATTAGGTAAAGACCAAACATAGGTGAGTTTCTCAGAAAAGTAGGAATGTTTAGTACTTGCCCATATTAAGCTGAGTTTTATGAACTTTGATACTACTGACCAATAAGGAGTCTTCAGTTACGAACACTTAGATTTCAGTAGAACGTGGATCTTCCTGCATCATATCTGATGGAAAAGCTCCTTGATAACTAAGTAAGAGGCACCACCCAAGGTGGTGACCCAGATACAACAAAACAGATGTTCTTTTAATTTCAACAAAAGAAATAGGTTGCTGAAATGGGAGAAAGTTTTAGAGAGCAAAGAATAAGAAAGAGAAAAAGAACTTTAGGGTTAGGGGTGGGAAGGAGGTAGCAGAGATGACGGCAGAGGATGTTTGGGTTCTGATTCAGTTTTTGGTCCCTAACTAGGTCTCCACTTTGGACTCCTATTTGTAAGGAGGATCGAGATAGGTCAGTTCGCAAGCTTCAGGGATGTGCAAGCCACCTTGATGATTTCCTGTCTTAACTATGTATCATTGGGTCAATTAGTATTTTCTTTAAATTGGCCCACTTTTGTTCCACTCAAATAACCCTAACAAAATTTTTGTAAAAGAGAAATAGATGTCATTAGCATAAGGAGCAAAGTCAGATTTCGTTTCCAGAAATAGAAAATAAGTGTGAAAATAAACAGAGCTATGCTAATAAAAAGATTCTTAGATAAAATTTCCCCATGAAAGACTGGAGCCACATCTTCCCTTTCTTTAATAAAAAATATTATTATGATAAAGAAAAATAGCATAAAACTAAGATCTCCTCCTTTATGTAATCTGAATGTCTCAAAGGAGAGCTAAGAGGAAAAGACTTGCTGAGGCCCTCAGTATGGTCATTGCCGGGTTCCTCTGGCCTCTCAGCAACAGTGTAGACCCTACTAGGAAACCTAGGTCCAATTTCACATTCAATCATACTTAACACGGAATGAGCAAAGCTCAGGGAATATGTTGAACCACGTTTGGGCCAGGGTTCTGGGCAATGAAATCCACCATGAAATGCAGGCTACATAATCATTTCATTTCTACAGATCCATCTGACAATTCCAGAAGCTCCTTGTGGCTTTTAGAAGCTTGAAAAATCTCTATAATAGATTCAACAGCAGCAATCACAGTACCTCGTCACAAGAGCCTACCTCTCCCTTCTCCCTCACAGCTAAGCACCTTATCTCTGTGTATGCACTACAGGAAAGAAACAGTGTGCACCAGCTTTAGAGAGATCTGAGCAACTTCAGGTCGTACTCACTGTCCAGGTCCATGCACCGAGAATGACTTAATCTTGTATTTCTCTCGGGTCTCATATGCTTGTATCTGAAAATGAGATAAATATTGCTTAAATGATTTGTTGTAAGAATTCAGGTATGGTCTTCAAAGACAGTGATACCTAATGGGGTCTCAAAGCAAACATGTTTCGTGCTTCTCTCCATTCAGTAGACAGCTGGTTTTTCTTACATAGAGGCATCTGAGTCTTGAAGACATGGTGGACAAGTTCACATGGAGTTGGCTATATCTGGGTGCCTGATCACCAAAGCTGCCTTTAATGCTGGAGAAATAGGTGCATTTGCCATTAATATGGCCCTACTTAACCTCCAGTACTTGGTTTACATGTTGCAGTTATGATTCCATTGGTGGCACATTCAATAACACATTCAAAGCTGAGAACTGAACCTTGTCATCATGGAAAGCTCTTCTCCATCTCCTAGAAACAAGATCCACACAGAGACAGACCCTATGGTGAACATGCTGTGGGGTCCTCTGGTGTCTGACCTACAGTGGAGGAGGCTGGGCTCACTTGAGGGCAAAGCCAGCAGGGCCATCAGCTCTGCCTCTTCTAAGGATGCCTCCTTGAGTGGTGGGGATGAGTCATAAGAACCGAGACTCCATTGGAATTGTCAGTGATGTCTCCCAGCAGAAGCACTGCCCCTTGGCCAGAGTCATCCATGTTGACACTGTAATGAGGGAAGGGTTCATGACTATAGTTCATGCGAAGATGCAGTCTAGAACACCATGAGTGGCCCTACATAGAAACTGTCATGCAGTGACTCTGGGATGCCCAGAACGGGATTCCTACATCTGACGGCATTGGCAAGGCTTCAGTTGAGTTCATCCCTGAGCTGGATGGGAATGTACTGCTGTGTCTTTCTGTGTCCCCACGGCCAGTGTTGTTGGTGGCTCTGATCCGCCATTTAGAAAAAGCTTCCTAAATACTATGACATCAAGAAAGTGGCCAAGGAGAAGTCAGATGCCCCACTGAGGGGCACACAGGTGTTGCTGTCCTCTGCTCAGGGCCAGCTCGAGGGGGACGAAGGGTCTCCGCCAAGAGGGTGTGAGAGGCACCGAGTCAGAACACAGGCACCGGGAGCTGGGTGGAAGCCTGTGGAGGCCGAGCCGCTGCAAACTCATTTATTCAAGGAAGCGCAAGGGGGTTTTATGGGTTTGGCTAGCCAGTCGTTGGGGTGATTCCCAACTGCAGCCAATAGTAATCTGTCTCTGGGTAGATCATCTCAGTGCAGGTTCTATCCTGCTGGGCGGAAGCTGGTGTCATGCCTGGCCAGAGCAGAGCTGAACACCACATTCTCAGAAACCACTTCTTTGTTTCTCATGGCAGGCGGCCTGGCTAAGGCCCATCCTGCATTATACCATACACACAGGACTAGATTGTCTCCTGGAACCTTAACAGCCAGACTCAAGACTCCATTTTGGAAGCTGGAGCCAGCACCACCCTCAGGGTTAACTTTGTCTAGCTCATTTCTTAGTTGGCGTGGAATCTGACAGCATCAGCAGGGTCCTGCGCCTCTCCACACGGCCTATGAGGAGTCAGAGCCCCCTGGGCCTCGTCTCCAGTGAGAACACAGAAGAGAGACACCTTCAGCTCCCTGAAACCCTTGCCCAGCACACTGAGCCCCTCCTCTCCTTCCTGAAGAAGAGGAGGGCTTTCGGGAGCTCTACTTAGTCCTAGAACATTAAACATCTCCACTTCACACAGGAAAGTAGAGCAGGAAGATGGCTGTCCAGTCACCTGACGATGTAAGTGAGGTAGCCACGAAGTTCCACTGTATGGAAGGTGCTACCGAGCTCAGGCAAGGGAAATACGTCACGCTCAGGAACCCCACTTCCAACTCACCTGTCTTGGTTTCCAGCCCAATTTCTTTTCTTCTTGCCTTTTTGCCTTGGCTTCTGAAATACCATTCCCTGTTAGATCCCTACACTTTTCTATATAGAACAAACCAACAGTAAAACTGCTGCTTGCATTATGTGCACACTCAGCTGTCTGCCATCAGTATGTGGGATTTCGTCAGAAGATTCAAGTCTGTTCTCTGGTGTCCTGAATTCCTCCTCTTTCTATCTGAGGGAAGCCTCGGATCCCAGGTTAAGGGCTCAGTTCCACAAGATTTTCTACTGCAGATGCCAACCACACATTCACATGGTCACCTATGTTCCTGACATACCACATGGACATCCTCACAGATCCCTCATTGAGCTCATCTTCTACAGTGGCTCAGAGAACTGGGACAACAGTTTAGTTACTGGATTACAATATCATTATGAAAGAGAGAAATAAAGGATCAGCCTCACTGAGGAGATGGATACGGCACAGAGGATAAGGGTCTGGAGCATCCACATTCTCTTGAGACAAACTACTTCCTGCCTTCCAGGCGTTCACCAGCCCAGAGGTTCTGTGAGCTATGCGCTGAGGGGTTTTCCAATGTCAAGCATCACATCGTAAGAAGAATTGGGGAGTCTGCTTGACATTGTGTGTATGAGTTATCTCAGACTTAGGGATCTAAGGGCAAGATTCTCTGAAAGATGAGGTTGGTGGACCCAAGCTTGTAGCTCCCCAGTACATGCTGGAGAGATAGAGAGATGGTTTGAATAAAAAGGGTGAAGTCTGGCTCAAGAGCTAGAGTAAAGTTCTGGACAACGTGAGGCAAAGCTGGTGGTCCTAGAGTTTGAGTCCCTTTTTGACCACAGACTAAGAGTCAGGATGCTTCTTTGTTCGGGTGTAACTCTAATACAGTTAGAAACTCCACACCTAAATCTTCACACACAGTGCCACTGACGGGACACAGTATTCAAATACGTGAGCCCATAGAGGACATTTCTCACTCAAACCATCACAAAACAAAGCAAAATAATCTCAGACCGAAGATCGCCTCTCCAGCCGTGGTTCCGCCTGCCCCTCTATGAGGTGGGTTTTGTAGTTTCCTACAGAAATGACTCTGTGAGGAACTGGTGTGAACTCCCTCCATGTGAGGGAGCCCTAAGTCCTAGCTTAGCAGACCTCCCGTGTGCATGGCAGGCCTTTGCTACTGACCCCCAAACCACAGAACAGCTCTGCACTTGGGCAGAAACTTTACAGCATGGGCTGTGGCAGGACCACGCTGTCCGCCTTCACTCTGGCTGCTGGACCCTTGCCTGCGCTGGTCCCTAGCTCGGAACCTTGCCTGTTGTCATGGACATTTGCTGTGCCAGTCAAGTTTTCTCATCCCAGAGTCTCTTCTTATAGAAAGATATACCTGAAAAATTCGATTAGGTTTTATAGCCACAGACCTTTCTTTCATCCTGACTGAGCCATGGATGTTGGTAATTGGAGCCTAAATGAAACTGAAATGTACTCATCATGTGGTTAATGCATCTCCCTGTTCCCTGGGAGCTTTATTCCCATTATCCTTCCTGTCCTACTTATTTTTTATTGCTGTCCTAAGCATCATAACAAGAACCAACTTGGGGAGGAAAGGTTCGTTTCTCCTTGAGCTCATCACGGAAAGAAGTCAAGATGGGAACTCAGGGCAGGAACGAAAGTACAGGCTGTGGTGCCACGCTGCTCACTACCTTACCTCTGGCCTGTGCTCAGGCTGCTTTCTTATACTGCACAGAAGCACCTGCCCAGGAGTGGTACTTCCCACAGTGGGCTGGACCCTCCTACCTGCTTCAACAATCAAGAAAATGCCCCCACAGGCCAGCTCAATGGAGGCAATTCTGAGATCGAGTCTCCCTCCACCCGGTTGTGTCAAGTTGACAACTGAAGCTGTCCAGCACACTTCCCCTCTCTGAGCATTTAGACATTGTTATAAGATCTCTTTGTATGGTCATGCTCTGTGACTTTGCCTGGGTGTGTGTGAACAACGATGTCCATTCACTCCCAACAAGATGTAGACAGCCAACCAAAGAACTACTCTGCCTGTCTAGCTTGGTCACCAGTGAGTTTACCGGAGTTACTCACGAGGATATGGGCGAGGAGCCACAGGCACCATGGGAAAGTCCACCCAAGCAGGTGACAGATCACAAATGTCTCCCTGGAGCTCCCTGTCCAGCTTGAGCAGTCTCCTCTCCCCTGCGATTGGTCAGGGCTCATAGAACCCAAGGGAGGTGCTTTGTGGTTCTTGAGACCTCCTCGGCCTCCTGAGTCTCCTCTAGGACACTGTGCTTCATTTGGATGAAACTGCTATAGAACAGGTGATAAGAGTTGTGACTCATCATGAAATTAGACTTTGAGTCCTCTGTATTTTAACCACATGATTGAGCACTCCCAGACAGAAGGAATAGACCCCTCACCTGACCTCCTTTGCATGGATTGCCCAGCCTCGTTCTGGAATGGCTTTATTTTCACACGTGACACGTTTGTGTCACATTCCTGCCCGTGTGCTCCCTAGGAAGAGAATCCTGTACATGCATGCCCTCATAGGCACTGTTCATCGTGAACACTGCAAGAAATGCAGCTTGTCCACACATGGTATAATTAGACATCCCCAAGTGTGTGGAGTTATTACCTCACTGCTGGGTCTTTGCAAATGATGTCATGATATGAACATCGATTTACACATTGATTAAAACACAAATGATACAATCCCTACCTGAAGACAGGTAGCAAGATGCTGCTAATGGTTTCCTTGGCATTCTGGGCTTTACGGAACCATATTAAGACTGACTGATGAGCACTGCAGGGCACCCAGCTACTGGTGAACGTGGCCAGCTGTACAGTTGTGCAAATGGACACTGGAAATTGATGAAGGCTAAAACATGAGCAAAATAGAATCACCCCAAACTTGCTGCTCTGGAATGCTATCAAGGTGCCTGCTTAGGTCCCCTGGGGAGCAATGTTGTCCCTGTAAAATACCCGGAGCAAGTAAGAGATAATTCATGTCAAGGTGAAATGTCCTATTTTTGGAGTACTGCCCTGAATTTTTTCTTTTGCCTATAATAATCTATTGTCCTGGATACCAAAATTAGTGCTGGGCCTGGGTTATTTAAAGATCTTTAGCAAAAGACAGCAAAGCAGCCTGCTGAACTTAGAACAAAGGAAGTAAAGTTTCAGTTAGGAGACCTTTGTCACAGGGTTTTCATTTTCCTTCCTAGACCTGAAGGCACTCAAAGATTACGTAAGGTAGAAATCTGATGTGCTGAAACTAATCACTAGGCTTATTTGAGAAGCCCCCTTTAAAAAACAACAAGAAAGCTGACTTTCAGTCCTCCAGCTGCCATTAATCATGCCAAGCTTCCACAGTGCTGGAAGGACTATGCACTTGACCAGAAAAGGACTCCTCAATCTTACCTAGCTGTGAACCCTGCGAGCTACAGTAATGGCTGGCCTGGCAAGATATGCCCACTGCTGCAACCGTGGCATGAATGTCCTGGGAGTAACCAACCACCTTATGATTGTGTTTAAAGCCAACTTCACAGGATGGAGCCCATGCCTGATACTATATTTGAGGCCAAGAACCCGTGGCTAGTCAGGACAGAGAACTAGCTGCTGTTATTCTGCTAACAGGACATGGTATAAATCCAACTCCTAAGGACTCGTTGCAAGATCCATAAAATACACAGAAACATTGTTAAAGAAAAAACTAAAGACTATAAGGACCTGACAACGAAGTTAGAGAGGGAAGCTGAGTCGTCAAGAGCTCCTCAGCGGAAACAGACCTCAGGGAGAGCTCCATAGCATGCAGAGGAGCTTGCATCCATGTGTGACACGAGCCACCAGCTGTCAGGCTCAGTGAGTAACCCAGAAAAAGAGATGCTCTGTCTCAGATGAAGCTGCTCTTCGCCCCAGCCTCAGGTGCAGGAAGCCCAGAGAACACGTGCAGAGTCTACAGCAAGGCTCTGTGCAAAAGGGTGTCAGCTGGACCGTGAGGAGTGCCTGCACTGGGCAGACAGAAAGAGCTGGACTGTGAGGAGTGCCCGCACTGGGCAGACAGAAAGAGCTGGAACGTGAGGAGTGCCCGCACTGGGCAGACAGAAAGAGCTGGAACATGAGGAGTGCCCGCACTGGGAAGACAGAAAGAGCTGGAACGTGAGGAGTGCCCACACTGGGCAGACAGAAAAAGCTGGAATGTGAGGAGTGCCCGCGCTGGGCAGACAGAGAAAGAAATGAGGATCTGGGAAGGGAGGGAGAGTAAGCAGCCAGGGAGCCCTGACAACCTTTCTGGCCGTTATCCACCATCTCTGGCGATTTTAGTCTTTCTATCCCATCTTCTGAGATGAGGCCCTGAGCCTCTCAGGGAGGAATGTGAAACAGATACCCACTGAGGCCTGAGCATTCCACAATCTCTTACTCACCTCACCTTGACCAGTTGTAGGATTCTGTGTCAATCCCCTTCTACTGCAAGATGCTTCTCTGATGAAGGTGGAGAGACACACTAATTTGTAGGTTTAGCAATGCATGTCAAATTAAGAAAATGCATAGAAAATTAAGAAAAAAAACAACAACCCCCCAATTAGCAGAAAGAGGGAACAGAGAAGAAACAGACAAAAGAACATTTTAAAAATACAAAAGTTCTATACTTGAAGAATTTGATTTTTTAAGATTTATTTTATTTTTATGTATGTGTTTGTCTGAGTAAGTATATGTGTATGTGTGGGTGCTCATGGAGGCCAGAAGAGGGCATCAGATCTGCTCAGGCTGGGATTGCAAGTGGTTGTGAGCTGCCTAACATGGATCCTGGGAACCAAACAGTACGTGCTCTTTAACACCAGAGGCATCTCTCGAGCTGTAAGAATGCATTTAAGATGAGAAAAGCTGGCAAGCCTTTAGCTAGACTAGTTAAAAAGGAAAAGGCTCAAATCAGATTTTAAAAGGGGGGGACTGGAGCTGGAGAGACTTCTCAGCAGTTAAGTGCACTGGCTGCTCTTGCAGGATCCAGGTTCAGTTCCCAGCACCCACATGGCAGCTAACAACTGTCCATAACTACAGTTCCAGGGGATCTGATCCTCAAACGCAAAGGTTTTGCCTGCATGTGTTCCTCCCTCCCTCCCTCCCTCCCTCCCTCCCTCCCTCCCTCCCTCCTCCTGTCTCCCTCCTTCTGAGTTTAATTTCCACTGTGTCATGTGGAATTCGTCATATTGTTGAATTGCCACTTTCATTTGTCTTGAGAAGTGTTGATTCCCTTTTCCCTTAGCTGTAATGACATTTGCACATGTAACCCGGTGCTCGGTGCTGGGTGCACAGACTCGACTGTTTCTTCATCCCTCCATCTTCACGCAGTGACGTTGTCGCTCTCTGCAGCAGGTTGTAGCATCTGTTTCATCTAATATGAGCTGACCTGCTCTGCTAACTTTTGGTCTTCCTTGCAAGGAATTTCTTTTTTTGCAGACCTTAACTTTCAGTTTATGTCTCTCTTCGCTGATGGGTAAGTTCCTTTTAGGAAGCACATTGTTGGATTTTATTTGATTTTTTTTTTTATTCATTCAGCCAACCGAGTCTTTTTACCTGGTCATTTAAAATCATTTCCACTCAAATTATTCGAGGTTAATATTATTGACAGGCAAGAACTTGCACCTGTTATCATCTTAATTTTCTCTGGTTATCTTGTTTTCATCCTCTTCATTCATCTTCACAGTGTGGTTGTTTTATGTATTAATGAGTTTGACTCTTTTCCTCTTCTGTTTCTGTTCTAATATTTTGGAATTTCTTGGTAGTATGGGGCTCATCTACTTCTTGATGGAAGGCTTACCTAAGCATTCTGTAAGGCTGATATGCAGGTGATAGGTTCCATTTTTGAGAACTTATTGTTCTTGTCTTGTGAAGTGTGTTTCTCCTTCACTTCTAAAGGATTTCGTTATGGGGCACGGCATTCTTGCCGGGCATTTTTTTCTTTTCAGACTTTGGAGATACAACCTATCCATTCTCTTCTGGGTTCTGAGGCTTCTGGTGAGAATTATGCTGTTAATCTAAAGGGGATGCTGTGCTGTGTGGCATGAGGCTTTTCTCTGGCATGTTTTTTAGACTCTCTGTCTTATATTTTTAGAGTTGACTAATTTACCTCAGCCTGCAGTCCTGTGAGGTTTGGGAACTAGATGTCTGTCTTTCTGGAGATCTGAGGAGTTTTCAGCTCTTCTGCCATTAAGCTTGTTTCTGCTATTGTCCCCTTGTTTTCTTTTTCTTTTTTTTTTTTCTTTTCAGGGACACTCATAATTTTTCAAACATTTGTTCACTTACTGCTGTTCCTCTGAGCAGGTCAGCCTTCTTCATTTAAAAACTTTTTTTTTTTTTTTTTTTGCTATGAAAAGATTGAGTCAGCCAAATCCCAGCATGGCTCAGGGAGGGCTCACAAGATCCACCCTGAGTGAGGAGCTACAGGCGGGGATGGGTGCTGGGAGAGGGAGGGCCAGTTTTCTTTGGGGATGCGGCCCTGAGAAGCTGTCCATGCTGCAGGAGAGAGCCTCACACCCATGAACACACAGGCAGCACTAAGTGGACTCAGTGGTATTGAAATAATTAATCCCAAGCCTGTCACTGGGGCTCATGCCTGGGCTGTTTGTTTCATTGACTGAGGCCTTCAGTTTCAAGATTTCTTTTTTGTTGTTTGTAAGTTTTTACTGTATTTTTGTATATTTCATACAGAACATTCCAACCATCTCTGCACCCCCCTCCCCCAATGGCACCTTTCCCAGCCCCCTCTCACTGGAATTCATGCATTCTGTCATCGGTGTCAAGGTCCATCATGTCAAGTTAGTGTCCCCAGACGTACCTCAGTGCAAGTTCATCTACTGAGGTCTAGTCTGACTATCTACAGTCCCTCCCTTTAAGATCAGCTCTTCCTTACCCAGTAGTAGGCTGCTAATAATTCTTTGGCTAAGATTGGAGCCTTCTGACCATTCCCACAGTTCTGTGCTAGGTTTTTGTCTGCTTGAGTTTGCATGGGTCTTGAGCATGCTGACACCATTGCTGTAGGTTCATGTGGGCAGGGTTCCAGGAGCCTGTAGGATTCTATTTCCATACGGTCAGGCACCTCCTCCCAGGCTCTTACAATCTTTCTGCCCCCTCTTCCACAATGGTCCCTGAGCCCTGGGTGGGTAGAGTTTAATACAGGGTCCTGCCCAAGACCCATACTCTGCAGACTCTTATCCTCTACACTTCGGCAATTTGTGACCTTTTGTGTTCCTGGCCCTCTGTTGCATGAGGAGCTTCGTTGATGAGAATTGAGAGATTCATTAGTGACCTTTCTACCCCTTGTTCTATGTTCTGTGATCCTTAAGTGTAGAGGTTGCAATTAGATGTGCCACTTAGGCTTGGGCAATTCACAGGCAATGTCTGCGTGTGACTGGTTGTGATACTCTGGCGTAGTCTCCGTCTGGTGCAAAAGAAGCTTCTTTGATGAGTTCTAACTGGGATACTTGTCTGTAAATACAAGGATCCATATTTTGCGCATAGTAAAAAATTACATTTGTCAAGGGATATGACAGCCTTGGGGTTTTCTCTAAGATCTATGACCTCTCCAGTCATGTGCATCTGGTTATGTTCACAGTGCCACACATGAGTTTCCTCCCACTGAGTGGGCTTTAAGACCAATTAGGTAGCTGTTGATTTCCCCAGACAAAAGTGCCACCAATGCAGCAGTGTCGCGTGTGGCACCAGCCTTTGATGTGGTTACTTGGTCATAAAACGGGTGTTGGGCCATCGACTGATATTGTTCCTTAGCAGCTTGTATAGTGCTCTCCAGAACTATGAGAGCTGGCCTTCGGGCTTCCAGGTCAGTTCCAGCTCCATTGCTCCAAATCCTGCTTTTATACGAGCTAGGCATTATTTATCTCTCCTCTTTTTCTCCCTGTCTAACCTTCCTTCCACTCCTTCCCCATTTCTCCCTTGATAATGCCCATCTCCTGTGGTCCAGCCTCTCTTGAGCTCCTTCTTCCTCTTAACCCCACAGTTGCTTGTATAACCCTCACTCTCCGCCTCCCATTAAAAACCCCATTTTGCCCATTTCTCTCTTAGTAACGTCTGACTCCCACTGTTCTCTCTCAGGTTCCGTCTTTCCCCTTTACTTCCTGGTTGCCCGGTTACACCACTCCTTGGCACACACCCAAAGGTGCGTCCTACTACAGAGACACCTGTACATCCATGCTTGTTGCTGCTCTCTTCATGATAGCTAAGAAATGGAAACAACCTAAATGTCCCTCAAATGTTGTACATTTATGCAATGGAGTTCTACTCAGCAGTAAGAGAACATGAAATTTATGAAATCTGCAGGTAGATGGGTGGAACTAGAAACTGTTATACTAAGTAAATAACACAGACTCAGAAAAACAAACTTGTGTTCTCCCTCACATGTGGCTCCTTGCACCAAATCCTTATGTGTGAGTGTATATCCTAATGTAACTGCAGGAACCAGGAGAATGGGAAGTAATCAGTGTGTCAGGATTTCTATGTGCTTGTTTTGGATAGTTGCTGTCCTTACTGGGTTTCTTTCTTCCTTCCTTCCTTCCTTTCTTTCTTTCTTTTTTCTTTTTTCTTTTGAGACATGGTCTCCCTGTAGCCACATCTGCCCTGGAACTCAATACATATAACAGAACTCAACATATAAGAGGCTGGCCACAATCTCACAGAGATCTGCCAGCCTCTGCCTCCTGGGTGCTGGGATTAAAAGTGTGCTCCACCATACCTGGCTCTGCTGGAATTTTCTCTAAGACCTTGACTGTTCTCCAAATTTCTTTGAATGCATGTCTTTATTCTTGCACCTCATTCTATTTCCTTGAGATCATTATTCTGTTTTATTTTTCAAGCAGTGCACTGATTTCCAGCTCACCGAGCTCTTTTGAGAGACATGGAGTGCCATGATGCTCTCTTGGTCTTTCATGATTCTTGTAGTCTTATACTAGGAATTTTACATCTGATAGTGCCTTCCACTTAATTTGCTTGTACATTTAAAACTACTTCAAAAATAGTCTATTAAAAAAAATACTGCCCACACTCAAAAATGTGCTTGCATTTGTAAGAACCCCTGTTCAAAATATATGCTAATGTGAAGGAATAAGTTTACATCCAAAACTCATCTTTTAAGAGCTGGTTTATCTCCAAAGGTATGAGTGTTTTATTACTGTTATTATAGATGTTCTTTAATGTGGGGTTTCTCATTTATTACCGGGGAGAGTTCCAAATGAAATGAAAAACAACAGCTTCTTGACAAGCTTACCTTTCAAGTCACTGGAGTGGGAGGGAGAATCGCATGCGGCAGAGCTCTGCAGACAAGGACAGGGCGCTGGATTCCAGAGCGATGGCATAGAGCACTTTGCAGGAGCTCCATGGAGTGTGACGTGGAAATTGCCATGTCAATCTTGGGAACTTGATTACTTTCAGACCCTGGGCATGAATAAATACATCGTCCAGCAAAACCTGAGCCAAAGCTTTTCCTGGAAAACTCATAAATTTCTAAACTTTATAGCAGTTTCTAAAAAGGCAAGCGGCAAGCCAACACGCGTGCGTGTGCGTGTGCGTGCGTGCGTGCGTGTGTGTGTATTGTCTGTTTTAAACTAAGAAAATTTTTTCTTAAGAAAGATAAGGCACTGGTGTTAACATACTAAGTGCTGATACTTAACACAGTCTCATTTAACCTTGGCAAGTCCATTAGGTCAGAATTGTTATTTCCATTTTAGACACCAGGAAAGTAAGAGATGCAGAGCGCAGTTAACCAACACTTGTGCATAGACTGACAGGTTTAAGTCCCAAGATCCTAAGAGAGGGGAGCAATGACCCCATTCTCACAACAAAGGAAATGAAAGGACGGAGAGACCAGTAGCTTGTCCTGTGCAGGTGACAGAAGCCAGTATTGAGGCACAGGAAGTCTGGCTTGGACCTAACCTTCAAATGCTCAGATGGTAGCCTAGATTAGCAAAGAGAGTAATAAGACAGTGGGGTGGATGTACCCTTTCCTGCTCCTTTGAACGCTTTCTCTGTTTCAAAGTACAAGGCTGCATTCAGACTAGAGTCGTTGTCACTAGCCTGCGGCTCAGGGTCCTGCGGGGCAAATTGTTTTCTTGAGCTGTACTGACAATATCTCCAGTAGTCCTGCACAGGGATTTAGTCATGATCTGGGTGTTTGTATGTAAGTTCCTTTAAGCCAGTGTATGATATCCTAATTGTATCTCTAAGTAGCCAGCCTTCGCACAGTAGTGAGTGCCCAGGAAAGTTTGAAATGTGCAAGGTGCCTGTCTCTTTCAGTCAATTATCCAATTTCTTGTTATTTGACAAAGGAGCAACAATGTAACATGAACAAAATGTGTGGATATTAGCACAGAGACTAAACAATTGCTTCTTCATCAATAACATCTGCAAGAAGGAATGTCAAGTGAACAATGATTTAGAGGTACAAGAAAGAACTATGCAAACTGATAGAAAATTTAGTATCGATAAATGTCCGTCACCTTAGAAGAGTTATGTTCACACAGATACCATGTTCCATGATGTTTGAGCCTTCATCCTCAGTCTGGTACCACTGTTCCCAGGATACAGAGGACTTCAAGTCCTCTAGAGCACAGAAGCACCCACTTCTGCTCTGGCTCCTGTGATCAGGTCAGGCAGGTGTGTTGTGGGGACAGTAGCATCCACCTTGGAGTCGAGTGATCTGGAGTTAAGCCGGAGACTCACCACTTCCTGGCCGAGTAACTGGACAGCAGCTGAGGGTCAGTTTCTTCCTCTCTAAAACAAGCCTACTACCCGGTTTGAGCTGCCTGAGAGTCCAGCTGTGAAAGGCCCCAGCCCAGGGGTTCTCTCAGTCCGTGTGAATTTATTTTATTCCCACAAGGATAATTCCCCTAAGTCTTGGCTACCTGGGACGTGTACCCACATCCGGCAGCTCCTTCCTGGGCTCTCACCAGTCTGGCTGCCTAAGGTTTTCAGTGCACTTAGCCTACTTCCATCCCTAGGGCTGCCGTGGGAGGCTCTGACATCCCTGCACGCGGACTGACAGGCTCAGAGGCCACTGCTGCAGACTCTCCGAGTCCCCAGCATGCACCACACTGTGGGCTTCACTGCCATGGGGCTGCAGGGGGCTTATCCAGATGTCAGGACCACCTGGCCTATACAGAGAGCAGGCAGCAAGAGCTGTCTCCTCAGCTATATGAGTCTCTTAATGTGTTTTTGAACTTAGCTTGTAGAACCTTTGCTGAGTGAATAGCATAATGCCCCGTGTGGGCCTTAGCCAGGTCACCTGCTATGAGGATTAAGGGAGTGGTTCCTGTGGGTGTGGCACTCTGCTCTGACTAGGCATGACACCAGCTTCTGCCCTACACCTTGATGATCTGCCTAAGAGACGGAACACTAGTGGCCACAGTTGGGAACCACCCCATAGGACGACTGGCTAACCAAACCCATAAAACCCCTTACACTTCCTCACCCTCCGCATGCTTTTCACCCAGCTCCTGGGTCTGTGTGTTGACTCCACGTCACTCAACCCTTTTGGGGGGAGACCCTGTGTCCGGATCCGGCCGCCCTGAGCACAGGGACCCCAACAACTGAGAATGTTTGTCTCTATGCTCATTGAAGAATTGGTCTACAGATTTACTTTTATCTGTGTTCTTGTGTGGTTTTGGAATCAGGGTCGGGCTGGCTTTGTACAGCGATTTGGTCCTGTCCTTCCCTCCTGTTTATGCAACAGTTTCAGCTCCTTACAGGTCTGGTAGAATTCATCGGTGAATTCATTCAGTCCTGAGCTTTTCCTTGAAGGGAGAGTCTTTTAAATTAAAAAAATACACTTATTAATTCATGTGCATGTGTGTGGGGCTGGAGGTCATTGGTGTGCACCCACTCTGGGGCACAAGCAGAGATCAGAGGACAACTTGTGGGAGTCTCTCCTCCCACCACACAGGTACTGTTATTCAAATTCTAGAATAACAAGACTACTAGGAATGGGTTAGTCAGAATAACTGATTAATATGGGAACTCAAAACCAGAACAAAATATAAACTCAACTTGTAAAACATAATATAACTGGGTCAGATCAAACATAAGTACATAACTAAAAGTTAGTTATAGGAAAGAAAAGCATGCTTAAATATCCTGCAAGTCGCTAAGAGTATCTTCTATTTAAATGTATATGGTCTGTAACAGCAAACATGACACAGAACCCTAAAGCCAAGGGCAGGGAAGAAAAGAGCTTATAACTTGGGAAAATGTTGATCCATCTGTCCTCTGCAGATTTATTGTTCCTCAAAATATTTTCTTTTAATTCTCCCATGTAGTCAGTAGAAAATACATGTAAACTGGGCTTTCAAAACAACAACATCCTTAAACATTATTGTCATTATTTTTCTCTAAACTGTCCATTTCTGGATTCTTAAAATACCTCTAACTACTAAATAAGACCATTCACAATTTGCACAGTATGTCATTTTTGGTTTCTTTGAATGAATCCCTTTTCCTCACAAAAACGAAATAGTCGATTCACAACATGTCATTTTCTTGGAAGCATAAAAAAAAATCAAAGTAAAAAGTAGACTCATTTGAAAGCTCTTTGTAAGAGGTTACCTGCTGCTTCCACAAAAATTGTGCTTGGCGCTCTGTGCCTACTTTCTGCAGTGACTCTGGGATCCCAGAGAGGAGACTTTGCATATATGTAATCCAGGTTCCCAGTAGCTCTCCAGCAATCTCTCCAGCAGACATTGCCCCAGCTGGAAGGTAACTGAGATGCCTCCTAGCCTGACCTCCAACCAAGCCTAGGTGTTAATTAGGGTTAGTGCCTCCAGCCCTTATCCACTCTCTAGAATTAGCCAGAAGAAACCTGACATCAACCCATAAAGGAGCAGACCCAAAGTCAGACTGAACTCAGGAATGACTGGGTGAACTTCAGACCATGAACAGGAAGGAAATATCCTTCCAGAGCCAGACATACCACCCAGGGAGCTGCTGGAGATGAAGAGGAGGAAATGAGATTGAAGAAGTGCTCACTGGGAGTTCACACATTACCATTCACAGTTCCTCTGCTACTGGTGTTCTCTTCCATGTGGACTATCATCTTAGTGTGTTAAACCCAACATTAGTCACAGGGCTGGGTCTGGGTCTGAATGCTGCCTAGCCTGCCTTCCTGTCAGCCTTATTACCTGAGACACGGACACCTGTGCTGACTGGCTTTAAGTGAAAACACTCTGAACCCTTTCAAAAGAATCTCGGAACACACATTTATTTTTTGAGCCTTTTTATGAATTCTTTGAGAATTCCCGGCTGTGTATTTTAATCATATTACCCCAGGTTTTCCCAGGTCAACCCCCACCTACCGTCTTTGTGATCTCTTCTTTTAAAGCCCAAGTCCAAAATGCTTTCCCTAAATATTGTTGGGTGAGGGTCCATCCCCTGGAGTGTGGTCAAGCTTCCAGGGTCAGACCTTAAAAACTGACTCTCCCTCTCCCAGCAGCTACCGAGTGTCAGTAGCCCCTCAGCCAGGGGAGAGACTTCCTTCTCACTCCCCGCTCCAGGAATGGGGTCAGCAGTGGTGGAAGAGGCAGAGGGGGAAGTGGAGGGTGAATGTAATCATAGTCTATTGTATACAGGTGTGGTATTGCTAATAAATAATGAAGTGAAATTTAAATGCAGACAGTTAGTAATTTCTTGCCATGTCTCAGTGGATCATCCTGGCTGCACATCCACTTTGAAGGTGTCCGACCAGTGCACTGAGCTTAAGCTCTGAAAGCCTGGGATGACTTCTAGTTCTGCCCTTAGCTTCCCCAGGAAGGTTTGGTCTCGGGTGAAGAGCTGATAGGGGAAGCTAACCAGAGACAACGAGGCTAGAGAGAAGCTGACACACACAGCCCAAGTCCTCCCGGCCCCAAGGAAGGTAATCCTGGTCAGTTACTGATAGCCTCACAGTCCAGGAAAGCTGTCCGTTTCAGAAATCTGAGTAGAAGTGAGCAGTGGCCAAGACGGATACTAACTGCAGCTGAACAGGAAGTAGAATCCAGGAGACAACGAGATAGGTGCCCAGTGCATCCTATCGGATCCCAGCTCACATGCTGGTTCCACCCTTCCACGTCTGTGTTATAGTGTGGCGGCTCACCAAGCCTCGTAGTAGTCTCCACGTCCTGTCCAGGTGAGTCGAGGTCTGCTTTGCACCGTGGAGACTTTCAGTACCCTTCATTCATCCCAAATGAGCCCATTGACTTGAGGCCACTAACAAGGCAAGGGTAGAAGAGGGGATTGATTCTATAGGAGAATTTTCTGTTTTTATCCCAAACCATCTCAAATGAGTCTTTCAAGTCTGTGGGTCAGTGCAGAGTCCCACTTCCCAAGAAAGTTGAAAATAGCTGCAGCCTTTCCCTCCCTTGGGGTGAGGCCCCTGACCTACAAGGTGCACAGGTGCCCCATCCTGGAAGCATCACCATGTATGCAGCTGCAGCACAGCTGCTCTCTGAGAACCAGCTCTGTGCTCCTGCCCCACATTCTCAGGCACACAGTGAGATGCTCACCCAGTCTGCCATCAGCAGCTCTGGGCTTGAGCACGCACATTGAGCACGACGAGGGTGGAGGGTCAGGGGGCCGTTGTTCAGTTATAAGTGAATCTAGATGGCAAGTCTCAGCTGGTTGGTAGCCAGAAGACCAGCTCCTGTGGGTGGCAGACTCCTGAGGAGGAAGCACAGTGCCCAGCTACCAAGGCACTTGGACAGGAGCAGGCCAGAGGGAAATGCTTGGTGGGAGAGAGGAGGTATGGCGGTGGGTTTAGATCTGAGGAGCTGGACACCGGAAGGCCAGCAACATCTGTCTCTAATCCTTCTTTCTCTTCATAGCTCCATATTCCTCTATTGGGAACCTTATAGAGTACAGTTCCCCGACTCTAAACCTAATTCTGCACCTTCCTGTGACGTGTCCTTCAATCCCACTGTCTCTTTTTATCCACTGGACAAGTCTGAATTCTGTATGATTATACTTCCATTTGACACAGGTGGAAACTTAAAATGCTAGGGTTGGAGAAGTGGGAACAACCCTAGTACTCCACTTTGATGCAAAAAGGAAAATTTATTTACATAATTTGGCAAACAAAGTGAATCAAGCGTCAAGCCGGGCTGCAGTCCCTAAAGCCAGATCAGGGAACTGTGCGCTCCCCAAGGTACAGCCCACTTTTAAAGGTACTGTGGCTGCGTGGCTGTGCTGACTAGTGTAACCTTTGAATTCCTTGGTCCAGGACCTGTCTGTCCCTCGGGGATTATTTGTATTGGACAACTCAGACCTCGTCATCTGTGGGGTCTTGACTTGGTGCCAGAATGCACGCTGAACTGTTAGCACCCAGAATGTAGCAGGGTGGGGCGATTAAAACTTAAGAGGTCTGAATTTGCTTTGTCCCTGAGTACGTTAGAAATGTACTCAGGCTTACATCTCCAGAGTGATGGGGCTAAGGTTCTGCCTCAGGCAGCAAAGGCACCGAGATGATGACCCCAAGTGCCAATGCCTTGTCTAGTGACTAGTTAGCACTATGGTGACGGGACCCTCAGGTTCTTCTCTGAGACACACTTGGGGTTGGGAAGGCAGTGGGGACACTGTGAACTTCTAACATGGTGAAGACTCTTAATGCACATTGTAAGCAGCCTTCCCTTGACCCAAGTGAAGATCACTCAGAAAGACAAATATCTTGTTTTCTCTCATTCTAAATTTTATATTGAAACATAAATTACGTGTGTATACAGGGTGTGAAAACAGAAGCAAGGCTGTCGGGGGCAGGGATGGATGGATGGGAGCAGCGGAGGGGCGGGGCTGAAGTGTGGGGGTTAATGGTCAATGTACATGGAAAATGTCTCTGAAACCATCACTATGTATAAGGGATGAGACAGAGAGGGGGCGGGGCTGATAAGCAGAACTGGCCTGCTAGAGCCATGTAATTTACATGTACATAAATTTCAAGATGTCCTATGAATTGTTGAGTATTTGTGTTCATTACCACAGAAGCTCTGTTTCCACACCATAGACATCTATGAGCTTGAAGAGAGCCTTTTCTACCAGTGCAGACTGGGAATTCACAGAGCTGGGCTCCATAATGCTCCTCCTGGCTGTGGCTGTGACAGAAAGTGCCTAAGCAGAGAAGCAAAGTCAGTGAGTGTCATCTCTGCTTTAAGAGGGAACTGCGAAACCAGCTGCAGAACAAGCGATTTACCCCTCAGAGTGATGAGAAGGAAGGAAGGAAATGCATCCTTATCCTACAGAGCTGGAAAATAAGCACACTAATTTACCACATTAAGTCATTCATTCATTCAAAGTATTTTCTGAGAACTTCAATACACCAGGCCCTGTAGTGACTTACTATGAAGTTTTTGCCATTCTGTAGTTTTTAGGAATCCCAGTGAGAATTTCAGGGAAACAAAGACATCAAGATGGTGAGCTTTAATCTACAACAGGAAACATTAGTCAAGTGCAATTTGAAAGTTGCAAATCAAACACAAGGCATAGCTTGGTATATAAACAGCCCCCTCATCGATCCTAGAAGAGCATGCCCTGTCTAACTACTGACAAGAACAGTGCCTGTGCCACACAGTAAGGCTGCTGCTGTCTCCCAGAAAGCACTGGTCTGAGGGAGGATTTTAGGATTAACCTACCATCTTAAAGCAGACAAATCCTCCAACTTAAGCCTGCAGAATGGAAAACTCCTCCCCATGGGTGCCATCTCCATTTCCAATGACCGCTTAAAGAGGAAAAACCAACTTTTGTCCTTAAGCTAACAAGGTAAGAAAGCTTTAACACATCTAGAAAAGGGCCAAAACAACGTTTCTAAAGTCTTGTGAAATAGATTCTTACTCCTCATGTTTATTTGCAAAGTAATCACCATTTCTATTAAAAACAATTTGTATGGTATATAAACCGCAGACACATTACTATTAAAAACAATTTGTATGGTATATAAACCGCAGACACATTTTGGTGAACTAAAGAAGTGCCTATTCATACAATGATGGCACAGTGTAGTGTAACCAACAGCATTCTGATTAGACTTGAGGCCAACTCCACAGAAGGAATCCCATGCTTGGTACTATAAGTCTGTCAAAAACCCATGTATCAGGACGTGATAGGCCCTATGGGGAAATTATTAGTGAAGGTTAGCTAAACAGACATTGTTAAATGTCTTCTAAATATCTCTGTTTATACTCTTAAACAAAGGCTACCTTAATCAGAGATGCTTCTGTTTGCAGTGAACTGTGGTGGATGGAGAGACTTGGAGCTGCCGGAGGTACTGAGACTAAGTAACTCATGGCTTCCCAAGGTGCTGAGACTAAGCAATAGATGAGGGCACAGTCCTGAAGAAGTTGTTTATACCGCCCTAAGGCTCATGGAATACACTGGAAAACAGGACAGAAAGAATGTAGGAGCCAGAAGAGGCAGGGAGGGTGGCAGAGCCTCATCTTCTAGCTGCGACACAGTCGACGCTGTCACTGACTCACAGCAGTTGTGATTACCTGCCTACCTATGTGTACAAGACAGGACCTCTCAATGTTCAGTGAAGGATGGAGAAGGCTCTTGTGGGACCCTACCTCTTAGAGCTGACATGTAGGCTACATGGACTTTTGGAGAGAGTTGTGGGTCTACTGGTCAACCCACCAGGCTCTGATGGACAGTTCCAGTCTCCTGACCACACCGAGGGTCAAACCCAGAGGGACACAAAAGAAAATAAAAAGGTGTTAATATTGAGCGAGATTAGTGGAGAATGGGACACTCATAGGGAGTGGAGAAGATGGAGGGGTGTGGTTGAGAACAGTGAATTCATTATGTGCACACGTGGAGTTGTTAACAAACAAATTTAATCAGTAAAAGACAAACCCATAATCATAAAAGGTCAAAAAATAAAGGCGCGTCCTTTCCATGGATGGCCCCAACTGCAGAACAAGAATAGAACAGCCACACATCCAGTGAGCGGCAAGTTACCCTGAAATGAGGCCAGTGGAGTTCAGTGAGGCTTCAAATGAAGATGGCAGTCTTTTGAAAACTGTCTGATTATTTCATTAGCCTGTTTATTGACTGGAGAGTTGGGGTTTGGGGCGTTCAGATTCTGAGTTCTTTATATGTCCAGAGGTATCTAGAGATGCGTAGCTAGCAGAGATGATCTCCCATTCTGTAGGCTGTCATTTCACCAGATTAATCGTGTCCTGTGCAGTTTGTCACAGTTCTATTTGTCAGTCTTGGTTTCATTTCCTGAGATATTGGAGTCCCTTTCAGGAAGTCTTTGCTTAATGGAATTTTTTCCTGGCCATAAAGAAATATGAAATTACATCACTTTCAGAAAAATAGAATTAACTGGACATCATATTGTTCAGAAAAATATGTCAGAATCAGAAGACACTTGTGGAGCACAGAAGCAAGAGATGACCCAGGAGAGAACAGGAGCCGCAGGGTTGGGGGAAAGGTACAGATGAGTGTGGTCACAGTGCGCGTGTGCGACTGTCTATAAAACCGTCACTGTGCACATCAAGCACATGCCACTTTAAAAGTTTGTGTAAAAAGATGATAGTTTCTAAGGGGTAGTTTCAATAGTAAATGGTAAAAATATTCATAGTGGCTCATTCCTGTATGCATCAAAAACCCTCAGAAAGTGTGAATATGAGGATTCCATTAAGGTAGAGACAAGCTCCTCCCAGAATTCCTCTCCGTCACTCCTGGTGCATGTTTTCGGGGCCCAGAATGGGTATGGGGTTCCGGTCATGGCTTCTGGGTTTCAGGGAAGAGGGCAGAGGGGCAGAAAGGAAACCAAAAGAAGTATTTCTTGTGCCAACTGTCCTTTAAGACCACGTCCCCAACACTGCCGCAGCCACGCTGCTCTGGACTGAGTTAGACCGTGGCTTCTAGCTGAAAGGCAGCCTGGGAACTACTGCACTATTTTATGTACCTTGACTCTTCCTAAGGTGGGAGGGACACTGAGTCAACACCTGAGTTCTGCTGCCTTCATCTGAACTTGTCCCAGGCCTTTCCCTCACTGCAGAGTTTCATGGTTTGTTTGTTTGTTTCTCTTTCTTATCATGCAGCTAAAATGTTTTTAAGGGAAGAAACAGAAAGTTTTCTGAGATTCTGCTAATCTAAAGATATTTATACTTTCAAGTTATTCAAATATATGATTTGTAAACACTTTCTTCCATCCTGTGGGGTGCCTTTCTGGACACCACTGATGTCTTTTAATGCATTCTGTCTCATGATTTGCTCTGATGACTGATCCCACTTAAATTCATAATGCCTAGTATTTTCTCCAGGCCTGTGACTGACCTTCTTCTCTATGTCCCATTGAATCTCACTCTAGCTTTAGTAACAAGGACTAAATTTCCCATGATAACATCCCAGCTCTCTAGTTTCACTCCTGAATCTCCCTCTTTCAGCTTCCAGTAAAGCCTTGAAGCTCATGCGGGACTTAACTTTAAAAATTTGAAGGAAGTTATAGCCCTAAAATTTATAACCATTCCTCAAATTCTGAGGAGGTGGGAAATATGTGACCTCCGATATGTAAACGACAAATCAAATCGAATGACCATCAAGAGCTGCTTTATCCTGCAGGAGAGTCACATCACAGCTGTCAGCTGTGAGTCTTTGCTGCATCTGAATATGTAGAACAGTGAGGAGACTGAGACTTTACCTAGGTACAAGTTAATAATCCACCTGTCACATTTTCATGCACGCTGAAGATGCATGGTCCCATTGAACCAGAGAAATTGCAGAACCAGAAATTTTTATTCTTGTGTATTTATTTGAGACAGGGTCTCCCTGCAGCCCCCGCTGGCCTGGAACTTGCTTTGTAGACCAGGCTGGCCTCATTCGCACAGCGATCCACATGCCTCTGCCTCTGCCTCTGCCTCCTGAGTGCTATGATTAAGGGTGTGCATCACCATGCCTGGTATATTACTAGATTTTAAACAGATTCTTCCAGACCCAGATGCCACAGAATGATGTGAAGAAGGCCACATGATGTCTACAAGGCAGTGAATTTCACTGCAGGAAAAGAGTTTGGAGCTCACCCAACTCTAGGCAATAGACACACCTGAATTTGGCTCTGGAGGGAGACGCTGTGTCTGTAAGGCTGTTTGGTGCAGAGCGTCCTGTAAAGATAATATAATAAAGAGTTGGTAATGCCTCACTTTAAGACACACAGAGATATGAGAACCTTGGGTTCTGGCCACCAGGACCAAAAGGCGCATTCTTTCCCAGTAAGTTCACAGCTCTCCAAAGACATAGCCTGAGCAGTATAGAACCCAGCCCTCCCCAAAGAACTGGAAATTCAGATAAGCATTTTTTTCTATCCCTATATTTTAACATGAGATAGACACTTAAAATCTTCTCTAGCCTATGCATTAAACAAACTGATAATGTGTTCACAGTTTGTACATCTAGAGACGTTCATTGTGCAGCTATGGAAAAGCTTGAGGAACCTCTGTGGAGACACGTTAGTGAGGAGATTCTATGTCTCGTAACTGCAGCAAAGGCTTAAATGCCTGATTTTCAGCATTTTGATAATTACAGGGTATATGCACAAACAACTGAAGTTGGTTCTGAGGCAGAGAGCAGAACACAGCAGGACATGGTGCTTGGCTTGTACTTTGTGGATTGCTGGAGTACACATGGCTGGGTTTGTTTCCCACTTTGATTAACAGAGGCACCTAGTCAACACGTTTAGAGAACCATATTTTCAACGTTTGGGTTCTCTGCACTTGGCTGTTTACTGCAGATACAGGGAGGGCGAATGCTCACATCCTTCCTGCACGGGGAGATCCTCAGCATCCCAGTGAGCATGTGCTTGCCTTCTGCTCCTGCCGTCATCCGTGTGGGTGGCTTAGCTCTACAAAAGACCAAGAAGCTTGGCATGCACATATGCCAGCATTTGGTGAGCAAAAGGAAGGGTGTCCAGCTCCTCACTGGCGTCTCATGAGCTCAGTTTTGGAACTGATCTCTCCATTAAGAATGTGGATGGAGAAATCTAATTGCTTAAATGAGCTAAAATGAGAGAAATCAGTTCCTCACAACACTAAGCACATTCTGATGGTCCGTGCAGATAAGACTGGTTCCGTCAGCACAGAAGTCTTCTAGAGTAGGCTTTCCTTGTTCAGCCTCTGGTTATGAACTGGTGGAGCACTTCCCTTCTAAAGAAAGCAGTGCATCCTGTGTGGAAAGAAACAGCTCAAACATCTCAGGAAGGCCCTGAAACTTCCCAGACTTACAAGACTCCTCGCCACCCAAGGTAAGCACCAAGGACCACGGAGGAGAGACTTGGCAGCCTGTAGAACTGCCTGTAAGCTGTGTAGAGAGCTCCAAGGTCCCAGCTTTTCTGAGTTGTTGCTTTACCTGAGGGTTGGGGGGCTGCTGACACAATGGCCTCTGAGTTGTTCATGCTCCTGTGAGTAATTCCTCACCCAAACTCTGTAAATGACCCCAATGAACTCACTGTTTCATTAAGTTGGACTTGGATGGTATTGTTTCTTTGGTCCTTCATTTGTTCCCCATATGAGAGGAATAGACATTCATTTGTTCATGCCCACTCCCCCCTCCAGGAATAGTGTCACACAACTGCATAGATCCCAGAGCTGGTGTTTGCTGTGTCAGACTGAAGAGTAAGATGGGCACATAGATCACACTGTCGTGGAGATAAAGACAAAGATACAGGTAAAGATCTGGATATAAACATACACACAGATTTATTCTGTGCACGTACTTAACTTCTTGTGCTTATTGTTAAGGAGAAGAGGCCCCATGAGCATTAGCAGAACCGACAGACTGAACTGTATGCCTGAGTGGGTGGGTGATGGTCTCTGGGATTCTATGTGGCTTCTTTTGGTTGGAATTTCACTGGCTGCAGGATTCTCAGTGGTGATTGGTTGGAAAATGTAAATCTGTAATTACCACATTAGCTCACAGAAGAATTAGAGAAGGTATGTGCTTTGTGAATGTCACTAGATATTTGCCTATGGCATTTCAATTCCTCCCAGTGTCAGCACACTGAGACATCTGTGTGACTTCAGAGCTTTATCTTCTGCTTGTCTGATTCTGCTTACAGCTGCACTTCAGGAGTTAGTGGGAAAGTTAAGTTAAACTTCCTCAAGCTTTTCAATCCCACTGGTCCTCAGTAACAAGATATAGGAATGAAAAATACTAGAATCACGTGAGGAATTTCATCTCCAATTAACTGTTCAAGAACCCCAATTAAAGGAGAAAACAGAACAGACCCCCAACAAGCTACCCAGATTCAAGGTCGGGGAGGGGGACACAATCAAAGCATGTGGGGCTGCTCTGACGGCGCTGTGCATATGTGCTCTGGTTCACTGGCCATCCCCAGGTCCTAATGAGAGACCCCGTCTCAAGAAACAAGGCTGATGGTGCCTGGGGAGCCACACCTGATGATGACCTCTGGCCTGCACACACACACACACACACACGCACGCACACGCACGCACGCATATACCCGCAAGCACACACACAGGATACACCAAACACACAAGCACATATATCCAAGAGGTCATAAAAAATAAGCGATGTCTCAGGAACATTGTCAGAATTGAAAAATGTCCTGATTTAAGTAAGAATTCTGATGTGTAGAATTTGAAGAAGAGGATTCAACTTTGAGGTAAGTTACTGTGTGTGTGCGTGTATGTGCTTTGAACAAATTTACAGGTCAGTTGTTTAGCACAAATGTCAAACATACATTTTAACTCTGCATTTATTTTCAGACCGTCTTACTAATCTAGTAGCTGAAACCAGCTGGATCAACAAGTCTTAGAATACAAAAAAGTAAATGCTGTCCTAGGAAATTCTGACATGCCCATTCTTACATAGTCTGTGTTCCCCATTGGCCTAGACCTCAGCCTATTTAGCCAAAATTCAAAGATCTTGGCTAGTCACCATCTTTGAACTTAGCATGTGGCCAGCGAGCACTGGCCCAGCAATGGTCCTGGCTCTGGTGCAGGTCTGTCCTTGTGTTTCTAAGTGATGTGCTACTATTCAAATAGTTCAGCTTTCCAAATAATGAGGTTTTCCATTTCTACACCTCCACACTGTATTTGGAATCCATTATGATTCAATTAGGCCCCTGAATGCCTTATAATATGTTCTGAAAAGCACTTGGATCTGCCTTTCAGTATTTTAAGAGCGTGTTCCGTTTTCTCATGAATTCAAATGTACCTTCTGGCTGTCCACCTCCATCTCAAACTGCCCAAGTGGTACGCCTCTGTTTGGCGGGTCATTGTTCTTTTTATTGTGTTTGACATATTTTTAATTGGTTTCTATTGATCTATTCTTCCTATCACAGATGATGATCAGAATATTTAATGTGTGACCTTCCTATTGCCTTCAGGATATGGTGTGCTCATTTCAAAAGTGCTCATAGAGACAGTGCCGTGAACCTTACCCGTGAAGAGGTATAAATTATTTAGAAAATGAGTCCTCGCTTCTGTAATGAACAATCTCAAAATAGATTTAAAGTATATGGTAGAACAATCTTTTTAAAACAAGTGGGAAAAGGCAGAGCTATGATGACCCACGAGGCTTCCGTGGTGAGCTCAGAAAAAAATGGGCAAATTTGCTGAACTACGGAAAATGTCTAGGCAATAAAGTATCTTCCAGATGGACTGCCCCATCTGCCGCAATCCCACTTTTCCCATGTGTTGGCCTGGAAAAGAGTAAGAAGTTTCTGTTGATTATGAAACATCGCCAGTTAGCCATTGTAGGCTGGTGGGGGGACAGGAGCTCGATGGTATGGTGTTTGCCAAACATGAGCAAAACCCTCAGTTTCATTGACAACATTTAAAACCATTAAGAAGCCCTGATGACCCAACTTATTCTAGGTTTTATCCTGTGACTGTGTGACAAAGTCAACTCAATAAACTTCTGTCTTTCAGAACTCCACAGTAGGCTCTTTACATTCAAGGGATACACTCCAAGACTTGAGATTACCGATGGTACTGAACTCAGTCAGCCTTCAGCCTCCAAGACTGACCAAGGTAGAAACTGTTCAAAGATGGGGACCAGCGAGATGGCTCAGTGGGTAAGGGTGCTTGATGCCAAGCCTGATGACTTGAGTTCCATCCCTGGAACCCACGCAGGGGAGGGAGAGAAGCAATTCCTGCTAGCTGCCCTCTGATCTTCACACACGCATGGTAGTTTGCATGTACACACACACACACACACACACAATATTAAGAAAGAACATGTTCAAAGAGGGGAAAAAGTGCTTGTTCTGAATGTGGGAAGACACATTTTCTTGTCAATCTTCCCTAAACAATCCACAAAACAAAACTGTTTCCAGACTGTCTACATCGTGTGATGGAATAGAAATCACCAAGGACAATTTAAATCTCATCTACTTTATGTACAACCACTCTGTCATTGTTTCTATAAGGAACATAGACCCAGATTGTGGTACCTCCAGGTCCTGAATTCAAATGTGTGGATGTGCTTTCTCCTATACACACGTGCATGTGATAAAGTCGGAACAATGAGAAAACACCTGGTAGTAAGACAGAACCATAAAGTATACTGTAACAGAAGTCAAATGAGCTGGGCATGGTGGTGCATGCCTGTGATGCCAGCACCGAGAGGTGGAGGCAGGAGGATCACAGGTTTGAGGCCAGCTTGGGCTACACTGGAAGATTCTGTTTCCGAAACTGAATGTGGCCAAAATATGTTGTTTTAATATCAAAGTTATCTAAGGGTGGAGACGAAAGCACAGGAATTGAAAATGCAGTGGTGTGGACTGCTGTGGAGGTCGGCCTTACGCTAAGAGGAGTGTGCCCTATTCACGTATCCAGAAAGAGACAGTGCACGCCTTTCCCGCACTTTTCTGAAACTTTATTGCATACTAAAATATCACTCCTGCGCTCTACTCTTTGTACATGAGTCTGTGTATATATGTTCAAGCAAGTGCATATGTGTGGAGATATGCATGCGTGTGCATGTATGCATGTAGGAGGAGGACACCCCTGAGTGTTGAGCTCACCCTGTTTTTTAAGACAGGATTTCTCATCGGCCTGGAGTTTGCCAAGTAGCCTCGGCTGGCCGAGCGGGCACTGAGGAGCTCTGTCTCTGCCTCGCCAGCGCTGGGGTTACAACGCTCGCCATTATGTCCGGCCTTTTATGTGGGTCCTCTGTAGTGCCAACGGGATGGGTATGACGAACCGCATGCCCTCTTCCTGAACAAGCAGGCACCTTGCACCTGTTCTCACCTCAGATTTTGCTTCCACATGTTCAGAGAATTGTTGCTGGGCGGAGCTCTCTGTCTCCAGATGACAGAGAGAAATGACCTCCTTAGAAGGCAGCAAGAGTTTGAAGATTGAAATCGAGAAGGAAAATGAAACTACGCAACCTTTTTTTTTTTTCCAGAACCAGAAAAGAATTGAGTGCTTCCCTTGGACGTGAGTAACTCCACCAGGAGAAGCTGGTGGGAATGTGGTGGCTGCAGAAACTTGGGTCCTTTCCTTTTGTCTGATCCACCACCCTTGACCGACTCCTCTGGCTCCCTCCAGTGGACATTCGCTTCCTGCCAAGGTTGCTGCTTTGATATTTTGATTTGGGAAGTCCATGTGAATCTGCTTGCCTGTGAAGTTGGGATTGGGCCTGATTCACAAGAGTCCTTTCTGCCCACCTGCCCTGCACACAGTTATGAGGCTTGGAAACCTGTGTTTTAAGTCATCTAGATGCCTTACCAGGTCTATGATGATCAGAGGAGCCAACAAGAGTCATAGAGTTGCTCAAACTGACCTTGACGCAAATACCTGCATCTGGCACTGGGCAGGGATCCGATGACAGGCGATGCTGGGAGAAAAAAGTGCACAGCCCAGTGGCCCAGTGCTCAGCTCCTGGCCTTTCAGGAGCACCTGTGTTTCCCTCATGGTGGATTCTTTTACCATCCAAAGGATTTCTGGATCTTCACTTTAATCTTGTTTCATCAAGACACTGGTGCAGGAGTGAAACCCTTTGGATAGTAAAAGAAACCAGGACCAAGGAAAGGCATAGAAGCCGAGTCCCCATTTTAGGAGTATCGGAAGGAGTGTCTTGTAGAGTGTCCCTCCATCGGCTGCTTCCTATGATTATCTTGGAACTGTGACTGCACATTGCTTACAGAGCAGGGTCCCAGCAGAAGCACCAGGCTCACGTCATGGCAGCTGGGCTCCTTAACTTACCCGTGCTGATTATCTCTGGGTATAGGTGATGGGTCTCCTCTGCTGTGGCGGATCATCCCAGGGCATGGCTCATCGGTTTCCTCTGCTGGGAAGGTCTCGGTTCATTCACCTTTCTGCACTGTGCTCTTTGGAGGAAAGCTGGGATGTGGGTTCCACAGATATGCCAAAAGGATTTCCTTTTTCTGCAGGTGGGGAAGGTAAAGTTTAGGACTCTAAGACGAAGTGACATTCACGCCAAAGCTGGTGTCTGTCTGATTACGAAACCACTCTTTTTAATTTTTTTCCAATTCTTCACAAGAAGCATGAGCAGAATGGGAAACAGTTAAAAACAGGGTGCATCTGTCAGTCACCCACTCAAGTTTGCGGAGAAGCAGCCCCTGGACACAAGAGGCATTGGAGGGCCTGGGTGACACAGTGCTTCCTTCTACCAGCTTTGTGAGTCAGAAGCTCCACCTATTGTGCCCTGACATGGAGCAATGATTAACCATCTCCCTGTAAATACACCCGACTCCACTTTGATTAGAAATTCTTCTTATGAAATGGAACCAGGTCCTGGAGTGCTCTGGAGGAAAAGAGAGCTTGGAAATGACCTTGTCTGCACTTCTTGTGTCCAGGATGGAGATCTCTGCTCAGCTGATGGCTCCAGGAACCCACACTCCACACGTGGCTTCTGCCAAAGGGCTAAGGCGTGGCAGAGGAATTCTAATTCTAGACCTGTCTAGTGACACACATGCACCACACACATAGATATGCATGCAGTAAGGTGGGGAGCAATGAGAACGACACTTTATGTTGAGCTCTGACCTCCATGTGCATGCACACACATACACACATAGACACCCATGCACACCCACAGGCATGCACACAGACACATACACACATGCACACACAGACACACACACATGCGTACACACGTGTACAGGCCCCAAAGTAAAAAGCCCATGCTTATTAGCTTACTAACTCTTTCCTTGAAGATTTTAACGAGCTCAAGTGTGGCACTCTACACTGTAGAGCTCAAATGACACTGCATTTTCTCACTGATTGCCTGATTCAAGGCCAAAATGGCCAAGCTGGAACCCAGGCTGGATTCTTAGGCTTTGTAGGCCTGAGGCTGTGAGAATTCAGGCTGTGTATAGACACTGATCCCCTTGGTCAGTCCCGTGATATTAGATGGTGTTTATAACAAATGTTGAAACCTAACACACTGGTAAGTGTGTGCAGTTATCTCAGCTGACTGGTGTGACAGGCTATAAAGTGTATATCTAGAGAAAACAAGCCTAAGTTCTATTTCTTTCTTGACACAATCTCTCTATGTAGTTGGACTGGGATTCAAATTCATGGCCTTTCCCCACCTCTGCCTCCCATGTGCTGGGTTTATAGGCATGCACAACTGCATCCATAGACAGAAAAACTTCTGAAGCAACTTCAATATTTGATGGTAGATTATTATTTTTAAAAAAACTCAAGAAATATTCAACAGAGTGTTATCCGTCTCTTAAAGATGAGGTTTCCGTCTACAGGGCCTGAATGCTGAGTCTGTGCTTTTCTGCTTTCAAGGTTAGTGACCTTGAATCAACATCTGCGCTCCACTCACAAAGCCAGTGAGGATGTATACAGAGTTTCAATAACTCTCTAGTGAGATCCCCAGTGAAAATCCCCACTGAGATGTCCAGTAAGATCCCCAGTAAGATTCTCAGTGAGATCCCCCAGTGAGATTCCCAGTATGATCCCTGTAAGATCTATAGTGAGACCCCTGTAATATCTCCAGTGTTATCCTCAATGAGATCCCCAACAAGATTTCCAGGAAGATCCCCATTGAGTTTCCCAAGTAAGACTTTCAGTTACATCTCCAGTTAAATCCCCAGTGGAATCCTCTGTGAGGTCCCCAGTAAGTCCCCTATTGATACCTTTCAACTGGAAATGCCTGGGGCATTTCTTCTCCCTCCCTGTTTCTCTCTCTCTCTCTCTTTCTCTCTCTTTCTTCCTCTCCTCCCTCCCTCCTTCTTGCCCACCCTCCCTCTCTCTCCTTCCCTTTTCTGCTCTCTCTCTCCCTGGACATAAACCATAAACTCCAGTCTTCCACCTCTTTCTCTCAACTTATCTTTTCCATTCTTAATAGAAACGGCAGCTGTCTTTTGTGGGTTTACAGGTTTCTTATTTGGGATTTTGAGGCAGGGTTTACTATGTAGCCAAGGCTGGCCTGCAACTCGTTGTGTATGAAAGGCTGTCCTGGATCCTCCAGGTGCTGTGATTATAGGACCAAACCACCATGCCTGACCTTCTTTTCCATGCCAGCCTGGTTCAAGATCTGTTTTAAGAAAGAGAAGCTCAACTTAGACCATTCGAATTAAATCTGCTTCCACAAACCTGTGTAGAAAATTCCTACCTTGTGGCAAACTCTTTGTTTGCATCTTATAAAACTGGCATGATGATTTGATTCAGACCTTGAGTCTTCATTCTTGCTGGGCCATCTAGGAGGCTGAGAGTGAGATCCTGGGTGGTTCCTGAAAGGAACCTTCTGGATGATTTTCTTGTAATGACCTTACCCTCTTGTTCTTTTTCAGCCTTGATTTCACTTTAAAGCTGCTTTCCTAAATTATCTCTCAGAATAAGGCATTGCACAGAAAAGAAACTGAAACACTCTTTATGTGTCCTTTTCCAGGGTATCTGCTGGTTTAGTACCTAACATTTTAAAAATCTATTATACTCTTTTGACAGGCAAGTTTGTTCACATGCCGATATCCCTTGTAGAAAGTCTCTTTATTACCCATAGTGAAGTCTTAAAACATAAAATGAATTGATTTTAAAACCTAGAAAGTTCCTGTGTTGTACAAACGGAGATAGTTCTTAAGTATCGTTTCAATTCTACTAAAGGCATTTCTTTCTGCAATTCTGACAGATAATTAAAATTCAAAGTAAAATATATATACACATCTTTCCATCCACATTAAAGGCTGTCTATACAATTTGATAGACTCCTCAAGACCGTCCTGTTATAACTTCTTAGTGTCCATCTGACTTCAAAGGTAGGAAACTGAATTACACAGAGGTCATGTGACTGGAAGGCCACCTGAGAAACAAGAGGCAACGTGCAAAGCTTCTTAAAATCAAAACTGCTGCTCTTTGGGCTTGGGAGGCCTTCATCTGGCTGACCTCATCCTTCTCTGTCCCACATTAAACTGGGTGTCAGTGGCTGGGGTTGGAGGCCCACAGGCCCATGGTCACTGGTCAGGTAGCTCTGCTGCCTTCAGTCTGTTTTCATGGGTAAAGACTGGTACCTTCCTGGTGTTTTCTCAGTCTGTGCATATAAAACTGTCAGTTTTTATAATGAGAAACTTTCAGACAACTTTCTTTACACATCTATTACAATAAACATTTATACATGCATTTAAAGGACATTAATTTCAAAAAATGAGGTAGATTCAAAGCTAAATGAAAAATACAAAGTGCTTACTTTCCAGAAATGGAAAGAAGCACGTTGTGTTAGTTTTAATTTTCCTTTGAACTGGAACACAAATCCTGAAGTAATTGCAATGTCTTTATTGTTTCAAACCCTTGAAGTTGGGCATCTATCAACACTCTGGAACTCCTTCCCCACCCCAAGGTTCCACAGATCGTCAATGGCTTCTGTATTCTGCTGTAGCTTAGGCCTTTACCTGGGAGTCCTCCTTGCCTGTCCCCCTCACATGCTGCAGCATTCAGGCGGATTCTGAGCCCAGGAACGGACCAGCTAGCCTTACCCTCTGGATACACTGAGATCATACTCCAGGGCTCGGTGCCCGGCTCCCCATCACCACTCCAGCTATCTACAGCGAAGCCCAGGAGCAGTGTTTCCCGCACACGCATGACTCCTCCCTGTCCCTGCGTCTCCCCCACCCTCCCCTGTGGCTTACTTGGAGCTTTGACCTGGCCATGCAGTGACTGGCCTGACCCGGCACTCCCGCCTTCTACCATACCCCACACACACATACACATCTCAGGGAACAGTGACTCTGCTCCTCTTTGAAATGACCTTGCTCGATTCCGGCCTTTGAGTCAGCTGGCTCTCTGTTGGCACACACTCTGTCTTGGTGTTTGTGGGGTCTGCTTCCTACTTCCTTCCCATCTCTGCTCAGCTTCAGATGCTCTGAGGGGTAAGCCAACCCAGGGGCGTGTGCTTCTTCACCCATTTCTCAGCACGGACACACGCCCACTTCCAATCTGCCTCCTTCTCAGACACTGGCTCCACCTGGGCAGGGAGACGGAGATGCAGCTGCTCCTTCCCCAAGGCCTTCACGGGTTCCCGCACAGCTGGCCTTTTGTTCCCAGGCACAAAGTACTCTATCTCCCTCCGCCTGTGCAGGAACAGAGCGCATCCCCGGAGGTGCAGGCTTAACAAAGGAAGAGGAGGAGCTGTCAGGAGGATTGAGAGGCTAAGCGAAGAAAGGCAAGGTTGAGAGGCCGGAGCTGAGAAGAGAGACATACGGGAGGAGGGATATAAGACTGGAAGTGAAAATAGGACGGTCAATGAAAGCAGCATCCACGTCCTGGATGACGGAGTGCCGGAGAGGGCCAAAGCCTGTGCCTGTCTGCAGAGAGGGATTTGGCAGCAGGTACAAAGCTGCCAGAGTCATGGTTCAGTAATGAGCTCTGGGAGCTCTTTAATGATGGCGGCGGGCTGGCGGCAGGAAGGTTAGCTGCAGAGGGCACCCGAGGCGGAAAGTGGCCCGCCACGTGCGTGCGATGATGCCGTAGCTGGTAACTGGGAGTGGAACATCAGCGTTCTCTGTGCAGAGACTGAAAATAGAAGGGAACAGGAGAGACAGCATCAAGTGTTTTCAGGATGCAATTTATTAGGGTTAAAGTGAAGTTATTCTAGACCATCCGCAAAAAGACAGTGTTCCAAGGTTCCAGCCTCTGCCCCCAACCCCGGTGCCGTGTGCTGTGAGAGCCAAGAAGAAGGCCAGGAGACTGCACACACAACGTGCCCGTCCTTCACACAGCACAGAACAGGCGAATCCCTGTGTGGAACGAGGATCTCTGAGAGATCTTTTGATAGCTTGTGAATTCAAAGCCAGACTCCAGTGTGAGAACAGTTCAGGCCACCGGACAGCTGGCCGAGCTTCTGCAATTCCTCTTGCTTTGGCCTCACCTTCTCCTGGTGAAAGGAAGCAGTTCAAATGATTCCTAAGGTCTGTTCACAGCATAAAGATTCCTCTAAGATCTGTCACTGATTTGAGGAAGGTGGACCATCACAACTGAAACTCCGCTGGTGAAGACTGGACTCCTGATTGAATTTGCTTCTGGTGAATCAAGCATCAGCCATTTGTCATCGTCTCTTATTGTTTCCACAAACATTTCTTCAGTGGCTGCTATCAGCCAAGCACCACTCTGGGAGTTTTAACAAGGCGTGTAATATGTCTCTACCCTTCACCAAGTGTTTCACATTGCACTTTTTAAAGCCTAGTTTGTTTTCAGGGCTTTGGTAACAGACATAGGTTGATATATTTGCCAACATGCAGCGTCCTGTGGTTAGAGTGCATCAGTGTTTTCTTGGGAACCACACTGGAATTTTTCTGCAGGGTGTACAGATGTGCATGCAGAGCACAGGTAGATGTACCTGCACTCTTGTGAGTACCACCTCTGTCAGTGTCACAGATAGGGACAAACATTGACTGTATATGGCTCAGCCTTACCAGGTGGCTCAGGGAAAGAACCCTGTCTCTGAATGGGTTCCACACTGTGTCTTGGACAAAGGGACACCACTGCTCATGTAAACATCTACAGAAGGTGATTCTGTGGGTGGCCTACACCAAGCAGACCCAAGCAGCAGATTAGTCCCTCTGAGCTCTGCTGCATTCTGCCTCTGATTGGGTGATACAGTCGTTTCTCTCGGCTCTCCTCCCTGGAGCTTGGGCTCAAGCTCTTTCTCACATTCTGCCCTCCTGCTGGGCCCCAGCATTCACACAGTCAGACCATGGAATGGGTTCTCTGGAGGACTTATAAAAAAAGCATCCAAATGAGGTTACTTTACTCATGAAATCTATGCGTCCTTTGAGGAATGATGGAAGTCACCAAAAAGTGGGGACTGGAGAGATGGCTCAGAGATTAGGAGCATGGACTGCTCTTGCAGAGAAATCATAGAAAAAAAAATCCAAATCTAAACAAAGAGGTCTCTATCAAGGTCAAGAGAAATAAGAACCCAAATACACAGAAACAGAACAGAAACTCCCCGTGTCTTATAAAAGCCAAAGCACTGAATATACAGCACAAAGAAAAGATACTGAGAGCTGAGAGCAAGATCAAGTCACATAGAAAGGCAGGCCCCTCAGAACAACATCTGACCTTTCCATGGAAGCTATGAACACCAGAAGGGACTGGACTGGTGTCCTACAAGTCCTGAAAGAACGCAGAGCCCAGCCCAGACTACTACACTCCACAAACTACCAGTCTTAATTAGAGAGCTCAAACCTTTCCATAGTAAAACAGATTGAAGTGATTCATGTCCATTAAACCAGCCACACAGAAGAATGTGTCAGCCTGAAGAGATTTACACACACCCAAGGGAGAAGGATTAACAATTCCAGAACAGTTTATCAGAGGAAGTCTAAGAAAATGTCACCATCACAATAAAACAATAAAAAATGAATTAATAAACATCCATCAGAAATAACTCTCAATACTCATGGTCTCAATTTCCCAGTAAAAAGACACAAACTATATTAGAAAATAGAATCCATCTTTTTCTGGCTTCCGAGAAACACCCTTCACCATCAAGGACAGACACCACTGAAGAGTAAAAGGATGGAAAAAGGTGACCCCAGCAAAGGGAACTGAGGAACACACAGGGATGTCTGCTAAATATCTCCTGAAAGAGACTCCAAACCAAAATTAGCCAGGAGAGATAGGAAAGGACATTCCACACTCATTAAAGGGGAAACTTTACTGAAAAGCTATTACAGTACTAAACACATGTGCACCAAACACAGGGACCCCCAATTTCACTAAAAAATCCCATTAGATCTAAAACCACATATTAGCTCCAACACAGCAGCAGCAGGTGACTTTTCAATATCCCACCCTCAACAATAGACAGGTTATCCAGACAAAACCTGAACAGGAGGGGCGGAAACATTGCCAGAGACAAAGTGGTGGAGACTGCAGGACAACAGTGTTTTCCAGACAGCGGGTCACGTATAAATTCACAGCAAGTGTGTCAGCTTCAGATGTGTGGCAGCTTCAGATGCCAGCCTGACACACGGAGGAGGAGAGAGCCTCACTGGGGTGGGGGTAGCCTCGGCTGGGCGGGGGGAGGAAGGAGCCTCAGCTTAGGATGTCCTCCATTCGGGGATGTCCTCCACTGGACCAGCCTGTGGTCATGTCTGGGGAGCATTTTCTTGATCGCTGAGTGATGTGGGAGGGGCCAGCCCACTGTGGACGGTCCCACCCTGGCAGGTGATCCTGTGTTGTGTAAGAAAGCAGGTTGAGCCCTCAACTGCCGCTTTCCTCTCTGGTCTTTGCTCAGCTCTTGTCCCCAGGTTCCTGCCCTGGCTTCCCTCAGAGCTGGACTGTGACCAGAACATGTGAGCCAAATAAACCCTTTCCTCCCCGAGTTGGTTTTGGTTGGAGTATTTTGTTACAGCAATAGAAAAGCCAACTAGAACAACGCTTCCTGCAGTTTGGCTAGAGGCCAGTAACGAGCATCCCACCCCTGCAGTGGTTGACTTGATGACTTGGCTCTCGACCGCCTCGCCCTCTCTGGTTGCTTCTTCCTGGGTCTAGTGAGCCTCATTGCTTCTCAATGGAGTCTCCTTCATTAAAATCCTTTGATCACAGCCTGCTTTGGATGGAACTTAGATCAGGCTGGCAAAACTCATGCTTCCAAGAACTTCTTTTTGAATAGATAACAGATACTTAAATAATTATGAGACTAATGTCACATAGGAACTTAGAGAATAGTTAGACACATTGTTGACTTAGAAGATGACATTAGTGCGCAGTCTTACAAAGTAAGTGAGGGTTGATCAAATAGAGATGGTGTGACTAAATACTACAGCTAATTGTTCCTGTTTTCTCCTTTGAGTCTCTGTAAGTATTTGCACCAGGTGCTTTCTAATACTATAATCTGCACAGAGTTGCCCTGCCTGTGGGTGATGGGGCTGTGATCTAAACTTGGCACCAGGTCCTCTGGAGCCACAGCTCTGTGTAACTAACGACTCCATCTAGAAGGAAGCAAACAGGACTTGGAGATGACAAATCCAAACTTAAATTGTCCCGGACTCGGTTATGAATCTGTACATGAAAATTGATGTCAAAATCTGGGACATGGGCTGAAATTAGACCATAAGATTGATAGGCTACATGCAGCAAGAACAAATTAGGGAAGCTCCCTCAAAAGAAATCCCTTACAAGGTTTCACTGAAGCATAACACTTGCTGTTTCTAGTTCAATGTCTGCCCTAGCACACTTTCAGAAAACAGAGCCAACCCTGGGGACTGTCACAATGGCAACTGTAGGCATGTAAAATCTGTGCACACACCTGCACACTGGCCTTCCTCCCCACTCACGTCGCAGCTTAGTTCCACCAGAGAACAACATTCATGATGAGAAAATGAGACTTTCAGACCGGCTTGCACAAGAAAGGAACACCAGTCTCAGGAGGGTGCTCAGTGAAATCAGACAGCGGTCAAGGCCGCCAGTGTTTTCTCTGTCAGAATCCATGCCTGTCTGGGGAGGCCTGCCTCCTACATGGCTCTGTTGAGCCCCCAGGCTGCCCCTGAGTAAAAGCAGCAAACTGTGGTGAAAGGGTTACATTCGCTTTCACTTGGACTTCTGGATTCCTCCCCCCAGGAGAAACCAACCACAGTATCACAAGTTTACTTAAGCAGTTCCTGCCTGAGGCTTCACAAAGACAAACAGTCCCTTTGAGACAGCCAGGAAGACTGTAATTCCTTCCAATGACACAGGCCCGGGGAACATGACTACAGCCTCCCAAAACACTCTGAGCAAGGAAGGCTCACCCGATTTGCTTCCTGATCCACAGAAACCATCGGAAATAAAGGATAACCATTGCTGTTTTAGCCCATCAGGTTTTGGGGTGATTTGTATGGGGCAAAAGGTGAAGTACATATTTAGACGGGCCCTGCACCAGGAACTCTTTTCACTCCTGAGTACGGTTTCTTTCTATCGTCACACACAGGACACCAAGGTAGGGAACAGTTAAGATTATTCTTTGGTGATTTCATGTGTAAGCACAATGTGTTTAATCACACCCTCCCCCATCCTTCTACTTTAACTCATCCTGGAGTCCAGAGAGGGGGGGCTCCAAGAGAAATTCTTTTATACCTAATCTTTTGACATAAAGGTAGTTGGTTCCATTTCACAAACTAAAAATAAAAATTCAAAGCCAAGGCAGTATAGTCTACCTTCTGTCTTCTCTTTTTTTTCTTTTTGAGACAGGGTCTTCCTGTAGCTCCAGTTGGCCTGGAACTCGCTATGTAGACCAGGCTGGCCTTGAACTCACAGAGATCAGCCTGTCTCTGCCTCCTGAGTACTGTGATTGATGCCACCATGCCCGGCCACTAGTCTGCTTTCTTGTGAAGTCATCCAGCTGCAGCCCAGTTCCTTCCACCAGCTCAACTCCGACGGGATAACTAGGAGGCAGACACAGATAACCCGCATCTCAAAGGTACCTTTGGTGAGGGTTGGAGTGGAGGGTGGGATAGAGGACAGGGAAGACAAGGAGAGAAGAGGGAGGAGTGGGCAAAGGCAGAACACTGTGGCTTGAGGGAAATTTAGCAACGCTATGGCCTCTGAGGCACGGCTCCTTTTCCTGAAGGTCCTAGTGTTACTGGAAGTTTGGGGGCTCATCATGGTAGCCAGATGACACAGGAGTGTTTTTCTTCCTCTCCCCTCCCCTCCCTTCTCCTCCTCAGCAGCTGCTCAGGTATTCAGCCTGCCTGCCCTGAGGATTTTCTTTTAAATTCTAATAAAACTGTCCTTAAGCTTCCATGTGAGTCCCATTCTTAAATTCTTTTCTTAATAAGACTAAGAAACCCTGAGGGGATCTTGTTCCCCCTGTGTCATCTGGCTACCATGATGAGTGTACTGCTTGCCTATGTGTCTGTGCACCCATGTTATGCAATGGTCAGAGAGGGTGTTGGATCCCCTGGAACTAGAGTTATAGATGATTGTTAGCCACTATGTGGGTGCTGGGAACCAAACCTGGGTCCTCTATAAAAGCAGTCAGCGGTCTTGACCACTGATCTGTCTCTCCAGCCCCAAGATTTTATTCTTGACCTGGAGTTTCCCTTTGCCTGGCCTTTCTTGCTGTTGTCACTCTGGCACTCAGAGCCAGGGTGACTAGATTAGCCCAGGTGGAAAGCAAGTAGACCATGCGCATGCCCTGCCTTGACCAGGGCTGAGTTTGTAATCTCTGCCCCAGAGAAAGCTGTTTACCACATTCAGGGGTTTATTCTCTCTTCAGACTGTTGCTGAAAGGACTCACTCTGCTTTCTTTGCTGAGTTCTCATTTACATCACTTGTGAACCTTGGGGGGTTCATAAATATTCACATACACAAACTGAGTGCGGTTGGAATCCTCACCCTGCATGCCTGAGTCAACAACTTAGAATTTATTTCCATAACCTTCCATTTGTAAACCTAAGAACAGTTTGTTTTCTTGTCTTTGAGGTACAGTTTTAGAACTATGATTGATTAACTCCTTAGAAGAGAATCTTGGTTTGGAACCAGTAACAAAAGCGTTTCCAGCATTAAAATGAAAATGAGGATTGAAGAATTGAAAAGTCTTGTACTGAGAATTGTGCTATAACCCATGATTGCGTCTCTGGAAAAATCTATTACCTTTCTTTACTCAGTGTGTCTCCAAAGGCATCCTGTGGTCTTGAGAGGGTACCAACATATGTTCTGAACCTTTGGAAGGGCGATCATGGGCTCGCCTTTACCAGCTGATTGAAAATTACCGTCTCTGGCCTGACTTTAGCCACTTCTTTGAGATGTTTAATTTGCTCTTCCATACTTGGGAATTCACCTCATCTTCACTTCCTTTGTCATATATGCCCATAGTCCTAAAGAGCTGTCGGTGCACAAATTCATGAGACAGAAAGAGTGCCATCAGGAAGCTTGTGGCTTTCTGGGTGGTTACATAATACTTAATGGAAACAGAATTTTCCCAACTGGGAATTACGGTTGGAAAGTTACATACAGAGTGAGAAAAAACAAAATGATGAGATCGAAAATGCTTTTTAAAATCCTCAGCATTTTTTATGAAAAGCATTTGACAAAAACAATGGGATCTTTAATTTCTGAGCAGGAAGTTGACCCTAGGGATTTGTTAAATAACGCCAACCAATAAGAGGCATATCCCCTTATCTCAGGAGTTTAAATGAAGGAAGTTTGTTTCTTACATCATCACATCCTGAAGAAATGGGCTTCCACCAAATGACTGAAATGCCCTGATTCTTCCATCCCGGGTTCCAAGCTCAGAAGGCTGATTCAAACCAAGTTTGCTGTTTCCATCGGAATCTAACTGGGAGGGAGGCTTTGTGGAGTCATCTGAGAAGGGCAGTCAGCTGGCTCATCTGGCTTGGGTGCAGTCACTAGCACATGTAACTGTAAAGGAGGCAAGGCGGTCGAACGGAGTGCCCAGAGAGAAGAGAAAAGTGCTGGTGGCCTGGCCGCCACTGAACATTCCCGCCTCAGCGTCACCTGCCGCATGGCAGGTGCTGGAGCCTAAAGGGGGAGGGTAGCATCTGTCGGAATCTTGGGGAAGAAATGCAAAACTATCCACATTCATTTTTCTCCACGCTCTGATCTGTCTTCAACGAATGGGCAAGACCCTTTCTTAGGCTTTATGTTATTATTGGCAATTATCTGGAATTTTTTAAAGGTTGCTTTAGCAATACAGACATGAGTTATTTACCTGAAAAATGATTTTGTACACCCACCTTATCATGATTGACCAGAGCAGAGGACAGGAAGGGGTGTGTGATCCCAAACTGTCTCCTGGTAGTCAGCTGGGTGCTCCTCAATCACCACAGCACCAGAACACGACAAGCTCCTTCTCTGGTGGTCAGCTGGGTGCTCCCTCGATCACCACAGCACCCGAACACGACAAGCTTCTTCTCTGGCTCTGCCTTAAAAAGATTCTCATAGAATTTTATTTTCTTATTCCTTTTTTTTCATCTCAAAATAACACTCTGGAAATCTGTGCTATAATTAAAAGCGGCAGCTTCTCTGGTAATGGGAATCATGGGACTGTTCCAGGACCAATTTGTTTCTCAACTCAAGTTTACCAGAAGAGCTGTTTTTGGTACAGGGATTCTCAGGGGAAATCAAGAGTGCCTTCGAAACTTGCCGAGGATTTCCAGGCTAAGGAGAGGCTGTGAGGTGGCTGAGCCACCTGTGATTTGACTTACAGCCCACACCGTTAAACCATGAGTATCTGCCCATCTGCTGTGCCAACTCCCTCCCACAGGCCTTACTGCAACCCATGCCCTCAAAGGGCAGAGCGTGGACTGTGCTATTTCCAGAAAGTGGTAATGTCACTATCATGTAAATTTTCAGACTAGGTGTTGGGAAACAAAGGAGAGAAAGACATTCACCATGAGCCATGTCAAGCAGTTATCTACCAAGCCACTCGGTAACAGAAGGTGATCTCTGTTCTCCCTGTGCTGAGGCTTCTTCCTTCTCAGCTGAAGGCCTGGAGTTGTCATGCAGCAATTTGCATTCACGGCTTTACAATAAGGCAATTTAGGCCTTTCTCCCATTCACATTTTAATGGTAAGTAAGGCTTTGCTTAAAAAGGAACACAAAATTATCATCTTAATAAATTAGCTGTATCCAAGTCTCTAAATTGACTTCCCATCCTTACCTATGTGCATTCAGAGTCTTCTTGTTTGTTTATGCTATCTGTCAGTTCTTTCTAGAGTCCTAAAGAACCCAGTTTTGGACAATATTTGGACAAATATTTATTGGGATCTTGGTGTACGAGGGGCTGACCTGGGCTCTGTGTGACAGCAGAGGTGTGAATGGCATCTTAAGCACTTTTCTTTCTAGGGATGGGACCAAGTAGCTACTGGAGATATAAAAACACAAATGAAGTAATGGGAGAAGCCTGGGGAGCCGGGACTTGAATGTGAAGAGGACAGCTGGTGAGGACCAGAGGAAGGGCGGTCCTGCTGAGTGGTATTTTCTCCTGTGAAAATGCTCCCTCACGAGGGAGGAGGGAGCTCAGCCCCAGAGGCCCCATGAAAGCTGCAAGATCCCCAGACCCTTCTCCAAGGTGGTAGAACAGTAGATCGCAGTGAGCTGCCTGCAAGAGTTCCCCACACAGTGCTAGTCACTCCTACAGAGTTGCTGGTACACCAGGCTAGACTGGGGTGGAGTTGCTTCTTTGGTCTGGCACTGGTGCCCTGTCTGCAGTGAATAAACATCTCTCCACATCTCTCTCGGAATGGTCACACAACAGGTCCACACACAAAACAGTGATTGCAAATTTCACAGGTTTGGTGTGCTCCAGGCACAGTACAGAGCCCGTTTCATCAAGCAAGATATGCAAAGGAAGAAGGAAACACCAAGAAGATGATAGACATCGACAGACTTGCCAGTCTTTGAGGATGATGTTCTAGAATTGACTTAAAAGTCACCAGGGACAAAAGTGGGGCTGGACAGATGACTCAGCAGTTAAGAGCACATACTGGGAGGCTCACAACTACCTCCAGCTCCAGAGGATCTCATCCCTTCTTCTGGCCTCTGATGGCAGTGCACACATACGCACAGACCACACAGATGGACAGACACAATTAAAAAATAAAATGTCTTAAAGTTTCAAAAAATAAATATAAAAATAAAAAATTTAAAGCCACAGGGGTTTGGTGAGATGATTAACTGGGCAGGACTATTGGTCACCAAATCTGACAGCCTGAGCTTAATCCCCAGGATTCAGGGAGAGATCCAACACCTGCAGGCTATCCTCTACATGTGTGCCATGTGTGTGGGCCTACACACACACACACACACACACACACACAATAAGTATAGAAATTTAAGGGCACAGGAAGGTTAAACGGAAAAGAAAAAACAGACCTGATGAGATCTAGCTCCTACTTTGGTCCCCTTGAAAGGCAAGAGGAGGAAAGTCTGGATGGACCTGTGGTCTCGGACTTAGTTCTCCCACAGAGGAGAGTGATAGAGGCAGAGGGGAGAGGCTTGTGCTTGGATCAGTTGTGGGCTGTGGAGGAGAAAGGTGGAATCGGGGAGCTCTCAGCGCCATTTTTGTGAGGAGAGGTGGTTTGCTGATATTGTTCATTCATTCAAACATTTATTAAGTGATTATTTTGTGACAGACACTATTGTAGACAGTAAGCACTCATCTCCCAGGAAATTCTAATCTAAGTCAGAAATGATGAGAGTTGGCATTAGGCAGAGGAAGCAGGCTGAAGAGGAAATGACAAAGTTGAGAAAAATGTGGGCGTCAGAGTTGGCAGAATATGGCGCCTGATGTTGAGAGTGAGACTCTGGGATGATTTTTAATTTCTGATGCAAGTGGGTAGACGGCAGAGCTGTGGACAAGCAGGAAATGCATGATCAGAGGGTAGAGTGTGGGCAAGGTTCTGCTGCATCAACAATGTCAGCTAAAGACTGAGTGCTGGCCACTTCCGGTGCTCCAGGCAGACATTGACGTGTGGTGAGAAGGTGTGAATACATACCTAGGCACTGGGTTTGGGATGACATCGATGTTTGGTTAGAAGCACTCATTAGAAGCATGGACTAGACGTGGGGTGTGACTGGAAGGGACAGATTTGACTGTCATGGGCAGAACATGACGGCCTGCTCCACACCCTTCCTTTCCTCTCTTGTCTCGCTTTCTCACCCCAGCCATGCTCCTGGGATTGTCTCTGACTAGCTCCCTTCCTCTACTTGAATCCTTGTTCCAGAGTCTGCTTCTGAGAGAGCCTAGCCAGATGGAAATGACCAAGAGGTACACAGAACATGGGAGTACTGAGCAGAAAGCACCTCTAAAAGGAAAAAAATTACATAGAGAAATAATCTCAGATATAATACAATGTACTTTTAAGAAGAGAAAGAACTGGAAAGGAAAGGATCAAGGAGGTCGTGACAAAGACTTCTCCCAAGAAAGTTCCACAAACCAGAACAAGAAACAAAGATGACTGAAGAAATGTGAGAGTCAGAGTAGAACTTCTAGAACTTGGGAGTCACAGAAATGGCTCCACAGACAAAAGTACTAGCCACACAAACCTGATGACTGAGCTCAGTCCCAGAGGCCAGGAAGAAAGCCGAATGCAGAGGTGGTACACATCTGTAACCACAGCACTCCTCCCATGACATGGGAGGAGAAGACAGAACGGTCCCAAAGCTGGTGGTCAGTCGGTCTAGAGTTCACAGAGTAGAAAAAAGAGACAGTTCCCGGGTGAGGTGGAAGGTGAGAACCAACTCCCAGATGTCTTCTAGCCTCCGTCTCACCACCAGAGCGTGCCTCTGCCTCTATCCCCTCACAGACAAATAAGGTTCAAGAACTGACGTATTTGAAAACAGAAGGATCAGCGTTGCTGGGTGGGAAGGCAGACAGCCCAGCCATCCTCAGCTACTCTGGGACCTACCTGCTGACCAGGTCTCCTGATGAAAGTCAGACTCCTGAATGGTCCGTTACCTTCACAGCCTCTGCGCCTTACTAACCCTGATCTACAACTCTGACCTCAAGACTTCTTTGAATATATTTTGTCTTCTTTGTGCAGCAAAATTATAGGTTATAGAGACACAGAGTTGAAGAGCTTTTAAAGCTAGAAACACTTTTGCAAACAAAGAAATTGAGTCTTAGACTGGTTCTCCTGGTTATAAAAGAGACCAGAGGACTGTCACCTAAGAAGAAAGAGGCCAACGCAGAAAGGGAACATTCAAAAATAACGTGCAGAGACTTCACCCTCTGAAATAAAAGCGAGCCTGCGATTTGCTCTAAGCTGCTCATAGCTCTTGCTAAGTATTGTCACCTTGAACACCTTTTGCTTCCCATCCGCTCTGAAGTATGTGGTCTAGCTACCTGGCTTCTCTCATTGGGACTGTGACCACCTTGCCTCAGCTTTAGGATGGAGGAGGAGGAGAAGAAGGCTGCTGTGGTAGGCAGAAGACTGTGGTGGTTAAGACTGTCGGTCCCTTCCTGTGCCCTGCCTCCAGGAATCACCTTGGCACCTAGCTCTACCCCAAGAGACAGGAGGCACAAAAGATCAGGCAAGTTAATTAATGACTATCTCTCCCTTCAGCCATGGAAATCATCAATCACAGAGCCACCACGCAGCCACTGGTCTTTTAATGAAGGTTCTAATTTGCATACTGAGCAAACAGTCTCGGGAATGCTGCTCTGAGTAGGACCTGTGAGCCCTGTCCAGGTAGGTTGTTTGAAAGTCAATTACGCTTTAACACTCTCCACCTGGAAAGTCAGTCTTTCATTTTGACAGCTTCATTTCGTAAACACTGCTACGGAGCTTCATTTGCTCAGTGCTGGGTGAATTAACCCTAACCAGCATTTGTTAATTTTAATAAGAGGAAAAATACTGAGAGCCTGCTTTTAAAATTGTAATGGATGCAAAATAGTCCGACTTTTAGACCTAGAAGGGACGTTAGTGTGGAGCTAGGCACACATGTGTGTGCGTACATGTGGGGACCAGAGTGTAACCTCAGGTGTCATTTCTCTGATCCTGTCCATCTTGTGTTTTGAGACTGGGTCTCTTAATGGCCTGCAGCTTCCTCCGTAGCTGAGGCTGGATGGATGGCCAGTACGCCCTGAGAGTCAGCTTGCTTCTACTGCCCCAGCTGTGGGGTTATAAGCACACGCTATTCCCTGACCCCCGAATTTCTTTATGTGGCTTCTGGGAGACTGAACTCAGGTCCTGATGGCAAGTATTTTGTATACTGAGCCATCTTCTCAGCCCTAGAATGGACCTTAGACATTGTATACTCTGATTGTCAGAGGTAACCGAGTAACTGAACTAGACCAAAATTCTGGTATTTTCCCCTCAAATTATTAACAAAATTGGATGCATTAAGAGACCATGATGCACTCAGAGTGCAGGGTTTTCCAGAATCAATTCGGTCCAGTCCTCCGAGCTGAGTGTTCCTGCGTCCCAAATTAGACAGCCTGGCTCACAGCCTCAGTGCTGTCCAAAGCTGTGTCATCTCCAGTGAATTTTCTTAATTTGAAAAGCAAAACCCACTTACTTGTTTTTCATTAAGTAATAAAACTTGTCTTGAGGTGGTGCAGCCAAAAAGATGCAGTCATGAAAAGCAGGAGCCAGTCGTTTAAAGGAACAGCTGAACCCGGAAGACCTGGAACGACCTGGAACGCAATGTCCCCGCAACAGAAGAGCCAGGCCCATGGAAGGGAGGCCTTGGACTGGCTCTGAGCTGGGAGATGACTCCACACCCACCCCTGGGTCTTCCTTAGGAGGCAGTGATCAATGGTTCTTATTGCCTGCATGCTTTGTGTTGTTATTGTTTGGTTTCTTTAGAGCGGGTATCAAACCTCCGGCCTTGCACACGCTGGGCAAGCCACAGCTTTCGTCATCACTGTCTTTTGTAACTTAGGACACAGGGTTTGTAGGAGACCTGTCCATCGTATGCTGGATGGAGACTCTCAATCTGGGTTTCTTCTACAAGGTTCAAGTGGCTCCGAGGGGAAGCACTATGAAGTAGTCACCCCATGATTAGCTGGCTCGTTTCCTGGGTGCCACAGGCTCAGGTGCTCACCTACAGGTGGAGAGATAGTGCTCAACATCTGATCCTGTGAAAACTAGCAAGGAAAGCCTTGCCTGGAGTCAGAGTCCCCCGATGACGCCCTCCTCTTTGGAAAACATGTTTCTCTTGCACTGGGGCGACTCCTCTGTGTGGAGAGCGTGGCCGCTTAGGGTACGTGGAAGGAAGATCAGACATCTTAAAAATAGTCAAAACAAGCAGAGCTAAGAGAGGAAACCGCAGCATGAAGGCCCAGGCTGGGACGTGGGGGAGGAGCTGAGAGGGCCTGGGCCAGGGTGCTCCTCTCTAGAAGTGCAGACCTGTGTGCCCGGGCAGTGCCCGAGCAGTCACACTCCTGCGTATCCCAGTGAAGTATGCAAAGTCTGCTCTTGCTGTCTACCCCAGGCTCATGCACACACACCCCCCCCACACACACACGAGAAGGAAACTCAGTTCAAACTGTAGGACTCTGTGTTTCCAATCACCTATATCTCAGTAAAATATGTTAGTAGCTTTCTGGGAGTGAAAAGGTCTTATTTGAAAATTCTCTCTTGTGTTCTTTGAAAAATCATTTTCAACCTTCAGTACCAGTGTCATGTAAATGAAACTGGGAGATGAGCTATCAAAACAGGTGTATTTACCGTAAGATTTTTAAAAATGCAGAGGAGAGTCTGTGGCCTGGGTGGATCTTTCCTGCAAGGCAGGTAAATGAACATGACCAGTAGGAAGTGCGCGTGGGCTGCTTCTCTATTTTGCAGCCCTGACTGTGGAAACCTGTTTGCATTCTTTCAACTGGTTCCTTGGTCAAAAGCATCACTTTGTACAATAACTTCAGCAAAAGTTGTGGGCTGAAATAAGTTCAGATTTGCAAAATGTATGCTGTATCAATTACTTGAAGCTACAAGATATCATTTATTCTGTCATTGGTAAAACGGACAGGACTTAATTTTTTGTTCTGGGAGTCTGTCTTTAGTTTAAACTAAATGTAGAGCTTCATATAATGTATATTTTGCCTTAAAATCATCAAGTGTACACTTGAAAGTCTTATCAGAGTGTGTGCCTCCAGACAGAATGAGGATTACAGAAAAGGAGGACATGTTTTCTGTATCTTTGTTCTTCTTCATCTGACTGGATCAGTCAGTAGAAAGGAGTGTGTCAGCTCTTTTCACATGGAATTTCACTAGTAGCAGATTGATTTCTTGTTCCCTGTACTAACCCTTGTTGGACAGCTGTTGTTAGCTTCTGAGGGCATCATGCCACTGTATCTCAGTCTACTTCAAGTTTTTTCTGGCCACCGACTCTCCGGTTTTCTCAGATGCTAAGGTCAGTCTTCAGTAACCACCTGGTCGGATTTGGAGTCCCCTGGGAGATCAGCACACCTCTTGGAGGGTTTGTAAAGAAGGGATTACCTGTGAGCAGTCACACCTCCTTGACAGGATGGATCTGGAATAGGAGTAAAAAGCCAGTGAGAACCTCCATTCCCACCCCTGACCCTTATTCACCATGAAGAAAGACCCCCACCACCCACCATCACACACTCCTGCAGCCTATGCAGATCTGTTTACGCAACCATGGGTGGATGGATCTCTCTGAACCATCCGGCATTTTGCTCAGCAAGTGACAAGGAAAGCTAACATGTCATTATCGAGCCGACCCCACTCAGATCTGCGCTCTCGGCCTATCCAGGTGCACCCTGCACTTCAAGGGCACTCACTCTGGGGACTGGTCATCACACTGTACTCAACAGGAACACTGACTTCAGTGACCTTTGGAAGGGGCAACATCCAACGTGAGGGGCCGAAGGAGGCATCTTACAGGTTTCTAGGCAGAAGAGCACTCATGGACATAGCATTTTCCTCTTTGGTGGCAAATTAGAGCACGTTGATTAAACAGTTGCTGCATGTTCTTAAATGCCGAGGTGTGTGGATTCACTTCACACTGGCGCAAATGCCCAGCCTTGACCTCGGAAGTGTGGAGTGTTCAGCCTTCGTGTCCTGCCATGCTGGCCTTAGGCCTCTCCAAGACCTCATGGCTGTGGGTGGTGGCTGAGCCTCAGATTACAAACTCATGCCCAAGCGAGGACAAAGAGACATGGAAGGACCACATCGGAGCCCATCTCTCTCCATCAGGGTCAGACGCCTTCCAGAACCCTCAGATCAGAAGGACACTCGGATTTCATGGGTCACAGCAGCTCTAGCTCCCAAACAGCACAGGCAGCTGGGACAAGTCTGCAGTGAATGGCTGGGAACCATCAGCCACCCACACCTGAGAGTTGCTGTTCCAGTGTCAGGATTCTGTGGGTCAGGGAGAAAGGGAAAATTGGAGCCCCCAGATGCATAAAAGGATGCAATAGTGCCAGGTGCCACAGGGGCAGGAGACAAGCAGGAACTATCCCCTGGGGCTGGAAACCTGCCTTTCCAGGTGTGTCAGGATCCATTTGAAATACCCCATGTTGTGAGCAGGAAAAAGACTGACATGGAGGATGATCCTTGACAATATAGATTGTACAAGATTCTTAAACATATCAGTCTTTAATGGTACTGGACTGTATTCTAAACTCAGACTACAGCAGAGAACACCACTCAAACACCGTCACCTGGGTGCAAGAGATGCTCCTGTGAGCAGGCCGGGGACGGGGCGTCTCTCCTTCCTCCTGTCTCCTCCTGAGAACGTTTGAGTTCAGTTTGGCTTGAACTCTGGATCAAATACTGCTGCTAATTTTAGGATATCCACTCTGATAGTCATTTTGAGGGCATGTGCTATTTTGAGATCATTTGTAAATTTGGAATAGGAAATACTAAATTTAGAGGCTAAGAACAGGGCCAGCATAACTTTCTTTCCTCATATCAGAGCCATTGACTATAAATATCTTTCATAACTTGAAGTTAGTGACAGAGAGAATGGGTTATCCAGGTAGGGAAATCATTCCTAGCTATTTGAACATGTTAATGAGACTGAATAAAATACCAGCATTCATTCACGAAGGGATGTTCCGACCAGCAGGTGCGCTCTGCTTCTGCTCCTACGGCCCGGCTTCTTGCTGCTGCCAGGAATGTTACAGATGGCTGCTCCAGGTTTTCAGGAGTGTTACAGATGGCTGCTCCAGGTTGTCAGGACTGTTGTAGATGGCTGCTCCAGCGCACATGACAGAAGTACACAAATACTGTCCCGTAGAAATACAACATCTGTGTCTTCGTGGAGGGTTTAGGCTTCCATCTCTCCTCTCTGTCTTCTTTATACTTTGAGTTCTTTTTTATCTACCTACTTATAGCCCAACCCAGACATCCAGAAAAGGTGGCTCTTAGCAGCTCTGATCCTTGGTAGCCTTGTGGCTCTTGGTCTAAGAAGAGGAGAATCCTGCCCCCAATGTCCCTGGTTCTGATAGTAGGGAGGCACTGGTGACCCTGTTAGCTCAGGATTCATCAGTGGACCAGGGAGCGGGAGGCATGCAGCTCCTGTTGAATAAATCCAGATTGTGAGTTCACACCCGTGGATGAAAGGTGGGCCAGGATGGAGGCCAGCTTACCCCTAAGAGGAAGGAAGATGGTAAAAGGGAAGACTGCCTGGGAGGAAGAATAGAGCCCAGTGACGACAGCCATGGGTGTCTGCTCTGGGGGAAAGTGTACACTGGGACCCAACACTGATTCTGCCCATCTTGAATGGAGTACAGTTTCAGTGATGGATAGGAGCAGAAGGTGGGCTTAGAAGACAGACAGGATGGTCGCTAGTTAGAGTGGGTTCAGGTAAGGATAGCTCCTGTAGAGGACAGCCACAGCACCAGGCACTGTTTGGTTTCTGGAGTTTCTTCCCACAAACCTTTAGGGATCTTGCTTTCTAATGAGGACATTGGTGTTTATACAGAGTTGTTTGCAGTCATTCAGGCAGGCAGTGGTAGAGCCTTTCTGGTTCAAAGGACAGCCCTTTTTGTTTCCTTAATATTTTAATTGAGGTTTTGTGCATTTCACACAATGGCTCTAATCAAATTTAGACCCCTCCCCCATCCATGCCCCGCAGTGCCCTCCTCGACCACCAGACCTCATGCATTGTCATATAAGTTCTAACTGGTCAAGCATTCGTACCCAGATGTCCTTTGGTGAAAGTTCATCCAATGGCATCTAGTAGGCCTATCTAGAGATCTTAAAGAAGATCTGCTCTCCCTCACCCAGCAGTAATCAGTTGCCAACAGCTCCTAGGTGAGGCTGGGGCCCACGTCCCATTTTTCCCTCTCTAATCTGGGCTCTTGTCTGACTAAGGCAGCATGGGACTTGTGCATAACGTCACGGTTGCCAAAAGTTCACATGAGCAAGCTTCCAGTGGCCTGAAAGCCTCTGTTTCCATATGATCACGGACCCCTGGCTCTCAGTCTTTCTGCCCCCTCCTTCACAATGGTCCCTGAGTGATGGGTGGGTGAGGTTTAATACAGGACTCCTATCCTGGGACACACACTCTACAGTCTCTTATTCTCTGAAACTTATCCAGCTGTGGCCTTCTGTGTGTTTTGCACTCTGTTGAAGGAAGAAGCTTCACAGGTGAGAGTTGAGGGATGCACTAATTTTCTCTCTACCTTGTTCTGCCATGTTTCATGAGCCTTATTGTAGAGGCTCCGCCATAGACGTGTCAGCTAGGACGGGGTATCTCTCAGACACATGTTCTCTGTGTGTGACCAGCTGTGGGATTCTGCTGTAGCCTCTATCTGTTGCCAAAAGAAGCTTCTTTAATGAGTGGTGTACTGTACACTTGTCTGTAAATATAAAGACCTATATTTAGCATATGGCAAGAAATTTCATATACGACAGAGACAGGGTTTTCTCTAGGATCTGTGAGCGCTCCAGCCATGTGTATTTGGCTGTGCTCACAGTGCCTCCCACGAGTTCCCTCCCATTGAGAGGGCTTTAAGTCTAGTTACACAGCTGTTGATTCCCCCCAGATAACAGTACCACAACTGCACCAATAGAGGTCGTGTGCTGTGCAGTCGCTGTGGTTATTAGGCTTTGGATCTAGATGTGTGGGACCATTGATTGATTTTTTTTTCTTTTAGCAGCTTGCATAGCATCCTCTAGAACTATGAGAGCTCGTCTTCAAGGAGGAGGCTTCCAGGTTGGTTCCAGCACCATGGTTCCAAGTTCTGTGTCCAAAGTATGTTCTGTCTTCAGCGGTAGGATCTTTCCTTCAAGGACAACTCTTTACAGTGAGATTCTTTATTGCAACCTTGGCTCATGCTGAAATGTCTGGAACCATCTGGTTCTACCCTCATGTTTTCAAAGATAACTGTCAGCACCTAGGAAAGACCCTTTAGCAGAAGACTTTGGTCCTTCATCCTTATTACACAAATGTTGTTACACAAATATATTATAAACTAAGATATTATTTTATGGGGTTGGAAAGACAGCTCATTGGTTAAGAGCACTGGCTTCTCTTACAGAAGACCCAAGTTTTGTTCCCAGAACCTAACAACCAGAACCTAACTCCAATTCCAGTTTCTTCTGGCATACATGGGCACTGCACACATGTGCTACACTTACATACATGCAGACAAAACATACACATAAAAGTATATAAATAAAAAAATTGTGAAGATGTATTTTTAATTTGTGTGTGCAGATGCCTATAGAGACCAGAAGATGCTGTCAGGTCCCCTACAGCTCTAGCTAACTGGTGGTTGTGAGACACCTGACTTGGGTGCTAGGAACTGAACTCAGTTCTTCTGGAAGAGCATATGTGCTCTTAACTGATGAAACATCTGTCTGCCTCTGTATTTATAAATTCAACAGATATGGAAAACAGCTTATAATTATCCTATGAATTGCTTTTTTATAAATTAACACTGAGGTGCTGGAGAAATGGCTCAGTGGTTAAGAGCACATACTATTCTTGCAGAGGACCCAAGTTTGGTTCCCAGCACCCATGTCGGAAGTCCTGCAAGTGTAACTCCATGGGATTGGACACTCTCTTCCTGACACATGAGTGTGTACCCAAATACAGGTACACATGTAATCACACAATTAAAATAAATCATGAAAAATTAACACAGTGTATTTAATTAGTGAATAATTCAAACATTCTAAGGGTGACATTAAGTTGTACCATCTTTGGTACATATTTACCAATAAACCTTCTTCTTCAAGGACCTCTGTTTCTGACTTAACAACTTGTAACTAACAGGTAAACTACCTTTTGGAAAGTATTAACTAGTAGACCACCAGTTCCCACCAGCCAAAAGGCTAAGAATGTCATTTGGTAGCATCTGAGGCCTGTAGTAGAATTCCCCCAAAAATTAGCAGAAAGAAAATTAGTGTGCTTTTCTCTACTAAAAAGATGACAGTAAGGCCAGGTGTGGAGGCACCTACCTTTAACCCAGCACTCAGGAGTCCGAGCAGGCAGATCTCGATGAGTAACAAGTTCCATGTCACCCACAGCTACATAGTGAGACCTTGCCTCAAAAAGCAAAATTAATTAGTTAGTAATTAAAAGGTGAAGGTAAAATCTAGTTTCTTTCTTTGTGTTGTTCATAGACAGAAGTGTTGGCAGAGAATTAGGAGAAGATATTTGAAGAGATACAAAATAAAATTACAAATTAGTTACAATGAATTCATAAATTATCCTACTTTCAAGTTATAATCAGTCAGTCAACAGATACATTTTGGGTGTTGTACACTGAACATTAGCATAGAAACTGGGAGACTGATAGGCAAAAAGACAGGGCTCTGACCTCAGAGTCCACAGCACAGAACAGGTACAAACTAAGCCATGAGGCAGCACCAAGCAGACTCTCAGAAAGCTATGAGAACCCATAACGAGCCTTGAGACAATGCAGGGCTGGGTGGGGAGAGTGATTAGGAAAACCTGGGGGAGGTCTGATGCTGAAGCTACAAGCAGACGAGGAGGAGGAGGAGGCGGCGTGGACTTAGGCACGATTGGGTGGGCACTTGCAATTAGATATTTGAAGCTCGGTATAACGGAGGGTGGTGTGTGGAAGGGTGAGAAAGGGTGACGATGGAGATAAGGCATCAGTGTTCCATCCCGTCAGAGCTGCACTTGGGGGCCTCGCTTGCGGGTCAGTAGAACTATTCCAATGTCCAAAGGCACTTGACGGCATGACACTTGCCTCCGGATCTCAAGAACAACTAAAGTCCATAGCAAGTGGGTACCAGCTAGGCCAGGAGGTGACAAATCTGTGCAGGGGGACAGGAAGTGACTGAAAAACAGATGAAGATAAAGGCAGTGTAATGGGACATCTGCAGAGCAGTGGACTGAGCACTCTGACCAGCAGCCTGACAGTTCATCTGCCAATCCACCCTTTGCAGGACCTCAGCGTTATAACTTGTCTCTGACCCAATTATGAAGCATAAAGGATTTCTGTCTAGTTTGCTTTCAACTGCTGTAACACAGCACTCTGACCAATACCAGCTTGGGGAGGAAAGGGTTTATTGACTTACATCTCCCCGGTCACAGTTCATCACTGACAGAGCCCAAAGTAGGAACTCAGACAGGAACCTAGAGGCAGGAGCTGGAGCAGAGGCCATGGAGGACGCTGCTTGCTGGCTTGGTCCCCTGGCCCATGCTCAGCCTGCTTTATTATATAATACAGAACCACCTGCCCAGGGATGGCTCCGCCCACAATGAACTGGGTCCTCCCACAGCACTCAACAATCAAGAAAATGCCCCACAGACATGGGCACAGACCAGTCCAATGGAGGAAATTGAGGATTCCTCCACCCAGGTGTGTCTAGTTGACACTAAAGCATCCAATACAACATCCATATTTGGCTGCAAATGCAGAGAACAGCTTCTAACTGCAGCTGGGAAGGAGACAGCTCCGCACTTCTGAAACAGGAATGCTGCTCTGGATGGGGTGGGGCAGAGAAAGTCTCCTCAGCCTTCTGTCCGACAAGAACGGCCTCCGTGTCCCTCAGTCTCTAATGAAGAAAGAAAACAGAGCTTTACATTCCCCGCAGCGCAGGAGGGGAGGCACCAGCAGCGCCTTCCTAGTAGAAACAGAACTCTCAGACATGTGCCTTCCTCTTCATGGGAGTTTTCACGAGGGCTGTATATGTAAAACCATGGCCATCTTATCATACCTATATTCAGAGTTTGGAGGGTTTTATTGATTCGGGGATGTATGATGTCAGAAGAAAGAAAGAAAATGTGAGAAAAAGCATCTGACACAATGTTTCTTGGCTAGTCCCGCCACCAGTCTGGATGTTCCTAAACTCAATGGAATTTTATTCAGCCATAAAGAAGAAAAACTTGACACCTTCTAGGAAGTTGGTGGGACTGAAGAGCATCATATTCAGTGAAACAAGACAGGCCAGAAGGACAAATACCACGGGTTTTCCATCCTGCAGAAAATCCAAACTGATGTACGTTTAAGTGTGCGTGTGTGTGTGTGTGTGTGTGAGTGTTGGGGGAGGAAAGTAACAATAGAAAGGGACAGTGAGAGGGGAGGGAGAGGTCTTAGGGAGGGGAGAGGCAAAGAGAGGGCAGCAGAATGCACAGCTGGTGTGAAAGCCCGAGGGGGAGTCTTTGAGGAGAGGAAAGGAACCACCTAGAGGAGGACAGGGAGGGCAGGGGAGCAGCTGGGGCAGGGGAGCAGCTGGGTCAGGGGGAGCAGCTGAGGCAGGGGAGCAGCTGGGGCAGGCAGAGCAGCTGGGGCAGGGGAGCAGCTGTGGCAGGGGAGCACCTGGGGCATGGGGAGCAGCTGGGGCAGGGGAGCGGCTGGGGCGGGGGGAGCGGCTGGGGCAGGGGAGCAGCTGGGGCAGGGGGAGCGGCTGGGGCAGGGGAGCAGTAGGGAGAAGGCACCAAGACCCAAATGCTATCTGAAAATTCCATAATGAAACTCCTTACTTGCATGCTAACTCGACAGTACCAAGGAAGAAGACCAAGTGACACCCCTCCCTGCACCCTGCAGGAAGGCTGAAACCACAGGAAAGAAAAGACCACGTGCTGGAGGACACGGTGTAGGTGTTCTGCTGACTGACAAGCAGCATACAAACCACACTGGAAGGCCATTTGTCAGTGTCTACTAAGCTTTACATACATACAGTGTGTGCCTGAGCAATTATATTTCTATGTAGCCCCCTGAAAATGCACATACATGCATGTACACACCAGCATTATGCAATAGCCCCAAGCTGAAAATGCTGAACATTTACAACGACAGGGATAAGCTGGGTTGATAGTACACTGAGGGGGTGGACGGAGAACCACAATAAAATAATCTAAAATGGAAAAAAACGTTTACATGTCAGAGATCAGGATGGTGACTACCTTGGTAGAAGTCAGAGGTGGGCAGGGAAGGTGGAGAACAGATGCGTATGGCAGGAGAGAGCATCCTCTCCGACCTTTGAAGGGAAAGAATGGCTCATTGTGAAACTGATACCTATGTATTAGAAAGGGCAGTGTGCCTTGGTTACATGCCTAAATTGAGTGGCATGTGATGGCTTGGTAAAGCTGTGGAGGTCAAATCGGTGTAAGATGGAAATTTTTGACAGTGTTAAAATGTACATAATTTGACGGTGGCAGGAATAGAGCCTAGCAGGAAGGATGGGTGTGGTCACAGGGCAGGAATCAGATCCTGGTGGGACTGAGCAATGGCCTGAGCAATCAGTCGGTTTCCTGAAAGATTTCAGGGTCTCTACTGTTAACGTTTCGTGACCAGCGATGTGTCCCCATAGCTTGTTTAGCATAGAAAAAGAGTGAACTGGACACTCTGGCTTACAGATGAGGCACTTAAACTGCGTAAATCGCCACCTACTTACCCAGCTGTGAGATCAGAGGTTATGAATTAACTTCAGGATCACGTCACACGGCTCAGCATGGAATGCCCAGAGCCATCTGCTGCTTCCCAGCCCTAACTTTCCCATCCTATTCCTTTCTGGTCCAGCGATTGCTAACGTCTTCTAGAAGCCGTGCCTGGCTTCCTAAATCTCCAGACTTGGCTAAGACATGTGTCCCACTTCCTCTACTGCAAAGCCTTTTCCTTAATATCTCCCTGGGAAATTCCTATCTATCCTTCTAGAACTCACTATCAAAGGCATGATGAGTTCCTCCGTCATGACTGCAAACCACTCCATGTTTCTGAGGTTGAACCTATGATTCTATATTCTCCCTGATCTCCTTCATGTCCTGTTTCCTTGAAGCTGAGGATAATTAAAACATCTCTATACATACAGCATCTGTTGTGTACTGACCAAAAAAGAAATGTTCCAGGAAGCATTCTCTCTAGGCAAGGAAAAATGCAGATGGCCACCAAGCAAACTAGAACCTCCAATCTCATTGACACTGGAACAACTGAATATCCTTGACATTCATTCTCTGTGTATATTTAGCAAAGTTTTTATTTGTCTGTTTGCTTGCTTTTTGAAAACGGTCTCCCTATAGCCCTAGCTGGCCTCGAACTCACTATGTGGCCTCAGTCTCACAGAGATCCACCTCCCAAGTGTTGGGATTAAAGGCATGTGCCAGCACACCAGGACCAGGGCCAGTGCTTGTCGCATTCTGTTGTTGGGCATAATGCAGGGTGGGCCTAGCTAGATCACCTGCCAGGAGGAACAGAGGAATGGCTCTCGTGGGTGTGGTGCTCCACACTGGTTGGTTGTGAAGCCAGTTTCTGCCCAGCCCCTGGAGGGAACCTGATCCACCTGGGAACAAACTGCGATTGGCTGTGGTCAGGACCCCACCCCATAAGGCTATTGGCTAATAAGACCTATAAGACTCTCTGCTCTTTCTTGAATAGATGAGTTTGCAGCAGACCACCACTGCTGGCTTTCTGCTCAACTCCGGGTCGGTGACTTGATTCCACGCCTACTCACCCCCTCGCTCTACTGTGGAGACTCTTTGGTCCCCCTTGGGCTGGCCCTGAGTGCTGGGACCCCCAACATTCTGTGAAGGTCACTTCACTCTCGAGGTTTTTATTGCTGTGCAGAATTTTTCTGATCTCACGTAATCTCATTTGTTCATGGTAGAGATTATTTCCTGTGTGGATAGAAAATTATTACTCACGCCTACACCTGAACACGTGTTGTTCACGCTTTTTCTCTTGCCGTTTCAAAGTTTTACATATTACATTAAGGCCTTTGGTCCTTCATTCCTCCTGGCAGGTGCTCATGTTTGAGACCACCTCTGTTTCTCTTCTGTGAATAGGATTCTTCTGAGTGTCTTCTTCAGTACTGGCTTGGAGGTCAGGAATCGCCTCGGCTTGTACTTCCTTATTTCTCCATCAATTTTAAAAGAGAGCTTTTCTAGCCATGGCACTTTGTTGGCAGGTATTTATTTTCAGAGCTTGAAGCATATCATTCCATGTTTGGCTGCCTGTTAGGGTTGCTGACAAGATATCTGATGTGATCTTTAATGTTTCTGCCTTTGTAGGTAAGTCGGCTTTTTCTCTTACAGCTTTTTTTTTTTATGTGTATGAGGGTTATGCTTGCATATATGTAAGTGTACCGATGTTGTGCAGTGCCTGCAGAGGACAGAAAAGGGCATTAGATCTCCTGGAACTGGAGTCCAGATGGTTGTTAGCCACCATGTGGGTACTGGGATTCAAACCTGGGTCTTCTGCAACAATTGCCAGTGTTCTTAATCTCTGAGCCATCTCTTCAGCCCCAGCCTTAATAATATTTCTTTTCTTTGTATTTTTTGGCATCTTGCCTATATTTTGCATGGATCTTTCTCTGATGGTGTCTATTTAGAGTTCTAAATCCCTCTTGTGTTTGGATGTCTGTCTCTCTCTCTAGATTTAGGGAATTTCTGCTGTGCTTCCACTGCATGGTTCTCCACGCCTTCAGTTTTACCCTAGTTCCTTCAAGTCTTTGATTCCTTCGGTTTGTCTCCCAATTGTTCTTGGCAATCGTGGTCATGTCCGTTTGCTTTTCACCACTGACATTTGAATGTAGCATCTTGTCAAACTTGCCTTCCATCTCTGATGCTGTTTTCAGCTTGCTGAGTCTGCAGGTGACAAGTGTCGCCGTGTGTGTGTGTGTGTGTGTGTGTGTGTGTGTGTGTGTGTGTGATTGCTGAGTATCCCATTTCCAACATTTTAAAGCTTTTAGGATCTGCCAGCTTCCTGGCTAAAGTTCCCTCCAGGCCACTTCTTTGTGTTGCTGGTTTTTAATAGCTTTGCTGATTTTCTCATCATTTTGCTGATTCTTCTTCCTTCTGTGTTTCTGGCTTTGCTCCCCAGGGCTTTACAAGCTATTTTTCCTACTGTTACGACACAAATACTTGATAAAAACAACTCAAAGAAGGACCCACTCATTGTGGCTCACGGTTTTAGGGGGTACAGTCCATCATGGTAGGGAAGGCATGGTGGCAGTCCATGGTCAGGAGTAGGTAGTGATGAACGCTAGTTGAGCTCACAGGTCTCCTTTTTATTCAGTCTGGTCCCCCAGGCCGTGGGATGGTACAGCCTCATCTAGAGTCAGTCTTCCGACCTCTGCTAACCCAAACTAGAACACCCCTCACTGATGTGCCTCTAGATTTGCCTCTAGATTTGCCTCCTCGGTGATTCTAGATGTTGTGAAACTGACAATCAATATTAACCTTCACAGACTGGGTGGGATCCACTTGTTTAATATGCTCTTTCAGGCTGCTAGTCATTGCTACCAGAAAACGTTTGAAGTGTGTGTTTTAGTATTTCATCTGCTTCATTAGCTCAGAGTGGTTGAGGGGCTGTGACCCTTGGGTGGAGACAGGCCACCTTGCTTTGTCTTGGTGACATGTGCATCTGTTGGTTTGGAACTCTCTTCTAGTTTTAGAGGAGGACCTTCTTACTGAGCCTTCTTGAAGGCTTATAACCACTCAACAAAGAGAACACAGACTTTGCTGCCTCCAGATATTTTTTAATCATTATCAGCCCTGCCCAGATCTAACAAAGGAGACTCCTTTTGTTAATTCAATGAAGTGCCCCTTGATGAATCCACACCAGTTTCGGAGTCCATTGGCTACATAGACAACAGCAAGTGACGTGATGGCACTATAGAAATCATTTCCTGGACCCAGATGTCCACATCTTCAAAATACAGTATTACCATCTAGTAATGGGGTGACTAAAATGTTTCAAAAAGAGCATTTCCAAAAGCTTGGAGAGACAGAATCTTGCTGCTTCACGACAATGTGGGACTAGGCAGTGGACCAAACTCTCCCGTGTATCTGTAGTTGTCATGGCAATACTACAGGCCTGAAATTATCCACAAGCTGGTGGTTTTCTCAAAAATTGCTCTGGTAAGTGGAAGAGTTGGGTGTTGATTCTAGGACTATCTGCCAAAATTCCTCAGGCTTCCTATGGCAATTAAGTACCTCTCTGACCAAACTTTGAGTTCTGTGTTGTCAGCTTTAACTAGGGGATAAAGGTATATACTGTGAAGTTATAATTCATTGTTTCTTTAGGCATATTTTGGCCCCTAAACCATGATTTACACAAATAAGGATCAAACATTTTAAAAGCAATGAAGATGTTAGGAGCTTCCTGAATTTCATTCTGGGCCCAACTCTGGGTCAGAGCAAGTATAGGAACTCAGGGGAGACGCTGAGTTGAATTCATCAAGTCCTTCAGCAGGGACTTAAAGTATTCTAGCACCAAGTACTCCAAATTTCCTGTTATCTCAGTTTACCAAAATGACGTGTTATCACCCTTCCTCATGTACATGTTCACGAGCCCTTTCCTAACCTCAAGATAAGGATTTATTGTCAAGAGACAGGTCTCTCTTAAGGCTTTGGTATAACCACGAATACCACTTTTTAGATCTGTAAAAAGGTACATTTTAGTAGTAATGATTAAAGGTTGCAGAATTTTGTCTCCTTTAGAAACACTTACTCATTTCTATCTGTGGCTATTGTTACAAACACTGTGTTGTTGGCCCTGAAAGTGATGGACATTTTGCAGAAACAATTTAGATGAATATGAACTTTGAATAATTGTCCTTTTGGATCTGCTTTGGGTTTTTTACTGCTTCTGTTAAAAGTTACCAAAACTGAAGCTGGGCCGAACACAGGATTTGGTGGCCAGATTCTCCTTAGAATAATCTATTACCTCATCTCTTCAGGAAAACAATGACTCAAGATAAGAGGAATGGAAAAGGAGGGGGAGGAGGGGGAGAGAGAGGAGGAGGGAGAGGAGCAGGGGGAGGAGGAGACTAAACTGGTTACCCTCCCAAACTGTCAGTATGACTTGCTTTTGATTTTCCAGAACTACAGTGATTGGAAGCAAATTTCCGCTTGATCCTACCGTGACACCCACCCATCTGCGGGACAGCTGCGTCCATGTGCTCTGTGGGCTCTCCTATGAATCTGGAAGCATTCCTCATAGTCTCAGATAACCCAGCACTTCCACTGCTTACCAGATGGAAGCCCCCCTTGGTCATTCACAACACAACTTTGGTCTCTCTCTTTTTTCTTTCCCATGTCATCAGTTTTCTCTTGCTCAAGGATATGTAGCTATCTCTCATCTTGAGTGCAAGTCCTAATTTCAGGGTGCCCTCCACCTCTAGCAAACCCCCATTTCTGCTTCCTTTTAGAGCCAAATCTTGCATACTCTTTGCTCCCAGTGGCTGTCCCTCAAATCTCTCTGGATCCTATTCAAATCTAATTGTTTTCCAAAGCTTTACTGCAACTGAGAACCACTTTACTGTTACTAATATAATGATTAGTTCCTTCCTGTTCATCACATAGCCTTGAAGCACTTTCCACACTTGACTTCTAGGACACCGTCCTTGCTGGAGTGAGGGTTCCCTGCATTAGCCAGAGTTTTCTCACGTTGCTCTGGAAACTCCTTTTCAGTCTCATCATCCTCATCCTCTCTCTCTTTCTGTCTCTCTTTGCTGTCTGTCTGTCTCTCTCTGTGTATGTGCATACACACACATGTATGTGTGTTGTATGCATGTGCCTGTGAAGAAAACAGGTCAGTCTCAGCCATCCATCAATTCTCAAGTTCAGTCCAACTCTTCTTCTTTTGAGATATAGTCTCTAGCTGGTCTGGAAGCCACAGGTAGGTTAGGCTAGCTCAAGGCCCAAGTGTCTGCTCTCTCTGGCTCCTTAGCACTGGAACCACACCACATTCGTCCAGTTTTTTTGTATGAGGGTTCTAGGAACCTAACCCAGATCCTTATGCCTATAAGACAAGCATTATTCTGACCAAGCTTTCTCCCCAGCACCAACCTCGTTATTTCCTCCTCATCCTCTAAGTATGGCAGACTCTGCTTTGAACCTCTCCTTTTTTCCTATTTACAATGACTCTCCTGTGATCTGCAGCTCCACATATCAATGACAGGGTTTCCTGCCCCATCCACAAATGTTCCACGTCAGGTTTTCTCTCCTCAACACAGGCCTGTACTAGGACTGAACAGAAGGGAGGCAGAGATATCAAGAAAGATCTTAGCAGACTGTCGTGGATCTCACTCTGTATTCCAGAAGTGTGGCAGAGCATCTCATGACACATTTAAAAAAAAAATAAAGTCAAAGTAGAAGACAAGAATACAGGAATCAGCCAAAAGAGTGTGTGGATGATTGATCTAAGAAATGACAGCTGCCTCAATCAAGGCTACTAGAAATGGGAGGAGAAGGAAAATGTGGCGGAATAGTGACATTTCTAGGCAGCAGATTAACTGGCACTGTGCTTACCTGGATATATGAAGGAATGGAAAAGTCCAGATGGCAGGTTCTGACTTGGATACTGATAACACTGAGATAGGCAAGACTCAGAAGGAATCTAACTTCAAAGAGAAGGGGGCGATAACAGGGTTGGTTTAATGATGGTGCAAGCTCATCTGTATAAGACAAGAAAAGGGAAAGGGGCCAAGTGTTTATTTAGTGATGTAAGTAGGGATGGCATTTTAAGATGCAAGGGGTGACATGCATTGGTAAGAAAATTAGCTTGTACAGCAAGAGATGAAAAGCCTCAACTTTGCTTTGAACCAAGCTAAGGACTAAGACTGACTCTACTCCTGAAGCTAAAATTCCATCTGGAAGGTGTAAAAGCGTCCTGCCATTCCTCCTTGGTCCCTACAACAAACCAAGGTCCAATCTCAGCAGTCTGAAGTCTTGGTCACATGGTAATGGGTAAAGGCTTACATACAGGAGTGTGGGTGTTCCCCTCTTTAAGATCGGAAATTCTCCATCCAGGCTGGGATCGTGACTTCCTCACAGCCACACGCAATGGTAAGAGAGCCTCCCCTCTGCTCCTTCCCTTAGCCCTTAGCCCCTCCCCCTGTGCAACTAGGACTGATTGGTTATTTGGGAGGTGCAGCTCACTCTCCCTGCCCCTCCTTTCTTGGGGGCATAACAGTCAGCAAGCATAGCTGATGATCCTAGGCAAGTGGGTGCAGTCAAGCTTGGAAGGTGGCATCTGTCCATGGTCTGTTGGAGGCTCGTCCTGTGCAACAACTCCTTATATAAAAACATCATTAAAACAAAACAACACACTCATGACACTGTCTTCCTGTCTGCAGAGAAAAGGGACATGAGCTGGTGGTCTTTATTCTGTTGTGCAAATGAAGAGAGAGAGTTCAACTGTAGCCATGACCTTTGAAAAGCTACCTGAAGATTCCATGTCTTACATCATCCAAACCTTTGTCTCATCCTGACTGCTCCTTATAAATCTTCCCACTCTAAACTCATCCCTCACAACAACTTCTACCAAAAACATGTAGTCAGACTGTGAAGAACTAACAACAGCACTCATGAATCTCCCAACAGCCGATCCGGAGGCTTCAGGGAGTGAACCCTCAAGGAAGCTGGCTGCAAATGATTTTACACCACGAATCATTACCAAAATTGTGAGCTATGTTCTGATTGCAAAATCTTTATTGCTATGGTGTAACAATAATCCAAAAGAACACAGCTGGATTCTCAGATGACAGGAGGAGAACACAATTTCTGGCTGAAGACAACTCAATTCTGCAGCTATAACTTGTACAGATTTGATATAGGCCTTAAGAGGATGTGTGTGGAACCCCACCAGGTTCCTATTACATGGACTTTTTGATTAGAATTCGGCAGCACACAGAGCTCCCCTGTAGGGAGTCCTCACCACACAGCAATGTTCTGAGACTTCATTAGGATAAATCCACTGAAAGTTTATCTGCTCGTTTCAGGGCAAACAAGAGCAAAATCAAAACCTTGCAATCTGACCACAACCTACATTTTCAGAATTAGCTTTAACTTCTCAAATTCACACTTCAAGAAAAGCTCGGCTTGCTGACCTCTCTCCTGACCTGTATCCTTCTATGTCTGCTGTGTGCTCGATCCTTCCCTAAGTCTCTGAGATCAGCCAACATTCAGACTCTTCTTCCACAAAGTCTGTCTGGACCTTTATAGCTTAAAGATTCTTGACCTTTATGAGTTCCTGCAGCAAATCAGGTGAATTCTGGGAACATTTCACAAATGTTAAACCGCTAAGTGAATGTTGGAAATATCACAGCACTTGGTATCTCATAATACAACTGCAACATGTTTTGTTTATGAAGCCTTGAATTTCAGGGGACTCCCGGAGCACACTCGGGTCCATTGGTTTCAAGAAGGAATTGCAGAACAGGAGGAGGCTGTGTGAGTTTGTGGCATAACAAGACACAGATTCGAGACAGCACAAGTGTAGATGAGAAGGACTGGGCTGGCAGTCCTAGCTCCCTCTGTCTGGATGCAGGCAAGTGTAGAGCAGAACACAGGGCGTACCTTATTTCGAGGTCACCTACTTCAAGGAATAAGGGAGTGGCTCCTGTGTAGGATGCAGTGTGGAACTTAGCCAGGTCAACCTGCTATGAGGATTAAGGGAGTGGCTCCTGTGGGCGCGGTGCTCCGCTCCAGCCAGGGGTGACACCAGCTTCCATCCTGCGTCGGGAGAGAGCCTGCACAGAGATGATCCACCCCACAGGGGGTTGGCTAACCAAACTTATAAAACCCCCTGAACCTCCCTGAATAAACGAGTTTGCTGTGCCTTGCCCTCTCACTCAGCTCCCGGAGTCTGTGTGTTGATTCCTCGCCTACTCACTCCCTTTCGGTGGAGACCCTGCGTCCCACTCGGCCTAGCACTGAGCAGAGGGACCCCAACAGGCAAGGACAGCACTTGACCCTCCTGGGAAGCATCTGTGTCAAGAGTGGTGGAAAGAACAGAGGACTGCACAGAGAGCCAGCACCCTGCTCTGTGCTGTGGGTCAGTCCTCACAGAGTGGGAGCCTCAAGTGACTGACAAAGCTGCTCCTTCTCCAAACCCCCACGTCCACCCTGTGAGATCACACAGACGGCTAATAAAGCAGTCATTCACCACCCTTCTTCTCACTCCTGTCAGGTGTGAGAACAAACTGTCAGGTGTTGTCCGAGGTTTGACTCCAGTCAGGCAGGATTTCCCAGGGTCTCAGGGATCATTGCCCAGAAGCCCTTCAGAAGCCAGTACTTTCCCTGGAACAGACATGGTTTGAGCACCTGCTGGCTGAGTCAGCTGAGTCAGCCCTTTGTGCACACCTTCTTTGGGAATATTTGGCTAGTCAGCCACGTCTTATAATCCTTAGGTATCAATATCAGACAAGGGCCACATCTCTTCCATTTTGTTTAATTAGGACCTATAAGTAGTTGAAGGTCTGCATCATTACACGTCTCTACTTATTAGACTTCACATACCAGAGCTGTCCTTAGAGCACTGCAAACACGCCGCTTCTCAGCCTGTTTCCTCTTCACTACAACACCATCCTGCTGTAGCTAGCTCAAGGATGCGGGAACCAGTGCTACAAAGCCAAATTTTCAGAGGAGTAGAGGTTCCCATTTGCATTGTAAAACTAGAATTAATTTGAATATTGAACTGTTTCTAAGGCCTAATGAATTCCCCATCTACTTTGAAGGGTGGGTATGGTGACCATAATATATATATATGTTTTCTAGGCAGTGTCAAGTAAAAGTTTGTTGTCCTAGTTAGCCTAATTGTCATCTGACACAGCCTAGAATCATCAGAATGGAAGCCTTGATGAGGGTTGCTGAGATGGGTCTGTGGGTGTCTCTGTGCGAGATTGTCTTGACTCTTAACTGACGTAGGAGGGAGAGCCCGCTGCAGGCCCACCACCCTCTTCTAGGTGGTCCTGGGCTGTGTGAAAGCTAGCTCAGCGTGAGTCTGTGAGTGAGCCCGCAAGTAGGGCTCCTCTGCGGTGTCTGCTCCTTGATCCTGCCTGAGCACCTGTCCTGACCTCCCTCAATGACGGACTGTGACCTGGAAGTGTGAGCCAAACAAGCCCTCTCCTCCCCGAAGTTACCTCTGATCAGAGTTTTTTCATCACTGCAACAGAAATGTAACTAGAATCTTAACGTTAAAAATGAAAACTTGAAGGAAGGAAGGAAGAGAGGGAGGGAGGGAGAGAGAGGGAGGAAGGGAGGGGGGAGAGGAAGGGAGGGAGGGAGGGAGAAAGAGGGAGGGAGGGAAACCTGGAACATTATAAGCAGCCATAGTATCTTTAAAGTAAGGGAAAATCTCAGGATGCATAGCTTTGTAGACACAGATATCCTCTGAAGAGTGTCAAAACAGCGGAAAGCTCAGAGCATCTGGGGTGAAAGGCAGATGAGCATCGTGACGGGCGTGTGGGGCTTGCTGCATTTACAGGTCTCCCCAGTCATTTGACCTGTTCTGTCCAGCAGGAGCCAAGGTGTCCGTTTCACAGTGCCATTCACAGTGAGCGGGGTGCCGATTTCCCAGGTTCAGACTCACAGACCTCACTAGTCTTTATAAAAGAACGAAACTGACCTTTGTGGTGTTCACACACCCCGATCTCAGGCTGTCGTCTGCTGCAGCCTCACTTAGCCTAGCCCCGCTGGCCTGAGTCAGAGTTCCAATGAGGCCATTATTCCCATCAGAGGCAAGGTACTTAAGCAGCCTCGTTTCCATCCTGAAGTACAAAAGAGAAATGCAGAGTCAAGCTCTGTAAAGTTCCTCGGAACCATAAACACACATTCGATTTAGAGCCGAGCTTGGTGGGCTCAGTCTCCTTGTGCCACTCACTGCTGTGTGGTGTGGAGGTCTCAGTTCTCCTTCTCTGCGGAACGAAGACCGCTGTCTGACACGCAGCTCCATTTTTTAAAAATTATGTACATAAAAATCTACAGATTTGATGCTGGGGCCACATAAGAGAGAGAGCACGTGCCATTTGTGTTCTGGTCTGGTTTGCCTCGCTCAGTACGACTGCTTCCCTGTTCCATCTATTTACCTGAAAATTCACCTCAGAGGATCTGTAGAAGCTGGGAAGCTAGAACGGCGACTGTGGGCTGGGGAGATGGTGCAGCCCAGGCGACACAGGAAAAGGCAGCAATGAGGGGCAGATTTAAGTGGGAGGACGGAGAGGGATGGGAGGGGAGGGCTCATAGCGCGTTTGAAAAGCCAGTGGAAGCCTGTTACTTTGCAAGCTTCCTAAGAATGTGCATGCATATATGACTATGAATATGTACATCTGTAAATAAGGTATGTATACATACGTGTACAGTCTAAGTGATGCATGGGGATAATGTTGCTCCAGAAGCCATAGGTTTCCAAATAAAAAGCCCAATACCAGTGTGTGACACTTAATAATTGGTCAGGAGTGTCCTGGGGGACCCCCAGACTGTACAGGCCACACCATTGCTCTTAGTTTCCCATCAGAACTTGATGGTAAGACCCTATTGCTGAAGACACTACATACTTTGGTCACAAGACCTGGGGAAATCAAGCTATTACTGACCTGGAAGTGTCTCCCTGGGGGTAGCTTTCATAGTACTAGAAAGTGCCATGCAGGCTGCTGGGGGTAAAGATCATAATTAGTCTTACCCATAATGACAGGTGTGTCAAGACGTGCCCATGGGTGCTGTAGTGGCACAAATCTTATGGTGTAACCAATCTCCTTTGGTTGGATTTCAGACCCACTCCACCAGAGGAAATAGATGCCTGATACTGTAAATCTTACCAAGATACCATGACTAAGGAGCTCATAGGCTTTGGGGTGAACCTACTAGTGATATTTTGCTAAAGGGACCATATCAAACTGCTCTCTAAATTCCTCTCTCTATCCATGGACAAGTGAAGCTCTCAGACCTCATCAGAGAAGTCTCTGTGCAGTGGATGGTGGCTAAGGCATCTCACACTACTGGACACAATTTGGAATGCAATTAAGAATGGTCATTATATTAGTTACTTCTCTCTGCATGCACACACACACACACACATATATTACATGAAATTGTAAATTGGGGGTTAAAGTAAGGGAGGTGTATATAGCACTGGGTATCAAAACACAAAAAAATATATTGTATAGAATCCCCAAATAGTCAATAAAAAAAAAAAAACCTCACAAATCTTGTACATCGATGTCAATAGCAAGCCTGTTACTAAAAGAAGTTCGTGGGTCAATTATAAGTGTGTTTTTAGGCATCCGTGGCTCAGCAGTGGCCTGGTGATCTTAGTTCCTGTATTTACATTCCTTATTCATAAGCCTTTTCCTCAAAAAGCAAAGAGAACATGGCTGGGCCTGCTGTAACTATTTTATATTTATGAAACATCCTTCAACACACTCAGAGCGTGAAGCAGTGTGGGGAACGCCGTTTTCTGTGGTGTCAGCACTGGTTCTGAGAAGACAAAGAAATACAGTTTTCTTCTAGCATGTAAGTTCAGCTGCAGGATAGCTATTCTGAGTTTCCTCGAGTCTGTCTAAAAAGGCCTGTTTCTATCTGGACCATATTCACTATATTTTTGAGGTGAATACATAGACGTTAAGCACAGAAATTTGGAATTACAACTGCTACAATAAGATCCCAGTGCTCACAGGTACGGTGGGGATCGCCTTCGGCCTTCTGAACCTGGGCTGTCCCTTTCCATTCCACATTGGCTTCACAGGTAAGAAGTCAAAGCTGTTGTTTCCCAGGATCTGCAGCGACCTTGATGCCAGGCTGACGACTGGAAGCGGTGAAGATGGGCTCGGAATGTAGGAAGTGAGTAAGAATCCAGGACTGTCTGGGGAGGAGGGGCAGAGGCAGGGTCACTGCTCTGCTCCTGAGGAGAATCCATGGTGAGAACCAGTTGTGATGTTTATGGATAAAACTGTGGTGCACTATCAAACTTGACCAATGTAGGCCAAATTCAGATTATTAGTGAAAAACCTAAAATTTTCTTCAAGTTTTTGATGTATTGAAATGCAAAATTAAAACTTAAAAATTAGCCAGTTTTCAAACTTTTCTCTTTAAATCTATTTCAAGCTGCACTCAAGAACTGTTATTTGAATGCGGGTTAATTCCTTTTCAATGGTTTATAATGTTCTTTCTTTATTTCTTTTTACTAAGCCTACTATTATTTTTAAACTATTGGAGAGTCTCCCAAACGAATGCTGAAATAATGTTTATTATTCAATAATAGAAAATTTATATTAGCTTTTATTAATTAAATGCGGCCTGGCTTTATAGACTCCAATACATCCTTTAGCAGATATGAGCTCTGACAAATATTTTCCAAGATCCCCTATTCAGATGTGTTACTGAATCTCCGATTTCTTTTACTCATTAATTACAGGCAAAAAATTAAGACAAAACCTGAATTCTTAAAATAGGAGATGGACCTGTTTATATCAATATGGAAATGAAATGGTGTCTGAGTGAGTTCATCTTGATGAGCAACTTGATTGGACTAAGAAGTAGCAGGTGAACCAGGCTAATGGAAAGGAATCAGGGAGGTAAAGGGACAGAAGGGACCTGAGAGAGAAGAACAGTAGGAGTCGGAGTTAAACAGGAGAAATGGGTGCAATGACGGTCAACGGGAGGGGGGCTACACCAGGAGCTACGGGACAGATGGGAGGAGAGACTGACCCTGTGACCAGACTATTTACGGAAAACCACACCTGAAACTGAAGATTTATAGACATAGACTCCTGTACGATGTCTTTAAACTATATGACCATTTCAGTACAAATGGAGTGTGTAGTAACCCGAAAATCTCCGTAAATAACTGCATCACACATTTCATCTGAAACCTCGTATGTGGACCTGTGCCTAGGGTGGGTCCTGACACGGCAAAGAGAGGACCTAGCAAGAACAGGCTAGGTTTCTCATGCCTACCTGCATCTCTGAAATCTTGATAAAAATCCTTTTCACATGGGTCTGACTTGACGATCCAATTCACTCTGTTAATATACATCACACACTCAGGCTTAGTGAGCTAACGCCAGCCTGGAGGACAGCACGCTATCGACTGTTGGGAACTCTGTCCCGGCTCTGGGCTCTCTGGTGTCTGTTGGCTGAAACCCTCTCCAGACAGACTTCGTCAGGTACAGGGCCTGCATTTCTCATGGTAGTCCTTCCCAGGTTTCTCCCCTAAAGCTTACCAGAATGACTGTTGACCTATTCCTGAAGAGACAACTGGTCAGACTTCCATGTGTAGCTTTAAGAACAGCACCTGCCTTGCTGGGTCTGTGGGCTCGTTTGAGTACCAAGTCTTCCCATATCTGAGTCTGATGAGATGAGATGATGAGATGAGATGATGAGATGAGATGAGATGAGATGAGATGAGATGAGATGAGATGAGATGAGATGAGATGAGATGAGATGAGATGATGAGATGAGCCGAGATACTGAGATGATTAGAGTGCATTGCAATTCAGTGACTGGATTAGACTGGGTTGTGAGTCCTGCCAGCTCTCCCTCATCCGGACATCTTGTTCTGCTGCCCATTCGGTGTCTGTGGTCTGCTTTCTTACCTCACTGTGAAGAGCTTGGTTCACCCTTCTACACCAATGGCTTCTGTGCCCAATGATGCACCATAAGTGACATCTATGTGTCGAACTCTCTCCCACATAGACCACAGGTCATATATCTGATGATAACTGCCTGAGTTTAGAGAGGAGACAAGAAACCCACATGTTCTGGTCTGCTTTTCTGTCATGATAAAACACCATCACCTAAGGCAACTTACAGAGGAAAGAGTTTATTTTGGCTTATGGCTCCAGAAGGTCAGCATCCGCCATGGCACGGAGGCATGGCAGCAGGAGCGGAAAGCTGAGGGCTCACAGCAGCCACAAATGCCCAGCAGAGGAAGGGAGACTGGGAGGGACACCAGGCCCTGAGCTCTCAAAGTTGGCCGTCAGTGACATACTTCCTCCAGCAAGGTGGCATCTTCTAAACCAGGTGCAAACAGCATTGCCAACTGGGGACCGGTGTTTAAATGTGTGAGCCTGGGGGACATTCTCACTCAACCACCGTACACAGTGACTGCATGTTACCTGTGCCTGCTGTGCATCACGTTTAAGATGAGGAGCATTATTATGAACAATGTATGCCCCTAAATGGATCTGAAAATGGACTGCCTTCATTTCTGTCATGAAGAAGTGATACCTGCACCCTGTGCCTGTCACCGTGCCATTCACAAGAGCCAACTCAGGGGAGCAGCCTAGGTGCCCAGCTGCAGAAAATAGGGCATACACATTTTCTTAGGCAAAGAAGAATGAAATCGGGCTGGAGAGTTGGCTCAGCAGTTAAGAGCACTGACCGCTCTTGCAGAGGACCCAGGTTTGATTCCAGCACCCACACGGCAGCTAGCAACCATCCATAACTCCAGTTCCAGGAAATCTGAAGGCCTCTTCTGACTTTCCTGGGTATTGCATGACATGGCTGCACTTACACACATGCAGGCAATAAACTCATACATACAAAATAAAAAATAATATTAAAAAAGAAGAATGAAATCATGTCATGTTTGCAGGAACTGGACTGAAGATCACCATGAAGAATAGGTTCAACTCAGAGAGACAGACTGCCCATTTGCCTCTCAGATGAGGCCTCTGAAAATCAGACATGAAAGCTTAGGGGGACTAGGGAATAAGAAGGGGGCAGGGGACAAGCATCGGTAATGGATAACAAAAATGGGCAAAGTAACTAAAATGCATATGAAATGCCACTGTGAAACCCACTCTCTTGCATAGTTAATATAAACAAGGTGTAAATGTTGGCTCTGCCGAAGACATCTCAAGGAGATTTGAGAGGCTCTGGGCTAGAGGCCCACACATCCCTCCTGCACCCACAGGGCTCCTTTCTACGTCCTTTATTTTGTTGTGCTCTAGTTTGCTCCAGGGGTAAGGTGACATAAAGAAACTTTGCTAGCTGAATGATGAGAATTTAGCAGAACAAGATCTGGTCTCCCTTAGGGTAAAAAGAAAGCTGGTTCAAGGCTCCTGGAAGCCAGCCACAAAGAAAAGACTCGTCACAAAAACCCCACTTGATATTGATTTCTTTCCTCCTTAAGTTTCTTGTGAAAAAACTGTCCACCACTGTTGAGTCTGTTTTGTTTCCTCTTTGTAGTTTTCTAGCACATAATGAAAAAAAATTTTTGTATCATCTCTGGTCACATGGTTTCGTTCAAATAGTCCAGATTTGGGGTCACAGAGATCTAGACCCACCATAAAAATTATTTATGGTTATTTACAGCACAGAGCTGTCAGTGATGGATTTTCACACTCATATACACAACCTAACGGGCTCCTGAAGTGAGAAATTTTATTTTTATATCTAACCACTGAAGGGTGAGCAAACTTGGCAGGAATACATTTTAAAGTGAACACAGAAATGCACTCTATCATTCAAGAGTGTCTACCTTGTAAGGCAGATAAAAACACATCTGCTCAAACCCTTCTGTCCTCTCAAGAAAGCTCAATATGTCACTCACTAAACAACACATTCCTCACTAAATCTGGAGTTCCAGAATGATCTCTATGCCTTAGTGCCCCGGCAATATGCAGTAAGTACTTAATAAATGTTTGTAAACAAAAGTCATCTAACTCAAAACATCTTCTGCTGCGGAGCAGAAAAGTATGGTTGACAGGTGTCTGGCTCCTGGTGCTTCCTAATTTCTGTTTTTCCCTCTCAATTCCAGTAGCAACTATTAAACACCATTCATTTATGTGGTAAACATCTGGTGAGTGCTTACTGCTTGTTCACAGGGAGACAAGAGGTGGTAACAGCAATCTGTGATCTATTGATATCAGGATGAAGATCAAAATGAAAAAGTTCTGCATAGAAAAAAGAAAGATGCTCCTGAGTTTGCCCCAAAGTCAGATGCATCTAAAGTGGAGAGTGTGGGAAGGAGGCAGCAGCCATTGGAACAGACGCCAGAGATGCGGGAATCAGACTGAGATCAAGGTCTGGTGGAGACCCCGGATGAGGATTAGACAAGCAGCAGACCAAATCAACTAAGTAACTTGCAAGCAGCATGCTTGCCTATCCTGAAGAAAACAAACACTGGAGCCATGACTGGCCTCCTTATAAATATTTGACGTGTGTAGGCATTTAAAATGCCGGGCATTTGCACCTTATAGAACTGAACAATGAAATATATTATTACAATATACTCTCAGCACAGATATGGGGGATACCAGTGGTTTGGTTGTGAAGGGGACCCCCCCATCTTCCAACTTTATTTCCTTAAATAAACAATGTAACCTATTGGTAAAGAACATACCTAGCATTTAAATCTTCGTCTAACTACTCTGCCACACAAAATAGGATTGAGGGTTCCTTGGATAGGGAGACATGACAAAGGGACTGAAGAGTCACCCTAAAGGACCCCCCAACATCTGAGAAAATGTAATCATCAGAACAGACAGTAACCCACAGAATATATTAAGAGTCTGTGACTGATTTGAGAGATGGATAAATGATGGGCAGATGGATGGTTGGGCAGATGGATGGTTGGGCGGATGGATGGTTGGGCGGATGGATGGTTGGGTGGATGGATGGTTGGGCGGATGGATGGTTGGGCAGATGGACGGCCAGTGGTATAGGTTCAGCCTCTCTTGCAATGGAGATCCCAGCATATTGTAGCTGTCAGCACTGTGGGATGCTCACCAAGGAGAGTGGGGGGATCTGCATGAGCCTGTGAGACAAGCTGTGTGTGGATGGCAGAGCCAGAGAAGTGGAGCTGCTCAAGCCCTTTGGAGCCCAGAAGATCCTGTGTGAATTCCAAATGTCAGACACTGAGTTCCACTTCTGGACTTTGATTTGCTTAAGTGTGCCTGGTTCTTTCCTTTTGAAATATGGAAGTATATAACTTACTTTGGATTTTGTAGGAGCCCACACTTAGGAGACTTCGGACTTTTGAAGAGTACTTGGGCTTTTAAGTTGTTGGAATTTTTTAAAGACTGTGGGACTTTTGAAAGTTGAACTCTGTTTTATATTAATTATATTAATGTGAGACTTGGGAGATAAATAAGAAAAGGAAAGGTTTTCTTTAACAGCGAAGTGTTTCTCTGTCACGTTGACAAGGGGTCATTTGTGCTAGCAAGTTTTGTCCACTTTACATAAACTAGAGTCACCTGGGAAGAAAGAACCTTAGTGGAGATTCCTCCATCAGACTCGCCTGTAGGCATGTCTGTGAGGTACTTTGTTAGTTGTAGATCGATGCAGGAGGGCTGAGCTTACCTCATCTTAGGTGGTGCCATCCTTGGGCAGGTGGGCCTGGGCTGTATAAGAAAGCCAGCTGACAAGTCAGGGGCTGCGAGTCAGTAAGCAGCTGCGGTCTCTGCTTCAGTTCCTGCCTCCAGATTTCTGCCTTGAGTTCCCGCCTTGGCTGCCCTCAATAAAGGACTACAACTTGTAAGCCAAACAAGCCCTTTCCTCCCTCCAGGTGGTCATGGTGTTTATCACGGCAACAGAATCCAAGCTAGGACGAATGATGCATAGATGACATTGATAAGTAGATTAGAGAGAAGAGCTGTTGATAGAATATTCACAATGGAACAGAGAGGAAACAACAGAGTTAGAAAATTGTGCATTTTATATGCATAAACATACAAAGCTGCCTCAGGCAAGAGTGACAATGGGCTTCCTAATACAGCCTTGAAAATATGGCCATCCACTGTGCAGGACAAACCCTGCCTGGGCTCTTTCATCTGTTAAATACTGGCATATATGTATAGAATTCAAGCTTCTCTGTCCCAAGACTCTGCAGGAACATCTGTGGTTCCCGTCCATGGCTCCTGACTGGGCTGACACAGGAGGAGCACATGCACCTATCTCCACAGGCCACACTTGAATGCAAACCCAATACATTCAGAGCAGGGTCGCTCATTCAATATTTAGATTAATTATAACGTGTCAGCTTCATCCTTGGTGTTTAAAACACTCTTGTAACACCTGAAAACAATTTTTAGGTTAGACTGTTTCTCTTGGTTAATAATTCCCTAGTGCATACAATTAATGTGAAGAAATCAAAACCGACCTTATTTAAATGAATTGCTCAAAGCTCTTAGCGTTGTCTAGCATCCATCTAGAGTCACTGTTATTCAGGGACAGTATCTGCTAAGAGGAGTGGGAAGCCATGGTGGAGGAACATTTAAAATCTCCCAACTAAAAAAAGCCCAGGACCAGATGGATACAGCACAGAATTCTACCAGACCTTCACAGAATAAACGCCAGTGATCCTCAAATTATTCCATAGGATTGGAAAGGAAGGAATACTTCCAAAATTTTTTTCAAAGCCAGTATGCCCTGATACCAAAACCCAAAGATCCAACAACAAAAGGCCATTTTTATCTGTACACAGCTGAATTGATACAGAACATTTCCAAGCACACAGGTCTCAGTTTAAACCCCGTACCACACCATAAAGTCACATCCCTACGCTTAGCCAAAATCCCCTTCCAAAAGCCAAGATCTTTCCTCCAGCTTGGCACTGGGAGGAGGTTTGCAGCCTGTTATTTTCACGAGGTCATTCCACTTTATAATATGATGTAGGGTTCAGTTACCATGGTAACCAAGAGGGTTGCTTCTGTGAATTTGCTTAGGTTTCCTCCTCCTCTTGCTCAGTGTTCTCAAGATGGCAAGAGCACTTCCATACCAGACACTTCTCCACACCGTCAGTCCCCAGCACACACCAGACGCCTCTGGTGCCCGTCCCAGGAGGAATGTGTCTTCATTTCATTGTTCTTTCGATTTATCGTGAGTGTTCCCACTCTCTGAAAACCAGCCCCAAAGACTGCATATCCTTTCTGGCTCTTTATGATCCAAGCTTGAACATTTATAATCAGTGTATTAATCACATATCATTCTAATCTGTTCTCAGCTGTTAGAGAAAGTTATCTGGGGCTTAAAAGGCTTTGTTTCATTCTGAAAACAAACATTTACGGAGTATTGATTATCATGTGCAAACCTAAGGAGTAACTCGAATTACAGCTGAGACGTGATTCTTTGTAACATTTATGAGTTATCTAACCCTCTGCTGCCCCTACTATGTGCTTTTTTTCGGGGGGACTAAAATACGCCTTCATATTTTTTTAATGCCTGCTTCCAATAGGTAGAGGTTAAGCAGCTCTGATCTAAACATTTAAAGCCCTATATGCTCAAAACCCAACGCTTTCTGGTACTGACCTGACACAAGCACCAACCAGCAGCCCTGACGTTCTGTAATGAGCGCAGTCAGATGCAGATGCGCAGGTATTAGATCACCTTCAGGCTACATGTCTACTGTTCACATGAAACATGCGAACTATGAGTGTAGACTTTGTTCCCCTCCAACAACAGGCATAGATAGAGACAGACAGACAGACAGTAGACACATAGATAGATGATGTACACATAGATAACAGGTAGATAGATGATAGATAGATGACAGCTGATAGAGAGATGATAGATGATTGATAGACAAATATATACATAGATGGTAGAGATAGATCAATAGATAGATGATAGATACATAGATACCTAGGTAAAAGATAGGTGACAGACGATGGAGAGATGATAGGTGATTGACAAATGCATACATAGATGATAGAGATAGATGATAAATAATAGATAGACAGATGCAATTATTCTAAAACCAAACAAGTCAGAAATCTAGAACATTCTGGTCCCAAGCACTTCAGACAACAGATTGAGTGAGATGGAAGAAACAAATACCCAGTGTACAGTGGACTTACGACTTGTGTAACCACCATAGATGCTACTGTCTTAGTGATAATTAGTCTGCATCACACACCTCCAAGCTTTGTAGAACCCCTGCCCACAGTAGCAGCTTTGGCTGGTTTCCTGGCCGTTTAACTAGCCAGAACCAGAGATGGGTCATTACTCTCACTTATTGACTAAATATTATTATACATAATCCTCTGGAAGGTCTCTGAATCCTCAGAGCAGATCAATCAAGTTGAAGCCATTTGTTTCCATAACCAATTTGATTTACTTCAAGTCGACAATTTTGAAATATTTTCATAGCTTCAGCCCATTACATTACTTTTCTTTGGGACGACACTGTGATTTCAAATGAAGAATTGCTTTGGAATGACATTTGCTATCATTGTCTTCGTTTCTGTGGAAAATAAACATAGCAGGCAGAAATGGATTGCTATGACAGCTTGTTTACGAGTGCTTAACTCAGAATGCATAAATCACCTGCTGTATTCTGGCCAGAAATCTGGAAAAAAAATTAGTTGTTGATTCTGAATATGAAGTCCAAGTTTTCATTGCAATAGCAATTCTTAGATGGCTGTTTCCAGTCTACCCTTCAGTCTACCTTCTGAGTCGTCTCCACGTCTGTATGTTTGTTTCCCTGTGTAGATGGTGCATTTGCATATACGTACATGTGTGGAGGCCAGAGGTCACTGAGTCTCCCTCAGGTGTTCCCCACTTTCCTTTTTCAGACAGGGTCTCCCAGAGCTTGGGCCTCACTGAGTCAGCGAGACTGCCTGGCCAGCTCGCCCAGGGGGCTGCTGTCACTGCCCCCCAGCGCTGTAAGTACAGGTTACCCGGCTTTCTTGTGGGGGTGCCAGGGTCCAACTCAGGTCCTCATGTTCGCACACTTTACTAGCTGTCTCCCTGGCCCTTTAGTGCTTTTTATTCAAAAGTATATCTGATCACGTGACTCCCTCCTTAACTCTCCCAGAAGCTCACGTGAAATGTGAAGCCCTCTGTTAGGTCACCTTAATCACTTCTCTAGGTTTGTCTCAGGCAGCATCTCCTCAGTCACCTTCTGCTACAACCACACAGCCTGACATTAACTGTCCACAGCACCCTTCCAGCCCCCACTGGAAGGTTCTTCCACTTGTCTGCCTAGTGCGCACATGGGCTGAGCAAGTCCATCTCCTTCTCTCCGAACCCTTCCTGTATACCTGTACTCTTCTGATCCTGTGGAATTGGACTCTGGCTCATCTGCACTGCCACACGCTGCTTTCTGCAGGGTTTCACTGGATCTGCTCATGTTTGGGTTTGCCTCTCCCACTGGACCATTGTCTCCATCCACAGAGGCAAAGTGGAGAGTTCTCCAATGAATGAGCCCTATGCATTCTGTCTCGACGCCCTCTATAGAGGTCCAGACCTCAACTCTAGCCCACCTCGCTCAGTGTGTCCTAATAAGGGGAAGAGACTGGCTCTTAATCTTATCTTTGAATTTACCTCGGTTCCAAGTTTAAGTGAGTGAACTTCGCCAGATCACGTAGCTCCGTATCAGGCAACCTGGAGATTGTAAAATAAATGCGCTGATGTACTAACGTACACTATATGATGATGCAATAGTGTATGCACTGATGTAATATGTACTATATAGAGATGTAATAATATGTGGGATTTTAACTTGTTAACCCGGGCTGAGGGTAGTGCTCAGTGTTTAGTGAAATGATGGTTGTACCATTTTTACATTTTATGCACCTATGTAATTTGTTTTTAAGCATTTGCTGGACCTCTAGGGGTCCCCCAGCACCCACTGGTCCCAGCACCCACTTCAGGTGGCTTATAATGCCTTGTAACTCCAGCTCCAGGAAATCTGATGCCCCCTTCTGGCCTCCACAGGCATTGCATGCAATTGGCATACACACAATACACATTACATAAATAACAAATACATAAATATTCTTTTAAAAAAAGAAGTTGTTGTAGAGGTTCCTCTATAGACATGTCCCACATTCTCTGTGTCTGATCAGTTGTGGAACTCTGCTCAGAAAGAAGCCTCTTTGATGAGTGGTGTGCTGTGTGCTTGTCTGGAATAGAGGGATCCATACTTGGCCATGAGTTCAGTTAGACAGGTGTTGATTACCCCTGGATAACAGTGTCACTACTGCGTCAGTACAGTGGGCTGGGCCAGCAGGCCCGAACCCTAGCAGAACTATTGACTGCTGGATGAGGGGAGACTAGATCTTCTTTAAGGGAGTGACTCTAGATAGACTGACTAGACTCCAGTGGATGGACTTGTACAACTAGGTACAAATGGTTGACTGGATAGGACTTAACATATATTACAAAATACCTGAAATCTGGTGGGGGGACTATGGGGAAGGAGTGGGTCTAAATTTTATTAAGATCTATTATATGTAATGCTCAGAAAACTCAATAAAAAATGTAAAAGAAAAAAGTTGGTTGAAACACACTAGCCACGAGAATGAAGGAACGCAGACTCATTAAAAAGTCTGACTCCAGGACAAGAAGGAACTTGGCACTAGTAAGAGCTCAAGAAACAGAGAATCCCGTTTTAGTTGAAACAGCAGAGCTAAGGAATTGATCTAGAAATGCATGGTGGACATGCAGCCTCGATTTCCTGCTCCCATTAGTGATTGTTGAATGCTATTTTAAGGATTGATAGACATAGTTTTGTCATTTCTGTACCATATGTCTGGGACAAACAGAAACATCAAGAATGAGAAGTCTGTGTGTGAAGGGCAGCAACAAAGACAGCCAGGTGCTGTCGGGAAATGGGTCCAGAGTCAGCAATCTCCAGCTTTGTGAGGGAGGAGCTGGGAGAGAAGATGTCATTGGGTAAAAGAAGACACTGAAAGAGTGAATAGCTCTTGGACCACCGTCTACCTGAGTGCTCCCACAATGCCCATTTGGATTTGAGTGAACCAGTAAGCTCTGTGGTCCGACAGTAACTAATCTGGAAACTCATTGATAAGGTCTGCATCTGAGAGAAACCTGTCACAGTAATTTGAGGTGAGACATCTTTGCTGAGACTGGATTTCCTTCACAAGAATAAATAGATGTGAAAATTAAGAAGATCTGGGTCCTTTCCTGAGCAGCCAGCTCCTGGGCAGCATCTCTGGGGCAAGGTAAAGGGAACCTTCATATCCAGTCTTCAGGCTATTTGAGCTATTGACTATAGTGATTGCAGGAGGTATTTAATACTCAGTTATGTAACAAAGCTCTTTTTAAACAAGACATATGACTGGCCACGTAGTATGTGTCTTTCTAACACCTTCTAGCTAAAATATGCCCACTCAGCCCTGCAGCTTAGAAACGTGGTCTCCCGCATCCCTGAACTGGTCAGTCTTTTGAGCTGTCCTGAAGTCTCTTCGAGTCTAGAGTACTGCCTTGTTATTTTTCTTTTGTTCTTTAAGTTTTTTTACTTTATGTTTATGAGTGTTTTGCTTGCCTGGATGTAAGTGTCCCTGTGTATGCAATGCCCATGGAGGACGGAAGCAGAGTTACAGACAGTGAGCATTTGGAACCAGACCCAGGTCCTCCGAAAGAACAGCCAGAGTTCTCGTAACAGGTGAGCCAGCCCCGCCCTCCTTTATCTTTCATCCTTTCGACAGTTACCATCTAGGTTATCTGCAAGTACAGGTGCTCCCTTGTTGCCTTCAAACTGACTTGGATAAAGTGCTTTCTTGATTGGGAATTAGCACTGAAGGCTTGATTCAGTTTCAATGCAGGGAATATTTTTAATACTCCTAATCTCCTTAATGACAGTGCCCAGAAGTCACATTTGGTGCCTCACTTTTAGCAGTAGAGATTAACCCTGTGTTCAGGCATTGGGCATCTGCCTCCTTTCACTGTAAAGTTCTCCATCAGCATCTCATCTTGAAGTTCTAGCATCCACAAGTGATCACTATTCCAATAACTTACTTCCTCTGTGTCTGAAAAATAGTGAGTCTCTCACTGTGTCTCTTTCATACGAATTCACTGGAATCTTTCTCTATTCCATTGTACACCAGGTCTCTCAAGTTACCCTGAAGTAACATGCATACAGGAAGGCCAGATACTTACATAATTCATTCTTCCTAATCACCAGTGTTTAACGTAGTGAATTGATTGATGTCCTGTTACCTTCCAGTGGGTTCCTAGAGCTGATGTGTCTTGTTCTCCATCTTTCCCTTTCACTCTTCCTTAAGTACAGTTAGAAACAGCTTACTAATGCTCAGTTGCTATAACCCATTGCAAGCCTCACTTTGACCAAAAGGAGTCTTTTCATGTCAACTTCTATTTTCCTTTGACATGACCTGGCTTGTCTCCATCAACATCCTTATCATCTGGCACACAGAGATCACACGTTAGTATTCAGTACCTCGTGCCCTTCACATGGACCCAGCCATTTCCCACAAGGCACTCTGGCTCCATTTAGAAGGGCATTCAAGACAAGGGTTTGGATTTGTGGAGCTCATTGCTCCTTTTAATCAGACTTCTGGGTCTTTCAGTGGACACAGCTGGACAATGTCTATTTTTTCCTAAGAGGAAATAAAATCATCAATTTGCCTAATACCTCCAACTCAAGTTTAAAGTCACAAGTTTTATACTCAATATCTTTTATCTCTATCTATCTATCTATCCATCTATCATCATCATCCATCTGTCTATCATCTCTGTCTTCTTTTTGAAATCATGGATTCCTAACAATGTTAGTATAATTATCATTTTCCTTTTCTGTGTTCAAAATGACAGGATGGACATCTTACCAACAATAAAAATAATGACCATAGGCTAAGACTTCTTTGCACTGCAGGGTGTATCTTTAAAATGCTACATTCCAAGGTCAACTGCACTAATTATTTTCTCTGGATGACTGTGTTACAAGATGTACTTCCAAATTACTGTGAGATTTACTGTAACCCATTGTCTGCCTTAGACAGTGGCCTGTGTTGCTAATATCATTACGTTTCTATGTGTTTATTTTTTATTAATAGAATCTAGGCTATCTAGATCTTGTCTCGGGGTGACAAGGGAGAGTGACTGAGTGACCTTGGTCTCTCTGGAGCTCATCTGGCTGATTGCGAAGGTGATCACAGCAGGAGTCCTTTGCCTCCTTTTCTCTTGGGAGTGACCTTGAATGGTGACTCATAGCCCAGTCACCTCCTGACCTGTCACTGTGTGTGACCTGGTAGTCCTGGTGTATTGGGGTTCCCAGGACTGTCTTCACAGTTCCAGGTGACTAGATGGAACTAAATATCCCTATGTCTCTATTATTTTTAACAACGACCCATATATTTGAACCTTTTTTCCTTAGCAGTACTCCAATACCTTTCTCTGTCCCCTGTTCCCTAGTTATAGCTTTTAAACCCAAATTGTCTCTATTATTCTGTTTTTTTCTTTATATCTATTTATTCTGTGGACGGAGAGTTCGTGGGGGCACACACATGTCAGGTGCATCTGTAGAGGTCAGAGGATAACTCTCAGGAGTCAGTTCTCTCCTTCTACCATGTGGATTCTGGGGATCAAACTCGGGTTATTGGGCTTGGTAGCAAGCACCTTTACCCACTGGACCATTTTGGCAGCCTCTGAACTGTTCTTGCCTTAGACCTTGGGTTAAGCTCTCATGGTCTTGGCTCCTTTAAGATGATGCTTGCACTATTGCCATTTCTGCCTGACCCGTTCCCTTTGCTCTTAATGGTTCTGTTTCAGCGGCCCCATTTCCAAATGCCTTTCTGTGGGCACTGGTGGAAGGGCCTTTTGTTTGCGTCTGTGCCAGGCTGTGGGCTGCAGCCTCCTCAGTGCATGGGGACTGTGTAGATGTGTTCATCTGGCACCAATCCCCGGTTCCAAGAGCCCCCAGAGGGAACCCCAAGAGATAATGCATGTTCTGTGTCCTGCCTTCCTTTCCCACCCCACTTCTCTACTTCCCTTGAGCTGACTCCTCACCCCTGTCAGCTTCAGAAGCAAACTAGGCACTGAGGACCTTGCTCTGCCTCAGTGACAGAACTCCAGACCCTGCGAACTTGCCACTAGTCAGTCCTGCTTTCCTTTTCCAGTTTAAAAGTCTCTGTTGCCACTCTCTTACCTGGTTTCTGCTACACTTACCGGGTTGTTACCACCTGGGATGACAGTGTGGCAATGGGGAGAGAGAAGGCTTGCTGCTAGAAAAGCTCTGACTTTTGCCAAGGATTCATTTCAGCTCAGCTGGCATTTCCTGGACACTAGAGTGTCAAAAACAGGGCTGAAAACTAGAACACAAAAGTAAAAATGCCAACAGAAATAAATTAGACATTTTCCTATCAGAAGGTTGGACAATTAAAAAGGCCATGGTTTGACATTTATAATCTTATAAAGGTTACAGATTTGCATAAGAATGGCTCTTGTGTCAAAAATGATCCTATTTAGGAGGAAGAAATCATGAAATGGAGATTTATTTTGGCAGTGATTAGGGGTAAGTTATGGTGAAGACATTTTTTTTTTTGCCTCAAATCTTTTTTGGAACCCTCATGATGGGCTGGAGAGATGACTCAGAGGTTAAGAGCACCAGCTACTCTTGCAGAGGACCTGAGTTCGGTTCCCAGCATGGTGGCTAATAGTTCTCCATACCTTCAGTTCCAGGGGATCTGATGCCCTCTTCTGATCTCCAGGGGCATTGCATGACACAGACACACATACATGCAAACAGTACACTCATACATATATAATAAAAACAATAAAGTATTTGAAAAATAAAAAATGAGCCTTAGGAGAAATACTTTTATATTTATGACATAAGCAGTCAGTGGTAATATATGACTCCCGTTGGTATTTTAAATACATTCAATTCTGTCAGGAGCATTTTCTCTACTTGAGCGTATCGGTATCTTGAGATTTTTGTGAGACCTGTTCTAGGTATAGACTGCATTCAGCTGAGTAATGATCTGCGCAACTGTGAATTCATCACAGTGGCACATATTTGTGCTGACTGTGTAATTATAGGAAGATAGCACACTTTCCTAGCCATTCTGCAGTCGGTATGGAAATTCACGACCACACACCCCGAACGCCCTGTCTGAGTGGGAGAGTTCTGCTTTTCACCTTCAAGTCTTCAGATGCTGGACTTCCTTTCAACTTTATGAACAGTTTTAATTCTTGTCCTTCCACTCTGTTTATTTATTTATTTTTTTGAGAAACTTCACCCATTGCTGAAAACCTGCTCATCCTGCCAGTCTTCTGTTGCCAAGAGAACCTGTCTTCTAACCAGGCCCCTGTAGTGTTAGGACTCTGGGAAATCAGGGCCACGAGTTAGCTTCTTCTCATCAGCACGCTGAAGCGCTTGACAGGAGAAGCAAGGGGAGAAGGGTTTATTTTGGTTTTATGTTTCAGAGGTGCAGGTTCAATCCATCAAGACAGGGGAGGCACAGGGGGAGCCTAGCAGGGGCTGGCCACACCTCTCCCACAGTCAGGAAACAAGAACAAAGTGTAGCTTCCCCAGAACCCTCCAGGCCTGGCCCACAGCATCCCACCTTCTCTAGCTAGGTCCCGCCTGCTTAGTGTCCTACAACCTCCCCAAACAACAGCACCAGCTGGGAACAGAAGGCTCAAACACAAGAGCCTGAGTGGGCATTTAACGTAGCATGACAGAAATGTTTTATAGCATGGGGTGGACTTCAGCTGGAGGGGAGGAGGGGAGCTAATACAGCAGGAGAGGAAGGAGGGATAAATGCTAAGGGTGTTTAAAACCCACCGGGAAACGTATTGTTCTATAAGCTTGCTTAAAATACACGTATATGTGTTTATGTATGTGTGTAGCTGAAGGCTATTAACAAAAATACTGGTGCCAGGCAAGGGAGACTTCCCTTTGAGCTATTGTCCAGGGGCCAAGGGACTCGCCTAAACAACAGAAGCTATTGCCATAACCCTTGGTTGCCTCACAGAGCTTGAAGGTAAGACTCTATTACTGAGGGCACATAGACTCCAGACACAGAACTTGGAGGAATTGAGCTCAAACTGAGCTGGGAGCCTTCTCCTGGAGGACTGACTCTCAGGATCAGAAGGTACTATGCAAACCACCAAGGGAGAAAAGCAATCAACAGTCCTACCCAGCCTATAAACCACAACAATGACAGGCCTGGCAAAATAGCCCCAATCCTGCAATAGTGGCACTTATGTCCTGGGGGTTAACAGCAGCTATCTAGCCAGACTTAAGTCAGTCAGTAATAGGAGAAGATTCTTGACTGGCACTGTAAACCTAGAGGAAAAAACCCGTAATGGAAGAGATCAAAGACCCTAGAGGAGAACTTACTACTGACACTTTCCTAAGCCAATATAATTTCTAGCTGGAGTCCAAGTACTTATCTTTCTCTCTTCAGGTAAGTGCAGCTCTCACGACTTGTCAAAGAAGATGGAGATGATTACAAAGTTCTAGAACTGGTCAAAATGCAGAGCATAAGTGACCATAGGGAGCCTAGCCTTAACTGGGACATGTACAATGCAACTCCTAACTCCAAGGCTCAGGGAAAATTGTGGAAGAGGGGGAGAAGGATCATAATGAGTGGGATGCTTGTCACTAGACAGTCTTCTAGACATGGCAGGGAAGCTGCACCCATGGGATCCCAATGGCACAGCTGCCTACACAATGACAAGACATGCTGACAGGCCACCGAGAACATGGAGATTTCACAAGGTTCCCACCTCGAGACAAGGAGCTACAGATCATCAGTGGCTGCCAAGAGGAGAATCGGTTTTCTCCAAGGATGAGCTCCCTGATAGGTCATCCAGTCCCCAGTGGTCAGCCATAGACTGAGAAATCTATGGGGGGTCAGACGGGTGGAGGCGGGCGGAAGGGAACAGATGAAAATAAGCCTCCACGACAGACGTGAAAATGCCACCATGAAGCCACTAGAGCCAAATTACTAATCCCACAGAGGAGAAGATTCAGCTGTGCCCCACTGTGGACACGCCCTATGCATCCTCAGCCTGCGTGGTAACCAGCACCGGCCATTTCCATGTCCACTGTGTGGACTGATTCTTGGCTAGAATGTGTCACGCTGCGTGGACTGAGGCGTCTTGCTGAGATCCTGACTAATTCCGTGGACATGTACCCAGAAGTAGATGGCTGTGCCTGACGCGGGTCTGTGTTTAGCTGAATGAGGAACCTTCACGCTGTTTCTGCTTCCCTAGCTGAAACAGTGCCATTTCACAGCCCCAGCAACAACGCATCGAGTCCAAACTCTTTTTCCTTTCTACTTTCCCATATAGAAACCACCCTGATTCTTATGATATGGTGTCTCCTGGCATTTCTCTCAGAGGTAGAGTTGCTACTATCTTTTATTGACTTATGATTGTATGTCTGCCTTTGGCTACTTTTCGGTCTCTGTGTCTCTCACTCTGTCTCTCTCTCTCTGTCTCATGAAATTTATTTTCCATGCCTTAGCAAGCAGGGTCTGGTTAATCCAATTGGATAAAACGGAAACTGATCTTCCATTTAGAGAGACTGATTTATTTAGTGCAATTTACAAAGTTACTGGTTACCTGCGGCCCGCCCACAAGGTCCGGGACAGCTGGGCGCAGGGCTCTTAGTCCGTTCCCAGCCAGAATTTCGCTTCCACTCACATGATTCTTAGGACTGCAGGGACTTGGAACGGCTGCCTCCTGAGTCTTGGCCTTCCATGTGGGCCTGGGGCCGGGGCATTTTTCTTCCTGTGTGGCTTCAATGCCCAGGACTCGAGCCATGTTGTCTCCTCTTTCTCCCCACCTTCCTGACCCCTTATTGGTCAGAGGGCGGGACTTGTTGCAGAATGAACCAATAGAAAAAAAAAAACTCAGAGAGAACCCTATATTTACCATACACACTCTCTCTCTCTCTCTCTCTCTCTCTCTCTCTCTCTCTCTCTCTCTGTATCTGTGTGTGTGTGTGTGTGGGAGAGAGAGAGAGAGAGAGAGAGAGAGAGAGAGAGAGAGAGAGATTGAATTCCTGATCACACATACAGATTGTTTCTTCTTAGCTCTCATTCAGAACATACTTCAACCAGAGTAATATGAGATAAAAACCATTATTAAAGAAGTTCACATTCTTCGCTTTGGTTCTAAAATTATGATGCTGCTATAGCTATTGCATAAAGTCACCTTCTGAGGTCTTTTGTATCTTAATGATATTAAGAAGTGAGAAGAACTATCCAAAGGAAAATGCAATTGATTACCTGGAGAGGATACATCCACATCCACTCCAGCTAACAAGCCAGCGTCCATCACTCTTCCTTCGTAACAAGCCATGTAGTGATCCTGGGACCTGAAACCACGTTTAAATCTCTGGACACTGGCAGATCACTCTACGCTAAAGAGCTTCTCTCATTTGACCTTCTTCCTGCATTTCTAAGGAAGCATCTCTTGAGTTGGTCTTCACTAGAAGAGAATATTTTCCATTATTTTAAACAGAATGATAACACATTCTGTTCATCTATGCAAAGCAAAAATGTTTCATATATTTCTGAATTCAGGCTAAAATGTGATTTCATCATCTATTTAACCCTCAAGAGAGCCAACTGGCAACATTCCCCAGAGTGAGCATGTGAAAAGACAAAGACTCTGGATGTTGACTTTCTTACTTTGGAAACTGCTCTGTATTTTCATGCAAAATTCAGGCAACACATTTTGAAGGCATGTATAATTTCACCAATTAGATTGAATTTTAAATTCTATTAAGTTTTGTCTTTAGTGATTCCTATTTTTTCGTAAAACAGGATTATTGTTTTAGAGAAAAAAAATGTCCACAAAACATGCAGAACTACACACAAAGCTGTTTATCTCAGCGTGCCTAGCACCTAAGTAAACTAAGAGAATTCTTCCAGGAAATACCATCTTTGTAGTAAAATGTGTATGTTCATTCAAAATTTTACCTTCAAGTTTTCAAGATTAAATTTAAAGGTTCTCTTATCCATAATGTGTATTCAGGTTTAGATTTCAGCCATCCTTAGCATCAGCCTTGGTCTGTCTCTATGAGAAATATAGCTCCATGTTATGACATTCAGTCAGATTCCCATAAGATGCACTTACTGGCCATACAGAATATCCAGATGCTTCATCCAAGTGGTAGGACAGCTTCTGCTGGAAAAATGACTGGGAGGCAGGGGACCCATACACCCTCACCTGTGTTATGCATCTCTAAAACTGATGTCTAAAACCAATCAGTTAACCAAATCTGTTAAAGTAGTGCTCACGGAAACAGCTCGGTAGAAGATGGATGACTCCCAAAATGGTCAGGAAGAAGGGGGTAAGTCGAAGCAGGAAGTGCTGTCACTGCAAGTTTCTTTGTGCTACAGCACTTTTAAAGTGGAATGCTGGAGACACAGTCCACGGTGGTCATGTGTAAGCATCAGGGTTTACATAGACCTCACGGAGACTGATGGCTTGATAAGGGGTCTGTTGTAATCATGAATGAGGTGAGGAGGAGTGAACGCAGCGGCTGCTGGCACGGGCTGGCATGCTGCATTATTCAACTCTAAAAAGCTCTACTGCTCTCTAAAGTCATGATTAAAAGTACAGTGAATAGGGCTGGAAAGATGACTTGGCCATTAAGAGCACCAACTGCTATTTCAAGGACCTGAGTTTGGTTCCCAGCACCCACATGGTGGCTCACAACCATAACTCCAGGTCCAGAGAATCTGACGCCCCCTTTCTGGCCTCCTCTAGCACTACACACATGTGGCCTACATTCATATAAGCCAGCCAAACACTCATACACAACCAAAAACAAGGACAATGCAAAAAGACCCTCCTTTGTTATATTCTGTACACATAAACAGAACTGTTACACACCAGCTGACTATTGCATTCATAAGAAATACAGTGTTAAGGGCAAACAGACACACATGCTGGCATCTCCCTTTCGGCTCCTTTTATCTCTTATTTTAAAAATTCTATGCTAAGCTTTCTCAGGAAGAAAATTTCACTGTATCTTTTCCTATGGAGAAAAAATGTTAACCTACGACCTCTCCCTTGGGATCATTGTACCATCTATAAGCAAAGTTTGCTGCCTACCCAAGATCTTATGATAATTCATTTTCCAGGGTACTCCAAGCAGTTAGGAAAAATTTCTCCTTCTGGTTACACATGCTTGAGTTTACTTAAACGTACATGTATTTAACATTTCACCAACTGGCTATAGGTTCGCAAGTATATGCAAGTGCATGTATATCATGCAGTGCCCACAGAGGCCAGAAGATGGCATCAGATCCCCCGGAACTGGAGTTATGAATGGTTGTTAGCTCCCATGGGGATGCTGGGAATCGAACCCAGGTCCTCTGCAAGAGCAGCCTGTGCTCTTAACCACTGAGACGTCTCTCCAGCCTCATTCTTCATCACTTTGGCTCAACAATGGTTCTCATGGAAATGGAGAGCCTGTCTCTCATTATCCATTACCCTGGTACATCTCTGGGTATACTTTCTTGCAGGCAGGCCATGTCTGGCCCACTCTGGTGGAGCTTTGTTCATGTCTTTGGACGAAAACTTACTGTGACAGGTTGTTAGTCCTCTACTGGGGGCCGAGCTTCAGAGAAAAGTAAGCTGTCACCCACTCATTGTACCTGCTCAGCAGGGAGAAAAAAAGGACCAAAATAAATTAACCTCAGCCCCTGTCTGTCTGCTTATGGTGCATTGTCTCAAAGTTGTTCTTAATTCCTTCTTTTCATGAAATTTTAAAGCCTTTGTGACACCTGGTGGAGCAAAACCACTTCACCTTTGTCCCATAGCTAAAAATACATGCTCCAAATATAGGCTTGTAGTTGAGAAAATGGGCTTCCTTCAGCTGGGATGGCTGACGTGGAAAGACATAATAACTAGTTCTGAAAGTTACAGGCTTCAAACATGAAAAGTGAGATTTATAAAATGGCGATTTTGCAATGGAATCACCAGCGTTAGCTCTTACAGTATGGTGCATGAGAAGTCAAACTGTAATTTCCTGTATGGGAAGCCATGGATGAACATGCAGACTCTGGCAGCAAATTAAGGCAAATGTATGCTCAAGTTATAAATACAAAGAATTGCCTCATATTTGTCCAAAAGCTATCCTCTCAAAGACAAGTCCAGATTTTAGCTCTCTTCCTCTTCTCATACCTGTGGATGTAGCCTTATTTGGAAACAGGATCTTTGAAATAGAAATCCATTTAAGAACTTCAAAGACACTGTACAGATGCACAGTGAGGCCTTAATCCAATGACTAGTCTCTTCAGAAAAGAAGCACCACTTGAAGCGGTCTACTGAGGCAAGGGCTTGTGAGGATGAAGACAGAGATGCAGCTGTGGGTGCCCCAGACCAATGAGCAGCAGGGACCCCCAGAGCTGGAGGAGACGAAGAAGGATTCTCCCACCAGCCCTGGGAGGGTCTATATATAGCCCCGCTGGTCCCAGGACTGCAGACACAGAGTCGCCACACTTTCAGAGAACCAAGGTTTTCTGTTTCTGGTGGCCTTGATTGTGGGCATCTGTTAGGAAGTTCTAGACTGATTCAATCTATCACACTAGCAGTTCAACAAGGAAAAAGAGTTTGATGGGTTTCAGTCATCAGCTAAGTTACAGAACAATTAACTGTTGCTTATTGGTACTCTACATAAGGGATCTAGTTAGAGACATAATTAATTTAGACACAAAGTGGCTATGAGTTGATTAAAGGTTATTAGTCATGAATTGGACTCCTTGTAGCTGTGAAGACCTCCCCAAACTGAAATACCATGTTATTCCTACAAGTCAGTGTTTCAAGAAATGCAGTGAATGCCTGTAGATGTTAAAGAGGAGACCTCAGTCAGCAGAGGTAGGTAGTTGAATCTGACATTCAGTGAGTTGGAGGACGGGGGGCTCCTGCTACCCCGGGAGACTTGGCTGTTTCTCCAGGCCTGCTGCTGACAGGGACAATGTGAACTGCCTCGTCCTCTGAATCTTTTTAGGAGAAGGCATGAACCCAGATTTTCACATGACAGTCCTCAAACTTCAAATGTCTCAAAATTTTAAAAAGATATAATTCAGCATATTAAACACTGATTTTTTTTACAGTTATCTGCAATAAACTCTACAGCCATGTTAAGCTCCAGTTCCTCCCTCACTTAAATACACATAGTCAATGGAGCCAAGCCATAATTCTAAAGCTTCCTTTTACTGGGAGTTTTACTGGGTTATAATCAATTGCATTCAATAAGGAAAGTCAAAGCCACAGGACAGACTGAGATAAAGGAGATCTTGCTATTTAAGCCACAGGCCTAATTCAGAGTAGCTGCTCTGTATCTCTTGAGTAGATTTTTCAAGATGAGATGCACTGTGGGATGCTGGCAGGTACCTTGAAAGAACCATCTGTAAAGCATCCAGGAACTGCAGAGAGCAGAGGAGGTCTGGTAAGAGCGTTTACATCACAAAACTTTTCAAATGTTACAAACCCAGGTCTTGCATTATCCGCCTTCTCTTCCTCCTCCTCCTCCTTCCCCCTTTGGAGATAAAGTTTTACTATATAGCACTGGCTAGGCTGGAACTCATTGTGTAGACCAGGCTGGCTATAAACTCACAGAGATTTGCCTGCCTCTGGTTCCTGAATACTAGGATTAAAGGTGGTAATTGCCACACCCAGTTGTTATTTCTTTTAATAATTATCCCCCTAAGCAATGTTCAAGAGCAACAAGGATAAACCACAAAGTAGAAGAGGTGAGTTGGTCTACAATAATGAGTTTTCAGGCTATATGAATAAGACTGGAATTTTAAAATTATTATCACAATGTTATTATCTACAAATAAATTAGGGACCCATAGCATAAAAGTAACTATGAAAGGATTGGAATAAATATTTCTGTTCATCAAATATGTAAGCAGCATTTCAATGCAAATGTGGACATTGAATGACAGCTCATATATTTGCAAATAAAAACCAGAGTTAGAAATGTTTTGAAGGCAGACGGTTAGATGAGACATCCAGCCAGAAGCATCCCTTGGGGCGTCAGGAGCTGTGCTATAGGAAATACAGCATAAAGGCAAAGCTCCTTCATTTTCAAAGCAGTGACCTTTCTAGTAAACCAGCCACAGTTTTACAAAATGAACACGCAATAAGCTTTCCATCATGAAACTGATTAACTATGTCAATCAGTTTAAGGTGCTGTGACTGACACCGCGGAGGCCCGGCCCACCTGTGAGCATCTCAGGGGAAGAAGAGGTCTAAGTGATGCTGCTCAACCAACGAGGCTAACAAGGACCACGCTTGTGAGGAAGGGGGTGAGACAGAAACAGCAGTGATGTGCCTATGAGGAAATGTGTGCTGGGAGGCGAACCACTGTGCCATCCTGTGCGTGCAGGAAGGGGCCTCGCCGGATGCACTGTGGTCTCCCAGATGCTGTGGGTCATTGGCCTCCTTGCCTGTCAATATACGAAGCGGGGAGGGTTATGAGGCGTTTTCTGTCATGTCTGACCCATCCCATGCCCCGGTGCCCATCCCCAGCCACCTGCCCCTCTTGCTGACCTCCTTTCTCCCCAACTGGTCCTCTTTCCTCTTTCTAGCATGTCTTCCATTGCCCTCCCCTCTTAAGATCTCTTCATGCCCTCTCATGGGGTCTTTCGTAACACACACACACACACACACACACACACACACACACACACACATACACACACACTTAAATATGGGTTCTGCATATGAGAGAAAATCTGCGGTGTTTGTCTTTCTGCACCTGGCTTATTTCACTTAATGGTCACCAGCTCCATCAATTTTCCCTTGAATGTCATGATTTGATTCTTATTTATGGCCAAAAAAAACCATCGTGTATGTGCACCATGTTCCTCCCTGCATTCGATCCTCTGCTGAGGGTCGTCTTGGCTGGGTCCATTCCTCCGGTCTGGTGCACAGAGCATTAGTGAAATGAGTATGCATCAACATCAAAGGGATGATCTGAAATGCAATGAGGTCCTATTATTTCACCAAGTATTTACTGTGTCTGAAGGCCCTGGTTTGATGAAAGCTGGTGTTGGATGGTATATAGAAAAAGCACATGATAAGCCATTAGGCAGTTGAGACCGGATAGCTCTGGTCCTAAAAAATGACTGTTCAACATAATATTGGAGGATGACAAAAAGATAAACCAATGCCCCAAGCAGATGAGAGGGAGAGAGAGAGGGAGGGAGAGAGAGGGAGAGAGAGAGAGGGAGAAAGAGAGAGAGGGAGAGAGAGAAAGAGAGAGAGGGAGAGAGAGAGGGAGAGAGAGAGAGGGAGAGCAAGAAAGAGAGAGAGGCAGAGAGAGGGGGAGAGAGAGAGGGAGAGAGAACATGCTTATTGAGTATAAAACACCAGAGGGAATCATATTAGGCTAACAGCCTAATGACAAATTATACATACAGTATCTCTACATGAGTCCACGTGCATAGCTGAAGGCTGTATAACAAGAAACAGTGCCAGACAGAAGAAATTGTCCTTTGAGTTGTTGGCCAGGATGGTCCAAGATACTCCCTAAATTACACAGGCTATTGCCACAGCCCTGATTGCCTCCCTGAACTTGAAGGTAAGACCCCCTATTGTAGGGCACAAAGCATGATGGACCTTAGCCAGGCCACCTGCTCTGAGGAATAGAGGAATGGCTCCTGTGGGCGTGGTGCTCTGCTCTGGCTAGTCGTGAGACCAGCATCTGGAAAGAACCTGAACCGAGATGATCTACCTGAGCACAGACCACTATTGGCTGCAGTCAGGACCCCACCCGTAAGGCCATTGGCTATCATAGGACCTTGTGCACGTCCTTGAACAAATGAGCTTGCAGAGCCATCCCGTGCTTTTCACTCAGCTCCCAGAGTTTGTGTCTTAACCTCCTCCTCCCCCACGGCAGAGACCCTTCAGTCCCCTCAGGCTGGCCCCGAGCTCAGGGACCCCTGACATCCCATTACAGAAGACACGACATACTTCAGACACAAGATTTGGAGAAATGGGGCTGGAACTAACCTGGAAGCCACTTCCCCTGAAGGCCAGGTCTCACAGCTCTGGACAGCACTGATGCAAGCAGCCAAGGGAGAATATCAATCGATGGCCAACACCAGCTTCATGACCAAATAACCACACAGATGACTGGCACAGTATTCAATGCTGGTGCAGTAGGGGCACTTTTATCTTGGGGGCGATTGACGGCTGGCCTTAGAGCCAGTTCAATGAAAGGAAATGTGTGTGGTACTGAAAACCACACACATTTTATTTTAAAGTTCTTGAGGTGGCTTTCATATCATAACACTGGAAAAAGTTGAGCATGGAACAAAACATTAGATTTCTTTGGAATTAATAACAAGTGTAATCATTTTGACTCTTAGCAATGCTTGAGAAATAAAGCATATCTTTAATGCAACTTTTGCCTATTTTGAAATTTTAAGTTGTGGTAAATGATATGTGTTTTTCCATTCTAGATTTGTAAGCTCAATGACATTTACAGTCATGATGTTTAATCATTACTGCTTAAAATTATTTCCCAGAAAAAGAAACTCCTCACCTCACTAATAATTTCTCACTTTGCCCTCTCCTGCTGGACCAATTCTAGTCTACCTTTAGTCTCTAATTTGTTTGTTCTAGAAATTCCAGAAAAATGTAGTCATGTAACATTTGTCTTTTCAGCCTGGTTCATGCAAAGGCATGTGTAAGAACTGTTTCTTTATGAGTGAGTAATAGTCCATTGCATTTTCAAGGTGCCTCAATGTCAAGGTATGTGTTGGAACCCTGATTCTTCTTATGATTTAGTAATATACCTTGTACACACTACATTTTGTTTATTCAGTCACTGGTGGGTGAACATTTGGGTTCTTCTACTTTGGGTGCTGTGATTACAGCTGCAATGATTGTTCAAGTACAAGAATTCCTTGGACACCTTGTTTTCAATTCTATGCAATATGTATTTAGCAAAAGAACCACTGAGTAATGTAATTCCGTGCTTAACTTTCAGGAGAACTACCCACCTATTATCCCCAGGAACTGTGACAGTCTGGCTTCCCACTAGCAGAATATTAGATGAGTTCTGACTTTGCCACATTCTCATAACACATGTACTAAGCTTAAGGACCAGACTCGTTCTATGGGTGTCGTGGCATCACACTGAGCTTTCATTGCTCTTCCCTAGAGACTAGTGATTCTGAGCATCTTTTGGGTTTCTTGGTTGTCTGTCTTCTTTGGTGAGATGCCCGTTCTTTACTATTTTTAAACTGACCTGCCCTTTTACTGTTGAATTTTAGGATCTTTACAAATGCTGAGACGCTGCTAAAATCTTATCACATGATGGAATGTAGATATTTATTTTCTCTCATTATACATTATTTCTTTTTGTAGTTTCTTGATAATGAAGCTTTTCTTTTTCAAAAGAATAGTGTTTCTCTTTGGGATAAAAAGGGATAGAAAAGTATTTAAAACATTTATCATGGCATTAATTGAAACTGCTATACTTAAAATGGATTCTCCTTCCAACAGATTCACTTTGCTTAATGTAGAATAGATTAATTAACCTTGTTTCTTTTGTGTGTAAATGAAAGCTGGTTTTAATTACAGTATCTACAATAATGAGCTTTTCAGATTAAAATAGATGAAACTGAGGAAAAATGAACATTTATTTCATTTGTAGAGCAATTTCTCACCCCAGCCTGGAGTCATTTATATTATTGGAGTTATGTGGTATTATATTGGAAGAAATTGAATTATAGCAGAAAGTGAATATGTCAAGTCAGTAAATTCAAGGGAAATTATATGGGTTCAAAATATGCTGTTAAAAAATAAAGTAATTAAAGTATCCTCACTTTAGAGATCACAGAATTTAGAGGAGCCAAGAACACAGTTGGAATTTACCTAAATGCAGAGAGCACACAGCTGAGACCAAAAACAGCAAGTTCTACTACTAACTTCCTGTGAAATGCCTTCTTCCTACTGGTGCTCTTTTAATAGTCCAAACACTTGGGAGAATCGGAGACAGACCTAACTCTACTCACGATAAAGCATCAGAAGGAGTTCAACAACAAAAACAGAGCCTCTTGTTTATGGTAGCGATGGAGTTATACTGAGTTTGCATACTGACGAGCTTCATCTGTGTGAGAAAATCTTCAATACAAACCTTTCTGCAAGCACACATAAGATATACATAGCTATATAATAGCTATGCTTTATAAATTACATTGCGAGAACACACCTACACAACAAAGAGCCAATGAAAGTTATCAAAGTCTTCCAAATGTTTTTTCGGAAATCATCATCTGTGTGCTTTCCATTGCAATGTCCAAAAAGCAGCTTACAAGAGGAAGGGTTAATTTGGCTCCCAGCTCAAGAGGATACAGTTTCTCCTGGTGGGGAATGTCTGGCTGCAGGAATGGGAGGGGCTGGTCACATTGGATGCACAGTCAGTAAGGAGGAAATGGCACGATCAAACCCTGAGGCCTGCCTCCAGTACCTTGTCTCAGCAAGGCTGCGCCATCTAAGGGACCTACAAGCTTCCAAAGCAGCCACTCCAACTGGAAGCCAAGTGCTCAAATACATGAGCCTATAGGAGGCTTTTCACAGTCCCACAGCAACAAGCTTTCTTGTCTCAGTAAGTTTGGAGAAGATAGAAACATAACAAGACTTGAAAAAGCCATGGATATCTGAGCTCTGAATTGTGTCCATGCCACAGCTGAGAAGCCTGGTCACTGGGAAAAAAGTGCGGCAGTACCTGACAACTTGCCATGGCACTGAGCCCAGAGACGCTTTTCCTGGAATGGAGCTTTGACATGGCCCTTTCTATATAAATAGTTCTCTCTCTCTCTCTCTCTCTCTCTCTCTCTCTCTCTCTCTATATATATATATATATATATATATATGCATGTGTGTGTGTAATGTACTATGTCAAGCAATTCTTCAGCAGTACGTAGATAAGAAATTATAACTATGTCATACCTCACTCTTCAGAAGGCCCAGGGGCAAAAGAATATTTGCACTCAAGGCAGATTCATTGGTGGCAAAATGCCCCATGTAGTTAAAAATGTATTGAATCTAATCAGGAAGAGAATATAATATACTCCTTACCACCAGGACGAGGCCAGCCAGGAGACTACCTTACTACAAAGTACACATGCTGCAAGCATGATGTCTTCTTTGATAACAACTCCCAATATATTCTAGAATATAGGGCTATAGTTAAAGACAGGTTCCTGCAGGGAATGGCCGCCCATAATAACCAGGCTAAAACTCAGCAACAGTATTAAAGTGTCATGCTCGTGTGTACCCCCAACCCTCGACTCACAATATGTGCTGCTCCAGTGCTCATCTGTGCTTCCTGGATTGTGCTCCAATAATGGTATTCTGAGGGAGGGAGGAAAGATTGCATCCCTATTGGAGGGGAGCGAGTCTGACCCACCACCTCCCTTCCACCACCTCCCAGTCATGCCACCAAATTACGATTCTATCAAGGGAGTAGACTGTGGATTAGGTAGTAGACAGAGCCCTCAGGACCTGTCTGTATAACTGTCATCATCAACACACCCAGAGGTTAGCTTTACTAATCTCTGAGGAGCTTCTTAATCGGATCAAGTTGACAAAACAAACCAAGACAGGCTCTGAGTTCATGCCATTATTTCCATAGGGAAGGATTTAATTTTAATTAATTACTTCTTTTATCTTCATCATCATTGTTTGTTGAGTGAGGATCCTTCTGAAAACGGCACAATAGTCTTCCTCCATGCAACCAGAAATCATTTTCAAGTCTTAGCACCTGTCTGTGATTTCCCAGGAAGGCACTAAGTTCTGGTGTAAAATGCACAGGCTGAACATGTAGTGTGTAAAGGATCTCAAAACAATGAGCATCACACTCAGGTCAGGGTGAAGAATACTCCAGAACTCCCAGTGTCTTCATAAGGTGCTCTGTAGTCACAGACTTCCACTTCCCCTTTAGAAGTCACGAGTGTCTTCTGTACTGGCCATCTGATATTTATTTATGGTTTTGGCACCCAGGTAAGTGTCCCTAAACTAAACCTCATTCGGCTTTGAGCACAGTAATCTCAAGAATAAATCAGGTTCTATAGGAAAAGCCAATATAACCGCAGTTAGAGCACTGTTCCCAGGAGAAGATAAACTGAGCTGAGTTTCTGGGGCACACTCTAATTGCAGCTTCACCAAAAGTTTACAGGGACCTCTGGGGAAATGAGTAAGCAGGGTGATGGATGGACAAGGGAAACGGTCCATTTCAGTTGGACATCTGGCAGACTGAAGTAAAATCAGAAACAGAACAAATAGAAAAATGTTCACTCCTCCATATTTCCAACACCAAGCCCTCCACTGTCTGCCACCAGCACCAGGGGCATATCTAAGAGATCTGAGGCCTGAGCCAGGAATGCAAACCCAGGTGTGTGAGAGCTGAGGCAGGGTTGTGAGTTCCAGGCCAGCCTGTACTACCGAGTCTCCAAGTCATTCTCTCATTCTCTCTCTCTCTCTCTCTCTCTCTCTCTCTCTCTCTCTCTCTCTCTCTCTCTCATGCTTCTGTTCGGTCTCCTAGGGAATCATGACAGGTCAGGCAGCAGCTTGGAGAGTCCAACAAGACAAGTGCAGATGACGAGGATAATTGGACTTCTGCCCTAGTTGCCTAGCTGCAGACAGCGAGCGCTGGAGCTGAAGCTTCCGTTTCTATTCCCTACGGAGGAGACAGAGTTAGGAGTTTGAGTCAGCAAAGGTACAGCAGCTTGGTAGATGCCTTTGTTTTCTGCCCATAGCTCAGATTTACCACATTTTAGAAACAAAGGAAGTTTCCAGAACTACAGCACTTGTACTGGGATTAAGTTTAAGACCTAAATACGCCTCCCTGAATGGAGGATGGGGTCAGAGTTCTCTACATTTCCTTAACTGTCACAAAAGAAAAACCCAACACTATGCTAGGATGATATCACACTTAGTGTTTTACAGCATATCAGGACAATTTATGAAATCAGAAACATAGAAATGTGAATAAACAAAAAAAAATATGACACACAAAGGAAAAACCAGCCAATGACACCCACCCAAAATAGTCAGATGTTATAATTTGTGGACAAAGACTTGACCTTCTTTTTTGTTGTTTTGTTTTCTGAGACAGAATCTCCCTGTAGTCCCAGTTGGAGGCCTGGACTATGATTTGTAGACCAGGCTGGCCTCGATCTCACAGAGGTCTACCTGCCTCTGCCTCCTGAGAGCTGGGATTAAAAGTGTGCCCCACCACAGCTGGTTAGTGGACAGAGACTTTTAAATAACCATAAGCAGTGCATTAGGACATGAAACCCAGAAGTGGATATAATTGGAGAAGAACCTCAGACTTTAAGGAGAGATTAGGAAACTGCTTAAACGGATGGACTGAAAACTACAGAACTAAAAATGCATGAACTCAGAAGTGTGCTTTACCAGGTCAATGGTACATTAGACACAACAGAAAATATTATTGAAGTTGAGTGTTTATTGATAGAAATCACCCAATACAGCACAGTGGCACAGGGCGGGGGAGGGGTTCAGTAATACTTGAGAAATTATTAAGCCATAGAAAGTTTGCAAGTCAGAGCCCTAGGGAGGTAGAGGCTGAGAACAAGCAGAAGAAACATCGACCAGAAATAGCCCAACACTGATCACAAGCAAGAGACTGAGCCATCAGAAAGACTGTTGTCCTTTGTAAAATTGGGTAAGAAAGATACAAACCGTGGTGTGTGTGTGTGTGTGTGTGTGTGTGTGTGTGTGTGTGTGTGTGCACATTTCTGTTAGATTAAGAGACTGTTCTACTCTTCAGTCTGATGATGTTGTGTAGTCATGGAGTGAGAGCGATACACAGTGGTGTGTTGACACCATCACCCAAGTCCTCTGAGTGCTTTCTTCTGATTTCTCACCCACCTTTCCATCCCATATTTGATGGAAGCTTTATTTCAGAGAGAATCTGTGGCAGTGACTCTGAGAGCAAGCCAGCTCTGACAACAAAATTTGGTGTGTGTCTGTGTATGTCTCTGTCTGTGTGTATGTGTGTGTCTGTATGTCTGTGTTTGTCTGTCTGTCCATCTATGTTTGTGTCTCTGTATGCATGTGTGTCTGTATATATGTATCTGTGTGCATGTCTGTATGACTCTGTGTATATGTCTAAGTCTGGCTGTGTCCCTATATGTCTCTTCATGAATGTGAATGTGTCTATGTATATATAAATGTGTGTGTGTCTGTCTATTTACTAACGGGACCCACTAAAATTTTGGGCAATTGGACTCTGCAACAATGCAGAAGGCTTTTGCTTGTGGAATGTCTACAGGGTGTCACTGTAAATCGTCCCTCAGAAAGCGCTGATTTGACTCCATTTTACCGGAGGGAAAATGCCAATCTGGTGCTTTTAGTGCAGTGGATCTTTAGACATCATAATTTTTGGTATTTCAGAAACTATACATCATTTACTATGAACATTAATCCCTGGTCAGTTCCAATTCACTGGTCTAGAAAGTGGCTAAATCTTAACAGTGTGTCCCTGGCTATCTCATAAGTTGTGAGAATTAGGGACTATCTGGAGAAAACTCGTACAGGTGAACAGCTGGACATTCTCACTACTGTGCTCAGCAGCTTCCATTTCTCTGCAGACAGTCCCGACCCTCATCTCCCTAGCCAGAGTAAACAACTCCAGTTCTACAGAAGTCTGAGCTGTTGACTGGGTTTGACTTTTAAAGAAAGACAAACCAGGGAAAAGGATTATCTTGAATACTTTTTCTCTTGGCCCTAAACACTACAAAGTTAAAACAACTGTTACCAAAGGGTAGGTGCAGATGGCACATACAACACATGTGACCTGACCCCACTCTAGTGTGGACATAGCACATATAACACACATGACCTGACTCCATGCTAGAGTGGACATGGCACGTGCAACACACGTGACCTCAGACCCCGCGCTCGAGTGAAGGTGATGCACATAGCACATGCAACGGTATCCGCTCTGGTGTCCAGACAAAATGAAGACCAGTAGCTCCACACAGTGAAGCAGAGCCAATTCCAGGGCACTGGCCTTGCCTCGTGAGCGCTTTCATTCTCTTTCCACAAACGACCGAGTTGCTCGTTGCTTTCTCTGGAACAACCCTGGGTGCCATCAGAAGGACAGGCAGGCACCATTTGGGCATGCGTTTGCCAACAGGAAGAGGAACGTTTTCTGAGTGAATTCCTGCAGGTTGTTTACGAGGCTTCATGGGTACCCTTGGGGTCCACAGCACTTCAGAACCAAAGATGCTTTTAAAGGGAAAGGAAGCTGGTCACCCATGTGCTTTGTGGCCTTGGGTTGACCTCTAGCTCAGATCACACACCCGATGCCACACACCCCATGCTATTTCAAGCCAGCACGTCACCTGCAGGATTGACCTCACCGTTTCTCCATACCGTGAAGACACCCTCTGTGCCTGCTCCTGCCTTGGAGTACCCTGCCACCGGTCCTGTTAGTGTCCTTGGGTGGAGCTTGTCCCTCTGTGCGTCCTCTTGGCTCTTCATCCCACACACTAGCCAGGCTATAACAAGGCTGGTCTAACACATGACTGTAATCCCAGCCTGGGGGAGGCAGAGACAGGTGGACCCTGGGGAGCACAATCAGTCAGCCTGAGTACTTGGCAAACTGCAGGCCGATGAGAGACCCATCTCAAAAGCCGAGGTGGAAACGACACCCAAAGCTGTCCTCTAACCTCCACACACACATGGACACACACAAACGCACACACAAGAATGAATAAAAACAACATTATTCTGGGTCTATAAATCTCCCTTGCCTGAGCCTTCAATTCCAAGCTCACAGCAGGAAACCCAGGTTCCTGGTATGGTACATAAGGCCCAGAGTTGGGCCTTCTCCTGTCAAATGTCCCTCTGTTTGGACTCTGCACGTGCCTTGGGCTCTTATCAGGACAAACTAGAGAGCTCCCTAGCCAGAGTCCCTCCTTGAAGTCCAGGCTGCCTGCAAACTCCTGGTCCTCCTGCCTCTGCCTCCAGAGTACTGGGATCACATACGTGCTTCGCTAGGATCACACACGTGCGTCCCGCCAGGCCCCGCGGCTTCCTGCGCTGAAGTGTTGCGTGACCTGGAATGCCAGGTTCCTCTGGCCACCTGTAGAGCGATGCAGGCTTTTCCAGCTATGGTAACGACTTCTTTCTCTTTTCCTCCTCCTCTTCCTCCTCCTCCTCCTCCTCCTCTTCTTCCTTCTCTTTTTCCTTCTCCTTCTCTTCTCATTCTCCTTTTCTTCCTCCTCCTCCTTTCCTCAGCCTTCTTGTCCTCCTGGTCTTCCTCTTCCTCCTCTTCCTCTTTTTCCTCCTATCTTTTTCTGGAGGCAATTACAATTACCAAGTGAAAGGTTTAAAGCCAAAATTGACTTGAATCTTGTCACTGTGTTGATACTGTAGATACTTTCTTTTTTAATAACTTCAGTTTACCTATAGTAATTTGTGAATTACATGGCCATGGGAAATATGTAACTAGCAGTGGCCCAGTTTCCTCCAGACTTATGCAGTTACTTTTTCCAGGATTTGTATTGGTTCCAAGAATTTCATATATTGTGTTTTGATCATATTCACCCCTATTTATATGGATTTATATGTGTGATGGGTTGTGTAGCAGTGTAAAAGTTAGAACATTATTTCTAGAGACAATTAGCAGATCAGGCATATTGAGGAAATATCATTGTCTTGCAGAAAGATGTAAATTAAGGTCGCATAGGAAAGACACAAAAGAACTTAAAAATATTTTAGAAGGCTGTTTCTAGAAAAATGTCACATCAACAGGTTTCGGTACATGTTATAAGATAGATTTCCAGCATCTAGAGATGTTAAAATAGAAAATGTGAAAGTTCCGTATCGCTGATTACATAGAGGCAAACCATGAGCGTGTGCGGACACCGGCTGCACTGAGCAGCCCCACGGAAGTAGAATGGGCGCAGTGGGGAGCTTCTAACTTCCAGCTTCCAGCTCCACAGGAGGAAACAAAAGTGCTTGGCTTCCCACGCGTCCTGCCTGGTTCTGTCTGATCCTCGTCACTGAGCAAACATAGCCACCATCATGATGTTTATTTCTTTTTGATAAAGAAATAAAACTCTGCAAGTTAAGATGTTTACACTTGACAGCAATGGCTAACTATGCCAATACCCTTAGGCTGACTCCATATGTTTACCAAATAAAGGCACAGAGTGCCTGCCAGTGTTAGGGATCCTGGTGATCAGGTTGAGCCCAATGAATCACCTCATCCATCTGTCAGTCTTGTGTATATTAACAATCAGCCATGAGGCTGGCTCTAGAACACAACCTTTTCCCAGCCAGACCTTCGTGTTGTTAGACTGAGACCAAAACAGAAATAATTTGAGATTCCAAACAAAAAAACCAGGGATAGTTTGTTTTCTTTCTTTAAGCTTGTGTCTTCAAAATCTATTCAGCTTTGTCTAACAGCAGGGACGATCTCAAATGGAAACAACCCATTCTTCCTTGATTCATTGCGTTAGGCAATATACACTGAGCAGGGTCATGATCTGGATGTTGCCCTGCGTCTGTAGGGGAAAGGCTGATCTATGTCTTTAGGACTGGGGTGGGGCTGGGCGGCAGAGCACTTGCCTACAAGTACAACCCTGGGTTTGACCACAGAAACGACAAAAAAAAGGAAAAGGGACATGTGCTTATGATAGAAAGATAAAGTACTCCATGTCATGCTAAAGACTGCCATGCACACATGCACACACATGTCCCTACACACATGCACATAGAAAGTACTCCATGGGAGCTGCAATGATAGAGACGGCCATGCACACATGCACACAAGCACTAAAGTTCCTACACACATGTACACATGCACACACACATGCACACATGAGCACGTGCTAACACAGAAATGCACACATACGTACACACACCTACATACCCATACACACACACACTTCTTATTAATGTGTACACCCACCCCCATAATTCATCATTTTATGTGCTTTACCAATGTCATTCTTGAATTTAAAATGCCAACAGATAATTTTTAAAGATAATGTCTGCTAAGGTGTAAGAAACATCTCACAGGGAGAGAGATCACCAAGACCAAACACCATAGGGAGGAGGGGGAGAAGACACATCTAAGGTACTTAGGAATATGTAAAACCTGGCTTCCCCTCCAAACACAAAGATATCCAAATGTGGTCATTAAGGAAATGAGAGAAACTCCCCTGAAACAAGAGTAACTCAAATCCACAAATGGAGAGAGATGAATTTCCCCCAGTGTGACAGTCCTGGAACTGTCCTCTGCCGTGGGGAATCTGAAAAGATCCCATTTCTCAGTGAAAATCATTTATTCCAAAGGGACAGATTACATATGATCATTTCTGTTTTTTAATCTTTAGGAACCTTATGGAAGTTACTTACACTCTCAGAGATGGGAACAGGCTTCAGGCACCAACAATTTTATGAAAGAAAACTGAGGTGTGAGCGAGTCTGTGAAACTTCTCTTGTGTGTTTGTCACAAAGCTTCGTTTACATGATGCAGTTTAAGGAGGAATAGAAAATCTGGATATTCGAGACTCATGGTGGCCAGTCCTCTCCCCTCCTCGCCCCTGCGCCCTCCTGCCCTGGCCCTGCTGGGTGACTCCTGAGTTGGTCTTTTTATCCTCTGATTGAGGGACACTGACGTAACATACAACATAATCCCGTTCAATTCAGAGAAAATACTTCAGTTGACCTAACTGGCTGTCTGACTAGATTAAGAAAGAAAAGCTAAATTTCAAATTCCTTTTCATATTTAAATGTAGAAAGTAAAACAGTAAAAATATTAGAAGAAAAATTCAAAGATTTTCTACATAAATTGCGCTCTCTCTACAATGATCCCTAAGCCTTGGGAGGCAGAAGTTTGTCATACACAAGTGGTCTATTTAGGGATGAGCGCTCTGCAGCCTTTTGTCCTCTGTGCACTGGCCAGCTGTGGGTTTCTGTGTTAATCACCATCTGCTTCATAAGGAAACTTCTCTGATGAGAGCTGAGAGATGCATTAATCTATGGGCATAACAATAAGTGATCAGAATCAATTTAGTAAAATAAATACAGTAACTATTTAGTAGAAAACTAGTATTACATTTTCCTTTGTGTCCTATGACCCATCTAGCCTCAGGTTCATACGCCTATTATCAGAGTCAGGTGTGGGCTCCTATGAAGCGGATCTTAAATCCAATTAGAGAGTGGTTGGTTACTCTCATAGTGTTTGTACTGCTGCTGCACAGTGGGCACATCTTGCCAGGCCAGTTGTTATCGTAGTTCACAGGGTTCACAGCTGGGTAGGGTTGCTGATTATTATTTTCCTTCCCATAGCTTACAGAGCACCCTCCTATGAGCACTAGCCAGCAGAGACAAGGCTCTGAAGAAAGCACCAGCTTGATTTCTCCTTGTTCCTGCTATAGTTCATGTATGTAGTGTCTTCAGCAAGAGTCTTGTCATGCAGTTCTGGTGGGTAACCAAGAGCAGGGGCATGGCCAGTATTGTTTGAGGGTCTATGGGTCAACAGCTTCTAGAGATGGGGGTCCATTCTTAGCACTGAGTGAGTTTTTTCTATTAGCTTATGATGTCTAAGTCATAAAGGGGTGCCAAGTCCCCTTTATAGAGTAACTTCTTTCAATATCTCTCCCTCTCTCTCTCTCTCTCTCCCTCTCTCTCTCTGGCATTTTTGTCTTATCAAAATCAATAGATACCTAATTAGACTTAAAACCTGCTCAGTGGGAGGGAACTCGTGTGTGATACTATAAACACAGTCAGACACACATGGCTAGGAAGGTCACAGATCCTAGAGAAAAACAATGTCTGTCACATCCCTAGATCAATTTAATTTCTTACTATATTCTAAATATGGATCCTTATATTTACAGACAAGTGTACACCTTACCACTCATCAAAGAAGCTTTTTTCAATAGATGGAGACTATTATAAAGTTCCACAACTGGTCAAGTGCAGAGAATAAGTGTCTGTTAGGTGTCCAGCCCTAAGTGGCATATCTACAATGTAACCTCTACACCTAAACCTCAAGGAACCTTGTGGAACAGGGGATAGAAAGAACATTAATGCATCTCTCAACTCTCACCAAGAAAGCTTCCTCATGCAACAAACAGTGATCAACCCAGAAAGCCACAACTGGGCAAAGGGCAAAGGATAGAGTCTGCAGAGTGCTTTTCCCTTTTTAGGACACCTGTATCAAGCCTCCACTCAGGGATCATTGTGGAAGAAGGAGCAGAAAGATTGTAAGAGCCAGAGGTGGTTGATGACGACAAGGAAACAGAGTTTTCCAGACCACTGGGAAGTTATTCACATGAACTTCTAACTATGGTCATAGCATGCTCGAGACCCATGCAAAGCTCACACTAGACAAAATCCCAGCATAGAAGTGGAGAAGCAGGTAAGCAGCCCCAACCTCAGCAGCTAATAGCTGAGGAACCGTTGGCAACTGATAACTGCTGGGAGGGCGGGGGTGTTGGTTTTCTCTAAGATAGGTTAACCAGGCTCCAGTGGATGAACTCACAGAGCACATTTGGAGACACAAACTGAGCTCGATAGATCTTAATATATATGACAGAGGACATCAAATCTAGTGATGGACGGGTGGAGGGGGTACTAGAAGAAGGCACAGATAGGGGAGAGGTCTAAATATGATCAAAAGATATTGCATGAAATTTGCAAAACTTCAATAAAACAATTCACAAAAATAAGTTTAAAATAACATAAATAACATTAATAAAATCTTCTGTTTGTGGACATAAAGCTTCTGAGTTTAAACTGATTTTTATTCCCAGCAAAAGCTAGGGGCTGGAAGGAAAGTTGACTGGTCAAGACTATGTGAGTACCCACAGCACTTAGTTGGAATCAATTCAGGAAATATGCAGTCAAAGAATAGTGTGCGACTGGCATTGTCAGAGAAAGTCGCCACATACCTAGATTAGGCTGTCTTGCCCTCACAGCTCAGTCCTCCAGAGGGACAAGAAGGCAGGTAACTCTACATGCTGTAACTGCAGCACACAGAGGAAGGCATGGAACACACAGTAGGCCTTCTGAAGGAGCCAACGGGTCAGCCAGCACTACCAGGAGTGTATGAAGTGCATCAGCGTCTCAGGTGCAGGATATACAGAAAAGAGCAGGAATGCCCTGTGTGTGAAGAAGAAATCGCAGGTGGAGGTAGGTGTGACCTCAGCTCTGGCAGCATGGAGAACACCAGAACCTGAGATGGGAAACCAGTAGATGAGGGCTGCTTCTGTTAGGGAGTTGTAGCCTGCAGACTAGTGGTACTCAACTTTAAGGGACATAACAATGTGCCAGGAGGGCTTCTGACAACCTGGTTCTTGGGAACCCAAGTCCTCAGGATCTAAGGAGCCTCATTTTAATTCCCAGAGGATGCTATTATTGTGAAGCAATGTAAATTCCGTGAACTTACTCAGACTTTTGATGAGTGATGACTTTATACTTAGGTGTTTCAGGTGATCTGCTCTAATGGCAGTGTAGAAAATGTTAGAATCAGGGACTGGGTTAACATATTGAGAGGTTGTTACTAATGTAGAGGCGAATGGGAATGTGGGCATTAATCAGCACAACAGCTATAGAGACTGGGGGTCAGTTTTGAAAAGCATTGGAAGTTGAACAAGCAGGACTGTTGGCCAAATGCAGATTTTGAGAAGCATAGTAGAAAGAGAGGCACTCAGTAACAATAAAAGAGAGGGAGGGAGGGAGGGAGGGAGGGAGGGAGGGAGGGAGAGAAGGAGGGAAGGAGAAAAAGAAAAGGAATTGAGGGATGGACAGAGGGATGGAGGGAGGAACAGAACATAAAAAGAGCAGAACAGCAAGGACCCTGTCATCCCGGGACAGCAGGCTCTCGGAGTCGATGGCAGCCTGTGTCCTGGTTAGCTTGTCATGCTGATACACACCCTACAGTCACCTGGGAAGAAGGACCCTCAAGGGAAGAAGTTCCCCAATCTGATTGGCCTTTGGCCGTGTCTGTGAGAGTGTCTTGATCAATCCTTGCTGGGGGAGGGTCTCCCCACTGTGGTGACATCCTCCCGAGGCAGGTGGGCCTGGGGTGTATGGGAAGGCTGGCCAAGCAGGACCAGTGAGCAGCCTCCCTCCATGGTTTCTGCATCCGTTCCTGCTTGAGTTCCTCCCTAACTTCCCTCAGTGATGGACTGTGACCTTCAAGTGTGACCAGAACAGCCCTGTCCTCCCCAGGTTGCTTTTGGTCGTGGTGTTTGCCACAGCAACGGAAGGCCGACTAGCACAGAGAGCAACAAGCAGTGGCTGAACTCACCCATCAATCTCCAGCTTCTTCTGAGAACACACTGACAGCCAAGCAATCAGTCCACAGCTGACTTCAACCCCGCTCCAGAAGCTCTTCTGGTCTCTGGCCCCGAGCCTCCCTCTCTTCCCATAGCTCCTCCCCTTGCCTCGCTGTGGGAAACCCCCTGACAGCATTCTGTTCCTTACTCAAGAAAGCTGCCAGTTCACCTTCAGTCCAGGTCGGCCGGTTCCTCGGGAAGAAGACAGCACAGAAAGAAAAACAAGCGAGGCTACAAGTGAGGCCCCGGCAAGACACATCGACCTTTAGCCTTCATTCACTTGTTGTTAAACTCGGTGAGGTATTATCACGTCTTCACGTGAAGAAATGGAGACATGGTGAAGAAACTCCCTAACAGGAAACTGCTCTGATCTTGATCTAGGACTTGACCATGACTTCACACGCCATGGGTAGTGTTTCTCCTTGATTTGCATTTGATGGATGTTAATGAACGTAGCAAGGTATCAGGAGATACATGACACGTTCTGTCACGCATCCTTGATGGGTTCAACATGGGGACTGCCAAAGGCTGCTGAAGTGAATGGCAAGGGGATTTGAAAATACACAGTTAAGAGAGAAATGGAGAGGGGACAGTACTTTTAGGAGAAAGTCTATCCCTATGTAATGCAAGGCTAAATAATTTTTTGTTGGGGGAGAAATAAATAATGAAAGAGAGAGGAAAATTATTCTTCAAGGAGCTCAACAAAATAGAGTTACATGTGAGTTGAATGTTGCAGAAAAGAAGGCAGAATGACACATTTAATGCAGTTACAGGATACAGATGTCTGTCGATTTCTGTCAGAATCATTTCGATGGAGTGACAGGAACAGGGCCTGGTTTCAACGAGCTGAGGAGAAAATGAGTGTGGGAGAAGCGAAGGGATTAAAGCAGCGAACAACTTTGGGAAACCCGATGGATGTGGTTGCCACGTTCAGGACGGGGAAACAGCAGTGTGGTGTGAACAGAAGGTGGGAGACCAGGGTGCTTTGGGTCAGGTCAGGAGCAGAGAGGGTGGGGTTCAGCTCGGTTCTTCTAAAGCTTCAAGAAGGGGTGGGTAGATGCAGTGAAGGATAGTTTGTCCCTGAAGCGTTTCTCTGAGTGATCATCTCCCTGTTAGAAAACACCATCAACTATGCCTAAAGTTTCTTAAACGTGGTTTAACAAGAGTAGTTTTTCTATGGCGACATATGTTTTTTTAAATTAAAATATATTTGTGTCAGATATTTGAATGGGAAAACTATTTAGCACTGAGAGGGGAAAACAGAAGCAGTTCAAGGAAATTTAAGAAAAAAAGGAAGTTCTGTAGACGACAGCCAGAAACCTGTGAGCACAAAGATAATAATGACTCTGGCTTTACTACGATTTTGGGACCAGTTCAATTTTTCCAGTCCTTGGAGTTTATAGCCTAATTGTTAGCTTTCCCAACTCTGAAAGCGTGAGTTTGTCAAGCGTTGTGAAATGAATCATACAACAGTATGATTTCTCTGTGTGCCTCCAGAGAAAGATTCGAGAATTAATTGCTCAGCACGAGCATGTGTAATGATGGTCCAACAAGAGAAGGGAGGGAGGGAGGGAGGGAGGGAGGGAGGGACAGGGAGGGAGGGACAGGGAGGGAGGGAGGGAGGGACAGGGAGGGAGGGACAGGGAGGGAGGGAGGGAGGGAGGGACAGGGAGGGAGGGAGGGAGGGACAGGGAGGGAGGGACAGGGAGGGAGGGAGGGAGGGACAGGGAGGGAGGGAGGGAGGGAGGGACAGGGAGGGAGGCACAGGGAGGGAGGGAGGGAAGGAGGTTGGGAGGGAGGTTACTGATTGTCTCAGCACACTGATGGCCTCTGGTGAGGATTTCTTCGTAAGTCCGTTTACTTCCTTGCGTCTCTGTGCTGTTCTTTGAATATCTCCATCTATTTCCCTCCATGCTTTACAAAGATGAGAAGAGGTCTTGCTGACACTTTATAATGTTTCCAATTTCAATGCAGTTCACCCTGCACCACGAAGAGGTCCAGTGTCAGACATTCAGCAATTTAGTCTTACAGACAAAAGCAAGGGATGTGTGTGTGTGTGCATGTGTGTGCGTGTGCATGTGTGAGGCCTAGAGTAACTAACAGAGTAATCCCTTGACTTTCTAGAGAGTAAGCAGAAATGTAGGAGGGATTTTCAGGACAGCTGACTAAAGCTCATTATATTTCCAGGATGGACCCCAAAATGCTACGTCTAAAGTAGAATTCTTTGAAGAGTTCAGTTTAGGAGAAAACTGGGACCAGGAAAGTCACCTGACTTCTGTAATTCCTTAAAGCCCTCGTCCGTGTTCTTGTGCTTGCACTTTTCTGCCTGGGCTGCAGCACTTTCTACTGCATTTCCAAAATGCTTAGACAACACACAGAGAACAGTAGTAAAGGACATCCCAGTTTTCCCAAGGCTTCTTCAAGAAGTTCAGAGAGAAGCAATAATTTGAGAAAAAATGCAAGCCAGCTTTACCTGTCAGTTGAAAAGACTGTGTGACAGCTGGCCAGGTGTTAAAAGAATGAATCCTGTGACAGCAGAAGTTACTGACTTATGCAAGCCACCAAGAAAGAATTTCAGTCAGGAAAACAAAGCCAAGAATTAGGACACAGCTCACAGCATTGCCATTTTGAAGGGATAATGTATTTTCTCCCTTAGAGCACAGAAGTCCAACGTAGAACCATTAAGGGGCGATACAGAGTTTCATCTCTGTGGGAATTAGGTGCTGGTGATCACTCACGGCTGGTGCAGACAGCCCAGTGCTGTGTGAGCTCAGAGTTCACAGTATTAAGGCACACCCAGAGGGAACAGTGGCTCTGAGACCGGGACGGCATCCAGGAACAGTCCCTAGGAAGAGCCAAGAGGTCTCACAGATTGTACAGCCATGACAAATTTTATGTAAGCCTTTTAAATAATTTGTGAGGTTGTTTAAAATGGGAGTTTAGAATAACACCAAAAAAGAAAAAATGAAATATGGTGGCTGAAGATAACCACAATTCACAGCATCATCTGTTGTCATCAGGCATACCTGTCTGAGTCGTCCAGCTCTCTGCTTCCCTTCTCTTGTTCCTGACACTGAAAAGGTCAAATCACAGCTCAGCTGTGCTGGGCCCCCCGTGCCGGCTCGGGTCCTGGTCCAGCTGTGCTGGGCCCCCTGTGCAGTATTGGGTCCTGGTCCTATAGTACTTTCCTCCTCTTAGTCTTCCTATCAAGTCTATCTTATTTAAAATTCTAAGAGTGTCAATCAGCAGACTGCACTGGCTTCTGAACCACACTGCATTGTGGTTTCCCGAGCCACAGAACCGTTTGTGCCAACCTCACCAACTCTTTCTGTGTTAGCATTGACACAGAAAGACAACTCATCTCTGCAAACACTCCACGCCGAGGCTGAGGTAGGATGACAGAGTGGCAGGCTTGTTTCCTGAATATCTGTCTGTGAGGGAACTGGAACAGTTGCTCGTCTGTTCTCGTTTGACTAACCTTGTCCTCTGTGGTACCCCAAACCTTAAACCACTCACTCTGGTGACCTCTCTCTTTCCCCTTGCCCTCTGTGCCTGAACTCCACACCTGCATACCTCTGGCAGGTGGCTTCAAGGCAGCGCCCTGTCATCCCACCTCAGCAAAGCTGAGCCTTTGGGACATTCAAGGAGATGGCACATTTCTCTCATGACTCTACACCTACCAGCTTCAAAACGCCAAAATCAACGAGGTTTTATCTTAGTGTGGCAATCAGTTCAAACTTTGAAACTTTTATAATGGAGCCCACAGCATTAAACTGAAACCCAAGCAGAGCCAAGGATGACAAAGTCAGCAATTTTCACAAATAAAGTGGATTGCTGTGAAGCTGGGCCAAGTGTCTATTCAATACGTGGCACAGATTAGAAGGGAGTCTATTGCATAAACTCATGCTGAGTAGGTTGGAATAATGAAGAAAAATAAGAAAGGGAACATTTGACTGGAAATAAATGTTCAATCTGGAGTAGCTTGTTTTTTAGTTTCTTTTTTGTCTTTTAAAACATGTTTAAAATAGACCAGAAAGTCTTGGCGTCTTGACATGCAGTCATCGGTGCCTGAAGCGGTGCGGCCTGGTCCAAGCACAGCCTCTGTGCAGAGGGTACTTGTTAAGTGCTTCACCATCCTCTGTTGGGCCGGAGCAATACAGTGAGGAAGAAGAGCAGGCTCCGCCCCGACTGTGTTCATCCTTTGGGATTGTATGTGTGGGGAAGCATGGAATTCTGAGAAAATCACAGGGGCTGGCATCAACTCAGCCTTGAGACTTTATTCAGTGTTTCCCAATGGAAATAACAAACAAGGTGAATCATGACCAACGAGAAGAAAATAAATCAAGCCTATTCTTAGGTTTTCTAGACTCTACTGCCTTGCAGAGGCTTCCCGACTATTTGAACAGGAAGACAGAAATAGTGTGTGAAACTGTCCCCTTCCCGCCATCACCTCCCTGACCAGAACAACACATTTCCTGCAAAAATGAGTTAAGGGAGAGGACAGGTTTCTGGAGCAAATATACCTACTGTTAGAGCGGCAGAGAGAGAGAGAGAGAGAGAGAGAGAGAGAGAGAGAGAGAGAGAGAGTCCTTATTAATAGTCAAATGCCTAGAAACACACAACTAATCTAAACATGGGGGAATTGAAAATCCAAATTAAACCTTGGGCTTTGTGAAGGAATCCTGTCCATGAGTGAGAAATGCAGAGTATGATGGTTAATTTTATGTGTCAGCTTGACTAGGTGCCCAAATATCTGGATAAACATTGTTCTGCGTGTGTTTGTGAGGGTGTTTGGGATGAGATAACATTTGAATTAGTAAGCTGTGGAAAGCAGATTGCCTTCCCGGTGTGGATGGCTCTTACCCAATCTGTCAGCAGCTTGAGAAGAACAAAACAGCTCAGTAAAGGAGCTTTGACTCTGCCTCGCTGTCTTTGGGGGAACATCAGTCTCCTGGGCGATGACCAGAACTCACACCAAGCGCTCTCCTGGTTCCCGGCTCAGACCTGCACTGGAATGTGTCTGCCCTCGGCTGCCCCGGTCACCGCCTTGTCAGTTGCACATGCTGGGTCTTCCCAACTTTCATAACCACAGCTGTGAGTCAAGTCCTCAAAGCTCGGCTTCCTCACCCCATAAAACACACACATAGAGCTTATTGTCTTGTTTCTCTAAAGAACCCAGACTGGCACCAAGAGGGTTCTGGAGGAACAGAGTGTAAGAGCAAGCCTTGGTCTGGGTGATTTCTGGAACTGGCTCTCTCATCCAAGTAGAGATGAAGACACAGATGGCGCTGTTTCCAATAATAGGGCACCGATCATCCATGGTGTGGTCCAGCGAGGGTACTGTGCAAAAGATCGCTACTAACTGTTCCCAAACAAGAAGCAAAGTCATGGGCAACTCTTTATATGACCCCTTCTAGCATGTTCAGAAAACTAGTAAGTATAATGAAATGGACAGGTTGTTTTGATCTCCCTGAACAGCAGAAAAGGCTCTGACATCCTCCGCAGAGAATTCCTTTCGCCAGAAGTTCTTGGCCTGCTCCTGGGCCAGCAAAGGCTGAAGCACCATGTGTTCTCAGGTGCCCAGCACTCATTTTTTCATCATTATCTGACCCAAAGTTGGGCGTGAACAGCACTCCTTTGTCAGACAGGAGCAAAATGGGCCTGGAAAGCACACCTGAGCTACATGGAGATGTGTCCCGATCCCCCATGTCCCCTGCTCCTGACTCTCAGCCTGACTCCACGGCCTCACAGATGGTGACTGAGTGGAAGGGAAGGTGCAGACCCCCATGAAAGAGGACCACCGAGGCACTGTACCCCGTTTCTGTCACATCCCCAGAGAAAGCTGTGTAACAAAATGGAACTTTAAAGAGCACACACCATTGCCCCTAGGGAGAGAGAGCCACACGAGAAGGGGAAGAACAGTGTGAACCCGCCTTACGTACAAACCCAGGTGAGATCTCTCTCTCCACAGAGCTCTGCTCCTGCTCATTCCCGTCCTTATGGAGATTCCACTCAGGCATATTTCTGGGTAATGTATTAGTGTGAGCTAGCTGCTATAACAAAACAGAAAGCCCAGATGTCAGTGGATTCAACTACTGAGTATTTCTCACATGGAAACCTAGGGAAGGTCAACCTGGAAGGGGCTTCATTTTTCACTGTCATTTAAAGACACAGTCTTCTTACAGTGGAGGAAAGGAGGGGGCATAAGGGAACTGCAAAGATAGTTTCATAAGTAGGCCTGGGGGAGAGCCACACCTCTGGACAACAGGATTTTCTGTTCATTTCTAGCTATACTGCAAGTGATGGGGAGGTGGGGATGGGGATGGAGATGGAGATGGAGATGGGGATGGAGATGGAGATGGGGATGGGGATGGGGATGGGGATGGGGATGGGGATGGGGATGGGGATGGGAAGGAGGGATTGAGAAGGAGAGGTAGAGGTGGAGGAGGTTATGTAAGAAACATCTGAGGGATTATTCCACTTGAGTCCCCACTTTCTAAACTGAAAATAAGGTCAGAGCACTGTGCCCCCCCGCACACACATGCAAGGACGCAGCAAGGGGAGGTGGTAAGACAAGCGGGCAGAGGGTGCGGTGTGCCCCCTCGCCTGCCCTCCCCACATAAGACCGGCTGGGAAACCTGCTGACATAGTGACAGCAGTCCATTTCTCTAACGTAAGGTCAGACTTAAAACTAAGCGTCTGTGTACATCTTCATCAGTCCAGCTGTGCTGCTTCCTTTAACCAACAAAGCTGTACTTACAACTGTCTGGGTGTCTGCTTTGATTAATTTTTAAAAGAAGTCTCTTTGTGCCCAACTGAATAAAATTCAGCTTAGAAAATATTTTCATTTGCATTTAATACCTATGACATAGATGTAATAAATATTATATAATATATATGTATTATGTGTATAACATGAACCAGGGAGAGGAAGGCGTGGGGAGGGAATGATTTTATCTTGGAAAGGCTCTCCTATTCTGTATCTCTGTGAAAGTTACAATCCCTTCCCAGCTCCTTTCTGTTATATCTTAACTCAGTCTCCCTCTGCAGATATTGATTTTAATTCATGACAAAAAACCTCTTTTAATGTTAAAACTCGACACTTTAACCTGGTCCAGCAGGTGTGAACTGTGGCAAACATGCTTGTTCTGTTTACCCCTGAGATATTCAGAGATGATCAAAGACTAAGTCGTACTTCAATAAACTTCAAATTGTCGTTTATTCTTCGACAATTCCATACAAACATTAACACACTCTGCCTGTTCCCCCCACCCTTACCGGTCCCCTCCCATCCCTGTTACCCCCGCCCCACCCCATACTTGTCCTTTTTCTAGAATCAATCTGTTGGTTTGGTTTCATGACTCACTTGGCTTAACCAGGGCATTCTGTGTGGCCACTGAATTGGGAGTGTCCACTGGAGCCCAGTAGGGCTACTAGTGGGTACAGCTGAAATCTATGATATCCTCTCTCCCTGAATCTAACAGAAAGTAACAGAGGATTAGGGCCCCTGAGCCCCTCCTCCATCTAGACCTGACCATGGATGGGACCATCCGTGGCAGACTCAGAGTGAGAGTCCTCAGCTGCTATGAGTGCATGGTTGCAATGGCCGTCCTAACTCAAACATGGCATTTCACAGCCTTCTCCCTGTCTTCTGGAGCTAACATGCCTTCTACCCCTACTGAAAGTCTCCCGGAACCTTCAGGGGATGCTGTAAATGTCTGGTTTTGATAGATGATGCCGAGGTAATGTGAAAAGCCAGAGGGAAGTGTAGTATTTAATAATCCAACTGGAAAATACCATATAAACACGAGTCCACGGGGTAGTGGAAGGCTGTGAACAAAAGCACGGTGCCAGAAAGGAGAAATTCAAGCTGTGGGTCAGAGTGCTTCAAGAGACTCACAGAATAACCCAGGCTAGTGCTGCAGCCCTTGATTGCCTCCTGGAACTTGAAGGTAAGACCCTGTTGCTGTAGATAGGTCATATTTCAGACAAGGGACTTGAAGCAGTTGAGCTGGAACTGACCTGAAAACTTTCTCCCCAAAGACTAACTCCCATGGTATCAGGAGACACCGTGCCGAGGGAGGAAACCTGTCAGTGATCCCACCCAGCTGCGAAGCCTGTGAACCACAACTAACCAGCGCAGCAATTATTTCTACTGGTTCAGTAGTGGCACTTTTATTTTGGGGGTAATCAACTGTCTAATCAACCTAAGGCCTGCTCAATGGACAGAATTCATGCGTGTACTGTAAACGTAGCCTAGTACGCAGGGTTGGTGAGGTCACAGACCCTAGAAAAGAATGGCTACTTTGCAATGTCCTTTCTTACTCTATTTAAAAATATTTTATTTGTTTTTTTTTTATATGTATGAGTATATTGTGTGCATGTAGGTAGGTACACCCATGTTGTGCAATGCCTGCAGAGGTCAGAAGAGGGCATTGGATCTCCTTGAACTGGAGTTACGGACAGTTGTTACCTACCATGTTGAACTAGGTAGTAATTGAACCTGGGTCCTCTGCAAGAACAGTCAGCGCTCTTAACTGCTGAGCCATCTCTCCAGCCCTCTTACTGTATTTTAAATGCTTAACCTTATACTCGCAGATAAGTGCACCTCTCACCTCTCATCAGAGAAGCTTCCTTTTCCCAGGAATGGAAAATATTACAAAGTTCCACAACTGGTCAAATGTAGAGAATAAGTGTCTCTGTGGTCCCAGCCTTAAGTGACACGTCTGCAATGCAACCTCCACACCCAAGGCTCGGGAAACATCATGAAGAGGAAGCAGAGATTTTTAAGATGCCTGCTGCTAGGTAACGCACTCTGGACACGACAAGGAAGCCGCATCCAACATCTCCACAGTGCAGTAGCCTAACAGGGTCTGCATAATGCATTCTAGACATCATAGGGAAGCTACTTTTTAACCTCTGTGCCTATAAAACAAGAAAGATAGACTAATGATGTCTAATGTCCTTTCCATATCCAATGTTTACTGAGCCCTGCTCCTGGCAGGTTGTCCTGGTGCTGAGAAGGTGGTACCCACCGGAAGGCCACATGCCCTGATGTGTGTGAAGGTGAGGCTGTGCTCACCTCTGGACAGTGCCCTGCTCTACAACCTTCTGCCTCTGACAAGGGTCCTGTCACGTGCCTTACAACCCGTTTTGTTTCTATTCTTTATGGAAAGAGTCAGAGCTATTGGGAATGTAGGATTCCCTGCAAGCATCAAGTCTTTGGTATAAACTATGTATTAGAGGAACTATTTAACTTGGTCTATGATAGCAAAGCAAAATATCAAATTCAAGTTCAACAACATCACTGCCTTCTGGTGTGACTGTTCATGAGGGATTTTTATGAATTTGGACATCAAATTGAAAGAACTATGCCCACTGGTTATAAATAAATAAATAATAAATAAATCCATATTCCAAGTGATTAGCATAGACTGCACTTCTGTTCTGATGAAGGCTCACATTAGATGTCTGCTCTGATAAAGGAAGCCTGTGATTACAGCATGTGACAAAAAGACCAAGGCCTAGTCCTCTTTCCAGGCTGTTTCATAGATCCCGTGTCACTAAAATCCTTGCCTTGGAAAACCAGATTTTAGAATATATTACTATAGTTTGATCCTTTCACAACAAACTGAATTCCCAAAAATTTCTGTGACATATGTTTTCAAAAATGCTTACACACAAGTAATAGAATAAGCCAAATTGCTGGTAGAGTCTAAGACTTCATTTTGTGTAAATGTGCGGACACGAGTTCGTGTGTACCACGTGTCGCGCAGCGCCTGCAGAGGTCAGAAGAGGGCTTTGGGTCCAATGGAACTGGGGTTACAGAGGTTGTGAATTGCTGGGCACTGGAACAGAACCCTGGTCCTCTGCCATAACTACTGATAAATTCTGTGTTTCGTGTTTCACGAGCAGACAAGAAAGGTTGAGGCCTATACAAATAGTAAGAGAAAATACTGATGTTTATCTAGCTTTTGTAATTTGATTTAAATATTTTAAAAATGCAATGCTGTAATTAAGCACTTGGACTGACAGGAGACCTGCAAGTCCATGCCACAGCAGTGCCCTGACCCAGTGAGCTCACTGTGAGCTCCACCTGCCTTTTTACAGTCTTTTAAAAAATAGCCCATAAAGGAACATTTATGTACATTAGTTCTAGAAGACTCATCACTTTACTCCCATTTTATGATCTGCTGCAGAGCCTGGTAGGTCAAATTCATGTCTCATTTCAACATGGTCAGCTGTGGAAGGACATGCTTAGAGATGAAGAGAAAATTATTTGAGACAATGTATAATGTCAAACGTGAGGGGGAAATCTAGGAAAATGAAGTGGGACCATTTATCCCCTAAAAACTACAATGACTAAAATTAAATTATTCCTTCTGTACTCAGGTATCTTGATTCTTGGTCCTATCACCAATTTAGTAGCCAAGTATTCACTCCCTGGAGGAGGAGGAACAGGGGAGGCGGGGAGGAGAAGAAGTAAGAAGAGGAAGAGGAAGGGGACGAAGAGGAAGAAAGAAGCAGGGACAGGAGCAAGAAAAGGGGAAGAAAGCATGAAGAGGAGGGAGGACAGGGACGATGAAGAGGAGGAGGAGGGAGGACAGGGACGACAAAGAGGAGGGAGGACAGGGATGATGGTGTGGGGGAGGAGGGAGGACAGGACGATGGTGTGGGGAGGAGGGAGGACAGGGATGATGGTGTGGGGAGGAGGGAGGACAGGATGACGGTGTGGGAAGAAGGGAGGACAGGGACGATGGTGTGGGGAGGAGGGAGGACAGGGACGATGGTGTGGGGAGGAGGGAGGACAGGGATGATGGTGTGGGGAGGAGGGAGGACAGGGACGATGGTGTGGGGAGGAGGGAGGACAGGGACAATGGTGTGGGGAGGAGGGAGGACAGGGATGATGGTGTGGGGAGGAGGGAGGACAAGATGACGGTGTGGGGAGGAGGGAGGACAAGGACGATGGTGTGGGGGAGGAAGGAGGACAGGATGATGGTGTGGGGAGGAGGGAGGACAGGGACGACGGTGTGGGAGGGGGGAGGACAGGGACGATGATGTGGTGTGGGGAGGAGGGAGTTCAGGGATGGTGGTGTGGGAGAGAAGGGTTTTATTTCTGGCTTTTGGATTTCAAAACCTTGGAATCAGAGGATTGGTAAAAAGACTAAGAAGAAAGAACTTGTATGAGTCCTAGGAAAAGCTCAAAGATCCCCAAACTGGCAGTGCTAGTAGGATTACATCATCAAGGAGGACACAGCTTAACCACCCAAGTCCAAACACGTTTAGGTGAGGCCACTCACCGGTTACGGGGGACGCAACAAGTTTCTTGAGTCCCGAGGTCTTCCTTCTCTTCCAGAGAAGACATTGTGTGGGGTAGTCTGTCTTCAGATGGTCCCTGTGAGTTCCCTGATACCGCAGAGCTCGAGAGAAGGGGTCCTCTGTTTTGGGGGCAGTAGAGAAGCAGCCCAGACAATTGGCTCTGGGGTGGGACTAAGAAGGACCCAGTGGTTACCCCTGAAATCAAAAGGAAGCGAGGTCCTTCCATCAAATGCTGATGTGGGAAAACGGCCACCGCACAGGCCAGATCTGCCTGCTAACAGTTGCCCTATTAAGTCTCTAATATGTGTGCTCATGTGTGTGCACGTGCATACACATGCACATGGGTGTGGGTGCCAGAGAACAGCCTCTGGTGTTGTGCCCCAGGCATAGTCCATCATCTTGTTTTCTGACACAGTGTCTCTCACTGGCCTGGAATCCCCCAAGAGGACTTCTCCGGCTGCCAGCGAACCCCGCAGATCCTGCTCTGTCTTTCTCCCCAGGGCTGGGATTACAAGGCATCACACCTGGCTTGGGGGCGGGGTGCATGTGTGCAAGTGCACATGCATGTGGAAGCCAGAAGTTTGTGCCTCGTCTTTTGAGACAGGCTCTCTCACTGAAACTTGAGCTTGCTTATTCGACCAGACTGGCTGCCAGCAAGCCTCAGGGACCCTCCTGTCTCCGCCTCCACAGCCCTGGCACTACAATCATGCCTAGCTATTTTATGTGGGTTCTCAGGACAGAACTAGGTCCTTGTGATTGCAAAGTCAGTATTTTACTGACTGTCCTATCTCCCCAGCCCTCCAGAATGTTCCTATCCAAAGCCAGGTAAAATCAGTGAGAACAAATTCCACATGGTCTGAAATCTTGTTTGCTTTATGACCCAGAAGGCATGACAGGGAGCAGAATCAGGGCATCCTACCAAAGCCTGTCTCCAGCCTCTCCAGGTCTCCGATCCCTCTTCTGCCATGGTCTTTGTCTGTATTGTGCATAGTTTAGTTGTTAACTGCCTGTCAGACCTCATATGATGACTTTTGCCATCTTTAGCACAGATTCAAACCCTTCCCTATCTGTCCTGCCTCCTGCTCCAGCCTGCCTGCCACTTCTTGCCCCATATCCCATTTCCTCCAGCTGTGTGCACACTGCTACCCGAAACCACAGTGCCCTTCTCAGTCTCCTGTTTCGTGCATGCATCAAATGCTCTCAAATATCAACTCACCTAGGAAACATTCCAGGACCTTTCTCTTTGCTTGTGAAATCAGTCAACAGATCAATTCCTTGACGCTCTTACCAAAGCACTTAGCACTCTTGGTCTATCAATGCACAGTACTGATCAAAGGGGGAAAAGCCATCACATCAGACAAAGTGTCAGAGTTAGTTAGCAAGCGCCGGATGTGTAAAGTTAGTGAATTCAGATGGGTGTACACAGGTCAGGAAGCCCTTGAAGAAACAGGTCCAAATTTTTAAAAGCGAGAGAAACTAATGATTTTTATAAATTGTGACCAGAAGCTGCCCTGAGGTTCAGTGAGAACACTGTCAGATCCCTTGGAGTATCTGGGACTGTAGATGTCAAGTCCATATCCAACCTTCTTGTACAGAGACTCCTTGACCATGTCCATTGCACTATTGAAAAAACCGCGTGTAGATGAATCTGTAATTGTGGGGTCAGGCTATACATGGTTTAGTTACCTTTACATTTTGGCAAATTTCTAGAGAGATATTTGAAAGGATTCGTGACAAAAAAAAAACGCAATGAGATCCTGAAAAATAAAGTTTGGATTATGTACCATAAATGGGGTTTTATTGGTCTGACTACTTCAGACATTTTTTTTTTTAGAAACGGTGCATATCTTCTGTTTCTCCAGAACCCTGTTGACATGTGTACTGAGGCAGGTATTTCTCTCAACTATCATGTCTCAGCTGTGTGAAGTGTATGTGTTCCTAGAAAAAGTTGTAAGCCTGTTTGTGACCTAAACATTTCATATATGTTATTAGCTCCTTACCACAGCTGGAAAATGGTGAGCATTCAGTCTCTCGGTGACCTAAACTGGGTTGGAGACTGAATCTGTTCACTTAGCTTTCTCAAAAGGTCCATAAACTGGCACAAGGCAGGAGCTGCACTCCGCAGACTTGGTACCAGAACTTGACCTGCACTGAGGAAAGTGAAGGGAAAGTAGATATGAAAAACACACACGAAAACTAAGCCCACGGCGGAGCCGTCAGCAAGGAACGCGACGTCGGCACCAGGAAACACTTCACCTGATACAGTGACAGAGTGGAAGGTGGACGGAACCTTCACATGCCTGAAGGGTGCTTCCCATCTGTTCCCACGCACAAACGGCTCAGGTCCTCTTCAGGGTGGGGGAAGGCATAAGGACACGGACCAGAGACCCCTGAGGAGGGCTCGGTCAAGGCAGCGTGTGGATCCAGAGACACCAAGGTCAGAAGAGCCATAGAGACTAGGGCATCGTCACGGCCTGCTCTGCTCAGGCCTCCTCGGTCTTAGACGTGCAGGGAAACAGGTAAGATGGGAGGAACTGCGTCTCCACATCACACTGAGAGTGAAGACACACCAGGAAAGCACGAGCCCCTGCCTCGTCTCCAAGGACGGTGGCTGTACTCAAAGCATACCAACTACAGAGATCAAGCTTTATTGTCAGGATTCACCACGTCAGCATCACCAGCAAGATTGGGCAGGCACAGCTCTCTGTCATGAGGACCTTCCAGAAAGGATTATCAGCAGGAAAGACGGGCCCGATCTTACGGGGTGGTAAGATCCCATGGGCCGAGGGCCCAGATGGAAAAAAGGGAAGTGAATGTCATGAAGCAGACATTGCCATTTCTGATTCCTGGCCTGCCATGGTGTGAACCAACTGCTCTGCTCCCCCTGTCACAAGTTGCTGAGCCAAAAGGAACCCTTCCTTCCCTTGTCTTTTCTGTCAGGTGTTAAAAGTGATGAAAGGCCTGCTTTATAATGTACCATCAGGACCCCGGGACTGTGAGGTGAAGGTGACTATCCGATTGTCCAGCAGATGGCCTCAGCTTTGCATCCAGATCATGGTATTTACCTAATCGAGGACAGCAAAGACTGAGAGGCTGGTAAAGAGGACAGAAGTTAGCTCACAGGACAGCCTGCCTCCGCCTTCGGAAGAACATAAAACAAATCTGAGTGGTATCAGCAACCAAAGAACTAAAAGTCACGGGAGAAGGGCTTAAAGCCGAAGGCTTTAAGGGGCAAGTGTGGGAAACACTGACTTTGACTGATCCTTCCCAAAGGATCAACCCAAAAACAGATTAGTTTAAGTAAAGTGCTTTAAAGTAAAAGGTTCTGGATGTTATGAGACAAAATTTTAAATGCTCCCTCTGGTCTTTGTGGCTCACATCTTTCTCCTTGCAGGTAACAAACTTTGGCCTTGACTCTCTGTGAGCTTACAGACAAGCCAAGTTTGGAGATTCACATTCATGGTGTGAATTTTATTTCTTCTAAATGTCAGCATTTCTAATGATGAAGCTACTTCTGAAACATCTCTGAAAAGCAAACCAGGCAGAAAGGTGAGAATCTGGCCATGCTTATAAGACATGTTTAGAGTATGTGTGTTTTCCTTTTCACTGGCCACTGCATCCAGGATCACGGATTTGAAATAACCCTCCAACAACTCTCTTTGTTACAAATTTATTTGGGTTTTAAGCCACCATTTTTTGGAAGTGGTTCATTTTCTTTACACAGAAAAGCAAGGAAAGTGGGGATGGAAGAAATTCATTGCATGACCTCCTGTGAACGGTCATCTAAAAATTGCTCTTCAAGGATGAGGTTAGGGAAGCACTAGGAGTTCCTTCGGCATCGGGTCTGAAGGTGTGTGTTATTATTTGAACCTGAAATGACCCCACAGTTCTATGTTTTAAAACTTGGTCCCCAGATGGTGATGTTATTTTGGGAGGTGGATTCTAATGGTGAGGAAGCAAGTCAGTGGGGCAGGATCCTTGGAGGTATGTTATCTCTGGTCACTTCCGGTTGCTGTATACTTCCTGATCAGCCTCTATGAAGGAAACAGCTCTCCTCTGGCCCACACTCCTGCCGCCATGATGCCTTACCCAAGCACAAGAGCGAATGAGCACAGGCCAAACTCTGACACCAAGAGGGAGAATAAATCTTTCACTCTGTCGTCTCTTTCAGTGTTTTGTGCCCATCCCCACGGAAGTGACCAATTCTCCTAGGAACCCCCTTTGGGCTGAGAAGGGGCCTCCTTAGGCCTCATATCTATAATAAGATACAATTTTTAAAAACGCCCTTTGTTTGGGAAACTTAAAGTGCTAAAATTCTTAAAGATAAGGAATGTGAGGGTGGCAGAAATGTACTGTACAGTATAATTAAGCAGCTCAGTGTTCTGTGCTGTCCTTCTTCAGCTCATTTATGCACTTAAGAAACTTCTGGAGTGGGTTAATTTGTATGGGGTTTGATTTCTAAGGGGAGTTATATAACTTGTATAACTGACTCACACAGCAAACTTAAATAACAAAGACTGAATGATGCTGTACTTTGTAACCCTTTTTTGCACTGTCCTGTAGAGTACTCAATATAACATAATTAAAAATTCATAATCTCCACTCAGGTTGCTCAGGGTCAATTTATCTCAGTCTCCAGGGGAAAAAATTAAAAGGAAAAGAACATAGTAGAAAATTGCATTTTAAAAATGACTGGACTTCTTCCAGTCTGGAAATCAGATTAATACAAACAGTAATTCTAACTATCAAGATGGTGCAATGAGCTGTGGCCTGTGAGGCCTCGGCTGCTACCGCTGCAATCTCTGGCTCTGTGAGTGGAGCGTCCGGGTCCCCGTGTCCTCGCAATGGAAAGGGCTCCATTAGGCCCACCCCTCAGAGTCACGGCTCCTCCCAGAGGGGCTGAAGCTTCCCACTGAGCTCAGTCTCTCGAGATCCCAGGCAGCTGAGTGTCACGGAAATATGGACATAGTTTCCCTCTGAACTCAGGGGCCGTCCATGTAGACACACCCACACACATGCACGCACACGCACACACGTACGCTAATGAGATGGCTTTCCAGAGTCTCTCCCTTAAAACAAGGCCCTGTGCATCGTGCTCCATAGCTGCTCTGTAGGATAATGGAAGACCGGGCATGAGCCCCCTTTTCACACCAGCTCTCGGCTTGTAGCTTTCCTAATATAGGCTTTCCTTAATGCATACAAATTGATGCCAAGATTTGGTCTTTGGGTGGTAGGGAGATGGCTCAGTCAGTGAAGCGCTTGCCACACAGAAGGAGGCCTTCTGTTTGAATCTCCAGCAGCCATGCAAAAGGTGTGGCTCCTGCATGTCACCTCATTGCTGGAGAAAGGGAGCAGTGGAGGCAAAGGGTGCCTGGGACTTGTTAGTCAGTTTCATCCAACTGGTGAGCTCCAGCTTCAGCAAGAGCCCTGCCTTAAAGAATCAAGGCAGAGGGGCTGCAGAGATGGCCCAGCATCCATGCACACACACATAAACAAGAACACACATACACACATGCACACACACAAATTGACCTCTGCTCTCTTACATGACTGTCTCCTGTTGTCTGAGTGACCTGCGGGGTCTGCAGCAAAGGGAGCTGTTACTGACCTGGGAAGATGGTCTCCCCAGCCTCTCCTGCCCAGCTGAACTGCTGTTATTTACAAATGTGCTTTGCTCATTCTTTACAGAGTTCATTTCACAGATTCACCTGCTCGCCGGAATTTATTTCTAAGCCCCCAAACAACACTGAGGGTCTTTCTGTGGGTACTGTGAGCATGTGTCAAAGGAACAAAGTGTGAGCCATGGACACCCAAGCTCCCAGTTGAGGCTGGGAACCGAACACTTTTGTAGAAGAGTCTTGCAGATCTTGACTATGAAAGGGGTCGTTCTAATGGTCTGTTTAGTACCACGCTTTTCACACTACCTGGTTTCTCTATCCATGGTGCTGAGTTTGCTGTTTAATAAGTCCCATCGTAGCACTGTTCTGCTCAAACAATGGGCTTGTCTTGGAAACAATGAGTTTTTCGGCCAAGAAAGAGTTTATTCATGAAGCAGCTAAGTGTGGAGATGGGGAGGGGTTCTCAGGCTGCTCTCCACCATGCACGCCTGTCACCATGACGTCCTTCCCAAGCACAGGGACCAGCTGGATACGGACTGGACTCCCTGAAACCGGGAGCCACAGTTCTATCTGACGTTCTCTGCCAGGTGATCATCTGCCCCCTGACTTATCCTTTCTTTCTCCTTTCCTAGTTGCCCTTCTGCATTTCTGATAGACACTCTCACCTCACATGCTTGCCCCTAAATCCCACAGATTCAGAAAGCACATGGTGCCATGTCTTTATGAGTCTGGCTCAATTAATGAGATGATTTCTGGTCCTATCCATCCTTCTTTCTGTACAGAACATATTTTACTCTTCTTTATAGATGAATAACACTCTATAAAAATGGCACATTTTCTTTAGTCATTCATCCATCCACACACAAACACGTCTATTCCATAATGTGGCTACTGTCAATAGACAGTAATGAGTGTAACATGTAGAGGCATCTCCAGAACACGTTGACGTTGGTTCTGTGGGATTTACACTCAGAAGCGGTATAACTGGATCACACAATTACTCTACTTTTCAATGTTTTAGGTAGGCAAAATATTGCTTCTGAAAGATCCATGCCATAATTCTTGACACCATGTAAATAATATTTACAGGCAGAGGTGAATAAGATTGCAGATTTGGGGCTGGAGAGGATTGCTCAGTGGTTAACAACACGTGCTGCTTTTGAAAAGAACCAGAGTTCAGTTTCCAGCACCCATTTTGGATGGCTTACAACCACCTGAAACCCCAGCTCCAGGGGATTTGATGGTCTTCTCCAGCTTCCATGGGCACCTTCACTGTCATGCTTACCCCACACATACACATACTTTTTTAAATAAAATATTTGTTAAAGATTGCAGTGTAGCTGTGCATCAGCAGGCCGTAAAATGAGTGGGTTGTTATCAGGTGGGTTTGTATAGGAATGAGGGCCCTGAGAAGTGGGAGAGAAGACAGAGGGGAAGGAGCAGAAAGGCAGCCACACACGAGGGACCCTGCAGGACGTGGCTGCCTGGGAGAGGAAGAGGACCACAGGGCAGAGGGCAGGGGCTGGAGATGCATTATGCACCAGAGCCTTCGAGTGGGACACAGCTGATCCCTGGGTTTCCTCCTGGAGAGACTAAGTTCAGACCACTTATCCCAGAGCTGTACAATCAAGAATCAATAACACTCCTAGATTTGTGATCACTTGACTCAGCACTAAGAGGAAGCTAAGCAGGTGGTTACAAACAAAATTCTTTCACTATTCATATGAGACTTCTGTTTTTCAGTACAGAAAACCTGCCTGGCTGAAATCAGGGGAAGGGGCTCTCAGCGTTGCTGGGCATTCCCGGGTTACTGTTACTGTGTCTGTTCTCTGTCTTTATTTAACCCCGTCATCATCATAAAAGATGAAGGCAGGCAAACTCCAAAGGGGTCCTCAGTCACTCTGAACTCACCACCCCTCTCCGGTTTCCATCACTGCAGCTCCCCCGTCACCATAAATGAGTAGCCTTTGCAAGCTTCCTGCTCCCAAACCCACCAGATAGACTGAACCGTGTGACCAGTGGGCTAGCGACATGTCTGCTTGGGTTCTTGTCAACAAAAACGTTATCAGAAGGGAAAAAAATTAAGCAATGTGTTTTAAGAGCATGGAGACCTTTTCCTTGACATCTGGAGGTCAATCAAACAAGGATTTATCGAGATCCACACGCTTTGGTTTATGAACTGCTCACACCCATGGATTCTATCCCTGTGGAGAAGTTTCAGCTTCAGTAGCTGTGGAGCATTGGGAGGCTGCAACCTAATTCATTTGATAACTGCAATTACAAATCTGGGCTGTGCCAGCTACACAATTCAAAAGCACTGCATGGAGAGTGAATGCTCGGAACCTCAGGCTCTGTCAAGGAGCTCCCGAGTGATTTTAAAGTAACAAACTGCTTCCATTGAAAAAGCTGCAGTGTTTGTCATTTATATGTGTGGGCAAGATTTCATCCCCCAGTTTCTTGAAGGCTCCTGAAAAAGCTCACAAAGCTGTAACTGGAAACCAATTGTTACAACAAAGGAAAGTACCCGACATTGCCTGGCATTTGAGAGTAGTTCTTGGGTGAAGTGGGGTACAGTCCCCCTACTCTGAATATCATGGCAGCTAACATGACAAGGGGAAGCTGGGGCTGCAGAGATGTCTCAGTGGTTAAGAACACTGGCAGTTCTTACAAAAGACCCAGGTTCAAATCCCAGCACCCACATGAGAGCTAACAACCGCCTGTAACTCCAGTTCCAGAGAATTCAACACACTCTTCTGACCTCTACGGGCACTGCATGACACAGGTGCACTTACACACACGCAGGCATAACACTCACACATAAAATAAAAGTAATAAATGAAAAGAAAGTAAAGGGAAAACTGTACTGCACAACAATATCAGAAAGGTTCACTTTCTCCACCAATTCTATTGTTTTGTAAAAGAAACTATACTTGTCATTTTTCAAAAATAAAATGTCATGGGCCCCAGTGTTCAAGAAGATTTTGTGGCATATGCATGCAAGGGAGAAGTGCTGGTTAAATTCATATTCACTTTGTAAGTGACCATCTGCTCAGTGAAGGGCAGACCTTACATTAACTCTCTGTTCATGAAGTCATGTCTCCAAGCCGCCAAGCTATGAGTGCACAGCTCTATTGCTCTCTGATGATCTAACTTTCATAGATGGGAGATAATCCAGAAGCACAGAGAACTGGTGTGCTCTTCAAAAGAGAGATTCACAAATTGGTTTTGAGAATTCATTACTAAATCTCTCATTAGTATCTGAGTGTCGTTATTCCATCTGGTGGACTAAGCATATCTCCAGGTGTTTGATGAAACAGGCCTGGCAGATAAAAACATCTCATTCATCTACGGAAGTGTAGCGGAGTAACCGAAAAAAGACAAATTTCATCATGAGCACAACTTTAAAGCAACGGTGATAGACATTAACTTTAAAACTATTTTTGAAACTTCCTTGGCAGCTACCCACAAGTTTCATGTTCTGTGTGAAGGAACTGTTCTGGAATAAGTAGCTTCTTATCCAGCAGCCCTGGGCATGCACTGTAGAGATGTCAACAGTCCTGAAGATGCTTGCTCTGCTGTTTCTTACCTGTGTGACTCAGGCTAGTCAACGGGCACCATCCATTTCCCTGGCCTTGATAATTTTGAGGACTGGGTAAGTGACCCACATGAGTCCTCGTAGACTGACCTCAAAATTTTGCTTGCATTTCATTAGCTCTCTTTTCAAAAGTCTCTTGAAGCAGAGGCACAGGATGACAAGACTTTCAAGCATAATTTCCACCATGAAGTACCAATCTTAAATTAAAAGGAAGACAAGGAAGACAAAGTCCAAAGAATAATAAATGTTTCTGAAGACCTCACTACATCATGAACTCCCAGAACAAACTGTTCCATCAAACCCAATCTGAGCTTTCTGTTGCTATGACAAAACACTGACCAAAACCAACTTGGGGAAGAAAGGATTTTCCCTCTAACAAGTTCCTAATCAGAACCCACCACTGAGGACGCACATCAGGAACTCAAGGCAGCGACCGGGAGGCAGGCCTGGAGCAGAGATCTCAGAGAAACACTGCTGACTGGCTTGCGTGACCTGTTCATCACCCACTTGCCTAGGGATGGTAATGCCCACAGCGGCCTGAGCCCTCCTACGTCAACCAGAAATCAAGAAAATACCCCACAGACACACCTATAGGCCAATCTGACAGTGAACATTCCCTAACTGAGGTTGCCTCTGTCCACGTGTCACCAGTTTGGGTCAAGTTGACAAAAACTAACACACCCATCAAAGAGACTTTCCAGTTTTATGGACCGTGACATCACTTTGTTTGATAAGTCATGTGGAGTCATACTTCCAATATTTAAAACAAAACAATTTTACTAGTTTTGGCTTATAATCAAAGGATCCATTCATTAAAAGAAAGCAGTAAGCTATTTTCAAGGCCTACTTTTTAATTTGAATTATGTTCTAAAGGACCCACAGGCTGTTAGGAAGGAAAAAAAATTTTAAGAGCTTCATAATGGGTTCTGCTAGTTGGGGCTTTTGGGGATTGTCTATCACAAAATCAATGATTTGATCTTTAATGTAGCTAAAGGGTTGGTTGTTTTGTTCTGATAAAAATCAATAAATTTAATTTCCTAAGAAGGTAGACTAATAAAACAATATTTCAAATATAGAAGAAATAAAAGATAAAGCTGAAGGAATCCTGAGGCAAACCCACAACAAAGCCTTTGAGACACTGATCTGGAGCAGTGCTAAAGACTCAGAAATTTCCTGCGGATGTCACTGGCCAAACAGCCGTGGAGATGGCAGAGGACTAAACAGAAGGCTCTGAGCAAGGGCGGACAGCAGGACGCAGTGCACAGCACAGAATGAAAGCTAAGCTTAGATTCAAAAAACTTTCCAATTTCAAAGGAAAGAGGATCAAGACAAAAGAGAAAAGGAACATCGAAGAAGTAGGTCGACTTCTAATTACTAATAATTACAGGAAAAGCGAGCAGAAGGGCACATCCTGTGCTCAGAAATGAAAAACCTCTACTGTAGTTGAAAAAAATGCTTCAGGGAAGTAATAATTCACTATCTCTCGGTGGCTTTTAAAATGCTTTCTGGATGTTGGATAATGACTAATCTTGGTGGAAGCAAAATTGCTGAATTCAAGGAAAGGTGGAGAAGACAAAAGGGTCAGAAACGTGAGGGGAAGGAAAAGCTAGCGCTCTAATTCCCTGAGCTACCTCTCCAGCCTAGGAGCTTTCTTGCTGAAAAAAAAAAAACAACAACCTTATTCTAAAATTTCAAAAAACTCCATCAAGTTTAACATAAATTAACTGAAGACCATATCAAGAGAATAAAATCAGATTATCCATAAAAAAAAAAAGAAAATCTAGTCTGAATAAACCCACCCCACCCCATGGCAACGAGAAAGAATGAAGTTACAGGGGACTCAGAGTAGGTGAGTGTGTGTGTGTGTGTGAGTGTGTGTGTGTGTGTGTGTGTGTCTGTGTTGGTGTGTCACGTGTGGAGACCAGTGCCTGCAAAGGCCAGAAGAGGGCGTGAGACCCCCTGGCGATGGACCCTGACATGGTAAGTGTGAGAGCCGATTCCACTTGAGTCTCCTGGAAGGTCCTCTCTCCAGACTCCAGATCTGGACTACAGTTTGACTCCACGGAGGGTGCTTGTCTGGCATGGGAAGCCCCAGCACAGCTAAAGTAAGCAAACGAGTGAACAAAGACGTTCCTGGCTAAGGAAGAACTCCTGCACTAAAAAGCGTATGCCTAGGTTATAGCTGTGCATCCCAGCGGGAGACCTGTGACTTGAAACTGCCTTTCACTAGCAGGCAAAGGACTGAGGAGGCATGTCTAAGTATTCTGGAGAAGAAATAAATTTAGACATGAGGATGGATCATGTAAGGGGACATGATCGAAAGCTGGAAATGAGCTTGAGCCCTGTGTGTGAACCAACTTACGAGGAAGCAGGGACTGTCTGAACCTTCTTCGGGGAAAGTGACACTTATTAGACCTGGGTCCAGAAGCTCATGCCTGGAAACGCCACTGTTTGAGAGACAAGTGTTGGAAGAATGCAAGGCAGTGGCCAAGGAGTGGGAGAAGGAGCATTGCTCACAGATCCGCGAACCCTTCCAGTGCTTGACATTCCAGACATCACAAAGGAAACCAAGAGGCTGGTCAGCAAGGGGAGGAATAGTCCAGTCCTTCTGGGAAGAGAAGAAGATTCTCTAAGCCACTAAGTGCCATTGCATTTGATTCATTTCATGGTCAGTGCTTCTAGTCAGGGTGGCTGGTCCATGTCTTTAACCTTAAGAAGAAGCAAGAGAGAGACTAGGCAGCCTGGGTCCATTGAAACTTGTGTTATAATTTGGGACAAAACCTTTCTCTATCAATCAACATGTCTATATGCTAACTTGAAGGTAATCTGAAACAGGTCAAGGCAGCCCAGGAGACAGCCATAATGTGTAGCTGGAGAAAACGATAGTTTTCATCCCATCCAGTGCCCATTAGACATCCACCAGCCCAAGTGCAGAGTGGGAACTAAGTAAGTGACCTTGAAGCCTCTGAAAAGTACTCTAGTGCCTGTTACAGCACATGGCAGATGTGCCGAAGCTACTGAGTGATGTATACACTGCCCAGCCGTGTAACCACCAGAATTAGTGGGGATTTTATTGTAACATTTTTATAAATTCTTTCAGAATTTCATACCTGGATACAATGTGTATTTAATATATTCACCCTTGACCTCCAACATCCCCAACTCCTTGGGTAATGTTCTTTTGTTTTTAATTTCTAGAAATTCAGTTAGGTGTTCTATATTTTCTTTAGGGCACAGGTGAAGGTCCACTGGGACTGTAGAAGAGTAATAGAAAAATGATGAAAAGCTCTTGGTGCCTGAGAGTGGGAAAGGCCCAACGTCAGGGTCTGGGTGGCCAGTACCAGGTGTGGAGTTGAGACCTTAGCTGGCCATCAAGGGAGGCAGAAAGTCCATTCTTGAGACTCAGTCCTCCTAAAAATAGAGACTGCAGATGACAGAGACCTCCCCTGTCCTTATCGTAAGTTGAACAGAGGCAAAGTCCCTGCCATGCACAACTTGAGACCTCAGGAGAGAGGACGGTGGAGGACGCAGCCACCAGGGGAAGGCTGACATGCTGCCTCCATCCTGCAACCTGCCTCACCATCGGCCCACCATAGGAGGAGGATGGAACCACGGCTCATGGTTGGGGACCACAGCTGTAGCTCACAGGAAGAGACTACAACTCCAGGTTCATAGGAGGGGACCACAACTCTGGCTCATAGGACAGGACCCCAGGTACAGTTCACAGGAGGGGACCACAGTTCAGGCTCTATGCAACAAACAGAGATTACAGTTACTTGCTGACTTGAATTTCTTATTAGAGAGACATCAATGTTGGAAAAAATCAATTTTTGCATTTGCTAAAGGAACTAGATTTAGTATTTTCTTTTCCATGCTCAGGGATCCAGCTGACTTGGTTGGTTGGTTGGTTAGTGGGTGGGTTTGTGGGTGGCTCTTTTTGAGACAAGGTCTCCCTATAGCCCCAGCTAGCCTGGAATTTGCTAAGCAGTCCAAGCGGGCCTTAAACTCACAGAGATGTGCGGGCCTCTGCCCCACATGCTGGGATTAAAGGTGTGCGTCACCAGGCCCAGATCAGCAGACTTTCTGGTGTCTGCTGTTCTCCCATCTTCCTCCATGGCCCGGACAAGTGATGAGATGTCTTCCTACTGAAGTTTTAAGTCCTTGTGGTTTAAAAAAATGTTTTTCCTTGCTTAAGTTGGCTGATTTCTTTTTTTTTTTGTTATTGGGGCTTTGGGGGTGGGGGTTTGGTTTGCTTGTTTTTGAGACGGAGTCTCTTAGCTCAGGCTAATCAGTAACTCGATATTTAGCTCAGGCTGGCCTCAAACTCCCCATCCTCATGCCTTAGATTCCCAAGTGCTGAGATTATCGGTATGCGCCACCAGGTCCAGGTTGGTTCCATGTTTCTGCAAGATTCCTCTTCTAAATGCTTCAGATATACACCGCTCCATAAATCTTTTATAATTCTCATCAGTCTCCAAAAGACCAGGGCTTGATAAGTAGGTAGACGCCAAGAGACAGGTACCTGGTGATTCTGAGATAGACCAATAGTCAGTCAAAACACAGCTTTCCAGTTCATATACATTTTTTGTGTGGAATTCAATTCCTTCCCCTGGAAGGAAGAGCAGATTCCCTTTTCTTCGTTCTTCGGGCCTACCACCTCATTGTGGGCAGAGGGTCAGAGCATCAGCCCCACACATGCTCCTTCCTGTCCAGGGAGGACCCAGGCCACCACCTGGCATGGGACTTGGGCGGGTGTCTGTGGCTTGTAGTTGCCATAGCCTGGGCCAGGCTGCCCACTGTAAGCAGTACCACTGACTCGCTGATGTCACTTTCGGCCAGGTGCAGGGCCTTGCAGATACTGGAGGGTAGAGAGGCCCATGTACAGCCGTGTGGTCAAGTTTTACTGGGCTCTGGGCTGCGCTGACGTTGGGTGTTGCCCCCTCTGCCCTGATCCTGCATCCCTATGGCCAGCCACAGTCCTGTGCGCTCTGAGGCAGGTGGCTGGGGCGGATGTGAGCAAGCCCAAGTTGGGGTGGGGTGGCCCTGTTGTGTTCAGCTCTGTGCACTGCCTTGCTGGGCTTCTTGAGTTCAGAATTTGAGATCAATATAAAAGCATATAAGGTCAGAAAAATATTTGTCCTGTGTGTTAAGGTCCCTCACAGGAGCCAGCTCCCACACAGCCTCTCGGGAGTCAGTGCCGGGGCCTGCCTCGTTCCTCTGTCTTCTCTCCAAGGCAGAACATGTTGGCTCTTGCCAAGCCCGAAGTTCAGAGTTTTGAAATCAATATAGAAGTCTCCTCAAAGGGCAGCACATGTTCTGGCACTGGCTGGTGGGGGTGGTGAAGCTGGAGGCCGCAGACACCTTGAAGCTCTCATGGGTCGAACTCCGACCTGGAGATCTGAGGGCATCGCTGAGGCCGAAGGATGGCTGGGTGTGAGCCAGCACTGCTGCTGCCCAAATTCGTGGGTTGCTTTTCTAAATGGCCCGAGAGGACCCAGAGTGAAAGGACTCATTTAGGTTTGTCCTCGGTAACATCAGGGGAGGAAGACGGGTTTCCTTGCCAACAAAATGAAAAAAATACTTTCTCAAGAGTAATTAGAAAATAGACAGGAAAAGGTAGAAACACAAAGTTCGAAGGACCGTGTGGAGCAGGAAGAGATGGTGACCATGGCAGCAACTAACAGGTGCGGGTGGGAATTGTCTTGCTGTAAGATCCACCAGGGCTCAGAGTTAATATGCAGAATGAAACATGCAGTGGATGACTCCACCAGCGTCCAGACACTGAGGAGAGCAGAAGTCAGCACGGCAGCACCACTAACCTAAAATCCAAAATGGAACTGCTCCAGTGAAAACTCTCTAAATTTCCTCAGAGTGCTGACCAGCTGAAATTCTGCATCTAATATGTGACTGCAGTTGAAATACAAGTGTCCTGAAAACGGTGTATAAAATTACCTTCACGACCTGTGAATGAGATGCTCGAAACACAGAGTTACACATTTAGACAGAGCTCTTCTCTTAGATGCCTCGTTCATGCAAATATTCCAAAATAGGAAAAAAAAATCTGAAACCCAAAACTTGCTGGTCTCCAGTGTTTCACCTAAGATCTGTGGAACCTGTTTGTGATTGGACTTGTGAGTTCTGATCCAAGAGTTGAACATGTATAAATGCTCCCCGAGCTCCACCTCAGGAAAGTGATACTGGGCCCTTGAATTGTTCAGAGCAGTGGGACCCGCCACTTTGTAATGATTAATTTGTGTAAGGCTGGGAGGAAAAGTGGCAAGGTGCTCCCAGCCAGCAGAGAAGACGGTAAGTGCTAATCTCAGGAGAGAAATGGGCAGGTATTTAAGGCAATGCGTGAGAGTCAGAAATTTCTTGAAAGAAAATTCCAGTGTGAGGGCTGAGTAGAAATACGAGAATAACCGAGTGGGGACTGGGACTGATTTGTGCAGGGTTAGCAGTCTTCAGCAGACTTCATACTTTATCTGAGGAGTTTCCCAGGAGTGACCTGAAACCAGCAATTCTATGATGAAGTTTAGAGATGTCTGGAACACTGAAATCACCACCTCCACCTTTATGCCTACAGTGATTTAGGTAGCCTATCATTTACATTTTCAATGACAGATAAGACAGAGACAGAGAGAAAGGCAATAGCAAGGTTTAAATGTAAAAGGTTTGGAAAATAGTGGTGTCATCAATATACTGAATATTAGAAGGGATTGTGTTGAAGGGATACGAGCTCAGATTTAAGCATGCTGAATGTGAGGTGGTGGATTACTCAAGGAGAAGTTTACGTGGGCTGTTGGAATCCTGGGCCAGAATCCCTTGGTGTAGGTGGATTTTACGATAGCAATCAGTTGGAACTCAGTGTCAGAAACTGGTATTTAAAATTTTAGGATTCTACAGGGGAAAATAACACAGATAGCAGTGGATCCACATCAACCAAAATTGCTGGGGGAAACTCTACTGCAGGAAGGAAAAAGGCTAGACTCCCGAGGCCAGGGACGTATTTGCGTCGTATTAAGAGGGGAGAACAAAGACATCAGTAAGGGTGCTTTGAAACACAAGGAGATAGGCGTGATGAGAATTCACCAAAAAGGCAAAGAGAGGAAAGACTGGAGAGATCTCGAAGCAGTTTGGAGATAGAAGACAGCCATACAGAGCTTCCCGTTAGCACCAGTTACATACAAGAGACATCTCTCTCCCCGACAGCTGGAGAGAGGATGATCCTGCTGTTTAAGGAATTCCGGGAGAAAAGCACCATCCCTGTCCCACTGTGCATGGCTCTCCCCGTCTTCTGCATGGGTCCTCACAGTATCCACATGCTAGGAAAACGTGTGTGGGTGGGAAAAGCACAGGACCGAGTGGGAGCAGAGAAGCGTACGCCTTCGCTTCAGGTCCTATAGACCACTCCTTAGTCACATGCTGCAGCTAGCTAATTAAAATGTGTCCACAGCTAGTGAGCATGATGAAAAGCCAGTGTTATGAAAGAGACCTCAGGGTCTCTGCTCTGAGGCGTGACTGGCACTGGAAAAGTAGCCTAACCCAAGCTAAGTCTCACTGGGTGACAGCCCTAAAACTTGGCAGGCAAGTCTAATGTCTGTTTTCTAGATGCCAAACCAAATCCATCTCAGAGCCTTGTTGGATCTACCTGAAACACGGATTCAGAATCGAACCATTCGTTTTGTACCTGCTCTCAGCCTACTGACTAGGTCTAAGGCCCCATTAGCTCTCCAGATCACTGCACAGTCTTCTAACTGGACTCACTGCGTTCTTGCCCCACAGTATATTTACTTTCAAACAGTACCCAAATGATCCTCCTAAGCTGTCAGTTACAGTGTCTCATCCCTTCGCACTAGACTCGCTGGTTTTCCACCCACTGAGAGTCCATCAGGTGCTACCATGTCCCACAGGCTCCGGACTCTTCCTTGGCCTCCTGACCTCCCCTCCTTCACTCCTGTGCTACTTACTGAGATTTTCTTGCCTTTTCTCAAAACATCAGAAATACCTCCAAATTAAAAACATCTGTTATTGTGGTTTCTTTTCTCTAGAACATTCTCCTCTCAAATGTCCACTCAGATGACTCTCCCATGCAAAAGTCGATCCTGACCTTCTTAACACTGACCAGCACTACCACGCACTCTCTAGCCCTTTATATGACATGACTTTTAAATCTTCCCCATGTCTAGCACCATCTAGTCTACTATATAATTTATATACTTATTATATTGGATACTTACTGTACATATCTACTAGGACAAACAAGTTCCTCAAAGGCCTGGATTTTTGCTTTGTCCCCTAATGATTTCAAAGAGCTTTGGACAATCAGGTCCATTTTTAAACCTCATGTAACCAATCAAATTCCATCTGAATGAATAAAAGACAAACAACTGCGTGGTGACTGGATTTCAGAGGGGCCACTACTTAGGAGGTTATTGTAGGGTTCATTCAATACAGAAAGCATTATAGAAAGAAGCGGACATTCAAGATGCAGCTGGGAGATATTTATGTCAGTATGTAAGATGAAAGGGAGGGGTGTGAAGGTTAAGAATCAGAAGATCACATGATCAGCTGGGTGGCCAGTTGCACCTCAGAGTGACTGAAAAGGGAAGGAAACCAATTAGGGATGTGCATTAGTTACTTCTCTGTTGTGTGATAAAACACTGGCCAAAGCAACTTACAGAAGGAATAGTTTATTTGGCTTACAGTTCCAAATGCACAAGTCCATCATGGTGGGGAGGCATGGCAGCAGAGGTGGCTGGAATAGAAAACCAAGTCCTCACACCTTAAGGTAGGCACAGGAAGCAGAGAACTACTAGAATCTGGCAGGGCTTAAGAACTCTCAAAGCCCAGCCCCAGTGACGTGCTTCCTCCAGCAAGGCCACACCTCCTACAGCCTCCCCCAAACCAGCTGGGAACAGTCCGAATACTTGAAGCCTATGAGGGACATTCTCATTCAAACCGTGGATCAAGAGTGTCCCATTCAGGAATAACCACTCTGTGGTCCCTTGTTCTCTGCACATTGGCCGATTGTGGGTTTCAGGAGGTGGATAGATGGTAAGAGCCAGAGATCGTGATGACCACAAGGAAACAGTCTTCCAGACAGCGGGTCAGCTATTTATATGCACCCAAAGCAATAGTGACAGCAAGTACAAGTCCCACACAAGCTCAAACCAGACAAAATCCCAGGATAGACATAGGGAAGTGGGTCAGAAATCCCAACCCTGCATAAGGAAATTTTGGCAATTGATGGCTTCTGGGAGGGGGAGAGAGTGTCTTTCTGTTACTCTAAGAAATGCTTCTGATAACCATCTTATAAAGAGAAGAGTTATATTTGGGCTCCCAGTTTGGGAGATTTGAGTCCAAACATCACTCCATCTGTCACACTGCTGTGGGCCTGTGGATCAGCAACACACCACGACAAAATGTGAAGCCGCACAGGAAGGAGAGCGATGGGCTAGGTCCCTCTGCTTTCAATGATATGACCTGGCGACCTGAACATCTCCCACTGAGCCTCACATTCCCAACACTGCCAAGGCTGTGGACCCGACTTTAACATCTGAGCCTTCACTATGTGTGAAACCATAGTGAGTCCCTTGGAATTTAAATACAGTGGCAATTAAATTCTCATAATCATCCAATCAAATCTGACCCAACTACAGATTTTTCCACATAAGAATAATAACAATAACAAAGCTACCAGGAGGGAGATAAACCTCACTGGGCAAAGTGTTACATAAACATGAAGACTGACTTTGAGCCCCAGAACACACATGAAAGAGCTTGACATGGTGGTACACACCTGTAATCCCAGCAGTGGGGAGCTGGAGCAGATCTCTAGAGTTCATAAACCTTCCAATCTATCTTTCTTGGCAAGTTCCAGGCAAATAAGACACCTGGTTGTCTTCTGGCCCACACGATGCATGTGCACCTGCACACATAGAGCGCATACACACACACACAATTGAAAGTGGCAAATAATATTGGTCCCGTGCCACCTCTTGGGCAAGGAACAGGGCAGGTTTCTAGGACTGACAGCAGCACCAAGTGATAGTGTTTTAGTCTCGTGAGACCTAAACAGTAACTAGACTATTGAAGGAACATCCAAGAAATGAGGAAAGGAACACTCTGCAGCCGCTCTCCTCCCTCTGGCCTGTGAGCTGGGACCATCTAAGAGGCATGTGCCCCAGGCCGCGCTGACAAACTGCACGGATGGCTCTCATTGCTCAAAGCCTCCTTCAGCCCTGTCCTCTCGTGAAACCCCCTCTGTATCACCTCTACAATACCACCAACTGTCACTAGCTTCTGCTTCAACAAGAAGGTACCTCTCTCTGCATCAGGTCAGGCTGAATAGCAAGCTAAATTCTATGACGCCCCTGTCTTAGTCCATCTTATGCTTCTGTAAATAAAACACCACAGACTGCATAAGTTAGACACCATAGAACTTTATGTGTCTCAGTTTTGGAGTCTGAGCGGTACCTGATTAAGGGACTGCAATGTGAGGGCTTCTTGCCACACTAAAAAGCGCCATCATATGGTAAAAATAGATCTGGGCTGTCGGGGAAGGAGGCCAAACCTTTCAGAACGTCTGTAATCAACCCACTCCCACAGTAATACCCTTAGGCCACTCATCAGAGTGGCACCCCTTGACCAAAGCCCCCATGACCGAACCCCCCCGCCGGTTCCACCTCTTAGTAGTTATGCTGGAATCTAAGCTCACTCCGGAAGTCAAGCCACAGCACCCTCACTCCTCAGAGTGAGCTGTTGGAGCTGTTGGAGCTGGAGAGCCCACTTTGCTTTTCAACCACACTTGCTAATCTCTGAGGTTTGCAGATAGATTATTCTGAGTCCCTGGGAGTTTTGCTTCCCCTGTAGGAACAACATTAGCATCTTTCTCCAGAGCTACCACGAGTTTCAAGTCCCAAAGTGCTTTAGTCATTTCGACCATCCTTCCCACTTACCTGGAACCTCCATCATTGCACTGCACACCCAGTGTTAGCAAGCTAGCTGATACCCCCCTAAACAACAAGAAAACATCTATTTCTAGTTTGCATGCAGTCCCCACACCAGATGCCAGGAGTGTGCCCCTAAGGACAGCAGAGGCGAGGACAGTTCGGAAGGGCTCTGTGGGGAGCAGTGAGGCCTTGGAAGCTTGTTCCAGCTGCCGGCACATCAGCAGTCATGCTGCAGAGCAGATGATCTAGTCCCAGGACATTCTTCCCTTGGGCTGTGTGAATTTCAGGATTGAAATATCTTGTAGAACAAAAATAGATTTGGAATAAAATGAATAAATTTGGCTCTAATAGCCTAATAAAACATGTTGCATTATCCTTTTACCAATTTTTACATAAAGGAAATACCACTGTCAACCCACCCTAAACATTTCAGAGGAAAAACATTTACCTGGCTTTTGGCGTTTCTTGTGAGTTTATTAGAGCAGTTTGGAGGAGCACTCAAAATAAATGCATTACATTTTATTTCCAAACAGAACTTTAAACTCCTGAATGTCCAGGCATGGTAGAGCACAACTTTAATCCCAGCACTCAAGAGGCAGAGGCAGGCAGATCTCTGTGAGATCAAGGTCAGCCTAGTCAAAATAGTGAGTTCCAGAACAACTGGGGCTACAGGGAACTCAGTCTCAAAAAAAAAAAATTAAATTTAAAAAAATCTTGAAGGGCAAAAAATAGTTTTTTATCCCTTTACAATTTAATCAGCAATTGGAATGAAAATCCTTGGATTATAAATTTTTTTTCAGTTCATAATAAAAGACATTTGGCACAGGTATATGCACATGTCTATGAGTGTGTATACCACATGTGTGAGGGTGTACACAGAGGCTGAAAGAGGGTACCCAACTGCCTGGACTTGCAGGCAGTTATGGTCACCTGATGCAGGTGCTAGGAACTCAACGTGGGTCCTCTAGAAGAGCAGGCAGCAGTCTTATCCATGGAGCCACCCCTCCATCCACTGCGCCCCTTTCTGAAGACTGTATGTTTGTTAAAAGGGCAATGGATGTGCACATGGGCACATGGAAACAGATCATAACCCAGGAAAGGCCTTGCTGCAAGTCAGGTTTTGCCGTCCTCATTGCTAGGTGTGTCGAGAAAACCAAGCATTTCAAACCATTCTTTGGAACCTTCTTTCCTCAGAGTTCCACTACTTCCTGCTGGAATGATTTTTACCTAATCCAGACACCAAAATCAATTTTATATATTAAGATCATTTAACACTCACTCAGCTCGTTTATAATGTGAACATGCTTACTAAGCCGTGGGCTCCTTTTGTGTTGTTTTGGTTTTGGTTTTTTGACAGGGTCTCCCTAGCCCCAGCCTGCCTAGAAGTCACTATGTAGACAATACTGGCGTCCAACTCACAGAGATCTGCCTACTTCTGCCTCCTGGAACTGGGTTAAAGGCACGTGCACTACTACGCCTGGTGCTGAGCTCCTTTTGAAAGCTAAACATATAGCTTTAAACGCTCCCAGTCCTTCCTCTGACCCAGAATGGTGCGTGCGTGTGTGTGTGTGTGTGTGTGTGTGTGTGTGTGTGTGTGATGAAAATATTAAGTGCTAAAACACAGTGATCATTGGAAACAGCAAATCATCCCATTTGTGTTGCAAACAACAGACGGGATTAGACTGATAAAGCTGTTTGTGGTTGTGTGTGCTGCTCTGGGTGAGTTAGGGGCAGAAAATCCCCTGATAAGAACAGTTCTGCTCTTCTGTTCCCAATTTGTTTCCAGTAAAGAGTGAGCAAGACTCACTCTTAGTTTGAGAGCAGTTTTGGGAGCACCAAAAGCTAAACATATAGCTTTAAACGCTCCCAGTCCTTCCTCTGACCCAGAATGGTGCGTGCGTGCGTGCGTGCGTGTGTGTGTGTGTGTGTGTGTGATGAAAATATTAAGTGCTAAAACACAGTGATCATTGGAAACAGCAAATCATCCCATTTGTGTTGCAAACAACAGACGGGATTAGACTGATAAAGCTGTTTGTGGTTGTGTGTGCTGCTCTGGGTGAGTTAGGGGCAGAAAATCCCCTGATAAGAACAGTTCTGCTCTTCTGTTCCCAATTTGTTTCCAGTAAAGAGTGAGCAAGACTCACTCTTAGTTTGAGAGCAGTTTTGGGAGCACCATCTCAGGGAACAAGTTCTCAGAACAGGCCAGACCCGCTCTTGGTTTTAATAATGATAAGAGTCAGGCTGTTTTTGGCCCAGACATCACCATATCATGATACCACCCTGCCACATCCCCAGAGTGGTTCATGCTGGTCACACAGAGCAGCACTGAGGCTTTGCTCTGGCACAGAGGAGAGGAAGACCTGGCTCTCTTACTGAGCCTTCTGTCCTCAGCTTTTCTGCATTGACAGTCGTCTTTCTGCTCCTCTGCAGTTTCTCTTAAATGACTCCTATTCAGAGCCTCAACTCTCACCATCTCTTTGTGGGACATCATGAATGTCTGACTTCGTTTAAGTTGTGAATTTTCATGTTTTGATTCCATCTTTGACCTTGCTGGTTCCATTTCAAGTACGTCTTGCCACTTTCGGTGAAAGCAGGATGCTTTGAACCCAGAGCCTCTTGAGGCTCAGGTCTGCTGGCCACAACTGAGGCTTCACAGTCATAAAGCTCCTTGCATAAGAAGTTACAGCATAATATTGGCAGTGACTGAGGAACTTGAAAATTAAATACTTCCTAAGGGTAGTTTAGGGATGTTGGCTTTCATCCTTCAGAGAGAAACAAAAGCAAAAGCATCCTTAGGCAGTGCCACTCTGCAACTCTGAGTGGGTACCTGGGCGATGGTTCTTGAAACCAGAGGGGTACAGAGTACAGGGTGCTCTTTCCTCCTCAATAAACAGAGTGTGGCCCTTTCCCCCATGGATGTCCACACCTGCAGTAAGGTAGGAAGCCTCTTCCACGAACCATCCAGATTGCTATATTCTTTCTTGTGCTACAAAGAGGAAACACTTTATCAATTGGAGATCTCTTCAAGCTTGTGTCACTTGAGTCAGTTTTGTTGGAATTTTTCTGTGAAAACCTTGTAACACTGTAACTCTTTGCCTGAGTGTAACATTTGGGCTGCTGTCTTCTTCATTCTGTGAGGCCCAAAGGAAATTAATCATATCCCTTAAAACAAAGCCCAAGATTTTAATAATGATTCTAGATATCACAGAGTTCAGCATCTTCATTTTATAGATATGGCCCAGATGTTAAGTGAGCAGACATCTGTTATGGAGTGTGCAGTGTGCAGTCCACACCAGCCTCAGAGCAACTGCACCACTGGGATTCTTCCCTTTGCTCTGAAGTTCCCATTTGTCTTTAAATGCCTGTCCTCAGAGCTCCTACCACTAGTCAGCTGGGTAAGTTAAATCACCGCAGTTTTCTGGACATTGCAAAAACCGGAGCTGGAGTTTAAAGTTGTAGTAAGCACAATCTAACTTTTATTGCCTTACTGCCATTTCTCCCTCGTTCTGTACTGTTTTGTCTGCCTTCTCTGCCTCAGCTTCTGAATGATGCTCCTAATATGGGTCCTATTGAGGATTTCAATTCCCAGTAGCACTTTAAATTTGTCTACATTACTTCACCAACAGGATAAACTTACACACTCCAGTCCTATGTCAAAGTACAGTTCAGAGTCTCCTATCATTTCTCCTATTCCTTCTAAACACTCACGTACTACTTTCTGAAATTTCAGCTACTGAGGTAGAAAAGGGTTGCACCTGGGGCTTGCCGTATCTCACAGCTCTTGCATGTTGATCTTCACATGGAGCAGTTTGGGAACACAGTATCTCAGGGGTGGCTGTACCCTTCCTGGAACCTGGACTTTTTGTGATGTATCATCCTAATTCTTGTAGTGACTTCCTTTCTTTCACAGCTGCCCGCCTGTCTCTCACCAGAAGTCATTGATGCCCCTTTTCTCCTTGACAGAACAAGGCTTCAAGCGAAGAGCATTATAATCCTTCACCCAGAAAGAGTCCAAACTTCTCTTCTGGCTTAGCTCATTATCTCTCTTTAGAATGTCAGCAGATTAACACTCCTCATCCTCCTGGATTGCTTTCCTTTAAGGTTAGATGAACTTTTTTTTTTTTCGACTCTTTATCTATTTTAATTTTTGCAAATCTCATACAATACATCTTGATCATATTTAGATACTCTTCCCTGTCTGCACGCCCACCACCCCGAACACTGGATCTCATGATTTCTTTCATATGTATTAAAGTATCTCCAGTCAAATTTGTGTTCCCAGATGTCCCTTGGTGTGAGTCCATCCACTGGAGCCTGGCCAGCCTGTCTAATGTCATTTTCTTATGGAGATAAACGTTCCTCAGCTAGGGTTGGGGCCTCCTGCCCATTCTATGCTGAGTCTTAGTCTGGTTTGAGTTGGCATGGGTCATGTGCATGCTGTCACCATTGCGGTAAGTTTACATGAACAGGTTCCTAGCCACCTAGAATACTGTTTCCTTGTGGTCATCCATCTGCACTGGCTCTTACAGTCTTTCCACCTTGTCTTCCGCCATGGCCCCTGAGCCCTGGATGGCACTGACCTTAATAGTGTAGACAGCTATTCTCACCTTGTAATAGTCACAAAATAATTATAATAAGCATTTCCTAAATACTTCCTTTTTATCAGAGAAGTTGTAAAAGCAAATGTTTTATATGCTTTGTCTCATAGTATCATTCTCCACACTCTGATCTGTGTGTTATTAACACTTGTGGAAACTGCTAGGTGCACGAGGGATAAAGTGCTTGCTTTTCCTAAAGAGTCTAGACTAAGACTGATAACAATACCAACCTCCATGAGTACTCCATGAAATAATCCAGAGGATGCTTGCCAGAGCCCTCTCGGAGAAAGTGCTTTTCTTAAGTAACTTGCCCTACATCATACAGCTAGTAAGTGGTGAAACCAGGAGTCAAATCTAGGGAGTCTGTTTTTAGAGACACTCAACAGGCCCTAAAATGAGACTAACAAAGCATTTATAAATGATGCCTAGCATGGAATAGGATCAGCCTAGATTTGGAACTACAAAAACAATGATATTCCAAGTCATTTCTCCCAAATTAACTTTACACTTAATTGATTAAGCTTTATTTGCATCTAGCACATTTTTTATTAAGTAATGCTATATGTGAGTTATCAAAAAAAAAAAACCTAGGTCCAAGACAAAATTAACAAAAGATGCTGATTTGTGAACCTACAGTAAGGAATACATCTTTTACTTCAGTGGATTTGAATTTTTTTAGGAAACAAACTAAGTTTGACGGAGGAACACTAAGGCAACTTGTGATTCTATTCAGGTGGGATTTCTAGAAGTAGGAAAGCCTTCCTAATTACTCTCTAAAATAAATATACAAGTCTTGGTTGACTGCAAACAGACAAAAAGAGCTTCAGAATGGGAGTCAAGTGACTGGTATTTAGAAAAGATGTTCTGCGGCCAGTCATATCCTCGAGAAAGCGGTCAGTAATGGTGGTTGCAGGGAAATGTTTCCCTCATGACATCATCAGAACAGTGTGCTGTGTTAATCTTCACTGTCAATTTGACTGGAGTTGGAATCGCCTAGGAGACAGAGGCACGCACACCCCTGGAAAAGCTCTTCCAGGTTGTTAACTGAGGAAGGACTGACCTTCCTGGGTGTGAGAAGTACCATCCCATGAGCTGGGAGCCTAGGAGGAATAAAAGGAACCGGAGAAAAAGCCAGAGAGCCCTGGAAGGCCTCTTTCTCCTCTTCCTCCCTGTGACCTGAACTGCACTGATCCTTGGCTGTCTTCCAGCATGACGGGCTGTGTCCTCTGAGCCTCAGCTAGAATACCTTCCTCTGAAGCTCTTTAATCATACAGCACAAAGGGGTCAACACAGCGAGGGGGTGGAGCTAGCGTCATTGCTCTGCCGCCTTGGAAGAAAGAAGACCAAGGAATTAAAATCTCACTTTACAAGGAAACCAGACTGTCTTTCCTTCCCCTTCACCGTTCTTCCCACCACATACGTTAGTTCCTGTCGTTCTTTTGTGAACTGAACCACATTTTGACGAAAAGAAAACTAGCAACACACAGGGAGAAGCGGAGTAAAGTTGAGGCAAAGAGAGGGAGTGTAGTGAAGGCTGGGCATGGCGACGGCTGGGTGTGGTGAAGTCTGGGTGTGGTGAAGGCTGGGGACATCAGCAATCCTCCAAAGCCAAGAGAGCCTTGAGGTGGAGCCTCCTCCCTTTGAGACCTCTGAAACAGCCAACCTTACTGATACCTTCATCCTAGCTTCTAGCTTCCAGAACTAGATGATAGTACGCTTCTTTAAAAATAATTAATTAATTAAGATAGTCAAAAGGTAATTTTGTATTGGACTAAAAGAAATGGTTTGGAAATCATTTGAACTCCACTGACAAAAAGGAGGGAGTTTACCTCCTTTTTATGAAAGCTCCGTGCAATGTCACGCGAAGTCTCTTGTGCTGACCTCTGGAGGTCTGCTGACTTGAATGGTCTTTTACCTTCTCTATGTTTCTCTTACAGCCATATACAAACTGTGTAAGTATTGCCCATTTTTACCCAAATGTGTTCTGTGTGTAAGGTGTGTTCTTATCCGTAACCTTTCCTGAGGCTGTTTTTGTGCTTCTTATTTCGTCTTTGACAGCTAAAGCTATCACGTGAGGAGAAATCTCTCTTGTAACTGGTAGAGTGGTCATTTAAACACACTGGGACTTTCTCCTTTTACTAACAATCCCTTCTCCATTTTTGTAAGAGGTAGCCTCAAGCAGCTTCTCCTTGCACAAAAATAGCGTGGCATGCTGAGGAGCCCTGAGAGGTTTGAGGTCATTTAGGTGTCTGAGGACGAAGCAGCACAGACAACCCAAGTACCCAGCTTTAATGGATGCTTTGAAAACTACATTTGCAGAGCTTTTGTCTAAAACTTGTGTCACATGCCAAACATTAGCCTCAGTAACCAAATAACAGTCTGTGCTAGACCATCGTGCACCCCAAAAGACCAAAGGGTTAAAGATAACAGTAATAGGTTGTCTTTAGACATGTATCTGTGTGATTTTTGCCCTAAACTATCATCATAATCTCAGCTGCTCAGAGGATTCTGTGTTACATAAGGTAAACGCAGAGAGCAGTGGTCATTAAATCAGGGAAGCAGAGGAGGAGCATCAGACCTGGAAATCCCAGAGGGCTGCTGAGAGCCGAAGACCAACTGTCTGAGCAGCACCAGCCACTGTCCACTGTTGGCACAATACCTAGACAGCAGAGCAGTCTCTGAAAACTGATGTTAACTCTTTGAGCACAGATCTCAGAATGCAGATGTATTGCAGGGGGCTGGGGTTGGATGATGTGATTTTCTGGATTCTCCTTCCATTGATCCCTCTAAAGTGAGCTAAACCTAATTTTTCATTTGACTAGGGATGAATAATTGATGTTAAGGAGGAATGGGAGGCCAGGGTGTTGCCTTCACAATCAGAGGCAACTGTGTATGGCTGTGTATCTGTACATGTATATACGTGACCATATATGTATCTGTAGAGTATGAGTATCTACATGTGGTTTGCCTAGATATACATTAAAATTGTTATGTCCAACAGGCACAAACAGTGAGCACCTCATGATTTATGCATGGGAAAGAGTGTTAGATTGAAGTCCAGGGCAGAGGGAACTTTGGTTGGAGAACTCCCTTTATTAAACTGGCCTACGGCCATGTCTGTGAGGCTTTTTCTTAACTGGTCATTATGTGGGAGGGCCCAGCCCTCTGTAGGCAGTGCCATCCCCGCATAGGTGGGCCCGGGCTGGATAAGAAGAGTAGCTGAACAGGCCAAAGGCAGGGAGCCAGTCAGAGCTCCTCCCTGATCTCTGCTTCAGCTCCTACCCGAAGGTTCCTGCCCTGAGTTCCTCTCTCTGCTTTCTTTGATGATGGGACATGCAGTATAGTGGAGCCTCTTTCTACATGAAGAAATCGGCAGGTAATAGAGATACCCTGTTTGCATGTAGTTACCAAGTAACTCATCCGCAGTCGATATCATTTTACTCTAAAGCTTCAAGTGTGTTTACCTAGATGAAACTCTAAAGTGATTTGAGGGTCAATCTGTGGAGAAGATAATTCGATCGTAGGTGACTGCCTAATCTAATTATCATGAAAACACAATTAGCAGGACTATGAAATGGGTAATCTGATGATTTCATCCATTTCCAATTAGACTGAATAGCCATGTGGCCCACACTTTTGACACTCAGTGATTGGCCATTAAGATAAGCAATAAACAAGACGTGGTGGCACACGCCTTTAATCCCAGCACTCAGAAGGCAGAGGCAAGTAGATAGATCTATGTGAGACTGAGTCCAGACTGGTCTACACGGCAAGTTCCAAGCCAGCTGGGGCTACAGGAAGGAGCCCCTAATCCCTAAAAATAGAAATCCTACAAAGACAAGCAGCAAAATAATGAACATTGGACTCTCCTGTGAAGAAGTAATATAAACTAGCAAGGGTCTCTGCTAGTGACAAAAGTCAGGCTGGAGAGACGGCTCAGCGGTTAGGAGCCCTGGCTGCTCTTGCAGAGGCCCCAGGTTCATTTCCGAGCACCCACATAGTTGCTAACAACTATCCTTAGTTCTAGTTCCAGGGGATCCAATGTCCTTTTCTGGCCTCCATGGGTACTGCAGGCAGGTGGCTCACTTAACCTACATGCAGACAAAACACTCATACACATAAAATAAAAATATGTAAATCAAAAAAGAAAAAGCCATGCAGAGGTCTTTGGGGGTTTCCTTCATATTACTTCCCAACTTCAAGACTTTTTTTCTATTTTTACTGAATTTTTATGCATATCATACAATGTATCTTCATCATATTTAAACTCACTCTGCCATCTGTATCCCCACAGCCCTCCAAACAGACCACACGCATTCTATTATATACGTTAGGGGCTATCAGATCGAGTTTGTGTCCACAGACGGCCCTTGGCGTGAGTTCATCTACTGAAGCCTGGTCAACCTATCTAGCCTCACTCCTTAAAGACCAACTCTCCCTCAGCCAACAGTGATCAGTAGCCAGTAGTTCCTTGGCTAAGCTTAGGGCTTCTTGCCCGTTTCCACACTTCTATGCTGAGTTTTGTCTGACTGAGTTTGCACGGTTCTTGTGCATGCTGTCACCATTGCTGTAAATTCATATGAGCAAATTCCCAGCCTTGAAAATGCTGTTTACTGTTGTCATCCACCCCTGGCTCCTACAGTCTTTACTGTCTTTCCACCCCCTCTTCTACAATAGTCCCTGAGTTCAGGGCAGGAGAGGTTTAACACAGGAGCCCTTTCAGGGACATGCACTTTGCAGTCTCTAATTCTCTACATTCTGGCCAGTTGAATCACAATTAAGACAGTGTGAGTGAGAGTTGAACTCCAGCTTACCAGCTGCCGGAATGTGTGCTTGTGTTCACAGGTGCTGGGGAAATAACCCAGGAAATCAGGCCTGGGAGCTGGAAGCCAGACAACATAGTCCTCTGACCCATAAAATAAACAACAAATAACATTAAGGTTGAGGTTCAAACTTCTTAAGGATTTTTGTCTGTCTTTTTCAATTTTGGGTTCAAACTAATTTCAAGGAAAAGAAAACTACACACACTGAAGTCCTACTGGGTCAGGAATTCCCATTTTTAGCATTAATTTATTCTTTACAATCATCTGTCATGGAAAGTTGATCTCCATCATCTAGAAGAAAATCTTTGGGCTCAATTAAAAGTCTACAAGTCTTGTCAGAAGTAAGCATCTCTTTCTAATTAATCTAAAATTTTATTTTTCAAAATGGAAACATGCTACCTTTTATGACATGTGATCAGTATGAAAACCAAAGTCTCACACACACACAAGCAAAGCTAAAGTATCCCTTATCCACGAGCTTACATACCAACTACATGTACAGACACATAGACACCACACCACACAGAGATACACACTCAGATACACGTACAATGCACACAGACAAACACTGTGCTATAGCAATCCTGGTAGCAGGCTGTCTTTCACAGCACTTTTACTATTACAGTAAGTCTTCTTACCAAGAGTATGTATAATAGACAAAATCTCCTACACTGAGAAGTTTTCAGAGAGTGTTTGAAGTCTTGTTTCTCAGAGTGTAAATTAGCGTTTTATAAAACTAAGTATGTATGAAGACTCCATAGGGAAACCTCTATTCTGTAAGTCAGTAAGAAATACATAAGTAAGATTTTAAGTTAGAGAGAGAGATGCCCTGCTTGGCTGGATAATACTGTTATGCCCAGAGAACAGCTCCTCAAGAAACACCACAGGGTCCGGAGTATATGTAAAAACACAAAGAGCCTTTATTCAAGCTTAAGCTTGGTCCCCCAGACCTCACCAACACAGTGGATCTGTTCTGGGAGCCTCGAAAGGAGGGAGTAAGAGCTTATTATAGGTTAGGGACAAAGGGAGATGGAGATTTACAGTGTTACCTCTGGATTGGTTTAAGAAAGCCTGTGCACACCAAGCAGATTTTAAAATAACTGGGTATGAATTAGATACTATGGGTTATACACCAAAATTGGTTAAAAAGAGCTATAAGGCTCCTCAGTGGAGGGTTCCATTTCTGGGGCAAGAGAATGGACTGCATTACTCAAGCTTATTGAAATGTGCTGACCATTGCCCGAGTCCAGCCCTGACCTCTGTTTTTCTAAGCTTATCACAAAGTGCTGGTCACTCCCTGGCTATACTGGCTTAGATTTGTTTCTTTGTTTTTCTAGGTTTATGGTGAGGGGCTTATTGGAAGGACAAAATGAAGTCATCACTGTTCAGTTTGATATTTTAAAGCCAAGCGTTTTACAGAAGCAAGGAGAGCAGTTAATCTACAGATATTGAGTTGAGAAGGGGTCCCACAAATACTGCCTCCAAAATCCACTAACCCTAACCCTAACCCTCAGGGGACATTCCAGAAGAGGGAGCAGAAAAACATAGAAAAGCTGGACAGTAGATAGAAGGACTGTGAAATGCCACAGAAAACATGAGTTCACCACAGCTGTGATTGCCAGCACTGGGCCAGCACAGAACTTGCCTATCAACAGTCACTTATGTATCAGAAAAGGGTGCATAGACCCCTACCCTTCCCTGCTGAATGACTGGCTACTGATGGATTCTGGGAGAGGGGCAGTCATGGTCTTCGGTTGTATTCCCACCGGTGAGCCCACCAGGCTCCAGTGGACAGTTCCAAACCTGTAGACACACAGATAACTGCCGTCCAAATCAGTGGGTCACAGAACAAATAGACTTGAATGTGGAGACTTGCAGGAAGGAGGGGGTTAGGGGAGGAGTGGAAGGGGGGTAGGACAGGCTGCGGGATGAGAGTAATCAGAATGTATTATACACATGTATGAATTATTAAAAACTAATCAATAAAAAGTTAGAGTGCTCCAGAGAACAAGCATGCTAGGAGGTATGGGGACATCTCCTGTGGAGTGAAAACAACATATATGACATGCCATATATACAGAGACAGAGAGACAGAGATTATTCTCTGCAAACTGGCTAGGCATGTCAGCAGTACAGCTCTCTGTGTGTCTGAGACCTAAGGCCCAGGAGCACCAGTGTTGAAAGGAGAGGATGGATGGCCTCTACTGGACCGAAAGCACTTTCCATCACATTTTGTTCTATTCACGACCTCAGCAGATGGACTGATGACCCCCCACTTTGCTAAAGGGGATCTTGACTCAGTTCAGTGATTCAAAGGCTAAACTCTACTGAAAATGCCCTCGTACCTACACATCAAAACAATGTTTTACCACCTCCCTGGGCATCCCTCTGGGCATCCCTCAGTCCAATTATGTTCATCACAACTGACCATGTACCTGCCTTGGAATTATTTTCTTTAGATTTTGCAGCTACCTTTTGTGTGATAAGCTCTAAGTTGTGCATTTTTCCTGCATGATATCCTAGAATTGAACACGATATTCCAGATGCAGATTGATCAGCCTACTTAACAGCAGGATAATTAACTTCTTAATTGCATACTTCTGTTTTAAACCACTGTGTTGTGTGTATTATCTTGAACCAAGTCTCCATTTATTGCCAGACAAATCTGTTGGTGATTGTTGGCTTCTAATGAGTTTGCAATCAACAAAACCTTCTTTTTGTCAGCTCTCCTTTCTATATTTGAACACCTGTTCACTGCAATTGCAAATCCACAATTTTTTGTAGTGTGCTTCTATTTTCTGCCTGTATCACAAACTCATCAAAAATTAATCTGATTCAGTTCCATCTTCTGATCTATGACCAATCCCTGCCAGCTGAGATCATGTCACACAGATCATCTTTTTGTCCTTGCCTGCGGGTCACTCATAAAAATGTCAAGCAGGTCAAGACAAGGTCACAACCCTGTGGGGCGATCACAGCCCTCACAGCCGATATTAGTTCACTAATTAGTTCCCATTCAATGGTGCAGTAGATAAACATTTCATCGATCTTTTGAATTACCTCAAATTCCTGATTTGAACAGAGATCATGGCCTGAGAAGCTAAGTTTGTACAGTGGTTGCTTGTAAGATGATAAATGGGCCAGCATTTTGTTCCTAAGCATGTGTTCATGACAGTGTACATCAGAAAATATATCACAGGAACATTCCAAAGGGGTTACTTTTCCCTTGCTTTTACATGGTGCAGATTCAGGAGCTGTCTGGTGGGGGCCTCCCTCCAGCTATGCTCTTTGAGCTTGACCTTCCCCACAGAAGAGCTGTCCTGCTTCTACTGACCTTGTAACCGTGCATAAAGCTGATCACAAGCCAGTGTTCTGTTTACTGCTTCTACATCCGGTCTTCTCCAGTGTTATGGTTCTCGCTACATTTTGCGTTTGAATTCAGTTATACACGCATGCCCCAAAGTCCCGGATATATCAGTCCTCTCTACACTTGCTAGCCAAACTTAAAAGATAAACAGGAATAAATGCACCTACCTAAAGTTTGCCTTTCTACCCTTCATTACAGTGTGGCCTATAGAGTCTGATTTGTATCCCCATATTTCCTCAGCATGTGTCCATCCACAGGAGCCTGGTCAACCTACCAAAAGTCCCATTCCTGTAATAGATTGTCTCTCCCCATCCCAGTAATCACCACTTGCCAAAGGTTCGTTAAGTTGGATTAGGATTTCTTACCCACTTCCCCATGTCTACGTTGGGATTTTGTCTGGTTTGAGCTTGCATGGGGTTTATGCATGCTGTCACCACTGGACTGAGCTCACATGTGTAACTGACCACCTGTATGGAACCTGTTTCCTTGTGGTCACCCACCACCTCTGGCTCTTACAGTCCTTCTACCTCTTCTGCAATGATCCCTGAGCCTTGGGAGGCAGACGTCTTCAAGGATAAGCGCTCTGCAACCTCTTGTTCTCTGCACACTGGCCAGTTGTGAGTTTCTGTGTTAATCACCATCTGCTGCATGAGGAGCATCTCTGGTGAGAGCTGAGAAAGAGATGCATTCATCCCATGAGTAGAGACTGCGTTGAAGACGTGTCACTTGGGGCTAAGCATCTCACAGACTTATTCTCTGAACTTGATGAAATTATTAGTCTCCATCTGTTTCAAAAAGAAACTTCTCTGATGAGTGTTGACAGGTACACTTGTGTCTAAATATGAGGATGGATATTTAGAAAACAGTAAGAATTTCCTTCTCTTGTCTTATTACTCTAGCTAGTATTTTAAGAACCATATTGAAAAGGAGTGCAGATAGCAGACATCCTTTTCTGGCTCCTGATTTTAATGGGAATGCTTCCTGTTTATCTCTGTTTAGAAGGATGTCAGCTGTGGGGTTCTTGTATATAATTTTAATTATGTTGAGATGTTTTCCCTCCAGTCCAATTCTCTCTAGGACTTTTATCATAAATTCATGCTGGATTTTGTCAAAGGCCTTTTCTGTGTCTATCGAGATGATCATGTGATTTTTGTCTCTGAGTCCATTTATGTGCTTAATGACATTTATTGACTTACGTCTATTGAACCATCCCTGAATCTCTGGAATAAAGTCGACTTGATCATGGTGGATGGTCTTTTTAATGTGTGTCTATGTGTGATTTGTGAGAATTTTGCTGAGAATTTTGCACCTAGTTCTTTAGGGATAGGGGCCCATAGCTTTTTTCTTGTGTCCTTTCCTACCTAGTTGGGGTATTAGAGTAAAACTAGTATAGTAGAGAAAGTATGGGAGTTTCCCGCAAGATAAAAATGCCACTAGAAATAATTTACTGAGCTGGTTATTCTCAAGGCAGAAATGGAGAAAATGGAGTTACTTTAACCTGATGGAGGAAGCAGTGCCACATGGGTGGAGAGAGAGAACAGAGGTAAATGATGTTCCGGAGTTGTGGAAAGTCAGAAGGAAGTATAGTATTTAACAAGCCTCCTGAAAGTGTACATATACAGCTGGAGGATATACAATGAAAACCACAGTGCCAGGCAGGAGAAAATTCCCTTTGAGTTGTAGGTCAGAGTAGTCCAAAAGATTTGCAGAATAATACAGACCATTGCCACAGCCCGGACTGCCTTCCAGGACGTGAAGGTAAAATGCTACAGCTGAAGACAGGACACACTACGATCACAGGACTTGGAGCTGGAACTGACCTGGAAGCCTCCTCCCCAAAGATGAGCTCTCAAAGTATTAGAAGATACTTACACAAACTGCCAAGGGAGAAAACCAATGACCTACCCTAGGAACCACAACGCTTGGTGTTTCTTTCTCTGGGTTCCTTTATCACAAAGTGGGAAATGATTAGCAATCTAATGTCCTTCAGGGTCTGTCTCCTCAGTGTCTTTAGGTAACTACAGCCACACACAGAATAAATGTCTACCATTATGCTCACTAGAGACTTTCTTAACGTGGTAATTGCTCTGAATGCCCAAGGCCAGCTTTTAAATGTGAACACAATTCCAAAGTGGCTGCCAGTCACAGACTTGGTAACTATGAGCCACAATTGAAGCTACCGTGCTCTGCTATTCCAGACTGTCCTAGAACTTAAATAACTCTCGATCTCAAGCCCCTAATATTTCCCTCAAAATCAAGAATATCATATATAAAGTACATAATAATAAAAGGCTGCAGTATATACTGTACTGTTTTAAAAATCATTATGCCCTAAATAAGATCAGTATAAAAACATAGGCACAAGTTGGTAGAAGAGGTTCACACAGAAGACATTAGAGTGATTTCATGAAGAGGGCTTTTCCCGGGACTGGAGGAATGCTCAGCTTCAGTAGGCAAAGGTCTGCGGAAAGGTTTTCTTGGGAAGTTAAGGCTACGACAGCAAGGACACCAGGTAAGAATGGGAACCATGGATGGGTGGTGTGTTCAGCACAGAGAAGGTTCCCGGTGGGTACGGACCAATTCAGGCTCAGACTTTAGAGCTGTCCTGGCATAGCACACCCTGAATCTTCATGAACAGTTTCAGCATGCCACACACTTGCTACAAAAGTTTAAAAGAGCATGCTTTTGTTCATTTGACTGAATACGTGGAAAGTATCTGGTAACTAGGTTTATCTGGATGACTGACTTATGACTAAGCACTAATAAGAGATCTCAGTACACATGTGTATGAATGTATGTGATTATATTGACACCAGCTACTTTAATGTGGAGAACAAAATAGAAATATGTATTTCCAGCATGTCTGAAGGGTCATGAAGCCATGGGTAGATGAGGATTCTGAGACAATTCCAACGGAAAGGACACACAGTGACATGGGGCGTAGCAAGGATAGAACAGGATTTATAAAGTGCATCTGCTGTTACAAGGTAGCCAAGACTGTTTCAGAAAAACACTGTCTCACTTAAGATAACTGGAAGTTTATCACAAGTTCAGTTTTGTTTACAGTCACACAAAATGTGTTTTCATTCTATGGTAACAAACAATATAAAGAGTTTTCTGACAGTTTGATGCTCACTCATTTGAATGAAAATAATTTAAATATTGTCCAGTTTTGAAATGTTTCCTTTACATTTAAAATGACCTAAGGTACCAAAAATATTGTAGTCACTCAGATGAACATTTATTAATAAGGTCATGGAGCTAAATACTTAATATTTGTGTTTTACTGTCTACATGTTACAGCTCAAGGAAAAATGAAAAAAATAAAGGCCAAATAGCCTTTATTATATAGCCAAGAGCCACCCATGTGTTTCCTGAGTTTGAAAGGGTTTATTTGATTTACATCTCCCAGGTCACAGTTCATCACTGAGGGAGCCCAAGGACAGAACTCAGGGCAGGAATCTGGAGGCAGGAGCTGGAGCACAGGCCGTGGAGGAACACTGCTTACTGGCCTGCTCTCCTGGCCCAGGCTCAGCCTGCTGTCTTATACAATACAGAACAACCTGCCCTGGGGTGGCACCACCCACAGTGGACTGGGCCCTCCCACATTACTCAACAATCAAGAAAATGCCCCACAGACATGGGCACAGGCCAGTCCAATGGAGGCAGTTCTCCAGATGAGGCTCCCTCCACCCAGATGTGTCAAGTTGACACCAAAGCACCTAGCACACATTCCTAGGAAGGAGGGATCATGACCCTGTTACCACCCAGTGTTTTGGTGGACTGGAGGGAGCAGAAAAAGTAAGAATTTAGCAAAATATGTATAATAAGGAGCACTCTAAGGAAGGAAGAGGTTCTTCACTGGCATCACCGAGTAGACTCTGATCTGTACTGTTTCATAAACATGGGGGAAAACTCATACCCAGAGGATTGCTTGTCATGGGGTCCCTGTCACTCATTTCGTGATAGCCCAGCTCGCATCATAAGGGCTCAGGATATTTGCATAATATTTATAGACAATATCATAGCCAGTCAGGGAAATGAAGGCTTTTCCTAACCAAACACATAGAAAGGTCGCTCTTGTCTTCCATCTGACAGCTGCCGCCGTTATTTGATCTTGATGGGAATCTGTCTGCAACTCGTTACCTGAGGTATGAGGGGGCCTTTGTTGGGGGAAGACTAAAAGTGAGGCCAAGAGCTCTGGTTCCTTCCAACCTAATGCAGGTAATGGGATAGATAACAGCAAGACTAACGGAGCTAGACAGAGACGCATTCTTTCAGCACACATCTTCAGTAAGAATAGACACTGGGTGTTTGATAGGTTTCATTTTTATCTACTGTGGGATTGTAGGAAATATAAACAAAATGTATGGTCTTTTCAATCAAAGGGTTAAATAATATAAAACCCTATTTTAAAATTGCAAAGAAGCTACTTGGCAGCAATTAAATTCCTCCAGGGTCAGCATCTCTTGAAATCAAAATATATACTTGTTTCATTTCTCCCTAGAAACTGCAGCATTCTATATTAACCAATCAAGTGAGAGTATGAGGTGAACTCTGACTATTCAGAGTGAGGCACAGGACCCCTTTGCATTAGGAATAAAAACCCAGTAGGTGTGCTTGCTTCCTTAATCAAGGAAGGCCGTGCATACACCCTTCTGCAGAACTAAAACATTTTCCCTGGCCGAAATACTTTGAGATCACAGTCATTTTTCTTACAGGACAGAGACATTTTAGAAGCAAACATACAAATCATTAGATAATTCCAAACTGAGATAGGTACTACAGAGCAAAGAATAAATGGGCTGAAGAGCCCTTCACTTGGGGCTCAGGGCAGCTTCACAGAGCAGGCAACATTTAAGCTGATGACTGAAGCTTAGAGGAAAAGGAGAGAATAATGTAAGATCAAGTTATGAAGAAGGAAAAGCTTGTGCCTCACAGACATTCAGGGTCTTGCAAACTTTACAAAAAGCAGTTATTTGAAAGTTATTCCAGCAAAATAAGAAAACTGAAGGCTTTACCATGGTCGCCCTACATTTTAAAGCATCACCCTAGCTGCAGGCTATGTGGTAGAATGAACAGAGAACAGTCCGATGCAGAAGGTTGAAGGTGCCATCGTCTTAGACCAGAGGGCAGCCTGATTAGGAAAGCCACGCCCCTTTTCTTTGTGACTCTTCAGGTTCCAGGGGCACAAACTCATCTACTAAGCATCAACTGACATTCCTATGTTCCTGACACCCACATTTCTGAAGATGGTTTCACTCCTGGGACCCCACGCTCATGAGGCCCTCCCTTCTCACACCCAGGTGCTTAAAGATCTCCTTCCTTCAGACCTCACAAATTCAGAGTTCTTCATCTTCTCCTTAAAATCAGCTGCTGCCACTGTGAGTTCTCATCCCACTTGGATGTCCCCTTTCTGTCATAGTGAAGTGTCACAGTGTCTGGTCTAGACTCTGGCCCTCCGTAAGTGGCTGCCTGGCTCTGCCTATGTTATCTTTTCCTTGCCCGACTGCAGCTGCCTCGCTGAACAGAGTACGGATCAGAGCCACCACAGCTGCACGGTTCAGCATCGTAAACAGGTGGCCCTGAAGATGAGCCCGCAGGGTTCGTGTTTCCAAGAACGTCTAAATCCACACCTGCCGGGAAGTGAAATGTGACTTTAGAAAGTCGAGGCAGAACTTGGGAGGTGTGAGAAGGTCAGAAGGGGAAGGATGAGCACCCTACGTGGACTTGCAGTTTAGAGCTGCAGGGCGCTGATGTGCGTGGTGGGATCGGAGAGGAAACAGAACCCATTCAGAGATCAGAGCCTGCTAACGACCTTCCCTTCTTCCCGCTCTCCCCAGGCTGTGGCAGGAGAAGCGGCTCACTATGATCCTGCACGGGAACCTTCTGGAAGCCCTCGTCATCTTGCTTCCAGTGGGACTGGGGCAGTGAGGAGAGCATGGGGGGAGGGGAGAGGAAGGCTGGAGTATTTCCTCCTCTGGCTCCCCTTGCAGGTGTCCATGGTCTAGCTTGTGACCCTCAACTAAAGGCTGCAGCTCCCATGAGCAACAAACTGCCCCTTACTGCACCCGGGTTACATTTTCCCTGTGTCTTGCCCTAGATTTTTATAAATCGGTGCCTTGGAAACTCTATTCCACTTACATAATGTCCCTGTGTTACCTAACTCGTGTCAGGACCCACACTGAAAAGAGGGGACGTTTGACCAAAGGAAAGACTAGCTGCTTTTTTACACTAGCTGGTGTAAGAGCCAGCTATTCTGTTGTTGGGCACAAAACAAAGACTTCTGCGGTGGACAGGTCACCGCACCTGTTTCTTTTCTAAGACCAGTTAAACAATGTTTGTACCTATTTCAGCTGAGTCCAAGGAAGCAAGTGCCTAACTGCAGTTTCATTTAACCTTATCATCTTGGGAAAACATCTACTAATGTCCAAAATAATCAGAGGATGAGGACAGAGGGGAAGATGGACAGAGACCTCCCCAAGGGGCCAATCTTCTTTGACTGCCTTCAGAGATTTTTAAGCTCAGCAGGCTTCCTATTCCCCATGAGCCTAATTAAACAGAGCTTTAAAATGAACCAGACCCAACCAGGCACCAGCATTTCTCAGCTATTAAGGCAGGTTGCGTCTCAGGGACAGAATGTCTCACTTCTCCTTTGTCCTTTTCCACGGAGCCCCAAGAACAGAAGCCCCAGATCACTGGCTGCTCCACACACGTCTGAACCCACCTCTTCAGCTCCTCTTGTCTTGTGTGCACCAGGCCAGCTCAAAGCATGGAACTCTGGGACAGTAGGGGCCGGTAAACAGAGGAACACACCAGGACAGTGAGGTGTGTTTATAAGACTGACTGGGTAGCTGAGCTGACACTCCCTCACAGTTAATAAATATGTGTTTTAACTTCACAAGCCACTCTACAATCCGAGTATGCAAACGCAGTACTTTTCATTCTCTGCATTAGTTTCTGTTGCTGGGATAGAAACACTGAACTTAGAGAAGGAAGAGTTTATTTAGCTTACAGTTCCACGGGAGCAAGAGTCCATCATGGTGGGGAGGCGTGGTGGCAGAGGTGGCTGGAGTAGTGGCAGAAGCTAAGCATTCACATCTTCAAGCACAGGAAGTGGAGAGCGACTGGAGATCCGGCAAAGCTTAAGAACTCTCTAAGCCCGCCCCCAGTGACGTGCTTCCTCCAGCATGGCCACACCTTCCAAGACCTCCCAAAACAGCACCACCAACTGCGGATAAAATGTTTGAATACTCGAGTGCATGGGGACGTTCTCATTCAAACCACCACATTCACAAACTGTAGATTATGCCCCTGGCAATAATTAATCCACGTCAGCCTAAATTTTTTAGGTTAGCATGAAAAATTTTAGGGGGAGAAAAGTTTTGTTTTGCTTTTAAAGCAGGTGTGGTGATGCATGCCTTTAACCCTAGCATTTGGGAGGCGGAAGGCAGACAGATCTCTGTAAGATCAAGGCCAGTCTGGTCTACAGAGTGAGTTCCAGACTAGCTAGGGTTACAGAGAGACCCTGCCCCCCCACAAATAAGACAGACAAATCTGTTAGATTTGTTTACAGAAAACTATAATATATATATGCAATAGTATTAGCACATCTTTTACCAGATGAAACATATTTTCGAAAAAAAAATGATAACAAGGGACTGGCAAGATGGCTGGAGGGGTAAAGGCACTTGCTGCCAAGCCCGACAACCTGAGTTCGATCTCCTGGGACCTACATAGTGGACAGAGTCAACTGCCACAAGTTGTGCTCTGAAGCCTTCATTCCTGAGCACAGAGAGAGAGAGAGAGAGAGAGAGAGAGAGAGAGAGACCCAGACACACACAATCCCTAAATAAAAATAAATGTAAAACTACTGGAAGAAAGGCAACGTGAGTGAGTGTCACGGACCTCTGGGGTCAGACTGTTGGCATCTGCCTCTGCACTGTGCAGTGAATGGGACGGGTCGGAATTACCAAGATGCCCTTCTCCAAAGAGAGAAAGACTGGAGAAAGGCCAGCTGATGCAGGCAGGCAGCAGAAAAGGAGAGTTCAGTGCCAGGCTCCCAGAGGACAGGGACAAGAAAGCCTCGCCCAAGAGGCAGGCCGGGGGTGCTGTGAACAGACGGGCAGCTGTACCCACAGGACAAGCCCACGGTGCTCACGGGCCTGGGCTCCGTTGTGCAATCTGCAGGCGGTGACTCCCCTGAGCAAGTCAGCCTGGTGAGGAGCTGCCATTCCCCACGTCCTCAGGGGCTTGTCTAGTGCCGTCGTGAGGGAGAGCGAACTCTTTAGACTGAGCTACTCTGAGGACCTGCAAAGAAAGAACGTAAGTCAGGGAGTCTGGGTACAACATCCCACAGCCTTGCTGGGGAGGGCGCCACAGGGGAATCGTGGAGACGGAAGGCCAGGTGTGGGCACACAGAGAAGCGCAGCTGGCAGGAGGCTCTCTAGGTGGAGAGCACAGTGGTCAGTGGCCTTCAGTGGCCAGCAGCAGATGTCTCCCCTGAGGATAAAGTCAGAGGACACTGAGGTCAGCCAGGGGCCCAAGCCCAGGAGTCACTGACCTCCAATGTAACTTAATCCTGACAGAACTGAGGAATTATGTCCAGTGGACCTCCAACTTCCACGGCCTCGCCCCTTCCACATCCGTGCTCAATACCAAGCGATCTCAGAGCCCTGGAACTGGTTCTGGGGTTACTGCTCTGCCTCCTTTCACTGCTCCCCAGTACACAAAGAAGACCCACCTTGGCTGGGGCTTCAGGCACTTCAGGGTTTAAGAACTGGGGAGCCTGAGTGTGGAAAACCTGCGTAGCCCACAGACTGCAGAGCTCAGCATAGTCAGCAGGTGCCCCTGGGGCACAAGGAAAGAAAGGTTTGCCTGAGCACAACTGTGTCAGGCATCCAACACTTGACAGGTCCACAGTCAGCATCAGCTCAATGACAAGATAGACAAGAGGCTGTAGCTCCAAGCAACCCCTCCCTGTGCCTGCCAGACTTCAGTGGTGGAGAATTCAGGAAGAAGCTCCTCTAATTCTTTGCTGTTCCCCAAATATTATTATCTATTTATTATCTGATTCCTGTGCTTCCTCTTTTAATACTTTCAAAGTTATCTTGTTTTAGTTTAGTTTTAGGAAGCTTTTATGTTCTATTTATTTTTATGTGTCTGAGTGTTTTGCCTGCATGTATGTAAGTGCACCCATGTGTGCAATGCCTGTGGAGGCTAGCAGAGGGTGTAGATAATGATAACTAGAGTTGTAGATAGTTATCAGCCACTGTGTGGGTGCTGAGAACAGACCCCGGATCCTGTACAAGCGCAGCCAGTGCCCTTAACTGCTGGGCTGTTTTCGTGTCTTGTTTCATTCTCTTCTTAAGTTTATCTAATTTTCTTCATGTATTTATTTTCTTTACAATCAGATATTTTTCCTCCTCCTCCTCTCCCCATCCTCCTCTCCCTCCCCCTTCTTCTCCTCCCCCCTCCTCTCCCTTCCCCTCCTCCTCTTCCTCCTCCATCTTCTTCCTCGCCCTCCTCCTCCTCCCTGTCTTTTTCTTGGCTTTAATTTAGTCCTCGTCCCCTGTGTCTCTCCTTCATTTCACTCATTTACTGATTTGCAAGGACTGCTGAGCAGCACATGGCAAAAAACCTAAACCATGCGTTAAAATTTTTGCCATATGCTGTTCAATGGTTATTAGTGACAAAGTAGTTGAGATTAATTAAATTTAGATATACTCCTAAATCTGGTTTATACCTATATTGTAGAGGTTATAAGCATTTACTGTGTCTACTCGGTGACCCTGGGTATTGAGCTTTTAACATCCCCAAACAAAACTGGAAGAGAGACTGAAAGGTGCCCATCCCACTGGACGCTCAGAGGGCCACACGGTTGAAAGGAAAGGGGACACGACAGCTGCAGAGCTCCTAACCCCAAACCCAAAGTCCCTGGAAGCAAATGCTAGCAAAGGAATTGAAAATGATCAGTGGCTTCAACACACAGACAAATCAGTAAAAAAATCAATTAGGACCTCAATAGGAAAGTTGGAAACACTTATGAGAAAGTCTACAACATGGATGACAAATTCAGCAAGAAAACTGATTTTTTTTTGGGGGGGGGCGTCTGCTAGAAATGAAAACCTCAATAAACAACAAATAAACTGAAAACAAACAGAAAAAATCAGAGCCAATGCACTAGACCAAGGGCAGCCAAACCTCTGCACAATACACTGCAATTCAAAGACCAAGACTCCACAAAGCACTGTTAGTAAAAGCCACCATGAAGAATGTCGGCCCCACAGCAAATGAGACCAGATTCCTCAGCAGAAAGCCCAGAGCCTAGGGAGGCGTGGGTTCTATAGTTCAAGCCTTAAAAAGAAATAGCTACCAACAAAGATTCCTATATTCAGCCAAGTTATCTTTTAAAATCGGTACAGAAATAAAGACAGCCTAGGACAAGCACACACGAAAGCACACCAAGCTATTGCTGTAGAAAATGCTTGAAAAAGAGATTCACCCCAAGAAGGAAGAAAGTCCCAACCATTAGAATACAGGAAACTTCCATACATTCAGACAAAACACTCATACATAAAATAAAAATCAATCAATTTTTTTCAGTTTTTAAAATATGTTCAGTAAGATACTTGCAAACTGAACTCAAGACACATTAAGGAATTCCCACGCTGTCATCACTGACATCATTCCAGGAACTGAAGGACAGCTGAACAGAAGCAGATCAGTGAGCATAATACTGACAGTAATGAAGGCTATATATGTGACAATCCTAAAGCAACCTTTTACTAATGGCCATAAACTGAAAGCACTTTCTCTGAAATCAGGAATGAGGGACAGAACTCTATACGGCAATCCTGCAGCTCAGGGGAAGCATGAAGAACCCAAGCGGCTGAAGCAATCCGGAACACAAAACCAGTGCTGACGTGTCATAATATCTCATTTCAAAATATACCACAGAGCCGCAGTAATGAAACGACCTGGTATTAGCACAAAACCAGGGAAACAAATACCTGGGATGAACCTGAGTAGTTACAGCCGCCTGATGGCCAACAAGACGCCAGAAACACAGCCTGCAAAAGCAGTCAGTCTCCTCCACATTTGTCCAGCATTTTTCAAGGCAAGTGTCAAGTCCTTCCAAGGGGAGGTAACCATAGGCTTTACAGAACCGTATGCTAAGAACTGAGATGCAGAACAAAGAATTAGTCATTCTAAGTCACCAGAAAAGGAATTGTGGCACTGGGGAAAGTGAATGCTTTGGTGATATGCAGGCTTTGCTTAGGCAGAGAGAGCAGAGGGCAGAGGGCACCCCTAGTTCAGGAGGCGCACGTGGACCCACAAACAGGAGCGCTCAGCAGGGCTTGTCGGAAGCCAGCCTGCAAGGTCAAGACGAAGCTACGTTGTGGGTGACCTGTGATGTTCACACTTCAGTGTGCTGGGTACCTGGAGACCTTGGCAATGGGAAGATTCCGAATCGCTGGGTCTCCATCAGGGCTCAAGGTTTTGGACAAACTCCTATGTAAGGCCAACAATGCTGATCTGGGCCATACTTAGAGCAACAAAGTGGTAAGAGACCAGGAGTGGAGCTTTCTGCTCTTGGAAAGGGAAATGAAGTCAGTCATTAAACAGTCACAGCCACTTGAATCCGGTCTTTGAAAATAGAACGTCACCTCGGCCCCGTTATGTTTCTCATATACACTGCAAGCAAATTGTACTTCAAAATATTGAGAAATGGAGCGTTGCCGGAGGTGATGACTGTAAACTGCTCAGTGTAACAGGTAGGAACCAGAGTGACTCCATTTTTAATGGGCCTCCATTTTGTCATTTACCTTCTGTCTGACCTTGTGAGAACTGGAACTCCAAATGAACGTTGCTTGGTATTTTCCTGCAGCAAGCTCGGTTGAGCTCCAGGAAGTGGTTGACCATTGTGAAAGAAGGGCTCTAATCTGGCGCACACATCTTTAGCAGATAATCACTGTTAACAGCCACATCTGCTTCTGTAAATTGCTTGCTTATGCAACTGAAGCTAACAATAGTGATTGCCCATTTGGATGATCTGTAATCTTCCAGTGTCGGGGTATAAAAACTTAAGATTTGGAATTGGTCAGGGGCTGCTCTCTGAGTACTCACCCAGAGTCCAGTAGTCCAGGGACAGCCTGGTGTAATAAAGTTCTGCCTTGCCTTCCTTCTGTGTGTGGTGACCTCTGATTTGTGACTTACAACACTTAGGACCATGCAGAGCCATAATATATACTATGTAGTGCTATTATTTCCTAGAACTCAGGGCATGCTGATCACAACATGGACAGGATTTGCAGAAATGCCTTTTACTTAGCCTTGCACCAAAAAGCTACTGTTTATACTGCAAACAAGCTCACTGAGACATGTGCTCTTGTGACCTGGGCACCTGACCTTGATCCCTCAGGACCCCCTCTTTGCCCTCCACCCAAGATAATAAATGAATGTGTTCTTAAATTAGCACATCAAAGCACTGCAAGTAGTATTCATATTCGTATTTTCATTGGAAGCTGTACGAATTGAGAAATATTCTTGGCTTTAAGTGTATAAGATATTTTAGGTCTAGGGATCAAAGGCAAGATCAGGTGGGCCCAAGTTTGTGTCTCCCCAACTCATTCTGTTTGAATAAAAGTGTGAGTGAGGCCTGGCTGGAGAGATTTGAAGGAGCAAATGCTCAAAGTTCTGGTCCAGGCTGTTCTTTTAATGCTGAGCCAGCTGATTCTTTCCCTCCGCTGCTGTGCTCTGGAAGCAGGAACTCACTGACTTTAGGAACAAAGCTGTGCTTCTAACAGTCACTGCCTCCTGCCTTCAGGACTGGACAGACTGTAGAAGGGACATTACAGAGCTAGAGAGTTAGAGCAGTTGACATGTTTAATGGCAGGAAGAAGAGTGTATTGAAAGACCATGAAATATTGAAGAGATTAGGAGGTTATGGTGCAGGCTTTCTCCAGAGAACTTCCTGGGGGTATCTTATCCCAAGTGGGCAGCTGTGAACACAGCAGGGACACAACAGCACCACTGAATGGATCAGTGCACTGGATGCATGCACGTATGTATGTGCATGTGTATGTGTGTGTACATGTGTGTGCATGTGTATGCATGTGCATGTGTATATGTGTGTACATGTGTGTGCATGTGTATGTGTGTGTACGTGTGTGTATGTACATGTGTGTGCATGCGTATGCATGTGCACGTGTATATGCATGTGTATGTGTGTGCGTGTGTATATGTGTACATGTGTGTGTGTGCATGTGTGTGTGCATGTGTGTGCACATGTGTGTGTGCAACACTAATAATCAAACACAAGGACAAGACATTGACAGAGCTGGCAGCATGGGAAGCTGGGAGGGATGGAAATGATGCGAAGACAACCATAGATGAAATTCTCAAAACTAAAAGTAAAAACAAGTTATAGTGAGGGGCTGGAGAGATGCTCAGCAGTTGAGAATATCTGCAGTTCTCGCAGAGGTCATGAGATCAGCTCCCAGCACCTGCCCACATCAGGCAGTGCACAGCCATCTACACAACTCTACCTCCTGGGACTCTAAGGCCTTCTGACCTCTACGGGAACCCACATTCATGCAGACATACATGTGTACATATAATTAAAAATAAAATTAAATATCTTTATAAAAGAAGTTATTGATACACTTTAGATTATGTCAGTAATTAACTAATCAATGAAATGGCAGATACTTAACTGCTTGCTTAAAAGGAAGTTGAGGGGCTGGAGAGATGGATCAGCAGTTAAGAGCACTGGCTACTCTTGCAGAGGACCCAGGATTGGTTCCCAGCACCTAAATAGCAACTGTAACTCCAGTTCCCAGGGATCTGCCACCCTCTTCTGGTATCTTTGTACACATCTGTTGCACTTAGGTGCAGCCAGAACATTCATGAACATAAATTAATTAATTTATTAATTAATAACTGACTAAATAAATACAATTTTAAAGGAGACTGAAAACAGGAGAAATCCTTGCCTCCAGGAATTCCCATATATGAAAAGCACAGTGAACCTCAAGGAGGTATGTTTGAAAGATTAGACAAGATGTCAAGCTTGTGATGTAAAACACAGATAAGAAATGCCCATTACAAGGCAGTTATTTTGATAAATGAGACAGAAATTACTAAAGAGATTAATATACCCAGAGTCATAATTTAAGGGAAACCTCAAAGTGAATTGCCTTTGATGGGGAAAAAAATCTAGCAACATTTAGAACTTGTGATTCTTTTAAAGACGTATTGATTCCTATCAGTGACTGATTCTGTTTCCTTTAACAAATATACTCCTAGTTAGGCAACTCCAGCTAGATGGGCACATTGGCATATGCTTCAGCTGTCATTGTACTCAAGAGTTTTTTAAAATCTAAAATTGTGAGGTTTACCACCAATCGGGAAGTATGAGTCAGTTTGTTGGTGGCCTCTGTGGATTCTGTCCCTAAACTGTTTTCCAATGAAAAGTAGAGCCAGCAAGTCTGATGCCTTGTGCAATTGTGTGGATTTCGTGAATTCTGGGACAACGTTTGAGTCTGACCTTGTTTTAAACCAGCTGGAAATTGTAGAGGAAATTGGATGCAAAACTCTGGGGGGAAAAAGGAGCCCTTTGGTGTCAAGAAATTATTGAATTTGAGAGACGATCGCTAGGCACCTTCCAGGAGCTGGATCCTCATGGGACTCACTGAAATGTGGCTCACAGGTAGGGTAGGCAGAGTGGGGTGGGCAGCGATCAGACAATCCTGAAAAAGGAAAAAGCCTTCTATTGGTTACAAGTATTCACAACAGAGACTTATATAACAAGGAAGCATCTATTTAGCCTGAGATTCCTTTCCCAACAGGCTGCAACACAAACCATGCAGAGAGATGTGACCAGTAGAGGAGGACCTGGTCTCCCAAAGCTCTTTGATCCTTTGAAGATCACAGCTGGTCTCTTCATGAGCACAAAACCCCAGGGATGTCTTGAACAAAACCCCCAGTCCTCACACTGTGCTCATTTCTCCTCCTCCTTCCCGTCCTCAGGATTATCCTGATCTAACCTGAGGCGACACCAGAGTCTTCCAGGAAGGCTTCCTGACATCTGATCCTGTAACAGCGGAGACATTATGCTCTTAACCTTTACTGCTATGACACCACTACTAAAGAGGAAGAAGGGAGGAGAGGAAGTACAAGGAGGAAGAAGGGGAGAATAATTTGTTGAGTATGACCTCATGGTCCTGATGAAACAGGTTGGAAGCACAAAGCACAATCTAAACAGGCAGTCTAATATGAAATGCCCTCAGTGCCCATCCAGGAGCATTCTACATTTGCTTGATGCCTGCATGTTTAATGACTCCTTTGGAAACTCAGAAGTTATATTCAATAAAAAGCCACAATTCCATAAATCTTCTTGTCCATGAGGATTAAGATTCTTTCCTTATAATCTCTATACCTTACTCTTTATTGCATTAAAAATTGTAATTTGATTAAGAAGAGTTAAAGAAAATAGTGTTCTCAAATTCCTCCAGAAGACAGGAATAAAGATGTAATATGACAAAGGGTGGGGATAAGAATTTAGAAACAGGCTGGAGAGATGGCTCAGCCATTAAGAGCACTGGCTTCTCTTGCAGCGGACCCATGTTTAGTTGCCAACACCCACATGGTGACTAGCAACCACCTCTAACCCCACCTTCAGGGGACCCGCTGCCATCTTCTGGCCCCTGTGGATATTGCATATGTAGAGCGCACATACATATATGCAGGCAAACACTCATATACAATAACAATACATATTTTTAAGACTTCACTGCAGCTTAGGAGTTAAGAGCACTGGCTGCTCTTGCAGAGGAGTCAGGTTCAGGTCCTGAACCATATCATGACTAACAACTGTCTATAACTTCAGTTCTGGGGGAATCTGACACCCTTTTCTGAACACTGCAGGTAAGGAACTTATGTAGTGCACTTACAGACATGCAGGTGAAACACTCATATACATAAAATAAGAATCAATGTACATGCATACATATGTAAAGGATTTAGGATGTAGTACAGGCTACAGTGAGGAGCAGAACATAAGTAAACTGAAACACTCAAATTTAAACTTTCAAAAACACTTTCAAGTGTGAGCCAAATGCACTGGTCTGCAGGATCACTTCTTTGAAAAGTCAGTTTGCTTTTGAAAAAACATGGGTTCTGTGGATATATCTCCTCATGCTAGCTTTGCCAACTGAACAATCTCCCAGCGTCTAAGCTAGTTTTAGTAATGGATGTAGCATGGATGTGTCTTCCAAGTTGAATGTAGAGTTCGTGCAAGGCTAGACTGTGTCTCAGAAAAGATATGCTTTCTGGATCTGACTGAACATGCAACAAACCCTTTTGCAAAAGTAAAATCTGTCTTGGTGAATTATTTTTGCTTTATGTGTGTGTCCTTTGCACAGTATTAGGGTCCTTGGACCTCAGATTTTATTTCTAGCAATCTGAGATTTCAGTCCTGGTTTCTAATTCCATCTAGGAAGAAGTCTAGAACCCCAACTTTGGAGAGACACATCCTACTACCTCATTGCCATGTTCCCAAGACCTAGGTGTTTGGCCCTCCCCAGAAGGGTAATAATCTGGAGATGGAAAAGTATTACAATGCAGGAGAAGGGCCCTAGCAGGCACCATGGAGTTCTGGCAGCTCTGTGCACAGAACAAGGTAAGACAAGTCACGGGGATGACAGAGTACTGCCTGGGCAGTCAGAACATTCTGGAGGTCGTTTGAGAGTGACTGAGATGACAACTGAGTGTGAAGCCTTGACTTGCGATTACGCAGGTGTTCAGCACTTGAATATCTTCCCCCAGTGGAATCTTTAGAGATGAGGGGGTTGAGCTTCTAAGGGACCAGAATGGCAAATAATTATATTAAACTGACTTCCAGGAAGAAAGAAGGAAAAAAAGAAAGGAAGGAAGAAAGGACAGAAGAAGAGAGAAAAAGAAAGAAAAACAAAAACAAAAAGAGAAACAGACCCCAGAAAGCAGAGAACTTAACTCCGCTTGCTGTTCCAGAGGCTCCTCCACCCTTTCAATATGTCCCTTCCTCCCCAGCTAACGGAAAAAATAATTTTGAACAATAGGAAAGAGACCTCAGTAATCTCCACTTCCCTCTGACTCCCCAGGAGAAGCCCCAGACTTTATTTCCCCTCAGAGGGGAGGAATTAGTTTGTTCATGCCCCACTAAGTAGCATAGAGGTTAGAAATCTAGAAAGAACTTAAATTCTTACTAGAAAACCCCTTTGGCATAGCAGATGCGTTAGATCAGTCCTTAGGGTGCCAGCTTTAAACCTGAGCCAAATTATTGGCTATCCTGAACATTCTGTTCTTGGGAGAAGAAAGGAGACAGTCAGGAGGGCTGCACTGCTCATTTGAGAAAACAACCAATGTGTCAGGGGGTCCTGGCACGAGAGGTGCAATTCCAGAACCAGGAACCCAGAGAGGACAATAATAATGAAGTCCATGAGGAGCATATGCAGGAGCTGAGAGATCTCACTGTGAGAGAGAGGAAAGAATCAGTTCCTTGATCTCAAAGCATCAGTAAGGCTTTTAATACCAAACTCAATAGGGATGAAGGTTCAGCTGAATGTGATTTCATACACGAAAGAGACCAGATCAGAAAATATTCTGAATTAAACCTGGGAATGCTTAAATTACATTTTGTTACTAACAGTTGGCCAGATATTTATAAAAAGTTACGAAAGATAAAAATTGGAACAGAGTGTCTCAGAATAGTTAGGTCTAACACTTAGACCACGTGGTCCCTCAGCAGTTACTTTTCTAAGTGTGTAGGACTTTTGTACAAGCCTCTAAGGTTTTAAATCAAGCTTGACTATTTTTAACAAGTTGGTTTCCAAAGGACTTGACTTCCAGTCAATTAAAAAAACCACAGATCTTGTCTGACCTCAGCCCACACCACACTGCAGCAAAACAAAATGGTATCGAGGTCATGCTCACGTATGCCTTCCTATTTTGTCTGCTTCCTCCATGGGTTCCTCTTCTGGCTACATGTATGTAGGAGCTGAGGGGAGGGGAGGGATGATCCAGATGTCACTTGGCAGTTACAACCGGTGGTCAGACATGGCAGTCAGACATGAACTCCCTGTCCTTGTTTGAGAGCATGGAGTTTCTCCTCTGACTCTTCACTTTGCTATTTGGAGCCTACACGAATCTCTTCTGCTTTCAGTCTAACTTGATGGTAGATTTTTAAGAAGAGCATGAGAATCCCATGGGGCTCATGACCCGACAGCGGGATGGACTCATTTTATCATGGAGCTGAGCTCAACACAGGCAAAAACCATTTGGCTTGGTGACTATTTTGGCTGTTGACCTCACCAAGATGGAAGCAACCATGTGATCTGGTCACCATCTTGGTTGATGGCATCATCAATATGGGGACAGTATGACTGGGTCACTATCTTGGTTAGTGGCATTATCAAAATGGCAGTGACTGTGTGGCCTTACTGTCATCTTGGTTAATGTAACCACTTGCCAAAGAACCCAAATGGCAGCACCCAGAAACTTACTGGTATGACTGAGCCCTCAGGGAATTGTGGTGCCCTGGGAATCCCAGCACCACAGACATTGTCATATCTCCCAGTTCTCTTGCATTCATTTTCTTTTTGCTTCTCACCGTCTCGCATACTTAATGGGGTTGTAGAAACCCAGGGACCCCAACAGGCTCTACAGCTATGCAGTAAGGCCAATGCATTTTATGTCAGACTAAGAATAATACCAGACTGTCATGATATGACTTTGGATTTCGAAATTGTTTTGCATGAGATATTTACCTGTTTCTAAAGGGAACTATTTTGGATTTTGACTTTCTTGTATGATAAGATTTACTAGTCTCAAAGGGTAATTTTTACATTGTTTCACCTAATTTATGTGATGGTTTCTAATAGGAACTTGTAGGTTTTCCAGTCATGCGCATCCAGTACCAGCCAGCTACAAAAAGTAGCTGACCCTTTGAGATGGTTAGATCTGGGAAGCTCATGTGACTTTACAGAATCCCAGGGCCAAATTTTGAAAAAGCACAGATTCGGCCTGTGACCTCAAAGGGCAGACTAGTGCTGCTGGGGAAACCACAACCCCACCATGGGACAACCGCGGCCCCACCGTGGGGACAATGATGTGAGTTAAGACTCTTCCCTGCGGTCCACTGGGTCCCAATTGTGTTCCCCTTGAAATAGGTCATGGACTTGGGAAACAGCCACTCTAGACTGCACCAATAGGGACCTGATGCTAATAGACCTGGTTTTTCTTTGCTTGAATTAGGATTTTTTTTCTGCATCCTTCCTTGATATTGTTTCTGCTTTATAAACATTAGATGTTTTTTTTTGGTTGCTGTGTTATGGACAAGTCAAAAAGAAAGATTATTCTGATATCTCTTTCCAAGTTAGTTTAGGTATTAATGTTTTCTGTATTCCTTATTCTCCATGTTATGAGTAATTAATTCAAAATTACATATGGTAAATTACAATGTAGCTTTTCAAATCCATGCTACCCTTCCCCCCCAAAAAGAGACAAAAATCTAATGGTTTTCTGTCCAAGCCTGGCCTAAAGTTAAATTGAAAAAAAAAAAACAACAATCTCTACTGAGAAATATCAATCAATATTATGCTATTCTATAACTGGATCTTGTTATAAGATAGAAGGTATTAGGTTTGTCAAATCGTCTGTCTCCACCAACAGATACGAACTAACTGACTGGATATATCAGTATGTGCACAGAAAATAATATTAATGTATTGTATTAACCTATGCATATAATTTAGATTCAATGTTCCTTGAATAAGATGATGTATCACTATCTCCCAAGCCCAAATAAAGAAAAGAAAAACGGCCACTGTCTTCATAACTTCAGCTGTGCCACTTACTTGCAAGGATCATCGTAACTGGGCTTGTGGACTGTTGATGCTCCTTTACAGAAGGGTCATTGGACCCTCACCTGAGTGTCCAGCCACTCCTCCCAGACAACTGTATGCAAGTATGCCCTAATCGCATGTGGCTTTATGATCTTGGGGAAGAACTAATGTACATGGACTGGGAAAAGCTGGGGAGCGCGGGATCTACCCATGAGGCTATGGGGAAGCCCCGATCCATGCTGAGTAAAGACTCTCTATTGCTGCTGTCCTGGGCTGCCCAGACTCCTGTCACTAAACCCTTCACCCACACTGTGTAAGTAAACTCGATAAACTCATTGGTTCCCCAGGATGAACTTTACTGTAATCAAACATCGGTTTGACACTAGAACCTTCGGCAGGGGACTGCACTGCTTAGAACCCCCTGGAAGAAAATGTGTCATGGCATTAAGAAAGAAAACCAGTCAGTAAAAGAAGGCGTTAGAAGCATATGGAAATGGAGATGTTTTAATAGAGAAGGATTTGTGAAGATTAAGATGGTGGGTAGCCGCCTCTTCCACTGTGATCCACTGAGTCCCAACTGTGTTCACCTTGAAATAGGTGACAGTCTTTGGAAGCAGCCACTCTACACTGTACAAAGCTTGTGCGTGTAAAGTTCGTCTCGGGTAACAAAGCTGCGTTTAAAGACCGGCTTAGCCTGTTTTGGAAAGATTTTGTTGTTTCTCTCCATTTTTCTCTCTTTGTTTTCATTCTTGGAAAGCAGCACAGCCACAACTGTGCCGTAGGGCTGCCCCAGGCTGCGGTCACAGGGGTAAACATCATTTGCAAATCAGGAAGGAAAATAAAACCGGGGAGCCGGAGTAGAGAAGCAGAAGGAACCCTGAGATTCTGGGGCCGCCCCTGGCAGCAGCTCCTCCTTGGCGGACAGCGGCCTGGTGTCTTCCGAAGACCGGGGACACCTGGTTCTTCCACATCCCGTGAAGCCTGATTGGGAGCCTCTATCTTGCAGATGATGGGACTGCTGACCACCGAGTTGGCCAGGGACACAGGGAGAGTGGGAACGCCACTCTGGATCTCCAAGGTCTCCCTGGTCTTCGTGGCCAGCCCTCCGCTGGAAACCCCAGGGTCCTGGCTCCACTCTGGGTCCAGGTCCACCGAGGACAGGGGATCCGTGGGAGACAGCTCAAAGCCTCGCTTTCCATCCCAGGTGACGGCCCTGGTGGCGCCGTGTGCCACACATGGACCTCGCATTGCCCTTGGTGGTAAAGGCCACGGAAGTTGCACATGAACGATTTCGCTGGATCTGAAGGGCATGGGGAGAGCGGTGCAGCTTGGCCTGGAGCTGTGGCTGGGCTGCCGGCAAGGATATCATGTCTGAGGACAGGGTGGAGGGTCCAATAGAGGTGCCGGGAACTTGTTTGGGGCGGCCAGCATAGTAGTGCTGTGATGGATGATGGAGGAGAGACTTCTGCGCTCAGGCTCCTGCGTGGAGAGCTCTTCCTCACTTTGCCCACGGTCCTTGCCAAGGTCAATCTGGAGACTGTGAGCCAATGGTTATTGCCCCTGATACTAGGAGCTACACAAAGCACTTTCTTGCCAAGTTGTGCCTTTCCTTCTAGAACTGCAAGTGAATGCTGTCATGAGCAAGGTTCCCCTGCCCACAGCTTCACCCCTGTTTACACTGTGAAGTGGGTATTTTTACAGAGAATGCAGCAGCCTGCTCCTAAGGTCAGCTCCTCACACGGCACACCTTGTGAATGAATGTGTGAGACACCACTATAGCTTTATCTGCTGATACTGCCTGTGAGAAAATTAATTTTGAATGTTGTTTTAAAAAAGAAAAGATGGCTGGGTGTTTCCAGAACAGAAAAGGAGAACATTTAACCATATTAGGAGGGTCTGAGTAGATTTCTTAAGTTAGGTCAAATATGAGATTTACAAATGGCATGTAAATAACCTTAAAATTTCTAAGGTCAAAGTTTAGTCACACCTCTACTTAAATTAACAGAGCTACTGACTTATTATTAACAAGTTTAAGGACTGTCTTAAAGAACAAAATACATGTCTGTCCAAGGTTTATTTAAGAGCATTTGGTTTGTGGCCTAGAAAGACGGCTCAGCAGTTAAAAGCACTGTCTGCTCTTGCAAAGGGCCCGGGTTCAATCCCCAGCACCCATACAGTGGCTAAAAACCATACATAACTCCAATTCTGAAGGATCTGACACCCTCTTCTGACCTCCTCAGGCATTACCAGAACAAGATACAAGGACTGAAAGGGGCAGAGGCTCCTCCCAGGCCTACACGACCCCGAATGTCAGATCCTTAACTCACTGTGAGAATAAAAAGAAATACATGAATTTTGGCCAACTGCATGGTTTTAAACACTCAACAGGAAAGTATAACCAAAGATTAGAGTGATTGGTATGTTTCTTTAAGAGTCCAAGGCATACTTCCCAGATATTAGGCTTAAGTCCATATGAGACATCAGACAATTCTCACTAATGATTTTCTTCTTGATAATAAGATGCCCAGATGTGGGAGTCTAGGTATTGAGCAAAACCAAGCAACCCCGGATACCCTGAAGGGACAGTAGGCCTCTGGCGCCTGCTCTGCCTGATGCGATAACCTGGCCTCAGGATGCCACTGTAGATACAAATCTTCTTGTCTCCCACAAAGATCACCCCAGACCAGAACCAGGTTTTGGGGTTTCGTTTCCTCGTTCCTGAACTTCCACATCAGCCCTACAACCTTCCCGCCTTTACCACAAAACCCCCACCTTTAACTTTCCTGCCTTCGGTAACGGTCAGAAAGGCCTCCCTATATAAACCCCTGCCTTGGTTTTGATAACCGAACTACCCACTGATGTAGTCTCCCTGGAGCTCCTCTTCCCGTCACACTCTGAGCCTCCTGAGGCCCTGTTCGATCAGCCTCCATTCTCTGGCATGGCTGGAGCACAACAGTCATACTAGAGATGGAGACGCACCCACACAATTGGCCTGAGTCAGTACTGCAGTGCCCATCTACAGCCAAGAGAGACAGGTCCACTATTGCTTCAACATAAAAATTAAATGATGGCTAAATTTCTTCTCTCTCTTGCTCTAGAAGCCATTTGAGGGGAAACTCATACTGTGATTCTAGCTACTCTAACAGCTATCAAAGTGCCTAAAAACAGATCCTGGGTTCATCATTCTTAAGTCCAGCCTTGGAAGCCAAGGAAGAGAGAAGGCCAATGGGTGGGTGCTTTGTGAGCTCATCAAGAAATCCTCCTGGCTCCCTAGAATTCCTAATGCTAGTAACTCTTGCCTGTTATCCTTCACATGCCTTTCTAGACACTAGTCAAGACCTCCTTTCCTACCTCATCAGTTGAACAAATAAAGCCACTGATGCCCTTCTGAACCCATTTAGACAGTCCTACTAAAGAGGTGCCTTGACTGCCACACCGCAAGACCCCATTCAGCTCCAACCAGCAAAATGGGAGAACAGGTAGATCATACATGAATTTGACTGGGAAAAGATGGGGTTTGTGTAATGCTGGAAGGACAAGGTTGTATATTCATCCTCAATAACACGGCCAAAAGGGTCTATTACTAGAATTCTCCAATGTATTAACACCCTTTCTAAACAACTAAAAATGCAGATATAAGTTACCCTTACCTCTTGGAAGCATGATTTGGAAAATGGAGAGGTCTTGTGGGCTCTATGCTAACCTCCCTGGTAATCATGATAGGTGTCCTGACCCTGTATTACACCATCTGTTAGGGGCTGACTCAGAGGGTTATTGATACAGTTATCACCAAACAAATGGCCCTCCCTGTAGCAGTTTCATATTCCAGATATGACAGAAAGAGGACTGGACCCTTCTTGATGGGTTTGGAGAAAAGAATGTGTAAGAAAATAATATTTGTAAGAAACATTAACTATTACTCTTTCCTTTCAAACCTGTCAAATTTGGTTTATGACAAGGAATTCTGTTCTTTTAATCCTACCACACCTTGTAATATTTCTATTTAAAGACAGACCCTGATGTACTACTGAACCTGATGGCCTGGGGCAGTGGAGTGTTTCTCCCTTCCTTTTTCCAATTCTTTTAAACTAACCCAGACTCAAGCTAATGGGGAAAAGACTCAGTCAGTACTCTGGCATTAAGGATAAAACCTATCAAGCTTCCAGGTCCTGTGAGCTTGCCAAATCTGACTGACCATAAAATGCACCCCTTGGCAAAAGTAAAATCTGCCTTGGGGTAGGACACTGCTCCTTGAAATAAAGATTATCTTTGATAAACCTAAAAATCTAATCACAGTGTTGACACTGATGCTGTTTTTCTGAAAGTCCATTATTAATTTATATTTATTTATAAAATATCTATTCAAATCCAATACTACAATCTTGTTTTTCTTTTTAAGCAAAGTGTTGCTACATTCCCAAGAGAGTCTTGGATTGTACCACCCCAGATAATTCCTCATCTTGAATCAATTAGTTTTAAGGCAATCATGGTCATACTGGTGTTCATGTCTTTTAAAAAATCAAGTCACACAGAAAGACAAAGCCTGAAAAATAGAAATCTAATAAAATTCCTAAGAGTAAGTTTAATTAAGGGAGTAAAAACTTCTATAAAGACTTCCATTACTATTAAAATAACAGTAATAAAATACTTCCTTCCAGTGAGCATCCCAAGTGTGTCATAACAAATGAAACCAGAGAACATTGCTACAGCAGACAGAACATGTCTGGAGTGTGGTCTGGCACACCCCAGTTATTTTCAGGTTGAGGAGAATAATGTATCCAGATTCTGCTGACAGCCATACTGTCTTTATCGTCAAGTGACAAATGATCTTAAATGCTTTTGCATAAAAACTCTTTTGATCAAAATTTTCATCCAGATGCAATGGCCTTTCATATATTCTTTGCCTGTTTGGGTCTATGACTATTCTAAACCTTTGTCATAACAGCTCTAACTTTTATTGTGCAATTATTTTTAGATAATAGCTGCTAAGTTAGATGTGAGAGTTTATGAACTAAAAGAATTGATTGACATTTCTTAATCCAACCCAGTTATTTTAAATGAAAATATCATTTTGTACATTTGTGAAAATGTACAAAAAAATGAAGAAATTTTAAGGGACTCTCTTAGAACTGAATTATTACCAGTTTAATTACAGTGAATTTTGTTGCTAGAAAACAAAATTGAAACAAAATTTAAAACAACTGAAAATGGGACACAACTGCTTAATTTCTGAATACTAAGAAATGAAATCAAGTATTTCTTTATTAGTTTTTGACATTTCATGACACTGTATCTGTCTATCTATCTATCTATCCATATATATATATATATATATATATATATATATATGCACAATGTGTTCTCTTCAAATAAAAACTAATGAAAACTCATTTTAGGAAAAGGAGGAACAGAACTGAAATGAAACATCATAAGTCAACCTGACTCAGATGGCTGGAACCCAGCAGAAACTGTAAACAAAATCAATACTGTTGCTCTTATCTAAACCTGAGGACAATAACCCTAATTTTGCCTGACACTGGTAAAGCCAGGCACAATCACAGAGAATTATCTCTTTAACTGTATCATCATAATTACATTTCAAAGTTTGTAAAGAAATACTTCATTTGATCAAAAAGAACAGTCCTTGGCTATAAATGAAGGGGACTCTGATGGCCCAAGGAGAAACTTTTAGGCTAACAGGGACAGGAAGCACTTGGTATTTTGCTTGGAAGTCTCTGTTGGGGGTCATTTGGCTTCATTTCTTAGTGAAGCACTTGTAGAAATCATTCTCCTTAGAAGATGACAACGCTTTTATCACAAAGGAGCTGATTGACCACATTAGTCATGGGAAACTTCATTTCTGATCTTTTGAAATCATAAACAAGTTATGTTGATTTACTTAATGAATATATTTCTCTTAGTGAGCCAATATACAGTCTATTCTGTTTATTAAAGTAGCAGTCCCAAGTACTCTTCCTGTTATAAATGATCAATATTCTGGAACTTACCCAAGAGTGTACCTTGTTTTCTCCTCTATGTTATGGTCCTGGCCTCTGGTATGATCCCCAGACTCATATGCTGAAATCCTTCACTTTATGTGATGGTATTAGGAGGTATGACCGTGGGAGGTGACTAGGTCATGGGATTAAAACAAGATAGCCATCTGCAAACTCAGATGTGTGTCCACCCCAGACACCAGTCTGGATATACCTAAGGTGGCTGCATAGTAGACAGGTCCCACAAAATAGCCCAGTTTGGAAAAATGATATGGCTCCCTTTCTGTAGAGAACATGCTGACTTCAGGTAGAGTCATTTCAATATTTGACATTCCACACTCTGTGAACTAAGGGAGAAATTCCCTAGGAACATGGCTTCCTACGAACCACTGTCAGCTTTCAGTCAAGTAACAGGAAGCCACTGTGAACACCACATACTTCAGTATTGACACGGAGCCCAGGCCTTTAATGACTTCCGATGCTGTCATCAGAAAGTATCCTGGGAGGCAACAACTTCTTGATAAGAAAATTTGTATAAAATTTTTCTTTTGAACTTATAACTAGATACCATGACAGATTGTTTTAGATGCTGAATAGTTTTCCTGGAATAGAATATAGGACCTTGTGTACACATCCTTCACTTTGTAAATATTGAAGATTAACCTACCAGTCACTCCCCTAACACACCTTTGGGTTGTTAATCAAGAGGGAGATGGCAGTAAGAGCAAGCAATTCAGGAAGGGTCCCTGAGCCCAACAGGTCCCTACCCGCAGTCACACACACACACACACACACACACACACACACACACTAGCAGAGGCTTGATACATGTGTCCTATCCAGGGATAAAAACTCTGCAGTGTCTTATTCTCTGCACTGTGGCCAGTTGCAGCTTTCTGGGTTAATCACCATCTGTTGTATGAGGAAGCTTTGCTGGTGAGAGTTGAGACATGCAGATATTCTTTTTGCCCCCATACCACTGTGGAAGAGGGAAAAGAAAGATTGTAAAAGCCAAAGGCAGTGGATGACCACAAGGAAACAAGAGTTTTCCAGACATCTGGGAAATTACTCATAGGAACTCACAGCAATGGTCAGGGCACACACAAATTCCATGCAAGCTCAAGTCAGACAAAATTTCAGCACAGAAGAGAGAAAGTGAGTAAGAAGTCCCAACCTTAGGAACCTGAGGAACTACTGGCAACTGATAACCTCTGGGAGAGGGAAGGTTGGTTTTAAGGGAGTAACACTAAATAGGTTAACCAGGCTTTAGTGGATGAATGCACATTGAAGAACATTTTGGGACACAAACTTGATTCAGTAAGCCTTAATATATATGACAGAGGACATGACCAAAGCTCCTTAGACTCATGGACATTCACATTTATTAATTTTATTACTTGTTAATTCCAGACAATTATCAACTCTGAGATTACAGAAAGTCTTGGGAGAATGTAAACCATAAAATTGTGCTGTCTTCCAGGAGAATGGAGACAAATGACAGAGGAACCTCCTCTGATACTCACAGATGGTTTCATCTGAAGAGACAGTGTGGACAGAGAGCTTCGTAGAGCTATTTATTTATTTATTTACTTGCTTATTACTTACTTACTTAGTTTTGGAGACAGGGTCTTGCCAGCCCTGGCAGGCCTGAAACCCACTATGTAGACCATGAGGCCTCAGACTCATAGAGATCTGCCTGCCTCTGCCTCATGAGTGCTGGGATTACAGACGTGAGCCACCACACCCAGGAACTTGATTTTTCTTTTCACTATGTGCATTCATCACTTGGATAAATATTTATAAATAATGAAGTAAAGTATTGTGCAAGTAAAGTTACCAGAGTAAAACCCTAAATTATATATACATATGTATACCTTTACACTCTAGAATTATTTATGCAGTTATAATTTCTATTTAAAAATTAGATATTCTTTTTGTTAAAAAAATCTCATGTTTTTAATAAACTTCTCTAACCTCAATTTCCTTATCTTTGTGAATAATTCCATCTTAATGGAGTTGAGACAGAACATTATTAAGAAGAGGCATCATGGGCGCTGGAGAGATAGCTCAGTGGTTAAGAGCACTGCCTACTTTTTCTGAGGACCTGATTCAGTTCCCAGAACTCACATGGTAGCTCACAACCATCCTTAACTACAGTTCCAGGGGATCTGACGCCCTCTTCTGGCCTCAACAGGCTGCATACCTGTGGTGCACTTACATACATGCAGGCAAAACACTCGTATGTATAAAATAAAGAAAAGGTTTTCTATTAAATTAAACATGGTGCAAAGGCATAGATGCTTATTTTACGTTATAACAATGACAGCAACGCAGCATGAAGTCCTGCAGAGACCTGGAAAACATGTTAAAAGACTTAAAAATTAAGAACTGAAAAGAATAAGGATTCAATGTATTTCTGCCTATAAACTAAAATAACAAAATAAGTTTTAGGAGCACAGACATGGAAAATATGTCTATGCATGGTGTACTGTGAGTTTTATACACAATGTTTCCATAGTTTTAAGTACCAGCTGACAGGCCTGCCACCTCCCCTGGCCTGCATTTGGCCACCTCCATTCATGCAGACACATGTGACCAAGAAACTTATTTAGGATTAGGAATTTTCAGGGTTCAGATGTTCACCTCCAAAAAGGCCATAACAAACCTGATCAGCCTGCAGGCAAAGCTCTTCCACATTAAGGTCTGAGTTCTTAAGGGAGAGAAAAGTGGCTTATGAGGCCTAAAAGACTAATAGCCAGGCCTTCCGTCGTGTACTGCACACCATGAACCAGAGTGTAATAATGCATGGTCATGTCGAAGCCTGATTTTCCCACACATATGAAAAGATTTTCTTAATCCCTTTTAAAGGGATTCTAGAGAGAACGATTCTGAGAACGAGTCTCTGAGCTCAGATACCAGGGCCCGGATTTATGGGTGAAAATAACACAGAAATCCTATCAAACCTGGAGAATCACAAAGCCAAAGGACTCTGACTTCCCAGGGAAGCATGCAAGAAAATGAGAGAAGCTACCCACGCCGTCCAGGACACAGCAGACAGGCAGGAAGAGAACCTGAGGACACCCACAGGTCAGGTCTGCTACGAGGGGCACCTCCCCATGGGGATACCAGAAGTCTGGGAGAACAAGAGAACTGGCTGAGCTTCATGGTTTTCATGAGGAGATCCATCGGTCAGCGGGGTGAATGGCATACACTCTGGAGATTCTCCTGCAGCCAGACACAGACGCAGGCAGAAACATGGGGAGGGAAGGAAGAAAACAGCTCCCTGAGAGAAGTCCCAAGGCCGACGCCAGCCTGATAACCAGGTACCAACTGCCCCACCCCCACCCACCTGACCAGGAACTGAACTTAAACTCCCTTAAGGGAGAAGAAGAGGAAAGAGAAAAAAGAGGAGACAAAATTCACTGAGACCCATGTTGGCTTCTGAGAGATGAGAGTGCATTCTCCAATAGAAGCTAGAATGGGGGCTCAAGGCCTAAGTTCTAAGATAAATAAACATTATTATTGTGATCCAACTCAATAGCTATGAAATGTATGTGTCTGACAACGATGTCGTGACCAGACTCTCTATGTCTACTGTGTCTCCTATGATGATGACATGATGAGATGATCCGACTCCTCATCTCCACTGTGTCTCCTATGATGATGACATGGTGTTCTGACTCTCCATCTCCACTGTGTCTCCTACTATGACATGGTGATCAGACTCTCCATCTCCACTGTGTCTCCTATGATGATGACATGGTGATCTGACCCTCAATCTCCACTGTGTCTCCTACTATGACATGGTGATCTGACTCTCCATCTCCACTGTGTCAGATTCAAACCTACTGGTTAACAGAGTGGGCTCTCGGCATTACACACAGTTTGAAGGACATAACAGAGAAAGATCTTGGGAGACTAAGGCTCCTGTTAAGTGCTGCAGCCATTAGATGATGTGGTCATGTACTTTAACTCAGGGTCCTTGATGGTGCTGATCATTTTTTAAAGGCACAAAACTTCAGTGGCACTGAATAAGAAACAGCCAAAGCAGATGGCAGAGCAGAAGGAAGATTGCTCCTTTGCTTTCTGACACATCCTGTTGGAAGAATGCAATACGCAGGATGGTTAGGTATATTTGACTTTTTGGGTCTTCGTTGGTAGATATTTCTGGAACAGATGCTGCTTTCTTATCCTGAGCTTGACACATTCACAAGAACAATCTGTGGCATTTCTTTTTCCGTCAGTCTTCTCATCCCATGTCCAGTTTTATCAGCTCTAACTAAAGATTTTACACTAAACTGTGGCCTAAATACAAGGGCTTCAGGACAAGGGGTTCAAAGGGATTTGTTGGAGTCCTCCAATTTCTCCTAGTAAAGTTGTGTGGCAATCATAATCTTTGGACAAGTCAGGGTTGCATTGAATATATCTTCCAAGCACAGAATTTATTAAGATACAACAGAATGCTAACCAGGAGGCAAGGCACTATGGGAGGAGAAGATGGTTAGGTACGCCCTTGCTCCTTAATGACTAGGTGACGTAGGAGAGGTTTAAACACATGTACCAATAATTATAACGCAAGGTGCATGTTGGTAACTGCTACACAGGTTTGGAGAAAGAGTTTGGAGATTCAAAGAAAGCATAACATTTCTTGGCTGGACTGCGAAGGGCTGGGGCAAAGTAGAGGCAGGTGAAGGCACTCATTAAAATTAGCCTTTTCAGAATGATGAGGCTTTTTTAAAATTTATAGCTAGAAATATTAAGGAGACCTTTCCATGCAGGTTAGAGTGTTCAGAGGGAAGATACCAACTCTGACTAGTACAGATGAGCAGTATGGAAGAAATAGATTATGAGGGTTTGAAGTCCAAGGCATTCTGAGCTCAATTCAAACTACAACAGAGAACTACTGACAAACTGTGTCAGGTGATGGCATAACCCATGCTTTGTCTGAGTAAAAACTGGTTTCTCAGGAGAGGGGAAAAAGCTTATCTTTATGGGGTAGAAAAACAGAAGGCAGGAATACCAATTAGAAGGTTCTGGTCTGAGTCCAGAGAACAGAGAATAAGGATCTGAAATAGATCTGGTTTGCATTATAGGAAGAAGGAAGTCTGTATTACAGGAAGAAGAAACAAATAGATATTCACAGTTCCCGCCTCAAGATGGGAGAAGTCTGTATCTTCTGCAATAATTGCAAACTAAGACTTAATTAGAGTTGCTCAAGATTCTGAGGTAACAAATCACGAAATTCCCAACCCTGGAGTCAAGTCTTTTTTCGACCTTCATAAATTTCGAGACTTTTAAAACATTTTATATGCATTTTCTATTCTATGTGTGTATGTGTGTGTGTCCATATATAGAAAGATGGTGCCTATAGAAACTTCATATTTGGTATCTTTATATAGTTTGTATACAGACCTTGATTTACAATGAGTCAGCATGATTTCTCAACTTCCCACTGGTACAACAGGAATATGCGTTCAGTGAAAACCATTCTTTGAGCTTTGATCTTCCCAGGCTAGTGACATGTGGCACACATCATCTGAGATACAGGGTCATGGCAGTGAGCCACAGCTCCAGTCAGTCACAGAATCACAAAGGTAAATGACCAATATTCAACAGGCTAACATTGCTAAGCTCCATCTGGTAGGCGAGGTGCACTAAATTAATGACAGGCAATATTTTCTTTTAAAGATTCACTTTATTTGTAATTATATATATATGTGAACATCTTTGTGTAGATATGTGCATGTGAGTGGTGGTGTCTACAGAGGTCAGAGGCATCTGACCCCCTGGAATTGGAGTCACGGGTGGTGGTGAGCCACCTGATGGAGGTGCTAGGACTTGATCTTGGGTCCTCTGGAAGAGTGGAAGGTGTACTTAACTGCTGAGCAATCTCTCCAGCCCTAGACAATTTTTTCAACAGATGACAAACTTCTCATCTGGAGCCCTGTTATAAGTTAAGGAATATCTTTAACCCTGAACAGTTTGAGAGGTTCTTACATATTGAATCCTTGTTTGAACACAACATAAAAGTAGAATTCAAGATCATGTTTCCTTGAACTGTTATGCTGTATACATAGAGTACCCACTGTTTCTTCACAGCATCAAATGTAATAATAATTCACTATAATAGTATAATTGTATATGTACCCTCTGGGTCTTCACTATTATTTTGTGAGTATGCAATGCCACAAAAACCATAACAAATGTTATCCTCTATGATAGATTTTCTTCTAACCAATCTTCCATCCAAGAGAATTAACTCAAACACATTAGAACATAAAACAAGACTCTTACAGTATGTGTCATCTGAGGACACTTCTGAAAGCAAGCTTCTATCTTTTAAAACCAAATCTTAAAAAAAAAAAAAAGCAGACACATTCACAAAACTTGTGTGTAGAATGGTGGGAATAGAATTCAACATCTAAAAGAATCTTTTCATCTGAGTTCTAACTCAACGCCACAGAAGCCTTGTGGTTGGCTGTGGTCTACAGCCCATGAAAAGGCTAGATCAGGTCCCTATCACTACCAAATCACGCCCAGGCAGTCCACGAAATGCCTTGCCTCCATAGAGAAAGGGCTGCTTTTGTAGCTCTGATAACATATGGAGGTTCCCACCAGAACAGCCACCCACTCCTTCGACATGTTTCCTGAAGTCCCAAGATCTTCCCCACATCTAAGTCTCTGTGTGAATGATGTCTCTAGACTTCCATTCCTATCCTTTAATGATAGAGCAGCCTGTCCCTCTAACCAGCTGTGGAGCCCCTGCAGGCAGAGTGCAGAGCTTCTCTTCCCAGCGTTCTTTCCTGAGATCACTCAGGAAGGGCAGGTGAGGAAATCGCGACACACCCTCTTTCCACACAGCACCCCGTCGGTCTCCAGAAGATTCTTTAAAACCTTCCACCCTTGTTAGGTGAAACTGGACGAAATCACCCTGGTCTCAGCCTCAGCTGCCAGCTCAGTGAGGTTTCCCCAGGGCTAAACTGCACTGGATCAGAAATAGAATAGGCAAGGGCTGATTTTTCCAAGCCAGGCTTCTTTCTTCCCATCATCTCTTCCCCACACTTGGCCCCTATGGTCATTTTTAGAACCAATAAAACAAAATTGTCCAAGTATTTTTTTTAATCCAAGTTTTCTTTTTCAATGATCTTGCTTTTCTATTTTGGGAGCTTGCTTGCAACTGCAATATAATAACTGTTCTTCTCACGATGTCCTTGCCTTCATGGGATGCACTCCATCTTCATGTGTTAAGAGGAAATGAACACGACCGCATTGCCTGGTGGATCTTCTGCTCAGACGTCTGTTCTCCAGGAGCATGAGCTGGGGCTTCCAGCTCTTTGGTGCCAGTTGGACTGGGTTGGTTCCAGCACATTGGTCTGGGCTTCCAACACACTTGCTCAGGTCTGCTTGTGTCACACTGTATATTCAGTATCTTCTGCCTGATATGACTGCATGGGTCTTGTCAGGTTGTGTGTGACTGCTGAGCTCCCATTCAGTTTCCTGTAGACCTGACCTAAGGTCTTTAATTCGTTTACCAACTCCTTTCTGACTCTTTATCATATTTGGCTACATTGAGGATTCATAACAAAAAGCAATATTATAAACCTTCATATTTGATGAATTTACTGTGCACAGATAACATGTTAAAACAAAAAATTGAAAGGGAACATATTTGTGTATGTATGGTATATATGTTTGTGTATATATGTGCACATGTCCATATATGTGGATGTACCTGTGTGGAGGCCAGAGGTCAACATCAGATGTCTTCCTCAGTCACTTTTCCACCTTATTTTTTAAGACAGGATCTCCCACTGAATCTGAAGCTCCACGATGCTACCTAGCCAGCAAGCCCGAGGGTCCCTCCTGTGTCTTCTCTCATCCAGTGCTAGGGTTACATGAGGCATCATGCTCAGCTTTTACATGAATGCTTGGGATGTGAACTCAGGTCTTCAGACTTGCCTGTTGAGCAATCTACTGACAGCCATTGCCTCTTCTTCAAAAAGGAGATTTTTTAAAAAAACTGTCTGGCTACAAACTTAAGTTGAAAGAGATTCTGAGCAACAGAGGTGAAAGACAGCCCTGCTCTCCTTTCGCCCACAAGGCAGCCAGTAAAACTAATATTTCTTCCCTGAGATGAGCCACAGAAGCTAAAGCTACACTTGAACTCTTCCTCATTGTGTCTGTCAGTGTCCTAGAGTTATAACAAAGCACCCAAAGTTCAGTACTCAATTAACAAGTACGCAGCTCACAGCTCTGGAGTCTAAGGGCCCAAGATTGCACAGCCACTCTAATGTGGCCTCTGATGAGCCACCTTGGCTAAGTCATGACGTGACGAGGCAAGGCTGCTTTCTCTTGACACCCTTCCTTTCTTTTTACTTAAAGTCAGTCATAGGACAGTCTCACCTTCTTCTGTGGCGCAGACTTCTGACTACACCAAAGAGTACAGAGCTCAGAGCAGGCAGGATTATTAAGGGCATGTCCTCTGGAACCACACCTCCCAGGTTCACATCTCCACCCTTCTATTTCATGGCGCTGAGCATTACACAGTCTACACATGCTTCCATGCCTTGTTTCCCCACGGTCAAATCAAAATAGCCGTCTTACTATTTACAAACATTGTGTAAAGGAGAAAACTTTGAGGGGACTGGAGAGTTGGTTCAGCAGTTAAGAGCACTGATGCTTTTGCAGAGGATCTGGGTTCGATTCTCAGAGCCCACATGGTGGCTAACAACTGTCTGTAACTCCAGCTACAGGGAGTCCGACACCCTCTTCTGATCTCCTTGGACACTGCACAACATGGGTGCACTTCTGTAGTGAGCACTCCGGTCACTGAGCCATCGCCCCTGCCCCAAATCCCTGAGTTTTATGTCTTGTTTCCTAGAGCTCTTTCTTCTCTAAGCCAACCCCAAAAGGATAGTCTACCCACTTTCCCTGACTGGCATCTCTTCACATCCTCAGTTAAGGTGTGTTCATGTGCAGTCTTGAGTGAGCAAGCCGAAGTGCACAGCGGGGTGCTCACACTCACAGCAGGGTGCTCACACCCTCAGGATCAGGGTTCTTCCTTAATTGAGGATATCCCCTGGGGGTTGAGAGAGAAAGACAATATCAACTGGGATATCAACAGGTAGAAGATTAAACTTTGGGCTGTCATTAAATCAAAATTTTCCTACTTCCTTCCGAACCTGCAAGCCTCGACATCACGGCTTGGGAGCCCGTCTCCAGCACAGACAGCTTCTGGCCCTCCTCCCTCTCTGTTTTCCCTTCTGCACCTTGACTCCTCACTCAGAAGCACTTCTCTCAAGCATCTTCTTCCACCAACAAAGCAATTCATTAACGTGTTTTTTCTAAGAAAGGCAGTTCTTTTCACAAGAGGAATCCTGATGAAAACTAATAAAAATATTTCCTTAGATGTATGCAATGTATTTTTAGCACAAAAACTGTAGATTCCAATACCTACCTAATCTACAGCACAAACACTCACCCAGGTTTGAGATTTTCGGGACATTCAGGGGCCCAGGTGTGGATGGAGCCATGACAAAACTCAGCTGGTTTTAGCCATGACAGAGACAAGGACAAAGGAGATGAAGAACACAGAGGAAGTCAGGACACAGTGCTCTGGGAGTTGAGATTAGTGCAAATTCTAATTTAAAAGATTTAGGACAATAATTTAAATAGTTCTAATACCACATTCAATTTAAAAATGGCTGGTTTTAAGTCAATGAAACCAAACGGGCTATTTAGTAACGCAAGGAGGAACACTCAAAGTTCTATCTCTTCCAGGGGCCCTACAAATTTTTATAGCTATGAGCTTTACACTCAGTAACAGCAGGTGATTTATAAGAAACTAGAGTTTTGCCATATGTGAGTTCCATTTAATTCCTAGGGCTCTAAATATATAAATAAGACAAATAATGGTGATTGAGTGAGTAAAATGTGGTAGAATAAAAAGTAATTACTGACGGGGAAAGAAACATTTTCTTCAGTGATGTGGCCCCTGGTAAAATGCTCATGTTCCTATACATATTATTTCGCTCATTCTCCTGTGAGTAACCCTAACTAAACTGACTGGGTTGTCAACAAAGACATGAACATAGAAGAAGGAAGACTATTTGGGAAAAAGTAGGGCCTTGGGAGGAGTGGCAGGAAGACTGGGGAGAATATGACCGAAATGCATTCTGTACATGTATGAAGATGTCGCAATGAAGCCCATGCTCGTGTACAATTAATATATGCTAATAAACCACTTAAAGTGAGAAAGAAAGTAAATATGTTTACAATGAAAAAAAAAAAGACTTTGGCCCTCTGCTAGAAAAGTGGATTTGAGTCTCAAATAATGCCTTTTATACTGCTTCCTCTCGTATTACAGATGTAGGACAGGGCTGTACCACACCTCAGTGAATGTAAATATCTTGTACCTGCTTCGTAGTGATGACTGTGTTTATCAGAGCTGTTTTTAATGAAGTTACTCAAAATGCTTTTTTCCAGATGATGACCAAGAGGCTAATTTTTAAAATGGTGCCAAGTGCCACAACAGTGAAAAGAATGATAAAAGCATTAAATGCCAAAATATACAAATGCTTTATAATTAATTCGGTAGTCCAATTTTTCATCATTTGGCAGAAAGCTGATGAAAATGAAATGCATCTACTAAATTAAGAGAGCACTGAAAGGAACAACAGTCCTCGGTAATCAGTTCTGAGTGACACAGGTCTGTGACTTCAGAACAAAATGACAAATCCACAGGAAGCAAGCCAGGTCTTTCATCTGACCACTGACACAGTTACCTAGACAACCTGGACTCTCCAATGGCAGTCCTTATTTACAGATATATGGAGGAGGGGAGACATGTAGACATCAGCCTTCTGTCCCCCACGTTCTCAGTCCTAAGCTGCTGGGATCTCCAAAGATGCCAGGTATTTCAGAAGAAGAGAAGATTTTAGAAGTAAATTTTACACTAAGATCAGATGTCATGTCCACTGTAACTGCCCTTTCAGATGGTAAACGGACACAAATACTTTCAAAGTGAAGAGAACGTGTGTCACATGCCATCTTGTAAGAGGCCATTCAGGGAATGGTTGGACTTGGGTTGTTCATATGGTCCCAATGCAGAGCAGCCTACTTCCAGCCTCAACAACACATGTGCTTTTAGAATGACTCTAAACACTAGTAATTTTATTGAACTCTGCCTCTTTAACACTTCTATGGTTATGCCTTCTGGAATCACGAGGCTTTGAATTTTACTTCATCACAGTCACTAAAGGGAATACTTAGCAAGACAACCAAATACACAATCCTAGAGTTAACATTAGCAAATTCACTCTTCTGGACAGCATTTTCCAAGTACTGAAAACATCTCATGCAGTCATGTGTTCAACAAGAATTAGAAAAAATAATGCTGAGGGGTGAGGTCAGTGAGAGTGCTAACCCAGTATCTGTTCAGCTCTGGGGTTAATCCAGCCCTGAAAGACAAAGTAAGAAGTCTGCAGCAGTGAAAGGCTTTGCAGGATGGCACACACCTGCATCAAGCACAGGACACCCTGTGCAACAGTGAGTTGACTTTCTTGATGACGGTATCCGATTAACTATGATATCAAAGTATCATGTGTATGCCATATGTATGTATACGCGTAGTAAACTAGGAAATGTACATTTATCCCATGCAATATTCTGTAAGCATGTAATGTTTATTTCCTTAGCACTTACATGAGAGGGTGCAATGATCTAGGGACTTCCACAGAGTAGAATGTTCACTGGAAAAATCTACAGAGACAGATTGATAGCAACTGATAAATAATCCTGTGATGAAGCAATGAAGGCATGTGTCAAGTCAGAAAGCCAAAAGGCAAAGAGCATGTGAAAGACAAAGACAACAGACGGGCAGCAGGAAAGTTAAATCACGAAACTGGAAAGGAGACAATGTCAGCTGATTTCCACAGCACCGTCCTAGAAGGCTCGGAAACTGGAGATGCAAAAGAAAGTGGAGCAGGTGGAGGCTGGAAACAGAGCTGGAATCTATACATACCTGTTACACATATTTGCTGCTCTTTAAAAGTGGTAGTGTGGTGGTACACGCTTATAATCCTATTTAAAAGGCTGAAGTGGGAAGGCCTTGAATTTAAGGTTAGCCTTAACTACATAGAGAGACCCTGACTCAAGAAACAGAAAACACACACACACACACACACACGCAGAGCAGTGTCTTGATCATCTGAGGAAGATGTTGGATTAGGAACTGTGTCCATGTGACTTCATGGAAAGGAAGTGTCAGGGTAAGGAAAGGCAGACTGTATTCCAAAGACAGAAAGAGAACTTGAGAATCCACGAAAGCTGAAGGTCCAGAGACAGGAAGACAGCCCACCAAAGGGAAGGCCAAAGCAAACCCCACCCCAGTCACAAAGCTCCCTGGCAGTTAGAGGAATCAGAAGCCCCATCCAAATGTAGTCCAGACAGAGTTCCTCTGACTTCGAGGGCTGTGGCCAGGCATCATCTTGAAAGAGGAACTCTTGTTTAACACTGAGCTATCCTGGGGGCCTGAGAACAGGAGATAACCTCAGAACCAAGAATCTGAATTCGACAGTTCCAGCCCGAAGGTGGGAGGGCGCTGTGGGGCCCGGGAAGGCTGGACTCCGACAAGCAGAGGAGCTTGGGCAGCAGTGGGCTGAGCCCAGGCAGTCAGGCTCATAGTCAAAGGCTGTCCCTCCTCCGTGCCTGGGAGCAGACCTCTGGAACCACCCGAAGGCTGCACTCAGAAAACGGCGTCCAGCAGGCTTTGAAAGTACGAACCGGGTCCTCCACTCGGGGTCTCTGGGTCCCGTTTGCGTCCCACGCTTGTCACCCAGGGGATACGAACTAGGAGGTCTGGGGCAAGCAGAGAAGGCGCCGGCGGGAAGGTGGTGAGGTTAGCTCCAGCAGACGCAGTATCTGCCCAATACAGACTCAACATCAGATGAGGAAAGTCGAGCCCGCAAGCTCAGCTGCCTCTTCCCGCCTCAGCATGCGCCCCGGTAGTCCCAAATTCCCTAGGACCTAGAAAGAAATCACGTTAAGTGCATTGTCCTTTTTTCCTTTTTACTGTACTTTGGCAGTAATTTCAATTAATCATAGTTTAAATGTTAGCCTTTTCATAATATCCCTTTGCACATTTATCTGATTTTGTTTATAATTTTTCAATATTGGCAGTCTTTTTTATTTTTTATTTTTCTTTACCCTCATGTGGCTTCCTTTTTTAAAATTTAAAAATTTTTTAAATTAATTTTTATGTGTATGAGTGTTATGCCTGCACATATGCAAGTGCACCTGTGTTGTGTGATACCCAAGGACAGGAGAGGGTGTCAGATCCTCTGAAACTGTAGTTACAGATGTTTGTTAGCCACCATATGGGTGCTGGGATTTGAACCCAGGTCCTCTATACTAGCAGCCAGTGCTCTTAACTGCTGAGCCATTTCTCCAGCCCTGACTATTTTACTATCTTTTATGTGTATGAGTGTATTCCTGTATGTATGTAAGTGTACCACATGCATGCAGTGCCTATGGAGGTCAGAAGAGGATGTTGCATTCCCTGGAACTGGAGTTTCTGAGGTTGTTAGGTGCCATGTGAGTGCTGGGATTTAAACCCAAGTCCTCTCCAAAGCAGCCATGGCTCTTAACCACTGAATCCTCTCCTAGCCCCGTGGTTCATTTTTTAAATCTTTCTACCATACTTATAGTCTTCTGACTGAATCTTACTGATTTTTAAAAGAAGCTTGTCTATTTTTTAGTTTTATTCTCCTTGGTACAACATGTCTGACTTTGGCAAAGAATGTTCACTACATACGGAAGCCTCTTCACGTGTTTCTTTTTTAGCTTCATCTTTTATCTTTTCTAATGTCTTCCTCTTTTCCCCTCCACGCCTCTTCTTTGGCCTTCCTTTGCTGACTTTGCCTCTCCTCTCCTTGTGGTTCTCTTTCTCCTTCCTTTGCCCCACCCAGTCACCATTTCCACATTTACTCTGAATGATTCTCAACTCAGCACATTCTGCCTTCACTCTCCACCTCCTGGTTTGTTTTAGTTGGTGATACACCAATGACCTTTCACTGATGAAAAGTGCAGCTCTAGACCTTGCGTGATGTGGCATTGCGGTGACATCACCTTCTTTGTCCTCTCTAAGTGCTACTTGAGATTGAGCCCAAGGGAGCAGGCTGCTGAGTAAGAAGATCCCCAAATAGAAAGGGGACAGAAAGCTAAAGCATCACACCCATAAATCATAACACAGAAACATGGAAACCCAAGGCAACCCGACTCCTCCAAAAGAGCAGGCTCTCAACTACTGAACTGAAATAAACCGAAATGGACTGAATACCAGGTGCAGAGCTCAAGGGTTCACCAGGAAAAAAATAAAATGTCAATGAGGAAGCAAGCAGATGACTGTGGTAAGAAAGTCAACCCGGGACTTGGCCAGAAACACAGAGGAAAAGACAGTGAACGGATCAGAAATCATAACCTGGGTAGTTGAGAAAGACAGCAAGATGCGTGGGACACTAAGCGAGGACGTCAGGTTTGGGAAGGAACCATGTGGAAATGTTTGTTGCCAGATTTGACAAGGCAAAAAGAGAGATTACAGGAATGAAGTAAGCTTGAGGAAATGTTGCAGTCAAACATCAGTAAAGAAACAGCTGAACAGATGGGCAGAACACAACACCCAACACACCAAGAGACCAAAACAAGACCACACAGGGGAGAGAAAGCGATAACAAGAAAAGGCATGGAGAATCTCCCTGATGCAATCCCAGCAGAACGTTTCCCCAATCTTGAGAAAGAATTAGACACTCAATCACAAGACACATTCAGAATCCCAGACAGACATGACCAGAGGAGACCCTCTCACAACATATTACAGTCACAAGGTCAAAATACAAAGCAAATAAACAATACTAAAATAACACAAACCAAAGGAACAACATCAAAATTATTCAAGAAAAAATACAAACTTGCTTATATAGGGAAATACATCAGAATAGTCATAGATGTATGATCAGCAACCGTAAAAGTCAGAAAAGCAAAGGGTGATACAGATCGAGCTTTGAAAATAAATAATTTCCCATCAAGATTATTTTGTATAGAGCACTACCTTGAAACTTGACAGAGACAAAAAGACATTTCAGAACAAGCACAAACCATGGCAGTTCATGGCCACCAACGCTGCACTGCAGAAGATATTTAAAGGAATGCTATATAAAGAGGAGGAAGACAGCTTAGTCAGGAGAAAACAGGAAAGAAATCCGTTTTTAACACCTAATTTCTGGGGCTGGAGAGATGCTCAGCAGTTAAGAGCATTGGCTGCTCTTGTAGAGGACCCAGGTTTGATTCCCAGCACCCACATGGCAGCTAACAACCATCCAAAACTCCAGTTCTAGAAGAATCTGATGCCCTCTTCTGACATGTATGGGCACTGCATGATATGGGTGCACTTGCATACATGCAGGCAATACACTCATACACATAAAATAAAAATAATAATAAAGCTTAATTTCCCAATTTATAATACCTTAAAAAAACCCAAGAATAAAATTACCCAAGAAGATAACATATCTCTGCAATGAATGCTGAAGAAATACATTGAAAAAGACAGAAGAAGATGGAAAGGCCTCTCAAGTTCATGAATTAGCAGAATTAATATCATGAATATGACAATAATCCTAGAAGCAGTCTTACAGATTCAACACAATCTCCAGTATATGTCAATGATATTCTTCAAAGAAACAAAAAATTCTAAAATTCATATGGAAACACGGAACACCCCAAGAATCAACAAGTCCTAGGAACGATCAACGCGATGCTGGGTGCATCACAGTAATTGATATTAAAGAATGCTACAGAGCCAGAGCAGCAGCTACAGGCACAGAAGCAGGCATGAGACTAACGGACCAGCGTAAAGGGCCAGACGTGAGCCCAGACAGCTGCCATCACTTAATGTCTGATAACAGTGTCAAATATGAGTAAAAGTCTATTTATAGAGAGGGAAATTTTGTTTCCAAGACCTTTTTTCTGAGGTCTTAAAAGATCAAGTGTATAGCCACACTATTTCCCATGCACCCCTAACCTTTCACCTCCTACCCACTCCTAAGCTCAGATTCCCATGTGCGTCTCTGAGTCACTGAAACACCCTCATGCTGGTCTGCTGGGTGCTAAGATCTGACCTTGGAGTCCCACTCTGAATGTTGGTGAGCTTTTCTGTCTCCCGTATCTCTCAGGATGCTTGGCTTTTTCTAATGCACTAAAAAATCTTCCAGATAGCCTTCTCTGTAAAAGTATGGAGTGTTGGATTCTCGTCCCATCTTCCAGATGCCCTTCCCTGTAGAAGTCTGGAGTGTTGGGTTCACGTCCGACCTCCATGGACCAGATGAAGTTCTTAGCATTTGCACCACGGTCACTCCAGTTATCCTGCCAAAGCAGTTTCTGTCCCTATAACATTACCCTGATATCAATCTGTTTCAAGTTATAAATGGACTTTGGGTTACCAAAAACCTCTTGTAGATGCTTGACTCAGTAAGGCCTTCATAAATGTTGGAGTAAATTTTAGCTCAAAGGGCACAGTGCAGGATCAAATAAAGATTAAAGTAGGACCCACAAGGAGACGCCTGACCTTCCCGCTGTTATAACTCTGACATTTTCCTAGTGTTTTCTTCTATTTTTAAGTATTTATCTTGCACGCATTTGGCAACTGTTTACATTTCCAGATTTTATTCTTAGCGGAGAAAGATTACTAGTTCTTTTCGGCACATTTATCTTATTTTATTTGGCTCATTTTTGTTTCATATTGGAAACCTAATTTTCTGAAACTTAGATGAAAGAAAATTAATCTGTCCTCTGAGGTGAACAATGCCTCAGATAAAGGATCAATCAACGCTGATGGCTGCAACTTCCGCCATTGCCCCGCAGTTACTCACAGGGGGAATTAATGGAAAGCAGCTCAAACAGAAGCACTTTATCACAGTTTTTGACATTTAATAAAGCACATGAATGAGAAAGAAAGTCACACTTTGAAATTCCAGTTACTTTTTTAACTGACTACAACCCCAAGGCCTATAAGAACCCTACATTCTAACTTTTTAAAGTTGGGCTTCCTTAAAGCCCTGGAGGAAGATGCGGCTTTCACTTTGTGAATTGCTACAACAATGTTATATTTAAATGTGGCAGAAGTGAGCCACTAAATATTCTGCACGTGCAATGTTTTCTAAAAATATAATTTTAATAAGATTCTTTTAAGAGTTTAGAGTATAGCTAAATTGTATTATTTTCCTTTCTTAAAATAATAAATACTAGTATTTACAGCATGTTTTCCAAATGAATCCAATAACAACTGGTGAGAATCACCTCTGTTTATTAAAATATCCTTTACCAGTCAGGGCTCTCCAGAGAAGCAGAGGAAGAAGGAGATCACATATGCACAGTATACATATCTGTGTCTATGTCTCTATGAGTTATTATTTATAGTCTATTTGTGGAAGAAATGGGATATATGTGGAGAGAGAGGGAGAGAGAGAGAGAGAGAGATATTAAGGAAGTAGCTCACATGACTTTGGAGCTGGGAATCTGAAATCTAAAAGATAATCCTGGCCATCTAGATATTCAGACTACAGTGCAAGTTTTAGTTATGAGACCTCCATCTGCAGAGTAAGCCAAAGATTGCAAACTCAAAGAGGATTTCTATGCCACAGTCTTGAAGCTGATTCCTTCTTCAAAAATATCTACCTTTGTCATGATGAACTTCAATAGATTGTCTAATGCCATGTATATTATAAAGGTCAACTTTTTTACTTTTGCCCACCTAATTGTACATTAATCATATCTACATGGCACCTTCATAGCAACACCTAGATTGAGGCTTGAACAACTGGCAGCCATAGCCTATCTAAGTTCACCCAGCAAACATGTACAGTGTATTTCCTTAGGTCCTCTAGACAGACCTCTCCTCAAGGACATCACATCCACTCCATTAGATGGAAAACAATCAAAGAGTTGCAACCATGGTGTAAAAAGTGCTGGGAAAGCTCCAGGGACAGCACACAGAGGGCATCAAGCTCAGCCACAGTGCCTACAAACACCATTAGCAGAAAAGTCCTGATTGAATCCATTTTTGAAACATGAAGAAAGGTCACAGAGACGAGGGGACAAAGACAAATGCAATAGATGGTCTGTGTGAAAGAAAAATGATGTGAATGGCTCTGATTTGTCCAAAGCAAAGGATATAGGTGCCACCAAAGCAGAAAACTGAGCTGAATACGTGGCCTGATATAGAACACAGAGGACTCTGTGTGCCAACCTACTGCATGAGAACTACATCCCAGAGGCCCTAAGAATTCTTGTAAAGGAGTTATACAACCAAGTTACTGTATCAAATGGATGACCTTGACTGCAGGGCCAAGACTTCAGAGTTGGGAGAACAGGGATAAGGAGTGACAAAGAGCAGAGACCAGCTTGGAAAGTGACAGGAAATATCTGAAAATCTCTGGAAACCCAGCAGCAAGGTGAGGAGAAGTAGAAAAGTCAGGAGCTCTTCAGAGGCGAACAGTGACTGACAGCACTGAGGTGGATGAAGGCATATGCAGTGATGTCAGGTCAGAGCCTTGGATAAATAATAGTGTGGGAGGGGCTGGAGAGATGGCTCCAAGGTTAAGAGCACTGGCTGCTCTTGCAGAGGACCTGGGCTTGATTTCCAACACCTACATGGTGACCTGAAACTTCAGGACTACGCAGACCATAGTATGTAAGTCAATCTAATCAATCCCATACATACATACATACATATATATAATATATATAATATATATATATATAAAACAGTTCTGTTCTTTAGAGAACCCTAATACCCACTCCATTCTTATAAATGTATAAGTTGAATGCCTCAATTAAAAATTTTTTTCAATTTGATTCAGTTAAAATATCATATCAAAACTCCTCTTCTTTTGAACACAGGCCTGTTTTCTAGGTCACACTTACATTTGTCTTCTGGGGTAAATCAGTTTTCAGCCTGTCCTAAACTCCTGTTTCTTCACATTAAAACCCACATTCCCAAACTTGTCATCTCCCAGGAACTGCTCTTTTCTTTACTCCAGATCCATATCCTCACAGCAACTGCCCTGTTCTCAACCTTACAGCAGAACACAGCACAAAGGGGTGATGATGGAGAGAGAGTGCTGGTGCTGCTGGAACCATAGGCCTAGGTTGCACCCCAGCACTAGCCCTGCTTCCTGGGCCCTGTGACACCAGGAGGTGTTAAATCTTCTCTTTCCAAGTTTGCAGTGGAGAGTCCTAGCTGACACAAGGCGTGGCTGCATAATGAATGGAAGGGAGGGATGAACAGTCTGTAAGCCACCCGTGAACCTGAAGCTCTACAGACAACAATTTGTTCCAACTTTTATTTTCTAAAATAACTGAAACATCAAGAAATAAGAGGTCAACATAGGATTCCTATTAATAAAGCAATGAGGTCTAGCCTTAAACACTGATGGCTAGAAAAAGTCAAGTAAAAGAACACATTCCTCTCACATTATGGAGAGTTTTTCAATGAAAAGCAGAACTGTATAAAGCTCCTAACTACCCCATTTGCTAGAGGGAAGGGGGACACTTATTTCTTCCTTCTCTTGCCTCACAAAGTGACTCTAGTTTCTATCCAGCATGTCTGCAAGAACTACCTGGTATTGTTGATCAGCTTTCTGCTCCACAATCTGTAATACCTGTAGAGCCTTGGGCTGAAATCAATATTGTAATATCATAAGGGAACCCTCAAAATACCTCTTAGGCAGTTAGAAAACCAAACATTTCTGAAAGTCAAGAATATCTCATCCTTCTCCCCTACACACAAGACATTCCTTTTTGGATATGCTGTGTTTTAATTTATGAAAACGACTCCCTGTCTCTTTATTGAGTTACTAAAGTATTCATAAATGCAAGTCAGATTCCAAGTAGATGATGGCCAAAAGTGGAAGAAAATAAACCAAATGAAATTTAGTTTAATTATGCATTAAATGTGCTGATGAATGCACAGTTCAAAAACAAAATAAATTATGTATGAAACTGAGTTATGCTACTGCTTTGATGTCAAAATGTTAGAGTTGTGAGGAAACACCAAAATGCACGATTATTCTTGACAATAACTATATTTTAAATTTTATCATAATTTTCAAGAAAAGTTTCATTTTCCTGTTTTCTACTTAGATCTTTGGCAACTTAAATCTGTGACTATATGTGGTTTATTGAAGTTGCATGCCATGACTTTTAACCAATATTCTCTAAACCTTGGGGAACAAGAAGTCTTAAATCTCTTGGAGATATTTTGAGTTGTCACATTGATTGTCACAGAGCTGTCTGTGCTCACGGCTACTAACACTGCTGGGACGGTACACCTGACAAAGCCATCAGAACCAAGGAAAAGTTTCATCCAATTCACGGCTGGAAAGTCCAGGCCTCGTGGCAGAAGCACGTGGCGGCAGGACACTGCTGGCCACACGGTGTCCGCAGTCAGGAAACAGCTGAGTGTGCCCCTTTACTCGGTTCAGGACCCCACCCCGGTGCTGCCCATGCTAGGCGCGTCTTCCCGGTCTAGATACTCCTCGCAGGCACGCGCAGGAGGTTGTTTCCATGGCGATTCTAGATTCCATCAAATTGACAATCAAGATGAATCAACACGGGGGACGGAGAGAGGGCTCGCCAGTTAAGAATGCTTGCTGCTTTTTCAGGGGCCGGAGTTTGGTTCCCAGCACCTGCACTGAATGGCTCGCAACTGCCTGTAACTCCAGCTCTGGGGGGATCTGACACCATATGTGGCCTCCATGGACACTTGCTCACACACGGCTCACATGAGGCACACACACACACACAAAACTAAATCTTTTTTAAAAAGAATAACATCACAGTCATCTAGTGGGCAGAGGACAGATGGTGCTGAGCATTCTAATACCTAGGACAGTCCCCTCTGCAAAAATGTCTGAGAGTCAAGGTTGAAAAAAACCTGAGCTGGATGGGGAGGAGAGAAGAGATCAATGGAGGTGTTTAAAGAACAGCACAGGCAGGGGCCAGAGAGATGGCTCAGTGGTTAAGAGCACTGTCTGCTCTTGAAGAGGACCCAGGTTCAGTTCCCAGCTCCCACATGTGGCTAACAACTATCTACAACTCCAGCTCCAGGGGATCCATCCCCTCTTCTGGCCTCTGCAGGTACTATATACACGTAGAGCAGGTGCTACACACACGTAGAACACCTATGTACATGCAGGCAGAGTACTCATACATATAAAAATATAAAAATGAAATTAAAATTCAAAAGAACAGCATATGCCTTATATACTAGGAGCCCATAAGTTCCTACACATTACTAGAAATTTATCTGAAAACAATACATTACGGATTTATTACAGGTTATGCAAGGGTTTCTGAGGAGCAGCATTGTGAACACGAGGTTCTAGTCTTCTCTTCTGGGGCTACAGCATGTATCAAGCTATAATCGAGGTGTTGGCCAGGCCTAGGTCTCTGCAGAAGGGTCAGCTTCCAAGCCCACATGGTCACTGTAAAAGTTTGGAAGTTTGCAGATTCTCAGAATGAAACAATCTAAGTCTGGTTAGCTGACAGGCCCAGGTCATCCTCTGCTCTCTTCTGACTGGGTTTGTCACAGGGCAGCTCAAGCCAGATAGGTCCCTTCATTAACACCAGAATCGAGGGGCAAGAGAGATGGTTTGGTGAGTAAGAGCACTGGCTGCTCTTGCAAGAGGACCCAGGCTCAGTTCCAGGCACCCATGTGGTAGTAACAACCATCTGTAACTCCAATTTCAGGGGATCTGATGCCCTCTTCTGACCTCCACGAGTGCCACATGTACATGGTGCACTCACATGCAGATGAAGAATAAGAATAAAAATGTTTAAAGGAAAGCAGAGTCAGCATCTGTGAAGATAGGATTATGCATGACTGGCAAAAACAGGTACTTAAGAAGTAGTTGGAGAGTTAAGGGTAAATAAACATCAGATGACTGACTGACTGATTACATATCTGTGGTGGTTTAAATGAGAATGTCTCCCATAGGCTCCTTCCTCTAACACCTTACCACTTGGTGGTATTGCTTCTGGAAGTTTTAGGAGGTGCACCCTTGCTGGAGGAAGCATGTCACTGGGAGTGCGCTCTGAGAGTGCTTAAGCCTCGCCAGATTTCCAGTCATTCTCTGCTTCCTGTGCCTGTTTGGAGATGTGGTCCCCCTGCTTTCTGCTCGAGCCACCTCTCTGCCATGCCTCTTCAGCCATTATGGACTCTAACCCTCTGAAAGTGTAAGTTAAATAACTTCCTTCTTTAAGTTGCCATGGTGTCTTAGCAACAGAGAAGTAACTAATGCAAGATCTTCTGTTTCTGAGAAATTGCTGAGTAATCTGATGTCTTCATAGATAAAATATACACTATAAATTTTAACTGAAAGCTTTTCATAAAAGAATAGAAACAACCAGGAAACAAGGAGCAATAGACAGGAACAGGGCACACACCCCGAGGCCCGTCAAAGGGGGCTGCGTTAGTTACCTCTCCCCACTGGGACCAAACCTGCAAGCTGCAGCTTGCGGCAGGGGGAGTCTCTCCTGGCTCATGATTGAAAAGAAGTGTGTTTCATCATGTCTGGGGATGCGGAGCACTGCTGCAGGATGACTTCTTAGCTGGTGCTGATGAGGAGGCAGAGAGGGCCAACAGCAGGGCTTCATTACAAACCTCAAGGCCCACCCTCAGGGACCCACTTCCTCCAGAGAGGACACACAGGCTCGTTCAACCTGCCACCCATGAACCACGTGCAGCGGAGGGCAGCCATGAATGTGGCCACAAAAATTGTGATGATACTTAAAGCATTATGGCATATTTGCAGTTTTTAAAATTTGTATTTCAGTGTGGGAGGAGGTATACACATGTGTCATGGTGTCAGTGTGGAGGTCAGGGAATAACTGTTGGGAGTCAGTTCTCTCCTTCCACCATGTGGGTCCTGGGGATCAGGCTGTCCATCAGGCTTGGTGGTAAGCATCTTTACCTGTTGAGCCCTCTCTTCCGCCTACAATACTTTTGTAACTCAATTGTGCAGTTCTTGACTGCTAACGCTGTACACAACAACACTGTGTCTCAGTGTCAAAGGGTTGGACACCTGCACGCTTCCACAACCTCCGAAACACAGCACCACCCGAGTCTATAGGAACAGCCCATAAGCTGGTCAGCCTCAGACAGTATTTCAGCAAATGTTCATGTCAAGCCTCATTTTCCGTAGGGAGCATTGGGAGTTTCTGTGGTTTGCACCTCCTGGGAAGGAGGAAGGATCTCGGTGGCTGGGGGAACAGAGAAAAAACAAGAAACCAAACAATCTAGGCACTAGCTCTCTCTCATTTAAGGCAGTAACTGAAAGAACAGATACTTAAAGCAGTGTGCTACTTTTTCACCGGCAAGTCATTACCTAGAATTGACACAAAGTTTGTATCTTCATTCACACTTCTTATCCTAGAGAACGGATGTGGATCAGCAATCAGGGGACAGGCGGTGTCAATTCTCTTAGGACAGCTATTCAAGAAATAAATCAAGGGACCATGGGAAGGAAAAGGCCAAGTCTGCCCTGCTCCCCGCTGCACAAGCCCAGCAGGACCTTAAGCTTTCCTCTTCTGCCACACCTACTCTGTGACGTCAGGTGAACCAGATGGGCTTCTCACCCCTGAGCCATCCGCTGTTGCAGAAGCTCTGTTCCAGGCACCGGTGGAAGGAGCCCAGGCTCTCCTTCCTCAAGCCCTGACTCCCAGAGCCCATGCTACACTCCAAACACAGGAGACAATGGCGAGGCCTGGCCTCAGCGAGTTCACAGTGCAGAGAACACAAGGGGAGTTTCCAGCCTTGCCCTCCAGCTCATGAGCCACGAGCATGAGCTTTCCCTGAGCGCTTGTTCAAAAAGCAGAATCTCAGGGTTGGAGAGAGGACTCAGCGGTTAAGAACACTGACTACTCTTATAGAAGACCTGGGTTTGAGTCTCAGCACCCACATGGCGGCTATCCATTATACCAGCTCCTGGAGAATTTGATGCCTTCTTCTGACTCTGCATGCATTGCACACATAGGCACACTTACACACATGCAGGCAATATACTCATACATAAAAGAAAAATAATAGATAATTAAAAAAAAAAAGAATCTCACTCTCCAAGCACTCAGTCCCCCTTCTGGCCTTAGGCCCACCTGTTACACATCTGACAGAAGATTAATACCCAGAATATACAAGGAATTCAAAAAACAAAGAAGAAAATAAACGACCCAATAAAAGGATGGGTTATAGACCTGAACAAAGTTCTTAAATGAAGAAATAAAAATGGCTAAGAAACACCTTTAAAAGTGTTCAACATCCTCAGTAATTAGAGAAATGCAGATCAACACTACTTAAGATTTCATCTTATCCCAGTCAGACTGGCTAAGATCAAGTGAACAAATGATACCAAATGCTGGAGAGGACATGGGGGAAGGGAACGCTCACTCACTGCTGGTGGGAGTGTAAACTCGTGCAGCCCCTATGGAAAGCAGTGTGGAGAACTCTTAACAATCTAAAACTGAATCTACCATTTGACCTGGTTATACCACTCCTTGGCGTATACTCAAAGGACTCATCCTATTGCAGAGATACGTGTACAACCATGTTTGTTGCTCTCTTCACAATAGTTAAAGGATGGAAGCAAGCTAAGTGTCCCTCACTGACGAGCAGATAATGAAAATGTGGTACATTTACACAATGGAGTTCTACTCAGCAGTAAAGACAGACATTTGAAATCATGACATTTGCAAGTAAATGGAAGGAACTAGAAACTGTTAGACTAAGTGAAGTAACAGACTCAGAAAAGCAAGCAACGTATGTTCTCCCTCATTTGCAGGTTGTAATGTAGCACCAATCCAGTATAAGTGAGTATATATCCATGTAACTACAGGAGTCAGGAAAAATGGAAAGGAAGTGTGGAGGTAAGTCAAAAGAAACAGTCCAGAAGAAGGGACAGTAGGAAACGTTACCAGGGGGAAGTGGGGACAGGGGCGTTCAGCTGGGAGAAAGGGGGAGGAACAGGAAGGAACCGTGGGGGTGAAGGGGAAGAAGGCACTCAGGAGAGGAGGGAGAACAAGGACAGGTGTCATGAAGGGGGAAATGGGGTGCTTAAACTGAGGAAAGAAGAGGGAGGATGGACAGGGAGAGAGAGAGAGAGAGAGATAAATAAAGATCAGGTGGCAGAAAGCGTCAGAGGGAAATGCATCAACTCACAAACCCCTAAAAAATTCATATATAATATCTGACCATGAGTGCATGTGTGTAGTTGAAGGCTATATAACAAGAAACACAGTGCCAGACAGGAGAAACCTTCTTTCCAGTTGTTGGTCAGGGTGGTCCAAGAGACTCCCAAAATAACACAGGCTATTGCCTCCCAGAATTTACATGTAAGACCCTATTGCCAAAGACAGAACATACTTCAGACACAGGATTTGGAGCAGTGGAGCTGGAACTGACCTGAAAGCCTTCTCCCTGAAGACCAGCTCTCATAGTTCTAGAGGACACTAATCAAGCTGCTAAGGGAGAAATTCAATTGGTGGTCCCAGCTGTAAAGTCTAATAACCCCAACTGTCACAGCACACCATCTCTATTGGTACAGTGGTGGCATTTTTATCTAGGGGGTAATCAGCAGCTACTTAATTGGATTTAAAGCCCTCTCAGTGGGTGGCATTCTAAATATAGCCAAATACACATGACTGGAGAGGTCACAGACCTTAGAGAAAACCCGTCTCTGTCATATCTCCAGACTAATGAAATTTCTCACCATATGCTAAATATGGATCCTTATATATACAGACAAGTGTATCATATACCACTCATCAAAGAAACATTTTTTTTTAACAACAGATCAAGGCTATTAAAGAGTTCCAACACTGGCCACACAGAGAATATATGTCTGAGAGATGCCCAGCCCTAGGTGACACATCTACAGTGGAACCTCTGTATTCTGGAACAGGGGTAGAGAGAATATTATTATCTCCCTCAACTCTCACCAGCGAAATTTCCTCATACAACAGAGTTCAGTGTACACAGAAGGCCACAACTATCTAAGTTTTATAGAATAAGAGACTACAAAATGTGTGTCCTTGGATAGGACTCCTATATTAAAACTTACTAAAGGACCATTGCAGAAGAGGGGCAGAAAGATTTAACAGCCAAGGTTGATACATGAACATAAGGAAACAGAGACTTTCAGGTCACTGGAAACTTGAACTTACAGCATGGTGACAGCATGCCCAAGACACATACCAACTCAATGAGACAAAACCCAGCACAGAACTGGGAAATGGGCAGGAGGCCCCAACCCTAGCTGAGGAACTGTTGGCAGCTGATCACTGCTGAGTGGGGGAGAGATGATTTTCTTTAAGGGAGTGACTCTAGACAGGCTGCCCAGGCTCCAGTGGATGAACATGCACCAAGGGGCATCTGGGTACAAGTGCTTGATGGAGAGAATGCATGAAATCCAGTGGGGGGCATATGGGATGACACAGATGGGGAGGAGGGTCTAAATTTGATTAAGATCTGTCATATGAAGTACACAAAAACTCAATAAAAAACTTTAAAAAAAAAAAAACCAGACCCTCAGGGCTGGAGAGATGCCTCAGTGGTTAAAAGCACTGGCTGCTTTTGCAGAGGACCTGGGTTCAAACCCCAACATCCACATGTTGGCTAGCAATCATCTGTAACTCCAGTTCCACGGGACCCCTCTTCTGGCCTCCACGTACACTGCATGCCTTACATGCATGGGTGCAATTTCGTTCATGCAGTCAAAACACTCACACATAAATTTTTAAAAAATTTTTTTCTCAAAAAGAACAGAATCTTAGACTCTGTCCCAGGCCTGCTGTGTTAGAACCCCACAGCTCAACATTACAACTTGGGAGTTCTACGGTTTGAGTGTGCCTCATTCTACGGTTTGAGTGTGCCTCTCCAACCCCCACATCAGAAACTTCCTCACCTGTGCGCCCACGGTAGGGAGCGAGGCCTAATGAGAGCTGCTCAGGTATAAGGGCTCTGCCCTCATGAACGGGTTAATCCTATGCAGACAGCAGGTGTCCTGATGAAAGGACAAGATTAAGAACCATAGCTAACATTCATTGTTGAGCTCTTACTGCACTGCCCCTAGCTATGAAGCACTTTATTAGAGTTGCGCACACACTCAGCCTACCAGCTTTTGATAAGCACACTATAAATAAAGAACTCCTGGGGCAGGGAGTGGTACAGCACCCATGTGCAGGACCTAGGTTCAATCCCTAGTACCAGAAAGAGATAGACAGACAGTGTAACAGCATGCAAATACAGATAACTATGACAGTCCACAGATCAGGGCTTCTAGAAAAATCCATCATCCTATGAAATTAATATGAACCCATGAGTTACACAGACCTTGATTCAGATCCCAGATACTTTATTTTTAATTACATGAACTTTACTAAATTTACTATTTATTCCTAAATATAAAGAATTCTTTCATCTTCCCAAGAAGACTAATAACTGTTCCTAATAACCAAAGTTATATGAACTTTTAGAAATACTGCTATAATCATAAGTATCTACCTATAATACTTCATTAGTTGTGTAAATATTGTAAATCATGTAAACATCAGTTTAGAGATTTTTCTTCTCATTTCATAATACAGTTTTCTTCAGATTCTTAATGTGCAGCCTTGAAGTCATGGCCCTTGACTGCCTTCAGGAAAGTCACTGTTACTCCACGGTCTCCATGGAATTTATATAACAATACCACTTCTATCATGATAGATATAAAACCACTTCTATAGAGGTAAAACCTGTAAATAATCAGTACACACAAGAACTTCAGCATTATTTATAATACTAGAAAACTGGAAATAACTTAGTATCAAAAATGGAGTACTGGCTAAACCAATCACAGACATACACGCTACCAATAAAAACACATTGGGAAACTATTCGATCATATGGATAAGTGCTTAGACTGGAGTAGAGAAAAATCGCAACTTTCCAGAAGAAAAACATTAAAATTAAACATTAAAAAACCAGAAGGAAAGATACTAAAAGTATAATCTTTGTGCCTATCTGTGGAAAGTTGGAATTGGCAGATATACTATTAGCATAGATTCTAACAGTCAAATAATATAAATACACCAGTCAAATGCCAAAGTATAGACATGTACCAATTAGCTGTCTCTGGACAAAGAATATCCTTTAATGGAATCAGGTATGGTGAGCATTTTTCCTGACAATAACTGGTAGAAAGATATTTGAAAGGAAAAAATAATACATGTATCCCCAGTACCTGGTTCAAGGTCCAAAATGTTCAATTAAAGCTCATTGGATTCACTAACGCATGGGCTATAAAGAAGAAGGCCTTCCCTCTTTCTGAATGTCCTCTGTCTGCTATGTTCATGTTCTGAAGTCAGCGACTGCAAACCAGTGATAGAGTTCTGCCTATCTGAGGCTGATGAGACAAAATGTTCACTGCTTTATAAAGAACAGATTTACTTCTCACAGTTGTGGAGGCAGACAGTCCAGATCAAGGTGTCAGCTTCTCACAGTTGTGGGGGCAGACAGTCCAGATCAAGGTGTCAGCTTCTCACAGTTGTGGAGGCAGACAGTCCAGATCAAGGTGTCAGCTTCTCACAGTTGTGGAGGCAGACAGTCCAGATCAAGGTGTCAGCTTCTCACAGTTGTGGGGGCAGGGAGTCCAGATCAAGGTGTCAGCTTCTCACAGTTGTGGGAGCAGACAGTCCAGATCAAGGTGTCAGCTTCTCACAGTTGTGGGGGCAGGGAGTCCAGATCAAGGTGTCAGCTTCTCACAGTTGTGGGGGCAGACAGTCCAGATCAAAGTGTCAGCTTCTCACAGTTGTGGGAGCAGACAGTCCAGATCAAGGTGTCAGCTTCTCACAGTTGTGGAGGCAGACAGTCCAGATCAAGGTGTCAGCTTCTCACAGTTGTGGGAGCAGACAGTCCAGATCAAGGTGTCAGCTTCTCACAGTTGTGGGGGCAGGGAGTCCAGATCAAGGTGTCAGCTTCTCACAGTTGTGGGGGCAGACAGTCCAGATCAAAGTGTCAGCTTCTCACAGTTGTGGGGGCAGGGAGTCCAGATCAAGGTGTCAGCAGAATCACATATGTTGCAGGTTTTCTTTCTGCCGCACGCATGGTCAGCACTTTTTGCTCCCCCCTCACGTGGCAGACAGAACAGGTGCCCGACTCCAACTTCTCTTAGAAACAAGAGCAGTGCTCCTATCTTCAAAAGTTCAAGTCGACGTTGGAGAGAGGCTCAGTGGTTAAAGCAATGCCTGCTCTTACAGAGGTCTGGGTTTGGTTTCCCACACAGAGGTGAACAACCATGTTTAACTCCGGTTTCAGGGGTCGATGCCCTCGCTGGCCTCCGTGGGCAGTGCACTTATGGTGCTACACCCTACATATATGCCGGCAAAACACTCATACACATAAAGTAAAAATACATAAACTCAAAGATCAAGTCCTTTCCCAAGAGGCCTCACCTTCCGAGACCACACAGTGGGTGTGGCGGCCCACATGTGAATTATGGCATGCTGACATTCAGAGTGCCACAGTGGGTACGGTGGCCCACATGTGAATTATGGCATGCTGACATTCAGAGCGCAGCAGCTGACATGACATGTCAGTTACAGTTTAAGATTCTGCTTCCTCTGAAACTGGAATTCTCTGGTCTCAGTAGTAACTGATTTCCAAATGACTAACACAGAAAGAGTTACTTCTGGAAGATGCCTTGAATTGTCAGTCACCACCCCTCAAGACTGTAACTCACTTCTTACCTAATATTTTAGAGAAGATCTGACATTCAAACCAAGAGTCCTTTTCCTATCACCATCTGCTGATCAAAAATAAATAAACAAATGTCATTACTTGGGACACTTTTTTTGAGAGTGAAAGAGGACAGGGAGAGAGAGAAAGAGAAATAGACAAGACTGCCAGGAGAGGCCCGAGATGTAATTAGACTTCCTTTAAGCATGCTTGCTTGCTGATGTTTATTCTACTTAAAATAAAAATTGATGTGTTGGCAGTGTCAACTGTAAAACTGATGTTTAAAAATCTGTACAGTTACTTAATCCTGAGTCATTACTTGATTTTCTAGCATCCATTGAGAGGTGAATCCCTCACCCTTCTTCGGCAATCAGGAGATGGAAGTTTTGGATGGAAGCTTGATAAAGTTCTAATCTAATGAAATTTGACAAGTACAGTTTCTGCTACAAGGAACAGAATGATGGCTCTCTGGTCCAGGCAAAATTTGAACCACAGGAGGGAACTTCACTTCAAAGACAGATTATTAACATAATAACAATGGAATACCTCCCTTTCTGGCTATTTTATTTACTAGGTACTCTACACCATCCCTCTACACTGAGAGAAGAAAATGCTGTGGATGAGGCATGTTAGGTGTGTTAGAGTTGGGGACAGTCCCACCCCAGAGAGGACCTTCTAAGTGGCTGTGCTTTCCACTGTACTGCAGCCTCTATCCCAGTTAATCTTAGTGCTTACTGCCTCATCCATGTCTCAGGGAAACCAGAGGGTGCCATGCTTAGGGATGAAGCTTACTCCTGAGAGAGCTGAGGTTTGCCATCATGTGGGAAGTCACTCACGAGACTGGGAACACCCCTTGCTACTGCAGTCAGCACCATACCAACCAACCTGCAAGGTAGCTGGACTCAAACCAGTAAGAAAACTGCTGTATTCCACGAGTATTGCTCATTTAAATTTCACAATTTTCATTTCAAATTTAATATACAGTGTGTTACTCTTTTGCTACTACCCAGAAAAGGATTATGCCTACTTTTGTGAAAGTTCTCAGAATTAAGGAGTCCGAGTGGTCAAATCAGGCTGTGGAGGAGGGCCCTACTCAAAGTTGCCTGCGACAGAAATTTTTACAAGAGATTCCAGCAAACCTCAGCTTGGGGTGGGGGTCACAAGAGTAGCTGGCTGGCTGGACAGAGCATTCCTGTCACACAGTCTCCATCAGGGAACTGACATCACCTCCACAGCAGACTGTGGAAACAGTGCTTTCCTTGCCCCAAAGCAACTTACATAACCCCCTGAGTTTGATTCTATAGGCCTGGCTTCCTTCTCTAAGCCTGTGGACTTGCCACACAGCAAACATTCCCATGTTACAGTTCTGCCACTAAACAGTAAAATCTTTCCTTTGCAGAGCCTGTTTCACATATAGCTTGATAGTGATTTTAATTTAGAAAAATCTCCTCTAGGCTTCCAAAGAAGCATATGCATTCTCAGCGTTTGTAAGGACTGGCTTAGCATTGGTTCCTCAGGCAGACCTACCCCAGGGCAGATCTGCCATCATGGCAGCTGTCTGCCAGAGCAATGCAGTAACCTCACAAGCTGTGAGAATGGGCTTTGGGTTATGCAGCAGTCCATGAACCCATCAGGAACCTACTTCTGACAGATGTGAAATTGCCAGACTCATGGATCAAATAGTTGACAATCAGCCAGTACTTCCCTTCCATGCCACTTAATAGTGCTCCCCACCACATCCTTCAAAAAGGACAGGCTGAAGCCACCATGGATGCATCTGAACAGAAACCTCTGCTCAGGCAACCAACCTTCCCTGATGCCACCCTGAGAACCCTGTTTGGTCAGGTTAGAAATAAAAAATAAAAATGAAAAAGCAACTGCTGTGTAGGTTAGCTCCAAATAAATAAATGAACCCAGAGGAAGAATGCACTTACGCTATCAAGAGTGAGACCATGTCTTGGGGAACTAGCGAGTCATTGGCCAAGGACAGGCTAGAAGTTAATCAGTTTTTGTATAAGGCCATGCAAGAAAGACAGAATCTCCAGAAGAGGCATCTGGTGGAGAGCTTTCCAGTGACTCCCTTTGTTTCCCATTACTTCATAGTGGGAAGTAATCTTATATTACCCAAATTTTCTACACAACCCTTTCTTGTGACAATCATTTGTTTTGTGGTTTTAAATTTCCCAACAGGGCCAGAAAGATGGCTCAGAGGGTAGGTGAGCTTGTGGCACAGATGGTGACCACAGTTCAATCAATCCCTGGTTGCCAACATAAAGTGGAAGGAAAGAACCAACTCCACAGCGTTGTCCTTTGCCCTCCACACACCACATGTGCACAATCGTACACATCCACACACACAATTATAATAAATTAGAAGACTGCAAATAGCCCAACAGCAACGATCCCTACCCACACCCAGTCCGGGGTAAACAAAGAGGCAGACGGTCAGCATTCCTGTCTCCTCCACACACAGAGGTGCTGTCTCCCTCTTGCATGCTGAACACAATGGCTACTGACAATCTCCACATGCCTGAGCAGGTCTCATCTGGAGAACTGAGCCACACATCTAGTGCCGTCAATATAAATGGTTCAAAGTGGCCAGGACCACAGAATCCAGCTGGAACAGGGAATGGGCATACAAACCCTCCATTCCTAGTGCCTACAGTTTCTCTTTGGAGAAGGAGACACCCAGGCATCCTGTGCATTGACTCCACATCCACTTTGTCCCCAGATGAAAGAAGGATTTCCCCTTGCAAACCAATGAATCCCAGCTAGATGAACCAAATATTCCATGATGTCCCTGGACTGAGACCAAAAGGCCAAGGTTGAGAAAAAGAACACATACTCAAAAGAAAACAGTTGATATATTGGACCTACAAAAGGGAGCTAAATACTGACATAATTACATACCTATTACATATATGTATATGTATATACCTGTGTGCCAGGTACCATGCTGCACACAGATTATCTCACATGTTTTAAATATGGTCCAGTTATATCACTCCTTGGCGTATACCCAGTGGGCTCATCCTACTGTAAAGATACTTGTATATCCATCTTTTTGTTGTCAGCTCTTTTCACAATAGCTAAGAAATGGAAACAAAATAATATCCTTCCACTGGTGGATGGTTAATGGAAATGTGGTACATATACACAATGGAGTTCTACTCAGCAGTAAGGAAAGACAAAATCATAAATTTGCAAGTAAATGGGTAGACTAGAAACTGTTACACTAAGTAAAATACAGACTGAGATGAATAAGCAATGTATGTTCTCCCTCATTTGTGCATCTTTATATCCAAGTGTACCTGTCACCACTTACCAAAGAAGCTTCTGCAACAGATGGAGTCTAGTACAGAGTTCCACAACTGGTCACACGCACAGAATAAATGTCTGTGAGATGCCAGCCCCATGTGACACATCTACAATGGAACCTCTACACCTGAGGCTCATGGAACACAGTGGAATAAGAGGTAGAGAGAACACTACCACATCTTTCAATCCTCATCACTGAACTCCCTCATGCAACAGAGGGTGATGAACACAGAAGGCCACACCTGGCCAAAGTGTAGATAATAAGAGATTGCAGAGTGAGTGTCCCTGGACAGGACTCCTATATTAAACCTCATCCACCCATCGCTCAAGGACTATTGCAGAAGAAGGGTAGAACAATTGTACGAGCTGGGGTGGTGCCTGATCATAAGGAAGCAGAGTCTTAAAGGCTCCTGGGAACTTGCTGATATGAACTTACAGCAGTGGTGACAGCATGACAAGACCCACACAAACTCAATCACATAAAAGTCAGCATAAAACCGGGGAGATGGGCAGGAGGGCCCCACCTTAGTGAGGAACTACTGGCAGTTGACCACTGCTGAGTGAGAGAGTTGGTCTTCAAGAGAGTGATGCCAGACAGGCTGACCAGACTCCAGTGGATGAACTCACACCAAGAGGCATACAAACTTGAGTCCATAGCCTTTAAGAAATAAGACAGAATGTGTGAAATCCGTTGGCCAGGCTATGGGGGTGCAGACTGGGGAGGTCTAAATATGATTAAAGTGTACTCTAGAAAAATCCACAAAAATTCAATAAAAATGTATCTTGGAAAAGAACATTTGATATGTTGAACCTATAAAAAGACATACCTGGAGGTGTTTCCGAGTGCTCTAGAGAATGCAGAACACAAGGGCTAGCTCTCCGTCCCATGTTTTTAACCCTCATCCTAAGCATCTGCCTGAAGCATGGTTTGTGATAAATACTAACCTTACCGAAGAAACCAGCTGTATATCCTCTAAGCTCTCCTTATGAAAATTACAGTCGTCTGTGTATCAGGAGTTCTGAGTCTAGTCTTTACAATACGTCAAGGATCACTTTGAATTTTTTTAGACAAGTCATAGTAGCTGATCTGCTCCATAGGCATTGGCAGAGCGAAGCAGATGCCTGGGGTGTTGAGGGATGGTGCCAGATGTTCCTAGCATGGCACTGGTGGCTTTCAGCTCATGTCTTAAAAACAATTGAAAATTCGAATCAGCCCTGTAGACCAGAGTGTTCACTAGAGCTCCTGATGAGTGAGCACCTTCCCAGAGGTGCTGCTACTAAGTGCTGGTGAGCAGCTCAACTGCTGTGGCCCAAGAACTGTACCGTATGGTGAACCGTTCCAGGCCCTGCTGTGATGGGCACAGAAGTCCCAGCCCCAAGGATGGCATCCAGGAACAGACAGGACCCCCCTGCGGGCAGCCTGGGAAAGAAAGCTGACTTTGGCTGGCAAAAGGTAAGTATAATAACCACAAAGCACCCAGGAAGGCCTGGCTGAGGAGCACTAGATGGAGGCTTCAGGGAAGCCCCTTCTCCTAGAGTAGGTGAGGCTTATTCAAAAGGGCCCCAGCAGGGCATACCGCAGAAGTCAGGCTGGTTTAAAGAATGCCACACCTCACAGGCAGTGACTACAAATAGCACAGAGGGTCAGGAAAGGAAATGACAAGGTTAGACTAACCTTGAGTCTGGCAGTCACAAAATTTCCCAGGAAGAGCTCTTAAAATCACCCCGCTGCCCGCTCCTTTCACCAGTTCTCAGATTCTGTGAAACTGATGACTGTACTGGATTCCATTTTTAACTCTTTCCTTCAACTCCCAAGCTGTCTATGGCCAATGTTTTTCAGACGGATCCACAGATAGCACGTGTGCTTCAGATGCAGGGACCATGACTGAAAGGAGAGCAAGCCGGTTCACACCTCACCTCCTTGTCTCTGAAGCACAGATCCGAGCTCACCTGGCTCCTCTGCATGTCACATGGGGAGCACTGGGGTGCACGGAGGGGCGGGGCTTCTGGGAAGCAGCACTAGTGAGAGGTGGCCCAAGACAGACCTTCTGTCATGAACTCTCCCTCGTTCTGTTTCTTCCCTCCGTGGTCTGGTTCTATTATGGAGTGAACACTCCTTGCTTATGGTTTCCTATACTTCACAAAATGGCTCTGTTAGCTTGCTTACTAAATTTCTCCTCCAGTTGGACTTCTGAGTGTTGCTTAGCACCGTTTGAAGAATGTCATATAGAGTTGCTACACATCTCTGAGGCTATATGGCTCAAAACTTGTCACATACGATTATGCATGGTAATCACTGCTAATGGCCAATGACCATATTACAAAAGTCTTGGGGCTGGCAAGATGGCTCATTGGGTAAAGGGCGCTTATCACACATGAGTACAGTTGGATCCCTGCAACTCATGTAGTGGAAAAAGAGAACTGACTCCTGCAAGTTGTCTTCTGATCTCCATGTGCATACCATGGCACATGTACACACACACACACACACACAATTAAATATAAAACCATCTCTTGCTCTTTACAAAGTGTTCTACTGGGGCTGCAAAGATGGCTCAGTGGTTGAAAGCACTGGCTGCTCTTACAGAGGACCCAGGTTCAATTCCCAGCACCTAACAACCATCTGTAACTCCAGTTCCAAGGGAATCCAACACCTTCTTGTGACCTCTGCAGGCATTTCACAACATGGGTACACTTACACATATGCAGGCAATACACTCATACACATAAAACAAAAGAAATAAAATATGAAAAGTGTCCTATTGATAGGGATATGGAATTTGATATGGCACACAACACTTGAAAAGCTCACATTAACATAAACTGGGTCATGAAAATGCAGTGAAAGTGGCCAAAGCAAGCCCCTCAGCTCAGCCACTATCAATGCTGTGACTTGGGTTAGCTCACTTGACCTGCCTGTGGCTGAGATCCTACATCTATTCTAAAAAGTAAAAGGAACTTGAAACTGCTGAAATTAAATAGCCTAGCAGATTCCTGGATATAAGATAAGGACCCAGGGCTCTACATCAACTATCATATTATTGGTAATAGCAGGATCTAAAGCATAAGCATAGTTTGCAGGCAGAAAAGTGTGTATGACAATAACAGTGGGTAACTTACAGAGCCCTAACTTTGCACATCTTTTGAAGAGCTGTACGTGAGTCCACAGGACAGCTAGCCCTGAGACTGTGGGAGGTCATTCCCTTAGTTTCACCCTCGTGTTCTATGTGAGAAAATTGAGGCACCAAGAATTGAAGCAGACTTACTAATGTAACACGGCAGGTGTGCCCGGGTCTGAACATGGTGTCCTGCTGATAGGGACTGCCCTCCACAAGCACACACTAAGACACCATGCTCCTCAGGCCTCCGCCTGGATGATTCCCCCGCAGGATGATGTGGTGACAATGACAGAAGTTCAGAGACCCCACTGGTGTCCCAATACACTAATTACAGCATCCACCCCGGGCCTGGGCTCTTAAACCACCTACGGCAGTGAAGAAGCAGCAATCACCTAGTCTGCTCCCCCTTAGATACCCTACAAACCTGGAATTGGCCATTACCACTCAGTGCATCTCCATCTTTACCTCCTTGCTCACCTCTGGGCCTTTGTAGTTCCCTTCTCGTCTCCATGGAGTATACTGAGTAATCATGGAATCAAAGCAGACTGCATCACCCACACTCACACTCAGGACTCTCCAGTGACTTTCCACCATATTTAGAATAAGCTCACCACACACCCTTTGAACTTGCTCCATTAGCTTCGTGGCTGCCTCTGAGCCTCTGAGCTCACCCAACATCAGGCATCCTTCCTTACCTGGAATGCTCTTCCCAGAGGTGTTTCTGTGGTTGATAACTTCATAGCATTCATGTTTGAATAAATATCTCTTCCACAAAAAGCAACTTTGATTATCTTTTCTAAAATAATTCAACCTCTCACTCAGGTGCCGAAGACTTCATCTTCACAGTACTTGCCAATACCCCAAATCACATTCATAGTTTATTTGATAATAGCTCTAAGGTCAAAGAGTACAGTGTCTGGCTAAGTACTCTATCTTCAGTGCCGGATGGTGCCAGGGTGCCCAGATGGTGCCAGGTACAATGGCAAAGCAAATGTGCAATAAATATTAAGCAAGTGAATTAGTTCCTCTGTGCTCCATCATTTTCTGATCTCATGACATGCACCAGGCAGTGGAGGAGATTCACCGACCTGTCAGATTCTGAAGGGACTTGTAGCTCCACCACCCATGTGTCTTCTGACAGACAGCTAAGTAAGTACCTCGATTTCCAAGCAGAGCAGGTGACCCCTTCCTCCCCAGTGGCGGTCCAGACGGTCTCACTGATTTCTCCTCCCTTGGAGACGCCACGTGCTCTTTCATGTCTCATGATCTACTTTGGCTTATCTGAAAAGAATTTCCTGGAGTGTTTGAACTTTTGTTGTGATGTTCTGTATTTTTTCCTGCCAAAATATAACTCAGAAGTATTTGCTGGGTAAGAGCCAACTTATTAGCATTAAACACCAAATTAATGACTGCATTAAAATCCCACGCGGGGTGATGGGAGTGGATGCGGCCCCTGCTTCTTTTGCTTATGACAAGTTTGAAACTTTCTAGACTGCCCGAGAATTCCTCTCATTTTTTAACTGACAAAGGCTACCTTTGTAGCAGTCTTTTCTCCTCTAGGCATTGTTACTCATCAGTACAGTGATAAGCTGCTGACACTGACGTTTGTTAGCTCAGATGGAACTCTGTAATAATTACTGGTAGTGCTTATTTTACCTGCAGGAATTGGGATCAGATGCATATATAATGCATGGAAAGGAAAGACTGATGCTTACAGTAACTCAACTATTTAATAATGGAAACTTGAATAGATACAGCTTGCATAACATACAGAAGATGGAAAATAAGCACATATTCCTTGTAACGTTTCAGGGAAGGACATACAGGCTTCATTCTCACATTCCGAGAGCATTAATTCCTCCCTGAAGCTTCAAGGGAAATAACAGCTCTACTATATTGAAAAACAATATAATAGATAGAACCCTTTCTTTCCATTAACTGTAACATCTATGACTTGCATCCATATGTACATATAACAATAAAACTGTTTCTAGACTACCTGATTCTTTAGTTCAACTGTACGCAGTGGGCTGGATCCCCGCTCACATCAATCAGCAATCATAAAAATTCCACACAGACATGCCCACAAGGAAATCTGATGGAAGCATTTCCTCAGTTGAGGTTCCCTCATCCCAAGTACGTCAATGTTCATAAATGAAAGTTCATAAATGAAACAACTATGACTTTCCATTCTGTGTGGTTTGAATGAGAAATGCTCCCATAGGCTCCAAGTATTTGAATACTTAGACAGTTGGTTGGGCTGTTTGGAGAAGGTTAGAAGGTGCAACCTTGCTGGAGGAAGCACATCACTGGAGGCTCAGAGAGTTTGTAGTCACATCCCATTTCCAGTTCCTATTTCTCTGCTTCTTGTGCCTGCTTGAAGCAGTGAACACTTTGCAGCTTTCTGCTTTGGCTGCCTCTCTGCCATGCCTCCCCACCATGATAGAGTCTTAACCTTCTAGAACTATCAGCTCAATAAGCTCTTCCTTCTATAAGTTGCCTTGATCACGGTGTTTTATCACAGCAACAGAAAAGTAACTAATGCAGGAGTTGGTATCAGGAATGGTGTATTTCTGTGAAGAACCTGACCATATGGGTTTGGAAAGGAATGTGGAAGACTTTGGAAATTTGGACTAGAAACACTGTGAGCAGAGTGCAGCCTAACCATTCTAGTAGGAGCCTGGAAGATGGTGCTGGGAGCAAAGTAGTTCCAGGAGGAAAAACAGGACTTAGACAGCAGCCGGGGTGTCCGGCGGGGAGCCTGGTGACATTTGCCGTAGGCCTAGGAACTTGCCTGAAGCAAAATTTAAAAGTAGTGGACTTGCTTTGGCAGAGGAAATTTCAAAACTGCCTAATGTGGAAATGGTAAATAATGGTGAATATTGTGCATATCTACAATGAAAGGGGGCAAACTTGGCAAAAAGAAATGTAAAATGTATGGATGGACTAAATGCATTTTGCATTATGTAATGGTCGTGAGCCTATGGGGGATTTTAATGTGATGGTCTGAATGAGAATGTCCCCCAGAGACTCCAAGTTTCTAAATACGTGGTCAGTTAGTGGCACTGCTTAGGGAGGTTCAGGAGGCGCAGTCTTGTTGAGGAAGCATGTTACTGGGAGGGGGCTTTGAGTGTTCCTAGCCCCATCCCATGTCCAGTTTCCCTCTGTCCACTTCCTGTGCTTACTTAAAGAAGCAAGCACTCAGCTTCCTACTCTGGTCAACCCTCTACCATAGCTCTGGAACCAGAAGCCCAATAAACTCTTCCTTAAGCTTCCTTGGTCATGGCGTTTTATCATGACAACGGAAAAGGAACTAACACACAGCCCTTGTCAAGTCTGGTACACAAACACATTGCTTTAAACCATATCCTTTCCTGTCTTGTTTGTCTCCAAGATTTTGTGCTAACTCATAATTTAATACATAATAGAACTTTAAAAGTCTCACAGTCTATAAAAAGATTCCAGTGCCTAGTAAAACAGCCTAGTAGAGTCTTTGCTTCCCTCTGAAACTTTACAAACCAGGCCTCTATCATCTGCTTTGCTCTTAGCATTATCTTCCAAGTTCCCATGACAGCTCATTAATCTGTGAGCACTCAATGACTTTTCCAGCCCAAAGTTCCAAAATCCTCTGTAATCCTCCCCAAAACAACATGGTCAGGTCCATCACAAGAGCCCACTCTCTGGTATCAACTTCTCTTCTACTTTGCTTTCTGTTTATGTGGTGAAACACCAACATACACAAATTTGAGGAGGAAAGAGTCTAATTCATCTGACATTTCCAAGAGACAGGCCATCTTTGAGGGAGGTCAGGGCAGGAAGATGAACTCAAGCAGAAGCCTGAAGGCAAGAACTGAAACAGAGATGTGGAGGAATGTTGCTGGCTGTCTTGCTTCCTCAGCTACCTTTCTTATAGAGCCAAGAGCTACCTACCTAGGGATGGCACCACCCACGGTGAGCCAGACCTTCCTACATCAGCAATCAAGAATATGAACAACAGGGAAATCTGATGGAGGCATGTCCTCAGTTGAGAGTCCCTCGTCACAGATGTGTCAAATTGGCAAGTGACACTGACAACTGAATCCAAGTGTGAGATAGTGTGCACAGAGCTAACCCTTCACCCTCCACACACACTGCTCCCAGTCTCCTTGTTACTACTCTACCTTCGAGTCAACTATTTTAAAACTCCTTTACAAAAGAGAACACATTGCATTTGTCTTTTGGTGTCTGAGGTGGAGCACTTGACTTCCACTTCTCATATTTAACCCTTTCAACTTTTACCACCTTCCTCTAGGGTAGGAAGCAGGTAGATATTATGGAGTTCTGTTGATAACTGTTATTGAGTATGCATAAGAACAAAAATAATTCATTATAAGACAGGATTTAAGAAAAACTACTGCAGATATTTTCTGATTATCTATTATATGAGCAGATGGCATGCTTCTGAGAAATATCATGATATATAAAAGAAAACATTTAGGGAACTGATGTTTATGTGGGTGCTGATTTCTGGCAATGGAACATGCCAATTGCTTCCTGGCGTCTGCCATATTCTACTCTAAGAACCAGGGGGAAAAATACAGCTGAAAAAGTTACAGAAATTCTGAGTTTGCATAAGAGTAAATTAAACTAATTGATTTTAAAGGCATCAACTAACCAGGAACTCAAAGTATGATCTTGTGGATACTGGGGCATAATAGACTTTAAAGAAATTTACATTGACTTTGGAATCCAATAAGCCTGTGTTCAATTCATTCTTGGAATTTTCTTTTTTGAGACAGGGTCTCATGTAGCTCAGGCTGGACCTGAACTCATTAGGTAGCCAAGTCAGGCTATGTAACTCCTGATTCTCCTGCCTCTACCTCTTGGATGCCAGGATTACAGGCGTGTGTCACCATGCCCAGCTCATGCTGGGGAATCCTGAACAGTGTTTGTTTCCTTGCTTGCTTTTATTTTTGTTTTTGTTTTGAGACAGGGTCATCTTGTTGCCCCAGCTGGCCTGGAACTTTGTAGGTAGACCAGGATGGCCTGACTCTCATAGAGGTCTGCCTACCTTGGTCTCCTGGGTGCTCGGATTAAAGGAGTGTGCCACCATACCCAGCCTTTAACAGCACTTTTAACTGGCAGAGTTATCTTAGTTTCTGGTCTAGTTGCTGTGATAAATACTCTGGCGAAAGCACTCAGAGGAAAAAGACTTTATTTCAGCTCAAGGGTACTGTTCATCACGTCAGAGAATTTAAGGCTGCAGGAGCTTGAGAGGACTGGCCACGTCACATCCACAGTCAGAAAGCAGAGAGCAACAAACCTTGTGTTGGGCCTCTTTGTCCTTACCCAGCCCAGAACCCAAACCTAGGGAATGGCTCTGCCCACTTCAGTGTGGGTTTTCTTATCTGAATTAACACAATCTTGATCAACACGATCCCTCAAAGGCTTCAGTGTGGGTCTTCTTATCTCAGTTAACATGACCAACATGATCCCTCACAGGTGTGACTAAAGCTAAATATCCCCTCACAGGAATGTGTGCCTGGAGACCTGTCTCCAGGGGATCCCAGAGCCTGTCAAACTGACAATTACCCTCTGCTTCTTTATCAGTAAAATAATATTGAAATGCTGGGTGCAGACACTAATAAAGCAAGTGACAAACCAAAGGTACTTAATAAAGATCATTCCAAATTTCTAAACCACACCAACGCCCAGCATTGCTAAAATGTGCCTTGTCTGGTGAAACAGAGCAAAACACCATTTAGATTTGAGCATGTCCAGGGATAGAAATGGACCTGTTCATGAGTCAGTTTCAAACAGAAGGAACAGACAGAGTTGGCATCTATTCTTAGGCCTACAAGTGACCTCCATTTAGAACAATCGGAAGGACTCAGAGGACTGAGGCACAGAAGAGAAGCAAAGAGCACTTGGGGGAGCACCCGGGCACGCTGCGGGGCCAAGGTGCTGAGCGTTTCTTTTGTGCTGTGAGGCTTCCAGTCTCAATTTGGCATTGCAATTACGGTCTGGAGTAGAAACAGGATACTGGAAGATAATGGCACACTGGGTGGAAAACCAACGGGTGATTAAGACAGGGCTTTCAAGTCAGAAAAGCCTGAAGGTCCCTTTAGAGGTCAACTCTCAGAGAAAGGACAGGATCTGAGAGGTTCCTGCCACGCACCCCAGGCTCAAGAGGCCGATTATCAGAGGTCTGGAAGCATCTTAAGAAGGCAACAGGCCCTAAATCTGCTAGAAGAATAAAAGCTAGGACCAAGCCTCTTGAGGTCCATGCAGAAACAGCCCAAGCCCACCCCCCCATTGGTCACCCAACAAAAGATGTCTCACTAAGTTCCTTGTACAACTTGAAGGCAGCGTTGCACCCAAGTCTCCTTTACCTCAGCAATGGATAACTGATTGTGTAACCCCATGGATGGTTCCCTGAGCTTCCTGAGCTCTCGGAGTCTCGTGAGCCTCCCTCCTCACTCAAAAAGAGAGGATTTCTGTACTAGTGACTTTTCTGTCGGTGTGACAAAAGACCTGACTGATGCAATTTAAAAAGAGGAGGATTTATCCTGGCTCATTTTGGTTCAACACGTTGTGGCAAGAAGGTCTGGCTGCAGAAGTTGGAGGAGCTGGTCACACCGCACCTACAGTCACGGAGCAGAGAGGCCTGAGTGCCACTGCTCACCTGTTTTTCTCCTTTTCCTTTGTTTGATTCCCATGGATGGGGCAGCCTACGGTTAGGATGGGTCTTTCTTCTCAGTTAAACCTCTCTGGAAGCACCCTCAGACATGCCTAGAGGTGAGTCTTCTAGCTGACTCTATACCCAGGCAAGTTAACAACGAAGACGGACCATTAGGGAATCACTATAATCTCTCTGTCCCTCAGACTCCGGCATTACTTCCACCACCTGTGCAAAGACACCCCTGAGCCTGGGAGGGGGTGATATAGGTATTTGACTATTTTCTTCCATTTCTGGCTGAGCATTAGGCCACTATGCCACAACAACACTCACTTGTTTTGAGTTATGAGTCTTCTATAGCAACCACTGCCCAGTGAAAGAGAAGCTTCTCTAGCCAAGACTGTCAACGTCAATGATCTAATCCACGAATCTAAGACACAGTCTTTAGAAGGAAATCTAACAGCTACATGACACCCTTTAACCAAACAATAGCAGCAGACATTCCACTGGCACTTAGTAATTCCCCAGCCATCAACCTTCTCCTTCACTTACAGTATCAAACAAGGGTTCCATATTAGGAAGATGCCTTATATCCAATGGGGTAAAAAGTTTCACACATGACAGTCATGCTATTACTGCACCAAAGAGCTCATTCTGCCTGGCATGTTGTTAGTGTGGTTCACAGGGTCATAATGAGTAGTACCGCTGCCAGAAGGCACCCCCAGCAGCCTACAGATTGCTTGTATGCAATCCAAAGAGAGGGAGCTTCCAGGAGCAACCCACCTTAATTTCTCCATATCCTACCACCAGGGCATTGTATGACTCCAGTAACAAGGTCTTACCATCCACTTCTGGCATTCACTGAACAGCAGTAGCCATAGCGTTTATGGTTTTTAATGCAGCAGAGGTCTCCCTAGTCAACATCTCCTTGGAAGGTAGCCCCACTTTGGCCCTGGGAACTTCGTTCAATAAACATATGGCTTCTGGAAGTGTCCTTTCCACCCAAGCAGTGGATCATCATTTAAACTCTTTAACTATTGTTTTGCTATTCTTCTAGATGCTTCTCCAAGTTTGTAAGACACTCAAGCATCAGCTTTATGTAGAGGAAACTTTTATAGAGGTAGTGTTCTAGTTTGCTTTCTGTTGCTGTAATAAAGCACTGAGAAAAAGCAACTTGGGTGAAGAAAGGCATTATCTGACTTACAAGTCCCAATCACATTTCAGCCTTGAGGGGAGCCATGGTAGTAACCTGGAGGTAGGAGCCAGGAGGCAGGAACTGAACCACAGATCACAGAAGAACACTACTTATTGGCTTTCTCCCCTAGCCTATGCTCAGCCTGCTTTCTTATGCAGCCCAGGACACTTGCCCATGGTTGAGACCATCCACAGTGGGATGGTCCTCTCACATCACTCAACAATCAAGAAAACATCTCACAGACATGACCACAGGCCAGTCCTGCAGGGGAAATCCCCCAACTGAGGTTCCTTCTTCCCATGTGTATCAAGTTGACAAATGAAGCTATCCAGCACTGGTGAGAAGAATCTGAATGTCCCTGTCTGTCCATTCCAAACAAGTGTCAGTTGGTCTTGAATACAGAAAACTAACAGACAGACATTAACAACAAGAACAAATTCTATCACTTGTATCAACTGCTTTGTCATGAGATGTTGAGTAGCAGCAGAATGGGCTACTGAGCCTCTCCTTGCCACACAGGAGATGCAGTGTGGCCAGCCTACTGCTCAGCCTAGCCCAGGACCAAGGGGGCCTGACATGCTCTAGGCTGACAGTATAGCCAGCCGTTGCCTTTCCAACAGCCGAACCTGGGTGCTGAAGGTGCCCTAGGCTGGTCAAACAATCTCCAGCACTAGGACAGAAATGTACACAGCACATTCTGGGATGCAGGATAGCTGCCCACACCTGGGACAAGCTTAATCTTTTATTAAGCTTGCCCTTCTTCCATTTCAATGAACTGTTCCTCAGGCCCTAACACCTGCCAAAAGCTTAAAAGCACAGAATATGTCTTGCTGTCATTTTTCCCTAGGAACTTCAGCTCCACTAAAATCCTGCTGCATTTGCTTCTGAGTAGTCCACACAAGCCCCACAGATGCATGGCACAGGTGTACATACACACATGCATGCAATATGCTCATACACAAAAAATAAAATACTAATTCAATCAGCTCTACCACAGCCTCTTTTACCTCACAAAGACCATGTCCAACCACGGGTTCAGCAAAGTCACTATAGTCCATTCCAATCCCAGGTCTGCTCTCATGAGATGCTGAATACTCTCTGGTCCAACAGCCATTTTGAGGGCACCCCCCAAGTCAGGTGGCAGGTGTCATTTGACAAAGAAGCATGGTGCCCCATACCAAATACAAAACAATAGCCACATCAGTATTCCTTCCAAGGACCCTCCACCATCAAATGGCTTGGCCTCAGATGCATGCTGTATGCCCCATAGCAGAGGTGTACACAGGGTGGGGGCGGGCCTACCATCCCTTACCTCACCAGGAGTGCCCCTGTGGACTCTCCCAGACGGCTTCAGTTACACATCTTGTCACCCACCACAGGGGGTGGGGGAAGCCCCACTCGTGTGTGTTCTGTCCCGTCCTTGTTCAAATGCCAATTGTGTCATGTGACTTTTCCTGAAAAAATGGAAACAAATGTCTGTTCATACTGGACAGGGCACCAAGGACAGGTCAGAGAAGCTGCTCCACCCAAGCCGAGGGTAGGGAATGAGTTTACTGGAGTTACTTGGAGGAACATGGGTGACTCAAGGGCAGTGCGTCACCAAAGGGCCCACCACAGCATCACTGGAGTTATATCTGAAAACCCATCAGCAGCTCCACTGTCTCCGCTCCACAACCACTTCTTGCCTAGGGAACTGCCAGGGGTGGTCTGGTGAGTCTGGAACTTTTTTCTTGTGATTTTTGTGAGCTCCTGGAGACTTGTGAGCCTTTCTCCTCTCTCCAAGCGGGAATGCTTCGACTGGGAGGAAATAATCACTAAGTATGATGGATATGTTTAAAGTCTGAGCTCCCACATCATGACTACTTTTTCATTTCCATGACCCCAGTTCACGGGATGTCTTGTACATGGTTGGTGTTCGGAACAGGGTGCAGAATGAATGATTAGTTTCTAGGGTTAACTGCTGTAATCTTGCTTTTTAATTACATAGAAGTTTAAGTTCAGCATTACCAGTCCAGTTTCTTGGTGGTTGTTTGATTACTACACTGTTTGTAATGACACACGTCTGATCTAGCAGTTTGGGGTCAAAGGTCATGAGCTGGTCTTTACAAAAAAGATAAAATGTAATTCTAACATGAATCATTCTTACTTCCATTGTTAAAACAGCAGCATAAAATTCTTTCCTGGGATGTGGGGCAGGGGCAGAAAGCAACTAACATGGATGCTTTAAATTTGCAATTACTTGGGCCTGGAAAGATGGTGTAGTGGTTAAGAGCACTGGCTGCTCTTGCAGAGAATCTGGGTTTGATTCCCAGCATCCACATGGTGACTAACAAATGTCCATAAGTTTAGTTCCAGGGGGATCTGACACCCTTTTCTGGCTTCTAAAGATATTACATAACATGAGTACACTTAAATACATGCAGACAAAACACTCATACACATAAAAATAAACTTTTAAAATTTACAGTGACCTCTGAGTTCTTACCCAAAGGTTTGAGAGCCATTTTACCTGGAAGAGATGTCCTTTCTGCCGTTCTTAGTGTTGGTGTTAAGCGCAGGCCTCCTGCATGCCCCCCATCCTCTACCACGGCACTGCACCCACAGCCTTTCTTTTCATTCTTATTTAAGACCAAGTTAAGACCAAGGCTAGCCTTGAACTTGCTCCCACATTCCTCCAGCTACCTAGGATTATAGATCTATCCCTCCTGGCCTGACTCAAACATACCCTTTGTAAGTGACAGAGACATATCTCATTAGGTGACACCTTTGGGCTCAGGGGTTGTGGCTCTTTCATTTTTGGAAACTGATCTCTTGCTTCCAGAACACATCTGCCAAGTCTCCACTCCACTTAGTGATGAGGTTCTGCTATTTCTAAGGGAAGAGATGGGAGGAAAGACTTCCTGGAAAACATGAGGACGCTGAGCTGTACTGAACAGCTTCAGATGCCAGACTGCTCCAATTAGCCTCAGTATTTCTAGCAGTTAGTCAAGAAAGATCCGATTCCTGAAACTCTTCTTTGAAATGGTTTCGCTGGGGCATAATTAAGGTAATTTAGGTTAAAAACGAAATTTAAACAAAACAAGGAAGGGACTGTCAGTTACCTTAGGGAGATATGTGGATTCTCTCTCCATTGCATGTTCAGGGCTATTGGTTCTAACTGGTCTTTGGTGAATATTTACCTGCATCTCATGCAAGTTGCTCTTCAGAACTGCTGATTCAGAGATAGGAGAAAAACTGCAAAACCACCAGCAGATTCACCAGATGCAGAGATCCCAGAACCTTAACCTTCTGTATTCTTCGGCACCCTTTAAGGAAATGATCAATGAATATAATGACCCGGGCTTGCACTCTGATATGTGCCCCAAATGTAACCTGCAAGTTTTATACAGGCTGACCCATATGCAAAGGTGAAAGAGATGACTGAACTGTTCCTGACAGTTCATGAGTTCTGGAAAAAAAAGAAAAACAGGCTTGCCAAGCTATGGTGTCTAGCTATCAACAAGAGCAATAACTCACAGAAGCTTTGTGTTTTCTAAATGTGAAAGTGTTTGCAAAGAGAAAAGCAACTTGGATTAAAACTGTCAGGTTTTTTCCTTTTTCGAGAAAAAAAAAAACACTCTATTATTGCACACACACACACACACACACACACACACACACACACACACACACACCCTGCCAACTTTTGCCTTCTGCCTAACTTCTGCAAGTTAGTGTCTCCCGGAAAGCCTCTCCCCTTATCTAGACCCTAACTGTTCTCCATTGGCTATTGAGTAGGGCAGGTGCCTTCTGGGGCAGACTGCAGGCTTCAAAGCCTCCTTCCCTTTGACTTCATGGTGCAAGCTGAGTGTGGCCAGAGGCATTTCTGTCTTTAATTTTTTACATGTGTGCTCCATGACTTGAGTTAAACACACCCAAAAATGTGTCTACTGTCTTTTCTTTTTAAATTATGACCTTGACCTGAGTATGCTCAGGAATAAGCCCACCCCCTAGAATGTGTACAGACTTCCTGAATGAAGTCCTGTGCTTCCTTTGTTGGAGAGGGCATGAAGAAATGACTCCCTCGCTCGTTGCCTGCACAGGTAATGAGTCTTTCTCTATTCTTTTATGTCTTGGGCTTGGTGTGCTATTCTGGCTTTGTACTCACGTAGGTGTGAACCCTGTTGTGTGACACTTACATTCCCAGATCAAGCCCTCTCCTGTGAAACCTCTCCAGAGTTGACTTCTGAATGCATTTGCCTGTACCAGTTCCTCTTTTCTGTAAAGCAACATTATCCCAAACAGTCATTTGATCTCTCATTTCTTGGTTGTGTTCATTAAACTGATCTGCTTTTCTCAGTCAGAGCACAGACTCCAAGAGGGATAAGAGGTGCTCTCCTCCCAGACCAGGAGCTGCAGGGGGCGATGCACACACTCTGAGACTCGCAAAACTGCCCAGAAGGGAAGTCCAACATACACCCGTGCACACCTACCCAGGCCTCTGTCAAACGCAATGATCCAGCAAAGTCTCTGGCTCTCACCGGCTACGTTTCCCTTTCTCACCTGCAGCCCTGTGAGTCCCGCATCATCGATAAAACCCCCTTTTTTACAAGGGAAGAAAGAACTGAGCTAGAAAAAAGTCTGCCACGGACTTAATGGGATTCCTGACATAATTTTGTTTTTCTCATACTTCTGAATTATTAAGTTTGTGATGCTTCTGTGTTGCACTGGTTCCAGGTCACTGGTTGGCAAACAAGTCCTCCAACTCTGGAATGGCATTTCAGGTGCAGACTTCACCGTCTGGTGAGCAACTACATTATTTGTGTCAGAACAGATGAATAAGTAATGCGGCAGACCTAACGCCAGGGAGTCTGTGCTCTGCAAGCAGCTGCAGCATTGGTGGCTGAGGCTGGAGAAACTTCATGGCCTGAGAAGCACAGAAATGAACTCTCCAGGTTTTTTTCCAGTTTAGAAAAGGGACTTCCTACGCAAACAGATATTACCCGTGTTCACAGTGTGATGCACAAACATCCACTGGAGGATGCAACCCATGCCCATGAATGATGATGACTGGATAAACAAGACATGGTTTGTACATGCATAATGGAATATTATTCAGGAAAGGAAATTTTGGCACATGTTACAGTACGGGTCAGTCTTAAAGGCATTTTACTAAAATAAGCTGGTCACAAAAGAATAAATGTCAGATGTTTCCACTTATGTGAGGTAGCCATGGAAACCAAATTCAGAGACAGAATGTAGAGTGGTGATATACAGAGTAGTCCAAGGGTCACGGCGAGATGAAAGGTGAGGCAGTGTTCGTGGATCTAGACTTCCCATTGGGGACAATGAAAAACTGTCGAAGAAGGTGTTGGTGACGGCTACAAAATGTGATGAACTCGATGCAGCCCAAGTTTACCCTTAAAGTGAGTAAGATCCTAAGTCTATGCTACGTCTACTTTACCATAATACAAGGTATGGGAAGGTCTTGGCCAATCTCAACAGCATTTCTTCCTACTCCAAAGAAATGCACAGATGATCAACTAGAAATGGGATCCTCCCTGTTTCTTCCCTTGGCTAACCCCAACCTTGATGTTAAATAAGACAGACTGCTGGTTCCAGTGTAAGGAATCAAAGAGGAGCCAGAGAGATGTCTCAGCAGTTAGGAGCACATATTGCTTTCACAGAAGTCCTGAGTTTGGTTCCCAGGACCTATACTGGGCGGCTCACAACCACCTGTAACTCCAGCTCCAGAGGATCTGACAACTTCTTGAGGTCACTGTACTCACATGCACAAATCCAGACACAGACACACATATATACACAAAATTCAAAATAATATCTTTTTTAAAAAGAAAAGCAGAAAAAGACCCAGTGATGTGGTAAAACAGGCACCACACTGGTCACAAAGCCTGACCCTGAGGCCCAGTGACATGGAACAACAGGTACCATGCTGGTGACAAAGACTGACCCTGAGGCCCAGATGATGGAGGGAGAAAGCTGTTTCTGCACTTATCCAGTTACCCACATGTGCACCATGGCACGCACCCCCTGTGTACACATAAGTAAATTAACTTAAAACATATTTAAGGCTGGAAAACTGTAGATGTCCTGCTGTGACTGTGCCAAAAACCTGAAATTCAGACCAGGAGTCTCCAGGCTTGTGCCACTCAGGAGCGTTTTACTGCCCTCTCAAGAAGCTTTTATTTAGAAAGCTGAGTGTTGATGTGCACACAGAGTTTACATATGACAGTGCCCAAGCGGTACAGAACACATAGGAATTTTCCCACCATGATAGTAAGAAAACACAGTGCGCCCAAGGTTTGGTTTCCTTGTTTGTGGTACTAGAGATGAGCTAGGTCATCATGAAAGCTACACAAATGTTCCACCACTAGCACCCCAGCCACAGACAGAAGAGGAGTGAGCTACAAAGAAGTGAAGGCTTCATTCACAAATGCACATCATCTGTGGGAAGTGCTATGAAGAACTGCAGGAATTCCAATACGCTGTCTGTGTGTGGATGGCAGGAACTGTCCACAGTTTACTGGCACTTTTGTCTTTGATCCGCCTAGCCAAACTCAGATGTGACCTTTTGTTTTGTTTTGTGGAAGCAGGGTCTCCCTGTAGCCCCAGCGAGCCTGAAACTATGCAGATCAGGTTGGCCTCAATCTCACAGAGATCTGCCTACCAAATATTGAGATTAAAGGCATCACCACCACACCTGGCATCAGATGTGATTTTTAAAATATTTTTATTTTACGTCTACGAGTGTTTTTCTTGCATGTATGTAAGTGCGTTTATGGCATGCAATGTCCACAGACACCAGAAAAGGGCAACAGATTCCCCTGGAATGGGAGTTAGGGATGGTTGCTAGCTGCCGTGTGGGTGTAGATTTTTCTCCCTACTTTTGTGAAAAGTGTCATTGGAATTCTGATGGGGATGACACTGAATCTGTAGGTTGCCTTTGATAATTTAGCCTTCTCACAGTGTCGAATTGGCCAATGCATGAGCATGGGAGGTCTTTCCATCTTCTAGTTTATTCAACTTTTTCTTCAGTGTCTAAGTTTTCATTGTAGATGTCCTTGGCCTCTTTGGTGACGTTTATCCCTAGGTATAATGTTTCCTGAAGCTACTGTGAATGGGATCACTATCCCATTGTACATTCAAGCATGTCAAATCACCATTGCTAGTCCTGACCCCCTCTGCTGTGTCTGCACGTGTCCACAGATGTTTCAGGTGGGATGTCATCAGCTTGAACATTCCATGTCTGGAAGGAAACACTCCATTTTGCCCATCACACCCGTTCCTCATTTTGCTGTAGCCTCTGGGGATGTGATGATTTTCTTTATCACTCACGTTGAAGCCTCTGATTTAGACTGGGGTCTTCCTTCACTCTCTAGCATTTTCGTCTACCCAGCCAAGAAGCCTGAAGGCTCCAAATGCCCTGTACTCATCCCTTATCTCTGACCTCACAGATGTTCTCACATACTACACCAAGAGCTGCTTCTTTCTGACCTCCAAGTTCCCGGAAACATGCCATGGGTGTGATGCGTCAAGGGTTACCAGAGGGATGGGATTTTCTAGGTGACTGTTCCAAAGTGATTTATTCATGATATGTTCTTTTTATTGCTAATAGATACCACTGTATATCATGATTGACACTAGTGTTAGAGCACTGTCCTGTGGTGTAAGGCAAAGATGCCATCTTCATGCAGGGCAAGGACTTAAATGTAGCAAAACAAGCAGCAAAAACAGAATGGAGAGGACATTAGAGGGTTGGGCAGAACTTTCTCACTCAAAGCACATTGACTGTTGGGTAGTGTGCAGCCACACTGCTCCAAATCCTTTGTGTGGGACACGTATCAGAAGAGTCAAATAATACGACTTCTTTCTAACTAACAATAATGTCTATTTTCTTTTTTAATATAGTACTTTTATCAATTCTTTAAGAGAATTTCATATGAAGGGCTAGAGAGGTGGCTCAGCAGTTAAGAACATTTCTGCTCTTCCAGAGGACCAGGGTTCTATTCTCAGCTCACAACCCTTGTAACTCCAGTTCCAGGGGATTTAACACTCTCTTTTGGTCTCTGCACTTACTTAAATGCAGACAAAACACTTATACACATAAAACAAATAGAGAAAATATGAAACAGAATTTCGTGTGATCTGTCTTGGTCATAGTCACCAACTCCTCGCCCCTCCCCTCTCTCTCCCCTCCCAACCTCGAATTCTGTTTTGTTTTGTTTTGTTTACTGACCTACCAAGTCCAATTTGGATGGCCTATATTCTTACAGGCATGTGACCATCCACTAGAGCATGGTCCACCTGCCAGGGGCCACACTCGTACAGAAAACTGACTCTCCCTCTCCCAGAAGCTGCAAACCGAACAGACAATATTTTAACTAATAGATTTTTCTTTGGATTTAAGTCTTCTGTGCTCCTCTCCTAGGTTTCTGATGGAAAAGTAATTCCTAAAGAGAAAAACCTTCTTTGAGCATTCTTTCAATTGGTTTGACACTTTCTACATGATTTTCTTTTGGACACAGGAGGAGATTCTGCATTTCAAAGACATGAGAGAGAAAACTTTAAGGAAGCCAAATATAATGGTCTTTGTACAGACAAAAGCTTCCTGGGCAGTGCAAATAAACATTTTTAAAACTATACAATAAGAAGTTATGTTGGGGGCTGCAGAGATGGCTCAGCAACTGACAGCACTGGCTGCTCTTGAAGAAGATCAGAGTTCAGTTGCTGCTGCCACACAGCAGCTTACAACCATCTGTAACTCCAGTTCCAGGCAGGGATTGCAACGCCCTCTTGTGACCTCTGTGGGCACCAGGTACGCATGTGGTTCATGTGGTGCACATACATGCAGAGAGGTAAACATTCACACGTATAAATCTTTTTTAAAAAAATCTGGGTACATGGTACATGCTTGTAATCCCAGCACTGGGGAAGCCAGGACTGGAGGATCCCTGCAAGGTCAAGGACAGCCTTGGCTATACAGCAAGCTCTTACCTCAAAAAACAATGCAAAAGAAACAAAACCATATACATACAGGTATATAAATAATGTATAAATGCAGATAGATACAACATGAAAGTAGAAGTGGGTCTACTTAGGAGGAAGAAGGTGTCTAAAAGGAGAAGGGAGAAATAAGAAAGGGCAACATCAGATGGATGGATGGATGATGATGACTGATCGATGGATGGGAGAGAGACAGACAGACAGAAAGTCAGAGAGAGAGTAAATGGGTGGGAAGGAACCAGCAGGAGAGGTAAGCAAAGACGGAGGTGGCAGGGCCAATATAAGCAAAGTAAACGATATAGATGTGTGTAGACAGTGAACCCATCATTGTGCATGCTGCCCAAACCAAGAGAAATAAAGTAAGGCAAATAAACAAGAAATTTAAATAAGTTGGAAAGGCCCAGATTATGTTAGGATCTATGAACAACAAATTTCATGTGACCCAAAACTAAATAGCATTTCAAATCAAACCCTTAACAGATGATAATCTACAGACCAGATTAATTTTACTGTGCTCAAGTGACAAAAAGCATAACTTTTATTTTAACCAGCAACAGGTCAGGAACTTACGGTAACTGCCTAGGAGCTGAGAGGAAAGACACTGTTAGGGCCATGCTCGGCTGTGCGCCCCCCTTAAGTCATCCTGCTTAGATAGAGAGCACTGTAACCAGCTGCCATAGGACTGTCTCGGATCACACTGACAAAGAGGAGGGCCAGTTTTATTGGAGCTGTGTGTCTGCTGTTAAGACAGAGTGAGGTGTGCAAGTACTAATCACCTAAAATGAGAGTGAACATCATTGGTTTGTGGCTGTCTGCTCCATATTTACCCTTCCTCTCTATAGTGGACCTAAAGTTCAGGTTAAAATTGCTCACCTATAGCAAGAACATAGGTTTTCATGTCTGCAGTATGGCTTTGTGATTTCCCTCTACAGAAATAAGCCCATCTCTAAAATTAACCAGAAATAAACGTGTAGCTCTACGCTTAGAAGAGCAACTGGGAGCAGGAAACCACCCACATCTGCCTGAGCAGCAGACTGATGGGCAGCAAGACCAAGATCCTCTCCATTCTTTTCTCCTTTTCCTGCTGAGCTGGGGACTTAATTCCATGCATGGTGTGTGCATGGAAGAGATGTCCATGTTGGATCCTTCTTGGATGCTGGTATCCTGGAGGATCAATCGTACTTCTTCCCTGGGTTAACAATGTCCTGAGATGTGGCAGCATTTTCTTGCTGTCTACCATCTTCGTTAGGGTCTCCTCACCCTGACCGAAATACTGACAAACCTTCTGTGTGTCTGCTGAGTCTCTTCCTCGTCTCTACCATGTGTCCATTCTCATGGGAAGTTTCATGATCTTTTCATGTATCTCATAGACCACACAACTAGAGTCATCACCCGGAACTCACACCTCCAGCATCCTCTGATCCACTGCTTCAGGTTCAGTGAATACTTTCTACACTATTTGGTCAGAATCAAATACTTCCAAATCCTGTCACCTTTGACAGCTGGCCAGTTTACAGCCTCCTGATAGTTTTTCTTTCCTTGGCCACTGGTCTTTTCTGGCCTTATGAGGTCTCTCCCTAGATATGCCCAACTTAGTACTTAGTCAAATACTCCACAGGACACCTATGCAAAGCTCCGGTGTGCTCTCCCTGCTTGGCTTTCCTCCCCTGTCCCATAAGTTCCAGCTGTTGAGGCTTCCCACTTCTGTATCTCAGCAAAGCTACTGTGTTATATAAGTGCCACTTCTGAACTGCCCTCTAAGTGCCTCTCAGACCAGGAATTGCACCCAGTGGTAGAACATTTGCCTTTGTTTTGTTGTCACTTTATTGTTTACCTTATGTTAGTTTGGGGCAACGGGTGTGTTTATGGGGGAAGTTTTTCCCAGTACCAGTTCCTTAGCCACAGCTATAAATGAAAGTCACTGCATTTAACTTTCCCACTTACAGTATTGTTGACCATCCCTAAAGCAATAGTTACAATTGTATGTTAAGTGCTTGACTAAAGAAAAGATCACTGTTGCTAGGCATAGTGGTGCTCGTCTTTAATCTTGGGAGCAGAGGCAGGCAGATCTCTGTGAGATTAAAGCCAGCCTGGTCCACATAGTGACTTCCAGGTGGGCTGGGACTAGGTAGACCCTGCGAAAGAGAGAGGGAGGGAGGGAGGGAGGGAGAGAGAGAGAGAGAGAGAGAGAGAGAGAGAGAGAGAATAAATGACTGCTTGATCTTGATCATGTGGACAAAAAAAGAATCTATTAATAATTCATTGTGCCCAGTTTCCATGGCTGTGCGAACTAGGTTGTATGGTCAAGTCTTATTACTATTACAATGACTAGAATACAGGTGTGTGATATGGAGGGACAGGGTCAGAAGGCTATTTAGTAAAACAGGACAAGCGAAAACTTACTGAGATAGAAAGATGGGTATGTGATCAAGAAATGACTTCCTAAAGAAGAAAAGAAAAGCCATTTCCTGACCAACAAAGGAAGGAAGGAAGACTCCTGTTCTAATGAAGTCTAAGAGTTTCCTGGAGACCTGGTAGTCTTTAGATGCTGGAACAGGTAAACAGAGGCAGGTATAAGGAATACCTCCTCCTCAGATTTAAGGCAGGATAAGGGAGTTATCATTTATTTGACCAGGAATTAAAAGTAATGGCAAAGGGCTTGAAAAGTGTTTTAATTACACAAAGATAATCAAGGTGTTGGTATTTATCATTGTGGAATTATATTACATACTTCTATTAATTTTTTCTTCCCTAATTTAAAAAATTATAACAGGAATACCAGCTCCTTTATTCTGTGAACAGAATTAAAAACTAATCCACTAATTTATATATCCAAGCCCACAGGTTTAAACTTCAGGAAAATTCCTCACAAGAAAGCCATCCATGCTATGCCTTCTGAATGGGGATCTGTCCTAGTTTGGGTTCTGTTGTGATAAACACCACAACCAAAATCAACTTGAGAAGGAAAGGGTTTACTTGGCTTACAGATTGCAGTCCATCACTGAGGAAAGCTTAGGCAGGAAACCAGAGGCAGGAACTGAAACAGAGACCATGGAGGACGCTGCTTACTTACTGTTTGCTCCCCTAATTTGGTCAGCTACCTTTCTTATACAGCCCAGACCCACCTGTCCAGGGATAGCACCACCCACAGTGGGCTGGGCCCTCCTATATCAATTACCAATGAAGAAAGTGTCCCCCAGACATACCCAGGGCCAGTCTGATGGAGGAAATTCCTTAAATGAGGCTCCCTCTTCCCAGGTGACTAGTTTGTGTCAGGTTGACAAAGACTGACCAGCACAGGCTTTCTGATTTGTTTTTCAACAAAGTTGATATGCGGTATGAATCACAAGGATGAATCACAACTGTCATTTTTATGCTAGTTATTAACACACACACACATACACACACACACACACACACACACACACACACACACACACACACAAAAGCATACCAAAAATCTTTCCTCCCGTGATGACCTGGGATTACTGTCTGAGAAAGGAGCTGCAGTATAGTACAAAGGGAATGAAGTAGTTAACAGCAGAACATTCCAGGCAGCTACAATGAGGTGTGATGCTGGCTAGCTCAATGGATGGAGTTACTTGGAGTTGACAGTGTCTCCATGATAGGAAGTGCCCCTTACTCAGTGCTCAGCATGGTTTTCTGTCTCAGAAACCAAATGAAAAGTAAGTAATATTCCTAAACTCTAGATCTCGCAGGTAGCAAAATTATAGCACTACACATTCAGAAATTCTGTTGAGATTTTCAAATGAGCTCAATGCAACTTTAGGTCAAAAGACTAAAATCTACATAGTTCATAGTACAGCTCTGCTATAAGAAGAAATGATTCAACACCAAGTGATATGGGGGACAGGGTTAACCTCAGCAGGCTGAACAGAAGTTACAGCCATTTCCTGTCTCCTCAACAATTCCTCACATAACCTAGCCTCCAACTGTTGAATGTCATGGGAGTGCCTTACACTAAGCTTCAGTGTCTGAAACTCCAGCTCTGAAGCAGAACCCACGTGAGAGTGGGCACAAGACCCAGATAAAATGAGAAAAGGAGATTAAAGTTGCTTTTGTGTATAGTATAACTGAACCTAACAGACTGAGTACAAACAGAATAAACTCCATTAAAGCTGTTTAGAAGCAAACCAAGTGTAGGAATCAAGGCTACGGGGGCCAACACGGACCAAGATGGCTAACACTAAACATCTGGAGGGCTATGCGTCAGCACAGAACAGCTGAATCCAATGGATGAGGACCCAAAGTAAAGGTGATGTAATCTGTTATATAACCAGTTTGGGAAAGAAGCCACCTTTGTGTTATTTCCTATAAAACGTCCCTGGAACCCAGGGCACATGCTCTTGCTGTGGCTGCCTGCCCAGCCACCTATGTGCCCTCGCCCAGAGAAAATAAAACACATCTCATTTGCCAGTCACTCTGTGCTTCTTTAATCCCCTGGCTCTTCTTGACCCTCTGTACCTGGCCACTGAACTCAGCCTCCATGCCAAGCTAAATGTTTCTGAAGTGCTCAGGCGCCATGTTCCCTGCACCTTATCAAAAGCCCTTTGAGTCCATTTGCAACATAGACCACATTTCTGGAACAATGCTCTTGTCTGCTGATATAATTTCCAAATGGGATCTTTTGCCTGTCATAATGATTTTAGTCTTTTGATCTAAAATTGCATTAAGTGCATAAGTACCTCTCAAGCCAACAGATAATCCCGTTTCCCTGAAAAGGATTTTGTTGTTAGGTTACCATTCACTGAAGCTGCTAGCTGAGCCCTGCTCAGTCATATAATGGGACAAAAGATGTCCCATCAATGGAAATATTGTAAGAGCCAGGGGAACAAGATGCCTGCTGCTAGTTAATACATTCTAGATATGGCAAAGAAGCTGCAACCCATGACATCTCCATGGTAGAGATCTACATAATGACCAAACCAGTTGACATGCCAATGTGGATGGGGGCATTTTCACCTCTAGATGAAGAGTTAGCAGACAATGGATGAAGGCTGAAGGAAGGAGAATCAGTCTTCTTCAGGGACAGCTTCCTGAGAAGTTATCTAATCCCAAGTGGGCAGCCTTAAACACATGTACACATGATCACCACTACATGAACTCAGTGTATTATTCATATTTATATGTATGTGTGTGTAACAATGACAATCAAAGAAGAGGACAATAAATTGAGAGGGAGAGGAGTTATGGGAGTTGAGAGGGAGGGGTTATGGAGACTTGGGGGACTGAGAGGGGTGGAAAGAGTGCAAATACAATATCATGTATGAAAGTCTCAAAAAATAGGAAAATTATTCTGAAAAAGTCATCCCATCCTTTCCTCTAAATGAATATACTGTATACATGTAAGTATTTTAAATAGTCATTCATTCATTCAAACATGTATTTCATATATGATATATACCAGAAACCAAGTTAATTCTTGAGCACAGACCTGTGAATGGGACAGAGGGATCAGCATTAAATTTTTAGTGGAGAGGACAGGCAATGACTTATCTCAGATATTACGAAGAAAATACATGGAGTGCTGTGAGAAGGAATAAATGCACCTTTCAAGGTAAGACACACGGAGACAGAAGGAAGGAGAGTAAAATTAAAGAGTATTTCAGAAAACAGTGGCAACAAAGCTAGGGGGTGAGAAAAACGGGAGGGGGCGATTAAAGAACAACAGAAAACCCGTCGATTACATCTTGAGGATGACTGATGGAGAGGACTAAAAGGGAACTAAGACACGGAGGCAGAGGCCAGACAATGAAGGACTTCACGGTAAATCCATTGGGGTAAAGAACTTGGAAATCTGATCACCTTCTATGATAGTGAAGCTAGGGAAGATTCAAGCATAAGAGCCAGAATCACCACCTGTGAAAGTGAACACAAACAGAACAGTGCGTGCACGCACGTTTAGAACATGTACAGCTTCAGAGTGAATAAAGCACCAATGAGAAGAATGATTAGCACATGATCATGACTTACACTGAAACATAATTGATGACACAGAAACTTGCCTGACAGTCATCTCATAACACGTCTGAGGTCTTCCCTAAAGCTTATAAACCTTTCTAGACATTACTTGATGTGCACAAGGCCAGAGAAGGGAGAAAACAAAGAAAAAGGCATTCATGGGCTGAAATCTCAGGACCTTCCTGCCAGTGCTCCAGCCAGGGCAGGGCTGCTGGCATCTCTGTGTGCTGGGCTTCCACTCTGAGGAGTAAAACACTGAGAACATTCACAAGCAGTTTCCAGATATTCGGGTCAGCAGTTCTGTATGTTCATTACATGCACTACACGGAGACAGGGTGAGCAGAGTATTTGATCACCTTGGCAGGAACACCCACACAGAGGAAAGGGATAGATCAATCACATGGGTTGATGGAGCCGTCCTTACCATAGCATGACGGACAGTATTTGCTAAGTTGTTTGGGTTTTTCTTTTCTGTCCATTCTTGGTTTGTGCTTTTACTCCAGGTTCATCAAGAACTTTCTAACTAAAGTTGTCTTTCCACGGGAAATAGGATACTCAATGTGAGTTCTACCCCGAGAACCAATGAGTACTCATCATAAACACATCATCCGTGTGCTTTCCAGATCAGTGTCTAGTAGTTTCATTAGTGTGTACCAAGTATGAGGCGCTAGCCAAGTCTGACTTTATGCACATGTAAAACTGAGGATCCATGCCCAGAATACAATCTATGCACCTCATGGAATGCCACGTTGAGGTTTCCTAACAGTGACTGATCAATCTCTCCCTGTAATTTCTGTGGCCGGTGCCTTTCCTAACCACAACTGTCAGCAGCCATTTGCATGCCTTGAACTATGCCCTGGTCTAGGGTTAGGCAGAGGTCAATGTTGTGCACAAAAGTGCTGTGGGAACTGGATGTTTTGCTATGCAAAACATATATAATTTACACCTGAGGGGAAGTTAATCTTAGGCCCAAGGCTGATGATCCTTGAAGACCCTTAAAGGAAGATGTGATTGGCTTGAGTGGTTTTACCTGTGTCAGTACTGTTTTTGCATTGAACTTCTGACCTGTTGTTTTGTTCCTCATTTCACAGAGTATAAACAGTCTGTACTTACTAAAGTCGAGGCTGCCTCAGTGTTGACTGGCAGCCCTCCCGATTCTATCCTTTGTCTCTCTCTTCATTTCTTAATCCTCCCTCTGCCCTTCAGGTACTGTTCGATTCTGCCGGCGGGCTCTGGCACACAACTTAAATGAACTAGACTTCCACTCAAAGAGACCAGTCACAGTGGGAATCCACTTACCAGCATTGCAGTACAATAGAAAAATAACTTCACACAGTATCACAGAAAAAGTGCATGACTTAGGGAGAGACTTGCAGTATTATCACTTGGACAGGTCCTTTCTTGACAGAGTAAACTGAGGTTTGGATATCAAAGTTCATCATGTCCAACACCTTCATTGTACAGCAACATGAGAGGCATAGATAGTTACACGACTGCCCAACACGTAGCTCAGACTCCTCGGCTCACCCTTCCCACTGCAGTGTCTACCTCACACTTGTTACTGTCTTGGAGACACTGAACCTTCACATTCTCTTTCTACACAATGACGCATAAACTTTAAAGCGGGATTATACATTTATCCTCCATGAAACTCCCTCCTATCTCTTGTGAACAGGTAGTCAGTTCTAGCCTATACACTGTCCTTTGATAACACCTTGAAGTGACTCCAACCTAAAAACCAAATTCTTGAAGTGGACCACGGAGCTCCAGCCTGGTGTGGTCATACCATTCCTGCCCCACCATCTTCCTTCCTCCTTAGGACCTCTGTTCTGGCTGTTTCTTCTGCCTTTTTTCTCAGAGAAGCAGAATGACTAATGCCCCATCTGCTGTAAGCCTTGACCTAAACATCTCAATAAGACGCTGCACAGCTAGTCCACCAAAACCTACTATACTGGTCCCTCTACACCTGCAACACTCCTGCCCTTCATTTGTTCCCCTTTCTGGGATGCATCATCTAATGCACTGCATGATTTGCTATCATGCCTATTGCCATGTCTCCCTCCAGAAAATAAGCTTCATGAAGGTAGGGAACTGGGTGTATTTTTCATTATGATGTCTTAACATTTGAAATAGCACTGAATCCTAAACAAATATTTGTTGAACGGATTGGTAATTTCACAGTCTGACCACTGTCTATGGATAATCAAATATTATGTCTAAAGTGGTGTCAAATCTTCCCCTGATATATGGGATTCTCTGAAGAGTTCCATTAAGAAGGGCAATAGAGAGGCTGGAGAGATGGCTCAGTGGTTAAGAGCACTAGCACTGGCTGCTGTTGCAGAAGACCTGGCTTCAGTTCCCAGCACCCACATGACCACTAACAACTAGCTGTAACTCCAGTTCCAGGGGATCTGATGCCCTCTTCTGACCTCTGGGGCATTTGCACAACACAGGTGCACTTACACACAGGCAGGCAATACAGTCATGCACATAAAATAAAAATAATTAAATATTTTTAAAGGACAATATATTAAACTGGTAAAACAGTTCTAATTCCTGAAATTTTCCCATTGGTGCTGCCAGCAATAAGTAATTAAAATGATATTTTCATTTCAGTGTCTAACTTAAATTTAAAATGATGGCCAAAGTGATCTAGAGGATCCTGACAAGAAGTACTGTTTATCCTCTCACTTTCCATTTCTCATGGTTATAGCAATCACATGTTCTTTCACAGTGTGTCCTAAGAAAGGTCACAAATGCAAACATACAACTCTCAAGTGTGTGTGGGGTCTTTATAAGCAGCCATGAATATTTGAAGCACACTAACCTAATCCATATCAGAGGCGTACACATCTCTCGATCTTTTTCCAAAAGTCATATTGGAGTTAAGCTGAAGCACTTTCATTTTATTTTCTAGTCCTTTGTAGAGACAAAGAAAAATATGAAAGAAATGCTGGCTGGGACTCGGACTGCAGACAGTCACTCCATCTGGTCACACACGTTGCATCTCCAGGAGTGCACATACCACAATCTAAGTTACCATATAAAAGCACGAGCATTTGACACTGTACCCCAGAGCTATAACTGCACTCTGGATCTGCCAGAATTACTCAGACTAGATTAAAACAAAAACCAGTGACTGTTACTCTAGAAAAAAACAACAGCAAAAACCTCAAAAATACTAACATAATCAATGCTGGACAACAGGAAGTGAATTTATTTAAAATAGCATCCTTAAAACTTTACGAGGCACTAAAAGATGGAGACGATATTACAGACACAGTGACCCTAAGATGGCTCTTCATGCTAAGTCACAGATCCTGACTCCTGAATATATATTTAGTTCCTGAAGCTTTTTGGGACACTCAAGTTGATGCCACAGTGATCTCATAGCGCCCTCAAGTGGATTTGACCAACAGTGTTTTCTTTCTTGAAAAGACATGTTCTGAAATAGAAAAAAGGGTTAGAATCCTTTCAGACAAGGATTAGTGGAATGAACGAAGACATACCAACTGTTACCAGAAGGCTTGTGGTTGGAATTACTTCTCTAATAATGCAAAGAGGTGTCTGACAGATTATTCTTTCTATTAGTGTTCCTGACTTTTCCTGAAGTCACTTCAGTGCAGCTTTGAACAGAACACAGCTAGCTACCCAATATGGCAATAGAACAGTAGCCTAAGCCTCGTATGTCCTAACGAAAACCAAGCGACCCATTACTGGGGGGAAAGGTTCATGGATAGTAACATATAATGATATTTGTGTTAGCAAGGGTTCTCTAGAGAAACAGAACAAGATATATTTAGATATATGCACATATGCTCATATACATATATAAAATGATGGATTGCCTCACAAGACGCATGACAATGGCAGGTTAAAGGGAGCTCTTTAGTCTTATGTTATGACAGACCCAGGAAAGCTAGTAGTAAAATTCACCCTGAGTTCACAGGCCTGAGGATGAGCAGCCAGTGATTTAAATCCTACTCTGAGAGGAGAGGATGAAATAAGATGTCGCCCTTAAGCAACGAGGCAAGGACCTGACACAAATTCTTCACTCCTCTACCTTGTTTCCTATTCAAGCTTAGTAGATGAGACGATGCCAGTCTACACTGGGAGCCAGTCTCTGTTACTGACACCATTAATTTAAATGACAACCTCACCTGAAAAGATCTTCGCAGATACAGAAATAATTGGTCAACTATTTGAGTATCTCTTATTCCAGCCTAACTGATAAAGTTGTATTTTTAAATAAAATGTTGCACACATATTTTTCTTTTTATTGAATTTTGAGAATTTTATACAATATATTTTGGTATGTAACCCCTCCCAGAGCTTCAGCCCCCTTACTAAGCCACCACCAAATTCCCTCTATGTTGGGCCTCTAGTGCCAGGCCTGTGATCCCAAATGCCCTTCAGTGAAAGTTCATTTAATGGAGCCTGCTCAACCAACCAAGTCTCCCCCTTAAACAGAACTGACTCTCCCCTTCCCAGCAGTCATCAGTTGCCAATAGTTCCTCAGGGAGGGTTGGAGTTTCTTTACCCACTTCTCTGTGTCTATGCTGGGATTTTGTCTGGCTTAAGCTTGCATGAGATGTGTGCATGGTGTCACCATTGCTGTGAGTTCATATGTGTAACTGACTAGCTGTCTGGAAAACTGTTTCCTTTTGGTCATCACCACCTCTGGCCCTTACAATCTTGTGACTCCCTCTGCAATGATCCCTGAGCTTTGGGAGGCAGAAGTTTGAGGTAGGTATCCTATTCAGGAAAAAGCACTCTGTAGCCTCATTCCCTGCACACTAGCCAGGTGTGGTTCTCTGTGTTACTCACCATCTGCTGCACAAGGGAGCATCTCTGTGAGGCAGGTCTTGAAAAGCTTCCAGATCTGGGGGTCCACAAGGGTCCCAACAGAGCAGAGATTTCATAAATATATTTTTAAAATTATATCCTGAAGGAACACGGTTTCAGCTTACCTTTGAACGGCAAGAAATGGGGAAAATGCTAGCAACACAACACAGTTAGACAGTGCAGACACTAAAGTCAGTGTGTGAACTAGGAACATGCACTAATCTCTCCACACCTGCTTCAGTTTTCAAGTGGCAGAGTAGAAAAGATAGAGACTACTAGTTGATGTTCATCAAAACTCATAGTTTCATATTGGTGTACACCTACGTATAATTCTAGCTCTTGAGAGACTAAGTCAGGAGGATTGCCGATTTAAGAACAAACTGAGCTATAAAGAAAGATCTTGTCTGAAAACAAAAAGATTTTTTAGTTCCAAACCATAAATTCACTCAAGTTGACTTAAGTAACGATAATGAATTTTTACAAGATAGAAAAATGGGGAGAACTGAAGCGTTGCTATCACGAACCTTCAAGATTTACTATAAAGGCAAAATAGTCAAGTCAATGAGCTGTTGGGAAAAGAATACACAGGTCGGTGAGACTGACTAGACAGTCAGAAGCAGAACTATATAAACAATGTCGCCTGGTCTTTGACAACAGTGAAAAGACAAGATGGTGCAGAGATGACTTTTAAACAACCGGTGCTGCAGGCGCAGGATATCCACAGCAGAAATAATCTACGTTGGAGGCTTGCCCTTCCCAAGACAAGTAATAGATCATGGATCATAGCGCTGAGCAAGCCCAAGACAGTAACACGAGAAAACAGACGATGTTGGTTTTAGGAAACAGCAAAGGCGTGATCCATGGGGAATTGACATGCTAGACTTTACTGAAATCAAATGTTTCTACTCTACAAAAGGGTTCATCCAAAAAATTAAAAGATAAGCCATAGCTTGTAGAAAATATTTGCAAGACGTATACAAAGTACACTTAAAGCAATCGGCAAACCAACGGACTGCTCTGAAAATTCTTTGGTCTGTCCATCACCAAAGATGTGCAGAGCAGGAGCGCATGCGAAACAATCAGCGCTCGCGACCCGGAGGGAAACGGGCTCGGCGACCAAGGAGACAGCTAAGCGCCGGCCCGTAGCCACGGCACTGCTCGTGTAGGGTGCGCATGGGGGGAGGCCACCGACCCAGGAAAACCTGAACAACCACGTCAGAGGAGGAGCGGCCGCCCGGGCCTTGAGATTGGCAACTGCTCGGGCCTGAGCAGACACGAGTCCCCAAGCACCAGACCGCAGGCTCGGGGAGGAGCTCCGCACGGACCGCCAAGGGCCGCAGGGCCGCGAAGGGCACCGCGCAGCAGCCAGGCGGACAGCGGTGGGGACCGCCGTGGGAGCCTGCCATGCCGAACCCGAGCCCACACGTGCCACGTGTGCTCAGAACCTGAACGCGGGTGCGATGGTGAGGCCCGGTGCGGGCGTCGTGCCGCGTTCTGCGGGCCCGGGTTCACCACACACCACGCGCTCTGCCTGTGTCAGCACACCCGGCCTCGCCAACGCTCCCGCGACTGTGCACTCGGCCGCCAGAGCACTGGGCCTCCGACCCCACCCCGGCCAGGCCGGCCTGTGCGCGGGAAGACGGGGTCGAGCACCCGGAAACCGCCGGGCTCACACTCGGAAGCATCGCGATGGCGTGCGCTCCCCGCCCACCTGACAGTGAGACGGGCTGGACGGGGCAGAGCCTCGGCCCGCTGCGACCTAGCCTGGAACCCTCCGTCCGTCCCGCCCCGTGCCGAGGGCACCCCCGCCCGGCCGTGCTCCAGGGCCTGAAACATGCGCGGGTCCGAGTGACCCCCTGGCCCTGCCTTCCATTTGACGCCAGCACGACGACTCCAGGCCTGGAGTGTGCGAACGGGCGTAGGAGCGAACACACCCTCGGTAGAGAACCCTGGTAACCGCACGTCTGGACCGTGCGGCGGAGGGCCTCGAGTAAACCGAGAACTCACGGTGTGGCCGCCTCTCCAGCTAAACGCAGGCCATCGCTGCCCGACACGTTCTCCCGGGGACAAGCCTCACTCCGCCAGGGAGAAAGGCAGCGGATCCCACAGGGGCGGAATGGGAATGCGGGCCCTGCCGCGCCTGCTTGAGTTCCCTGGGTGTTTGCGGCCGGAGACTGTTTAAGCCGACGTCCTTTGCACACGTTGCACTTGTCTGTAAAGGCTGCACGCCGCCCTGAGTCCACGCTGTCCTCCCAGCGCTTGCCAGAGACAGCGCGGCCCCAAGGAGGTTTCTACCTCGCATTTATGTGCCCATGCTGACCTCTGAATGACAACAGGGAACTTCCTCCCACGTGCCTGTGCTCTGGGGGAACTTCCTCCCACGTCCCTGAGCTCTGGGGTAACTTCCTCCCATGTCCTTGTGCTCTGGGGGAACTTCCTCCCATGTGCCTGTGCTAGCTTCCTCGCATGTCCCTGAGCTCTGAGGGAACTTCCTCCCACGTCCCTGAGCTCTGGGGGAACTTCCTCCCACGTCCCTGAGCTCTGGGGGAACTTCCTCCCACGTCCCTGTGCTCTGGGGGAACTTCCTCCCACGTCCCTGTGCTCTGGGGGAACTTCCTCCCACGTCCCTGAGCTCTGGGGGAACTTCCTCCCACGTCCCTGTGCTCTGGGGGAACTTCCTCCCATGTCCTTGTGCTCTGGGGGAACTTCCTCCCATGTGCCTGTGCTAACTTCCTCGCATGTCCCTGAGGTCTGAGGGAACTTCCTCCCATGTCCCTGTGCTCTGGGGGAACTTCCTCCCACGTGCCTGTGCTCTGGGGGAACTTCCTCCCATGTCCCTGAGCTCTGGGGGAACTTCCTCCCACGTCCCTGAGCTCTGGGGGAACTTCCTCCCACATGCCTGTGCTCTGGGGGAACTTCCTGCCCGGCCCTCAGCCTAGAAGCACCAAGGAAGCCTAGATGGTGCGCAGCCTCTTTGGCGTAGGACGTACGTCACGTCAGTTCTCCCTTCCCCCAACCGTAGCTGGCCCGTGCCACCGGTTGCGTCTCTACTTCCGGCCGGCCGGCTTCCGTAGTGACGCTGGATCTCGCGCGACTGAGGCCGGGCGTGTGGCAGCGCTTCCGGGCGGCAACCGTGAGGTGCCGCGGCGGTCGGCCTCGGGCACAGGCTCGCCATGGACCGCGACCTGCTGCGGCAGTCGCTGGGCTGCCATGGACCGGCGCTGCTGGCACTGCTGCGGAGAGAGCAGCAGGACAACCCGCACTTCCGGAGCCTGCTGGGTGCGGCGGCCGAACCGGCCCGCGGGACGACGGCCCCGGGAGCGCCCAGGTGCGGGGCGGGGTCCCCTCCTGCGTCCTCGGTCCCTCCGTTCTGGTCCCTCCAGTTCTCCCGGCCCGCCGCCCGCTCACCCCCTCTGTCTCCCCGTCCCAGGCGGGAGCGCAGCGCCGAGGCCGCCGGAGTCGCGCAGCTCGTGGCGCAGAAGGCGGACTTGCTCTTCGCGCTAGCCTGGAAGCCCGCAGCGCCCGCACCCGCCGCGCACGAGGACGGCGACCGTGAGTGTGGGGCGACCGGAGGGGAGGGGAGGACAGAGAGGGAGGACGGAGACTGCGGGCCACGGGCTCTGCCCCGCCAGCGCGGCCATGCCTTCCAGACCTGTACGCCGTGCTGCCGCCGCTGGAGCAGTTCATGGAGGTCCCGGGCGTGGACCGCAGGGAGCTGTTCTTCCGGGACGTGGAGCGCGGCGACGTGGTGATCGGGAGGATCAGCTCCATCCGCGACTTCGGCTTCTTCATGGTGCTCATCTGCCTGGGAAGCGGCATCGTGAGGGACATAGCCCACCTGGAGATCACTGTACGCGCCGAGCCGCTTCTGCCCGCGTGTCTGCCCTCGCGCCCTCCCTGCTCCCCCACCCCGTGCCGGCGCCCCTGCTTCTTGCTCTCCCGCCCCGTGCCGGCCCCCCGCTCCGTGCATCCCCGGTTTGGTGCCCCTGGGAGTTAGGTAGGCGCTGTTCTTCAAGTGCTGGCCGTGGCCTCCTGCAGGAACAGCTTCCTTCTTGCTTGTGCGGGCTCAGGGAGCCGAGGCGCTGTGGTGGGGACTGTTGCGTGGCTGTCATCTAGTGGGATACGTTCTTATTAAATACTGGGTACTTGCGGATGAGTAATTCAGAAGTAAAACTTCGGTCATCTGTTTCCAATAAGTATCCGACCCTGGCAGACGTTTTGTCGGAGGTAGATGAGCAGTCCTGAAGGTCGATAGTAAACTTTCCAGTAGTTGCTGTCTGAACTTGTGAAGGGAAAGAAAGCGCTGCGATGCCCGCTGCGTGTTGACGGGCATCCCTGCTCTTTTCAGACGATTTCTGGCTTTGCTTTTACCAAGTGCAACATATCTTTTGTTTTATTATCTGTGGTTCATTCGAAAAGCTGAAAAGGCAGCTTTAATGTGTTTGAACACAGGAGTTATTTGTGACTAAAAGCCTTGATTTAGGTTGTGACATTCGCTGGCAGATGAATAAGGTCATCATGAAACCCTGCCCTTTGGGGGGGGGGGGACCAGAACACCTTAAGTGACAAAAGTGCAGCACAGAAAGAGGAGCACCAGGTGTTCACATCAGTGTCGAGAAGCCGGGAGGTTGAAGGCGGCGCCGAGAAGGAACAGGGTGGGGAGAAGGAAGCTGGGTGACTAGTGCCAAGCTTCGCCAGATCAGAAGGCGAGTGGTCCGCAGGACAGTAGTCCCTGGAGTTCTCCACGGCCTACTTTGTGTTTGCAAAATGCGTGAAGAACTAGAAGAGAGGGGCTTCAGGGCTCTAGGAGTGACACCCTTGTCACTGATTATAGCGGACCGCTGGGAGGAGGCCGCCTTCTGGCCTAAGAGAAACAGCTGCTGCTTCCCAATGCTTCTCGTTGCAGGCGCTGTGTCCCTTAAGAGACGTGCCTTCTCACAGCAGCCACGGCGACCCTCTGTCCTATTACCAAACTGGTGACATAATTCGAGGTGATCACTTTACTTTAAACATGCTAATGAAAAAGTCACAGTTTCTCTTTGTTAGTGTTGAAAATAGTCTAATAACGATAGTGTTCAGAAAGTTAATGTGTTTTGTCAGATTTTACTTTTGATTATTGAGTTTGGTCTGTTCTTTAAAGCTGGAATCAAGGATATTGACAGATACCATGAGAAGCTTGCAGTTTCTCTGTACAGCTCGTCTCTCCCACCACACCTCTCCGGCATTAAACTAGGTGTGATCACTTCAGAAGAGCTCCCGTTATACTATAGGTATGATCTTTGGGGAGTTTACTGCGTGAAAATAACAAATTTTGTCAAACTTCTAACAAAATGGAACTTCAACTTCTGTCATAGAATGTTTCCTTTTTGTTACTTTGGATTACTTTAGGCTTGATAGAAGGAGCTGTGTCACAGTGCAGCACTTAACCTCATGTAGCAATGTTCTAATTTGGAAGAGAGGTGTGCTAATCATTGTCATCATGTGTTTCTGTTTCTCATTTTTTAGGAGAAGTGTTGAACTAAGTAGTAATTCTTTGACGTCCTATGAAAATATCATGCAGAGTTCTCTGGGATTTGTGAATCCAGGAGTGGTTGAATTCCTTTTAGAGAAACTAGGAATAGATGAATCTCACCCACCATCTTTAATGAGAGGCCTCCAAAGGTATGGTAGATCTGCGTTCTCTTGGGTGGTAAGCTCAGAAACTGTACAGCTGAAGAGTGTATTTGATGATAGCAATGGGAAGGTTGAATTGCTCACCAAAGGATGGATAAACTGAGTAGTCCTAGCGCCTCCTGGATTGGAAATCAGTGATAAGTACTCTGTGACCAAGTAGAGAAGAGTACAGAAACTTCGAATATATGCTTAGCAAGAATACCATTCAACAGTAATATTCACATCTGACAGTTAAAGGATTTTATTATAAATATAACAAAAATTTCCTGCTTAAAATTCTCTTTCACTGTTGAATACATACCTGAAGCAGAATTAAGATATGTTTTTAAAGTATTTACATTTTTACTTTCATATTCTACAACAGCAAAAATTTCTCTGAAGATGATTTTGCTTCTGCGTTAAGAAAGAAACAGTCTGCATCCTGGGCTTTAAAATGGTAAGGAGAATGTTCTGTCTTGGTGACCGCATTCTCTGGGGTGAAAGCTTAGGGCAGCCAGGCATTCTTGCGTCATCAAGACCAGAATTTGTTTATAGACTAATGAGTGGGGCTGGAGGCGTGCCTCTGCAGTTAAGAGCCCTGACTACTCTTGTGCAGAGGACCCAGGTTCAATTCCCAGCTCCTACACGACAACTAACAATCATCCCTAACTCCACTTCCAGGAGATCCAATGCCCTCTTCTGACCTTTGTGACATTGCATGACACAGGTTCATCTACTCACTTGCAGGCAATACACTCATACAGATAAAATAAAAATAATAAAATTTTAAAAAATTTTTTGTATAGATACATTAAATTTATGTTCAGAATTTTTTTTAGTTCCCCTCCCCCCAAAAGAAACAGTATTTTGATACCTGAGTTTCAAGTGTTTGTTATGAAAATCTCCAAAGGCAGTGTTTAAGTATATTGAGAGTATTCCAAAAGCAAAATATTTGCCAAATTGTAAGGCATTTGCTTTTAAAAGTTATTCACACTAACACTGTATTTCGAAATTGTGAAATATTTGTGTTTTACAAATATATTTTCAGCGTGAAGATTGGAGTTGATTATTTCAAGGTTGGGCGCCACGTGGATGCTATGAATGAGTATAACAAAGCACTAGAAATAGACAAACAGAACGTGGAAGCCTTGGTAGCTCGTGGAGCACTGTAAGTGAATTGTGGATTTCAAGGGATGTTACGAGAATCAGAAGTTTGTAGTAGATCCCAGGATTAAATTTCTCTGACTTGATTTAATATCCCTAGATATGCTACAAAAGGAAGTCTCAGCAAAGCAATAGAAGATTTTGAACTTGCATTAGAAAACTGCCCAACTCACAGAAATGCAAGGAAATACCTCTGCCAAACCCTCGTAGAAAGAGGAGGACAGTAAGTCTGGGGTTCCGTGTGCAGTCTATTGTCAGCCACCTGCTGCACCGTCCTGAGCTCTGAGTAAGGAAGCAGCCTCTTAGCACACTCAGCTAAAAGCTCTGCTTCGGTTCTGGGTGGCAGGTTTGGGTTTGGGTATTGAACAGGGCTTTACTCTATGGTCCTGGATGGCCTGGAATTCACTATGTGGACCAGGCAGCCCTAAAACTCAGAGATCCACCTGCCTCTGCCTCCTGAGTTCTGAGATCACCATGCCCAGTGAGCTTTACATTCCTTTTCTAAATCTTCCAGTCACTTTTCTCTGCCTTGTTACTGAAATATTTTTGTGAATGGAAGGATTTTGGTCTCTCAATTTGCTCTAAATTTATCATATTTTCATTGCATAGAGATATAAATGAAAAAATACAAGAGATAGGTGAGTGTATTCCAGACATATATCAGATATTTTCACTCTAAAAGGGATTTGATGTTTAAATTCATTTGTGATTGGTATTTTGCTCTTATATTCAGCCTGGAACTGCTCTGTTTATTGAAATGCACAAATTCAGATTAAATGGTATAAACCATGAGAGAAAACAGTTACTGAGGTGCACATCTGTAGTAACTGGAATTAGTAACAAAGAGAAAAGTTTATACTGTAAAACATTTGGTTATTTGTATCTTATCTGTATGAGTGTATTGCTTGCATGTAAGTGCACCCATGTAGTGCCATACCTGCAGAGGTCAGAAGAGGGTGAAGAATCCCCTAGAACTGGAGTTATGGACAGTTGTTAGCCGCCACATGTGTGTGCTGGGAATCAAACCCGGGTTCTCCACAAGAGCAGCCATGCTCTTAACCACTGAGCACCTCTCCAGCCCCCAATTTACACTTTAAATTCCAAATTTGGCAGTAGTCTGCTGTAATAACTACAAGCAGTTTATGGCTAACGACATTGTTAAGCCCCTTTTCTTATTGTGGTGCTGGGGGTAGAACCCAGGGTCTCTCATACATTAGGCACAACCTGTCATAGAGCTACATCCCCACCCTTCTGTTGGTTGTTGTCAGAGAGATTTAGCTCTTGTGAGTCCTAAGTCTGCCTAGCCATTCCTATTCAGGATCCTTCCAGTTTGGGTGCTCACAGATTCCAAATGAATGAGTCTTAATTGGTGACTGGAGAGGCTTTTTCTTTGATGCCAGGTAGACAGCTAGCACTGCTGAAATGGCACTGTCTTCTTTGTGTATTGGCATCTTTTAGCTGAGTGGATGGCAGTACCCACCAATTATCCAAACCAGAAGCATTGCTCATTTCTTGTCCCTAAACTCTCCACATCCAGTGTACTGACACCAAAGTAATCCCACTGTTTTGCAGCACTCTGTCATTCTGTTAACTAGAAGCATCTTGCAAAGTCCTGTCACTGCCCTGTATCCAGATTTCCTTTCTCTATGTAACCCTGATTGACCTGGAACTTTAGACCAGGCTAGCCTCAAGCTCATAGTAATCTTATGCCTCTGTGTCCCAAGAGCTGAGATTACAGGTGGGTACATGACACCCACCCAAACATTTTCATTTTTATTTTCACAGCATAGACTTGTGGAATTATAATGATCATAGCTGTTGATTATCTACAATTCTATGTGGGTGGGTGGGTTTCCAAAGAATTTTAACAGGTTTTCCTATAAAAAAATTTCCATAGAAAGGAAAACTTTTCATAAACTACTTTAAAAAAACAACCAAAGCCTATGTAATTCTAAGATTAGGGTTCTCCTGTGTTTTGCATTTTCAGATATCAGCTTATTATGTGTTTTCCTGTATTCCCTAAAAATAAATGCCAGTACGGTTTTAGCTAACAGTGAGCTTTCATTTGTGTTAAGTGGTCTCTTTATCAAGTAAGCATATGATTTAGTTATTAGAAAATAATTTGCTAAACATAACTTTCCACTAATAAATTCTGTCATGTAAGCCTGACTTCTGTATATATATGCACACTTTTTGTTTTTACAAAATGCTAAATCTTCCTTTCTCATTTAGGTTAGAAGAAGAGGAAAAGTTTTTAAATGCTGAAAGTTACTATAAGAAAGCTTTGGCTTTGGATGAGACATTTAAAGATGCAGAGGATGCTTTGCAGAAACTTCATAAATACATGCAGGTGGTTCTTTATTTCCTCTTAGACATTTAGTGGGGTTTAAAGTTAATGGCAAGTGTAATTTTCCTCCAGGAAAAACTGTTCTAGATCACCTAAGTGAAGCATTATGAAAGGTCTTTTTGCAAGTAGCTTTTCCTAATTGAAGTTTGACATTGCTTCACAGTGCTGCTTTTTATGTGAACTGAAAGTAAAAGGAAGCCATAAGGGAATGTCCAGGCCTGATTCAGTGTGTGATGCTGAGAGCTGTCCTCTGTAGCAAGCTCCCCTGTTTACGAGGTTACTAGGAATATGAGAATGTCCAGGCCTGATTCAGTGTGTGATGCTGAGAGCTGTCCTCTGTAGCAAGCTCCCCTGTTTACGAGGTTACTAGGAATATGAGAATGCCTGGGCCTGATTCAGTGTGTGATGCTGAGAGCTGTCCTCTGTAGCAAACTCCCCTGTTTACAAGGCTACTAGGAGTATTGCTACTGTAGTCGAGCTAATTGCAAGCCTTTGTAGACGTGCTTCCCTGCCCTTTCCTGTAATACTGATGATGATGTTTTCTCATGCATTTTCTTCTGAATTGGACCATTGCTGCTGTGTCTGTGACATCTGGTGCTGCTCATCCCCATCCACAAACTGGAAAATGATTTCTTATGTAATCATGCATCCAACTGGGCTGTGCTATTTTTAAAATGGTTTGTATTTGAACATGGTGATTCTCCCCTCAATTCACCTTTATGGAATGTGCTTTGAATTTTATTTGTAAAATTTGTGTCCTGTTAAATTTTTCAATTTTTAAAAAACGTTTCCTGTTTTCTCTCACTGGCATTTGGGGTCATTGGTACTACTGCAATGGCTCCCCTGTCTTTCATGGGACACCGACTGCAATATGGTCCTCAATGTTGCCCTGGCCATTCAAACGATTAATGCCAAACGTGTGTCATTCATTTGTTTCTATTTCCAAAAAACAACTTGTTTAATGCTGGCTTGCATGGTGATTTGGTTATGCTAAATTGGGGTTCTGGTTGGGGGTGGACTTTAAAATACTGGGTTTTGTATATTTTGCCATTTTTATTTTTAACGTGTGGTTTTTTTCGATATCTGGGTTCTAAAAGAAATCTTTGGAAGTAAGAGAAAAACAAGCTGAAAAGGAAGAGAAGCAGAAAACAAGGAGAATAGAGACAAGTGCAGAAAAGTTGCGTAAGCTCTTAAAAGAGGAGAAAAGGTAAACTGTGATATTCAGTGTGTTTAACTTAAAAACAACTGAGTTGAACCCAGAGTGCCATATCGGAGGGGAAGTAAGTAAAACAAAAAGTGTAATCCAAATGATTATTCTGAGCGAGGGTTCATGTTCTCCTGTAAACACATTTAAGCAAAGTAAAATGAATTAAAATACAGAATAAGTTGTTTTAACTGTGTGTCTGGAAGATAGGCTTTAGAAGGAAAGGTGCATTTTTGTTCTCCAGAAGGTACTTGGCAATAACTAGAGATATTTGTGGTTGTCCTGAGTTGTGGAAAGGTACTAGCATCTATGTGTAGAGCTTGTGGAAACCCTTACATGTCCTGTAGTGCACAGGACATGATGAAGCTAAAGATAGCCACATAGGAAGCTCTAGTTTCTCCTTCTGTGTTTAAGTAGGCTCACCTACCTCTGTGGGAAATGCCACTACATCTTTCAGAAATGGTGAATTTGCATGCAGTGACCCATCTCTACAAATCTCAAAAGTCATGCTCATAGCAAAATTCGCCCTAGTAACAGAGGTGGTTGTTGGGTCATTCATCTGAGCAAGAGCTTTTAGAAAGTTTTCAAGGGGAGCAAAATTGGGTCAAATCTTTGTGGATATTTGACTGATGTTTTGGTGCTTACCATGTCTGGTAAGCTAACTTACTTTTTTTTTTTAAGGCTAAAGAGGAAAAGAAGAAAATCATCGTCTTCCTCTTCAAGTGTTTCTTCTGCTGATGAGTCCATTTCTTCCTCATCCTCTTCCTCTTCTGGTCACAAACGGCACAAGAAAAGTAAGAGGAATCGTTCCGAATCTGCCCGCAGTTCCAAAAGGCACTGGTCCCGGGCATCCTCGAGTCACACAGATCAGACCAGGAGAGACGAGTGCTGCCCGGTCCCAGCTGATACCTCAGCTTCCTTCCTGAACCAGAAGCCAGAAGTGGAAAAACTGCTGGAGAAGCAGGCCAGGCCACAGTGTCCGAGCACACAGGTAGAAGAGAGAGAGAAACGCCCTCTCTCTGCGTCTCCAGTTGAAACACCAGGTGATTGTGGAGGGAAGTCTGAAGGTCCAAGAGCTTTGTATAACTGCTACAAAACCCAAGCAGGTGGCAGCAAAACCGAAAAGCCATGTAAGCCAGAAAGACATTTTTCCAGTAGGAGAAATTCCTCAGACTCCTTCTGTAGGAATTCAGAGGACAGAGTCAAAGTGTCTGCTTACAGGAGATCCGAGAAGGACACAGAGGGAAGAAAAGATCACTCTAGAAGGTGGGAGCCATGTTCCGTAAGGTACCCTGCTTCACCAGCAAGTTCAGACTACTCTTGGAAATCACTTGAGAAACACAAAAAATACACCCATTCTGGATCACGTGATTTCAGTCGGCACGAGCACAGGTACCATGAAAATACAAATGAAGCAGAGTGTGAACGAGGGGACAGTTGTGGGGAGGGTGACAGAGCAGGGGCGCAAGAGGAGAGGCTGAATAGCAAGGTGCAGCCAGCGGGCAGAGTCGAGAAGAACTTACCTCAGAATCTACTCAACATATTTAACCAGATAGCTGCGTTTGAGAAGGAAAGGAGAGGTAAGCCGAGAAACTGATCTGCTAAGAAACTGCCACTAGACTAAACTGTCAGAAGTGAGTGTTTAGTCCTAACAGCCCGGCTCCCAGAAGTGTGCAGTGGTTACAGAAGCTGTGTTGGCCTCATGCTCGGCCGGAGGCTCCCCATCACTCAGTGCTTCGGGGGTTGTGGGTATCTGGTCAGGGAAGTTCTTAGTTGACCGTTTCATCTGCACCTGAAGATGCTTCTTCATTGGATTGTGAAAAGTGAGAATCCTGAGCCCATCTGATCTTGCTGTTGCAGAGAAAATTAAATTTGTGTTGAACAGTTGGATTATTTATCAACACGTTTTATTCTCTTTTGTTAAAAGCTCCCTAGCTTTTGAAGAGGATGGTAAACCTGAACATCACTTCGGTACTATTTTAAATCATATGTTTAAAGTACTCAATATTTTGCACTGTATATTCATAAATGATAAATTATGATTTGATTTACTTCTAAAACCTGGTGTAAGTGGTTTGTGAACATTGGTTTTTTTCTTCCCGGCTCAAGACCACACATGTGTATGAGAGCCTGCTCTATTTCTCCACTAGTGCTTCTACGAATTGCTATTAATCGTGGCCATAAGAACATTTTGATCTTAAATATTGACAGGACCCTTAGAGAATTCTAGGCAAGAGTATGTCAAACCAGAAAATGATCCTTTTAGCAAAGCTTGGCAGTGGCAGAGAAACACCCTGTTTCTGATATTCTGTTCTGGTTTCTTAGTATGAAGCATTTGGGAAGTCACCAGGCATGCTTTTGAATAGCCTAGGCCTGCGTTTTTACATATTTGTTGGGCATAATGCAGGGTGGGCCTAGTGAGGCCACCTGCCAGGAGGAACGGAAGAATGGCTCTCGTGGGTGTGGTACTCTGCACTGGTTTCTACTCTGCACCGGTTTCTGCCCAGCACCTGGAGGGAACCTGATCCACCTGGGAGCAAATTGTGATTGGCTGTAGTCAGGACCCCACCCCATAAGGCTATTGGCTAACAAGACCTATAAGACTCTCTGCTCTTTCTTGAATAAATGAGTTTGCAGCAGACCACCACTGCTGGCTTTCCGCTCAACTCCCGGAGTTGGTGCTTTGACTCTGTGCCTACTCGCCCCCTCACCCCACGGTGGAGATCCTTCAGTCCCCCTCGGGCTGGCCCTGAAACCAACCAGAGCTTGAATTTCGCAAGGATAAATTCCAGTCCAGTGAGATTGGCTCAGCAGTCAAAAGTGCTTGCCATACAAGCTTAACAGTCTGGGTTCAGTCCCTAAATCAGTCCCACAGTGTAAGGGGAGAACTGGCTCCCCAAACCTGTCCCAACGTCTACATGCACACAACAGCATGCATACACACAGGAATGATGAAGGAATGGTCTTTGACTTTGAAGGAGCCTCTCCAAATACTGAAAGTTGAATGGTATACTGGGGAAGGTACCACAGCTGTTCTACTTAGAATGCTCTTAGGTTGTAATCTGGCTGTGGACTCTGGTCTGTCACTCATCACTAGACAGGGTCCACCCACAGATGTCTGAGGGAATGGCAAAGTAGAAGAGGTCATTTCTGGTAGTGGTGTTTATATGCTGCTTTCGGCCAGTACAAGAGTAAAGCTGTGCACTGATCTGCGCCTTCTCTACCAGATTGTGGACTCTGTAAAATCTGAACCTGGTTAAAAACAATACAGTGGCTGGAGAGACAGCTTAGCAGTCTCTTAGCTGCTCTTGCAGAGGACCCAGGTGTGATTCCCAGCACCCACGTGGCACCTAACCATCATCTATAACTCCAGTTCCAGGGGATCTGACACCCTCTTCTGACACGGGTGCACTTGCAGGCAGACAGTGCATTCATACACGTAAAATGAAAATACACTTTTTTTTTTTTTAAAGAACAATAGTTAACTGTTGCAGACATTGGGAACTTATCCTAACGGTCAGCTCCAGTACTGTTCTTACCTAGTCCTAACAGTGAGGGTTGCTTTGTTTTTGAAGGGAAAGCTACCTGTTTGCATATCCCTTGATCCCTGAGAATCTCTAGAGCAGCTTTTAATTGCACACATACCATTTACTTAGCACGTGGGACAGTGCCTCATCTGGTAGGCTACCTGACTGGGAGATGCCCTTTCCCAGAGCCTCTCTCCTCTTTATCTTAGCATAGTGAAAGCAGAGTGTGCTTGTGTAAATGTCAGTTTCTAGCAGGCCTGAAGAAGTCCCTCTGGGAAGAAGGGATTTGAGTTGTTGGGGATCCCTGGTGGTGCCTGCAGTGGGTCCTGCAGAGGCTTTTCTCCGCATCCGTGTGCCTGTAGCTTGTACCCAGGCTAGCTGTGTCTTCATTTCCTCGAGTGGAAGTGTGACTTCTGGGTGTTAGGATAACTCCAGCTACAGAAACGGATTAAGCCTTTGTCCTACCATTTAGTGTTACTACATAAGTTAGAACTACCTAGTCATACTGGGGGGTTAAATGAAACTTGGGTGCTGACCTACAGACCTATCCACTCCACAGATAGCACTTACTTTGAAGTAACCTGTGATGTAATAGTCTCTACTATAAGAGGAACAAACATAGAAAAGCACGAACCCTCGTAAGAAACAACTCCTGTCTTCATAGAACACAAAGTTTAATGTGTCTAGTCCAGGTAGCTTACAGATGGATACATGGCTGAGAACTGCATTGGTGAACAAAGTGACCGTAGGGTTAGTCAGTTGTAGACAGGCATGTCCTGCATTTAAAGCAGTGTTTCAACCAAAACTGACCCAGCCTTTTCAGCCTTATTACTGGACTTCATCATGCCTCTATTTCTAAATTAAAACAACCAGGCTACTGCCTTTCAGAAGTAACTGATGGTTCTCAGACAGTCACAGCTGTATTACGTGTTTTTCTGGAGGTTTAAAGGAGATGCTAATGTACATACTTAAATGCTAATACATGCATGTGAAATCTAGTTTTGCTATTTTACTCTCCTGTACTAAGAGGTCTGAATACTGGAAACAAAATATTGGTTGGAAAAATAACTCTAAATGTGTATACATCCTCCTCCAGTATGAATTCTAATGTAATATATGACATCTTCCTCCAGTGTAAACTTAATATGTTGCATTCTTTCGAGGTCAGAGTGGGGGAATTCTTAGAAAACTGTACTCTTATGTGTGCACACTGAGAGATACTTGTGCCCATTTATACATGAGCACATATTGGCATTTCTCTAGGAGAAATGTTGAGGCAGGTGGTAATGATGTTTTTCAGTTACAAATTAAACAAAAGAGAACTTTAACAGATTACGTTTTCCTCCAGAAACATCTCGGCTGTATGTTTTCTTGAATAAAGAAAACCTGATTTTGTGATGATTTACAAAACCTCATTTTGTAAATGAGTTTCCTTTTTATGATGTGCACTGCTGAGTCTTAAGTTTCTGAAAGAACCTTTCCTCAGAAGTAGGTTGGAGCTTCCTAAATAGTGAGGCTGAGTACTTCTGACCTAACAAACACCAGAATTGGTGTGAGAACACCATTGCCCTCTGCTTGATTGAGATGTGGGTTGGCTAAGGTTCTGTTGTCCTTCTCTGTGAGTAAAACGGTAAGAAAACATTTTTTTTAACCAAACAGCTTTTACATCCACCAGGCAGAACTCTTGTTTCCTTTTCAGTATTCCCAGTACTATTTCAGTAAGCCTCTCTGTATCATCAGTTATGGAACTCCAGAAAAAGTGAGATTTAAGTCTTACTGAGATTTTTTTGCTTTTAAAATTTGCTCAAGAGATAAAAATGTTCATTTGCTGGGCTTCTTGTCTTTAGGAATTCTAGACGTGCTGTCAGTGCTTGGAGACCTAGAATTGTTGCCGCCTGGCGGAGCATCAGGGAGGCTGAGCTCGACCACTTTAACCGACGTCTGGGAAGTAGGAGTACTCGCGCCAGTGCTCCTGAGCGACCTGGGGGCAGGGCGTACATATAAACTCAATGCAGAATGCACTTTCTGTTGCCCTGATTATTGCTGAAAGATACAGTCATTCCATACGTAAAAGAGATGGTGTTAATGAATTACGAAAGCAGGGCCATTAATACGGAAATTTAGGAGATGAGTATAGTTTAAATAAATAGTGCAAAAATGGTTCCTATGAGCAAAATGTTTTCTACTATAATCAGTTTCCTAGACCTGCAAGATGGTAATAAGAGGGGCAGGTGCCGGCAGCGTGATCAGAATGACAGTGTTGCCTAATTTAAGCTGAAGGGGAAAGTGAGTGCATCGACAGGAAAAACGTCATTTGGAAACAGCCATACAACCATGAAATAAAATGCTTTACAAGTCCAGAGAAGCTGAGGGAACTAGTCTACTTAGTGTACTTATGCAGAGGCTGTGTCTATCACACTGAAACACTGCCTTTCTGGACCTCCTTCTTCTGAAATACCCACATAGGCTAATAAATGCCATCTATCTGCCAACTGTAGGAGACTGTAAATCCTAAAATTGGTTCATCACTAGTAAACCTGTCAGAACAGCCATATTAATAGAATTCTTGGTTGCATTGAACTGCAGAAGGAGAGAAGAGTTTCCTTTTTTTTTTGGCAAAGTAAGGATTGTAAATAAGCCCTGGTTATGTAGAATTTTACAGAAGCAGCTTCAATTACAAAACAGGCTAGCTGTGTCCCCAGTTCTATCCCCCTAGAGCTTTGTTAACCTCGGCAGATGTGCCTTATTTGAGACGAATGGAAGTCAGGAGTCCTGTTAATCTGTGTCTGTGGCACTTGGGTCGAGTCACCAAGGTGAGCAGAGTGTGAGCAGCCTGGAGGATGAGACGCTGTGTTGGCCTTCCCTTACCTGACTGACAGCAGTGAAGACTGTGAGGGAGATCTGGAGCTCTGACCGCTGCCCTTAGTAGGGACTGTAGGCAGCTCTACCCCATTCTGGAAGAGTATTGCAACATTCTCATTAGTCCTACTGCATGCTAAAAGGAAGCTAGTCAGACAGACACCTACTAGATATTGTTGTTACCTGCTCAAAATAGCTTTGAAGAATAACCTGGATTTCAGGGTTCTCCATGGTATGAACTAACATTTCGTCAATGTCCTTGTGAAACTGTTTGACTTCACGGAGTTTAATGTCTTGTTCTTCCAGAGTTTCCTCTTTTGTATGTTTTAAAATACGTATTTCTTTTGTGAGTCTTGCACACTGTTGATAAATAGGAGTCAAATATTACAGAAACCTATTTTCCACCATTTTTTAGGAGAATAAGGATTGGAGCTCACCACTTTGTACTTGAAGGACATGAGTTAGAGCTCAGTCTAGACGTCAGTACCTGCTTAGTCACTCTTTCAAATTTTGGCTTCTGCTCCTCGATCTCTCTCTGTAGTTGGAATGCATAAGCTTGTTTCTCTGAAAATTTCTCTTTGGCATTATTTGCTAAATGTTCTATGACTTCAAAAGTATTTTCCATGCTCTGTAGAAAATAAAGTTATCAACATGCTCATGGTTAGAATGAAAGACCTGTCACTCGCCATTTTTCAGCTCTTTGCTGTGGTAGGTAAGAAGTATAATGAACTTATTCTTTATATATAATTCCACTGGAAACTGTGTTTTAAATGTTTTATTTTATGTGTATGAGTGTATTGCCTACATGTATGTAAGTGCATCCATGTCATGAAGTGTCCACAGGGGTCATAATCCCTGGACCTGGGGTTATGGACAGTTGTTAGCCACCATGTGGGTGCTAGGAACTAAACCTGGGTCCTCTGTCTACAAGAACAGCCTGTACTCTTAATGGCTGAGCCGTCTCTCGAGCCTGGGAACTATTTCTTACAGCACTTAGAAAATTAAAATAGAAACAGTGGCTTGAAATTATTCAGTTTCCAAGTAGCACAGCTGATGACATCTGTTCTTAGCTAGGGCCTGCTCACAGCACGCTCAACACAATTCAGTGGCTGCATTAGCAGCTGCTCTCACTGGATCTCCTGCTTTAAGCTTTGTTTCAAGATGCCGTGATCTTTAAGGATTTTTAACTGATTGGCTTCATGTTTCCATCACCACCAGTTTTTCTGCTTTAAAAGAGGTTTGTTTCTTGAGGTCTGCTTCCCTAGAGAAGCTCTAAGTGTCTTCTCCATATAAGAGTCAGACAGTGATTGTTTAGTGCCTGTCACTAAGGCCTGCAGAACCCACCTGAATGTCTTCCTGGAGCTCTCTGATTTGTCTCTGTTTGTATCTGTATTTCTCATCAGCAGCCCTTTTTTGTTCTTCTAGCTGAATTTTTACCCCATACTCATCACCTACAAGAAAACGCTGTTTGAATTTTCAATATATTTTGCAGAAAGCCATCTTAGACTATTAACATAAATCAAACTTCTAACATTTTATAATGCTTGAACATGGTATAGAAAGGTGATGCCATTTCTTGTTCAGTCAGGATTGAGTAGCAATGTACTCGAATATTCTTCAGATTCAAAAGTGACTTCCCTAAAGAAAAGATCTGCCACATACCAACAGAACAACTAGTGGAAATCACACCCTCAGACCAGTTCACAAGAATGGATAAGAAGCACCTGTAATTTTTCTAGCCCTACCAATCATGACACATCCTATTCCCCCTCTTAAATAACTACAGCCTTGCCAGGCATGGTGGCACACGCCTTTAATCCCAGCACTTAGGAGGTACTCTCTGAGATCCAGACCAGCCTGTTCTATACAGTGAGTTCAGGCCAGCTCAGGGTACAGGGAGACCAGTCTCTAAAAGGCCAAGAACCACACCCCTCATGGGCTCTAACCACTGCCACGTACTCGATGGTGTCACTTTTTTGAAAGACTGTTTGTAGTTGCTGTTACAGCTGTTCAGCACTTGCAGGGTGTTCTCTAGAGCATAGATTTCTTTTTCAGCCTTGTTGATCTTAGCATCCAAACTGTCCCCTTCCCTCTGCAGTTCCTCTTTTTCCTGAGCGGCCTGTGGAATACAGAACAAGCTCAATTGTTGGGGTCTGTCTCCTTTAAAGCAGAGACTAGATCTATGTACAGTAGGAGGCATTTATCTTGTGTTCAGTGTGAACACTGACCAAATTCTCAGGCCATCAAAATACAGCAAATAGAGTAACAAACATGCTGGGAATGTAGTCAAGGCTTGCCATAAGACTCCAGAAAACAAAGCTGCTACAAAGCTATGAAGCTACCAGATTACCAGGAAGAGAAACAGAGAACCAGAGAAGGGCTGGACATTAAATCAGAACAGTCCTTTGGTCTGAGAGAGTCAGAACCAACCAGCACTTGGGAGGCAGGTGGATCTCTGTGAAATCGGGGTCAGTCTGGTCCACGTAATAAGTTCCAGGCCAGCTGGAGCTACAAGGAAACCCCTTCCCAAAAGAAGGAAAAAGAAAAAAATACAACTATGTAAAATATGATTGACAGAGGTCATTGTGAAAGATGGGACTGGAAAACAGGAAGTCCTACGAATGGCTAAAAATCAGTTTCCTGTGTAAGTGAACACATGTTGGGCTTGACCAGGTTAATTCCATCCCTGTGATGGGCACTCCTGGAGTTCTTTCTTGTTCTGGAGAGCTTCAAAGCGCACACACATTTTGCCGGTTTTATTCAGCCCCTAGACTCACATATTTAAACCAGACGTAGTCAAGAGAAGGTCAGAGTTCATTTTTCCACTGTCATTCTTATTGTTTCGAAATAGGAGCACCATTTTTGTATTACATGCCACCGTGTGAGCTTCTGTTGCGGTCCCTCTTCACTTGGCTGGTTCGGGGCCACAGGGAAGCGGACATCATGTCAGGTGAGAGCCACAGAGCTCACTTTGCTAACCAGGAGGAAGGGGTCAGGGGCAAGACAAACCTTTCCAGGGAGCTCCTCCAGTCACCTGCTTCCTGCACCTGGGTCTCACTGGCTCCCAGTAATATGAGTAAGTTACAAATCCATCATAGGAGTAATCCACTGATGAGGTTAGAGCCCTTATGAACAATTGTTTTCCAGAAGCCCAATCAGGTGGCAACTGAGCCTTTAACACATTAGTCTTAACCACATTTCCATAACAGACACCAAAAACCCCAAAGAAAGTACATGAGCTAGGATTACCCTTTGATTAGAACCTGAGGGGCACATGTATGGAAACACCAAAATACCCCGTGAATGCATTGATGTTTACGTGTTAACCTTAGCAAGAAAAAAAAAACAATGAACGTAGTTAGACATCTAATGAGCGGCGGCCGTTTCAGCACTGTGGGATGGGAGCTGGGTGAGTGAGGGCAGTGCAGCTGCCGACGGCGGTGCCGGGTATGCAGCTCACTTTTTAAGTAAGTTTAGTGTGTTCACCCTTATCCCACGCATGCCTTCAAGTTCCATCTGTTGCTCAACAAAAGCTGTGTAGCGTGCACACTACCTCGGGGACAGACGCTTAGTTCTTGGGTTGGCAGTGCTCTTTCAGGAGGTTGTGGGAACGAGATGGGGCTGGCTGTGGGTACTGCTTCCCACACCCTCTCACCATGTTCTGCCTCACCCCACCCCAGAAACAGTGGCACTAGCTGATTAGGAACTAAGCAAAAGTCTTACCTTTCCTCCTTTTTTAAAAACTGTTTTCTCAGGTATTTGTCACAAAGACACACACAAAAACAAAGTAACTATGAGCGTAAAAGAAAGGGCACTTCATAGTATAATGAAAGTCAGTCTGTTATAATTACCTTTATTACATAGTAGGTCTGTGTCCTCTCCTCTTCCCCTTCAGGAGGCAACATGACAACAGTGAGAATCTCATATCTGTTCTTTAGCTTATCGATCTTACTTAGCCGCTCGTGGAATTCAGCACTAACAGGAAAAAATATTTAAAATATTTTTATTGAAAATTTTGGGTTTGTTACTGATATACAGAAGCAATTTAAAAGCGCTCTCGTGTTCTAATTTCATAATTGTATATGAAAGTCTCAGTTTACCCCAGTGAGTAGTAATGAGCCAACTGTCAGAGTTTCATGGATGCTAGCAGACCTGAGACTCCTGGAACAGGGACATTCATGACTCAATGGGCGATAAAAGCTTCCTGTCTGTGTGGCTTCCACTTGTACCCCATATCCCATGAAGGCAAGAAGGGGCTCAGGGAGACACTGCATGGTTTGTGTCTCAGGTAAGGAACTTCACACGTGGGTAACCCAAATACCGAGTGACAGGTAAGCAGACGTGCCTAACTTTTGCTCCGAAGGAGACAGCTTCTGGGAATGGCTGCTCTCCAAACAGCAGAACACGGAGGTCTCGCCCCCTAACAGGCATGCAGAATAAACTCAGGGAGCCTGTTCTTTGAACACGAGGACTCAGATCCCTAAATGCTGCTTGCTCCTTCTGTTCTGGTAAACTTGTTTTCTGAGCTGGTCTTGGAAGTTATAACTTCCATTGCTAGCATGCATGGCAGTATGGAGAATGGCTCAGTGCCTGCTGTAACCTCCTGGAAGTAAGCCATTTGGTCATGCTGAAAAGAAATCTTTAACCCGCCATTTCCAACTCCTAGAGAAAATTGATGGTGAAATACGTTGTGTCAGAAGATTCAGAAGTTAGTTTTTCTTATTTTTAATTGTATTATTTCATCAGAAAATACTGACTGATCTATGTGTGATCACAGATGACTTGTCCTGTCAACACTGCTGGCAGGTGAAGCACACTCGTATCTTTTCATATCTCTAAAATAGAGGCCAGGTGTGTTGCGCATGTCTGAAATCCCAGCTATTCATGACAGTGACAAAGTAGAAAGCAGGATGAAGCAACAAGAACAGGAGCCCACGGAGCGTAACTGCTGTAGCAGGAACCCCACGGAGCATAGCCCCTGCTCAGCAAAAAAGAAAGTGCACACTCAAGATCATAAAATGAACAACAACAATCTGATTTACTACCCCTGAGTTGCTAATATTTAAAAATGGGCTATAAAGTATCTGGCCCCCCTTCAGCCCCTTGAGTGCACAGAGGTGTTGGCCTGAGTGGTTTCTATCCTAATGGGAACTGAAAAATTACCAGCACTCCAAACTTCGGTGTTGGCACTAGACAGATAATAAAAAAGCTGAAGTAATTTGAGGTTTCTACAATAGTTAAAAGAAATGTAAAGAGAATCATTCCACTTAGCAATGAAATAAGACTTTCAACATTCAAAGCAGAAGATCTAACCTTTTATAGCTATGAAAGTCTTAATGGCTAATAATTATCTATGCTCCTTAAGGGGCAAACCAGGTCAGAGACTAACAGCACTCCAACTTACGGGAGACTTGCTGGAGAAATAAATCTACCTCATTGCAAAGGAAATGCTATCAGCTAGGTTGAGCAATAACTATCAATTATTAATTAGGCATTTATTGGTAAATACAAACAGAAAACCAAGACCATTCAGTCAGACAGGAAAAACCATGAATGAATTATAAAAAGAAGAGCTGATGACATGTTCAATGCATAGGCTACAAGAGAACTTTCAAAGCATTCTGATAAGTAACCTCTAAAATGTGAGAAAATGGTTTATCTCCAAAAAATGCCTACAAAACCAGACTGGCTGCGAGAAAAGACAAGTAGAAGGTCCTTGCAAATAACTCCTTTCTCACTGTAATACACTGGGAATGAAGACTGTTATACATCTGGAGAGGTGGGGGAAGTTAGTCAAGAGGGAAGGAAATGGAAGAGACAGCTGAGAATGTATGAAAAAGTAAACAAAAGGGCAGAAAACGAGAGAGAAGTAAGAGATAAGCTGAAGGGCAGGTCCAGCGGCCAACTCTATTAACAAGCATCAGCTTCGGGGAAAAAATAGGAACAAAGAGAAACATCTTCCCTTGACCCCAAGGAAGTCCTGAACAAAACTGATTGTTGACCAAGAGGACCGGGGTTCTGTTCCCAGAATCGCTGTACAGTGGCTGTCAACCGACCCTAACTCCAGTTCCATGAACCCAGTACTCTCTCCTGACTTCCACAGGCACTGCACAGCACAGGTGTACCCGCCTGCCTCCACACAGGCGAAATCAGAAATTAATGAAATAGGAGATGGCTCAGTGGTTAAGAGCACCGACTGTTCTTGCAGAAGACCTGAGTTTGAATCCCAGCACCCACGTGGCAGCTGACAACCATTCATAACTCCAGTTCCAGGGGATCTGGCGCCCTCTTCAGTTCTCCATGGGCATTGCATGACAGAGGTGCACTTACATATATGCAGGCAATACACTCATACACAGAAAAAAATAATAAAATAATAAATGTGTCAATAGAAAAAGAACATTAAGAGCTGGACCTTTTCAAATACGGACAAACATTAACTTCTAGTAAGATTGCTCCTACCCCCCAAAAAAGCAGAAGGCACAAGAAGCTAAGGTCAAGAATGATAAGGGATCATCTCTATAAATAAAATACTACAATCATTCAGCAACAAAATAACATTGCCATAATTAAATGGAAATTTGAAATTTTGAATTAACTAGAAAATTTTTTTCAGGGAAAAATAAAATTTTCCAAAATTGAAACAAATGGAAATATAAGTTTTATAATAATAGTAAATAAATTGAACCAATGATCAAAAATTTTCCCCATTAAAAATTCAATGACTTTCCAAATGAGGTCTTTGAAAATTCAAGAAAGACAAAAAAATCTCTTTTCAGAAAACTTATCCAATAATAGAGAAAAAAAAGAAATATCTAGGTCATTTTATAAGGCATAACTGAACTTAATATCGTGATATTAGGAGCAAAGAGAACTGTGGGTCATTTGCTTAAAGTACAGAGAAAAATGCAAATATTTAAAAAATCTAGATGTATACAAAAGATAAACTGGACTTACTCCAGAAAGCTAACTTTGAAAACTGATTAGTGTAACTACATTAACAGATGTAAGGACCTACGTGATGTCAGTCCAGAAGAAAGTACAAAGTCAGTATCCATTCCCAAAGGAACAAATTCAAACCACCTTTTAGTGAAGAGTGAAGGAGGTGGAGCTTCTTTACCACGGCAGAGTGTCTCAAGACAGACAGGGCTGGGGAAGAGCTCAGCCTGCCTGGCTCGCCTGAGGTCCAGTGCCAGCACCACACTTCACTGATTACAGCACGGCAGCCCTTACGTTTAATGATGGTGAAATGTTTCCCTGTGAAACAGGGCATAAAACAAAGGCACATGCAGTCTCCGCAGGTCAGCACTGACCTGGAGGCCTAGCAAGCACCCAGTCACCACAGGTCGGCACTGAACTGCAGGCCTAGCAAGCACCCGCAGACTCCTGGGTCAGCACTGACCTGGAGGTCTAGCAGGCATAGTAAATGAAGAAACAGAAGAGTTTTCAAGACTGGAAAGAAAGAAAGTACCCAAAAAAAGTATGAATGAAAGGCCTAGAAAATCAGTATCTGTAGATGAACTAGTAGAATTACAACCTTAATGAGGACATTGAACACTTAATATACAGAAATTAACTATACAGTATTTCAGTATTCCATTGACCACCCAAAAATGATGTGCTTTAAGAGGATAACAGTAAACAAAGCCTCTATAAGAAAAATGCTTCAGTAAGTACATCTTTACTCCCCCATCCCCCACACACAACTGGAACCTTTCCTAGAAATCATTCACAAAAATCAAGTCCACAATCTGGGACAGTTCAAGCAGGAAGTCTTGCTTTGCAAACATCAGGAGCCACGTTTGAGCCCAGAACCATGTGAAAACATCAAGTGCAGAGGTATGAGCCTATAACTGGCACTGAGGAGGCAGGCACTGAGGGTCCCTGCCAGCCAGGCTAGGATAATTGGTGAGCTCCAGGCCAATGAGAGACCCTGTCTCAAAGAGAGCAATCCTAAGGATGACATATGAGGGTGTCCTCTGGCCTTGACTACAAGCACACATGTGCACTGCAAACACATGAACATATGTACATAAAAAATAATTTTAAAAAATCAATTCCAAGTAGATTACTGTCTTAATGTAAAAGACACCGACAGCATAGAATCAGCCAAAGGAAAGCAAAAGGGAATATCCTAAGTTTATGGCTTAATACATCCTTTATCTTATATTGAAAGATCAACATCTGTTGACAGGGAGGGAGGGGGAGGAGAGGAAGAGGGGGAGGGGAAAGGAGAAGAGGAGGGGAGGGGGAGGAAGGGGGAAGGGAGGAGGACGGGGAGGGGGAGGGGAGAAGAGGAGGGGGAGGGGAGGGGGAGGGATGGGAAGGGGAGGGGGAGGGGAGGGGGAGAGGGAGGGAGGGGCAGGCAGCTCTCCTGACACTGGTTTTCAAGTTCTTGACAGATTCAGAAACCCCTGACAATTACCTCACGCTCTGCCTCTCCTGGTCAACATATCTGATTTCTGAGGCAAGCATTGCTTTGTGCACCTTGATTTCTTCCGTTCGCTCGGCCATGGCTGTGCACAACTGCTGTTTTCTTCTCTCTAGGGAGAGAACTTCCTCTGCCTTACCGTAAAGCATTTCTCGAGTGCGTTTAACCTCCAGTTTTAAAATATTGTCCTCGATCATCAAATCCTATCAACATAACAAAATTTTCAGATTTTAGTACTTATTTCTATACCAAAACCATGTTATTTTTCTTTTATATTTCTTTTATAGTATAACTATAAAAGTTATACTTGAAAATGTGCCTTTTTAAAATTAGATCACTTACTGAGCCAGGTTAAAACCAAGTTCCTCAGAGACATGGTTCTACTTTTTCTTGGAAAAAAAAGATGGGGGAGGAGGGAGTTATGGCTGCTCCAGATCATTTTAAAATAATTCAACTTTAAAGCTTCACTAAAGAATCACTCATTATCCTTACACTTGAAACTTAATATCTAGTAAATATATAAAGTCCTACAGATAAACATTTCTGTGCCCCAAAATACATGTCACAAAATAACTTATACATGTCACAAAGTAACTTATACATGTCACAAAGTAACTTATAGATGAATCTGTAGTTTTAAAAAGTTCTGTCATGCTTAGAGGACTGGCATGGTCGCAACAAACTGACTTTCCAATAAGAACACAGAACCACAAGCAACTTTTGCCTGGAGAAAAGATGAGATCACTACATCTCACATGCAGAGAAAAATATCCTGGATGAATGGAAAAGTCTAACACGAGAGATAAAATCAAGGCAACTTCTAAAGAACACAGGCTTGTCTAGGTTTCTTGACACCAGCTTCCAAGCATAAAAATTATGCAGTAAAAATACGTGTTTAAAAATAGCCTATGCAAAAAATAATGACAATTTAAAGGCAAATAGGGAAAACACTGAGAATAATTATAAGGTATTTTTACTTATCAAAATATTCTATAAAACAAAATATAAACCCTTCAATGGGAAAAATGGCCAAGAATATAAAATGGCTATTCAAATAGAAAATACAAAACATGACATAATTTTCCAAATGTTTTTATTTGAACATAAATAGCTTAAACCTCAAAGAAAATGTCTTATAATGTCCCCAAGTCAAAAGTGCAAACCAAGATAAGGAAATTTTACGTTTGTTCATCAAACTGCAAACAACTTTGAGTTTCACTGGTCAGATTCAGTGATGGTAAATGAAACAGAGCACTACATGCGGGCGGGGCATTTCTAACAGAAACATCTGGGCACTCTGGCTTAAAACGTTTTAAGTCAGGGACTACAAAGATGGCTCAGCAGTTAAGAGCACTGGCTGCTTTTGCAGAGGACCCAAGTCCAATTTCCAGCATCCACATGGTGGCTAGGAACCATCCCTAACTCCAGTTCCAGGGGATCCGAGGCCTTCTGACCCCCATGGGCACTGCAGAACACGGGTGCTCCTACCTACATGCAAGCAATATACTCATACACTTAAATTAAAAAGTGTATGACGTTTTCAAAAAGAATAATTTTAAAGAACAGTTAATGTTTTAGAAAACATCTATCAAATATTGGGAAGTACAACATATAAAGATAATTTTCTTTAAAAAATAGGAAGCACTTTGTCATGGATATAGTAATTATAATGCCTGATTTTCTTCATATATGTCCTGTGTTTTAAACTTTTCTGTAATTACCATGACGGCATATGGCTTATCCGCACCTGTTTAATGCCGCGGGCTTTGTTAAGTTCCTTTTCTGATCTGTCAACGAAAAGATTCAGTTCATTCATTTTGCTCGTGAGAGACTCTTTCTCAACACTGTTCTTACTGTTGGACTTCTTAATGAAGTACAGGTCATTCTGTAAAAAGGGGGAAAGTGGATGAATGTGTTCTGGGAGCGACCCGGATTGCACACTACAGTAAATGTGTCTGGCACTAAATCACAGACTTAACTAGGCGTTTCAACCTCTCCTCACGCTGTCTCCAACACCCCGGTATTCACGTCTCTGTCATTTCCTCGTGTTAGGGTTAGTCTGAGATGGCTCATTCTGAGACATACCGAGGGTGGTTTCAGTTCAGTCTGACTATTGAAGTGCTCACCAGGCAGAGGGAGCCAGCTCCCAGCGCTCAGGGCTCTGGGTAACGGGCAGCTCTGGGGCTGGTGGCCGTAATACTGTGAACTGCTCTAGTGGGCAGCCGACTTCCTCAGACTTCCCATCTCTGAAATGGAAGCGGCACGGTTCCTCCTCCCTCGTTCTGAAACTGGGAACATTACTGTGTCAGCACACACCGGACAGAGCACAGCACATAGAAGCGCCCCGTCAACACGGCTGCTTACTCATGTCCGCGGGAGGACAGTCGGATAAGCTCTAACTAGGACACGTGGGCAGGTCCCAAGCCCAGGGGCCAGTTTTCTAGATTTATGAGTTGATCTCCGTCTTCCCACTCTGAACTCAGGTGGGTGCTGTCAGTCCCCCTTGGTGCTACATCCAAGTTTCTTCCCCACACACCCTTCATTGTCTCTATTTAGGCCTGAAACATCAAGGCCTAAGTGGCAGCCAAATCATCGGAAGAGAAAAAATTTAGCATAAGGAGATTATTTCACAAAATTATATCTAGATCAAAAAATTTAAGTTAGTGTTATTTCAGGGCCGGAGAGATGGCACACAGTGTTAGACCACTTGATGCCAGAGACACAAGCTGGATGCACCGAGTCCCATCTGCAGAAGCCAAGGAAAGATGGAAGGGCACGTCCCTGACCTCCACACCAGCGCACACACACCCTTGGCACGCAGGCCAACACGCATCAAAATACCACAACCAAAGCATGTTTAAAGTATTCCGGGCTGAGCCGCGGCGCCCGGGGCGGTAGGCGGGAAGCACACTGGCTCCCCACGAGCTCGGGACGCGTCCCAGATGCAAGGCCTGTGCGTCAAAGGGCTCCAATCAGCCAGGCTGAAACGCGATTCTGTGCCCTCCGGGAGCCCCGGCCATTCCACTTCTGCCCGCCAGAGGCCGCTCGGCGCCCGCCTGCCCAGCCCTGCTCGCTGGCTGAGGTCCACGGCTCAGAGGCCCTCCTCTTCCCTGGAACTTTAACCTAGGTTCACATTACGGGAAGCACAGCAGGACTCTGGAGAGGAAGGTGTTCTGAGCGGCTAACTGGAGGCATTTCAAAGATCAGAACTGAGCAATCGGCGGGTGAGACCCACAGTGAGTCACCCGGCGCATGTTGGTCCACGCGGACAGACCAAGAGCTAAGCCAGGCTCTGGAGGACAAGCGCTGGAGTGCGCTCAGCGGGGTGCTCTGAGAGGCTTGGGGTCAAACCCACCTCTGTTCACTGGCCCTGCGACCCTGAGCAAGGGCCTAATCTGCAAAGCAGGCAATAAACATCCTCTACACCAGGCATCCAAGGATCAGGCAAAATACACCAGCAGAGGCCTGTGGCACACCAGCTAGTACCAGCGCTCAAGCCCTACAAGGTGTTCTGAGAGTGTGGAAACAGGAGCACTTCCTGTGGGGGAGCTCGGAAATCACTGACCACAGCAGGTTTAGGAAGGTGGTGGGTGAAAAGAAAACAGCGCAAGAGGCCACTGAAAATAGGAAGGATCTCACAGGGCTGGAGAGACCGCTCTGCAGTGAGGAACACTGGCTGCCCTTGCAGATCGGTTCCCAGCACCCACACGATGGCTGACAATCATCTGTAACTACCGTTCCAAGGGTTTAGATGCCCTCGTCTGACCTCTGTGGGCATTGCACGACACAGGTGCACTTACACACATGCAGGCTATACACTCATACACATAAAATAAAAATAATAAATTTTTTTTTAAAAAATAAAGCTCCTCGCCCAGTTACATGCAGCTTCTTGATCTGCGACTCTAGAAGGGAAAGCGTGGACTGTCTCTCTTCCAACGTCTTCTTAAGATCAACGATTTTTGCTTCAAGGGCTTGTTTCTCTTCTGAATTGATCTCTCCCTTTAACCGTGACATTCTGCGTTCCACTTGCTGAATGTAAAAATCCTGTTAACAGTTTTTAAGAAGAAATCAGTAGGGGATACAAACAACTGAAAGGCTTTCTGTAGGTGTGAGAGGCCATACTTTCTTGACTTTGCCTGGGTGTCATTATTTACTGAAGTCACATTGGTCCTTTCAAATGTGGGATAAAATCCTTCGTAGTTTAAAGAGGCAACAACAGACCGCTCAGCAGTCAGCACAGTAAGGCAGACACAGCACTGGGAGCGGGTGTCCACGGCCTGCACAAATGAGGGAGTCTGGGGCTATTTTTCAAAGGACACAAAAAAGCCTGCCACAAATACGGAGGACTCAAATATGACCCGTGTGTAGGGCATGACTTTTAAAGTCATATTTAGCATCTTTGATACTGAGAATCTAAAGATTTTTTCAGATGAAGAAATTAAAATGTAGAGGGAAGAATTAAGAAATAAACATGAATGGACTGAGAAAGTGAATGTGTGTATATGTGCATGTGTGTAAGCATGTGTGAGAGCATGTAAGAGTGTGCAGTGTAAGCATGTGTGGATGTGTGAGAGAGAACATATATGTGAATGTGTGTGCCTGAGTGTGTGAGCATGTGTGTGAGCCCATGTGTGTGAGCATGTGCAAAGCAGAAAAGCAAACACAGCAAACCCTTCCTGTCTGCTGGCCGCTTAGGGTGGGAGGCACCTGTGTCTGCACGGCTCAGAGGGTCTGAACCTTCTGCTTCGTGCTGGCTGCCTCAGCCTCCTCTAGCACGCCCCCCCCAAGGCATCTGTCACCTCTCCCGTTTACCCTGAACTAACCCCACATCCAGCCTTCACCACCTGCCTGTGTGTCCCAAAATTTCAGATAGTTTGTTTAGGGTTCTGGGCTCCTTGACCACCAGCGTGACAACTCACTATGGAGACAGTCCCAAGGGGAGGGTCTACCTGACTGTACATAATTTCTTGCTGCTTCAGCGTTTCAAAGTCCAGTTTGTATAACTGATGGTTGAGATGTTTCAGAGAGGAGTGGGTTCCTTCTATTTCTGACACAAGAGCTTTCTCTTTCATTGTCTCGTTCTGTAACTCCTGAACTTTCTTAAACAGCACCTCCTTCACTATGTTCAACTGAACTTCCACGTCCTGATAAGAAATTGTAAGAATGAGGGCAGTTAGTTGAGTTATAGTGGCTTAAAATCTCTATTTATATGACTGTTTTAATCTCAAAGATAAACTTGAGACCCGCCCACCAACATTTGGCCGACCTTGAGAATATAAAGCCCGTCCCCAGTTTCACAGTCTCCCCAGACCTCCTCTTTGCCCGAGCTGGTGGGCCAGGCTGGCTCCATCCCATACTACCCTGGTCTCAGAGTGAGGCCACTCTACCCATTTCCTCAAGAAAGAAGGTCATGGGAGACAGGCTGCCTGTGAGTTCAGAGTTCACCACACGGATCCTGAGTGTACAACTGAAGAAATCGCCAGCTTCTATGGACAAGTCAAGTGGTGATCAGTGGACGTCTAGCCAGCAGCTCTCCAGTGGATGGGGACTGGGGTGGAGGGTGAGCAGCCGCAGTGGCCAATTTCAGGCTACTGGCATGACTGCACTAACACAGAGATGGGAAGAGAGACGTAAACAATCAGCGTGTGGTATTTCCAACGTGCAGGTGGAAGAGATGTCTTACCTTTAGGAGCACAGATCATCATAAAATATGGAATATTCACAAATGGTGACTACCACTTCTGATTTGCCTACGATTATAAGTCTACATACAATCTTGGTTTTAATAGCTCCTGTATTTATTTAACAGTTAACTTAATAACATTCCTAAAAATTTAACTATTGGCTCTTGTGAGCCGGTCGGGGCCAGCCCCAGCAAACCACTGGCCAAACCCTCAGAGACACAGCAGGCTACTTGGTGTCGCTCCATGTGCAAGCCTCTAGAAGAGAGGGACAAATCTCTGATCTTACTCAGAGGTGAACTGCCCTGACCTGGAGGCATAGTAGGGTGACTAACATGTTCTAAGTTTCACTTGGACCAACCAAGCCCAGATCAACTGAAAACTCATTTTTAAATACTGAAGAATTTTTCACATATAAGCACGTGTCCCTTAGACTGTCAAAGAGCCTCAGTAGGAAACCAAAGCAGCTTATATCTGGTGTATATACATCCTCACAGAGCTAAAAGTAGCTCATACTCTGAGTGTTAGTTCTCACTGACACTTCCATTGGGCTTAAGGCCTTCTCAAAGAGTGCTCAGCAGAGTCTGAAAGTCAGGGCTGGGTGGTGGCTCATCCATCACCAAGGACAGCGGGTTGAGCGCTTTCCAAACAAACAAAACAGGACAATGAACACAGCCCTTGAAACACAGTCCTTTGCATCTGGGCCAGTACTTAATTTCCCAACTCACTAAGCTCTGTTTCTTAATAGATGTTTAGATAATATGTTGAATGAGTAAAACAAAGGATCTTTGTAGCTACTCGCCATGTCTGCCTGTCCTCTGTACTTCTGTGGAAACCTGGGCTTCAATCGTGTCCTGTTCCTCCAACGTGAGGAACTGCTTCTCATGTTGCTTGGCTAGAAGCTGCTACCTAGTCTGTCCTCAACTGGCACTTATGATTTCACTTTTTAAATTAGTAGTTTCATGTTTACATGATGAATTTTAGTCACTGTCACCCAATTCCCCACCCCCCTCCCTCTCTCCTCCCCACCCCCTCCCTCATCCCCACCCCCCCTCTCCTCCCCACCTCCCCTCTCCTCCCCACCCCCTCCCTCATCCCCATCCCCCTCTCCTCCCCACCCCCTCCTTCATCCCCACCCCCCTCTCCTCCCCACCCCTTCCCTCATCCCCACCCCCCTCTCCTCCCCACCCCCTCCCTCATCCCCACCCCCCCTCCTCCCCACCCCCTCCCTCATCCCCACCCCCTCTCCTCCCCACCCCCTCCCTCATCCCCACCCCCCTCTCCTCCCCACCCCCTCCCTCATCCCCACCCCCCTCTCCTCCCCACCCCCTCCCTCATCCCCACCCCCCTCTCCTCCCCACCCCCTCCCTCATCCCCACCCCCCTCTCCTCCCCACCCCCTCCCTCATCCCCACCCCCTCTCCTCCCCACCCCCTCTCCTCCCCACCCCCCTCTCCTCCCCACCGCCTCCCCTCCCCACCCCCTCCCTCATCCCCACCCCCTCTCCTCCCCACCCCCTTCCTAATCACCCTCCCCATTCCATCCCTGCTCCCCCTCCCTCATCCCCCTCCCCATTCCCTCCCTGCTCCCCCTCCTCACTGTCCGTCCCTCACCAGCACCCTTCTCGTCCGGTCCCCCTCCTTCTGTAATGGCTTATGGTATGGGGCCCTGAGTTTAATTACAGTCACTTGAATGAGCCTGGGTGGGATGTTATCCAGTGGAGCATGGGCAACGTATCTTAGCTACACTACTGAAGAAATGGACCTCCCCACCACAAGCGTCGAGTGCTGATAGTCCTTCTGGAAGGGGTAGGGCCTCGTGGGCCCCACGCTACTCCATACTGGAACATGGTTGTTAATGGGCCAGGTCCTGTGCTGGTCTTGTGCAGATAAGCACAGCTGAAGTGAGTTCAGGTCACCTAATTTCTTTTAAAAATATCACATTTTATTATTCTCTGTGATTAAAAGATCTACCTCACAGGAATTTCGGTCTTTAAAGTCTCTTCATGACAGAGCTAGAGAGGGAGAAAGGTTTTCCATGCTCATTTGGCGGACGTGAGTTCAGTTCCAGCACCCATACAAATGGTTCACAACCACCTGTAATCCAGCCCCAGGGAACCAAAAGCCCTCTTCTAGCATTACTGTGCACCCACATACATACACACACAAAAACAAATCCTTTTTTAAGTGGTTTTTGTGTGCACGTGTGACTTCTAATAACTGCCCACGCCTGTACCATAGAAAAGCAGGCTCCTAGGAGAGGATAAAACCAAAGTGCATGATTTGGACTAAGATCCCACTCAGGTCAAACAGCTTTGGTCTCAGGAGCCTCAGTGCACAGTGGGGACTAGATGCCATCAAGCCCGAGTCGCATCAAGAGCTGAGAGGCCGCATCATCTTCACTGCCTCCCCATCCCCCAAATACAAAGAAGCAGGTAGCAGGGCCACCATGCCACCCACCTCACACGACCTCACACAGCCCCATGCCACAGCACCCCATGCCGCTTTGCAGATTTCTAAGAGAAAATGATGACGCAGCCACCTCCAGTTTCTCAAAAATCGGCGTCCCTGTCAACAGCACCCAGACACGGGGGCAGGAAGAGGATGCTGGTGTGATTAGGAAAACGATGCCAGTTTCCCACACAGTCCAGTTACCAAAATGGTGCCAGATCGTCAGAGGTTAAAGAGCTCACAGCTGATGAAATGCAGGGAACATCCGTGTGGGACCAGGGCTTGATCACAAATCACGGCTGTGCAAAGCTGGGAAAGAGGCCTCTGTATCTGCACGCTGACACACATGGGCGGGCTTGGGAGAGGAGTCAGCTGCAGGCTGGGCAGAGCTTATGCTGACAGTGCCTCTCACCAGACCCCTTGTCCTCCACCTGCGAGTCCCGCCTCATCCTTGTGGATCACGGTGACCTTTGGACTCTGAGCAAACCTTACCTTCACGCCTTTCTCCTCTTCCTTCAGCATGTCTTCTAGATTGGTAGCTTTCTCCTCGGCAGACATGGTCTTCTCTGTTATCGTCTTCAAATTTCTTTTAACAATCTCATTGTGGTGCTTAATTTTTTGTAATCTAAATAGAAGGAAACCTAGGAAATGTACTTGATGGAAAAGAAAAGTTGCTTCTTTTACTGCAAACACTGTCCTTACCATGTGCTGGACAGCTTTAGTGTCAACCTGACACACCTGGGTGGAGGGAGCCTCAGTTGGGGAATTTTCTCTCTTAGACTGACCTGTGGTCATGTCTGTGGGGCATTTTCTTGATTGTTGAGTGCTGTGGGAGGGCTCAGCCCACTGTGAGTGGTGCCACCCTGGGCAGGTTTTTCTGTATTATATAAGAAAGCAGGCTGAGCCTGGGCCAGGGGAGCAAGCCAGTGAGCAGCGTTCCTCCATGGTCTGCTCCAGGTTCCTGCCCTGAGTTCCCATCCTGGCTGCTCTTGATGTTAAACCATGCTGTAAGCCAAATAAACTCTTTCCCAAATTGTGATCAGTGTGTTCATGATGGCCAAGGAGAACAGACCATTACATACCTGCCTGAAAGGACGCTGAGTGTCTGATGGAAAACACAGGGAAGTGTGAACTTAATAATGGATCGGCTGAGCCGGGCCGGAGCCCCGTGGGCCAGGGTGCAGCTCCACAGGCTGAAAACAGAGCCCAGCAGTAGAGAGCTGGCCCAGCATGCGCGAGGCCTCAGTTTGTCCTTAGCACTAACAAAAACACTGTAACAGCTAGAATTGTGCATATCTGTAGCAAAAATCATCTTAACTAACAATTTTCTAAAATCTCAAAAAACAAACATACTTAAATGGCTTTTTCTTACTTGGCAGTCTCTTTGTGAATGTCCTTCTTCACTTTGGAGATGTTCTTCCTCAGCGCTTCTAAGTCACTGGACGTCCTACTGAGAGTGGCTTTCAAACTATCCAGCTGTGTATCAGGGAACAAAGATGAAGCATTCATTCTACATTCGACAAATCAACGTCATGTCTGAGAAGCTCTGTTTGACATTTTAATCTACATCATAACCCACAAAATAGAAACTTTTCTAATTAATATAATCTGCTTACTCTCATATCAAACTTTTTATAATTGTTAAAAATTATTATTTTTATTTTATGTGGATGAATGCATTGCCTGCATGGATGTAAGTGCACCCACGTTATAAAATGGCCACGGAGGTCAGAAGAGAGTGTCAGATCCCCTGGAACTGGAGTTCCTAATGGTTGTTAGCTGCCATGGGGTTGCTGGGAATCGAACCTGGGTCTCTGCGAGAGCAGGGGTGCCCTTCACTGCGGAGCATCTCTCCAGACCCCATCCTCATATCAATCTTTAAATGATTTTGCTTTGCCAAGCCAGAAAATTATGAGTATGTACATATGGAAGATATGTGGTGATTGGAAATATCCAATCACTAGACCTGCCCAGGGAGAAATCCTCATGTAACTGCAGGTAAACTGAGACATGTGCACAACATGCCACGAAAATCAGGAGAAGCGCAGCAAGATTCAGAAAGCTCGACATTCAGTATGTCCTCCTTCTCTGCATGCTCCCTCCTTCTCTGCATGCTCCCTCCTTCTCTGCATGCTCCCTCCTCCTCTGCATGCTCCCTCCTGTCTCTGCATGCTCCCTCCTCCTCTGCATGCTCCCTCCTTCTCTGCATGCTCCCTCCTTCTCTGCATGCTCCCTCCTCCTCTGCATGCTCCCTCCTGTCTCTGCATGCTCCCTCCTCCTCTGCATGCTCCCTCCTTCTCTGCATGCTCCCTCCTCCTCTGCATGCTCCCTCCTCCTCTGCATGCTCCCTCCTCTCTCTGCATGCTCCCTCCTGTCTCTACATGCTCTCCCCTCCCAAATTAACATTTGCCTGTTAATCTAAAACATTCACAACAGAAAACCTGAGATTTGAAGCGTTCTTCAGTAAGAACCTGATGTAAACCATTAGATTCCAAGTGGCACACATAAAAAGTTGGTCCTGGCCCTGCACATGAAGGCTCATTTTTTCCTGCTTTTTTTTTTTTCAATCTCAATTCAATTGGTGTTTATAAAATCTATATACAAAACCAAGTTCATTTCTGAACAATGATCTACCTGGAAAATAATTACTTTATTAATTTCCAAAGTCAGAGACGGATCTAACGGAGTTTCACTGTGATGTCTTCATATGTGTATGTTGGCCTCCCTTCCTGTATGAAGCACATTTCCTGCATGGGTTCATCTTCTGATGGACCCTGCTCGGCTCCATTTCTTAGCTACTGGGCCGAGCACAAAGACAGGCATGGGTGTGCACATCTGTGGGTGTGCACATCTGTGGGATGCTCCCTCGGAGCCTTCAGCAGACCCAGGAGTGGCCCAGCTCGGGCATGAAGTGCAATAGCACTTCATATGTGAGGAACTCCACTCTGAATTCCAGGGTGGGGACACAATTTACATTCTACCCACTGTGCGTAAGGTTCCTTCCTCTCAGGAGTAGAAGAAACAACGCTGAAATTTATACGGAACTGTGAAAAGAAAAGTAGCTAAAGCAATCGAGCAGAAGAGCGGAGCAAGAGTAATCACACTTCCCGATTTCCGTCTTCCTGTAAAGCTACAGCAATTAAGACACATCAGCCACCAGAGCGACAGAGACCAGACATAAACCCCCACACACCATCACCGGAGCTCCTAAGAATCTACATGGGAAAGGCAGATCCTCCATAAGTGGCTCTGCACAAGGGCTCCACACCAGTGCGCTCACACAGAACCTTCCTCTTGCACTGTACACAAGGACCAGCTCAAGCAGATTAAAGCCTTGGACCAGGTAAAACTCCTAGAAGGAGACACAGGAGAAAGCTCTTCGATACTGGTTTCTGTGACAATTCTGTGGGTTTGCTGTCAAAAGCACAGGTCACAAAAGCAAAACTAAACAGCACTAAAGCTTTTCTGCACAGCAAAGGAAGCAATCAGCAACATGAAAAGGCAAGTGGCAGAAAGGAGAGAACATTTCCAAACACATGTCTGATAAGTGGCTAATCTCCAAAACACATAAGAAATCCATACAGCCCGACAGCAACAGAATAAACCTCAAAACAGGCAACCAGCCTGAACAGACATTTCTCTGAGGGACATCAACAGACAACAGGTGTAAAAAGTTATCAGTGTCCCTGGGCATCAGGGAGCCATCTTTGCACCTCACCGAGTCACAGCTGAGGCTGGCAGTCGCACTGGGCATAGGAACATGGCTTCCTTAGAATAGTACAAACAGAACTGCTGTTATTTTCAAGAAATCCTGCCCATAGGTATCTCTCCAAAGTCCAATAAAGGAGCGTCTAGACGTCCCTGTCTCCGGCAGCACTTTTACTTATAATAGCCAGTACAGACAAACAGCTTGGTGTCCCTAAAAAGATGAACGGGCAAAGAAAATACAACAGAATATAGAAGAGAATATTATTCAGCCTTTAAAAGAGAAAGAAACTGCCATTTGCAACAGCATGAACCCTGAGGAATGGTGATAAAACAAAGAAAAATACCACATAAACATGGTCAGCTGTGGCACCGTGGACCGACGAGCAGGCAACCCACAACATGGCACACCCACTCAATGGAATGGCATTCCACACAGAAAGGAAACACTGTGCTACAGAAGCCAGATGTAAAAAGCATATACCTGTTGCAAGGTAGTGAGCAAACCAGTCTACAGTGACAGGAAATGGATTAGCAGTGCCGGGGTCTGGCTGATGGAAGGGAGAAGAAGAAGTGGCGGTGGACGCAGCCTTCTAAGGGTAGACGGCGGGCAGTCCCAACTACAGGCTTGTGCCACTGTGATTTTCAAAGGAAGGGATGAGCCATGTGAATCACATTCCAATAGTAAAAGCTATCAAATGAGCGTGCTCTGCTAACAACGTGCTTTATAATGTTCTGCCTTCCTCCCTCAATAGTGGTAACCTCTGACTGCAGGGCCTCAAGACAGAAATGCCACAAAGGTCCCTTCATTGCTAAGGAAGGGCACCACTCACTGCACTCTACCACAGTCCAGCTGGCATGGTGGTCTACTTGGTATGCCTGCAAAAAGAAAAGGACAGGTCCTGTCCTCTCGTCCATGTTGAGATCATCCCTCGTGGTCTCTATGACCACATGGAAATACAACCCCCGACGAAGTAGGAAACTGACTTCAGAGGGGCGACTCAGGCAGAACCTGGCAATCACCGCCATGTATGTTTAACACTGGAGAGACACCTGAAGCTGCCACTCAGAATCCTCACATATGCTTGTGACAGTCATTGTGATTCCTGTGTGTACCCCTGGGGTCATCCGGCCTCAGGTTCCTCACAGACAACACCTCTACAGGAACACTGACAGTGCCCAGAACAGATCCCTGCACAAGACCTGGGCTGTGAACCCATTCTCTGGGGTCCGACCATCCTCCTGGTACTCTAGTAGAGTACCCTAAAGTCTTCTTAAAGGTTGTAAGTCAGGCATGGCGGTGCACACCTTTAATCCCAGCACTCAGGAGGCAGAGGCAGGCAGGTCTCTCTGAGTTCAGGGCCAGCTTGGTCTATATAGGGAGTTCTAAGCCAGCCAGGGCCCCACAATGAGACCTGTCTCAAACAGAATAGAACACTACAGGGTCTTAAGGACAAGAGCTAGAGGTGGTCTCGAGTCGGGCTGACCTCATCCTTCAGCTGGCTCCTGCTGGCTTCGTGGCGCTGGTACTCCATCCGGCACTTGAGGACTCTGCGTTCAGCAGCGCAAATTTTTCTCTCAAATTCTACGTTGTTCCCAATCTCATCTTCCAGAAACTTGATCTTTTCTCTAACCACGCTTTCCTTTTCTCTTATTTCCTGCTTTACCCTTGCTAATGCCTAGGGGTGGAACAGACAGGCATTTGGTTAATTTATTACTATGCATTTACTTAATATGAACCAAAATGAAAGAAAATCAAGTTTTCTTCTTTCATTCTTTATTCAGTACTTTTAAAAATAAAACTTCTTAAAAGCATTGTTTAAAGAAAGGCTGCTATATGAATGAACAGTTTGTGAATCTGCTAAACTCACTGCCTATGAACTCACAGCATCAGGCTGTGTTTTCTTTTTCTGGAACCTTGATAAAGAGATGAGGGAATGGTTGGCATTTGTACGTTAAGGGCAATATCCCCAAAAGAAAGAACACTGGATATTTTTCACATAGAATCTTAAGTTTCACTGAAATTCCCCAAATACTGTACAGAAACTATTCTTCAACTTTCAATAACATTTCAGCCAGGTGTGGTGGTATGTACCCACAGGCCAGCACCCGGGGGCTGAGCCATCAAAATCCAAATTTTGAAACCAGTCTGAGCTACACAATCAGGGAAAGGCCAGCCTGGGCTACAATCAGGGAAAGGCCAGCCTGGGCTACACCTGTGTAGACCCTGTGTAAACAAAACTGACATTTCTGTTATTGGTTTCAGTAAGAATGGGGCTGGAGACATGGCTCATAGGTTAAGAGCACTTACTGCCCTTCCGGAGGGCCTATGTTGGATTCTCAGCACCCACGTGGCAGCTAATACCCTTAACTACAGTTCTGATACCCTCTTCTGGCTTCCGTGGACACCAGGCACACATGTGGTATGCCTACATACATGCAGGCAAAACACTCATCACGTAAAATTAATTTTTTAAATGTCTTCACTTAGGCTATTTGATACAATAGTAAAAAGAATCCACAAAGTTCTGTAACTAATATACAGACAAAGTCCTGTGAGAAAAAAAAAAAGATGATGAATTCTATCCAAGAGGAGCCAGTGGACTTGACTACCCACGGAGATAACTTAAATCAGACCTACAAACATGGATGGAGAAGCATAAATATGTTCATGTGGTTGGGGCAAAGTGTGGGAGGCGCACAGCAAGGGAGACACAGATAAAAGGGGCTGGAAAAGTAGGGCTGGGGTGGGACAGTGGCCAGATGTCAGCTGAGAACGGGTCTGGGGTGGGACAGTGGCCAGATGTCAGCTGAGAACGGGTCTGGGGAGGGACAGTGGCCAGATGTCAGCTGAGAACGGGTCTGGGGAGGGACAGTGGCCAGATGTCAGCTGAGAACGGGTCAGCCTTCGGGCAGTGCAGAACGAAACCTTAAAGCCGGAAAATAGCTTAGACAAGGTTTTGACTAGTGACTCCAGAGGTAACAGCTTTGATGAATTTGAATGAAAAAAACGTCCTAAATCACATTTCTCTGAAGTTTCTCCAAATAGGAGTCTACCAAGCCACCAATGCTCAATGCAGTTCTTTTGCTCTCTTTTAACAAGAAACGTTCCGCAAGTGCAGCACCAGAAGTGGAGCGTGTCAAGTGCGCACCGTGAGCCTGTGTCTCACTGACTCCTCCTCCCCTTGGGCAAACTCATGTTTCCTATCATGCTTTGACATGGCTGTCTGCTAATGCTGATCCCGGATCTGGGACCTTAGACCTGTTTGATTTGTGTCTGGAAAGAGTTGGGACTTGAGGCTTGAAGGAGACACCAGTTTCGGCACCAAGAATTATGGGGCCCACAGCAACACGGTTCTCTCCCATGCTTTCTGCAGAGGCACAGCCTGGCTGTCAATGAAACGGGAACCACAGGCAAGCCACACCCGGCTCCCAGAAGCCCAGAGCCCAGGCCTCTGCTCCCTGCCTCTGTGTAGATGTCCAGAACAGAACTGAGCGCATCTCCCCACCTGGTCTCTTCCTTCCTCTCATCTCTACTCCTCCTGCTCTTCCAGCATCTCAGCCCTCCAAAGCATTCTCCTAAATCCCCTCAAAGGTACAGCTGACAACAGAGGCCTGTGGATCTTACACATGACCATCTAGTCATGAGCTTCCGGTCATCATGGATGCCCAGATTCGGGGGTGCCAGCCAGGGCGAGCCAGGCTGCTCTGCCGAGCCTTCTCCTTGTCTTAGGAGCTCCTCATCTGCACCTCACTGCCACATGGCACACATGGTAAATCCAGCAACTACGAACAACCACAGGAAAGCTGGGGCCCCAGCCCCATCTCTGGGGATGGTACTACAATCAACTCCTCTTCAGAGTTCTGCTGTTGAAAACATTTATCAAGACCACCTAATCCTGCTGGAGGGACTTTAACCTCACAGCATGATCTACATCGGAAATACAGAGTTTCACGGGAGACACGGTAGAGCCAGGAGCTGCGGACCCAGCTCCTTACCAGGGCACAGTCGTCAATCTCCTGATCCCTCCGTTGCATCTGCTCGATGGTGTCCTCCCACTGCCGGATGAGCTCTTGTCTTTCGTAGTGAACTTTCCGAAAGTCCTGTGCGGCTTTGTCCAACTCCAGCTGCACAGAGAGAGCCAGTTATACTCCTATCTATCTAAACACTCTGCAAACATTACCACGAATGTTCAATACAGATGGTAGACCTACCTGAGCACTCAGAGTCTCTGTCAGCTCACTGTCGAGAACTTTCCTTTTCTCATTACATTCCAAAGTCAGTCTTTCTAACTGCAGGGTCAGTGCCTGCGATGTGGAGACATGGAAAATAGTCATAATTACCATTTTACTTTCATTTAAAAGCTGGGCTACAAGATACCTAACATTTGGCATCATTACACCATATGTGTGCACCTCATTGCTAACAACTATAAAACATACATTCCTTATAGTCCAACCCCCAAAGATTAATCTAATGTTTGCATAAATCATGAAAATTCTCTTAATTCTAAGATAGTTTTTGATGCCTTTTAAATAATTAGAAAAAAGACTAAAATATAATTTTTCTATTTGAAAATGTTTAAAACAATACATTTTATGTTAAATCTTCACAAAGGAGCGAATTTCTGGCACTGCAGACAAAACAGTAAGTAGACTCCACATGCTGTTACGATGGCTTTTTAATGACACTACCACCTCAAGTCAGAAGTTACACAGCATATTCAGACTACACTGTAGACAAAATAGCCAAATTTTGATGAACAGTTCCTGTAAAGCTTCCTCCTCTGAAATACTTTTAAGAGTCCCTCTGAATCAGGACATTCTGAACCTGGGATCCCAGCTGGTCAAAATGCTTCAGAGGAATTGCAAAATATCTGTGGGTATCTGACTACAGTCACCTTTAAAAGTATTTTACTTATTTATCTGTGTAAGAGTGTTCTGCCTACACAAATATAAGTGCACCATGAGTGTGCCATGCTCCTGGAGGCCAAAAGAGGTGACCGGGTCTCGTGAAACTAGTTTTGGACAGTTGATAGCCACCGTGTGCTACAGGTAACAGAAGGCCAGTCCTCCAGCCCCCCACTGAGCCACCTCTCCAGCCCCTACAGTGACTTTTCTACAGAGAGAATATTCATCTTCATTACACTAGAGGTTCAAGCGTCCCCAATCCAAACATTTTCAAGAACTGCTGCTTTAAAAACCAGTAACTATAGCCCGATGTTCAAAGAGCTGAAAAGCGGTTACAACACTCCCCAACTCCTCACCCGGATTTTATTGTCATCTTGCTGTGAGTACTTCTGGAGAGTGAAGGCGTCACTGTCCTTATGAGCGGATTCTTCCAGCCAGGCCTCCAGCGCCTGCTGGTCCCAGTTCATCTGACACTTCAAGCCATCCAGCTTTTGGGTAGCCTTAAATATGCCATTCTAATTTCCAAGGGACAGAAGAGAACAAGGTCACAGCACATTCTATAAGCTAAGACACAGTATTATACACTGAAAACACATGAAGAAGTCGCATCCCTGCTTTCCAAATGTTTATGCTATGATGTATTGAGTTTTACAGCTATCACGCTTGAACTTTAATTATTTAATTATTATTGTAAAGAAGATCATATGAAGTCAAGAACAGTAGTTGAGCCAAAGTTCTCTTTAAAAGGCTTTAAGGTAGTTCATGCATACAAATCTCACTGATTCTCCACCAAAGCCACCCCAAAAGTGTGTATGTGTGTACATGTGTACATGCATGCATATGCATGTATATGTGTGTGCATGCACATATGTATGCATCTACACACGTGTGTGGGTCTGTGCATACATGTGTATGTGTATGCATGTGTATATGCATGTGCATTTGTGTATATGATTAGGTGTGTGGGCATGTGTGTGATCTCAGTTAAAACAATGTTCTTGGCATGCTAGCTAACACCCATGACCAACGCCCTTCAGTCCTGTTTCCTGTCATATTTGCTACTCCCGAAGAGTTCTGTCATACAGAACCTCTGGGAGTGCTTCTAACTGAAGATAAAAATATTCCCGTAGGACAGCTGAAGGCTAGAAGCACACACAGTGTCAGACAGGAGAAGCCCGTCCCAGCTGTTGGTGAGGGTGGTCCAAAGACTCCCCGAAAATTACACAGGTTATTGCCACAGCCCTTGATCGCCTCCTAGAGCTTGAAGGTAAGAACCTACTGCTGGAGACAGGACACACTTTGGACACAGGATTTGGAGCAATGGAGGTGGCACTGGAACCTGGGCGCCTCCTCCCTGAAGACAGCTCCCATAGTTCTGGAGGACCCCGTGCAATCAGCAGACCTGCCCAGCTGGGAGGCTGAGTAGACGACAGGCCGGCAAAGCAGCGCGGGTGCAGGGCGGTGCTTTCATAGTGGGTTAGTCAGCAGCTGCGTCATTAGCACTGAGGCCTGCTCAATGGGCGAGAGCTCACGTGGTACTGTGAACAGAGCCGGACACGTTTCTAGAGAGGTCACAGGTCTACAGAAAAACCTTTCATTTGCCACATCTCTAGACCAACTGTTACTGCACTCTAAATGTGCACCCTCATATGTACAGACCAGTGTGCATCTCACCCCGCATCAAGGAAGCTTCTTTGGGTGACAGACGGGGACTATTAGAGTTTCACAACTGCTAAAATGCAGAGAATAAGTGTCTCTTAACAAGTGACGCATCTTCAATGTAACCTCTACACACCGGATGAACGCATCTCTCAACTCTCACCAGAGAGGTTTCCTTACACAGTAGACGGTGATTAACATACAGACCCACAAATGACCAATGTGCAGAGAACAGGGGGCTGCAGTGCGTAACCCTGAGTAGGATGCCTGTTCCAACTTCTGCCTCTGGAGGCTCGGGGATCACTGAGGAGAGGGTGGTGGTGGTGGGATGGTTGTAAGAACCAGAGGAAGTGGATGACCACAAGGAAGCAGTTTTCCAGACAGCCGGTCAGTTACTCATACGAACTCAACAATAGTGACAACACGCACACATCCCATGCACACTCAAACCAGACAAAATCCCAGCATAGACATGAGAACGTGGGTAAGAAATCCCAACAAGACCTAAGGAACTTCTGGAAACTAATGGCTGCTGGGAGGGGCAGAGACAGTCTCTTACAGGGATGGGCCTCTTGGTAAGTCAACCAGGTTCCAGAGGAGGGGCCCACACTGAAGGACATTCTGGGAAACAAATCATTCTTTCATTCTCTCTCTCTCTCTCTCTCTCTCTCTCTCTCTCTCTCTCTCTCTCTATATATATATATATATATACACACACACACACACATATTAAAGTGGGTGGAGCAGTAAGCGGGTGTGTATAATGGAGGGGATCTAAATACAATCAAATTACATTGTATGGAAATTGTAAAACTTCAATTAAAAATTTTAAATATATTTTATAAATGTTAGCACTAAATGAATCTATATTTATAAAAGAAAGCAGAGAAGACATAGATACAAGTTAGTAAATGTCAATTATCCTACACATATGAGCTACAGTATAAAATTAAAATATGTCAGTATACAAATGTATATGCACATATATGGGCATTTCCACATGTAAAGAGAAGAATCGGAATCTGGAAGGTGGTTCTAAAACCAAGTAACTGAGGACTCAAGAAAACACAGACTTGAAAGCAGTATGACAAGGGTCCCCAGGGTGATGTGTGTATGAAAGAGAAGACTGTCGAGTGAAACTTAAAACTAGAAGTGATGGGTCTTTCAGCAACATCGCCCAGGCTTGCGAGCTTGCCTTGGGCTCTGTCCAGCAGCCCCCAAGGTAAATCCATCCGTATCTGCTGAGGGAGTAAGTACACATGTCAAGTTTGATCATGACTTCGCTCAAACCACAGTTCCATGTCCTTTCACCATCTGAAGCCCATGAGCGTGAGGAAACCAGGGGATACCGTTCCCGTACAGAGGGGCTGCACTCCACTCACCTCCTTGTCACTCTTGTGCTCCTGGATGGAGGCCATCTCGTTGTTGAGCCGCTGGATCTCATCCTTCACCCGTCCTAGCTCCCTTTCAGCAATGGCCTTGAAATGCTCCTCACTCTCAATCTCATACTCCCTTGCTTTGTAAAGAGACTGAGAATAATACACAGAATAGAAACCCTTTCTAAATGTTAATGTCATAAAATATTTAGAATAAACCATTAGACAAAATAGCTCCTACAGGGGCTGGAGAGAGCTCAGAGGTTAGGAGCACTGGCTGCTCTTGCAGAGGACCCAGGTTCAGTTCCCAGCACCCACATTGTGGCTGACAACTGACTCCAGTTCCAGGGGACCTCACACTGTCCTCTGGCTGCTGTGAGCACTGCACAACACAGGAGCACTTAGATACATGCAGGCGAAACACTTGTACACACAAAAATAGATTTTAAGTTATAGTGCATTAGTTATCTATAAATAAGAAATACTGATTGAGAAAGTGATCGCTGTATTGGATTAATCACATTCTACTTAGCAGAGACAACTCTGAAATGGTCACCTGCACACTGGGATTAAAGATGTGTACTATCACCCCCGCGTCAGCCTGCTTTCTTATACAAACCAGCGCCACCTGCCCAGGGCTGCACCGCCCACAGTGGACTGGGCCTCCCACATCGCTCAACAATCAGGAAAGTGCCCCACAGACATGGCCACAGGCCAGTCCGATGGAGGTGGTTCCCCAACTGGGGCTCCCTCCACCCAGGTGTGTCAAGTGAACAGCTAAAGCCATCCAAGACAACTGGTCCCTTGTCAACTAGAGACACAAACATGACTATTAAACTGTAAGATTTCCAGTTTTTGTCCTCAAGATCTCATGTCGATATCACAAGTCAGTTAAAAATTCCAATTTAAGTTCAAGTTTTTTGAAAGTCCAAAGTCTTTCGACTGTAAGCTCCTGTAAAAATTAAGTTACATACGTTTTCCTTAAAAGGGAAGAACTAAGCAAAGTCCAGCAATGCAGTTCATCTGACATCTGGGATTCACTCATGATCTTCTGGGCTCCGAAAAACCTGAGCAGTTCACTTCATATGCTCTGCCGTCCCCAGCACACACATGGTGTCTTGTAGGCTCAGGCTGGCGCCATCCACATTTGCACTGTCCTTGGTGGTCATCCCACAGTCCTGGCGTCCCAAACACACCTCGGTCTTCCCTGTGGCTGAGGCTGCACCATCACCAATGGCCTCTCCCGGCCTCTCCCGGTACTAAGCCTCAGATTCTCTTCATGACCCTCTCAACTCTGCCACTTTCATGCCGCCAAAACCAGTACCATGGAGGAGACACGTTACCAAGCTGCTGCCAGCTTGGACTGAAACCTCAGCCCTCTCTGAGCCTCAGCCTCTGTGTGCTGATCCTGAGGAAATACTTCTCAGATGAGTTCACTTCAGTGATGCTGGGCTCTGCTTAATCACAGCTGATTCTTCAGGCCCAGATGACCAGAAACCAGATTCTCAATTCAAAACATCACACAAACCGCCTTGATCATCTCCGATGGGCTCTCAGACTTTCCTCCGAAGCGTCACGAGCCAGGCCTCCACCGTCCACACCTCTTTCAGCATTACTTTCCAAGTTCCTACAGTACAGCTCACTAAGCTCTAGATGCTCCAGAAATTTCCACAAGGCTCCCCAAACAACACGCTTAGGTCTGTCACAGCCCACTCTCTGGCACCAATTTCCGTTCTGGTTCGCTTCTCCACTGCTGTGATAAAATACTGAGCAAAGGCAACGAGGGGAGGAGAGGGTTTATTTGGCTCACAGCTCACAGTCCGCCATCAAGGGCAGCCAGGGCAGGAGCTAAAGCAGGGACCAGGGGACGCTGCTCACTGGCTTGCTCCTTTCCCTGGTGCTCAGTCTGCTTTCTTATCCAACCCAGAACCACCTGCCCAGGGGTGGCACCACCACAGTGGGCTGAACCATCAAGAAAACACCCCACAGACATGGCCACAGGCCAGTCCAATGGAGGTGGTTCCCCAGCTGAGGCTCCCCCCACACAGGTGTGTCAAGTTGACAACTGAAGCTGTCCAGCACAGGAGTGGAGGAGAAATAGTTTCAAATAGTTTATCAATTACTCATCAAGTCCTCAAGAATTCTCACTATGGCTTTACAAGCTTATTAAATGCAAAACTGTTTAAAAGTATTTTAATAAAGAATAGTAATTATCTATACTGAGAAGAAATTGCTTTTTTAATTATGGCTTTTCCATTTTCAATATAAATTTTTCTCAGAAAGACATTTATTAAGATGGCTTTTTTGAGCTGGCAGTCCCGAGCCTCTCAATTCTGATGTACATGCACAGAGTCTGGTTTCCTGGGACCCAGCAATGATCCCACACTTAGGTCATAACAGAGTTATATAATCACTCCATTGCCACTAAATTGGATCTGTGTCCATATTTGTTTCTTAAATGTATTTTTATTTTTATGTATGCATATACCTCGGGGGGGGGGTGTATGGCACATGTGAGGGAGTGGCAGCCAGAAGAGGACAGCAGATTCCCTGAAGCTGGAGTTATAGGCAGTTGTGTGCTGTCTGACGTGCTGAGAACTATGCTCTACTCGTCTGGAAGATCAGTAAGCACTCTCAGTCCCTGAGCCATCTCTCCAGCCCTGTGCTAGTATTTCTAAAATGCATTTGCCTCTTCTACTTATCTTAAAAGTCTCCTAAACATAAAAAATTTAAATCTCAGTATTACCATTGAGATGATGGCACACACTTGTAATCTCAACACGTGGGAGGCTAGTGGAGGAAGATGGCAAGTTTAAGGCCAGCCTGGGCTATATAGCAAGACTACATCCCAAAAAACAAAATTCTGACCCTTTAACTATATTAAAATACCATGAAACTGTAGGGATTGCCGAAGCAGGAAGGTTAACCTCCGCCGAAGTGAGCCCTGGGGGTTTACACAGCGCAGCTGAAAAGGAGCCAGAAGTTCTACTGCGCAACACACTGGAGCTGCGTGCCCCGCCGCACCCGCCCCTGCTCCCGGCTCCCGGCGGTCTACTGCCAAACACTGAATGACATCCTTTTAAGAACTGATTTTTAATTACGTGTGTGTGTAAGTTTGTGTACATGCGCGGAGGTACCAGCAGAGTCCAGAAGAGAGTGTCAGATTCCCCTGGACCGGAGTTACAGGCAATCGTGAGCTGCCCAACATGTGTGCTGGGAACTAAACCTGGAGCCTCTGCAAGAGGAGCAAGTGCTCTTAGCTGCTGAGCCATCTCTCCAGCTCTATATGAGGTGCGCTGACCCGGAAGCAGCTATGTAGACCAGGCTGACCTGGAAGCAGCTATGTAGACCAGGCTGACCCGGAACTCAAGAGCGCCGCTGCCTTGGCCTCCCGAGTGCTGGCTAACGCCATGCCACCAAGCCCAGGTCCTCCTATATGAGATTTTTAAATTACTTTTTTCCTTCATATGAGTCAGTTTTGTCTAAAACTGCTCACAGAACTCAAAGCATTCTTTCCGTCTACTTTCAGGTTCAAGGCTATGTTTATAATACTTTATTATCCTGTTCCATCTCTAAAATAAAATCACAGGTTGAAATCCCCCATGTGCAGTTCAGTCTGCAGTACCCTATGACCGGTGACTACACATGTGTATCGGCATTTCTTACCTGAGTAAATGAGAACTCTTGATTAACATTTTTTAGGTGAGAGGTCATAGAGTTAATTCGATCTTCATAGTCACGAAGCTGATCTTGCAGGTTTGATTTTTCCTTCTGTAGCTTTGATAACTGTAAAAAATAAATACCATGATTCAAGAGCAAATTAAATCTTCGTAAATTTGAGGTATATAACAAAAAGAATGGACTGGGTGCCTGAAATGAGGGAACGGCATCCCTCAGGGCTCTGAGGGCCTGGGACTGCTGAGATTCCTAGTGAGGGCCTTCTCCCTGCTCTGCAGACAAATGCTTTCTCGCTGTAACCTGCCAAGACAGAGAGGTCCACTCTCTCTTATCGCTCTTCTTAGGAGGTCACTGATGCCATTTGAGGGATCCCACCTTCAGGACTTAATTGCCTCTCAGGGGCCCTACCTCTAATACACTGGGAATCAGGACTTCAAATTAGGAGTTTTGGAAGGACACAAGCTTTCGACACATATCTTTTTGCTTTGGTAAATGTCTACAGGAACTCCTAAAGTCCACTGCTCTTTTAAATATAAGTAGTGATCCCACTATTACTATTAGGGATCGCTGTGGGGAAATTGCTCTAAGGCACACGGCAGAGATCCCCCTCGGCTTTGCCGTGGGAACGTGTCCGCTGCCACGAGGTCCGTCTCATACCACGGTGACTTTCCCAGAGGGCAAAATGGACACTCTGTCCCCTGTGTAAACCGTTCTGTTTTGGCGGTAAGCTCATGTTAACAGCAGGTGCTGGCCCAGCACACGTCCACAGCTGCTGCCCGCATCTGGGGATTTCGTTTTAACTCCTGTTTACTCTGCACGCTTTTATTTGCTGGGTTTGTAGTTTTCACTTTCTGACTGACTGATTTAATGATGAAAGCATGTAAGGATGCGTGCTTTCTCTGATATCTTCTTCCAAAAGGAGATCTTCCCCTCCGATTGCTTGTTAAGGTAGGACTAACCAAGACTAAAATAAAGATATCTTTTTGGAAGCACGCCTAAACATTTAACATAAAGGAGGACTTCCAAGTCACTCTTTAAAAGTATCTCTTTGTAAGTTCTGTTGAGAATTTGAGGACACAACCTATACTATTTCTATTGCAAATTGTTGGCTTAGAGTCTGGGAACATGACCTGTAACATTTCTATCTGTACAGTACGTTAAGGCCTATAGAAAAGGCCACTTTAACAGTTTCACGGGAAGCGCCACCACCACCCCACCCTCTGCCACCACGCCCTCCACCACCACCTTTCCAACTGCCCATTCTGAAACTGTGCTGGTTAAACACCTCATACTCCACATTCCCAGAATCCATCATTCCTCCTTCAGGTGCCTGTGCCTCTGGCTGTTCTGAGTAAGCTCATAGAGAAGCAGCCTCATGGCACTTGTCCCGCTGTGCATGGTTCATGTCCCAGCTCCTCGTTCACTTTCAGTGTGCTGAGGTTTTTACCCTGGACCAGTGCATGGTGTGTTCTCACACATTTTTACGGACATAGTTTTGCATACAGGGATACATTCTCTTTGCATTTTTAGCTCTTTATGTACTTATCTGTGTAACACTTGCTATTCTGAGGTCATTAATGCAGTGTCTCACTACAGTAGAGGAGGGCTTCTTTTTATTTATTTGTATTTTATGTGTATGAATGAATGTAAGTGCACCATATGCATGCAATGCCCACAGAGGCCAGAAGAGGGCATCAGATCCCAAGAGCTGGAGTTATGATGACTGTCAGCCACCACATGGGGCTGGAACCAAACTCAGGTCCTGGAAGAGCAGCCAGTGTTCCTGACTGCTGAGCCACCTCTCTGGCCTCACCAATGTCTTCTTGCACTTAAACCTGGTCCCTACTTTATTGCCATGAGCTACTCTATTTGCTGCTTTTAACTTTATGAATTTGATATGACACCAAAGATATCTTTAAGTATAATGCCTCCAGAGTGTGAAGTGTTTGCTTCTTCAATGAAAGCACAATGATTTTAAAGTGGACAAGCCCCCAGAGTTCCCAGACTGTCTGTTTCTTTCTTAAATATAAAGAGGAGAGCAACAGATCTTGCTGAGAACATACAACGTGTAAGATAACAGAATAAACAAGATCCCGGACGAAATATAATTCAGAACTCAAAACTGGGAACTAAGTACAGACACACAGAGAGAAACATCGAAATATGATCGTTCCCCTGCCAGAGCACAGTGCCAAGAAAGCAGTGGAGAATCTGAAAAATAGGTGATCCGTGTGGTTGTCCAAACAGAGACAACAGTGTCAACTCCAGAGCGTCCAGCGGTGCAGAGAAACGGAAAGCGGACCACACCGTATTACCCAGGAGGATCAGGATGGGAGATAATACAGAGACACATTCCCAATTCTAGGGGAAAATCATTTCCAATCTAGAAAGGTTGGACTGCATACAAATAAAATAAACTCTGATAACATAAAGACAATAAAACATATTTGTTGTTTGAATATCTTAAGCTGAGTTTTTAATGGCAGTGTTTGTTCAGGGCATGGTCCCTGATTCTCTTTCACTGCTGTAAAGCACCTGGTCTAAGAACTATAAAATCCTGTGAGTTGACAGGAAAACTAACATCTGACGACTGTGTCCTTGGTGCCTTATAACAGCGCTGTTAGGTGATTGCTTTCACTCATTCCGGTGTGAAAAAGAAACAGGATCAGGTTGGCAAGTGGGTTCTGATCCAGCCTCCATCCCAGGGACCTAATGTTCCTTTTAAGGAAGAAAAAAAAAAACACCCACGCAGGATGTGAAGCAGACACAAGCAGGTCAGAGCATAATGACGAGTTTCCATTCTCAGCACACGAGACGAGGGATTTTCATTCTCATCTTTCCTAAAGTACAAAAGTTTCTCTTTCGCAAACTGGAATACTCACCCAGCATTCGTCGACCCTCTTCCCACCCTACCATCAAACCGTGGAACAGAGATGGCTAACAGTTTGCAAACTGTGGAACCGCAGCAAGTTCACAAGTGGGAAAGTGTATTTGCACTGGGACAAGTTCGTCCTTACACTGCAAACTATTCCACCATTCTGTGACATGTGACTCTCACTCTGAAACGTCTACACTGCGTGTTTTACATTCCTGATGAACTCCCCTTGAAAACATCTCAAGTCACTTTAAACATTACAGAAACACTAACATTAACCAGAATGTGTGTTGTGTGTGCAAAGAATGGGTTCCAGAGCAAACCCCAGAAACAACCCCTCCGCAAACCCTGCTTGGGAACCTCCTCCGCTCCCACCTGCAACAGTTAGGGGAAGGTGATTTGGAGTCTCATGACCCTGAATAGTAATTATCGATTTAAAAAAACTTTCTCATGTGTAACTGGCAGGAAGTGCAAAGGAAGGAGGTGGAGGCACAGACCTAAAGGGTGAGGTCAGAGCAGCGGAGGCGCAGCCCACAGCTGGACCTGGTCCTCCTCCTGGCTCTCCTCTGGCCCGGCCTGGATTCCCACCCTGTCCCCCATCCTCCCATGGTCCCCATCCTCCCATGGTCTCCGTCCTCCCCTGGCCCTCCGTCCTCCCCTGGTCCCCCGTCCTCCCCTGGTCCCGGTCCTCCCCTGGTCCCCCATCCTCCCCTGGCCCTCCGTCCTCCCCTGGCCTCCGTCCTCCCCTGGTCCCCCGTCCTCCCCTGGTCCCGGTCCTCCCCTGGTCCCCCATCCTCCCATGGTCTCCGTCCTCCCCTGGCCCTCCGTCCTCCCCTGGTCCTCCGTCCTCCCCTGGTCCTCCGTCCTCCCCTGGCCCTCCGTCCTCCTCTGGTCCCCCGTCCTCCCCTGGTCCCCGTCCTCCCCTGGTCCCGGTCCTCCCATGGTCTCCGTCCTCCCCTGGCCTCCGTCCTCCCCTGGCCCTCCGTCCTCCCCTGGTCCCCCGTCCTCCCCTGGTCCCCATCCTCCCCTGGTCCCCCGTCCTCCTCTGGTCCCCATCCTCCCCGGGCCCTCCCCCACCTGGTCCTCCAGGGTCTTGTTCTCCTGGTTGGCCACCGGGATGGCGAACCCATCCTCCCAGTGCAGCTCCTCCAAGAACTCGCTGCTCATGGTGGACCGAGCCGGGAGCACGGCAAAGCCGGCCAAAGCCCTGGGTTCAGGCTGAGCCGGGAGCCCGCAGAAAAATCGGGGCCCTAGCAACGGCCGGCGCCCTTAGTTACCAAACAGGAAGCTCCAGGCCGGAGGGCGGAACTTCCTTTGGCAATTCCCTACTTCCGCCGGGGGACGGTGTTTCGGGAGCAGAGAAGCTTGCAGCTTGGACCTTGGGCGCCAAGGTCCTTCCGGGGAAGGGGTCTCAGCACTTCCGGAGCCTGAAACCTTTCGGAGTGGTCCCGAGACTCGAGCGTCTCCCTTCTCCTTGCATCAGGCTACCCCGGCAAGCCGCAGGCTTGTGCTGGGCACCCGCCGGCCGGTGCACGCGGAGGCTCCGGAGCTGGCAGGGCCCAGCGCTCAGGACTGTTTGGAAGCGAGAGCTTGCCCCGGGAGTCGAGGCTGGCCCCTCCTTCACCGTGTAGCCCCGGCTGGCCCCTCCTTCACCATGTAGGCCCGGATGCAGCTTAGATGCGGTAAAGTACATTTCTGACCCACAGAAATGGCCTGAGGTAGAGCACATTGTTTTAAAGCACAGGTTTAGAAACCCATGCTGTGCCAAACAGGTACTAGAGTGCTTGAGCCCAGTGACGCAGGCCTGCCGAGTTTAAAGCCATCCTGGGCTAGTGAGACCTGGTCTCAAAAGGCACAAAGTTGGCCGAGACAGGGCTTAGTGGTAGCCTAGCATACACAGGTCCCCGGGGTTAGTTCTCAGTAATGTGTGTGAGCACTGGACACCCACTGTCGTTTTTACATTGCCTCTTATGACAGTTATCCTAAACTTTATACCTGACTGCTTCCCTAATATGTGCAAGGCCCTGAGTTCAATGCCCAGTATTCCAAACCGAAACCCAAACCTCCAAAATAGGAGGCAGGAGAATTACAAGCGGGAAGCCGAAGCAGGCTACCCAGTAAAATCCTGTATCACAAACGAAACTCAATACAGCTGACACCCTGGTTCTCGGTCCACTTCCTGCCTGCCTTGCACCCAGGCACTGTGCCATGAATGTGCGCGTAAGGACCGCCCAGGCCTCTTCCTCTCCCCAGGGTCTGGCCCACCCTCTTTTCATGTCTCAAGATATAGACGCGGGTACAGTGTTTTGAAGAACAAACCTCAGCGTGCTTCAGAGGGTTCATCCTCACAGGACTGGCCAGAGTCTCACACTGAGGCAGACGCTGCGGTCTGTGAAGTTCATGTTTGAGAACCCTGCAGTCAGTCACAAAAAAACAAATTAAAAAAAAAAAAAAAAAACATGTTTTAAATAACTTTATGATTTTGTGTTGGCCTGCATTCTTGCCTATCTTTGTCTACATGTGAAACATGGTTGTGGGTTGGACACATAGAGACGTCTCAGGATGGTCTTCCTTACTTCAACACTAAACTCAAAGCTTTCGTTGCTTTAATGCCATTGTCTGCCTTCCCTGTAACCAGTGATGGCCACATCTGTGCTCCTGGGCGGGCCTGCAGCTCCACCCACCAGAACTCTTCTAGGAACATTGCCTGTGCCAAGTCAGAGACCCTCCCAGAGCTGGAAATCGATAGGAAATAAAAACTAGGAAAAGTAACAGAGGAAATTGTCTTTCAAAATCTTAAACCAGAAACGCTTTGTCCTCATCACCCTTGTTCTTGGACTTCATGAATTTGAAATTTTCTTTCACCAGTGGTGGGGATGGGCACATGGCCCAAAGAACTCACATGTAGTAGGTAAGCAGGCTGCCCCTGAACTATACCCCCAGTCCAGCAGTTCTTTAGATGAAACCAAATTCTCTGCTTGAAAGAACAACCCTGGGCTTAGTGGCACACATGGGTAATCCAGCTACTTGAGGCAGGAGACTTGCCAGGACCACAGTGACTCCAAAGCCAGCCTGTGCAACTTAGTGAGATCTTGTCTCAAAGTATAAAAATAGGGCTGTGGTATAGCACTTGCCAACCCTTCCTGAGGACCTACTACCACACCGGGTGCAGGGAACATGCACATGTGTAACACTACTGTGTTACAGGAACTCTGTGTTCCAACTGTGCATAAACTACAATCAAGGCAGTTTTAGACAAAGCACAGGAAAAAGACTTTTTCTTAAAGCCTTTACTTTTAGACAGAAACGTCTGAGTTACACATGGATAAGATGTGCCCACAGCTGGGAAGAAAGAGAATCAGAGAATTCCAGGGTGGTCCACCGATGCTGAGGGGCTGCAGAGGGTGGGAGCTGGGGCTCTCCTCTGCTGTCTGGAACAGAACCCAGACCACCTTCCCTGCATTCCTCCGCTAGGACAGCCACTCCTCACAGGCCTCACAGACTCCTCCATTCCTTCCCCACATACCAGTGAGCAAGGCACACAGCATCAGCCATGGCGTGAAGACTTCAAAGTGCCCTTCCTCCATCCCCACTCCATACCAGAAAAAGGCTTGGCTGGTGCACTGCAGGGCTGAAAAGAATGTACAGTTAACATTTTCTCCTTAGCCCCATCAACAGAACCCACACGGACTTCACCAGCTGCCTCTGGGGTAGCCCTGTCCTCTTGGGCCTCAGAAGTTTCTTCTCCCATGCCCTCACCCATGTTCTGGAACATAAAGGTGCACTTACGTACATGAGATGGAATTCATGGTTCAGGCATGCCCAGGCCTCAGCAATGGCTTCAGTGTTGTTAAGTAGTACATGGCTCGATGTACCTTGGCCAGGACTCCACCAGAAACCCCGGTGGGAGGCTGATAATTGACACCAACCTTAAACCAGTGGGGCACCAGTCCACTAGATGCTGTGCTTGGTCTCGATGGCGGCTCTGATGTCTTTGGGAACCACATCACCACGGTACAGCAGGCGGCAAACCTGTATTACCATGGCGAGGGGCACACTTCACCTGCTTGGCCGCCTCAAGCAGGCACTGGTGATCTCTGCTACAGAGAGCTGCTCGTGCTAGGTTTCTCCGCAGAAATGATAGGGGCGAATGAGGCCAGGGGGAGGTGGACGCAGGATGGGGCACCAGGTGGGTCTGGAAATCTGTCTGTCAGGTCAGCCCGAGGGAGGCAGGAGGGGAGGCTAACAAGGCAGTTCGGCACGACAGGTGTCACAGACGGCCTCTGTCTACACGAACGCACCATCAGCGGGTTCCGGGGTGCCGTGAGTGGGGAGAATGGAGATGGAGGACTCATCCACAGCTGTAGAAACCCGAGGAACTGGGTAGACTGAGAACTCCGTCTTTATTTACTTATTTATTTATTTAATTGGACCATGGCAGTCAGAGGACAACTTACAAGAGTTGTCTTAACTCCCCCCAGATGTGAACCTCTCCCCCCAGAGGTGGAATTCGGGCCTTGACAGGAGATGCCCTTAACTGATTTGTTTTTAAATGAGGAAGTGTCTAGGGATTTTCACTGAAATTATGTTGAACATGAAGTATAATGTAAGAACAGGAACTTATTGTGGACTTCCTATAGAGAAATATAAATTCATACATTTATTTATATCTTTACATAGTTCTTAATGTAACTGCATATAACTAAACTCAGAGAATTTACATACAACAGGAAGCTCTGAAGTTGCACCTGACTGTACAGTGTACATGGAGTGGCTCACCTGTGCCCTCCACCCTAAGGCGGTGTGGTCAGTGTGATGGATGAGGCCATAGGCAGAGACTTGTATGACAGATCAGTGTCACTGGGAGAGTGTCCGGGGGAGGGTTAAAACTGTTCTACTCCAGAGCTCCTTACTGTTTTCAGTGGATCCTGTCCAGGGCTATTCCAGTGTGAAAACTGGTCCACATCATAGGGCATGGCAGTGGAAAAGTGGTCTTAAACAAACGTCTGAGAGCTCTATATGCCTCATCCTCCTGGAGTCTCCCCATCTGGTATAAAGAGGCAGCTCTGGCTTCTGATGGTGGAGATTATTGTGACCCAATTGTTCTATGGGAATTGGTTCCCAGAATAGGACTGATTCACACCCATGCCTGGGGAGCCCTACTTCCTAACCATTTTGCTTGTACCCCAGATGTTTCTGATGCTTCCATTCCTGAAAATGCATTAAATCCCCTTTAACCTTTAACAGATCAGGATGAGAAGCACCTTAGAACACCCCCCACCCCACCCCCACACACAAAGCTACGTGATGGCTTAGGAGCCTGTTGTTCAGGATGTAAACTAAATTGACCGCTCCTCTCCTGTAAAAAGGGGGCCCCAGCATATTTCAAACGAACAATTAGCTAACAAGAAGGTCTTGGTCTCACGACCTGACATGAGTTTTCAAAGCTTCCAATTACCCACAGGTAATAGATCCTATGGGGTCTCCCCTGAGCTTCTCGTTTCTATAATCCCATTAAGATTTCAAGAATGTGAAAATTATATGGGGCTGGAGAGATGGTTCAGAGATGACTGCTCTTGTAGGGGACCCGGGTTCTGTTTCCAGCACCCACATGGTGGCTAACAAGAGTCTGTAACTCCAGTTGCAGGGGATCCTATGCCCTCTTCTGATCTCTGTGGGCATTGCACAACCTGGGTGCACTTGTATACGTTCAAGCAATACATACACTCATCCACATTAAAAAAAAAAAAAACTTTTTTAAAATAGTCAATCCTGATCCAAAACATTAGGAGCCCTGTGTGGCTTGATTTAATAAAAAAAAAGCAACTAGTGCCCACCATTATGACCTGGAGTCCCAATCCCTGTTATCTGTCCTTTCCCTCAGACTTAGTCCAAAGACTCCCAGGTTTCCCGAAGGAAGCCCGGTGTGGAGGGAAAGGGTGAATCCTGTGCTCAGGAAAAGAAAACAGAGAGTTAAAGTTAACATTATAGATTTCTCACTCTGAGACAGCAAACCCTGCGGCAGCAGGTGCCAATCAGGCCAATACAGCAGTATTGGGTCAACAACCTTTTGTCTTCTGCACATTAAAGCTCATGTTACTTTTGGCTGCAGACTGTTCTTTAAAGCAACCAACCTCAAACAGTTAAAAATCGAGACTCAGCTACACGGTGATGGCTACAGCAGAGACACGGGAAGAAAAAAAATCACTGAGCAAAACCCCTGATATTTCCTGGGGAAAAGTGATAGTCTTGTGTGCTCCAGAGAAAAGATTTGTACTCTCCAAGTTATTTCCAGCTAGTTTCATTGTTTGCCTGTTCACAAGTCTCAGTAGGGATGGCAGATGCTGTTAGACGTCTGTGTAAAGAATTCCTTCATGTTATCTCATCTTAGTTGCTTTTCTAACAGCCCCTGACTTTGCTTAGGAGAGCTTAGATAACCATAGAGAAGCGAGATAGGATGCTTGCAGCATCCAGCCACTGCTTGGAGCATACAATGTTAATAGGATTAGTGAAGAATTCAGTCTCTTCAGGAGGGAAACCCATAGGACCTCCTTGGAGTTAGCAGTCAGTACTGACTTGAGCTTCAGGATGCTCTTGTGAAGTTTTAGCCAGAACTATCTGAGAGAATTCCCTTGCTGTGAGAAACACAGACTTTAGAACTAAAATCTCACTGGATCCTCCCTAAGAAACATAGAAATAGATCACAAGCCACAGACTTTCTACCATGCCTAATGTGCGGCAGGGGTCCCCATGCCTCTCGATGGCCAGTCCCCTATCTTTCCACAGTTTTTGCTTGGTTTATCCTGACCTTAATGAGTAAGGGGTCCCCAGAGGGCTCTTGGTAAGATCTCCAAATTGTGGCCAGAACAGAATTGAGGATGGTCATCATCTGAGGGATGTTTTCCCTTCTAATCACTGCGTTAAGTGGCAGGACTTTCTCAGACCAGCAGAGAGCGTTTGCTGACACACAAACAAGCTTTTATTGGAAGATGAATCGCATCCATACAGACTCACATGGAGGAAGAACTCTCCAAAAGTGGAGATGGGACCCCAGGGCCTGGGTTTGCCTCCCCTTGGTCTGATTGGTCAGCTTAAACAAATGAGGGTGATAGGTTTACGGCTTCAAATGAGGAGGTGTCCAGGTCCAGCCTGAGTCTTGTCTGAACTAGCTTGGACTAGTCAGCCAGAAAGAGAACCCTGCTGGCCATGTGGGAAAGAGAACCCTGCTGGCCATGGGGGACTCCAGGCCTTTGTCTCAGACCAGGAACTGAGTCATCTTTATTACTCATCAGTGACCCTGATGCTTATTAGGGATTTACTCCCTTACACATGTGTATGTGTGTAACGTATGTGTGTGTGCATATGTGCATTTATTTGTATGTGTGTGCCTGTAAATGTGTGCATTGTTTATATGTGAATGTGTGTACAATTCATGTGTGTATATGTACATATGTGTATGTGTGTATTATGTATGTATGTGAGTGTGTATGTCTGTATATGTTTGTGGATGTGTGAGTGTGGATATGTGTACATGTATGTGTGTATATCTGCATATATGTACATGTATGGTTATGTGTATGTGTGTGTATGTATGTATGTGTGCAAACATGTGTGTTTATGTGTATACGTATGTTTGTACACTCAGTTGCGTGACTATAAACAACAGCTAACAATTTCTGTGAGTGTTCCTCAAACCCTCCACAGAAGGGAAAAGAAGGCCCTTTCGCATGCAGACCTCAACAGTAAGGTCTGAAGAACTGGGTCGCCAGTCTTCTGAGAAGCGCTGAGACTCAGAAGTCAGCACCTCTGCTCATGGGCGCGCACAGTTTCCCGGTTTCACTCCTTTGCTCTAACCCAGTAGATGGTGCTGCATGTCTGTGTATGTAAAGTGCAAGTGCCTTTTTTTTTCCTATCCTTTTTTTTTTTTTTTTGGCTCCAGAGCTTCATCAAGGTCTACTATTATAATAAAGACCATTATTCCCAACACCTGAGTCAAATCTCTGGGTGCACATTAGAAAGGTACTTGAGAAGAATCCACCAGACCCACACCCCCTGCAAAATAATTATGAGCCCAACGCCAACCTAGTGCTCCACTATCATCTCCCCTTTGGTCCCACACAGACGTCTGTCGGTCTATTATGAACACCCAGATCCAGAAGGGCAGTGCATCCAACTCTTCCAAATGCGGCGGCCATTGTCACGAAGCCGCCAGAAAATTAGTAATTGTCTGTCAGTTAAAGTTTAAGATTGGAACGGATAAATCAGCACGTAAATCCATCTTCTAAGAGGGTGATATACATTTTAAAAAACTCGGATCCATAAAAGTCTAAAAACATGCAGCCTGCTATTGAATCAGTGATTAAGCTAATCATATGTAAGAATGTTTCTTTATGAATCATCAAAGGACACAAGCTCTAGAGAAGTGGAACCGTATGCAGGGACCGTAGATGAATCCCTATCGCCTAGCAACCTAGAACTAATTTATGTAACTTATTGACTCTAAACACAACTAAGAAACATATAATTTAAATCAGAAGTTATCCATTCTACCTCTAGCTTATCTGGCAGATTTGTAATATGTTATTATTTCACATACCCAAGATGTCTTTAAAATGTCATTATATTGTATATCAGGAATAAGGACGACATTGACTGCTTAAAACATTTAGGCCACTTTCCCTACCGGACTAACTTATTGTATTTGATTTTGATTTGGTGTTCTGTAATATGATTTCATGGAGCGATTTCGCATTCCTTTGAAAAGTCTTTACTCTTTTCATTGTATCAAAAAGGAGGTGCGAGCAGTGGACGCTAATGAGTGCTGTACAAGAGGCAGGCGTTCACAGCCGGCTCGCCGAGGCCTTAATGAAATGGTTTTATTCAGTAGACCAGACCCCTTTAAGGACTGTATTTTAATACAGATACAAGGAGTCAGGAGCAACTTTGTTCTGCCATCTGTGCTCTTCACCCATCTCTTCATTAAGTCTTTTACCATCCCACGAACAATCTCAAGGACACAGGCCTGCACAGGTTGTACCTAGGAAAGCCACATGCCAGAAAGAAAAAAATCTAAATCCAGAGAATGGTAGCTTAATAAATGACAGAGAGAGACAGAGAGAGAGAATGCGCATCACTTGCTTTATGTTACACTCCCCTCCCCCTCTTTTTTTAACAGAATCTCACTATGCAGCTCTGGCTGGCCCAAAACTTGCCATGTAGACCACACTGACCTTGAACTCACAGAAATCCACCTGTGTCTGCCTCCCAAGTGCTGGGATCACCAATTCAGGCAGATCAGTTCTTCTTTAACCTTACTACTTTTTGAGACAGTCTCACTATGTAGCCCTGGCTGGCCTGGAACTCTGTGTAGACCAGGTTGGCCCCAAACTCAGAAATCCACCTACCTCTGCCTCCTGAGTGCTGGGACTGAGGTATCAGTGTATATCGCTATCCTTACTTTTTGATGTTCTTCAACAACTTGGTCTCTCTTCCTCTCCAGGGCTTGCCTCACTAGCGGACTGGCCACAGAAGGTACCCCTGGCCGATCTTCAGATCTCCACAGCTGATCTCTGATGGTGTCTTCACAGCTTGGCCACGGTGATTTCTCTAGCCCTCAATCTGAACGCGCCACGGGCTCCTCACGAACCGGCCCCACCTGCTCCCTCACTGTTTACCTGCCCTGGACACTCTAGTGAGCTTGGTTGTCCTTCTTCTCAAGTTCTCTTTCATGCCAAGCCTTCACATGTCTGTTCAGCACCCCAGCTCAGCCGATGTGAAGCCTCTCTGACCTCCATATACTTCATCAGCATCAATGTGCTGGGTCTGCTACACCACAGTAAGCAGCTCACATCAGAGTCTGGGCTATTTAGCTTCAGGTTTACCAGAGATAGGGTACTGTAGAAGAATGTTCATTTATTGTTAACTAAGTCATTGATCCCCAAATGTGTGGCCCAGTCTCTGTAGCCAGTGACTAGCACATGCATCTGTAAACAAAAAGCAGACATGGCCCCACCTCCACAGCGGGGTTGGGGGGCATTTTCACCCAGGTACCTTAGGGGTGTGAGATCTTGACTGAGCCGGATCCGGATCCCATTATCCCAGACTGCCCTCCACAATCCATCCCAGACACAGAGACAGAGACTTCCTGGGCTTCTCCAAAGAAAAATGCTCAAAACACCTCAGCTGTTTCAGTAGGAGCCTGTCAAATGCTGAAGCTCCTCAGCCTTCTTGAAAGACACATTTTGAAGCTGGGATCCAGGAATCCCTGTTTCAACCCATTCTCCCATAGGATGGTGAGGCACATGGCCCAATTTAGATGAGCGACTGGCGTTGAAGATCCCGGTGTGGGAAATGTGGGAGAGCTATGTGGTCCCCTGAACCAGGGAGAGGCAAGTCCTGATTCCCAGAACTTTTGTTACCTGAGATAAGGCACACAAATTGCCCATGGTAATGCAAGGCCAGCAGGACTCCCCAAAGAGAGGAAATCTGAGTCCTGGGAGGGGAAGGGAGCAGGGTCAAGGTGCCACCACAGAAGAAAAGGTGCTTGCCTGAAACTTGAAAGTTACTTTCCAGTAAAAGTACATTCTTGCAGAAGGGTAGTTGGGAGGAATTACAAGCAGTTCAGTGCTCTGTAGGTAGCTTTGGAGGGTGGCATTTGTTAGAGAAAGACATGATAACATAGGAAAAGTTAAAAGGTACCACATCATATCAAAAAATGTTTCCTGTAGAGAGGAAAATTGAATATTTTTAACCTGGGAAGAACAATAGAAAGAGGTCAATAATGATACAAAATTAGGGAAGGGAAAAGAGACAGAAAATACCAATTTGTAACAGTTTAGAAGTGGGATGAATCAGGAGGATGGTCTTTCTGTTCTGTGGGAAACTCTCTGGCTTCCAGGCTGCAGTGTCTAGCCCCAAGCCTGCTAGCTATATCACATCACAAATAGCAAAGTTTTCAAAATCTCCTTAAGATGGCTCAAAGTGTGACTGGTTTTCCTCCCTTTTCAGAAGCTTACACATCCGCTAATCATCAGAGAACACGTAATCTAGGGCGTGTGTGTATGCAGGATCAGTGAGGTCTCAGGGCTTAAGCACAGATACCTTCCGTAAGGCAAGGGGGCCGGTGGTTCCCAATCTGGCAGTGTCCTGTGGTGACCTTGCAGTTAGTAAAAGAAATGTTGGGAATGGTTTTTCTTTCTTTCAGCATTTCTCTTCAGAATAATACAGGCTTTCTTTTCCTTCTTTGTTCTTTTCTGCATTGTTTACAGTGAGCATGGATTATTGTTTTTATTTTTGCTTAAAATAATCTACATTATTTGGGGCAAAGGGGTGTGGCAGCCAGAAGACAACTTGCTGGAGTCAACTCTCTTCTTTCATCATGTGGGTTTGGGGATAGGACTCGGGTCATCAGGCTTAGTGGCAAGCAGTGTTGCCCACTGAGCCATCTTGTCAGGATGGATTGTCCTAATAAATCAAAAACAGTAATTTTGACAAAAGTAGCACAAAATCTGTGTAGGTGATGAAGACTAATGAAAACAGAAAACACCAAGTATCTACTCCACAGGGAAATGCAGGGTTGGGACACCGGATGTGGTTGTCCCAATACCACTCGTCACGCCATCAACGTGCGCAGGCAGAAATAAGATTCTGTGAGGGTACAGGTAAACATGTCACCTGTGGCAGGCAAAGGTGACCAACACTGCCAGGGCGCCTGGCCTTTATAAGTCAGCGCTTTAAGGCACTCTGCAGGGACTGGCTCCTATTCTGTGAGCTGCCTATCTCCACTTATTATACAGGTACATTTACCCACAGCACTTGTTATCAGGGATCTGTTTGACAGCTTGTCCCTGTCTATCTTTCAGATAGCAAAGGTGACAGTAGAGGTCACTCCACAGCTTCAGCCTGTGGGAGAGTAACTGTCGCTTCTGGGAGAACTGCACATGAACGTCGTTGGTAGACTCCTGGTCTCGTCTGTGGCTCTCCTAAGTCCCACTCAAAGCTGCCTCTGAATGCAATGGAGACAGTTTATTCAGAAGTGGATACTCTCTGCACATATGTCCTACATAGCTTTCAGTAGATCTAAACCTGCCTCACGGATGTCACCCTGTGGAGAGACTTCTGTGAAGGTGCTCTCGCCTGCCTCGTGGAATCTGTTCTGTCTGCCACACACACCGCACCTCAAGTCAACCATCTTCACTATTTGTTGTTTTTTAATCTTTGTCCATCAAACGATGATTCTTTGTTATCTTCCTTCCAACTCCTTTGTCAATGAGTTTCTCAAGTTTCAGTGAATACCTCTGAATACACAAAGTGTTCTTTCTTTCAGTGAGGCTCACTGTACTGCACAGCAGCTAGGAAGGAGGGAGAGAGAGAGAGAGAGAGAGAGAGAGAGAGAGAGAGAGAGAGAGATTGAGATTAACCCACAGTTTTCTTTTATGAACAAGAAAATCGGCCACTTCCCTATTAGCATATGAGGAGCTAAGAATGTCCCCTTGTTGTCAAGGCAACAGCTATTCCTTGGGTAGCTGCAATAGAAAAAGAAGCCAGAGCAATCTTCATAGGATCAATTTTTTTTTAAATCATCAAATCATAGAAAGGAGCCTTGAGAGTCTGCCCAGCCTATTCCCCTGCCTCTAGTGAAGACCCACTAAGATAATTTGAAACCCAAACCAAAAACAGGCCCTATTTTAAATATGCCTGAAGAGCTTGCTCGGATGGCTTTCTTTGGTGATCATTTGCGGTGTTTTACAATGCATACCCATGGATAATTTTTCCCAATGACTCTTTAGTGTTTTGGTCTGCAGCTCGAAGTTTGCTTCACATCGTCTCTTCTCAGTGAAAATAATAGCTGCGCTCCTTCCTGTCTTAAGTTTCTCAAGATGAAGACCAGTGCCTCTCTCTCTTCAAGCCATTGACACTGCAGGTCTCCACAGTGAGTTCCTGGTGGCTGGCAGAGACATCTCTGAGTAGGACCCAGTCCTGCCTCTTCACAGAAGGCTGGCTGGGGGTGCGGAAAAGCGCAGCCCCCCACACCATCCCCCATCCAGTGCTCAGTGAACTCAGACACCCGAGGGAAGTGTTCCCAGTGAAGCTGGGCTTGCGGTCAGCGTTGTCTTATGGTCTTACTTCCACAGGACGGCTGCCTGGTTTACGCTTTGATCTCTTCTGTCCATGGAACCAGTCAACTGAGTTTCTCTTCAAACTGACATCTGCTTCACCTTTTTCTTTCTTGACTCTTCCTTCTAAGATGCTCTATGTCCACACTTGTGAAGACAGGTTTAGTGGACACTGTCGATCCTGTTGTGCATGTCACTGTTCACACACACTGGACATGCATGTCACTGTTCACACACATGGGCACCCCTTCTTAGCATGTCCATACTGAATGACCAGGCCCAACAAATGCGTCAGCTAGAACCAGATGCTTCTGTCCACTCCCTGGATTTTCTGTGTCCTTTAGACCTCAGTGCTCCAACAGTGGGCACCATGCTTTCCGGTCCTCACTTTATTATCCTTAAAATGGAAGGACTCCAAATGAAGACCTGCATTGACCCCACTGTCTGCTGGGTGCTGTGTTAAGTGCTCTATTTCAGCCCTCACATCTCAGCTTCATGACTATGGTATGGGGACAATTCGTATCGTCACCCCTATCATACACAAAAGAAAACAGGAGTTTGCCAGGATTAAATTATGTTTTCAAGAAAACAGCCAGATTTGGAGGATAAGGTGCCCTGATCTTCCATGCTTGAAACCACTAAGCCACAGAGACAGGAAGTGGACTCTCCACTTACAGGAAGCTGTAACTCTTTCCGAAGGAAAGGAAGGGAAGAGGATTTGATAGGACTCTAGTCTTTTAAATGGTGGATATCCTTTGATCCAAGACTTATTATTTTTGTCTACAAATATCTGCAAAGTATTTACTATGTGCCAGACACTGCTTTAAGATTCTTTCAAATAGTTAGAAAAAAAACCTTTGTGGCTGTACTATGAGGCAGATACTAATACCTCTATTTTATAGAAAGGCAGATTAAGGCACTTACAGTGCTCAGTAATGAGTGTCCCAAATCTGACAGTGTGTAAGGTATGAAGCTTGACGGTGGCTGCAGACTCTATGTCTTCAATTGCCATAATATCTAGTAGCTTTTCCTTTAGGCATTAATTCTTGGGAAAATATATGGCTGTACACAAGAAGGTCCTATTTCAGTTGCATTCGCAGAGTTAAAGCTTCTGAAATCAAGTCCAGCAGGGTGGGCTCAAAAATTCACATGGCTTCCTATGACCTACCAATACTCCCTTGTAGTAGAATTATTAATCACATCATTACAGTATATACTGATATTATATGTTCATAAATTTGGTAGTAAATTGAAATATATGGTGATTTAAATTTTTATTTTTGTAGAAACTTATATATGGGCATAAGAAAGGATGGAATGTAGGCAGAGAAAGTAAACACTGGTCTCAGGGTGATGAGATGGTACATGACTTATTTCTCAGATGCATTGTAGGTTCTCTTTTCAATAATGAAATATATTTCTAAATAGCAATTCTTAATTAAAAAGCAATCCAAGGGGCTGTGGATGTCACTTGGGAGCAGAGGGCTTCTCCGGCATGAGTACAACTCTGGGCTCTACTGCCAGCACCACACTGAAACATTTTGTAAGGCTTTAATAGAGTACAGGAGTCTGTCTCAGATCTCTTTACAGTTCAGCGTGTGCTTAGATTACAAAAATTTATATGAACACCATGCTTGGACCAAATCTTAATGAGCTATAATCTCCTGGCCCACCTCTGTTGATTTCAAGCCAAAAAGCGAGGAGGTTGCTAGGCTTGCTTGGCTGCAGGTAATCTGCGATCTAGCCTATGGAACAACCCTTAATGTGGATTTGCAAAACCTCATCCGCCAGGCTGGAGAGATGGCTCAGAGGTCAAGAGCACTGGGTGCCCTTGCAGAGGACTGGCTGGGATTGGGTTCCTAGCACTCACATGACTAACCCATCAGAAACTCCAGTTCCAGAGGATCTGATGCCCTCTTCTGGCCTCCATGGGCATTGTAGGCATGCCAAGTTCAATGCTCCTTGGTCCATTTTCAAATCCTTCAGTTACATTGTCACCTTGAACTCTCTAAGCTTTTAAAGAATTAGAATGTAGGGTTTTAAAGATAATTAAATCAGATACTATATAAAAATACTACACCTCTTTTAAAAACCATGCTATGTATAGCACTACAGTTTATACACTAAATAATACTATAATAGAATGATTTGATATAGTATTAAATAGAAAAAACAATCAGGTTAAAAAATTTCTCACCCCAAAACAAAAAATTTTAAATCACTTCTCTAAGTGGGTCTGTGTGACACATGTATTTGGTGGCTAGTCCCATCTAATTCCTATTGCACTAATGGTCAGCAGAATTAAAAAGAAGGCTCAACTTTCACAATCACTGCCTAAAAGAAACATCATATGTTGTATTCTCTGGGAATGCAGAAGTCATTCCTGCTACTTTGATGACCTGAAAACTGCATTTACAAATCGATAACAAGAAAAGGAAAAACCACGACAGAGTTGAAACCAGGGGAAAAAAACTGCTTTATTTATACAGGCGCTGAGAAGGGCGGAATGTAGCCCAAATGACACATGGGTAGTGAAAGACAACAACGGGGGTGCCATCTCTTGGGCATTCGGATATAATTAATGGAGGGTACCTTTGTGACCGGGGCTTGGTATTCCACAATGCCCATTTTTAAAGCACTCACAAGACCAGACAGGGTGGCTTACACCTATAATTCCAGAACTCAGGAGACTGGTAGGATAATCTTGGATTCCAAACCAAGTTGGGCTATACAACATGACCCTGTGTCAAACAAAAAGCAAAAAGAAAAAGAAAAGATGTAGGCAAGGTCCTCTATTAAAAGCTACCAAGAATTCTTACAGACAAGCGACCTCCTACCACTCATCAAAGAAGCTTCTTTTTACAGAGACGATTACAAAGTTCTACAACTGATCAAATGCAGAGAACAAGTGACTGAGGTCCCAGCCCTAAGAGACACGTCTGCAATGCATCCTCTACGCCCAAGACTCGGGGACAATGAGGAAGAGGGTTAGGAAGGAATGTCAGACCCAGAGGGATGAGAATCTGCTGCTGGTTGGCTCATTCTGGACACGACAGGGAAGCTGCGCCCATGACGTCTCCATGGTGTGGAGGTCTAAGGAGATCTGCACAGTGACAAAACCAGTTGACAGGCCAAGGTGAGTGGGGGAGGGATGTCGTGGGATCCCACCTCTAGATGAAGAGCCACAGGCACTCAATGGCTGAAGGAGGGAGAGTCAGTCTTCTCCAGGGACAGCTCCCTGAGAGGTTATCTAATCCCACGTGGACAGCCCTAAACATGAGCACCACTTACTGGACTCAGGGTATTGTGTGTGTGTGTGTGTGTGTGCATGTGTGTGTGTGTGTGCCTGCATGTGTGTAGCAATACTAACCACAGAAGAGGACAGGAATTGAAAGGGAGCAGAGGCCATGGGAGGGTTATTCTGGTCTGGGAGGGATGGAAATAATGCGAAGGCAATACTTATGTATGAAATTTCAAAAATAAGAAAAGAGAGAAGAAAAAAGCTACGATTGTCCAGAGTTAAAGCAATCCTTGGAGTGTCATAAGGGCACTTTTCCCAATCAGTGGGACTACCATACCTGTATTAGTCAATAAATAATGACTCTTATGAAGGTATTCAGATTCTATAGATAATATATATATATATATATATATATATATATATATATATATATATATATATATATAGATTGCTTAAACTGGGTCATATACTGTTTGCTTTTGAATCTAGAAACAACCTTAGGTCAGGATGTGGACCCTCACTGGCCATAATCCCCTTTACAGACACAGGCTATGTTGTTGGCCGGTTTCTATGGGAACAGAACAGATTATTTTGTTGAATTCTGGGTCATATTGTCAAGCAAAGTTGCAATGAGATCAATAATAGCTTTATCGCTCAACGCTCTACAGAAACTTCTAGAAGCAGCTCTGGAGACCTGTGTGTGGTAGCTTCAGAAAAAAGGCACCTCTTTTTAAGAAACCAAAGTACAAGAGAAACGTCCACCGTCCACCGTCCACCGCCTTCAACCCTGCTTCTTTGGAGCTCCAAAGAAGCCAGCTTTGGGGAGGTCTTGCCATCCCTTGCACACAGAGTTGTTACACCAAAATTTGAACTGAACAAAATCAACTGGATTTGGCCACGTGAGGCAGAGCAGACGGGCCTGTAATCCATCTCCCTATATCGTCCTGCTCCTCATATTACCTGAGCATCACTGCTCTTCATAATAATGCCCCATTTTTCATGTTGGTTGAGCTTCAGTGCTCCAACAAGTACAGTACTTCCGATACAATGGGGCCAGAGCACCTGGGCACTAGATCACACAGACACCAGCTCCATGGATGGCCTCATGAGGGGCACGTCCGGCCAGTAAGACATGGTAGCATTATTCTGCCTTATCTTGGTGTTGACTGAGGTGCAGCCTCCTTCATAGTGAGCCTCTTGGCTTATTGCCAAAGGATTCTCTTTCATCCAGCTCATGTGTTTACCCAGAGTACTGCCTCCTTGCCTGTCTGGTTTTGGCTCCAATCCACTCCAGAAGGTAATGACTCTGCCAAATGCATTTTATGAAGACCATGTCAGTTCTGAAGCCATGGGCTTTCCCACATCCACAGGTCTGGCTCTAGTCTTCTTCTGGGAGATTCTGTCAGTCTTGATTGTCTCATATCTCAGAGAGTTGTAACCACACATGCACAACAGAGTCAGATCTACATGAACCAGGCCTGAGGTCAGAGGTTTTCAGTGAACTTCACCTGGAATCTGACCATTTGAGATTGACTGGCCACTGTTTTTCTAGAGCTCCAAAACTGACAAACTCAAGGCTTAGCTGTCTCAGCTTATGAGCCACTGAGAAAGTAAGGCAGGCTCTAAAATACAAGATTCTCTCTGACAGCTGACAGTACTCACCCATCCACGCTCAGCACTATCCTTCCATGGCACATGAACAGCGGGTCTTATCATAAGTAAAGTACGTCATAATCTATTGTGTAGAGGACCAGTACACGGGCCACACAGGGTCCTGTACATCCAGTTGCTGGTTGTGTGACTGGAAAAAAAAATGCCTACAACATCTGAGGTTCAGTTTCATCTTGGGAAAAATGTATTCTCAAGCTCATATAATTTTTAAAGAATTTAAGAGTGAGTGAAGTGAACTGGGGCGCCAGCTCGGCCAGCACAGTGCTTGCCCCATTGAGCCCCATCTCCAGCACCCACGGGGAAAGCCGAGCATGGTGTCATGCGCTTGTAATCCCCGTGCTACGACACCGAGACCAGCAGAGCCCTAGGTTCCTGGCCAGTTTGTGACCAGCGAGCCCCAGTCAAACTGATAGGCTCTGTCACAAAAACTCAGGTGGATGTCTCCTGAGGGCCGGCACCTGAGGTGGACTGTTAGCCTCTGCACACATGTGCACACTCACCAGTGCACGCATGCACCTGCACACACAAACATGCAAAGTCCCACACGAATAAATGAGTTAATTGCTTGGCCCAAGGCCCAATTCAAGTCAACTTCCTTACTTCCCCATCCTTATGTATACCTTGGGAACAGAGGCCTTAGAGCACACAGGAACTGCTATAAATAGGTTCATAAAGACAGCCCATTTACTTTTTGGGTCCATGATACTAAAATCGTCCTTCTGTTCAAGGACTTAGGAAAGTAATGCGTACCATCTGAGGATTTCAGAGGAATTTATGGGTAACCGTTCATTAAACTACATATGTGGCTGATATTGAAGGAGGCAAACATTTTCATCTTGCTTTTACTAAAGCTTGAATTTTTTGAGGTTGTGTGCTTCCAAGAAAACAACCAATCTGTGACCACGATGTAATTAAGACCCATGATTTCTAATTCCCAGGCTTTGACTCCAACCCCTGAAAATGCTTCAATTCAATGGCACTTTGGTCTCTGGAATTAGATCCTGTTATCAATGACTTCCACATGGAAAGATCATTCCAAAATGTGTAATTAACCAAGAAAATGCAAATAAACCAATCTGTACCCGCTATTAGAAGACTCAGAAATGGCTGTGTTCATTATTTTCAATGTCAGCCTTTTCCACTGCAAACGTAGCTCATGCTCTCCAGTTCTTCACATTTTCTTCAAAAATTACATTTGTAGTGAAATGTTTGAGACCATTTCACAATCAATTATCAGTGCAGAGTCTGGGATGGAGAGAGAGATACAGGATCACAGTGGGAATGCCTGCTCTCAGTGACCTTTAGTAGTTCCCTTCAATAAGCCTTTTCCATGGCTCTTCAGTTCACAAGGCTCTGTGTAAAGAGCAGTGGAGGCCCACGGTCCCTGTCCAGCTAGCCACACAAATGGTCACACTTGGATGGTGGTACCGAATGAAAGGACCTATTGAATGGGTAAACATCTCTGTACACCTTCTAAAATGCAGCCAGCAGCCAGCATGGTAAGACATCTACAAGGGATTGTCCAGAAAGGCTTCTTACGGGAAGAAATGTCTAAGCGCGACCTGGAAGCTTCTTTGAGGTAACAGAGACTCAATTCAACTGATTTAACAGAAGCAAAACCAAACCAAATCTGATTATCAGTTGGCATTGTCTGGAATCCGAGACTCTCTCAGTCCCTGACTCTCTTGTCCTCTCTCTTTGAGCTGATTCTCTTTGCATGTGGCCTTACTGTCTCCTACCACACGTGCGATTCTCTTCCATGTTGAAGAACGCAGTCACAGGCAGCTTTAAGCTGACTTCCAGTTTACTGGTATAGAAGGAAGATCCTTCTGTCTGTCTTCCATCTAGGAAGGACTCCACTTGACCCAGATTGGGTTCTTGCTTATTTGTGGCCACATGCATGATGATGTGTCCGCCTTGGGTCATGTGACTGGAGTTGTGCTGTGATTGGCCAGGCTTCCAGAAATACGGCTGAGGAATGAGGGAAGCAGGTTCTCAAAGGAAGAAGTGTTCAAGGCCGAACAAAACTGAGTTGGATTGCAGCCTGCGAACACAGATTGACACCTCCAAGATGATGTGGAGACAATGTTGACGTTGAGCAAAAGAAAGATTTGGGACACAAAAAAGGACAGGGACAGTGCAGGTAAAGCACACCTGGAAAGTGGGGAGTGTGGGCTGGGGCCCATGAAGTCCTCAGCTGTTCTCTGTACAGGTGCAGGTTCCTAAGGCTTTGAGAGTAATAAAACATGGTCTGTACTCTTGTGATGGTTTGAATGAGAAACATCCCCCACAGGTATGGGGCCTGGTCTATTGCAAAAGGCATTGAGCAAGCAAAGTGACCCCAGATACCCTGAAGGGATGGTAGGAGTCTGGCGTGCTCTGCCTGAAGCTATGACCTAGGTCCTAGGACGCTACCGCAGGTTCAACATCCTCGTTCCTCAGCAGTTACTTAATTCTCCCCGACAAGATCACCCCAGACCAAAGCCAGGTTATTGGTTTCATTTCCTCATTCCTTAATTCCACATCAGCCCTACAACCTTCCCACCTTTACCTAAAGAACCTGCCTTGAACTTTCCCGCCTTCAGCAAAAGCCAGACAGGCCTCCCTATATAAATCCCACCTTGGTTTCAATAAATGAGCTGTCCACTGACACAGCCTCCTGGAGTTCTTTCCCGTCTCGCACTCTGGGCCACCTGAGGACCTGTTCAGCTGCCGTCTCTGGGATATACTTTTGCTTGATGGCTGCCTGTGGAGCTGGACACCTATACACAGGCTCATTGGTTTGAATACTTGGTCCCCAGTTGGTGGTGCTGTTTGGGGAGGTTTTGGAGCCTTTAAGTGGTATAGCCTTGCTACAGAAAACATGTCACTAGGGGTGGGAGGGTGGGACTTGATAGTTTATAGCCTCATCTCATGTCTTGTCATCTTTCTGTGTGTTTCCTGTGTGTCTAAGAAAAGGTGATGAGCCAGCTTCAAGCCTCTGCCGCCATGCCACACCTCACCCACCACAACGGACTCTCCCTCTGGAGCTGAGAGCCAGGATAAACCCTTTCTTCCTTAAGTCACTTTTGGTCCTTGGGTTTTACCACAGCAACAGAACAGTGACTGATACAGCACTAGATGAAATTCTGATGAGACGATAAGGAGGGGCTGGACAAAACTGTCAGTCAGGGAACGGGCAGGAAGGCGTGGGAGGCTGTGGGCACGTCTGAAAGCATTCCTCTCCTAGGGAGGACTTCGCCTCTTGTGGGGCCCCATGGGAACTTAAGTCAGGATCCTGAAGAACCACAGGGCTGTATCAATGCTAATGATGCTCTTCCTGGGACACGGTGATTGGTTCATGGGTAAGCACATGACCAGAGCAGGTCCGACCTGAGTTCCTTCCTCGTGCTCAGTCGTAGAGTCTTTCATAGTGCTCCAAGAACACAGACTGAGAGTCTCCAACATGAAAAGAACCTGTAACCCTGCAGCTAAGATGAAAGAAATGAGAGCTGAAGAAGAAAGGCCCATCTCCTCCGGCCTGAATTCCAAGTTCCAAATGCTGACTCACAGTTCTTTTGTTTAAGTAAATCTAAGTTGTATATTTTTCATTCAACAGCTGAATAAAAATCCCAACGTCTGTCATTCACGTGACACTTATTACATAGTTATGTCCTCTGTACATCTCATCAGTTAAATCTGTACAGCAGCCTAGGAAGGCAACTGCTCTTCCTTAGTTTACAAAGGGAAAAGGCATGAATTAAATGAATGGAGTAAATTCTGAACTCTAGCCGTTAAGACATGGAAATGATGTCCTCACAGTTTTACTGAACTCCAGATGCGCTCTTCCCACTGACCTATGCCAGGCTGCTTCTGTGCAATGAGAATGCCGTATTCCACTTGGAAAATGGCCAAAAGCTTGAACTAAGGCCACAATAGTGAGGACAGGAGGAAAGAGAATGAAGAAATATGTAAGAAAGGGAAGGGATGGTTCTAGAGGCTTTTTCCAAATTCTTTTAAATGTTGAGGCAAAAGTAAACATAAAGTAAAATGAACGTTAAGACAACTGTAGGAGATATAAGAAGATTCCGAAATCAAGCTGCCTTCAGTGAAGATAAAAAAGGAACAAATCACAATTCTTTTTAAGTGCTTGTTGAAGTGGAGCTGTCCAATAGGTTGTTAAGAATATAGTTCTGGGGGCCCAATAGGAAGGTCACAGTAAACATATACACTTGAGAGCTATGTATTTATAGCAGTGTTTACAGCCTCTTAGTGAATAAGATTGTTCACAGACAGTGCACAGCACAAGAAATAAAGGCGGCGAGATGACTCATCTCCACCCTGAAACGTCGGCCGGAAGGAGCAGCCCTCGAGCAGAGAGGAGCAACGGTGGGTTAAGAGCACTTCCGCTCTTGCAGAGGGCAGAGGACCTGGGTTGGGTTCTTCACACTTGTGTTAGTTACAACAGCTTCTAACCCCAGTTCCAGGGGATCCAGCACCCTCTCTGGCCTCCTGCGGACCCTGCCCGTATGTGGTACACATATATACATTCAAGGCCCACACACATAAACACACCATAAAGTGAGTGGATAAATCTTAAAAGAAGTAGTAGACCTTTACTCACCTGATCCCTCTCCTCGGGATGCTGTTCCTTGTCGATCTCATGCCTGTCCGTCCGCTTAAGCCCCCCACAAGCACAGCATCCCGTGAGGCTTTGCTGAGTCGTCCATTCTTTCCTGCTCAGTTATTTGTTGTTGTGAGTTCTGGCACAAGCACACACCCCGCTCTCCCTTTCAGCAGGACTGGAATTTCTGTTGTTGTTTGGTCTCACGCCACGGCGTCACTGTTGTTCTCAAAACGTCTTTCTTCCATCCACTCAGCCCAGAGCCACAATGTTGTGCTTCCTAGAGATCCGTGCTGGATTTCCACTCTCTAGTCTACGAAACCTGTGGCTTGGGTAAATAACCTAACACTTTTGAGCTTTGGTTTTCTTCTGTGGAACACAAGGTGGACAGACAAATATCTCCTCACAGGGTATTTTGAGAATAAAGGACGGAATCGTAAACCTTTGGTAGAGTGACCATCAGAATCCGAAGTGGGTCAGTGACCCGCCCGGCCCAGTCCTGAGGTCTGTCTCTTCCTGCGATGCTTGCCCTTGCCCACGGTCTTTGAATCCGCCCATTTCTTGATGTGGTCCCCACTGCCTCTCTAGCCCAGTTCCTCACCCCCTGCCCCCGAGGCAATCCGTCCCAGCCTGCACCTGGCCTGCCTACTTGTGCAGAGTTTTCCTCTCTCTGTTCCCTTTGTCCCAGCTGTCGACCCCGGGGTTTGTGGAAATATGGTACCAGCTCTAGGATCTTGTCTCAGGCATCACTGAGCGCTAAGTATCAGGAAGCCAGCTAGGACCAGCAGGGTCCGCAACGTGGGAAGTATTTACCTTCACTGCTTTTTCTTCCTACTCTGCTGACTTCCATTTATGGCTTTATGGCTGTTTTTGGTCTCTTCCAAGCACACTGCTGGGCTTAGTGCCACCCCACAGATATAGCAGGGGCTCTCCCCTCCGAAGAAGTGACTGGCTGGACAAACAGACCCATATCTCAGGTATTACTACATATGTGTCTTGGTTTGCTGGGAATGGAGCGTAGTGGTCAAGCACTTTCCTAGCATGTGTGAAACCCTGGGTTCCAGTTCCAGTGTATTAAGAGGACCAGGGAGGAACTGGCACCCGGCAGTCCCTGGGCGAGCGCAGTGGAGATGGGCACTACCCCAGTAGTAGCCCCCGGCTGCCACCCTTTCCCGGTCAGCATGGAGGGCGGCGTGCACTGCTGCATGCAGTCACGTCCAACCCGGAAACCCAGGCTTGGAGAAGGTGAGTAGACCAGCGTTGGTAAAGTCTTTGGAGCGCTGCTTGCTCACTGTTGACTGGACTTACTTCACCTTCACCTGAATTTGAAATCACCTGGTTCTTTCATCCTAGCGCATGGGGAAGCCCCCTACTGGTCTCCACAGGAGGCCACTCAAAACCATGCTCCTGTGGAATGCTTTGTGGAAGGAGCTCCTCTGCTGAGGGACTCTGGAGGTGTGGATTGTGTTCCTTGACTTGCAGAGATGCTGCAGGGGCAGGGGTGGGAGGGTAGGGGGGGAGGGCTAACGGGGGCGGGGGGGAGGGGCGCACCTGGCACCCTTCTAAACTCGGAGAAAACAGGCAGTTCAACTTTTTGGAAGCCTGAATTGGTAAATCTGTTTGAGCTTGGAGTCAGTGTAAGGCATTTCAGAAACTCTTGGCATGTAAATAGAGGCAAGGAAGGTTCCAGTTTATGGTGGCTTCATTCCCACCCCTCAGCTTCCTGAGTCTTAGAAAGAGAAAGTTGGGCTACCGTCAGAGATCTGCTTAAGAACGCACTTGTTATTTCAGTCAGGTCAAATCATATCTTGACCTTCTTTGAGACAGGGTTACTTAAGCTATGTGGAAGATTACCTACTGGGAATGGGAAGAAACACACTCTGTCACATCAAGTATTTTAATTCCACACCATCATTTACATACTGGACGATCATGTAGACACCCAGAACCTAGTTGATCCTCACCCATGAAAATAAATATAATTACTCTGGCCCTCCACGAGACGGTCCTCTTGAATACCTAGTGCCATCTCTTTCTTTGCCTTTCCGATAAGTAACTGAATAAAACTAATGGATATTCAAGAAGAAAGACTCCGCAATGTTGGGACCTGTGAGTTCGCATCCACACGCTGCTGGAGACACATCTGGCCCACTGCAGCTCACAAAGCAGCATCTGAATCGCGCTAAAAAGAGCAGTTTGTGCAAATGCAAATACTGCCCCATCTGCTTGGTTTTTTTTTTTTTTTTTCCTCCTTACCGAGCTTTGTTCCAGTGTGGTAAAAGCCTGTTTCTTTACCCTGGAGTGCGCCTGCGGACGCGTACAGGACAATGAACTAAAATCCATTATCAAACAAATACAGGGAGCTTTTCAGCAAGTCATCGCGTGAATGTTGCCTTTTTCTCTGCCATTAAGTTGAAAGTGATTTGTACTCATGCAAATAAGACAAGGTGGTGGTGATGGAAAGGAAATATATATATTTTCAATACTCTGTTGGCTTTGCAAATCTCCCGTTTTTATGTCCTCTCTTGGAGCAGGGAGGGTAGAAGTGGAGCAGCTTTTAGTTTTCCTTCTGGTCTAAGTTGTGGTAAGTTCAACAGAAAAATTTACTTCTGCCTCAGGCCTTCTTAAATAGCTGACGGGAGGTGTGGGGGAACTGCTGTAGTGAAGGGCGGGTACGGGGGAAATCCAACCCCTGCACTGCTGGACATGCAGAGGTTCCGGGTTCTGCTTCAAGGTGGACCGGGACAGGCAAGAGGCCCAAGCGCCATCTTCAGGCCCTCTTCTGAGGTCGGTTCACCTGAAGCCAAGCTCTTCCTTCTGAGAGTTAACGGGCTGGCTGTCCACTTTCAGGGGGACATGGGAAGAAGTCTCCACAAGATGCTGATGGTCTGGAAGGATAGCTAGTACCTAACTAACGGATGCACCACCAGGGAGGCCATCTGCGGTCAGTGCCTCTGGCCCTCAGCGGCACCTTGGGCTTAACTTCCTGTCCTGAGACAGGCGGTTTCTATGTTGAAAAGCAGAGAGAAACACAGAGCTTGATCCTTCTTCCTAAGATCTGGGAAGTAGAGGCAGATTACCAGCTTAAGTGGACATGAACCCACTTCCATGTTATACGAAAATTTAAAGGCCATCTTATGGCATTTTTGATCATTTTATTTGGCCTGATAATTCAATGCTGGTTAGATTTTAAGTAATCCAAGTGATACTTTCCATTTTGTGAAGTGTGCATTCTTTATGCCACAAGATTGACTTTTTGCGATTTTCAAAGCTTACAAAGAGTAGACATTTCTTTCTTAGGGTTAAGTTTTATGTTGCTACTTGTAATTAACACTGGTTTGGGGATGGTGTCAGGAGACGATGAAACAGATGCAAATCCACTTGAGTTCAGGAGTGAATGTATTACCAACATCTGAGGTCTGAAGGTTGCTGACATACAATTTATGTGCCTGGCAGTAAATGAGTGTCAGCTGAGGGCAGTGTCTGTGCTGTGCACGCTGTCAGCATCATCAGCACGTGGCTATTCCCCTGCGCTAACCTTACCAGGCAGGAACTAACTAAGCAATCTTCCCTCGTCCGGGTTAATGCTGTGCGTGTAGCCATCCCACCCTCAGGTCTACAGCTCAGCTCTGCAGAACTGCCAAACAGTTCAACAGCTAAAACTGTTATCTGAAATGAATTAATTATTTAGAGCCAGCTACTAAAGTGCAGCCGTTATCTTGGCGTAGTGTCGATAATTCTATTTACAATTCCGCAGTCTATTTCAGAAGGACGACTGAGAACTATAGAGAGATAAAAATATCTGTCCTAATGCAGCTACTTTTATCAAAGGTGATTTCCTTTTAGCCTGAGGCAAGATAACTTTCACTCTAACTGACTTCAAAGAGAAATATATTATTCAAAATATGTTTTAAACTGTTAACATGAAATCCTTACACATTAAACCATTAATATAAGACTGGTCAGGAAAATGTCTAATTCTACTCCTAATAATGTCTGGCTTTAATTAGACCCTGAAGAGTAAAGGATTTAAATTCAAATCTGGCCAACGTTAATTATAGAGTTCTTAATAGTGTAGCATGTCTTTTTCTCTAAGTGTGCAGGATCTGCCCTGGGCTAAATAAAAAGGAAATTAACTTCTGAAGGCAGAGGTCCAGTTATCCTGAGGTGTTATATGTACTCGTTTGTGCTATAGCTTATGTAATAAACCCTCTACCAAGATTCAAAGAGGCAAGGTAGACTCCTGGTCTATTCTCTCTTTCTGATGGTGTGGAAAGACCTGTCCCCCGTACCCTGGACAGACCCAGAGCCTGTGCAGAGGGAGGTGCTCCCCGAATCACTTCTGTGGACTCTCCTCAATCCTGGTCAGGCAGTCACTGCCTTGTCCCTGCCAGGCTGAAGTATCGCTGTGCCAGTTTCCTGGACAGTAAAAGAAGGAATTGTGGGGAGCTTAGCATGAAAACAAATACCCAACACCTGCCAGATGCTCCCCAGAACCATCCTGAGATGCATTTCTCTATCAATCAACCAACCAGTCAGCCAGCTGATCAGTGGATCAGGTCTTTAATTTTTTATTAATTAGACATAGTAATGGACTTCATTATGACCTTTCCAAACATGTACATTATCATTTTGTCACCTTCGCGCCCGCGGCCTTCTCTTGTCCTCCCTGACCTGATGGCCCTCTTCTGCTTTCCTGTCTTGTACGTGTGTGACCAGGTGAGTTTCCTTAGGATTTCTTACATGAGGATTGTAAAAGCATTTGCTTTCATGGTCCTTTTGTAACAGCTGAGTCCAAGGGGCTCGCCCTGCAGGGGATCACCATCCCTCAGTCACTCTTGTTATCATTGGGGGAGGGGTGTTTATTTTATTTGTTTGTTTGTTCGTTGTTGCTGATAAGACAGGGTCTCCCTGTTGCCCCGGCTGGCCTGGAACTTGCTTTGTAGATCAAGTTAACCTCAATCTCACAGAGATCCGCCTGCCTCTGCCTCCCCAACGCCACAATGCACAATCCCACCTTGGTCAGTCTTAAATAGCTCAGTCCTCTGATGGAAAGAACTGGAATTCCTGCTTCCTTTACCTCACGACCTTGTTCTGAAAGCCAAATAAATTAAGCTATAGAGAGAATGCCCAGGAAAGTTTAAAATACTAAACACACAGAGGTAGCTGATTGTTGAGCTCACTCTATGTCATTGACATATTCTTGTAACTTCTTCAAAAAAGGGTCTTAAAATAATTTCAAAATTTCAAAAAAAACCTATTATAAAATGAACTTTAACTATCAAGTGAACATTATCAGCTCTAATTTTGATAAAGATTTAAGTAATTTCAAAGTTATTGTAACGTAAAGGACAAACATGTTTTATTCATTTGGTATTTCATTCCTTTACTTCTTCTTCATTTTAATTTTAAGGAATCAATCACTAATTCCCAGAAGTAAAAAATAAACAAGTCAGAGTCCTTTGGTTTTAGAACGACAAAGTAGGAAAATCCTGTCGTGGATTCTGTTACAGCAGACGCTCCTCCCAGGCACAACACGGTGCTCTTGTGACCTTCCAAATCCATATTCTGAGGGGTGAAAAGAGAAACCGAGGAGAGGATAGGAGACGCATTATAATCTTCCTCTCAGCACTCAGGCTCAGCCCTGAACCTGGAAGCCTGAGGAATCTGAAGGAATCCATTGGCATCAAATCAACACAAGAGGCCTGAAGGCGGAGCCTCTGGGGAGTTCACCTAGGAGAAGCAGGGTTTTGGACCTCCTCACCAATCCCAGAGGCAGACATCGATGTCAACAATCCCGAAGCAGTGAAGGCCACAGGCCCTGCTCCGAGGGACAGCTCCCATCAGGAGCCAAAACAGTCAGTCTGGGGACAATATTACTTTGCTGCAAGGTGAGTGCTGAGAGGATGTAGTTAATCCCGCAAGGGAGAGGGCTGCAGGAGCTTCTCCAAGCAGCCCAAGGTACGTTAAGAAGAAAGGACAGTGTAAGAGAAAGAGTACATGAAATCACCTCAAACCGAAGCAAGAATAAGAAAGGATGGGTGTGGGCACCCTTCCACAGGGGAGCCCTCTGGGTGGGTGTAGGCACCCCTCCACAGGCCTCACCCTCTGCAGGGAAAACCTCTACTGAAGACTCCTGGGAAGGTTTGCACAGTTAAATAATGGCTGAGACTCGTGTACAGGAAGCATGATTAGAACACAGTTACAGTCCAATGACAACGTGTGTATAGCAATGCCATTGCGAAATTTATTGCATTCATGCTAATTAAAACGCAATTTTAGCTGGGAGTGGTGGTGCATGCCTTTAATCCCAGCACTTGGGAAGCAGAGGCAGGCAAAGCTCTGTGAGATGGAGGTCAGCCTGGTCTACATAGCAAGTTTCAGGTCAGCTGAGGCTACAGGGAGACCCTGTCTCAAAATACGGAGTGGAGTCCTTGGGAATTCAGCATTTGCCTATACAGCAGAACTTCCTTGCCAAAGATTCGGAGTCCCCAGAAGAATGATGGTCTGAATTTCAAACCGGCTTTTCTTCCCTTTGCGTCCCTCTGGAGGACAATTAGGGTGATAACATATGTGATTTTGCTACATGTTACTAATGTCTGCGACCCCAACCAGCAGAACAGTCATGGGAGAAACATTTCTCAGCTCCTTCCTTGGCACAACAACTTCCCTTTTGCGCTTGTGACTGTGAGCCCAACATCTGGACCCACACTGACTAGAATCCCAGCACTAACGCGTTGGTGGTCACCAACAGATCATCCAAGACTTGGTTCTCACGGCGACATCTTCCCTCACGACCGTTATTCCAGGAAGGAACCTTAGCCTTGTTCATAAGCTTTTTGGAAAGAGTTCATAATTTTTTTCTAGCCAATAGATTCCAAGACGGATGTCACAAGCCAAGAATATGTAAGACAATTCATGCATATTTATTTCTACCACAAAAGGGAATAAGAAAAGGGCGGGGGTATAGTTCAGTTAGGACAGCGTCCGCCATGGGATCCTGAGGGTCTGAGTTCAGATCCCCAGCACCCATTAAAAAAGCTGACTACGATGGTCTATGCCTAAAACCCTAGAGCTTAGTGGAGAGTCAGAGACAGGAGGATCCCTGGAGCTCACTGGCCAGTCAGCCTCACTGAATCAGTGAGGCTCAGTGAGAAACTGTCCCCCGAAATACAGGAGGAGAGTCATCCAAGAAAGACACCCAGCATCAGTCTCTGGTCTCCACATGTACGCATGCACCAATTACTGCAATTAACACATGTACGCATGCACCAATTACTGCAATTAACACATGTACGCATGCACCAATTAACAAGTAAGTTCCGTGCTTACTATACACATTGGCATTAAAAGTTGGCCCACTCATCGTAAAATGGCTCAGTGCGGCTGAGGGCAGCCTCGGTGATGTAGAAGGCTGGCAGTGCAGTGCCCAAGACACACACAGCACACACGGATGGCACCATAAAGCACAGCATCTGGAGCTAGCCTGGTGCTGGGATGGAAATTCGAGAGCACTCCAAATGCTCACACTCTTACCAAGAAGCACCGAGGAGAGTGCTTGGAATTAAAGATGAGTGGTGGCTTTAAAAGGGCTGCTATTGCTGGGAGGAGTGATCTGGGCATCTAATTCCAGCACTCAGGGCTGGAGGCCAGCCTGGGCTATATAGTAAGACCCTGTCTCTAAACCATCCAAAAAAGGAGATAAGGAAGGAAGGAAGGGAGGGAGGGAGGGAGGGGAAAAATTCTCAAATGATTTCTAATTTGGCGACCTTTACTGAGATAAATGTTTGGGAGTGAGGTTTTATCCAGCAGATTTTTAAAAATAAAATGATAAATTTAATGATGATGATGATGTTGATGGGAAAACAGGATTTTCTGCCATAGATAAACAATGAAATAAAACGTTTTGGTTGTTAAAATGATAATAGTTGCATTTTCATCTCTTCCCAGTTCCTTTGTATTTTATTGTTTAATGAATATAATAATGTATATAAAGGTATTCTGTATCTTTGCATTATATGATAATTATATACAAATGTCACATTTCATACCTAATATACATTTTATATCTTTATATTGTATGAACAGAAATTCTTTCTTAAATTTATTTTTATTTTACATGGATGGTTTGGTATGCATGTATGTTAAGTGCACCCATGTATGCAGTGTCCACAGAGGCCAGCAGAGGGAGTTGGGTCTCCTGAGACTGCCATGTGGGTGATGGGAACCAAACCCAGGTCTTACAGCCCATGCTCTTTACTGCTGAACACATGAACAGAAATTCTAAGAAGTGCATTGATGCTACTGCCCAACAGTTCTTACTAGCAGAAATGCATGGCCCACACACTCTGGAATAGAGGCAGTGATCTTTGTGTATCTAGTAATTTCTTACTGATGGCTACCAGAAGAAGTCAAACGTGGGGTCACACTCTGGTTCAACTACTGTAATGTCGTGGTTATGCTTGACGGTTGACTTCCTTGGGTTGAAACACACTAAAAGCTGCATAAATCCCACCTTTGGTGTTTTCTGTGAAGGCATGTCCAGAGGGCTGACTGAAGGGAAGGAGGAAACCACCATCCACAGTGTGGGGCTCAATGGAGTAAAAGGGACAGAAGGAGAAAGCAACAGGCCTCAGATGATTGCTCTGAAAATGTTATATACAGCAACGGCAGAAGAGAACGTAAGACTATGTGCTGAGGTCGAATGGGCAATGTCCCACAGGCTCATGTCTGAACACTGGGTTACCCAGGTGGTGCTGGTTCCTGGGTCTGGGCCCGTAAGGAGGAGGAGCCTCACTGCAGGAAGTGGGTGACTGGGGCAGGGCTTGAGGTTTGATAGCCCCAGCCCACTTCCTGTTTGCTTCCTGACCAGTCGCTCACTCTCCAGCCTCAGTGCTTTCTTCACCACAATGGACTGTATCCCCTTTCATTGTAAGCCTAAATAATCCTTCCTCCCGTAAGTTGTTTCAGCAGTGAGAAGAGTGACTAATGCATGTTGTAAGTACGAGAAGCATCATGTCAAAGGTCAATATAAGTAAAAACAGTAAGGGGTTAATAGGTACTCTGTAACTTGTTCTCAGAAGTCAGTAAGAAAAAAAAGTCAAGAAAAAAGATGATTTGACAAAGAATATAACAATTCCAATAAACACTGAAGAAAATGTTCTAACTTACTAGCAAAAACAAGGTTCTAGTAAGGACAAAAATGCCTTCCAATTAAAACCTGACTTTATTAAAACAAAGTGCCTTGTTTGGATTCCAGTGCAAAGGTCTGATGACATTCATGAGAAACTGACATTCACACATTTTTAGTAGAAACTGACATTTTCAATTACTCAACTGAAAAGTTTTGAAAACTCATGTGCTCAGCTCACATCAGGGAAGTTTGAGAAGGACATGACACTCTGTTGGAGTATAAAGTGATTTGGTTCTTCTAAAGTTTGGTTTAAATGTCAGTAGCTTGAAAAATATTTATATTGGGGCTGGGTGGTAGCTGAGCAATGCTGGGGCCCTGGGTTTGATCCTCAGCACTGAAAACGACGCTTCTATTTTTTAACAAGTATCAAAGCAGCTCACTTCCAGGAAGGGTTCTCTGCATCCCTCTGAGGTGTTATGCTTATTCTATAACACAAGATATAAAGAACAACCAAAAATAGTTCCACATACTCATGTCCAATAAAGCACAATTAGCTCATGCTAACAATAAAATATAAAGTAGTATAAATACATTGGTAACCTTGGCTTGAAAAGTTTCTCCTGAAACAGAAGAAAATCCAACCCAGGATCCAGGACAGAGATGAAGAAATACCGACATCCGACACCCAGCACTCCCGCCTCCTCAGAACCCATCACATGCGCGCCCCAAGAGCTCACAGAAAGTACGTGATACTTCTATTTGTCGAGAGCATTTAGACTATCAAGGCACACCTTTAGAGGTTCCACTTAGTTTAAGACATCAAAACAAAGAAGAATTGTAGCAGAGGAGAGTATTGTGATTTCCAGAATTAGGTTTGAGTAACCTGTCTTTCTTACACAGTATGAAGTTGTATTTAAAAATGAGCTGTTTACACTAAAAATTTACAGACTGGCTTGGGGGTTCTGTTATTCTTATTCTCTTGTTCTTCTGGTTGGACTTCAGTTGAACTGGCTTTTCAACATCGTGTTTGGACAGCTCCTCTGGTGCCAGGACCATGTGCAGGGAGCTCTCATTGAGGGTGGTATTAGTTCAGCTCTAGCAAACCTGGCTGGGACACCACAGGAAATGTACAGTCATAACTAGGAATCAGATAATTAACAGGAATAAGCCTTAAGTGTCTGGGAACTTTGGACTTCCAAACCCTCTGCAAATAGGAACTTTTCACCTGTTCTTAAAGCACGATGCCAAGAATCCATTGATCAATAAAGACCCACCCCTCTCCCCAGCCAGAAAGCATCTTTCAAGATCCAGTGAAGTCTTCCAGACAAAGTCCTCATTTTCTATTTTAGCAGAGAGTTAAATTTACTGTCCTCTGCTCCAATAAAAGTTAAGTTGTTTTGATCTGATAATTGTAAGATGTACACTACATATCTTAATTTGTAGGTTTTTAATATTAAAGCTCAAGGCTGTTCAGATATAACAGGGTGCTGAAATTAGTACAAAATGCTGGAATTCAAATTAACCAGTAAATATATTTTAATATATATCAGCAGGACTCTAGAGGATTCCATTAATGTTGAAAAATAGAAAGGATTTAGGTTAATTTGGTAAGAAGGCAGGTCAGAACGTTTACAACAGTGGGATAGAATTGTATAGAGATGCAGAATTTTTCAAGAGAGCAGAATTTTTTCAAAAACGCTGACTCTGGCTGTCACAGCCCTGCCTTGGCTAAATCCAGTGGAGAGATAGGAGGACTTTCTAATTTGCTTTCCCTCTATTTTAATAATAGCTGTGCATAAGTAATTTATGAAAGGCCAACCAGGCAGTGGGCAACAGAAAATTAAACTCATTTTATCTGAAAGCAGGTGGATTTCTATATATCATTAGCATGCATAGAATTCCCACAATGTTATTTCTCATACTGATGGAATGTAACCAAATAATATATGAGTTTTTTGCTTATGCACGAGTGAAATTTTTAGATAAAAGTGCCAGCCCCAATGGCAATTTTCTGCAAAACGAAAACTAATTCTGCGAAGCTTCTTATTACTGGAAAGACTCATTTGGCTTGCATTAGAGACTGACATAAGTGACTTTAGGATTTTACTAACAGATTAGATGAGATGTGCCACACACTGTAATGTCATTAGAGAATGGAACAGCTCTGGAGCGCTTGGGGCACTTATTAAGGGGACCAGCGCAAGTAAATTGTTTTTCTTTATGACATAGGCTTTTGAATCTTCCCCCCTCTGGTTAAAATACTCTATTTTCATGGGTATTTTTTCGAGCATTTAAAACAACCTTTATTTTATACTCCCCCCAAATTGCATGCAAATTACATTTTGCATGATTCAGCTGTTGCTAAATGCATTATCTGTGCCTTATTCCGTATCACCCAGGCAGTGGGTAGGGATATATCAAAACAGCTTTTACAATACTCAGGTTAGAATTTTCCTAACAGAATATTACCCTAACTCACATCACAGACTGATCTACATGATGCTGAGGAACTTTTCCTGTTAGTACCCTTCTCTAACTTTTGTTTGTGTAGACTCTCAACTTCCAACATAATCTTAAAGTCAGCTTGTTAACGATGCCAGTTAACTCTGAATACTTTTATTGTTCTGTTTAAATGTCATCCTAAATACTCACCTAACTATATGAAATAGTTCTTTCTTTTGGTCTGATGACTCTTCCTTATCTGGAATTCTCTATCAAGCGAAATATTTCCCGCTAAGGAAGACAAAAACTAGAGCCAAAAAGAGAATGCTTAGCGCCGTCTAAGGAAAACTGGGCATGTTGGGGTCACTTTATGCCCAGTATTTGCCCTTTTCTGGGTTACCAGATACAGGCTTTACTTCTTCCTGGGTGTGGAGACTCTTGCTTCCTTCTTCTTTTCCCCAATAGTCCTTTCCGCTTTGTTACCACAAGGGACAAATGAGAGGACAGGGACTGAGTGGAGAAGAGCCGCAGACTCCAACTTTGACACTCAAATGCCCTCTAGACTTTAGGCAAATGACTTCCCTTCCTGCCTTTGAGTTCCAATTCACCTATAAAGTGGGATGAGAGAGCCCCAACCACAAAGACTCTCTGTGAAAGCCCATAGGCACTCTACCAGACCAGTGGCCCAGGAACCACTGGGGTGCTGGCAGGTTAGAGGTCACTTCAGACCAGTTCTGGCAGACTGCCTGGATTCCTAAGAAAAGCTTTAGAAAGAGGCCTTACTGGGCATGGTTGTGCACACCTGAGTCCCAGCACTCAGGAGGCAGAGGCAGGTGGATCCCTGTGAGACCAGGGCCAGCCTGGTCTTCATAAGCTAGTTCCAGGCCAGCTGAGAAACAGAGAGACCCATCTCTAAATCAGTAAATAAGTAGAAAGAAAAGGGAAGAAAGGGCCCATGAACATGACCCTCAGATCTTCCTTGAGGTGTCCCAGGCTAGAACCTTTAGCCTGCTATGTAGTCACATCTGGCTCGAACTCTTTGAAGACACAGGCTTTTTCTTCTAAAGTCTGCAATGTCAATAGCCGGAACACAGTCCAATGCACAGAAGCCACTGAAACGCATGTGTAGGCTTCTGTGAACTTCAGAACAGAAACACAACAAAACAAACAAAACCCAGCACGAACCAGGACACTTTGAAGTCAACTGAGAAGTGATTGAATTTCCAGTGTTTATTAAAAGTCCCTTACCTTAAAGAATATAAGTCTGTTTTCTTATCACAAGAATCCTATTTCTGAGGATATACAACTACCAAGTTATTTCAGTCACCCTTAAAATAAATGTGTTCTACATAGTCAAATTTTGGATGCAAAAGCATTAAAATTCTTTGAAATTAGTTTTACAGAAATATTTATATACATAGAGACAGAGCGAGAGAGAGAGCTCAAATGTCCGCTGACAATGCATTTCCTTGTGATATGATGTAGGCCTGTAAACCAGGCCGTTGGAGGTCTTACACAGCCTGGTTACAGTGGGCCAGAATTTAACAGGCAGGCAGAAGCAGGAGCAGGTAATCAAGAAAAGCTGCTTACCAAAGGGTCCCTGATCTTCCCTGTGAAGATGGAGAGAGAGGGTCTAGAGAAGGGAGTCGTTACCCCCCAGAACTAATCTCATAAGGAAGCAGAGTAAGAGACCCAGATGTGTTCCAAGGTGCCAGACGAGACCTCAACTCACATATCCTCACCCTGCAAAACTCGTCTCTAATATTCTTATTTACCTCTCATTCTAGCATTAAGAAATAACTCACTACAGTGAGTATATGATACTTGTGGGTGTGGCCTATCTAGATCTTCAAACAACGTAACTGACTTGTGTTACTTGAAGAAAGGCAAGTCCGGATGGGATTGGAGATGAGAGGTAAGCCCAGGTAGCATGAAAAATGGCCTGCAGGTCCCCACCTGCTGGAGGCTGCACTCAGTCTGTGTTCCTGCTCGATCTGCAGAGGGGCACATATTGCACAGAAGCTCTTCTGGATGTGAGTCATGTGTGGGTAGTGAGGGTGGTCCTCCAGCTGTGTAACAACCTGGCCAAACTAAGGTGCAGAAGGGCCTGAGGCTGAGGAGGATTCCTGAGTGTGAGCTTCGAGCCCCCTGACTGAGCTGCTATAGGAGAAGCAGGTGTATCCTGTAGAAGTAGACGGGTCCATCTCAACCTACTACACTGGTTGCTTTAAATATGTAGTTTACAGAGTTTTACCACATGTCCCACTTAACAGAAGGTCAAATATGGTCTCTAGGAGAAACTTAGCAACGTTTAATGGCCATTGTGAAATAGCACATATCGAATTTGCTTCTCTGTTGCTATGATAAAACCCTGACTGAAGTCAAGTTGGAAAGAAAAGGGTTTATTTGGCTTACTGGTTAGAGTCCATCATCAAGGGAAGCCATGGCAGGAACTCAAGGCAGGCAACTGGAGGCGGGAGCTGAAGCAGACAGAGACCACAGATGAATGCAGCGTACTGACTTGCTTCCTCTCTTGAACAGCCCAGGCCCACCTGTCTAGGTTTGGCCCCACCCATAGCTGGTTAGGTCCTCCTACATTGATTAGCAATTAAGAAAATGCCCCACAGACATTCCCACGGGCTAATCCAGTGGAGGAATTTCTTCAGGTAAGACGTCCTCTTCACAGGTGTGTCAGGTTGACAAGATTAGCCATTCCAAGTCTACCAGTTGCGGACTAGAACACATCCCAGTTTAACTGCGCTCTCTCCTCTGCTGTTTGACCCCAAAAATGTGTAAGGTTAGTGATACTGATGATCTTAATCCAACCTCTTGGAAAATCCCGAGTAAGGCAGTAAATGCTGAAAAGAAATGTAATTCAAGTTAGCTGATGGGTCCCACACAATGCAGTATCATGCCTGCCCCTTTCATGCAGGCCCACGCCTCTGGTGATCACAAAACGTGATCAGGAGTATTTGCCACCTTTACCTGTCCCAGAACACCCAGGGGAGTGTCCCCGAGGGTGTTCAGAAGCATAGTAGTTCATGGCAAGTTTTGAGCCGATAACCACACTCCTTGTTAATGAACTCCCCCCCACCGCCTTATTAATACCTAAATTGGCTTCATCCTTTTAAAATGCAGATCCTGCAGCTGTTTGGTGTGTTTCATATCTCATTGTGTGTCTTATTTCATCTGCCCTTCCTTTTCTTAGCGTAACACCCTGGTAGCCCAGATAGAATCAGTGTGTGTTCCATCCATTCCACAACATTCTGTTCCTTAATCTCTCTCCATGCTTTCAGCATAAAATTCAAAATCTCAAGCCCTTTAATACTCGAACAATTTTAGCTCAAACTGAGGAAAGCGTAGAATTATTATACCGAGGCTCCTCTCTCTCTCTCTCTCTCTCTCTCTCTCTCTCTCTCTCTCTCTCTCTCTCTCTCCCTCTCTCTCCCTCTCTCTCTCCTAATTTGGGGAGGAGCCTAATGATTGATCTTTAAAAGTTTCTTAGGAATATTATGAAAATGGGTTATTTTAGGAAAATTCATCATGGACTTATTTGGAAGAAACAATTTCATCCTTTTAAAGTCAGGCGGTGAAGAGAGGAGATATTTCTCTCAAAGTGCGAGTGTGGCAAGGGCTTTTCACATCGATTCGTTGCCTGTAGAAAAAACAACTTAAGCTGATTTTTGTTGTTGATAGAGTTAAGTGTAAAACGTTCCACCCAAATAGGTAGTGACATTTTTGTGTCCGTAAATGTGCGTGTAAGCCCAATTACGCATTTGTTTGTCATTTAAACGTTGTCGCCATTATTGGAACAGAACTGTCAGCACTAATTCTTGCTGTCACATTTTCCAAAAGTGAAAACAAGGCTTTTAAGCAAAATGCTAAGGTTTTCACTGTGTATTACTAATTCTCTGCATGGCCTCAGCAGAACACCTTTGGCAAAATAGCTAAACAAAAGCCTACCAGGGTTCTGGTTTCTAATCTGGTTAAGAAATACATTATAGGATTTTTTTCTTTTAACTTTACAGTTAATGGAAAAGTTTTTCCCTCCCTGAAACTCAGCAGAGTTCAAGAAAGCTTCTCTGACTGCCACAATCTCCATCTAATTGAGGGACCATGAGCAGACCTTGAAAACAGTGCCATTAGTCACGCAGCTAAACGAACTACCTTTGATGGTACCAGCCAACCAGTCAGCGCCTTCTCCAGTTGATCTTTATGGGAATAGCAATCCATTAATAACTGAGGCAGTGATCTTTCATGCCTGCCCCTTTCATGCAGGCCCACGCCTCTGGTGATCTCTTCGGGGAGCTATTAGCTACTCCAGTGTGCTTCAGAGAGGGCACTCTGCCTGTTGCAATGTTTATTTCCACTTCCAGGAGGCTTTCCACCTCCTCTCTCACAGAGCAGCCTTGTAGAAATTAAAATCATTCTCCCTCTGACTCCAGCAGGAATGTAGGGGTAAAAAAAAGGGGGGGGGGTAGATGGACAGGAGGTTAAATGAGTTAGGAAAACCACCTTTTCTCCCACACCTAACTTGGAATTTCAGTTATCAAAGAACTCAATTATAATATCTGGTGTCCTTAAAAAAAGTAGATTTATGTGTGTCTAAACAGTCCAGACTAAATACAAATGAAGCTTTATGGCATTTTCTTGACTGACCCTGATATCTCTCTCTCTCTCTCTCTCTCTCTCTCTCTCTCTCTCTCTCTCTCTCTCTGCCTCTCACAATGCCAGGAGTGCCACATGTGTGGGTCTGGACACAGTTTGTCTCCTTACAGCCAGTGCCTTGTGCTGTGAGGGTGCTCAGCTGATGTTTTATGACTAAACTCTCTGACACAAGGGGACAAACTGGAGGCAAAATCATGCAGGATACTGCTAACTCCCTTGGGTAGGCACAGGAGTAGCCTCGTCACTGTCAACACAGCAGAGGGATCACTAGCGTTTCATGTTGACTCTGCTTTCTACTTACCAATTTGAGTACACAGGATCTTGTTATATCTTCACAGAAGGGTTTAAATAAACTACTACAAACAATTGTCAAATCAAGTGGGAACTTGGTGAACACTTCTCAACCAAACTGCACATTATACATCATACGTTAGACTCTTTATCTCTGACCCTTAACCCTAAACAAATAGCTAGCTGGCTAACTGGCTGAGTTATAAAAAGAAAGAAGAAAAGTAACTGCCCTCAAACACATGAAGTGTTTGCACACCAGTCTCTCCAGACCGGCGGCACACCTAATGTGCCAAATAAACAGCCACCCAGAGGCAAAATCCTAACTGGCTATTGGTTTGGATGAAAGGGTGAAAGCTGAAGCTCTGACAGGATCTCCTGTCCAGGACCTTATTTTCCATGTGACCTTCACTGGGTCCAAACTAGATATTACTTTGAGGAAGAAAGGATGATGTGAAGAATGCAGCATTCAAAGGGACACACAGGACCAGGAAGTAGCTCAGCATGGAGACAGCCTTGCTGAACAAGACGAGTTTGAATCCCCAGGATGGGGTGGTGCAAATCTGTAATTCCAGCGGGTTGAGCCACGTGCGTGTTGGGGCTGCAGCTTGGAGGGCACAAAATAATGTTTAATCACTTATCTCTTCTGGGAGTTATGTTCTTATCTCATCCCCCCAAAAGAATGAATGATGGCCCTTGAAAATGGTTCCTTTGAGTCCCATGCCAAAGAAACGTTCCAGGTCCCCTTCCCAGGAGTGTCTGATCCCCTGGTTGTGCCACATTGATACAGAAATAATAACAACAAGGGGATAACTCAATAGGCTCAAGAACTATACTGAGCACTGTATCATTTTTAAAATTTCTGCCAAAGTCCTTCATGTGACAGCCGTTATCCCTAATTTATATTGGGAAAATGAAAAAGCCCAGAGGTGCGCTCACCCAGGTGCAAGGCTCCCTAGAACCCACATGTGCAAACATTAGACTTCAAACTCTTTTCTGGTAATTATAATAAATTCTTCTTGTGAATTTGGTCTTTGGAAAGTGAGGTTTCCTTGAACTCTTGACTCTTCACATGTTTACGCTGCATCATCAGCTTAAACTTCAAAGTAGACTGAGAACAAAAGATGCTTAAAGACTAACTTCAAAACTCCAACCCATAGTGATGCTTTACAGTTTTTTTTCACCAAAAATAAGCTTTGTATTTATTATAAAACTGCTCTTTCAAGCTACAAGTATAGGATTTGACCCTGTCTTCATGACCAAGGTTTCTATAATTCCAAGTCAGAATTATGAAAGAAAATTATTAGACAATGGTTGATAATATTGAATAAAAGCGCCATATTTATGGGAGATGTTTTTTGAGTGACTTACTGAGGTGTCTATTCACTGGGAGGAAGCTTTTGAAAAGACAAGTCTGTGAAGAAGGCATCCTACCGCGCACGGAACAAAGCCCATTAATGACAACGGTGTGGACAGTCAAGGAATTATTAAAAGAACCTTTCACTCTGGAGGAAAATTAATTTGCCCAGAATTTAGTGCAATTGTTGGAAGAGGAAAATCAAGAGACAAGGCAGCAGACCCGCATTGAAAGTTTTGCCCAAAGCTGGAGCTGATGAAGGTGTCCGTGCCCTTCTTTCTAGATGCTTCGTGGGGGGGCTGGGGCGGCAGCTCTTAACATCTTGGTGATTTAACCAAAATGTTGGGTTTGTAGATTTTTGATTTCTGCTTTATCTTTCTATATTTAACACTCTCCATTTCCTCGGTCTTAGGGAAAATGTTTATTTCATCCAATCTCTTGTTTTCTTTTTAAATATATTTAAGCAGTGCAGCATTCTTAAGGGACACTGGCTTTAAGCCAGAGGTCACCAGCCGCGGTTTTCACACCTAGAAGCATTTTTGCCCAAAGAATTAGCTTTGTGGTTTCAGTTTCTCAAGTGTTCTGCTCTCCCCAAACTACCCAATAAACCAGCAAAGCACACTGCTAGGGAGGGTGGGGCAGACGCATCTTCTGACTTCAGGTTCCAGTCTTCCCTACTCAGAAGCTCCCGTTTTCTTTGTCAGTCTATAGTTACATTTGAAAACGCAGTGTCTACTGACCAGAAAGGAGACAGACATAAAGGGAAAAGAAAACCTGCCTCCTCCTTAGTTTCATAATCCCCGAGTGTCTGACCCGTCAGGTGCGACCTGTGCTTCTCTCTGAAGGACACATTGATTTCATGAAACTCTGGGCCTGACAGCCAGCCTGGCCAACAACAAAGGCCATGTGCCCACGACAAGGCTAGATGAGCTTCCAGGAAGCCTCCTAAAAGGATCCATGGGGACGATGCGAGCCCAGGACACCCCTGTTCACGGTAGGCCAGGCACTGGCCTCTGCATCCTGCAGGGAACTGCCACTCCATGTGGGGAGACTGAGCACCCTGTTGTGGGGATTCATCCTCAGTTCTTCATTTCATAAAGGACCAGTCCCCTCATCACACGCCAGCTCCCTGCTTCCAGCAGAGGCTGCTTCTTCAGAGTCTCTCCTTCACGCTTCCAAGTCCTAACCTTTCAGGCTCTGCGCTTTCATGACACCTGAAGTCTTCCTGACACCCCCAGCCACCCAGACCAGACATGCCCCCCAGACACTGCCTGCAGTGCGTGTGACTTACTGAGCATCACTGGGAGGCCCCCACCTCTTCGAGGCAGGGCCTTGAGATTTCCACGTGACCTCTGTTGGCCACAGTGGAAACCATGACAGCAGATGTTATCAGGGAGGCGGGGATGGCAGAACGTTGCTCCTTCCACGCAGCAGCACTTGACTTTCAGGATTCGAATCCACTTTGTGACCTCAGGACTCTAGAACGCCTGTACCTCTCTGGTTTCCTCAACTCTGTGAGCTTCCTCCTCCAGCTCCCCTCCAGAGCTGCAATGTGTGACACACACCTGTTCCTATCCCCTCTCCTACAAATTGCCAATCTCTTCTTCGTCGCTCAGGTCACTTTGTTCCATGATGGTTGATCTTGGTTGTCGGCTTGACAGAACCTCTGCACTCATGAACCCACAGGGAAGAGGGACCCTCACTTGGGAAGTTTCCTCCATTAGACTGGCCTGAGGGCGTGTCTGTGGGGCATTTTCTCTGCTAACCGACGTGGGAGGGGGGCTGTGCCATCCCTGGACAGGTGGGCCTGGGTCTTAGAAGAAGAGTAGTTGAGCACGCCAGTAAGCTGCATGGTCTCTGTTTCAGCTCCTGCCTCCAGGTTCCTGCCTTGAGTTCCTGTCTTGGTCGGACTGAAAACTGTAAGCTGAATAAGCCCTTTCCTCCTTGAGCTGGTTTTGGTCAGTGTTTTTTCACAACAACAGTCAGCAAACCAGGACAGAAGATATCACTGAAGACACCACACACTGGTCATAGGACAGGGAGAAATTAAGCTGGTTCTAACCAGAAACCGCTCCCCACCGCTTTGTTTTTGTAGTGCTACGTTGCCTGCTGGGGGAGAAGTCATTAGTAGTTTTACCCAACCATGAACCCTGGCCACTGCAGCAATGGCGGCTGTGGGAAGACACGCTCATGATGCAGGTGTTGGGGGAGCAACGGCTTTCTGCTTGGATTTAGACCTGATCCACAGGAAATAAACAGCTGGTACTGTGGATCTGGCTAAGAATCCATGGTTGGGGTGCTCACAGGCCCCAAGGTCTAGCCTACGACTATTATTCTGCTAAATATACATGGAACCAAACCTCTAGGTCAGCTGTCTTACTAGTGCACATATTAGTGCACTGGCTCGAGTGAGACCTGTGGGTTAGCTCTCAGACCTCACGAGAAAGGTTTCTTTGGGCAGTGATTGGTTAACACTGAAATTCACAATTAGCGCAGAGAGTAAGTGCTCAGCCACAAAGGGGACGTCTGTAACAACACCGCGCAACCCCCAGCACAGGCACCATCCAGGACGAGGGAGCAGAAAGTTTGTTAGATCCAGAGTCTGGAGAGGACTGGAACAGAACATCTTCCGGACTTGGCAGGACCACTGCCCTCATGAACCCACAGCTGCTGTGGTCACCTGCACAGGATCTGCACAAGAGCAAGACAGCCGATGCCAACAGGAAGGGCTCGTGACTCCACTCCCCTAACACAGGACCTACGGACAGCTGATGGCATCCGGGGCACAGAGAGTTCTGTTAGGGTGTGACCCCTGGTCAGTCCATCACGATCCTGTGGATGGCCCACGGTCACGAGCATACAGACAGCACAAATTGGGCTCGGTGGGTCATTTTAACAAAAGGGCGTGAAGTTAGGCGTTGGCGGGTTGGCAAGGTGCCATGGGTCTGGTAGGCGCTGGAAAGACAAGGGGGTGCGTATGATAAAACTGCACCGCATGACACTCTAAAGAATAAAAATAGTTTTTAAATGAGAACTAAGAGGTCCCATAGCTTGTCAGAGTTATTGTTAGTAAATGGTGACACCCTTGGTTCTTAGGGCATTAGAGCTTCTCCATATCCTATGTCTCCAGGTCAGTATTTATCAAAGTCTGACCCTAAAATGCTTATGAAAAAATCTTATTCCTGTACCTGAGCCAAACGCACTAAATCAGAGTTTGGGGGATTGACACAGGAAATCTTTGGCTACTACACACGTAAAACTTAACCATACGATATTACCAGCCTGTCGCGAGCCGCGGCAGAGAAGTTCCGGTGTTCGCAGATGACTCCGGTCCCCAGCCGGCCGGGACAGAGCCAAGGGAAGGGCCGGTGCGGGGTCTGCCCGGAGTGGGGGACTGGTGGGCGACTCGCCTCTCGGTCTTTCCCCCAGAGTAAACCAGATGTAGCCCGGGTCGGTGTCAAGCAGGAAACTGTTATTGAAACTAGTGCACACAATATAAAGGCAAAACCCACAGCCATTAGTATACGGCTGCCAACCCCTCCTCCAATCATTTTAAAGGTCAGTCCGCTCAAGCTTTCACTTTACATAGAGGTTATAGTTGTCCACGCGCTGTCCACGAGGGAGGAAGTAATTTTCCTCCAATGGCATTTGTGCCCCTAATTCACCTAATTACCATGTTAGGTATGTTTCCTCTGGTCGGCCTTCGTTTCATTTCCTCTCAGTGCCATTTTGTACTGGCCATGCGGTGCCGGCTGGTCGTCGGGATTTCTTAGGGCCCTACACCGGATCTAGATGAATTTCTCTACTGTGTCATATGCCACCATCAATGAATCAGTCTAGCAACATGTGACAATGTTGACTCAGGCTGCTGCACTCTGAATTCCAGTACAATAACAACTTCTGTTTCACTTTCATATGCTACTGGATATTGTCCCCAGGCAAGGGAACTCCCCATACCATGAAGATGAACCCATAGTGAATACAGCTTTTGTTGACAGTGGGTAGAACCCACCACTTCTAGTGGCTAGCCCAATAAAACAACGCATGCCTCCACTGACAGACGTTTGAGAGCAAAAGATACCTAATGAAAGGGAGCATTTGAAATGACTAAAGAAAGCTTTTGATTTTTTTTTTTTTTTTTTTTTTTTTTTTTTGCCTAAAAGTGATTTAGGGGAAAAAAGGATTTTATTTTTTAAGCCTGGTGCATTTGCAGTCCTCTGTACCAGTTCTAGACAAACCAGCTGCCCTTTCTGTGAAGTGCTCTGCCATTGAGGACAGAAAAGCCAAATCCTTCTCCCTGCCTTGTCTGGAAAGATGCTTTAGCTAAGAACTACGGAGAAGAGAGCTGGCAGGTGAACAGGTACAGCAGTGAGGACGCGCGGGAAAGAGACGCGAGCAAAGGCTGAGAGGGTGTCTCTGCCTCCCGAGCGCCCCCCTCTTCAGTGGTTTAGTAGGAGCTGTACTTCCTCGGCTCGGGTGCTGGAACCCTGGTCCCCGGGTGGTGGCGCTGTTCGGGGAGGTTATGGGACTTTCAGGACGTGGAGCGTTGCTGGAGACGCGGGTCCGTAGGGCTGGGCAGTGAAGGTGGATAGCCTTCCCCACCTCCAGTTCCCTCTCTGCTTTGTGTGTGTACAGAAACGTGATCGGCCAACGGAAGCGGCTGCTGAAGTGGCGCGGCGCCAGGGGCCATTCTGAGCGGCGGCTGAGCTTGGCAGTGTCGTCGCATAGTACTGACTCCGAAGGCATGAGACACGCCAAACTGAGGGCGTCACGTCTTCCTCTGCTCTTTCAGAGAGCCACCGAGGCCAGGGCATGTGTGGCAGGGCTGAGACCCTATCAGGCCGTGAGAGGCCAGTGCGTGAGGCTGTGAAGGGTAAAATCTGGGTTGCAGTGGAGACCCGAGATTCTGGAGATGCCACAACCATGAGACATCTGCCAGGGAGAGCTTCACACAGAAAGTGGAGCCAGCCCCAGGGAGAGGTATGTTGCAGGCAGCAAAATTGAAGGGATGGAGCCCTCCTAGTCGCTTGAAACTAAAGTCCCAGACCAGAGATGGAGCAATAGGACTTGGTGTCTGCCCGGCCTGGTTTGAGAAAGAAGTCCAGTATCCCTGACTGTGCCCTCGTTCCCCCCTCTCGGGGTGGAAATGTACAGTCTGTGCTATCATGTGTCAGAAGTTTGTTATTTTTTTTTTAATTTTTAATCTTATGCATTATTTTTATTTTTATGTGTACAAGTGTATTGCCTCTTATATGTAAGTCCATCCGTGTTATGCAATGTCCGCAGAGGTTAGGAGAGGGCATTGGATCCCATGGACTTGGAGTTACAGATGGTGGTTCACTGTCATGTGGGTGCTGGGATTCAAACCTGGGTCTTCAATAAGAGCAGTCTGTGCACTTAACTGCTGAACCATCTCTCCAACCCCTAATTTGCTTTTATTTTTTAGGAGGTTTCAGTTAAGAAGTTGCCTTGAATCTCAAAAGAGACTTTGGACTTTTCAGCAATGTTGAGACTGTTAACGACTATGGGAACTTTCAAGTTTTCTGTGTTGCATCCTGAGATGACTGTGAGCCAAGGGGCCAAAGGCAGTGGTTTGATATGTTCCCATAGCTCAGGTACTTAACACTGGGTCCCTAGTTGGCGGTGCTATTTGGAGGGTTATGGGGAAGTGCAGCCTTGCTGAAGTATGTCACTGGGGCTGGGCTCTGAGGGTTGACGCCCGGCCGCACTTCCCGTTCACTTCCTGCTTCCTGCATGTGGATGGAGATGGGGTCAGCTGTCTTCCTGCTGTGGCTACCTGCCGTCATACCTCCCCCTCTGGAACTGTAAGCCAGAGAAACTCCTCCTGCCATAAGCTGATTCTAGTCGTGGTGTCTATCACAGCACCAGAAAAGTAGCTGATATACTCAGTTATAAACCATTTCTGCTCTGGTGTCTCGGGTCCTGACTAATTGCCATTGCTACCGAAATCACAGAACAAACCTGATCCGACATCACAGAACAAACCTGATGGAGCAGCCTCTGTGCACACCAGGAAAACCTCAGTAAAGTAAAACAAAGAAGGAAGCGGCCCCATGCCGAAGGGGTATTCCAGCGGGCCGACAGCACGTACACACCTCCACTCCCACCGTCTTTCTACAGAGACTCCTGTTCAGGTAGGCACACCATTGCTCAGAATGGATGCCCCGTCCTGGCCTCCTGAGCAGCTCGGGCAGCCTTGGCATCAAACCATGGCCAGAGACGGAGGGCCAGGAGAGCTTCCGAGACTCAGTCTTCCACATCTCCTCTTCATTCCCATCGGCTGGAATGTGAGCACACTGACTCAGGCAAGAGCTGCCATGTCAGGAGAGATCAAGTCACAAGAGCAAAACAGAGAAAAGGACCTGGGGTCCACAGACCACGCAGCCATCACCTCAACCCCGGGGTAATCACTTCCAGGATTGCTTTACTGGAGAAGAGAAGTCGTCTTTAGTCCTGTTCATGAGTTGGGCTCACTATCAGATGCAGCCAGGCCTATCTCATGCAGCCTCTGTGCTCCAGACTGCGTGTACAGCAGACACAAGTTCTGAATGTCTTTTGTTGAGTCAGTGAAATAAAACCTATCCTATGTGTAAGAGTTCTCATTCTGTTGAAATAAAACTCCTGACCTATGTTAGCAAGCTACTGAGCTCACAGCCATGGAGCGGGTTGGTTCCACAGTTCTTCAGTGAAAGTACTTGAGAGCCACTGGGTGGCTCGGGAACCAGTGAAGTCTGTGGGATTTAGATGACTCTTGCTGCACAGATTGCAAAGTCTACACCAGTTCGATTTTAAGTTAACTTTGGGCTTAGATCACCAACTTGACTTTTTCTTCTCCGTTGCGAATGGCCTAATGGCAGCTTCCGTAGATCACCAACGCTGAAAACTTAGATGACACATGCTTTTCCTTCCCTTTGGTTTTTCTGGCCCTTTGCTACTCCTAGGAGCACACATAAAAGGCAGGATGTGAGATCTAGAAAATCCTAAGGAGGCCAAGTATGTCGGTTAGTTTTTGTCAACTTGACATGAACTCAAGTCATGTGGGAAAAGGGACCTGCACTTGAGGAAGTTCCTCCACCAGATGGGCCATGTCTGAGGGATGTTTTCTTGGTTGATAATTACTGTAGGAGGGTCCAGCCCACTGTGGTGGTACCTTGGCCGGGGCAGGCAGGCCTGTGCTACATAAGGAAGGTAGCTGAGCCAGCCAGGGGAGAAGCTGTGCTGGTCTCTGCCTCCAGCTTCCTGCCTTGAGCTCCTGCCCTGGCTCCCCTCAGTGATGGAGTGTGGCCTGGGAGTCCTCCCGAGACAGTTTGGTCAGTGTTTTATCACAGCAGCGGAAGTATAGCACCAGGGACACTGGGCCTGCGTTTTCAGAGCTACTCTCGCAGGGCACCTTCCTCTGTGGCTGTTTCTCCTGAACTTCCTTCTTATGTAAATGCACAAGTCCTCCGCCCCACTTCTTGCATTATTATTCCCAAATAGCAAATGCATTAGGGCCTTTGATTCATCTGTGGAGAATGCATTCTGAAGCAAAGCTTAATGCTCTAAAGTGGTTAGTTCATGGGGTTTTAATTTCAGGAATATCAGAGAGGCATTAATTCATCGTCTTCAACTGGCACAAAAACTCGCTGGATCTCCTCATAGAAAGTCCCCCGCCTCCTCCCAACCATCAGAAGTGTGCAGGAGACTTAATGGATATCAAAAGTCCTAAGAAAACTTTCATGTCCGCCAGGGCTTCCTGGGCCTGGTCTGGACGGACCCAGCCTCTATAAGCTAAGACTTTCAGTAGCCGTAAGAAAGCTCTTATCATTTCTGGCAAAGATGTTTGGTGTCACATAACCTGGTCTGGTCTGGAGCTCACTGTACAGCCTAGGATGACCTTGAACCTCTAATCTTCCTGCCTCCGTTTCTTGAGTACTGAGATTACAGGGGCAAGTCACCATGCCTGGTTTCTAGGGGCTGGATGTGGAACCTAGGAACCCAGAGCTTGGTGCATGCTGAGCAAGGACTTTACCAACTGAACCACATCCACTGCCTTGAGATGTTTTTACAGAGACCTAGTTTTTAGCCCTTTGTCCAAAGTCAAGGCCTGAAGACCTTGATTTCTGCACTGATCAGATTCCCCTGTATAGATGGACATTATGAAAACAGGGTTGTGAGGTCCACATTACAGAAGTGTAGCTCAAGATGATGACACCATCATGACGGAGATAACTTTGCACTATTGATGAGCGTGTTCCCATTTCCCCATCTGCGCCCACTATGAGGTGAGCGCCCTTCACAGAAGTGCCTCAGAACAAGGGACATTAATGACTGAAAGCTGAGCCAGAGGGAGCGTCTCCGACTGCTCCCAACGTGAAACGACACTGAATGTCACCCTCGAAAAATCTCCCAGGGAACAAAATGGGGGTGAAAACACCCCCCAAAACCATTTTTAACAAGAGATGCTTTGTGTCATTCAGTCACTTTTTAAAATGCCTCCTGCATTTGGTGATGTGCTGTGCTGGATTGCTGCCAACTGGAGAGATACAGTTCTTCAAATGCGAGCCAGAGCCAGCAGCTGAGTCTCAGCACTCCGGTGACAGAGGCAGGGGGACCACTACAATTCACGTCCAGCCTGGCCCATGTGGGAGGTTTCAGGCCAGCCAGGGATGAGAACAGAAGACAAAACTGTGACACACGGCCCCAAAGCAGCAGTTCTGAGAAGGCCCTTGCTGAGGGCCAGGGTGTTGGAGGAGGCCCTGTTCCTGTTTTCCTGTCATCCCTAAATGCACAACTCTGCCTAGAGTCTAGTAGTGGCGGATCGAAACTGAGGAGGGAACTGGATGCCTGGTTGTGCCAACTGGACTGACCAGCTCGCCCTCCCCCCAGTCCCTCACTCCAATTCCTGTCATAAATCCTCTAAAAAGGCCCAGACGAGGCTGGAGAGATGCTCAGCAGTTAACAGCACTGGCTGCTCTTGCGGAGGACCCAGGTTTGGTTCCCAGCATCCACATGGCAGCTAACAGCTGTCACTCCAGCTCTAGGGGATCTAGTGCCCTCTTCTGGCCTCTGTGGGCATTGCACTCACATGTACAAACCCACAGAACACGCGCGTACACATAATCAAAAGTAAAAGTTTTTAAAGGTAAAGAGTTCAAAAGCCACTGGCTCAGGGCAGCTCTGGTAGCCATTGAGTTTCCAGACCCCATGCCTCCCCAAGAAAGGCTCTGCCACTCCCAAAGGCACCTCAATATTTCTGTATCATCAAGATGACAAAAAAATTCTTCTGTATCATGAGGACTTAGAAATACTGTCTCAAACAAAACAGACAGACAGACAGATCAATGAGAAGTGCATTCCAGGAAAAGTCAGGACTGAGAACCTGGCCTGAGGCCAGTCTAGGTAGGAGTGATTTAAATTTTTTTAAATTATTTTTATTTTATTGGGTATGTATGAATGCATTGCCTGCATATGTATAAGTGCACTCGTGTTATGCAATGCCTGTGGAGGTCAGGAGAGGGCGTTGGATTCCCTGGAACTGGAGTTATGATGGTTGTGAGCCATCATGTGGGTGCTGGGATTCAAACCCAGGTCTTCTGTAAGAATAGCCAGTGCTCTTGACTGCTGAACCATCTCTCCAGCTCAGTTTCACAACCCAGTTCATCATCTTAAATGTTTAGCCCTTGTTCAGGCTCCCTGTGTCTCTGGCCAGGAAACAGCCCAGTGCACTGAGCCAGGCAAGCCTGACCCGTCCCGCCTCATCCCACCCTTCTCACCCTCACACCAGCTTGCTTCTGAGGCTTGTCACTGGCTGCCAGGAGAAGGCCTTCCTCCCGACTCTCCACACAGCTGGCTTTCCCTTGACCTTGAGACAGTGGCTCTGCCTGGACCATGCAATGTTGCTGTCTAACAGACTGCCACCTGTTGACATCATCTTCTCGTTAGACGTTGGGCTCTGTGAACTGAACTTCCAAGTGCCAACACCAGTCCAGAAGATGCCCAGAATGTCCTGGGCTGTTCTGCCTTTCCTGACAGACTCCTGGCTCTCCACCTACCTTGTGTCCTGACACTGGTGCTTCAAATTTGTAGTTCTGCAAAGTACATAACCAAGGAATCCAAGCATCTCATACAGAAAGAAGACTAGTTATATGCTCACAGAAATGACCTGTCATCTGGCACAGGTTAGGAAAGTCACAGGGGGGAGGACGGAAGCTCAGAGACAGGGGAGAGAGAGAGGAAGAGAGGGAGAGAGAGAGAGAGGGAGAGAAAGAGAGAGAGGGAGAGAGAGAGAGAGGGAGAGAGAGAGAAAGATCTGAAGGACTGAGGGAGGCAGTCAGATTCCAGAGGACAGGTCCTGGATGAGTGGATGAGATCCCTTCAGTGGAGTGGGCGGATCTTTTCCACTGCCCGAGACAGATGTTTCTCCTCCACAGGGCGCCCTGGGGAAGTGGTGTGTAGACGCTGGACTTTCGGTTGTTTTGTTCTCTCAACACCAGTCTTTGTGGCCAGTTATTTTTTTTCTTCATATCACAGGTGAAGATAATAGTTTCTATAGTTTGTAAAATGTAGGTACAGACTGGCATGTTTTGAAGGAAAATTTATTCAACCTTCAATTTCTTCAGTCCATAAGAGAGAGAACTGCAAGTCACAATGATAACCAAATCCAGACTTTGGGCCCAGTCTCTGGTCTTGGAGAAGTTATTTAACCTCTCTGAGCCTGAATTTTCTCCATCCATTAAAAAGGCAGAGCTAAAATATGTTTGACCACATCCTAGAGTTTTGAAGCTACAAAAATAAGAGCCCCGCTCCTCAAACCTGGGCCAGATGTCACCTCTGTGGCAGACACCTCACCTCAGCAATTGAGTTGATTTTAAAAATAAGAATGCATTTTCTAAGCAGGCACCGTGGTGCACACCTGTAACCCCAGAATCCAGGATGCTGAGGCAGAAGGATTCCCAGTTCCAGGTCAAACTGAGCTTGCCAGCAAGACTCTGGTTTTTTGTTGTTGTTGTTTATAAACTGATTTTTAATCAGTTTTCCAGATGGAGAGACTGATTTTTAATCAGTTTTCCAGATGGAGAGACTGAGCCTTGAACAGTCCAGCAGTTTATAGAACTTTAATCTACTTACCTGACCCCAAAGTCCTTTCTCTTAGTGAGGTACTCAACTGGGGATGTGCTAGAGTTGCAGCTCAGGCAAGGCAGAAGAGAAAACACTAACAAGAGCTCTCGCCTTCCTGCAATGTGTGTTCTTACATGAATGAGGTTCAGTGAATGCCTCCTGACTTGTTTTCCCTGCTAAAATTAGACAGGAACAAGATTACTTTAAAAAAAATTCCCGGGATTGGAGAGACAGTTCAGTGGTTAAGAGCACTGGCTACTATTGCAGGGGACCCAGGTTCGGTTCCCAGCACCCACATCTCAGCTGACAGTCACATGTAACTCCAGTTCCAGGCGATCCAATGCCCTCTTTGGGCCTCTGTGGACTTAGCATGTGCATGGTGCATACACATAAACACAGACAAACGCTCAAACACAGAAAATAAATCTTTATTGTGTATCTTTTTGAAACCGGGTCTCCCAGTAGCCACAGCTGGCCTGAAACCCACTATGAAGATCAGGCTGGCACCCTGATCCTCTCGCCTCTGGCTCCTGACTGCTGGGATTAAAGGCAAGTGCCACCATGCCCTGCCTGAAAACAAATAAATCTTGAATTTAAAATAGATTCAAACAGCTCATGAATACAAAGAGTGCTCACAGAATAAAAGGAAATGTAGAGTGTCCAGCCCACACTGGCTAACTGTGTGAAGGTCCAGAGAGAAAGAACCTTCGGGAGCTACCCCACAGCATGGTGACTGAGTCAATAACAGTGTATCACACACTTGAAAATTACCCAAACAGTAGAGTGTAAATGTTTTTACCGTGAAATGAGCACTGTACTAACAGACCTTAGTTTTCCTGACGTCATTCCTTGGTGTCAACAATGAAACATTGTGCTTTGCACCTTAGATATGTACCAAGTTTGTTTGTTAATTATGTTTCAATACACTAAGGGAAAGCACACACACACACACACACACACACACACATGAATGTAAGTTCTGCTCTGTCTCCCAGTGGTAACAACTTAGGGACAGAAGTATGTCCTTGTAGAGTTGTTGAAGGGTGATGGACTTGAACCCAGAGCCTGTCCACAGCCTTCCTGTGCACTATACCAAGGCACACATCAAGAGATTCTGTAAATAGGAATACTGCACATATCATTCTGAAATGCTTGGGATCTCACATGTGGATGTAACATGTGTGATCCTCATAGTGTATCATCCTGATACTGGTGATTTTTTTAGGCTTTCCGTACTATTCTATTATAAGAAATCTTAGGGGCGGGCATGCAGCTCAGTTGGTAGAGTACCAGTCTAGTGTGCATGAAGCAAGCCCTGGGCTCAATCCCCAGCACCACGTAAATCAGGCACGGTGGCACAGACTTGACCCAGAACTAGGGAGCTAGAAGCAGGGGGATCAGAAGTTCAAAGTTATCCTCAGCTACAAAATAAGCTTGAGATAATCCTGGGCTACATGAGAACAGGAAGGAAGGGAGGGAGGGAGGGAAGAAGGGTTGGAATCCTGTTCTTTTTATTGTTCCGTTGACAGAACTTTATATATTGTAGCTATTTCTCCACTGAATGGTTTACGCATTCCACCAGTGACTTCCAATCTCTTATCTTCTGACTTTGAATGAATCTTTAACTACAGCAGGGTGTTCAGTTTTATGTAGCTGTGCAGATTCTTAATTTATGACTGGGCCATTTTGTGTTTTGGTTAGAAACTTCCTCTCCTGGTTAAGGACCATGACACCGTTTCCTCTAGGATTTTATGATCTATTGTGTTGGCATTGTTTTTGCTTGCTGTTCATTCTCACACTCAATCATTAATTCTTCTAGACTTTTTGTTGGGAAAGTAAGGGCCCAGCTGCATTTTTCTGAAATGGACAACCAGCTGTCTCAGTGTGGATTGACTAGTCTACCAATTCTCCTTGTTTGAAACATGTTCCGATCGTTTCTGCATCCCGTGTGTATACTAGTCCATTCAAGGCACGGCATTCTGCCCCAGTGACAGCTGCTCTCTTCTGCTCCACTCTGCTTTCATGTTACTCCTGTCTTGCTGGGGGAAGGCAAGCCTTCAGATGACTTTTTCTTCCTGTGTTGCCTTCACTATTGTGGTAACAGTGCCAAAGGACCCAGATACACCAAGGGCCCAATTATTCTAGGAACTTTGCCAAATTCATTTTTTAAAAAGTAAGGCTGCCTTTCAAGAAAATATCATTAATGCACACTGTGCCCAAAAGAAAGGAGAAAACACATTTCTGTCTGAAGTTACCCCAAGAAGAAAATCAACCCCCATCCTCGTACCGCAAAATACTCCTCGGACTGAACCATCTAAGCTCTGGTCCTCTGCATCTTCCGTCTCTGAAAGTCATATGCCCAAGAGATTCCTACCCAGATCCTCATCATTTGGAGAAGAAGGAAACTGATATACATATATATCAGGGAGAGAAGGGTTGTTCAGTCAGTGAAACACTTGCCTCGTAAGCACGTGGACCTGAGTTTTATCCCTGGAGCGCGCATGAAAACGGGGAGAACGGGCCCCAGAGAGATGGCTCAGCAGTTAAGAGCACTGGTTCCTCCTGCAGAAGACCCAGGTTCACATCCCAGCACCCACATAGCAGATAATAACTGTTCATAACTCCAGTTCCAGGGGAGCTGATGCTGTCTTCTGTCCTCTGCAGGCACTGCATGACATGGTGCACTGACACACCATGCAGGCATAACACTCATTCACATAAAATTTTTAAATTGGGGGTCGGGGGACAATGAACTGAGTTTGTAACCCTAGCACCAGAGGGAGAGAAGGATCCTGGGGCTTGACGGCCAGCCTCAACTAATTGGAGTCTCAGGCTAGTGAGGGACCTTGTCTCAAAAATAAGGTGGATGGCAGCCCAAGGATGTTCTCTGATCTCCACACACATGTGTACCCACATACACGTACACTACACAGATGCACACACACAAACGCCATGTCGTCTACGTGACAGCGTGATGACTGTAAAGTTTGCAGCTCTCGTTTTAGTCCATCTTTTCCAATACTGATGATGATGTGTGATGGACAGATTTAAGAATTTGAACCAAATTAGCCCATCGGTTTAAATTCCAGGATTTAGAACCAAAACTTGGATTCAAATCCTACCTCATACCTCTCCAGAGACTTGATTTCCTCATCTACTGAAAAGTTAAATTGCCAACTTTGCTTTTTTTAAGGATTAGAAAACTGTGGCCATAATGCACTCACATTCTGACGTGCTCAGAAGGTTCCCGGGAATCAGCTGGTCACAGTGCTTCTCTGGTTTTCTGCAGCACACCGTCTGTGCACACAGCCACTTTCTGCCATCTTCTCCCTGGGTGCAGGGGCATGTAGAGGGGGTTCAGATGGGCATCTTTGGATCACCATTGTAAGTGAAAGGTATTGTCAAACGCATTCCTATATTTGCAGTCTTCATTTTAGTCCAGTAAATTGCATATTAAAACCCTTAATGTGGGGGCTGGAGAGATGGCTTGGGGCTCCAGAATCCTGCAGAAAAGGCTCACTGTGCCTGTTAGGAGCACTACTCCTACAAAGGACCCGTGTCAAGTGGCTCACAACCACTGGCAACTCCAGCTCCAGAGGAATCCGACACCCTTTTCTGGCCTCTTTACACATGTGCACACAAGTACATACAAATAAAACAAAATAATCTTTTTTTTAAATCCTCGGTGTGGGATTTGAGAGATGGCTCCAATTCTGGCTGCTCTTGCAGAGGACCGAGGGTCGATTCCCAATACTCACATGGTGGCTAACAACTGTCCTTAACTCCAGTTCCAGGGGAATCTGATCCTCTCTTCTGACCACTTCAGGGATTGCACGACACAAGTGCATTTACACACATGCAGGCAATACACTCCTACACATGAAATAAAATATTTTTAAAAATTTATAAAATCCTCAGTGTGCTATCTGGGTATGATGGTGCACGCCTTTAATCCAGGAGCTTCAGAGGTAGAGGCAAGAGGATCAGGAGTTAAAGGTCATCCTTCACTACACAGAAAGTTGGAGGCCAGTCTGTGCTACCTGAAAGTCTGTCTCAAAGAGATCAGATAAGAAACCCTGCCCCTGGCGTGTCTAACTTGCTCCTAAACGAGCCACTCATCTGAGCTACAGAAATGTTCCTGTCATTCCAGGAAGCCTCTCCCCCAGGCAGCTTCAAGTCACGCAATGAAGACTGTGTGGTCTCTGCATTGCAAGAAACCACCATTTTTCATTTGCTAAGAATGCAACACCTCGATTTTTTTGGTTCCCCCTGTGCATTGCCAAATGTACATTGGTACGTGTGGAATTTAAGATCCAGCAACAAGAACAATAAAGAATAAACCTGGATTTGTTCATATCTCCATCATTTTGGGACCAGGTCTGTGGACCAGGAGCTGTGCAGAAAGCACTTTGTGGAGAGTAATTATTCTATACTTAAATGTAGAGTCTTTCTTTCTGTCTGGTATAGGATTCTTCCTTTTTGAGTCTTCAAATTATACAAACACTGACATCAGATGTAGAAAAGGAAAAACATTGTGTAATTTAGAAGTCTGCAGTCTAGTGTCTGAAAGGCATTTGAATCTATAGTTCATTGTCTTGTGAATGGTAAATGTGATTATAAAATGTGATTTTATATATATATAATATATATATATATATATATATATATATATATACTGGCAAAGTGATAGCCACACAAATAAAAGAGCAATTAAGAAATTAATTAAAGGAGCATTTGGCACATGTATGGTCATATATTTTTACATTTTACACTTGCAGAGAATGAGACTTCCCATGGTCTATAATAATTGTTATTGGCTTTTAATACTGGCCACCGCACAAATACAAAGTGTCCTCGAAGCTCGGCTGTAAGTAGATTATGAACATTTAATGTAGAATGTTATCATAATATTCAGAGTGCCCAGTTACAGACTCTGTCCCCCACTTCGAAGCATGCTCCTGAAGATCATAGTTAATTCTGCTGATTTATGGTAATACCACAGACTATCGTCCACAGCATCAGAGACCACTAACAAGCTTAGAATAAGCTTGGACCAAAATGGTTTGAGGTTTAAATTTCTGTAACGATTATAAAGAAGGAGTAAATCCCACTTCAGCAAAAAGAAAAGAAAAGCCAACTGCATTTCACTCAGTAGAGCGCCACCCCCACAGCCCAACAGCCCCCAGTGCAGCAGGAAGTGTAACTTCTAATGGAGCAGCCCTTAAATGCGGCACAGTCCTTCCCAAGTGGCAATATTCCTAATTCAAACACATCACACTCCCGGCTTTCCCTTGGCTAAGATCGCCCTAAAAGAGCACACCCCCACACACCTTATCTTCCTAAAGTGACTGCTCTTTTCAAACAAATCCATTTGAGAAGTCTCCTTTTTGAAAATTAATTTAAATTACATTCAGTCTTCTAGAAAATGGTTGGAAATCACAGCGTGGTCATTAGCCTCTTCTCGCCAAGTGACTATGCCATTAACACGTGGCCCTTGAGCAGATGGGGCCCATTCCTGTCTTCTGTTGAATCAAAGGCTTCAACCAGCATGGTAAGGGAAAAGTAAAGGCAAACTCTGGGCAGGGTCTACAAAGACTGCTCCCCGAAGAAGATCAGAAGAGCAGTCACCCACAGCAGCCAGCGAGATGAAGCCTGAGGGAATACCCACACTAACCATCCCCCAAGACCAAAGAGCAGTGACTGACCAGAAATGGCCAGAAGGAAGAGCCCATGTCACACGTGTGGGGCAAGAGGAAGACCCAAGAATACCTGGCTCTGTGTTTTCTATCACAAAATAAGTTCATGGGCAGAGTACGGTGGTACAGGCTTTTAATCCCAGCACTCAGGCAGCAGAGGCAAGCAGGTCTCTGTGCATTCGAGGTCAGTCTTGTTTACACAGAGGGTTTCAAACCCTTGTCTCAAAGATAGATAGACAGATGATAGATAGATAGATAGATAGATAGATAGATAGATAGATAGATCGATAGATCGATAGGCAGAGGCGGGAGGATCAGGAGTTCAAGGTCCTCCCTGCCTACATAATGAGTTCAAGGTCAGCCGGCCTATACCAGACACTGTCACAAATTTTAAAGATCTGTCGTATGAGAGAAAATGCTTTATGTTCTTTAGAGTCTAGGCATCAGGGGAAGCTTAGCAGTTGTGAGAGGGGGAGAGAAGGTTCCACTGCAGCTAGGTTGATGGTCAAGGAAGAAGTGAGTCTGGGTGGGAGGGGCTTTGGGGTGTGCAGTTTGATGGCCAGGACCCCAAGGGAACAGAGCCTACCACCCCAAGACCAGGAGAGGAGAGCAGCGAGTTTTCAACATAAAGTGGGTGATGGTGCAGGTAAACGAGAGAGAGAGAGAGAGAGAGAGAGAGAGAGAGAGAGAGAGAGAGAGAGAGAGAAAGAAAGAAAAGAATCCCACGCAGGAAAGCAACCTGTCATCTCACCCCAGAGCGCAGCAAGGGAGGCAAAGCCCCCTGAGACCCTGGCCTGCTCCTCTCCTGAAGTTCAAGCGCTCGCCTCACTAGGGTTTGCTTTCAAGATGTCATCCTCCCGCCCCCACACTCACTACCAAACAAACACAGAAATCTACTACTGTTCTCCCCAGGCATTCCATTTTCTTCCAATCTGAGAGCCATTTGTGTGTATAATTGAAAATTAGTGGTGCAGCTGTTTGGAGAGAGTAATTTATCACCGCGCATTGTTCGCGCCTGACACTTAGACCTGGCTCTCACAAGCCAGTGCTTGCCGGGGGCTGAGATACAGAGAGTGATTCGGGCTGTAATGCTGCGTCTCCCCTGCCTTGTTGCTAATTGTAGCCTCTTTTTCTCCATTGAATTGGGAGTTGAGTAAAAGAGCTTGTTTGCTCTGTGCGGTGAGGCTGCCAGGGCCGCTCCGGCTATTATCACAAGATACTCTTGATCTTTTGAAAAGCAGGAAATAGAATTTTTCTCCAACAGGGAAAGTAATTTGCGATGCGTCCATTAGTTGTTCATTAAAGCAAGATTAAATTGCACGGCAAATCACATCTGTGTTGGGATGATTAAAGGGTGGCATTTTAGAGGCCAAAACTAATTACTAGTCAAAATGAACAGGAGTGGAAAACAGTCGTGTTTTTACATTAGATAGTGTGGCTTGTAATTAGATTCAAGCTAATTCCACTATTTCTTCTCTTTTAATGAGATGGGCCTGTCCTGCCTTTTTCTAGGCCATGCTAACAGCCCCAAATGTATAATTTCGATAATACTAAGAGTTTACTTTATGGAAATTTCTTTGCTACCTGCCACAAGCGACTTCTCTCCAGCAGCACTTTATTATCCAGAACACAAGCCACTGGCAACCTAATTTACAGTGCGAGTCGTTCCCAGAGAGGAGAGAGTCATTTTAAAGGAGGGTGTGTATATCCAGAAACGTACACTGTGAAGTCATTGAAATGAGGTATCTGCAGACATACGCTTAGAATGAATCTTTCTTAGCTGGACAGTTACAAGTATCTCTGACCAGAAGTAGGAAGGATAGTTTGTGTGCAGTCAACTGTTGAAGGGTTTCAAACTTGTGAGTCTTCCTTCTGGCCCTTTAAGAGAATTTTTCTCATGTCTCCTCTGTTTCCAATTTTTCCTGTTATTAAAACAAGCTCTGGTGGATCCCTGTCTGAGTTCAGTTTTAATTTTTACTAAAAACAAACCTTGGGAAGTATAAGAATTATATTAGGAAACATAAAATGTAGGAATCTGTAAGCTCCTCTTGATATTTCTCTTAAGGCAGATGAAATCTGTTCTCACGGCCTCTTTAGTTTTCAATGGTGGAGTAATTTCTAGAAAAACAAATTCCATGTCAGAATCAGATGAGCCAGGCTGTCATTGAAGGAGAAGGAGAAGAAAGGCGCTGAACAAGGAGCTCAGGCCAGCCCCTCCTCAGGGAGGATTGGACTACACCAGCCTCAGGGCCTCGTCAGGGAGGAACCTAGTAGAGGCTAGGACAGCTGACAGTAGGTTCATCAAACCCTCAGGACTCAGGCATTTTCTAACAAATCTGTGCAGAGCAAAGCCCCCTTGCTCTTCAGGTCAAAGACCACACTCTTTCCCATTGTCGCCAGAGTCTAGAACCCTTTATAGCACTGGGGTAAATGAATCACTTCCCAAAGAACAAAGAAGAAATGAACGAATGGATGAATGTCTTGGAAACGCTTGCCATTCGGATTCTTCTCCAGACTTTCTTAGTGAAATTTATAGATTGTTGTCTGGCCTTCCTACAGAGATATTGTGAGTGTGTGGTAACATAAAAAGAAACACAACGCATCTTCAGATTTATAGATCCAGGGCTTAGCAGTTAAGAGCACTGGCTGTTCTTGCAGAGGACCCAAGTTTGGTTCCCAGCACCTACATGGCAGCTAACAACCATCCATAACTCCAGTTCCAGGGCATCTGATGTCTTCTGACCTCTGCAGGCAGCTTGACTTGGGTGCACTTGCATACATGCACACAACACACATACATAGAATAAAAGTAAAGCAAAAAAAATTGTTTTTTAAATATGTGGATCCATGGTCTAAACGTGAGCCCAGTACAGACAAGACCAGGAACCTGGCCTGGTGTGGAAGCTCAGGAAGCCAAGGCAGGAGGATGGAAAATTCAAGGCCAGCTTAGGCTAGATGGTGAGTCTCTGGCCTCCAGGTGGAACACATTCCAGATTCCTGGAAGCTTGTCTCACTGGCTACGTGGAGTTTGAGTTACTGATCATTTGCATATCTGCGTACTTTTTCATTCTTCCTAGTTTTAGCTAAGATTTAATGGGTCAGGGCATTCTTTAACTTTCTGTGCTGTAGTTTGGAGGCAACTGTGACTTTGTTGCTTCCCAGGACAGTAACTCGTCTTCCAGTTCCTGTTTTGTATCTGTTTCCCTGGCCTCCCACCTCTAATCTTCGAATCTCATCATAGAAACACCACAATGCCACAGACGCATCCAAAGCGCTGCCATGGCAGGAAGGAGGGTCGTGGAAGTGCCCTGGGGCCGCACCCTGTGGCAGGGCCGGAATCATGCACTGTTTCCCTCTGGAGGATGACAATGCTCCTGTGTCACTGTCCTCTCCACAGCTCATCTTGGCACACACAGGGCAGCTGCAGACCCTCCTGATCTCTGTGCTGCATTCTCCCGACTTCAAGAAAGCCGCTGGCTCCCAAGTACAAGCACCACTTCAGACCCCGAAACCCATTTGGATGTGATTATTTTCCAATTATTGGCTTAATCAGAAAAACGGTGAGCACAAATAACTGTTCTTTGTGTCCCCAGAAACCAAGAGGACTAAACCTTAAATTGCAATATAAGGAATTTATTTTAGAAAAAAAGTTAAAACAGCTGTTTCAGTGCCTGCTTATAGGTTAAAGGACAGAATACAGTGGTCGGTTCTATGAGGGTTTGTCTAATAGAACCTGATTATCTGACTAGAAGCAAAACCAACAGACTAGGACAAAGTCTTTTTTAAAATATTTGCTCAAATCACTTTTGAGGGTGGGCTGAGATAAAAAGCTTTGCCATGTAGCCCAGGCTGTCCCCCAACTTTTCATCCTCCGAGTGCGAGGATTATAGGCTTACATCACCACACCTGGCTCAAATTACTTGGCTTAAATTGTTTTCCCTGCTCTCCATTAGTCCTCAGGAAGTGGGGGACTTAGGGAGGGTGACAGAGGTAACACCTGGATGACACAAGCGCTTTCCTGTGCTAACTGCAGTCTAGGCCAGCCTTGTCATCCATGAACCTGTTGGAAATGTCAGGGGCAGATGTTAATGAGGCCAGCCTCTGTGAGACAGGCTGAGTAGGCTATGCACTCATGCACATAAAGTAAAAATATGAATTTTTAAAAGGACAGGACACACATGTATATGGGGATATGTCTGCATGCGTAGAATGTTATATGTGGGTTAGGATAGACAGAGAGAGACAGAAAGAGAGATTTAATTACTAGGAGAGAAACAAACATGGAAGGCTAATTTTTTGCACTTTTGACTTATAACTTACAATGTCTGTGAGGTTTTTTGTTTTGTTTTGCAAACAAAAAGGAAGGAGCCCTTCTCTGAGAGCACTCTCAAGATCAGGGCAAAACCAGGTCAACATCTGATGCTCTACTGGAAAGTTTAAGAATCAGATCCATCCCCTGATAAAGACCCCTGCAGAACTGGGCCTTCTGCATACCCACCCCAGAGTTATAGTCTCGGGACGGAAATGACCAGAGTCTGGGACCAGAACCCAACAGCATCTGCTGTGCAGAAGAGAGCTGAAAAGGGCCCTTCAGAGGGGCTCGGCGATAGGTTCAGACTCCACCCTCCAGAATCAACCCTGACCAGAGGCCAGAATGAACAACATTCCTTCTTCTAGCTGACTTTTAAAAATGCATACACAGAACAAAGGCACCGTGCACAGAATAGATGCCAACTGTGAACCTCTGTGTGAACCAATCCCCAGGAGACAGAGAGCGCCAACTTATTTCCTCCCCATTGCAGCAGATTCAAGGGTGGCCCCAAAGAGCACATGCTGTGGTCCCAGTGTATGATTGATGTCTGGAAATGTGCATGAGAGGGGCCACATGAGGGCAGCAATACTGTGCTCTGTGGCTCCCACAAGTCTCCACCCAGCAGCTGAGGAAACTGAATCAGAAGTGAAGTTAAATTATTCAAGTCACTTGATCTAACTAGATTTAAAACCTGAATCCAGCTGGACATGATGGCTCAGGCTTGCAATCCCAACCCGCGGGAAGCCAAGGCAGGAAGCCTGAGGGTTCGAGACCAACCTGTGCCACCCAGGAAGAAAACTGAAGTCTACCAAACAACTCACATCGCACGTGTGCTTTCCGGGACCCACAGTTCCTCTGAAAAGGAAATACCTTGTGCACACACCGTGATGGCGGTGGGCTGGTGTGTGACTTTGCTCCTTCCTCACGGCGGAACTGATCGACCTGCACGTTGCTTGTCGCTGTTTTGCCCTGTCCACAGCAGAGCCACAGAGCCAAGTCGGCCAAACGCCAGCACCCGATGCGGCACGGAGGTGGACAGACAGCCGGTGGGGAGGAGCTGTCTCTGCCATCCTAATGGCTGCAGCATGCACACACAGAACAAGTCAGGCGTCCCATGCACGTCTGCAGCATGCACACACAGAACAAGTCAGGCGTCCCATGCACGTCTGCAACCTCAGAAGACAGGAGGACCCCCGGGGCTTGATGGCTTCCAGCCTGGTCAGGAAAAAGTGAGCCCTGAGTTCAGGGAGAGACCCTGCCTGGAAGGAAAGGGCAGAGCGTGGTGGAAGAGGACTCCCAGCGAGCTCTTAGGGTATGTGCACATGCACACATGCACTCACACAGACAGGCGTGCACACCTGCACATGCAATCATGCACTCACGTGGAGACATGTACATAAATAACTTTAAAAACAAGGCAAAATGCTAAAGACAAACGCCTATCACCTCACCAAGTGTGAGGCAAACAGCAGGGCAAATTATTTACAAAAAATAACAAGGTCCAGGGAGGAACCCACAGCCAGGAGTATTTGGGAAACATAAATTAGAACTAAAGACCTTAAAAACAGCGGCGGTCATGATGTGGGAGGTGGAGATGGATCTGAGAGGGTTTGGAGGTCTGAATATGATCAAAATCCATTGTACGGAATTCTTAAAGAATCAGCAAAAATATTATTTAAAACCCCATATTATGTATATTACCAGTACTAAGAAATGAACATTCATTATACTCTGATTCATTTCCTCATAGCCTTTTAAAAATATAAATGAATTATTTCTTCAAAACCAAGCTTATATATACCTACTGAATTATGCCTCTGCTAAGATTTGTGTGTGTGTGTGTGTGTGTGTGTGTGTGTGTGTGTGTGTGTTGCCTGCGGAGGACAAAAGAGGGCCTTGGATTCCCTGGAGCTGGAGTTATAAGAGGTTGTAAGCTGCCTGATGTGAGTGCTGGGAGCCAAACTCAGGACCTCTGGAAGAGCAATATGTGCTTCTTTTAAAAAATATATTATTTGCTATTTTTATTTTATGTGTGGGAGTGTATTCCCTGCCTGAGTGTAAGTCCACCCATGTTGCACAATGCCTGAAGAGGTCAGACAAGGGCATCAGATCCCCTGGAAATGGAGTTATGGACAGTTGTTAGCTGCCACGAGGGTGCTGGGAACTGAACCTGGGTCCTCTGGAAAGCAGCCAGTGCTCTTAACCATTGAGCCATCTCTCCAGGCCCTTAAAAATTGCTTAACACCAACAGTAATAATGAGAATAATCTAAGTGTCCTTCCAGCAGTGATGGAACCAACAAGGGGGCTAAGTAGCTGTTCAGAGGGAGAGATGGCTTAGAGGACAAATGCACATGTTACTCTTGGAGAGGACCTGAACTCAGTTCCATACCACACCAGATGACTCACAACTGCCTATAATTCTAGCTCCTGGAAATCTCATACCCATCTCTGGCCTCCACATGCACAGCCCATATATATACACACAATTGCAATTTTTAAAAAAGAACGAAATGGATCTGTAATAACTGCCTTGAAAAGTTACCTGGAATGTTTGTTGTAAAGTAAAAATGAGCACCGTGCGGAAACCGTGCGGACACCGTGCGGACACCGTGCAGTGGGAAGCCTTGTCACAACAAACAGGAGTCTGGAGGTTCTGGCACCAGTGTCTTCCTCCCCCACAGAACTGTCACGATCAAAGAAGAGTCTGAAACAGTGGTTGTTGCTGGGGCAAACACAGAAACGGAAAGGGGCTCACTCTCACTGTTTATGTATTTATACACCCACTATGTCACATGTATAGTGAGTCTGTGTGCTACACTGCATCATGTGCCACCGTCCTCCAGATTCATATGTGGGAGCCTCACCCCAGTAGGCAGTGTCTGGAGTGAAGAAGTGACTGACTTGAAATGAAGCAGCAGGTGGGCCCTATTGCACAGGAGGACTGTCCTCTTAGGAAGAATCCCACTCACAGGAGGACTACCCTCTTAGGAAGAATCCCACTCCGGAAGCTTGCCTCTCCGTGAATGTGGGTGAAGGAGAGGGCCCATGAAGAGAGCAGCCACCGTCAGAAACAGTCCAGCTGGGCCACGATCTCAGCACGACCACTGTCCAGAAGTGGTGGAAAACTGATTTTCTGTGGCTCAAGCCACCCAGTCCACAGGCTATTACATGGCACGCAGAGTGGAGCAAGACCCTGCATTGCTTTTGAAACAAATAATGAGAAATAATTTGTGAGAAATAATTCCTGGGGCTGGAGAGATGGCTCAGCAGTTAGAGCACTGGCTACTCTTCCAGAGGACCTTCCAGCACCCACGTGGAAGGTAACAACCGTCTATGACTAGAGTTCCAGGGGATCCGACGCTCTCTTCCGAACTCCATGGGCATTGCACAACATGGGTGCATGAACACACATGCAGGCAACACACTCATACACATAAACTAATAAATAAATATTTTAAAAAATAATAATCCCTGACTATTGAAGGAGGAAGAAGACACACTTTCCCCAAACATTCTCCCCTCGGAGCAGCCTTTGTTAACAGGTGTAGAACCTTTGTTAATAGGTGTAGGACCTTTGTTAATAGGTGTAATACCTTTGTTAATTAATAGGTGTAGGACCTTTGTTAATAGGTGTAGGACTTTTGACTTTCTTCTAGAAATACAAACATTTTTAATAGCATGAGAGCAGAATTTTTTCTTTTTAAAAAATGTTTTAAAATTATAATTTTTAAATTATACACATAATTATATATATATATGTATATATATATATAAACATCTCCCTTTTAATACTCATGAGTAGTGCTACTCTTTAATAGGTACCGAAGGGCACCCAGAATGGCTATGTGCCACCTTATTTTAAACCTGGCGCTGGTCTGGAGAGTCCTGCCCTCCACTCCACAGCCTCCCACGGTGCACTCCCACCTTCTTCTTTGTGGGAATTAAGGAGTTAACCTTCATTGTTTTTCCTTATCTTAACAGTCACACAAATTTCAGACAGCGTTATCAATAAGGCAGAACTCATCAAAGTTGGCCAGAATGTTCTATGGAGTTGTTGACATTTGAAGTTGAAGCTGTTATTTGTGTCCACACATAAATATGTAGGCCATCTCTAGCAGAAGGACGATCCTGGGCTAATATTGTAAACCTGACTGGGTCACCTGAGATTGTGGTGCTTCGTAAGCATAAGATACAAAAAACAATCAGATGAAAAGAACCAGGGAAACTCGGAGAGCACTTGACCACTAGCATGGCACATCAAAGCTTGGCATGCTTAACTGAGGTAGTGAAAAGATTCGAGTCCAGCGCTAACACAGAGAGGCACTCAACACTCATTGCACAGTCCAACGACACATGCTGCTGCGGCTCCCTCTCACACAGTCTCCATCACAATGAAGCCCCACTTTTGAGGACCTGTAATTCAGCCAAAATAATCTGCTGTGGGAGTGTTTCCAAAAACCTCCCTTATAACCCTCTCAATGAACCCCAACATCAGAAGTTCTGAACACTAGAGTGCTTGCCACTTCTGAAGCAGGTTTCGTTGGGGAGTGTTAAGTTTTTGGTCACATGGGCTTTAGTCCTGTTATGCTAAGTTCTAAATCACATCTCACTTTGGTTAATAGGCAGTAACAAGAAATGAAGGGTTTCAAAACAGAGTTCTTTTGTACATTTTTCATTAAGAGAATGACAAGAAGAGGCATTTGAACATAAAAGAAAATTAATGTGTGTTTGCTAGGAAGCCACAGTTCAGCACTGAAAATTTAGTTTTACAAAATATACAGATTGAACACCATCAACATTTCATACTACAGGATTCATGGGAAATACTATCGTAGAAAAAACAAACCACGTAGCCCAGGACTTACAAACTTTGTTCCTGGTGCTCACCGGATGTCTATGATCAGCTACTTCAAATGAAACAAACACAACAAAATAAACAGTGAAATGGATTCAGCACATTGCATAAATTTTGAATACCCTACCAAAGTAAAAGCTCTTCTTGGACCATTACTGTTTTGGCACATTAAAATGCGTGGGAGACACACAAACACACGTCTTTGGCTTAACTTGGGCACACTGTTCATTCTGTAATAGCTCCTTTCTGGTTGCTGTGATAGAAGTCCTGACAAGGAGCACATTCCGGAAGGAAGTGTTTCTTTCAGATCACAGTGGATCATGGCAGGGAAGATGTGGCAGCAGGAAGAGCTAGTCACGTCATGTCTGCAGTCAGCATGCAGAGCAGCGAAGGCTGGGTGCTCAGCTGCTTTTCCTCTTTCTATTCAGGACCCCATCCCATGAGACAGTGCTGTCCTAGTTCACAACAGGCCTTCCCTCCCCAGTTAGCCATTCCTGGACAGCCCTCAGAGACACACCCAAAGGTGTGTTTCCACAGTGCTTGTAAATCCTGTCAGGCTCACAGTGGCTAACCGTCAATTCTCCCTGATTCCCTGACTGCAGTCAACAACTGTCAGTCACAAAACAGGTCAGCACTGGAGCCCACGGAACAGTTTCTCTGAAGAGTGGAGAGCCTGCGCAGCAATTCCCATTAGAAGTTCAGAGCTTTGGAAGACGAGCCTTTTCCAATGCGAGCACCAGCAGGGAGGGAGAGGAGGCCCAGTGGGTTACCGTGGATAAAAAGAAAGAAGGTGAGGAGAGCAGAGATGGGCTTCCGTCCAGCAGGACTCTGAGGTTAGAACAGAATTCAAGTGTGAACTCCTGGCTTTTAACAAGTGGAAGAAAATGGGTTCGTGTATGCATATGTGTGTGCTCACATGAGTGTGTGGTGTATTATGATGTGTAGGTATGCGTGTGGTGAGTGTGTGTGTGGTGTGTGCATGTGTACATTTGTGTGGTGTGGGGAAAGTGTATAGTGTGTGTAGTGAATATGTATGTGTGTATGTTTATATGTGTGTGGCATGTGTGTGCATGGTATGTACGTACTATGTGCTGTGTGTATGCTGTGTGCATGTATGTGGTGTGTGCATGTGTATATGTGTGGCATGTGTATATGTGTATGTGTGATGAGTGTGTGTGGTTTTGTGTATGTGGTGTGTGTACGCGGTGTGTGTGTGGTGTGCGAACTTGCAGGTCTGTGTACAGAGTCTGAGTTATTGATACTCTCTCACCAGCGTGTCTCATACCAGCGTGTTTTCCACTGGTGAAAGTGAGGAGGCACTGAGAAGCCATGAGAACATGTTATCAGCCCAGAGCCAACAGAAGGGACTCCCAGGGACCAAACGAGGACAGCTTGTATAACAAAATAAATAATGGCTGTAATGGGTTCCAACTCCAAAATGAAAGTTACCCAGAATCCATGCTGATCTAAGCCTTGGAATAAACAGGCAAAGGGAAGAAAATTGGTTCTTGCAGAGCTTCACTAATCAATAAGGGGAAACTGAACAGGAAGCCACCATTTGCAAACAACATGGGAACAAGTGTTTCAGGATCACCCAGGGAGGCTAAAATCATGACGAGAAACTACATGCATGCAGATTCAGCCGTCTCCCCACAAAAGACTGGTAAATGCTGGGATGTGGGTCGGTGGTAGAAACGCTTGTGTAGAAGGCGTGAGGCCCTGGGCTCCACCCCCAGCACCACAGGCAAGAAAACTGTTTATAATGGCGGTTCTAGAGCACCCAGCACCTAGGCGAAAAGATCAGAGCTGCCACCAGTGACACAAAACAGTGCCAGCCTCTCCACATAGGACATGCTAAGATGGCAGATCTGTATTACTGTTAGAAAAACATAACTGGGATTTGAAAACAAGGAAATGGCAGGCAAACCCAAATGGAGCGTATTTCTACAGAACAATCAGCTGTATTCAAACCTGTCTAGGACACGAAAGCTAGAACAATGGATTGGAGACTGAAAGAGATGGGGACAGCCCCTGACATCCTAGCCTTTGGAAGGTGGAGGCAAGAGGATATGGAGTTCAAGCCTAGCCTGAGCTACCTGTGACCATCTCAAGAAAAGGAAGAAGGAAGAAAGAAGGGAGGGAGAAAGGCAGGGAAGGCGGGCGGGAGGGACAGAAATGGGGACCCCATGAGATATACAGGGAGAAAAGGGCGTTAAGGGGATCTGTGCTGCAATTGGTCAAGTGTGGGTCGGACGATGATACTGTACTGATGGTCGTGTTCTGATTCTGGAAACTGTGCAGTGCTTGTACCTGACAAGTGACTCTTGGGGTCTGCGACTGATCACCTTTGTTGCTCTTTGTCCAAGAAGGTGGAACCACCTCTCTCTTTCGGAGCAATGGGCAACTTGCCTCTGTCCAGAGAGCTCTAGCTTCACATTCCTTTCCTGTAATGCAGCTTTGCATGCCATGGGGCACTACCATCCAGCCCTGTGCATGTGACCTGTGGGAACTTGCACAGGGAACAGACCCAGTCTTGGCACTCTGACTGGTACCGTGGCTTTAACACAGGACCCCAACGCCTTTTCTCTCGCCAACATGGACATGGGTAGGCTCAGGGGCTGGCTTCCAGCCTCCAAAAGCTGACAAAGCCCCGGCTTCACCTTCAGGAAGGGAGATGAGACTTCAGTTCCACAGGCATGTCAATGAGCGAGCTGGAAAGGAGCCCCGAACTCCAGACAGGACGCCAGGGCAGCGACACAGGATGCTGTCCCGACAGACCCTGAGCCATGACCAGACTCCAACTTTATTTCATCAAGGAAAGAGCCAACTTCACTCTCAGTTTCCTCTGCAGCCCTTTCTCCTGCTCCTGCCCCCACCCCCTTCTTTCTAGAAGGAAAGTCATGCCCCGCTTGACCTCAAAGCCCAAGCACATAATTACTTTTTTTCTTCTTTACTAAAGTAGCAATCTGCATTTAATCCACACGTTGTCTCTTGATTCATTTGTAAAATAAATAACTAAAAAGTAAAATGCATAATGTGTAACTTTAATTGGTAAACTGGTAATTACGGTTTAGACAAACCATAATTTCAATACATCAAAATAAGCACCAAGTTTTGAACAGACACAGCAGCGTCTGAACTCGTGTTTAAGCTATGTGTCCATGTTAGTTCAGTTCTACCTCTCCTCCCTTTTTTCTGGCTAGAAGAAAATCATTTTTTTACACTTTATTGTTTTTATTTTGTATGTATGAGTGCTTGTATGTATGTATCATATATGTGCAAAGCCCATGGAGGCCATAAGAGGGTGTTGGATCCCCTGGAACTGAAGTTATGGATGGTTGTTAGCTGCCATTGGATTCTGGGAATCAAACCAGGGTCCTCCGCAAGAAAAGCAAGTGTTCTTAACCACTGAGCCATCTCTCCAGCCCCAGGAAATCTTTTTTTTTTTTTTGAGGGATCAAATTATCCATGATATCTGATAGTGCCAGATAGCACTGGATAGCTCTGGATAGTACTGGATAATACCAGACAGTCCCCCTCTCCCTCAGCCTCACTCCACCCTACCTTCTTATGGACTTCTTGAGATATGAGTCAGAAATCTGGATAGTGTGGTAGGCTCTCAGGTGACAAAGTTCTTGACACCTAACAGCATTGGACTAATTCAGGTGCCACCAGGCACCCAAAGATAAAATATCTGCATGGGAAGTGGCTCAGTTGGCAGAGTGCTGGCGTAGCACACACAAAGAGCTGGGTTCAATCGTCAGCATTGCAAAAAACAGTGTGATGGTGCACCCCTGTAATTTCAGTATTTGGGAGGTGGAAGCAGAGGATCAGAAATTTCAGGACATCCTTGGCTACATAGTGAGTCTGAGGCTACCTGGCTACAGGAGAGCCTGTCTCAAAAAAAAACGAAGATAAGATGTCTTCTTTAAATTAAGACTTCATAACAATTATGTCAAACAGCTGTCTGAATTGAAAACAGTTTCAATTAGAGACGTGGGGTCTTCATTCAGGAGGGAAAGTAACAACTCCAGGACCTGTTTAGAGGTAGCTATGAAATTCTCAGTTCATAGATGAAAAAGAAAAGGTACAAGAGCTACGAGACTTGAAGAGCTCCTGTGCTGACTGCTTTCTGCGCGCTCCTGACACTGGCCGGCACCCTCTGCCGACAGCACCAGTAGCAATAGTCATGTTTCGTAGCTTTCCTTTAAGAAGTTTTATTGATTTGAGGGGTATTTCAGATTTTTTAAAATTAACTTTTAAATTCAACATACAAAGCCCTGGTTTCATGTGGCATTTTCATACATGTCCCCGCCCCATCTCCCTGCTCTGCCCAGCTAACAGGAAGTAGCAGTGGGTCAGACCCCAAACAGTTCTGCTCCAGAGAGGCCACAAGTGCCCACTGTGGAAGAGCGCCAAGCCTAGAGTAACCCCTCCGTGTCCAGCCATACCCTCTCTGTGTCCAGCCACAACCCCCACACACACCAGGGGCCAGTGAGAATTAAAGCAACAACCCTGCATGCACAGACAGACCAAGAGAGAACCGAATAGAGGCCTCTCAAGCATGTACATCAAGGACCCGAGTAAGCCAAGGTCTGGTCCTCACAGAACAGAAGCAAAGCGTCCCCGGTACAGGGACGTGTCTTCTCCCACCAACTGACACAGCGTCAGTAGTATGCGTGCTGCCAAGCTGGTTTTCCTGCTGAGGTGTAAATAGTACCATGCTGTATTCTATAACATAACAACATTCCTAAACAAGGTATTAGCAAACTAGCTCCATTCGCATATGCCGTGACAAGCTGGATTCATCTCCCATGTGTAAGAGCCTGTCAACTTAAAATGCATTAATATAATTCACCACACCAACTGATTAAGAAAAGTAGCACTGGTTTTATGGTACTGGGCATTGAAGCCACTTCTATCTGACTTTGCGTAAGGAACCCCAGGTAAAGGCCTAAAAAGAATTCAGAAAGAATTGATCCCAAAACAAGAAGCAAACTGATGTTATTTATACAAGGTATATTTACATGGAGAAAACCCTAAATTAGCAGCAGGCAAATTTAGATGGGCAGTTTTATGAAGGCCCAGAAGTAAGATAAATGTATAGAGAAAACTGTAAGAACCCTACATGTCTTCATTTAGTGGCTGGTGCTGCATTGGACCTGCCTCGTACCTGACACAAAGAGATGTCTGTAAAGAAAATTATGAAACTTTATTAATCAACATAATGAAGGTCTAACTAGAGATATAATCCCTGTTCAAGGAATAGAAACTCAATAAAGATGTAAAGTTTTGTCAGTTAATTCATACATTGAATATAAAACAAAAAAAAACTCAGCTTTTTGTGAACTTTAGGCTACATCTAAATTTAACGTAGAAATACTTAGAACCACGATTAGCAAGAACTTTTCTTTTAAAAGAACAGAGTATATTTGCTTTACGGTATAGGGAGAGATTACAAAATGATTGTGATTAGAACCACAAAACTATTGGTAGAAGAACAGATCACTAGATCAACAGACATGTATCACTCACATGAATGCCTGGCATATGTTCCTACAGCTCGCTATAGTATAGTATAGTATAGTATTTTAGTAAATGGTGGTGAGGCGTTTGGGCAGACATGGAAAAATAAAAATAAAACTGTGTCTGTGCTTCTTGCCGCACACAAAAATGGACTCTGATGCTATCCTAACTCTGGAAGACAGAGGACTATCATCCCCAAGTGCAAAGAGCACTAAGTATCAAGAGTAAGCTCAAGTTGAATCATAACTTGGACCCCTAGTAAATTAGTTATGAACCCCAGCTCAGGGGTGGGGAGACGGCTCAGTGGGTCGAGTACGTACTGCGGTGTGCGGCCTGTGTTTGGATGCCCAGCACCCACGTAAAAGCCAGACAGAGGACCCCAGAGCAGAGCAGTTGTGGGTCTCCATGTTAGTCACCGTCTGCTGCAAGAAGAAGATTCTTTGGTGAGTGTTGAGAGGTGCACTAAGCTATGAATGTAACAAAGCCATTAAGAGTCAGTTTAGCACTACGTCCATTTACCAAGGTAGCAGCAGTAGATTCTCCTCTACGACCTGTGACCTGTCTGGCCACAGATTCTTAACCCTGATAACGTGCCAGCGTGGGCTCTGTCTTGAGAACTGGGCCTAAGACTCAATTAGAACATGATTGGTTACTCCCATGGTGTCTGTGCCACTATTGCTCCGGTGGGTCTCTCTTTCCAGGCCCGTCGTAGCTGTAGTTCACAGGGTTCACAGCTGGGTAAGGTTGATGATTACTTTTGGATGCTCGCTGTGACTCTTTAGGTATGTGTGCTTCAACTGGAAAATCCACAGAGGTCAGGAAACAAGTTAGGAACCATGGCAGGGATGGGGGCTTCGGAGGAGAGGGAGTGGAGTGCAGTGATGTAAAGAGGAAGAGGACAAGAATAGAAGGGGTTAAATGGGGTGAGGAATGGCAAGACAGAGGAGGGAGCATGGGGAGCGATAACTAACACTAAAGGCTTCTTGAAAAGGTCATATTGAAACCTACTGCTCTGGAAGCTTCTTAAAAGACATTCATAAAGAGTTTGAATGAATCCCCTGTAATGGGAAGCAATGCCCCTTCCCGACACCACCGGCTAGCCAAGAAGAGCCCAAAGCCAGGAGTGAACTCTCTCTTTTCACCAGGAAGGTCCCTCAAACAGTGCTGGCTATGGCCGTTGCTCTTGCTGGGCCTCCAGACATGATGGTGAGACCCTGCTGCTGAAGACACCACACGGGAACCATAAAGCAAACATGGACAAGTGGAGGAGGCGCGGGCCACAGAGCTTCGTCTCTCCCGGCCCTCCTCGGGCTGGAGCTGCCATTCATGCTACCTTAGGTAGGTTGTGTTTTTAAGGGTCTTTTTCATTTTTAATTATGTGTGTGTGGTCTGTGTGTGGTATGTGCTCATGAGTGCCAGGCCCTTGGAGGCCAGAAGAAAGTGTTGGATCCCCTGGAGCTGAGTTACAGGCAGTTGTGAGGCACCGACTGTGGATGCTGGGAATCGAACTTGGGTCTTCTGCAATAGTGCACTATGCACTCTTAACCTCTGATCAGTGTCTTCAACCGTTAACTGAGTTTTAAAAAGCACAATAATAATGTTCAGTACTCCCTAATTTCCAAGTTATCTTGGAAATGCAAATTAAAGCTTTATATCTATAATAATGGCAAATATTAGAAAATCGGAAAATATCGTGTTGCAAGATATAAGACATTGGGAATTTGCAACCCAGAGCCAAAGTATAAGCCAGCAGAAGGTTCCAGAGAGCAAACCAACACTCAGTGGCCCACATTCAGTGCCCCCCCAAAACTCATACACATCTAAAAGCACTGAATCCTCTGATCAGCAAAGAGTTGAAATTTATTACAGCAATTGAATGAACATAAATTGAAGCACATGAATGTCTGTAATATTGATCAGCCACATGCTGAATTAATTACAGCTACACACATTGGTGTAGCAGACCCTCAGAAAGAAAGACAGAAGAGTATAAATCAGGCTACCCCGCATGCAAAGAGCTCTACGCAGCCAAGCTAAACTTTGCTTTTATTATACTCACATACTCATAAATCTTGCAGAAACCATAAAGACAAAACCCAGAATAACTGCACTGGAAAGCTAGTGGCAGGGATTAGACCAGCGACGTGAACGGTTTTGTGATGCTGGTGATTCTCTATTTCATAAGCAGAGTTGTAGATATACAGGAATTTATTTAATTGCTGTTAGCATTTTAACTGTACATCCACACTCTCTTGATAAGTGTAACTCAAAACCAATAACTACAATAAAAGCAATACTTTCAGAAGTGTTAGGGCAAGTTAAGATCCGGCAAGGAAAGGTGGTGGGCTCTTGAGTGTGTACAGTTCTCCTTGAAATGTGAAAGATATAAAGGAAAAGGAAGGGTAGCATGTTTGTCTCAGAGATTCACAGAGGAAGGGGGTGAAAGCTAGGCAGGGACAGGAAAGACTAAGATCTTGGCAATGGTTTACATCGTAAAAACCTACAAAACAGAAAATCCATGGTCCATATACCTAGCAAGAAAAATGTCAAAACATTTGAAAGCTCAACAGCATGCAGGTGGAACTCATTTATTGTGCATAATCAGTTAGGAAATGGTCACTGTTTGTGGTGCTGTAAAGTAGGATCCCAGACAGGAGGATCTTAAGTTCAGAACCACCTGGACTTGTAGTGAGATCCTGCTTCAAGCAAAGATAGTGCCAAGTCCTTTACATTGCAAAGTGTACATGGTGGTGCTTGTCTTTAATTTCAGCACTCCGGAGGCAAAGGCTGGCAGATCTCTGTGAGTTCAAAGCCAGCCTGGTCTATGCAGTGAGTTCTGAACCAGCCAGTGCTACATAGTAAGACCCTGTCTCAAAACAATGAAAACTAAAACAACCCCTCCGGGAAGGGAGGGAGGGACGAAGGAAGGGAGGAGGAAGAAGGGCATAAAAACAGGGAAAAAACTGGCAAAGAAAGGGGCTGGAGAGATGCTCAGCAGGTAAGAGCACTGGCTGCTCTCATAGAGGAACAGGTTCTGTTCCCAGCACCCACGTGGTGGATAACAACCATCTGTAACTCCAGTTCCAGGGAATTTGATGCCCTCTTGTGACCTCAACAGGCATGACACAACACAGATGCACTTACACACATGCAGGTAATACACTCATACATACAAAATAAAATGACTGATGGTTACCTGAGGAACACATCCAAGGATGTCCTCTGGTCTTCACCAGCATGTATTCATGTGTACATATATATCTGAACACACATGAATAAAAACACACAAAATGAAATCAAGCAGTGAGATTCAAAATCCTTCCTGGTCAGCTGGGTGTGGTGGAACACACCTTTAGTGCCAGCATTTGGGAGGCAGAGGCAGGTGGATCTACATAGCAAGTTCCAGGCCAGTTTGGGCTACAAAACAACAACAAAAACCAAAACAAACAAACAGAAAAACAACCAACCTGTCCTGGGATAGGTTAAGGAGAGGGCAGGCAGGAAGGAAGCGGGCGTGGGGGCCGGAGAGCAGCTGGGCTGTGCGCACCTGTCTGAGATGGGTGACGGAAGAGCAGGAGTGTGGACTGGTGATTGGGACCCCGCCCTCAGCCAACCCAAAGGAAGAGGACGGGGAGAGAGGAGGAAGGAGAGAAAGCCGGTGGGCGGCTGTCGCGTGAACTGCTGCCCCTCCAAGACAGATAGCTACGGCTTTCATTGAGCAGGAACTGAATTTGTAGCAGTTGGCTCTTTTCTAATGTCACATGTAGTCCTGTCCAGTGGTACTGCACACACCCAGCAAGAACGCCACAGGCAAGAACATCAAGAGTTCCAATCTAGCCTCAGCAACACGGTGTGCGGCCAGCCTGGGCTGTTTAGTGAGATCTCAAAAGAAAAGAAAAAAAAGCAAGAGATTCCTGTTATGCAACTTTCACACGGCCCTTTGATTCATGGCCAGCAGACCTGCTTGACATTGTGATTTCTCTGTAACAAATTTCTCAGGTGTCGAAGGGAAGGGGTTGCTGGTGCTCAAACCCAGAGCTCCAAATGCTGGCCAGTGCTCTGCTGCTGCGCCACAGCGCAAAGCTGCCAATTTCAAATGATCTGGCTTGGTCCAGTTTGGCTTGGTCACTTTGTTTTTGTTTTGATTTGGACAGGGCCTCCCTCTCACCCCAGGTGGCCAGAACTCATAGAGATCCTCCTGCCTCCCCCTCTCCCATGCTCAGATCAAAGGCCTATGCCACCACACCCAGCTTGGTTTTAATTTTTTTGAGGCAAGGCCTCTCACAATGTAGCCCCAAACCTCAGTCCTCCTGCCTCGTAACTCCTAGGGGCTAGGACTACAGGCCACACACCTGGCTTGGCCGGCTGACCAACTGCGCACAGCTGTTACTCCGTGTGCTCCTCCAGCTCCGAATGCTGGGCGTCTGACTTTCCCAGACTGAGAAGAATTCAGGCTGCTCTGTCTCTCCCCAGTGGCCTGTTTGCATGTTTGAAACCTGATAGGCTTTGCCCACACAGGCCATCCAAGGACAGGGATGGTGTAAGGGGAGGTCTGGAGTTGTCTATGATTGCAGTAAATTAAACTCTTAAAACAATTTTTAAAAATTTATTTATGTACATGCATTCGTGCATGCAATGCCCAGAGAGGCCAGAAGAGGGTGTCAGATCCCCTGGAACTGGAGCTGTCATGTGGGTGCTGGGAATCGAACCCAGGTCCTCTACAAAGAGCAGTCAGTGCTCCTAACTGCTGGGCATGTCTCCAGCCTCCACACTAAACTCTTTTGAGAACAGGAGAAACACATACTTTTTTAATGTAATATTTTTCATTTGCTCTTTCACAAACACTGGGCTATCTTAAGGGTTACAACAAATGGTTCCTGCCTTGTGAGGGTTACTGCTTAGAGAAGGTAGGAGAGACTTAACTTCTACAAAACGAGGCAGAGGTTCTGTTAGGGCAGGTTGTGGGTTTGGAGGGGGTGGTTCTTGGGGATCAATACTTTGTGTATTGATGTTGGGGTCTCGTGTGATGTCATCATTGGAGTGAAAGACAAAGTCTTCCTGGATGCCAGCTATGGAACAACTAAGTTAGGTAAACCCTCAAAAATGTTCAATCCTGTAGCCACCCGGGTCTTACTGTGCTCACCCTAAACCCTCCGTACTTAAAACCAGAGGAGGAGGCAGCCGCAGGTCCACTGTCTCAGTCTGTTTTCTGTTACGGCAAGAAAATCCCCGAAGCTGTATACTTTAAAAGAAAAGAGGTTTCTTTTGGCTCACCATTTGGAGGCAAGAAAGTTCAACAGGATGGCACAGCCATCTGCCCAGCTTCAGGTGCGGCCTCCCGGTGGATCACGAGAAAGGGGAAGGCCGGTGTGAGAGAGACTGAGGGTGTGGTGGCATAGGCCTTTGATCTGAGCGTGGGAGAGGGGGAGGCAGGAGACCTCTACCTACGGCTCAGCTGGACAGCATCAGCCCATCTTCTGGCCCAAACCTAGAAATGAACCGAGAGAAAGAAAGGGAGCGGAGAAGGCAGTGAGGAGGAGAGGGGAGCACTGACTCACAGGTGCGCGGCGTGCGCGGTGGGGGCCAGTCAGGAGCACCCAGCCCAGCACCTCCTCACACGGGGTGCTCTGCTCCTCACACGGGGTGCTCTGCTCCTCACACGGGGTGCTCTGCTCGCAGCTGCGGGACATGCGCACCGCGCTCTTCCGTCCTCTAGATGGCACCCTCAGAGCAAAACAGACACAACCGGCTTCCACCGAAACCGCCCGGCTCTCAGAACGGCCTTTCAAACAAAATGCGCCTTTAAATTTTTCCTTTCAGCATGGAGGCCCTCCAGCGATATCTCACTAATTAAAAATCAATGTACGGCTGTCCTCACCACGGTTCAATTTGTCAGGCCTCTGGTAACTGACATTTACATGGAATTTTTATTGTATCAAGAACACCTCCGTGGAGATTCGCTGCTGATTTCCACAGGTTTCTATCTGGAAGCGGAAACACCGACACAGAATGCTCAATACACTTTTAAAAAAATGGAGACTCGCTCTATAAAGGACCAAATGGAGAAATTCTTGGGCCGACTAGAGAAAGGCCGGCGCAGCAGCTGGAGACGAGCTTACGGGCGTTGCAGGTGGGCTCTCACCTCCCGGCGGCCGTGGGCTGGGGCACTGCACAGTGCAGACGGCATTCTAAGCCCACAGCAGCCCTGCACGTGAGGTTGCAGCACGTGGAGGTCGAGAGCTGGAGAGAGGCCAGACCTCTCCACGGCTGAAAGACGTTCCTGCAGGAACTTCCAGAGAACACGCTTCGCTCGGCGTGACGTTTGTCGGTGTGACACTTGCTGTTACGCGGTTCTCAGCTGACTTAGGTGGAACTCTCAAGGGCTCCACCCAGGTTTGGCCTCTCACAGATCTGGCTGGAAAACTGGCGATTTGCAGCTCTGTGTTCACAGATGAACTTAGGGTGATTTTCCTACAAGGGGCTTTAGGATGTCTTGGAGAAAAGCCGTCCTCCCCGCATCCCACCGAGGTGCCATTTGGACTCGGAGGTTATCATTGTGGAAGTGATAACCAAAATGACTCCTTTTTTTCATTTTTTGTGACGGGGTCTCAAGTAGTACAGGTTGACCTTGAACTTAATATGTAGTTAAAGACAACCTTGAATTTCTGATCCGTCTGCCTCTACCTCCTAAATGCTGAGATAACGGACATGCACCAACATACCTGCTTTCCATGGTGCTGGGGATGGAATCCAGGCCTAGTGCATGCTGGGTAAGGCCTAAGCCAACGGACCTACTGACCTGGCAAATCAGAATTAATTAATCTGGGTCTTTAGCCTTCCCTCATTCAGTCAGTGACTCAGCTAGACCCAAGAAGAGGGGGCCTAGAACAGAGTAGAGCCGAAAGGCTCTGCAGGGGAGCACCAAGCTGGACCTGTGACTGCCTTTACTCCTAGGCCTGAATGCTAGTGTGAGTTGGGAAGCCATTTGGTGACAAATAACTGGAATTTTACTATTTCTTTTTCCCTTGATCTAATTATGGCATCTGAGAAGTCTGATGTGAGGGGGGAAAACCAGAAAGATGGGAAAATTCATGTACCAAACCAATCATCATTCTGTGAGTTCGAGAGTGGACAGACATAGTAAGCGTCAGCCATAAACGAGCATGTGTGCAGAGCTTCCTCCATACCACATGCTCTGATGGAACTGAGCATTCACCGGGCTGAGGGGAGCAGCTGGACTCTGCTCTGATAATGTAACTGCAAATTTAAAAACATTAAGAGGGTCTGAGGATGTGGCTCAGTCAGTAGGGCAGCTGCTTATCAAGCACGAAGCCCTGGGTTCGATCCCCAGCACATTTGTAGTGTGGTGACACAGGCCTCTATCCAGCACTTGGGAGGTGGAGCTGGGAAGATCGTCAAGGTCATCCTCTGCTACATGGTGAGGTCAAGGCCCAGCCTGAGGTATACAAGACCCTGTTAAATAAAGAAATAACTTTCAAAGGCCTTACCTACTCCTGTTCGTACAGAGAGAGAAACAGAGACAGAGAGAGAAACACGGAGACACAGGGAGACATGAAAATAGGAAGTTTGGAAGGAGGGGTCATGGGGCAGGAGGCAAGACAGTATTGGTGGGTGATGTGCTGTCTCTGTGTCAAAAATATTCCAAAACTGAACGTGGTGATCTCACCAGCCTATGAATACACTGCACTGAAAACCACTGAATTGTGCAAATAGGCACCTGTGGTATGTGAATTGTTTATCAGTAATGATTTTATTTTTAAGGTTTTTTTTAAAACAAGAGTCCAACCCTTAGCACAGTATACTAGTGATTGATAATTTGTGTGTGTGTGTGTGTGTGTGTGTGCATGTGCAGAGAATATACTAGAAGAAAATACATCAAAATGTGAACCATTTTTATTCCTTTGCTGTGCTTTTCTGTTGAACACTATTCTGTGTTCCTTACAATTGTGTTACTGCTTAAAATGTTTTAATTGCATGAAAGTTATTGTGGCAAAGAAACTCATCTAATAGCACACTGGCAAGTCCCGACACTTCCCAGTGTGAGCATTCACCACAGGTAGACCAGTTGTTCTACAGACATGAATGAGTTTCTTCCGAGTACCCTTTGCAAGGCCCATCTCCTCAGCTATAGAAAGGTGAGCTTCTGTGGTTGGCAGTACATTCTACTCTGGTGACACCAGGGGGTGCTCCAGCCTTCTACCAAAGACTTGCCATCCTGTAAAGAAGAAATGCTGAGATTTAATTTGGTGACTAGTTAGACTGTTCTAGTATGCCAGCTACACTCACACACACTTCGAACCTGAGGAGCTCTGGGGACACAACCCACTGTCCAAACCACTTTATTCTGTGTGTATGAGTGTGTACCTGAGTGTGTGCACACACGACATGTGTGCTTGGTGCCTGCAGAGCCAGGAGAGGGCGTCGAATCCCCTGGAACTGGAGTTACAGGCAGTTGTGAGCTGCCAGGAGGGTGCTGGGACCAAACGCAGGTTCTTTACAGAGCAGCCCGTGCTCTTAACCCCCGGGCCATCTCTCCAGCCTGAGAATGGCCTTTTAAAACAGAATGAACAGTACTGATAACAGCCTAAAGGGCCAAGAATCAAGATTGTAAAACAAACTAAAGCACATAGAAAATAACTACTTAAAATGTTGGCATGAAGACTTTAAAAATCAACTTGCACGATAGTATATACAGTATAGTGTGATTTTATTAAAATAAATCATATGTGAAAAGAACAAAACCTAAAAAGACATATACCAAGACATTAATAGGTGTTACCTTCAGGAGGTGGGTGTCTGGCTACTTTTACTCTAAAACAAATAAATAAGCTGGGTATGGTGCTGTACACCTTTAATCCCTCGGGTTTAAAGGACTCAGGAGGCAGAGGCAGGGGAATCTCAAAAGTCCTGTCTCAAAAGACCTAAATAAATAAAGAAGGTGGAGGGGGCCTGGAGAGTTGGCTCAGCGGTTAAGAGACTGGCTGCTCTTGCAGAAGACCCCAGTTCCATTCCCAGCACCCACATGGCAGCTAACAACTGTTCATAACTCCAGTTCCAGGGAATCAAACACCCTCTTCTGACCTCCACAGGCTCCAGGCACACACGTGTGCACATATACACATGAATACATGCAGGCAAAACACTCACATGCATAAAGTAAAAAATACGATGGAGAGTGATAAAGGGAGACACCCGATGCTGCCCTCGGGTGTGCACAGGCACGAGCACACACGTGCACACACGAGCACACAGGTGCACACATGCTCATGCATGTACACCTAGATGAACAGGCAAAAAAAACCTTAAAGAAAAAGAAAAGGATGTGAGGGCTAAGCAAAGCAATATGTCAGGAAGGAAGAGAACAGAGAAACAGTGTAAAGAGCAGAGCCACTTTCAAAAGCCCTCTGCACAATTGTGTTAGTCCATTTGGACAGCAGGGTCCTCATGACCTGAAACTCTGCTCCGTCCCATCTCACCACACAGAGGCATTGTGGGTCAAGTTCTAACACGGGAATTCTTGGGTTTGTTCAGAGACAGAAGTGACATAGAAGAGGCACTGACTAGACACTGCAAGAAAGAAAAGTTTGTTGAGGTGACCGAAAGAATTTGAGGACGAAGCAGGCTGCACTGGAGTCATATATACGCAAATACAGCAAAAGCAGTTTACAGTGTTGTTTATTTTTTAATTTTTAAATTTACTCTAATTTTTTTAACGTGCATGAGCACACTGCCTGAATGGATGTAAATGCATCCATCTCATACAATGCCCACAGAGGCCAGAAGAGAGTGTCAGAGTCCCTGGAACTGGAGTTACAGAAAGTTGTTACTCTCCATTGTGGGTGCTGGGAACTAGACCTGGGTTCTGTGCAAGAGGAGCCTGTGCTCTTAACTGCTGAGCCATCCCTCCAGCCCCCTGTTTATTGATAGTAACTGACAGTCTAATCATTTGTTTAAGTTTACCCCACCAGAAAACAGTGCCCAAAGTGTGACCCTCACTCCACGTAACATTCCTTGGTTAATCCCTGAGCGACTCGGTGTCTCTGAAAGCTGAGGTGTTCGCAGCAGGCAACAATATCTTCATTGAATTTACATATCCAAATTCCATCCTACTCCAGTAAAGTTGAAGAATTCAAAAGGAAAAAGCTCCTGATCTGCCTCTTCTCAGTAATGAAGTTTCTCAGCTTCTGGCTGCTCAGCCAGGAGGAAATAGTAACCCTTCTCAGGAGTCTCCAGCACCACTGGGCTGGTTCTTAGCAAAAATCAAACGTTAAGTCCTGCAGTTCTTCACGAATATTCTCCTTGTGTGTGTGTATGTGTGGGTGTATGTGTGTGAATGTATATGTGTATGCAGTGGGAGGGTGTTTATATGTGTGTATATGCACGTGGTCTTTGTGTGTCTGTGGTGTTTCTGTGTGTTGTGTGTGAATATATGTTTGTATATATGTGTGTGGTGTGTATATGGTAGGTTTTTATGAGTGTATGTATTCATGTGTGTGCAGGCACATGTGTGTGGAGACTACAGGACAACTCAGGTGTCATTCCTCAGACACCGTTCACCTGTTTTTTGACACAAGCTCTCCCACCGGCCTGAAACTCATCAAGTAGGCTGGCCTGACTGGCCAACGAGCCCTCAGCCCTCCTGTCTGGTTTCCCCACCCCGGCACTGCAAGCACATACCGCCAGGCCTGGCTTTGTTAAGTGGCTTCTGAGAGCAAACTCAGATCCTTGTGCTTGCAAGACAAGCTCCTTACATACTGAACCGTCTCCCCCAACTCTGAATCTGTCCTCTTTTTATGGGTGTTTTCAGACAGGGTCTCATTGTGTAGCCCAGTTGAGTGCTGGCTGGAACTCCCAATGTAGCCCATCCCAGGCTGGCCTCTATCTCACAGCAATCTGCCTGCCTCTGCCTTCCGAGTGTGGGGTTAAAGTGTGTGCCCCCACACCTGGCCTGGATCTTATTTTGAAGAATGTCCATGGCGGGCATCATGGAGCTGTGATCCCAGCATGTGAGTGGGGCAGGGAGATGGCGGGTTTGAGGTCAGCCTGGACTGCATAGGAAGACCCTGTCTAAAATGTAATCTTCGATAGCTTCGGAGAGGACAGTCTTTCCCTACTGTTCAATCACACAGTTCAGGAAACATCACCCACGGGAGGAGTGCACTGTTTTCAATAGTGGATTTGACCACTGCTCTAGTACCTTGGAAATCTACCGTAAAGAGTAAGTTCACATGACTACTTCAGCGCTTTTATGAAACAGACTGAGGCTTCTCAGTGTGTCTGACTGCTGCCACACACTGTGTGCCAAGGCTGGCAGCGGCAGAGTCGATAATAGCACTGGTCTTTTATAACCACTTGCCCATGGACTCCAAACCAAAGTCCTTCTTCCTGTATGGTCAGAGAGATGGCTGGGTAAAGGCACTCACCTCTAAAGCCTGGTGACGTGAGTTCCCTCCCTGGAATGTATGTAAAGGTGGAGGGAGGGAAGCAATTCCACCAAATTGTCCTGTGACCTCCACCTTTTCGCTGTGCCAGGTACACACACACACACACACACACACACACCACGAACACATACATCATGAACACGCAGAATAATAATAACACAGTTATTTTAACTGGTGACATTCCTTGGGCCAGTCCTAATCTAGAAGGCACTTTTAAATGTGCTGACCATGAAATTCCTTGGGTTGGTACTTCACCCGTTGACTTCTGTCTCCACCTCTCATGCGTTGCTAGAAGTCACGTGCACCATTCTGGAGACTCTTATTACAGCAAATAATTTTCTCTACATTAAAATCCTCTTCTACCTTCACAAGCACAGGCCTTCCCTCCGTCAGCTTTTGACAAATACTAGTCATCATTAGCAAAGTTAGTGAGCATTCTCCCTTGGAAGAACACTGCTTTGGGAATCTGGATCTTTTGACATTTCTAAATGTGGAAGATGATCCCAGAGGCCTGCTTCTAACCTTGTGTTCTGCTCTTCTGTGGGTCTGTAACACATTGTGCATGTGCTAGGGCACATCTGAGGAAGTCCCCCTCCCCCGCCCCTTCCTGACCCACCTGTCATCCACCTGCCCAGCCAACTGCTGTGACAGAGTCCTGCTGTACCCACAGTTGCTGGGCAGACAGAAATAGCCACTGCAAAGGGAAACTGAACCCAATGTGCTTGTCTGTGTGGATGAAACTGCACTCCACCAGGCATGCACACGGCGCCCTCGCCGCAAAGGCTTGCTTAATTATAACCGGTCATTACCTGCTCCCCCCGCAGACCCTGCATGGGCTGCTACCCACAGCCTCAGTGCTGCTCACTACAAACCAGGGCTGGAAAACAGTTCATTACAAGAGCAGGTTCCTGGGGGCTGGAGGGATGGCTCAGCAGCTGGCTGCTTTTGCAGAAGACCTGGGTTCAATTTCCAGCACCTACAAGGCACCTAACAACCATCTGTAACTCCAGTTTCAGGAGCTTTGATGTCCTCTTCTGACCTCCTTGGGCATTGTATGACATGGGTGCACTTACATACAACACTCGTACGCATAAAATAATAATACTCTTAAAAAGAACAAGTTCTTGCTCTTAACCCCCATTTTCTTTTTATTCATTCATTCTGTCTGTCTGTCTGTCTTTCTGTCTATGCGGTACATGTGTGTGCGGTGGTCAGAGTACAACCTCTGTGTCATCCCCAGGAATGCTCTCCACCTCTTCTTCAGACAGGCTCTCCCGCTGGCCTGGAGCTCACCAACTGGGCTGGACTGGCTGGCCAACGAGCTCCAGTGACCCTTCTGGCTCTTTCTCCTCAGCACCGAGATTACAAGGGAGCCCACCCACCACCATTTTTGAATGGGTGCTGGGGATCAGCTCGCGTGAGTTTACCAGGCAAGAACATTAGATACAGAAACATTCCCACCCACCACCATTTTTGAATGGGTGCTGGGGATCAGCTCGCGTGAGTTTACCAGGCAAGAACATTAGATACAGAAACATTCCCTCAGCTTCTATGTTCATTTATTTGATTATAACGCTAATACATAGGGTTTACATAATTATAAATACCAAGTTTTATGATGGTTCCAACATTATAAAACCTGTAAAAATGTGGTTATGCGAGGTCTGTGGCACACGCCTCTAATCCCAGCACTCCAAAGGCAGAGGCAAGTGGATCTCTGAGACTAAGATCATCTTGGTCTACATAGTGAGTTCCAGGCCAGCTGAAGCTACAGAGAGACCTTGTCTCAAAAAGGTCAAAAAAAAAGTATGCACGTGTGTGCATATATGCATATATTTCTAATGGCCAAGAAACACTGGTTTCTTGGGAATTTGTGCCACCCCCAGAGGTGACATCACCTTGTACCACACACACAGACATCACCAGACCACGCCTTCTTAACTGATGTGAGACCGATAATCTCACCTTTGTTTATACCAACCGAAAGGACGCCACAGGACAAGAATTGACAAGTTCTTGATAACAAGTTGAAATTAACTTGATTCCTTTCCCTGCTGTGCCTTTCACACTAGAAACGTTTGGCTGAAGATGCACTGGTTAGTGGTTAGCAAACACCTGGGCTGCGCGAGTGAGTAAGCCATGCTGCTGGGTACACACCGATGCATAGCAATCAGGAGCCTCACCTACAAAACCATCGCAAAATACAAAGCCCATTCTCCACAGAAGTGCACTCTGGGGATACAGAGATTGACCTCTGCCTCCCACGTTATATCCTAGTGACAAGGCTGGCCCATCCCTAATGAAGAGCAGCGGTTGTGAGCAGAGCAGCCATGTGATCCCTCTGTGATATGACTCTCTTTAAGAAGCCCAAGTCGTAAGTGTGGAAATGTCTTCAAAAAACTTCCTTCTGCTGTTTTCTACTTAGCGAGGTGATGAATGGGGCCTGCAGAGACGGCTCAGAGGTTGAGCGCACTGGATGCTCTTGCAGAGGACCCAGGTTTGATTTCCAGCACCCACATGGCAGCTAGCAACTATCGGTAAGCAACTCCAGTTCCAGGGAATCCAAGGGTGGACCTACACCACGGTGACCTCCGTGGGTATTGCATGACACAGGTACACTTACATACATGTAGGTATTATACTCACTCATATAAAATAAAAATAATAAACTATTTTTAAGCAATGAATGAGCATTTGAGAACATTTTGAAACACAAAAGAGTATAAAGAAGAAAGTAAAATTAATTTTTTTTAGGGCCTGAGGATGACTTAGAAGAGCACTGGTTGCTCTTCAGAGGCGCTAAGTTCAGTTCCCAGCACTCACACTGGGTGGCTCATAGCTGCCAGGACTCCATCTCCAGGGCTCTGATGTCTAGTGAGGACTGGAAAGTTCTGGTGGTTATGACCATTTGTAACTCATCTTTAAGGAGTACTGACTGAGCATCTGCCCAGCCCCAGTCTTCTCCACCTTTGAAAGCTGTAGTGTTATCGGTGATCAAAAGCTCCCAATAAACCATGCAGGAACAGTCTCCATCCTGGAAGTGATCAATGCTATTTTAAAATAAATGGTGCTAGAGACTGCCAAGCAGCACCTCTTGAGTTGGTGACTCTGGCTAAAGTCAGGGGCACACACAGCCCTGACCCACAGACACCTGACCTCCCTGAGCTAGGTCCACCTGGCTGAGCTCCAGTCAGTTTCACCAGGATGGTCCAGTTGTGGGCAAATCCTCCCTGTTCTCATGCTATGGAGACGTTGCCAGTAGGGAAGAAAGGTCAGGGCCTCAGCTTTCAAAACAAAGCTGGGTGCACAGCGCACAGTCTGGGGCTCATCTGTGATGGAGCCGGGTCAGTTCCTTCCATTCCAAGTGTCCTTGGAGGGGAGGTGGGCAACAGCAGGACACAACGCTGTGAAACTTGTATCACTGCTCCCTCATCCTCTCTCATGGTCGAGGCTCAGAGACACCAGAAATCAATAGGATGGCTTGCAGAAATTGATCAGAAGTCTGCATTTTGAGAAAGAGCAATGTAATAGGGATATCTATCCATCATTTATCTATCAATCCATCATTATCTATCATCTATCAATCCATCATTATCTATCATCTATCAATCCATCATTATCTATCATCTATCAATCCACCATTATCTATCATCTATCAATCCATCATTATCTATCATCTATCAATCCATCATTATCTATCATCTATCTACCTATCATCTATCTATGTATCATCATCTTTCTATCATGTATCTATGAGTATTCCCTTTACAAAAGTAGCTACACTTAACTCAAGGGAAACGAATTCATTGACTTGATAATAGCTATTTTCACAACATGGTGATCAGTATTGGTAAGAAGACTAAAAAAAGGTAGGCATGGTGGTTCATGCCTTTAATTCCAGCACTCAGGAGGCAGAGGCAGATAGCTCTTTATGAGTTCAAAGCCAGCCCAGTCTACATAGCGAATTCCACGCCAGCTGGGGCTAATGGGAGACCCTGTCTCAAAAAGACTCCCACTCAAAAGCAAACAAACAAAACAAAGAAGAGAGCAGGGCATGGTAGCACACCTCTTTAATCCCAGCAGAGGCAGGAGGATCACTAGGAGTTTGAAGGCAGCCTAGTCCATGTAGCAAGTTCCAGGCCAGCCAGGGTTCCACAGTGAGACCCTGTCTCCAAAACAAAAACGAAACAAAACAAACAGCAAAATCAAGAAGGTTAAAAGGTATTGAGCACCTGGCACTGTCTGTTTTACTATGAACAAGTGGCCACTCAGCTGGTCTGTCCTGGGGCTGAGCTCAGAGGTGTTAAGATTTTGTTGTAAGCCATAAGTCAGAGAAAACAGCCAGCTTATAGTTTGATTCCACCTCATAGAAACCAGCTCTGGGAAAATTCCACCCCCTGCGACCACCTGTAGGTAATGTTGATAAACTCAGTCTTTGATCCTTGTAACTAAGCTTCACAGGAATGTTCTGGGGCCTTTTTCATTTCAGGTATATCTAAAGGGTCCTTGCTCTAGATGAACCCCGCAGGCCAGGACAAGATTTGACCTATGGGGCAGCGGACATGAACAGGGAGGACGTGAAAACACTGAGTAGTTCTCCACGTTACCAAGGTTCAGGTGGATGTGAGGTACTGGGGGTAACAGTGGGACTTTGTGTGTGTGTGAGAGAGAGAGAGAGAGTGAGAGAGAGAGAGAGAGAGAGGGTGTGGTAGAGGGAGACATAAGGAGGAGGGGAGGGAGATGAGGGCAGCAGAACTCACCGTACATCTATGAAATGGCCAAAGAACAAATTTACTTAAAGAAACAGCTGTGGTACTATGCGCACTTGATGAGACCATATAGTTCAATGAAAGTACTGGTTTTACTTTTTATAAAAAACAACAAAGTTCGGCGTGGCGGCAAGTACTTGTAATCCAGTACTGAGGTGGGAACAGGAGGGTCTCTGGGCCATCTGGCCCATAGGCCTAGCCCACATGCTGAGTTCCAGGCCAATGAGAGACCCTGTCTCTTTTCCAGATTCATGTGTTTTCATTTTGCTTTGTGATCTTGAACTTAACCAGGCTCATGTGTATAACCATAGGTTTGGAACTCTCTGCAGGAGCCTGATGGGCTCACCCATGAATGACTGTCCCTCTCCCAGAATCCATCAGTAGCCAGTAGTTCAGCAGGGAGGGTAGGGCCTCATGAGCCCCTCCCGGATCCACTGGACAGTTTGCATACCCGCAGATGCTGGGAGCCCACAGTTGAAGGTCCTGTCTAGAAGACAACAGTGTGTAACCCCTTTTCCTATCATAATCTTCCTGTGCCTTCTTCAGAAATGTTCCTGGAACCTTAGAAAGAGTGGCTGGAATGCCATTTAGAGTGAGCCCTTGACCATCACTTATTCTCAGCATCTTGAGCGGTCATGAGTCTATATTCCCTGCCCGTCACTACACAGAGGCTGAGTAGCTTTGTCTGTGAGTACAGGCATCGATATTTAGAGGACAGTTTGACTTTACGTCAGTTTAGCTAACAACAGTAGTTAAGTCATCTCCCACGCCCCCCCAGGCCTGTGACCTCCCAAATGGTTTACAGTACCATACATGAATCACCATCTAGGGAGCATGCCTCAGATCCCAGCCAAGAGTAGTTGGTTACCCCCATAACAGAGGTGCCAGTATTGAACAGGTGGGCACATTCGGCCTGGCAGTCGGCACTGTAGTTCATAGATTCACAACTGGGTCAGAACTTTGATGTCTTTTCTCTGCCAACAGCCTGCCTAGCTCCTTCCAGTAGTCTGAAACTGACCACACTTGACTTTTTTATGAGCGTTCTTGGGATCCATCTCAAGTCCCTGTGCTTGTAAGGCCAGTACTCTACAACCTGAGCCACCTCCCCACCCGTACCAGTTTTATCTTTTAAATGCTGTACAAGTGTTTTGCCTGCACCTGTGTGAAGTGCACCTGTACCTGCAATGCCCTAAAGGCCAGAAGAGGGTGTCGGATCCCCTGCAACTAGAGCTATGAATGACTTACCATGTAGGTGCTGGGAATTGAACCTGGGTCCTCTTCAAGAGCAGGCTCTTCTGATCCGTCTCTCCAGCCCTACTCTATTATATTTATTCATGAAAATGTCTTTCTTTAATATTATAGAATGACCTTTTGAAAAAGGGCAAAGGGGCTCAAAATTCCAGATGCTGTAGATTTTTATATTGGTCCCCAATATAAAAATAGTATGAGACTTAAATGTACCTTTTTTTTTTTTTTTTAAGAAAATCGTGACAGATGGTGGAGGGGACCGGCCGCCAGGACTGACTGCACTTACAGCCTCGCGGCAGGGTGCGCTGACCTGGCCTGAAGCACACCAGAGCTAGCTGGAGACACAGGTGAGAAAGTGCGACCCTGTGAAAATGGGATGGAAAAGCCCCCATCTTGAAAGCAGCTGAGCCAATATTAAGGTCAGGAACCCTATCTCAGTCTTATTCTAAGTTCAGTCCAACTCCTGGAAATCCAATTCTTTTTTCTTAAGACTGACAATGGTCCTACACTTCTTGAAGCCAATTCATGGAATGGGAAGATGTTGCCGCACCCAGGACTTAGAGGCTTTGTTATTTGATGGCTCAACTTTGATGAGAGGAAAGTTTTGAAGACTCAGGGTTACTTTTCTCTGTTCATGAAAAATTAGACTTCATTTCAGGAACTGTACTTTCTGTGAAAGGGGCCATACTAAATTTCAGCCTACAATGAGTCATTTGATAAAAATTATTTTCACCCTTCAAGACGGTATAGGAGAACAAAAGTCCCCGGCCGTTTGATTCCTGTTCTAATAGTACGTAGACCTTATCACTGTGCCGAACACTCCAGCTCCTGAGTACACGTTTACATGTCTCACTTACGCTATCGTTTAATTGACTTGAGTTTTCTGAGCTGGCCTCAGCCCATTGTAGGAAGAAAGCACACATTGTCTCTACATGAGATGTATGAATATTCATGTGAGTGACATGAGGAGACCACAGATTAATGCAAGTCAAAATTTTCTACAAGTTACATAATATTTTGGGAGGTGTGTGTGTATGTTTAGGTGTACACATGAGTTCAAGTGCGTGTGCATACAGAGGCCAGAGGTCAACATCTTCGTTAGACACTCTCCACCTCATGTTCTGAGACCCCAACTCTCACTGAACCTAGAACTCACTGACCGAGCTACAGCAGCCGGCCGCGGTGACCCTGTCTCTGCCTGCCCGGCACTGGGATCACAGGCACCGCCCAGCCTGGGGATTAAACTCAGGTCCTCATGTTCGCCCAGCAAGCACCTTTCCAGCTGGGCCAGCCCCTGACTCCATTCTTTGTTTTTTAAAAGATATTTTTGCATTTAGAGATTACTATGCTAGAAATTCTTGTGTTAATATTGCATGCAGATTATAATTTTAAATGTAAAAACATTAGGAATCCTAAACTTAAAAAAACATGAATATGTATAGATATGTACAAATTACAGACAACTACTAAGGTGATTTTCTAATCCAAAGCCTTAGAGGACATTCACCTTTCCCTGTGTAAAATTAGAAATTGTGAGGACGCTGATGTTTAGCTCAGTGGTAGAGCACTTGCCTTGCAAGCACAAGGCCCTGAGTTTGGTCCCAGCTCCATGGGTGTGGTGGGTACGGAGTGCAGACGACAACGTAACGAGGAAGATCCCCAACAAGAGCAAGCAGCTGTTTTGAGGATTTTGGTGACAGAACAAGGTAATTTATTATGTCTACATATCGATACATTTTGTTAAGCTCTACTACACTACATTTAACATCACAACTATCTTCAAACCGGTCTATGAAGTAAAAAAGGAGGTAACTACTACCTTTTTTTAAAATCACATCATTTTTGTTTGGTTACCAAAGTAAGATAGATTTCTTGCAAATGACTTGGACAAGGATCACATCAGCATAAAAGTCTGAGGAAGAAATTTGAGGCGAGCTCCCATGACTGACTGGGTCTCTAGCATCTAAAAAGCATCAGAGCTGGGTTAGACGCTGCTCTAAGCCCCCAAGACTTCTGGATTATTCTTTCAGCAATGTGTGATGCATGCTAATCTGCTTTCAGGCTTTCTGGAAACATCCACAATACTGCAATGTCCCTTGACCGCAAAACACAAGGAAGGGGCTGCCGAGATGGCTCAGCTGGTAAAGAGAGAATATGCGAGTTCAATCCCCAGAACCCATGTAAAAGTCAGGCATGGTGGCACACACCTGTAATCCTATCCCTGGTGGACAGAGAAACAAGAGCCCCCTGGGGCTTGCTGGCCAACCTGTCTTGCCAAATCACTGAGTTTCAGACTCATAGAGAGACCCTATCTCAAAACATAAGGCGCCCCCCAGAAGACATGGGTTACGACATGAAAATCCCAGTGCAGGTGTGAGATATTGCCGTACAAGTTACTGATCAGGGAAGCCTGGGGTGAGGGACGGACAGCATAGGCCATTGCTATGGCTCTTGGTTGTACACAGAGCTAGATGGTGAGGCCCTGTCGCTGAAGATACAGCACACTGGTTACAGAGTGCAGAGAAATCAAGCCAGAATGGTCCTGGAAACCTCTTCCCTGCTGACTAGCTACCACAGTGCCAGAAGGCACTGTCTAGGCTTCTGGGGGAGAAAAATCTTTCAGTGGTCTCACCTCGCAGTGGCCCCTGACCCGCCAGCCAAGATGTGCCCACCACCACAGTAATGACATGAAGGTTTGGGATAATCAATCGTTTTCTGATCAGATTTGAGGCCTGCTCCACAGAACACTCATACCTAGTAGTGTAAACCTGGTCAAAAGCCCAAGACTAGGGAACTCGTGGGCTGTGGGGGAAATCTACTAAATGGACATGTTGCCGATCTGCCTTCCAAATATTTATGTTTATGCCCATAGATGAGGGCTGCTCCTAAGCTTGACCAGAGAAGCTTCTCTCTGCCGTGGACAGCAGTACACTCACAACTGTCCGATGTGCTGACAGTCAGTGGCTGTGAGGGCTCAGCCCTGCAAAGGACACCGTCCCTTCCAAGGCCCCAAGAACACTGTGGAAGAGGGGGTGGAACAAATGTGAGACCCGGAGATGGGGAGGACTGCTGTCTTCCGAACACAGTGCGGCTACAGCACGTAGCAGCTCACAGCAGCTTCGCCTACTACATAAGATAGACCAGCCAGTTTCCCAACAGGCAGTGCTGACTGGACCCAGCAAGTTACAAAATAAAAGGCGAGGATGTGACGTTGAGAAGCCATGTGTTTGGATCCCTAGGGGAGTGAAAATTACAGCTGGAGAGGACATGCTCGAGATACATTGTTTAAATACACTAAATTGTCAAATAATAACTTTAAATAGTCAAAAATAAATAAGGTAAAGCATGAATAAAGGAGACACTTGATATTGACCAGCCTCCACACACACACACACACCCATGTGCACGCACGCGCACACATACGCCCAACTAGATAGCTCAGTGAGGAAAGGTATTTGCTATACATGCCTGACGACATGAGTTTGACTTCTAAAATCCATGTAAAGGTGAAAAGAGAACCAACTCCATCCACAAAATTGTCTTCTGACCTCCACACCTGCCATGGCACCCAGATAACCGCCCCCCACATGTCTGTGCAACTAGTTAACATTTTTTTTTTCAAGAAAATCTGGGTGTGGTGGCGCATGCCTTTAACCCCAGCACTTGGGAGGCAAAGTCAGGAGATCTGTGAGTTCTAGGCCAGCCTGGTCTATATAGCCAGTTCCAGGTCAGCCAGGTCTACGTAGTAGGACCCTGCCCCCCTCCAAAAAAAAGAAAAGAAAAAAGGAAAAAGAAACAAGAAAAGAAGGAAAGAAAAAGACAGGGAAAAGCCAGGCACAGTGGCACATGCCTGTCATCCCAGCACCCACCTGAGGCTAAGGCAGATCTCAAGGCCACTGGTCCTCAGAGTGAGACCTTGTCTCTTAAAAAAGAAAGGAAAGAAGGAGAATGTAGACTTTCACAGCTGAAAACATCCATAGAAATCCAGATCTGAGGAAACTCACAAGATTTATTTTCATTTCAAGGAAATACAGTTTTCTCTCTGAAGTTGAACCTCCCCTCTCAGAATTTTTTGCACTGGTCTCGTGGCCCCTGTAACTCAGCTGCTTGCTGGGGGTCTGCCCACAGCTGTGAGCTGAACCACCCCAAGCAGGTGACTGTTCCCACAACTGGCTACCCTTCCTTTGCAAGATATGAACCGGATCGTATGCAGTTCCTGGACTCAGTTGATGGTTGGGGTGAAGGGTTGGCCAAAGACCAGTTTGGTGACCATGTAGCCTGTTGTGTATTGTCCCTGACACTGTGGTGAAATGTTTATCATAAAACTGCTCTTGATTTGTAGAAATCTGACTTCTAATGAATAGAACTTTTTAAAAGATAGAGCAACGGTCTGACTCGTTTATTTTGCTCCTGGGCGTTTACCTAGAGAGCCTCACACCAGCCACGGAGGCATTCTCACACCCATGCTTATTGCTGCTACTTACAATAGCAAAGAAATGCAACCAACTTCGATGTCCATCCACAGATAAATGGATAATGGAAATCAAGTACATATGGGTAACGGAATATTATTCAGCTATAAAGAAAAATGAAATCACACAGTTTGCAGAAAAAATGGATGTGCTTAGAATGTACAATTCTGAGCAAGGGGGACTGCAGAGATGACCCATTGGTTAAGAGCACTGGCTGCTTTTGCAGAATACCTGGTTTTACTTCCCAGCACCTGCATAACAGCTAACAACTGTCCATAACTGCAATGCCAGGGAATCTGACGCTCTCTTCTGGCCTCTGCATGCACTGAACCCTTAGACATGCAGGCAAAACACTCATACACATAAAATAAGTAAATAAAAAGTGTTTAAATAGTGAGCAAGGTCACCCAGTCCCAGAAAGAAAATAAAGCATGTTCTCCCTCACCTGCAGATTCTAGCCTCTAAGGTGCACATGTGGGTGTAGCATAGCATTTAGGAGGGAGCACCTGAAAGGGGACTGTTGGGAGATGGGGGAGGACAGAATGCAGGTAAAGGACACGTGCTCATTGCTTGTCTGGTTTCATCATGTCTGTGTGTGTGGTGGATAAATACATCAAAACGTGGATGTGTAGAACCCTAAGCAGAGCTCCAGGGCTTCAGAATGGCCTCTGACTGCACAGAAGCTCATTGAGATGTGTAGCACTTGGGACTGGGCAGGAGTTTAACTGGCCCAGTGGTCTAGCTGCGTGGTGTTTTTATTTGTGAGTTTGTTACAACAGAGTGATTTTTATATTGAAAAATAAATTTCTCTAGGAAGAGTTACGACAAGGTTTCAGTGCCTCATTCTGTTTTCCATCTGCACCTGGAGTCCCAAGCACGGTCTACACGGACCTGCTGTGGAAAGGTCCGGGAATGGCTTGCTTAGAGTCCATGAAATTCATGAGTCTGAAATTCTGAAATCAAGATATCAGCAGGGTGGACTCCAGTTCTGAGGTGGTGAAGGTTCATACTTCAAGTGTCCTCTTGAGAGTCATTTCCAGATGACAGCAACATTTAACCTGGTAAACTCTGTGTACAGTGACTGTCATCCATGAACCCAGCCAGCCAACAGAACAGACACAGAGCCCAGCCTTTCTTGAGGGGGAGGGTGGGCTTGGGGCAGAGGGGGAGTGTCAGCAAGTAGCCTGCAGCCAGAGCCTAGCCTTTTCGGGGAAGGGGATTTCGGGGCGCGGGAGTGGGGTCAGCAGGTAGCCTGCAGCATCCATCCTCTTTACCTTGGGCTGTTCTTTTGCTACACACTTCAAGAGTTTGGATCAGGCAGCCTCAACAATTGCATAAGCCAATTCATATGATAAGTGAGGGGGGTGGTTCTGTTTCTGGAGAACCCCAACAAATATAGAGACACAATTCAACATACAACACAGCCTAAGGACACCAGAAAACTGAAGAGATACATACCCTAGAACTTTAAAATTTGAGCTCTAAGCCAGGGATGTGGCTCAGCTGGTCCAGTGCTTGCACGCAGGAAGCTCTGGGTTCCAGCCCTAGTAACATGTAAACTTGGAGTGATGGTACACACCCATAATCCTAGCACTCAGGAGGTAGAAGTAGGAAGATCAGAAGTTCAAGGTCACAGCAAGTTCAAGGCCGGCCTGGGCCACTTGAGAACCTATATCAAAAACAAAACCCAAAAAGTGGAGCAGGAGAGATGGCTCAGCGGTTAGGAGCACTGGCTGCTCTGGCAGAGGACCAGGTTCGGTTCCCAGCACCCACATGACGGCTCACAACTGTCTGTAACTCCAGTTCCAGGGGATCTGACACTCTCTTCTGACCTCCGAGGACACTGCACGACACATGTGCACTTACACTCGTGCAGGTAATAACTCATACACATAAATTAAAAATAAGAATTTTCTTTTGATTTGAAGAAAAGGAAAAAAAAATCCAACACATAAACAAAAACAAGAATACCTTGTGCCCTGTTCCCATGGAAGGTAATCTGTGATATATTATAAATTAATCTTTTGTCGGTCTTATAGCCATCTTCTAAATTGTACAATTATATTACATTATTTTTATAATGTTTCAAGTAGTGAACAGGTGTCTTTGGAATGTGCCGTACATTATGCAGTTCTGCTTTGAATTTATTTCTATTTTAATGTGCTAGAAGCCTGGAAACTGAAAATAGCTTAACTTTCTCAACCTCTGAATTTGCTCCCAGTGCCAGGAACCCGGTGCTGGTCCCTGCCACTGGCGTTTACACAGGTTCCTTCTCACCATCAGGTCGGGTTCACCGTCTGTTCCAAGGCGACGGTGGTAAGTAACCCAGACCTTAATCATTGTCTCATTAACTACAGATTTAACTTGTGCTAGTTGAAGACAGTTCTCTCCTTCCTCCACTTTCCAGGGGTCCCCAGACCCCTGTGGCCTGCAGGGGTCAGACAAGTTCCCCCAGTGGCCTGCAGGGTCAGACAAGGGGGTCTGGATTCTAAAGTCGGCACAAAGCCGCTGATATACGGGGACAGGTGAATGGGACTGATCCCATTTATCTTAGAACGATTCCTCTGGCAGAATAGTAGAAAACAGATGTGAGAAGTAAAGATAGGAAAGTAACAGCCCAGAGAGGAGTCTTGCAGGTCGCCTGGAGTGCTGTCAAGATGAGAAAGAAGAGTAAAGTCCTTGGGACTTAGTCACACATGAGGAACTGGGGAGAGAGCGGGTGTCAGTAATAACCAGCACGTATAATCTGGGGCTAGAGAGATAGCTCAGTCAGTAAAATGCTTGCCAGACCTGAGTTATGAGAAGTCCAGTGTGCTGGATGGACTTGTAATCTTAGCACTGGGGAGTTGGAGATGGGAGGGTCCCCGGGCTTACTAGCTAGCCAGCTGTACTAGTCCCTTGCCTGTTACTGTGATGGAAACACTGATCAAGGGAACTTATGAAAGGAAGAGTTTACTTAGCTTATGGTTCCAGGGAAATCAGAGTCCATCATGGCGGGGAGGCGTGGCGGCAGAGGCAGCTGGAGTAGACGCAGAAGCTAAGTGCTCACATCTTTACGCAGGCACAGGAAGCAGAGAGAGACTGGAGATCTGGCAAGGCTTAAGAACTCTCTAAGCTGCCCCCAGTGATGTGCTTCCTCCAGCATGGCCACACCTTCCAAGACCTCCCAAAACAGTGCCACCAACTGGGAACAGAATCTTCAGATCCTCAGGGCCTATGGGGGACATTCTCATTCAAACCACCACACCAGCCTCGCTGCCAGTGAGAGACTGACTCAAAAACACAAGGTGGGTGGCTCCAGAGAAATGATACCAAAGGTTGTTCTCTGGCCTCTGCACATGTGCACCCCACACATGCACAAAGCTAATCAACTTCCCGAATCATAAGATGAGGGAAGGTGAGATGTATAGTGGGATAGTTTCTCACCTATTTAGGAAAAATCCAAAATCCTTCTTTATTTTTTTGACATTGCATATCAAACCCATGACCTTGTGCATACTAAACTTGCACTTTTCCACCAAGCTAAAACCCCAGTCCTAAGCCCAAAATCTTGACAGCGTGTGGAGTCATTAAGTCCTGAAGAAATAAACCTTTTAGTTCTGCTGGGAATGCCAAGAGCATGACCTCTTTCAAAGAGATTCAGCTACGTAAGATCATTCTTTGACTCAATACTCCTCCATCTGCTAAAAATACATCCCAAAGTTATGTGGACAGGATTGACACGTGTACATAACTGTTCACCAAAGAAACATTTTTACCAGCAGCCAAAGAATGTACCCGAGCTGGCTCGTATCCACTTGTAAGCCCTGATCACTGAATTTTGAGGAACTGGGTCAGCTGGTTGTTAAACACGGTCAGTTAGGAACTGAACTCAGAATCAAGCACACTTTTCAAAGCACGTAGGACACGTGCAAAAGCCGGCATTTCCTATCATCAGCTCTGCTCTTGAGGTTATCACCAGTGTGGTCCTGGAATGTTGGAAATGCCATGCACTGATGGGCTACTGTGCTGTCACAACAGTACCTTGACAGGTATGAAAATGAGTCCAGGATGTCTGTAACACAGGTAATCTCTTCTTCAGGGGGAGATTTCCTTTTACAGTTCGCATGATTCTTGTGTGTATGTGTGTATGTTCATGTGTGTGTATACATGTATGTGGTATATAGAGGTCAAACATCAAGATCAGGTGTCTTGCTCTGGACCTTGTTTTTTATATTGTGTGTCCAAGTGTATTGCTTGCATGTAGGTAGGTGCATCCATGTCCTGCAATGCTCACAGAGGTCAGAAGAGGGCAACCGATCCCCTGGAACTGGAATTACAGACAACTGTTAGCGGTCACATGGGTGCTGGGAACCAAACCCCAGGTCCTCTGCAAGAGCAGCCAATGCTCTTGACCGTTGAGCCATCTCTCCAGCCCCTGGACCTTATTTTTTAAGAGAAGGTCTCTCACTGAGCCTGAGTTCGCTGTTTTGGCAGGCAGGCTGGCTAGGGATCCCCGAGATCCTCTGTTTCCACCTTCCCAGTGCCGAGATAATCGATGTGCTGCCACACCCTGGCTTTGTTTGTTTGTTTGTTTTGGAGGTGTAGACACATGGCACAGTGTGAGTGCTGGTAGGAGGCAATTTGTGGGAGTCCATTCTCTCCTTCCATCACGTGGGTCCCAGGAGTGGAACCCAGGTCCTCAAGCTTCTGTGTCATCTTGCCATCCCACGTCCCAGCTTTTTACATAAGTGCTGGGGGTCCAAACTCAGGGCCTCATGCTTGTACAGTGTTGATAAAATTCCTCCTTGGAGGTGCTAAGTTTAGTCCCTTCCTTCCCCGGTCCTACAGCTAATGATACACAAATTCTCTTACTCACAGGCAAATTCTAGCTAATTTGCTTGGGATTACAGGAGAACGGGTGCCGTCTCCCCTCCATAAATTAAATCCAGTAAATCCACAGCTTGGATCTTGCGACTTCCGGTCGGTCAGACCATAAATGGCAAGGAGGCACCTCGTGGCACCCTCAGCTTCAATGCCTTTGGCCCCTCCCATCTTCTATCCAAGGCCAATGGGCTGGTTGGGAGGGGCATCTGACCCTCCCAGCTCCTCCTTTACACCTGCAAGGTGGTCCTGGGTAAGCGAACACCACTCAGCCTGAGAGGGAGGTGTCTGTCTACAGTTTGTCCATCCGGCTTGTCCCTCAGAGGAGAATTAATCCACGCCGCAAGCCAGTGAGCAGTGGTTTGCACGAGGATGGCCCCCGTGGGCTCCAAGTATCCAGACATTTTGTCCCCAGTTGGTGGCTGTTTGGGGAGGTCTTAGAAGGTGTGGCCTTGCTGGAGGAAGCACATCACTGGGGCCGGGCTTAGAGAGTTCTTGAGCCTTGCTTCCTGTGCCTGCATGAAGATGTGAGCGATTAGCTTCTGCGTCTACTCTAGACAACTCTAGTCACGCCTCCCCGCCATGATGGACTCTTGCCCCTTTGGAACCATAAGCTAAATTAACTCTTCCTTTCATAAGTTCCCTTGGCCAGTGTTTCCATCAGAGCAACAGAAAGCAAACTGACGTAGTAAGGAAGAAGAACTGAATATTTCGTCTTTCCTGTACGAACAGCATCTGGGTAACCAAAGTTACAGGGCAGGTTTCTCTTTGTAGAAGTATTTCAGCCAATAAGTGAAAGAGTGGAAAAGAATATTAACATTTTGTGAACTGTCTGGGTGTCTTTTCCTGTTACTGTGACAAGCTGCCTGGACAAAAGCAATTTGTGGGAGAAAGGGTTTATTCATTTCACAGTTCAAGGTCCGGTCCAACATGGGGAGAAGTCAAGGTGGCAGGAACTTGAGGCAGCTGGTGAAAACACAGCCTCAGTCAGGCGCAGGAGCACAGGATGCTGTTCTGTTCCTTCTCTGCACCCCAGGATCCCGTCAGAAAATGGCACCCACAGCCAGCAGGTGTTCCCACATCCATTAACTTAAGCAGGCATGGCCAGAGGTCTGCCTGCTAGGTCATTCTAGGTCCATCCAGGCAAGTTAAGGATTACCACTTAGGCATCACATGGATCTCTTCTATACAGTTGCTAAACAAACACAGAGGGACTCTGGGCTTCATGTGCTTCCTGGTGATGGTGCTGAACCTTCCCTTGGAGCATCCTTGTCACAAAGCCAACCTGCAGGAAACCAAGCCAGGCCTCTACACTACCGACTCACACAGAGCTTGGGAGACAGCAGAAAACGGCCAGGTGAATAGCAGTGTTTCCAACAAGTATAAATGGGAGGGCGGATTCTGAATGCAAAAGGTTAAAAGAAGGAAGAAACGCATCAAGAATTGCCATTTATAGCGGTGCGTGGTGGTGCATGCCTTTCATTCCAGCACTCGGGAGGCAGAGACAAGTGGATCTCTGTGAGTTCGAGGCCAACCTGGACTACATATCAAGTTCCAGGCCAGCCAGAGCTACACAGTGAGACCATATTTCACCACCACCACCCCCCCCAAATAAAAGAAAGAACTAAAACTAAAGAAAAACTGAGGGTACTTGTGACATTTTGTCATGTTTTATGAAAGAGATCTTAATCACTTTGGGGATACATACAATAAATAAACACTTCAGATAGTCTGGGGTTGGAACTTCCAAATACCCATCTGGCCCAGCAGTGAAAAAAAGAATACCATGGACCATGCTCATGGTTGAAGCCAGCCGTTCTGTCCCTGCATATTTTATGAATCTTTCATCCTCCAGAATGACTGGAGACACAGAAATGACTGATGTTTTAGGGGTCAAGTTAGGGGCAGAGAAGGGGTCTAGAAAGTTTCAGTTCTGAGTGCAGCTTGAGACACCTGAGACAGGCAGGTAAGGACACTGCAGTGTTACAAGGTGTGAGACAGAGGGCAGGCTGGACCCAGAATAGAAACACAGGCTGTGTTAGCGCACACTTGGAAGCTGATACAGGCTGTGTTAGCGCACACTTGGAAGCTGATACAGGCTGTGTTAGCACACACTTGGAAGCTGATGTGGTGCACTTACAGGAAGGGAAAACTTAGCTTTATTTTGGATTTTGGTTTTGGTTTTGGTTTGTTTTGAGACAGTGTGTTCTGGGTAGTGCAGGCTGGTCTTGAACTTGTGATGGTACTCCTACCTCAGCCATTCACGTGCTGAGGTCACAGGCATGAGCCACCATGCCCGGCTGAATATTATTACAGATTAAAAACAATTAAAACAAACTGAGCGGCTAGGGAGGTGGCTCAGTCAGAACACTGTTTACTATGTAATCAGAGGACCAAGTTCAGTCCCCAGAAGCCATGTAAGAGAGCCAAGTACGCTGGCATGCACCTATAATCTCAGTGCTGGGGAGGTAGAGAAATAGGTGGATCCCTAGAGCTTCCCAGCTGGCTAGCCCAGCATCAAAAGTTCCAGGCCAAGTGAGAGACCCTGCCTCAAAAACAAGGTGGGTGGTGCTTGAGGAACAACAATAAGATGGACCTTTGGCCTCCACATGCACATACACACACATTCCACCTGCACATGTACCTGTACACATGAACATACATATTGCAACTGCACACACATGAGCATACACACACATTGCACCTGCACACACAGGAACACACACATACTCAGGACATATTGAGTACCTCCTGGGTACCATGTACGGTCCTAAATCATTCACATGTACTTATCTCGTCTGCATCACAAAACCACATGGTGGGACATCACCCTTCTTTGTGTAACTAGATGCTGAAGCACACAGAGCCAAGTCTTGTCTTGTCCATGGGGAGTTCTCTCTGTAATTGGCATTCAGATCCAGGAGGCCAAGTTCTGTGAAACCACGACAGGTCCAGGACTATGCCCTAAAGAGCTCTGTCTACAGGCAAATAAAGGGAAGAAGAAGAAGAACAAGGTGACACAGACAGTAGAGGCAAGGGTCAGTAAGAACCCAAGCACAGTCCACTGCAGGAGAGGAAGCCACCGATGACGTCAACCATGTCCAAAGGTGGAAGGGCTCCGGCTGGAATTCTCCTGGGTCTGATGGCAAATCAGCCTCTGCTCTGGTTGGTTTTGTCCCCTCCAGACACTTTATCATGAAGTGACCTGTTGTGACCCTACCTGGTTAAACAAGAAATGCTCCTGTAGCAGCTTCTTCTATGAGCATCTTGCCTTGAGACTCATCACACACACAAATCTAGACATTCAAAATCGAATTCAGAGATAGTCTTCTGGGTTAATGACAGAATTCCTTAAGATTCATAGGACTCATTTCAGGATTCTTTTATGTGAGGCCTTCTCTTAATGTATTTAAAGTATGAGTCAACTTTCAAATCTGTCAAACATGAAATTTTAAAGACAAATTTTCTATATACCCAAATTATGATTCTTATACATTCTGGTGTTTGCTAAGATTATAAAAAATCTAATTGCTCAGGAAGAATGAGGCTTAAGAGCCATTAGAGAAATGATCAGCTTTCCCTACAACTTAAAGATTATTCACTTTAAGTTTTCAAATCTTATTTTGAGTTTCAGTGAGTGAACTGATAGCTTTTATGTTCTTTGTTCTTAGAGGAAAAAGTCTCCATATTCTCAGGAAATACATTTTGATAGGGATAATAGTGAAAAATTTCATTTCCATCTGCACATGTGCGGTTCTTGAGGAATTTCTAGGCATGAAATTTACATCACATACAGCAGAGAATTAGAGAGTTCCCTTTCAAAGAATTTGTTTGTAACTATTAGTGTAATACTAGTTTATATTTTAGCTTTCATAAGCGAATCACATGATAAGTAAAGTATTTTCTTGTTTGAAGTTTCCAAGGCTTTATGACAATGTCAGAAGATGGGGGACACTTCCATGCAGGCCATAGTTCTGTGGCTGTCGTGGTTTTGCAGAGCTCCAAATCCTAATTACAGAGAGAACTCCCAATGTGCAAGATGTGTATTCTGTGAGCATCTAGTTTACACCAAGAAGGGTAATATCCCCAGTGCGTGGGGTTCTGTTTGATCCAAAGTGTTGGCTTTGCCCCTCACTTTGCTACAGTGCTGGGAATTGAAGCCAGAACCTCACACATAGGCAAAGACTCTACCAATGAGCTATTCTTTGAGCCCTGCCTTAAGTGTTTCTTAATGCAATCAAGTTGACAATGCAAATGAACTAGCACACACAAAGTATTTCAGTGTGTTCAAATAGCAAAGTATAAATTATTGCAGAACCAGCAATATAGAAATAAAAATTAGAGTCTATTTATAGAAATTTAGCAAAGCCATGGCTTTGGATGGCAGGTGGAGCTCAGAGGCAGGGTACTTACCCAACATGCATGAGGTGCTGGCTCTTGTTATTGCTGGCCTTTTGTTTCTACAGGGCTGGGAATCAAACCCAGAGTTTGTACATGCTAGGCAAGTGCTCTGCCCCCAAGCTGCATGCTTAGTCGAGGCTCTGGGTTTGATCCCAAACACAGAAGAAAAATTAAAAATAAATCAGGCAACAAAATGCTGGCATACAGTTGGGTATGGTGGATCATACCTGTAATCCTAGCATCCTAGAGACTAAGGGAGGAAGACTGCCGTGAGTTCAGGGCTAGCCTGAGCTATATAGTGAGACTCTATCTCCACAAAAACAAAAAAGCAAAACAGAAGTGCCATCGGGATCTGTAGATCAAAATGCCACGGAAAGCCGGCTCTAACTGGAAAAAAGGCAAAGATGGGACGCATGGAACAGCCCGATCCGAGGACAGCAGCAAAAATGACCACTCTGGCCGTTCTGTGCCCTAGAATCAACAGTGAGATAACTGATCAGAGCTGCAACTCCACAGCTCCTCGTCCTGTAGTGACTGTTACTTGTGCTCAGTAAATCATCCCAGAACAAACAAGAGTAAATAAATGAATACATGAAACCCATGTCCACACCAGCGTGGAGGAGCCGGCAGCCTGTGCAACAATGATGCGCAGGTGGACACGGGGTTATCACAGGGCCATCCCTGCGAACACCATCGCTGCCAGGACTTTCCGTGTCCACAGCTTACGCCATGACTGGTGGTCTGTGTTACTTACTTTTCTGTTGCTAGGGTTAGACACCCTGACCAGGGCAGCTTTAAGAAGGAAGAGCTTATTGGGCTTAAGGTCCAGTGGAGAGCTCGCATCTTCAGTGTCAGACAGGAAACAGACAGCAGATCCCTTGCCTACCTCTCATCAACCTCTCCTTTCCAGAGATAAGGAAACTGTGGTGCCTGGCAACGAGCATCTCGCTCAAGTCTTCACAGTGAGTGCATGTCATCGAGGACAGAAAACTGCAGGCTGTGCTCCACACCACTCGGTGGTCTGATTGCTTTCATCCTTGACTGTCAGCTCCCGGTTACTAAACCTACGTTGAGGTTTTCCTGAGCATAGGCAAGAGGACACAGCTTGCTAAAGAACTCGTTAAATAGAATCAAGGACCCTATTTACTTTCAAAAAAGAAAAAAGATAAAAACTTTTGTTAAATGCTAAAAAGTTCATAATAGTCCAGTCCGTTGATACAAGTTCTTAGGTTTCAATTACAGAAAAGCATTATTGGCAAAGTGCACAAGCACGCTCCTAATTTATCAGATTACTTTCTTAGAAAGAGTGCTTTTGATCTGCTTGTGCACAAAAGAACAAATGGGTAGACTTCAGTGCTTAATAAAGTTGAAAGCTTCTCTCTGGGGTAACTGAAATTTCTATCAAAAAGATGATAGACCTAGATGCATCTCCCACAAAGAAGAAGGCCACATAAAGCCGGTGGAAAGAAGTTATCCATCATCGGTGACGCAGGGCCCTTGAACATGGCCATATTAATTGGAATCTATTGCATAGGGCATCCCACTGCATGCTGGGCAAATGACCCTCAAAGTGTTGAGTCTTTCTGGTGTATAAAAAAAGTTCAGATGTAAAAATAATCATACAGATGGTGGATTCTCTATCCTTGAATGGGCACAGCTACCCTGAGATCTGGGTGGTCAGAAATTTTCTTTTTTAAATAATGCCCTTTCATATACATCTTCTTTTTCAACTATTTGAAAACTTGTGTTATAATAATTTCACACAGAGCTTTCAGTGTAAAAAAAAACATTCAAAAGAATGGAACTAATGGAACATGGACAATTTTACACTTCTATGTTTGCACTTTTGGAAATTTTTGATTAAAAGGTGCGTGAGAGTTCAAATTGGAATTTCTTTATTGCACCCCAAATGAAAAGCTTCTGTTCCAATAGCAAATTAGTGGCATCAAAAGCCGGGACAGTCCAGGCCCTGTGGCAGGTGAATCGGGATGTGGACCTGTGCTCTCGTGATTTGTGTTCTTGTTTCCTCGCTTCTGGTATCAGGTCATGTGTAAAGAGCAATCACGGTGTTGTCTGTAGGTGGGTTTCACTCCTGAACTTCATCACAGCCTCATCCTCTAACCTTAACATGTCAAACTTTGCCAAGATGTGCCAGCTGACGGGAACAATCCCTTTCTGAGTCCCAGATTTTACTGAGCATTGCAGGTAAATTGCCTAGCATGTAAAGCAATGGGACTGTAAGGCCGGCTGGATGATACTGCACTTTGAGCCAACTTTCCCTTGCTCTAAACAAGTTGCAAATGCCAACTGATTCTCCCAAGCCGTGCACACCCGGCTAAAAGGATGTCCTGGTTATATTATATTCAAGTTCATTTTTCATGAAGGATCAACAGTCAGGTTAATCAGATTTTCAAAAATTATTGTTTAATTGACAAGTAAGCACTGTATCCAGATGTGGGCACAAGTTCAAAGTGAGTCTGGTCCATATAATGAGTTCCAGAACAGCTAGGGTCACATAAAGAGACCCTGTCTCAAAAAATAAATATAAAAATTGTGATGTATAAATGTGGTATTATTACTAGAATTCCATTTTGTGTCCAATTCGACAAACCAAAGTATTTAATACAAGTGTTACCTCACATGTCATTGGAAACACTTAAAATCTACTGTTTTCGTCTCTTTTCAGAGACGTAATCCCAGCTGACCTGACACTCACTATGCAGACCAGGCTGGCCTTGAGCTCACAGAGATCTGCCTGCCTCTGCTCCCAGATGCTGAGGTTCAAGGCGTGCACCACACCTGGCTAAAATCTACTTTCATTTAAAGATTTATTTGGTTTTTAAAATATTTTATTTATTTTATGTGTATGAGTGTATTGCCTGCTTGTAAGTGCACCCATGTTGTACAGTGCCTTCCGAGTCAGAAGAGGGTGTTGGATTCCTCTGGAACTGGAGTTACACACAGTTGTTAGCAGCCAGGTGGGTGCTGGGAACCCAACCCCGGTCCTCTTCAAGAGCAGTCAGTGCTCTTAACTGCTGAGCCATCTCTCCAGCCCCAATTTACGCTATTTTTAACTATGTGTGTACATGTGTGTAGGTGTTAGGGGTTTGTACAAGTGAATGCAGTGCCTGTGGAGGCCAGAGGAGGGAGTCAGATCCACAGGACTTACAGGCATTTGTTAGCTGCCATCTGGGTGCTGGGATCTGAACTGGGTCCTCCTCAAGAGCTGTCAATGAGTGCTCCTAACCACAGGGCCTTTGCTCCAGCCTCCCAAATCTACTTCCTTTGTGGTTTTCAAGTACACAGTGTGTGTTCCCAGTCACTGTGACATGCAATGACTCTTAGAACTGTTGCTCCTAACTGGAAGCTCCTACCCTCTGACTGAAATCTCTCCACCACATCCCCCACCCCACTGACTGCCTTTCCCTCACACTCTGCACTAAGCAAGGCCACCCACTACTCACCTTCCCAAGTTACACTGTTCACTTAGCTGACGTCCTCCAAGGTGCAAATTTCAGGATTTCCTTCTTTTTAAGGCTTAAGGCTATTCCAGCATTTCAGGGCGATGTTTTCAAATCCATTCGTCTTTCCCTGGACATCTAGGTTGTTCCTCTTACTTGGCTTTGTGAACAGTTCTGAAGTCAACCCAGGAGTGTGGCTCTCTGCTGTGTGATGTCATTATTTTGGACATGTGCCCAGGCTTGAGACTGCTGGGTCATATGGTCGCTCCAGCTTTACATTTCGGGGACACGCCATACTATGCACAATGACTGTGCTAACGTACAATCTCATCCAAGGGACAGAACGGTTCTGAGCCCAGCATTTGACAGCTTTTGAGGCAATTTAAGTTTTCTGTTTGTTTGGTTTGGTTTTTGGTTAGTTTTGGTGTTTTCTTTGGGATTTGGTCCATTTCGGTGTTTAGTTTTTTTTGGATTTGTTTGGTTTAGGTTTTTTGTTTTGGTTGGGATTTGGTTGTTTTGGTTTTCCTGAACACACTACAAGGCTTGTCTCACGCTTGCAGTCCCCGTCTTGGCCTCGCACCTGCTGGATTTGCAGCACGCCCACCTGGCTTCTCTTCTTGATGTTCCCCGTTGAATTCCTGAGGACTTGTCCCGAGCACCTTTCGTGCACGTATGGGCTGCATGCAGAGCCGTGTTCCTTGTTAGCAAGGTTGCTTCTTTCTTGACTGCTGACTTGCTTGGGGCTGCAGTGTATCTTGTAGGCCTACCAAGGAGGTCTGCAAGCTTTTCCTTTCTCTCCCATGGCTCAGCCTTTCTCTGTGGTTGTCTCCTGCTCCGCTGTGCAGAAGGTTTTAATTGGATGCAAGACTTTAAGAATATGTGCACTTTGGTGTTTGCTGCAGTGCTATTCACAATAGCTAATTTATGGATAAGTCTAGGTAGCTGGCAAGAAAGGGATGATTAAAAATGTGCTGTATGTACATAATGGAGCTCTATTCGGCCCTAAAGAAAAAGAAATTATATTATTTTCAGGAAAGTGGGTGCAATCAGAGATAATCAATATTAAGCAAATTAACCCAACCGAGAAAGACACATACCAGGGTTTTTCTCTTATATATGGTTTCTAGATTTTTAGACAGAGATCTACAATCACATATGTATGTATATGTGATGTGCAAGAGGGGAAACTGTCTATGAACAAAGGAGACTAAGGGGGGGCAGGCTGTGAGGGCCATGGGAAGGGCACTCAAAATGCATTATACACTCAAGAAAATCTCCTTATGAAACCCAGTACCACGTCCATGCAGATAAGAAAGACACTGCATGTCAGACAAAGAAACAGGAAACAGTGAACTCCTTACAAGTGCCCAACTGCCTGTCTGCAGGAGTTTGCAAGCTGTGACACAGGAGCACTCTTCCCACGCAGGAGGAGGCCCAGCTGCGAAGGGAGGACCACCAGCAGCTGGGTTTCACAGAGCAGACTGCCTGAGGGAAGAATGTCCACTGAGAGAGCCCAGGAGGCCTTCTGAGGGCCGGGAGCTCTCCTCAGCGCAGGCAGCCAGTGCCATTACTCTGAGGTACCAAGGGAAGGACGTGTAGGTTAGAGACTCCTCCAGCGTCCAGGACCTGACTCAGTTCCTGTGGTCCCAGCTTAGCGAGCACGCCTCCCAACTCACACAGCTGAGGAAGAGTAGAATTCTGACTCAGAAGTAGGGCAGAACTGGAATGTGTTCAATGCTGTTCCAGTGTCACCTGGCAACACTTGACCCAGAAGGGTCAAGTTATTTCCATGTAACTTAACTACAGTCCAGACAGAGCTCAGGAACTTTCACTGGAATAGCAAAATCATCCATTTTACCTGATAAGGGAAAACTATTTTACTGTCCACAGTAAAAACTTATCAAGAATACAGGTAAGAAGAGAAATAATGACCCACAATGAAAAAAAAACAATTATTTTTCTGAGGGTCTGCGAGATGGCTCAACACATAAGGGCACTTGCCACCAAGCCTGACGACCTGAGTTCGATCCCCAGGCCCAACATGGAGAGAACTGAGTCCTGAAAGCTGTCCTCTGACCTCCACATGTGTGACACACTCCCCGACCCAAACACACACACACAATAAGTAAAATGTGATTTTTCTAAAAGTTTAAAGAATTTTTAAAAAGAAATTTAATCAGAAATTTCACAAAGATCTTAATTCATGCCTTCCAAATGTTATAATTATTGCCATATCTTCGATAAATTCAATGAAAGATTAAGCATATATGATAATTATAATGCTAGGGCCAAAAAATTAATAAAAAAGCCCAGTGCGAGGATTGGGTTACCTCTTTTGGAGTTATTGGCCAGTGAGACCCCATAGACACCACCTCCAACACACACATGCACACACACACAAGCACACATAAACACACACATACACACCTCCCAACACACAGAAATACACATACACATGCATACACACACCACACATACATACACACATGCATTTGACACACCTCCCCAACACACATGCACACACATACATGCACACATACACAGGCATATACACATACACCACACATACATACACACACATACATCTGACACAGCAGAGAGCACCTGACAAACAGACTTACTGAAAGGTGAAGATTTACACACACGCACGCACACACATACACATACACACTTACTCAGAGAGAACAACTCTCCACAAGGGGACAGTGAATGCGAAAGCTGAAAATCCAGATCCCGGGCATGGCCTAAGTTTTTAAGGGTGTTAGTGGTTGCCTGCCCTCCCCTAATTGTGGATTCATTAACTTGAACAAAGTGAAGGCTGGTAGGTTTATGGCTTCAAATGAAGGAGTGTGGTGTGGTCTTGGTCTCATCTGAACCAGTTTGGATGTGTCATTGAACATGTTTCAGCAGTTGAGTGTGGAGGTGAACATCGAGGCAGCTGTTAGACACAGGAGAAATACAGCCCAGGAGGTCCGGGACAGCTTTGTTTTCCTCAGTCCCATGGGAGAATGTATGTAATGAAAAACATATTCTTCCTTGGCCTTTGGAAGATGGCCCAGACTCTCCGTCACTTTCCTCTTAGGTCACCAGAGTCGTTGACTGGCCTTAGTCTAGAAAGTGAGACTCCTGAGCCCTGGGAGTTATGTAAATCACCACAACTTTCATTAAAAGTAAGATTTCTTGCTGGGTGTAGTTAGGCATGCCTTAAACCCGCATCTGGGAGGGGAGGGTTCGGAAGTTCACAATAGTCAGCTACATAGTAAGTTCAAGGCCAGCCTGGTCTACATGTGATCCTGTGTCAAAAACATAAATGAAATGACTAAACTAAAATAACTAAACATAAAATATAAACAAAGGAGGCTCTGCTCCCTGCAGAGAAATGGGTTCACAATCACCTGCCTTTGTGGAGGCCACATGGGGAGCTTGTTCCTTTAAACCCTCCCATGTTCCCAGTTCCTGCTCTTCCCCAGATACCAGGACAGGGCAGGAAAGGGAAGCTGGCACTGTTTTCAGATGGCTTTGCACTCTGCTTTGACAGCTGACACATTTTGAAAGATGGTTTCCGGGGTTCTCTGCGGGGCGTCTTGGAGAACTCTCCAGCCACAGCGCTCCTGACCAGGCCATGTGTCCTGTCCTTCAGCCAGCTCTTGCTACCTCTACTGCTGTCAGGAACAGGAGCTGAGTTCTCAGAATCTGTGTTGGAGGCCAGCACCTTCCCAGGCAGTCTTGCAAAGACATGTTGCTATGAGAAATTATATTCTCTATTGCTTATGTTAATGGGGCCATAGTTTTTAGTGATCCACAAGTCAAAGGGACTCTCACTGGGGCAGCTCAAGTCTATTTTTACCTCCCTGGTATCCTGCTTTCTCTGTGAGAGGGAACTTCTAATAGTGGTTTTGATTTCTCTGTAGGAAGTGTTAGTGGGCCTGGTTTAGGAGCTGAAGCTTGGTGCTGCTTATTACTGTGAATCAAAACTGCAATAAAGGGGGGCAGGGCTCGGTTGGTAGAGTGCTGCCTAGCATGAGGAGACCCTAGGTTTAAACCTGGCACCACATACGCTGGGCATGGTGGTGTACATTTGTGACCTTGACATGGAGAGGTGGAGGCAGGAAGATTAAAAGTTCAAGGTTGTCTTCAGTTATATAATATTTGAGGCTAGGCTGGGATCGTGACAATGTCTCAAAACAACAAAAAGATAATAAAGATTATTTGAAATATTGAGAGTTGGGGCTGGAGAGCGAGCTCAGTGATCAAAGTTCATGCTGTGTAAGCATGAGGACCTGAGTTGGATCCCCAGCACCTAAAGCTAGAGGCTGCAGCATGCATCTGTACTGTCCACACTGGTGGGGACCAGCAGGTCCTCGGTGGGACTTATAGCTAGATAGTCTAGCCAAAACTTTGAGTTTCAGGTTCAGTGAAAGATCTTGACTCAAAAGATAGGGGGAAATACCAGATCATGGCCTCTGTCCTACTCTCATGCACAGGCAAGTACATGCGTATACACACACACACACACACACACACTGAGAGCCTTAGCCTAAATCCAACCAAAGGCAAATTCCCAGACTTCTGTCCTTGAATCTCCCTAAGTGAGTTTTCTGAGCTTGGCAGACTTTGTTTTCACTGTATTTTGGAAACTAGATGGGATGGCCATGTGTTTTAGACAGTGACTGCAATGTATCTGCCTTAAAACTGACAAGAAACCAGAAGAACCAGAACGAGAAGCAACAATTTGGGCTCATCTGTGTAGTAAACTAAACACACAGTGAGCCAAGCTGGACCCAAAGAAAACTTCTGTTTTCAGATTTTTCTATTTTATAAGTAACTCATGAATATACTCTATTATAAAAGATCCTAACAAGCTCAAAGTCCCTTTCCTTTCTATAAGTATTTGTACACACATAAGTATACAGCCTTAAATTTTTATAAGAACCATGCATTATAAATATAGTCTTCTGTGGCTTGCATTTCTTTTTATTTATTACTTTATGTGTGTGTTTTGCCTGCATGTAAGTGCACCCATGTTGTGCAATGCCCACAGAGGCCAGAAGAGAACATCGGATCCCATGTAGTTGGAGTTACAGCAGTTGTTAGCCACCATGTGGGTGCTGGGAATGGAACCCAAGTCCTCTGCAAGAGCAGTCAGTGTTTAGTCACTGGGGCACCTTCTCAGCCACGGCTGCAAATTTTTGAATTAATAATTTGTTTTAAGAAATGTTCAAGTCAGTACATAGAGTTCACTTGACCAACTGAGTAATATTCAGTACCAGTGTGTATACCATTTATTCAATCATAACTATTCATGAACATTTATTATATTCTGTCTGATTTTTAGGCTTTGTAGAAAATGTGTAATGAATAATATACATTCCATTAGTCATCTCTATTCTTTTTTTTGAGACAGAGTCTGGCCTCCAATCTGCAATTCCCCTGCTGTAGCCCGGTGAATGCTGGGCTTGTACATGTATACCATGATGCCCAGCAGCATATATTGCTATAAAATTTACAAAAAATGTCAAGAGGGGCTGGAGGGATGGCTCAAAAGTTATGAGTACTGGTCCTCTTCTGACCCCACGGGCATTGCAGAGCATGGGTGCACTTACATACATACATGCACTTGTGTGCATAAAATAAAAATAAATTTTGGAAAAGTCAAAAATATATGTATAAAACAACATAATCTTCTCTTAACTAGTTCCATGAAGTGTTTGCCTTAGTCACAGATGAAGAAGTGTCTGATGGACGATATCTCATCTAGGTAATGCAGCACTTTCTGTACTGACAGCACCTAACATAGAGGAGAGATAATGCTTAGCCTTTGAGAAAAACTAGAGGGAAATGTATTATTAGTTCAAAAGCCTGCTGAAAAATTACACATACACTATCTCTACATAAGTCCATGTGCATAGCTGAAGGCCATATAACAGAGCCAGACAAGAGAAACCTTCCTTTAAGTTGTTGATAGTTCAAGAGACTCCCAAAATTACACAGACTCTTTTCACAGCCCTTGATTGCCTCCTTGAACTTGAAGGTAAGACCCTACTGCTGAAAACAGGACATACTTCAGACACAGGATTTGGAGCAATGGAGCTAGAACTGACCTGGAAGCCACCTCCCTGGAAACTAACTCTTATAGTTTTAGAGGACTCTATGCCAACTGCTAAGGGAGAACATTAATTGCTGGTCCAACCCCAGCTTTAAAACCTAAGAACAACAATGACTGGCACAGCAAACCATATTGGTGCAGCAGGGACACTGTTATCTTGGGGATAATCAGCTGCTACATAATTGGACTGTGTGGTACTGTGAACACAGCCAAATACACATGGCTGGAGAGGTCATAGATCTTAGAGAAAACCCCAAGGCTGTCACATTCCGAGACAATGTAATGTCTTACTGTATGCTAACTATGAATCCTTATATTTACAGAAAAGCACGCCAGTCACCACTCATCAAAGAAGCTTCTTTTGCACCTGATGGAGACTAGTACAGAGTTCCACAACCGGAACACTCAGAGGCTGAGAGATGCCCAGCCCTAAGTGATACATCTACAGTAGAACCTCCACAACCTGAGGCTGGTGGAACATAGAAGAATAAGAGGTAGAGAGGACACTACTGCATCTCTCAACTCTCATCAATGACGATCCCTCGGGCAATGGAGGGCCATGAACATAGAAGGCCACAAATGGCCAAAGCATTCAGAATACGAGTCCGCAGAGTGCTGGTCCTTGGACAGGACTCCTGCATTAAACTTCACCCACCCAAGGCTCAGGGACCACTGTAGAAGAGGGAGTGGAAAGATTGTGAGAGCCAGGGAAGGAGGTGTATGACCATAAGGAGACAGAGTCTTGTAGGCTCTTGGGACCCTGTTCCCATGAGCCTATAGTAATTGTGACAGCATGCACAAGACCCTTGCAAACTTGAGCAGACAAAAACCCAACACAGAACTGTGCACATGGGCATCAGACCCCAACCTTAGTGGGGTCTTAACATATACGACAGAATGCATGAAATCTGGTGATGGGGTTATGGGACGATGCAGACAGATGATTATGAGGTTTTGTATGAAATGCACAAAAATTCAATAAAAATATACATGACAATTTTTAAAAATTAAAAATGATTGGGGCTGGAGAGATAGCTCAGTGGTTAAAAGCACTGGCTGCTCTTACAAAAAGCCCAGTTTCAATTCCCAGCATTCACATGTAGCTAACAACCATCCATAACTCTAGTTCCAGAGGATCCAACATCCTCTTCTGACCTCCTAAGGCAATGCATGATATCAGCGCATTTACATTCACGCAGGCAATGCCCTCATACACATAAAAAAATAATAATAACTAAAAATAAAATTAAAATGTGATTGAATACAAAAGAAAAAAGAAATCCTTCATAGACATCTCAGAACAAACGTTGCCCAGTTCCAGGGTGACCTCATGGGCTTGTGCTTCCTCCTTGAATTCACGAGTCCCCTTCCCTGCTCCCAGTCTGCCTTCTACCTCTTGTGTGAACCAGAATCCACCTGTCCAGCATGTCAGGAGCCCACTTCTCCAGGCAAGGGAAATCTGGGTGATTCTCGGGAGGTAGGGACGGCCACGAAGGTGCTGCTGATTTTCACAGCCGTTTTTGATCAGACTAGAGGTCCGTTTCTAGACGTGGTTCTCTTTCAAGCAGTGGTAGGATCACCCTTGCCAAGGTGCTTGTTTTCCATTACAAGGGAAAGCTTGCCTTACATTTTAATTGCCCGACAGAAAACTCTACCACACTTTGCATGTTACACTGTCTATAAATAGGCACCCTCATTCAGCAGAAAGGAAGCAGAAATATGATAAGCTTTACATAAGGTAGCAAAGATTCCTGAGCTTCAGGGTCACCATGGAACACTGGTTCTCAGCGTCCCTCATATACTACACAGAGTGCTGGCAGTAACCCTCCCCCTGGTAACCGTAGACGAATATTGTCCCAGAACCACGGTCCGAAGGCATCAGAGAATATTTTTAGACTTCTGTGGAGTCATGATCTGCTCTTTTTAGGTGTTGATTTCACATATTAAAATTCAGCGACCAGTTTTCCAAACTTCATAAAAAAAAAACTGGCAAAAAGCAGAGTGAAAAACCCCTGCAGGGGCTCAAACGACCCCTTCCTTACCATGAGCCCAAATCTGAATTAATTCCAATGTTGTTTCTGGTGTGTTCCTGTTTTCTGTTGTGCCTGGGTCTTCCTGGGCAGCTTTCTGCTATCTGGAATGTGCCATGGAGAATGCACAGCTGGTCTCTGCCAGCACTGATGCCAGGTTCCACGTCAGTCAAGGACAGTGGGAGATAAGGGTCCCTGTGTGTCTACGGAACCTGTGTTAGTCTGGAGTTCCTATAGGCTGAAGGTAATCCCACCACAAGCATGAAGCCCTGGGTTCATCCCCAGCACTGCATACACTGGATGTGAGGGGGCGTGTGCCTGTAATCCAAGCATTTGGGAGGAGGTGAGTAGATCAAAAGTCCAAGGCTATCCTTGGCTATAAAATGAGTACGAGTCCAGCCCTGGTTACAAAGAGACCCTGTCTCAAAACATTCAGACCAACCAGCCAAACTCAAACCAAAACCAAAACCACCCACATTCATAAGGACTTCACATTTTTTAATACATCAGCACAAAAAAAGAATCACTCCCTCTATTCCAATCAATTTACAAATTATTGCTTGGGTTTGAAGGATGCTTTCAAGATCAATTTTAGCTTCAGTTTTCTTTCTATTTCATAAAACAGAACTTCTGGTTTGAGAAGGTACAGAAATTTTTCAGTTCAAGGATTAAATTTCACAAAATCCAAAAACTGAAACGACCACCTCATTGCAATGAAGCCACATGAGAAGAAAGCACTTTCTGCTGAAGCCATTGTTTGAATGATATGTGAAGGGTGCCAGATTGTCCACAAAGCTGAATGTAAGCCTCAGTAGGAAATTTTGTTTTGTTTGCTGATGTACTTACAGATTTATTTTTATTATTTTATTATGTTCATGTTAGACTGTATGCCACATGAATGCAGGTGCCTGGGGAGGCTGGGAGAGGGCATTGGATCTCCTAGAACTGAAGTTCCAGGTGGTTGTGAACCCTCTGATACGGTGCTGAGAACCCAACTCAGGTCCTCTTGAAGAGCAGGCAGATCTCTGTGAGTTTGAGGCCAGTCTAGTCTAGTAGTAAGTTCAAGGCCATCCAGGGCTGCATAGTGGGACCTACCTCAAAATGAAAATAAGGAAAACAAAATGAAAGAGTATGCTACAGATAAAATGCCCCCCATGCCCTCTTTGAGACAAGTTATCACTATGTAGCCCAGGCTAGTTTTGAACTTGAAATCCTCCTGCCTCAGTCTATAGAGTGCTGGGATTATAGGCCTGTACACCACACTTGGTATTTATGGGTTTTTACTTTACTTAATGGCTGCTTTCAACAGCCCCCCCACCCCCGCCACCCTCCGGTTTCTCCCTAGCAGCTGGTTGTGATTATTGCTGCTACTTTTTTTGTTTTGAGACAGGGTCTCAGGTAGCCCAGGCTGACCTTGAACTCAATATGAAGCAGAAATTAGTCTTGAACTCCAGATTCTCCTGCCTCTACCTCTCAAGTGCTGCGATTACAGACACATACCACTGCAATCTTGAAGTCAACATTTGCAAGGAACAGAATGAAAGACTAACAAAAGGAAAGCGAGAAGCAAGCAAACAAGAGTTAAGCCAGGAGAAGTGTTTCATCACACCTAAAACCATTAAAAAATAAAAATGAAAACAGAAGAATGACCTGCCGGACCAGACATCTTTGTTCTCTTCTCTGCCAGCCAAATCTGCCTGCTTCAGTGCTCCACACACAGAAGTATCTTTCCTTCAATATAACCCCGTGTGTACTTAGAGCGAAACAATTTTAATCAAATTCACATGCAGATTATATGGGCTCTGGCCAACTTCTCTTATCAAAATTGGCCAGAACTACGCTTCTGTCGTGCTGTATAGAGTTTTAGAATAATTTCCTTTAATGCACATTTCATGCCATTATGAAATATAGCCTGTTTAAAAATGTTTTATAAAACCAATTCCCTACCCTCTTATTAACTCTTGAAAGCATCAGTCAGTAAAAATTTCTTAAAGTTATTTATTTCCCATCTTTCTGGCTTTGAAATTTCTTTTGTATTGGAAATTGAAAAAATTAAATTTTCCTTGTGTTTCTAAGGGGTTGTACTTCTTACTACAAATATATTAAACCAGCACAATGTCTGTGTCATCTGCAGTTACTTCTCAAAGGGCCCCATGGAGATAGTAATCAATGTCCAAAACATAAGAAATGGTAAAAATGAAAATACCTTTTTGTGATTTCCAGTTATTTTTAAAAACGAGGGTCAGCCTCAGCAGATGAAAGTGCTTGCCAGCAAGCCTAACAACCTGAATTCGATTTCCCCAGCCCTACAAGATAGAAGGAGAGACAAATTCTGAAAGGTGACCTCCATCACTAGATGGGCACAGTGGCACACATGTGCCCTTCACATTATAGATACACACAATAGCAATAAATGAGAGATAAAACTTAGGCCATTTCTGGAAATTAATATGACAAAAACAGAAAGGTAAACAGAGATGTCAGAGGACTCTCTAGAAAACAGAGCAAGGAGATTTATGAAACAGAGAAACAAAGGAAATCAGTGGTCAGTCTAGATAGCACAGCATCTAAACAGTAAGCAAGATGGGGCCGGAGGAAGAGGCACAGGCCTGGGATCCCAGCACTCGGCAGGAGCAGAAATAAACCCACCCTGAACAGGTGCATCGAATGAAATACGGCGGCAACAAAATCCCCACGGGACACTGCAAAAGAGCAGCCTGGAGCGTGTGCAGCCTGGAGAGTGTGTACCTGGAGAATGTGGAGCCAAGGCATGTGCACACAGATTGTTCAGAGACGTGGAAGACAACAACAAAGCAAGAAGGTAAACAGCTGTGTGTGGGAAAGAGAAGAGTGTTCATATGGGAAGGGGATATTTCAAGCTTTTGGAAAATTGTTGAAGATCCTTTAGTTAGGTATTTTTAAAATAAAATTTAAAGATAAAAAGGAGAGGTGTATCTTTCTTTCAGAAGAAACCGTTCGCTGTACAAAGTATCCAGACTGAGATATATTATGCAGAAACTAGTCAGGGGCCTGCAACACCAGGAGGAGGAGAGGCTGAGAACAAAGTTCACTGCCCCTCACAAGGCTTATTATTGGCTTTAGACTCCTATTCCAAGTCTACATCATTGTATCGCTGCGCGTGTGTGCATGTGCGTGCATATATGTGTATGCATGTGTGTGTATGTGTATACGTCTGTGTGGAGGTCAACACTGGGCATCATTCTTCATGTTCTGTACTCCTTCCTTTTTGAGGCTGTGCCTGTCACAGGACCTGGGCCCACAGATAAGGCGGGGCTGGCCGGCCAACAAGCCCTAGGGGTCCTTTTGGCTCTGCCTCCCCAGGGCTGGGATCACGGGGACAGCCCACCACACTGGGTTTTATGCAGTGCTGGGATCCAACACAAGGTTTCCTGCATGCTAGCTGAACACTGCACCAACTGAGCCATAGCCTGAGCCCCATCTATGCACTTTATCGATTTCCTTTGCCATCCTTCTTAAGCAACCCCTCCCATGTAGCTCTTAGGGGTATTCCCCCTTAATTAGCTCTTAATTATGCTAAGCAGTTGTCCTGTCACAGTTGAGGGCATGAATTTTGGAATCAGAAGGACTGAGTATGAATGCTAATCTGACTCGTGTGTGCTTTTGTTGATTCGCACAATGTAGAATAGCAATGTCTAATTCCAAGAGCTAATGGGAGGGTTTGATGAACCCTACAGATAGCTGGCATGCCCACACTGACATGAAGCAAGCCTCTAATTATGCTGAAGCTTTGGAAGCCAGTGAGGTTAGCATCGTATTTTAAGTATCATACTCATTCATTTGAAATCATTATTGGTACTTTCTGCTTTTTCAAACTGTGAGTCAGGATTTATTACTGGATCATGCAATCAATTCATTGGATCATTCTGAACATTTGAAAGCTTTAAATAAGGTAGTAATGGATAGATTCAAGTACTGTGAAGAATCACTAAGCATTGGCCTAAGGACTGATTGGGTGTGGTGCTTGTTCGCTCTTTTTTTTGAAAAGCAAAGCTGTAGAAAGATATATTTAAAATGTGTATAAATTTCTCAAAGTCTTTGTTCTAATAATAAATTGTGTATTCATAAAAGTCTAAAGTCCAGTCCCTGCTCCACTAAGAAAATAACTAATTGTCAAGACTCCCAATGTCCCAAAAGTACTTTTTGGACTCCTTGGAATCCCTGTTTTTTTTTTAAGCTGAAGATTAAAATTTGGAAGTGTATAAAATATGCTTAGTTCATAAAATGTCTTTGATAAAATTTGTATTTGAGGGAATCATGATGGCACAAGCCTGTAATCCCATTTGAGAGGCAGAGGCAGGCAGACCTCTATGAGTTTAAGTCTAGCCTGGTCTACCTAGCAAGTTCCAGGCAAGTCATAATGAGACTGTGTCTCAAAAAAATATTAAAGATTTCTCGTATTTTGAAAGTTGAAAATACATTCCCATCACCCAGACCCCACAACTCCCCTGGAAAAGGAACAAGGCTTCTAGCAGAGATGGTAGATTCCATGGTCTCACAAGTGTGTTAAAATGAGTTTGGAACATCGTGTGCTGGGATATTGATGGGCAGCATTGAAGGAACACACACCAACTGGAAGAGGTTCCCATAAGCTCAACAGGTGCAAACTGAAACTTTACAAAATGGTAAAAATAAGTTATTCTAGGTTTAGGGCAGGGAGCATAGAAAATGAGTCTAGAGAGTCTGATAAAAACAGAAATCCAGGTAATAAAGGACACAGAAGAGACTATGTCAGAACACACAGGACCAAGGCTTTGAACGTAGCTTGATGACAGGGAATATGGCCTGCCACATACACAGCCCTGACATACACCAGGTGATTTCTTGGTTTGGGTCAATGTACTGTGATAATCGAATCCATTAATATCAGGTTAAACTAGGTGAGCTGCATACACAAACTTTGTGTTACTCAGATAACTTTTCTGTGAACATAAAGTTATTCTAAAATAAAAATTATTTACAAAATAATTAATAAAATAACAATAAGTACCTTAAGGTTCAGAACTCTAGAATAAGGTAATCCACAATTTTCTATGTAAATATAGGAAAATCTTCAGAGCAATGTGAAGGGGGACATGTTTTTAAAAGACTTATTGAGTGAGGTCACTTGAGAACACTAACTTGACACAATAGACATCAACACAAATGAAAGAATGTATGGATTCCAGCTGGGGGGCTGTGGGGAGGCGGGGGGGGGAATGTAAAGATGATTAAGATTGACTGAGATGTTCTGTATGAAACACAACAATGATTCAATTAAAAACGTATTTAAAATTTTAAAAAGGCTGATCAATGGGGCTGGAGAGATGGCTTGGTGGTTAAGAGCACTGGCCGCTCTTGCAGAGGACCCTGGTTAGTAGAGTTCTTGCCTAACATGCACAGAGCCCTAGGCTCATCTCTAGCACCATATAACCGGACATAGTGGTATATATCGGTAATTCCAGCACTCAGGAGATGAAGGCAGGAAGGTGGGAAGTTCAAAGCCAGCCGGAGAAGCATGAGCCCTTGTCTGATACATAAAAGTAAATATGGTAACCAGCACCCACACATACTGCACCATGTGGTCCTGCCTGTGTTCTAAAGGCTTTCTAAGAGTCTAATGGATTGATGGGCAGATGGTGGATAAATAAGTGTTATCTAGAGAAAGACACTGGCTGGTTAACGCTGAGTTTCATGGTGTCAACCACCTGTGGTTCTGGGTTCTGACAGAGAGCTCTTCTCTCTCTTCTCCCTGTACCCCCTTTCGTGAACACAACTGTAACTGGCTTCCAGCCAACAGAACGTGGCAAAAGTTTCAGGGTTGGCAGATGTCACCAGTGACCCTAACAAGCGGGCGGTCGCCTCCATTTCCTGTCCCTCAACCACCTGTGGGTTTGTCACCTCAAGCACCAAAACCTACCCTTGTCACTGGCCGAATGTGGTTTGATCTAATACTGGAAGTGTGAGCTTCCTTGAGATGGCAATTTGTAGAAACATGCTCAGGTATCACCGCTTCCGTCAAAAATGTCACCTGTATCGAGCAGCCCTGTAAGTTCGGTGCCATGTCCCCATGCCTGTCCACCGTGGCCTGGTTCCGTCCCTCTTAATGAGACCATCCAACTCAGTCATCTGGATAAGCTTTGAGACAGTCTTACTGTGGAGCTCCCTGACTGGCCTAGAATTGCTATGTAGACCAGGCTGGCCTTGAACTCAGAGAGATCTGTCTGCCTCTGCCTCCTGAGTATGGGGATTAGAGGTGTGCACCACCAGCCAGGCAGCTTGATATTCACTTTACTTATTCCTTGACGATTTCATGCAAGCAAGCAATGGGTCAGGTCAGGCTTGGTGCCATACACTTTTAATCCCAGCACTCACTGTCAACATTGTTTCTGCAGTAACCCTCCAGGAACCCCGCCCCTCCAAATCTCTGGAGATCAGTGGGTTTATCTGGTGTAAAGTTCCTGTTTATTATGTTTCTCTGACCACTGATTAGCTCTTCATAGGATTAGGCCAAATTCATCCTAGGGGTTATTTTTTTTGAAAACTTAAAGGTTATTTTAGACTTCCCAATTCTTGATTTCTTGAAGGTAACTATAGTCTCAATTTAGGCAAATTTATTTTCAAGTGCACTACTTTTGGAAAGATATAAAGTAAGGGTAATGTGTTCTATTTGCAGAAGAATAAAATTTTTTTTTCATTTTTTGGGTAACATGTCAAAATAACATTTCAGTATGACAACTTGAAGTAAAAGCCTGCATAAGAGTGATTAAAATCTCCATCTTTATTTACCTGTGTGCACAAGGTAAAAACAATGACCTAGGAATGGTAGCACACACCTGTCATCATAGCACTTGGGGGCTGAGCCAGGAAAATCTGGAGTTCCTGGCCAGCATGAGCTATTGTAAAGTGACTCTATCTCAAAAGAGGGAGGCTTTGTGCCATGGCCCCATTCTAAGAAAAGAAAAAAAAGCTGGGGGGGGTGCTACAGCAACTCTGGTCACACACAAAGAATAAAACAGCCCAGTTTAAAGCTCTTATCCTGAGTGCGTGTGTGTGTGTGTAGGCCAGAAGTCGATGTCAGGTATCTTCCTCAACTGATTTCCACCTAATTTTTATTACTGTGCATATGATGTATATGAGTGCACTTGCACGCACACACGGGCAGAGGACAACTTTCAGGAGTTGGTTCTCTCCTTCCACTGTGGGTTAGGGGATGGAATTCAGGTCATCAGATTTATCAGTAAGTACTTTTACTTGCTGAGCCATCTTGCCACCCTCTACCATATTTTTTTGACACAGGGTCTCTCAGTGCACCTAGAAGTCACACTGATGGGGCTAGGCTGACTGGGGAACAAGTCCCAGGGATCCTGTCTCCAGAGCTGCTGGAATTACAGGCATTCATTGACATGCCCCGCCTTTGGTGGGTGCTGAGGATCTGAACTCAGTTCCTCATGCCTACAAGGCAGACACTTGATCCACTGAATTGACTCTCTCATCCCATGTTGCCTCATCACTGTTTTTAGACTTGGGAACCTTATGTCATTCCATAAGTGACAGTAAGTGGTCTGTTGAGCAGGACAGACTGGTGTCATGCCCAGAAAAGCCCAAAGAAAGCAGAAACACAGCACAAAAAGCAGTCTGGCCATTTCGAAGTCACCTTCCTTCTAAGGTGGGGACAGCAAACTAGATCAAAATAAAACCAACCCACCAAAAGCAGCAGTCTGGTTACTCCAGGTTCCTTCCTAAGGATGGAAGAACACAAGACTGTAACAGAGAGCACCTCATGTCTGGCTGACTGGTCTGCCGGAAGATGTCATTGTCCTGATTTCTGGATAAGTCAACTATGCCTGTTGGGGCTCAGTCTAGGTGCCTCATCCAAAATAATGGTGCCTACAATTTTTACTATTAGATTATTTTCAAGAACATTTCCCGATTTAATGTATAATTTGAAAAGTTAGTAGTGCTTTTTTGTTGTTGTTGCTGTTGTTTTGAGACAGGGTCTCCCTGTAGCCCCAGCTATCCTGGACTCACTATGCAGACTGGGTTGGCTTTGACCTCACAGAGATCTACCTCCTGCCGTGGGCACTGGGAACTGACCCAGGGTCCTCTGCAGGAGCATCTAGAACCATCTCTCTAGTCCCTGGCTTTTTCCTTCTTAATAAACATCTCTCTGAGTTAAATTCTTTTATTTGTCCTTTCCTTGCATTTGACATATTCTTCAGGACCCCCTTGGCCTGAGACCCTTAGCCCTAGTTCTTCACTACTACACACCTGCAACCAACCACTTTCCCGGTTTTCCCCTCTGGAACAGTTTGGTAGAGGCCTACCTCTTCCTCTAGCTTCTTCTTGTCCTCTACCTTATTAGGCTGATTTGGGACTCAGCACAAAGGGTCTTCACCAACTTGATATACGTAGGCTCATCACAATTGGACGCAAGTACATAGAGATGGGCTTGGTGCTTGTCTAAGATTCTGGCAGCATTACCAAGTGGTTGGCTGTCTTGGTAGCATGTGGTCTTGGTTAAGCACTTCTTGTAAAGCAGTGTTAAGGTCCGTTGCACCCCCAATGGCATTGCCTTCCTTCTGTTACTCAAAAGCCAAATCTTGAAAGCTCCAGAGCCTCTCCCACTGCCCAACCTGGCAGTGGCCGGGGAAAAGCCAATACACACCTTTTTAATATGATGAAAACAGGCTTTCATCTCTGTGTTGGGCATATGACTGTGACCCAAGCTACTGGGGAGGTTGAAGAAGTCAGATTTCAAGGCCAGCCTGAACACCTTAGGTAGACTCTGTTTAAAATGAACACTAGAGTGACATTAACATTTAAAGTTGTATCAGGTGCCATTATGAATATTCCAGGGCTGCGGTATTGGGACCTAAATGAAGGCTTTAAACCTGGGCTTTGGGTGGCTGGATGCTAGCAAAGCTATTACAGAATGGAAGTCAGAGTCTATCTAAAAGGAATAATAAAATTGGGGGGAGTCCAAATTCAAATATTTCAGTACACAAAGTCTGATGAAGACCAGCCCTTATTTTTCAGTTTAGACAATGCAGAATCCTTTGGTTTAGGTTTGGGTAGAATTTTATGCATCCGTACCGAAAGCCCTCACACTGAGAAACAAGCACAACCCCAAACAATACACTAGAGACCAAAACAAAGGGAGAGGACAAGGGAGGGAAGGGCGATCCCTAAAGCAAAGTTGGCTCCTCCACACTGCTGGGGCTGGCAAATCCTGGGGGCTTGGGAAGAGTCCACTTTTCTCAGATGGTCAAGCACAGAGCTTCTAACACAGAAGTCAGGGATTCCAAGCCAAGAAACCAACTTCAGAAACATACACAAACCTTAACAGCAGCCTATTCCCAACAGCCAGAATTGTGGATTGGACCCAACTGTCCATCAGTTGATGGAATATTATTATTATTGATTTTCAAGACAGAGTCTCATGTAGCTGAGGATGACCTGGGAATGGCTATGAAGCTGAAGATGGCTTGAACTCCTGATACCTCCTGCCTCCACCTCCCAAATGCTGAGAGCATACGCATGGGGAGCCACACTTGGCCTTTATACAAGAAATCAGGAAATAAAATGACAAGCAGTTGGTTGGGGGTGGGGCAGCTCAGTGCAGAGCATAGGGCTAGGATGTGTGAGGTCCTGGGTCCATTCTCGGCACACAGCCCCTCAAACGTCCTCCCAAACCACAGCAACAATGAACTGATGTGCTATGTTCACGCAATAAGCTGGATTTGAGCAGAGGGAATAGTGATACCTGCCGTTACATGGACCCTGGCAATGTCCTAAAAGAGGCAGCTGAGAAGTCCACACGTCGCTATTGCATTCACATGTGAACTCCAGATAAGGCACAGCTATGGACAGAAGGGATGAGTGGTTTCCTGGGGGTGGGGGAGCGGGGAACTCAGGTGAGCTGGGAATGACTGAAAACAGGTGCGGGTTCTCCTGGAGGAATGAAAAGTTCTAAAACCGACGTGGGTGGTGGCTGCTTAACAGGACAGACGCTTTAAAACCAGGAACTCTCACGGAGAGAAAAAGACCGTAAAAAGCAAGGCGAGGAGCTGAGTGCCTCATTCTCCCTGCAACCCCGGCATACTGGAGGCTGAAGCGAGAAGGGTGGGTCAGAGGTCAGCTTAGGGGCACAGAAAATCACCCTCCACCCCCTCCCCTTCGCTCCCTGCCCCGTCTTACACACACACACACCTGGCAAATTGGTGAGTAGCTCAGCACAGGGACACATTCCTATGATCCCAGCCAGGTTGGAGCCTGACCAGAGGCCGAAGGTTGGGGAATTCGAGTCCAGCCTGGGTTACGTAGTTACAAATAAAAACCAAGAAAACCACCTGGAAAATGGCAATATAAGCACACAGAAAATGGAAGTACTGTTTCCAAAGCCATGCCTTCAGAAGTTTGGACGCTGACTTGGATAAATGCTGAGTGTGAGTCATGCTTTCGGAGCTGGGCTGGATGTTGGAGGAGCCATACGACATCGTTCGTCCACCCTAGTCTCCAAACTTTGGATGGATTACGCGGCATGAGAAAACACACTTTCCACCCTTCAAAGACTTCTTTAAAAAGCAATCCCACACCGGATTAATCCCTGCACTTGGGAGGCAGATGCCAGCCTGGTCTACACATCGAGTTCCAGGCCAGCTGGGGCTACAGGGAGACCCTGTCTCAAAACACTAAAAACAAAGTAATCCTAGTACTCAGAGCTGTTAGGTGGGTATCTGTGGGTTATGGGCCAGCCTGGGCTTCTCCCGGTGGCTGAGGGAAGCCTCTGAGCACCAGCAGCAGCAGATGGACACTGCCTTGGTGCTGGAGCTGGGTGCGAGTCCACGGTGTGGAAGCTGGAAATGGGACAGGACGTGGGGTTCCCATGCTCTCCCTGAAGGCACTTCCTTGGGCAGAAGCCTGGGGCCATTAGGAGCCCAGTACTACCGGGCCAGAGGTGCCCAGGGTCACAAGTGCCACAGGACTCATAGGAACCATGGGAGCCATAGATGCCCAGGGCCATAAAAGCCACAGGAGTCAGAGGCACCCAGTACTATGGGCCACAGGACTATAAGAGGCATAGAACCCATAGGAGCCCAGTACTATGGGGCCAGAGGCGCCCAAGGCCACAGCAGACATAGGGGTCATAGGACTCATAAAAGCCACGGGAGCCACAGGGGTCCCAGGACTCCCAGGCCCGCCAAGACTCCGCAGCGCAGCCCCTGCCAGAGGAGGGAGGGCCGGCCGGGGTAGGGGGAGGAGGAGCGAGCCTGCGAGCGGCGGGGGCCGGGGCCGGGCCGGGCCGGGCCGGGCCGGGGCGAGCGGCCGACCGGCGGGAGGCGGTGCTCCCAGGGCGCGTGCGCCAGGCGGGCCGCGGGGGCTGCCGGGAGCCGGGCGGCGCGGAGGGCGGCGCGGCGGGCGCGGCGGGCGCGGGCGGGTCCGGCCCGCATTGTGCGCGAGGCGGGCGTGGGCGGGAGGCGGCGGGCGCGCAGCCGGCGGCAGGGCGGGCGCAGAGCGGCGGCAGCCGAGGGCCCGGAGAGGGCCGGGAGTCCCGCCCTCCCCGCCCCTCCCCCGCGGCGCTCGCCCCTCCCCCTCCTCCCCTCGCGTTGGAAAGTTTCTAGAATCTCTTCCCGGCGGCCTTTGCGGTTCCAACATGGCGGAGCTGACGGTGGAGGTTCGCGGCTCCAACGGGGCTTTCTACAAGGTGCGGGCCGCGGGGCGGCGGGCCGGGTGGCGGGCCGGAGGCGGCGGCGCGGGGGCCCGGGGACGGGGACGCGGCGGCGGGGGACGGCGGGCGGGCCCGCGTTGCCGGCCGGGGCCGGGCCGCGGTTTAACGGTCTCGCGGCCTGGCTCCGTTATGTTTGGGAACCTGGCGGCCGGGCTCGGGCCCGCGCGGCCGGGGCGGGCGGGACGGCGGCGGGGCTCCCGCCCTCCCGGGGTGGTGGGCCTGCGCGCGGCGCTGCGCTGCCCTGACGGCTCCGCGGCCTCGGCCTGCGCCGGGCAGCCCGGGGTCGGCAGGGACGGGAGGCCGCGGCGGGCCGGGGGTTCTGAGGGGCCGAGGCCGGCGAGGGGCAGCTGCTGCGCGCTCGCGGCCCCGGTTCCCCTCGAGGCCCGGCTTCCTGGAGGAGGGGGGCGGACGCGGGCGCCTGCGAGCCGGGCCTGTGCGTCCGGTGGGTCGACCAGCTGGCGCCTGTCAGTCACTCGGGGCCCCGCGGACGAGCCGCGCTATTTCTGGGCAGGCCCTCCTCCCTTCGCTGCCGGCGCGGTGCTCTCGGCGCGCTGTCCCCCTTCCCTCGCCGGCTGGCTGGTCACGTGCTGACAACAGCAAACGTCGGAAGTGGTCCTGGGCCCGGGGAGGGTCCTCGGCTCGGTACCGGCGTCCCCGAGGCCTGGGCACCGCGCCTGCAGGGCTTCGTGTCTCGGAAGGGTCGGCGCTGCGCTGCGTCGCCCCGCCTGGTGGATAGGCCCCCTCCCCTACTCGGCCGCCCGATGTTCTGCCTTCCTCGGCCGTTTTGAACTCTGTGTGGTGTGGACCGTGGAGCTCCGCGCCTTTTCCAGACGAGTCCGATCTACGAGATCAGCACCTCGACTGTTTGTAAAAATAGATCGCACTCTGGCCTGCCGCTCTCCTCTCTTTTACAGTCAGTTCACAACCACGTATAGCCGTCTTGGAATTATGAAGTATTAGTAATTGACTGTTGTTCTGCCGAGGATTAAGTCTAGAACTTGGTGCATGCTAGGCAAGTGCTTTTACCATTGAGCTGAGTTCCCACCTCTCTCCTCTCCCCCTTTCCTTGTAGCCCCAGCTGGCCTGGAACTCTGTAGTACAGGCTGGCCTCAATCTCACAGAGCTCTGCCTACTTCTGCCCTCCCAGTGCTGGGACTAATGGCCGGTGCCACCGCACGGGGCAGTTTGCTTTTCTGAGACACTGTCTCACTTAGGTTGTCTAGGCTGGTCTTGAACTCACACTGTAGCTCCTGTGGCCTTTAACTTGGCAGTCCTTCCAGCTCAGCCTCTGGAGTAGCTAGAATTACAGGTATACATCGCAGGGCTCTGCTTTATTGGGTCCTTTTATGCCGCACAGATCTAGTGTTGGTTGTGTGTGCTTACACTGGGCTCCACGCAGTGGACTTCAGAGTTCGATGGGGGCTTGGCAAAGGTTGGGAAGGACATTAGCTAGCATTTTTGTGTGCTCCGAGTTGGAATTTCTGGAATTTATTTCTGCCGTTATCATTTGAATGTGCACCTGTGGGAGCTGTCAGTCTTCAGGACCCGGGTTTTCTGTCTGAATGGTTCTGGCTTCTTCAGAATTACCAAGGTACAAAATACATAGTCAGTGAAGAAATTTTGGAAACAGCAAAATCTTGAGGTTGTTTTGAGAATCAAGAACTCTGTTTTGTTGTACCCTTATCTTTTAGTGGTGGTTTTCAATGTAGGGGTGACTGAAATTTTGAATTTACGCGCTCTTACACTCTCCACCTCCCCTCAAATACATTTGACTGTGAGTTATCATTGAAGAGTTTCAGAGGTATCATGCTTTGAGTTTAACCAGTACCTTCCCTTGAGGCATGGTTCTTTAAATATTTTTATGTGTATGAGTGTATTGTCTGCATGTATGTAAGTGTACATGTGTCGTGCAGTGCTTATGGAGGTCAGAAGAGGGCGTCGGATCCCCTGGAACTGGGGCTGCGGATGGTTGTTAGCCACCATGTGAGTGTTGGAAACCAGACCCACCAGGTCCTCTGTCTGCAAGAACCACCAGTGTTCTTAACTACTATGCCATCTCTGCAGCCTCCTGAGACAAGGTTAAACATTGATTAGGACTGAAACTTTACTTCACAAATCAGTAGAACCAGTGAAGACTTGGAGATTTGGAGATTTGACCTGATGCTAGAATAACTTTTTCTTTCAAAAAAGTTCATGTTAATAGCATGCCCATGTACCACTATGCATATTGCTTTTGTTGTTAACAGTGGGGCTTTAATTAATTAGAGATCTGTCTGTTTGCTGCCCTGTACATCTAGGAATGGGAAAGAGTGGGAAGAAGGTGTTAAGCATTTGGTGGTGGGGTATTTTATAATTTGGTATAAAATAGTTGCTTTGGGATGGAAAGATGGCTCAGCGGCTAAGAGCACTGGTTTCTCTTGCAGAGGACCCAGGTTCAGTTCCCATTACCCACATGATGGCTCACAGCTGCCTCTAACCCTAGTTCTAGAGGAGCCATCATCCTCTTCTGACCTATGTGGGTATGGGTGCACTTACATACATGCAGGCAAAATGTGTACATATAAAATAAAAATTGTAAAAAATAGTTGATTTTTGTACTTTTCCTGCCTAAAGCAAAATGCCTTTTTAGAAAGCTTATTGAAATAGAGTATTTTACACTTGTGTCTGCCAAAAGGCTGAAAAGAGGTGAGAATGTACATCCCTACATCCTTTGTATGTAATTCACCTGGTATGGTTTGTCAGGAAACCTAAAGTTGTGTCTGCTGTCACAGTCTTACTTTAGAATACATTCTCAGTTTTGTTTCTTGTTGCTGTGATAAAGTAATCTGGAGAAAGGGTTTCTTTGGCTCAAAATTCCAGGTTACAGTTCTTATTGGGGGAGTGAAGGTGGCAGGGACCTGAGGTAGCTAGTCCCATTAGAGCCATAGCAGGAGAGGACGAATGCGTGCGCCATCCCGGAGTCCCTTCCTAGGGTAGGAATGCTCCAGTGCGCTGTAAACAGTCCTGCTAACCAAGAGAACCCCTGGACAGACCCATGCACCTGCCTTATGAAGACAGTTTCTCATTGAGACTCCTCTCCCAGGTGATAGATTCTAGACCATGTCAAGTTGGCAAAATCTACCCCATGTATCCCACCATGCAAAATGACAAAATTTGTGCCCATTTTCATCAAGGTGCTTTTTAAGTGATGCAGACAACACCACAGGACAAATGTCTTTACTGTGTGTACTAGTGCTTTGCCTGTGTGCCCTGTGCATCCGGTACCTGAGATGGCCAAAGAAGGCACCAGATCTGATGGAACTGTTTCAGACGGTTATTAGCCACCATGTGGGTGCTGGGAACTGCACTCAACCCAAGAACAGCCTTAAACCTCTGCTTCAACTTCTTTTTTGAGATGGGGTCTCTACATTGTGTCAAGCTGATTTGGAAGGAACACTTTGGGCTCAGGTGATCCTCTTGCCTCAGTCTCTGGAATCCCTGGGACTGAAAGTATCATGGCCAACTCTCCGACATGGAATTTTGTAATGCCACTGGATTGCACAGCCTTGGGATGCTAAAATTACTGTTTTTTATTTGGTGATTGCTCCCAGGGCCTTTCTGCTCTGCCTCTGAGCTTTGTACTGCTACCCTAAATCTAATTTTAAATAGAAATTAAGAGCAAGGCACTCTGTTTCTGGGTCCTGTAGAGAAATTTCTCAAGTCTGTTCAAAGTAAATGTGTAATTACTAAGATAAATGAGTGAAATTTCAGGCCCTTTCTGTGGTAGATGGAATTAATTATATTTAGAGCTCTTAGATTCTGCTTTAATTATATAATTGACAAGTCTCAAAGTATTATAATCGATCCATAATTAATTTTCTCATTTCTTTACCTTACCAGTAAATTAAATCGAGATTAATAACAAGTTGTCGTTCAGTAGGTATTTTATCATTAATGAGCACAATTAGAAAGGCATAGACTTTTCAATGAGTGCAAAATTTTAGCTGAAAGCTAGGTCTTGTGGTTCATGCCTGAAATTCCAGCACTTGAGAGACAGAGGCAGGAAGATTAGAATTCTAGGGTCAGAAAAAGAACAGGGACTGGAGAGATGGGTAAGGTCATTTGATGCCAAGCCCCTGATGACCTGGGTGATTCCTGGAACCACAAGGTGGAAGAAGAGAGCTGAGTCACACAAGTTGTTCTCTGACATCTGCCTCCACACAGAAGAGCAACAAGCTCCAGGTCAATCTTGACTATACTTGTCTTACTCAACCCTGCTCCCCTTCACCCCCAAAGCTTTAGTATTTGAGGGGGGCAGGTGGTAGCTATTTTAATCTTAGGGTTTTTTGATAAACTTAAAAATAGTGGTCAGACATGTTGAGTTTTAGTTGTGGGTATTTAAAATAATGGTTTTCATAAATGTTAGAAGTTTAAGTGAAAATAAATGGCCACACTTGTTTTGAGGCCAGGGTCTTCAGTAACCTCGATTGGCTTTGAATTTGCAGCCCTGCCTCAGCCTACTGAGTAGTGGGATTATAGGCCTGAAAATCCATTCCCAATTTACTTACTTTTTTCCTTTTCACTTAGGAACAGTGAGCAAGAGTAGCTGTGTGTAGGGAAAGGAGGCTGGGGTCTTTGTGACTGCCAAGGTGATATTGATCACAGTCCTTTTGCTTATTCAAGATGACCTGGATCTTGTATGAGTAACCCTGGCTGGCCTTGAGTGCATCCTTTCTCAGCTCTTCTGGTGCTGGGGTTACAGTCTCATGTCACCATGCCTGGCTATTGGGTCAGCTTTTAAAAATGGAAATTGTGCATTATAAAGTTTTTTTTTAATTACAGGAGAAATAGATAAAACTTCAGAAAACAGAACTTGAAACGTTGACAACCTGGTTGTGTTGTTGCTTTATGCATCTATATGCTTTATGTGTTTTGTCTTTCATAAGGTGAATAGCTTGATAGCCTGTTAGTAGATACTTTGTTGAGCTCATGCGCGTATCCTGCACGCTCCTGGACTCTATGAGGATGTCCTTATTTATCCCCATGGTACATAGAGGGGACTGACGATGATCTGTTGGTTGGTCATAGTCTGTCTGAGATTGCACTGTATCTGAAGTGGCCTTTGGCTCTAGGGCTTTCTCTTCTAGTCACTGAGTTTATCATATAGCTTGAGAATCTTTAAAGGAAAGTCTAGAGTAGTGAATTTTATTATTGGAGTGTGTGTGTATGTGTATATGATGTCTGTGTGAACCTATGTGCTGTGGCATGCATGTGGAGGTCAAAGGCCAACTTTGGAGTTGGCGTCCTTCTGCCTTTCCAGGGATTGAAATCAGGTAGCCAGGCTTGCTGGACAGGCACCTTTAACCCACTGAGCCATCTCATCTCACCAACCTGAACTTAACTAGGTTCTAGTTCTGTTGATGAGTTCTCTGTCACACTGGTCTGAATGCGCTTTCTGGCTCTTTAAGTGGAAAGGGCAGCGGGCATTCCATAACTTCTAATTTAGTAGTGGGCAGTTGTGAGGGCTCGTTTCATCTTCAGTGTGAGACAGTTGGGTTTCTTCTGACATTTGTAAAGGTTGTTGAATATCTTAGGTGTTTTGTGAGTTAACTAAGGGCCTACCTAACCAGCTCTAACCACAGTGAACACTGAGCACCCAGACTACTGCTTATTAGGTGTCTTTAGAGTACTTGTAAATTTCAAGTTAGTCTCACACTCACTATGTAACTAGGGATGATCTTCGGATCTTCCTGTCTCTACTTCCAAGTATTGGGATTGCAGACATGTGCCACCATGCCTAGCTCTTGTGATACGGTTTTCTTAAGTATAATATGTAGTTTGCCAAATTATTACTAGCTGTAAGTTATTACTACCTAATACGGTGGGGATTTGGAAGAATGAGTTGGGAGGGTTACTATAGCAATCCTTAAGGCTAAGTAAGTTTCCTCTGATCCAGCTTTCCAAGAATGTGCTTTTCCCAAAATGGTAACTATCAGCCAGCCACTGAGCAGAAATAATGCTAGTCTGAATTGAGGTAGTTTGAAAAAGAATGTAAAGCTTCAGTTTTTAAAATACTAATTGCATATTGGAATATTTTGGGTATATTTAGTTAAATATACTCAAATTTTACTTCTCATTTTTATCTAGAAAATTTTAAGTTAGGTATATGGTTCACATTACACTTCCGTTTTGATAGTTTTGATTTATATCTTCTATAATTGTTCACCTTTATATTACTGGTTAAGTAAGTTATTTGGGGAATATTTGAAATGCACACACATTACATATTTATTTATATGTGTTTAAATGAACTGCCTATTCAAAAACATTTGTCACTATGGTGGGTGGGAATGGAACTCTGGACATTGCCCATGCCATGCAAGTGCTTCATCTCCAGCTCTCGATTTTTTTTTTAAATAATGTGGCATCTCTTAGTGTTCTTGCACTCAGTATTTTTGAATATCAGGAGATTTTAAAAGATTCTTTGTTGCTTAACTAATAAATAAGAACAAAACTGCTGTGGGAACTTTTCTAGGACAAATTTTCAAAAAAGCTGAAATAACACATAATTAAACAATGTAAGCAAAGCATTGCTTTGGTAATCTGAGCATACGTGTGTATATGACAGTTATAGTTTACTATAAAGTTTATTATATTATGTTCTTACATTAACTTGAAAGCCAGGGTAAGATTAAACCACCAGCAAATCTCCCATTGACTCAAGCAAATTTCTGTCCACTCCTGGAAACAGAATTAGTTACGATATCACATGTTTTAGCTTTTCCTCTATGCTGCACCGAGGATACCTTTTGTGCACCTGTTTTAGAGGCTGGAGGGAGCACCCTGGTATGGCTGATGGAGTTCGCAGTAGTGATTGGCAGAGCACTTTGTGCCTATGTACCTCTCCTCTTGGGATTCAGGATTCCAAGTTCTGTTGCTCGGGCTTCTTCCTGCCTTCCCTTTTCATCACTTTTTTTGTTATATTTTGTTGTTTTGTTTTTTGTTATATTTTTTATATTTTGGAGGGTTATCTTTAAGATTTAATTTTTCTAGTGACTTGATAATGTGTTTAGTACATTGTTTCAGTATGTATTTGAATAAAAAATTTGTCTTGGTTTCTGGACACAGGTGATTTGTTTTGCCATCTTAGTAATTCAGTGTTTACAAAACTATATCCTTTCTGATTCAAACTGAACTTTGTAAATGGCGTTTTTAGTGGTTATGTCTGATCTGGTCAAGTACAGACAGCGTTACACAACTTGAAGGAATACATGGAGGTAACTGGAATTTGTGCCCTTTGCAGCAGGAAAGTTGGGGTAGTTTTGGGAAGAATAAAGCCAATCCATTTTATGAACAGTCCTCTTCCAGAGGACTGGGATTGGGTTCCCCAGCCACCCACATAGTGGTTAACAACCATCCACAAGTACAGTTCCAGGAGTCTGACGTCCTCTGCTGACCTGTGGGCATTGTATGCAAAATGCTGGTACATTTGAAATCAGGACAGTTAAAAAGAGAATTATTTGAATTTTTAAACTTGGGAAGTTAAATGAAGAGCACTGCTAGATTGCAGACAGTGACAGAGATTTACTCAGCCTAGGGAATCTTCACCTTTGTGTGTTTAGCGCTGGATGCATGAGGAAGGCTTTGTTGTTCTAGGGAATCTAACCCAGGACTGCATGCATACTAACAAGCATTCTACCAGACTACACACCCAGCCTGTGAAGGCTTCCTTTTGGTGGTTTTTCTTCCTTCCTAGAATTTATTCCATAATGGTGTAATAATTTCAGTAGCACGTAGGTCAATTTGCAGACTTTTATTTGTCCATAAGTATTGATTTGAAGTAGTTTTCACCACGTAGATGTAGTTACATAGATCTTTTACAATGGCTCAAGCCAGGCATTGTGGCACACACTTGTAGTTTCAGCACTCAGGAGGCAGAGGCAGGTGAATTTGAGGCCAGCCTGATCTACATACGAGTTCCAAGCCAGTCTAGGCTACATGGTTGAGACCCTGTCTCAAAAACACCCCAAAAGCCAAACCAGAAATAGATTGTTCAAAGTTTTGTTTCCTTTTGGAAATAAGGATCTCCGTATCGGACAGGCTGATCTCAACTCCTGAACCCAGGTGATATCCTCTGTGTACCTCAGCTTTCCCAATAGCTGGTACTACAGACTACTGAGCCTGGCTAAAAATGATGCAGGGTCTCAGTGTGTATCCCAGGTTGGCCTTTAACTCAGGGAACTTCCTGTTTTAGCCACCCAAAGTTCTGGGATTACAGGTGTGTACCGTCATGCCCAGCAACACACATTTAAACAATGTACATATATGTGTATTAATGTTAATACATAGTTTTTACATAGGTAATTTTACACACACACACACACACATATATATGTGTGTGTGTGTGTGTGTGTGTGATGTACAAACTTTGTTTATTCCAGAAACATTTTTTTCTTTTTTTTCCCTGGGCTTATTACTTGCTTTCTGTTCCCCTTCATTTCAAGCAACCCTGCTTGCAGCCAAAATTTCTCCCTGCTCATAGCATTGTATATGGGTACACATTCAGAAGACCCACACGTTCAGAAGATGAGGGTCTGGGCATGGTGGCACATGCTTTCAATCCCAGCACTACGGAGGCAGAGGTATCAGATATCTGGGAGTTCATGGCCAGCCAGGGCTACATAGTGAGACCCTGTTTCAAAAAAGAAAAAGACAAATATGGGTTTTTCAGAATGCTTTGCAAAAATAGGATCATCTATCTTTTGATTTTCATGTGGAGTACAGTTGTAGGGATTATATAGCAGAAGATTTTAAGATCTCCAGCCATTTGTCTACTAATCACTTTGTCCCCCCCCCCCCATCACTGTATCTGCGTTTCCATTGGATAGGGGCTGGAGAGGTTCTACTAATACTCTAGTAGAACCAGAGCTCAGATCTGTATTGTCCATCTGAAGACTGAGTGGGCGTGGCAGCCCACCTATAATCAGAGCCTTCAGGAGGCAGAGCTCAGGGGGCCCTGAGGTAAGCTACCAGCTAGCTAGTAGCTGGTTGGTGAGCTCTGGGTTCAGGTAAAATATCTTGCTTGCCTCAAGGAATGAGAGAACTGTCTAGGAAGACACCTAACTTCACCCTCTGCGCTCCATGTCCAGCCCGTGCAGCGTTCACATGCATTCACACGGGCATGTTCATCACATCATGCCCAAAAGGATAGTTTTAAAAGGGACTTGGAGACAGCCACCACCCAAATAAGCCTCTAGTGTTAGCAGGTTCTACACAGAGGCCTTAACATTACTTAGCATCTGTCATCAGCAGTGAATCACTTTATGGCCCAGATTGAAAAATGTTTGTTCTTTGAGTTTGGTCTTCCTCAAACTGCCGTAGCCATTTATCCATTTTTCTTTTGGCATGGTTCTTTGTCGGGTTTTTTAAAAGATTTTTATTATTTTTATGTGTATGGGTATATTTATTGCCTGCATGTATGCAAATGCACTCAGGTCCAACAGTTGGGTCAGAAGAGGGAGCTACCTTGGAACTGGAGTTAGGATGGTGGTTAAGCTGCCTTGTAGGTGCTGGTAATTGACTGCAACAGCAGTCACTGAGCACCTAACCACCGAGCCATCTCTCCAGTTCATGTGTTGGCTTTTGAGGTCTGTGTATTGTATTAGCCTTTTGACATAATGTGAAAGTGTGTCATGTAGATGGGCATTTGTACTGGTAGCAGGTAGTTATAATGAAGTGCCCAGCAGTTGGAAATAGTTTCATTTTTTTGCATGTGTGGGAATTAGGTACTTGTGCTGTTGATCCACATGTCCCTAATTTCCAGGATTGGGATGAGAAGAAGATACTTCCTGGCATCCAGGAAGGCTCAGTTGATAGAAACTCCTGAGAGCTGTTCCACAAGCCACTTGGATGCTCTAGGGTACTCATAAAGAGGCGCAGAAAATTGTTATTTCCTTGTTAGCAAATCAAGCTAGTGAGGAACCCTCTTTCTTTATTGCCTTGGGTTTTCTCTTGTTTATCTACTGCTTACTGTGTAGTGAATTCGAGACCGTTTTAGCAGTGAGACTGCTGTGCTGGAGTGTCATCATCAGTGACTTTTCTTCCTTGTCCTGATAAGGACTTTTCCCCTGTACTGTTAACTTTAGACAGTCCAGAAGCACAGAATATTTCTCGGACTCTTTAAGTGTGGAAGTTAGAGGAAGAGTTGAGCATTTTGGGAGAGGAGTAAGTAGCTCATGACATGGTGTGGTGACCAGTGTGTGAGAATCTTCATCCTTGGTTTTGCAGATTGAGAGATTTATTTTCTTACTTGGAGATCCTCCCAGATTTGGAGGACACTAAGCTTTTCAGTTGAATTGCTCATCTGAACTCAAAAACAAGCAATTAGGAAAGTTTCCCACCTTAGCATGTACGTAGCCCTATCCTTGATGTGTGAGAAAGTTAAAGCATCGTTGGTGGATAGAGGCCTTACTGCGTTGGGTCCTGTGGGAACCCTCATTATCAGACCCTTATTCAGTTTTTCATTTTAGACAGTCTTGTAAAACGGAACCTATATGAGCAGGGCAGGAAGCAGTTACATACTGTGACTGTGTGCAGGTAGATGTCAGTAAGCCCTGGGTGGAGAGGTCTAAGTAGTTGAGCTAGGGAATCCAGGGAATGAATTGGATATGGTAACTCAGATCTGCAATCTCAGCTCTTAGAAGGCTAAGGCAAGAGGATTGCTGCAAGTTCAAGTTCAGCACGGGTTTTAGAATGAAACACTATCTCAGAAAGCAACAAACAGATCATCCAGAGGAGTGAGTTACTTTCATGTACAGATTTGGGAATCAGTGGAAGGTCCATGCTGTCTTATTATACTTAAAATTGTACCATCTGGAAGAGGGAACTGTTGTTCATTAGTCTAAGGATTGGTTATCTTTTAGTACCTTTATATAAATTTTCTTCTTTAATTTGGACACCTAAAGTAGGAATACAGACAAAAAGTTGTTTAAATCATCTCCACATTGCTCTTCAATGCCGTAGAGAGCTCTGATGTTGTTAGGCATCTAGGCTTTTCTTAAAATAATTTTCATCTACTCTACAGTTTTGATGCGGTGCTCTGATTTTATCAGAAGGTATCACCAGAACAACCTTCTGGTAAGAAGCCTCAGTTATTCCTTAAAATTACTCTTCATTGGGTAATTGACAGATGCCAAGGCGTTATACTCAAATGCCACAGAAAAACTGGAAACAAACCAAGTCTAAGGGTGCTTAATCTGACATTTGAGTTCTGGCTGTCATGTAGCTGTCAGGTATTCTAAGAGGCCCTCATTTTGAGAAGCATCCTGGTTTCAGAGACATTGAATTGTTAGACTTGGGACTGAGATGTTAGAAGCTGGAGAATGAACTCCGGAATACACTGATAATTGTCAAAAAGGCTGTCAAGTGATAGATAGCACAGTGCATTGTCCCCGTTAGAGAAACACAAACTTTAGCCATATTTTTGTGTACATTCCTCAAGTTATTCTCAGCAGTGATCTTTAGCTGATGTGGGAGAAATGGCGAGTTGGAAGAAAGGCTCCAGTGGCATCCAACACTAAGCCTAGTGCTTGCAGTGGAGAAGTTAATTTATTTTTAGAATTGCAGTACTCGATCAGAAGTTTGCTTTTGGTCAGGAACTAAGCCACCAAATGCAGTGTTTTTAATACCTTCAGGAAGATGTCAACTTCTGGAGACACAATTGTACTTGACTTGATAGGCCTTAACATATATGGCAGAATGCATGAAATCCAGTGGGCAAGGGGTATAAAAATGATTAAGACGTTTTGTAGAAAGTACACAAAAATTCAATAAGAATATTCATTTAAAAAGAAAAAATCAAATACCTAAAATTGTTTCTGTTGCCAGATCTAGAAAAAAAATATTTAAACTTCGTGCCAGTGATGTTAATGAATGATAGCTAGTTGTTCAAGCTGTAACGGTCTTTCAAGTTTGAAGGGAATAGTGTTGTCATTATGGTAGTTTCTTTTGTTCATCAAAGTAAATGTGAACTAGAGGGTAGATTATGACAGGTCCCTTGTGTACCCATGATGCCTTAAACACAGTTTTATTTATTTCTTGAGAAAAGGCCTCACTAGGTACCCCTGAGTAGCCTGGAACTCACTATGGGTAGACCAGACTGACCTTGAATTCACAGAGCTCTGTCTGCCTCTGCATCTTGTGTGCTGGAATTAAACACATATGCCACCATGTTTGGCAGAACTAGGGTGACTCTTTCATTTTATTTACTTTTTATAATTTAAGACAGGTTCTCATTATGTATCCCTGACCACCCTGGAGCTTGCTTTGTAGACCAGGCTGGCCTTGAGTTGCCTGCTTTGTCTTCTAAGTGCTATGATTAAAGGTGGGGTGGGTGTGCACTTGAGATCAGGTTCCTGCCGAGGCCAGATACATTGTGTCCCCTGGAGCTGGGGTTAGAGGTGGTTTTGAGCCATCCAACATGGGTGCTAGGAACTGAAAGGTCCTGGAAGAGCAGTAAGCACTCCTTAATGGCTGAGCCATCTCTCCATCCCCCCCCATTTCTTTTTTTTTTTTATTAGATTCATTTTTTTTTGTATGCTTGTGCATGTGTCATGTGTATGAGTGAGTATATTGCCTCCATGCAGAAAGGTACATCCATGTCATGTAGCACCTGCTTTGGATCCCTTGGAACTGTAGTTAAAGACGGTTGTTAGCTAGCATGTGGGTGCTGGGAATCCAACTTGGGTCCTCTGCAAGAGCAGTCGGTGCTCCTAACCAGAGTCATCTCTGCAGCTCCCCACCTTATGAAGATTTTTAATGGATTGGACTTCAAGATCAGTTGTTATTAAAAAGTTAATGATTAGGCAAAGGCCTGGCTTCCATTTAGAAAGCACTAGTGTATTCCATCCTGTCTGTCGTGCCCCACCCCCCTTTCTCTTGTTACTACTAGTTTGTTTTGCAGTCAGAAAACTTACCTGACACAAGCTTTAAAATTTAAGAGTTAAGTTTTCAGGATGTAAAACTTGGATTTTTGATTCTAGGCTTCCATTCCATTCTGAATACATTTAATCCACAAAAATAGTAAAATATTAAAAAGATCTTCATGGGTTGGGCAAACAAAAGGGCTTGGTGTTAAAGGCACTTCTAAGCCTGACTACCTGGGTTTCAATCCCAGGCAGGACTCCCAAGGTGGAAGTCCCAAGAACTAACTCCTGAAGTTGTCTTTTAAACAGATTCAAGCCATTTAGTTCTTGAGTGCATAGAGTTGACAGTTTGCTGAGCATTAAGGTTTCTAAGTTTCTGTTTCCCCTTGTAAGACGCGTACATTTAATTTTGTAATGCATTGCATAAGAGGAAGACATTTGGTGAGTTCTTAACCATTCAAATTAAGAATTTCCAACTAGGAGTTTTTGTGGCCCCGGGGGCAGTGGGTCTTGGGAGCTGGAAGCAGCACTCTCCAATGTTGCCTGTTGCTCCTGAAGAGTTCCTTCAGAGACCTACTCAACCTGAAAACAGTTTCTAGATGAGCCAGTATTAAAACAGAGGTGAAGTTTTAGGAGGAGATTTTTAACAGAGATTTGATTAAGCACAAACTTTATGGAGAGATGCTCAGGGAAAGGAGTAAGACCCACCTGAGTGTAGGCGTGAGCTTCTGGGAGAGTCCTGCCAAGGTGTCCTAACATGTACACGTATACACCATTTTGGTAGCTCTCACGATAATAACTCAGAGGCTGCTAGGGAACTTTTTTCTTCCCTTTTCCCTTTGGTAAATGAGATGATAATGGTGTCTCTGGAGATTACCCTGGATTGTCTTAAGGTGATGGGCTCTTTCCCATGTCCCCTTAATTGTCCTTCATTTCTATCCTGCTTCAGATTTAGTGAGTAGAGTTTAAAGGAGAGTCATGCATCTCTGCAGAATTCTTTCCTCAGAGTGGAGTTGGTATTCTGAGACAGGGTCTCGTATCTCATACTGCACTGAAACTCTCTGTGTGATCAAGGATGGCCTTGACTACCTGATCCTCCTGCCTTTGCCTAAGATCTACAGATTTCTAAGGCATAGTAGCTATAGCAAGGCTTTTGTTATATTAATCAGCTTTTAAAACATTAATGTTAAAGTAGATTTTTAAGACTCATTCTGCAGTTCTGAAAGGTTCTGTCATTTCTGTTGATGGATATTGCCACCAGGCTTAATCCTGTTGTTTGGTCCATAAAAACAAGAAGGGCTCCAGGAAGGAGGAGAGTGTTTTGAAGTAGCATTTAAGCTTTCAGGGGAGTGAAATTTTTGAGTTTGTGTTTATGCATTGCTGTAACTTGCCTTTCCCTAAAATGAGGGGTCTGGAACGTTTATAAGTAAAATTTTGTCTACCATTTTGTACAGTCTTGGGGTAACTTCCACAGCAAGGATCCAAATTCGTTTTTTTCTGATTAACATTAGACTTGGAACTCTTGGAATTTGCTTACACTGTGGTTCTTTGTTCTTAAAATACGGGATCTTTCTTCCTCTGCAATTACTTTCGTCAGGTTGAAAACCTGATTTCCACCTGTGGTATTCTGTAACTTTGAAAGTATCCATGTTAGGCAGAGAGATGGTCCATGTACTCTGTGTCTCCCCAAAGCCATTTGTGCTTGTATCTCAGAACTGCCAAGAGCTTTATGCAGATGTCTGAAACATGAAGCAGGGGGCTGGAGAGATGATGGCTCAGGGTTAAGATCACTTAATGCTCTTGCAGAGGACCCAGATTTGGTTCCCAGTACCCACAGGGTCTGCATTCTTCTGCCGCTCATACCCTGAGTATACATACATACATACATACATACATACATACATACATTGAGGCAAACTTTAATGTGCAGATGAGAAGGATCTATAGTAAAGTGGGAGGAGAAAAGCAGAGGTCAGCCAGTTTTAACAAGCACATAACATCTTTGAAGTTCTCTGCATTAAGCTCAGACCCCTGCCCCCCTTTCCTTTCTTATTTTTCTGTCTGTCCAGCTGTTCTTCCTGACTGGAGAATATTGGGGATTTAGCCACCCCCCTCTTTCTGTCTCAGTATGTCTGTCTCTCTCTGTCTCTTTGTCTCTCTGTGTCCCTGCCCCCCCTCACACACATGATGAGCACCCTTCTTCTTTGGGTAGTATAAATGTGTAGAACAGTGACTTTTTTTTTTTTTTTTAGAAAACACTTCCTCATACCAACATTATAAATAAATCACTCGTGTTTTCTCCCCAAATTTACAATTTACAATTAAAAAATTTTTTTGGAGACAGGTTCTGTATTTGACTTAGTCTGTCTTCACACCCCTTTGTAGCCCAGGCTGCCCTTGAACTCTGTCCTTCTGCTTCTGCCTTCTGAGTATTGGGAACATAAACATGCACTCTCATGCCTGGCAGAAGTCTTTTAACCATTAGAACTTGGAAATGTGGGATTGCAGGCATGTGCTGTCAGACATCCATTTTATTTCTTTATTTTTTGAGACAGGGTCTCTTGTAACCCACGCGGTCTCAGAACTCACTGTATTTCCAAGGGTGACTTTGACTTCCTGATCCTTCTGCTTCTATTTCCCAAGTACTGGGATTCCAGGCTTGTGCCATCGTACCCACCTCCATTTTCCCCTAGTAATTAACCAAATATCCTAATAACACTTAATCCAGTCCTCCCTCTATTTTTAAATTATTCTAGATAACTTTAATATTAGAGATGTAGGAGAGTTTAGGAGCCTGACTTTTATGCTTTAAAATACCTTTCCCCATCCTGATCATTGTAGTTGTAAAAGTAAGTGTTACTGTGTGATCAGTACAGTGTGCTGGTGTTACTGGTGGTGTTGGCCTTCCCTGCTCTGTTTAAAAAGCATTCTTAGTGATTTGTTGTTTTTTTTGAGCCAGGTGTTTTACTCAGGTAGATTTTTTTTCTCCCTGTTGCTGTTGAGTGAAAAATCTTTTACCTTTAATTTGCCTTTAATTGTGTGTATCTAGGAAGTAATGATTGTTGGTTAACGTGCAGCATTGAGTTTTTCTTTAATTTTTATTGTGGTAGATGACCACACATTTGAGGACACCAGGCTCAGTATTGAATACCAAGATGGCTGTAGCTCTTAGCCAACTGTCTTAAGACAACAAAGTTACCAGTCCTGCATGAAATGGACTACACTTTATGGTGATACGGCCATTTACAAGTACCCTACAAATACCCTAGCTGTTCTTTTTGGGGGATTAGAACATTAGGAATTGTTAATTACAGCTCAAAAACATAATAAAGATTAGTTATATTAAAGATTAGGTTCTTAATCTAGTAAATCTCACAGTGGAAAGATATTAGCAGTAAGGCTAGATATCTAGAATTGTGCTTTTTCTTAAACTTTAGAAAATGCACTCAAAGTTTGACATTGATAGGATGTTTATGGTGATGATGTTTGGGGGAGCACTGGTTTTAAATACATAAAAAGCTTTAGTTATAACAAGCATAATTTTTTATCAGCTAATTTGAGTTAATGTCAGTAAATGAATTACACACAAATTAGAAGGAATAAATACTGTGAAGTTTTCCAAACTGAAAGCTGTTTAAGAACTAAAAAGTATTTGTGAAAGTTCAAACGAGGACTAACTTGTGATGACAACAGATGACTTACTAGTATTTCTGAATTTGGAAGTCCACAGTTTCTGAAATAATAATTAGAAATGGCAAAGGTATAATATAGAAGGGTTGCTGGTGATGTAAATACAAGATTCTGAGGAAATGACTTAAAAGTGAATGTGTGTAAAAAACTAGACATGAAACTAGTGAAGACATTAGGGGTGGTCTGTTTGAGAGTCAGCGCCTCTTCAGCGTAGGTTTTCTGGAAGAAGGCATTTTAAAATTTTTTTCATAATTACAAGGGAAGAACTACTAAATAGGTAATACTTTAGAAGCAAGTGATTTCCGAAGGTAATTGTCTGAAAATACCCAGTAATGCACAGATGAGATAATGGGCGGTTGGAGCTAGAGGAAACAAGGCCAAGTTATAAAATACAGTTAAGGGCCATGGGTTTCCCAGTCATTGAACGCTTCACATGCTGGGATTGGGATCAACTCTCAGTATCCGTGCCCCCCCCACCACCAAAAAAAAAAATTCCCGAAAACTGTTGAAGTAGCAGAAGCAGATGTTGGGAGAGGGCATGATGAGGCCCTAAGTTTGTCATTCACCTGTGTTCCTGCAGCTCCTCATACAGTGTTATAATATGTGACAGCCCATCCGGTAAGTTCCCGGAGACTGTGCAGTTCCAAAGACTATGCAGTTACGCTGACTGCTTGCATTGGGGTTTTTTTCTGCCAGTTTGTTTTATGGTCTTAGCTTGTTCATTAGTAGTAAGCATTTAAATATTGTTACTGTTCTTAAACTGGTTTATATCCTAGCATCACTTTAGTGTTAAAATGGATTTAGGGGAAGGATATAAAAGTAGTGTTAGGCTGGAGAGTTGGTTCAGCAGTTAAGAGCTCAGGCTGTTCTTGCAGAGGACCCAGGTTCAGTTCCCAGCACCCACACGGCGGCTAACAGCCGTCAATAACTCCCATCCCAAGGGATCTGATGCCCTCTTCTGACCTCCGTGGGCATTGCACAACATAGGTGCACTTACATAAATGCAGGCAATATACCTTGTATACATAAAATAAAAATAATACATAAAATGTTTAAAAATAATACACAGTGGTGTTTATTTTGGCATGCGTTGCTCAAGAACTGTAGGCATGTGTTTATATATAGGTAGTCTTGAGTACATGTTACAGAGTCACAGTGGGATGAAGGTGTTTAGAAGAGTGTTTGCTAATTGCCAGAGGATTAAATTATGTGGTAGAAGCACTGGACCGAAGTTGAGGGATTTGCAGTTCTGGTTGGCAGTGGCAGTGTCATTTCATGTTGATTATAATTTTACAACTATCAAGTATTGCTTGTTCAGATGAGAATGGTTTAGGCAAGTCAAGTCTCCACCCAGGTTCTTTGTTGTTGTTTCAGTTAAAAAACAGTTCTTAGTAAGTAGTGTGGAACACAGAAATCAGTTCTTGACTGTCAGGCAGGTGCTGGCTGCCTGGTTGGTTGAATGGAGACCCATAGATCAGGTTGTATTTTACTTAGCTATCAAATACTGAGCATGGTGTCTTTCAGTGGTATTAATCAAGTGAAGATAAACACATTAACCTTAAAAATTAATTTTAAGGCCTGAAATTTATTTTTATTAAGTGTCTAGTAAGAATGGTTTTGAGGTAGTGTATTAACTATAGCCCAATTTGAAAAACAGCATTATTATGTGTGGTATGTGTGAGTGTGGGCACAGGTGTGTCATGACAAGCACGTGGAGGTCAGAGAACAGCTTTTGGGAGTTGGTTCTTGCCATCCACCATAGATTCCAGGGATCAAGCTCAGACTGTCCGTCTTGCACAACAGGTGCCTTTATCCACTGAGCAGTGTGGATACAGAGGGGAACAGAAGAAGGTGTGAAAGGTGACGGCACTGAGGCTCTAGCCTGCATTTCGCTGTAGCTGGGCTGTGGGCTGAATGGTTAGAGTGGGATTGAGTCTTAACTGGGTTAAGTACTATGCTGAATTCATCGTTTCAGTTTTTATTTCTGAGGTGTGAGACCCAGGTAATTCCAGCAGGTTAAAACTATATTCAAGAATAAGCAAGTAATAGAGTGGGATGTTACCTGGCAACACAATTTCAGATCTTTAGCTTTAGTCACAGTACTAAACTACTGAACTCTTGAATTATAAAACTGAATATTGCTTCATTCTATTCATACCTATAATCCAAGGATGGACGTGTGTGTCTGTCTGTATTTTGGGGTAGGCGATACTATACATTAAAAACAAAGTTCAGTGAAGTTAAATAACATTTTACAAATGGTGTAGATGCAAATCAAATTCAGATCATAATCTCAAACCCTGTGGTTGGTGTGGTTTGTGTGTGTGTGTGTGTGTGTGTGTGTGTGTCTGTCTGTCTGTCTGTGACTGACTCATGCATTCATCTGGCCCTGAACTTCTTATGTAGCCAAGAATGACCTTGAACTTCTAATCCTTTTGAAGCACTGGGATAGCAGGTGTGTGTTGGGGTTGGGACCATGGATGTTATCTCTCTTTTTTCTTTTAAGACAGGGTCTTGCTCTGTAGCCCTGTGGTATGATATGCAGTGTGTAGCTCAGGTTGGACTAGAACTTCAGAGCAGTCCTCCTGCCTTCCCCTCCAGAGCGCTGGAACAGACTTGTTCCACTTCATTCTCTTTGCCCTGTGTGTTTCACCATAACATGCTTCTTTGTAGATCTGTTATTACCTTTTAGGGTTAGGTACCAATGTTAATATTGATGCAACTTCATTTTTGTTTCATACAGGGATTTATCAAAGATGTCCATGAAGACTCCCTCACAGTTGTTTTTGAAAATAAGTAAGTTATTTTTAAGACGGGTCTTAGTTTTGAAGATTGGAAGTGTTAAACTGAGTGTTTCATTACTGCCAGTAGAAAAGTGATTGTTGCTTTTGAGTGCAGGTACTTTGGGTGTTCGGCAGTCGTATGAGCTCCCAAGTCCAGTTCTGATTGCCCTTCACTTGCTTTTGTCCACAATTTGCAGGTCATTTCGTGTCTCTTTGCCAAAACACATGGATTTGATGCAGTAAGTCCTTGGCAGAGGTAGACGGCACATGTAGTGTGATTTACTTGATTTCTAAAAGCCCAGAATGTTGATGTGATTTTGCAAAACGCCTTCCAGATAGTTACTGATAGTGAGAATTAAGGTTTGTGCTGTCTTTAACTGCTTGGCATTAACAAGGATAGGTCAGTAACTCTTTGGCTGTTACTGGGACTAGGTAGCCTGAAATGAAAGAGGCAAAGACAGGACCAGCAAGCTCAGAAGAGTTAGGAAGGAGTACTGTTTATTATTGAAGGCCAGACAGCTGTTCCACTTCTGAGCTGCTTCTGGAACTGCCAGAGAAGATGTGCCTAGCAGCTGCTTCATGAGAAGCAGGTGTTGAAGATGATCTCTGTTTCCAAACCGCTGCTATGGAGACAGGGCACAAGAAAGCACTTCAGAATCTTTGACTCTTAGCTGTTGGTGTGCTCAGCATTGGCCTTAGGAATGGACATGCCTCCTGCACATGAAAGTGACCTGTGGACACTTAGGTGACAGATTTTTAACTGTAAAAACTACGTAATAGCAGCTACATTAGCTCCTTAATGTATTTCTATTTGCTTTCTAGGCTTTTGATTTTTTTATATATATATATTCATTATAGAAAATATAGAAGTAAAAAAAAAATGAAACATGTTCTAGATAAGCTAGTTAAGAAACTTTTTTTCCTTTTGGTGCTGGGCCTGAATATTGATTGGCCTTATGAACACCGTCAGCACAAAGAAGCTCTTGTCTGGACATACACTCAAAGCCTGAACTCCTACTGTTTGTATTACCTTGTGAACATGTGTGCTGAAAAGTTAGTTTCTGTTTTGTAATTTATGAAATTGTATTCCCCTTTTTGACAAATCATAGTTAAATATTTAAAAGAGTTTGATCCGGGTTGGAGAGATAGCTTGGTGGCTAAGATCATTGGCTGCTCTTGAAGACCAAGGTTTAGTTCCCAGCACCCACGTGGTGGCTAAAAACTCCAGTTCATGGGATCCATCACCCTCTTCTGACCTCTCTGGGCATTGCACAACACGGGTGCAATTACACACATGCAAACAATATGTCAGACACATAAAATAATTTTCTAAAAATGAATAAAATTTTTAAAATGGAATGAAATAAGTTGATCCTACTATTGATAGCTGTATTATTTTGAACCTCAGTCATCATTGTAGAATGATGTATTTGCTATTCTTAGGATGTGTAATTTGGAATGCATTGTTAATTATAAACTTTATTAGGTGTCATGCAAATACCCATTCTACCTCACCTTATTTTGCATAAATTTATTCTCCATGCCTTAGTGAGTGGGATCTGGTTAATCCAGCTGGATAAAGCAGAAACTGATCTTCCATTTAGAAAGATTTATTTATTTACAAAGTCTATAAAGTCACTAGATACCCACGGCTCACCCACCTGACTGCCAGCGGCCAGCCCACAAAATTTGGGACAGCCGTTCCTGGGGCACAGGTCTCATAGTTCGTTTCCAGCCACCATTTCACTTTCACTCACATGATCCTTAAGACAGCGGGGACTTGGCACTCTGGCTCCTGGGTATGGCCTTTTGCATGGGCCTGGGGCCGGGGCATTTTTCTTCCTGAGTGGATACAATCTCTGCCTGTCCAGGCACTCGTCAACCATGTTGTCTCCTCCTACTCCTTGCCTCCCTCCTTCCTTATTGGTCAGAGGGCAGTACTTGAAAAAAAAAAAAACTTCAGAGAGGACTCTTTCCCCCCTACACCTTACTATTCAGGAAATTATAGAATTAAGGCTTTTCATTTTTTGCTTTAGGATATTTTGTGTGATTAACTTGAAAAACACATGCACCAAGTCAAGACTGTAGATTCCACGTTTTGGTCTTTAAAAATAATTTACAGATTCTTTTTCTAATCTTTCAGTTGGCAACCAGAACGCCAGGTTCCATTTAATGAAGTTCGATTACCACCACCACCTGACATAAAAAAAGAAATCAGTGAAGGGGATGAAGTAGAGGTATGTGTTGGAGTCACTCTCTGGTATAAATGTCTGTTTTTTATTTTAAATACATGTGCATGTAGGAAATTTTGTGTAGCTGATGGAAAAATAAATCTTGCTTCTTTCCTCTGTTCTTTGCTTATTGAGTGACTGTTGTGTAACATTGCTGGAGATTTGATTCAGAAATGATTTCCTGTGTCGGTGCTGTTTAGTTTAGCTCTGGTGAGCTCAATCAATTTTTTTTATTTTTTATTTTTTTAAATCTTTTTGAGATAGGGTCTCCTGGAACCGCTGCTTTCCTGGAACTCGCTGGTAGACCTACCGGCTAGATGGCCTGCCTCTGCCTTCTGAGTGCTGGGATTAAAGACATATACCACCATGCCTGACTTGATCAGATTTCTTAAAACATTAAGAATGATCATGCATTTGAAAATTTAAGGAATCTAGCTCAGAACTATATAAGCCACCTATCTTTGCTAAATAGTGCTTCAGTCTCCTCGAATTTTGTTATGTCTGTACTTAGTGAGCTGCTTTGTGATGCATTCTAGAAATGGCTGGAATTTGTTTAAAGTTCAGAAAAGCAGAAAGCCTCCCTCCCCTCGCCATTCGGAACAGAGCATTGTTCATACCATGCTGCTTTCTTTCCCCTCCTCCCATGCACTAAAATGGATTTATAGTGTGCTGCTGCGTGGTGGCTTGTGTTCCCTTCACACTCAGTAGATTCTGTGTCTCTCCACTGTTAAGTTCTTGATGAGTGTGCATGGTGGTGCACACCTATGATCCCAATGATCCCAAGACAGTAAAGAGCATGAATTTGAAGCCAACTTGGGACACACGTAAATCCTGTCCTTCACCCTGTGCCCTCCACTGCCCAAAAGAAGTTGAAAGTAATTGTCAGATGAGTACAGTAATCTTGCTGGATAGCCTAGCTTGTCTTGTGTGCAATCCTTCTGCCTCAGCTTCCTGAATGCTGGAAATGTAGGTATATACCACTTACACCAGGGAATTAAAAAACAAAAATTGTATCAGAATTAGGAAGTTTTCTGTCTTAGTATCTATCATTAGTTAAAATAAAAATAAAATTGGCCTTGAGGGGTAGAGGTAGAGGGAGCAAGAATTGTAGGTCAACCTTGTTCGAAGAGAGTTCAAGGCCATCCTGAACTTTAAGGGACCCCACTTGAAAACAATCAGTCTCAACAACCAAGAGTAATACAAAAAAATCCAATGTTTAGTTGGTAGTTTTTGTACTTGAACTCTGCTAGATAGACTAAATATGTCTCATGTGTTATGTTTGAGCTAAAATAAGAGATTTGGTTTTGTGATTTTGGCAAAGGGTTGTTTGTCTCAGTGTCCTTATTTATTTAGTATTTTTATTTTATGTGTATGACTGTATTGCCTGCATGCATGTAAGTGCATCTGTGTCATGCAGTGCTCTTGGTGGTCAGAAGAGGGCATCAGATTCCCTGGAACTGAAGTTGAAGATGGTTGTTAATCACCATATGGGAGCTGGGAACTGACCCCAGGTCCTCTGCAAGAGCAGCCAGTGCTCTTAACTGCTGAGCCATCTCCTGCCCCAAATATACTTTTTTTTTTTAATTGGGTTTATTAATTCTAAAAACGGTTCTTAGATGAACAGTATTGTCTTGTAAGAAGTATGTTATTAAACTGATATATGTTGGTAAGATAAAGTTCCAAGAAACCAAGTTGCTCAAAGCTTTCAACCTTATTTCTAGGTGATAAAAAAGTTTATCTACTTTCTTAAGCTGAGTTTAGCTTGTTAATTTGTTAATAACATTTTTGAATGAGGTTAGGCATGTACGTCTATAATGTTAAAATTTGGGGGGGACAAATAAAGAAGTCTTTTTCCTCCTCAGGTATATTCAAGAGCAAATGACCAAGAGCCGTGTGGATGGTGGCTGGCTAAAGTTCGGATGATGAAGGGAGAGGTGAGGGACCTTGACAGTGGCTTTGTGGCTGTGGTCCAAAGACATTTATTTAACTCTTGGTTTCTGTTAATAAGACTTCAACTGTTTTGTTTCTAGAAGCCTACCTTAGAAATAGTTGGTGTTTTCAGAAATTCATTATACTATTGGTTTCAGTTCTGTTTTGCATTGGCAAACACCAAAGTGGTCCCCCAGGGGACCTCAAGTGTTTGATAATCTAGATTAGATGATGGGATCTAATCCTAATCAGACTGTGGTTAAATTATACTTAGTATTTAGATGAAAGAGGGTCTAGACCTTCATCTAAATTTCAGTGTTTTTTTTTTGTTTTTGCATGGAATTTTAAAAGTATTTTGATGTCTTTTAGTTTTATGTCATTGAATATGCTGCTTGTGATGCCACTTACAATGAAATAGTCACATTTGAACGACTTCGGCCTGTCAATCAAAATAAAACTGTTAAAAAAAATACCTTCTTTAAGTGCACAGTGGATGTTCCTGAGGATTTGAGAGAAGCGTGAGTAATTGTTTATTGAACTGTCTTGTGAGCTACAAAACAACATTCCTCAAGCAACCAATCAAAGCTTTACAGTAGAAAATCTTTTTAAGGGGCTGGAGAGATGGCTTATCCGTTAAGAGCACACATCATACTCAGAGGATCTGTGTTCCAGACCTGGCACCCATGTTGGGCAGCTTACAACCACCTGTCACTCCAGCTCTGGGGTGATTTGATGCCTCTTGTCTTCTGCTGGCACCAGCACTAGCACACATACCCGCACACATACACACACTTACAAATAATCAGCTTTACAAAAGGCTTTTTGTGAAGTACTAATGGGAGATACCCAAATATAAACTACTGAGATGGTACTCTCCCCTAAATTTAATCCTTTATTGAAGTCTTGCATTTTTGAATTTCTTTCTAGGTGTGCTAATGAAAATGCTCATAAAGATTTTAAGAAAGCAGTAGGAGCGTGCAGAATTTTTTATCATCCAGAAACCACACAACTAATGATACTGGTAAGATAACTATATTTTAAGTTGATGGCTATTTTATAGCTTTTATTAATAGGTATTTTAAAAGAAGCTTATGTTAAGCTTTGTATGAGAAATTTATTGGAGTTATGTTTATTTTCTCTTCTGGGCTTAGAATGTTTTTGGCGGCAGGCAGGGGGGATCTGTTTAAGTGGTTGGATATTTGAGACAGGGTCTTGCTTTTTAGACCAGGCTAGCCTCAGCCTCCAAGTGTTAGGATTAAAAGGATGCCACTATACCTGGATCCTTATAATGTATAGGAACTTGAATTTCCCACTAACACCTTCTGAGCAGCAGATGTAAATAGAACAGAATTCACAAAGGAAAGTGGAGTGCTCTAAAGTGAGGGAACTTAGGATGGAGAGTGGATGACTTCGTTTAGAAGACCGTGTTTGAGTTATCTTGAGAAAACAATGGCACTTTGAATGACAACTCCTTTGTTTCCAGTCTGCCAGCGAGGCAACCGTGAAGAGGGTGAACATCTTAAGTGACATGCATCTGCGGAGCATCCGCACAAAGTTGATGCTGATGTCCAGAAATGAAGAGGCCACGAAACACTTAGAAGTACGTAGGTTTACTTTGGTGTTTCATTTGTGTTTGCGAGTATTTTCTGCACCTTTTGTGCCTCAGACTACTTGACTGTGAAGAAGGCAGCCTAGGACCTGTGTCTCACTGATCCTGAAGTCCTTGGGAAAATTATTTTCCATTTTGTTTTTATCAAACTTAGCACTTATTTTCCTAAGTGCTTTTAGCTTTCTTGTTGGGGCTTAGAGAGGTGCCAGAGAGTTCCAGAAACTAGTAATTAGGGGATACCTAGAGAAATTGTTGATTTTCTTTATTGTCTTTAATCTGAATTTTACTGCCCTGTCCTGTCAGATGTGATCTTACTTCAGGGCGGCAGCTCTTATCTGTCCGGAGAGGACGGTGAAGGCTGGGGCATCTGGCGGCACGCAACCTGCCACACTGACCTGATCTAGCTTCTCTGTCCCGTCCCAGGCTTTCCTGCCCTTGCCTTTCCCAGCTGCGTATCTGTGCACATAAATCTTTTTGAAGAATTGGGATGTGTGTGTTTGTAGGGCAGATTTGTGACTGTCTTGAAGTGTTCCAGACTAAGAATGTATGAATGAATTTTGAAAGGTTTTGTTTTCATTTTGTGATACTTCCTTTATTCTGTAAAAGATTGGTTTTTGACCTTGTTAAAATGATGTCTTGCATTTGAACAAATGTGAAATAGTCAATAGAAAATTTACTATCTTTAACTTTTTAAATGTGTTATTGGTATTTGTATTCTTGGTCAGTCAATCTTTAGAACTTGCCCTGTGGCAAAACCAAAACCCTTAACAGCTTCACATTTTCCCTCCTTCCAGATCCGACAACTTTTTTTTTGTTTGTTTTAAAAAACAGGGTTTCCTTATAACCGTGCTGACCTGGAACTCTTTTTTTTTTTTTTTTTTTTTTTCTTTTTAATGTGTAGACTCGGGCCTTAATTTCATAGCCTCCTGCCTCTACCTCCTAAGTGTGGGATTAAAGGTGTGCCCCAGTGTGCCCAGCTTTTTGTTTCTTGAGGCCTGCAGTTTATAATGTTCTTGCCACCATGTCCAGTTAAAATTTTCATGATTTTAATTAAAAATTTTAAATTAAAAATTAAACGCATCCAGGGCCCTGCATTTGTTAAGCAGGCGGTCAAAAGAACTTCCCACTTCTTCTATGAATTTTCTTATATATGTGTGTAAGTGTGATCTTCATGTTTCTGTGACGGATTTCTCCTAGGGTAGTAATGTTAATGTCGAGACATTCGTCCGTTTCCCAGTTAGGTTTGTTCCCTCACCTCTAGACTGTTTTGAATCAGTGTACAAAAAAGAACTGTTGTATAAAAATCCCTGACTTCCCTCTTCTGCTAGTGCACAAAGCAGCTTGCAGCGGCTTTCCATGAAGAGTTTGTTGTGAGAGAAGACTTAATGGGCCTGGCAATAGGAACACATGGTAGTAACATACAGCAAGCCAGGAAGGTTCCTGGAGTTACTGCCATTGAGTTAGATGAAGATACTGGAACATTTAGAATCTATGGAGAGGTAAGCTGTATTTCCTGTTTCTCTTCACTTCCCTTTGGCGTATTAGCAGTCTGTTTCATAACATTTTACCTGTAATTTCATTTGTCAGTAAAATACTTCAGAGGTTAAAAAAATGTGTGCATGTATATTAGACAACTAGTCATTATTTATCTAAGCATATAGTCTTTATTTCTGAAGTCTTTAAAAGTGGGCAGTGTAACATGGTCATTACGAGAACAGGCTTTGAACTGCACTGTCTACAGTGGAGTTCTGTGCTTTGTTTTGAGACAGTCTCCCTGTAGCCTCCACTGGCCTGGAACTCACTATGTAGACCAGGCTGGCCTTGATTCCCAAAGGGATCCACCTGTCACTGCCTCCCAAGTGCTGGAATTAAAGGCATAAGCTATGATACTTGGCGAGTTTTATGTTTGTGCTTAGAGTGGACTTGGAAATTTCTTGAAATTTCCTGTGTAAAATGATGGTAGTGATGATGATGTATTTACCTTATAGCTTATGAAGATTGCATATGTGTACTTATTTATTGCATGGAGTATTTGTTGAAGCATGTGCAGAATACCTTTGAGCTATGGTTATTAAGGAACAAACATTAAAAGACAGAGTCTCACTGTGTAGACCAGGCTGGCCTAGAACTCACAAGAGTCACATGTCTTGGCCTCCTGAGTCCTGGGATTGAAGATGTGTCCCACTACACCTGACCCAACTCTTTATTTTAGTCTGTTGAAATTATACCCATTGGAATTTAAGATTTGAGTGATCTTATCAGTAGGTAGTTTTTTAAATGTCTCTGGAAAAGTAAAGGAACTTTTTTTTTTTTTTGGACATTAAGGGTCTTGCTATGTGGCTGGCCTGGAAATTGGTATGTAGAATGGGCTGGCCTTAAACTTACCAGTAATTCTTTTACCTCCTGAATTTTGGGATTACAGGTGTGCACTATGGTGCCAGTTAGCAGCTTTTTAAATCTTGAGCTTTTTGTGCTGCTGGGATGGAACCCAGGTCTTTCCACATGGCAGGCAAGTGCTCATCACCAAACCATTTTACAGATCACCTAACCTAAAATATCATTCCAGTGGGCTGAGCAGAGGCTTCTGATAACAGCATAATGCAGGCTTTTCTCTTTTCTCATAGGTTTGGGGTTTGGGGTTGTTCTGCGATGGTAACAGGAGTTAATGATGTCTTCCTTTTATCTAGAGTGCCGAGGCTGTAAAAAAGGCAAGAGGTTTCTTGGAATTTGTGGAGGATTTTATTCAAGTTCCTCGGAATCTTGTTGGTAGGTGATTGTACAAAAGTAAAATGTAAATGTTACGTAAATTAATTCACTTGGTTATTAATTTTGTGCCTTGTTTACCTTAGTGCACTCAATTATAATGTGAACTGCTTAGACAGCAAATACTGTTTATTTCTTTGGTGATAATATTTTATGTGACTTGTGTCTCTTTATTTTCATGCATAGACAGCAAGATGTATTTGTTCTGTGCACTGACTCACTAATAAGACCCACAATTTGTATAACATTTTGTTATTACAGTTTTTCTTAAGTCTTCTCATCCTTTGGGTTCTTTCCTATTTCCTATTTAATGTCTCTTTCTCATTCATATGCCCACCAAAATGGTGATAGTGGAGGTCTTATGAAGGTGTTTGTGATAATTTTTTTCTTTTGTTTAGTGCAGAAGTAAAAGTAACTTTGGACTAACAATAGAGTAATAAACGTCTTCACAGTAGGCCCTGAATAAATAATAATTGCTTGTTGCAAAGGCATAGAATAAGGTAAGAAGTCATGGGCAGGAGAAAAAGATGGTGACTTGAGGGGAGGTTTCATTTATTTATCGCTGTCAGTGAAAATTACTGGACCCTAAGTTTCTAAGTTGGATGACAGCTATTTTCCAGTTTGCTGTGGTGAAGTCCACATTAGTTATATTAATTAATGATGCTGCCAGCAATGTGCCCTCTGCCTTTAAGAAGCTGAGGACCATAGCCAGGACCCCGTGCATAGCCACAAGTGTTTTATCACTGAGCTACATCCCCAGTCTGTCTTTTTGGGTGCTGCTCAGTGCACATGCCATGAACATAATACTGGGAGCATGCGTTTTGTTTCTTTTGCTTGTTTAGATCCAAGAGAAGTAGTTCCTTGAGGCTTTTGGGTTCCGTTTATAGAATGAAGTCTGTTTTCCCCTTAGCACGCTTTCTCTCTGCACGTGTACCATTTCTCACTCAATAAAATAAAATCTAAAGCACTTCCCCCTAAAGAAGATGCTTTTTTGGGTCTTTAAGAAGCAGTAGAATATAATGGCTGGGGAGATGGTTCAGTGGGTAAGGACCTATCTCGGATCCTAAGCACCCACACACCCACATAGAAGCCCCCGGGGCAGCATGTATCTGTGACCCTACTGGGGTTTGGGGTCAGATCCTGGGGCCTTACTGGCCAAACAGTTAAGGTGGGCTGCAGATTTAGGGAGAGATCCTGTCCCAGAAAATAAGGCAGAATGTGGTAGAGGAAAGCACTGGAAGCTGACCTCTGGTCACATGGGACAAGTAGTTATAGCAGAAGACTTGGTTTCTGGTTGTGATTCATCTACTTATAATTACATAAAAAAACTTTTCAAAACATTTGTATAGAAGCCTTGCACTCAGGAGCAGAGGCAGATAGGTCTTTATGAGATGGAGGCCAGCTTGGGTCTGTACAGGGAGTTCCAGACTAGCTGGGGAGACCTTGTCTTAAAAAACACCCCTCGTAAAAGGGTATAATATATTGCCAATTAACATAAACTCATCTTTTTCACTTCTGTATAGTAAACTATTGGAGAGATGAACTGAGTTTATAAAAGTTAAAGTTGAAGAATTTTGTATAATTTTAATGAGCATGAGTAGAAATTTTACAGATGTTTGTCAAATGAAGTTTTGAACTTTTAAAAGCAGGTGTCTCTGTGTGTGTGCACATGCATCCACATGCAGACCTGGAGTCTGTGGGCACGTGACACTAAGGTATATGCGTGTAGGTCAAAGAGTCACATTGTGGAGTCTTCCTCCATTTCATTGGGTCTAGAGATTGAATTTAGGTTTTTGTGGAAAGTACCTTTATCTTCTGAGCTCTCTTGATGGCATGTTCTCTGACCACTCTCCCTGCCCCCCAACCCTACACACACACATTTTACCATCTTGGCTTTTATTTTCCTATACCAGGGTGCAGCCCAAGGCCTCACCCATGTCAGAGGGGTGCACCCCAAAGCCGCTTGTAGGATCTAGAGTGTTTTGTCTATTTAAATCAGTTATTGACCTGAGTCAGGTAGTAAAGAATGTTTGTAGTAGCTGTTTCCCAGAACATTAACTGCACTAAGATTTCTTCATTTGTAAAAATGTTCTGATGATGGTTTATGCAAAGGAAATCGGGTTTCTCCTTAATTGTACAGAGATAACCTTGGTGTTACAGATTTTCTGGTGTTAATCGTGAATGAAATGCAAGAGCAAGCTTAGCATTCTTGTGGTTCTCTGGTTCTCGGTACAGTTATCAGTGCAGGGACAGGAGTCCATGCTCTGCTCCTTTTGTCCAGTGTCCTGTCCTAGCTGGCCTTGGTGATCTAGACTGTTCATGTTCCCTTGAGGAGACTGCGTTAATAGAGCGACTTGACCCTGGTGAAGCCCTCAGTGCTTGTGCTGCTTGTCTTGTGTACGACTCTGTTTGCCTCCAGAGGATTTTGTGGGTAAAGCGGTCTTTTAAAACATAGTATATTCTTAGTCTCACTGACAGGAAAGGAGGGCTGAGGAATAAGAGGGAATGAAGACCGCTAGGTAGATAAGTTGAAGGGGTACTTCACGCATTTGAGGGGTTTAGCATTAGGCTATTCCTACCTGTCCCAAATCAAAGAAAAAAAGTATTTTGTGAATACTGATTTGAAAATGGATCAAAACCTTTCACCTCTTAGAAGTCTTCCCGTTCACGTTTCCTATGACCCTCAACATTGATATGATACTCAATGCTCAATTTATACTACAGGTCTGCTTCAGTTTGTCCATATGCTCTGGAATTTAAACTTGGAAATGATCATTTAAAATATTGAAGGTCTCTAGTGGGACTAAGTAAGACGTGCAGGTAGGTCCCTGCCAAGCACGCAGAAGGGTAGTGGAGGCTTGATGCACCACGTGTAGTTCAAGAAGCACGCGCTTGAAGATTCTAGGCGAAGGGCTTATGCTCCATGAACTATTTTTGTTTTGTTTCCTGAGACAGGGCCTCACTATGTAGCTCTGGCTATCCTGGAACTCCCTACGTAGACCCGACTGGCCTTGAGTTCACAGCCTCTGCCTCCCAAGTGCTGGGATTAAAATTTAAAAATGTGTACGACTACGCCCGGCCATCAATTTCACCTTTGTTTATTTGAGCAGGATCCTGGATGGAGTTACTGATTGGGCTTGTGTTGTCAGTGGAGGGTGCTGCTGTGTGCTGCTGTTAGGGCTGCTGAGAAGACACGAATCATGTGAAATCTTTGATGTCTTTTTAACTTTTGCAGTTTCTACTCTTTAATTGAGGGTTCTGTTAATGGGGAAGGAAGTCTGTAGGAATAGGAAATTGAAAAAAACTCATCAGAGAGAGCTGGCCATATTGACCAGTTTACTGGTGTTATGGTCCTTATTTAGTGGAAGTTGTCCTTGCAAGCAGACAATGGGGACATTCTTTGATTTTTATCTCTTTTGAACCAAAATTAAGCTTTTATGAAAGTGATTTAATAAAAACAGATTGTGATATAGACTTTAAGTATGAGACTGCTGTTAACTTCCTGAGGTATACATCTGTTCCATATATCCCCAAAGTGTACCAGATATTTCTGTTTTTAGATGATAGTACACATTGTTTCTCTGGGTTAATCTTCATAATAGAGACAAGACCTGTCCATGTTCTCTTTTGAGTTTCTCCTTTAATTATTGTATGTTCAATAACTGCTATTTGACAGATTTACAATTCAAGTATGAAGGTAAAAATTTTGAATTTTGTTATTTTACAGTATTTCATACTTAACAAGACAGCAAGGATGTCTTTAAAATGTTTTGGTGTAGAGCAACTTTTTTTTTTTTTTTTTTTTTTTAATTGTAAGCAGTTAATTTTACTGACATTTTTCCTCAGATGTTTTCAAGTCACATCTTTTGGACAAATAGAGACGTAAGACATTTTTAACATGTGGATATTACATCAAAAGTGAACAGACTGACAACAGCTAATGCCAGTTTTAAAGCTGCTTTCTCTTGCGTACACTGTGGGCCAGGTTTTGAGTATAACATTGAAAACAGATTCAGACTTTGAACTGTTCTTGTACAGGAGCAGCATTGTCAGTATTGGTTCATCGATGTAGGTATACCAAAGAGAAGAAAGATTCAAACTGAGAAGATTCCTTGACAGTCTCTAGATGAGATCACTGACTGTAGAAAAGAATGACTTTGCATTGTGTTATAATTGGTTAGGAAGTCATAAATGAGGCTGGTATTGAAGGATAGTAGAATTAGTTTTTAATGTCTTACTTGTTTTCTTTTACTAAAGGAAAAGTAATTGGAAAAAATGGCAAAGTTATTCAAGAAATAGTGGATAAATCTGGTGTGGTTCGGGTAAGAATTGAAGGAGACAATGAAAATAAGCTGCCTAGAGAAGACGTAAGTGTTCATTTGTTCTTCACGGTAGTTAGATCATTTCAGAAAACGCTGTTGAGCTGATTAGCTGATAACAGTGCTTTCTCATCTTTAAAAGTACTGTTCCTTTTACTATTAGTTCACATACTTAGAAAGCAAATGACCTTTTTATTTTGGGATGTCTTAGGCCCTGATTTGGCCTATCAGTACTTGAGTAGTCTGGTCTTGTTATAAAGGTTCTATTTGATGATCTGAGTTTTTTTTTACCCTGGAAGATGAGCTACAGAACTTGATATTTGACAGAGTCCATTACAGAGCAGTTCTTGGTCAAACCTGGACTTTTTTTCAGAACCTGAAATCATAGCTGCTTCCTGATTAAATATCTTTTGTGCCTTTATATTGCTATTAATTCAGCTCTTGTCTTTGTGAAATTACCCTTTCAGTCTCCTTTTCCTGTTGACATTTTGTTTACAATTCTTTTGTTAACTGCTTGTGCGTGACTTAGAAGGTCCTCATTCAAATTTGTGGGTCCAGAGGTCAACTCTGTAGAGCTCTTTTGTATGCCTGAAAAGAAATCAAAGGCTGTCCACAAAATAATCATCCAGAAAGCGGAATGAGCAATAAAGTACTGTTTGGAGATTTTCTGAGCTCTTGGGGAAAAGAAATCCATATTTTAAAAGAGAAAGTTGTAGGCATTTAACCCAGATAATTGATACCACCAGGTATTGGGTGTTAAAAAGATGCCTACCAAAGATAGAACTTTGTTTGTATTAGTTAGAATATGGGGCTGAATATACACTTGAAGATGAATGTACCTAAGCATTGAGTTCTTCTGGCTTGGAATGTGGTTTCGTCACACACTTCCTTAAAATGCGTTCTCTATCTCATATGACTTCTACTTTGTAACTTTCAAAATGTCTTTGAGATAAGGATCAAAACTAATTGTGTCCTATCATTGTATTACTTTTCACCTATGTACCTAATGTGCAAGTGTCTAAATATTGGTGTGAAGATCATGATGACCAGGACCATTACATGGTTCAAGAATAAATTTTTAAGTTGACGATAAAAGCTAGTCTCCCCTGTACCAGACTAGCTCCCACCCCTTTCAGTGTTTCCATTTCAGCCCACGTCTCTTCTGGTTTCTCCTTGGTAGATAAGAACTTACTACCTATGTATGTAGTTTAGATCCTTTTACTGCTCTTCCAGGGTTAAGAAGCATGCAGAAGCCTGGCTACAGTTCGTGGTTTTCATTAGTTAAGAACGTTGGATATTTAAGATGTGGCTGGAGAGAGAGACTGACCCTTTCTATTGCCATCACGTGCTGCTCTAACTTGCGCTTTTTTAAGCTTCTCAGAAGTTTTTGTTGGGAAAGGTTCAGAGAGTAAACGTGGTTCCTGAAAGCCGTGTAAAGGTGGAGAGGAGAGATGCAGCTCTGCCAAGTGGTCTTCTGACGGGGTCCTTTGTCCTCCACGTGTGCTCATGCTGTGTCCATGTGCGTGCACCCACGTAGACACACACACTCTACACGCCCCTTCTCCACTGCTAAATCCCCCTGGGCACTGTCAGCCCTTCATCTTGTTCTGTGCCTTTGTAGTTGAGACAGCTCTGCACGGTAACCCCAGCTTTGGGACTGGGCCTGCAGCAGCTGTCCGAGTACTTTTCTACTTTTTAATCAACTATATTAAAGGCCACTGAAGATACTTTGAAAATGTACTTAGGTTTTAAACTAAAAGTTATTGAGCTAAGTCTATTTAAATTTAGGAAAGGTTTGTGGAGTGGGGGAAATGAGAGGAGGCATTGAACCTGGCAGGGAGTTTAAACTAAACTGTACTTTTTCTTAGACCTCTCTAAGTAGAAATCTGTTTCCAAAGCCCCAGCAGCTCTCTTTGAACACCCTCTTGCTCTGAACTTGTGTGCATATAAACAACAGGCTGAGTTCATTCTCAGTGCTCATCTTCTGTGACTGGTGCCTGCTGTTCAGTAATCTTGCACTTTTATGTTGTGAAACAATTACACTCTTGGGGTAACATGTCTTTTAGTGGTCAGAAACATACAGAGTACACAAGTCAGCCTTTTTTTAAAAATAGGTTCTTCCCCAGTTGCCATGGGTGGGTTTGAACTCATGACAGTCTTCTTGCTTCTGGCTCTGAGTGTTAAATATGCATGTGTCTGTGTGTTACCATTCCTGACTCACAGTCTTACTGGAGCATGTTTTAGGGGGGTCGTTTGTCTGGTGTGCTTGCTTTAGTATTTCTAAAACTATCTAAAACTTCCTACCAAGAGGGTCTGTCTAGCCTGAAAGTCCATGGCCAGTTTGAGTGACTGCTTTGTTAGGAAGTTGGTTTAGTGTTCTGGGAACATTAGAACGATTAGAAATCACAATACTAATATAAACTGATTTTTCTAAAAAGTGATTTCCCTAAATTTTTAGCGCACAAAATGTAAATTTTAACATAAAGCATTGAAAATCTGTGTTTCACATCAATTACTGTGAGTGGTAGAAAAATTTCCCAAGTTAAGTTTTAGTATGTTAAAGTTGGGCTACAGCTTTCTTAAGTATTAAGTACTGAGGAAATTGTGCTTTCTTACAGGGAATGGTTCCTTTTGTATTTGTCGGCACTAAAGAAAGTATTGGAAATGTGCAAGTTCTTCTAGAGTACCACATTGCTTACTTAAAGGTTTGTAGACTGTTCATGTGTCCTTGCTGTGTTTATGACTAGACGTTGCATGTGCGCTATAAATGCACTCATCCCCACATTGAACGTACTCACCTACAGTGCGTTTGAAGTGCTTAAATGTTTTAAATTCTGTTTTGCCTAGTTTGTTACATTATAATTTAAGGGAAAAGTCTTTTGACCTTATGCACAGCACAGTTTTCTGTGAGGAGTGGGGATTGGGGGAGTCTTTTCTCTGAGTTGTCAGGGTCTAAGAAATGGCCTCTTTCAGGCTCACAGAAGTTGGGTGTCTGTCATCCCCACAGCTTCATGTTCTCTGTTAGAGCCACTTTGCTTCTCGTTTAGATGTTCACGGGGTACAGATCCCAGTGTGAGCTTGGGCTTTCTTGGTGGTGTGATCTTATCTGAGTCGATAGATGTCACTCCATTAATTCTGAGCTGTGAGCAGGGTGCTAGAGGTCCAAACCAATGCTGGTGCATTGTAAGCAAGCATCTGCCTCCGAACTCCACACTCAATCCCCCTTTGGTAATTTGAGTTAAGGCATTGTAGAAAAAGTATTGTAGAAAAAGAAGTGTCCCAAGTTAGGAAACCCTGTTGTTATTTCCAGTCGCTTGTGTTCTTTCTTCTGTTGTGCTCTTCATGGTAATACCCCGACAGCTCTCTGCCGTGTACCCATCCCTGCATTGCTGTGCCCATATTCTGAGAGCTTACCTATAGGTGCCATGCCTTTGAGACCTGTTAAAAGTTCGGTCCAGTGCTTTATCTTCTAGTATTCTACCTCTCAGCCAAGAGCTTTGTCTAGGCACTGTTCCTAGTCTGACATCCTGGAGGGACCTCAATTTCGAAATGATTAAGTCTGCCTGCCATCCAGGTCGTGAATAACTTAAGGTCTATGTTACCTTTTAGTGGTTTTAGCAGAATTTCATCTCCTTGTTAAAGGGACAGTATTTAGACCAGCAAGATGGCTCAGTGGGTAAAGACACTTGGAGCCAAGCCTAGTGACCTGAGATCAAGATCTGGAACTCACATGGTGGAAGGAGAGAACCACTTCCTATAAGTTACCTCTGACCTCCACAGGCATATCCTTGCACACATGGCAGACCCCCCCCCACCTACCATGCACATGAATAAATACAGGTTTAGTTTTGAAAAGGACAGTATCTGGTAATACTGTGACCTTATTTAGCTATATTTAACAGATGTTACTTTAAGTCTATTGTGCAGTCCCTTAGGACACTGTAAATAAAGGAGGGTCTGTGAAATAAACCAACAAATGGCTCTGCATGCAGTGCTGGTGACGGTCTTAGGGTCGGGAATGCGCTTGATGGGGCCAACAGCCCTTGTTCTATATCCTGTGCAAAAATGGAAGAACAGTTACGTGGGTGAGAAGACTCACACCTGAGATGTGTCGTGGAAGGGGAAGACAACTCCCATAGATTGTCATTTGACGGCCATACTCAAGCTCCACCCCCCCTACATAAGTAGGTAAATGTAATAAATAAGGAAAGGACCTTTTGTTGTGATTGCAGGAAGTGGAGCAGCTGAGACTGGAGCGCCTGCAGATCGACGAGCAGCTGCGGCAGATTGGTATGGGTTTCAGACCTTCTTCCACCAGAGGGCCTGAAAGAGAGAAAGGATATGCCACTGATGAAAGTACCGTCTCTTCTGTACAAGGTTCTAGGTCTTATAGTGGAAGAGGCAGAGGTCGACGGGGACCTAATTACACCTCCGGTTATGGTAAAAAACATATTTTTATTTTGTAGTAGTTAGTAGTTGTAGTTTCGGTGCTGCCCAGCATTTGATTATAAAGGCTTTGAACTGGGAGGGTGGAAGGTAGCACTGAGCTGCATGTCCTCCTCCTGCTGAACCCCAAAGGTTCATAGTTACAGAGTCATGAGATGAAGTAGAGCGCATCTAAGCTGGTAATAAGCATTTAGGGTGAAAAGGTGTAAAGCTTGTTTTCCAGCTAATGCAGCTTCACACATTGTCCAGTCAGAGTCTCATAGTGGTGATACTGGTACCCATAAGAATGAAAACTGGAAAGGTAGGCTAATCTTCATCTCGACTACTATTGCATGGAATGTGTCTTCAGTAGGTTTTTTGAAATGATACTGTTGATTTTGCAGGTTTGAGTGTCTTACATACTTCATGTGGAACCAGTAGCATTTGACAGTGAACATTTGTATGAGCTGCATTTGACTGTGAGACGGGATCTAACCTGGGTAGGATCAGTGGACTGGTGATAGCTCCGAGTTCTCTAATCTTTAATAACTCTCATCTCTTCTTACTTAGCTTAGCAGTTGCTCCACCTTCTGCACTTGGACTTGGATCTTTGTAGTGACAAGATCCACTCACCTGTCCTCTTTCTTTTTCTTTCTCAGCTCTCCCTGTGTTCATCCTGTTGTGAGGAAACACTTGTACACTTAGCCAGAGTAGGAAGTGTTGACAGGAGGTTGGAGTGGATGGCTTCCTGTGTGCAGGTGCAGGCCCACACTTCTTGCTGAGCAAGGATCACCAGTGATACTCTTGTCAGACTAAACTTGGACCGTCCTGCGGCGGGGGTGGTCTTTTTGAGACTATCACCCTGGCCTTGAACTCTCAGAGATCTGCCTGCCTCTGCCTCCCAAGTGTTGGTATTAAAGGTGTGCACCACCATGGCCAGCTTCATCTTCATTTTTGTAGAGGTGGAGGGTTCAGTCTCCCTTGTCCCTTCTCTTTAGTGTTATTCCCTTATATTTCATGTTCTTATTTTTTATAAACAATAGTATTGAAGCCTGAAAAAGTTACAGTGTGTTCAGCATGTAAGAGATGGAGAATTGTCAACTATTGCCGTATTCCTAAAGTATATTTGATACGAGTAGTTAAATAGAACTCAGAAAGATTCTTAATTGATTTTTTTTAAAGCCTAAATTAACATATAATCAGATGTGGCTTTCAGATAGCAAGATTGATGGATTCGTTGAACAATTTGATTAGTGTCTGAGAAGTCTGCTTGTTGGTGAGGGGGTCACTCTGGTAAAATGGCTTTGTTAGGAATAGATAATAGATGCATGGGAGAATGGCAGAAGAAATGTCTGAATTGAAGAAAACTACAGATCCTTCAGTAGATGGCAGGCTTACCTTTGTAGAACTGGAAACACTGTTTTGAAATAGCCTGAGAGAGAAGACCATTTGAATTTAGTTAACAGATAGGTGTTATGCAACACTTTCACAGAAAGGTTTTTAGGTGATGGGAATTATTGTATAAAAAAACATTTATCAGCATAATAGCTCTAAAGTTGTACTTTAGTTTGAATCTTAAAAATGTATCACATTTTTAACGTGTTAAAATTGTTAAACTAATTTTTATCATGTGACTATTGTGTAAACCAATTTAATATGAGTAATATTTAGACATAGGAAAGGGAAAAGTCTGATTTAAATTTTAGTTAAAAACAAGTTGTGTTTGTGTGTGTCATGATTCATTTTTAAAAGCTTTTCTGGTTATTTTTTTTTTTCCCCTCCTATCCTGTTTTTTTACTTTACAAAATTGAGAGGTTGAAATTATTACAGTCGTTTCAGCAGAGCAGCAGTATGAACCACTGAGAACCTGGAGGGTGGGAGGGCGTAGACTTTGTCTATAGTTCTGCATGTCAGTAAGCTCACCTGCATCTCCATGTGCCCACTCTCCTCTCTGTCTGTGGACTGTAGGCCTCTTTCTGGAGCTCAAGAATAGGGTCTGCTCCCTTGACATTTCACCTTCTAGAGGACACTTGTGGTTTTGGCTTATACCCACCTCTGTTTAAGATGCCATGACTGCAGGTCCTCATGATGCTGCACTCCTTCTGCAGCTAAGGAAGATTTTCCACTTTTAAAGACCCATCAGATTAGCCCACCTGGCTATTCTAGGTCTGTCTCCGCATCTCGTGGTGTAGCTTAGACTTGATGTAATAACCTATTTGTCAGCCACCTTCTATTTGTTCTGATGATGGTTTGTCTCAGAAGAGATGCCATATTCCTGGGTAAGATGATGCAGTACAGTCGTTGCATTTTTTTAAGTGTACTCCTTACAAAATAATACCCAGTTAAAGTGGAGTTTTGGTTTTTTCTTTGTCATTTGGAGAAATAAAGGGGGTACTGTATTCCCTCCACGTGGTTCTCATTCCTAAAAAACATGGGAGTGAAAAAGAAACTGGATTTTTTTTCTAAATTATTTTTCATCTAACTCGAAAATCCTCTCCTATAATTTGCCTTGGTAATTGACAGGCTTGATACTTTATTCCCTTTATGCCTTATTTCACTACCTTTTCTGTGTCTGTAAGATGTGTTCATGTTTCATTCCTATTGTCAAATGCTCATGAAATTTAAATACAGCCAGTTTTTTGATATTTCATGAAATCATGTTTGGTGGTTAAGCTGATGAACTTCAAAATCATGCAAAAAAAATATTTTATCAAAGGGACCTTCTATGCGTTTTCCTAGACATTTGGGGACATTCAGAGGGATATGGTAGAGTTCTGCCTTGATCATAGATCACTTATGAGGTAGTGTATCCATAGGGAACAAAGGAGCAGGAACAATGTGGCATGATAAACACAAAATGGTTTCAGTGCGAAGAAGAGATGGGGACGGGCATCTTGTTCAGCTCAGTCGGTCTCCAGCCAGATGTTGGCAGAGTTCAGAAGGAGCTACAGAATTGCTGCTCTTGTGCCCGTGACTTCTGTTCTGTTGGTTTGGGGTCCAACTGTTTTCTCAGAATCCTTTTTTCCCCCCAGGAATTTCAAGTATCTGGGGCAGTAGTAAACTGTTTTATGAACAGTCACTGAAAAGTACACTTCTGGCTTTGTAAGAAAGACCATCAGTTATAAGAAATGTTCCAATTTTAGAGATGTTTAAATCTGAGGGGAAAAATACATCCTAGAGTCAGTTAAGTAAGAATAGAAACACTGTCCTAGAGTCAGTTAAGTAAGAATAGGAACACTGTAATTAACTGTCTAAATGTAAGGAAATTTATTTTCAGGTTGTTGGAAATCAAAAACGGGCAGAAACTTGACCATATAAAATACATTTTAAACAGTATATTTCCTGAAGTTTTTCCGTTGATTCTGACTATAATTGCATTATCATACTAAATTTCAAATTTTACTTTTTATTTTGCTTCCTTTGAACCAAATTCAGTATGCCTATTTAATCAATACTGTAGACAGTGATTTAAAAAATTTTAGCATCTGTGCTGACAAGGCACCTGATTGGCTTATGCTCTCTTCTTTCCCAAGGTACAAACTCTGAGCTGTCTAACCCCTCTGAAACAGAGTCTGAGCGTAAAGATGAGCTGAGTGATTGGTCATTGGCAGGAGAAGATGATCGAGAGAGTCGCCATCAGCGAGACAGCAGGAGACGCCCAGGAGGAAGAGGCAGAAGTGTTTCTGGGGGTCGAGGCCGTGGTGGACCCCGCGGTGGCAAGTCCTCCATCAGTTCTGGTAGTCTTTATGTACTATGTTCACACCCGTGCTTCACAGACAGTGTAACCTCACAGAAGTTCATTTTTCCAGGACCCCCATTCTGGGAAGTGTGTGATTCTGCCTGCTGTCTGACAGAAACTAGTAGACTGTATAGCCGTTAGTACAGGAACTGTTGGGTCGAGTGTCTCAGTGAAGACTTGCTTAGGGATATGTGGGTAGAGATTTTAGTTGGCTGCTCTCCTTTATATTTGGAGGACCATATTGACCCTTCTGTTTGGGGTCTTGTTCAGTTGGATGTTTCTTATTTTCCCAAGAATTTTTGAGTCGTGACTGTTTACTAGACAGACAGAATTTGAATGCACAGAGGGCACCAAGGCCTTCAGACACATAATACAGAAAGCGTTCTTTGCTGTGTTCTGTAGTGCTTTGAGAACAGAACGGTTGTGGAACCAATCCCTAAGAAAATGCCGGAGAGGCAGCCCCTGGTCAGAGCTCTTGCTGTTCCTGTGAACCAGCTTCAGGGTGTCTGATGGGACACCTGCACACAGGAGGGGAAGCAGTGTGCATGCTTGTTGAATCTTCTTTGCTCTCGCTGCATTTTTTAAAATGTAGAGTGGAAAGAGTTGCCAAAATGCTCTGAGAAAAGACCAAAGGGGGTGTTTCCAGGGATATGTGGACTGGGTTATTTTAAAACATAGAACTTTTAACACAGTCATACATATACTCCTTTAAGAATCCACACTTGATGTTAAATAGCTAATTTCTCAGTGTACATTAGAAACATACAGCAAACCTGGTGCAAATTGGGACAAAACAGGTTATTTTAGGCTGTCTAGTAGGATCCTAATTTTCTTTGAACCCTGAGTTTGACATGTTCATGAAAGTCATTTTTATATTAAAATGCATTGTGTACTGTTAACAGTTATAAAATTACATTTTGTTGAATTGCAAAATAAATGTATTTTTTCCTAGTGCTTATGATTAATGGATAAACTTAGTATCCTTTGCAAAGACACTAGCTTGGTAGCTGTTACCAAAGAAATTTAGGAGTAATCGGGATTAGGTGAATTTCTTCTGTAATTTGATTGTTGGAATCAGTAATACACATAGGTAAGATGGGCAATTTTCTTCTTAGTTGTATCTTGAAACTCTCCTAACTTTACCCGACTTTCACATTTTTGTTTTTAGAGGTAGGATTCAAGTCAACATTTGTTCCAACGTTTTCCATAACTGGTTAGGAGTGCAGCCTGCTTTAGTTTGCCACTCTGTGGGAACTCATATCAGTTGCTTCTGTCCATAGTTGACTGGTTTCTCTCCTGTCTGGGGTACAGGGGCTGCATTTTATCTGGAAGTAGTCCATTGGCAGCACCTCACACTGTAGAGAACCAGTGCGCTCCTAGAAGGAGTGCGTAGCGGCTGGAAATGCTCAGTTCCCTTTATTCTTAGACTCCGGCAGGGTCACCTTAGAGTGGGAATGTTAGAATTTGTCCTCAGTGTACTGGTTCCTGATAGGGTGAGTCACCCTTCAGGGTCCCCCTCAGAGTTCCAACACTCTCCTATGAAGGCCAATAGGGCATAGGCACATTACCTGAGCACATTGTTCTGCGTACACTTGTCATCTCTAGAGTAGCTATAAGATCTAATACTGTGTGAATGTTGAAGTATATCTGAGGGATAATAACAGGAAAAGCGTGTACCTCTACTCTGATATTTTTGATCTGAGGTTTCTTGAACCTTGAGGGTGTGAAGGACCGACAATATTTATAGGTAACTCAAAGGGACTGTTAAGAAACTGAGAAGTATGCTCGTCTTTGCTTTACCATTTTATTTAATCTTCTTTGCTATTTTCCAGGTTAAAATAGTGATACAGAAACCATTTTTTATTTGAAGCCTATATTTTTATTTGTGGTAATTGAAGTTTATTTACAGTTAGTTGATAATAGCTCAATATAAATCAAGTATTCATAACTACAGCCCTCTTAAACAAATATTTCTTGCCTCTGACATGAATATAGTGCTCAAAGATCCAGACAGCAATCCATACAGCTTACTTGATAATACAGAATCAGATCAGACTGCAGACACTGATGCCAGCGAATCTCATCACAGTACTAACCGTCGTAGGCGGTCCCGTAGACGAAGGACTGACGAAGATGCTGTTCTGATGGATGGGATGACTGAATCTGATACAGCCTCGGTTAATGAAAATGGGCTAGGTATGTAAGCACTCGGGGAGAAGTGTGTGTGCGTGTGTGTGAGTGATTGTATAATACTCTTGATGTATGAAGCTTTTATAAAAAATATGCAATTCACAGATGACTTTAGTGTTTACTTCAGATAAAAGTAAATGGTATGGTTTTTCACATTTCTCAAACCATTTAAAATTGAAAGGGTTTGTTAAAGTGCCCTTTGACATCATTAAAGCAGCACAAACAGTTGCTGTTATCCACATACCAGAGTTCTTGAAGTGTGTTTTTTCTTTGGCTACATGAGCGGGATGATGTATATTGAGTGAGCATTAGTTATTAAAGGGCTAACCTGTCCTCAACTTCGAAATTCAAAATGTTAGAAATTCCTTATTCTTGAATGATGATAGTTTTAATTCCTTCTGAGAGTGTTTTGTTACGAGTTAAAGCCCGTTTAATTTCCAGTGGGAATGCTTAAAGCTACAAAAAAATGTAAAAACCTGTGTCGATGCTGTATGTTTTATCTTTGATGTTTAAAGTTTCTCTTTTCCCATACTTAAATAGAAAGAATTTTTTGGTTTGTTTTGTTTGTTTGTTTGCCAGAATAGTTGATGGTAAACTTTGCAATTGCAGATAATAGTGAAAAAAAACCCCAGCGACGCAATCGTAGCCGCAGGCGTCGCTTCAGGGGTCAGGCAGAAGATAGACAGCCAGGTAACCTGAGTGGACCTGTTGGTATCGGGTCATAAGCATGAAAACATGTCATGTGTCTGCATTCTGAATACAGTTACATGTTCACGCGTGTGTATACATTTAAAGTCTGCGCTGCATAGACTGTTTATCCAACTAATAAGACTACTGCTCAAGAAGACGCATTCTTCCCTCACAGTGTAATGTGTAGTAACCAGTCCTAAGTGAACTGATGTTGTGTCTTAATTTCTTACGTGGAAATGCTTTCAAAACCATCGCTTTATTCTTTGGCAGACTCTTCACACTTAAGATGGGAGACTGCCATCCCAGGGACTATGGTGTTTGTTGATTGGCAATACCAGGCAGCTTTTGCATGGTGCCTGCTTACTATATCTGGATTTGGCGCCTCATTTTGGTGGGAATTCTAATACTCAAAATTTAAAAACTATATGTAAAAGAACACTGATGTATCTTTTTCCTTATAAGAGGGTGCATGCTATGTTTTGTTGTAGCGTGGTGCTTTTTCCTTTACACATACTAACTATTCAAATAGTATTTAGTTTGTTCCATTCAGTATTTTATGTTGTCACAAGTTTTAGTAACTGCAAAAAAAAAAAAAACTTGTTTGCTGTGTCCATATTATTTTGAACATAATTTAATTTCCTGTGTACAGAGATTCGAATGTATATTCACCATGAAGAAATTGTGTGCACTAGAAATAAACCCCTTTCAAACTAACTAATTTTTGCTTTCTTTCCAAAACAAATCTTTCACATGTTTTCCCCAAATAATGTGAATTGTATCTTTTATTTCTGGCTTAGTAGTTGTAGAGACATTTGGGAAAGTTAAGGGCATTAATTCCCCCTTTGAAATAGAGGGACGTTGTAGACACATGAAACACTATCATAATAGAAAGTGTCCACAGATCCTCCCCCAGTGTTTGTCCCTTTCGTGATGCTGATGCTGTGTTTCTGGTGTGGGGATCACACAGATCTTCAGGTTGAAGACGGCCTAGCAGCGCACACGTTTCCTGCACCGTTGAGAAAACTCAGGCTGTCGGTGTGGCTTGACTGATCTGGAGTAAATTTCAGCATACCTTAGTAATCACATGAGTCATGGTTAAGTGTGTAGACATACAGACCCAAACAGTAGGGTTTCTTGCAGAAGAGGAGGCAGATATTTTTGAATGGGATTAGTTGGAATTTGAATAATTTGGAGATTTTGGTAATTTTACATTGGTTTTGTTCCATACTGCATCAAGTCCAGTTTTACTGTTCTTAGGCATCATTGTGTTTCTTAGCAAATTCCTATATTCTCTGTTCTGCCCCCTCTGCACCGGCTTTCTTGTTTGTGCAGCAGTTTTAAGGGAGGCACCTTCATCTAGTTAGTATTTGCTCTTCTTTGGCTCAAAGTTTTATGTTGTTCTTGGTCACAGATAAGTTGACCATTGAATGGATCTTTCCCATACTTACATCCCTAAACTTCCACTGTGACCTTCCCGAGGTATCAGTAGATTCTTAGACCCTAGAGGAAATTACAGGGTCCGTAGTCCAGAATTGCGTGGATTTCCCTTTAAAGGGTAGAAATACATTAGTAGTTTCATAACTAGTTTCTTTTTTGGCTTGTCTCTTATTTGAGGGACCATAACTAAATACTTCTTAATTTAATTAACGTAATTAAAACTGTGTCGCACAGTACACACTATACAGGAAAAGGTCTAAGGACTGTTTGGACAGGCATTTGTGCTCAGCAAGTAGAAGCATTTCTCCAGGTGGCACCAAAGTCCTGACTAAGGGAACAGAAAACATGCATTAGACTTCCTCATGCCTGAGGTTAGAATCTTTCTCCAGACCGTGATGTCACCCTGTAGGTGATAGAATGAGTAGATGGTGCTAACTAACCCCGCAGCATATATGAACCATCTCAGCAGTGATTTTAAGTGAGATGCCATGTAAGAGCTTCACTGTGAATCTACTAAATTCCTTGGAGTTTGAAAGGAAGTAGCAAATTCAGACTCAGAATGCCACGTTTTCTGAGAAGTCCTGACACAAGTTGCTCCTTTCATGATTTTAAAAGTTCAGTTTAATGATTCCTAGAAAGTTCTTAGATCTAACAACACCACACTCATCATTGAGAACAATGAGTTATAAAACACTTTTTGACGTTTTATATGAGGTGATTTTGTTGGGATCATATAATTGGAACCTGATGGAGCAGTTCTCCGCAGGCATAGTGACTTTAAGTAATTTTAAATCAACTTATTTTTACAAATTGAGGTTTTCTTAAAACAGTCTATGATAGAAAATGAATATTTAAAAATAGAGATTTAAAAAATATTTAAAATTAGAGTAGTATTGAATCCGGAGCTCAGTGCACAGAACCCACAGAACAGGCCATTTACTGTACATAACTCAGCAGTGAGGGTTTTGGTTTGGGTTACACTCCTTCCTAATTCATTACCTTGTGTGATTTCTCTCGTTTCAGTCTATTCCTAACAAGACTGGCAAAGTGGTGGGGCTGTGTTCTCTGCATTCTCTCTGTCCCTTTCCTGTTCTGATAAGTGTCCACTCATGTCTTTAGGGTTGTGGTTTATTTTAACTTTAAACCAGAAAATCAGATGGTTTAATATGAATGACTTCTAGCATGAAATGTTCAGAAAGAGCTATAAAATACTATATTTTAACCCCTTAATTGTGCTGATTTTCTTGGGAGTGGGGACCCCACAAACCATAACTTTTTCCAATTTGTTTCACACGTCAACATACCCCCCCCCCCCTTTTCTTTCTGATTGCTGCAAACACTCCTGGACTCAGAACACGGAACCTGCAGGTCTTGATTGTAGGTTTCTACCCCACATTTGTCCCCCACTCTTAGACTCAGCCAAGTGGAACAGCTGGATTCTTGGGAAAGATGACTTCGGTCTGGATTCCCTCTACCTCCAGCTTTACACTTTCTACTGTCAGTACTAAAATCATAGGCAAATTTTTCAAGTTTTGCTTTCGGTTGGATGTGGGTGCCCAGCGTAACATTTTGAAATTGGGTAACCCACCGTAACTTGAATAGTGAAATTACTTTTTATCCATAAATACAATTTAGAAATATTTTTTTCAACACCTGTAATTTTTTTCTCATCTTTAACAGTCACAGTTGCAGATTATATTTCTAGAGCTGAGTCTCAGAGCAGACAAAGAAACCTCCCAAGGGAAACTTTGGCTAAAAACAAGAAAGAAATGGTAAGGAGCATTTACCTGTAGGGTTTTTTTGCTTTGCTTTGTTTTGTTTTTAATTTATTTTTTTGTATTGTTTAGATTTATTTTTCACTTAATACTGTATGGTCATTTGTTTCCCCCAGTAGACAAAATTTAAAGAAGACTCTTGGTTTTGTTGTAGTGCTCCAGATAAATGAGGACATGCATGCTTTGAGCCTGTGATACTTGTCAGATAGAACTTTAGTAGTGTTTATGTACTTTGATAAGTAGAAGGCTATGTACCTTTTGTTGGTAATGGGGATAGAACTTTTAAGCCTTGAGTTTTAAAAATGCTTTCAGGAATTAATATATAAATATGAATTTCTAAACAGGTGAGTAAAATAGGTGATGGTTGCTTGACTTTAGTGTATTGACTGTTTACACCATTTACCTGGTGCAGTTCACAGTTGTTTAAAATAATGCTAGGTGAAGGTTTCATTGACTAGTGCAGGTGCTTTCTGTAATTTGGTCATTTTCAGGTACTAGAGATAAGTATTAAAGGCCCAGAGGCTGGAGTGCATTGGTACTCGCTTTAGAATTCAAAATGCTTTAATTCTTGATTCTACCCTGGCGTAGGGAAGTGATTTTTAGCTGCTGTGTATGTAGTTGTTTTTTTTCCTCAGTTGTAGATTTCATTTATGAAGAAGTTGAAAAAGTTGTCTCCCTTTGGCAGGCAAAAGATGTGATTGAAGAACATGGTCCTTCAGAGAAGGCAATAAACGGTCCAACCAGCGCTTCTGGCGACGAAATTCCTAAGCTACCACGTACTCCAGGCGAAGAAAAGACTAATACCTTAAAAGAAGAAAACACTCAAGAAGCAGCAGTCCTGAACGGTGTTTCATAAACTGACGAAGTTCCTAGTTTACAGTTCTTTTACATTACATTACAATAGTGCTTGTACAGCTTGCCAAAGATAGAATTCGGATCGCCAGTCTTTCCATCGCACTTTCAGTTCCTCCATTTGGAATTCAGAAAGGGGAGGGATCCTGAAGAAATCCTATGTTAAACATACTTTGACACCTACTGTGTTAAAAATATATCATCAGATGTGCCTTGAGAATAGTATATGTAACATTAAAAAAAGTTGCTGGCTATAGGAAATGTTATTTTGTTTTCAAAATATGGCAGAGATGGGGTGGGGGGTAGGGTGGGATCCCTAACGTAAAATTCTTTATGAAAGCATTAGCTGCTTTTGTTACATTTTTAATAATATGCAACCACTTCTTCACCCAGGCGAGGAATACTAGAGTGAAATGCAGTCTAAAATATTTTGCACTGAATTGTAATTTCTTCATTAGTTTAGTCTGGAAACTGGTCTGTTTAATGTGTTTTTTAAATGCTGTATTAGAGGAAAATCTGCAGACCACTGGAATACATTTGTTAACTCATCTGCAGGGACAGAGTGATACTGGCAGTGACTGTTCTACATTGAGGCTTTGTTTGGTTTTATTTATTAAAGTGTACAGTATTTAAAAATCAAACATAGCTTTAGTTGAAACACTAAGCTGATTAGTCATGCCCATTCAGACATAACCTGAACTACTGAAAAGGTCGATTTCCAGAGGGTTTATTCTGTGTAAACTACATGTTGAGTCTTCAGTAGAATCTTCCACACTCTTCCCCCTCTGCTTCCTTTTTCCCTTTTTTTGACTTTGGTTGTTGGATGTGCAATATGTTTTGTACGCAGGCAGTAAATAAACTTGGATCTTCCATTCGCTGATTTTTAACTTTCTACTTTTTATGCCAATTGTTTTAAAGTGGTAAGAGCTATGTAGAGGCCTAGAATAGATGGCACCCTTAGGTTGCTTTTCAAAAGCATCTACTCTTTCTCGGAACTAGTGTTAAGACATCAGCCATTTAATCATTTCACAGCAATCCCTCCAAAGTCTTAACACTTAAAATTTAGGCTGTTAGATGGTTTAGGAAATGTATGTCTTTGCTGTTAGAGAAACATCTCTGTATTAAAGTCTAAAAAAGGCAATTTATGCAAGAAACGGGAGGCAGAGGATAGCATCTGACTTTTGCCAATTGTTCTTTATGTAAAATATGGCAAACAATTTCTAAATAGACCAGGGAAATGATTCTGAAGGTTTTCATACCAGTGACTGAAAATCAGTCACTGAAATTTTAAAGATTTCATTCAGAAGACTTATTTTATGAAGACATTTTGATATGGAAGTTTAGAATAATGTAACATTGGCATATTTGTTGTTACAGATCAAATGAAATAACTGTGACCTTACAGGGGCTGTAATTCTGTCTTTTGGCATCTGAAAAGTTTTATGTGTTAGTTACGCCCATAAAATGCTAAGTGAGTTTGTTTTATATAAGAATTGAAGGATAATTCTTCGTAAAGTTACAAATGTAAAATTTGCTCATTGGTATGTGTATAACCATAGCCTGCCATCCATATTCTAACTGAAGTTAACACGTGCTGGCGTTATGTCCTTTGTCTTCTTGAAGCCTTCAACAGGTCCTCAGAACAGCAGAACTTTTAAATAAGGTACCAGTAGTGGAATTTCTATGCTTTGTGTAAAGTAATACCAGGCTAATAACCATGTCCTCATTTTTAATGCACTGTCTTCAAGATGCCCAAAACAAGTTTAAATCATTGACTTTTAAATTACTATTTCTCGTCTGTGGGTTACAAATTAACTAGTAAGTGTTGGACAAGAAGAATTTTTTTTAATGCTTTTTAAATTCTATGTGTATGAGTGTTTTGCCTTGGTGTTATCAAAGTGCACCTCATGCATGCAGTGCCCTGTAGAGGCCAGAAGAGGCCTCTGGAACTGGAGTTAAGGGGCATTAGTAAGCCACCATGTGGGCGCTGGGAACTGAACTCAGGTCCTCTGGAAGAATAATAGCCAGTACTCTTAACTGCTGAGCCGTTTCTCCAGGTTGTGTACCTGTGTGCTCGGGATTGAAGTGTTTTGCCACTGACATACATCCCTAGCTCACAAAGAATGTTAGTCCCCAAGTTGGGAAATAGTGGTGTGAAGAAAGTGTAGATTTTTTTCACTTTCTTCCATGTCTGATTGATTCCCTGCAATCGTCATCGGGAACATTAGCTATCTCTATGGCTGAAGCACTTTGTAGGAGCAGTATTTAGTGATGATCCTTTAAGAAACAATAGAGATGTCATTACCTAGAAGTAACTAAACCCCAGTGACTTGCCCTTTCAAAACAGGTACCCAAGAATGGTCTGCAGACAACTTTCTTTGAAATGGTCCAGTCAGATTTTGACGGTCATGACAAGCCTACTCCTCAGAGATAAACATAGGGGTTTGGCTGCCATTCAGCCCTGCGGAGATGAGGTGATACAGTGGAAGCCTTGCTCTAGTGCACAAACATGCAAGCTCAGAGCATCCTGAAAGGTCTTGTGCAGCTCCAGGGGTCTCAGCCCGTAGATGTGGGAGGTCCAATACACTGGAGCTGAATCCTGAAGTAGGGCAGAGGTGGTGGAGAGGTGGAGAATGATCTGGTTTTCCTGGTAGCTAGGGTGGGCGGGAACACAAGGATTTTATTTGGTTAAACTTCCTGAAACGCAAAAAAAAAAAGTATCAGCGCAAAAATCAAGTGTTTTGAGCGTGGAATTCAGCAGCATGTCCATCCAGTGAATTCGTGGAAATTCACCTTACGTGCTGCCAGGAACAGGGGGAGGCAGCTTGTCCCATAAGTGCACACTAAACAGCAGAACAAAAGGTAAACAGAAACCCCTGAACTTTGAGAAGCCCCAGCTGGTTTTAACCTTCCGGATCTGAGTTCTTCACGGGTCAGATGCTTTTTGGCAGATTGCTATGTGGCTTGGCCATTGAGACCTGAGCAGAGTCTGCTGAAGGTGGCATGGATATTAGGAAATGATGATGTGAAGTTTGTGTCCTCCACAGACAGACTGTTGTGTGGCTCAAACCGATTAGGATTCTGATAGACTTAAGTCTGCGCTGAGTTTATGTTGAGGAATTGGTAATCTGCATGTAGAGCCTGAAGGTGTGGGCTGTCTGTGAACTACATGCAAATTTCATTGTACCTGGGAGTTTTCTGGGCTTCTGGCAGCTGAGGTTTGAAAAGGGTAGGTTGTTTTAACTCCCTCCTACCTTTCTCTGTAAGGACATGTGATAGAGTAAAGTTCACTCACACCTTATGTTTAATTAGGCTTTTTGTTTGAATGGGTTATGTTACTCATAACTTATTACTAATATACAATAAGACTTTAGGTTTTATTATAGAAACTGTTGAATTAATAGTTCCAATGGAACATAGTCAAACTGAGCAAATGGTGTTATCTTGAAAGTACATCCTGACGGGTGAAACAAGACACAGTACACAATTGGGAATCACTAAAGGGTCAAAAATGACCGTACGATCAGTTTTTAATGTGCTGTCCTATTTATGCATATTAAGTAAAAGCTGTCTGGAAATTGAGTACAGAGTCAGAAGCATCCAGAGATGCTGGGTACTAGAGCTACAATCTGCCTATAAGAAAATAACTTCCTGTGTTTTTCTGATTCTGGTGGTTAAATCCAGGTCCTCATGCATGCTAGGCAAGGCCTCTGCTCTAGACCTTTAAAAATTAATTTTTAAATTTAATTTCTATTTTATGTATATTGCCTGCATATATATGTGTGTGTGTGTGTATGTGTATATATGTTATGTAAGTGCACCCGTGTTGTACAGTGCCCTTGAAGGTAAAAGGGTGTCAGATTTTCCTGGAACTGGACTTGTGGACAGTTGTTAGCTGAGTTGTGGGTGCTGGGAATTGAACCTGGGTCCTCTTAAAATGCTGAGCCATCTCACCAGGCCCTCCCACTCCCCTATGCCCAGTCTGACCTTGAATTTCCTGTGAGTGCTGAGACTGTCTCACTAAATTGACCAGGCTGGCCTTGAACTTTGTGACCCTTCTGTTCCACTCTGAGCGTCTTGAGATTACAGGCACCTGTATGTCACCAGACCTGGTTGTGATGCGGCTTTATGGCATCATTTACTAGTTCTTCTTATGACAAAATGAAAAGGCTTTATAGGTAACTTGACAAGTCATCAGAGAGGGCTGGACTGACTAGCTGGTCTCTTGCTCTTTCCAGTGTTAGTGTTAAATGTAAGAAGTCTAGTCTGCGTGCACACTCTAGTAACATTTAGCCATATGCCCCTATAGCCTTGTATGTGGAATTAAAATGGTACATGGTAATGTCCATCCCTGACAGTTCAGCAAAGCTGAATATAGTCTATAGAACAAGGGCAAAGAACCCTTTTTCCTAACTCAGGTCTGCAGCTCAGTAGCAAGTGTACCACTTGGTTTCAGCCCCACCCAGTGACCACTATTCCACCTGATAAGAGTTCTTAATCCCTGTATTTTTGTGGTTATGTTTGTTTTCTTGGTGAAGCATTTTCTGCTCTTTTGTACCTTAATGAGTTTTTAAATTACTGTGTACTAATCTTCCTGGTTAAGAACTAATGCATAAGCTTACCTTCCTATTCATTTTCCAAATAACTATCTAAAAAAATGTTTTCTTACATTATTTTGTGGGTGCGGCGTGCGTGTGAGTCAGGAAAAGTTTGGGGGGGTTTGTCAGTTCTCTCTCCCATGTAGGCTCCGGGAGTCAAATCGAGGTCATCTGGCTTTGGCACTGTGCCTTTACCTGCCAAGCCATCGCACCAGCCCTCTCCAAGCAGGTGGGCCCTGCCTTAGAGCATTAAACATTTTTTTAAAACTTTTATTACTTGTATTATGTGTGAGATTGTATTCCCTGTATGTAAGTGCATGCAATGTCCACAGTCAGAAAAGAGCATTGGATCCCCTAGAACTGGAATTACAGATGGTTGGCTGCCATGTGAGTAGGTTCTAGGTCTTCTGCAAAGGCAGACAGCGCTCTTAACCACAGGGCCATCTCTCCAGCCCTAAATTTTTTTTTTTTTTAAACTTCTCATGTGATTCAATTTTCTGTCCTGCTTTTTGAACTTGGGCCAAGCAGTAACTTTCTTCTAAGAGCTGTGATGATGGGGAGTGTAGTAAGATGTGACTGCAGGTTCTGAATTGCAACTTTTACTAAACGTTATTACCAGAAATACCAGACTCCCTGGAGAAACCCTGTGTTGAACCTGAAGTTACTAACAGTTGAAATACTCTCTTGAACTGTTTTTTTTTTTAACCGTTTCTTATGCTGTCTTTAAGGTATGACACATTTTCATGACCAGTAACTTCAGAGTGGCACAGTTCACATGCTTAGGGTTTGCCTTTTTAGACACTTGTTTGTATGGGGGCATGCTTGTGCCATGACACACGATGGGCAAAACTTGCCAGAGCTGGTTCTCACCTTTAACCTCTGAGTCATCCCACAGGCCCCTTGTTAGACAGGCACTACATGATTTTTCCCCATCTTCTCAGTGGTTCGGAATATGCAGGTGAAGGGCCTCAGGTGGACCTCTCACCACAGATTGAAATGATGTGGGCCTTGTGGAATAGTGATTTACAAGACTCGATAGCTTTTTAATATCTGCTTCCCTAAGTACTCCCATTATTTGGGGCATGCTGGAAGGAAGGAGATTTGCTGGAAATGTAGGAAAATACAGTAAACTCCCAGGACTACTCAGCTACTTGGAAATGCCAAAGAAGCAGTCTTTATACAATAGGATGGGGCTTCTCCCCTAGTGATGAAAACTCCAAGGTAGTTTTGGACAGGAATTTTCCCAAAGAAAGAAATTACAAATGAACAGGGTACTTGGAAAAGACATCCAGGTCTCACTGGTGTTTGACTAGTTAACCTTAGAAATTCCTGCTGTCCATAAAATGTGGGTTCTTCCACATTTAATTAGTTGGCCATTTACCCTTCTGCTCAAAAGCTACCTTGAGGGCTGGGGCATGGCTCCCTGGCCAGCCACCCAACCTAATTTGTGAGCCTCAGGTCCCAGTGGAACCCAGTCTCAAAAACCAAGCAGGATGACACCTGGGGAACAGCACTGGATGGCCTCTGGCATCCCTACCCACTCACCCACCCATCCATCCATAACCTACTCTGTGCCACCTTTAAGGAACACTAGAGACTGAGCATACCATCAGTCCCTTATTTCCCCCTGAGGCACCTCTACTAATTGGCTCTCCTAGGCCTTTTTCTACTTCTGGAGAGTGTGTGCTGGTTGGGAGTTGGCACAAGCCAGGTTAAGTATGTGCCCAGCTGGGTGTGTAACAAGTACCAGACCCCTACGCACACCACCAAGAGATGCCTACGATACCAGAGTTGTAAGAGGGCAGCCTGGAGGTTAGGGTCATGGGACTCCGTTGGAGAAGCACCTTTCCTCACTTGGCTGTGTCTGTGGAAAGTTCATTCATTCTACTGGTTTCCTCGAGGAACTGGACACAGAACACTTAGCACAGTACTAGCAGACTTTAAGTACTCACTGAAATACCTTGTGAGAAAAGGCTAAGGGTGTTTTTTTGACAGGTTCCTCATGTGCTATTTAGCTGTTGAGGTATGCTAAGAGCTTTCAATGAAATATTCTATTTGAAAAAGGGAGGCCTAGAGGAAAACCTAACTACTGTGAAGGCTTTATCTTGAGCCTGGTCTTAAAACAGGTCTTTCATTTACCACTCAAAGATGCTCATGTTTCCTGCTTTAAGCCTTCCCTTTGACAGTGAGTGGCTGCCAGTGGGCACGATCTTTCAAAACTGCTTTCAAATTTTAACTGGAACTATTTAGAACCAGCAGCTGAGTCGAGCAAACTAGAGTGGATCCTCCTCCGGGTTTCTTACCATGAATTTACCCGTGCTATAATGCAACATCCATGTTCCAATCACCCACACAGGCTCTGCATTCCTTCACCACTCAGACAAGCATCCTGCTCAGGGCCAGTGTTTGTGCTTTTTGTTTGTGCCTTCTCCACTTAATCCTCTCAACAAAGGTGGTAGGCGTGTCCCTCAAAACAAAGGTTGTATAATAAGCCAAAGGCAGGCCACTGTGCTACCAGCTTTACTGTTAATGAAGCAATAAATACACCTGACTAGGTGTCTAAACAGTTCTAAAGCCAGAAGATGCAGTGGTTAATTCAGAGTGTGACGGATGCCCCTGTCTCCTAGGAACAAGTTAGCTGCGTGTTCGGTAATAGAATAGTTGTGCTCATTTCACTTTGCTGGGAGAAGGAAGTTACTTTAGACAAACCTTGAGGCCAGTCTTCATAGTAATGAAACGTGTGTAACAGACACACTCAGACTCTAAGCAAGGGGACAGAATAGAAAATAAACACAGCCAGTGTAATCGGAACTGCCTTTAAATGCATCCACCGCACAACCCTGTTCACCGCTGCTTAAAAAGCCCTCAAGCTCTGTGATTAGGAACTTCACCTAAGCTCACCTGGAGTGTGACTGATCGTAACACTCCTGGGACAGATGCTGGGACCAACAGCTAGGTGAATGACCTGTCTTAAGTGATTCGTATCTTCAAGGGGCTAGCTAAATACCTTTGGTTTTTAATTGAAAAACAGGACCTATATTCTGAAATGGCTTTAATTTTATAATTTTAATGCAGTCCGAGTCGCCAATGACATTCCTTTAGAAATTTCTTAGATCAAAGGTGTGGCTAGATAGCATGAATTACAGCATCCCAAGTTGCTGAGCCAGTTGTACCTTGAACAGTACCTCTCCTTGGTAAGAACTCTTTAGTAATTGATGCTAAGTCCACTTATCTGTCCCATTTAGAGTGTGTGGTGAGCTTCAAAGCAAGGACTTTGCCTTTAAGAGCAAGATAGGTACCAAATTCTTTGCTAAGTAGTGAACAGTGTCTATATTCAAATGTGTATCTGTAATTATAATTCCAAATTCTGGAGTCTAGTTTTGGAAAACGCTGATTTAGCTTATGCCAAACCATTTCTGCAAATTGTACCTCTAAGGCATTTTATTACAAAGATTGATACTCATATACAGTCTAATGTGAACTTAAGAATTCATCATACATTTACTTCATTTTTTAGCTTGGCCTTCTAGTAAATCTTTAGCTTCGTTGATTTTGGCTGCTATATACGGAGATCCTCCTATAAAGAAACAGGGAGACATGGGTCAGAGCAGAGCTGGCATTTGTGAAGTCACTCGTACATTTACCTAAGTATTTCCACACAAAAACTACACTTCCAGAAACCTTAAAATCTGATGAAAACAGAATTTAGCTCCCTCTAACACGTGCTTTTGAAGCTGTGAGCCACTTTGGTACAGTAAGCCGTGCGTCAACGCAACTTATTTTAAACATTTCCAGAAGCTTCTGACCTTTGCATTGTAAAGACCTCTCGGCTTTTAGAGGGTTCCCCTCCAGTTCTTTCGGCTGCTAGCTGAGCCCTCCTAATGTCATCTAGACTGGCTGTTGACTAATCTGGTGCAGCAGCAGGGAAGCTGGTAGAAACGTGCTACTTGTGGGCTCTACCTGGACCCCCTGAATCAGAAGACCAAGCAAGACAAGCTGAGTGTCATGAGCTGTGAGGTCAAGGACCAAAGAGTTGTCTTCAAATGTCAGCACTCGTTCTGAGAGCCAGAGGGCTTTGTACGCTAGAGCAGACAAGACTTCTCAAGGGGCTTTCACCAGTCAGGGTTCCTACAGCGTCTATCAGAAGCTAAGTAGGTCTCATAAGTTCCTAACTAGTAATTAAGTCCTAAGGCCACAATAAACGGGGGTGGGGGTAGTCCTTAACTAGAGCATCATCTGCTGTGTTTATGGCTCTAAGCAAAGCATAACAAAGCTCAGAACAGCCAAGTGTGTGCACCTGCAGCACCACTGCTCTGGGCTTAGGCAGGGGATCAGGGAGGCAGGGGATCAGGGGATCATTAGGTCCAGGCCACCCTTGGCCACATAGCAGCAAAACAGGTTCACTAAAATCTCTAGTAGTGTTCACAAGGTTCATCCCTAGAAGACACTTTATCACAAACAGTATTCATGCTGATCACCAAGCCACAGCAATCCTTTATGTTGCTTTGGTGAGATGGTCTCAGAAGCCCAGGCTAGCCCTGATCAGATCCTGGCTCTCCAAGTACTGGGGTTAAAGATGTCATCTCTGATAGATTTCATTTACTTAAGAAAACGTGATCCAAGCCTGAGAGACTGGTCACATGTATTTCGGTGTAACTGGAGAGAGTTAATAATTCACTCATTACAATTAGGCCAAAGTGTGTTTAACGAGAGCTCGTTGGTTACCTTTGTCTGGGTGATTCAGGAGCATGATTCGCCGGTGGGCATCTCTGATCTTGCCTTTGTTGGCAGTAGGGCTGATGTGAAAAGCAGAAGTGCATGTTCAGCTGCTGCTGGACACTAAGCAGCAAGAGAAGCTGCTTGTGAGCCCAGATCCATAGCGCACTCTTAAATCAGAACCACAGTGACTACCAAAAACATTGGGCAGTGAGGTCTGCCTGGGCAAGATCCCCAACCAACTTGTCCTCAGGTGCTGGAAACTCCAACAGCAGTGACCTAGCCTTACACCTGGCAAGTAGAAACTTACCTCACACCTAGTATTAATGCTGCCTCCCGTTTTGTCATTTTTGGTTCAAATCCACCTCGGTAGTAGCCACCACTGAAGGCCTGGAAGAGGAACTGAATTTGTTAGGAACGATTAATAAAATAAATGGGAAAGTTACTTGTCAGAAAAACACTGACCAGTATTTTAAGTGTAGTTGTAACGGTTTTTAGTTGTCTTAAGTGGCAACAATTATTTTAACATAACACCCCTTTCTACCAGCCAGTAACGACCATGGGAATGGAAGACCGTCCTCATGCAGGCACATTCCAGACAGAAGCCGGGTCCTAATGGCACTGCAGTTTAGAGCAAAGGTCGGATCTGGCCGTCAGGGCGGCCTCGGAAAGCTCTGCTTCGGGTCCTAAGCCTCATTGGAAGTCACACACAGCCAGGTCTGGCCGGATGGCGGCCAAGCTGTCCTTGACCTGGGCAAACAGGTCTGCCCGGGCTCCTGAGCAGCACTCCAAGTGCAGCACGAGGCTGGGGTTCCAGGTCATGGCTGTCTCAGCCCCTGCCTCACATGGGCAGAGCTACCGGGCATCTCGTCGGCTGGAGTCAGGCCCCGCCCGCGAGAGCGGAGATGCATCAGACGGAGGGCAGGGCGCAGGGTGCGGGGCTGGCGGGTGTGGGCCGCCCGGCAAGCCCAGGCCCGTGGACGTCACCGGCCATCGAGCGAGTTCTCCAGCCCCCCGCCAGGTCCCGACCTCGCGGCCTTGCCGCGTTACCCGCATCACCCCACACTGACCGGCCGGGGTAGACTCTGGAAGGCGTGCTTCACCTGGGGCTCCACGTGCTTCGCGGCTTGTAGCACGTAACGGCCTAGAACCCAACACAGCACCGTGAGACCCGCGTCCCGGGCGCGGCCGCGCTCCCCCGCCTGCACCCACCTGCAAATCCCGCCGCCGCGATCGTCAGGCCCACGGCGACCAGGGTGCTGGCCTGGCAGGAGCAAAGTACACGTCAGCGCCCGACCCGCGACCCCGGCGGCCTCTGCCTCGGGGTCCCGCAGTGGGCGCCCGGGCAGAGCAGCACGGGGGGGGACGCAGCACCTGGGGAGGGAGCAGCACTCGTCCCCGCGTCCCGGCCTGCCCCGAAGCACTCACCATGGCTCCGCCGCCCAGCCCCGGCGCTCATCCCAGCCGAGCCCGCACCGGCCCGGTGCCCGGGCGCCGGAACGCGGCAGCGGCGGCCGGAAACTGTCGCAAAAGGCGTCGCAAACATGCTGGCGCGACTGCAATTGGCTGGAAAGTGGGAGCTAGGTCCACTGCGCTGTCCAGTGCTAGGTCGTCCAGCCCGTGCTTCTAGGTCCCCCAGGCCCTGTACTAGGTCCCCCAGTCCCTGTGTCTGGGTCTCCCAGGCCCTGTGCTAGGTCCCCCGGTCCCTGTGTCTGGGTCTCCCAGGCTCTGTGCTAGGTCCCCCGGTCCCTGTGTCTGGGTCTCCCAGGCCCTGTACTAGGTCCCCCGGTCCCTGTGTCTGGGTCTCCCAGGCCCTGTGCTAGGTCCCCCGGTCCCTGTGTCTGGGTCTCCCAGGCTCTGTGCTAGGTCCCCCGGTCCCTGTGTCTGGGTCTCCCAGGCCCTGTGCTAGGTCCCCCGGTCCCTGTGTCTGGGTCTCCCAGGCCCTGTGCTAGGTCCCCCAGTTTCTGTTTCTAGGTCCCCCTGCCTGGGAGTCGCATCTGCTCCTTTGAAGTTACTGGTACAGCGGGACCTGGTTCGGTGTCCGCGCGCATCTTCCGCTTGGCCAGGCGGCAGCTCTCACTAGGCTTCGCGTGGGTCCATAATCAGAGCAACAGGGACTGAGAGCCCTTCCTGCGCCACCTCCACACACCCGCCTCTGGTGGCCGCTCCAATGGAGCTCAGTTCCGTGTTCTCTGTTTGAGTCTCACTTACGGCGCGCACAAGCCAAGCACAATCTCAGGGTGCCATGGGAAAGCTTATTCTGGAGCCAAATATGAGTGACCATGCTCTGGGAACACGGATTCAGCTTACCCCAAATTCTGTGTTCCAACATGAAAGGAATTTCATGAAGGTTTTTTACCAACAGGAAAAATCCTAACTCAAGACACTTTTCAAATGCATTAGTGGAAACGTTAAGTAGGCGGTTACGTGATAGTAAGCCTGATGGAAACCTGAAAACTCAGGGATCTATCTCTCTCTCTCTGTCCCTGTCTTCCTCCCCTCTTCCCTCCTTCCTCTCACCAAAGTGCAGCAGGCAGGTTTGGGGTTCAAACACAGAACTAGCTAGAACCAAACTTCATTTCTGTCTGTCTCAGGGATATTTTTATACTTTGCCCCCCTCAAGAACTAGACAACTTGTTTCTTATAACTTTTGGCTGTTAGTCAACCAATATGTAGTTTGTGTGTGCTATAACTCACTACCAAGGTATAAAATGTACAACCTTCCACTCGGGGTCCTTGAGACCTCAGTCTTCTGGACCAGGCTGCAGCCTGATTGAAACCTGCTTCCTGAATCTTCCTGCCTCATCTGTCCTGCAATAGCAAGAGAGAAATCTCAGCTGCAGGCCTCAGGCACTATTGACAGCACTCAGCCTTTTGGTTGGTGGAAGCTGGTTAATGTATTCCAGAAAGATTTTCATCTGTTAGTTACAGGATACTAAATCAGAAACAGGTGGGGAAGGAAGAATTGGCTCTTCAGAGGGCTAAAGATGGCCCATGATGACTCGTGTCAGGCTCTAGCCCTGCAAAGATCCAAACTCTCCACAACCACTGAAGCTCCAATCATTTGATCAGTTCTGGTGGTAAGTTCACAGAAGGTTCAATACAGGTTTTCTGGGAACTTACTACTCACATCATACTACTTTCTAATCATAAGAATAGCTCTTCCTGTTTTGTCTGGAGCATGCGGCTGGTTGACCAGAGTGACCATGCTCAAAAGATGTGTTTCTGCACAAAAGCTCTCGGCTGTGAGACAACACAAGCCATGCGTGATTTCAGGGGAAACTGGAGAACTAGGGCATCCTGACTGCCCCATCTCAAAGGGTACTTCTAAGCAGCCTCTCCATTGATTCCACCCTGGCCTGTCTTTGCCTGTTATCTCCTGGATCATTTTCCCTTTCACTAGCCAGGGTTCCTTGCATACACAGCTTTGTGCATTCAATAAACAGACTCATCTCTGCGGGGCTGTCAGCATCTGAAACTGACTATACAGCAATCTGCATAATGTATCTTGTGCTGCGTAGGACCAGACAGGTGAACACAGTAACTTGATGGCTAAACATTGATCCGGAGGGTAAAATACTGGGTCTGAGGGCTGGAGAGATTGCTCTGTGGTTATAGCACTGGCTGCTCTTGCAGAGCACCCTGGTTCGGTTCCCAGGATCTATGTGGCAGCTAATAACTGTCTGTAACTCTAGTTCCTGGGGGATCTGACACCCTCTTCTGACTTCCATAGGCATTGCATGACACAGGTGCACTTACACACATGCAGGCAATACACTCACACACATCAAAATAAATGTTGAAGATGTAATGGGTCTGAAACTTGTTGGTGTTTTTTAATAACAGTGACATATGAGGCAAAGCAGTGTGGGGTGTGTGCGTGGAGCCCTGCTTGCAGTCACACTTCTGGGGAACTAGATGGTTGAGGCAGATCTTCCAAGAGTAATTTGATGACCCAAGCTGGGCTTCATTTCTAGTTAATCTAGTCAGCATAAAAATTGTATTACTACATTGTTGTTCTTTGAAAAGTCGTCTTTTAAAAATATTTTTTGTTCTTCGACAATGTCATACAATAAATTGTGCTGGACAGCTTCAGTTGTCAGCTTGACACACCTGGGTAGAAGGAACCTCAACCCAGTTTCGTCAATTGGATTGGCCTGTGGCCACATCTGTAGGGCATTTTCTTGATTGTTGAGTGGTCCAGAGGGGACACAGCTGCCTCTTAAGCTAGAAGCCAGACTTGGTGATGTGTAGGAGTCTCCTAAATGGTAGTGGTTTGTAAGGTATGAAGGGGTACTGGAGAGCAGCTGAGGCTTGGTGCTGTAAGAGGCCAGGGCATTGATGAAGGTGCAGACTTGGTTGCAGTCAAGACCTCCAGGATTGCAGGGGTCATGGAGAGAATCTGAGACTTTGCACCCTGAGAGGCCAGGAGAGCCCACTGGTGAAGGTGCAGCCTGGGTTTCAGTGGAGACCCCAGCTTTTTGGAGATGCCAGGACCATGGGACAGCAGCAGGTGTGGAGCCGGCCTGAACCTGCGAGACGAGCTGTGTGTGCTGTGGACGGCAGAGCCAGAGAAGTGGAGCTACCTGAGCCCTTTGGAGTCTAGAAGGTGGTGAGTGAATCCCAGAAGTCCAGCTCTGCACTACTTTGCTGGACTTTGGTTTTGCTTAGGTGTGCCTAATTTTTCCCTTTGAAATAAGACAGTACTTGTCTTCAGTTTTACAGGAGCCCACAGTTAAGAGACTTTTTTAAAAAAGAGACTGTGTTTTAAAGTGTTTGAGTTTTTAAGAACTTTGGGACTTAAATGTTGTATTGTTTTATAGTGTGATAATATTAACATCATATCTTGAGAACAAGTGATGTGTTTGTGTGTCAAGTTGACAAGAGTCAGTTGTGCTGTCAGCTTGACACACCTGGGTAGAAGGAACCTCAACCATATTTCCTCCATTGGATTGGCCTGTGGCCATGTCTGTAGAGCACTTTGGTGATTGTTGAGTGCTGTGGGATGGCCCAGTTCACTGTGGGCAGCATCACGCCTGGGTAGCTGGTCTGGCGTTGTATAAGAAAGCAGGCTGAACACAGGAGAGAGGAGCAAGCCAGTGTCTTGGACTCCTCAAATACAGCTCTCATTTTCATTTTGAAAATCCTTATGATTAGTGTCCTTGAAGAAAGGCTGCTAAAATCTTCAAAGAGTGCTCTTTGGCAACTTTGAGGTATTGCATGGGTCTCTGTTGTTTTCTGTCTGTTTTGTTTATTGGAGACAGGGTTTTCTCTATAACCCACAGTGGCCCGAAGACTACCATGTAGCTCAGCCTGGCCTTGAATTCAAGGCAGTCTTGTGGCCTCTGCTTGCCGAGTGCTGGGGATACAGATGTCAGCCGCCATACCTAGCCTTTTAATTTCAGCAGCAGACACTTCCAGACATGCCCTCCACGCTCCCTTTCAAAAGGCGCAGAGCCTGAGTGAATGTCCTGAAAAGTCACCCTCTCTTGGAAAATGCCCTTTGCTCATCCCACTCTGCTCTTCAGTTCAAAGTCCACCTTCTCTGACACCTTGGCCTAGTGGAGTCTGAACAGGCGTCTGCATATAGGCCTTTTACTTGAAGGGATAGATAGCAGATCTTTTTAGATTTTAGACTGCATATAGCCTCTACATTGTGAGTTTGTATTAAAGTTTTAAAGCCGTCATTAACTTACAGACCATTCACAGATAGATCACGGCCAGCAAGATGACTTACTGGGTAAAGGCAATTACTGCCAAGCTCAGTAACCTGAGCTCCAGGGCCCACATGGTAGAAGGAGAGGACAGACTCCTGCAGACGTTTACATGTGGACTGTGGTGAGAACATATGACTACACACACACACACACACTTCACACATACACATTCATACACATACATACACACACATTCACACACACACCTACACACATACACACACACACACTGTTGAATAGGCCACAGGATGAATTTGACTCATAGGCAATATTGCCAACCACAATCCCTCCTCTGAACTGCTCTATAATTTTGTTTATGCTGCACAGAAATGATTGACACATACGTATTTTCTGCATTCAACTATAGATCCTTCATGGAGGAAATTGCGCCTCATCTACTTCTCTGCCCTACAACATCTAGATCAGTGTCTAAACAGAGGGCTCAAAGATGCTTAAGATGACTAAGTGATGGGTGCATCCTCCAGTTTGTGATGTTTCTCCACCTATCCCCAAGCTCTCCTCCACACTGTGCCCGGCTAAGCGAGGCCACATATACCAGAATGCGATGGTCAGAGACCAACATCTTGTTTTCACTATGCCAGGCACCACTTGAGGCTCTGTGGGAACACTGGTGGACTTGGGGAACCTGGCGGGCTCAGCTGTTCTAACGGGCTAGCTGTACTTTGCCGGTCTCTAGTCAGCGACTTCGCAGTATTTGTGAAGGTATTTGTGAAGGTTTGTGAAGGTTCTGGGAATGGTGAAATTTATAGAAGCTGATACTGTCTGCTTAATGTAGGAGTGGATGCTGTTTGTGGTACCTACAGCCACACAAGGAGTTTATAAAGCAAGCCACTGCATTTAGTTATTTTGGAGGCAATCTAGATACGCAGCATCACACTGGTGCTTACCCAGATTTTCTAAGACTAACTGGTCTACCACATATGTTGATTAGAAGGTAAATTAAGCAACATTATGTAGAATAGACACATGGTGCATAATAGTTGGTAATGGTTAAAAAGCAGCTGCCAGGTGAAGGCGTAAAGGTTGGTTTATAGTCTGTTTGAATCCTAGGCCCAATGATTTCTGCAGTGTAACCCAAATTGTCTTCATCATGTTGAGTTCATTGTGAGTGTTGGAATGAAAAAAGTAAAACAAGAATAAAAAGAAAGTGCAAACTGTACCATCATCTGGAAGAAATGAAACTACTTCATGGTGGTCTCCAGGGAATGGCTGTCCTGAATCAGAACTGTCTCAAGGTCCTTTTTCCTCTTAGCCTCACGTATGTTCCAGCAAGATTTCAAGCCCTCTCCCTCTGCTCTTGTCAGGTTTTGTTTCTCTTGCCAGCAGTCCTCAGGCCCGCCACTCCCCTTCCAGTCTCTGGGTCCTTTAAGGCTCCCCCAGGCTGGTGCTCCTACCTCTCTCCCTGCAGTGTGCCCTGTGACATACCAAAGTCTAGAAGAATCTTGGGAGTCCAACCTGTGGGAGACAGCCTGGGCTATCACCTCAACTATGGAAATGGGATGGTCACCCTGATCTTGGCTGACATTGGGGTTTGGTGAACACCTTCACAGGGCTCCAGGTTCTTATGTACCAGAAGAAGGAAATGGACAGAGAGGCCTGGGAGCAGCAGCAACTGGGAAAAGATGAACTTCCAAAGGAGGAAGCAGGCCAGAGCAGAGAGAAAGCACAGAAGTCCATGTGTGGGGGGAGGGGGCAGCTCATTTGCGCAGGGCTGGCTTTCTTGTGCATGCTCTGTTACGCATAGTTCTTTTTTGTGTACTTGCATTTTATGTGTGGGGGTGCATGCGGCAGCCAGAGGACAACTTTGAATATTGTCTCTCAGGCGCTGTCCACCGGTTTTAGAGACAAGGTCTGTCCTTGGCACAGAGCTTGCCAAGTATGCAAGGCTGGTTGGTTGGCCATCCCCCCACCCGTCCGCAGTTGCTGGGATTACAGGTGTATATCACCAAGCGCAGCCTCTATTGTAGCCTGTGTTCTGGGGATCCACCCCGTCCTCTGTCTTACACTACAGCACTTTGTTGATTGAGCCATCTCCCAGACCAATGTGTGTTTCAGCGTTGTACCGAGCCACAGGCCACCTTCAGACACACTGGAGTGCCTCTGTGCCTGCGCCAGTGGCCAGATTTAACTGGCCAACGCGGTGCGTGTGGGTGTGGGGGGTGTTTCGACTGTTTGTCCTTGGGACCGTATTTCTTGTACGTGGATTTTGCAGGCTTTGCTCTTGGTATTTCTCACCTTCTCTACCCTATTCTCCAGTCCCACCCTCTGAGAGTACGTGGTACCTGGGCTATGAGTGGCCACACTGCTTTATGGAAGACACCACTGTAGACTGTGGAGAAAATCTCTTCACTTTGAGGGAATAAACTGTAACACTGAGAAAGCGTCATGGGGTCAGGCCATGGGGTGATCTCTGGGACCCCAGAGTCAGTAAGAAAATGGGAATTTCAGCTCTACATCCTTAAGTAACTCAACTCTGACAACAGTTTGAATGAAGTTGGTAGAGACCCCATGTCTCAGTGAAATCACACCTAGACTTTTAGCCTTACCATACTCCATGCAGATGCGGAAAACCCGACCACACCTGCTCAGACCTCCCAGCACAGAAACTGAGATAATTGCTTTAAGCTAATACATTGAGGATAGTTGCACAGCAATAGAGAATTAATCCGTGCACATTGATTTCTGTAGTAAGGTCCAAAACCATCTGGGAAAAGTGATTTTATCTCCCCAGACCCCAACTACGTCACAAAAATTACAGCTGAGGAATGTGTCGAGTGTGATCCTCTATGATTAGAAGGAAATCCAGCTTGTATGATGGGCCAAAGACCAAATAGATATATTTACGTAGCCATGAAGCACCGCAAACAGGCACGTGGACTGCTCCACAAAGGCGACTGCCAGGTGGAGAGCAGGTGATCGGGCCATGAGGTGATGGGATTGCTCAAGATTAAGGAACTAAAGGATTGGCTTGAGACCTTAACAGAAATGCAGTTTGTAATATGCTAGCCACAGCAGCTTGAGAGACACATGAGCACAGCCTCCTACCTCAGGCAGCATTCATGCCTAATGAAAGATTTCTGCAGACTTCTTTTGAGACAGGGTCTCATGTATCCCAGGCTGGCCTACAACTTGTGTGGTTGAGGATGACCTTGAACTTCTGATCCTCCTGCCTTTCTCTACCTCGCAAGTTTGGAGATTGCAGGTGTGTACTATCATGTCTCACTTAGGAGGTGCAGGGGCTCGAACCCAGGGTTTCATAGTGCTAGGCAATCACTCTAGGGACTGAGTTACAGCCTCAGGACCCATAGGTCTTCTTTCTACCAGTGAGGAGTTTCTTTTCCATTTCTCAGTCCCCTCATGCAGGGTCCAGGCTTATCTCATGCAGCTGCATTCATCAGCATATCTGGCCTTTGGTTCCAGATTTTTCTGTTCCTTGCTGGGTTGTTTATCAGGCATACGAAACTCAGGACTGAATGCTAATGTACTTTTAAGCTAATTTGCCTCCATTGCATCTGGCATGAGCATCGGCAGGAAGAAAGGGTGAAAGACGGAAGAAAACGCTCCTGTCTTCCTAGTAAAGGTGAGACTGGTTGGCCAAGGGTGGGAAGAGGACAGGGGGCCCTGGCTGGTGTCCTGTGTAAACGTGACACAGAAAGAGTCTGGAAGATGTGTTAGCGTTCCCAAGTGTTTCTGATGCCGGGCTTGTAAGTTTTAAAAATATTTTATTACTTTTATCCCATGTGTATCCTATGTGCATGTGTGTAGGTGCACCTGTGTTGTGCCGTGCCTGAGGAGGCTGGAGTTACGACGGTTGTTAGCCACCATGTGGGTGCTGGGAACCGAACCCGGTCCTCTGGAAGAGCCGCCGATGCTCTAACTGCTGAGCCTCCCCTACAGTCCCTAGATGCTGTGATAAGATGCTCAGCTCCGGGAGGAGCCCCTGAAGGGGAGGGTTAGAGATGAGGAGAGTCTGTCTAGAGCTGGGCCCCAAAGAAGAGGGAGAGAGGGAGAGCGGCCTCTAAGGTCCCTGACTCTGACCCTTAGTGGGTCCATCTGCTGCCCAAGAGCTCACCCGGGAGGTAAGGGCACCTGCTCAGAAGTGGCTGGCGGGGCCAGCGGACGCAGAGCTCAGAGGTCCCGTTTGGGCCTCCTTTGGCTGTGCTACACCAGCCAGGAGCAGCTTGGGGTCAAGGTCTTGCTCATCGGAGACCTTGTTCTCCTCTCTGACCCCCTGGGAACTCTGGACCTGAGGCCTCTCCCTGTTAGGACCAAAAAGCAGGGTAAAAAGACCGGGTGAGGCAGGCAGGCACACAGACTGGAGTCACCCTCTGCGGATCTGCGCGGAAGCCCGCGAAGGTGACGGGCATATGCGGCTTCCCATCCATCCAGCTTTAGCTCCCCAGGGTGGACATGTGTGCACGTATGCACGCGTGTGTACAGGCCAGAGAGCAGCCTCAGGTGTTCTTTATCAGGCCCTGTCCACCGTGACTTTTGGATAGGGCCTCTCACGTGGCCTGGACTCACCTGGGAGGCCAGGCTGACTGGCCAGGCCGCCCCGGATCCAGTTGTCTCCACCTCCCCAGAGCTGGGATCATGGTCATGTAGCGCACTATGGGTTGCTTTTCTGTGGCTGTGATAAAACGCCTGACCAAGGCAACTTACAGAGGGAGTAGCTTATTGGTCTGACGAGCCCATCACGGAGCGGACGGCAGGGCAGGAGCAGCTGGAGCAGAAAGGGGATTGCTCTCATCTTCAGGCCTGTGCAGGAAGCAGAGAGAGCAAGCAGGAAGTGGGTGGGGCTAGGAGCTCTCAAACCCACCCCAGACTGCCTCCTCCATCAAGGCCTCAACCTCCACAAACAGTGCCTGGGACCAACTGGGGCCAAGCGTTCGAATCCTCAGAGCTCGTGGGGGACATTTTTCACTCAGACCACCACACCTGGTGCCCAGGGTTGTTCCTCCGTTAGCATGAGTTAGGAGGGTCAAACTCAGGTGCTTACGCTGCAAGTTTGCAAGCACTTTACCAACTGAGCTGTATCTCCAACCCTCAAATGTATATATTTATTCATTGTTAAATTTAAAATATATCATTTTTATTTTATGTGTACACATGTATTGCCTGCATATGTGTAAGTGCCCCCATGTTGTGCAATGCCTGAGGAGGTCAGAAGAGGCTGCTGAATTCCCTTGGAACTGGTGTTATCAATGGGTGTCCGCTGCCACATGGGTGCTGGGAAGGGAACCAGGATCCTCTGCCTGAGCAGCCAGTGCTCTTAACTGCTGAGCCATCTCTCCAGTGCCTCATCTAAAAAAATCTTAATTACATTTGTCTGTGTGTGTCTATGTGTCTTGGGGGAAAGGGCTTGCCACAACATGCATCTGGAAGCCAGGCGGCAACTTGGGGGAGCCAGCTCTGTCCTTCCACCATGTGGGGCCTGCGAAGCTTCTCAGGCGTGGAAGCAAGAACCTTTACCCACTGAGCCATCTCACTGGCCCCTAAATTATTATTTTTTTTGTGGAATATGTATGTAGCATAAGATTTGTCATCTGAACTATTGTGTATAGTTCAGTAATATTAAATGCATTTATAGTTAATAGTCTACATCTTTTGTCATAACTCCTTTTGTGTTTTAAAATGGAAATTCTACACCCATTTAACAATTTCCCATTCCTCTCATCTGTTGCTCTAGGCTCTGGCAACCACTGTTCTGTGTTGGCTCCAAATTGCTTTATTGCATGGTAATTCCATTCTTAGTGTGTCTCTGTGTGTGTATCTGTGTGTCTGTGTCTTTGTGTATATCTGTGTCTGTGTGTGTGCTGAATGCTTGGTACTCCGAGCAGTGATGTGCAAGGGGAACATTTTGGGGAGGTGACTGGATCATGAAGGCTCTGACCTCATGGATTACTCCAGTGATGGGTTCATGGTCTGGTGGGTCTCGGGGCGGAAATGGAGACTTAGCTGAGCCTGAGGTGAGTGTTCGACTCCTTCCCTTCTCTCTGCTTCTTGGTGGTCTTTCAGCTTTAAGACTGTGTTCCTGGCCCTGCTGGGCCACCTCCCCATATATCTAGGAGCCACGGAACCGGGAGCACGTGGAGGGCTCTGAAGCTGTGAGCCGAACAGCTCCTGCCTCCTCCAATTGCTTCTGTCGGTTATTTTTCCATAGCAATGAGAAGCTAACCACAGCTACTGGGCTAGTCCACAGTCCTCCAAAACCAGGTGATACACGAGGGGCCTGCTTGCCACAGCTTTGCCCTTGTTGTCTTCTGTTTTCGTTTAATAGCTCATGCTGAGTGCCAGGTGGCACCTCATTCTGGTTTTAACTTGAATTTCTCCTTATGAGTTACCCTGGGCATCTTCTCATGTGCCTGTCAAACATTTGTGTGTCTCTTTGGAAGAATGTCTGTTCGAGCTGGATTGTGTACTTTTGTTGTCGAGATTCAGGAGTTCTCTGTATCCTGTGTATTCGTGTCTTAATATGTTAATCCTTTATCATGTGTATGACTTAGGAATATTTCCCCCCATTAGTGGGATGCCCTTTTGGCCTGCTAGTAGGATGTTTTGGGTGCACATTTAAAAATTATGCAAAGTCCAGCTGTCTACTCTTTCATTTCTGTGCCTTTGGTTCACATCCAAAGCCAATGCCATGAAGGTTTTTCAGTAAGTTTTCTTTTAAGATTTTTGTAGTTATAGGTCTTTGATTTAATTTGATTTTTTTTCTATTCTGCATTAAGTAAGCAACTTGTTTTGCTGAGAAATTGTAGTGCTCTAAATACTGTTGAGTTAGTTTTTCACCTTTTAGTATTTGAGGTTGGAGTGAGTCTTCAGATACAGTCTTATAGGGTGACTTCTAGTGAGTGTTTTAAAAAAATATTTTACTTATTTTTATTTTATGTGTGCATTGCCTGCATGTGTGTAAGTGCAACTGTGTCATTCAGTGGCAAAGGTGGTCAGAAGTGGGCGTCAGATCCCCTGGAACTGGAGTTACAGATAGTTGTTGCCTTATGAATTCTCCTGTCACAGTGAGGCCCAGCGTTCAGCCCCACCCTCCTAGGTCTGAACCAATTGAGCGAACAGACAATGCTCTCCAATGGAGAAACCAGTTTATCCAGGGTTACTTACAAAGGATTCATCCCCGGAAAGAGAGACAGAAATTTCGTATGGGGGAGACAGCATTTTGATCAGAAGTCTTGTGGACCTCCAGCACACACACCCAAGATGGAGACCAGTGGCGCTGGTTGTGTGTCTCCTTCCCAGCTTTCACTGCTTTCCGCTAGACCCTCCTCCTTAAGTCATTCGTTGGAGGGTTGTCAATCACATTCTTGGAGGCATGTCCCTTGAGGTAGAGAGAAAACTGTAAATTTACCGTACACCCCATCTCTTTTCTCTCTGGCTCTTACAAAACTCTCTGCCATCATCTTCCACAATTGTCCCCAAGCCTCAAGAGCAAGGGGTTTGAGAGGTAATAACAGGTGTAGGATGATGTTCTTTCCACTGTGGCATGGATTATCATCTGGCTTGAGTGATACTCCTTCTACTGTAAAAACACAACTGTAAAAATAACAACAAAAGTAACATCCACACAAGTACTGAATGACCTAACCTATGGGTGTAAACACAAATGCTCAGGCAGTACCTAAGTAGGTGCATCATATTCATCTTGCAAACATTTACAGTAGCTTCTTTACAGGGACCTCTAACTCCCCCATCACCACTGGGGCTGACTTTTCTCCTAGTATCAGATGTGTGTTCCATCCCCAAGGAACAGGCCTTAAATCCAATTATAAACATGCTGGGGGGTGCACATCCTAGATGAGCTGCTGCTACACCAGCAGGAGCATCTTGTTTGGCATCTGACAGTGAAGCACACAAGATCTGTTATTAAGCAGAGCTTTTCAGGACCATTCTCCCATAGTGGTCTACATAGCACCCTCTAGCACTATGAAGGCCAGCCATCCATTTACAGGGAGTTTCCAACTCAGTCCTAGCTAGATCTCTCTTTTTCTATTCTCAAACCATGCAGAATCTTTAGTAATAGGGCCTTACCATCTACTTCCAGTGTGCAACCAGCATTATAATGTGGCAATTGCCTTTTTTATAGAAGGGGGCTTCCAAGGTTCTCCTGGACAACAGCTCACATGAGCAACTCACTCCTAGTACTGGAATTGCTAGTTAACAATTACATGAAGTATTTTTTACTCTTTGGCCCCTATAGGCCTAGGCCTATAGAGCTCCCCAGAATTTCACAGTTATACTTCATCCATGTACCTGTAAGAGCTACATTCCATTTTTGTTTCATCAGATGTACTTGACGTCTCTCAACTGGATTTCACATCTGTGAAACACTCAGAAGTTAACATTATGTACATACACAAGGTCTAACATAACATGGAAAATTACTTTCTATTTGTATCCATTGTTTTTTCAACAGATCCATGTTTGGGACTATGGCATGTAACTTAGTCCTTTACTATCTTTAGTTATCATCTGGAATCCATTTAGTGTCCTGGAGTTCCCACATGGAGCCTCCATGTATTCCTTTATCCTTGCCAATCTCGTTGGTGCTGGTCCAAACTGCTTAGTCCTTTACTATCTTTAGTTATCATCTGGAATCCATTTAGTGTCCTGGAGTTCCCACATGGAGCCTCCATGTATTCCTTTATCCTTGCCAATCTCGTTGGTGCTGGTCCAAACTGCTTGATCCTACACAGGGCCAAGGAGGAATAAGGCTCCTCTTGCCCCTGTTGTACCTGTTTTTTCCTAGGGCCTGGTAGACTCTGGGCCTCACTCCTGGCTCTAGCCACACCTGTGGTCTCTCCATTGTCCATACCTGGCTGTTGAGAGAGGCCCTGACAGGGCAAAGTGTCTCCACCCCTCGAATTTCACAGGGGAGAAATGTACCCTGTTTACTCTGGGGTTTAGTATCCACCCCAGGGATAATTCTTATCCTCTATGTACCTTTTGTGAACTGTTTTTCAGTGCTTAAAGCCTCCCAGAAGCACTTTAGCACAGAATTTGTTTTTTTATCAATCTTTTCTTTAGGAATCTGGTCACAAGTCTTGCCACATTTGTCTACAAGTAACCCAAGCAGACCTACTTTTCTGTATTGTCTCTTTTAAACATCTTTTAGGTTGTTCTGTTCTTCTACACACTTTACATGCTGGTCTAGGTTGCTTAAATCTGTCAAAGCCTCTACTGCCTTGTAAAGATCTTGTCCTGCTAGGGGACCTAGCAGGGACACTAATCCTCCATACTAATGTGGAGGTCCTTGTTCAATGAAGTCCTTCATTAAATCTAGTGAGCACAGTCCTATCTGGTCCTGTGAACAGAGCACCGTATGTGGCTTTCCTCACACCCAGTTCTCTCAGCAGTGCCTGTCCCCCTTTTATCGTCCTCCAGCTCCTGACATCCAGGGAGACCTCCACTGGTGATAACCCAGTGTCTCTAACGGCTCCCACCAGCCAGTCCATCAGAGACTGCTTCCCCTTGTACTGCCCCAGGTTATGCAGCCTAAATCTCAAGGAGGGATGAGCGGTTACATTGCTCAGCTGTCCTGCCTCTTCAGCATTTAAGCTAATATCATCTGCTCCTGTGTCCCAGATTCTCAGGAGCCAGGTGATGACAGGATCTTTTGTGGTTTCTTTGTTCTCCCTAGTTCCAGCAGTTCCAGGCATGAGTACCCTCAATTCGCTAAATTCTCACGCTCATTAAGGCCTTCACGCTGACATCTGGATTCCTCTGTTCTTTGTATTACAGGTCAAACCCGAGGGACACTCTTAACTTCTTCTGGGTTGCTCCCTTCCTCATCACTACCTGGTTCTTCCCAGGGGTTCCAAGTCCTAGGGTCCCAGGATGGGTTTTGTATTATTAACCTGACCTGGATTTTCATCCCTTTTAACCTCCGAGGTGTAAAAAACGGCAGACTAAAACTTCTGTCTCTTTTTCTCTTTTATCCAATTTGCTAGCAAGGTCAGAGGTTAGTACTGAGGAAACAAGCCTCATATCTTTCTCTCGATCTGATTCTTCTCTCGCACTTTGAGTCTCTCTGGGTCACTGATTCAGCCTGAGATAAGTCTCTCACAAGGCATAGCAGTGGCCACACCACTTCAGCAGAGGCTTGGCTGATATCTTTACTTCTAGTGCGCCACTCCCACGGATTCCATCGTCTGTTCTAGACCTTCTGCTGTTCTCAAAGCATCACCATATTCCCGAGGTGGCCCCCATTGGTCAAACAGGCATGCCACTCCATACCACTTACATGTGGATTGCCACCCTGTTATTTGCCCGACTGATCTCATCTGCTTAGGAGAATTCACCTTAGTTACATATTTCACTATAAATGGCACTATCTCTGCAATGGCTGCCACACACACCAGTCCTATGGGGATAATCCACCATGTCAAAATTTCCTCTGCCCACACTCTTTCCTTCACTGATCCCCACATTAGTGGCGGCCACATAAGTCCTTTTCCCAGAAGCGTTCTGTTTTTGTCAGTCGGTTTTGCTTGACTATGCCATTCTGCCTTATGATATTCTCCCTCTCTCAGTGAGGCCCAGCGTTCAGCCCCACCCCGCTAGGTTTGAACCAGTTGAATAAATGGAGAATGTTCTCCAATTAGAAAAACGGTTTGATTCTGGGTTACTTGCAAAGGATTCATCCCCAAGGAGAGAGACAGAAATTCATATGGGGAGCCAGCATTTTGATCAGAAGTCCGGTGGACCTCTGGCACACACACCCAAGATGGAGACCAGCCGCACGGCTCATACGTCTCCTCCCAGCTTTCACTGCTTTCCCCCTAGACCCTCCCCATTAAGTCATTGGTTGACTGGCTGTCAATCACATTCTTGGAGGCATGTGCCTCGAGGCAGAGAGAAAACTGTAAATTTATCCTACATTGTTAACTACTATGTGAGTGCAGGTCCTCTGCAAGAGCAGCCAGTGCTCTTATCCACTGAGCCGTCTCTCCAGCCGCTCTCCTGAGTGTTTGACATCGGAATTAGTACTTGAAGAGCACTATAACAAAAGACTGCAAATGGTGAGGCTTGAAGCAATGTAATTTGTTTCTCAAAGTTCCAGACACTGAAGTTCAGGATCAGGGTGCTGGTAGGTGTGGTTTTCCTAATGCTTCTGTCTTTGAGCAACCTGTAAAATTTATAAATGACAGACAGGACAGCAGCCAGTGTCTCAAATCAAACACTGACTGCTGGTGTCACTGGCCAGCTGGCCTGGCTGAGTGATGGCTCCAGGTCAGAACTGCTCTTGGCTTTGCTTTCCTGTTGCTGAAAGCAGGTTCTGAACAGGGGAAGCAGATGGGTGGATATTTCTAAACCATTGCTAGTTCTTTTAAAAACAAGTCATGACAGAGGATGAAGATCCTCTTTCTAAAACCCTGTCAACCCCGTCTAAGTCCCGTCAACCAGGGACTCATCTTTAATGCCGGATTCTGGGTTGACTTTGCAAAGCTCTGCTTGTCCTGTTGGTTCATCATTGTTGCAATTCACGATGGTCACATTCCACAGTTAAGACCTTGGGACCCACAGTCCTGGCAATGGGATAGAAAACTGAGGTCAGCATAATTCCTGGAAATTTAAGGCTAGCTCTGTGTTATGTGATAGCTACTAGCTTGGCCGAAGATACTTGGCAAGGGGTGTGAAGGTAGGAAGTTACCTCTTTGGCTGGAACCACTTCTGGAATGGAATCCCTTTGGGAACTGCTGATTCTGGGTTTTCTGTAATCCTTTGGAACAACTTCAGAAGGAATCCAGAGGGCTTGGTTCAGTTAGAACTTGGGTGAGTTTATCAGTGTACCCACTGAAGTTCGCGGTTCAAGCACACTCTGAAATCATGGCCCAGATGGGCTTTGCTTTTCGTTGCCTTCCTAAAATCTTCTTGGTGAAGTACAGGGATCTCTCCTGATTGTGCTTCTAACTGAAGGACTGTCTTCTATTTGGAAATTGTAATTAGTTTTGAAATTTACATTTAAATATAAATTGTGTAGGACACAGTGATTGGTCTGAGTCTGGGGCAGGAGGAGAGCTGCTCTTCCGGCCTCAACGCTCACCCCAGTGCTTTGGCTATTACCCGGAATCCCAAATGTGTCTTTAAAGCCCTGATTGGTGCACAGATGCACCGACTGCTTGTTATTCTGTCCCCAGCTCCTCTATGGGTGGCAACTCATTTTAATTTCCATGGTCACTGAGGCTTTTCTGTGTGCCCTCAAAAGAAAGCTGCCAAAGGTGATGGGTCCAAATTTGACTTTTTCTCCTAAATGCATTCAAGCTTCGCCAAGATCTGCCTGCATCCTTATGTGATTCTGATTTTAATGGTTGATAGGCTGCCAGCTGACTCAGGGGGCAGGCAATTACAGTAATGTCAGTTCTCAGATCTGATTGTGTAGGTCCAGAACTGTGTGCTGTTCTTCTTTGTACTTTCAGAATGAGACCTGAACAGCACCCAGGAATCAATTTAGGAACAATAGGCAGCTGAGTTACAGCGTCACTGTCATCGAGAGGCATTTTCCACAGGCTTGGTGTGTTTTAGTAGATGCTATGATTAGAGCTGGTTCTCAGCCTCCTGTTGCCACCATTTATTAGGCACTGTTGGTTAAGCTGCCTTTATGCCTCTGAGCCGCCTCATTTGTAAAAGGAAAGGCTGGACTGGCCTATTATTATTGTCTCCTCTTCCTCCCCTTCTTCGTTGTCTTCCTTCTCCCCCTCCTCCTGCCCCTCCCCTTCCTCCTCTTCCTTTTACTCTACCCCATCTTCCTTCTCCTTCCACTTCTCTACAAAACTGAGAGTGAAACCAAGGCTTTGCACATGCTAGACAAGTACTCCACTACTGAGGTAAACTCTAACTTGCTAAGTTCTTTTAGATCCCCAAATTACTACTATTAATGAAATTGCATAGAATACTTTGAGTTAACCACACTTTGGTATGTGGAAATGGAGCCACAGTTGGATTAAAACCCAGAGGTGATACAGCAAGAAGCCAGAATAGTCTTTAGTCCTCATTCCCCACAGGAACGCCAGTTTTGATGGTCACCCACAGATGAGGGCACCTTTGTGAGAGCCAAGGAGTCCAGAGGGAAAAGAGGAGAGAGAGAGAGCGAGAATGAGAGCGAGAGAGAGAGAGAGAGAGAGAGCACGCACCTGAGTGGGGTTCATACATGCCCTCTTCCAGCATGGCCTACTTTGGTGTCATGAAACAGTCCACGGGCTCTGAGCTTCCTCTGTGGGTACAGGGGAGACAGCAGTGAAAGCCTGTCGTCCTCAGTCATGGGGAAACTGCTCGGGGTGCTTGCTGAACCGTTGCCTCACTCTCAGTGCTGAGGTTTGTAGCATCAATGAGCAGCTGTGGGCAGTGAGGCTTAGGCAATAGACGTGGAGGTTGTGGACACCTGATTCAGGGACTCAGCAGAGGACGACGGTTCCTGCTAGCCACGTCATGGGCTTCTGGATGGAGTCCGTCCATGGACACCGCGGGGTGTGCCACCTCTCAGCAGGCGCAGCACGCGTGCCATGTGCCTCTCCTGTTCTCCAGCGGGTGCACACGTACGTTCTCCCACAGATGGCTCCAGGAATCTCCAGGCATCATACACAACACACAGCTGATTTGACTGTAGGTTTGGAGACGGCTCCTGAGAGGGTTAATCTCGTGATTAACATCACTAGACCTGGAATCAACTAAAAGGCAAACTGCTGTGAGGGACTTTCTTTTTAATATTTAATATTTTTGTTATGTGTTGTGAATTATCTGTGGAGGTCAGAAGAGGGCACCAGAGCTCCTGGAAGTGGAGTTATAGACAGTTGTTAGCTGCCATGTGGGTGCTGGGAATCAAACCTGGATCCTCTGTAAGAGCAGCCAGTGCTCTGAACTGCTGAGCCATCTCTCCAGCCCCAATATGAGGAATTTCTTAGTCAGGTTATCTGACGTGGGGAGAGCCGCACTGAATGTGGCAGGACTTTCCGGTGGGCAGGCCCAGATAAAATGAGATCCTGGAAGAAAGCTCTGCTTTGGCCTGTTGGCCTTCACTCTTGCTGGCAAGTTCTCCACTTTGCTGTGGCCATATTGCTTTGCTAATATCAGAACCCAGCTTCTTCAGGCTTCCAACATGGACCGAAGATCAGCAACTCTCCAGGAATGCTCCTGGTCTTCAGTGCCTGAGTAGGATTGCTGAGACAGTCAGCCTCATGGGCTGAACAGCTGCCAGATTCTCGGCCTCTCCAGTGTGGATGAAGACAGTCATTGTGGGCTGTAAGCCAGTCTAATGAATGCCTGTCTAACATACATCCACTGTGTCCACATTTCTAGAGTACCTAGTACAGTGCATAGTCTTGAACATTCCAGAGTATAATCGGATGATGAAGAAGGACCTCTTAGTGCTGCGCCTGGTGTGTGGAATTGACAGAAGGAGACATTCTCTCTGAACGGGAAAAAGGAAAGGGAGTGGGGCTCCCTGCACAAAGAGTCTCTACAGGATGACGATTTCTTCAAATGCCAAGACAGCAATGCAAGACCTGCAGTAACTTACGTAGCCAGAAACACAGCAGTGCCCCAGGAAGACAGTCTTCCAACTGCAGAGAGCAAAGGAATGACATGCAGCAGAGAGCTCCGGGGCAGGTGACAGTGCAGGAAGAAAAACCGCAGACTCAGGGAGGTTATTTGAAATAATTCATTCAGGGAAGAAACGAAAGAGCCAAACAAACAGGAAAGTCAACAGTGTATGTAGTAATAGGGTCACGAGGAAGAGACGAAGTCAAATTGAGGGAATTATGACTGAGGAGCTGGAGAAATGGCTCAGCAGGTAAGAACACCGGCTGCTCTCGTATAGGATTTGGGTTTGGTTCTCAGCACCTGCAGTGGATCACAACTGTCTGTAACTTCAGCTCCATGTGGTGCACATACATGTATGTAGGCGAAACACACAAAAATACAAATAAGTAGATAACTCTTTGTTAAAGGGAAGGAAAGCATCGCTGAAAACTTCCCACATCGTGGAAGGACTTTGGACATCCAAGTTCATGAAGTTCAAAAGCCCCCAGACCTGACAAACACAATGAAAGGATCTCATACTAAAGACCAGCGGAGAATTCTGAAAGCTGAAAAGTAGCCTTCACACGCAAGGGAGCCTGGTTGCTCTGTCTGGGGCTTGGTGGGGACTTCTTGAGGAGGCGAGTCTGAGGGAAGGTGGCTTAGGTGCTGCCTGCTAGGGATGGGCTATCAGCTTTGCTTCATTTAATCACCAGAGACAAGCTACATATAAAGGACAGAACTTTATTTAGCTGACAGTTTGGGAAGCTGGAAGTCTAGGCCCCACTGCATAGTGTCTGGTGAGGGCCGTTACAGCTGGGGAAACATGCACTGAGAAGGATTACATTTTGGACTAGGAAGTATTTAAGTCTGAGCCTGGAATTCTGTAACTGTCTTCTTAAGGGAAGAACCAGGGTTCCACAGAAACCTGGGACTTATGTCTTTCTAGGATGTAGTCCCAACGGACCAAGCCTGTAGCACCTGCCTCTGGGAGAGGGGCACATCTGAGTCATGGCAGGACTAATGCAGTTCTCCTGTGACCTGGTTGTTATGAGAGCAGTTTGTTACAGGAAGGAAGTTCCCTTTCAATTTCTTTGCTGTGCATCGCTTTTCTCACCGCTGGACCAAATGCCTCATGGAAGCTACTTGAGGAAGGAAGAGCTCATTTTAGCTCACGGCTGGCGGGAACAATCCATGGTGGTGACAAAGGCACAGAAGCAGGCATGGCTCACAGATGCAGTAGAAGAAACATCAGCTGTGTGCTCACATCTCAGCGACCAGGGTACAGAGAGAGGACCAGAAGCAGGGCTGGACTGTAACCCTGAAGGCCCATCCATGTGACCTACTTCCTCATGAGGCCCTCACTTTCTCTGGCTTTTACAGCCTCCCAAAACAGCACCTCCATCTGGGGACCAAATGTTCAAACACATGAGCCTAGACCATAACAAAGGTCCTTACCACGAACGGAACAGATGGTTCCCCAGATCCTGAACCGTCAACTTCCAATACTGTTATAGTATCAGAAAATAAACAGATACAATTATTAATCAATTATCCCAACAAAGAAAATCTCAGGACTTCTTAGCTTCTCTGGTGAATTCTACCAAATCTTTGAAGAAATGCTATTGGGGGCCTGGAGAGACAGCTTAGTGGTGAAGGATGCTCTCTGCCCTTCTTTTGTGTGAGAGACTTTCTGGGGAGATTACCGGAGCCCGCCGGCAGAAATCGAACCATAGGTGAAGTGGGGAGTGAGGACTGAGAAATAGAGAGAGAGAGAGAGAGAGATAGTTTCGGGAGGGCGCTCAGTCAGTACTGAGGCCTAGACTTTATTTTCTCAGTGTAATTATACTCTTAAGACTGTATGAGGAACAACACCACCGTCAGGAGTTCAAGCAAAAACAAACATGCGTCTACATATGTGAAATTATTCAAGCCACCTACATCTACTAACAATAGGTCCTCAGCCTTGGGCTCAAGGCAGACTTCCATTCAGGAGTCACAAGATTCTTGCATATCAAAGCATCCTGCTCCCACAGCACTTCCATGACTCATCTCTGTTCAGCCCTAAACTAGGGCATAGCTCAAAGCAGACAAATGGCTCCCGAAAGGAGATAGACCACACAGCAATGTTGAGCTGGGGACATAACTTAGTTGGTAGAGGACTTGCTAACATGCGTAGGAGCCCTGAGTTAGTCCCCAGCGGTACATAAGCTGGGCATGGGGGCGCCTGCTGTAATCCTAGCACTTGGGAGGGGAGGTAGGAGGATCAGAAATTCAAGGGAATCTTTAACTACACTATGAGTTCAAGGCCAGCTTGGGCTACATGAGACCCTGTCTCAAGAAAATAAGCAAACAAAAAAAATAAAACTTAAAGACTGGAGATGTGATCCCATGGTAGAGCACTTGCCTAGTGTGTGCAGAGTTCCACGCTCAATTAGCATTGAAAAAAAATTAAATATAATCTCTATCAAAATTCAAATGACATTTTCCATGAAAATAGAAAAAAAAAACAGCATTCATATAGAACTACAAAAGGTCCTAAAGAGCTAAAGCCATCTTTTGTTGTTGTTTGAGACATGGTCTCCCTGTAGTCCCAACTGACCTGGAACTTGCTTTGTACACCAGGTTGGCCTCAAGATTCTACTGTCTCTACTACCTAAGTGCTGGGATTACAGGTACACACCACTAAGCTAGGACCTAAAACAATCTTAAGAACAGAGACCAAAGCTATAGTAATCAGAATAGCATGGAACCAGGAAAAACACACTTAGATGAGTGGGATGGAATAGAAGGCCCAGAAATAAATCCATCCATGGCCAAGCATGTCAACATTTGACAGAAAGTAGAACATGGAGAGTCCTTGGTGAGCAGCACAGGAAAATGGAATATTTAGATGCAGAAGAATGTGATGCAGCCCATACATCATATCCAGTGCTGAACTCAAAAGTGATTGAAAACAGAGTACCGCCTGCAGTGCAGAATGTCGGGGGGCAGGTGAGGGAAAGCTCCTTCACACTGGCCTGGCGGCAGAGTTTGGATGTGACCCCCAGACACAGGAGAGGAAAACACCCTGGGGAAATAGAACGATACCAAAGTTCAGTACTCTGCACAGCAAGGAACATGAGCTCGGAGGACAGGAAACAGTTCTGTAAACCACTCGCCTGAGGCTTGCGGGGTCTGGGTGTGGTCGGTGTTGCCAAAGCTCCCTGTGCTGCAAGACTGGTGATTCTGGGAGGTGAGGGGCACTGAAGAGGTGGAATTCAGTGGCAGATAATTGCATCACCCCCGAGGAAGGGCTGAGGTAGGAATTCTCAAAGGACCCCATCCCTTTCCTCGGAAGCTGTGCTGGTTTGAATGAGAAGCTTCCTCCCCTCCTGTGTTAGAACACTTGGTCCCCAGTTGGTGGCATTGTTTGGGGAATTATAGACCCTAATGGAGCCTTGCTGGAGGAAGTAAGTCGCTTTGAGAGCTTATGGCTGGACCCACTTCTTGTGCATGGAAGGAAATGTGATCAGCAGCTTCTTGCCGCGCTGGCCACCTGCTGCCAGGAACGCCTGGCCATTGGAAAGGTATTTTTCCAAAGAAGACAAGTGGCAAATAGAGATATGAAAGAGTACTCAGCCTCACAGGGAAGCAGTGTCAGAAATGCTGTGGACACTGCCTCGCGTCAGCCAGAAAGGCTACTGCGTACTCTCAGCAGGACTACACGTGTGTGCAGCCACTGGAGACCACGTGGCACCTCCTCCAGGTTAGAAAGGGGCCAGAGAGTCTGCTCCACAGTTAAGAGCACTGGCTGCTCTGGCAAAGGGCCCAGGTTCAATTCCCAGCATCCACATGGTGGCTAAGAACCATCTGTGACTCCAGTTCCAGGGGATCTGATGCCCTCTTTGGCCTCCATAGGCATTGCATGTATGTGGTGCATGTACTTCTGTGCAGGCAAGGCACACATATGTGTAAAAGAACATTTTTTAAAATAATAATGGAGTTGCCATATGACCCATCTCCTGTACTTCTGGATGTACACCCACAGGAAAGGAGGTCAGCATTCTGAAGAGCTGCCTGCACGTCCAGGGTGTGGAAGCCACCCACATGTCTGTGGATTGAACGAATGAAGAGAATCTCTCTCTTTGTCTCTGTCTCTCACACATGTACAGAGAGAGAGGGAGAGAGGGAGAGAGGGAGAGAGGGAGAGAGGGAGAGAGAGACACAAAGGAAGGCTTCCTGTCACGTGTTATAATGTGGGTGAACCCTGACCACATCATGAAATGAGTCAAGTCAGCAGCAGACAAATGTTGCATGAGGTGCCCTTCACTAATGCAGGAGCAGTTTGGTAGCTGCTGGGCCCCAGTGGATGGACTGGGGAGGTGCTGATCGGGGTGCTGTTTCAGCTCCAACAGATAAAATGTTCAAAGGTGCAGTGTAGACTGCTCTGACTGTGTAGGGGTCATTGTAGGGGTCACTTGAAATTCCCAGCCATGTCAGATGGATATGCTAATTAGCTGAATTGTCCCAACCACCTATCATCATCCTTAGATGTAGAAGACTTTGCATATCAACCTCAAAGCTATCCAGGAAATCTTTGATTTGGATTTCCAATTTTTGATCTACACTAAGCCAATTTTTGTTTGTTTTGATCTTGGTAGTACTGAGGATTGAACCTGGGTTTTCACATACTCAGCACCTGCCCCTGAGCTCTGTCCTAGCAACTTTTAAAACTTGGGTAATCAGGACAATTTTCACAATATTTTAGAATCGTGTGTGTGTGTGTGTGTGTGTGTGTGTGTGTTGTGTGTAAGTGCTCATGGAGGTCAGAAGAGGGCATTAGATCCCCTGAAACTAGAGTTGTAAGCTGTCCAGCCTGGGTGCTGGGAACTAAACTTGGGTCCTGAGCAACAGCAGCCAGTGCTCTTAGCAGCTGACCCATCTCTCTAGCCCTAGATCTTGTTTGTTTGTTGAGACAGGGTCTCCATGTAGCTTCAGCTGGTCTGGAACTCACTATGTAGACCGGGTTCATCCCAAACCCATAGAGAACTATGTGCCTCCCGCGTGCTGGGACTGAAGACGTGTGCCACCAGGCCTGGCTGCTCAGAGGCAGACGGGTCTCTGTGGGTTTGGGGTCAACCTGGTCTACATAGTGAAATATGAAAATACAAAACTAGACATGTTTACAGCATCTACAAAATTGTAGAAAATCAATCAACATAAAACAAAAAATATAATTCAATTTAATAAGGTGGGCAATATTGTTTTGTTGAAACCAAATATCTATGGAAAATTGCATTTGATTTGGACTGTAACCATGGAATAGATTTCTTATATTTTGCATGCCTGATTAATAGGGCAATATCACTACTTAATGATTTAGCCAGTTCTGTTTAGCTTACTGTAAAAATATAAAATAAATGTAAACTAAATTACTGAAGATGACACACTGTGACAGGCTAAGTGTAAAAACCCGTACTTACATTCTGGTTTAGACATCTGAGACGTAGTTTTGGCTCAATGTGGACATAACATGCATTGTAAATATATTTAGTTCCTGTAAAGAAATAAGGTCACAAAATAAATGCATTTCCAGTGTACTATTTATTCTAACTTTCCTTCAGAATATGTGGGGCTCATGAGTGCTTCTTGAGTTCGGGGCCATTTGAGCTATATAGAAGAAGCCTTGAGTTTCAAAAAATAGAGCCGAGAGGGCTCAGGGAAGTCATGTCTGACATGCTTGTGATTAATCAGCAACTTGACAGGATCTAGACATACCAGGGAGGACTGAGGAGGCCTCTGGGTGTGCCTATGGGAGGACTGAGAAGGCCTCTGGGTGTGCCTATGGGAGTTACTTTGACTGTGTTCATGGAGGCGGAAGGCAGGAAGATCTGTCTTAACTGTGGGCCGGACTGTTCCCTGGGCTTCCCAGCTGAACAGAGTCTGCTTCCTGCTCTCTGTCTTGACTGTGGCTACTGTCAAGCTGTGACCAGCTGCTTCGGGAACCTGCTGCCTTGACATCCCTGTCATGGTGGACTGAACCTTGAACTTCCCGCTAATACACCCTTTCTCCTGAAGGTGTGTTTGTCAGTCTGCTTTATCACAGCAACAGGAAAAGAAACCCAACCACCTGGAAGTGTGGGACTTGAGGTTGCTTCCCACAGCCCTTCCCTGAATTGAACTGGAATGTCTGCTTGTTTTCAGCTGGTCCTTGAGATTGTGGGAACCGCACCCCAGCCCTGCCTGTGGTAGCGCGGGCACACAGGCAGCACCCAGCCCTGCCCTCAGCCAGGAGACACGAGATGCTGTTTTTCTCTCTCATCTTCAGAGCTGCTATGTTTAGGTGTGCATGCTGAAGGTGCTGAGCCATGTCGCCCTGTGGGTGAAGCTGGCCATCGGGTAAAACTGGTAAGGCCAAGAAAAATGAGAAACTTCATTCTTGAGGCCACCTTAGCCACTGATTTAATAACTCACCCTGACTCACTGCCAGATTCTAGTGCATGAGTTCATAAATACGTGTCAGCTTTCAAAGAGAATGTTTGGTTTGGATTTTAAACTTTTAAAAAATGTATTGTTGGGGCTGGAGAGATGGCTCAGCAAAGGACCTGGGTTTGATTCCCAGGACCCACATAGTGGCTAACAACTGCCCTTAACTCCAGTTCCAGGGAATCTGACACCTCCTTCTGACCTCTGTGGGCTCTGCACATCACAGGTGTGCTTACATACATGCAGGCAATACACTCATACACATAAAAGTTAAAAAATGCATTGTTATTGTGCGTGTACAGGATGTGTTTCTTCGAGGGGTATGTCACATGTGTGTGGAGGTCAAAGGATACCTTTGTGGAGTCTGTCCTCTCCTTCCACCTCAGCGTGGGTTCTGGGACGCAAACTCAGGTCTTCAGGCTTGGGCAGCAAGTGCTCTGACCACTGAGCCCTCTCTCCATCACTGAATTGGATTTTGTCACTGATGCTCCTAGTTATCTTACATCTCCCAGGTCACAATTCGTCACTGAGGGAAGGCAAGGCAGGAATCTGGAGGCAGAAGCTTAAGTGCAGACCATGGATGAATGTGACTCACTGGCTTGCTCCTCTGCTCCATGTTTAGCCTGCTTTTCTTTTTTTCTTTTATTTTTATATTCTTATTGGATTTTTGTATATTTTTTACACACCATCTTAATCATTTTTATACTCTTCCCCATCAGTCCCCTCCCATAGCCCTCTTCAGTGAATTTCAAGCATTCTGTCATTTATGGTAAGGCCTGTTGAATCTGGTTAGTGTCCACTGATATCCCTCGGTGCACGTTCATCTACTGGGTGGCCAGCCTATCTGGAAGCACTCCCTTAAAGACCAGCTCTTCTTCACCAGCAGTAATCAGCTGCCAATAGTTCTTCAGCTAGGACTGGGGTCTGCTGCCCATTTCCCCAGTGGCATGTTGGGTTTTTGTCTGTTTGAGTTTGCTGACACCATTGCTGTAAGTTCATATGAGCAGGGTTCCAGGAGACTGTGAGACTCTTTCCTTGCGGTCATGCACCTCTCCCGGCTCTTAGATCTTTCCACCTCATCTTCCACAATGGTCCCTGAGCCCTTGGTTCATTGCCCTCTGCTGCATGAGGGAGCTTCATTGATGAGAGTTGAGAGGTACGTAAGTATTCTGTCTGCCCTCATTCCACTATGTTCATGAGCCTTAGGTGTAGAGGTTCCATTGTAGATGTGTCACTTAAGGCTGGCATCTCACAGACACTTATTCTCTGTGTGTGACCAATTGTGGAACTCTGTAATAGTCTCTGTCTGTTGCAAAAGAAATGTTGTTGATGAATGGTGACTGGAATATTTGTCTGTAAATATAAGGATCCATATTTTGCACATAGTAAGAGATTAAATTTGTCTAGGAAGATAGTCTTGGGATTTTCTCTAAGATCTATGACCTCTTTGGTCATGTGTACCTGGCTTACAGTCCCACATGTGATTCCCTCCTATTGAGTGGATTTTAGGTCCACTTGGGTAGCTGTTGATTACTCCCAAGATAAAAGTGCCCCCACTTCTAGCTCTCTTGTGACTGATTTCAGGGAGGTCTCTATTCTACCTAGACCTAAGTCAGTCCTAGTGCTGAGGTATGACACTTGGGAGGCTCCATCACTCGGGATGTTCAAGGACTTCTCTCCACACAGAAGGTGGGAACTAGTCCTAGACTTTGGGAAGTCCAGGCATCAGTAGTCTGATGTTTTTGGCTCAGCTCTCACTGGCCTCAGAAGGCTTCCTGTCTTCACAGCCTCATGGAGGCCACAGTGAGCTTCCTGTCTTCTGTCCCTTGTGGCTGAAGCGGTTCCCCACAAGCCCCCACAGTGTGTTCAGCATGCTCTTCTCACTAACGCTCTGTCCTCCGCCCCACTCTGCAGCCTAGGTGTTCCTCCACTCTGATCTTTCCCTTTACTCCAAGGAGACCACCAGGTCAGCTTTGGAGTCTCCTCCTAGCACCGTAGCCCAGAAACACCTCCAAAGGAATTCTGGGTCATCAAAGCCAGCCTTGTCTGTACCCTGTCGGTCATATCCAGATCCATGGGGCACATGAGCATTCAGAAGCCCAAGGCACGGTACTAACTCAGTTCCCTCAACCCACACAACTCAGATGACCTCTCCCAGCTCTGCTTCCAAATTCTCTTGACTCTAGTGTGTCCAGTTTCCATCCTATGCTTTATTCCTGGTCTCCACTTCTCAGATCAGCTCTTTGAAAACCATGTACCTTTTGGCCCACCTACTATCCTGAGTTCATTCCTAGCCCCTTAAATCAGCTTAGAGTGAACAGAAGAGGGATCGTCCTCCAGAAACTGCACAAAGCCTTGGAACCAAACCCAATACTCTTTAGAGTTGACAACAAAATCCAGAATGCTATAAAATGGTGTTACAAAATTGTGAAATACACAGTGTCTGGCATTGAACAAAATTCACCATGTATAGACAAAGAGGAGAAAAAAAGGACCTGTTAGAGGATGAAAATCAACTGATAGAGACAAGCAGAAATGATGAAATCAGTAGCTAAGGACCAGAAAGAGCAACTATAAATTCCACAAGTGTGTTGGGGGCATCAAGAAAGAAGCTGAAGCTGTCAAGCAACCCATCAGAATCTCCCCACATAAATACAGTGTCCAAAATGAGAAAGAAAAGAATGGGCTCCCGGGGCACGGACTGCTGGAAAGCCTGACCCACCCTCCTGATGGTAAGGACACTGCAGTTTGCAAACGATAGCCTTTGTCAAGTCATTCAAAGAACTGAGGTCACAAGTGGACAGGTGGACTCAGGAACAAGAAGCCCTTCGGGGCCAGAAGCTCTCCACACACACCCTGTACAGGTGACCATGAATGTACGCACATACAAACACGTCTCGACATGCTAAATAAATGAATAAAGGCAAAAAATAGGAAAAGCCTTTCATTGAAAAAGGAGGCCGTTCTGAGGGAGGTAGTTTTTGAATGGTTTTACCGTGGCGGAAATTGCAGAGAAAAGGGATTTTTTTCTGTCCAAAAGTCTCCCCTGGTCTCCTAGGACTGGGGAGGTGGCTCAGTTGATAAAGTATTTGTCAACTGAGCATGAGAACCTGAGTTCTATGCCCAGAACCATGTAAAAAGCTGGACTGGTGGCAAGTGTCTGTTACCCCAATAGTGGGCAGGTAGATAGGCCAATCTCCAGGTCACGGGCCAGCCAAACTGGCTTACTTGAAAATCTTCCCATCTCAAAACAGAAGTATGTATGACACCTGAGAAACGACCCCTGAGGTTGGCCCCTGGTCCACATGCACACACACACCCCACCTGCAAAACTGGTTAAAATATAACAACTGTGAGCTGGAGAGATGGTTCTGTAGTTAAGAGCACTTACTGCCCTTGTAGAGGACTCAAAGTGCTGGAGTTGGAAACACATAGTTCCAGGGACTCTGACACCCTCTGCTGGCTTCCATGGAAACTGCACCCACCTGCACACACCCTCCCCACCCCAGACACACAATTAAAAATAAAAATAAATCTTAAAAATAAATATATGTAAGACTGGACATGGTGCATGCTTTGAAGCCTGCCCTTGGGAGGCAGAGGCAGATGAATCTATGTGATTTTGAGGCTAGTCTGGTCTACATAGAAAGTTCCAGATCAGCGAAAGCTACATAGCAAGACTCTGTCTCAAAAAAAAAAAAAAAAAGTATAAGTATCAGGTACAATTTGAATGCTTTCTTACAGGCTGACTGAGTTAATTCTAGGTGTTTCCAGGGTGAGCACAGACAGCTTGTGTCCACAGATCTCTTCTGTGGGCCTCCCTCCGGCATCGTGGGAAGGAACCCAGGCAGAATGGGTGCTGCCAGCAGCATCAAAGTTTTTCTTTTACTTACTATTTATTATTTTCATTTCATGGTTACGAGTGTATTGCCCACATGTGTGTAAGTTCACCTGTGTGTGCAACGCTTGAGGAGGTCAGAAGAGGGTGCTAGATCCCCTGGAACTGGAGTTATAGACAGCACTTAGTTACCATGTGGGTGCTGGGACTCAAACCCAGCACAGGTCCTGTGCAAGAGCAGCCAGTGCTCTAACCACTGAGCCGTCTCTCCAGCCTGCATCAGTGTTTCTCCTCACGGTGTTTTGACCATCGTTTCCTCTTGAGCTCCTTTTGCCCATCCCTCCCACTGCTGGGTCTTTGCTTAGGCACAGAAGCAGGACGTGGCCTTGCTTCTCTCTCCCACTGGACACAGGCTTTTTAGGTTTGGTGAGAAAGGAAGAACAGGAACCAGCAGGTGGGCTGAGTGTTAGGGGGACTGGACTTCTGGTTTCCTTTCTGCCTGGCTTTGAACCGGAGTGAAGTGTAGATTCTGAAGCTCTCCAGAGAAAAGGCCGTTTAAAACCAAGACAGAGCTTTACTGAGATATAAAGCATCTGGCATGAATTAACCCCTTCACAGGACTCAGTTCAGTGGGTTCAGTCAATGCAGTAATTCACCCATCGCCGCTGTCCCACATCAGAACATTTTCTTCACCCCGTCTACCCCTAAGGAAGCTGTGCAACTGCTTAAACACCTACACAGTCCATCCACCCCCACCCTAGGCAGCCATTAATTTAATTTCTCTCTCTTGCTTTTCCTATTTCAGAAGAATGTAGCTGTGTAAACCTAATGCCCTCTATAACTAGCCTCGTAGTGTAACATATCTAAGGACCACTGTGGGGTAGTATGTGTCTGGACTTCCTTTTTATTACTGCTTAGTGTTCCCTTGTATGGATATACCATTTATTTTTAACCCATTCCCCAGTTAAGAAGGATTTAGCTGTGTTTTTTTTTTTTTTTTTTTTTTTTGTGTGTGTGTGTGTGTGTGTGTGTGTATGAACATCCATGCACATGTTTTTGCCTGAGAGTAAGTTTTCATTTCTCATGTGCATGATGTGTGGTAGCTCTATGTTTAATGTTTTGAGGACATGGAAAATTCCTTCCAGAGTGAAGGCAGAGACTTGCACTGCAATGGAAGACACCTCTGAAAACTCCCTTCTCTGTAAGAGCAATGACCACAATGGCAAATGTCAAAGTGAAAGTTTCAGAACTCTTAAAAACTAACATGTTTGCAACAATCTGTGAAGCACCTATTTAGAATACAGTGTTCATGGGAGCAGTCACGCGTCAGTCAGAACAGTGGGTTTGGGGTCTTGTTCTATTTCTGCTCCTTTACCAAGGTCATTGTCACCTTGAAAGCCAAAAGGTCTGTAGTCACAAAATTCCTATGAACCAGTATAGTGAGCAGCTGGGAGACCCACCCTCTAGAGGCTGGGGGGGACACACATTCTAGATCCCTGAGAAAGCCACATGCCCTGGGGTTGGAATTGTTTGACCTCAAGGATCACCAAGTAGGTGGAACCCCATCTCCAGTGTGTTTTTCAAAGACAGCTGTAGGTTTAACACCACAGCTGTTCAAAGGAGCTGTAAAATTGGTCTTTAGGTGCCAGGCACGTTGAGACAAGTGTTTCTCAGGAGAAGCTGAGGGTTAAGCCATCTGATGCTGAGTATCTGTGTTTTCGACCTGGCTATGCCCTGCCTCAGTCTCCCAAGGCCGGGGACTTCAGGTGCTCACTGCCCATTCATCTTGGGAGCCTCTCCTCCTTTAAGGACATACGCACAAAAGAATGCTCACAAAGGAAGTTGTCGCTCACGTAACTTTACAAGTAACTCAACCCACATTCTCTGTATGAAGACTGGGGAAATGTAGTTTTTGTAAATCTGAGACAGGTAGTTATTTCCCCCCACAGATACAGTGCTGAGGATTTTTGTTAGAAAATCCCTGTGTTTCCAGCTGAGCTGGTAGTATTCCTACCAGTCAGTAATGAGGCCAGACATTGTGAATCTCTGCCAATGTGAGATGGATCAGAAAGGCAGCTTGCAAAAACAATGGTCGTTTCCATTTACTGAGCACTTACTAGGACTAGGTTCTCCCTACCCATCCATTATCTCCACAGGGGACTGACAAACCCACAGGCTCTGAACTGAGTGACCTCTAAGTGTCCTTTAGCCCCTGGACTGTGTAAATTAGGAAGCAGCACTAGATCATTTGTCTGTTGGCTCTTGTCTCCACTATTATCTTGGAAACGCCCTCTGTAGCTCTAGCTGTATAAAAGCTTGAGGTTGGGTGGTAATGGTTCGTCCAGTCACGCGGCTCCTGCGCACCCCACCCCCCATCCTCACAGGCTACACTGTCCACGGAGAAGAGAGTTTGTCATGAACCATCTCTGCCTCAGCTACTTCTGCATACAGCCCTGGACGAACACGCCCCTCTATCAGAGTGGTGGTCCACACAGACAGAACAAAAGGATCCAGTTGAAAGGCCACCTCCCTTGATCTGATTGCGGCTTCTCAGTAAGATTGTGACCCTCCTTACCATTAGGTTTGAGGGGTGTCTCTGTCATCTTTTGCAAGCACCTTGGTTATCTGAGAAGTTTTTGGGTCTTTTGCCAAAAATACATGCAGTATTCCTAGTAAGCCCGGGGCCGCAAATCTGAATTTAGAAAGACGTCGTTGTCGGGCTGTCTCACACACTCACATCAAAGTTCCCACTACTGGTTCATTTCCTCAAATTCTTTTTTTCCCCCTGGTTAAATAGCTGGAGGGATGTGTAAAACTATTAGCTCCAGACTAAACAAAATGAAAATGGTGATATTTAGATTAATACATTTTTAATGAACATTTTTGAGGGATAACAGGCACAAGAACAAAAATAAAATTGCTCGATGGCTTGTCGCTCTTCAGAAAAAGAGTCAAGTTTAATGATAAATCTGGCCTTAGAGAACCAGCCAGAATGGTTAGGGTCTGAATAGGATTTAAAAACCCAACTGTGTGCAGAAATTAGAGTTTTGCCCTGAATCATATGGAATTACAGTGCTGGGTGCGTGTGCCATGCCTACACAATAAAGCCCAAGGAAGCAGCTATTTCTGTTGGTTTTATTAAACCAACCAAGCAATTTAATTCTTTTGTTCAGGAGAGTTCTACTTCATTGATTAACAAAAGCAGGGATATAATTTTTTCAGCCTTTTTGAAAAGCCTGAAATGTCAAGCCTTTTAAAGCAGATTATTGTGCCTCTGTGCAGTGAATATAGCCAGAGTAACCTTTTGTCTACAATTAAATATTCTAGCATAAATATAAAAGAAAATCAGAGATGGGAGAGATTGACTCACAAGAGATTGGAGAGGTAGATCCCCACACTGATAGCGAAGCAGCTTGCTTCTAATTAAATATGCGGCTGATTCTCAAAGCATCTGCTTTCAGCCGCAGAGAGAAGAGGCCGCTCAGCAAGGCAAGGAGGAAGTCTATCACATCATCTGCCTGGCCACAGGCTTTCCTTGGGGCTTATGAAGGTATTTTAGAATTTTTATATTGGCATTTTTCAGGGGAGATAAAGGTGAAACCTCAAGGGTAGCCAGACCTCACAGTCTTGAAAGTTTGGGCTTGCCTGCTGGCACAGCGACCTGACTTCTCTCTCCTAGGCGTCGGTAACCAAGGTTAACAGCAGAGACTTTGATTTAGGGTTGAGGTCTTCTTGTATGCTATCACCAGTTGGGTTGCTGTGCATTGAGTGACCTTTTGTTATTTTGAATTGGTGCCAGTTATTGACCTTTCTCCTCTTTTTGCCTATCTTGTGATAAATCCTTAATGCATATTTTGTACCTTAAAAGTATGAACCCAGAAAGGAAAATTCAAGTATCCTGAGATATTTCTAACAAAATGCATTTTAGAAAATGATAAGGTTTGCGGTTGGACTCAGCTTTATTGATATTCATAAGCCTTTCATCTTCGCATACACTAAGGGCATTTTCAGAGGAGTACTTAAATACAGTGCTTATAAAATGCTGAGGACATGGGATGCGGCTGATCCTCTTAGGCTGCTTACTCAGAAAAACTGGAAAATAAGAACTGAAATTTCCCTGCCCGTAACTGTACTTCCATTTCGGATTTTGAGGAACTTTGCCTGTGGAGTGCCTTGTGTGCGCACGGGAACTTTACCCCTGTGCAGGTGAAATTTGTGTTTGTTTATGAAAATAATCGATTTCAGATAGGCTTGAAACAACACTGTAATTCAGCAGGCTCTTCCTTTGTGTATTTACCGTACTTAACTTACCCTGGGATGTGGTTTTGCATACAATCAGACATCCCGAGCCTGTGGAAGTGTGCCACTGAGAAAGGCTTAATATTTGTAAATTAATAGTTTGCACCACTCAAAAACTGGTTGGGGCAATAATTGAATGTTAGGAATAAAGCTAAAAATTTCCACCTTTTAACGTTCTCCCCCTTTTAATAAGTAACTTTCTCAAGTAACAGTCTTCACTGAAGGAGGCGAACTTTCAATAGGTCTTAATGTGCTATTTACTTCTCCTTTTATTAGTAGAGAGTATGTTCAATGCAGTGTTTAACAAGGGTTTAACCTTAGCTTCTGATAGGAAAGTGGGGAAATTTCTTGGTTGCCAATATTAAATCTGTTAAACTTTATAGATAAAAATTAAGTCACATTAGAAATGATTTTTCTAATGAAAGGAATAGATTTTGATAATTTAAAATTAAGATGCCGCAGGCTGACTTATGGAGACGTGTCCCATCAAAGGTAACAGGCTTCATAACAGTTGGCTTTTCCTAAGAGTTCTGAAACTGTCGAGTTTTTACATGTTGAAATTGGATTTACACAGCTAGGATCAAGTATAGATAACAGAGGTAAAGGTAGACTGTTTTGTATGCTCATGTAAAATGTGATATATATCTTTAAATGTCTGGAACTCCATCAATTGATGGAGCAATATTGATTATATTACTAGCAGAAATTCAGTATCCTGATTTTCTTTGGGAAGCAGGTTGTTTTGCTGGTCAGAGGTTTTTCTGACAGAGGGTTACCACAAATATTATTACTCTGGCTCTGAACAAATAACAGTAATAAGCCAGTCAATGCAAAGAAACTGGAAAGTAAAAGAAAGAGCTAGCTTTACAGTAATATGACATAATCTTCAAATCCCACTGATAATTCCTGGAATTTTCCATACTCAAATATATTATTTCTTTGTGATTTCAAATATGTGGTTGTCTTTGATATATGTTTATATTGTAAGTAGTTTTGCTTGCTTTGGCCATGTCTTCATTCTTTTGACAGAGTGTGTGTGTTCTGACTAGAACGGAATTAACTGTTGAATTATTTTTGAAGTTGCTTGCCTCTGATGAAAGACCAGGAAGGAGATTTACTTATGTATATTTAAAATGACTCTGCTTTCCTGATCTTCTTTTTTTTTCCTTGCTCTTCTTTGGCAATTTTACGTTTAGTTACTCCAAAACAAAAAATGATCCCACATCTTATCTGTGAATATGCTATTTTTAGTAAATCTGAAATCAGAACGAGGCTTGGATTGACTTTAGTTTCTTTTTTCCCTTTAAAGCAAACCGTGGATCTGCGATATTTACATTTGAGAACAGTTTATATATTCGTTATTATTTCAAAATGCCCAGAAACTTTTGCTTAGCAGACATTAGGATTACGACAGTGACTTCCAGTTATGATTCTGGGTACTGCTTTGATGGGATGGATGTTCTAATAACAGAGAAAAACCCATCCACAGCTCCATGGGGACAAACTTCCTTACCAATGTCTGGTCTTAGCCAGATGATTTTGATTTTATCATCATTCTAAAAATTCCACTTATTATCACTCTTATAAAAGGGCTATCATAATTCATGAGATTTAATTTTAAATATTTCAGTAAAATATCAAGCATTGAACTGCACATCTGTAGGGGAGCCAAATTAATTCTAAAGGACAGCTTACGTCTACATTCATTTACATTTAATTTTATGATCAATTTAAAATTAGGATTTAAATGATATTTGCCTTTAAAACACAGCTTGACTACACGAAGGGCAATTCAGAACTAAAATTCTGGTATGCAGAGCCGGGGACCTGGGCTGAACAGAAAGCCTGTTGCTCTCTGCTCATTGGTGTCGTCTGACTAAAGTTAATTTTTGAGGTGTGAACAACATCCTCAAAATGTAGAGATTCCAGGTTATGAACAGCCTAGCCTGTGGGTACGGCATCCTTGGCCGAGTCAGGCAGCACACTAGCTGTGTGGTTTGGAAGGCAAGCTTTACACAAGCAGGCTGAGTATTTCAGCAGGGAAGCGTTCCACCCGGGAGCCTCTGAGAACCTTGTTGTACAGTTTTTGCTTCATAAAAATACTCCATCTTCTTTTCTGATCACCACCTCCTCCTTGTGGGTGAAAACCTGGCACTTTCACATCAGAAAAGAGCCTAACTCTAGTTTCATATAGAAAATACGTGCATTAAGATTTCCAAGTAGATTAAATATGTTGAAGAAATAAATAACCGAGACCTTGTTTTGGGTGCTGAGAGCACATGCTCCTCAGTGGTGTTGAGGTGTTGCTGTCTCTCCTCTCCCAGGGCTCTGGAAGGAGGAGCTGGAGCACTGGATGACTTCTGTTTTAGTGCCAGGGCTTTGGAGGCCAGTGCCGAGCCTCGCTCTAACCAGTCGCCATCTTGAAGATGGACCAGATGTGTAACAGAGTTATAGTGGACAGAGAAGCTGGAGATAGTTTCTGCAATCTGTGACTCACCATCGTGTGTGTGTGTGAGTGTGTGTGTGAGAGTATGTGTGTGAGTGTGTGTGTGTGCGTGAGTGTGTGTGAGTGTGAGTTTGTAGGTGTGTGTGTGAGTATGCATGTGTGTGCGTGTGAGTATGTCTGTGAGTGTGTGTGTGTGTGTGTGTGAGTGCATGTACGTGTGTGTGTGTATCCTCGAGAATATTTTTGGCCAAAGGCTGTTTAGAAATACTAAAAACATTTTACCTCAGTTTGAATCTTGTGATCTCAATGTGGATCTCCAAGATAGAAGTGAGTGCTGAAAGCACTCGAGGACATGGACACGTTACTCAGTCGGCAAGGAGCAGGTTGGGGGTGTGCTACAGTACTCAGTAGAACCTTGAGACACAGTCATTTAAAAGAAGTATTTGCTGAACTCATCTGTCTGGTTGGCATATGGAAGGGGTCGTTCTACTCCTGGTTTCTTGAAGTTATTGTGGTCCCTTCCAGACTGAGTCTTTCTGTGCTGACTCTAGATAAGTGATGTGGCATTACTCTCGCTTCTAATCGGAGTGCTGGGGGCGGGGTCACGTGCACGGAGCTGGTGGAATGCAGCGATGGGAAGAGGGCCTGACTTTTATGTTAATGCTGTTATTTTACAAGGTTAGGTGAGATGTTGATTTTCAATGTATTTGATTGATATTTTCACATCATGTGGTTACTGTAGGGGGACACTGTGGCCAGAGGCTTGGAGAGGGGGTTCTGGCTTTCACAGAACAATCATGAGATCATTTCTTGTCAGGGGTAGGTAAAGAGGAAATGGAAGGGGTGGAACTGGGCCCCAGTGCTCAGGTCAGAACACAGAAAGAGGGGAACAAACATAGATAAGAAACAGACAGTGCCTTTCCAGAGGAGAGGTGCCTGAGGCGAGGTGGGACCTTCCCTACGTCTCTGAGGGGGGCTCCAGGGTGGGGGCTCAAATGTTTGTTGCTCAGAAAATCCAGAACATTTCATTTACTTTTCAAATGTAACAGTCAGGTAGACAGGCTTCAAAATCAAAAAGCTATAATGCTCTTTGCGTCCCCTGAAAGGCGGCACCAGCCATGTACACCTCTCCACCACACCATAAATGTGGGGAACTTCTAATTCGCCTTCATTAGTCCCTGGTGCAGTTTTATGTATTTCCAAGATTGTTTATGTGTATCAATACATTTTAAAAACACGTGTGTGATGTGTGCCAGGGATGTGGGACTGGTGAGATGACTGGGGGTAAACGTGCCTGCTACCAAGGGACAACCTGGGTTTGACCCTTGGACTCCATATTGGTGGAGGGAGAGAACTAATTCCTGCAACCCCTGATCTCTGCACACGCAACGTCACTGTACAACCACACAACGTATACACAGAAATAAATGAGTAAGTAAATACATGTTTTTAAAGTTAAAAAAAGTCACGTGTGGTGTTGTATGCCTTTAATCCCAGCACTTGGGAGGCAGAGGCCTGCAGATCTCTCTGAGATCAAGGCCAGCCAGGTCTTGTACAGCCAGGAACATAGTAAATTCCAGGCCATCTTGGGATACAGGGAGACCCAGCCTCCATCTCACAGAGATCAACATGCTTCTGCCTCCAGAGTGCTGGGATTAAACTATGCCTGGCTTAGAGACTTTTTTTTTTAAAGAATAAAAAGAACTTGCCCAGTAAAGAGATTCCTGGAGGATGAATTGGGAGCATTGGTCCAATGTGTTGAATGGAGACAAGGCACTAAAGAAAGCTGCCTTTCCCTTCTCCCCACTCACGCTGGTCCTCTGCTCTCTGGTCCTCTCTCTCCCCTCCATCCTTTCCTCTCCCTCACCCCTGCTCCCCTTCCCTTCCTGTCTCCTTTTGGGTTTTATTGAGATGGTGTCTCGATATGCAACCTAGGCTGATCTAGAATTTACTGTGTAGCCTGGGCTGGCCTCAAACTTGCCATCCTCCTGCCTCTGCCTCCTGAGTGCTGAGATTACAGACGTGTGTGTGACACCAAGCCAAGCTGGTGGCTATATTTGATCTGATGGTGTGACTGACTGAGTGGTACGTTATTTGTTCATTTGTAAACAGCCTTAGCTAGAGCTAGGGTACAGTCTCTCTGTGACCATCGTGGTGTTGTTTTAACCAGTGTGCTTTGCAATTGGATGGAATTTTAACTTAACTCCTGGTTATTAATTTACTGTAACATTCTCGGTAATGAAGGCATGGTGCCTGCCTTTGCGGGTCACAGTACGATGGGGCAAGGTGCCTGAGTGAGTAGGTCACAGTACGATGGGGCAAGGTGCCTGAGTGAGTAGGTCACAGTACGATGGGGCAAGGTGCCTGAGTGAGTAGGTCACAGTACGATGGGGCAAGGTGCCTGAGTGAGTAGGTCACAGTACGATGGGGCAAGGTGCCTGAGTGAGTAGGCGGTTGCAATACAGGATAATAATGGTGTAAGTGAGGTTGTCATAGGAACACAGAATGGAGGGCGGGTTCCCGCAGGCGTCTCAGAAGGACGTCTCGAAACTGAGTCTTCCCCTGCACGCAGGAGTGTGTAGAGGAATAGCTCAGGGAATCTAGAAAAGGGATGTGGCCACTGCAAGATGCTGAGGCTAAAGATGCTGTAACCTGAGACTGGCAGGACCCTGGGCTGGGTTCTCTGGAGGGAGGGGTCTTGAGGGTCGCTGCCTGGGGGTGCAGCATGCGGTCTTGGGACCTCTGCTAAGCCTGGGCCAGGCCAAGAATTTTGTGGACTCTCTCCTGTACCTGTGGCTTGGGGAAAGCGATCTCAAGGTCAAGGAAGATTTTTGATTGTATCTTGAAGCTCTTTAATACCAGTGCTGTGGTGTGTAACAGCACACCCTCATTCCACACCCCCGTGCTGTGGTGTGTAACAGCACACCCTCATTCCACACCCCTGTGCTGCGGTGTGTAACAGCACACCCTCATTCCACACCCCTGGTGCCTTTCCCCTCCCTACTCCTTTTCTAAATCCTCCCGAGATCCCCTGTGCACCCCGAGGCTCTCCCGGGGAGCCTGCTGCCTCCAGCCCTTCCTTGAACATCCTTTTCCTGTCGTCAGTGTGAAGGGTTGATTTTGTTCTGGACAGTTGAAATCTTCTGAAGGCACGGGGTGAATGGGAGCAGGCCCCACCCACAGTTCAGCATTTTCTGAATGTTGTGATACTGTTACTGTTACCACAGGCTAGCCTGTGTGACGGTCCATGGCTAATCTAAAGTTTGCTCAAGTGTGTGCCCTATAGTCAATTCAGTGTCCAGGACACACAGATGAATGCTGCTGTACTATTTCAGACAGAGAAAGAGAGAGAGAGAGAGAGAGAGAGAGAGAGAGAGAGAGAGAGAGAGAGAAAGATCATGTATGAACCTTTTCTTTCGTGTTTCATAGCTAGTATAAGTTAACTTTCCTCAAACTCCTCTAAGAGAACAAGATACTTAAATAATTTGCCCAGAATTGCTCTCCTAAGGAGCCACCGGGGCTTTGGGCTCACAGAGTCTGACACTGAGGCTCTCATAGCAGACTGATTTTATTCTCTGATCCAGTAGACTGGTCACACAGTCAACAGCATAACTTCAGTCCACGCATCACCCTGCAGTCCTGGCCTCATATGCACTGAATGTGAGTCCACAGCTGTGCCTAGCACTGGCCTCTGTTGTACACCACAGGTAACTTCTGCATTTACCTGCTTCATAGGGAGCTCGAGACAGATGTCTGTGTCAGTGAGAGTCTTTAAATGGCACATGATGTCGATAATGAAGGTAATTTAGAGTGCTTACCAGAGGAGCCCCAAAACTGCCCGGCAGCTATGGCACAAACTCAGACACTTGCAGACAGGTGTAATGTGGCAATTAATCTTCAGGGTTTGGCTTTTCGGAGCCCTTGGTGTGCTTTAGATCAGAGCAACTTGGCCTTTTCCATGGAAACTCTCTAGGACTGACAGCCAGCATCTAGCTTTGCAGTCCAGGATGACTAGAGTATTCTGTGCCTTCCAAGTCTCCAGGTTTTACCTTACAAGGATTGTTTATTTTAAAAATCTAATTATCTGAGTTTGGGGCGATGGCTTAGCCAGTAAAGTGCTTACCTGAATGTGATCTTTAGAACTCATGCTAAAAAATAAAAGCTGAGTATGTAGTATATGCATTTATAATCCTATCACTAGGGAGGCAGAGACAGGTGGGTCCCTGGGGCTTGCTAGCCAGCCAGCCTAGCCAAACCATGGAGTTTCAGACTCATGAGAGACCCTATCCCAACTTAAAGGTCACCCTCACCTGAGGAATGACAGCTGGAATTGTCCTCAGACCTCAACACACACCCACATACACACCTGCACACTTAGACCAGCTGTTCTGACATGGAGTCAGAGTTGAGAGGATCCACCAGATAGGTGATGGCCACAGTTTAGAATTGGGATGGGTTATTTCCATTGTCTACTTGACTGGACTTCAATGCCCTGGGAGACACACGCTGGTCTGTGTGGAAGTGCCCAGAGAGGTTTTACTGAGGAGGGGAGATCTACCTTAACTGCGGTCACAGCATCCTCTGGTCTCAGGCCCCAGACTGAACAAAAAGGAGAAAGTAAGCTGGTACGAGCATTGGTCCATCTCTCTCTGCTTCCCAACTTTAGACCGCGTGAGCAGCGACCTCACAGTCTCTCGGCACAACCTCCTGTCGACTTGGACTTCATCTCTCTTCAGCTGGAACTTCTTTAAGTTGTTTTGATGAGGTGGTTTGTGACAGTAATGAGAAAAGGAAGTGGAGTGCTGACCTCTTTGCTGCCTTTCAACTGAGGCCTGGGGTTGTGTGGAGTCCTGTGCACCCAGGTGGCTGTGGACACTACTGTGACCGACGGGACTTGTGCTGCTAAGGAAACCTTGGCGTCTCTTGTCTTGGGACAGATGCCACTTGAGTCTTTCCTGCAGGGCTCTGTGACTTCTCTGCATGACCTGGGCAAGGTTTTTTTGATTTCCTCCGTTAGCTGTATATGTGCATATGTATGTGTGATATGTATATATGACAGAGAGAGAGAGAGACAGACAGACAGACAGAGAAAGACAGGGTCTCCCTGTAGCCACAGCTGGCCTGGAACTCACTATGTAGACCAGGCTAGCCTGGATCCCACAGAGATCCATCCGCCTCTGCCTCCAGAGCGCTGGGATTAAAAGGTGTGTGCCACCATGTCTCGCTCCATGTTTTATGTTTTCAGGAAGTTTGCTCTGCTGTCAACTGGCTGCACAATTCAGAGTGTTTGCTGGTGCACACTGCCAACCCCCTCCCACCACTCATGTCTTGAGCTCACACCTTCATTGTCTGGGGACTTATGAACTCTATGTCATGAGTCCTTCCGTCTTCCCTTTCTCCCTTTACTTCTACTCCAAAGTCCTCTCCCTGCCTGGTTTCCTTCGGTCTGCAGACTCCTCGGCCTCCTGCAACACTCCTGCCCCTAACACTCGCCTACCCAAGCTAGCCTGCTAAAGCATTCTCCAACAAAGGCAGTTCTCACTAGAAAGAATTCTTATACCTGATGCCGGGGAATAAAATGCTCTTCTTTAACACCCTTAATAATAAAGCCACAGAGGTTGAGAGTGATTTATTTTCTTTTAAAAAAATAAATGAGAACAGGCTCAAGGTTATCTTGGTAATAATAGCTCTGTCTCTCTCCCTTGCATTCCAATATGCTGCCTGAATGGGGGTGAAAGACGTGGAGTTGCAGCTCGCTCAAAGGGAACGGGGCCCAGGGTGCTATCTGTGAGTTGCAGGGGACAAAGGAATGCCTCTACTTTGCCTGATTCCTGACAGTGGTTATCTGGCATCTGCGTCCACATTCCCAAAGTCAGATTTCCAGCCTCCCAGCAAGCACATGGTGCTTTGGGCAACACTGACAATTTACCAAATTATTCTTTGTGTGGAGCTGACATCAGCTTTCTGGAGAGTTAGTCTTTGTATTCTAACTCTATTTGTATGAATTCAGACCCAGCTAATTTCACTTTAGTTACAGCCTTGTAAACTTAAAACTTACATCTTAAAAACATCCATCTTAAAACTTACCTAATAAAGTACTTTCTTGATGGAACTGTCTCAATGGCTTCCCACTCCCCAGAGAATAAAGCCTCCCAGCGTCCCGATGTGTCCAGACGCCCCTTCCCACCCTCCCTGCTGCCTCGCCATCTTCTGTCTCCTGCCTTCTTCCCAGCCCATCATTGTGCATCACTTTCATTTCTGCCTAAGGTAAGTGGATCCCTCCCCTTCAAGCACTAACCAGACCTGGCTCTGCTTAGTTCCCCACTTCAGACCAGGTCGGCGGAGGCATGGCTGCAGACTGAAGTAGCTTTCTGACATGCCCAGCTCCACTCACTGTCATTTATTTATTTCTCATGTTACTGTTGAAGGTTTTCTTTGATTTCTCTTGCTTCTGGGATTCTCATGACCATTTTAGTTCTCCGCTGCCCAGTAGAGTAGCCTTGAGTCACAGGAGGCTTGAGATTTTAGATATCTCGTTAATAGATTTTTAATATTATGTGGCAAAGTGACTGTTTTTTGATTATATTGCTTCATATAATTCATATTAGTAAATTCATTTCACAATAAAACCCTTCTCAATATGATAACTATAAAATTCAAAATTATATGTATGCTCACATTTTGGCTTGTGTTATCACACTATTAGACAACCCAATACTCTGTCAAGGGACTCAGAAAAGCCCAGTAGAAGAGAAACAATCATCAAAGTTGGAAGGTGCTGAAAGACTGAGCAAGGCAGACACCCTGGCCCAGCGTGGGGGGGCGGGGGACTCTGCTGGAGCAGCACTGGGGCGCCGCAGGGCAGGAGGAACTGCGCCCCTCCAGGCGTCGGTTGTGCCTAGTTGTGTTAAGTCAAACAAAGGTGGCTCATAGCCCGGAATGTGTCTGCGCTGTCCCCAAGCAATTAAATTGTCAGATGTCAGCTGCAAAACAGGGCCCGTGCGGAGCACCTGACTGACCCTCTTGACAACTTTGCTTGTCCTGTAAAGTTTGGAATTCGTGTTATGATCATCTGATGGGCAAACAGCAGTCATCCCCAACATGGCTGTCATTCTCCAGCGTGGAGGGGCAGCCTGCCTCAGCTGGGTTGTTTCTGCCCAGGGATGCAGGCCCAGCTTTGCCAAAATGTCTGAATTTTCTAGTGAAGCTTGATTTTCTGTGAGTTTAACATTGTGTGGGCCAATCCAAGGCCACCAGAGGCCTGCACACAGCCTAGAAGCTGGCAGTTTGTTTTTCTTGTATAAGGGTTAGATCTTGTTAGAGAGTAATGAAACTACCTACTTATAAACAAGAAGATGGGGCGTGGGGTGGCTTGAATTTGGTCATTCAGTGGCCAATGCTATTCCCATGGTGGTCAAGTATCCAAGTATCCTCTCTGTCTCTCTGTCTTTGTCTCTCTCTCTCTCTCTCAAATCTCTGTGGAGGTTTCTAAGACTTAGGTCTTTAAGGAAAAATGGAAGGATGTAAGGTCTAAAAGTAAGTTTTTTTTTCTTTATTCAAGAGGCGTAGGAAACTCTCAATTTAATGTAAAGGAGACTAACGTGTTTCATATTCAGACCTACAACTACTTAGAATTCAGGAAACAGACATGCAGCTATGAATTCCTAAGTTTTCAGAGCTTTTCTGACCCCAGTTTGTGGAGATGTCTCCTGGCTGACCATCTTCACATGCAGAGGGCGACAGCATCAGAGTGAGCTGAACGCTGGCTAAAAGAATGCTATTTTGAAATGCCATTGTGCTGCCTCTGTGGGGATTAGCAATTCTGCTTTGGTTTTTCATTTCTTTAAAATCTAAAATCAATAGTCCAACTAACCACTGTACTGCATGTTCAACCGTCTCTTGTGAGTAATTTATTTTTTTGTCATGTGATAAAGCTCAGTCACCTGTAGTCATAACAATATCAGAGTGGGCTGGCCGGTTGAGTGGAGAAGATAAGCGAAGGTGTGTAAAACTGCTCTTCAATTTCAATTTAGTTACTTTGCATGTAAATGGAGCATCTGAAATCAGGGTCTATGACAGTATTGTCATTGGAAGTCATCCATCATGGGTAAGCCAGTATTAGAGAATTGTTAAAATATCTAAATAAACAGGAAGAAGGAGCCTGCTCCAAGATTAACAAGATAGCTCTGCGTTTCATTTTGCCAGGAAAATTGTATTTTCATTAAGAGCTAAGAACAGTTGTGCAGACATCTGAAATCAGTTCGGATTTCCTGACTATGGATGAGTTGAAAATTCCTTCTGATTTGCAGTGAGCCTTGTTCAAGTGCTCTCCCTGTTTCTGTGCCTCAGTTCCTCATTTCTGAAGTGGTTATATTAATCATATCTATCTCTTACACACGTGTGCTGGTGCAGAAGACGGTGGTCTTCCTGACAAGGTGTCCTAGAGATGGGCAGTCTGATGTGACCCCATGTTTGAGGTGTATGAATGTGGCAAGTGTTTGCTAAAAGCATGTTCTAGTGAGCCTCTCCACTGCTGTGATGAAACACTGACCAGCACCAACTTGGGGAGGAAAGGGTTTATTTGACTTACATCTCCCAGGTCACAGTTTAGCACTGAGGGAGCCCAAGGCAGGAACTCAGGGCAGGAACCCGGAGGAGAACGCTGCTTACTGGCTTGCTCCCCTGGCCCATGTGCAGCCTGCTTTCTTATACAATACCAAACAATCTGTCGGGGTGGTACCGCCCACAGTGCACTGGGCCCTCCCACATCACTCAGCAATCAAGAACATGCCCCACAGACATGCCCACAGCGCAGTCCAATAGCAATTCTCCAACTGAAGCTCCTTCTACCCAGTGGTGTCAAGTTGACACTCAAGGGCTGAGCACAGAGAAGCCCGGATATCTACTGTTTATAGTATCATTGTCTATAGAGTCAAAGAGCAACTACTATTGCTTAGAACCACAAACTTACCATTAACATTAAAAATGCTACATAAATTAAAATGAGCATTTGTCAACTGCCTATTTGCATAAATGATAAAATAATGTGGGCATGGAAATCACTTCATGGGAAAATCAAGAATTCTAAATGGCAGGATCAGGAAGCTCTGTCACCTGGAAGATTCCCCTCCAGTTTTGGTCCAAATACACTTGATCTTTACACAGAGTGCCGCTTATAGGGAAGAAGAAAGACTTTTCCTTTGGTTGCCTTGTCTTCTCACTTGGCCTGAAGCTCTGCAACAAAAGTCAGATTAACCAGAGAAGAAACCATTCTGTGAGCATATGCAGGATGCTGAGTTAGGGTGGTTGACTGGGATAGTTCAACTGTATGATATGATAGTTCAACAAGATGATATATATGTAATATACATGATATATATTCATATGTATATTTTCATGTAGAAATCACAGCAAACTTGGAACTCTGATATTTGCCCAGGTTAGTGGTATGTGGCACAATCTTTGTGGGGTTGGGTGGCAGCCACAAACCACAGCTCTGGTCAGTGGTAGGATGAAGGACCAGCTTACTACACGTACTCAATGTTGCTAAGCTACCATGTTGGGCAGGTTAGTAGTGTTCTGTACCTTTTTGGGGGGTTATGGAAAAGCATTTTAAAAATATGATCAAAGTACATTGTATAGTTATGAAAATGGTATAATGAAACCTATTATTATGTACCATTAATATATACTAATAAAAAGAATTTGTTATAAAAAAGAAAACAATTGAGACAGAGTCTCATGGATTCCAGACTAGCCTTGAACTTTTAGAACTGAGGATGATCTCGAGCTCCTGCTCTTTCTGCCTCCACCACCTGGAGTGTTGAATGATGGTGATGCGTAGTGCTGGGATTGTACCCAGGGCCTTAGGCAGAGGCTCTCCCAATTCAGCTCCAGCTTCTTTGTCTGTTTGTTTTTGCCTTTTAAGGCATGTAATCAGAAGAGGATTCTTGGAGTTATTCTTGAAAAGATCTTTATGACATTAAACACATCAATTCACCTCTACACAGAATGGACACAGTTCCAACACACATCTATTTCCTCAGATGTAAAGCCAGCATATGAATATTGCACCTCAAAAAATCCGTGAAGGGGCAACACTTCAACCCTGTCCACGGGGTTCACTCCCAGGCTGGGCATGAGTGCTCTAACCCCACGGTTCCCTGGGAGACACGAGCAGACCTTGTCAGGCATGAATGGGCACAGAGAAGATGCCTGGGCTATCCTGTCTGATCTTGGTGGATCCTTGTCTCAGCAACCTTGGGTGGTTTCTTTTTCCCTCGTCTGAGGGATGTCTGGGCAGTGGGGAGATGGTGTCCAGGCTAAGTCTGGACCAGTTCGGAGCATGCGTGCTGAGCTCAAAGCAATCACTTTTGACCTTTGATCGCTTTCTTTCCTCAATAAAATAAACGAGTTTGGGCTGGGGAGTTGGCTCAGTCAGTAAAGGGCTTCCTTTGCAAGCAAGGGAGCCTGAATTTGATCCCCAGAGCCACATAAAAAGTCACATGTGGAGCTGTGGTCCCACCGCTGGGGAGGAGGAGACAGGCCATGTGGCCTAGCTTAATCAGTCTGTTTCGGGCCAATGAGAGACCCTGTCTCAGAAAACCAGGTGGGTGGCTCCTCAGGAGGAAAACCTGAGATTCACCTCTGGTCTCCACACATGTATACCTCCTCATCCCAATACACACACACACACACACACACACACACACACACACACACACACACAAAGTTTTCTTAGCACATATGAAAGCTTATTTGGTTTTAATTTGAACTAGGAATCTGGGAATCAGGGTTCCATACTTTACTTACTTTGGGTGAATAGGGTGAACTGCTCATGTGTCTCATGGGAAACAATACTGCTGTAGTCCGTAGCAGAGTGTTAAGATTTAGAGTCTACGAAGTGAGTGGTGACAGCTGTGTTCGTTTTTCAGACACATTGGGAGCTTAATTGGCTGTGTCATGTCTAGTGACTGTCTGGTCATAGACACTAACACCTCAGCTCAGTCCGAGATGCCCAGCAGACTCTGTCTGCCTCCTCTGGCACATTCAACACAGACGTTACCGTCAAGTAGCTGTGAGACTATGTGTTCTGAGAGTGAATTTAGACAGTTTGGCTTCCAAACTAGCTGCTACCTCCTGTTCCTTCCAGAGCAGGAGAGGTTGCCAGTGGGGCCAGTACAGGGACAGCCGGCCCAATCTCCCCCTGCCCAGGATGGTTGAAGCACCCATCTGCACACTCCTTCTCAGCCTGAGTCAGCCAGGGCACTGCTGCAGGCGTTTCCTCCTCCACCAGTTCCTGCCTTCTTTCTCGCTGCGGAGGCCCGAGAATGGAGGCTCCTGAGCCTTCCTGTCGCTGTGCAACTCTGTCTCCACTGTGCAGATCTGTGTCTTGAGCTGGAATAATTCCAAACCCTGGAATACAAGCATCTGTCGGCCAGCCACTAGCCTGTCCCTTAACAGTACCACCCATGGACAGTCACATTCCTGCCTCAATTCTTGGGCGTGATCAAGCCACAAATGCAGAACGCTTAAATGCTTTCTTTTTCCTTGAGACAGGGTCTCATGTAGCCTAGGCTGTCTTCAAACTCACTATGTAGCTGAGGATAACCTTGAACTTCTGACCCTCCTACCTCTGCCTACTGAACACTGAGGCTACAGGTGTGTATCACCACACCAAGAGATGGAACCCGAGACCCGCTGTACTCTAGGCCAGGACTATATGAGACCCGCCGACTTGTATCCTTAGCCTCTTCAAATGTTTGATAAGCCACGTTCAGGTTAGAGTGCACTGCTGGAGACCACCACATCTGCGCAGAGGGTCATCTGTGGGAGAGGCCCACATTTCTGAGGAGGAAGAAGACCAAGGAGAGGTGCTTTGGGTCATTAGCTGCAGTGGACGTGAGAGGCAGAGATGTCAGACGTAGGCTGAGGGACACATGGCTGTTGGGTCCTCTGGTGCAGTTACTACACTGATGAGGCGTGCCAGTGTACCCAATCTGCTCCACACGCTCTTCACACCAGCCCACTCCGATAAAGGCCAGGGCTGCCTTCGGTGGTTCCCTCTTCCTCTGTGGAGGAAGAGCATCTTTTGGTTCTGGGTGGCAGGTTCTGGGTGGCGGGCTCTGGGTGGCGGGTTCCGGGTGGCGGGCTCTGGGTGGCGGGCTCCGGGTGGCGGGCTCCGGGTGGCGGGCTCCGGATGGCGGGCTCTGGCTGGCGGGCTCTGGCTGGCGGGCTCTGGCTGGCGGGCTCTGGGTGGCGGGCTCTGGGCGGCGGGTTCCGGGCGGCGGGCTCCGGGCGGCGGGCTCCGGGTGGCGGGCTCCGGGTGGCGGGCTCCGGGTGGCGGGTTCTGGATGGCGGGCTCTGGCTGGCGGGCTCTGGGTGGCGGGTTCTGGGTGGCAGGTTCCTGATGCTACCTTTGGCTCGTAATCTTGTCAGTGTTAGCCATTTTTACTGGGGTGAGGTGATGACTCATTGCAACTCTGGTTTGTTTTCCCTGATGACCCGTGCAATCTTGGTGTAAATCAGTGTCTGTGGCCATGTCTGTCTCGGTGCCGCTTTCTAATCACACTAACCCCTCGTCCTGTTATTTTCCTCCTGCTTATCACCCTATCGCCCATTTTTAATTGGCTTGTTTATTTATTTGCAGTTGAATTTTCGAGTTGCTTGTTAGATATTCTGGTTATCAGCTCCTCACCAGCTGTTTGCACTGCAAATATTTCCTCCTGTTCTAGGTTTTCTCTGTTCAGTGTTTTTCTTTGCTGTGAAGAAGCTTTTTAGGGGAATCTTGCCTATTCTCCCTCATGTCTAGTGTTTTGGGGTCTCATCTATTCCAGTGTTTGGAATCATCCTTGTGTTTTCTTCTAGAGTTCCATAGTTTCAGACCTTACATTTTGACTTGACCTTTGTACCTGGTGAGAGATAGAGTCTAGTTTGATTCTTTTAAAAAGTTTTTATTGGATTTTCATACAGTCTAGTTTTGTGGTATTTAGATCCCCTTCCCTATCCCACCTCCAATCATAGCCCCCCACTCAACTTAGTGTGTTGTCTATAGAGTCTGACTGTGTCCCCAGATGTCCTTCAGTGTGGGTCCATCACTGGCCCCACCAAGTGGATAAGAATGCCCAAGCCAGTTCAATTCCTTTTGCACATAAATATCCATTTCCCCAGCCACATTTGAAGATGATTCTTTCTCCGACGTGTGTTTTTAGCGTATTTACAAGAAGCCGGTTTGTTCTTCCTGCGTGGCTTACGTCCGCATTCGCCCTTGCGCCTCTTCTGTGTTTGTTTTGTGCCGGTGCCGTAGCTCTAATGCGTGTTTTAGAAGTCAAGCAGGGTGCTGCCTCTGTGCCTTGTTCTTCTTTGTCAAAATGGCTTTGGCTATTCATGTTTTTTTGTGGTTTCATAGAAACATTAGAGTTGTTTTCTACGGTTCTGAAGATTTCCATTGGTATTTGGGTAAGGTTTTCATTGAATCTGCCAATCACTTTGAGTCATTTGGATATTCTAACTGTTGATCTTCCCAGTTCAAGAACGAGAGATGAGATGTCTTTCTGTCATCTTTCTTTAAATCAGTGCTTTACACAATAGTGACAACAGAGGAACCAGGTGGGAGTATGCCTTTAACCCCAGCATTCAGGAGGCAGAGGCAGGAGGATCTCTGTGAGTTCAAGGCCAGCTGGGGCTACAGGGACACCCTGTCTCAAAAAAGACAAAAAAAAAATTCACAGTAGAGGTCTCTCATTCGTTTGGTTAAGATTCTTACTGGAGGTTTAGCTTTTTGGCAGCTGTCATAAGTGGGATTGCTTTCCTGACTCTACAGCAGACAGTTCTCTAGCAGTCCTGTCCATGCTGGTCTGGTCTCTTGAGGCTTCCCTGATTTACTATTAGCTCTGACATTTATGGCAGACTTTGAAGCATGTTGGTTGCACACAGTGACGGCTAGCCCACTCCAGTCTCCATGTTCTTCCTTTCTTTTTCTTTTTAAAAGTGGAACAATGGGCATGCAGTCTCACTCCAGATCTTTAAAGAGGAATCGTTCAACTTTCCCTCATTCAGTATAATTTTAACTGTTGGCTTATTATAAATGACTTTTATTATATAGGAGCACAATCCTTGTATGCCTAATTCTCCCCTGTTTTCATCAAACAGGGATGTTAAACTTCATCACTTGAGATGAGTGCATCTTCATTCTGTTCATATGGTACACTGTATTTGTGATTTGTGTACATCGAACTGTCTTTGCACTTCTGGAGTGACTCATTATGAGCATAATGAATAACCTTCTTATTCGTTTATTTACTGTTAGATAGATGAGCTACTGTGCGTTATCTAGATGTTATTTGAAGTAGACGGTAAGATGTGTGCACATGACATAACAGTGTTATGGTTTCCCCAGAGACCTGATGTCTCTTTTACTTTTGGATCCACAAGAGTCTTGGCAGCAACTCCCATAAATGCTGAGGGATGGCTGCATTTAAAGTCCTTAAACAACTCTAAAGCCTGTTTTAAAACTTCCTTCCCCACAGTTCATCAAAGGTGTGCAAAAGTAAAGCTGATTCGAGGTTGGCCTCAGAGGGAACAGCCTCTTCACACTGCTGCTGGCTTCAGTGAGTTGTGTATCTATGTTTATCAAGGATGCTGGCCTGTGGCTTGCTTTCTTTTGGTGTGTGATTTAAGGTTTAAATTAATAAATGCTTGGTCACCAGTTTCTATTTTCAGGGGTTTATTTCTTAGAGACTCCAGATTTAAGACTTAGTTCAATAATTTGTTTTTGTGTCTCTCTCTGTGAAGTTCTCTGTTAAATACTTCATAATTTTCTAGTTGGTAATTTACCAATTTTAAGCTGAGGCTTATTCCCTACAGCATGAAAATGTTCCAATTTTCTTTGGTGATCTTATTTTAGGGCCGCTGGCAGTCCTCTGCTTTACTCAGAAGTTTCTGGGGTCCTTGGTGTCTTTCCTGAACTTGGTCACTCTGGATGCTCATGGAAGACATTACTTCTTGGTTCTGTATGCGAGTTTGTCCACCGCTAGACCCCCTGTGTGGGAAACACTGTTGGAACTAAAATAGATTTGAATGACTATATGACTTAAAAAGTTTAAAGCATTTTATGATTTATTTATTTTTAGTTCATGTGTATGTTTCCCCTGCATATATGTACCTGTGTCCTGCAATGACCTCCCCTGTTGGAGGTCAGAAAGGGGCATCAGAGCCCTTGGAACTAGTCAGTTGTTAGCTGCCATGTGGCTGCTGGGAACTGAGCCTGGGTCCTCTGTGGGTGCAAGTCAGTGCTCTTAACCAGCCTAACTCTCCAGCCCTAGACTTCAAAATTCCAGTAACAGTGCACACTGTGTCATGAACTATCTAGTATTTTGACCAAGTTTTTTCTCTACATAACTTAGAAATACTTTTCCAATTTTAAGAGCCTTACTGTGTGCCAAGACTTGCCAAAATTCTGTGTTGGAAGACCAGCACGAAGCTCTCTTGGGTGGGATTTGTTCTCAAGGGAATTTCTCTTCTGGTGGTGTTGACTTTCAGGAGGACAGCCCCCCAAATATGAGCAGAGTAACAAACTGGTAGCTGGCCCACCACTCAGGGGCAACATTCGCCTAGCTGTGACTCTGTCGTGTCAAACTAGAGTGCCAGTCTAGACAGCTGTTGTGTGGATGAGGAGGGCAGCTGTCCCATGCCCACCCCTTCTATCTGCCCCTCCGTCTTTTCTCTGTCAATTCAGCATTTGTTACTTGCTGTCCTCCACCCTGTTTACTGTCTGTATCTCAGACGACAATGTAAGGCCCTGGATATGACCAGGTGTGTCTTCTGTCTTACTAAGTCTCCTTTCCCTGGTATGGTCTGACACTCAGTGGCATGTTGGACAAGCACATGAAGGCTAAGGGACTGGAAACTGAACTGGATCACAATGGGTGAGATGTTTCCTTTTGAGCAACGTAGCTGTTCTGTGCGACTTGCTCTTTCAGAATGAAGAAAAGCATGTGTATGCACGTGTGCACTGTTGACTATCTGTGAACTATGCATCTATGACAAATCAAGAGAACAAACATTTGCATAGCACTCTGGTTATGCAGTACGGGTATTAGGCCATTTCAGAATGATTCTGGGAAGACCGGGTGTCGGGGCCCAGGCCTGTGCCCCCAGCATTTGGGAGGGCAAGGGAGGAGGATCAGGAGGTCAGGATCAAGAGGTCAAGACCAACCATGGTTTGTATAGCAAGTTTGAGGCAAGCCTGGGCTACGTGAGACCCTACAGTATTCAAAAAACAAAAAACAGAGGCTGAAGAGATAGCTCAGTAGGTCGGTGCTTACTGCAGAAGCCATGAGGACCTGAGTTCAAATTTCCTGTACAAAGCCAGTGTTGTTACACATGTAGATGTGACCCCAGTACTATGTGTGTGTTGAGGGCAGAGACAGGACAATTGCTGGGGTTTGCCAACCACTCACCTAATTCTGGGTTCAGTGAGAGACCCTGTCTCTGTCTCAAGGGGATAATGGAGAGTGAAGGATAGGCCCAAGACATCCTCCTCTGGCCTCTGCATGCATTCGTACACATGCCTACCCACCCACATACATGTGCGCACATGCCAGACACAGTAGCATTTAGAAAATAAAAACCCCACAAAAAGGAGTTAGGAACGAAGTGTACAGGGCCTGCCTGCCACTCACGGGCATCCACTGCCCTTCACAGTGAGGGGCTGAGTGTCTGTGGGCTCTGGACCACTTTCCCAAGGTCACTGAAGGACAGTGGAGCTCTATGTGGGTGATATGTGTGCTTGTGTGTTTGATATACATGCACATATCACACACACAGAGATTTAGTAAAGCATGCTAGGTAGGAAAGAACTAAAAGTGAACTTTACAAACCAAAAGAGAAACAATTTAGGAATTATAAAAATAGAAATTACCCCAAGCCAAACACTCATTTTACAAGTAGGGCTGACTCCATTTCCAGGGGTAAATATTCTTTTTCTTCAATATTTATTTATCTTTATATTATGTGTCCGAGTGTTTGCCTGCATGTATATAAGTGCACCGTGCGTGCAGAAGCCTGTGGAGCCCAGAAGAGCAGGTCGGATCCCCTGCAACTAGCGTCACAGTCCCAGGAGACTGTGAGCTGAGCCCGGCTTCTGCGGGCCTCCGCACCGGGAAGACGGTGTCTGATCCAACTGCGAGCTGAGAGGAGCGCCCCCCACAGCCTGCCCAGGCGTCTGAACAGCCCAAGGGAGTAAGTGCCGGTGACTGTGTCCGCAGTCAAGTGCGCGCTTCTAAAGCAATGACCCGGTTGTAGCAGAAGAGTTGCTGGGTGAGCGTGGGAGAGCGTGGGCAGGGCGTGGCTCTCCGGGTGCTGGTCGCGGGTGGTGGGGGTTAGTCCTCCCCGCGCACTCCTCCCGCGTCCGTCCGGGAGTCCGGGTCTCCTGTGAGGTCCCTGCATCGGAGACAAGTTGAGCTTGACTTTCATGTGGGAAACACAGTGCTGGACAGGCGCGGTAGTTCCTCCCGACGCGCTGCTCCACGTGGCAGGGAGGGGGGAATAGTAGTCTGCTTTGAGTCCGGGACACGGCTCAGTGGGTGGAGCGGGTGCTCAAGCATGAGGACCTGGACTCAGATCCACAGCACCCCAGTTCCACAGCACCCCCGTTCCACATTACCACCCTAAAAAGCCACGTGTGGTAGGACCTGCACCCTCAGTGCTGGTGGCAGAAACCGAACTTCCTGGTGGACTGGACTGTGGCCTCTCGAGTCATTCTTGTGCTTAGTGCGAGAAACTGACTCAGACAGGGATTCTCCGCCCTGATGCACACTGTATCAACTATGTAGACGCATGCAGGCATTCACCAACACCCGACACCCCAGAAATTCTGATTTCGGAATCAGACGGTCTGGACTGGATTGGCATGTGTGTAAGTGTGCATGCACATGTGTGTATATATGTATGTTTGTGTGTACATGTGGAGGCTACAGGACAGCCTTGGCTGTCTTTCCTTATGTGTCAGCTATCTTTTTTTTTTTTTTAAAGACAGGGTCTCTTATTGACTCAAAACTCCTCAAGCAGGCTGACTGACCTGTGAGCCCCAGAGACCTGCGAGAGACTCCACCTGTCCAGTATTGAAATTACAAAGCATGCCACACCACCTAGCCTTTTACATGAGTTTTGAAGACTGAACTCAGGTCCAAGGTTATGGACTGCACAATTTTTCCAGTCCCAACATTGTTTATTAAAGTCCCCTTGGTGACTCTAATGGGTCTTCAGTGCTATGGACTGGGGGCAGAAAGGTGGAGCCAATCAGTCTAGACCTTGGTGGGTTGAGATTCTGGGAAGTGTTAGATCCTCTCAGGATTCAAGACTGGGACTGCAACCAGAGTGGTGTTGAACTTGAAACAATACAAAACCAGCAGAAAACTGAATATCACTGTGCAACGGGAGACACTGAAAAAGAACCTCAAGGCGCAACTCACCCATGTCTGTTCCCATGTGCTCCTGCCATCGTCCAGCTAGTCCAAGGTGGCTTTGCTAACCACAGTTTGCCTGGTTATGTTCTACGTAACTGGGGGTGTGTCTGGTAACCCTGCTCAACACCTGAAGGATTCTCTTAGGAAGAGACCTGGAGGATTCCCTGGGGTAGAAGAGGAAAGCCAGGCTGCCTTCTCACATTTCAGCTTCAAGTCGTGGGAGAACCGGCCCAGGGAAGCTCAAGCAGAGAGGGAGCGCTCGCCCAGGGACAGGCAGAGCTGCTGAAGGGAGACCCTTCAGAGTTTAGTCCTGCCTCCGAGGGCAGGAGGAGAAGGGAGAGCCCGGACCACCTCTGACTGGGTTGTCCTAAGTTTCCCAGGAATTTAGAACTTGTCCTTAAGTCACTTTGAGCCTCTTATCTTCTTTTTAGGCTGGCACACCAGGAGCACTCTTTGTAGATGGACAGCCTTGGCCATTGCATTAGTCGGGGGTCTTGATAGAATGAATCTGTGTATTAAAAAAGGATCTGTTAGCTTGGCTTACAGGATAGTCTGAGTAGTCCAACAATGGCTGCACCACACCGGAGAGCCTGAGAATCCGGTGGCTGCCTAGTCCCCGAGGCTGAGTCTCAGCAGCCCCAATCTGGTGCTGAAGGTCTGGGGGATTCCTGAACAACTGATGGTCTTCAGTCTGTTTTGGAAGACTGAGAAAGCTGGTTCTGACATTGGCAAAGGATGGTCACAGCAACAGAGTGGATGCTCTTGCCAGTGAGGGTGAAGGGAAGCAGGCAAAAAGCAGTTTCCTGCTGCTAGGTCCTTTGTCTGGGCCGCCACCAGAAGGTGCTGGCCACATGGAGGGTGGGTCTTCCCGCTTCAAGTACCCTGATCAAGAAAGTCCCTCCCAGGAGTATGCAGTGGCTTGCATTTTGGTTGATTCTGGATCTAGTCATGCTGACAAACAAGATCAGCCCCCACAGATATGAACCATGCCTCCTCATCTCTGCCTGGATGTCACTAGGACTTTGTGTCTGGCACTAGATGCAGAGACTGTGGCCCCGGGGCAGTGACAGAGTTCTCAGGCCTGTCTACTTGGTGAGGTGGAGTGAAAGCCCATGTTGGGGACATGAAAGGCCTACTAAGTCTGTTCTTTGGAACAGGTTCTCTGTTCCAAAAGTGGTATTCTGGGGGTCTGAGGGCAGGCAGAGGCAGGACAGAAGACTCCGTCCCTCACCTCCCTACGGAGGTGCACAACCACTTCCCTTCTGTCTGCGGGAAGTCTCAGCGAGCACTTTCTACATCTAGGCCTGAGAAGAGTTGCTCAGAAGCTCTGGCTGCTGCCTTGATCAGGCAGATTTTCCTGTCGATGCATCTGCTCTTCTTCGGGCCTGGAGACGCAGCTCCCTCCAGGAGAACCTCTCTTTCTCCTCCCACTGACTGTTGCACAGACTCAAAGCCTGCCCATGCCGACTCCTCTCAAATGGGCTGAACGTTGGGCTGGAGCCTCCTCGTGCCTGGAAGCAGCTTTTCAGACTCTCTCATTCATGCTAGTTACCTGAGGGCTAGGCTCCCCTGACCCATGAAAGCAAATGGATCTCGAAAGGCCACATGTTGCACGTGGAGTCAGCCCTCTGAGCACGATGATTTTTCAATTAATGCTCTACTCTTTTGAAATATTATTGCAGAGAAACCAAGAGTGTTCATTTTCTCTACAATGTCTTTTGTGTTCTAACCAACCTATTTTCTATTTCGTGGTGCTTTATAATTCTGATTGACTTTGATTATATATTTGCAGAGGGTTTTTTTCCTCTAAAGAAAAAACAGAAAGTCCTTCAGCATTCTCTTTTCCTCTTTTTTTTTTTTTTTCCAGAATGCCTCTGAAGTGCCACTGGCTCTAGCAGGTGCAGCAGAACCCTGAAGGGCCTCCCCGCTGTAGGCCAGGGGCTTTTCTTTTCTTACTGCCTCTTCTAGGGAATGTCCTTCAGTCACCGCTGCCAACACCACCAGGGCTGGGTGTTCCTGCTTCCTGTCCTAGCTGTAATGCAACCCATGGCAGAGTTGGCGGTAGGTGGAGGCTGTCCGGCTGACTGGCAAAGGGGAAAGAGTGCCTGTTGTCTTCCCACACAGCTGTTGCTTGGGTTCTGGCCACCTGCCTGCTCCACAAACCCTAGAAGCCCCCACGAGTGTGCTGGGTGTAATATGTACACCCAGTCTGCAGGGCAGAAGCTTGTGCTCCGTTCACGGTGCCCATGTGGCCCTTGGAAGACACCTGAATACTCACGTATTCTGGTGGGTTGAGGTTCATGGTGTCAGGAGTTCGGAGCCCTACTGGCTCAAGTACAGACTTGTCTGAATGTGTATGAGTGTCTTTTCCTAGAGAGAGGCCGTACCTCTAATTAAACTCTCAAAAGCCCAGTGACCCATGGGTATAGGAGCAGAAGAAGCGAGCACTATATGGAAGTCTTGAGGTGATGTGTCTGTTACACAGCTAGCTTGTGCTGAGCACCTGTGCTCTGTGTGTGTGCCAGGGTGTGAGTGTGTCGGGGGACCAGGTGTAGCTGTGTTGGATGTGGGTGTGTGGATGTGTGTGTGTGCAGGTGGGGTTATGCGGATGTGTGTGTGTGCAGGTGTGTAGCCTGACTATGTACAAACTGCTTAACCTCCTGGGTCTCAGAGTTTGCATTTGTGAGCTGGAGACTGCCATCTGTCTGGTAGGGATATAACGAGTAGTTTCTCAAAGCGTCTGGGGATGATGCTTTGCTCCTGTGGAGGGAGGGCCAGTGGGTGTCCCCCTCCCAGACCTGCGGGTCTGATGCTGGACCTCTTCCTCCTGTTTGAGGTGTTGCTTAGCATCTGAAAGTTTATCTTCCCTTGCCATGTACCTGGGGTTACCAACTTGGAGTTCGCTTTAGATATACTTTTATTTTCTCTAAAACATGTTTTTTTCTGGTTATCTTTAAATATTTTTAGTATGAATGTTTTGCCTACATGTACATAAGTACAATGCCCATGGAGATCAGAAGAGAACATTAGATCCTCTGGAACTGGAATTAAAGATGGTTGTTAGCCACCATGTAGGTGCTGGGAACTGAACCCAAGTCCTCTGCAAGAGCGGCCAGGCTCTTAACTGCTGAGCCATTTCTTCAGCCCCATTTTCTGGCTGTCTTAAAAATAATGTTTCTTGCAGTGAAGTGGGAATTCTCACCTGATGTCCCCTGTGTTCATGTGTAAACGGCCACAAAACATCCCCCTCATCACTCACCTGGCCCCAGTGCTTAGGCTGTGGTCGTTGGACGTTTTATGTGATGCAGAAACTGTCAGTGGCTGGTTCTATGGTCGGGTTGAATGTTTGGCTGGCGTTTGGTGTGGATGGGGAGGGTTTACGGGTGGACTTGGGATCCATTATTGCTTTTCCTCATTTAAGACCCGTCTACCACTCTCATTATTAGTTCCAAATGGGCTTTCACAAGCTTCTTGGTTTAAGAAAAAAGATGACAGCCTTGGGAAGTGAGTGATGAAAGGGGTGGACAGGGCTCATTGGGCTATGGGCTAGCCTTGCTTCCTATCCTCTATTCTTCTAGAGTTTCTGAAAGTAGAGTGTATTTTATAACCAACACATACGTGCATTTTGTAACCAAGACATGTTTATAGCATGATGCTTCTGTTGAAGTTTTTCATAGATTTTAAAAAGTAACATTTCCCTTTACCTCAATACAGAATCAATGGAAACTAAGACAGCAGATGTTCATGCAGAAAGTAAAATTTACCGGTGTTATCAGTGATAAATCAGGGGACCTAGCCTGCTTTGCGCACTCTAGACCGTGACCTTGGTGGACAGGAACAGAGAGGGGAGAGAGCTAACCCTTCATGCTGGCCTAGCTTAAAGTACTCCTAAGTGGAGAAATGTGATCCAGTCCCTGCCCTGTGGCTGACTGTTTTCTCTCTGGCATTACAGGTGCCAGAAAGTCAAGTCTGGGAGTCCTTAAGAGGATGTGGGGGCACCTCTGCTCTGACAGGAAGTAGCTTTGAGCCTCCTGGAAGACCCAAGGTTAGGCAATTTGGGTTGAGGGGCTAGAAGCCCTGTGGTATAGGAAGACAGATGAGCTTGCTAATAGTATGTGCTCCTTGGGTTTAGAAGGAGGCAGTGTCTAAAAGCACTTGGGGAGTGAAGGTGGGACTGGGTGGGCACTAAACTATCCTTCCACTCCTGAAAGCTCAGCCAGGCACTGAGATGAGCTGACCAGGAGATTATGCACCTTACATGTGCGGTTTGTGTAAGTGTGTCCATTGTTGAGGGGCCCATAGGAAGAACAAAGATAGTTATAAGAGCTTTTCTCTGGTAAATTTTTTTATTGGATTTTTGTGTATTTTGTACAGACATCTTAATCAGTACTAATCATCTTTATACTCTCATTTCCATTGGCTCTGTCATAACATCCCCCACACTGGAATTCATGCATTCTGCCATCTGTGTCAAAGTCCATTGTGTCAAGCTGGTGTCTCCAGATGTCCCTCAGTGCAAGTTCATCCACTGAGGTCTAGTCAGCCTATCTAGAGCTCCTCCTCTTCCTCACCCAGTGTAAATCAGCTGCCAATAAATCTACTAGGATTGGGGCCTGCTGCCCATTTCCACAGTTCCGTCTGCTTAGGTTTGCATGAGTCTTGTAGTTATATGATCTTAAAACAAAGTTATGAATGGTGCCTTAATGTTGTCAATTCTTTTGAAGGCAGGGTCTAACTTCAAAGTCCAAGAGAATAAAAATAAGTTTTACTATGAGCCCTTTGGAAGTCACCCTGTCAGGAGGTTTTTATGAGCCTTCCATAGATATTTATGCACGATAAATGTGTTATTCGCCTTGCACAAATGATGGCTGTTAAAGATGTTTTAGATGGCTATGTCAGGTGATTCTTATCTACCTATAGATGGTTATGATACATCATCATCTGCTTGACTGTGTAGTAGCTGACTGTAAGAACAAATATTGGGCATATGATTACAAATGGATGACTGAAAGTCTATGAGAGAAAAGAATCTAAATATAATGGTTATCGAAAGGCATCACTGGTAATGATGTGTTCAAAGTACAGGCTTCAGACTTGTTTTCCTGCAATTTGCTGGGACAAAGGCCTCTCTGTTACCCGGTAAGGGCCGTAGCAGGGCACCCGAGCGAGCGGGGACTCGGATTCCTCCGCAGATGCTGCTCCTGCCCCACTGCTTCCTCGGCAGGTTAGAAACTCCGTAGTCTCTGGGATAGGAAAGATAAATACGTGTTTATTGGATGGCTGGTGCTGTTCTCTAAGAACTTCCTCACCGCTTGCATCGCCTGGTCTTCCATACACTGGAAGCGGCGAGCGATGGATTCTGTATGCGAGACTGGAACATGCAGACGGTGCCAACAAAACAGCCCTCTGTCTAAGACCAAGTTGCGGGGCTGGCAATGTTGCTCAGTGGGGAGTGCTTGCTTGGCGTGTGTGAGACCCTGGGTTTGAATCCCAGCACTCCCCCTCCGCCCCAAAGAAAAGTACATGAAGAGCAAGTCAGGACAGAAGTTACAGTTCCGCATTTCTTGTGCTCAAGAAGGAAGTGTTGAGAGGGCATCTGAGCCTGAGGAAGTCTGGAGAACTGGACACGCGGGTCCTTAGGAAAGACTTGGGTGGGTTGCCAGCTTGATCTCCACACGTTGACCCTCAGACCGTCTCTCGGGCGTCTGTCTTGTTCTGTTAGACGGAGTCCTAATCTCTCTCATTTGTTCCAAATCCGTCATTCTGTTCCTAGGAAGCGGCTTCAGAGAATTCACTCTCCTGTGTTAATACATCTTTAAAAGCCTAATGAATCACACAGCTAAATCACTGCGTCTCTTGAAAGAGTTTACTGCTAAGCTATAAAAAGTTGACCTAACGCAGAGCAGTGATTATTACAGGTTGTAAAAGGTGTGTGTGGGGAGGGTGTGTAATGGAAGGCTGTATTCAATGAGAATGTGTTTTGTGGTATCACGCAGAACCCCATTAACATGTATAATTAATACACGCTAAACAAAAATAAAAGGAAACATGTTTTTGGTTTTTTTTGGGACATGGTCTCCCTATAGCTCCAACTGGCCTGGAACCGATTATGTAGATCAGGTTGGCCTTGAACACACAGAGATATGCTTGCCTCTGCCTCCTGAGTGCTGGGATTAAAGGCATGCACCACCATGCCCAGCATAAAAGGAAATATTAAAAAGATGCTTAACCCCAGTGTCAGCCCTATGAATTTGTTCTTGAGGGCATGAAGAATCAGATCTAATAGCAACTGCAGGCTTTTGTTTGAATACTGAACTCTATCATTTATTAATTTCTTTTGCATTACATATTTCATGATCTTCTTTATCTGTGTCAGATTTGATTGTTCAAAAGCTACATCGACATGTGTTTATTTCCCCTCTATTTTGTTTGTTTGTGTTGCCCCCAATTCTATCCTGTCCTAATTCATGCAGATCTATGGTAAGCTACATATGACATCTACATATGTCATCCCGGTGGTAAGTCCTCTCAACTTTTATACTCTCTTAAGAATTTCCTGGTTACTTTTGGTCATTTTTATTTCTATATGCTCTTTAAAATATTCTATTTATTTATTTGCTTATTTATTTATTTATTGTGGGTGTGTGCTGACATTGACATGTGTATGTGGAGAGAACAATTTGTGGGAGTCCTTTCTCTCTTTCTCCCATGTGGAGTCTGGGCATAGAACGTACATCATCAGGCTTGGCAGCAAGCACCCTTACCCACTGAGCCGTCTTGCCAGCCCTCCATATAACTTTTTTGAGATGTATCCTAGGCTGGCCTTCAACTCATGAGCTTCCTTTTTCTGCTTTTCAAGTGCCAGATTTACAGGTGTGCTCCACTACCTGACTTACTTCTACATGGCTTTAAAAGGATCTTGGCAACTTTTACAAATAAACTGTGAGGATTTTTAGTGGGATTATGTTGATCCTATGGTTGGATTCTGGGAAAAATGTTATTACAACACTATGGAGTTTTTCAGTCTAGAACAGAACATATCGGTCAGTTTACTTAGAAAATCATTAATCTCTACAAAGAAAATATGGGGCTTTTGTTCATAGATCTCTGATGTCTTTTGTTAAGTTGATTACCAAGTTTTGATTGATTCAACTGAAGATAGTATCTTTGAGATTTATTTTAAAAACATATGTATGCACGTGTGTTCATGTGTGGGCATCTGCATGTGTGTGCAGTTGCCTGCAGAGGCCAGAAGAAGGTAACAGCTCCTCTGGAAGTAGAGTTTATCGGTTGGGATCCACCTGACATGGGTGCCGGGAATGGAACCTGGGTCCTCTGAAAGAGTGGCAAACGCTCTTAACCACTGAGCTCCAGGTGCTGAAAGTGGTGTCTTTTGGAAGGTTTACTGCTGCTCACAGCCGACATACATACAATGCTAGGGTTTCCTGATATAGTTGGTAATCTTTATTTATCCCAGCAATTCACCTGTGGATTCTTTTTTGTTTCCTATTAAACAATTATTGTTGATGTATAGTGAACTTTCTGACTTCTTTTGAAGATATGGTCTTCTTTTCCTTCTTTGTGTGTTGAGATGAGTGTGTATTCTTTTATTTCTAAAGCTATTTTTAAGTTCAGTGCTAAAATTTGGGCTTTCTACACCTCCTCTATACCCTTTCTAATGCAGTAAATTTTCTATCTGATCCTGGTGACATGTTAGAATCTCCTACTGTGTGGGAGCTGCTCCCCTCGATCCTTCCACCTCCTTTAAATTCTTTATATATACTTAAGTTAGGTTATTAAGTTGGTGTGGCTGTTTTAGTTGCATGTATGTGTGTATATACATGCATGTGTCTCTGTGTGCACATATGTGTATGTGTGAGTGCATGTGGATATGTGTGCCTGTCTATATGCATGTATGCATGTGCATGTGTATGTGTGTGTGTGTATATGTATGATGGAGCATGTATGGATTTCAGAGACCCTCTTGAGGGAGTTGGTTCTCTTGGTCCACCGTGTGGGTTCCGGGGCTCACACTCAGGCTGTCAAGCTTGGCAGCGGGTACCTTTACCCAGCCTCTGTTCCGTTTCTCTCCCCGTGGATTAATTATGAGATGTGTCTCTTCTAGTAGTGAACTCTGAGTCAAAGTTCCCTTTAATAAGCTCTAGCAGTTTTGAGACAGAAGCATCTTTGTCATCCTAGTTTCCTTCTGCCCAGCAGTATTTTCTAGACTTCTGATTTCATTGTCTAACTGTATTGACTCCCAGTCACCTCAAGCCCCTAGCAACAAGAAGCAGATCTTTAGGGAGACCATGCCAAAGGCCGTGTGGTTCCGAACTGTGAGTCAAGGTTTCCTGGTGCATGGGATTTTCTTGTAAGTTAGGCAATTCCTGGTCACCTTAAGATCTGCTGTCCTGGCTTCCACAAGGTCTCACCAGCCTGGTCAGCACAGTCAGCTCTGTCGCAAATGGGAACTGCTTTTGTCTAAGTTTATAGTGAGTCAGAGAGTCCACAGTCTGCACAGAGGACCGTTGTGACCCCCTCAGGGCTCATTTCCTGAAGTTTACAGGCACTTCCTCATTGTCGTAGATCCTCAGTAAGGCAGGGCTGCCTCCCCAGAGGCACCGGGTCGTGCACCTGGGGTCTGCGTCCCCTCTGCTGTCAGTGCTATGTGGTTGAGCCTGGTGCACTCCCCATCCTTCTTCACTCTGAGCCCATCCGGTCTTCAGATCTGGTATCAGACTTGCTGCGTACTCCAGACCCCCTCGAGGAAGTGCGCAGGGACAGTGCTGCCGTGCCCTTGAGTCCTCAGAGCTGAGAACCGATGGCTTCAGGGAGCTCAGCCCACTAAAGAGCGGCCTCCTGTGTCCAGCATGCCAGTGAGGTGGCCCCAACTCCCACATTCTAGGAGCTCAAGAAGCATACCTGCACCATGTCTCCACTCTTATCTGGGACGCTGCAGGCACGCAGCCTGACACACTGTTATTAGTTCCCACTTTCTCAAGTTTAATTAAAAACAGGAATGAATTATTTTAATCTGCCACTTTTGAAAGTCAGTGTTACTGCATATGATTATCCTCTGAAATGGGGTTGGCACAGAAAAATAATGATATTTAAAATATTATCTATACTACTTTAGTTTGCTCTCCTACCAAATCTTAATTTAAACCTGAAATCTTCTTTTGACACGTGATCCTAAATAAATAGGCATTTATCCAGTGCGTCAGGAACCTAAATGTGACCCTTCGCGTGCTGTCACTAGAAACCTTAAACTCCACTGCACATACAACAGGACACTAATGTTCTAGAAACCCAGACATAAGTGAGATAGCTCAGAAAAGTCCACTGAGTGCTGTATGAGTCTGGTGGCCATGTGGTTCTGCTCCAGAGTGCCCAGCTGGCCTTGGTGTTCTTGATGCGTACTGACCGCTTTCGCTTTCAGAGTGTTCTGTTAAGGTGAGATGTTCTGTGATCACCCTATCTATATGCCAGTTTGATACAGCTGTAGACATTACAATGAAACAAAGGGTGATTTATTTTGGCATGTAAGGAAAAGATATTTTTGATTGACCAATGGACATCTGGTGATATGTTTCTTAGTGGGTCTGGCTATGCGTGGAATTCCAATCATTTCTAAATCAACTAAGCAGAGACTTTGGGGTTGGAGCATGGTTATTGTTTTATGTACATACATTGAAATTGTGTATGTGTCTGCCTCTGACATGGTACACATGTGGAGGTCAGAGGACAATTTTCAGGAGTTGGTTCCTCTTGCCACCATGTGGGTTCTGGGGATCAAGCTCAGGTCCTCAGTCTTGGCAGCAGAAGCCTGTACCTCCTGAGTCATTGCACTGGGTCTATCAATATTGTTTTCAATTAATCATACTCTCAGGGACAATTTCAACACATATCAAGGTTGAGACCCGCTGGATTATGTTGTGTCCACTTACAGTGATGCCCTGTTCAGAACTCTTCAAAGATGATTGATTGATGGCTTGATTGTGGTGTGTATGTGTTCCTGTGTGTGTGCGTGCGTGCGTGTGTGTGTGCGCGCATGTGGATACACATGCTTCACTGTGGTTCGTATATGTGTTCCTGTGTGTCCTCCATGTGGATACACACGCTTCATTGTGGTGTGTATGTGTTCCTGTGTGTGTGTGCGCGTGTGTCCTCCATGTGGATACACACGCTTCGTTGTAGTGTGTATGTGTTCCTGTGTGTGCGTGTGTCCTCCATGTGGGTACACACACTTCGTTGTGGTGTGTATGTGTTCCTGTGTGTGCGTGTGTCCTCCATGTGGGTACACACACTTCGTTGTGGTGTGTATGTGTTCCTGTGTGTGTGCGTGTGTCCTCCATGTGGGTACACACGCTTCATTGTGGTGTGTATGTGTTCCTGTGTGTGTGCGTGTGTCCTCCATGTGGGTACACACGCTTCATTGTGGTGTGTATGTGTTCCTGTGTGTGTGTGCGTATGACCTCCATGTGGGTACACACGCTTTGTTGTGGTGTGTATGTGTTCCTGTGTGTGTGCATGTGTCTTCCACGTGGGTACACATGCCTGTGTGTAGCGCTTGGTGTCTTTCATACTCTCCACCTTGGCTTTGTCCACAGTGTCTCTCACTGATCCTGGAGCTCATCAATGTGCCTGGTGAGCTCCACAGATCATTCAGTGTAATGCCACACAGCGCTGGAATTACAGATGTGTGCTACTGTGCCTGGCTTTTTACATGGTGCTTGGGATACAAACACCTTTATGACTAAGCCACATCCTTAGCCCCCAACATGTTTTAAATAAAACAGCACAGCTGTCTAATGTTTAAATTTGAAGTTTGTTAAGTATGTGCAATACACTAAATACATGGGTGCGTTTAAAGTAACTGTTGCCTTTGGAGTGTGTGTTGGATGCTTCAGTTGTCAACTTGACACACCTGGTAGATGGAGCCTCAACTCAGGCCTTTCCTCCATTAAACTGGCCTGTGGCCCTGTCTGTAGGATATTTTCTTGATTGTTGAGTGATGTGGGAGGACCCAGTCCACTGTGGGTGGGGCCACCCCTGGGCAGGTTGTTCTGTATTGTATAAGAAAGCAGGCTGAGCATGGGCCAGGGGAGCAAGCCAGTAAGCAGAGTTCCTCTGTAGCCTGAGCTCCAGCTCCTGCCTCCAGGTTCCTGCCCTGAGTTCCTGCCTTGGGCTTCCTCTGTGATGAACTGTGACCTGGGAGATGTAAGTCAAATACACCCTTTCCTCTCCAAGTTGGTTTTGGTCAGTCAGTGTTTTTATCTCAGCAATAGGAAGTAAACCAGGACAGAGCTGAGTCTTTGACGACCTTCTGGTGTTTGCGTGGTCTGCTTAGAGATGTGGGCAGCAGCGTGTCCTGGAGTCAGCCTGGAGGCTCCACTCTGTGATGAAGCGATGAAGCACCTTTTACAGGGAAGTTAAGGAGCAGGAATTTGTGTATCTTGCTCTAAGCACACACATTTGGGGCCGTGTAGGATTTCAGCATGCGCACACCATCAGACCATGCTTATCCCAGCAAGTGCCCAGTGTCCTCTTCCCAGCCTGCTTTGGGATCTGTCAATCATAGTATCCCGGTGTACTCAGGAGCTCGCTTTTGCCCTCCGCCATTTCTCTGTGCCCCATAACTCCTCTCGCTCTATCTTCCCGCCCCATCCTTCCCAGGTTCACCATCCATCTATTCTATTAGATCAGCTTTAAAAATATTTCTCTTACAAACAAGAACATGTAGCATTTATTTTTATTTTGGTATCTGGCTTATTTCAGTTACTATCATGCCCTCCAGGTCAGTCCTCGCTGCCACAAATTACAGAATTCCTTCTTTTTTATGTCTGTATAGTATTCCATTCTATGTTTATATCACACAACCCTTGCACATTTGTCCACCGATGCACACCTAGGTTGACTCCTAATCTTGGCTCTTACGGACAGGGAAGAAACAAACACAGGAGCACAAGGGTCTGTGTCACGTGCCAGTTTCCATTTCTTTGCATATCTACCCAGAAGTGGGATTGTGGGACCACATATCAAGAAAACGTTATTGTTTTTAGAGTCTGAGAGGTTGGAAAGGCTGGAACCAGGATTCATTGTTGGTTCCCAGCTGTCTTCACACGGGCTGGAAGCTGCAGGCAGGTCCCCAGAGCCCCTTTGATAAGGTTGTTTATCTTCACCACAATGGATGCCCTCCTAAGGGCCACACTTCTTAGAACGGGATTGGATATTAGGGCTCAGCACAGGCATTTTAGTGGGCACTGACAGTCCACTAGGACAGTTAATATTCACCATGATGGGGTGTGGGGTCTGAAAAGCAGAGAAGAGTTTGGGGACTTCTCACTGTGGAGGAACAGAAACTAAATGGTGATTTTCATGCAGGTATTTCTAGAAGATTCCAAGGTAGGCTGGTTCCTTAGGAGAGACCTTCAACCAGTTGGACAGGGAGACTGTCCTTTTGCTCCTATATTGTTAAATATTTCAGAAGAAACTGAGAGTCTTCAACCTAAGTACTTACTGTTAAAATAATGTTTTAACATCTAAAAACACCTGTATTAGACTCACAATCAATTCCAGGCCTCTATGAATCATGAGTTTTACTCTGGGCATCTGTAACATATTCACAGCTTCTTACTTTGCTTTAAAGGTGAAATGTCCTATTCTGTTGATTGTATCTGAGGGAATTGGTATATTACATGAGGTTGTCCATAAAAAAGCCAAGGCCAGCTTGCTCTAAATGTGTTCAGAGTGGACGGCATTCTTTAACAAAGTCCGTCTGAGCTCTGAAGCTGTTCTTCAGTGAAGGTCCCCAAGGCCTTAGCAGGAATGTGTTTAGCTGTATTAAAATAGCATGACTTCAAAAACACACAGAATAAGCATTTTAAAGACCTCCAAACTCAAGATAAAAAATATATCACATATTAGAAGGAATTTGTCTCAATCCAAATACAATTTTAAAAATACAAAAATTAACTTCTTTGAAAAATTTATTGTAGCAAAATAAATTCTTCTAGAAGAACAGTTTTACCCACAGAATAAATGAATAAGCTGATTTTAGCTTTTTTGCTTTGACCAGATACTCAAATAACCAAATACATGGGCCTGATGATGGCTCTGTGCTGGAGGGTTAGAGACAACTGTGTTGAAAGGAATCTTCGGGCAGAGAGTCCAGGTATGAGTTCTTGACCAGCAGCGGCAGGAATTTACCACACACGGAACTCTTTTTGTTTGTGCTTTTGTGTTTTTCTGGCCTTGAACTGTCTACATAGTTGAGGATGACCTTGATTCTTATCCTCCTGTCCCAACTTGCCAAGGCCTGGATCATAGGTATGGGAAGCTGGAGAATCAAACCTGGGGCTTCTTACATGCCAAGCAAACGTTCTACGTTGGCTGGCCTGGAACTTGCCACATAGACCAGGGTGGCCTCCATCTCACAGACACTCACCTGCCTCTGCCTACCCAGTGCTGATTAAAGGCATGCACCACGATGCCCCGAGAAATGAAGCTCTTTCTTTGCCCTATAGACCCAGCAAGTCAGGCCCCGATGCAGTATTCAGCAAGTTGTGCTGGAGGTGACTCTGAATTTTGAGAATTGTAGGGATGGTTGTCTTGAGTTACTTTTCTGTTTCTATGACAAAATACTCTGACAAAAAGCACCCTAATGGAAAAAGGGTTTGTCTCAACTCACAGTTCAAGGTAAGTCCTTCACTGCAGGGATGGTCAGAGCTGGAGAAGCCTGAGACAGAGCCTGAGATGGCCAGCCACTGTGTACCCTCACGGCAGGAGCAAATCGAGGCACACATGCCTGGTGCAGTCCTCAGCTTCCTTTCTCTACCCACACAGTCCAGCACCCCTGTCTAGATACTTGCTCTAAATGTGCTGCCAGATGGTCTAGCTGACAGCAGTAGTAACCACTGATGTTGACACGTGTGGTAAGGCCAGCACTGATTTGGTTCAACCGGATGGTGCAAAAACTATGTTGACGAATCCATTTACAGAATGCATTTGAAAGCCTGTGTGTGCACACACATGCCTGATCACAGCTGCTTACTGTTACAAAACAGTAGGATGTGTTTGGTGAGAACATTTGCCTGTGACGTGTGTGCCTCTGTCTCAACTTGTCCATTTTCTTTTTTCTTTTTCTCAATGAACAAATTCAACTCATAGTTTAAAAATAAATGTCTAGCTAACAAGTGGCCTCGAACATTTCTTTCCCTTCTACATGCTCTGTAGATATTTGTAAGTCTGTTTATCGTACGTTATTTTATAGCAGAGGAAATGTAGATTTATTAAAAGAAAGGATTCCTAAGGGACTCCAGAGGAAGAATACTTAAGTTCATATATAGAGAGATATAAAATATATACTTTTTATTACATTTATTTATTGTGCATGTGTGTGTGTGCATATGTGGTGTACACACCATGATGTGTGTGTAGAGGCTCCAAAGGAGGAATACTTAAGTTCTTTTGGCCTCAGATACCAGTTTTTCATGGGTATGGATCAAAGGAGAAGCATGTGTTCTGCAGAGCACACAAAGCATCTCACTGAAGAAGCACACAAGTCCCGAGGGGCTTCCTGCTAGAAAATGTCAAATAGCACAAACCCACTTTAAAGTAAAAGTCCTGAGAAACATTCTACTTTCATACTTCGCAGTGATAGGTATTCTGAGTATGAAGTATCTGAACGTGTCAGCCCGGGACTGGTCATAGAGGCGGCCCTGTCATCGTCTGGAGCTGTCTGGATCTTTCAGGTCTGCGTTGCCCCTTCGGTTCTTGGACCCATGTACGCATCAGCTCTCTTCAGTTTTTAACTTACGCACCCAACTGTTCTCTTTGGTCTCTGGACTCATGTACCCAGTAGCTCTCTCTTGCCTTTTCTGGTCAATATTCTGAACAAGTTTATTGATCACAGATACAAAAGGATTCAAAAAGCCTACTTCATCAATGGCATGTACTGTCAGCTTTGCTTTTTTTTCCGACCAGAACAGACAGTAAGCAGGCATGCAGGTATTTGGAATGGTTAAGAAAGGGTCCGCTGGTCCCAAGAATTTATCCTTTCCAGAACGAACCCTTAGTCAACGCAGAATTGACAGTTCTGCAGTCTCTGACATTCCTTCCTTGAGCGCGTTGTGGCTGTATCTCAGAGGCAGAGAACTTGCTCAACACTCGAGAGGCCCTGTGTTTGATCGCTAGCACCGCCAAACAAACCAAAACGGACCAAGCCATGGCAGAGTGACCCTCCCTCCCAGCTTCTGTCTTGTGTGTATCTACGGGCATCCTGGAGTCTCCTGTGGTCAGTGTCTGAGTACAGAAGGTCCGATGAGGACCTCCAGTCCTCGTGTCAAGCATCTCCAAACCTCCTTTCTCTCCCCATGTGCCCCACTGGCAGCTGGAAATGGAGAAAATCTTCTGTCTGTGTTCTTGAAATGAGTTTTCTTTCGTGTCCGATACTTTGGTTCTGGGCTTCCTTCCCCATGTGCCCAGCTCTTTGAGCATTTTTTCGTGTACGCTGCCTTCCGTCAGTGTATCCACGGCATACAACTCTTCTGAGAGGCTGAACAGAGGCCCTGTGTGAGGACTGTTTGGAGAGGCTGCAACATGGTGAAGGTGACACCCGGCCCACCAGGAAGCGGATGGCGGCTCAGAAGGAATGTCTCAACCACAGTGCTCCAGACTGGAGGGAACTGCTTCCCAGCAAAACCATCCACAAGGAAGGGAAAACGGGGCAGGCCACACTGAGCTCTAGACAGCCATTCTGGGAAGGAGGAGGACACAGCTGGGCAGAGCCCGAGCAGGTGGCAGTCCCCTCCCCCGGGCGTTAAGTCAAGTAGGGAGGCAGTGGAGCACTAGAAACTCAAGACAAGATTCAGGAACACACATGGGAGAAAGGGTCTCCCGGGACCCCGTGGTCAGGTAAATCACTTTTACATTTTACATGAATTCTGTTCACCTGGCTGTGCATTTGAACTCATGTGAGCATCAACTGAGGAATACAGAGGTTTGAGATGTTACAGCTGGCACCTCTGTTCCTTGCCACTAAGTGCTAGATTTGGGTTTCCCATGGTGGCTGCGATGCAGGAGCCCCTCCTGGGCAAGCTCATCCAGGGTCACCCTGCGTCTTTGGTTGTGGGGTGGCTGAAGGTGGGTGCTGAGAACACACAGAGTCAGAGTCCAGGGACTCTCAAGGATGCTGGGGGATGTGGGGAGGCTTCCTTCAGCCCCCCCACTCCAAGGAGGCAGGGGGCTGCTGGCTGGTGGGCATTTGGCTGGTAACTTCTTTCTAACTATAAGCCCTTTCTACTCTGTCCCTTTCTGAAGGCTGTCATTGGCCTTCAGGAACCATAATTAGAGATCTTATATCTTTAGTCGTTACACTTGTTTTATTGTTTGATTTTCCAGAAATACAACCTTCAAAAGCTTTCCTAGGATCATATGTATAAAGCTGTGGGATAAACTTTGTAAGCTAGTTCATGTTGGTTCAAACATCACATAGGACAGACAGCTTCAAAGAAAGACCACAGCTCATTCTATACTACACTAATGACTATGGGACCCTTCTCGTTCACTTTCTCAAGAGAAAACAAATCTGAGGCAGGGAAAGAAACAGTTTTCTGCTCTGAAACCATAGCTAACACACCTGGATGGTCATGTTCTTTGCTGTCAGCTCTGACTTGTGTCTTTATAAATACTGGTGGGAAAGTGACAAGGTGACACAGCTCATCTGTCTGGTTGTAACCAGTGCAGAACTCCCTTGTTACGGCAAATGGAGTGCAGTATTCAGCTGACTGTTTTTCAGTTATTATTGTGGAACACAGCCCTTCTTGAGCAAACTGTGCCTCACTCTCAAATTTGCAGTCCTCTCTCTGAATCATACTTGTTTTGGGCTTTGGAAGAACTTTGTGTTTATTATGGTGGACCCACTGGAATTATAAGAATGCCCTGTGTGCCCAAGCACTGTAACGCAAAAGGCCCTGATGTCCGAATCCAGCCCCTGGAAGGAGCGTGTTGGAAGCGGCAGTTAAGTGCTCAGTTCTAAAAATCCCAGAATCCTCCACCTGCGGTCCCACGGCAGTCCTGCTGGTGACGAACATCCTCCTGTTCCAGATACTTGGAGAGGCTGTTTTACATGCTGGTGCTTGAGTGAAATAGATCCTGCGAACTGGGGAAGGATGGAGGAAGGGTTGCAGGCAGAAACAGATATTGTTGTTGGTGATGTTTTTCCATCATTTGAATGCCTCCTGTGGCCTTGAGTTCATTTGCTATGCCCAGGCTATCATGTTTATTTTTATTACAAAGTGAACAGTGAAGGTAGGAGAGGAAAGGTATATAAGGCCAGGGAAGGGAGGTGTAAAAAGTTTGCTGCTCAGAGTAACAACCTCAAGGAGGGGAAAAGCTTTGGAGAGGAGGGAATGATCCCTGCCAAGAGGAAGAGACTGACGGGAGGTGGTGGTGGCTCACAGATTAGTAAGGAACCACTAGGTGGCGCCATGATTTAAGGACAGCTTGCTTTGGGGGCAAGTCACATGGGCCCATGGGAGGGTCCTGGAGACAAGGCCTTCCATTCAAAAGATGTGGATGAGAAGCATAGTGAATATTTGTTAAATTAATGGCACAGCTTATCTATCAGTGGGCAACATCTTTCACTCAACTCAGTTGCTAATTTTCCTTCTCTTCTAAAGAAGGCTTGTTACCAATGTATGGGTAAGATGAAACATTTTTAGTCTAAATCTGTTATTTACTCTTTTTGTTGGATGGTTCTTTTGTGTCGTTTTCTTCCCAGCTTTTAAGAAATGAAGTAGTTCTATGCCCACGGAATACTTTTGTGGAAGTCTGGGAATAGGGATGCCTCAGCAGGAAGCAGAAAGGTGAACCAGAGAGGCAGAGGAAACAGTCCTGACACTCAGCCAGGTGCCGGAGAGCTGAAGGACGAGAGACTTCTAATTGACAGTCCAGGCTTTTGGTGGTGATTGGGAAAAACAAGAGGTTTTCAAGCTGTTAAGAAGTAAACATATTGAAATATGTCTATTTTTACTGTAATTGGTGTGAGGTGTGAAATTAAAATAGAGCTATAATTTATTTTTGTTTATAAGTTTGTAGCACATAATTTAAATGTGGGGATGTTAATTTCCTACTGTTAAAAACCAATGAGTAGATAGCAATTGTAGTTAGAAAGAGATCACAGGAAGATCCACCTGTTAGCGGAAGAACCGAGAGCATAGGTGCTATTGGCAGGAAGAGCCAGGTGAGGGCGCAGGCGCTTGCCCCAGCTGGCGTGAAGCTCACTGTGTAGACCAGGCTCGTCTTGATCTCACAGAGATCTGCCTGCTTTGGCCTCCTAAATCCTGGAATCCTGGGATTTAAGGTGTGCAACACCTAACTCTTCTTTCCTTCCTCCCTTCCTTCTTTCCCTCCCTCCCTCCCTCCCTCCCTCCTTCTTTCCTTCCTTCCTTCCTTCTTTTCATTTTTATTTTTTTAAAGGCCTATTGACTCCATTCCATACATTCCCTGTGCTTGGTGTGGGTCCAGCCTTGAAGTCTGGTCAACCCACCAGGCACCACACCAGTGAGGAAAACTGACTGTCCCTCTCCCAGCCTCCACCAGTTGCCAATAGATTCTCAGCTGGGGCTGGGGCCTCCTGCCCATCTCCCCGATCCATGCTCAGTCCTTCTCTGGCTTGGGTTTGCACAAGTCTTGTGCATGCTGTCATGAGTGCTGTGGGTTCATATGGGGTGTTCAGATAACACAGTTTCCTTGTGAAAGCTCTGGTTGTAAAGGTCTTTCTGCCCCCTCTTCAGTAACGACCCCTGAGCCTTCAAAGGAGAGGTGTGCTATAGGTGTCCCACTTAAGGCTGAGAATCTGAAGTGTCTCATCACCTGCACACTGGGTATTTGTGGGTCTCTATGATAATCACCATCTGTTGGGAGAAGAAATTTCTGGTGAGGGTTGAGAGATGCACTAACTATAACATATGTGTTAAAATTAATATTAAATAATACCATGTCTACTTAGCAGAATGGTACTAGTAGGTTCTTTCCTCTGGTCTGTGTCTGTCTAGTCACAGGTTCTTGCCCTGATAACAGTGTCAGGTACAGACTCCATCTTGTGTAGTGGGCCTTAAATTCAATTAGAAGGTGGTTGGTTACTCCAGTAATATTTGTGCCATTATTGCATCATTGAGGCGTATTCTGCCAAGCCAGTTGCCACTGTGGGCGTCACAGTAGGGTATAGTTGAGAACTGCCTTCCTCTGCTGGTAGCAGGCATGGCACCTTCCACTACTGTGAAAGCTAGGCAGCAGAGATGTGGCTTCACGGTCAGTTCCGGCTCGTTTTCTCCTTGTTTGTTCTGCGTCTTCGGCAGCAGGGTCTTACCGTCCTGCTCTGCTGGGTAGCCAAGTGCACTGGCAATAGCCAGTGCCGTCTGAGGGTCTACAGGACCTCTCTGGTCAGCAGCTCCACAACAGGGAGCCCGTTCCTGGCATGGAGTCTCTCATCTGCTAGTCTGTTAAGGCCGCTGGACCCCTGTTATGAGGTAATTATCTTTAGCCTTTCTGGGTCTGCAGGTGATTGTTTTGAGTTCAATCCACTTAACTTGCAAATTTCATCATTTTGTTTTTAACAGCTGAGTAATATTCCACCGTGTAACTGTACCACACTTTCATTATCCACTCGTCAGTTGACTATAGGTCATGAATAAAAGGTTGAGTTCTAAGAAAGGGTGAAACAGCGGCAGGAAAAGTCCCACTTTGGACTTGTAACTTCAGACTTCCTCCGCATTCTTGGCGGGTCTTCAGAAAGTCACCGAGTCTCCTGTGCCTTTTCAACAATGCCTTCTTCAGGGCACTCAGAGGACAGTACCTCCGCAGGGACAGTCCTCCGCAGAGGGTCCCCGGGTTTCCTGGGACCCGGGCTCACAGACCTCTGCCTGCAGCGTGTCACCAGCACATCCTGTTGGAGGCATTTCTTGTCGCCCAGTGTCTTCCTGGCTGTTCTGGGTCTAGTGGTTGATTTCAGTTCCTTGTCTGGTCTGAGCTCTAGCTCCTGTCTGTGCCTTTGGATCCCTTATGGCTTCATATAGTTCTTCTCTGCTGTCTCTCTCGCCCACTCAGCCCAGTCCACATCTCTCTTTATAGCTCTTAACACACAATTTGCTTGTCCATGTCCCTGACCAGAGGGCAAGCTGTGTGATTGGGTGGTCAGATTTCTCTGTCCACTTGGGTGTATCAGCAACTGGGAGTTCCTTAAATCACTACCATTTGTGAGTGACAGAGTGCTACAGATTCTTATGGAAGGCAAGAGATCAGCAGAAGCAGGACACAGGTACCGAGGACAGGTAGGGTTCACCTGGCCGCAGCCTGGCCAGGGGAGTGGGCAGAGTGGGAGAAGTGTGTAGGGAGGGCAGGTGGGAAGTGACTCTGAGGAGGAGTGAACTAGCTAGCCAGCCTCTCCCTGGAGGTTATGGAGCAGTCCTTGGCTCCCTCCCTCTGCTCTCTCTGCCCCTCATCGGTTCTAATTATCATCATCAGGAGTCGCTTGACCCCCTCTACGAGGCATCTGTGGAGACGCAGGGCAGCCTCCAGATGCGCCAGCCCGGAGACACTTGATTCCTGAGTTCTATTGCTATGTCTCTATGTCTCAGACTTGACTACTCTGAGGGATGGGAAGAACGACACAGGCCAGTTAATCTACTGGGGCGCAGGTCGTGGTTTCCATGTGCCTCCCCAGGAGCCAACAACACTGAAATCACCCGAGTTGCACTGGCAGAGTTATTCATGATTTAAACCCTGAACTTAAGGACACGGCTCATGCAGACATGTACAGTGTGTGTGTGCTCCTGGCAGAGACCAAAGGGGAACACTGAGAACCTAATTCATGCCCAAAATCAGTTATGTGCATCAGAGGGACCCGGACATTTCACCCTTTCAAAGACAGTATTAGTTGTAGAGGAGAGAGTGTCATTGTGACATTTCCGTCATGCGTGTGACAGGCCTTCACCTTCCCCCCACCTCCGTCCCCTCACTGTCCCTCCGCTCCCTTCCCCTGGATAGTCAGACTCTGGAAGACATCAGAAATTAGTTGATTTGCCCATTTTCTTTGAACACACTGACTGACTCATTATCTCCTGCACCCGGAGTGTCCCATGTTCTGGATTGCTCCCTCCCCCGCCCCAGCCTCCCTCCCTGCCTCCCCTCTGTCCTTCTCTCCCTTCTTCCTCTTCCTTCCCTCACCCCTCAGGACTTATATAACCCAAGCTATCCTGAAACTCACTCTGAAGCTGAAGCTGTGTCTTCAACTCTTGATCTTCCTGCCTCCGCCTCCCAGGCAGGCGCCGGGCTGTGGGTGTGAGCCATGACACCAGCTGCTCCTGAGCCTCTCTGGACCGTGACCTACCGGAGTGCTCTTGGTTCTCTGGGCTCTCTTAGATCTTTGTCTGGAACTGTGTCTGCAGCACGTCCTCTCTTAGATGCTTTACATTCGAAGCACCTTATGTCTTCTGAACTAACCCATTCCTCAGAAATCAGCCCAAGTTCCACTGCGTTGGAAAGTCAGGCAGCGCCAGCTTTCCACAGGACTGCACACTACGTCCAGAAAGGGTGGACCTGGGCTCACTGGAAGGGAGGCTGTTGGCTGTCTTCCAAGGGAGGCCGTGTCCCGTGTCCCAGCAGTGCTGTCCCCGTCCTGGGCCCGCAGTGCTAAGATGGCCTCTGTTGAGCACGGCCTGTCCAGGAATGAAGCTCGTGGATGTTCCTTTTGAGAAAACACCACAGAAGCTTTTAGGAACTCAGGGTGACCCTCACAACTCATCTGCTGAATCCCATCCCCCGGAGGACGGCATCTCGGGCAGTCTTTTGGAGGTAATTAAGTTTAGATGAAGCCATGAGGTGGGACCCTGTAAGAAGGGGGAGAAACCAGAGCTCCTTTCTTGGGTACATGCTAACTCACATGTGCTCCACATGTTAACTGCCATGGCACACCTTACTGTGCCACTGTGCACAGAACGCTGATTCGTGCGAGTGTGCCATGTGCCTGGCACCTCCTTCCAGACCCTCTGCTGTGTGCTGACTTGTCTGTGTTTCTGAGGGAGGAAACCTGAGCGCTCTCACTGGTGGACACTTCTGCCTTCGCACACAGGGAAAGATGCAGCACCCCTGCCCGCCCCCCGCAGGCTCATTGCTCTGTGGAGGGGGCAACTGAACAATGTGGCTCCTGAGACAGCTCTCCGCCCACACCCTTCGTTCTCTTCTTTGCTAGTACAATCTAAAAGGTCTTATTTTTCTCAAAACATGTATATGTATATATGTACGTATGCACATATATACACACACACACACGTATATACATATCTATATGCATGCAGTGTGGCATTCTAAATACACAGCCAGGCTCATCACATATTCTGTTTGTGGACAGTTTTGCAGTTTCCACCCGGGCGGAGATCCATCTCTCAGGAGTCCTTCCTCAGCCCTCTGCTTCTTGTTGTGGGTGACGGCTCAGCCTTTCCTTCTTACTGCCCTTGACTCATTTCCACATGTCTTACCTGCTTAAAAAATGTACATGCGTGGATGTGTGTTCATGCATGTGCGTGCACGTGCACGTGTAAGCACCCATGCATGTGCATGCATGCGTGTCTGAACATGTGCTGGTGTGCGCATGTGTTCACGTGTGTGTTCATGCATGTGTATGTGTGCGTGCATGTGCATGTGTGAGCATGTATGAACGTGTGTGTGCACGTGTATTCACGTGTGTGTTCATGCATGTGTATGGGCATGTGCATGTGTGTATGTGTGCACATGTATGAACGTGTGTGCGTGTGTGGTACCTGTGTGTTGCATGTGCATGTGTGCACGTGCATGCATGTATGTGTGCGTGCGCATGCATGTGGAGGCAGGAGGACAACCCTGCCCATACATCTTGCTTGTTTAGACAGGTCTCTCACTGGTCTTGACCCTGTCGAGCTGGTTGGCTATTGAGCCCCAGGATCCCCGCTGTGTTCACCTTCTCTGGATTAGGACTACAGGTCCTACAGGTACCTACTACAGGTACAGGTGTGTACCATCACACCCAGGTTTAAATCTTTAATAATTCATTTATTTTTATCTTGTGTGTATGAGTGCTTTGCTTTCATGTATGCAAGTGCACCACATGTGTGCAATGCCCATGGAAGCCAGAAGAGGGCGTTGGATTCCCGAGACCTAGAGTTAAGGACAACTGTCAGCTGCTAGTGGGTGATGGGAACCGAACCCAGATCCTCAGCAAGAGCAGCCAGTGCTCTTAACCACTGAGCCATCGCTCCAGCTCCCAGACCTAGCTTAAAAATTATTTCTTTTACGTTATATGTGCATGTTTTGTGTGCTTGTGTATAAGTGTGCCCTTGCATGCAGTGCCCACAGAAGTCAGAGAGGGCATCAGAGCCTCTGGAACTGGAATCACCAACAGCAGTTAGCTGCCATATGGATGCTGGGAACCAAACCCTGGTCCTCTGCAAGAGCAGTTTGTGTGTTTAACAGCCGAGCATCTCTCCAGGCCCCAGCCTCAGGTTTTTATCTGGGTGCCATGGATTGGATCCTTGTTATTACAAAGCAAGCTCTTCACCAACTCAACCATGCCCCACTCTGATCTTAACCATCTTGACCTGCTTGCCTTCTACCCCAGCACCCTTTACCTACAAAGTTCTTTCCTTTGCCTGGTGCTCTGTCTCTCTCTGTCTCTGTCCCCAAGGCCCCAGGATCCAGTAAATGTCCCTTCCTCTTTCCCTTGCCTCTCTTGGGTGGGACAATTATTCACTTTTCTAATCTGGTCCACACTTTTTCTGGTTGGATGCTTGCTGGGAGACATCTCCATTTCAATTTTTAAAAATAAGTCCACTTTATTCTAATTAAGTCAAATAAAGACATCACACAGCTTAATTAAAGTAGCCACTCAAGCACCCAGTCCCAAACTCTGCATCTCTATGAAGGTCGTGCAGGTAGAGCAGCCATTCTGAAGCCCTAAGCTCTAAGCCTCACTTAGAGTTTTACATGCTCACTGTCAACTAAGTTTTTATTCACTTAGCCACTCTGGAAAAGAAAGAGGGGAAAAAAAAAATGCCAAAGTTGAAACTAGAAAAAAAAAGTTTTCTGTTTTCTTTAGGATTCGTGTGACCTTCTGCCTGCCACTTGTCCTTCCTCATCACCTCATATCCGCATGTCCAGGACTCTTCTGAATGGTGTGTTATATCCACACTACAGAGGTTTCCATAGATACATGTATACACTACAAGTTAGGATCCACATATCAGGGAGAACGGGTAGTTTTTTTCTTTCTGAGTTTGGGTCAGTTTGGTTGATGCACTTTCCAAGTCCATCCATTTTCCTGCAAAGTTCCTTTTCTTTACAGCTGTTGTAGGTACCACATTTTTAATTATGGGTTCATCTGTTGAAGGATATCTTGGTTGGTTCTATTTCCTTGTTACTATAAATAGAGCAGCAGTAAACACAAGCGTGCAGATAGCTCTGCGATAGGATGTGTAATTTTCCGGTGTATGCCTCGGAGTGGAGCAGCTAGGTCATGCGCTAGTTCAATTTTTAATTTTTTGAGGACACTCCAGACTGATTTCCATAACGGCTGTCCTAGTCTGCAGCTCCTCCAGCACTGAAGAAGCGCTCCTCCTCCGCACCCTCTCCAGAACCCCTCGTCAGTGTTGATGGTAGCCGTTCTGACGAGGGTGAGGTGTATCTCAAGTAGTTTTAATTTGCATTTCCCTGATGATCAGGAATTGAAAAGTTCTTAATTGATGAGTTACATAATGATGGGTTTCCAGTTTTCAAGTGTTTCACAGTCCGTGACCACACACCCACACGCTTCCACCCCACCCACTGCCGGACCCTTCCTTTCCTGTCTGCTTCTGCTCCCCTTCTTGCTCTTTCATTTCTCACCTCTTTCCATCTTCCTCACATACAATTTTATGTATCTTCACAAAAATCTAGGGAAACAAAATATTTGTCATTCTGAGCCCGACTTATTTTGCTTGACATAATGAGCTACAGTTCCACCTGTTTTCCAGCAAATTACATGAGTTCATTCTTCTTTATGGCTGAATAAAACTCCTGTGTGTGTGTGTGTGTGTGTGTGTGTGTGTGTGTGTGTGTATGTGTGTATGTGTGTGTGTGTGTATATATATATTTTCTGTATCTGGGAGACCTCCATGTAAAAACTGCTGGAAACTTCTTTATATGGGACTGGACAATAGGCACCTTGTCAAGACTTTTGTTCTCTGAAGAACACTTCAAGATGCCTTCTTAATTCTGTCTGGGGCCGAAATGCTCTATCTGCTACTCCCTGAAGTTCAGGATTTTCTTCTTCCTAGACAGAAGTTTATCAACTGCACATACTTCTCCTCCCCCTCCTCCCCGCCTCCTCACTTTACATGTGTGGCTAGATTACTATCCTGACTCCGTGTTCAAGGTAAGTATGTTTTCAGGATGAGTGGCATGATTTCCTCAGTATTAAGCTGGTAGAATTCCTTTGGAAAGCTTCTGTCGTGTGGAGACCTCCCTAGTGAAAAGCTGCGAGCTTGCTGGGGTGCAGAATTCTCTCCTGTGACTAAGGATGGGCAACTTGGATCCCACTGGGCTTTATTCCCCGTGGAGATGCTCACGGGCACTTTTCTGAGTTACTCAGGCTTCTCATTTTCTGGCTTTCTGTCAGTCACTCTGGGATTTATAATTGCTGTTATACAATATCTAACAAGGTCAAACGTGTATTATATCTTGCTTTTATTATATTATTATTCTTCGTGGTGCTGGGGATCAAGTATAGGGCCTTTCATGTGCCAAGCGAGTGCTCAACCCCTGAGCGGCAGACCCAGCTCTTGTTTTCTTCTGTTAAGGTCTTGCTGAGTAGTCCAGGCTGGCTTGGAGCTGGTGATCCTCCTGCCTTAGCCTCTCAAAGGCTGGTGTTCATGCTTGCTTCATCATGCTTGGTTCTGTGGCTTTTGTTTTTCCATTTGACTTACAGAGATCAAGAATCATAAAAAAGTATACTGACAAGATAGTACACACATTTTCATGTCAGAATCTGGAACCTCTTCAGAAATTATGAGACTGGTGTCATAATAAGTGTCATAAGTGGTGTCACTTTACCTTTTAAAAAAGGTAAAAGCAAATACTTAAAATGTTGCACTCTTCTAGGGCCCTTCCTAAAAAGGAAGATCTAGGGAGGTAGAAAGGAAAAAAAAAATCAGTGAGAACTGGATGAGATTGAGGATGGGAAGGGAGGGCAGGCCCCTAGTGGGGGGGGAGCTCCAGTTCCATCTTGCAGTCCATCTTGATGTCACATACGGTACTGTGCTCGGTGTGAGGCCAGCTGCTGAGACGTAGCATCTTGACTGAAAATATTCAGATTATTGGCAACAGGTTCCTTTGAGGACACTTTTATGATTTTATATTAGGAGGAAGTGAAGTATCTTCATCTTCAGCCTGTGGGGAATTCTTCACAAGCTGGGCCGTCAGATCTTCCCAAGAGCTGAAGATGAAGAGGCATTGGGACGAGGTAGAAAGGTAGGATCTAAAGGAAGGACACGGCATTCATCCCCCAGGTCCAGTTTGGCCTGAAGAATTTGAGCCTCTCCATAAGACGGTGGAATAAGCGGGGGCTAGCCTGCAGAGCGAGTGGGAAATCACCCACTTCAAGATGCTTGAGTTTGCTCAAGGGAGAGGGAGGCATTGCTCCTGGAGGGATCGGATGGCTTGGTTGCTTTCTGTCTGGAACATGGGGAGCCTTCAGGACTCTGTGAGTGATGCTGTGGTTAGGCGATGACAGATCCCCATGAAAGCTCATGGGTTTTTTGTTGATATTTATTTATTTATTTACTGTGTGTGTGTTTGTGTATGTATAGGTCTGTGTATGCGAGTACATGTACGAGCATGTATGTACCATTGGTGTGCATGAGTACACATACACGTTTATGGGTGTTTGTATGTGTGTGTTTGTGTGAATGGATGAATCTGGTGGAGTCTCAGATAAACAAAGTGTAGGAACTGGAGCCTGCTTGGAGAGAGCAGGTCTTTGCCATGTGCCGCAGAGGATCTGTCTTGCCCAGGCCTGCGCCCCTCCCCGTCCCCCGGCCTGCCCCCAGCCCTGTCCCCGGCCTCCTTCCCGTGGAGGCCGGTGAGGTGACTATTTTCCTGCACCACACCTCCCACCCCAGTGTCTCTCCTTGCTAGAGCCTGAAACTGCGAGCAGCTTTCCTGCCTTCAAGCTGGTTTTAGGAGGTATCTTCGCACAGTAAGAAGATCTGTAATACCACAAAGAGGGGCGGCTTCCAGGATGCCCCAGTGTTCTCTCCAGCCTGGGCTCTCCTTTGAGCTCCAGAGTCATGTATTCAACCGTCCTCCCCGCTCTGCCCCGTCCAGGCCTGGAGTCAGGTAATGGACGTGTGCCTCCGCGCCTGGCAAACTCAGGTCCTCCCGCGTGCACAGGCAGCACTGTGCCGATGACCGCCTCTGCGCCACCACAGTCCCTTTGAACGGGACTCCCCGTGAGCACTCTGGTCTTCCTGCAGAGCGATTCCTTCTCCATAGACCGATATGCTCATGATTTAACAGATGTGTGAAGAGCTGTCAATTGTCAGGACCTTTAGGCTGAGGTGATAAGTGTTTGATCTGACTGGAGAAATCATAGATGTGGGTGTTGTTTGGGGGAAACTGAGAACATCACAGTGAGCCCAGTTTTCTGAAAACAGTGGAAGCTTCTAGAATTCTGCTAAAAGACCAGTGTGGAGTAGATGATGGCCTCCAGCCCTTTCTCCAACCTGTGGGTTTTCAGGAGGGCTGAGGTGACAGACAGGGGAATAGTACATGGTTGCTGAGGTGCCTGAGGAGGAGCAGACTCCACAGCGCCCTGGTTGTGTTAAGACTGCCCTTGGCTTTTCGGCTGTGGCAACTATTTGTAGATTTTGAGTACTTTTCATAGTAGATTAAATTCCTTTCTGTTGTTTCGGTTCAGACGTGAGCACCGAGCTCTGAGCTACCAATAAGGAAGGGGCTCGAAAGATCCCAACTTCAGAACCATAGGACTAGTCTAATTTGCCAAGGTTCACCCTCAGTGGCCTGTCAATCAAACACCGTGCAAAGTACCCAGTTGCCCTGTGCTGCACAGACTGCAATTCAGTGCTTGTGAGGGATACGAGGAATATGTCCGCAAGTTAACTTAACAGCATTTTCTTCTAATTAAAAACTGGGCAATATTAATATCACACAATTTTGTGTCTTTGTATTTTGCATATTTTCACCTAGCTTTTGAGCTCTTATTTTTCCTCCGCTATCTCCAGTTCTGTTTGTGGTGTGTGGTGTGTCTCATGCGAAATACCGTCTTGTATTTTCATGATGTTTCCTAGTCCTTCTATGAGGTCACGGCATTTCAGTGGTTTCAGTTATTTTACAGCTTTCTGTATTGATATTTTACATTTAGTTGCAAATTCTCACTCTTAGATAATATTGCCATACACGACTTTTTCTTTGCTAATACTTTACTTAACCAACGAGACTGCCACAGTGGAGTGGCTTGGCTAAACAGTGCCAGCCCCCAAACAATTTTATTTTTGAAGTTTTAAAAATAAGAATATGTTTCCTGGATGTGGTGGTGCATGCCTTTAGTCCCAGCACTCAGGAGGCAGAGACAGGTAGATCTCTGTGAGATGGAGGCCAACCTGGTCTACATAGTGAGTTCCAGGCCAGCTGGGGCTACAGAGAGACTCTGTCTCAGAAAATAAAAAAGCTTGTATTAATTATACAGAGTGATGATATCTTATGCCATCTGCCTACACATAGATAAAGTGCGGACTGTGCTCGTTCCTGTGTCCTCTCTCTGTCTCCCACTAATTCCCTTCCTCTTCCCAACTAGGTCTCCTCTACGTGTGCGTGTGTGTGTCCACGTGTGTGTGTACGTGCGCACGCAGGACCCAGTGAGTGGATGGGGTTACAGTCATGTTGCCAGTGGTTACGCCACTGAGGAAAAGTTCTCCCCTCTCTCTGCAAGTGTTATCTGAGTGTAAATCCTCAGGGAGGGGCGAGGCCCCGTGAGCTCCCCGCTCTATCACAGGAGGCTGACAGGCCCAACCTTGTGCAGGGAACCGCAGCGTTTGAGTGCAGCAGTGGTCACCAGCTGGGAGTCAGTTTTCTGCACCCCTCCCCCCAACGTTGTTACCTCCTCCAGAGTGTTCTCTGAACCTTGATAGGCTGTAGCAATGTCCTGGTTATGGCCGAGTCTTTAGTAGCCACTTCTCTCAGTTCTCTGGCTAGTCGCGAGTCTCTGCAGTCTCCGCTGACAACTGCCAAAGAATTTCTATTCTACAGACTTAAGCACAGGAAATTAGACTGTAACTTGACAGATATACCGTGTCCATTTAGCAAAACGACAGTGGTAGTTCCCCCACTGGGCCTGTCTTCCCACTCACAGATTTTTGATTGGGTTTCTCTCCTGCAGAAAGAGCATCCAATCCAATCAGAAGGAGACCGGCCACTACCACGCTGTGGCCTCACCTTGCCTGGCCAGGAGGTGTAGGTACACACAGGGGCCACAGCTGAGGCCACACTTCTCCCTGAAGTTATCCGGCAGGGAGGAAGCTTCCAGCTCAGTGTCAGCTTGATTTCTCCATGTCTGTGACCAGTGCATGTGGCATCTCAAGCATCTAATTCTGATGGGGACCCCACCCACAGCAGCGACTGTTGACTGCATTGTGTGGGCCTCTGTGGCCTACCCAACCTGATTTTCATTTAATAACCCATGGCCTCTGGGAGCAACATTACCACTCACACAGCGTACCTCTAGAAGTTTTTCAAGCATCAGATTTTCCTGTGGCCTTTTAGTACATCACGAGTTTGGGTGGAGCCTCTCCCCTCCCCCACCCTCTCTCTGCTTAAACATTTTCTACCCCAACAATCCTCCTTTCCAGTTTCATATCACATGTGTTCTACCAGCCCCTCCCCCTCCCCCTTAAAAAACCTGTGTTTTCTTCGAGCAGACCCCTGTCTACCTTCTTGGACATAATGCTCCCAGGAAAAGTACATATATAAAAGTTAGAAGCTAGGATCTGCCCATGAGGGAAAATGCGTGGCGTTTGGCTTTCTGAGCCTCCGGTGCCTCAGTGAATACGATATTTTCCAGTTCCATCCATTTTCTAGTTTCATTTTTATTTTGGGGTGTGGTGGAATCAATTTTTAGGCATTTCTCAGCTGGTGAACGCCTAGGAGAACTCCATTTCTTGCTGTCATGACTCAAGCAGCAGTACGTGTGGGTGTGCAGGTATCTCTGTGGCGCGATATGGATCCCTTGGGCGTGGGATAGCTGGGCCATTTGGTAGTTCTGTGTTTAGTTTTTAAGAAACCTCCACACTGATTTCCACAGTGACTGCACCAGTTTACCCTCCCGGCAACAGAGAATAAAGGTCCAGCCCCATCTATGCCAACGTTTCTTTTCTTGATGATCGTCACTCTAACTGGTGTGAAGGGAATCGCAAAGCAGTTTTACTTTCCCTCCCCCAGGATGGATGTTTAACGGTGTTGAACGTTAAATATGCCAAATTGTATTTCCTTCTTGAGAGCTCTCTGTTCAGTTCCTCAGGCCATTTTTGTATTGGTTGTAGGTTTCCTTTTTGTTTAAAGTTTTAGTTTTTTGTGTATTCTGGGTCTTAATCTTCTGTCAGATGTGCATTCCTGGCAAAGGTTTCCTTCCCTTCTGGAGGTGGCCTCTTCACTTGATTATTTTCTTTGCCATACAGACACTTTTAATTTTGTGAAGTCCTTTGTCCATCTTTCCCCTTTTTCCTGAGCAGCTGGAACGTTCTCACTTGTCTCCATCTTCACATGACTCCTCTAGCATTTTCAGAGTTCAGAGCGCACATTAAGGGTTTTGATCCATTTGAAGTTGATTTTTTTGTGCAGGGTGAGAGTAGAGTGAGTTGCATTCTTCTACATCTAGCTCTCCACAGACCCTGGCATCATTTCCTAAAGACGCAGTCTTTTCTCCAACGTCTAGTTCGGGATTCTTTGTCAGAACTCAGGTGACTGTAGCTGTCTGGGTTTATTTTGGGCTCTCTACTCTTTTCGCTGCTCTGCATGTCTGTTTCTGTGCCATACCTCGCTGATTTTGCTACTGTGGCTCTGTAATATAGTTGAGATCAGTTATTGAGAGGCCTCTTGTTACTCTTCTAAGGATTGCTTTGGGTTTTGTGTGTGTGCGTGTGTGCATGTGTGTGTGTTTCCATGTGAATCTTAGGATATTTTTTCTAGTTCTGTGAAGAATGTCGCTGGATTTTAATGGGGATGGCCTTAAACCATAGATCATTTTTGGTGATGCAGCCATCTTCACAGTGTCGCGGCTCTCAGTCGGCGGGCGCGGGTGGTCCTTCCTCCTGGCAGGGTCCTCTTCAGTCTCGTTCCTCTGCATCTGAAACTTGACATGGTAGAGGTCCTTCTTGGTCAGGCTTATTATTAGTTTGAAGCTATTTTGAAGAGACTGCGTTCTTGATTTCTTTCTTGGAAAGGTTGTTGTTCCTATAGAGAAAAGCTACTGCTTTTTGTACATTGATTTTGCAACCCGCTACTTTGCCAAAGTTTCGCTCAGGACTCAGATCCTTCTGGAGAGTCTTTAGGGGATAGAGTCTCGGCACCTTCCAGATGGGGATAATATGGCTGCTGCTTTTTCTGTCTGTACTTCCGTCCCTTGTCTTTCTGCTCTAGCTCAGACCTGAAGCACGATACTGAGTCAGAGTGAAGTTAGAGCCTTGTGTCGTCCTTAGAGGAAATGGTCAGTTTTCCGCGCATCTTTCCTGTCTTTCCATTTTGTATAACGTTGGCTATAGCTTTGAGCATATAACTTTCGTTACCTTGAGATGTCCCTTTTATCTTCACTTTACCTTGAGATGTCCCTTTTATCTTCACTTCTTTAGAGCTTTTATCCCGAAGGGATGTTGAACTTTGAGGAAATTGTTGAGAGTTTTATGTGGCCTATTGTTTGGGTTGTATTTCAGGGTTGCCCCAAAATAAAAACCATCCCTTCCACACCTGCTGTTTGCTGAGAGATGAGTGTGAGGATTACGTGATAATAATGACTTTGATAAATCCGCATTTTTTCTCAGCAGCTTTTCATCACAGTTTTATGGAGTAATTCATGGCTGGTGATTCATGGCTGTCCCCATCGGATAGGGACATTGACGCAATTCTCCACATCCCATTTCAGCTTTTTAATTTGAATTCTACTTACAATGAGAATGCTGCCACATGTGCCCACTCTCCTCCCCTTCCTCCTCCTCCTCCTCTTCCTCTTCCTCCTCCTCCTCCTCCCCTTCTTCCTCCTCCTCCTCCCTCTCCTCCTCTTCCCCTTCCTCCTCCTCCTCCTCCTCATCTTCCCTCTCCTCCTCTTCCCCTTCTTCCTCCCCTTCCTCCTCCTCCTCCTCTTCCTCCTCCCCTTCCTCCTCCTCCCCCTCCTCCTCCTCCTCCCCTTCCTCCTCCCTCTCCTCCTCTTTCCCTTCCTCCTCCCCTTCCTCCTCCTCTTCCTCCTCCTCCTCTTCTTCCTCCTCCTCCCCTTCATCTTCCTCTTCCCCCCTCCCTCTCTCTCTCTCTCTCTCTCTCTCTCTCTCTCTCTCTCTCTCTCTCTCAGACAGGGTCTCATTATATAGCCCCAGAACTTTCTATGAAGCCATACTAACCTTGAACTTGTAGAGATCTGCCTGCCTCTGACTCCAGAGTGCTGAGATTAAAGGCGTGTGCCATCGTGTCCAGGCCTTCTTTTTGGAGGTATATATGTATCTATGAATTTTTGCATTTTTGCCTGCATGTATGTACGTGTACCTGTGTCATTCCGTATCCACAAAGATCAGAAGAGGGTGTCAGATCTCCTGGAACTGGAGTTACAGACAGTTGTTAGCCACCATGTGGGTGCTGGGAACCCAACCTGGGTCCTCTGCAAGGGCAGCCAGTGCTCTTAACCACTAAGCTGTCTCTCTCCAGTCTTCTTAAAGTAGTCTTGATCTCCATTTTCCTAATTACTAAGGTTGTTGAACACTTTTTAAGGAATCTCTTAGTCATTTTTATTTCTTCTTTTGAGAACTCTTTTTAAACTAGACACTTAGCTCCCTCGCTTTTTGTTTTTTGAGTTCTTCGTATATTTTGGATATTAGTCTTCTGTCCACTGTAGAGCTGGTGAAGATTTTCTCCTTCTCTGTGGGATTCCTCTTCACTGGGTTGCTTCCTTTGTTGTACAGAAGCCTTTTAGTTTAATGAAGTCCCAGTTTTTGATTGTTGACCCTAATTTCTGAGTCTGATTTCCTACACCTATATCTTATAGGTTACTGCCAGTATTTTCTTCATACAGGTTCATAGTTTCAGGTTTAACATTGAGGTCTTTGATCCATTTGCAGTTGACTTTTGTGCAAGGTGAAAGGTAAGGGTCTAGTTTCATTCTTCTACAGGTGGAGATCCAGGTTTGCCAGGACCATTTGCTGAAGATGCTGTCTTTCCTCCAGTGAGTGTTCTTGGACACTTTGTCAACTATCTGGTGGCTGTAATTGCACGTACTCATGTTTGAGTCTTCAATTATATTCCATTGGTCTACGGGTCTATTTTTGTGCCAATGCCATGCTGATTTTATGACTATAGTTCTGTAATATAGTTTGAGATCTGGTGTAATACCCCTTCCCCATCTCTCACATTGCTCTTTGTGCTCAGGATTGCTTTGGCTATCTGGGGTCTTTTGTGTTTCCATATGAATTTTAGAACAGATTTTTCTATTTCTGTTAAGATTTTCATGGGGATTTTGATTGGAATTACATTGAATTTATAAATTGTTTTTGGTAGGATGGTCATTTTCACAATATTAATTCTGTCAATCCATGAACATGGGAGGTCCTTCCATCTACTTGTGTCTTCTTCTTCAATCACTTTCTTCAAAGATTTAAAGTTTTCATTGAAGAGATTTTTAATGTCTTTGGTTAACTTTGCCCCTAGATTTTTTTGAGGCTGTTGTGGAAGTATTTCCCTGAACCCTTTCTCTGATTATTTGTTATTTATTTTCTCCATGTGTATTTTTTATTGATTTTTGGTGCATTTCATGAACACATCTTAATCTAGTTTAGGCCCCTTCCCACTGTATTTCACACATTCTGTCATGTGTTAGGCCTGTTGCGTCAGGTTTTTTTTTTTACCACCTGTCCCTTGGTGTGAGTTCATCCTCGGGAGTCTAGTCAGCCTATCTAGAATCTCTCCCTCAAAGAAGATCAACTCTCTGTCACCCAGCAGTGATCAGCTGCCAATGGTTCCTCAGCGAGGCTGGGCCTGCTGCCCATTTTCCCAGCTCCATGCTGGGTTTGTCTGACTGAGTTCACATGGGTCTTGTGCGTGCTGATGCCATTGCTGTGAGTTCATATGTTCAAGTTCCCAGGAGCCTGGAGGACTCTGTTCCTTATGGTCATATCACCGCTGACTCTCAGAATCTTTCTACTGTCTCTTTCCTGAGCTCTGGATGGGTGAGGTTCAATATAGGAGTCCTATCCAGGGACACCCATTCTGCAGTCTCCTGTTCTCCATGCTCTGGCCAGTTGTGGCCTTCTGTATGCATTGCCCTCTGTTGCATGAGGAAGTTCTGCTGGGAGAGTTGGGAGGTGCGTTCAGTCTCTCTACCCCTTGTTCCACTGTAGAGATGGCCACTGCAGATGTGTCAGTTAAGGTTGGGCACCTCACAGACACCTTGGTGAGAGGTGCACAACTTTAATCCCAGCACTCGGGAGGCGAGGCAGGGAGATCTCTGAGTTTGAGGCCAGCCTGGTCTACATTGCAGGTTCTAGGCCAGCCAGGATTACATAGAGAGTGAGAGCTTATCCCCCAAACCCGACCCAACCCAACCAACCAACCAAAACAAAACAACAAAAAACCCAACAAACTACCCCCCCCCACTAGAATAACAGGTGTAAACTGGAATTGTCTTAAGGAATGGATGTGTGGTACCTGTCCAGGTGACCTCCTATGCTGGTATCACACAGTTGTCCATCTTCCCAGCTGGCTACTGAACCCCTTAGTGACTTATGCTTTATCTAAATACCATGGCTGTGCTAAATGCTATATAATTCTCTACAAGAGCACCCTTCCCCCAGTCCTGGAAGCCTGGCACATTGGCTTTGTCTCCTTAGACAGAGGCTACTGTACACATCAGTGCTCTCCATGAGTTCTTGTCCTGCTTATTCTTGGGTATTAGAATCAAGGTATGTGTGAGTGTGTGTGTGTATGTATTTGTACGTACATGTGTATGTATATGTGTGAATGTGTGAATGTGTGCATGTGTGGGTGTGTATTTGTGTGTGCATGTATATGTGTCTGTGCGTGTGAGTACATGTGAGTGTATGTGTGTATGTATGTGTGCATGTATTGTGTGTGAGCGCATGTGAATGTGTATGTGTGCAAGCAAGTGCTGCATGAGTGTGTCTGTATTTGTGTTGAAGCTCATTGTCTGTATCTGTCTAACGCAGAGGAGACTACTTATGCGGCTCTGATCGGTGAGGCCAAAGCACCCACAAGAGACTTGGGCGGCCCTTACTGATGCTCACTCTGTGACTAACCCTTCCCTTCCCTTCATTTGGAAATTCTTGTTTCGTATGTATCACACAGTAAACCAACAACCTAAACATAGCAATAGCTTAATTTATTTTGCCTTTTTATGACAGGTTTATGTATAGATGCATTTCAAAATATAATTTTCTAAACTTGCAGATATCCATTTAGAAATGATAGAAAGTTGTCAAATACTCTTAATTATATAAATTGTCACTCAAATCACAGGAAGCTGAGAAAGGCTTTATTGCTGCTTAGTTTTGTTGAATGCTTCTGAGTATGCTGTTGAGAGCTTTGCCAAATCAGACAGAAGCAGTCGCAGTGTTCAGTTCTATTACACCGAAGTCTGTTAATTAACCCATGAACACAGTGCTCCTCCGGGAGGAGCATGAAGAACACCATTCTCCATGTTTCTCTCAGAACCAAAGGAAAATTCCTCCCTGTCTGCTTTTGCATTTCTCCTTCTTTGATTTTCTTCCACCGATTGTATGTAATTACATGATCCCTGTTGTCATGGCGATTCAAGGCTAGAATTGTGAGACCATTGTAATCTTTCTGGGCCTGAAACCCGCTGTCCAGCCCAACTCTGTCAGCTGAACCCGTGAGGGAGCAATGCATGGCCGACACTTGATTTTCTTGGAATTAGGACGTTCCTGAAAGTACCTCCTTTTCCTTTTATTGTAAATTAGACCCTAATATCTTTTGTACCTTGGTTTTCACTGACATTTTTAATGTAAGTACCTAATGACTGACTTTATTTTTTAAGCCACGTGCACAGAGCGTTCTCCACAGATGCGACGTAGTATGGTTGAGAGATCTCTGGGTGTCTGAACTTTGTCTTCTTGCTTGTTTTTTTTTAACAGTTGCAGATTATGATCCATGGGTAAAGCTGTCACGTGTCTTTGGCAGATTCTGTGTGTTTCTGTCTGAATATGCCTGAGGAGAACCAAAAAGTAATTTCCCAAAAGGCATGTCTGCACAGACCCTCAGGAAGTGACCTTATTTGGAATGAATGTCCTTGCATATGCAGTTAGGTTAAATCTGGAAAGGAGGCCATCCTGGAATTTGAAACTCTAATCCAAAGACCTAAGAGAAATAGAGGGAAATTCTAGATGTAAAGATGCCTAGAGGTGAGATGTCTCTGTGAGGCAGAGACCGAAGAATGCGTCTGGATGCAAGAACGTGCCTAGAAGAGAGAGAGACACACAGAGAGACAGACAGAGAGGAAGGGAGGAGGGAGGGAGAGAGAAGAGAGCAGAGAGAAGAGAGAGAGAGAGAGAGGAGAGAGAGAGAGAGAGAGGCAGACTTACCTGTCCTCCAGAACTGGGAGAGAATACATTTTTATTGTTTCAAGGGGCCAAGTTTAGCAGTGTGGAACTTTGTGGGGCGAGAACAGTGCCGGGACCTCTTCACATCCTCCTGTTTCAGACAGAGGCGGACAGCCTTCCTCTGATAACTGGCCTGCCGGGGCGGTGCTCAGCGCCTCCATGGCGTCTGTCCTGCTCCTTGTTCGCCTTGTTCTTCTCCAACCTCTTCAGGTATTTGGTGGTACTTCCAAATTTTCCCACAGGAAACTTACTTAGGTTTTCCACTGTCCTCTCTGTTCAGCCCTAGGCCAGCTTCAAGTCCTCCGTGACGTCCATCCGAACCTGTTTCCTCTGAAGTCACCAACACCCTGATGTCAGGGAATTAGCTGTGTGATTTCATTAGAATTTTCCGGCAGGGATTATAGCTCAATGGTAGAACACTTGTCAAGAATGCAGGCCCTGAATTTTTTTCAATTATGTATGTATGTTGATTCTTTTGGTGTTGGGGAAAGGGTTTATTAAAGTTAGAGTACAATGATGGGTGTGTGTGTGTGTGTGTGTGTGTGTGTGTGTGTGTGTGTTAGATTTGCTTATATTTTGAATGAAACCTAGCATTTAAAACATTTTAATTTATTATTTTTAAGTGTATGGGTGTACTGCCTGCATATATGTAAGTGCACCTGTGTCATGCAGTACACGCAGAGGTCAGAAGAGGGAGTTGAATTCCTCTGGAACTAGAGTTAAGGGCTGGTTTTTGTCTTCTAAGTAGGTGCTGGGAATTGAACCTGGGTCCTCTGCAAGAACAGCCAGTACTCTTAACTGCTGAGCCAACTCTCCAGCCCCTATACCTTATGTTCCTAATATTAAAAGATAAAAATACTTTAAAGGATCTTCCATATTTTTTAAAACAGAAAATGTCAAAAATGGTAATATAACCAATAACTAATTAATATGCATAGATAATTCTATTATTCACAAGACAAAAAGGAAATAAAAATAACAAAAACTAGAATTTATAAATGTTTAATAAATATGTCAAGAAGCATTCACTCTCTGTAGTACTCAAAGATTTCTAACTTAAGCACTATAGGTCTCGCTCACCATCCACCACAGGTTGGTGACCCCATCCAGTTCTCAGAAAGAGCTCAGCAAGGTTCTCCCCTCAGAGGATTGGTCAACCTCAATAGAACTATAAAGACATTGGAAACAGAAAGTCTCTAAGTGTGGATGTTTGGCGGTTCCCATTGCTGGGGTAGAATGTGACTCCAGGAGGAAAGCTTCATTCCAGCTCACAGTTCCAGGATGCAATCGATCATGGTGGAGGAGTCATGGTGGAGAATGAGCTGAGCACCAGGGTTCTTCTCCAGTTCCTGACTATAGACGACACACGACCAGCTGCTTCACACTGACTCCTCCACTGTGACTCCTCCACCGTGACTCTGCTCATTATATAGAACCTTTTAAACTCAGTCCAGGATCCCAGCCCATGAATGGTGCCACCTTTGGTCTTCCTACCGCAATCAACCCAATCTAGGTTATCCCTCCCAGGCTTAGATGGAGACTAGCCTGATATAGAAAATCCCTCCCAGGCATGGCTAAAGACTAACCTGATATAATAATCCCTCTTAGACATGGCTAGAGTCTAACTTGATATAGATAATCCCTCCCAGGCTTGTCCAGAGGTTCTTTTCCTATGTCCTGGCAAGTGGACATCAATAAAACCATCATAATATATAAAACAGGGAGACTGTCATTCAAGAGAACCTTCTGAATCCCAAGTAGTAACTGTACACACCTTTAGTTCCAATACTGGGGAGGCAGAGACAGGCAGATTTCTGTGAAATCAAGGCCAACCAACCTAGTCTACATAGTGAGTTCCTGGCCAGCTGGGGCTGCAGGAGACCTTCTCTCAGAATCTTCTGATCTTTCTGACAGCAGTCAGAGGCTTGGCGTTTCACCCTCATCTCCACCCTCCTCCCCAGCTCTGTCAGCAGCATCACTATTCTGGGGTAGGACTAATGTGAGAACCGGTGTTCTTGCTGCCCAAGGAGATTGACTTGACTTGGTTCAGGGTGCAAGAAACCTTACATGCTGGACATCGTCAGAAGCAGTACAGTCCGGTGAGGAATGAAGGGACATTGTAGACTATCCAGCTTTTGCAAATTCAAAACTAGTAGACTCTCTGTAAATTGGCCAGTGGTATGTAGGGAGTGGGATGATCACAGTCAGCAGGTCTCACCCCATGCTCCTGGTGAGATGGAAATCTGTGAATATACCTACATTGGTACAGAAGCCCAGGGGAGCCCGTGAGAGAACACTCGTGCCTCCTGTCTTTGGTTTAATGTGGTATCCACACACAGAGAAAAAATGAGGTTCTCCAGCAGAAAACAAAATCTGGGAAAGACTTGGGAACTGTCAGAAACTGAACCAATTCTCTATATCTACACACAGATCCAAGGACTAAGCGTGAAGCCTTACAGGCTCAAGGCATTAAAGCACAGCCTGTGACTAGTCGTCGAATGGCAAGAAAGCTGTGTTTACAAAGGAGATTCTCTAGGAACTGGGCTTAAAAATAAAAATAGGATTTAAAAAGGATCATTGTGGCAGAAAGGATGGAAAGATTGTAAGAGCCAGAGGTGGTAGATGACCACGAGGAAACAGTTTTCTAGACAGGTGTGCTGTCACTCACGTGAACTTTCAGCAATGGTGACAGCACGCACAAACCAGACAGAATCCTAACACAGACATGGGGAAGTGGGTAAGAAACCCCGGCCCTACCTGAGGAACTGCTGGCAGCTGCTGGCTGCTGATAGGCAGAGTCAGTCTTGTTTAAATCTTAGACTCTTGGTAGGTTGACCAGGCTCCAGTGAATGAACCCATTCCAAAGAGCATTTGGGGACATAAACTTGACTCTATAGGCATTTACACAGACACAGATACACACACACACAGACACACACAGACACACACAGACACACACACACACACACACACACACACACACGGTGGTTCCATAAAACCACAGAATGAGCAAGAGAGCTTAGCTACAGGAGAACCACATGACCGACCACATGGTGTGAAAATAAAGAGACACTCAAATGTATTACTTGAAACAGTTCTGCCAGGGCCGGGGAGATGGCGCAGTTGGCTGTAGATGCAACACAATCTCAATCAAGCCCCAGAAAATTGACAAATGGATCCAAAAGTTTACATGGAGGCAGGAGTCCCTGAATCTCCAGGTCTGTGTTGAGGACAAAGCAGAGGGCTGGTCAACGTCAGGACTTAACACAAAGTCACATCCTCAGGACAGCACAGCATGGCAGATGTGAAGGGAGATGACTGACCAGGGACACAATGAGGACACCAGGAGACCCATGTACACTCAGCCAGCTAATGAATGTGTGTGGTGCTGGGGATCAGAAGTGTTCCACCATTGGCTTACACCCCAGCCCCACGCCATCTGACCTACTAGAAGCAAAGGCAATGTGACGAGGAAAAGATGGTGTCTAAAATGTTATACTTTTATTTTTATTTTTATGTGTATACCTGCATGTATGCCCATACACCACATGCATGCAATGCCCGCAGAGGCCAGAAGAGAGGGTCAGAAGCCCTGACATTGGAGTTACAGATAGTTGTTTGCTGCCGTCTGGATGCTGGGAACCAAACCCAGGTCTTCTGCAGGAGCCGCTAATGTTCTTAACTGCTGGGTCAGAAAATGAGGCAAAACCTGAAGTCTGTCTACCTTAGGAGTCAGTTTGGCAGTGGCTGGCAGGTCTCCTGTGCTGCCTGCTCCTGCAGACAGTGTACCTCCTACAACCTGAGCTTGTCTGTGCATGCTGTGCCGGCCCCTCCCCTTTTTCTTTAGTATCTTGTCCGACACGTCACACTTACGAGAACCATCTCATTCTCATTTTTAAAATGTTCAACAGTCGTCAAGCAGGGAAAGAAAGAAAAGTTTCATTCTAAGCTTGTAGAATGGGGATTGATTTTAGAAAATAATTTAAATATTAAGTTTTTACTAATCATAAGGGACCTCACTAAACTTTAAAGTTATTATTATTACTTTTATTTATTCTTTAAAAATTCCATACATGTCTACACTGTATCTTGATCATGTCCACACCACTCTCTCCCTGGTTGAAGGATCTGAGAGTTGAAAAATTGCCCATTTTCTTTTTCTTCTGCTAGCACAGATGCTGCTAAGGACAGGTTTTACTGACTTATTGATGTATCTGAGAAGTTAGGCTGTAAAACTTAACGCTGGCCCGGTGCCCTTCATAGGATATCTCATGCTTGTTAGATTCTTAAGACAGCCTTATGAAGTGCAAGCTTCAATCCCCCATTTTATAGCTCAGGAGAGTGAGGCTGATAGCCTAAGCTAGACCATGTACTGTTAAGAGGCAGAGCTATAAACAGAGCCTCAGGATGCAGGCCGGTCTTCTCAGCTAGTCTGGAGACTGAGGCAGGAGGACTGTGGATTCAAGGCCAGTCTGGGCACCATGGTGAACCTGTCACAAGTTAAAAAAAAAGGCTGGTAGGCATAGCTGCGTGGTGGAGGGCCTGCCCAGTATGTGCAAGGCCCAGGTTCAAACTCAAGCGCCGAAACAGAAAGTAGAGCTACGGTGTGAGGCCAGGAACTCTGATACAGCAGACATTTTACCGAGTCTAACATTTGCCTAAAGGGCCCAAGAAGACACATCAGCATCCTACCTCATTTCTCTTGGAGGGGAGTGAGGGTTTCTCCGTGTTACGCACACATGCCTGTGGGGTGGTAAGCACTGTGGTGTGGGGGCTGGTGACCAGTCAGAGGCTTTTGTGAATTTATTGTCCAACTTCCCTACTTTTCATTGCCTTGCTTTGAGGATTCTTCTTACACCAATATAAGCAAGCACTGTAACCGGCCCAGGTGGCCTGTCCATCACAGCACTCCCTGGGTGGGCAGCTTGTCTGTCACAGCATCTCCCTGGGTGCCTGCCCAGGCCGCCTGTCCTTCACAGCATCTCCCTAGGTTAGAAAGAGATGTTCTCTCCTTCTGCATGAGTCTACTTTTTTTTTTTCATAATTTATTTGTTATTTTTATTTTATGTCTATGAGTGTATTTCTGCTTGTGTGTAAGTGCAGTGCTCATGGAGGTCAGAAGAAGGTGTCAGGTCTCCTGGAACTGGAGTTACAGACAGTTGTTAGCCACCATGTGGGTGCTGGGAATCGAACCCTGACCCTCTGCAAGAGCAGCCAGTGGTCTTTATCACTGAGCGGTCTCTCCAGCCCCTTGTATGAGTCTATTTAGATTGATGACTTTACTTAGAGTTCTATAAACTGAAGAAGGAATTATCCCAAGTTGATTGGATTCACAGTGTGAATTAAATTAGGGCTGCAACAGGAGCATGAGTCCTCAGAAACCTGGAATGAAAGGAACAAGAGGAACACGGAGGGGCGACAAGGCAGTTTCTCTGATCAAATCGACAAATCTTTATTTTTTACAGAGCTCTTATGTACTGCTGCTGTTGCAAGGGGCTAGGTGGGGTGTAGTGGACTAGGGTTGCTAAGAGTCAAATCGCCGGATGGTCCAGGAGCCAAGGGCATGTATAGGGTGGATACAGGTGGGGGAACTTGTCTGTTTAGACAATAAGAAACTCTAAAAGGCACTTAAGAGACTCCAGTTTAAAACAATTGGTGTCAACAAGTGTCAGGATGCTTTGCACCAAGTCACAAGATGTTACATTTTCAGGAAGGCAAGACAGAGATCACTTGGTTCCCGGCAAGATGCAGTGTAGAATCAATTTAAACAAAACTTTAATGCATTAAACTAATTATATTGGTGTTGATTTTCAATTATCTCCTCATTAAATCATTAGGAAAAACATTCCAACAAGTACAATTGTCTTCCTGTCGAGGGGAGATCCTTTCTTCAGCCAGCCTTTACTCTTCTTCATGCAGTCTGGTGATTCGTAGGAGTTTCCTACCATGAGAGCCCTCATGCTTTGAGTAGGTGGAGCTCTGACTCTCCGGAGGTATCAGCTTGAGTCTATGCAGCCATATATTTGGAAACACGTCTCTGTAGATGTGATTAAGGATCTCAAGGGGGCGGTAACCCTGATTTATCTGGGAGGGCTTTACTGGCTACGGAGTCTGTGTCCTTACAAGAGGGACCTAAGAGAGCTCTGTGCTTACGCACAGATGCTGTGAAGTGGGGCTCAGAAATCTTCAAGATGCTGGAGGACTGGGGAGAGGTGGCCTCAGGACAAGGATGCTGGAAGAGGCAAAGAATGGATTCTCTCCTGAAGTCTCTGCAGGGAGCACAGCCATGCCAACCCCACTCGTCAGTGGCACTGAGTTCAGACTTCTGGCCACCACCGCATTTCTGCTGGTTTTATGTTTATTTTTATTTTCTGTGTAGGAGCGTTTGCCTGCATGTGTGTGTGAGTTGCCTGCATGTGTGTGAGTGCCACTTACATGCAGTGCCATGGAGGCCAGACGAGGACATCAGATCTTGGAACTGGAGTTACTGACAGTCGTTAGACACATGTAGGTGCTGGGAACTGAACCCAAGTCTTCCACAAGAGCAGCCAGAGCTCTTATACATTGAGCAATCACTGCAGTCCCAGTTTCTGCTGTTTTAATCCTCCGAATCTGTAATGATTGGGCACCACAGGTCAGTGGTACCCTGCCAGTGTCCGCAACGTCTGAGTTATGCCTCATTATTTTGAATGTAAATCTTCACCAGGGGCATTATCATTTTCTTCAAAATGGCTGGGGTTGCAGCTCAGGGTTAGACCATGTGCCCGTATGCCTACGTCCCTGGGACTGGTACTAGCACCATACAAAGCAAAGACTTGCTCTGTTAATTCATAATGTCCTTGTCTCTTTCGCTCTCTTCTCTCTTACTCGTCATCTAGCTTTGCGACGCTCTGCTTTGTGCTGTTTCTGTGTTCCCTGTTCTTTGGACACATAAGGAGAGTCTTACTCTTCTCAGTCTTATTATTTAGATTTCCAAATGAGAATGTGCATGTCCATACAGCAAAGGCCCAGCAGTCACTTTCAAAATCCATTTTATGCTCCATACCCTATAGGGCACTTTTTTTCTTGGTATGTTTTTAAAGTTTTAAAAATTCCTATTTAGTGTGTGTGTGTGTGTGTGTGTGTGTGTGTGTGTGTGTCATACATAGCACACTTGTGGAGGGCAAAGGACAGTTGAGGGTGTTGGTCTTCTCCCTCCACCATGTGGGTCCTGGGGTTGAACTCAGGTCATCAGGCTATGACAGCATGTGCCTTTACCCACAGAGCTGTCTCGCCCTCTTGGAATGCCTTAACAGTTTTTTACATGCTTAGAAACAAATTCAAGCCTCTAGAATGAATGCGCCTAGGCTCACACGTTTTTAATGAGGTCGTCTTCTGTGAAGCTCTTTTCGCTGGAGCTTTCGAATCCCCCTCTGTGAAACAGAGAGAGCAGTGGGGTTGTCAAGTCTAAGCAACACATTCAGAACTTTAAAGCGAGCACTCTAAACTTGTCCTGTAGTCATCTTCATCCCTCTCAGGCCTAGTGTCAAACCAACATATCCGGGTCTTCCTCTGCTGGGGGCCTTTACTTACCGTCTTGTCAGCCTGGAGCTCTGGCTGTGAGGAGCCCATTCTGGGCATCCATGAGCCTCACACCGGACTAGGAAGCACTGAGGGATAGCGTTCTTCTGGGGTCTGCCTCGTGTTTATGAGCTGTTGCTGTATTCCAGGGATAACTTGGTCAAATTACATAGAAGATGTTTAAATTTCTCAGATTCATTTAGTTAGAATTTGATTTTCACATAACCATTTTTGAAACTGTGGAACGGTGGTGGCTTATGTTTAGTAAGCTCTACAGTTTGCCCAGTCCTTCATTAAGTCCTGGGACATCACAGCGAATGAGAAAGATATGGTTCCTTCACCACAAAACCGGCGCTGTTGGGTAGACAGGAGAAAAGGCCTGTAAGGAGAGTCATGGCCTCAGTGTGAAAACGGAGCCCAGTGGGGCCTCTGGGCTCGGAATGGTACCAGGTGGCCCAGGGATTTCTTGATGAGGGTACATCACAGAGACTTTGGTAGAAAGCCGTGAACCAGGGGTGGAGAAGGTGGGCTGGGGCAGAAAGCCATGAACCAGGGGTGGAGAACACAGACTGGGGCAGAAAGCCGTGAACCAGGCAGGGGTGGAGAACACAGACTGGGGCAGAAAGCCGTGAACCAGGGGTCGAGAACACAGACTGGGGCAGAAAGCCGTGAACCAGGGGTGGAGAACACAGACTGGGGCAGACCTGTGCACTGGTGTGGTACAAAAGAGCAGAAGATCCCAGAGAAGAAGGAGGGAGCAGGGAGCTGCGGTGGGGTGGGGTGGGGGGGTTGATGGGGAGGGCAGTGGGCGGGCAGGGCAGTGGGGAGAGGGCCTAGGAAAAGGTCTGGATTTCATTGTCCACACGAGGGAAACCACTCAAAGATGGTGGAGCTTTAAGAGGATGGCTTTTCCTTTGCCTTTGGAGTCATCACTTTTCTTGTTGAGACAGATTCCTGACAACAGGAATGGGGAAGGGTTCTTCTGGCTCACAGGTCAAGGGCACAACCCGTCTGGTGGGGAGGCACCGTGCTGGAGCAGGAGGCTGGTCACATGGCATCCACAGTCAGGATGCAGAGGCGGATGGTGGCGCTGGGCCCACTTCCTCCTTTTTATCAAGCCCCATGGGATGGTCCAACCGCAGTGTGGGTGGATCCCTCCTCAGATCAACCTCTGTGGAAACTCACAGACATGTCTAGAGGCTTGTCTCCTAGGTGATCAGGTCCAGTCAAGCTGGCAATCAATACTGACCATCACAGCCTTTAAGACTATATGTTTAAAAATTCATCATGTGGATTTCTTTTAACTACTATGATACCAATACCAGTCCCACAATGCTTAAATGGCCATCTTATAGCTGACAGTAATTGTGTAATTTTACAGAAGATTTAAGTTATTTATCATGGAAAGGCACTCTCATGGGAAACTATGGTGTTAAGTCAAAATACACATTCCTTCTGTTCATATTTTCCATAATAATGTTCAGCTACTTTATTTCAAACTATTAATGTTTTTGCTCTAAGCATGCAAAAATTTTTTAATGTACTCATAAAAACGTTTCTTTGGAGCATGTGAATAATAAAATCAGACACAGATAAGAATTTCTTTTAAAAAGCCAAATAAGGGGCTAGAGAGATGACTCAGCAGTTAAGAGCACTGGCTGCTGTTGTAGAGGATCCAGGTTCAGTTCCCAGCACCCACATGGCAGCTAACAACCATCCTTAACTCCAGTTCCAGGGGATCTGAAACCCTCTTCTGACCTCCGTGGGCATTGCATGAGAGGCGTACATATATAAAGGCAAAACACTCATGCACATAAAATAAAAATAAATACTTGGCCATCCTGTGGTGTCTAGAGGGTTAATGTCCCCCTGTTACAATGAAACTCTTTTTAATCTCTTTTAATAAAATATATGTATATACTTTTCTATGGTGGTAGGTTTTCAGATAATTTTTCTTCAAAAAGCCTTTAGCACTGGTTTTCCCTCCCCACACTCTCTGCCTTCCCATTGCCCAGCAAATTTAACCCTTCGTACTCTGTTACTCCCCTGAGTCTATTGACCAGGGATCCCACAGACCCTCCAGCAATACTAGACATTGCCCCTGCTCTTGATTACCCATCAGGATTTGATGATAAGACCCTGTTGCTGAAGACACTGCATATATGAGCTATAAAACAAACAAGCTGGTGCTTTCTTTAAAACCTCATCCCTACTGACTAGTGTTCACAGTGCTGGAAGGTTCGATGCACGCTTTGTGAGGGAAAGTTAATCACCAACCTTACTCAACTGTGAATCCCATGAACCACAACAACACCTGGCTGGCAAGATGTGCCCCTGTGCAGTCGTGGCACAAATATTATGGGAGTGACCAACCACTTCCGACTTGGATTTGAGATTTATATCATAGGAGGGGCTCACACCTGACACTGATATCAAGGCTAGGAACCTGAGGCTAGAGGCCATAGGGGAGAGCATGATACTGTTATTCTTCTAAATAGATATAGTATTAAACTGACTCCTAATGACTTATTGTCATAGCCATAGATTAATGCGTCTCTTAACTCACTCCAGAGAAGCTTCTTTATACAGCACATGGTGATTAACACAGAGACTTACAACTTGCTGATGTGCAGAGAATGAGAGGAGGCAGAGTTCTGAACAGGACACCTATATCAAACTTCTGCCTCCCCAGGCTCAGGGACCATTGTGGAAGAGGAGTTGGAAAGACTGTAAGAGCCAGAGGTGGTGAATGACCATGAGGAAACAGTTTTCCAGACAGGTGCACAGTCACTCCCATGACCTCACAGCGATGGTGACAGCATGCACAAGTCCCATGCAAGTCCAAACCAGACAAAATTCCAGCGTAGATATGGAAAAGTGGGTAAGAAACCCCGGCCCTGCCTGAGGAACTGCTGGCAGCTGCTGGCTGCTGGATAGGCAGTCAGTCTCGTTTAAATCTTAGACTCTTGATAGGTTGACCAGGCTCCAGTGAATGAACCCATTCCAAAGAGCATTTGGGGACATAAATTTGACTCTATAGGCATTTACACGCACACATACACACACACATGAAATTGAGTGGGGTAGTAATGAGGACTTCAGATAGGGAAGAGGATCTAAATATTATCAAACTATATTATATGAAATTCACAAGTTTATTAAAAATAAATAAAAATAAAAGCCAAATAATATCACAGCTAATCTACACTGAATTTTGTCCATTTTAAAATGGTCTGATTATTATTTGGAGTTTTATTCCACGCAGTTTTTGAGATTCTCATATATAAGTATGGTATTTGCATCCTTTCCACCCCTCCCAGCCCCCCTCAGACCCCGCCCAGCCCCCCTCAGACCCCTCCCAGCCCCCCCAGACCCCTCCCAGCCCCCCTCAGACCCCTCTCAGTCCCTCTCAGACCCCGCCCAGTCCCTCTCAGACCCCTCCCAGCCCCCCTCAGACCCCTCCCAGTCCCTCTCAGACCCCGCCCAGTCCCTCTCAGACCCCTCCCAGTCCCTCTCAGACCCCTCCCACTTCTCCTACTCCCTCTCAATTTCTTGTCCTCTTGATTATAATTAGTCTTTTTTGCTTTATTCTTTTACCTTTTATTTTATTTTGAGACAGGGTCTCCCTGTAGCACCAGCTGGCCTGGAACTTGCTATGTAGACCAGGCTGGCCTTGAACTCACAGAGATCCACCTATCTCTGCCTCCTGAGTGCTCAGATTAGAGGCATGTACCACTATGCCCAGGGTTCTTGATTTTTATTGCTACATATGCAAACGCACATTTATAAGCACACATACATAAACACACACACATATAATGCACTGAATCCATTAAGTGGTACTTGTGTGTACCTGTGTTTAGGGCTGTCCATGTGGGATTAGATAACCTCTCAGGGAGCTGTCCCTGGAGAAGACTGACTCTCCCTCTTCTTGATCGTGTGTCACTGTGCCAAGTGCAGGGTCTCCAGTGGGAGGACTTTCCGGTTCTCTCTGTTGGTTTCATAGAGACTGGTTTTGTATTTTCAGAGGTGCTGAGGCCTTTCAGTTAGTAACCGACTGCTCAGAGATGGTATTTGAGTTATTGCCACTTGGTGTGTTCATGGAGAGGTGAGAACCAGGGCTTCTCACTTGGATTGTGTTTATGTTAGTGTTAGGAGGATTGCTTTCATGGCAGTGAGAAATCTGTCAGAAAGGATGAGGACTGCAAGTTGGCTGCCATCACACCAGGTCAGGGATAGTGAAGTTTGGACTGGGGTGTTAGGCACACCTAAGGAAGGCTCACAAGCCAGCGTGCATCTGAGTGGGAGTCAGCAGGCTGGCTGATTGATCGGGGCTTGTAGTCTGCAGGAAGGCATTGGGAATTGTGCTGGATTTTACATTCATAGTAAAGGATGTAGCTCATGACAGAAGGCCTCATTTTTTGTAATATGCGTGTGAGTGTGGGGTGTGTGTGATGTGTGCACATGTGTGTGTACAGGTGCCTGTGTGTGCCAAGGCCTGTGGAGGCCCGCTCTAGCACTGTTTTATTCCTGTGGGCCAGGGCCTCTCACTGAACCTGTGGTTTTGCTGGGGACCAGCACATCAGTGACTCCAGTTTCCACCCCCTACGGACGGTGCTGGGGTTACTGGTATGTAATGCCCAGTTTTTACACGTGTCGCGAGTACATCCAATGGGATGCAAGGAGACTCAGACAGGCAAGTGTGCTGTGTAAGCAGGCAATGTTTTTATTGCGGGGAAGTCACACATACACACAATACCTCAAACTAGAACCCGAGGATCTCAGCCAACAGGAGCATGAGCAGGCAAGGGCAGGCGAGGAATGTCAGGATCGCCAGCCTGGTCCACTGGGTCTCGTTTAAATCTTAGACGTGATGTCTGGTTGTTAGACCCCACTCTCAGCCCGGGGACTCGAACCCCAGTGGGCCGCCTGGGTGACTAACGTCGGGGAGCCTCAAGCCCACTGACCTCCCTCAGCCCAGGGGACTCGAACCCCTGTAGGCTGCCTGAGAGTCAGTCCCAAGAATCCAGACCGTCAGATGCAAAATGCAAGAAGTAGGTTTATTTCACTTGCGCAAGTGGGAGACTCAGTCTCGTTCATGAGACTGAGCCCGCCTGACTCCTGCCAGGCCAGGTTTTTATAGTAAGGTTTCACAGGATGATTATACATTGACATCTTACAGATCAGGGTTACAAAAAGGACAATTTCATACATTACTTTGCAGTTTACAGGAGGTAGACTTTTGCACAATTTATGAATAAGATAATGGAGAAGCCTTCCCACAATTTATGGATGAAATAATGGAGAAGCCTTCCCATAATTTATGGATGGGATAATGGAGCACTGTTTACTCTCTAGTCCTATAACCGAGAGATTAGGGGCTGTCTAACCTATAACTCTATGTTAGGGGAGTGTTTATCCTACAATTCTAAAATGAGGTAATAGGGGACTTTTCCTGTGGAATGTTAAGTCCACAGACCTTATCTTGCATACCAAGGGATGTTTACATAACTCTTGAATTCCCTGGGTCTCTTCCTCCTGGTTTTATAGTTTCTTAGTTGTTTTTCTAATTAAGGGGGAGGGGGGAGGCCGAACTCGTATCACCGAGTGCCTCATAAAACAAAATGTCTCACACTCCTCCCTTTTTCTTTGTACCTGATTATAATCTTATAATCATGGTTAACACTTGTATTTTTTTGCTTCAGCGTATGGTATTGCTGAGTGAGTACTAAGGACTGACAAACGATTTTTTACAAATTGAGTTAGTCTATTATCTATTTGGCCTTTGATAGGCTGTTGAAGGACACAAGGACATTTTTTGGTCTTTTGGGGTCTTTTTACCCTGAACTGCCTAGTCATATTTTACCTTTTATTTTCATCGCATTACCCTCTGAAGAGGTCACCCTAATTGCCAATAGGGAATTGGGGCGCAGACCGCTCTGGCTTCTTCAAGCTGAATAGGGTCGTAGATTGTGGCAATATGGGTACCCCTTCAGTGGGTCTATTTATAAGACCCCTGTTAGTTGTAGGAAAGAGAAAGTCCTTAACTGGTCCCTGGAAGATGAAATTAAAATAATTATAACAAGGAAGAGCTCAAATGTCCATTTTAAAGTCCATTAGAATTTTTTGCTTAAGGATTTTCATCTTTTGGGTTCCTCTGTGTTTTCCTTTCTGACTGCCAAGGCTGAACTTCAGAGTCTTGAAGTCAGGATTTGTTTCCAGGCACCTTGATAGCTGGAGTAGCTAGAATCGGGGTGAATTCCCTCCCAAATAGCTTCTAGACAGGGAGAGAAAAGAAATCATTTAATTTTGGTAGAACAATGGTGGGCTTGCCTTTCTTGGCCACAGGCATGTACTGCAGTGTTGAGGTAGGCCAAGAATTGAAGTCTTACTTCTGAGTGGCATTTTGTTATTAAGAACAAAATCATTAGTGAATAACATTTTATATAATTTTTTATAGTCTTAAAGAAGCATACTAATTACTTTAATTTTTTGGTTATACTTTCCTTTTGGGTGTTTAAGATCATATAATTTGGCCCAAATAAACCAATTTAGTTTGATTCTTAAGGTCAGTTGAGTATTTATTCCTCAGGGGGATCACATGGGCTTGAGAGGAGCCCCTGGCTCCATAAGCCTTGTTTTACCAGTTTCATCTATGTGAAGATAAGTCAGAAGGTCTTATTAGACCATAGCTTCACTTTGAAGCAAATCAAGGAAACATTTTCCTGTGCTGACCCTCCTCTTTGCAGACTGGACACTGGTTCAAGTCCTTCTAGTGAAGCCTCCACGAACTCCCTGAACAGGAGGACAGGTGACTCATTACATTTACAGGACATTATGAGAGATGCCCCATAGTCCCCTGGAACTTAGTTGACCTTGGAGGGCAAGAGACAAAAAGTTGTCTCTTTAAGTCCCTCAAACCAGATTAGAGGCCTTTAAATATGGTGGTTAGACGCCCAAGAAGGTTAGTTTTACCAATACTGACAAAGGTCAAACATATATTTGTTCTTCAGACCATCCGAGCCATCACTCCATAAATTTTAAGATTTACATATATAAGTTTTTTATCTTTTATACATTACAATACATTGTCTCAGACCTTTAATCACTTGCATAGACTTTCTCACTTTTTCCTTTTTAATTTGGAACTATCCAGTCATTATAATTTTTTTACATAGATCCTTACTAAAATATTTTCATTTTTATATTTTTTAATACCTCCGTTTATTTTTTATTTTTTTTTTTTAGTACCATGAGATGTAATAACATTAAAATTTTTTTTCCTGGGTGGACTAAGCAATGTTTATTTCATTTCTAAGGCTCTAGTATCAAACCAATGTTTGATCATATTAAAGTTCACCCTGTGGAATGAATGACTTTACACCTACAGATGGGTGAGTTGTTACAAACAGGTATACAGGTAACCTGAGAGCAGATGTACTGTAGTCTTTAGTATGGATGTTGATTTTTCTATAACTTCATGCATTAAGTTTTTTCTGTTAGTCTTTTTTTAAAATTTTTTCCCCAAATGCAGGAGACCATTTGTGACTAGGGCAAAATTACATACAGCTGGCTGGGAAGAGTAGCTGGATACTCAGGTGGGGGGTCCAGCTTACTCCTTCTTCACTTGAAGAATACAACCGTTAGCAAACCCAACTGTGATGAACTTCTGTAAGTAGGCACAGCTGAAGTCACGAGCATGGCAGTTACTCAGGAGTGCTGTGCAGCATTATCTTAACAAAGAACATGGGATGTAAATTACACATAAGATAATGTACATTTTACTTTATAAGTTTCTGGAAAAACGTTATAGAGTGAGTTGGTCTACTAAAACCTTGCTTTAGGTCTTGAGAATGTAGATACTAGATAGAGAGAAGCAATTGGTACATAGTAATACCTTATCAACTTGAGCTTAGAATTTTCAGCATAAATTATTAACTGAGGAAGAGGTTCCTAACTCAGCAGAAGTATGAATGCCTAAATTCTAGAGCTGATCCACCTAGTTTAAAAAAACAGTGTCACAATCTCTTAATCATCTTGCCTTCCGTCAACATGTAGAGACAGCCAAGTACAATTACTAGGCAAATAAGCCATGGAGGATGTACAAGCCAATTGCGGGCATCTTAGAGCTCCTGTACAGCTGGTGTGCAGGGCACAGCTCTTCCAAGAGTCCTCCACTGTGTCTCAACTACTTGCCAAAAGAACAGGCACTCTGTCTCTGGAATTCTCCCCATGCTTTTAGTTATGGAGCAAGGACAAGCTGATACTATTTAAGGTTGGGACACTTCTGTCCATTGAAGCCATAAGGTGTCATTTACTGTATATCTAGACCAGGTCTGAATGCAGAAAGACATCGGTTTTTCTTTCTCAAGGTCTGTGGATTAGATCAAGGAGATTCTAATGGGCAGGGATACAGCCAAGGTGAGCCTTTGCTGAAGGCAAGTGGCTACCTATCGGGGAGGCAAAAGAAGACATTTTGCAACGTCTTCCAAACTCTTCTTTGCCTCCTTCTCTAGAGCATCCTCCAGAGATTCTTTGATCCTTTTCTCAAGTTATAACTTGTCTGTTTAAATTTTATTTTATTTTATTTTTTTTTAATTATGAGAGTCAAGACTATAAAAAGGCTCTCAGTCTGTCTGAATTAGAAAATTTATATTATCATTATACATAATTTTGAATTAAGTACCCATAATCTGGACAATAAGGAACACAGCTATCTATTGCCTTATAGCTAGAAAGTGAAAAGCAGACGTGCTCAGGACATTAAGGGGTAAGTACAAAAACAAGCTTGGAGCATGTAAGCATCAGAGAGGGAAATACCCTATTTTAGAAAGAAAAACAGACCTTGGATACCAGTGTAAAAAGGCAGGAATTAACACCAGTGAAGGCTGCATTTTACACTTTTTATCTAAGCCATTTATTTCTTTTTACCTCCCATTGCTGTGGCTGCTTCCTGGTAGCAGCTTGTCTCATGTAATGTTTGCTTGGCCCTGGAGTTCTGTAATTTACATAAGCTTTCCAGGTGTGGCCATCACAAAGCTCCAGTTCACTTTGTACTAGCTTTGTACCTAGTTAGTCTTTGAAGTTCATGGCTAGAAAAACTTTAGATTTTTTTTTTTAAACTGATAGATATATTACGTAAAACAATGTAAGATTTTAAAATACATTTAGAAATCAGCAAACATAACATATAAAAATGTTAAAATTTAAAATAATTACCCATAAAACATGTAAATGTCATGTAAACAATATCAGAACCAAAATGATTTTAAAATACCTAAGACAAATAATTTTTATTAAAAACAGACCAAACTGATATTAATTGCTGATATCGTCTCCTAATTTGACATGAAAATGCACTGACATTGTCGTAAAAGACTGTTTTAGACTCTTTTGCTTTTTTATGATCTGATTAAGAATTTAAAATATAAACCAAAAACCCTTTTTAGAAAGCACCCGGTTAAAGTAGTACCCTCAGATACATAGACCCCAGATTAGAGAGCAAGGCAAAAGAATTCATGGTCTCAAACCAAGGATGGGAGTCCATGCACCTTACCACAGCGCAAAGGTGAATGTGAAGCAGTGCCCTCTGGATATCTTCATTTCTAGATACTATTTATTGCTGGGGAAATAACTCAAAAGAAAACAGCAGAAGGAATGAGAAGTTATGTCCAGTACAAAGGTACTTGGGCTGTTGCTCTGAGAGCACATGTCTCCCCAGAGCACCGTGTGGGGCTTTTCTTGTTTACTAAGATTTTAAATGCTTAGATTTATTCAAAAAGCAGCTATCTCCGGACCACTTTCTCTAAGCACTGTTTGTTTTGTGTTTACCAGTGACTGAGGTCCAAATCCCAGGCCCCTCTGACTGTTCTTTCCATACAAGTGCAGAGAACCAGGGTGGAGAAAAAGCCCAAGTTAAGAAATGGCTTTTAAAACTTTTTTTCTAACAGGCAAGACATTTACAGCTTTCATATGTCCTGAAGCCATAACAAGCTAGATAATGGAACTCACAGATTACCTGCTTAGTAGTCTAACTCAGTACACATAGAAAAATCGCCACATGGCCACCAAATAAGTTATTAAAATTTTGGGGATCCCTTCATATTTGTCAAACTGAAACAGGGTGAAATGAGAGCATCCTCTAGGGGGTTCTTAGTCTTATTCATACAAGAATTTAAGAATGAACCCAATCGGAAGCTTTGCAGAAAAATCCTCAAGACAGGCGAGCTGGGGATCTCAGCAGCTGCCTGGAGGAAGAACAAAAGCTTTGCAGAAAAATCCTCAAGACAGGCAAGCTGGGGATCTCAGCAGCCGCCTGGAGAAAAGTTGGTCACTATACATTTTAAAGTTTGACACTTTCGGACTCACTCTGGCTCACGAGGAAGCAATCATAACACTTAAGACAAAACCAAAACACACAGATCGTAACACAAGCCGGATTATTGCCAAGTCACAGAAACAGGATCTGACACAGGAACCAAAAAATAGACACGAAAACTCTAGGCTGGCCATTTTTACATATGTTTGGTGATTACAGGCGACTGAGGTTTGGTCTCTATTCACTCACGTTGGGCGCCATTCGGAGCGGCAGAAAACCTGCCATTTCCCTTCTCGGACTTCCACGGACAGGACTTCCACGGACAGGTTTCCAGCCCGGTGCCGGACTTCTTTTCAGTGATCTAAAGTTGAACTCAAGGGAGTGGTTAGATTCTGCCCCAGGTGGGGGTTTGACTCCAGCCAGGCAAACCACAGACAAACAACACAAAGTAGAAAGACAAACAACTTAGCTGCGCAGCTTCAAAAAAGACAGAATACAGACTCAGATGGGCTCGGGGAAATAAATCCTCGTGCCCCGGGTATGAGGGAGACGTAGTCGCCCCCTCCCCCCCAGGCAATCACTGGAGCGTCCCCCAGGATTGTGAGCTCGTGGGCGCGGACTCGTCAGTCCCTACCACGGAGGCTCTACCAGACTTCGGCCGATCAAACCCGGGACTCGAACCCAGGACTCTCCCGGGACTCGAACCCAGGACTCTCCCGGGACTCGAACCCAGGACTCTCCCGGGACTCGAACCCAGGACTCCCGTACGGTACCAACAGTAGCCGGCAATACCTACCTCACTGCGGATCTGGTTTGGGGTGAGGCTGACTTCCCGGCCAATGCACCAAATGTTAGACCCCACTCTCAGCCCGGGGACTCGAACCCCAGTGGGCCGCCTGGGTGACTAACGTCGGGGAGCCTCAAGCCCACTGACCTCCCTCAGCCCAGGGGACTCGAACCCCTGTAGGCTGCCTGAGAGTCAGTCCCAAGAATCCAGACCGTCAGATGCAAAATGCAAGAAGTAGGTTTATTTCACTTGCGCAAGTGGGAGACTCAGTCTCGTTCATGAGACTGAGCCCGCCTGACTCCTGCCAGGCCAGGTTTTTATAGTAAGGTTTCACAGGATGATTATACATTGACATCTTACAGATCAGGGTTACAAAAAGGACAATTCCATACATTACTTTGCAGTTTACAGGAGGTAGACTTTTGCACAATTTATGAATAAGATAATGGAGAAGCCTTCCCACAATTTATGGATGAAATAATGGAGAAGCCTTCCCATAATTTATGGATGGGATAATGGAGCACTGTTTACTCTCTAGTCCTATAACCGAGAGATTAGGGGCTGTCTAACCTATAACTCTATGTTAGGGGAGTGTTTATCCTACAATTCTAAAATGAGGTAATAGGGGACTCTTCCTGTGGAATGTTAAGTCCACAGACCTTATCTTGCATACCAAGGGATGTTTACATAACTCTTGAATTCCCTGGGTCTCTTCCTCCTGGTTTTATAGTTTCTTAGTTGTTTTTCTAATTAAGGGGGAGGGGGGAGGCCGAACTCGTATCACCGAGTGCCTCATAAAACAAAATGTCTCACATGGTCAACAGGTCCGGAGTGTGACATGTCTCCGGATTTCCTGCTGCAGTAGCCGTGGATGCCGAGTCGCTGGCTGGAGGGCCCCGCGAGACGCCACACGGAGGAGAGTTCCTGAGAGGAAGCTCTGAAGTGCTGCGAGCCTCTGCTGTTTTTTTTCCACGGGACTGACCACCACATCTGATGAACAGGTGTCAAGCAATGTGTCAAATATTTGCAACGTAACGTTTCCATACACGTTGGCATTTTAACTCTCTGGTAGATCAAGTACATCATTTCAGTTTTATTTACATTATTTCTTTGACAAGGCTCTCTCAAAGATGGATAACTTTGATAATACTCCTTTACTAGAGTGGAGGCGTGGTGGACTAGGGTTGCTAAGAGACAAATCGCCGGATGATCCAGGAGCCAAGGGCATGTGTAGGGCAGATACAGGTGAGGGAACTTGTCTGTTTAGACAATAAGAAACTCTAAAAGGCACTTAAGAAACTCCAAGTTAAAACAATTGGTGTCAACAAGTGTCAGGATGTTTTGCACCTCGAGTCACAAGATGTTACATTTTCAGGAAGGCAAGACAGAGGTCATTTGGCTCCCGGCACAGGCTGGCCTCCATCTCTCAGAGATCCGCCTGCCTCTGCCTCAGAAGTGCTAGGACTAAAGGTATATGCCTGGTGTCTTACGCTCCCACCCCCTTTTGGTAATATTTTTATTGAATTTTGTATATTTCATACAGAACATCTTAGTCCTCTTTATGCCCCCTTCCCCATCGGCGCCCTCCCACGCCCCTCCCAACTGGGATTTATGCATGCTGTCATTTGTGTTAAGGCCTATCATGTCAAGTTAGTATCCTCAGACACCCTCAGTGCAAGTTCATTCACTGAGATCTAGCCCATCTAGAATCCCTGCCTTTAAGATCCGTTCTTCCTCACCCAGCAGTAATCAGCTGCAGGTCTTCCCATCACAATGAACATAGCCCAAGCAGTCCCCACAGGTGAGCCCAGAGGCCCATCTCTCAGGTGACTCTCGGTTCTGTGAAGCTGACAGCACCGTCTCTCAGCCTTGGAGAAGCTGGCAGGTGAATCAACTCTTTCCCTTCTTAGATAAAAGCAGAGGGCTGCGAGTCTCACCTGCTTGCTGGATGCTGAGAAGGGAAAATCAAAGATGTCTGTCAGCCAAAGCTGCCACCTCCATCCTCCCAAAGGCTGCCAGACTGTGCTAGACTGTCCAAGACCCAAGTCTACAAAGACAGAAGCCAGTCTTCTGGGTAACCTCCTCAGAAAAGTTTGGGCGCTGTTGGGCATGTGAACAGTGTGTTCCTTCTGGTGGGTAAACTCAGTCCATGGTTAAATGTTTAGCTGTCAAGACCTGTCTCTTGAAGGAGAGCAAGTTAGCCTTACAGAGTTCCACAGATGACTATTAATAACAAGCTAGTTACGGTAACCATCAGCACCTGCACAGGCTGGGCGATGCTCTGCGGTCTGATTCCTATCCCATCCTTCAAGAGACAGGTCTTGACAGCTATCCAGATGAACTGCCTTCTGGAAGTAAGTCCACTTCTTAAGCCATTGGGCTCTGCAACTTCTGTGCTTTCCACATGAGACAGTCTTGCACAGCATCCGCAGGCTTAAGGTCCTCAGAACAAAGGCCTCTCTAGGGTTGGCTCGGGGTGGCCAGGACCACATGCCTTCTCTCTTTCTCAAGAGAAAAGACCCTCAGTTTCACCTTAGGCCAAGGGAAGTCCAGATTTGAAGGACATAAAGACCGAGATAATAATTCCTCATTGCTCCATCCCAGTGCAGCTTATATTGTAGTGGGGGAAGCAGAGAGTAATAAACATAGACATTTGCACAGGCGTGCTGAACTGCACGCCTCAACCCTGTGCTGATCTCTGGGCACTCATTAGACCTAAGTTCTGTTTCTGTAGGCCTGCTGTGTGGTCCTGTTTCCCACGTTTTGAGAGCGTTCCAAGGTGGTGTATTTTGGATAGCAAGGTTCTATACTCGGGTGAACCACCAAAATGTCTGGATCAGAGCAGTGGGAAGGCTGTAGGTCTCTCTCAGAAATGCTGCTGTGTGGTTACATGGAACATGAGTTTTGAGGATTTGAGAGGAAACCCAACTTACAGGTGGTTGTAGTTGTTAGAATAGAACAAAAGTTGAATCAAGGAGGCTCAGAGCTGGGGAAAATGGCTCTGCGAGTTGGATCCCTGGAACCCATGTGAAAAGCTGGTCGTGACACAGGCACAGAGTCACAGCACTGGGGAGGCAGAGAGGGGCAGCTCTCTGGCAACACACTTACCCATTGCGTCCCCAGCCTGTCAGGTCTGTGGGCCATTCTTTCTCAAAGAATTCTCTCTCAAAGTGCCTGTCGTCCATTTGTATGCTTCTTTTGAGGCCTGTCTATTTAGGTCTAGCGCCCATGTTGAATTGGATTATTTGTCTTTGGTTTTCGGTATTGGACTTTATAATGAATTCTAGAGACCAAACCCTTGTCAGATTTGTACTTGCAAGCATTTCACCTTTTCCTGTAGGCTGTCTCTCTACTTTGGTCATTGTGTCTTTTGCACACCACAACACTGTGGCCATCCCCCCTGGCTGGCCTGGAGCTTGCTATGTAGAACAGGCTGACCTTGAACTCACAGAGCTCCATTTAAGTCCTGGGATTAAAGGTGTGTATTGCCATGCTCAGTCCCATTTTCTTTTTCCATTTTTTTGAGACAAGGTCTTGCTGTGTAGCTCAGACTGGACTGGAACCCATTATGTATACCACACTGGTCTAGAATTCTGGCTCCAGCCTCCCTAGACTCCCGATTTACAGATGAGAAAACCAAACATAGAAAGGTTAATACCCAGAATCTCCAGCTTGCCACCAGAGGCAGGTGAAGTTGTGACTGGAACCCAGTGCGTCTGACTCCAGAATCTGTGTTCCTAACTACTTCTCTGCCCAATTTATTCTATCATAAATATCTGTTGGAGAGAGGTGGTGACTTTTATCTGTATTTCTGAAGGTTTTGACTGAGACAGTTCCTCGAGGCATAAACAGAATTTCAAACTCTTAAATCTTGTATTTGGAGCCCTCTGGAGCAACGCAGGCTTGCTCCCCGTGTGGAAGAGCCTGCCTGCTCAGCGGCTCCCGCCAGTGCTACGTTAATCCTCCTTAGTTACCTTGCATTTTGTCTCTCCATGAATGGTTAATACAGTCTAAGGATCCAGGGCTCTCTGAAAAGCAAAGTTGGCATGATTTTAGACAAGCATAGGGTTACACTGTGTTACCGTGATCACACCAGATCTTCCTTCTTGATCCATATATAAATGAATTTCCTGATACTGTCACCATGTGTTTGAAATTGCAACTTGGCTGAGAATATGCCTCAACTGAAGCCCTTACACCCGTCAAAGGCGCCTATCCAAATGTGCCCTTGTTTTGACAGTTGCTGTTGTGGGTGATAGCTATGGTATTTTCTCAAGCTTTTGGACAGGTAAAAGTATATTGTATATTGTAACCTTTATAATTACTCCTCGGTTCCAATAATATGGTGAAATAAATCCTGCTCACATATACATTTTTTGGCATTGGTTGTGTGTAATGTACATAAAATAGTGAACTGTAACTGCATTTCCAGGAGGCTGGCACAACTGGAAACGCTGGGTTTTACTCCTAGAAGATGCTTTCTCTGTCATTAACAACGTGAGTTCAAGGAGCATCTGGACACGCATTCTTTCTTGGAAAAGTTGAGACAGTTCTGTACCAGCAGCACAGGGTAAAGGACTTCAGTAATTTAGCAGTGATTTGGGTGACTGTAATTAGTCTCAAATAATCCCTGTGATTGGATGAAACGGACCCACGTCCTCCTTGCTGGGGCTCTGTGTTAGGAGCCTAAAGTTTCCTGAAAGACTCTTTGAGGATGTGAAGGGTCTGTGTTTTAATTACAGGTGCAGCTCAGACTAAGCAGCCTTAAATCCGTAACAGTACGCCACGCAAGTCAGGCAAGAGACCTGGGCCAGAGCAGATCACAGTGCAAGTGTCCACAGGCTGATGTTGTCTGTGTGCGTCCTTCTGCGTTTTTCAGTTTTAAGTGTGACTCAGTAGAAGCCTTGTCTTCAACACAATGCTGTCGTTAACACGGAATGAAATGACTGAAACTGTGCCGAGGGGGAAAAGGAGTAGGCGGAAGGATTTCTCGCCGTCCACTGCAAACCACAAGCTGCAATTATCTGCAGCTGAGAACAAGTAGCTTTTAATGTGTCCATTTGGCCAAAAGAGAGAGAATTACAGAGTGCGGGCTTGCCTCTCCCACTCTCCCCCGTCTTTCCCGTCTGTTTGCAGTTTATCACCCATAATCTCAGGATGTGTTTGGCTTCTTTACGCTGTTTTATCTGTGGCTTATGAGGTCACTCATGGGTGACGTCCTTTGTTATCTCTCTCACCTTTTGCCTTAACGATAGAAAATTGATCAGGCCTAAAGTACAAGTTCAATAGACAACCCCCTTGGTCCTTTGTCTAGAAGAATAGCTACCATTGAAGGCCAGGGGCAGGTAGCTATTAATATGACAGCCCGCTCTATCTCCCACTGTAATTTATAATGAAATACCTAATCTCCATTATTTTGATCCAAGCAGGCGATCCCATGAAAAAGTCTTTTCATCCAGTCCCCAATGGCTGTTACAGGAGAAGTGGCAAACCAATAATTTTTGTCAAGTTTTTTAAGCCAACAGAAATGCTTTTCCCCGGCTACAGTTTCAAAAGGCATAGATAAAGCTCATTCACCGAGATGAATGGAAAAGCCATCTGGGGCTTTCTTTTTGACTTCCTTTCCTTTTCTCCATCCTTGTAATCAAATTTGAGCAAAATGAAATGGGGCTTTCTATGAAAGTACCTTTTGTTGATCTGAACGAGCTGGTAATTTACAAAATACCCTTCCTTTGTGAGGAAGGCTAAAGGAAAAAAGAATCAGTAGCTTTTAAAGCTGGGCCTTAGTGGGACTCTAAATGTAATGAAAGCAGTCTGTGTGGAGAGATTGAAATGCATTTCAAAGCCAGGCCTGACTAGGGGTACAGCGAAGAACAGACCTAGGAAGAAAAGTGTGACTAGAGAAGGAAGGAGAGAGGAGCAGGGAGATGCCGACGGCGTGGAAGTCTCTGGGTTCTGTGGCCGGCTCAGCACCAGCGGGCGGAAGTGGGATGAAGAGGAGGCTCGGCAAAGGAGTCCCGCGAGTTCGGAGCTGGAGCAGTGGTGGATAGTCAGCTCCTGACCGGTGTGATGCTTCCTCCCAACTTTTTCTTTCTCCCTTGCACAGGGATCTCGAACTGCCTCAGGAAAACCCGAAGACGCTGGTTTCCAGACGTCTAACGCTGCTGTCCTGCCTCTCCTTGCCGCTAGATTGATTTCCTCTTGGTGCTGTTCCTCCAGGGTTCCAGTTCAGAAGGAGTCGACAGATGCGTAAAAACAGTAAGTGATGTGTGGTATTTTCTTCCATCACTGCTAATAGTCCGTCGTGGTAGAGCTGTGATTTGGTTCTCGGGGGAGTTTGGAAAGAGCATGCTCGCCTTCAGGGCTCTTGGGTCTGGCCATGTTTGTGTTATTTGGTGTGGATTCTTTTTGGTTTGGTTTAGCTGATCATTATAGTGTTACTGTTGGGATCATGAATATGTTATTCGTGCTGTTTTATCTTGTGCTCTGTGACAGCTGACTGGTGTGGGACATGGAATAGATACAGTCTTAGCACAGCAGTTTAAGAAACAATGTAAACATCCAGGTCTGAACGTTTTTCTGTTTTGTGAACGCTCACACCGCGTCTGCTGTTTTAATTCACAGGCATCATGTTTTCTAAGAACCTCTGTTTATGCTTGAGATAAAATTTTCATGTAAGTTATGTGAGCTTATTTTCTCAAGTCAACATCCAGAGAGAGGCAAGAGTTGATTTGATGCTAAAAGCCAAACAATTTAAAGGTAACTTAAGCAACAGTTCTTATCATTTAATATTTTAACAAATCATAATTAAAAGAACAAATGTAGCTTTTCCTTTTTGAATGTAAAAAAGTTCATTTTTAGCTTCCTAAAAATCAGATGGACATGTTATCTGAAATATGACACTTCAGATTGGACTAGGTGCCACAGCGTTTTTTTAAATGCAAATGGGACTTTGGCATTTATAAGTAACTGCAGTGTGTGTAATAAGTGTGCAAAATACCCCCAAGAGAATGGAGCAGGGGCCAGTTCTGATGTCCCAGGATTGTTTGAAGGATGTCCTAAGCCAAGAGCAAGACGGGACCCCAGAGAAGCCTGGGGCAGCGAAGGTTGATTAACCCTGAGTGCCACTGGCCCGGGTCTTTTTTAAAAGGATGATGAATGAGGAACCCGGGCTCCAGGTAGACTCACACGAGTCTTGATGGGATAAGGCTTGTCCTTGCTGACTGCTCCTTTCCCTGAATCTGAGTTCCTAGAAGTTTGTGTCTCAGACGAGACAGCTTTCTCTGCTCTCAAGGCGGAATGTCCTGCAGCCTCCATCTTTGCCTGTGGTTCCGAGCCATTTGCTGCCTCCTAATGCCTAACTTCAGAACAGCATACCTGGCAAGCTGCCAGGACGTGATAGTGGGGTGCTGCCTTCCACTGGTATCAGAGTTTTAAGGGTGTCCCTCCTAATTTATAACAGTCCCTAAAAACCTGACTGTTAAACCCTGAGCGAGGGGGCTGGGGGACAGGAACACGAGACACTTCTTGACATATCTCAGCTCTGTGTGGGGCTGATCCACACTGGTGCCTGGGCAGTAGTGCTCTGTGTTGCTGATCTGCGTTGGTACCTGGGCAGTGAAGCCCTGTGTGCTGTTTGCTAGTCTCATGTACAGCCAGTGTTGCATGTTGAAAACTGTCTTGCATGTTGTCTGTGAGCACTTCTGCTCAGAGTAGGGGTTCTCTGTCTTGATTGGGTGTAGGTGACCTTTGTAAAGACAGTGCTGGGTGGGGGCTGGAGATGACTCAGTAAAGAGCCCTGACTGCTCTTACAGAGGACCCAGGTTCAATTCCCAGCATCCACATGGTGGTTAACAACCATTCATAATTTCAGTTTCAGTGGCTCTTAATCCCTCTTCTGGCCTCTGTGGGTATTGCACAACATAGGTGCATTTACACATATGAAGGCAAAACACTCAGACACATAAAAATAAATAGATATAATGTTTTTTAAAGAGAGTGTTAGAAATGCATTCTTAGAAAGTCATCTGGGCCCATTTGTGCAGTTTGTCCAAGATTAACCCTCTGCTCGGTTTACTGAGGGTTAACTGTTTGGGGCTCTTGTTAGCAGAGCTAGGAATGTCTCCTCTTCCCTGGGGTTTCAATGTTATTCTTACTTAGCCTCTGTGTGTTGGGAACCTGGAGGGCTAGTCAGTTCCCATGCAGTGATTAGGGCATCAGGACATTATCAAACCTTGTTTACAGGCCTCCTGGTCTTGGCAATACAACTGATTCATGACACACTTCACTCTTTGTGAAATTAAAATCACCCAGTAAACCAACTGGGGAGTTCAGAAGTCTAGATCTATGTGGTTTCCTCAGAACTTATGGAGGAGAAGAGAGGGCCTGTGAGATGCTCAAACCTCTGAGACTGACTGGCGTTCCTACTTGTAAATGAGAACTTCTTGAAGCTCTGTGTTGGAGTCAGGCCTGTTTTTTCATCTCAGAGGTGACACTGAGGTTTCACTCTTCCACAGAGGCTTGTGGAGCCTGGGAGAGGAGGCTCAGGCTGGGCGCTAGGCTCCCAGACTGATGGAGTGCTCATTCTCTGAAGTCAGGGTGCAGGCAGGAGCCAGGTGGTCCTTGCTTGGGGCACTGCGAGCACTGTTCTGAACCTCTTATTGCTGTGTCAGAGTCTCACCCTTTTTGAGTGAAGTGGGAACACAGTCTGTCCTCTTCGTTCTTCTGGGTGGACATGGGGTGGATTTGTTCCTGCGGACACCTTAGCTAGTCCAGTCACCTTCGCTGGTGATGAGTGATGAGTAATGGCAAGGAAGATGTGTTTCCATAGACACTGACATCAGTACCGACTCTAATGACAGCAGGCATAAGACAAAGGCAGGTTTTAATTTATGCAAGATCACTATGGACTAAATTCCTGTTGGGGAACCGGGACCCAATACAAGAAACTCCTTCTCTAGTAGCCCTGCCTCTTATACAAGCTGTGATGTCATGCAGTAGAGATAGGAATAGAGATAATATAATTTAATCTAAGGCTCGGGAACAAAGGAGCCACACACATAGAAGGTCACCTGGTTAATTTTCTTTTTGAGTTCCCTTGCTCAAGTTTCACCAGAACAGAAGTGGAAAGCCCCATTGCCAACAGGCTCCCCTCCACAGTGGCATTCCTGACATGGCGCCCACCACCCTCACAGCCTGGAAGCTGCCATCCTACAGTGGGGGGGTGGGTAGCAGGGGCAGAAGGAGGCGGTGCTGACCTCTGAGCACCACACACTGCTATGGTTGGAGCCCAGCCTCTGCCGTTCTCACACCCAGCCTTCTTTGGGGTGACAGACATTGGTTGCACCTCCACTCTAGCAAGTGTGTGTCCTCGTTTCAGCTGGTTTCTGTTGCTGTGATAAAATGTCTGACAGAGGCACTGACAGGAGGAAGGTTTATTTGGGCTCCTAGCTCCAGGGTCTGGTCTTCATTGTGGGGAAGTCATGTAACAGGAGCTCAGGGGAACTGGCCACAGTTTATCTAGAGCCAAGAAGCTGCGAGTGCTGGACGCTGCGGCTGAGAGAGTCTAGGAGCTCAGCCAGACCAGGTGCCATCTGCGTTGGTGGTCTCCCCAGCTCCGTGCAGCCAACCCAGAGGGGCCCGCAGGTGCCCAGTGCTCTTTCTCTAAGTTGATTCCCGATGCAAGATGAACCACCGCATCATCTTTCTGGTTCTGGCCCGAAGCCCATCTGGAATAACAGACCCCAGCTTTTCTCTGAAATAATCTGCTTTTTTGGAAGCGAGAACTCACAGTGAAGATGTTCCTGGAGTCTGGAGTGGAAGGGTGGCAGAGGAAAGATTCGCTCTGTAGATCCTACCCCAACTCACTTCAATGTCCTTATAGAACATTCTGGTCTGCAGGGCCCCCTTAGCTTGCCAGCAGCGGAGGGTCTTTGTAATCTCCTCCTTATCTGATGGACGTTCCTAGCTGCCTTCTATTCCTAGACCACCCTCCTTTCTGTGTCCATCTTTATTTATTTATTTATTTATTTTTTGAGACAGGGTCTCCCGGTAGCCCCAGCTTGCCTGGAACTCACAATGTAGACCAGGCTGACCTGGGACTCACTGTGTGTAGACCACCATGCCTGGCTCTCTGTGTCCATCTTGAAGCTCACCCTGCAAAATCTGCCAGGAAGTAGTTCTTACCCTACATCTCAGCAGTGAGGTTGGTGCTGTGGTGGAAACAATCCTGTTACCCATTTTTCTTGAAGGAAAAGTGCGTGCGGTTCTGGAAGCATCTTCCTCAGTGGGACTTCAGACAGGACAGAGGTACAGGGTCTCCACCAGCCTCTCTGTAAGGGCTTCATTTCTTGTAGTTCCCATGGTGACTGAGTCAAAAGCAAAAACAAAACGAAACACTTAGGAGGCATTAGTTTGGATGGGGCCAAGACCAGGCTGTGAGAGCGAAGGTCTGAACAGAACAGGGGTGAGAACAGAGAGGCAAGTGCCGGTTAGCATGTGAGAGGAAATAAAGAAAAACAACAAAAACAATGCACCCAGCAAAACTGTGCTGCGGTTGAGGGTAGGTCTTTGGGGTTGTGCCTCATACCTTTCATCCTCATGTATTCTGCATTTACACACCGAACAGCAAGGTCAAATTTTCTTGACTGCTGAAGAACAGCAATGTCAGAAAGAGAAGATGGCTTAGAGACCCTAAAAAATGGAAACCATGTCTTCAGATTTAATGGCAAATGGTCTAGACATTGAATCACCAGTCACTTCTGTGTGCTCCTTAAGAAACTGTGGATGGGGAGCCATGTGAATTGGCTGTAATGACTCCATACACATAATTTGCTTGAGTTTGGGGCATGGAGTGAAAATTGAGAGATTTCACCAGTCTTTTGAAACACGTTGGAAAGCTTTCGGAGTTGCCTGCACACCAGGGTGTTTTCTGCATAGGTTTTCTTTTAAGTTCCTCTGGTCTTTGCTTCTCCTTTTTGGCTTAAACAGTTGGTGCTATGTGGTTCTTTGAGCCTTAAACTTGATTGTCAGCCACTGTAGCTCTTTTAGGAGAAGATATCAAATGTGCTCACCATCTGAAATTTCCCATGCTGTCAGAGCTCTAATGAGTATCAAAGGCTTAAAATAAATGTCTTTTGCTATTTGCAGACTCCTTATAAAGTGCTCTGAGTCTACATCAGACATGCAATGTTTTGTCTCACTAGGATATCTGTAGACAGTTATTAATGAGTGTTTTCTTTCTTCATATCAGTAGGACAAGTTTCTCTAAATACATGCCAGATCACTGAGGATCAAGAGGCATGGGAAGAGGGGAAGAGTAACAAAAGCTTGCAGAGAGAGAGAGAGAGAGAGAGAGAGAGAGAGAGAGAGAGAGAGAGAGAAGGAGAGAGAGAGAGAAGGAGAGAAAAAAGGAGAGAAAGCCCCCAAATTAACCCTTGGGAACTTCAGTTTCCTTTAGGAGCTGGGCAGAGCCAGGTAGTCTGTGCAGCAGGATCAGAGTCCTGACAGCGTGGATGGGAATCAGCAGGACCCCCGGAAATGAAGAGGTTAGTACAGGGAAGGTGTAGATGGCCCTCCAGCTTTGCTGTGCAGAAAATCCAGAATCTAGCTACAAGTCCTGAGTCGGTTAAGAGCCCTCCTATGCCCTGGGGAGACCACGTCTGAAAGTGAACCTCTCAGGGTGTGCAGCCAGCTCTTCGTTGTCTACTTGTCGGGGTAACTTCTGCAAAGTGATCTAACACCCCGCCCCTTTTCGGGGATAGCAAGTGGGGCACTTTATATCCCCACGGAAGATTTGAAAATGGAAAAAGTACTTACTGTTTTTGTTTGAGACAGGGTCTCATGCAAATTGGAGATTAGCCTTAAACTGATTATGTAACAGAGGGATGACCCTGAACTTCAGATTGCTTTCATCCACCTGCTGAGATTACAGGTGTCAGGCATCATGGCTGCTTCGGATGTGGGATTGGCTCTCAGGGCCTCTCGCATGCTGGCCTAGCACTCTAACCAACTGAGCTCTCCCCGCTCCCCCTAGTCCCTGTACAAATTGCTTTTATGGCCTCTCGGAAAACACTTGTCTGTTCACAAGGATAGCACAGTCCATCTTCAACGTGGAGGTGAGAGAAAACCAGAAGTAAAGGTGACACAGGGTCAGGGATGCGAGGGTGGGCGTGGAGCCGTGCGGCTACGCAGGAAGTCTCGGCACATCCCACTTACTCTGAGGCCTCTCTGTAACCTCTTCAAGGCACTTTTTATTGTCTACTCTGTGCTTAGCGGGTCAGAAAAAATTTATTTAAGACTCAGTCATTTAAAGTCACCCATTTCGGAGCTGTGCTTTGCTTTGGAGAGTTCTGAGTCAGGGTTACAAACTGTGAAGATGAGGAGACAGCTAGTCCCCCAGGTGTGTGCAGGGATTTATAGATTTCTATTTATTGTCCCAAAAGGCCATGAATAGGTTTAATATTATGTGATTGAGGCCTAGTAAGCAGAGAATGCACATGACCATCTCGTATGATTGCTGGAACTATGAAGAGGACCAGTCACTCTCAGCACACAGAAGGTTCTGGGAGGATGGAAGGGTGCTGGTGCTCGATGGATTCAATATGAGGAGAGTGTTGAGGGTGTATATGTTTATTTAAAGAATATATAGGGAGCCAGAGAGGGAGATGGATCAGTGGGTAAAACTGTTTGTCATGCAAACCTGACAATCCTAGTTTAATCCCAGAACCCACAGTGGAAGGGGAAGAACCAGCCCCCAAAGTTGTCCTTTGGCCTCCACATGGACATGGTGGCACACATCCTCCCTCACACACACACCACATACCACAACACACCATACACATATAAATAATTCATGAAATGAAAATTAAAATGAGGAACAGATTCGAATAGGCTCAGAAACATCAGAAGAATAGTAGGTTTGGGGTATTCCTTATTTAGCAGATATTTACAGTGCACTCTTCTAGATTTGATGATAGTTGAAGATGTACAGGGTGGAATGAGGCAGGCAAACCCAGAGCTCAAGTGAGTTCCAACTCGGCCCAGAGATCTAGGGCCATCTCTCCAGAGAAATGTCAGTAAGGACCAAGGAAGATTCTTTGTGGGGAGTGGCAGAGAGACCATGACTGACACTGGTGAGAGCAGGTTGGGTGGAGGGACGATGTGACAGCCAGTTTGAGGTGGCTGAGGAGAGAGAGAGGGATTGTACCTCTAGCGGTCCTTCTAGGGAGTCCTGCTAGGAAAGAGATGAAAGAGAAAAGGCTCCGAGTTGGAGCATCAAGGGAGAATTTTAACAGCTGTGATTGGATGCAAGGTACTTATTTAAGATATTCTCATGATGTTATACATGATTCTGTGTTACATAAGGATGTTCTCTTACAAGCATATATCCCACAGTGAACATTCCCAGAGCCCCTCCTCCTCCTCCTGTCAGTCTCCTTTGTTCCCCTAGAAATTTTCCCTGTACTTTGATGTCAAATGTTCCTGATACAATTTGATGTGTCTACGTAGAATCTAGGAACTACAAGAGAGAAACCTTGTCTTGGAGACTAAATCCACTGCGTGAACTCCCGACAAGCTGCATCTGTTTTCCTGACAACGACAGGACTTCATTCTTTGTGGGTTGAAAAATCCCATTGTGTAGACACACCACCTGCTTTATCCACTCCTCTGGGAGTGCACACCATGCTGGTCCCATGGCTAACAGGAATCGTGCTGGGTATTGATGTGCAAGTATCTCTGAACACTTAGAGAGTCTTCTGGAAAATACCAAGGAGCTGGGCCACATGTCAGATCTGTCTCTGCTCTCTGGGACTTCCTACCAATTCTCATGGTGGCTGGGCTGGCTTGCATCCCCACAGCAGGGGTAAGGCCCCCCCTCACAGCACTTGGTGCTTGTTTTCTTGTTTGTGTTTTATTCACTTTTTTCTCAATGTATATTTTTATGGAATTTTTGTACATTTCATACTACTTTTTCTTTTTTCACAACGGGGTCTCCCTGTAGCCCCAGCTGACCTGGAACTTGCTGTGTAAACCAGGCTGGTCTTGGTCTCACAGAGATCCACCCGCCTGCCTCTGCCTTTCAAGTGCTGGGATTCAAGGTGGGCACCACCACGTTGGCCTGGAATCTCAGATGGTTTTAATTTGCATTTCTCTGGTGGAGCAAGCGGTCAAACGTTTTCCATGTGTTTATTGGTCATTTGTATTCCATCTTTTGAGAACTGTTTATTTTAGTAGTCCCTTTATCGATTGGGCTGTTTGAGTTCTTGTTAGTGTTTTGAATTCTTTATACTCTAGATAATAATCCTCTGTGGGATGTTGTAGAGATTCTCTCCCCTTCTGTCAACTGTCTCCTCTCAATGTTTTCCTTTGCTGTGCAGAAACTTCTTGATTTCATGAGGTACATTTGTTAGTCACTGGCGTAGGCAAGGTATTTTAATAGTTATGATGCAGTTATCTCTGCTTTTTCAGGAGGTGTAGCCCTAAGAGGGAGCTAGAAGAGACACAAAAATAAAGTCAAATATAGCCACAGATCCTAACAAAACAGTCCTGTGTATGTGTGCATGTGTGTGTGTGTGTACACGTGTGGTGGGGGTGTCCCCAGGGGTGTCAGATTAGCACAGTACATGGGGACTGTATTGGTTACTTTTCTTGGGCTGTGATAAACACCATGGCCAAGGCCACTTCCAGAGGGAAGAGGGTTCTGGCTTACAGTTCTAGAGGGTTAAGAGTCCATCATGGTGGGGAGGCCGATGGCTGGGGCAGGAAGCTGAACGCTCACACCTTCAATCACAAACAGGAAGCAGAGAGAGCAGGCTGGAAGTGGGGTGAGGCTATGAACTCTCAAAGCCTTTCTGGAATGACACACTTCCTTCAGTAAGACTTCTTTGCAGAAAGATTTCATGACCTCCCCAAACAGTCTCACCAGCTGGCCAAGTGTTCAAGTACCTCAGACTGTGAGGGAATTTCTCATTCAGATGACCACAGGGATTCAGAGAGGGGGCGGATGCTTTGGTGGGAAGTCAGGGTGGTGTGCACAGTCTCACAGAAGGTAAGAGGAATTTGGGTAGTGAATCTGGCGTTACTTGGATGACATTTAGGAGAACCCAAGGCAGGTCATCAAGTCAGGGTGCTTGTAGCTTATAGGTGGGTCTGTTGAGGTCACAAGTAGGTATAAAGATTTAAACTGGAAATACACAGTGAGGCAGGACATGGGATGAGAGACCCACTGTTTGGGTTTGAACTGTGGTTACTCAGTGAGGTCACTCGTAATGGTAACAGACTAGAAAGAGTTCAGCTTATTAAAGCAGCACCCGCAGGGCTCTGAGGGTTAAGTGCTGGGAGGGAACACTGACTTTAGGATGAAATTTACAAGAAGGTGGCGAGTCCAAGCTCTGGAGCTGTGTCATTATATAATCACATTAAAGGATCTGGCGGGAAATGTTGAATTTTTTCCTATGAGGACTTTGATGTGTGGATTATAATTCCATAAGCAAGTGGAAGGTTTCTAGCAAGAGAAGGGTGAGCTAACGCAGAGGTCCGCAGTAGTAGGGTGATCTGGGGAGTATGTGGGCAGAAGAAGGCTCTGGCTGGGCAGCAGGGGTCAGTCACACGAGGGGAAAGTGGGGTCCGTCTCGGTGATGGCCCCGGGGGAAGCAGCTGACTGACTTACCAAGCAGCAGATGCCTGTTAGCGTTTGCCGTGTGCCAAGCACTTGAGACCGAAGCTTGAGGCACTCCCAAGCACGTGTGTGATGAGATGCAAAGAAGAGAGTGAAGGTGGTGAGGAGATTAGACCCGGCCCCTTAGATTTCCATCCCATAAGTAACTGGAGGCCAGCGGGTGGGAGGTGAAACTGGAAGAATACACAATAAAAACTTTTCATTATCATAGTGTGATATGTGTGTGTGGGGGTATGTGTAGGTGTGGGTGTGGGTGTGTGGGTGTGTGTGGGATATGTGGGGTATGTGTAGGTGTGTGGGGATGTGGGGGGCATGTGGGTGTGGGTGTGGGATGTGTGTATGGGATTTGGGGTGTGTGGGGCGGGATGTGGGGTGGGTGGGACATGCGGTGTGTGTGGTATGTGTGTGGGGGTATGGAGTGTGTGTATGGGGTATATTGGGGAGTTGTAGGGTGTGTGCGGTGTATGTGGGGTGTGTGTGGGGTATGTGTGGGAAGGTGTGGGGTGTGTATATGGGGTGTATTGGGGAGTTGTGGGTTATGTATGTGGTATGTGGGGTGTGTGTGGAGTGTGTGTGGTATGTGTGGTGTATGGTGTGTGTGTTTGGGGTGGTAAATGAGGAAAACTCTCAGGAGCTGGTTTTCTCTTACTGTGGGGTCCAGAGATGGAACTCAGCTATCAGGGTTGTGTGACTTTTCCCCACTGAACTGCCTCGCTGGCCCCAGGGAGAAAAATATCAAGGGCAGGAGGTGTAGATGGAGAGAGCAGGGGTCGGTGAGTTGGTGAAAAGAGGGGGTAGGCAGTGGAGAGCCACCAGAACGAGCTGTTCACAGCTGAGGAGCACCATTCCCAGGGTTGCCCAGTTGGGGCCAGTGTGCTGTCTGAATGAGAATGTCCCATAGACTCAGTATTTGAACACTTGGTGCCTGGCTGGTGGTGCTCTTCGGGGTGGTTGAGGCACCTGTAGGATGAGGAGGCTTATTGGAAGAAGTAGCCGCGAAGGGCTTTGCCGTCTGTAGCCTTGTCCCTCTCCTCTTGTCATTCTCACTCTCTGCTTCCTGTGTGTGGGTAAACTGTGATCGGCCAGCTTGCTGCCACACTGCCACACCTTTCCCTCCGATGCAGACTCTCCCCCCTAGAGCCATGTGCCAAACTCTTTCTTCTGCAAGCTGCTTTTGGTGATGGTATTGATTCATAGCAACAGAGAAGAACTTGGTCCAGGCAGTTAGGCCGTTGCTTGCTGTAAAACAGAGTGAAGACCTGAACAACGTCATTGCTCTCAACGCTAGGAAGTCCCAGCTGGAGACAGCCACCTTTACAGATGGTACCAGGTTTTCCACATTACGTCCTAAGTGGACTGCTGCAGGGAAGGCAAGAAAAGACCCATCACGTGAGGATCTCTCCGTGCAGGGAGAGAACTGACCATGCAGGAGTGGTTGTGCGGAGGGGAATAGCTGTGGAAGGGACTGGGAAGCAAGGCTGTGAGATGACGTGGTGTCTTCCACCTGATGTGTCTGTCAACTTGAATGAGATGAGGAGTATTGGACATGCTCGTCATGGTTGGGCTCAGTTGTCAGGCTGACACCATTGGGAAGGGTAATCTCAGTCAAGGAATTTCCTCTAGCAGACAGGCCTGGAGCCTGGGCTGTCTAAGAAGGCAGGCTGAGCACAGGCCAGAGGAACAAGCCAGTAAGCAGCATTCCTGCCTGATCTCTGCTTCAGCTTCAGCCCCTGACTTCCCTCAGTGATGGGCCACGATGGTGTCGCGTGAGCCAAATAAACCTTCTCTCTGAGTTGCTTTGGGTACATACACTTTGATACTGCAATAGAGAGGCAAAGTGTGATTGATTAGCACACTTCCACATGCTCATGCATGGGCACACGTACATATACATGCACAGCTTCCATATGCACATGCATGTACGCACATGTATAGCCACACATATAAGCCGAGGCAAATAACAACAGAAGCAAACCAACTTGGAAGATCCTGCGCTGAAAGGAAAGATCCACTATGCTGATTTCTTGTCAAAGTGATGAAGGGCCTGGGGCTGTAGCTCAGTGGGCAGAGTACTTGCCTAGACATTAAGAGGCCTTGGGTTTGAGCCTCTGCAGCACACAGACCTATTGTGGTGGGGCGTACATTGTCCCAGCTCTTGGGAGGTAGAGGCAGCTGAGTCAGAAGCTCAAAGTTATCCTCAGGAGCCATTTGCCTGCTTTGAGCAGGTTTAGGGCTGAACAGAGATGAGTCACGGAAGTGCTGTGGGAGCATGATGCTTTGATATGCAAGAATCTTGTGACTCCTGAATGGAAGTCTGCCTTGAGCCTGAGGCTGAGGACCTATTGTTAGTAGATGTGAGTGGCTTGAATAATTTCACATATGTAAATGCACGTTTCTTTTTGGCACTTGAGGCCGGGGTTGGGAGATTGGTCAGTTGACAGAGTGCTTGCCACACAAGGATGACCTGAGTTTAACCCCCAGCACATGTGCTGGGGAGGTAGAGGCAGGAGGGTCCTAAGGCTCACTGGTCAACACTATGGCCAGTCATTGGAACAAAACAGTGAGACACCTTTCTCAAAAAACCCAACCACAAATACAGGCAGAGATGGAGGAAGACACCCAATTTCAGCCTCTGGCCACTACACATATGTCCACCCATGTGCACATGCACACGTCCTCATACAACACACATAAGAAAAGCCAAAAATAAAAAAATAAGAAAGTAGGATGTGGTGGTGCACACCTTTAATCCCAGCTCTTGGGAGACAGAGGCAGGTGGATCTCTGTGAGTTCAAGGCTAACCTGGGGTCTATGCAGTGCCAGGCCGTCTGGGGCTACAGGATCCTGTCACAAAACTGACCAATAAATAAAGTAAAAGTAAAAAGTGACAGACTGTAAGAGTTTATAATGAAACCAGATTGGAGGTCCTTAGGTGCCGGATCCTGCCACAGCTTCAAATGAAAACAGAACTGTTGTGGTGCTGATAGGAGGAACTGGGCTGCCCACCCCAACCTCCCTCATGATGGAGGAATGAGGTGCAGTTTAGGAATGACAGATGGAACACAACACCATCGTGGGCGCAGCACACGTTGCTTTGCCCAAGGCTCGGGTGGTTTTAGCCTAGAGAAAGGCAAACCCCTACAAAGGCATATTAAATTTCCTACTGTTTTGAAATGACTTTACCAAGGATAAACTCAAGTCAATGACTGTGTGTTTAAGGTGAATTTATACCCTGTTTCTCCATGCCAGGAATGTCACACTTCTCCATCTCCTATCTCAGTTTACCACTGACACATGGGCTTTTCTTGCTGGACCTTACGGGCCTGTGTTTGCTTCCTTCATGGCTGCTGAGGATGTGACCACAGCCTCCTGTTTGGCCTGCCCTGTCAGTCCTGGGAGGGGCGGCCTGCACTCTGCAGCTCCACACTCCTGAGTCTCATGCAGTAGCACGTCCTGGTCTGCTACAACATTTTTGTGTTTGCCAGGACTGTCCTCTGCTTCCTCTTGAAACATTGATGATCTCCTCCTCTTCCTCCTCCTCTTCTTCCTCCTCCTCCTTTTCATTGGTCTTTTTGAGTCAGGATCTCCCTGTGTCTGCAGCTGGCCTGGAACTCACTATGAAGCCCAGGCTGGCTTCAGACTCACAGAGATTTACCTGACTGCATCCCAAATGCTGGGATTAAAGGCATGCACCACCACATCCAGCTTTATTTTTATTTTTCTTCCAGGTGCTTAAGATACTGTTGTTCAGGTTCTCCAGAATTCCCTTCCTCTCTCATGCTGTGGACAGTACAAACACACACACACACACACACACAAATGCACGCACACGTGCCAGGTGCCCTTCTCTCAGCTGCACCCAGCCTTCCTTCTTCTTTAGATTTCTTCTTGTTCATCTCGGGTCTGGCTGCTCCAACCCCATCCTTGGCTTTCACATGTTCGCCATTTTCTAGAAAACTCTAGGAGGAACAGGCACCTCCCTGTCATACTTTTTTCCCCCGTAATTTTTCTGAAAATTCTTTTTTCTGAAATTCTTTTCTCCATTAGCCTTTCTTCTCTTGGCCACTCTTAGTAAGTTCTCCCCAATCTAGTACCTTGTTTTCGTCCTTCAGCTGGACACCTGCCCTTCAGTCTCTTCCAGACACATCGGACTCTTGATTCCTGTCTCACCTCCAGCTTCTTACTTGACTCGCTGCTGAACATTTTCTTCCAGTCTGTGCTCAGAAATTGTACTGACCCAGGAAGCCCTAAGGACTTCCTCCAGGGTAAATTGAATTTTCTTTCTCTGTGGTCCTTATTTGTCCTGGCAGTACCTACCATGGAGCCAGCAATCATCTCTGAAATACCTTTGAAACAAGATAAAGAAGTCTTCTTTATCTTTTCTTAAAAATGAACAAAAAAATTTCTGGATATTTTAATGTGGATTGACTTTTTTCAGGAGCATATCTTTAAGATATGTTGTAAATAACTTTATTTGGGTTATAAGAATCAATGATAACTTATTTTTGTATTTTGTGTGTGGGCACGCGCGCGTGTTCCTACAGGTTTGCATAGACCCATGGAAGCCAGAGGTTGACACTGGGTTTCTTCCTCAATCACTTTTGATTTTTTTCTTGAGAAGGGCTCTCTTACTGAACCTAGAGCTTACCAATTTGACTTGACCAGCTGCCAGCAAGCCCCAAGGGTCCCACCGTCTCTGCCTCCCCAGCAAGTTATTCCAAGTACTAGGCTTCTTATGTGGGTGCTGGGGATCTGAACTTAGATCCTTAAGCTTGCTTTACAAGTACTTTACCGACTGAGTCCTCTCCCTCGTCCCCTGGTTATTAGATTTTGAATAGCTGTCCTACAGGTATGTTGACATGTCAGTTGGTTGTGAATAGTCAATATGTGGTTTTTCTCTACTGTGGGTCTCTTCCCTGAAGGACTGACTTCCTCCTCCAAATTCCTCTAAACCTATTGTAACTTATCAGCACAGTTAAGCAGACTGAAAGGACTTTTTAGAAAACAATTTCCTTAGTCATTTCAGTTCTTGTAAACATACTTACAACCTTCCCAAATTCAAATTCAGTTAGAAATGAGAATTTTAAGTATTTTCTGAATTAAGTTGGAAAGAATAAAGCTCCCTTCAAAATTCCAGCTATGACACTTCATTAGCCTTGATTCCACTCTCTGGATGTAGTTAGTGCTTTGTGTCTGTGTTTGTTCTTGACAGGTTTTAATTGCGAGCAGCCAAGAGTGATGGGGAAGTGGCTTAGGAAGTGGAAAGGTCATAGTGTGCCACAGACGCCTTAGGGCTCCAAGTTCATACTGCCCTTCCCTGCCAGGTGTCAGGTGCACCGCAGATCCCTGACCCCGCCTTTGCAGGCTTACCTTGTTGCCTATTAGCATTATTTAAATATAGATTTCTTAGTTCCCTAGAGCAGTGCTGAAAATACTGTTTTGACTAACAAAATGGAGAAGACAAAGAATTAAGACAGAGAAAGTGTGCGCTGACTGATGTATGTCACTTTCACGGCTTGCGTGCTTGAGGAGCACTTATGAGATTCAGTTACTGATCTTCAATCTGGCAGAACCAGAGAGTGAATTGGTGACAAGCTGTACCCCAAGTTCTGCTAAAGATCGTGGTGATGTGCTCTGTGGTTCCTGTTGTATTATTAAGTGGCCTTTGAGTGTGTGGCTTGTTTGTGTGGGTACATGTTTTTGTGTGTGCATGTGTGGAGGCCAAAGGTCAAAATCGAGTCTTCCTCCATCACCTCATGTTTGGAGACAGGAGTCTCTCACTGAGCCGGAGCTCACTGACTTCAGTAGACTGATGGCCAGTGAGCCCCAGAGATCCTCCTGCCTCCACCTCCCAACTGCTAGGATGGTAGACAGCAGCTTTTCACACGGGTGCTGGGGAGCTGAACTCAGGGTCTCATGCTTGCACAGGAGCACTTTATGGATAGACTCATCTCCCCAGCTTCTTAAACAGCCCTTCATATTAAGCAGAGTTTAATGAGGACATTCACAGCTGACCTTGACTCAGTGGTCTGTGGGTCTCTGTACACATATAGAATAAGGGAAAACTATTACATTTTTTTTTTTTTTTACATTTATGAACATCCAGGAAGTGTGGTCATCCAATAGCTCTCAGGATTTTGCAACTGAAAAGGTCTAGAACCTGAGCCTTGGTATTGTCTGCCTTCAACTTACACTGTGCCCAAAGAAGGCTTTGGAAGGGCAGGAAGAGAAAACACTATTCTCCAAATGAAGCAACTGTAGAAAGATAGAGTGCTTAGAACTAAGCACCCAGCTGAGCCTCTCCGCCTTCCATTGCTAAGATGAGGTTAGATTAAAGTGATCATCATGGGCAAACTCTAGGAAGCTCCAACACCCACCAGTTCACCACCCTGGCTTTACTGAGCACTACCTCACATACAACCTACTGGATACTAGAGCTGAGCTCCTGAGCGAGACACCGCCCCTAATGTGCTGGGGGAGGGGAGAATGCAGATCGTTCTGGCTTTACAGCCAGTTATAGTCCAGGAGCCCCAGTGCTATGAGGACTTTAAGCTCCAGGTACAGGAGGAATGCAGAGACAGAAACGGGCTTCCAGGAACCGTGAGGGGCTACGGAGGCCTTCCTGGACAGAGGGGAGCTCAAACTGATATCTGAAAAATGATCAATGGCAGCTCTGCGAAGAGGTGGCAGGCGGGGAGAGCATTCTGAGAAGTGGGAAGGGCGAATGTGACATCCCAAAGGTAAGAGTGGGACATGGGACGTGCTGCTGTGTGGGAGGAGAGGAGTGGGGATCGGTGATGGAGAGGCAGAGCCTGAATCACCACGCTGCGTGTGTCCTACAGAGGAGTGAGACATTTGTTGAGGGTAATAGGGGCCCAAGCGTTTGAATGAAAAGAGGACATAGACACATTTGTGCTCTGGGAAGATCCCTGCAGTTAGGAAACACAAGGCAGGAGTAGAAAAGCAGAACTTGACCAGGAGACTCACAGTCGTGTGAGAGAGATGACGGAGATGGAGCCAGGGTGGGCTGGTGCGGGCTGTGTGGGCTGTTGCGGGCTGTGTGGGCTGGTGCGAGGAGGAGAGTCCACGGCATATGGTGTCTAGATACTGGACATCAGAGGGAAATAGTAATCAGACCATCAGGGGAGGGGAGGTTTTGAGGGTGACCCGTTGAGTTTAGCTTTGAATGTGTTGACTTTAAATCAGGATGTAGAAGGTGAGGGGCACCCTGCCGCTATCTGGGGGTTGGTAGAGGAAGTTTCTTGTGGACCAGTTGTAGAAATAGCATCGAGAAGTTGTCTTAGCATTGGTTTTATGTTTGAGAACAATTTCCAACCCCAGGAAAAATAGAGTTGGGGTTTAATGAGGGGCTGATTCCTCAGTCTTCTATCAAGAGAAATGAGAGGGACTGCAAGATGACCGGCCGGGTTCACCTGGCATGTGATCCACTCCTTTAAGGACAGGGCAGGGCACTGCAGACCAGGCTGGCTGAGGATGTGCCTGTTGCTGACGCTGTGGCCTTGATATGCCGTGAAAGTGAAAAGTAAAGTGAGCAGTGTATAAATCAGGGCTGAGGGGGAGGGGGCTGGGTGTGCTTCCAGTGGAAAGAGGAGCACATGCGTCCTGGTTGCCTCTCCCCTGCTATGATGAAACACTGACTAAAAGCCACTTGGGAAGGAAAGTGTTTCACCTCCGTGTTCCCAGCTCATCACTGAGGGGGAACCAGGGGAGGATCGTGGAGCTGAAGCAGAAATCACGGGGGAACGCTGCTTCCTGGCTTGCTCCTCTGGTCTGTGCTCAGCCCACTTTCTTACACAAGCCTGGACCACTTGCCCAGGGGTGGTACCACCCACAGTGGGCTGGGGTTGGCCCTCCCCCATCACTGCCCCCCAGGCAGGATCACAGGTCAATCCAGGAAATTACCCAGTTGAGGGTCCCCCTTCCCAGTTGTGTCAAGTTGACAACTGAGGCTGTCTGACACAGCAGGTGATGTGAGCAGAAGTCAAGCCTCTGTGGGCCTGTTGCGGAGGCTGAAAATGGAGTCTGCCTTCAGATATTCCTGTGGCTACAGTGCAGTTGTGTTCATGGTCTCACTCACCGTGCTGGCCTCATGTTTATGAAGTCGCTTCCTCCGTGAAACCCCCCGGGGTTCCCTATTCCTAGAACCATTCAGTTTGGAAGGACCATGTTAAAAGCTTCAGGTTTCAGAGCTGCTTTGGCAGTCAGTTCACTTGCTTCCGATTTCATAGGGATGATGTGTAGCGTCGGAACCTATGGGGTGTGTAGACAAGCTAGTAACCCAACTACGGAGGAGTTGAAACTGGTCTTCTAGGAAGATTCAGGGACAGGGATCCTTTTGGGAGAGATTGCGGATAAAAAGTTAAGAGTAATCAGTGATGGTGAACGCTTCTTTGTGTGCAGTCCCAGCAGGCCTTTCGGGTGCTGGCCCTGAGAGGCTGTTCCTCTGTGAGTAATCTATTGAGTAGGGAGGAGCTGCTGGTAAGAGGCTAGGCTTAAGGTACAAAGCTTTCTCGTGCAGGCACGCTCTGATTTGGACATGGAAGTGGGTGCTTGGTACCTCTGAGGGACACAGGATAAATCTGCAGCTGTCAGATGGCTAGGGTGTCCTGGTAACAAAGGGCAGATCCTAATGGTGGGTCAGAGCCTTGTGAACTGTGACCACGAATGGAGTGGTTAGATCACTCAAACCCAAGCAATCCTGGCTTACCCCTCAGCTCTTGTGAATATCCACAGATGTTTGTGTCCCCTGCTTCTGTGGCCAAGGGTACTCCTGATTGTTGGGTGTGAGTAGAGCTGGATTGCAGACTCAGGACCACATGCAAATTGCTGCTTTCAGAGACATCAGAAGGCCAGTGGTTATGATCAGTTCATTTTGCAGAACCTCCATGTAGGAATGGGCCCACGGTCCTGCCGCTTGCCTATGTTGGTTCTGAAACACCAGGATGCATCATCTCTACAGGAGCCTATGAGTCCTGGCTTGTGACACAGGCCTGTCAAGCATCTCAGGGTACTTGGGGAACCAGTGGTTTCCCTGTGCAAGGCACAGAAGATTCCCACAGCCCATTTTGCCACATTCCTAAATATAGTGAGGTAAGGAATAGCTTTGGCTCAAATTTCCCCCTTGGGGTCACTTCCTGGAACCAGTGCCCAGTCATCTGGTCACCTTTGCTGTCTGGCTTGTCTGTTTATTTTAAGAAAGTAGAAAGACACTCATTCCACATGGGGTGGCCTTGGTTACCTACAGACCACAGTCCGTGCACACAGTGGGCTCTTTCCTGCCTGGAAACAGTTGGTTTGGCTTTTGTGGTGGCTCTGCTTGGAAACACTTTGAGATTTGCTCCTGGGCAGTGGTTAGCTCTTATGCTGGGGATTTGGGGCCTTTGACAGAAAGCAGGATGATTAATGGCGGAGGTTTGGCCTAAATGCAATTGGTGTCTCTAAAAACTTGGCAGGGTGAAAAGATTTTTGGCTCCTATAAGTCAAAATGCACCTTCATATTCAAGACTTGCACTCATATTCAGAAAAAAGTTCCAGAGGGGAAAATTCAATGCAGCAACCATCATTTATCCTTCTCACTGTATGGTAGCTTGTAGATTCCCTTGGTCGCTCCCCATCACAGATAGGGAGGCCTCTGGGTTTAGAGCACAGACAAAGACCCACAGGGATCATAGAACTTTCAATGTATTCATTGTAAGTCATTCTTGGGGAGCAGAATGGAGCCTGAGCAGTGTTCCTGGAGACCATTTTCCTGATGGAAATGGGGCCTGAGTGGGTATATTTGCATGCCTTTATTCTAATCCTGTGTCACACAGGAGAGTCATAATTTCATATGAACTCTTAAATTTTTCTTTGAGTTAGTGCATTTCTTGGTTTAAATTCTAAAAACCAGAGCTGGAGAAATGGCTCTTAACCACTGAGCCCTGGCTTCTCTTGCAGAGGGCCTGAGTTCGATGCCCAGCACCTATATGGTGGCTGACAGTTCCAGAGGATCTGATACCTTCTGACTTCCGTGGGCATTGCATGACACAGGTATACTTAGACACATGCAGGCAATACACTTATACACGTAAAATTAAGGTAATAAATAAAATATTTATTTTCAAAATTCTAAAGGCCATTTGCCTAATGCATGTTCTTATTTGCAGATATGGCGTCTGGCTATTGCAGTGGTAAAGTGACTTGCATAGGGTCGGTAGGCCTAGGACTGAGGGAGAATTTTGACCTTACTATTCCTGGTTCCTTCCTGATCTGAACCCTTCCAACCTGATACTTAAGTTCCAAGTATGGCTTTGAGTACAGCCAATGGCTCAAGAAAGTCAGGCTCAGGAGTACATTAGAGCATTGCAATATTCTAGTTCTGCATGAATTTAGGAAGAGAAGAATTTGTGGATATCAGACATGGAACAAGGAATTGTTCGAGAAGTTTGCTGTCTTGTTGACCAAAACCACCTCGGGGAGAACAGGCTTATTTCAGCTTACAGGTCACAGTCCATCGTTGAGGGAAACTGAGGCAGAAACCTTATAGTTGTGTCCGCTACGTCTCACCACTTGGGGCCAGCCCGAGGGGTTGGGGGGTGAGTAGATGCAGAGTCAAGGCACAGACTCCGGGAGTTGGACGGGAAGCAGCCCAAGCGCATGGCATTGCAAACTCGTTTATTGAATAGGTGCACAAGCTCTTATAGGTCTGGATAGCCAATGACCTTATGGGGTGGGGTCCCAAATACAGCCAGTAGTAAGTTTGTCCCCAGGTAGGCAGGTACTTTCCAGATGCTGGTCTCACAACTAGCCAGAGCAGAACGCCACACCCACAGGAGCCATTCCTCTATTCCTCCTAGCAGGTGGCCTGGCTAGGCCCACCTTGCATTATGCCCAACAGAACCCGGAGGCAGGAGATGAAGCAGAGACTGTGGAGGAACCCAGTGGGCTGGGCTGCCCACATCAGTTAGCAACTAAGAAAATGCCCCCAGACATGGCCACAGGCCACTCTGATAGATGGAACTTCCGGGGAGTGTGTCGAGCTGACACCCAAATTAACCATCACAGGAAGTAAACGATTGTGTAGGGTTATGTGAATGTTACACATCTAACAAGGAGACAGGATGCAGCTTACATTTACTTGAGCATGTAATCTTCTTTGCTTGGAGCAATTTACAGGGTCAGTTTTCCAAGAAATGCCCTTTGGGACTCATTGATTCAAATTCTGAGTTATCATGGGAGACCCCAAGTCACTGGGATGATGGAACTATTAAGAACATGGAGCAGGTTCAGTGACATACTTGGAGTGGAGGGCTTATGTAAAATTACTGAGTAACTAAGTAGAAGGTGGGGGTGTGTTTCCCAAGGAGGCAAAATGGCTACAACTGTTAAAAATATTTTGGAGGGCTGTTGAAAATACTTTGGGGACACATCGATATAGCGTACACGCTGCTAGTGATGTCTCGGGGAAGAGGAAACCAGAAATCCACGTCCACGTTCCGCAAGGTCAGCATTCTTCAGATCCCCATGTTACAGTCACTTTTAGGGTGCTACTATCCTAGATGAAAATGCAGTTATCAGTACCAACTCCCAAGCACCAGTTCCGTCTTGCCTCACGCCCACTCTGTCAGCTTGGTGAGTGAGCAAGAGAGACAGCACTGCGCTTAATAGCAAAGCCTCTGATAGTAGCTTTCCCAGATTCATGCTCCTGCTCTGTGATGTTCTGTGAGCTACCCGACTTCTCCTCTGATCAGATTTGCCATCTGTAGAATGGGCCATGGCCTTTGGGTTGTGGTAGGAATATTATAAGGGTTTTTGATGCAGCTGCTCAAAAGTGGAGACTGATGTTTTACAGGGCTTCTTGTTGTCCTCAGTGCCCACCTGGTAAGCTGTCTTGAAGATGTCCTAGCCTCTAGCTTATGTGTGTTGGAAGAAACAATAAGATACACATTAAAAATATTTCCTTAGAATCACCAATTAGACCCCCGGCATCCAGTTGCAGAACATCCATTTCATCCTTGAGATCACCCTCCTTCTGCAGCACAAAGGTGGGCTACGAAAGCGAAGTGTTCTGCTAGCTAGAGAGGGCTTGGGCACTTGGAAGCAGTCTAAAATACTGGGATCATCCAGTGTGCAGGGCAGCTATCAAGGCTCGGAGTAAGACAGGTGGGGAGTGAGAGTTGTTTGTTACCAGCTGAAGATGCCCAGAGAAGCTGTGCGAACCCACTGGGATTCGCCCATGGAGGGGACACTTGACGCAGCAGAAGTGAAAGGCCAAGTGGAAAGGAAAAGGTCGGTTCCCCTCCTTGGGAGCCGCTGATCCAAGGGCGCATTTCAGCCACTTCTTGATCTCTCTTGCCACTGGACGGTGCGTTGCTGGATGGCAGAACTGGGACAGCAGTGCCCCTGCGTCGTGGCTCTGTGGTGACCTACACATGGTGACTAATCTTGTTTTTACCGAACACTCAGAGTAAATGGTGGCTTGGGTTTCAGAATGGGTTTTTCTCAAGTAGGATGATACAAGCCGGTGTTGTGAGAGACTGTGAAAGGAAAGCGGCACTGGTCTCTCCCACTGATTGAATAGAGACGCCCAGCTCGAAGCTGGGAAGATTGTTTTCTGTTTAAAATGTTCAAAGCCTTTGAAGCAAGTGGTATCGCAGGAGTGCGGAGTCCTTCCTCTCACAGGCACACCCTTGTCTCATCCCATCACTCCTGGGATGGTCCTGTGAACACCGCCTTTTCCTTAAATGCTCCCCTGGGAAATCTTAGTTCTTGTCATCTTTATTCCCCAAAGCAAGTGAGGCTTCTCTGGCTAGTTAATTACATTTTTTTACTTGAAGTTTTTTGTCTTTTGGGATGCAAATTGTTTTGTATTTCTTCACACATACTTCTGTGGCAGTGTTTCCTGGTCCCAGTTTATCTCTGAGTTTTCCAAGAGTGGGGAGCGGATGAACAGGTTTTCTCATATTCTGAGTTGTGGTGAGGCCCTGCCGTGAACGGAAGCAGCTGTATACTATTCCAGTCCTTCTAGCTAATGTTCTGTGTTGTAATGGGGTCTGGATTTTATTTATTTATTTGATGTGCAATCACATAAGAAGTCCACTGGTTATTTTCATTTTCAATAACTGTGATAAAATGTATTTCCATTGGTTGAATAATAAAATTACCTACTTAAAGACAATGACTCCAGTCTAGGAGGCAGAACTACCTCTGCTAATTTCTGAAGTACTGTCTGATGAGCATTAATGTCAGCTTGAGAAAGATTGATTCTCAGTGAGGCTCGGGTCTATTCCCTGTATTTGCAAATAGTTTCCACATGCAAAGAAGTTTATATTTGTTAAAAATACAGTTATTGGCACACTTTTAAGGATCTGAAAACAAAGCAGATGCTTCTCGTGGGCACACATATTCCTTGAAGGAGATGACGACAAAAACCAGGAGAAAGGGGAGTGAATACTCTGATGGTGATTCCTGCTATTAGGAAAACACAGTAGACACGTGAGTGAAGGGACAGGTCTAGGTGTTAAAGGCTTCTTCCCTTTTCTCTCTGCTGGAAGTCCAACCATGCATGGGAGGAAGTCACCAACCTCCTGGTACAGCCTGGTACCATCTCAGTTACCTATGAGCACGATTGGGCAACCCACTTTTACCATCACTTAATCAAAACCCGAGGGAAAAATTCCTCTTTCCTCCAGTGACTGACTGGGTGTGACAATCACTACAGTGTTTTTATTGTGTCTGTTTCACTTCTCTCACCATAGTATATAAGTTATCTGTGCTCACAAGAGATGTTTCTGGATGTTTGGCACATCTTGCTGATCAGGAGGCCTTGGTGGAAGACTTGCTGGGAACTCAGGGATCATTTCTACATTTCACAATCTTGCTCTTTAACATCTCGGAACTTGAGAGAGAGACGAAGAAGCGCGTTTCATGTACGCATGGATACATCTGATAGTAATTAACTGTTATTAAATCTTCTTGTCAAACTCCTAGGGTTATTTGGTTTTTACAGCCTTAATATTTGGGCATTTTCAGTGGCTGGTGGGGAGTTTAATTAGGAGAATGCAGATTTCCCTCATTCGTTTTATTTGGGATTTGTCTTTTGCTCAGCAGAGGTTAGAATAGATGGTTCGTGGACAACCAACTTTTAGTAGCAGAAAATCACAATTAACTGAGCCATTCCTGCATGCTCAACTATGATTAAAGGAATACGAGGAAAAAATTAAGTCCTCGGTCCGACATCAAATATCAAAATAATTCAGATTTTTGTTTTACGGTTCCTGGTTGCGGAGCTCCTCACTCAGGCTCAGCATTCCTGGATTTCCCTTCCTTTCATGGCTACCCATGGAAAATCAGAGCATAAGAAACAAGGCAGACCGCCATCTGTGGAGTAACTGGTGGGCGCAGTAGTTCCGTGCTGCAGGGAGCAGTGATGTCCTTAGAGATACCTGTTCTCTAGTCAGGATTTGGGATAGATAAACAACTATCAATCAGACCTTTTATTCTCTAAGAAGTGAGGGAGGCGATTCTGTAAAAGTCTGGGTGGGAGAAACAGATCTAGGGCAAGAGGTGTAGCCGGAAGGTGGGTGAGGCTGCGGGCTGGTCAGATGCCGAGCACCCTTGCAGTTCCCCAGCGGGAGCCTGCAGTGGAACCAGGCTGTAGCTGTGAGACAAGGCTGTCAGACTCCATGTAAGTGTTGCGGCTAACTCTGGACAAGGAGGCTTACCGAACTCAAGCAGCTCACTGGCTACAGGTGGGCCCACATTTCCCTGGTGGCTTAGAGCTGTTCCCACAATTTGAAGAGTTAGAAATGGACCTTTCCTTGTTGGAAGGAGGGAGGGAGCACATGGGTCAGTCCGTCAGTGAGTGCTGAATGGTACTGTTCACAGTCTGGGTGCTCTCTGGATATCCGGGCTGGAGAGGTGGCCTTGGGTGTCTTTTGTCACAAGGCTGATGGGTGCAGGCCTGACCTTAATCTAGGTGAGCAACAGGTCAAGAGCTGTGTGCACAGATGAAATGGCCTGTCAGTCTCCATCAGACTTTCAGCTAAATAGTCAAACACAATTTCGAGTTTCAGAAAATCATGAAAGTGCCGAATCCTACAAGGCCGACAATGCAGCTGCTTAACCATCTAGTCACCAAAGGAAGGTCATCACCAAGCATCAGTTTCTTAGGACTTGAGACACTGCGGTGAGGTGAGCTGGGTCTCTTTCAGGAAGTATATATAGCTTTCTGTAAGTGTCCCTTACCTGTGGTGACACCATCGATGGCTTTGGGAATGGTGGCCAACCACAGTCTTCTAAGCAGGAAATTTAAGAAACAGCAATGGAAAGGCTTTTGTGTGCGTTCCAGTAGGTGATGAAATTACCTCACCTCCATTCCTGGAAACGTGAGTCAGTGGCTCCCATGTAGCTGCCGTGTGCACTACCCTCCCGTCTGTCACCTAGTAGCTCTAATGCCATTCACAGGATCTCGGTGCTTTTCTTCAAGGGACTCTGATTTTATTCCTCAGAGGCTCCAAAGAGCAAGGCTGTGAGCTAATGAGGCACTGGAGTCAAAGACAGGGAGGGGACAGACCGACCCCCCGTGCCAATGCCCTGTGGCAGTGCTGCCTGGCACTACGGGGTTTGGCACTGTGCTTTCAGTTGTCCACTGGGGGTTCTGAAACGTGTCTGTCAGGTAGGGAGGGATAACCGTATCATCCAATGCAGTGCAAGAATAGGAGCAGAGCAAGAGGCACTCTCTGACACACAGCATTGCCATCTTTTGAAGTTGACATTAATATTAAAAGAAACTGGAAATTGTTCCATAAAGGTTCAGGCAGTGGCACTAGATAAAGGGAATTTTTTCCGATGTTTAGAGAAGTGGAAGATAATAGAGAGGCCACTTAGCCTGTTACTTGACCTTTTGGACGGAAGGGAGATAGGGGAGATTCTGTCCATTTTACAGATGGGGAAAATAACGCCCACAGACAGTCACTGTATTTCTTGAGGTCTTACAGACTAAGATGCATCTGAGCCTGAGCTCAGGCATTTCTGATTCCAAAGTCAAATGTGTTTGTTCTGAAGATGGTGAGGCAGAGAGGGAAATAGCAGGGGAATAGTTATAGAACCTTCAAATTTTCTTGAAAAATCAGAAGATAGTGTGTGGTGCTTTGCACGAGAACTGTCTGCATAGGCTCATGCATTTCAGCACTCCATCTGTGGCATGCACTGGTCTAATTATTTTACGGCATTCTCTCCTGATTTATTTCCCATGCTCCTAAGTCATGGAAGACCCTGAAGTTCAGAGCTTAGTTATCTTTCCTGAGCTCTTATGGAAGTGAGGATGGGTTTGGGGCATGAGCTGAGATGTTTTAAACTCCAGAAATGAGTCTTTTACTCAGAAAATAATAAGGTCCACATTGTGCCCCAAACCTTACACATTTTACATTTGACTAATTATACATTAGTGGTACTTGGCATGGGAATTATTCCTAGACCTATGGTATAGACAGTAGTCCGTGCTCAGAGTTAGAAGCTTCATTAAATTCAAGCTCCATTCTTTTAAAGAAAACAAAACCCACTTCCTTTGTTTGCAGTCATAGATCACAGAGCTGCAGGCCATCTGCCTTGGACTTCGGGGAGTGTATTCTGTGTGCCAGCCGCCACACACTTGGAATGAGTGGCTGACATTTGTATCCACAGTGCAGGCCCCTTGCTCCAATAGATATCATGTACTGGAGTTGCAGCTCAGTGGTGGGGCTTGCCTAGCATGCACAAGGGTCTGGGTTTGATACTGAGCACTTGAAAAACAGTGACAGAATAGTGTTTTTGTAATGTCGTCCCGTTTGCATTAGTTGGAGTTTTCAGCATCTCAGTGACAACCTGTGATTACCCTGAAATAGATTCAGCTCATAGAAGTAGAGGGTGACGTGGTCTTCTTTCCTTTACTGATCAGGTTTCATAGCCGTGTAACCTCCAGTGGCGACCAATGAAACTGTTTTAGTAGCACTCTGAATATTGTGTGTGTATGTGTTTGTATATGTGTGTATGTGTGTGCTTGTGTATGTGTGTGTGTATATATATAACATTTAAGTCAAGCATTGAGTAGCATCAAGTCATTATGTACAAATTGAACATTTTAAAGCCAGTGAGAGTTTGTTACGTTGGCTCCTGTCTTTCTTTTTTTAAAAAAGTTAAATTATTGTTTTTATTTCATATATTTGAGTGTATTGCCTACATGTATGTAAGTGTACCTGTGTCCTGGAGGTCAGAAGAGGGTGTTGGATCCTTAGGAACTGGAGTTATGGACCGTTGTTAGTTGGGAATCAAATCCAGGTCCTCTGCAAGAGCAGCCAGTGATCTTAACAGCTGAGCCATTTCTTCAGCCTTCCTTCCTTCCCTCCCTCCCTCCTTCCTTCCTTCCCTCCCTCCCTCCCTCCCTCCCTCCCTCCCTCCCTCCCTCCCTTCCTTCCTTCCTTCCTTCCTTCCTTCCTTCCTTCCTTCTTTCCTTCCTTCTTTCCTTCCTTCCTTCTTTCCTTCCTTCCTTCCTTCCTTCCTTCCTTCCTTCCTTCCTTCCTACCTTCCTTCCTTCCTTCCTTCCTTCCTTCCTTCCTTCCTTCCTTTCTTTTCTTTCTTTTTTCTTTCAAGGCGTCTTCTTGTTCCAGCTGGCCTGGAACTTGCTATGTAGACCAGGCTGGCTTCCATCTCACAGAGATCTGCCTGCCTCTGCCTCCTGAGCACTGATATTAAAGATATGCTCCACCAGACCCAGTTCTCTGTGTTCTTTTTTCTTTAAGTTTTAGTTATGTGTATGTGCCTGTGTATGCATGTGTGCGCACTGGCCACAGTCTAGAAGAGGGTGTTAGATTCCCCAAAGTTGGAGTTACAGATGGTTGCGAGCCGTCAGATGTGGGTGCTGGGAACTGAGCTCTGTAGGAGCAGTATTTGCTCTTAGTTGATGAGGCTCTGCCAGCCCTGGCTCTTGATGGACACTTAGCTTTTTGCAGAACAGGAGTTGGAGGCTCATTTTACAGTTTCCTGCTTAGAGTCAGTTGTTTTCAGTTTTCCTTGATTTTTCTTATCTGAAGGCTGTAGTGGAAAGATGTATATTAATATCTCAATTGAAATGAAAAACTGAACTTTTTCTTCGTGCTTTCCTGTTTTGTATTTTTCCTCCTTACACTAAAAATTCCAGATGCTGATAATAATGGAGTGAATAGTAAGCAGAAGTCCTCATTTGTTCCCTGCCACTGTGCCACAGCTGTTCTGTGGTAGCACAGCTCCACCCCACACTGATGAGTGGATGTACGTCTCCCTGAGTTCTTTTGTTCTTAGGGTGCATTGCCTGACAGGTACACATCTTCAGGGTGCTTCAAGTGTGTCTGCTTGTGGTTCTGCAGCCATATTAATGTTCGCCTCCTCTTACTCGCTTTTATTTTTTAATGACATTTTCCCACTTGATTTAATTATGCAGAATACTGCTATTCATAGGGTCCCAACTTCAAACTGTAGAAAATTCAGCACTATGCTAAGTGAAGCAGTCTCATCCTAGTCCGGTCCCATCTTCCCTTTCTTCCCCTCCTCCGGAGGGAAGTTTTTATTAGTTTGTTTACATTCAGAGCTCCTCCCACCTTCCCTGCTCTCCTCCCCCAGCCAGAGCCCACCTTGCTTTTCTGGTGGTAGTATCCCTGAGGTCACGTCTCATTAGGATGTTGAGGCTACGCTCACTCCAGCTGAACTCATCATGCTCACACCTCTGTGCGTTCAGCCAGACATCTACCTCTGGACACTCAGGTTATTTCCAGTTTCCTTAAATAGTCTCTTCCTATCTATCCAATGGTGAGATGACTGATGGGCAGCTTCAGGCCAAGATCATCTTTAAAGATCAAGATCACCTTTGTCCCTCCCCATCCAAAAGACTCTGACTGGCCTTTTATTTCTTGTGTTGCCCTTGAGACAACCCACAGAACCCTTCTAATAGCCTGGATCATGTTTTGAAGTACCCAGAAAGACAACTGTTGGTTGTCAGCCACAAGTCCTGGTAGATTAAGACTTTGAGGCATCTGGATTCTGTTCCCACTATGTTTCTGCAGTGGAACCACCGACGATTTCAGTTTGGAGCTAGCACACTAAATCCATTGTAATTTGTAATTCTCAGCTATGCACTCCCGATGCACATGTTGGCTGACCCTCTGTTCTGACTTTTCGGGGAGTAGAAGAAGCTGTGGGAACAGAAATAATTCTCTAGACAATGGAGCAGGACAGTTTGACAGTGTCATCCAGAAGATCTTCTGGAATTCACCTCAAACTCTCATAACGAGAAATGAACGTTAACATATTCCCAGACAAAAAACCTAGTGTTCCCTCAAATCCACGTACCCGCTTACTGAGGATGAGCCCCGTAAGACAATGCCCAAGGATGAAATAATCACTTTCTTGAATATAGTTTGCTAAGAACTGAAGTGTTTTCAATGTACTAGTAAATTAAATACCGAATAGAGATCTTCCCTGACATCTAATATAACATTTAGAAAAGTATAGAAACATTTTTATAAAATTTTTAGAAAAAAAATTTATGAATGCAAATATAAAATTAGTCAAGTGTCAGTGTAAATCTGCATGCAGAGTTCAGTGCACACTTTCAGGAGTGCTGGTTGAGCTGGCTTCACTTTAAAAGCATAAGTATAGCTTCCTGACCTCTTTCTTGTGGGAAGCCCCTGGCCTGCCTGATGTCTGCTGTGATGTGTGGATCTGAAGGCTTCTATTTGCCATGGTGAAGGTCTCTGTTCCTCATACTGCCATGTAGAAAATCCAGAAAAACCTACTGCCCAGAAAGTCCAGTCTCTGAAGTTGAAAGGAAACACTGAGTTCTAATTATTTTGAACGTGTATAGAAAAAAACTTATGTGAGCTCTTGGAAAAATTTGCTTTTTGAGAAAACTATTATTTAAAGTTGCTATGACAAAATATAATAAACTAGATGGCTTATAAACCACAGATGTTTATTTCTTACAACACTGAAGGTTGGATGTCCAAGTTCCAGGCATCAGGAGACTTGGAATCTCAAGATGGCTAGTTTCCTTGTTCTGAGATGGTGACTTCTGGCTATATCCTCACATAGTTGAGGGCCAGTGCGCTCCCTTGGATCTACATGAGTCAGTACACTATTACTAATGATTAGCAAAGACCCCACCCCTAATACCACTGCAGTGGTGATTAGCTTTCAACAGAAACAGATATCATGGCACTGACAGAGCGATGATGTGCTCAGGAGTGGTCGAACATGGTGGCAGTGAGTGCTTCTTGAGTACCTGACCTTGATCACCAGTGACCAAATGTGCTTCATGTGTGGAATGGCGGTGGGCTGCCGTCTCCACATTTACCACTGTGTACGGCATGGTCTTTAAGCTGAAGGACCGAGCTTGGGCGAATATACAAGTTAATGTATCAAAGATTTATTTTGCTATAAGCTCTGACTTTTAAGCGAAGACGCACGGAGCAGCTGTGGTGAAAGGCGGGGAAGCAGCCAAGGGGTGAAGACAGCCCAGTGGTTGCTTCATGCTGGGTTAGCTCGCCTCAGCTGTGAGCTACATCTTCAGCTGAGAATCTTTGTTCTGAAGTGCTAAGTGTCCTCTGCCTGATGCTAATGTATCCTTAGAGGAACAGTGGCTTAGTCATAATGAGCCAGGAGAGTCTTTACTAACCTAAGCTTGCTAAAAAGTCTATGAGGTTGCAGTGAGAACTGGGACTTGAGAAGGAAGTCTTTTTTTAAAATAAAATTTTTTACTGAGTTTTTGTGTATTTCATACAATTGTTCTTAATTGAATTTAGACCCCCTCCTGGTTCATGCCCCCCGGCCCCCACAATGGTCCTCATGCATTCTGTCATATATGTTAAGGCCTATGTGGTCAGGCATTTGTACCCAGATGGCCATGAGTGCAAGTTCATCCATGGGAGTCTAGTCAGCCTGTCTGGAGATCTCAGGGAAGATCTGCTCTCCCTCACCCAGCAGTTGTTAGCAGCTCTCGGGCCAGGGCCCGGGCCCAGCATTCATTTCCCTTGCTCCATGCAGGGCCAGGGCCGTTGTCTGAGTTGGCAGCAGTCTTGTGCATGAGGCCACCATTGCTGCAGGTTCACATGAGCATGCTTCCTGTGGCCCAGAAGTCTCTGTTCCCTTCTGTTTATGGACCAACCCTGGCTTTTACAATCTTTCCACTCCATCTTCCACAATGGTTCCTGAGCCATGGGCGGGTGAAGTTTAATATAGGAGCCCTATCCAAGGACATACACTCTGCAGTCTTTATTCTCTAAGCCTTAGCAATTGTGGCCTTTGGTATGCATCACACTCTGTTGAAAAAGGAAGCTTTGCTGGTGAGAGTTGAGGGATGCACCCGTGTTCTCTCCACCTCCTGTTCCACTATGTTCTGTGAGCCTTAGGTGTGGAGGATCCACTATAGATATGTCTGGGCATCTCTCAGACATATATTCTGTGTGTGTGTGTGACCAGTTGCATAACTCTGTAATAGTCTCCATTTGTGGCAAAGAGAAGCTGCTTTGATGAGTGGTGTACTGTGTTGTGGTACTTCCCAAGGTAGTAGGCAGGAAAGTCTTATAATGAGGGGAAAAAATGGCCAGGTGTGGTGATGCACTTTAATCCCAGCACTTGGGAGGCAGAGGCAGGCAGATCTCTATGAGATCAAGGCCAGTCTGGTCTACATATGAGTTCCAGGCCAGCTGGGGCTATAGGAAGACCCTGTCTGAAAATTGTTTAAATGGAAAAAAATTGCCAGCAAGGCAGAGAAATCACACTGAAAATGCCAAAGCGACTTGAAGTCAGAATATGGCGTCGTGAGCTTGTTCTGCAAATATGTCCCATGTTAATGGAAATTATAAAGCCTTGACTCATGGAATGAGGTTGACTTCACATCAGTGCAGCTTGTCCTTTTCTCCATGGCTTGGAATGGCTGTGGACACTGTATTGATGGCAGTGGGCCTTCAGGGTGCAAACCGTGCTCCATGCCCCTGGGTAGTGGGACTCCTGGATTTGTAGTTAATGTTGAAATCGGTTGTAATCCTGGCTGTTCAATGCACAGTGGCTGGCACTGTGAATGTTCTTTGACCAGAGCTCCAACCCTCAAGTATAAGATGCTCTGTGCTCTGGCAGTGCTCAGGGAAGTCCTCCTAGAAGATGTGTTAACCACTGAGAAATATGTTGACTTTAATCTTGAGCCAGGGCTCCAAAATCTCTTACTATCATGTTGTAGTTGGTACTTAAAGTGCCAACTCTACATTTCAGAAGATGGCATTACCGCTGAATGACTTAGAAAGGCTTTCATCCCAAAATAGTTATGAGTTCCTCCAGTGCTTTCCTACCAGCAAGATAATCACTTCATCAGGCAGAGTACAACTAAACTTCTCAGCTTGCAAAAAAGACAATTCAAAAGCAAAACCAGAAATCAAATTGATGTTTAAGCAATGTTTTTAGTTAACATAGTAATAATAATAATACTAAGATAATATTGTACGATTGATGTTTTTTGAAGCTTGATTTTATATTTTAAAATTAAAAGTTATTTTTATTTCCAGCAGGTGTCACTGTAGGCAAATATAAAATGATAACTGGAGCGTTCACACAGCTGTGGCCAGTGGTTCCTTCTGAAAAAGAGCAGGTTTCTAGGAGGCTCCTCAGCTCTGCTCTCATCCCTGTTGCTGGGGATGTTAGTCTCCTGCCTCTGTTTTCTGTTTCTATTACTGTGTCCCCTGCTGGGAGCTACCTAGAATGGACCCAGACAGCACTGTGACAATTGGAGTCCAGTGTCGGGAGGGACGCTTCTCACTCTGCAGAAGAGAATCCTGACTTCTTGCAAAGGTGGTTAGGAGTAATATTTGAATCGGTTAGCCTTGGGGGGATTCTCCTGATGGACTTCGTTTGTAATTTCTGACAGTTAAGGTTTCTGTGCAAGCTCTATTACCAAATTAAAGCTTCACCTGGGAGGAAAGGCTTTAAAAGTATCTACTGAAATACTCAGCAGTAGTTGGGGACAGGCAGATCAAAGGACAGCAGTAATACTGTTGGTTACCTTGTAATTAGGCTCTGGTGGCTGAGCTACAATTGAATTCATGTTATTTAGCCTGCAAAGAACATCACAATAGACCCTAACAAAACCATTTCTGAGCAAACTGTCACAAGGAAGCCCAGGAAATCTATTATTTCACTGGGTCTGCCTTTAATATGCACAGCACAGCATAGGGACCCAGAGTGAGGAGGTTTTGGTGTGAGAATACTCCAGGATTTCAGAGTCTTGCTGTCAACCATAAGAAACTCAGTGGAGTTTTTCACAGCCATGGTTGGTGGATGACTATAGATTAGATTGAGATGTGGACAGTTTGACTTATACAGACATGTTTTGAAGAATGAGTACATATAGAAAGTAGCTCGGTGATATTACTGATAAAAATTATGTTTTGTGCTTAAAGGTTGTAGCCTGTACATCCATGCAGGAAAACAAACTAGGACTTTCTGTTTTAGAATCAGCTCACAGAGTCTCAGGGAGATTGCTAGTTCCTGTGACTACAGTTCTTGAGTCCAAAATAGATCCAACATCTCCTGAGTCACTTCTTCCCCCAGAACATGTTGCCTAAAATAGGGTTGTTTTTCAAATCTGAATTTTTTTTTAATACTGTTGCTAGAGTTTGCGGCACCCTGACTCCAGCCCTGGGCTGTGCCTAAGTGTTCACACATATTCCCACATTTGTTTTTTATCCTTGATTCTCTGTCCTGTGAGGTGATTCTGTCTTTCATTATAAGGGCATAAGCTCAGTCCAAGGAACTCAACTTGCATGGATTACTGTAGCCTGAAGGTTGAGTAATGGGAGGGTTTGAATCTTAGAGTCCAACACTTCATTGTTAACCAGTATACTCCCACAACCAGAAAATGACACCTTACTTAAGAGAATAGCAAGGGTCTAGAGAAATGGCTCAGCAGTTAAGAAAGGCTCAGCTGCCCTTCCGGAGGACCTGAGTTCACTTCTCAGCACCCACAAAAGGACATTCACAACCACCTGCAACTCCCAACTCTAAGGGCTCCAACACCCTCCTCTGGCCTCCATGGGCACGCACACCATGGCAATCATTCATACTGACACAACCAAAAAAAGAGAATCACAAAACTGTCATGGGGAAGTTATACAGAATACCATACTTCCTGTGAGCCCTTGTGAAGAACCAGTCTTATCCTGTGTGAGGTGTTCTGCTGTAACCCTGAAGTGACTAGCTGTATTACAAACAGTGCATGCCACTGTCCTACACAGAACTGCACCCATAACAACGTACTCAAGACAGGGGTCCCAACAAAATTAGAGGCTGTTCTGCAAAAGAAAACAGTTAGAAACTCACTCTCTTAGGATCCCACAGCCCATTGCCTTTTAAAGTCTAGTAAAAACAGCAAAAGAACCTTATAGAACAAACTCCGGACGGCAGATTGCAGCTCAGGCACATCTCCCCAGCCCTGGGTTTCCAGCAAAGCAGCTCAACTGCGGCCTCAGAAGTGCTGATGGAATCTGGCTGTTGTAGTGGGTTTGGAGTCAGAGTCCTAAGCCACAGTCTTTACTCGCGTACTGTCCTGAACCTCAGTTTTCTGGTTTCAAAAGTGATGTAACATGAAAATATTCACAGACGTTCCTCATGGCTGCAAAGCGCCTGGCACAGTTCTCACTGCTGTTCCGACACAACCCGCGTGGTCTTCAGTCACCTGCTGAGTGGGTGCCATGGGGCTGTCTGGCTTCACAGAGGTGGAGGACCCAGACGTGAAGTCCCTTCTCTGGGCCCATGTAGTTTGAAACAGAATCGGGATTTCAATGAAGCCTCTTGATTTTAAAATTTCCCTCTTTATTGGCACAGAAAATTTTTTCCTAGTGGTATCGTAACTACTGAAAGAAAAGCTTAAGTGCCGTAGAGAGACTACGTGCGAACACACGTGCAAAACCCATAGAGAAACCACGTGCGAACACACGTGCAAAACCCATAGAGAAACCACGTGCGAACACACGTGCAAAACCGTGTCTGTGGTTCTGCTCAGAAACTCGGAAAAGGGATCTGAACTCATTGTCGAGTCTAAGGAAACCAAAAATCCACTTGATAGAATCCCTGGATGTTTTTATTATTTTGTTTTCCTATAAGTTGGTTGATTGTCACTCACTTGACTTGCTTCTGGGTTTCTTTTTCCCTCTGTGTGAAATGTGTGTGTGTGTGTGTGTATGACTGTGTGTGTGCACACGGAGGGCATGTCAACCTCAGGCACTTCCACCCTGCTCTTTGAGTTGGGGTCTCTTGCCCTCCCACTGGCCTGGAGCTGGCTGGTTTGTGAGGCTGTCTGGGGAGCCTCGGTCTGCGGAGCCCAGGGGCCGGTCCACCTCCAGTTCTGGGATTACAGACTCACGCTAACACAACCACACCTGTTTGTGTTTCTTTATATTTGTGGGTTCTGGGGCTTGAACTTGGGTCCTACCCAATAAGTCACCTCCCCAGCCCAGACTTCTGTAACTCAGTGATAAGCTAACTGCCTCCTGTCCGTCGTCTGTCTTCTCCACACAGCAACCATTCCTCTGGAGCCTCCAGCCCCTCTGTCCCGCCGGGTGCGGGTGACTGACTTTAGCTGCTGCCCACACCCGTCCTTATGAGTGAGCGTGGGGGCTAATGATTGTGATCGAGTAGGGTTATGTTCAAGCACGCAGTGCACACATCATTTGCACGTTGAGAAGGACATATACAAGTTGTATTAGAAGTCATCAAAATTAGAGTTTATGTAAAATATCAGGTTTACCTTCGAAAAAATGAACACGGTGTCATGTCCTTCATTCTTGTCATACAACTTTTGGAAAGCGTAGAAAATCTGTAGAGAATTACTAAACAAGTAACCATATTCAGCATTTTATCGTTTCTTTTCCAAATACAGATCCTTGGGACCTTACGGTTGGCCTATGTCCTTATAAATTCATCAGAGGTTGATTATAAGTAAAACATGTCTGGGAGGTTAGGCATATAAAATACATCGCAGTTCAAAGTGCCCCATGCTGTGGCAATGCTGGGCTGATGGTATGTGTGGCTGGGAACCCCAGTTCTTTGCTGATACCCAGATGGTGAATGGTGAGAAGGCCTTCTCGGGGTATTCCTAACTCTGAAAAAGATAATGAGCCCCAGTCTGAAGCCCAGTTTCTCCTATTCTGAAGGGTCACTTTTATACCACATAAAATTGTGGTGTAATTGAGGGCTGTCATTTATATTTTTTACTTAATTTATGTGATTTTTTTAAACATTCTTTCAAATATGCTTTTCTAAGAAGACCTGGGTTTGAATCCCAGCACTCATCTGATAACTGTCTGTTACAACTGTCTGTAACTCCAGTTTTGGGGCATCTGACACCCTCTTCTGTCCTCTGTGGGCATTGCATGACAAGAGTGAAATTAAATGCATACAGGCGATACATTCATATATAAAAAGTAAATGTAAAAATTCATGTGGAAACGTATTCAAGCTTCCCTGTCTATCCATCCACCCATCTTCTATCATCTATCTCTTTTCTATCATCTGTCATCTACCATCTACCATCTATCCATCTGTCTATCTGTCTATCTGTCTATCTGTTTATGTGATCCAGCTTGAATGATGTAACCCTATTACAGGGGGACAGTCCCTCTCCAGACATCTTGGCCTATCAGATAAAAAGCTCTGTATTAGAAACGGGTTGCCTCTTTTAGAATTGCTTGTCAGTGCAGTCTCATAGACTTCCAAACATCATAGGCTATTTCCATTGCTCTTGGTTACCCTCCAGAACTTGCTGGTAAGACACTATTGTTGACCACACATTAAGTCATAGTGTGACTCCTGAGATTTGCAAAACCAGTGGTCTGGCAAGACACAGCCACTGGTGCTGTAGCAGCACAAATGTTGTGGGAGAACTAACTGCTTTCTGATTGAATTTAATGCCTATTCCGCAAGACTGAACTCAGGCGCTGTAAATCGACCAGGAACCTGTAGCTAAGTAGGGCCCAACAGGGGAACTACTACCATTAATCTACTACATGGCATAGTATTTAAGCACTTATCTTTATAGCTGTGGATTGATCATATGTCTACCCTTATCAGAGGAGCGTCTTTCTTCAGTATATGGTGATTCACACAGAGACCCACAACAAGTCAATGTACAGAGAATGAGACTACAAAGTGCAGAGCCCTGCCTGGGACATCTGCCCTGCACTCCCTCCTCCCAAGACTCAGAGATCATCACAGAGGAGGGGCAGAAAGATTCTAAGACCCAAAGGTCGTAGAGAGCCAGAGTGAAACTTCCAGACACAACAGCGTTTGTGTACAGAGGAAATCACAGCACCTGAGAGCGCATTCACAAAAACCACACAAAGTCAAATCAGCCCAAGTCCTGGCATAGGTGGGGAAGGGGTCCTGGAGGCCCATCCAGCCCAGGAGCTTTTGCCAATGGAGGCAGCTGGGGGAGGGAGAGTCAGTTTTCTTCAGGAATGAGGCCTCTGAGAGACTGCTCAGGCTTCAGGGAGGGCTGTATACCCATGCACATCTTGGCAGCTGCATGTGGAGTTCTGCTATGGTGGAGGTGGGCACCTCCCAGATATCATAGGCCAGAAAATAAAAAGCCCAGTGCCAGGTGTTGGTTAAAATATAAAGAGTCCATGAAACTTGGAGGGAGTAGTGGTGAGAGGTGAGGAGGGAGGGGAGGGAGGAGAGGGGATGGGAGGGAGGAGGAGAGGGGACAGAGTGGAGAGGATGGAGTGGAGGGGAGGGAGGTAGGTTTGATCACATAACTCATTGTAAACCTGTATGAAATATAAAAATATAAAATTTAGAATACAGGGAAGTTTTAGCCTTTGGGTTCTTGGTGGGATTTGCTGCACAGAATGTGGCTAAATGGAATATAGTGGCAAGCTTCCCTCCATGGTCTCTGCTTCAGTGCTTGCCTGGACTGATAGACTGCAACTTGTAAGCTGCAACAAGTCCTTTCCCTGACAAGTTGTGTGTGGTCAGTGTTTTAACACAGAAAGAGAAAGCAAATGGACAGAAACTGGTACTAGGAGAATGGGGTGTGGCTGTGACAGACCCGACCATATTGCTTTTGAGGGGAGGATTGTGGAAGTATTTGAATCTTTGGGCTGAACAAGTCATTTTGAGTGAGTGCTCAGAGCTTAGTCACTGAGTGCTCAGAGCTTAATGAGCTGCTGTGGAAACTTGGAAGGTAACGCTCAGAGCCATGCACATGGTGTGGCCCGGTTTGTGAAGTTTCGGAGGGAAGTTTGAAAGGCCTTCAAGTACTCTATTGAGGCTTTTCATGTGATATTTTGAATCAAGAATTTGTGGTTTCTGGTCAGTTGGGGCTAAAGAATCATCTGTGATTAATAAGAGACCAGAACCACTGAAGTGAAACCTTTGTTTACCGAGACAATGGACGCTGATTAGATAGGGCTGGGAACTCAGCAGTAATTAATAAAAGATCAACATCATTGAGGAGAAGTCTTCTGGAAAATATTTCAGGGTCAGCACACAGAAGCTGTGGTCAGAAGGCGTCAAGGCTGCATCTCCAGCTGGTGACTGAACTGGGCAAATAATGCGTGTCTCCCTCTTGGTACTAGTTTTCAAGGCATAAAGCATCATGGAGAGCACTGTGTATAGCAGGGTCAAAGCCTCTCTGCAGAGGGGCCGAGAGGGGCCATTGGGGAAGAGAGAAGCCCCAGGTGAAGGGGTCATGATTGGAGCTGAGGCTCTACAGTTGCTAAGTCCTTCAGGAGAGGCCACTGAGGAAGGTGTGGCCCAGTGGAGACCTCAGCATATTGGTGGTCCCGTACTGGGATGACCACCAGGGGCAGCACTGAGTGAAGCGGCCAGTCTGAGTCTATGAGACAAGCCATGTGTGCCGCAGTTTGCAGAATTGGAGAAGTACAACTGCCCAAGCTCTTTGGATCCCAGAAGACTGGGAGCAAGTTCTAGATGCTGGGCACTGTGCTTTTCACACTGGTGGCCTTGAGTGTTGCTTTGATCTGATTGTAACAGTGTCCTGGTCCTTCCCTTTGGGAATAGAAAGTGTGTACCTTATTTTTTATTTGACAGAGCCCACAGTTAAGAGACTGAACTTTTAAAGTGTTGAGTTTTTAAAGACTGTCAGACATTTAAAAGTCAGACTGTGTTTTATATTGTGATTAGTGAGATCCTGGGGACAAGGAAAGGAAAGGAGACGTCTTACAGTGACGTATTTGTGTGTCGAGATGACAAAGGGTCATCTGGGGCTTGATCCCCTTCATCTCAGCGCTCAGTCCTCAGCCCTGACTCTGGCGAACCAACAGGCCTCCTCTCCTGCTTCTCACCTCACGTTCACTCACTAGTGAAACGCCCACTCCCACAGAGCCTCCTGCAAACAGAGGCCTCAGGATGAGCGATGATGCTGTGAGCCAGTCCAGGGGCCTGTTGTCCTGCACATCATATACTGACCATGGCCTGTCCCCATGCTGCGGTCATGCGTGGCTTTCCTTCTGTCTGGATTTACCCCCTTCTCACCAAGTGTGTCTCTAGGAAACAGTCCACAAAACCTGACCCCGCTGAAGTGTAGTTGGTGAGATTCAACAATTATTCTGGGAAGTTAACCTTTCAAAACAGACGCAGAGAAACAAGGCCCAGCAGTCCCGTGTCAGGATTTGGGGTTCTTCAGCAGGCTGATGGTGGAATCTATTTGATCTGCATTTTTTCCTGGTGTTAGCCTTCTAACAAAAACAAGCAAAAGAAGGCTGGAGCAATGGCTCAGCAGTTAAGAGCACTGGCTGTTCTTGTAGAGGACCCAGGGTCAATTCCCAGCACCACGTGGTGGTGAGAGTTCATAACTCCAGTTCCAGGGAATCTGGTGCCCTCTTCTGGCCTCTGCAGGCATTGCATGACATGGGTGCACTTACATACATGCAAGCAATACACTCACATAAATTAAAAATAACACAATATATTAAAAAGACAAGCAAAGGGTTAGCATCTATTCAGGCCTGAAGAGCATCTTCACTGGTCACATTGTGTGGAAGACCTGAGGTGGACCAATAGTTTGTCTCGTCTATAAATAGTACTTCCAAAAGGGCTCTAAGCATGGAAAGGCCAGGCAGGGGGCCTGGAAGTGACAGGGGCTGGAGGGAAGGCCAGAGTGTTGGGAAGCCACTCAGTGTGAGCTGGAGTGACGGAAGTAACGGATCTAGACACAGAGGAGACAGAAAGACCAGCCTTCTGCCCCCCAAGGCCAGCTAACACAGGGTCGGGTGGAATTCGCAGTGGCCAGTCCTCAGAGACAGGATGGAGCAAGGCTGTGCAGGGACAGGTCTGAGAAGAGTTCTCCTGTGTCACTTCTGGCTTCAGAGGCCAGCAGGACCGAGTTCCCGCTTGGTCCCTGTCTCATTTGGAGTTTAGGATGACATGATAATCTGAGTAGGTCTTGTGTAGAAATACAGCTACATTCCAGGACATATGCTGAGTCTCTCATATCTACTAAGTCATTCAGTTCCCGCAACATCCCTGTTGAGTGGCTTTATAACTCCCAGTTTAGTTTTTTTTTGTCAAGGCTATATGGTGTAAAATTTTTTAAAATCTATTTTATATTTGAATCATAAAATATTTATGGGAAAATATTCAGAGGGAAGCAAAGGAACACTGTGCCGTTTAGATTGATTTCAACTTTGTTCTCTGCATTATTTTTCTAACAGGGAGGGCTATGTTGCTGAGTGAGTGGCTGATATTCCCTCAGGCCCACACACACTTGAGTAGATGTGTATGTAGGTCTTGACTCCCTGTGGAGCTGAGGTCTGTTTTCCATCACTATGTTCTGGCTGTCTTTGATACTGTAGGGAAAATATATATTTGTTTAAGGTTGTGACTAAATCCAGAGTAGCCTCTTGTGATGAGGGAGAGTTTCCACAGCTTAAACAATATTGAGCCCTGGGGCTGGAGAGATGGCTCAGCAGTTAAGACTGTGCACTGCTCTTCCAGAGTATGAGTTCAGTTCCCAGTACCCATAGCAGGCAGTTCACAACCCTCTGTAACTCCAGCTCCAGGGGGATCTGAGGTCTCTGGCCACTATAGACACCTGCACTCATGGGCACATACCACCCCCCCGCCAGAGACACACATAATTAAAATAGAAATAAATATGAAGCCGCTTTCCTGTGATGCCCTAGGATGCCCAGTCGCAGGACTCCTCATGCGTGGGAAGGCAGAGACATCATAGGATAGGCCGCCGCTGGGGGACGTGGGGCAGCACAGGAGACGTCAGCCAGGTAAGGACGGCTCGCGTCTGTTAGGCATTCTGGAGCAACCCTGTAGGTGGACCCCCTGCCGCTGTAAACCCGCTATGCTGAGGGCGGAATTTAGTGAGGCCTGAGGTCTCTGAAGCATTTAATGACAGAGCCACTGATTCGAGTGCAGCTGACCTGCTTCCAGCATTTAGATTTTCAACACTGTTTACTCTTTCAATTTTCCCCTCTCCTATCCTGTGTTAGAGTATGTGAAACTAAAAGTTAAAGGGGCAAAAGAAAGTGGACCTCAGACCCTAAAGCCCATCTTCAGTAAAACAGTAATATCTATTTTCAGAAATTTTACTTATGTTTAAAAACATCATTTTAATTTCAGCATTTTTCTAGATGATACAAATGTACATATTTCTTCCCATTTTCAAAAACTCAGAATAATGATGTGATTTCCTTCAGTTAAGAAGAGCAGATTGCTTATAGGTCGAGTGGTTGGTGCTTAAAGATGGTTAAAAACCACTCCAAATCACATGACAATTGTGTCTTTCTAGTAATACCCAGCTTTTACTCAGCTGAACTACCCAAATCCAGATTACAGTGGGGATGGTTTGGGTGGGAGGTGGGGCTCCGCCTGTTTCACAACACTCTGTGTGGCGCCCCTAACCCCCAGTTTAAAATAAAGATTCAGCAGTACTAAAAGGCTCTTCTTAAGTGTGCAATGTCCCTGCAGATAAAGGTCTTGCTAATCAGACAGTCCTATGCACAATGCAGCTTGCCTCAAAGGGAAAATACATAGGAATGAGGAGGTGTGGTTGCGGGGGTATTCTCTGCTCTGGGTAACCTTTTAGAAATTCTGACTTTAGAGAACTCAAAACTACCACAGCAAGTGAACTTTTTAAAAAAGAATATGCTTGTGTTTGAACAAATATTCTCATTTCACTGGCGCTGACCCCTGTGTAACTGTCAGTAAAGATATCTCAAGTTCTAACGCCATTTTCTCTTTCCAGAGGAGGACTCTGGTCGTTGCACTGAAGGAGAGGGATAGTGGTCCTTGGTGGCCATGTTTCCAGTGTAGTCCCCTCACTGGGGCTGGGTCTTGAGCTTCTGTACTGTGTTCACGTAACTCTGCGGCGAAGCAGCATTTTCTCAGCAAACATTTCTGGAATGCTCCAGTGGTCCAGGCCTTGAGCGAGATTTTGGGAGGTGCACAATGAGTTAAAATAGTATTTTTCCTGAAGGAGTTAGCTGTCTGGGAAAGAGGTCTGATATGCAAAGGGAGAATTACAATCAATGTGCTTGTCACTGTGAGAGATCTTGCTGGGTGTGCTGGCACACACCTGTATTTCACACACCTGGAGAAGCAGAGGCAGGTGGATCCTGAGGTCAGCCTGGACTACATAGAGAGACACTGTTAGAGAGAGAGCGTGTGTGCTACAGACAGACCAGGCAACAATGATGACCATGCTTCACTGCTGAAGGGACGGAAATGGTGCTCCACGGTGGCCAAGAGAGGTTTTGCAAGGAAAATGATTCTGGAGGCTCTAGAACAGTAAACAGTTTGTTGGGATGTAGGAAACAGTGTTCCAATGAGAGGGAAAGACAGGCTTGACTCTGAGCTTCAGACTATAATTCCTGTGCTTGGCAATGTGAACAAGCTGAAATTCCAGGGTCGAATGTGGCTCACATCCCCCGTTTTGCAAGTTCTCTGGGGAGACCAGAGACGATGTATTTGAAGTGCTTGGCCCCCCATCCTGTTCCTCACTGTTTCAGAGAGCTTCCATGGGTTACTGTGGGGATCAAGTGGTGGAATGGCTCTGTCTCTGGTGGGACTGTGAGGGAGAGGCTCCTCCCATCACAGCAAGTCGAGAAGCAGAGGAGCAGGATAAAGTGCGGACATCATCTTCAGAGGCCTGCAGCCAGTGACTTCCTTCCTGAGGGTTCCGCTTCCAGAAGTTTCTGTGGCCTTCAGAGAGGTGCTAGGAGCTGGGGATCAGGCATTCAAAATGAAAGACGCATCTGGGAAGGGGTGGGGAAGAACGCAAGGGCAGGAAGGGGGAGAAGGCCTGGGAGATGCTACCTTCTGGGCATGGCACATGGCTCCTGATTAGGTGGCAGACATGGCTGCCCAGACTGGTTCTGCACAAGACTGCACCTGTCAGCTGTCCCTCATAGACAGAGGAAGGTTCTCAGGGCCCACCCTTCCCTGCTGTCCTACTGGGATGGATTCTGGGGGAGGTTAGTCACTGACTTAGTTGGATACCCATGGATGGGCCACTGATGGAAGCTTCTGTTGCTCTGAGCAAGAGAGTGTATGTGTCAAGATTCGTGCCACGTGAGAAAACGTATGCTTTATCATTAGAGGCAGTTGTCCTATAACCTCCCAATCATAACATCTCATTAAAGTCTGTTGCAGGGACTGGCCAAGGCACCTGCCAAATGCAAATGACCAGGTTCACGATTCCAATTCAGTTGTTAATATTTGGGAGAGAGTCTGGCATGGAGAGAAATAAGAGAAAGGTCGCACTCAATCATGTCACACCAGGCTGGAGTCAGATGGGCATGCACATGTGGAGTCAGAATCCTGACTCGGGTTCTCAGACTACACCTATAGGGCAGATGTTCTTTAATGAATGTCACAATTGAAACCTTCATCGTCATCCTAAAGGTAGGCCGTATGGACCCAAGATCTACAAGAACCACCGCTTCCTACCTTTAAATTGTATTTGAGGTATATTGTGGCTCAGAAAGAATCCAAGTAGAAATACATCTTTCTGGAATGTGGGGTGACTGAGGGAGGAACCAGAAATGTTTCTATAAAAGCTCTTGGGAAAGAAAAGGAGCGCCTGCATCTACAGATCAGCGCTTGAGGGTCACAGAGGGGAGAGCTGGTGTCTGTGGGAACAGCACTTCTCCCCACGTCCATGGGGAAGGAAAGCAGTTCAAGTTTGTTACAGATGTGGAAATTTAAAGTTCAAGGTCTGGTGAAGGAGCTGGAGAAAGGTTAAACACAGCCGGAGTGGAGAGCCCAAAGCACACTGCAAAGAATCCATTACTGCCCCGAGTTGAGTCTTTTACAGTGGAAGCTGCAGCTCATTCCTTTAAAGTCCAAAAGCAAGAGAGTGATCAGGTTAGTGCAGAATTTTAGCAGAAGCATTCTGGTGGCATCTGGAGAGCAGGTTGGAAGGCGGCTATTAAGGGTTGAGTTGTATGCCCCTTACCTTTTTTAAAGGATAATTCAATGTCTTATGCCCAGCACCTCAGAATGGACCTAGTTTAGAAACAAGGTGTAACAAGTTATGACCAGGCCATGTAAGAGGGGACCACCTGTTCCCAAGAGACTTGTGTCCTGATACAAAGGAATTTCTAAAAGCAGTGATGGACATGCACAGGGAGCAGGGGGAAGATCCAGAGAGATCCAGAGAGAGGCCCTGCAGGATCCTCCCCTCACAGCCCCAGGGCAAATCAGTCTTGAAGGCACATCTCTTTCAGACTTCTGTGAGATAATACATTTCTTATTTTAAGCTAGCTTGTGGTACTTTGCTGTGCAATGTAGAACCAGAGACTAGAGACCAGTAAAGGATGGCCTGAACTACAGTGATGGGATAGAAAAGAAGAATTAGGGATATTTGGGAAGTAGAATCCACAGACATTAATTCATAGGCGTTAACAGTGACTGCAGTGTTGGCTCTTCACTGTGCAATGGTGTGGACTTGATGAAGCTTTCTGTCCTCTGTGCCTCAGTTTCTTCATCTGTGAAAGGATTATGTGTCAGCTTGCCTGGATCGGGTGCCCAGAGAGCTGGTGCGATGCCCTGTCTAGTCTGGGTGCGTCTGTGAGCGTGCCCCTGGAAGAGAGAGCTTTCGACTCAGGGGTCCAATGAGAGAAGAGCTCTGTCAGCCCCTAACTCAGGGACTTCATCCAGAGGGCAAGGTAGAGGAAGGACACAGCCACCTAACTGAGCTGGGGCAACCGTCCTTCACTGTCCCCCGACAGTGGAGGATGGGGTTCTTAGGCTTTTAGACTCAAATTGAGGCTTTTATTGTCTGCTCCCTGGTTCCAGGCTCTGGACTCAGACTGAATCCCCTCACTTACTTACCTGGCCAGTCACCTTTTTGCATGGCAAATCATGAATTCTCAGCCTCCTATTACATGAACAACTCCCATGGTAATCTGTCTAGACATAGAGAAATGCACTGTATTTTGAAGAATGCTAACATCAAGAGAAGGAATGTTTAAAATCCCATTAAAGTGGGAGCTGGAGAGACAGCTCAGCAGTTAAGAGCACTGGCTGTTCTTACAGAGGACCCAAAGTCGATTTCCAGCATCCACATCCAACCATCTGTAACTCCAGTTCCAGGGGATCTGACGCCCTCTTCTGACCTCCATGGGCACTGCACAACACAGGTGCACTTACACACATGCAGGCCATACAGTCATATACATAAAATAAAAAAACTAAAATCCTATTAAAATGAAATCATAAATACTTCATATGATAGTGTTAGTAAGTGTAGTAAATATTCAATAAATATTTTTAAGTACGTGAATTGCATGAAAAAAATTAATAATTTGTTTCTAACTTGGTCATCAGGTAGGGTACGGCAATATGCATGTAGAGAAGCAATATTGGAGGGGAAATGGCTTTGAGAGGCAGTGTGATAACTCAGTTTTAATTAAATTTAAAATGTACATCAAATTACCCATGACTAAGAATACACTAATGAATCTTTTATCGTTGCCTTCATAAAGTTATATTTTTACACCAGCAGTGGGTTCTACATTGTTTGTTACGGACACTCTCAGATGGACATGAAGGGAGAACCACTGTGTGGCTCTTTTTAAAGATCCGTATTGACTGAATTGGCTGTTACATTGGAGATGGAGGTATCGACTTACGACAAGTCGACCAACAATTAGTTCTTAATTAACCCCAGGTTGTTGGCTTTTCTTACCTCCTCTTTTGGATGAATGATCTCAGACAGTGGTGGATCTAGGCAACAGAAATCGAGTCCTCTGAAAGCAATCCTTCCCGGGTTGCAGCAGGTACATGCAGGCATGCAGTTAAATTTGAATTTCAGATGAACAGAGAGAGCTTTACCTGGAGCCCAAACCTCATGCCTGCATGTTTTGAAAACCCCAGCATCTCTATGGAGGGACGGTCCTGTTGATGAAATGAACTTTGATGGGAGTGTCCGAGGTTAAAAGTGTGACCATCTCCACTTGAGGCAGAGTTAGCTGTAAATTTGGTCGACATGATTCTTCAAAGAACGTTACTGAGCTCATGGGTCTGCAGTCAATGATTTAATGGCAATCATACAAACACATTGTTAGTGAACATAGTACTGCAGGTAAAATAACCTTCAGAGGCTGAAAGGGTTAACCACACACCGATTAGCAGTGATTTTTTTAATACTGCTTTGACACATTCATGCCCATGGGCAGAACTTTGACGCACTGATAAGCGGATCAGTGTGGTGAGTTTACTTTCCTGTTTCACGAAGTAGGAAACTTTTTCTTCATATAGATTTCTCTTTAATTATACCATAAGATAATCACAAAAGTTTTTGATAGTATTTTACTCAGAGTAACATTTTATTTTGAAATCTTTTGGCACTGTGTACTGAATTCATTTATGTAGTTGACACAGAACATTTTCTATCCAGTGGACAGTGTGAGTGTCCCAGGGTGGAGCCGAGAATTACGACCTGGGGGAGTGACATGTGTGCATCTGTAGATACTGCGTATTGATCAGCTTTGACTTAACAGATCAAGCAGACCTAGTGCGGCCTGGTAGCCCCTGTCAATCTCAGGCATCCCTCTCCTTCCACAGACTTCCATCTGCATCCCCCTTCTCACTTTCACTGAAATCCACAGAAAGAAGTAACTCCTCCTTCTGCATCCAGATCTACTGGTCTCGTCTCATCTGGCTCCATGTGCTCTGCCTTCCTGCATCCAGTCTGTGCTCCTGCCCAAGACCAAGTCTCCTCTCCATGTGCAGTGATTCCAACCCTCTGCTCACTCCACAGTATCGAGCCAGAATCCCATCTTTGATATAAAACTTCACCTTTAACCTCATTCTTCCCTATCATTGATTTATTTCTCTCCTTCACACACACACACACACACACACACACACACACACACACACACACCCTTCCCCTCCTGCAAGAGAGAATTTTCTAGTCTTCTAATGTGTGTGTGTGTACAGGTACAAATGCACATGTGTGCACATGTTTGGAGGCCAGAAGACAGCTCTGTGTTGTCCTTTGCCTCCTTTGTGACAGATTCTCTCCCTGGTCTGGAGTTCACCAATTTGTCTAGACTGGCTGGCCAGTGAGCCCCAGGGTTTCTGCCCAGCCCCCCAACACTGGGTTTACAAGTGCATATCCCTGTGCTTCGCTCTTTGCTATGTGGGTTCTGAGATTGCACTAAATGTTCTTACTTGCTTGTGGAGTGAACTCTTTACGAGTGGTGCCATGGCTCTGCCAGGATTCTGTTCATGTTCATACCCCGCTTCCCCATCCCACATCCTTTGTGGCCTAGCTGAGGGAGGTTTGTCCCCACTGCTCTGCTGAGGCCTCCTTCTCCAAGGCCACCATCAGCCCCCACCTTGCCAGACTGATGGTCAGTTTCTTTCTCTTTCACATGATTTTAAATCATAACTTTCTTCCATGTGCATCTCTTCAGATGCACATTAATATTTCATAGAGCTACACGCTTGCTGTGGCAGGTATGGTGTATTCCTCCATCTCTTAATTTCAGTTATACTTGATAGTTTGGAAAACTGACAGTGCAAGGAGCTGTTAAGATGCGACTAGTTAAGATGCTTTGGGCATTGGCGACAATATTATATTTTTACTGGGATAGAAAAACATTGGCTAATACAATAAACTAAATACAAAGAATTTATGTAAACAGTTTCACAGGGGGTGGCAAGATGGCTGGGTGGGCTAAGGTGCTTGCCATGCAAGCCTGACGACCTGAGCTCTGTTCTCAGAAACCATGTAAAGGGAGAAGGAGAGAATGGATTCCCCAGAGTTTTCCTCTGACCTCCACCCACACATTGTGGCACATACAACCCCCCCACTAATAAAAAGGAACTTCACATGTGTGGGACTTTATATTCTTGAGTATAAATATGAAAACCCTAGCTTTCAGAAAGACTGTTCTTGCCACAGTTTCCCTCCCTTCAAGATGTAGTGCTCGTGCTAGATTAGAGATCTAGGCAGCAGGTGTCAGTCTGAGTTGAATTTTGCTAACAACAAAATGGTATTTAAAAGAGAAAACAGAAATCAAGGAACTAAAATGGCTTTTGTTGAAGTTCAAAGTCGACATTTTACTGTCCCCCCACAAACGTGCACTTGGATGTAATAACTATGTTTGGCAGGAAGGAGGGTTCTCTGGGATTGAGAGCGTCAGATGGTAAAGACAGGCCTGTCAACCCTGAGAGTTGGGCGGTGTTCCTGATTGGGAGGCCCCTGGTGCATGTACCAACAGAGCACCCTTAATGCCAGTGTTCGCCAACACAAGCGAAGTAGATAATGATCGTTCGTCCATGGCTCATGTTAGATAAATTAAAGCCTTTACTATTGTCTTTGAAGTCAACAAACATTTATCGATTGCTTACTCTGAACGTGGCCCTGTGTTCTCTGCCAGGGTGGCACAGATGAGGATGTGTGTCTACCATGACTTCCTGCTCCAACAGCAAGACAGGCATCTCTTAGCTGATTATGACTCGTAGCAAATTCGGAAGTGCCAAGATAGCTGCTTTGAGCTCAGTCTGAATTTCATTCAGAGTTCCAAGGAGCCAGTGAGTTTTGAAGAGCTGTCTGGTTTCTTGTTTCACAATGCAGGCCATCTTCAAATTGATTTCTCACTATCTAGAGCATTGGACGGGGCTCACCCTTCCTAAAGCTGTTTCCACTGGAAAGTTCCATTTGGAGACAGGAATTCATTTCTGTTGTTTATGGCTAAGAATTTTTCTCTGAGATCAGACTTGTAGGTTGTTCCCTCAGGGGTGGCTGTCTCGGGACATGAATGCTATCTGTGATGGAGGTAACTTTGGGGGAAAAGTGTGGACACTGGGGATCTGGGGGCTTTAGTGACCTCTGAATCTGGTCTGTATAGTAGTTACTTTCCCCTTCTTAACCAGTTGGTTCCAACTCTATTTATCTTTAAGATATTAGCAAACTTCTAAACAGTCACCTCCTGCATTAGGCCAAAGCTCACTGCCAGACACAGGCAGAGATCATGTGCCTTTTCTCTGTGTCTTTGATCTGTGTTCTAACTTTATATGTGCCATTGTTCAGACGCTTTGTTCCCTTAACTGTTGACATTAAACTTGGTAAAGTAAGACCTTTGCTAACCTCAGGTTTCCTTCAGCAGTTTTCTCTGTCTCAGTGGTTAGATCAGTGCTGGGTGCTGAAGGGAGCCATGAGTCCTCCTTGAGTTCACCCTCGGGAGGGATGACTGATGGAAAGGGGTCCAGGGAGCATGGTCCTTGAAAGTACACACCTTTCTTTTCATGCATTAGACTTAAACTGACATTTCCAGGGAAGTTTCTCCTGTGTTGCAACAGGAGCTACTCAGTATGGTGTCATTAGTGAATGTAGACATTGAACGCAATTCCCCACTCATTATTTGATTTCCAAGCTGAAGAAATCATTTCAGTACACCTCCAGCCCAAGCACCTGAGCCCTCCACCCTCCAGCCCCAGCCCCTGAGATCCTCCAACCTCCACCCCAGCACCCTGAGCCCTTCAAACTTTCAGCCCCAGCACCCTGAGCCCGTCCACCCTCCAGCCCCCAAACCCTGAGCCCCTCCACCCTCCAGCCCCATCACCTTGAGCCCCTCCACCCTCCAGCCCCATCACCCTGAGCCCGTCTACCCTCATGCCCCATCACCCTGAGCCTTTCCATTCTCCAGCCCCAGCACCCTGAACCCTTCCCCTCTCCAGCACCGGCACCGTGAGCCCCTCCACCCTCCAGCCCCAGCCCCTGAGCCCCCTCCACCCTCCAGCCCCAGCACCCTGCGCCCCCTCCATCCTCCAGCCCCGCCCCCGTGAGCCCCTCCACCCTCCAGCCCCAGCACCCTGCGCCCCCTCCATCCTCCAGCCCCGGCACCCTGAGCCCCTCCACTCTCCAGCCCCAACCCCTGAGCCTGTCCACCCTCATGCCCCATCACCCTGAGCCTGTCCACCCTCATGCCCCATCACCCTGAGCCCTTCCATTCTCCAGCCCCAGCACCCGGAGCCCTTCCACTCTCCAGCCCCGGCACCGTGAGCCCCTCCACCCTCCAGCCCCGGCACCCTGAGCCCCTCCACCCTCCAGCCCCATCACCTTGAGCCCCTCCACCCTCCAGCCCCAGTACCCTGAGCCCCTCCACCTGTTGGGTCTCTCGACCAGCAAGGAAAAAACCGAACTCCAGACGTACCGGTTGCAAGCACCTTTATTCAGTTCTTCTTCCAAAACAGGAACTCCCCTTCCTGGGCTTCTTCTCCTTTTATATCCCCTACCTTAACCGATCACCTAAAAGGTCAAGTCTGCAAGCAGCGGGCCTCCAATCATAATGAACATCACGCGCAGGGCACGAGGCATACGCGCTCTTAACAACCAATCAGACTTCCTTCCTGTAACCTTGGCAACCTCCCGGCTCTAGGAGGAAGCAGCAGCGAGGCGCCATCTTTATTTCTCCCCAGAATTCCCTCTTTTTGTTTTTCTAAGGGACCGTGCCTGTCTTAGGCGCCCCGGGTTTTGCTTCTCCTTACCCGTCATCAGCTACCCCTCTTGCTAAGGGGCCTGTCTTAGGTTGGTAGAGCATTACCGGGTACTTACCCTTCACTGACTACCGGTCCAGCATAGTGAGCCATACTTCTGGGGAATCATGGTGATGGAGAGCTAAGATGGCCTGGGCCATAAAAGGCTGCTGCTGTTTTTGATATGGCTCGGGAGCCAACTGCCACCAGAAGGACAACAATTATACTTAAGCCAATCATCTCGGCCCACTGCTTGGCAAACGAGAATCGTTGCTTGATCCATTTTGTCCATTGGTCAATAAAGGTTACATCAATCTTTGTGGAATTTATAGCGAGCATGTGAATACGCAGCTCAGCAGTTAGGTTGTCAAACGGATATGACCAGGATCCGTTAGGACCTAGCATATAACTAATTTGTCTGGACGAATTTAATGCCTTAAAGGCATTATCAACAAATGAAGGAGTAACACAAAGCCCAGGAAGGTTTAACACACAGGAGGTGCCCTTGAGCTGGAATTAGGTCAACCCTTTGATTAACTAACAGCAGTCCTGTCTTTGGGTGAAGGTTCATGGCCTGTTGAACCGCCATAGTACTGTTCCGGGCAACTCAGCCGTCCACTCCATAATATTCTTCTTTACCCATTGGTGGTGAAGATAGGTGGCAGCAGGGAGGAACTGTTGGTAACCGATAGTGGGATCGGCCACGCCTTGGCTACAGCCCACAACTCCAGCTCCTCTGCAAAACTACGTTGTGCCATTATGAAGATGCTTGCTATTCTCAGCCAGGTCATCTGGGCTGTCATTTTCTGAATATCCTTCCAATGTTCTCACCAGTCGATCAGGAATCCACACTTGAGCGTCTGCACCCTGTGGAAAAACACAAACAGCTCCTCGCGTCCGTCGTAAGACCGGATGCGGGCCCTTCCATTGTTTTGTCATGAAGTCCCTCCATCTAACATATTCACGCGGGGAGTCATGGCCTCGGGCATGACGTTCAGCCGCGGATAGGCCAAAAGCATCCAGCTTTAAAAAATTAAATATATATATTACAAGAGCTAATTGATGTTTGGGACTCTGTGGGTATAGTTTGGCTCCTACTCCCCATTTTTGTTTTATGAGAAGGGTTTTAATTGTAGCGTGTGCTCGCTCGACCACACTTTGACCTGTAGGATTATAGGGGACGCCAGTAATGTGGGTAATAAGAAATTCTTTACAAAAAGATTTAAATGCCAGTGCGGTATAGGCTGGTCCATTATCCGTCCTTAAGGTACGCGGCACCCCCCATGCCGCAAAGGCCTTCAAGCAATGAGCAATGACCTCTTTTACTGTTTCTCCAGTATGAGCATAGGCATAGACGACACCAGAAAGGGTATCAATTGAAACATGGACGCAAGAAAATCGTCCAAACTGAGGGATGTGTGTAACATCCATTTGCCAAACATGATTAGGCAAGAGACCTCTGGGGTTAACTCCTAACGTAGGCTGAGACATATAAGGAACACAATGCTGGCATTCTTTAGTAATAGCCACGGCTTTTTGTTTGGGCATAGAAAAAGCGTCTTGCTAAGGTTTGGGCACTAACGTGCCAGCGTTGATGAAAGCATCGTGCCTCTTGTTCCACTGAACATGCCAATAAAAAGCGGGAGTGCAAATCTGCCAGAGCATTCCCCTGCGTCAAGGGGCTAAGAATGGACGAACGAGCACGAATGAATCCTATGTAAATGGGATGTAGGCGTTGTAGTAAAAGGTTTTCTATTTCAATAAGTAATTCCTGAACAGTCGAGCGTGACGGTATATAATCCACCAACTCAAGACGCCTAGTGGCGTTGACAACATAGACGCTGTCTGATAATCAATTTAGAGGGCCTGGTACTAGTTTCAAAGCTAAAGCCACTGCAGCAAGCTCCGCGGCTTGCGGGGACGGGGAGGAAATTGCTAATGGGTAAACTTTATCCTTCAAAACAACACCCGGTGCCCCTTTTAGCTCCATCCTTGAAAACTAAACTTGCATCGGCTAGTCGACGGTTGTGCACCACCTTAGGAAGGCATAGCGGTACCTGATTGCAAAATTGAATCCAAGGATGAGAAGGATAGTGGGTATTAAAACATGCAGCCAATATAGCCCAAACATCTATATTCTGACACAAGGTAGATACAAGGGATTTGGAATACGGGGTAATGCAAATAGCGGGATGGACACCGAAGACCTCCCGTGCTTTTTCAGTTGCTTTCAGGATTACTTGGCCCATCAGTTCTGGAAAGGTAGGTCAAACCTTTGAAGAATGCATAGCTAAATAATACCCAAATTATAGGTCCGCCCTGCCATAGCAACGCGGCGGGAATTGACTCTGGGATAACTAAAATAGATAATGTCTGAGTGGGATCCACGCCCTCAACCTGCATATCTTGCAGGTGGCGCTGCACCAGCTCTAGTGCCTGGCGTCCTGCAGGTGTTAACTTTCGGGGGGAGTCCAAGGAGATGTCTCCTTGTAAAGTGGTAAATAATGGCTCTAATTCTTTTGTCGTTAACCGCAAATAGGGGTGTATCCAATTTATGTGGCCTAATAATTGCTGAAAATCATTTAAAGTATGTAACTTATCCAGACGCAGTCGAACTGTTAATGGTCCCACTTGTTTAGGAGGAACCTTCAATCCTAGATATTTAACCTCTGTCCCTTCCTGAACCTTCTCGGGGGCGATGTGAAGGCCCCATTCAAATAAGTTGGTTTTAATCTGTATTAATGCCTCATGTACTTGCTCAGGCCTTTCCCCTGCAATAAGGATATCGTCCATATAATGGTAAAATTTTAAGGAAGAAAATTTCAATCGAATTGAAGATATGGCCTGTGAAGCATATATCTGGCACTTGGTAGGGCTATTTGCCATGCCTTGAGGGAGGACCCCTCCATTGATACCGTTGGTCAGGCCCTTCATGATTAATGGAAGGTAGGGTAAATGCAAAACGACAAGAATCCACCGGGTGCAACGGGATGGAGGAAAAACAGTCTTTCATATCTATAACAACCAAATGCCAATTCCGGGGAATGGCGGTGGCCAATGGGATTCCTAGTTGTACCGCTCCCATTGGCTGCCTGGTGGCGTTTATGGCCCGCAGATCATGAAGCAAACGCCAGTTACCAGATTTCCTTTTGATGACAAAAATCGTGGTATTCCAGGGTGAGGTAGAGGGAACTATATGCTGAAGGGCAAGTTGTTCTTGGACCAGGGATTGTGCAGCCACCAACTTATCCTTAGTTAGGGGCCACTGCGGCACCCATACAGGTGCATCAGAGATCCATATGACTTTTAGTGGCTGTCTTTTCTTTGCAGTAGCCCCGAATGAAAACCCAGCCCTCTTTTTCCTTGATGTGAATTAGCTATTACTGGTTCTTTTTGACCCTGCTCATGTTTACCCAATCCCCCACCCTGGTATCCCATGTTAGCCATAATGTTCCATGCTTGTTGGCTACCTCGGTTGCCATACTGGTTGCTCAGCTGCAGTCCCATACATCGTAGTACATCTCTTCCCCATAGTGTGGCTGGAATTGGACACACATATGGTTGAAATGATCCTGCGTGCCCTTCTTTATGTTGCCAGGAGAATACCGTAGCGCTCTGAACAGGTTGATCGGCAACTCCCAGTCCCCGTAATGTCTGAGTGGATCGCTGCAAAGGCCATTGTTTGGGCCAGTCGCATTGGTGGATGATGCTTACATCGGCGCCCGTATCTGACAGCCCTTCAAATGGGACACCTTGAATTTTCAGAATCGCCATAGGGCGGTCCTGCAAGGAGAATGAAAGGTTGACAAGAGCATCTCCAGATGAACCAAAACCCCGTGTACCTCTCGGTTGTGAGCGACTTCTCCACCTGGCATGACAACTAGGCAGCACTAATAGTTGTGCCACCTTCTCTCCTAGAACTATTACAGCAATGCCCTTTGGGGAAGATACATTAACTTTGACATTGCCAGTAAAATCAGCATCTATCACCTGGGGGCGAACCATAAGACCTTTAAGAGTTTTTGAACTGCGCCCAATTACCAAGCCTACTGTGTTCGGTGGGAGAGGGCCGGAGAAGGCGGTTTCACAAATCTGAGGGCCCATATCCGGGGTCAATACCATGTGGGAAGAGGAGTAGAGGTCCAGTCCTGCAGTTCCGGGGGAGGCTCGCAGGATTGGGGATTGTTGGTCTGCACCCCGAATACTCTGTTCCTGGGGCGGGGGGCCCGAGGTGCTGGGCCCCGCTTCCCGTTTTTTGGCTGGGCATCTTGACTAACTGGCTGCCCAGTGATATCCCGACGGGATCTACATTCATTGGCCCAGTGATTTCCTTTCCCGCATTTTGGGCACAGCCCAGGTTTGACCGGAGGGCGGTTCCCTCGAGGCTGCCTGCAATCTCTTTTCATATGGCCAGGTTTCCCGCACCGGAAACAATTGCCATCTCTCTGGGGATTAGTGATGATAGCTCCTAGCATCTTAGCTTGTTCTCGGGCCTGTATAACTCCAGCTGAAATCTGATCATGGACATCTCGGCAAATTTTTATCCTTTCGTCCAAATTTTTCATTTTCCACGGGCGAATGGCCTCCCTACACCATTTATTGGCATTCTCGTACGCCAACTGTTTTACCAGTGGCATTGCCAGCTCCACGTCCCCCAAAACTTTTCCTGCTACTTCCAAAAGTCTGCTGACAAAATCTGCATAAGGTTCATTCGAACCTTGGACTACCTTTGAAATTGAAAATTTTAGGTCCCCTTTAGATGAGAGGGCACCCCAGGCTCTTCCGGCTACAAATGTCACTTGCTGGTATAGAGCAGGGGGATAATTAAGCTGATGTTCTAGCAGACTTCTTTCCCCTTCCCCTAACAAACAATCCACGTTCCAGGCAGGGTTTCTGGCTTGGGCATTACGCTTGGCTGTATCCTCAGCAACCTCCCGGCAAGCTGACCGCCATAGGAGTTACTGGCCTGGGGCCAACACTGCCCTGCAAATGTCCTTCCAGTCTTGGAGACATAAGAAATCTCGGCCAATAGCCTCTACTATGGCTCTGGTATAAGGGGCAGTAACTCCATAGGCCTCCACGGCCTGTTTCAATTCTTTCACAGATTTCCAGTCCACCCTCTCATAGGAGCGCTCATGGGTGTTAGGATCCTCCCGAACTGGAAATATGTGGTTAATTCCTGCTATATCTCTCCATGGGGTACCGGAAGCCTGTTTGCCACCCCATTCCTGCAATCCTTTACCTACGGGCCACGGAGGGGCGCTCGGGAGCTCTGGAGGATCACCCGGAGGTTCGAGGCCGCCACACGGTCTTAGAGTCCTCAAGAGTAGCGCCGCACATGCGTTTGGCTAACCCAGCGAGTTCATCACCCGACTTTTGACTTTCAGTATCTCCTTCTGACTCCAAGTCTGATGATTGCTCTCCCACTGTAGTGGATGCTTCCTCCTGCATCTCACGTAGGACCTGAGCGCCCTCTGATAGCAACTCTTTAAACCTAAGGAGATGCTGCACCAAAACCTGCATACGAGCTGCAGACGATAAATTCCCCATGACTTCCTGGGCTAGTCGCTTTCCCAGCGAACCTCACGTTCGTGTCCCGCCTTCTGCGGCTCCCTGAGACTATCTCAGCTAATGATGACGGGCCCTTCCTTCCCTGTCGTAACAGGCTTATTGAGTACTCTTAGCTTAACTCAGGATACTTACCGATCCGAGTCACGGCACCATCTGTTGGGTCCCTCGACAGGCATGGAAAAAAACCGCACTCCAGACGTACCGGTTGCAAGCATCTTTATTCAGTTCTTCTTCCAAAACAGGAACTCCCCTTCCTGGGCTTCTTCTCCTTTTATATCCCCTAGTTTAGCCGATCGCCTAAAAGGTCAAGTCTGCAAGCAGCGGGCCTCCAATCATAATGAACATCACGCGCAGGGCAGGAGGCATGCGCGCTCTTAAGAACCAATCAGACTTCCTTCCTGTAACCTTGGCAACCTCCCGGCTCTAGGAGGAAGCAGCAGCGAGGCGCCATCTTTATTTCTCCCCTCATCCACCCTCCAGCCCCAGCCCCTGAGCCCCTCCACCCTCCAGCCCCAGCATCCTGAGCCCCGCCACCCTCCAGCCCCATCACCCTGAGCCCCCTCCACCCTCCAGCCCCAGCATCCTGAGCCCCGCCACCCTCCAGCCCCAGCCCCTGAGCCCCTCTGCCCTCCAGCCCCAGCACCCTGAGCCCCTCCACCCTCCAGCCCCAGCACCCTGAGCCCCCTCCACCCTCCAGCCCCATCACCCTGAGCCTGTCCACCCTCATGCCCCATCACCCTGAGCCCTTCCATTCTCCAGCCCCATCACCCTGAGCCCTTCCATTCTCCAGCCCCAGCACCCTGAACCCTTCCCCTCTCCAGCACCGGCACCGTGAGCCCCTCCACCCTCCAGCCCCGGCACCCTGAGCCCCTCCACCTGTTGGGTCTCTCGACCAGCAAGGAAAAAACCGAACTCCAGATGTACCGGTTGCAAGCACCTTTATTCAGTTCTTCTTCCAAAACAGGAACTCCCCTTCCTGGGCTTCTTCTCCTTTTATATCCCCTAGTTTAGCCGATCGCCTAAAAGGTCAAGTCTGCAAGCAGCGGGCCTCCAATCATAATGAACATCATGCGCAGGGCACGAGGCATGCGCGCTCTTAAGAACCAATCAGACTTCCTTCCTGTAACCTTGGCAACCTCCCGGCTCTAGGAGGAAGCAGCAGCGAGGCGCCATCTTTATTTCTCCCCTCATCCACCCTCCAGCCCCTGCCCCTGAGCCCCTCCACCCTCCAGCCCCTGCCCCTGAGCCCCCTCCACCCTCCAGCCCCAGCACCCTGCGCCCCCTCCACCCTCCAGCCCCAGCACCCTGAGCCACTCCACTCTCCAGCCCCAACCCCTGAGCCCCTCCACCCTCATGCCCCATCACCCTGAGCCTGTCCACCCTCATGCCCCATCACCCTGAGCCCTTCCATTCTCCAGCCCCAGCACCCGGAGACCTTCCACTCTCCAGCCCCGGCACCGTGAGCCCCGGCACCCTGAGCCCCTCCACCCTCCAGCCCCATCACCTTGAGCCCCTCCGCCCTCCAGCCCCAGTACCCTGAGCCCCTCCACCTGTTGGGTCTCTCGACCAGCAAGGAAAAAACCGAACTCCAGACGTACCGGTTGCAAGCACCTTTATTCAGTTCTTCTTCCAAAACAGGAACTCCCCTTCCTGGGCTTCTTCTCCTTTTATATCCCCTACCTTAACCGATCACCTAAAAGGTCAAGTCTGCAAGCAGCGGGCCTCCAATCATAATGAACATCACGCGCAGGGCACGAGGCATACGCGCTCTTAACAACCAATCAGACTTCCTTCCTGTAACCTTGGCAACCTCCCGGCTCTAGGAGGAAGCAGCAGCGAGGCGCCATCTTTATTTCTCCCCAGAATTCCCTCTTTTTGTTTTTCTAAGGGACCGTGCCTGTCTTAGGCGCCCCGGGTTTTGCTTCTCCTTACCCGTCATCAGCTACCCCTCTTGCTAAGGGGCCTGTCTTAGGTTGGTAGAGCATTACCGGGTACTTACCCTTCACTGACTACCGGTCCAGCATAGTGAGCCATACTTCTGGGGAATCATGGTGATGGAGAGCTAAGATGGCCTGGGCCATAAAAGGCTGCTGCTGTTTTTGATATGGCTCGGGAGCCAACTGCCACCAGAAGGACAACAATTATACTTAAGCCAATCATTTCGGCCCACTGCTTGGCAAACGAGAATCGTTGCTTGATCCATTTTGTCCATTGGTCAATAAAGGTTACATCAATCTTTGTGGAATTTATAGCGAGCATGTGAATACGCAGCTCAGCAGTTAGGTTGTCAAACGGATATGACCAGGATCCGTTAGGACCTAGCATATAACTAATTTGTCTGGACGAATTTAATGCCTTAAAGGCATTATCAACAAATGAAGGAGTAACACAAAGCCCAGGAAGGTTTAACACACAGGAGGTGCCCTTGAGCTGGAATTAGGTCAACCCTTTGATTAACTAACAGCAGTCCTGTCTTTGGGTGAAGGTTCATGGCCTGTTGAACCGCCATAGTACTGTTCCGGGCAACTCAGCCGTCCACTCCATAATATTCTTCTTTACCCATTGGTGGTGAAGATAGGTGGCAGCAGGGAGGAACTGTTGGTAACCGATAGTGGGATCGGCCACGCCTTGGCTACAGCCCACAACTCCAGCTCCTCTGCAAAACTACGTTGTGCCATTATGAAGATGCTTGCTATTCTCAGCCAGGTCATCTGGGCTGTCATTTTCTGAATATCCTTCCAATGTTCTCACCAGTCGATCAGGAATCCACACTTGAGCGTCTGCACCCTGTGGAAAAACACAAACAGCTCCTCGCGTCCGTCGTAAGACCGGATGCGGGCCCTTCCATTGTTTTGTCATGAAGTCCCTCCATCTAACATATTCACGCGGGGAGTCATGGCCTCGGGCATGACGTTCAGCCGCGGATAGGCCAAAAGCATCCAGCTTTAAAAAATTAAATATATATATTACAAGAGCTAATTGATGTTTGGGACTCTGTGGGTATAGTTTGGCTCCTACTCCCCATTTTTGTTTTATGAGAAGGGTTTTAATTGTAGCGTGTGCTCGCTCGACCACACTTTGACCTGTAGGATTATAGGGGACGCCAGTAATGTGGGTAATAAGAAATTCTTTACAAAAAGATTTAAATGCCAGTGCGGTATAGGCTGGTCCATTATCCGTCCTTAAGGTACGCGGCACCCCCCATGCCGCAAAGGCCTTCAAGCAATGAGCAATGACCTCTTTTACTGTTTCTCCAGTATGAGCATAGGCATAGACGACACCAGAAAGGGTATCAATTGAAACATGGACGCAAGAAAATCGTCCAAACTGAGGGATGTGTGTAACATCCATTTGCCAAACATGATTAGGCAAGAGACCTCTGGGGTTAACTCCTAACGTAGGCTGAGACATATAAGGAACACAATGCTGGCATTCTTTAGTAATAGCCACGGCTTTTTGTTTGGGCATAGAAAAAGCGTCTTGCTAAGGTTTGGGCACTAACGTGCCAGCGTTGATGAAAGCATCATGCCTCTTGTTCCACTGAACATGCCAATAAAAAGCGGGAGTGCAAATCTGCCAGAGCATTCCCCTGCGTCAAGGGGCTAAGAATGGACGAACGAGCACGAATGAATCCTATGTAAATGGGATGTAGGCGTTGTAGTAAAAGGTTTTTTATTTCAATAAGTAATTCCTGAACAGTCGAGCGTGACGGTATATAATCCACCAACTCAAGACGCCTAGTGGCGTTGACAACATAGACGCTGTCTGATAATCAATTTAGAGGGCCTGGTACTAGTTTCAAAGCTAAAGCCACTGCAGCAAGCTCCGCGGCTTGCGGGGACGGGGAGGAAATTGCTAATGGGTAAACTTTATCCTTCAAAACAACACCCGGTGCCCCTTTTAGCTCCATCCTTGAAAACTAAACTTGCATCGGCTAGTCGACGGTTGTGCACCACCTTAGGAAGGCATAGCGGTACCTGATTGCAAAATTGAATCCAAGGATGAGAAGGATAGTGGGTATTAAAACATGCAGCCAATATAGCCCAAACATCTATATTCTGACACAAGGTAGATACAAGGGATTTGGAATACGGGGTAATGCAAATAGCGGGATGGACACCGAAGACCTCCCGTGCTTTTTCAGTTGCTTTCAGGATTACTTGGCCCATCAGTTCTGGAAAGGTAGGTCAAACCTTTGAAGAATGCATAGCTAAATAATACCCAAATTATAGGTCCGCCCTGCCATAGCAACGCGGCGGGAATTGACTCTGGGATAACTAAAATAGATAATGTCTGAGTGGGATCCACGCCCTCAACCTGCATATCTTGCAGGTGGCGCTGCACCAGCTCTAGTGCCTGGCGTCCTGCAGGTGTTAACTTTCGGGGGGAGTCCAAGGAGATGTCTCCTTGTAAAGTGGTAAATAATGGCTCTAATTCTTTTGTCGTTAACCGCAAATAGGGGTGTATCCAATTTATGTGGCCTAATAATTGCTGAAAATCATTTAAAGTATGTAACTTATCCAGACGCAGTCGAACTGTTAATGGTCCCACTTGTTTAGGAGGAACCTTCAATCCTAGATATTTAACCTCTGTCCCTTCCTGAACCTTCTCGGGGGCGATGTGAAGGCCCCATTCAAATAAGTTGGTTTTAATCTGTATTAATGCCTCATGTACTTGCTCAGGCCTTTCCCCTGCAATAAGGATATCGTCCATATAATGGTAAAATTTTAAGGAAGAAAATTTCAATCGAATTGAAGATATGGCCTGTGAAGCATATATCTGGCACTTGGTAGGGCTATTTGCCATGCCTTGAGGGAGGACCCCTCCATTGATACCGTTGGTCAGGCCCTTCATGATTAATGGAAGGTAGGGTAAATGCAAAACGACAAGAATCCACCGGGTGCAACGGGATGGAGGAAAAACAGTCTTTCATATCTATAACAACCAAATGCCAATTCCGGGGAATGGCGGTGGCCAATGGGATTCCTAGTTGTACCGCTCCCATTGGCTGCCTGGTGGCGTTTATGGCCCGCAGATCATGAAGCAAACGCCAGTTACCAGATTTCCTTTTGATGACAAAAATCGTGGTATTCCAGGGTGAGGTAGAGGGAACTATATGCTGAAGGGCAAGTTGTTCTTGGACCAGGGATTGTGCAGCCACCAACTTATCCTTAGTTAGGGGCCACTGCGGCACCCATACAGGTGCATCAGAGATCCATATGACTTTTAGTGGCTGTCTTTTCTTTGCAGTAGCCCCGAATGAAAACCCAGCCCTCTTTTTCCTTGATGTGAATTAGCTATTACTGGTTCTTTTTGACCCTGCTCATGTTTACCCAATCCCCCACCCTGGTATCCCATGTTAGCCATAATGTTCCATGCTTGTTGGCTACCTCGGTTGCCATACTGGTTGCTCAGCTGCAGTCCCATACATCGTAGTACATCTCTTCCCCATAGTGTGGCTGGAATTGGACACACATATGGTTGAAATGATCCTGCGTGCCCTTCTTTATGTTGCCAGGAGAGTACCGTAGCGCTCTGAACAGGTTGATCGGCAACTCCCAGTCCCCGTAATGTCTGAGTGGATCGCTGCAAAGGCCATTGTTTGGGCCAGTCGCATTGGTGGATGATGCTTACATCGGCGCCCGTATCTGACAGCCCTTCAAATGGGACACCTTGAATTTTCAGAATCGCCATAGGGCGGTCCTGCAAGGAGAATGAAAGGTTGACAAGAGCATCTCCAGATGAACCAAAACCCCGTGTACCTCTCGGTTGTGAGCGACTTCTCCACCTGGCATGACAACTAGGCAGCACTAATAGTTGTGCCACCTTCTCTCCTAGAACTATTACAGCAATGCCCTTTGGGGAAGATACATTAACTTTGACATTGCCAGTAAAATCAGCATCTATCACCCGGGGGCGAACCATAAGACCTTTAAGAGTTTTTGAACTGCGCCCAATTACCAAGCCTACTGTGTTCGGTGGGAGAGGGCCGGAGAAGGCGGTTTCACAAATCTGAGGGCCCATATCCGGGGTCAATACCATGTGGGAAGAGGAGTAGAGGTCCAGTCCTGCAGTTCCGGGGGAGGCTCGCAGGATTGGGGATTGTTGGTCTGCACCCCGAATACTCTGTTCCTGGGGCGGGGGGCCCGAGGTGCTGGGCCCCGCTTCCCGTTTTTTGGCTGGGCATCTTGACTAACTGGCTGCCCAGTGATATCCCGACGGGATCTACATTCATTGGCCCAGTGATTTCCTTTCCCGCATTTTGGGCACAGCCCAGGTTTGACCGGAGGGCGGTTCCCTCGAGGCTGCCTGCAATCTCTTTTCATATGGCCAGGTTTCCCGCACCGGAAACAATTGCCATCTCTCTGGGGATTAGTGATGATAGCTCCTAGCATCTTAGCTTGTTCTCGGGCCTGTATAACTCCAGCTGAAATCTGATCATGGACATCTCGGCAAATTTTTATCCTTTCGTCCAAATTTTTCATTTTCCACGGGCGAATGGCCTCCCTACACCATTTATTGGCATTCTCGTACGCCAACTGTTTTACCAGTGGCATTGCCAGCTCCACGTCCCCCAAAACTTTTCCTGCTACTTCCAAAAGTCTGCTGACAAAATCTGCATAAGGTTCATTCGAACCTTGGACTACCTTTGAAATTGAAAATTTTAGGTCCCCTTTAGATGAGAGGGCACCCCAGGCTCTTCCGGCTACAAATGTCACTTGCTGGTATAGAGCAGGGGGATAATTAAGCTGATGTTCTAGCAGACTTCTTTCCCCTTCCCCTAACAAACAATCCACGTTCCAGGCAGGGTTTCTGGCTTGGGCATTACGCTTGGCTGTATCCTCAGCAACCTCCCGGCAAGCTGACCGCCATAGGAGTTACTGGCCTGGGGCCAACACTGCCCTGCAAATGTCCTTCCAGTCTTGGAGACATAAGAAATCTCGGCCAATAGCCTCTACTATGGCTCTGGTATAAGGGGCAGTAACTCCATAGGCCTCCACGGCCTGTTTCAATTCTTTCACAGATTTCCAGTCCACCCTCTCATAGGAGCGCTCATGGGTGTTAGGATCCTCCCGAACTGGAAATATGTGGTTAATTCCTGCTATATCTCTCCATGGGGTACCGGAAGCCTGTTTGCCACCCCATTCCTGCAATCCTTTACCTACGGGCCACGGAGGGGCGCTCGGGAGCTCTGGAGGATCACCCGGAGGTTCGAGGCCGCCACACGGTCTTAGAGTCCTCAAGAGTAGCGCCGCACATGCGTTTGGCTAACCCAGCGAGTTCATCACCCGACTTTTGACTTTCAGTATCTCCTTCTGACTCCAAGTCTGATGATTGCTCTCCCACTGTAGTGGATGCTTCCTCCTGCATCTCACGTAGGACCTGAGCGCCCTCTGATAGCAACTCTTTAAACCTAAGGAGATGCTGCACCAAAACCTGCATACGAGCTGCAGACGATAAATTCCCCATGACTTCCTGGGCTAGTCGCTTTCCCAGCGAACCTCACGTTCGTGTCCCGCCTTCTGCGGCTCCCTGAGACTATCTCAGCTAATGATGACGGGCCCTTCTCTGTCGTAACAGGCTTATTGAGTACTCTTAGCTTAACTCAGGATACTTACCGATCCGAGTCACGGCACCATCTGTTGGGTCCCTCGACAGGCATGGAAAAAAACCGCACTCCAGACGTACCGGTTGCAAGCATCTTTATTCAGTTCTTCTTCCAAAACAGGAACTCCCCTTCCTGGGCTTCTTCTCCTTTTATATCCCCTAGTTTAGCCGATCGCCTAAAAGGTCAAGTCTGCAAGCAGCGGGCCTCCAATCATAATGAACATCACGCGCAGGGCAGGAGGCATGCGCGCTCTTAAGAACCAATCAGACTTCCTTCCTGTAACCTTGGCAACCTCCCGGCTCTAGGAGGAAGCAGCAGCGAGGCGCCATCTTTATTTCTCCCCTCATCCACCCTCCAGCCCCAACCCCTGAGCCCCTCCACCCTCCAGCCCCTCCCCCTGAGCCCCCTCCACCCTCCAGCCCCTGCCCCTGAGCCCCCTCCACCCTCCAGCCCCTGCCCCTGAGCCCCCTCCACCCTCCAGCCCCATCACCCTGCGCCCCCTCAACCCTCCAGCCCCATCACCCTGAGCCCCCTCCACCCTCCAGCCCCAGCATCCTGAGCCCCCTCCACCCTCCAGCCCCATCACCCTGAGCCCCCTCCACCCTCCAGCCCCAGCACCCTGCGCCCCCTCAATCCTACAGCCCCAGCCCCTGAGCCCCTCCGCCCTCCAGCCCCAGCACGCTGAGCCCCTCCACCCTCCAGCCCCAGCATCCTGCACCCCGACCCCCTCCAGCCCCATCACCCTGAGCCTCTCCACTCTCCAGCCCCATCACCCTGAGCCCGTCCACCCTCATGCCCCATCACCCTGAGCCCTTCCATTCTCCAGCCCCAGCACCCTGAACCCTTCCCCTCTCCAGCCCCGGCACCGTGAGCCCCTCCACCCTCCAGCCCCGGCACCCTGAGCCCCTCCACTCTCCAGCCCCTGCCCCTGAGCCCCTCCACCCTCCAGCCCCTGCCCCTGAGCCCCCTCCACCCTCCAGCCCCAGCACCCTGCGCCCCCTCCATCCTCCAGCCCCTGCCCCTGAGCCACTCCACTCTCCAGCCCCTGCCCCTGAGCCCCTCCACCCTCATGCCCCATCACCCTGAGCCTGTCCACCCTCATGCCCCATCACCCTGAGCCCTTCCATTCTCCAGCCCCATCACCCTGAGCCCTTCCACTCTCCAGCCCCGGCACCGTAAGCCCCTCCACCCTCCAGCCCCCGCACCCTGAGCCCCTCCACCCTCCAGCCCCATCACCTTGAGCCCCTCCGCCCTCCAGCCCCAGTACCCTGAGCCCCTCCACCTGTTGGGTCTCTCGACCAGCAAGGAAAAAACCGAACTCCAGACGTACCGGTTGCAAGCACCTTTATTCAGTTCTTCTTCCAAAACAGGAACTCCCCTTCCTGGGCTTCTTCTCCTTTTATATCCCCTACCTTAACCGATCACCTAAAAGGTCAAGTCTGCAAGCAGCGGGCCTCCAATCATAATGAACATCACGCGCAGGGCACGAGGCATACGCGCTCTTAACAACCAATCAGACTTCCTTCCTGTAACCTTGGCAACCTCCCGGCTCTAGGAGGAAGCAGCAGCGAGGCGCCATCTTTATTTCTCCCCACAATTCCCTCTTTTTGTTTTTCTAAGGGACCGTGCCTGTCTTAGGCGCCCTGGGTTTTGCTTCTCCTTACCCGTCATCAGCTACCCCTCTTGCTAAGGGGCCTGTCTTAGGTTGGTAGAGCATTACCGGGTACTTACCCTTCACTGACTATCGGTCCAGCATAGTGAGCCATACTTCTGGGGAATCATGGTGATGGAGAGCTAAGATGGCCTGGGCCATAAAAGGCTGCTGCTGTTTTTGATATGGCTCGGGAGTCAACTGCCACCAGAAGGACAACAATTATACTTAAGCCAATCATCTCGGCCCACTGCTTGGCAAACGAGAATCATTGCTTGATCCATTTTGTCCATTGGTCAATAAAGGTTACATCAATCTTTGTGGAATTTATAGTGAGCAAGTGAATACGCAGCTCAGCAGTTAAGTAAAGTTAAGTTAAGGGCCCCTGAGCCCCTCCACCCTCCAATCCCATCACCCTGAGCCCTTCCACCCTCCAGCCCCAGCCCGTGAGCCCCTCCACCCTCCACCCCAGCACTGTGAGCCCCCCCACCCTTCAGCCCCAGCCCCTGTGCCCCTCCAACCTCCACCCTCCAGCCCACCTCCCTGAGCTCCTCCCTCCTCCAGCCCCATCACCCTGAGCCCGTCCACTCTCCAGCCCCAGCACCCTGAGCCCCTCCACCCTCCACCCCAGCACCCTGAGCCCCTCTACACTCCATCCCCATCACCCTCAGCCCTTCCACTGTCCAGCCCCAGCATCCTGAGCCCCTCCATCCTCCAACCCCAGCACCCCGAGCCCCTCTATCCCCAGAACCCTGAACCCCTCCAACCCTGAACTCGTTTTCATTTTTCCTCTCTTGCTTCTCTGGTTTCATGTATATAATTTTTTGAGACGTCATGACCACAATCACACTTGACTTGCATGGAGTTTTAGAGCAAGCTGAGGAGTTGTTATCTTTTTAATATTAACAGATAAATGGGTGAAAAGCGTCAGGTACTCACGATGACTAGGAGGTACATGCTTCCCTGGTACAAGCCCACAGCGCAGAGACTTTCAATTACACTCTTGTGCTGTGCTCCATAGAATGTGAGACTTTCCACTTAGCAGGTAACGCCTGCTCACTACTTTTTAGCACTTGTACAAACTGGCTCCACACCTATATTTTAGCCTCATTTCTCAGTGGCAACTCAAAGCTTTCAGACTGAATAGATCCGGGGTTTGTGATCCTTGAAGGCATTGAACAGAGTTGAAATCAGCATTGATTTTCAAAGAATGCCCCATTTGATCAAATGATGTACCCACTCCACTCCAAATAAAGGCTTTTCCTGGTTTAAATCTGCCTATGAGGAAACTATTCTCTGGCATCAACATGATCTCTGGTGATTTCCGTCTTCATGTTCAAGAGTAGGCTGTGTGTGCCCAGATGACTTGCCGACAGTGTGGATTGCCATGGGTCGAGGCTTCTGTTCTGATTTCCTGAAGCTCAAATGTTGCCAGTTGTTAAACATTTTAAATATTTAAGATGGTCTGAAGAAGGATCAGGAGTTTCAGGACAGCCTCTGCTACATAGTGAGTTCCAGACCAGCCTAGGCTACATGAGACCCTGTCTTACAACAAAACAAAACAAAACAAAAGAAAACATACCCTCTGACCCACAGTGAATGGCATCAGGATCACATTTTTCTTGTTTTAATTCATCATTTTAAACCACTGAGTTTTAATTTTCTTTGGTAAGTACTAAGCCATACTGTAAGAACAGAAGTCATGGATAACATGAGAATCTAACTTCTGGCTTCTGTGTTGTACACCACAGGCTAACTGGGAGCCCAAAGCTTTCTGGGTCTTTTTGGCAAGCAGGAGAAAAGGTTTTGAATTCTGTAAGCAACAAATAAGATCCTAGAAGCAACAAATGATCCAACTTGGATTGGCCTCAAGTTAAAATCTAGCCAATTATTTTTCAGTACTTTTGTTTAATTGCTTAAAATTTTTCTTAAGGGGAATGGAGAGATGGCTCAGCAGTTAGGAGCACTTTACTGCTCTTGCAGAGGACCTGAGTTTGGTTCCCAGCACTCATACTGTGATCACAACCATCTGTAACCCAGCTCCAGGAGATGTAATGCCCTCTTCTGGCTTCTGTAGGGTCATGCACTTATGTACACATGCGTGCGCACACGCGCGCACACACACACGTACACACACAGAGATACATGTATACACATATTAAAAAATAAGAAAAATACTAATTTTTTTCTTTCCCTATGATCTGGGCACAGCTCGATAAAAGTATAAAAGTTAAGATTTCAGTGGACATGCAGATATCTTGAGATCTTGGTATTTTGCATTATGCAGATGTACTGATATGTTTTGGGGGTTTTATTTTGCCCCTCTGGCCCCTTAAAAATGTTCAGGATCTGGTTTGACAATCGTATTAGTTACTTTTCTCTGTGCTGTAAGTAACAAAATAGTTGAAAACGTAAAGAAAGATGGGCTTGTTGTGGTTACAGTTTGAGGATACAGATCATCACAGCAAGGGCAGCTGGGCACATTACATCCACAGTCAGGAAGCAGAGAAAGATGAACAGGAGATGGGGCTGGATTCTCAAACCTCACAGCTCAAAGCCCATCCCGTGACCCCCTTCCTCCTGAGTGCTTCACTAGAAGGGCCACAGCTTTTTACAGAGCCACTGGCTAGGGATCAAGGGTTCAAAGCTTGTATTGGCCCCTCCTAACAGCTTGTGGAAAGAGAGACTCTCGCTGGTTCGACCACCCTGCCAGGGCCTGATGTCTGATCTCAGAAGTTGAGCAATGTCAGGCCTGGTTAGTATGTGGATAAAAGAAACTAGACTCTTAGGTTCCCCAGCAACCCACTGAGTCTGAACCCACACTTTCCCAAGCTGCCCAGCTTACCTCATGCTCACGTATGTATCAGAGTTTGGGGAGCTTGCTGGGTGACTGTCTGGTAAGGGTGAAGCCCAGGAGAAGCCCTGTTGATCTAGATGATCTCTCGGGTCCTGTACCATAGAGCTCAGTGTTGATCCCACTTTAGCTGCAGATGGAAGACAGAGGATGGTACGTTCTTGGCCAAGAATTTTTCTTTCCTTTCCTTTCCTTGTTTTTCAGTGTATAATTGTTCATGAGCCCTCCCCAAGGTCCCCCCCCCCCCGCCACTACTTTAGACAGTGCTGGGTATTGGCCCAGGGCTTTATTCATGCTAGGCAAGTGCTCTTCTAGTAAGATGTGTCTCCAGCTTGACAAAAGTTATTTTGATGGAGGTTTTCTTATTTGTTTGGATTTTTGCTCTTTGGGGGTGGGGAGGGTTATTTTTGCTCTTTCTTTTTTGAGATGGTGTCTCCCTATAGCTCAACCTTCCCGGAACTTACTGTGTAGACGAGGCTGGACTTAATCTCACAGAGAGAGGCCTGTTTCTGCTTCCTGAGTGCTAGGAATAAGGGTGTGCACCACCACGTCCAGCATTTGCTGCAGTTTTGTAATAGGGTCTCTGGAGCCCAGGATAATTTGAACTCAGGCTCAGTCTCCTCTGTGCTAGGAATACAGGAACTACCACCCCAGCAACTTTGTCCTAGTTTATGTATCTGGACATTTTTGTACCAATATATAATGTACTTTGAACACTTTGATTCTTTACTTTTAAGACAAATGTTGTTTTAAACCACAGAGCTAGAGAGATGGCTCAGAGGTCAACATCACTAGCTGCTCTTGCAGAGGACCTGGGTTTGGTTCCCAGCACGCACATGGCCACTAACAACCCTCTGTAACTCCAGGTCCAGGGGACTCTGATGCCCTCTTCTGGCCTCTGTGGGCATTGTACACCTGAGTGCACTTAACATACATGCAGGCAAGACACTCATAAACATACAATAAAAATAACAGTTTAGCATTTCTGTAAAGTCATAATTTGTCTAACCATATCTTTCTGTTTTCTAATTTGGAGCTGGTAATAGGATATAAAGTAATTTCAAAGAAATAATGTTCCTTGAATAATGTTCTTGACCCAATTGGCATATCTGAAGCTATACCTCTATAAAATGTTTCCCACGTCTTTGTACAGTGAGGGTGGTTATTCAGATATTTACTATATTTGAATGTATGTGGGTTTTTTTTTCTTGAGACAGGGTCTCCCTGCCACCCTAGCTGGCCTGGAACTCACTTTGCTATGTAGACCAGGCTGGCCTTGAACTCACAGAAACCTGCCTGTCTCTACTTCCCAGGTGCTGGATTAAAGGTGTATGTCACCATGCCCAGCCTGGATGTGTGGTTCTTATTCTTAGTTTTAAAAGTCATTTCCTTTTGCTTTGACTCTGAAATTAGCTTTAAAGTGTGATTAAATTTCAATAATTGCACTTCAACCAAGTCCCTCGACCATTTTGCCCTTACTTATTAAACAAGCAGTTCTGGGCTAATTTCTATAGGAACAATTTAATAAGCTTTTAATAAATGAATTGAAAAATGTACTTCCCTCTTAAACTACTCCTAAAGGCTCCTTCTTGGAACTCTTTCACAGAGTAACCTCTCTGATTTGGCAGTTTTGCTGACAGATTTGAGCAGTCTCTACTGAGGTTTGGAGATGAGGTGACCCCAATGGCATCCTATGGCCAGAGGCCAGGAATCTTTGTGAACACCCCAATGCCCAGGACCCCCCACAATGGTCAACGCAGTGCATCTATTGTGTTAGAGGAGCCTGGGGCTAAACACACACCAGGGCTGGGTAATGTTCAAACCTTGGTCGAAGAGACACCACTTAGAGCCTAAAAGCAGCTCACTGGCTGTAAGCCTGGAGTAGCAGTATTATCACAAACATAACTGAAATTTAGCCTAAGAGGAAACGGGAGTTGGAGGGTTACAAACGTGAAGACCAAGTCTGGGTGTTCTCCCCAGTCTTTTCCTGTTCACCTCAGCCCCTGGGTAGGCTCCCTGTTAATAGAAGCAATATACTGTCATGAAAATATTGGATATTCCAATTAATAAATTCCAAATAAAAGTGGCATTAAGCTAAAACTGATGAAGAGCCCTTGAGTGGCTTGTTGATTAGAAACTGCGGTGGTTTCTCGTCTGGGTTACAGCACCTAACAGGCAGCAGCTGCTGGTAATTTGGTGCAAGTAATTGTCGAGCCAATAAGTTGAAGAAGTGCTTATTAAAAGAAGCGGCTTTCCTATCTGCGTGTGAGTTCAATTGAGTAACGCGCTCTGCGTGCGGCCTGACACTGGGTAAATTATACACCTGATTTAAAAACACTCCATCCAGAAGAGCGCCTATTCTGCTCATCCATAAAATTTTTACTTTCTCCATTGCTACTTGCAGCAGTGTAGACATAATATCTATCAAATTAGGCTTGGAGGATGTCTCAGGGTGGCACCCTGCTGGCTGGGAACGTGCTTAATGTCACCGCAGTGCTTTTAACCCCGTGAGTGCCCGGGGTTAGCCCACACATGCATGTGGGGAATCTGTTTCTCGCTCTCCTTGGCAGCCTCCTACACCTACCAAGAAGGAGAACATCAGAGATAAAGGGTGGGGGTGGAGTCGGGGTTGGACCTCTGGGTAGGGGAAATGAGTGGTTGGAGTCAATGGGAAATCAGGTAGACAAGATGGAAAGTGTCCTTACTACCGTGAGGCCATCCTTAAAACCAGGCACAGCATGAGCATCTGAAACCAGAACGTTCCGTTTTAAATAATGAACATAGAATAGCACATTCTGGGTAACTCAGTGGCTGAGTTGGGATGTGTTTTATTTCCATATGCAAATGTCTGAACGACTGATTCTAATAAATTGTCTCGTCCTTCCCATATGTGCCTGATGCTAAAGATCCAGTGTCAACATACGTCTTCTTGAGGCCCACATCAAGAAGGGCAATCACCCTCAGATGGCAGCAAAACCTGAACACGCCGGACGTCTTTGTTCTCATTTCTTCATTAACTCAGGGAAGAGAAGACCCAGAGCAGTGCCTTTCCCTGCTGGGTCCCCTGGCAGAATGGCCAGAGCTGGAACACATGCACCCACATACACATGCATACACACGTACACATATGCATACCCACATGCATGCGTATACATACATAAGCACACACACATGCACATACTTGCACACATGCAGGCATGCACACACACGTACACATACTGTCTTCCCCACATCAGGCTCATGGGATTAGGTAATGGGACTTTATGTCCCAAGGGGAGAGCTTCACTCTCAGGGTACCGACAGATTCTGGGATCAACTAGATCCCAGAAATTAGAATAAAGATGGGAAGGAGGGATAATGCGGGCAAAGAGAGAAAGAGAGCAAGAAGGGTGTGTGCTCATTGATCAAGGGTAGATCTTGAGTAGTCATCAGACAAGAAACAGGAATAGAGAAGAGGTGCATGGGATGTCAGGAAGACAGAAGGGAGAGCGGAAAGGACGTGGACGTGCCGGGAAACAGACCACTGGCATAGGCAGTGCTGAGGTCCTACACCACAGCAGCCTCCTCGGGGACGGCAGAGGATGCGGACCAGACTGCTCCTAGTCAGTGGAATACATCCCTGCAGAGAGGCAGGTGTTGAATGTGGATGTCCTTTCCCAGAGCCTGACATGAGGAGGCACCAGATCTGTCTTTGGAAGCTGAGACTCTCAGTGTGGGCACAGTGAAAGGGAAGGTGGCTATTGCTGTCACTGTGGGCAAACCACCCTCACTGAGTCTCTGTCTTGTCCTCAAAAGGTGGTAAGGGTATAATTAATACCCCTGGGGCATTTGCGACCACCCTGGTGAGCATGTCAATGTGCTTGATAAAGACAAGGGATCTCAGTCCAGACAAGAGACAGTCTATGATGAACGTGTTTCTGTATTTTATGAACTTCTAGCAAGGTACATCTAAGATCCCAAATCATTTAGAGCCCACAGAGAATAAAATTGCTGTATACACAGCACACAATGTTCTGGCAGTCTTATTCCTAGGTGTAGTCAGGCAAAATTGCAGAACTCTCTGGAGTTAAAGGACAAAATTGCAAACTAATCTCTGCCAGATCTCCGAGTGTGTCAGACGTTCTTCCAGTCTCCTTACAGAATGCCTGCGGCAGCCCTGGCCTCGCTTTTCTTCGGATTGAACCTTCTTAGTGCTCTATTCTGTTGCTTCTTCTAGACATTTGGAATTCAAGGAAGTTAATCTGAAAAATCTGTCTCTATTCCTTGTTTTACTCTTTTTCTTCTCACTGGGCTTAGAGTGAGGAGGGTTCATTTAACTGTTGCAGAGATGGTCTTTCCTTGGGGCCTCTCCATGACTGTGCATGTGCTTGTGGTGTGCTACTGGAACTTGGAAAGGCAGTTGACTCATTTCCTCACATCTCTAGCTTCTTTCTTTATTTTCAGATTTAGTCTTTCATTCTCAGAGGAGAGAAAGAACTAGGGTTTCATTGTCATGTTTTTTTGAGAGAGGGTCTCTTTGTATCCCCCAACTGGCCTGGAACTCTCTATGTAGACCAGACTGGCTTTGATCTCACAGAAATCTATCTGTCTCTGCCTGCTGCATGCTGGGACTAAAGGTATGTGCCACCACACCCAGCTTGTTTCTTAACTAATTATGAAAAAAAGATGAATTATTAAAATGATTTCCTTTTCAGAGGCTGGAAAGATGGCTTAGTGGTTAAGAGCACAGGGTTCCCTTGCTGAGGACCCAGGTTCAGTTCCCAGCACCCACATGGCAGCTAACAACTGTCCATAACTCCAGTTCTGACCGATCCAACATTCCTTTTCTGGCCTCCGACCACAGTGACCACACATGGTGCACTTACATACATGCAGGCAAAACACTCACACATAAAATCTTTTTTCAACTTCTCACAAAAGCCAGAGACTTTGCTCAGAACAGCAAGTCACTGACCTAATCTTGGTTTACTGCACTCTCTCCTGTGTGAGGAGCAAAGATGCTAATACATATTCTTCAATTCTAGATCGGAGTTTAGAGTGAATCCTGGTGGCACTGGTTAGAAAGCTCTACCAGTGACCAAATGTTCTCATCATGTCTTGGGCTGTGGCACAGGATACCCCATAGACCCTCCCAGGATGCATGTCAGTGGTTCAGTAGAGAACCTGGACCTGGGGGATATTCTTTGACAGGGGAACGAGGACAGAGTGGGCCTGAGACCTACATCCTGCTGACCATGGGGGAGCACCTTCCTTCTGAGAATGTCATGTCCACTCTTATAGACACTTGAAAAGTTCTCTTCAATTTTAATTCCTTTCTGGTGATTCTCCAAATCTCATCCTGGAACACTGACTGCTGCTGTTTCCAAATGTCTCTGCCGATCCCTTCCCAGTTGGTTTGGGTTTTGGTTGGTTGGTTTCACATTTTAGACAGGATCTCACTGCATAGATCAGACTGAACTTGCTATTCTCCTGCCTTAGCATTCCAAGTTCTGAGTTTATAGGCATATCCTACCATGCACAGTAATTCATTTTTTTGTGCTTTCTTTTAAATAATAGCATTTACCAGACAAGGTAGCTGATCCCCAGTCCATTGCAAAGCACTGAATGTCCCCTTGGGAGCCTCCTTGGCCTCTATACGGAGCCTCTTCCTTCCTTTGCCTGGGTCATCTCACCTGTAGATTTTTACACTTTTATGCCACTGAACAGAATTATAGTGTGAATGTAATAAAATAAGTTTGTGCTCAACACAGAAGAATTACATAAGATGAATCTTACTATTAACTCACAACAATGAGTGAATAAATTTAATATCTAAGCACAAAATTGACCTTAGTTACTTAACTGAGTGCATCTCAAAACATATTGACACCCCTCCCTCTAAATAAACTGACCAGGACTGAGAAACGAACCAGGGAGAAGACAAGACTTGGAGGCATTGAAGCCAGAGCCTGAGTCTGACGTGCAGACACTCAGACCTGCAGCCCCAGTGAATGAGCCAGAGCTGTCTGATTTTAACTGTCTCCTTTATCATAACTTTTGAGCTATTTCCAAAGTTCAGTAAAGAAGGATGTATTGCCATTATTTACAGAAATCTCAATGGTAGAAGCAGATTATGGAAAATCAGAGCATCCCAGAGACAGCAGTTGGGGCTCTGTCGGGGTGAGACTCCGGGCATGAAGAGAGTCACTTGCCGTTTGGGGGCTTTTATGTGATGACACTGGGACAAGGGCCCTGGACGCATTATCATATTTTGTTCTCTTAGCAAATCTGAAGGGTTGGTGTCACCACGATCCCATTTTGTAGACTGGGAACCCAGGACACAAGAGAGTCTGAAATTGCCCCCAAGTCTCACGGCTGGGTTCAGAGCATTGCAAGATTCAGCCATGACTCTAAGACCCCGCGCTCCTACCCCTGAGTTGTGTGGAACTCTGGGATCACATGGACAGCTTCCCACCTCAGAAGAACCCATCAGGATCTGCTGCCCGCCACATTAGCTCACCAGTCAGGGACCGTGCCCAGAGTCACACTGTCTCCTCACTCTCTTCATCCCGAATGTCAGTTTCTCCTGACACTTGTTACATCCCCCGACAGCTGTGTTTTACATTTCCCCTGTGGACGAGTGGCTCTGGTCCGTGCAGGGAATTCCAGAGGAGCTATAACAAGTTTACTTTTCTACTTTCTTGTGTCCCTTCCTCTCAAACTCAAGTACAAATTGAAAGTATATACAAATTCAAGATGAAACGAACATTAGTATTTATTTAAAGAGTAAATAACATGATTTGAAGTTTTCTTTTGGAGCTGAGGCATGTCTTGGTGCTGTAGGAATGTCTCAGGACTGAGGAATGTCAGTGCTGTGACTGGCTATTCGACAAGAAGGAACTTACTAAAGCAACAAAGGTTCATTGCTCATTCTGGCTTAACAGTTTGAGGTAATACAGTTCATCCAGGCAGGGAGGCATGACAGCAGGAACAGGCGGCTGGTCATGTTTTGCTCACAGAGAGCCTGTGGGAAGTGTGGCCAGACTATAAACCCTCAAGGCCCATTCCAATGGCCCACTTGCTCCAGCTAGGCTCCACTTCCTGAAGATTCTAGAACCATCCAAAGCAGCTGCACCAGCCAGGGACCCAGTGTCCAAACACGTGAGCCTGTGGGGACATTTCACATTTAAACCACAGCACTGTGCATTTTGCAAATGCTCCCAAGGTCTTGGAAGTGACCTTGTGAAGAGTCCTTGGCTCTGAGCATGGCCCCTGCCTGGCCCCTCCTCAGAGGTGCCGGGCACCCACGTTAGAGCCCAGCACTGCCCAGTCCTAGGGAGAACATGGCTACAAATGAAATTTAATTTGTTCCTACATACTGACTGAAGCTGGAAATTAATAGTCAGAAGATAATGAAACAACCATGAATCAAACTAGTCACAGTGAAACCTGTAAAGATGGGACTGAAGTTGATCAGCGGGAGAGCAGGGGCAAGTGCAAGGTGGTGGATCCGTGCTTCCGGCTCGTCCCCAGCGCGCACCTCTGCACCCCAGGGTCTCCTTGAGAGAGGAGATGCCTGCGGACCACAGCAGGGTGAGGCTGGTGGGAGGGGGCGTGTCTCCAGCTTCTCTCTAGGCTGCCCTCATTCCTCCTGACAGCAGCTGCTGACCTGTCCTGACTGTTGTGGTTCTCGGCCAGGCCGAGGGAGGAAGGGACAAGTTCAGATCTCAGCAGTGGGCACAGGGCTTCACGGCATCCTGCTCTTCCGTATTCTGTCCATTTAGAAACAGTCAGAGCCCCACCACATGAAAAGGAAGCCAGGGGGAGAGGTGCCTGCCACCCTGGGACCCGAGCACTCAGGAGGCAAAGGTAGGGGCAAGGGTGGCAGTTCAAGGCCAGCCTGATCTACATGGGCATTTCAGGCCAGACTGGGCTGCATAATGAGATCCTGTCTCACAAAAGAAAGAAAAGAAGGAAAGGAAGAAAGGAAAGAGAGAAGATAGAGAGAAGGCAAAAGAAGTGGAATGTCTGGGTCAGAGTCAGAAGTCAGGGGAAATAAGCTTGTGTGGCTGATGCCACTCAAACGTGGCTCCCTCAGTCCTCAGCCCAGACAGTCTGGTTCTGTGCTGCCTTTCCGGACCAGACACCTGGTAGTTCAGGTTGATTTTGTCGATAATAGTAGCAATCAGCCCAATTGCTGTATGGAGGGCCTTCTCGTCCCAGCCCGTAGCACTCATTCTTAACCACTTGTGTGCCTGTTGGAGGCATGCGGATTTGTGAACTCTTGCCAAACCTGTATAGTTAACCATACTGCATGTTGCCTTGCCTCCTGACCAAAGATCACAAGTACATTTCGGAAATGAAATGAATGAAACTAACCAAGTCTGTCTGCGGCCTTCATTAAACAGGAAGTTTCTCTCACACCTTTTCTTAAACCAGAGTTGTTGAAAGGATTAGTCCCCAGAGACACTCACTAAAGAGACACAGCACCAAAGAAGGGCAAGCAGAGATTAGATTCAAGACGCTTTCTGTAATGATCTCACCTTGTGTTTAGCTGAGCGGTGTCCAGACAATGTGGTATCTTTAGTTCCAGGGTGATTACACCACAGGTGCTTAGAGGGTGACACTTAGCCAACACCTGCCACAGAATGGAATAGATGGAATGAATTTCCTGGCTCATGGTTTTCTTCAAAAAGAAAGAAGTTGCTTCTGTTGTGAAGAAAAATAGATTTGAGCATACTTTCTGAAAGTCCCATGTGAAAGTTCCTTTCTGCAATTGAAGACACTTTTCTCCAACCAGCTAGGACAGAATTACTGGACACTTGACTCTGGCTCCCAACTGTGACGGGAGCCAAGCTGGTCATGCTGTGCCAAGGTCATCCTAGTCCCCAAGGCAACAGCAATTGGGTGTCACTTGTGAACAGGAAAGCGCAGGCTCAGAGAGGATGAACAGCTTGTTTAAAGTCACGCAGTAGTTGGCGCAGGCCCAGGCCAGCGTAAGTGAAGCTGTTCCTCTAGATTCTTCAGTTCATCATGCGGTAGTGTGGGAACCTCCTCTAGAAGAGAGACTACCCTTGGTTTCCTGTGTCACTGATTTGGCTGCTCACGGCTTGTAAGTCAAGATCCCTGGGTGCTGGAGAGATGGCTCAGTGGTTAAAAGTACTTGCTTTTCTCGCAGAGAACCCAAGTTTGGTTCCAGCACTCACACTGACTGTAACCCCAGCTTCAGAGGATCAAACACCCACTCTGTCCTCTGCAGACACTAGCACTCATGTGGACATTGACACACACACACACACGATTAAAAAGAAATCTTTAAAAGTAAGTACTCTATTAGTGAGGAGAGTGTTGGTCTATTTACTTCAACTGTCTTATGACTTTCTTGGTTTGTCAGACATTTGCTGGGCACTTCTTTATGGACTAGGAACTGTGCAAGGTGCCGAGAAACGGCAACAGCTATGGTAAAGTCCTCAAGGAGCTCACAGTCTAATTGTAAACTTGGGGGTCAACAGAGGTGCACAGAGGTAAACGTTTTACCCACCGAGGTAGGAGTAGCAAGGTGATTGGAAAGGTGAGATTGGAGCTGGAGGGTGGGCAGGGCACAACACACTGGAGGTGAACCCCCAACTGAGGAGCAAGGCTATGTACAGAAATGCTATAAAATTGGCTTCCAAAAGGCTTAGCCAGGTTTTTGGTTTCATTAGGACCATTTCATGTCTCAGGGGACTGAATCTGTGTCTGACGGTCTTTTTACACTTATCTCCAAAGCCTCCAGGCCCGCCATCAATCTACTGGGGAGGAGTGACTCTGTAGTAGCATGTCAGCTCTGTTTTTAATGGCTAGATGATTGTGAAAGGGAAGGAAAGAGGAGATAACTCCCAAACTCTGTGCCCTTTTCAGGAGGGCCAGCCCGATATCGCCATCTTGTTACTGAGCAACGTTCACTTTACGCTGTTTCCACATTTTCTCCTTATTCTCCAAGGAGTTTGTATACACCGGACCCAGAACAAGTTTAGTGAGATGTACTAATAGCTGTAGGTGTGTGTGTGCAGGTGCAATCACAGGCAGTCCAATGGCCTGGATGAGCTGTGAGCAGCTCACTGTTAGAGGATCTGGTTACTCAGCAGGCATCATGGGCTGTGTTCCTACAAACCATGGTGGCGCTTGATGTGGCCTCTAGAGGGACAGTGACTACAAGATGTACGAGATGCTTCCTGGTTTACAGGAATGATAAAATGGGAGTTGGGAAGATGCTCAGTGGTTAGAATCACTGGCTGCTCTTGCAGAGGACCTGGTTCAAATCTCAGGACCCACATGGTGGCTAACTCCAGTTCCAGGGGATCTGCCATCCTCTTCTGACCTCTAAGGGGAATACATGACAAGGGTACATTTACATACATGCAAACCATGTACTCATAAAACAAAAATAAGTCAAAAAAATTTAAATGATAAAATGCACAGGAAGAACACAGTAGCTCAGCCATTTGTGACTGTCACCGAGCACTGTGTGTGCAGCACTTTCATTTTTGCCAACAGCAGACTTTAGCCAGTGCCACGATACACACATGACTCAGATCGTGCAGTATGGCAGTACCAGCCTACAGACATTGTTCAGTTCCACTAAAATGAGATGGAACCATCGTCACGTATGTGATCTGCCAGTCACTGAAACATCACTGCTGGTGATCTTATCTGTGTGTGTCTTAATCAGAATAATGGAGGAGGGCTCTTGACTTTCACTAGGACTCATGGCAAAGTGTTATTCAGCTAAGTTCACAGGGGAGTTATTTATTGAATTTGATTGTAATATTCAAATTTCTACTTAGAAAATATTTTAGTGTTGGGCTAGGAAGACGGCTCAGTGAGAAGTGATTGCTGCGCGAGCCGGAGGATCCAGGTTCAAGTCACAGAACCCCACGTGTTTTTGGCTTTTTAAGACAGAGTCTCCCAGTAGCCATAGTTAGCCTGGAACTCACTGTGGAGACCAGGCTGGCCTTGATCTCATAGACATCCACGTGCTTTTGCCTCCCAAGTGCTGGGATTAAAGATGTGCATCACCATGCCTGGCTGAGAACTCAAAATTTAAAGACTGGGCACGGTGGCAGCCACCTCTAGTCCTAACCCTTGGGAGGCAGAGGCAGGAAGATCTCTGAGATCAAGGTCAGCCCCATCTACATCTTGAGTTCCAGGCCAGCTGGGGCTATAGGGAGACCCTGTCTCAAAACAACAATAACAACAAACAGACAAAACAAAAAAATAAAATAAAAAAGAAAGGTTGACTATGGGGTGGAGAGACAGCTGTGCAGTCAGGGGTACTTGGGACTCTTGCAGAGGAGCTGGGTTTGGTCTCAGCATCCATCCAGTAGATTACAACTACCTGTAATTCCAGTTCTGGAAGATCTGACACCTTCTTCTGGCCACTGTGAGTACCGGGCATGTACGTGGTACACATGTATACATGCAGGTGCTTGCACAGGCACATAATAAACATTTTAAGTCTATTAAAAAAAGGCTGAAGCCACACCCAAGAGCATTTGGGGAGCACACACTAGACTCAACGAGTCTTAAAAAGTAATAGAGGGAGTGGACTGAATAGAAAGTGGGGCTGAGTCTGAGAGGGGCTGAGGGAGGGGTTTGAACAGGGCCAAAATACACTGTATGAAATTCCAAAGCATCAATAAAGATATTATTTTTAGAAAGCTGAGGATGGTGGCATACACTTTTTAAAGTATTCTAGTTTTTGTGTTTGAGTACATTGCCTACATGTAGGTAGGTGCACCCATGACTTACCATACCCGAGGAGGCCAGAAGAAGGCGTCAAATTCCCTGGAACTGGAGTTATGGACAGTTGTTATTGACCATGCGGGTGCTGGGATTCAAACCCAGGTCCTCTGCAAGAGCAGCCAGTACTCTTAACCACTGAGCCATCTGCCCACCCCCCGGCATACACTTTTGATTCTAGTGCTGGGGTGGCAGCAGCAGAACGCTCCCTGGGGATCACGAGTCAGGCTCCTTGACAAGCACCAGGCCAGTGAGCAACTCTGTTTCAAAGAACAAGTGGTCAGCACCAGAAGAACAACCCCTGAGGTTAACCTCCAGCTGCCACATGCACCTGCACACATGTGCATACCCACTGGCTTGTACATATGCACATATGTTCATGTACACTCCCACGAATTCAGCGTGGAATTGCATATGTGAACGTGAAGAGAGTCTGCGTGGCTCACTCTGTGCCCATTGCTTTCGACACACTAGCTCACATTCTTTCCTACACAAAGTGTTGCCAGCCCCAGCTGCATCCAGCCCCAGCTCTGGCTGGCAGCAAAGCCTGAACCCCATGCTTCCCTTGGCCACCCGCTGTGAATGATTGGCACATTATCAATCGGTGGCTTATGTGGTACTTCCTTCCCCATCTCCTGCCCCTGCTAGCCTCAGACAAGCCTTCTGAGGGAAGCTTCCCCGCCCCCTTTGTGGTTTTACTTTTGCTGGGAGCTCTCAGCTCTGCGGGGGTCTCCATGACCACCGGAGAGGTTCCAGGTCTTGGTGTCAAGGTGTGTTTCTGATGAACCACCTGCATGTGTTTTCATGAAGTGGCAGCCCAGATCAGCTTTCTTAGGGACACCTGCTAACAGCCTGTGGTGCTGACAGCTTTGTCACTGGCTTCCAAAGGCAGTGCCTTGCTGTGAGTTGGGTAATTTCTCCTTCTATCCTAGCAGAAAAGGGCAGGACATAGGAAGAAAATATAACAATTTATTTGATGCATCCAAAGCACTGGCCCTATCTTACTAAAATGGAGAGACCTGTGTGCAGCTATGTATTTCTGTGCGTTGCTGGCAAAGAAAGCCTGGTGCTTCTCATTCCTTGATGCTTGTAGATTTAAAAAAATTATTTATTTGTACCATTTGTATTTGTATTCTATGGCTTATGTGTATGAGTGTTTTGCCAGCATGTAGGTAAATGCATTATGTGCATGCAATGTCTACAGAATCAGAAGAGAGTGTTGGATCCCCTGGAACTGGAGTTAAGGACAGTTGTTAACTGCCATGTACTAAGTGCTGGGAACTGAACCTGGGTCTTCTGTAAGAACAGTAAGCACTCTTTAAGCACTGAGTCATTTCTCCAGTCCCCACTTGTGGATGTTTTTGTTGCTGCCACATTGACAAGATAAATGAGTTCTGGAATGATTTTGGAATCACTTATACAAATTAATAAGTAATTAGAAAAAATCCTCACATGTATACAAGGTACTGAGCTAGTGTATTAGAAAATTTAAGCTGGGCATGGCGTCATCCCTAGCACGTGAGAACAGAGGAGGAGGGTCACCACACTGTAGACCAGCATGGTTTCTGTGACCTGTTCTAGGCAAGCCAGGACTACACAGTAAGACTGTCTCAAATCACATACAGCGTATTTATAAACAGAAGGAGGGAAGGAGAGACGAGGGGAGAGGCAGGGAAAGAGGGAGCAAAGGAGGGAAGGGAGAAAGAAAAACGAAAAGCCCCCAGCTCGAATTACTTTGGTATTGGTTGAGGAGCAGAAGTTTTCTTTATCGGTCACTGAGCAGCTGCTCTGGGCTGACTGCACATTCAGCTCCTGAAGCAGTGGAGTGCTGTGCAGATCAAGAGGAACTTCTATTTCCTTGGGTCACAGAGCACAGAGAGAGGACTGGGTCCAGAACGAAGTGGGGTTCATGACTGCCACGCCCAAGAGCTGTTTTTTGCCGGGCTTGATGAGATCAGCAGAGATCCCTGGTGCGGGGGTCACTGGGAGAGAATGCTGGGCAGAACTGTTCTCTGGGGAAAATTGCTTCCTTCCCTCCCTGACATCCCCTCACGCACCCTCAGATGAGCAGGCGGCAGTGAGTGACACCCCCCAGCACTGCTGACTTGGAAATAAGACAAGGATCTGTTGCTTTTCTGCCAAGGTCTCTGACTGACTTCAGAGACTCAGTATGTGAAGGTGTAAGCAGGCTTTGCAAAGTGTCAACCTACAAGTTCACCAAGTGTCCATGAGAAGTGGATGTCACCCCATGAGGTTTTACATTTTCTCCTAACTAAAAGAAAACATCAGTCAGGTGTGGTGATGCACACCTTTAATCCCAGCACATGGGAGGCAGAGGCAGGTGGATCTCTGAGATCAAGGGCAGCCTGGTTTACATAGGGAGACCCCGTCTCAAACCAAAACCAAAAAAAAAAAAAAAAAAAAAAAAAAGCAAAAGCAAGTAAACAGAGACCACACTGGCCTGCTTCCCAGTAGAGAAGCCTGTACCTTTGTGAATGGAGGCAGCCTCATCAGAACTTCCATATAGGCAGATACAGTGTTCTCTAATACAACAATGGATGTATTAAGTGAAACATTACAGGTATAAATGGGAAATTTAACTTGTTTGGGTACAGAAGACAGTAGCAAGAGGATGGAGTCGGAAAGCTCTGGCACGACGGGCTCTGTTCTTTAAATGAATAGGCCAGCAGTTGAGGATTTTAAAGCTTCTACAATGTTTCTGTCAGTGTTTGACTGTCAGTTTGTGTCTTTGCGTATTTCCCATGCAACGCAGAAATCTTCCGGATACCGCTGCACCGTGGCCTGCTGCCTATGTGCGTCAGAATGAGTATTGTACTTGGAAGGACATTTTATTGATTCATTCTGTGTGTGTGTGTGTGTGTGTGTGTGTGTGTGTGTGTGAGTCCGTGAGTCTGCATGTGCTACACTGTATATGTAGAGGTCAGAGGACAACTGCTCAGAGGTGGTTTTCCCCTTCAACCATGTAGATGCCAGGGATTAAACTCGGGTCATCAGGCTTGGTGACGGACAGCATTATCCACTGAACTGTCTTGCCTGCCTTTGTGGAGGAACTTTAAATAGTGTGTACTCTTCTGCCTCTTCATCAATGTGGGTGAGCAGCTTTCAGAAATCTAGAAGTGATGTGAGCCTACCCACAGGACCACTTTTCGTTATAGACTTTTAGGCCCATAAGGAACTCATCTTCCCTTAGCACTCCTGAGGAAAATATCCTGTCAGAACCTTCTGTTCCTTGAGAATCACTTCCCCAGCACCATAGCTGCCTTCTAGGTGCAGAAGGTCCAGCTGGAAACACCTGAAAAAGATAAAATACTGGACCAGCAGAGCAACATGTATACTCAGAAAAACATTCAGTTTTAAGCATGACTTTATAGAGAATCATTAAGATGGGAGGGTTTTTTTGTTTTGTTTTTGTGATTGGTGTTGTTTGAAATATAAAAAGCTCTTATCAGTAAAAGCATCCCCCAGTTTGGAACAGTATGGAGCAGCCACACACACGGGCATCTCAGACGAGAGGGCAGCACACATACGTGTAATTGGCCGCTTTCTCCTCTCCCTCGGCAGCCTGTGAAAATGCCCCTGCTTCTGCCTAGCCATTAAGAGGCAGTGGCTGCACCATACTGTGATCTGGAAGCTGAAGAAAATGGCCAGGACTGACTGATATCTGATAAACAGTAACAGGAGTCAGTTTATTGCACCAATCGTTAAATAATGGTGCTGATTATAAGGCTGCTAACTGCAGATGCAGTAATTGTCTGTCATAAATCTTAGTCACTTGTGACAGGAGCACAATGAGCAGAGCATCTGCTCGAGGGCAAATGACTTCTGATAAATATCAGCTCCACGAAAATGTACTTGGACGTGTCTCAATATTTTGGAGAGCCATTCATGTTGCTTCCACAAATGTGAAGTTATTATTGGTTTGTATTGATTTCGCCACCCTTTTTTTTTTTTAAAGAGACAGAGAGTGACTCAAGGTTGCATTGAATAGCGTCCTCGTCTTTATCTGATCTACTCTTTTCTCTCAAATGCATGTTTGAGTGAAAAAAAATAATTGCACTGCTTTCGGTAGATTGCTGTTCAGAGACACAGCCTGGGAAATTCAATATGCAGCTTATAAAAACTAAATCACAAAAGCCAACGTTTGCTGTAGCGGAGGGAACACATTTGGATTTTTACAAAGATTATTTTTCAGCAAGGATTTTAGGTCTTAAAATGCCAATCGCTAATGAATTTTAACTGCCTGAAAATTAATTACACGGTTTCCTATGATGCCTATAGAAAAAATAGTTAACATCATATTCATTATAAAATTTAACCAGAGGATAATAACTATGTATCAAGAACTATTCTAAGATTAAATGAAATATTAATAATATCATATTTTAAGAATATTTCTCCTCAAATATTCCTTTCTTAACATTGAGTTGCTGTATCAAAGACAGTTTGGAAGTACAGAGCACTAGAAAAAGCACATTTGCTTCTACTGACATAGAAACTCGATCTTGTATTGAGCTCAAACTTTAAAATGTGAGTTGAAGATGTGAATTATTCAATAAAGGGAGACTGTGTATGCTCACAGCTGTAGACAGCTACCAGAGATGCAAGATGTCAGCACATGCGTCCATGTGAAGAAAGTGACTGCTTTTCCATCTGGGCTGTGAATTTGCCCGGGTTGGGAGTACAACGCAGGGTGCCAGGACTTCCTGAAGGCAGGCATATCTGGGGCTGTGGTGACCTATGACGGAAGCAGACAGGTTCCCTGCCCGGCTCCCCTGACAGGGGTCTTCTCTTCTGAACTCTTCTGCCTTAGGCTGAGGTGCTCAGATGAAGCGATTCGTCTGTCTATGGAGTGGAGCCCGCAGGGAGGGTCATGCTAATATGCAGCCCTCCGGTTCACAGGGATACAGACTTGCTTTCTGGAAGACTAACTGTGCTTTCCCTGTTACAGACTAGAGAAGGACAAGCTTATTGAATCTCCCATGGCGCTAGTCAAGTAGCCATTCAAAGCTTGACACAGTTCCACCTTTAACTAAAAATCTCTTTAAATCAATGACATTATACTAAATTTTCTGGGAGAATATTTGAAACAAAGTGGTGTAGAATGAGCCCAATTTCCAAAGCACATTTTGGCAAAGGGAGGTTGTTTTTATTGATATATTTAAGAAGCAGGAAAATCGATCCTTAATCTCAACTTTATATGAAGACATGAGAGATCCTCAGTCAGACCAGCTTGGGCAGGATCCCCAGCCAGTTCTCGGCCTCCCCTATCTTCCACCTCGACAGAGGTGCTAGTTCTGTGAATACTAAGGTTGTGGGTAAAATATTTGCTGTAAACTGCATAACACATGCTTGACACAAAGGAGAGGTGTGGTAAGTTGCTAGAGCTATTTTAATGATAAAATGATTGGTATTATGTGCTTATTGGTTAATATTCTCATGACAGGATCTGTTTGCTTGTCTGAGTATATCCATTTGCATGTGATTTTAATTCTCTTGATTTTTGTGTTGTAATTTATTTCCTAGTTCTGGAAAAAAAAGAAATGCTGGGGAACTTAGATAAATCATGTTTCTGTTTTTACAGGTGTAACTCCCTGAATTCAGGACAGAAATGAATCAAATATCTATTATACCTAACTTCTGCTGGAATGGGATTAAAGATGCCATTGAGTTCAGGGATCAGCTTTGACAGAACTGACTAAACTCTTGGGTCGAAAGGACTAGCAGTTAATAATACATCAGTGGCCTTGGCTTTGCTGGAGATAATGTAACAGAAGGCAGGGTGGGGAGGGGGCTGGTGGCAGGCTTCTATGGCCCTGTGGTTTGACTGAGAAATGTCTCCCATAGGGTCAGGTATTTGAACACTTGGTCCCTGGTTGGTAACAATGTTTGGGAAGTCATGGAACCTTCAGGAGGTGTGGCCCTGCTGCAGGAAGTGTGTCACGGGGGGCGGGCTCTGAGAGTTCACAGTTCACCCCACTTCCAGTTTGCTGTCTGCTTCTTGTGTTTGTGGGTGAACATGTGAGCTCTCAGCTTCCTGTTCATGCTGCCTCCATGTCTCCCCACCATGGTGGACTTGACCTCTGGAGCAGTAAGCCAAAATAAACTCTTTTTCCCTTCAGTCACCTGTAGTCTTAGGCCTTATCAGAGCAACAGCAGAGTAACTAATGCAGGCCCAGCTCGTTTGGATAGTTCTCCCCTCTTTATTTTAGCAGAGACAATGGCCTGAGCAGAGACGTGGGGGGTGCTTATGGAACGTGACTTATTTGACTGAAAGTCAAAACTAAGCAGAGAGTATGCATTGGACATCACAGGAAGTAAAGCTGACCCGGATGGTGGTTGCGGTTTTAGCAATAATGTCATTTTTTACCATTATTAAGAACCTGCAGTTATTAACTCTGTATTGGACTTTAAATAGAAAAGAATGGAGACAGGGCCCCCTCATACAGCCTAGGCTGGCCCTCCCCGAACTTATCCTGCAACCATCACCTTCCAGGTGCTGGGGTTACTGCGCACCAGCACACCTGAGTAAACTGGAAGCACAACTTCAGTTAAGCCCAGTAGTAAACCCACAAAACAGGTCACACGATTCTCACAGTTCAGGTAATAATAAATAAAGCTTAGCAAGTCTACACAAGAGCTATCGAGGTGTGAGGGTTCCAGCTGTCAGCACAGCAGTCAGACTGCCTGAGTTTGGATCTCAGCTTTACTAATCACCATATGTATAATCCTGGGCATCGTTCAACATTGGATTTTCAGTTTCTTCACAAGTAAAATAAGAAAAGCACCAGCCCCCAGCTCACAGGGTCTGTGAGGACCCAGTGTGTTAGGAGTGTGTTTTGATGTCTACCTTTAAGAATGCTGCTCATCAGAGAGCCATGTATCTGCTACACAGTTGCTCTTACTAATAACACCAAGATGTCAGTCTTGTAGAGACACGGAATTCTGTTTTTACATTTATTTATTGTGCATTAGGGGTGTATGCACACTTGCCATGACATATGTGGAGGCCAGAGGACACTTTGGGAGCTGGTTCTCTCTTTCACCATGTGGGTCACAGGTATCAAACTCAAGTTGTCAGGCTTGTCAGCAGGGGCCCTACCCACTGAGCCATTTTGCCTCTATCTAGCAATGGCTCTCCTTTATAGGAGTGACTTTATGGTGACTCTCAGTTAAAGCTGGAATGATGATATATGTAAATAATTCATATTCATTGTAGAGTGTGCATTAAGAGCATTAGAATCATTCATTAACCCTTTTCTAATATATAATTGCTATTGTATTGTTTTCAGAATTTCTAATTATAAATTTATATATAAGGAATATCTTATGTCAATAAACGTGATGTCCTCATAGTTTCCAGTGACCACATCTTTATCTGATGTATGGAGCTAGCATACATAATTAAGCAATCACTCACCTGTATAGATTACTTTCAGTTTCATTTCCCCTTTATGAGCAGTTCTGTAGTGCATAATAATGTATGGAATACTTAGAAAAGTAGGTCCTGACAAAGTAATGGTCATCCCATCTTTGTCAGTGTGTTCTCTCCCTTCCTCTTTCTTCCCTCCTTCCTCCCGCCTTGTGTTTGAGAATTCTCACCTCCCCACTCTTTGCTAAAGCTGGCTATTGCTTTCCTTTTGAATATTTTCCCAGTCTCATGAGTGAAATGCCATTGTGCCATTTGAAATTACTCAATTTTTTCAGCTTGAATATAGTCATTGAAAATTGATATTTTTGTAAATATTTATTTCCCTGCATTGTTTTAAAAGAAAACCAAGGTTATTCAATCAGAAAGAAAATTCAGTGATTAGGACAATGCCCCTTTATCTGGTGTATCTATGGTGTTTGCTAAGTGATGCCATCTTGCACTGCTTGAATAAAGGTGGTCTGCCTCAGCATCTGTTGTAGCCAAGAGAGACCTGAACTGCCCCAAGAACCTGTCTTTCAGATTACTCCCAGAACTGCCCCTAGAAGAGGGGCTCACTCTTTCTTTTATTGAAAGAGTGTATCCAACAGGAAATACGAAAGTAGAAATGGACCCTTATCAGAGGGTTCTGCCCTTTCTGACCCCTACTGACCAAGAACACACACACTACATAGCTTACCCATTTTTCTCATTGTTTTCAATGAGAACTGCTGTTGGCAGCTCTTGATGCAAAACACACACACACACACACACACACACACACGCACGCATGCACACTCACACATCATTCAGGGTCAAGGCAAGGAGGGTACATGAGGGATTCAGGCCAGATGACCAGGTCAAAGAGAAGCACACAGCTCAGTAAGCTTTGTCTGCAGTATAAACAATCTAAAATTAGCATTTTTGTTTCAAGATTAAGAAAAAGTCCTCTGTCTAGAGCATGTCTGTATTTAAAAATCATTCCCACACCCTTTATCTGATGAAGTTTGAAAGCATGGGTATGTATGCTTTGTTTAGTGAGTTTGAAAAAGGGAGAGAAGAAAAGTCTAATGAGATTTGGTGTAAAATTCAAGCCTCAGCATTTGCCCCGCACCCTCCATTAACCTTTGCTAGGCGTTACCATGGCAAAGGAACTCTCTTTCAAAGCCTGACCTGACCTGGTTTGGGTTGGCCTCTCCATAATGTCTTCCCTGGTGACTTGTGACCTGAGAGCTGAGTGTGCCCAGTCCTTTCGTGTCCATGCCCACTGACGTCAGGTCAGTGATCTGAAATCGTGTCCATGCCCACTGATGTCAGGTCAGTGATTTGAAATCAGACACAGAGAGAAAATGTAAACTATGGAAATAGAAAACATTACAAATTAGAGGACAGAACTAGAGAGACGACTCAGCAGTTAAAAGCACTGACTGCTCTTCCAGAGGACCCGGGTTCAATCCCCAGCTCCCACATGGTGACTAACAAGCATTCAAACTCCAGTTCCAGTGGATCTGAGACCCTCTTCTGTCCTGTGTGGGCACTACATGACATGGATGCGCTTACATACAAGCAGGTGCATAAAATAAAAATGATGAATAAAATATGTTTTTAAATTAGAAGTCTCCCCACACCCAGAGACCCAATTGCTAAATATTTACCAATGTCCCACTACATGTACCTTAAAATCAAGGCACCTCAGACTTCTGTGGTTACTGATCCAGAGCAGGGCTAAGATGCACAGGCACCTGGTCAGAGAAGAAGCCGCTGGCCCTGTCAGCACTCCCACACCCTTGGGTCAGTGTCAGTGACCAGCCTCTCCCCAGCGCTGACCAGAAGCTGTCCTTCTATGGTCACAGAGCAGATTGATGTGGCTTCCTGTGAAGCCGTTGTCCTGATCTTGACCCCCCCCCCCACTCTCAAGTGCCTCCACAAAGTAGTTTCTCCAGCCACAGTTGGTCTTTTCCTCAGGGGAGTTCAGCTGAATGAAGACTGTCCATCTTGTTTAGTGGTACTTCCTAGACAAGGTCTGTGGCAGCAGATGTCTATTCCACCCTTGCTAAAACTATGGTGAAACAGTGTTGGAATTACTCCTGGAGCACTATCTTCTTCCTCTAAAATCTCAGTCCTTTAGGAAAAACCATGGGACTCAGTATCTCCACAATCAGCAGGCCTTGGCTTAGTCCCAGCAGCACAGCATGAGGCAGAGGGATCAGGAAACCACATGCCTCTATGTGACTGAATTAGACAAGGAAGGACCACTGTAGTTCTGACTGAAGACCAAAATATGTGGCAGAACATGGTTTGTGTCTCACAGCGTTATACGAATGAATGAAATGTATAGCGGGTCTAAGCATGTGCCCCCATTCCAAACTGGGTACAACTGGCTGCAGTCGAGTGGGGCGGCCCCAGGGTGTGATGGGTATATGCAGATCGCCATGTTCTGCCAGTTCCAGGGATCTGTTGGTTCTAAAGATAAGGACCAGTTATTACCCGGCATCAGGGGTTCTCTGGTTTTTTTACAATAAACAACACATTCCCTGGTCCTGTGACGATGCCAGTAGTGAAATAAGGAAGGAGTGAGACTTCCACACGGCTTGCTTCTCTGCATAAATTGCCTGACTGTAGAGGGAACCATGCTATAACCCAGCCCTGTGACAGTGTTAGACCAGGTGTTCTGAGATCAGCAAAGCGTGTCAACCACTTACCGGCTACAAAGTTGTGGTATATGTGAATACTAAAGACTTAAGATTACCCCATGCTACTGTTTCTTAGCTTGCTGTTCTGGGGTCAGCACCTGTCCCTTTTCTGCATGTCCCCTGATACACTTGCTGCCACAACTTGAAGCAACGAAATCTAATGATCACAGACTGAACCCCTTGGCATCCTGAGCCAAAAAGAAACTTTTCCTCCTTGCAAGGCTTCTCTCAGACATTTTGTTACAATGACAGAGAGCTAATACACTGGTAGAGAATTACTATCCAACATATATAAAGAACCCCTACATTTAGTAACACACACACACACACACACACACACCCTAGACCCCACCCCCACCAGATCTTAATAATACACAAAAGCCCTGAACAGACATTTATCCAAAGGAGACAAATAATCAGCAGATATTGTTCAGCAGGATTAGTTTTCAGGGAAAGAGCATCCAACCTACAACACTCCCCACCCCAGGATATTGTTATTTAAAACAAGAAAGCATTGGCACAAATGCAGAGAAAGGGAATCTTTATATTTTATCAGTGGGGATGTACACTGAGGTCGCCTCTGTGGAGAACAGCATAGATTTTCCTTATGAGCGGAATACAGCTGTCAAATGACCCAGGTATCCGTCCACAGGGAGCCTATTGAGAAGCCCTGAAATCAGGTAAGACTGCATTTCTCACCAGGAGTCTCAGGCTCCCCCACGGGTATGTTCCAGGGGAGATAGTCATAGCCAAGCATTCTACATAATCTGCAGGTGCCATTCTGTCCATGAACCAAGACCATCCTGGGGTTTCCCACCCATCATCTGGGGATTCCCCTCTCACCCCTCTGGGGATGGATTTCCTATCTACATTTTCTGCCTTTGCTCTCTTATTGTGATGAATATATAAACCGATTGTTCCCCAAGAGAGTGAACGTGGTAGACATGTTTGGTCCTTAGAGATCTAAGCACGTCTAGAGTCTTGTTCGCAGCTGACTGGGTACAGAGCTCTTCCGTGAGGAAATGTCTGTAATATTCCTTTTAAAGTATCTGTGAGTCTTCTACTAATTTTACCTGTAATTGTTCCAGGCCTAGAGTGTCATGCCTTGGCACGTGCACACGTTGCAGAGTGACCCACTTGGCAGTTGTAGCCCTCTGACTTCTAATGTCAGCATGTCTTCTTAAGACAGTGTTCCAATTTATTTACGTTATGCTAGCTCTTTGGGTGAGAACATTAAAACTTCTTTCATCTCCCTTGAAATGCACAATACACTATTGCTCACTACCCAGATCCACATTCCTAACACCTAACTGTATCTCTGCATCCACTGACCATTTGGACATCGGGTCCTCAGGGGTCACGTAGGCTTGGGAATTCAGCCTTCCTTTCGCCAGGGCATGCTCCTGGAGGTCAGAGGACAGGTTTTAGAAGTTCATTCTCTCCTTCCAGTTTGTGGGTCTAGGGGCTGAACCCAGGTCAGCAGTCTTGGTAGCAAGTGCCCTTAACCCCTGAGCTGTCTGGCCAGCCCATGACCCTCGGAATTCTCAAGTGTGTACTGGGATGAAATGCTTGGGGGACCTCAACCAGGTGACTCGTTCATCCCTTCCACTGCGCTTGGCCGTGTCCTCCAGTCTGGACTTCCTCTCTGCTCAGCAGGAGGAGGGATGTGAGGGAAAGATTGCTCCAGACGCGTCCAACCACCACACTCTCCTGGCCGAGGGCGTCGGCACGCTTCTGGTGGTCTCCCAGGGCTTGTCCTCAGCTCCGCGCAGTCAGTTATCGCTCATCTCACCGTCCTCCCAGCACAGCACTTACGTGTCTTGGTGTTGTCTTACCTGCCTGCAGTTCCTGTAACCGTGTTTGTCAGTTTTCACATTAGTGGAGATTTGTGAGTGGAGAGGTGGAGGGAGGCTCACATGTGACATGTGGATTTTGGTGTTTGATTGCTATCTACTTCTAACAGGCTGTTGAACTTAAAAAAAAAAAACAAAAAAGGCTAAAGAAAGAGAGTCCTGAGGCTGAAAGATGGCTGAGCGGTTAGGCACGGGTGCTCCCTGTGTGGTGGTCACGTGGCTGTGCTGTTGGTCCCACCGCAGCCATTTTTAGGGTTGATTCAGTTGAATTCAGTTGATTTCAAGAACTATCAAAGTTAGATTGATCGTTACACATTTATAGTGATTTTTATTACTTTACTTTCAGAAGGACTTAGAATTGATGTGGTTTCAAACTATGGGAGCCGATATATGGCCCGCCCTTTAATTCCAACAAGAGGAGGCTGAGGCAGGGAATGGAGAGCTCAAGGTCAACCTGGGCTACATAGTGAGACTCTTTCTCATAAAATAGCAGCTGCAGTCAAAGGCAGCATGTAAAGTTGTACATACTGCAAAACATAGCCTCATGGGTCTCGATCAATTAGAGAGAAGACGAAATACACAGTTTCCACTACAGACTGAAAACATCCGGGCTGTGGGTAAAGACAGGTCTACTAGGCATGCGGCCCGTGAGAGGCATTTCTTATGAAAGACTTGTAAAAACAAGCCAACACCAGACACTGATTCATTCTGACTTAATCACCAAAAATGAATTGAGAATCTGTATTCAGTAGTGATGAATTTGTGGTTAAATTAGTAAGGGAGGTATGGGAATTAAATTAGTAAGGGAAAAAGGTAAGGGCAGATGTCAGTGGGACCCACAGTGTGTCATCCCTACACCAAAGGTGTGTTTTCTGTTCACTAAGAGTGATTACAGAGGCTTTGCTTCTGTATACTGGCCTGTTTCTAAAATGGATAAAATGCAGATCTGCGACTCAGGATATGTGATTGTGCACATGTACACATACCTAGAAGAAGCTCTGTTGCACTTTAACACAACTAGAGAGGCTTCATTGGTGCAGGGGAAAAACTGCTGTGCAAGTATTTTTCTTTTATTTTTGAGTAGTAATATTGTAATTTATGCAATAAATAGTATTTTAAATGGTATTATTGAACTTACTAATATTATTTATGCATAAAAGGCACAACTTAAATCAACAACTTATTTTGCTTCTGTTTAGTGAATAAAATTGCCTGTTACTAACTGGGAAGGTGTTGGCTGAAACAGTGCTCTGAGAGTGAGATGTGGAATTTAATATTTTTTCCCCTGGACCCTCTGAACTTGATAATGTCTTATATGGTTGTTTTTCAATCACCTGCTCTAGTGACCCCTTTTGTATTTTGGAAAGGGTGATGGTATTCACAGGCTGAACTGTACCCTCGTAAAGTATGTCACGAAGATGCTTCCAGCACCTGAGGGCATGTCTGTGAAATCTTCCCTTGATTCCCACTGGGGGCTGGTCCAGAACTGCATGAGCAATACAATCCACAGATGCTCAGTTGCCTCTGAGAAAATGTTGTAGTGTTGACACATAAGCCATGCACAACCCCCGATGATCTTGTTTCAAACAACTCCGCATTGCTCCTGGAAACAAGCAGCTTATAAATGTTAAGGAAACGCTCATCACTGCATTGTTTTGGGGATAATTACAAGAAAAAGCTTCTGTGTATTTAGTCTAGATGCCATGGCTTTTCTCTGAATCTTTGGATCTGTGTGTGGTTGAAGCCTGGCCGTGGAGCCCGTGGATGCAGAGGACGGCCAGCAGAGGACGTGAGCCTTAAAGTGGTGGTTATGTTTTAATGAGGCTAGTGTCCTGATGGGAAGAGAGACTTAGACACATCAAAGATGCCAGGGATGTGTGTGCCCAGAGGAAAGACCAAGTGAGGAACAGAGGTGTCCATCCACATACCAGGACAGAGGCCTCAGGAGAGGTTGGTCCTCCTGATACTTTGGTTTCAGACTGCTAGCCTTCAGAGTGAGAGAACAAGTTCCTGTTGTTTAAGTCACCTGGTATGTAGCATTTTCTTGCAGTGACCTAGCTACACATACCTAGCTGCAATATATGATTTTCTCCTGTCATTTGTTACTGGGTAACAATGTGATACTTAGTATAAGGTATTTAACCAATCATAGCCAGTGTAGTATGTGTTACAATTCATTTTTCACACCCCTAGTTAAATTGTTTTACTTTATCCAAGGACAGAAAATTTATGACCCTCCAAGGCCAGACAATTTTCTATTTGTTTTTCACTAATTATTTTATAGATCTGTTTATATTGAGTTCAGCTTTTAAATTTTGTTTTAAAAATCTTTTATTTATTATTTCTGTTTTTTTGTGTATGAATGTATTGTCTGCATGGGTGTAAGCACTGAGGCGGTCAGGAGAGGGTTTCAGAGCTCCTGGAACTGGAGTCACAAATGGTTGTTAGCTGCCATGTGGGTGCTGGGAACCACACCTGGGTCCTCTGCAAGAGCAGCCGGTGCTCTTAGTCCTGAGCCATCTCTCCAGTCTCTTGAGTCTAATTTTTATTCCCTGTAACTTGTCCTCAGTGAATCCAGTCTGACTGCTAGGATAATAAAGCATACCCACTCCTGCTCCAAATGATGTCTCTTGGTATCTGAAGGCCATTGCTCCCCTGCTGACTTGCCTTGCCAAGGAGGAGTCCCCTCTCCCAGCTCCTCCTCGGACCCTCTCCCCCCATTTGGTTTACTGTACTTTTAACTCTCTCTTTATGCTGGTTCTACTCTTTTATGAGTCCTAACATCTCTTTGAAGGGAACTTTGAAAGCATTTACAACTGGTCTATTGCTTTGGGGGAGGCTGAAACTTATGCTGATCAGGGACCAGGAGCAAGTTTTCAAGTTCTTTTTTACCCTGAAACAGAGAAGGGATCCCACATTAGCAACATGGAAGACTGGCACCTGGACTTCTTAAATCAGGCAGAAGCTGTCATCCTCTGTGTTTATAGTGGGAATGGACTTTTCTCTATCGCATGCAATATGAACTTCAGTTGTATTTAACGATCTGTTTGGTGATCTAATTTTAAGGTTAATATTAGTTACTACATGTTTAATTTTTGAAATCCAATTTTTTAGTCTTTTTAAAATTTTAATTTAAAAAATTTTATGTGTATGTGGGGATGAAGAGATGGCTCAGCAGTTAGGAGCACTGGCTGCTCTTGCAGAGAGCCCCAGGTTTGATTTCCCAGCATCCACATGGTGGCTAAGAACTGTTCTTAACTCCAGTTCTAGGAGAATCTAACACACTCTTCTGACCTCTGTGGGCATTGCACAACATGAGTACACTCACACACATGCAGGCAATACTCTCATAGATATAAAATAAAAATTATAAAAATAAAATATTTCAAAAAAATTATGTGTGTGAGTGTTTTGCCTGCATGTGTGTAAGTGCTCCGCTCCTATGTTGTATAATGCCTTCAGATGTCAGAAGAGGACTGGAGTTATGGACAGTTGTTAGCTGCCATGTAAGTTCTGGGAACAGAACTTGGGTTTTCTACATGAGCTGCTGGTGCTCTTAACAGCTGAGCCATCTCTCCAGTCCCTTTTCAGTTGTTTTTAAGAAGCATTCCTTCAACAGAACTTACTTAGCACCTACTAAATGTTGGGATTAATTCAGGAAAATATTCAGAAGTCAACAGTTCAATCAAATCGTTGAGTACATTTACACCGACTGCATCCCCTTTCTCGAATGGTGACATGACCATGAGTTTCAAGGGAGAACACTTCTCCGCAATCTCTCATGCCTGCTCCCACATCTGGTTAATCTATGGTGTTGTACTTACCAGGCTCATGAGATGGCAGTGTGGAGTCCCATGGAAGCTCAGGATGAATTTCCCAAACTCAACTTTAATGTCAAGGAGGCACAACTTGAAAGAATCACCCAGGCCTCTGAATGACAGGTCCTGCTCAGATTCTCTTCTACTGGCCCATGTACTTCAAGGTGTGGTGTCATAGGCTCTGAACTTGGGGAATCACCAGAGTTGTTTTTTTTTTTTTTTTAATTGAGACATTCTTGGAATGTGAAGGAGAGTTTTCATCCAGTGGAGTTCATGGGGGAACTAAATACTCTGAGTTTGTAAAAGTGTTTGAAGTTTCCTTTATTCAGTGAGCAAATCCCATCTTTACAATAACTTCAGAACTCAGTGGGGTTTGGGGGGGTGTCTAGCTTCTGCTATTCTAAGTGTGACTATTCAGTAATATCACATCACTTGGGAGCTTGTGAGGAATGCAGAATCTCAGGCCACCCCAGTCCTGCTGAATCTGAAGGAGCATCCCTCCAGATACCAGGTGATTCACACATACCATGAAACTAGAAAGTGGTGTTCTAGAAGAACGGTTCCTAAAGTTTTCTGGGTAAGAGGCTATACTTAGATCTCTGAGATACCACATGAGGTCCCAGCTCAGGGGATTCCAGCTCCAGATCATGCTTTTCATGATTTACTGTTATGTCACAGGTTTCTCTGATAATAGCAATTCTTTGGCTCTTCGTAGTTAGATAACTAAAATGCCTGAAGGGTGACCTTTTAGTGTTCAAGCTATGGAAGACCATGCAATAGGCAGTCTTGTTGGGAATGTGTGTTCCTGAGCATCTGAGGGTGTCGTGCCGAGGGTGCTTGAGAACCTCTGAGTAGAGCACTGTTTCGGGATATTCCATGTTCTGTGGCTTTGAGAAATGCTGAACAGGTATCTTCTTTGAAGAGAGGCAGGCACAAGGCAAGTAGCCTGGGATGCAGCTCTAGAAGGAAGAGTGGAAAAGGCAAAGAAACTGCTGGACGTAGCAGCCATGGCTGCTCAGAGGAGAGCCATTTTGGAGAGGGAGGAACCCCCATTTGAGAGGGGAAACGGGTCCAACACAGAGCTCTTCACTTGGTGCTGGCTTGCTCTGGCATAGCCCCGGAATTTGGAGGGGATGGAAGGTCTAGGTCACAGGCCTTTCTAATTACAGTTTAGACATTTTAAATGATGGGTGACAGGGAGTTCATAATGCTGTTACTGAAAGTGATCTGCTCATAAAGGGAAGTGGGAATCAGAAACCCACTTGGCTGAGGGGACAGGACTACTGTGGGGGATTGGGACAGGACCCCCAGCAGCCCAGACTCAAGAACCAGTCCACTGAGGACCCAAGTTGGTTTTTGAAGAGACAGGCAGGGAGAAGACAGGCCAGCTCATAAAGCAGAGCTTCCTATCACTGGAGGGATTTCCACAGGAAATGGAAGGAGTCTTGTCCTCATGGGAATGTTTGCTTTGTACAGTGACACTGAGGCTGCTTCTAATGCTATGATTCTGACTCCCAAATGCCAAGTGACACAGTTTGGACTGTTTGTCAGTCAACTTGAGGACACTAATGGTTATTACTATTTTGAAAGCTATTTTCCTGCCTTCAGTTCATCTTTTCCAAGGTGTAAACAATGGCAGATTTGGCCTCTGCCCTCAAAGAGAAGATGGGAACTTGATGTCTGACAAATCTCTGTTGTGACTCAAAATGAACCCCAGAAATTCCCTTTTAAATGCAAATTTAAAGATTTGCATACGCACTGAGAGTCTGCTTGTAAGAGGCAGAGTTCTGGTGGGGCAGAGAGCCCTAAAGGTGCGGATGTTGTTTCTGACCACAGTGGTCTGCTTAGCCTGGCCCTCTTATGTCTGAAGGTCTTGGCTAATTGTGTGTTCCATGTGCTGTGCCCACTGTGTGTGTGGTTGGCACATCACACAAGGATGGCATTTGTGTTTCTATTTATGGAAAGCAGAATCAATATTGTAGGAGGTGATCCAAATATATGACTTCATTGAGCTGGTTTTAGATGTTCTTTACCAAAAGAGTTCTGAACAAACTCTCAGTGGTCTGATATTCTTTGCTATGAGCGAAATATTGCAAGTACTTAGAGCCTACCAGTTGCTGTGGGTGTATGTGGGGGCAGAGGATGTACAGCGAGCTGAGTGAGTGGGGATACTTCCATGAGGAGAGACCACGTGGGGGAAGCACGCAGGTTACCAGAACAAAAAGAGAAGAAAATGAAATGATGTTGAACTAAGTTCTGACGGTGGGGGAAGATGTGCCAAGGACTCCTGGGAGCTGCTGGATACTGCATGAGGTCCCAGCTTGAGAAATTTAGGTTCCAGCATAGTATCATGCTGTGTTACATCATGATTATGTCACAGTTTCTGTGATAAAAGCCCCATCCCTTTGCTTTAGTTAGGAAACAGAAACACCAGCAGAATGATCAACTGACCCTTACTTGTGGAAGGTTGCTCTATGTGCAGCAACCTTGTTGGGGTACACATGCTCCTGTTCCTGAGCTACCGAAGGCTTGAAATTCAACCTAGCTCCGAGGGTAGAAAGATGTAGGTGACAATACCTTCCCTGGATGTGAATTTGTCTGGAGTGCAGTTGGGTAGTCTTTTCAAAGAGGGAACACTAAACCCCGAAGAAAACACGAAACAGCCCTCTCCCATGTGTTATGGAATCTGTGATGATGTCCCTGCTGAACTGATTCTATTTTTAATATGTATGTATGTATGTATGTATCTATCTATCTATCTATCTATCATCTACCGTCAACTATACAAAGAGGCTAGAGAGATGGTTCAGCAGCTAAGAGCACTGGCTGCTCTTACAGAAGACCCAAGTTTGGTTCCCAGCACCCACACGGTGGCTAACAATTGTCCGTAACTCCAGGTCCAGGAGATCGGACGCCCTCTTCTGATCCCTTTCAGCATTACACAGTATAGGTGCACTTATACATGAAGGCAATATACTCTTACATATAAAATAAAGGTAATAACATTTTTTTAATTCTGAAAAATAAACTTGTTTCTGTCTCTTTGCACTGATGTTTGTATGTGTGGTATATGCACACTGTATACATACGTGTGGTGTTTATGTGTGTGCTCACATGTGTCTGTGCATTCCTATGCAGTGTGTATGTGTTCGTGTGTACTTTCGTCATGCAAAGGTGCCAAGACCCACAGAGACAGCCATTTACCAGCCTCCTGTGGAGTACACATCAGGTCTTAATGGTGACGTCTTGCTGCTTGAATGTCGTGTATCAGTAGAAGAGAATCTCAAATAAATTGCTGTGGTTTAGTAAAGAAATCCCTTCACACTGTGGTTCTTACTCTGTGTTTGTTTGGAGACACAGCAGTGTGTCTCAGAGTCTACACTGCATGTTTGAGGGGTGTGGAGTTTGCTTAATCTGGAAGCCAATGACCCTGTTGCAAAGAAAGGCCTCCATGCTGGATGTTTACACCATGCTGCTACCGCTTACGGTGGCAAGCTGTCTTCTCACTGTACAATTTCAGTGAGCTTGCGCCCTTCTCTCCTGTTTTCTTCATATGCGGGGCATAGCCACTGCTTTCTCCTGGGGAGTTTTTAGGTCAACTTTTGTAATACTCCAAAATTACTCAAGGAAAAAGTTTTGTCTTATAAATGTATACACATAGAGAGCTAGCACCCCCTAGTGTATTAAAGACCCCAGAGATTTGATCTGGCATTTAATAAGCTAATAACAATTTGTCCATTAAAACACAATACTGCTTAACTTTTTTCACTAACATTGGGCTATACCTCACTTAGGCCCAGGGAAATTATTTTTAAAGGTTAATACAAATCATAAACAAGCCAAATGGTGGAAATCATATCTTTAATATTAAAACTAAAAGTAGGAAACTCATTGGCACTTGAACTGTTGATACTTTCAGGCCTCAAAGCAAGATAGATCAATTTTCTGTTAATTCCTATCTCTCTGAGAAAATTCCAGCAGCTTACTTGTTTATGGATGTCTATAAAAGTGAAATATTCAGAATTTTTCTCCTTTGGGGGACTGTTATATCATGTGTTGCCTAATGAAACTGTAAGCAGAAAATTATAGCCTCACTTTCAAAAGGGAGAGGACCTATTCCAACAGATGGCATCCAAACACCGGTCTAAAGTGTGCAGCCGCTGATTGTTAATTGCGTCTGTGAAACAATCCTTTAAAGAGAGTAATGTGTTTTATCGTCCAGAGTGCAGATCTCTGCCTTTTGCTTTCTCAATGTGTGTTAACATTTTCTGTAAGAAAGTGTAGGATTTAGTGCTTGCCTAATTATCTGATTAAACAGGAGAACAACAGTGACTCGGTCGTTTTTAGGAACCATACACTGGGGAACACAGATAAACTCGAGTCAGTCCCATGTTTAAAGACATGTTAAGAATGTTTGAACTCTTACTGGGTCTAAACCAGGAGGAACAGACAAGATCTCAGCCTGTCAAATTAAAATTAAAACAGTAGTAACAGAAATATCTTAAACACAGGATAAATATACTCTATTTTAAATAGATCTCATCCTGGGTAAAATGTATTTAATTCACATAGCTTTTTTTTAATGAAAAGGAGTAGTGTGAGGTCCAAAGAAAGGACTGTTCTCTGAAATATTTATAAATTAAGGTTTCGGTGAAATCCTATAAATACTCAGAGGCACGGGTTTGATGAAACCATGGAAAAGGACCCTTCCAGAAACATTTGTAGGTGGTGTGGAAGGCCTCAGTAAGAGGAAGCAGGAAGGCTGTGTTCTCCCCCTGGTGATTTGGAATGAGGAGACTAAAGTTCAGAGACGTGGAGAGAGTGATGAACATTTGTGTTATCAGGAGGTGACGTTTGGGTTGTGGCTGTCAAAACATCTCTTCACAGCTGACTCACTGAGGAGAAACGGAATCCTCAATGGCTGCCAAACAACTGCCTCCACATCTCACCCCACACACTGTGGTCGAAGTATGGCCCGAAGCCTTGACCCCTGAGTTAGGGGTGGTCACAACTCCATCTCTGTCTTCGGGGCTTTGCATGTGAGCCCCGAGTCCCTGCGAGAAGGACTGCTCAGCGTGGAAGGACCATTCACTAAACATCATGAGCAGTGAGATTCTGGAAGGAAAACCCCAGAAACAAGTGTGTGCGTATAACCACAAAACTGCCCAAGCTCCCTGAAGATGATCTACAAGCTTGTTCAGAGCCCACATTTTTAATTTTGAGGATTCTGTCAAGCCATTTCCCTTGGTTTTAGAACCTGTAAGAGTTTGAAAGGTAAAGTACTAGAGACAGGCTCCAGGGCTAATGTATGATGTCTCACTCTGAAGAAAGAGTTGAAAACAGTGTTAATAGATCAGAGAAATATTTACCAACTACAGAAAGAAATCATTAAACACCACCTCTCCTACTGACTAGGTTTAATGTTACCAGGAATAACATATTTCATATTGTGAAAACCCTGGTAAGCTGTACCCAAAACAGGGTCCAATACCCATAGCCTCAATTTACTCAGTAGAAAAGACAGGAAAATCAAAGGAAAGCCTTCAAAATAACCAACAGTACTTACCAAGAGTCACAGGACCCTGACAGACCGGGAGAAGTAAGCTCTGTCACTCATCTAAGAAGACATTAAACCAAATCTGCTGAGATCTGAGTAAAGTCCAACATTCAGTCATGGCATGCCAGTTTGAGTAGATATATTATAGGGGCTATATAAACTAACATCACAGAGGAGGTTGAGTGAGGGGTTTATGTAGAGACTTCATCACTTTAAGTCTAGAATTGCTTGGGGAATAGTGTTTAATCCTGTAGTACTCATATTGTATACTATCTGAGGTCATTTAATGCGGAGGACAAAAAGTTCCATTGCATATTTGTCTGAAGCACTTGTTGAGATCATAGCGACCAGAAGGAAGAGTTATTTTCAATATCAAATGTATCATGGAAATAAAAAACAGTACATGTATTCTTCAATGTAAAATTTTTGAAAACTGGGTACATTTCAATTACTTGGTGAATCTAGTTTAGAAAAACTGTATTCATTGGTGATGTTGCATAATACATCATTATTCCACCATTTGAACCTTTCTTACTGTGCCTGACTCGAGAATCTTCCCTCCGCCCTCTTCTCCAATACATGTGGAGTCTGTCTGTGGCCAGCATATGGATAGCTGATGTTCCTCAGGCCTTGACTTAATCCTGTAATCTAACTGAATTGAAAGCTGAGCAGCTGACACAGGTGTTTTACCATCAGATCTCCAGGTTGTGCAGACATGGGGAGTCAAGTGATTGTCTCAGATGCCTTGTCTGTTTTCCAAACAGAAGTGGAACATTTGAGCATCCATAGACCAGTTCATGTGAAGCTGTGGTTCTGCACCCAGAGTCACCTAGTAACATTGCCTTATTTTTCGATACAAATTGCCAGCCAGAGCTTTCGCCAAAATACATGCAGACTGGTCTTGAGGAAGGTCCCTTTCTCAGGGGTGGCACACCACAGTGTCCTGAGGTCCATCAGCCTTGCTTCTTAGCTATCACTGAGGGAACAAGTCAGTTTCTCTGAGCACATCATTTTAGCGGAGGGGCTTGCAGGCAGCGTTTGTTGGGTGAGTACCACATGTTCAGTCCTAGGTAAGGCTCTGTAGGGTCAGAATTGAACTTGAGTTCTTCCATATGTTCTAAGAAATTCTTAAAAGCCCCAAGATTAAAGGGCACATGAATCAGATCATCAAGATTGTTGCTACTTGGGGTTTGGGACCTGGCTGAGATTAAGAATTCATTTTTCATGCCAGATACTTTGCAAAATCCATGTCATAGCTGAGGGCTCATGCATTTATTATAATTTTTATGGTAATCCCTATGATAATTGGGGTTTTGAAATACAGTTTTTAAATTATCTTTTGTGAGGTGTGTGCATGTGTTTGTGTGTACATGTGTACATGTGGAGATCGGAGGTCAACCTTAAGTATCATTCCTTCAGGCATCATCTACCTTGCTTTGTGAGACAGGGTCTGTCACTGATGTGCTATTTCTCTGTTAGATTTGGCAAGGCTGTCTGACCAGAAAGTCCCAGGGATCTGTTGTCTTCATCTCCCCAGTGCATGGATTATGACCCAGCTTTTTATGTGGGTGCTAAGGATTGAACTCTGGTCTCTGTGCTTGTGTGGCAAGAACTTTATCCCCTGAGCCATCTCCCTGGCCTTGCTGTGTGTTTAATGATCATACTTAGGGAAATGGACACTGGCAGAGGGCAAGCACGAATTAAGTTATTTATCACAATGGTATTTACTTACTTTTAGAAAGTAGCAGCAAACACATCTGAGAGACATGTAGTGTAGCATGTATGTCAGTACACATAGGGATCCACAGATCCTTGCATGCCATCCCCTCTCATGGGGGGCTTGTTCTTAGGCTGTGTGCCACTGTTTTGGAGCATAAATGCCAGAAGAATCTAATTGAAGAAGCCTAGCCTTGCCAGAGCTGTCATCAGAATCCCCTTGATGGGACTTATAGCATCTAGCCTCAAAGGTTGGGGAGGGGTGGCTAGATTGTGCCCAAGGGAAGCCATGGAGGAGTAGGGATGAGATTGGGCCCACTGACTGAGTTCCAGGAGAAGCTTATGCTGGGTAGCCGAAAAGTGAAAGTGCTTAAAAGAAGCAAACAGAGGTTGTAGAGATCATTCAAATTCAAGCTCAAGAGCTACCAACTCCTATTAAGGCAAAAAGTGACACCTGGGTTTGCAGGGTTAGGTTGTAATCCTGTCTGTAATTATCAGACTTCTGCGTTAAATGTTGGCACCTCAACTGTCATCATCGGCAGCACTGTGATAATAACACCCGCCACTCGGAAAGAGAACGCCTGTGAAATTTCCTAGTGGGCTTTCAGTGTATTTGGGTTGACTCCGGAACAGAGCCATCTAAGACTATCGAGCCTCGAGTCAGCATGATGGAAGTGATATATTAAAGGAGATTAGGTTGGCAGGCAGGTCTGGGTTGGATCAGAGTCAGGAAAAGCAATGAGAAAACTGTCCCAGGGATCCAGGCTCAAAGACCAAAGAGCCCAACAGAGGGCGATGTGAACGTTGATTGGCTTTTGGGTTGATAACTTATCAGGGGTGAGCTGACTCTAGTTCTGAGATTTTAGGCTAATGGAAGGTCTGGGGGAATGGCTGAAATACTCAAAACGAAAAGAACGGTGAGGCTAAAGGGGGTAGGATGGGAAGTCAGCGTGTGCAAGCCCCCAGTCATGCGGGGATGGACTCCAGGCATCGAAGATCCAGCCATCTGGGGACCAGGAAGCCTGCTGATTTCGGCTGACAGTGCCAATGACCAGGACATAACCAGTTGTTTAGCCCAGGGACCCTGGATCAAGCCCGGCTGATACTTCTCCTGAGATCTATTGGAAAGGCTGGTCAGCTCACTATTGCAGAGGCAATAAAGAGGGGACTGAATTTTACTCTTAGGGATAGTCACCCTACAGTGGTTCTGCTGTAGAAGTCACATGGGCCGTAGGTATTAAACAGGTTAATCTCCCCTCTTAAGAGGATGGCAGATGGCTTCTTTACAGCCTTCTCTTAAGGTGGGGTACTAACATTTTATACCAGATTATATGGGTTGTTTCCTGGGTTATGGTATGGAAGAGGGACAGCTCGGATGGAATTGCCAAGTGGCGAGCAGTGCCATAACCTTGCTGCCTAGAGGTCTCTCAGGCTCTGGCCTTCCCTGAATCACACTGTATTGCCCATCACCTCGAGCTGCACAAGTCTGGCCTCCAGAATGTCAGTTCTTAGGTTGGTTCTGAGCCCTGTGCATCTTCCCTTGGAGTCCTCTTCTCGAATTCTTTAAGATCCAGTACATCATCTTCTGGACTGCTCCTGGTTCTCCAGTAAAACAGAACTTCACGTTCTGCCTCTGCCAAGCACCTTCTGCTGTGCGTTGCCAGGACTGCTTACACGCTTGTCTCCCTCACAGACTGAACTCACTGTGGGCTGAGTCTGACTTGAGCATACCTCCACACATCACCAGGCCTCTGCCCTCACACGTGCTTGCCAGACGAGGCAAGGATACAGCCTCATTTCAGGGAATCAAGATGGAAGGGAAGAAGCTGCTGGAGGCAGGGGAACTTGAAAGAGGAACTGGTGACGGTGGTCAGTAACAGCCATTTCTGACGGTGGCCCAGGAGAAACCTCTGAGTTCCTTGGCCCCTGGACTCTCCAAGATTGGAGGTGAGGGTTGAGGGCAGCACCTCCAGAGAGAGGTTTAGGTTAGTCAGGGTGACCTTGCTGTACAGAAGGTGGGCAAATGGTTCTAAAGCCCTAGAGAGGGAGTTGGGGATTAAGGAGTGATTGAAAGAAAGACCATCTGTTCCATGTACAAAAATGAAATATGGAGAATTTAAAACTTCCAGGCATGAAAGATAATAAATGGACCCATTTTGGAAAAACAAAAGGTCGTCTCAGGCTCAATTAATCAATGCTCAAGTAATCGAACTCGTAATAATCTGTTCCCTTTGATTGCAGCTACGGAGTCTTCAGTTAACTGGAGGTGGAACATTTAAATTTGTTAAGTAAGGTGATGTGTCATAATACAGGCAATTAGCCTACAAATGTGGAGGTAGGAAACCAGGAAGAAACAACGCTGCCTCCTGAATGCTGGCTTCGGTGACTTTTAATATAATACTCTGTACTTTGGAGACATTTTTCAATTTCAGTGCTTCTTAGTCTTTATTACCTCCTTCAAGCCCTGCATACCGCTGTTGGGCAAAGTCAGGCTCATGCCTGGAGTTCCTGTTGGGTCCCCAGCCCATGCTGCCCGGCTCATGGATGTGAAGCCAGGTCCTGTGCGTTTCGATCTCAGCCATCATGCAAGTTGTACTTGACAATGTGTTTGTCAGAGGCTCTGAACACGGGTTTGCGTCGACGTACTCAGCCATTTCATATGTTGTGTGACCCAGTGTGGTGTCATCTAACATGCGGGAGACAGAGAAGCTGCCGAGTAGCTCCCCTTGGCAGCTCCTCTTTCTAGAAAGTCCCCGAGGGGTACCTGGGAGTAGAAGGTTGGCGAAGAGACAGACTCAAGGACAGACTGGGGATGCTCCAGCCTCTTCGGCCTCTGAAGCTTTCTTTGGTCTGAACTGCTAACTGATCCTCATTCACATGTTAAAATCCTAGTCTCTAGTTTCTCAGAATATGGATATACTGAGAAATAGGGTCTTTAAAGAGCTACTTTAGTCAAAATGAAATTCCTGCTCCCCTTTCTTAGGAGAGGATAAATAGGGGCTGGTGAGATGGTTCAGTCAGTGGAGGCTTGCCCTGCAAGTTCAGAGACCTGAGTTCAACTCCCCAAACCCCTGTGGGAAAGCCAGGCATGCTGTGGTGCACGCCTCAGTCCCAGTGCTGCAGGTATGGAGGCGGTTGGCTGTCTGGGCCTCACTGGCCGGCTGGCCTGGCCTACTAGGTGAGCTCCAGTTTCAGTGAGACACCTTGCCTCAGAAAACAAGGTGGATGGCTCCAGAGGAACAACATGTAAGGCTGACCTTTGGCCTCCACACGCTTTACACCCGAACACACGTGTACCTCCCATGGTCCTGTGTACACAGCTGCAAGTATGCATGGGGGAACCAGGCAAGGACCTCGGGACAAGGCAGCTGCCACGTCCGAAACCCGCCCCCAAGTTCAAACTTCATCACGGGAGGAGGTAAAGGGCCACAACTGTAGTTCATTTCCATTGCACAGCTTCCAGTGTCTGCTGTTCTTGAAACAAGTATTAAGCCGTTTCTAAGCTGCCTATGGCTGAAGCCTTGTCCATAGCTATGTGGGTCTGTACCCTGAATACTCCATACGGCAAGCATCTCCTAAGACCTGTGGAGAAAAACTTGAAATAATGCCACAAAAGCACAAATAGTCAGGGAGTGGTGGCTCAGGCCTATGATCCCAGCATGTGTGAGGCGGGAGCAGGGGGATTGCTGTGAGTTTGAAGCCAGCTTGGGACACCAAGTCAAACTCAGTCTCAAGAAAATGAAATGAGGGGCTGGAGAGGTGGCTCAGTGGTTAAGAGTACTGGCTGTTCTTGCAGAGGACCCAGGTTCAATTTCCAGCAGCCATATGGTGATAACTCCAGATCCAGGGGATCCAACACCCTCTTCTGGCCTCCTTGAACATTGCAAGACAGGTGCATTTACACACATGCAGGCCATAGACTCATATACATAAAGTAAAAGCAATAAATAAAATATTAAAAAGAAAATGGAATGAACAGAATAGAATAGCACAGAAAGAAGCAGTGTGCATAGATAGGTAATGGGACTCGAGCTTCTAGGAGAAACCTAGCTCAGTCTCTGTCAGCACTGCCTTGGCTGACCTGGACTCAAGCAAATTGCCAACACTGAGAAGAAAAGTTAGCTCCCCAGAGACCCTCAGGATGGTTTGGTCTAGTGGTCATCTGATAAGGATGCAGTTTTGCGCAAGTTCCGTCATGAAGAAATCTTTTACATTTACAGAGGAAACAATGGGAAAGCTTCTAATGAAACACTTTATAGAAGGGACTAGATGTAAACTTTGATATTTGGGATTCACTATTTTTTTTTTTGCCAGATTCCAAGTTTGTATCATTCACAAGAGAAATCAGCATCCAATTTGCATTCTTTGTATTCTCACTGCACAGCGATATAGAACCCACTCTGAGGTATTCAATTTTGTATTTTCAAATTTGAAGCTAAATGTTATAGGAATTTTGAAAGGAATTGAAACATGAGACTTGCCTGTTATTAAGTTTAAAATATGTAAAAACAATGAGGACAAGAATATATGTTTACTTCCCTTATAGTTAACATTGTCTGTTTGACATTCTTTAAGAAGTGGGTGAATCTTTGTAAGAAGAGAACAATTATCTAACCAAGCAGAGAAGGAAATCCTGTGTTTCCCTTACCCAGGAAGTGTGGCCGATTATGAACACTCGGTCATGTTCATATCTGGGAAGTTTTAAAAATAAAAGCAGGGACAGGAAAGAGAGCTCAGTGGTTAAGAGCACTAACTGCTCTTCTAGAGGACCTGGGATCAATTCTCAGCACCCACATGGCAGCTAACTCTAGTTCCAGGGCATCCAACACCCTCTTCTAACCTCTGTGGGCTTTGCATGACATGGGTGCACTTACACGCAGGCAATACACTCATACACATAAAATAAAAATAATAAAGTATTAAAAAATAAACAAAAGCAGATATGTGTAACTATAAATTTAACAACTTACTTTGGCTGAATCCTGGGCCTCCACATGTGCGAAGTCACTTGAATACCCAGGATGACGATGATGACAGTGATCATGATCATGAGAATAAAATGATTGGACAGGTGTTTTTCTTTTCCATGACATAAATGCATTAACTGTGTTCGAATGTTAATGATTATTGATAATAAATATTCTTTGGACTTCACAGTGCAGAATGCCTTTAGAAAGTGAGGGAGGAAATTCTGTGCAAATGAGCAAGGGTTTGATTTAGTGGACAAAACTAACGGTATTAAAGACACACAAGCTCAAGTGTGAAAAAAATGACCACAATAAAATTAAGGTCGAAATACAGTGAAAATGCATCCAGCCTGCAGCCTCCTGGTCTATAGGAAAAGTAAGGGCATGTCCGAGGCTGAAGGCTGATGGCTCCTGTGACTAATTCCGACTGTAGAAGTTTAATAGCTGCCCGGGTAGGTAGGCAGCAGGCATTGAGAGGCTGGAACCAGTGGAAGTAGGCATTGTGGGCCGCAGGTGATCAACAACAGTGTAGATTTTGATACGGTGTCATTAGGCAAAGGTTGTTTATGAGGGCCAGTGCTGTGGGGATGTGTGTTGCTAGGCATTGCGCTGTGCTTTGTAAGCATATTTGTCAGACCTTGTTAATCCTGAAAGAGAAAAGTATCTGGATTTTACAGGTAAGGAACATGAAGTTATATGAAAAGTATTCTGTACTCGATAACAGAGCTGGTGAGTGGCGGCCCAGACTTGAGCCCTGAGTCTGCTGTGTTGAGGTGATACTTGGGTCTAGAGTGAGTGGGAACCCTCCCTGCTGCACACTGGGAATTTGCTGCATGAGACCAGGAGGAGGCAAAATGTGCACCTGGTACCGTGTTTCACACAAAGCAGGATCTCCCACAACACTGTCATTTTCTCTGCTGGTCCAGTGCTGCTTGTTAAGCACCAAGAGGGCCAGGGCTTGGTGCTCTCTCTGGGTTTGCCTCCTTCAGCGTGTTGATGATTCTCTCTTCCAGGCATCTTGTCGTTACGTTCTTCTTACTTCTTGAAACTCTACTGTCGTCTCATATGTGCATTCTCTAAGAATGGGGACTGTTCCTATAAGGAGTAATGAGGGTTGTTGAGTGGGTTTATTTAACAATTCAACCAGGAGAACCAAAGTTTGATCTGTGGACGAATACCTGTACCTCATCTATTATAAATCTTAAATTTTTGAGGAATTTGTTTTTATTGATCAATTTTGGTAGTTCCTTTGCTTTGCTTCTGGTCCAGGGAATGCTACCTCATCTAGATGCACCATTCTAGAGTTCAGGAAAATCAGCACACCTCTATGCGTACACTGTGGTAGCAGCAGGAAGACTCCTGCACGGCTTGTCAGGAGTCCCGAGTCCTCATTTGAATGCTGTCTCATCTACACTTGATTCCCGTGTGGCACTGTGGCTCTTTTCCTGTATTTTTAAAATTACATGTAGAAACAAGAGTGACTATTATAACTAAGCAGGCTCCTAATCACGTTTCTGAAATTTAAATTCTGTCGTCTTCGCTCTGGCCATGTATCTATCCAAGGATGTAGAAAACAAGAATATTTTATTCTTGTTCTAATATGTCCTACTAATACATGTTTATGGAAGAAAATTGCCATGGTTATTAAAAAGAGTCTGTGACATTTCTAAGGAGTGTGGGTATTGCCCGCACAGCCTGGCTGAATTCCAATTTGGGTAATTACATTCTGCTGTCTGGTTACCTTAGCGATTCTCTCTTGTTCTGTGGGTCCTCACGGTGGTTAGCTTGCCTGAGATATTCCTGTTTTCTGTCCCCAGCTTTCTATAATAGTAACTGAGGCATTCTGGTCTTTAGAAATTTATTTTCTATCTTGTTTAATACCCTTAAAATGTACATATTTTGAGGTCCATAGTCAAGCCTGGCTTTTAAATCTGAAATTTGGGGGGTTAGTAGAGTAGGCAAGTAGAATCAAGTGGGAAATTGTGGTTCTTGTTTGTTTTTTCAGTCCTTTGTCATATTTATTATTGCTGTGGATGATTGAACAATTTTATATATTTATTTAATCTTGCCTAACTCTGAACTTTCATTGAATTTTCTAGAACCTCTGCTATTCTTCATATAGCCTGTTTTGAGGTAGAGTGACTTGTGAATTTTACCTTCAGCCTTTGACAGATGCTAAGGTTTACAGTTGTAGAGAGCGTCCATCTTTTCATCTTGCCGGGAGCTTCTGTAGCTGTTTCTCACCCGATGGAGGAACGATATTCCATTCAGGTCCACATGGTGAACGCTGGTGATTTGGTCTGAGTTTTGGACACTTGCAGACAATTTATTTTGCAAAGCAATGGACCTGTTTCAATAAAATATTTCAGTTTCTGGACGTTGGCAAGTTGCTCATAGAGATGGCTGCTCTGTACCCTTTCCCAGTTTAGTCCTGCAAAACCTTCAGATCCCAACAAGCCCAGCCAGGACTGTTAGAAGACTACTGTTAGGATTGGGTGACAGTTTCCATACTCCTGGAGGACTGAACTTGTTCTCAAAGGGTAACTCAGAGCAGAGAGTTCCCAAACATGGATCCACTGTACTCAAAGGATTGGAGACATGCCTCGATGGACACTGTAGACACCTCTTCCTTCTGACCCACTGGTCAGAACTGGTTTTGAGTTTTAAAAATGTAAGTGATTAATGCCAATGCCTTTTATAATGAAATTATCTTAACAGATTCTCATGTGGCTTTACACACACACACACACACACACACACACACGCACGCACACAGTTTTATACATCTACATAAAATCTAGAATCTACAAATGAAAAAAAAGTGTGATATTTGCCTTTATGAGTCCGGAGCCTGCACAGATTCCACCTCAAAGCCTGTCTTGGGGAAATGCTCACCCAGCACCTGGCACTTTTGTTACAGCAAACTGCTTTCCAGCCCAGCATACAGTGGATGCTGCCTGGAACACCAAGGCTCCTCCCCATGTGAACCTCACCGATGCGTCCAGAAAACCAGAGCGGGTGCTCTCCCCTCAGCTCCTGTCCTGCTCTGAGCATCTTGGCCTTCCTTTTTACACATAGAAATGGTCTGTGTTTGGGTGTGTATTGATGCTGGTAGAACTGAGCTAACGTTCCTTAGACATCTGTATGTTCACATTAGAACCCATCACCTGTCCTGAAGAGCCATTTCTCCTCTTTTAGAGGGACAGCTCTTCCCGGGATGATAGGAGGCAATGAGGAGTTCAGGGGTCAGTAGAGTCGGACTGAGTCACAGTGAAGAAGACACATTCACCTGTGTCTCATTTTCTGCTCTGCACATACTCAATGAATCCAAGTCTTTATTTCAAAAGGTTGAATTAAGGTTGTGCATATAGATCGGTACAGAATGCTTGCCTAGCATGGACAAAGCCCTGTGTTCAATACCCAGCATCCCACAAACCAAGCATGGTAGCCCAAGCCTGTAATCCCACTCTGGAGTAGGAGGCAGGAGGATCAGAAGTTCAAGGACATCCTTAGCTACATAATGAGTTTGAGGCCAACCTATCTCCAATTTTTTGAAAGAATCTGATGTAGCAGTGTCCTTGTTCTCAGGTTAAACTCTCAGAGATCTCATTCTAGAAGACTGATCTCAGGCTAGAGAGAGATGGGTCAGGATGGGTCAGCAATTAGCCATGCTCACTGCTCTGGCAGAGGATACAAGTTTGGTTCCCAGCACCCATGTCTCGTGGCTCACAACCTCCTATAACTCTAGCTCCAGGGGACCTGACATGCTCTTCTGGCCTCCATGAGCACTGCACTTAAATGGATATACCCATACACAGACAGGCAGACAGACAGAAATAAAAATAAGTCTTAAATAAAAAAAATTTTTTAAAAGTGATCTCTAAGCTCCAATTTCCTATCCTGTACTTTGAAAATGCTAATATTTTGTTGGTGGTGGTGGTGGTGAAAAATTTAAACATTGAGTTCTTTGCCCTACCTTTAAACTCGGTCAGGTGCTGAGTCATTTTGTAAATGTGCATGTTATTTAGGCATCAGGAGATAGTGGGTTTCACCAAGATGGATGCACTTTTATGATGTTATGGCATCATGGTCAAAGTTGCATCATCCATGAGGCAAGACTTGATTATTATATCTATCGTGGTTTGAATGAGAAGTAGCCCTTACCCTCAAGTACCTCAAGGCAGCGGTAAAGCTGCTTTGGGATGGGCACGGTCGTGGAAGCACTAGATGTGACCTTGTTGGGAGAAGCAGGCGGGCTTCAAGAGTTCAGAGTGCTGTCCCACTTTCAGTTTCTATCTCTATGCTTTCTGCGCCTACTTGAAGATGTGAGGCTGATGCTTGCCGCCATGGCACCATGACAGATGCTTAGCCCTCAGGAACCATAAGCCCAAATAAACTCTTCTTCATATAAATGACCTTGGTCATGATGTTTTATCCCAGCAACAGAAAAGTAGCCAGTTCCGTATCACTGAAGAGACAGTGTGGCTTTCTCAGAAGGGTGCTGAACTGAGGACGGGACTGTGTGTCCACTCCTTACCCATAGGACGTGGAACAGCGGGTAGACTCCTTACAGACTGGGGCACAGAATTTCAAAGAGACTCTACATACTAGGGCATGGAACTGCACATAGACTCCTTACCGAGTAGGGCAGGGAGCTGCATGGAGACCCCTGCAAGTATATAGACCGGCGTGGAGACTCCGTACAGCCTGGGGCATGGAGACTCCTCATGAATGTGGCATGGAACTAGATGTCAGCTACGGTATAGGGCTGTACGTGGACTCCTTCTGCATTAGGCATGGAACTGGCACAGACTCCTTACAGACCAGGCTATGGAACAGCCTGCAGACCATCTCATCTGCTTGTCACAGGAACCCTGGAATCAGGGCAGTTGGAAATTCCCTTTCAGGCTAAAGAAAGCAAAACTAAGCATTTGAATGCCATCCTAGTGCCGCCCAGCTGTGGGCAGCAGAACCGCCCCTAAGCCCTGGGCGCTCTGGCTTCGGGCTCTGCTTCTGCCTGTAGCAGTTCTCAGGCCTTTCACTGCCAATGTGTCTATGCATCCAAGAACCCCCAAATCTCCATTTAAGTTAACTAAAAATGTATTTGAGGTGCTGGAAAGGTGGCTCAGCAAGTGAATAAGTTAATGTCCACCGCAGAGCATGAGAACCTGAGTGATCCCTGTGTGAATGGAAAAAGTCAGATGTGACAGCACAGGTATGTGATCCCAGAGCTGGCACATTGCAGACAGGAGGATCTTTGGGCTTGCCTGGCCACCCAGTCTAGCCAATCAGTGAGCTCCAGGTTCAGAAAGAGTTTGTCTCAAAAAATAAGGTGGAGTGTGATTGAGGAAGGCATCTGATGCCTAACTTCATCTCCCCAAATACACGCATGGTACACTGTGCGCACACACACACACACACACACACTCTTAAACAGAAATTTCAGACTACTGTTAAGATTTCAGATAGTTTGAAGACAGGTACAAAATAAATTCCTCAAGGAGCCACTTAGAAATAACTTCTGTAAGAAGTGAGGCTGAGGAGGCTCTGGAAACAGCTCAGTGCTGAAGAGCATTTACTGCCTTTGCAGAGGACCCAAGTTCAGTTCCCAGAGTCCATGTTTCCAGGTCACAGTTCCCTATAACTCCGGCTCCAGGGGATCCTGCACCATCTTTTGGCCTTCATGGGCACCTGCACATAAGTGACATGCATATAGATGTACGTATACACAAGTTTCTAAAATTTTAAAAAAGAAATATGTGTGATTATTATATTTGTAACTAAGAATTTCAGGATCATCTGATCTTGGCTTTGGAGCCAAGTCAGTTGTGTTGTTGAGAGAGACTCAGAGGGCCTACTACTCTAATGGTAACATGTTATTGGTAAGCAATTATGTAAAAATATTTCATAATAAATATCTTTTCAAGAAAGACTAGAAGACTCACACAAAGAAACATATTAGTGCATGATAAACACATGTTAGTGTTTTCATGACAAGCTGTGCTCATTATGTGGTCATCAGGAGGGGAGCATGTGTGAACATGTTGGAAGTGTTTAAGAAGCTGTGTTCATGTTCTGACAGGCCCAGCACTTGGTTTTCAATGGAGCCATAAGTATTTACCTATCTTTTGGCTGGGGCAGAGGGTTTTGTGGAAGAACTCTTAAGAAAAGTGAAGAACAGAGTTGAGGATGTGGCTCCGCTGGAGAAGTGCCTGCCTAGCTCTCATGAAGGCCTGGGTTTCATCCCCAGCGCCACACAAAGGGGGTTGGTAGTGCGTACCTGTAACCCCAGCATTTGGGAGGCAGAGGCAGGAGGATCAGAAGTTTATGTTCATACTTGGCTATGTAGTAGATTTGGGGCAGCCTGGAGTACACGAGACTCTGCGTGGAGGAAGCAAACAAAGATCAGGGAGATCGGGTCCTGACTTGTTATCCTGTTTATTCAAGGAACAGTCAGTTCAGGATGGGGCAAAGCCAGGTGCAAATGCACACCGTGCCCGTGACTCAGCACTCTCATGGCTCTGTTGCCACAACCAGTGGCCCAAATGACACAGGCAGGGACCCTCGGGGCTTGGAATTCCTTCTCCCACCTTCCCCGGTGCAGCTCAAGTAGATCCTAGGTAGACTTTGCTTGGTACCGTTTTCTAGTTGGAGGAAGCCAAGGACTACGTTCAGATAGGTCAGCTGGTGAGGCTGAGAGCCAGGACTGGACTCTGTATCTTTGTACCACAAAGGCCAGGTCTGTCGTCCTGTGTCACAGCACCTTTCCTGTGTTAATGTTCCATCGCTCTGACAAAGATACTTAGAAGAAGGTCCATTTACTTCAGCTCAAGGTTTCAGAGGTGTCTGGTTTGATTTCTGTGTTGCTGGGATAAAGCACTGACCAGAATCACCCCAGGAGGAGAGAGTATATCTGACCAGAGCTCGCAGTCCACTGCTGTAGGACTCCTCGGCAGGACCTGAGCAGAGACACAGGCGTTACAGCTCACTGGTTGGCTTCCCCTGGCTTGCTCAGCTCCTCTTCTACAGCCAGGCCTGGGGCTGGCGCTGCCCACAGTGGGCTGGACATCAGATAGAGCTAGGAGAATGCCCCCCAGGCTACAGGCTAGTTTGATGCTGGGAATCCCTGAAGTGGAGTTCCCTCTTCCCAGGGGACACAGGAAGTTTTCATCCACAGCTGACTGATTCTGGTGCTTTCCAGGCTGAGGTGAGGCAGGACCTCCTGACTGGCCCATGCAGCGGAGCAAGGCTGTTCACCCCATAGCGGCCAGGAAGCACAGAGACTGCAAGAGGCCAGGGCCAGATGTCCACTCCAAGGCAGCGACCTACTTCCTCCTGACAGTCCATTCAGCAGCCGACTCATCTGAGTGTGTAGTGCCCTCGTGACCCAGTCACCTTCTGAGAGGCCTGCCTCTGCACACTGCTGTGTGGGGCCCAAGCCTTTAACATGCAGCATTCAGAGGTGGGTGCATGGGTGTGGATGCGTGCATGGCTGTGGATGCGTGCATGGCTGTGGATGCGTGCATGGCTGTGGATGCGTGCATGGCTGTGGATGCGTGCATGGCTGTGGATGCGTGCATGGCTGTGGATGCGTGCATGGCTGTGGATGCGTGCATGGCTGTGGATGTACATGCATCTGTGTGTGAATGTGTGTAGTCAGAGGACAACCTTGGGTATTGTTCCTTGTACTGTTCACCCTATATTTGAAAGACGGGGTCTTTTACTGGCCTGGAACTCAACAGTTGGGCCAGGCTGAGTGGCCAGTGGGCTGCGGGATCCACCATCTCCACCTCCCCAGTGTTGGGATTATAAGCACGTGCTACCACACCCAGCTTTTTGTGTATGTTCTGGGGATTGGACTCAGGTCAAGCACTTTGCTAACTGAAACCCCTGGACCCCAGTCCTTCAGGGACATTTCGTGTCCTAACCACATACTTCTTCATTTCTAAGTTGATCATTTATACCGTGTTGCTGTCACCATGTCGCCTCTCCCTCCACTCCCTTCCTCTCTCCTTTCCCTCCCCCTCCCTCCCCCGTCCCCATCCCCCTGTCCTTCCCTTCTTTTCTTAGGTTTTATGTTGTTGTGTGTGTGTGTGTGTGTCTGTCTGTCTGTCTGTAGGCATGGCTACTGACATGTGTGCACATGCATGCGGAGGCCAGAGTTGGATGTCAAGTGTCTTCCACTGATGCTCTCTACCCTAACTTTTGAGATAGGCTCTCTCATTTAGCCCAGAGCTCAGCAATCGATTGGACTGACTGGCCAGTGAGCTCCTGGGACCCACCTGTCTCCACCTGCACGGTCAGCGCTAGGTTAGATTTGTACAGCCACACCTGGCTTTGATACGGATTCCAGAATCCAAACTTGGGTTCTCGTACCAACTAAGCCATCTTCTCGGTTCCTTTCACTTAAAATTTAAAACTCTTGACATCTTGTCACAGGGATTAAATGTGGCTGGGACCCCCAGAAGTAGCCAAGGATTGTGGGTTTCAGTGTCCCGGAGCTATTGATGTACTCTGCAGATTCCTCAGGGTCTCTGTGTGGTATCGGGAGAGGCTAGTGAGGTGACTGCTCTTTGGTCTTAAGGAAAACATCTAATTAATCCAGTTCCCCAACCTCAAATTAAACTGAGAACCATTGCCTTCTGAGGACCCCAGATTTTGTCTGTGGTTCAGCGGAAGGCAGAGGATTAACGTTCCATGCATTGCCTTGAGGAAACCTAACATGAGTTGATTTGGTTAACTTTAGCAGACTGCTTTTCACTCCCGAGTCACGGAGTAAAGCCCATGTTTCCTGCCTCTGTGTACGGGCAAGGCCCTACTCCCACCTGCACCTCTGCTAAGGTAAAAGGCACACCTAAATGACTCATGTACCTGTGGTCTTGGCTGTGTGGAGGCTAAGAGAGGAAGGTCATTTGTGCCTAAGAGTTCCAGGCCATGAGCAATATAGCAAGACTCCATTCCTCATCTCTTAGGTCTTGGGGCGGGGGGGGAGAGAAAACAATTTTACTCAATCAAAGTTGAAACTGAAGGATACCTGCAGGCAATGACTGTCATCATCACTGGTGTTATATGCCAGGTCTGTAAGTCTTGTTGCAAACATATCTTCCCTGGAGGGGGGTCTACTTCAATGTGAGTCTTTTCTGGATGACCATCTCTGTTCTTCCTAATGATTTATCTAAATGAGAAAATGGTGATCTAGTTTAAGCAAAAATGAAGGCCTTACTTGTGTGAAGAGTGAGACAGGTGCTTTTACCTGCAAGGTTTATTGAATTCTCCTTCCTGATCCTGAGACAGAGATCTCATTCCAACTCAAGTGCTCCAGAATGAAGCTGAAGCTTAAATCCAACTCAGTCAAGGGTTATTTGTTCCAACCTGCTACATGTCAAAACTCCCAATGAACATTAAAGGTAACCAGAGATAAATAAGGCCTGCTTTCTGCCCTGTGGATCTGTACATAGCCTCAGCACAGGGCACAAGGCTGATCTCCCCTCCAAGCTTGAACTGGAAACTGTCACTAGGCTTCTGCTCTCAGACCTCATGTCTTTACGTTTGTTCTCCCTTAGGAAATCTGTTTACTTTATTTCAGTCCATCCATAGTGACCTGCAGTCCTCAAATGTTTCTCCCTCTTGGACCCTAGTCTCATTTGCGGCTCTCTCCTGAACCCATCCAATCATGCCCCTGGATGTCTTAACTTGTGCATAAAGCAGGCACCTCTTTTCTGTTCTCTGCTTGGTTTGATGGCATTCATCACAAGGTTCCAGACAGGACATCTGTAGTGCTTCCTGCACTGCCCTCAGCCTCCTGTCCCTCATGTGCACTTGGTTATCAACTCTGCATGGCCACAGGTTTAATACAAGCGCATGCTATTCTCCCTGGTCTGTTACAACCATCCAACCAGTGTCTCGACCTCTTTTTCCTTTATTTCTAAGTCATTCTTACAGAGCTGCCTGGGTGAGTTTTCTAAAATGCAACTGATAGCATTTTTCACTTGACTAAACCTTTCAAAACTTCTCCTACACCTGGATGAGCCTCGACCTGTTGTCTCAGCCCCACGAGTCTCTTACGGTCTTTGTCTCCTGACTTTGTTCCTGTACTAATGACCAGATGGTGTGTGTAGGTAGGACCCCTGTCCTGAGAGACTGGCCAGTGCTCAGATCTCGCTGACTGTCAAGTACTCTGGCTATCACCCTTCTCTGAGTGAATCCCAGCTTTTTTCTCTGTACTTAGAAGAATCAGTTCCATTTGCTGGAAAGTCCCTCCTGAAAAATTAATTTTAATCCTTCCAAATTCCCCCAGACATGATCCCCACTCTAAAATCTTCCCCATTCTCTGTCTACACAAGAAGGACTCTTCCACCTGAACTTTCAACAACACATTGTAAATTATCTTGATTATAGCATTGTTTCTGTTGTATTGCCAACATGCTTACTATTGAAAAGATTTTAAGAAAAATGTTTTAATCTCTAACTGTATATAGCTTAATATTTGGCACATGGTGATGGGTCTATAGAAGATTTATTCTATTGCATAGATGTAGAAGAGGCTCATGAAATGGAATTTGAACTTAACTGTGAGGAGGTTAGGAAAGCATTCCAGGGTAAAAGTTGATTCATGAGTCAAAATAGGACAGAAAAACAGACATGTTATTAGCTTTTCACATTCAGAGCCCACATACAAGGTATTATTTGATGTTCTCTTCGTTTGTCTGAAATTTCAAGTATGGGTGCAGTATTCACTGGAAACCTCAGAGGCAGGCCTGAAGGTTTGACCATTGCTGTGTAGACTTGCTAACTCAGGTCACACAGATAATTACAGTTGCTTTCATGATGGATCTCTAAATGCGTTCATTGCCTGAATAACGTACTTTATATATTAAAGCCTACAGTATGTTACTTTTTATCTATTTTGTACACCTGTGTCTGGGAGTGCACTTCCATGTGTGAGCACACGCTTGCGGAGGCCAGAGACAACCCTGCCTGTCATCTATCAGGTGCCATCTATATTCTTCTATGAGACAGAGCCGCTCATTGGCCTGAAGCTCACCTGAGTGAACTAGGCCAGCATGTCCCCAGGATGGACTTGCGAACACGTGCCGCTACACTTGGCTTTTTTGACAGTTCTGGGGATTGATCACAGGTCCTCGTGCTTACAAGACAAGAACTTTCTCGCCCGAGCCATCTCCCAGCCCTGCCTCATATTACTTTCCCATCATCCCAGTTACACCAAAACACCATTAACTTAGAATATAGGAGAGTAAAAATATCTGCACAATGAACGGAGTGTGGTCTGCCTGTGGTGGTCACAGCCATTTGTGGCAGTCATACTGGAGGCAGTCCATCCAAACTGAGACATGTTTTGAGTGTCACCTGCACACTGAAAGTCCACAGATAAAAGAATGCCACCCCTCTCCTTAATAAGGGCTTGGATTTGCCTCATGTTGAAACGATACATTGAATATATTGGTTAAAGAAAATGTGCTCTCAGAAGTGATTATGTTCTTCTGTTTGCCTGTTAAATGTGGACCATGCCACGCTGAGAGTTACCCATGCGATATATACTGTCTTTCTATTGGACAGTGGTGGGATGTTTTTCTTATTCAACCATCACCAATAGGCTCTTGGTATTTGGCTGGTCATGCTGTGTACTATAACCTCTGGCATTCTCTGGGGAACAGTGCTTGTTTAACGTTGTTCATGTATTTTTAAGTGCTTGATTCTCTCTCTCTCTCTCTCTCTCTCTCTCTCCTCCCACCCCTGTGTGTGTGTGTGTGTGTGTGTGTGTGTGTGTGTGTGTGTACCAGAGGACAACCTCTGATTTCATTCCTCAGGTGCTATCCAATTTTCTTTGAGACTGGGCCTCTTTCTGGAAACTTGCCAGTAGGCTAAGCTGACTGGCCAGCTCACCCCAGGGGCCCTCCCCTCCCCCAGTCTTCTGGTCTGTGTTGGAGTTACAAGCACACACGACCACATTGAATTTTCTCCCCTGTAGGTTGTGGGGATTGAACTCAGGTCCTCATGCTTGCAAGGAAAGCACTTTACCAATGGAGCCCTCTCTGCAGCCTCCTGATAACATCTCTGGCAATGCTCAAAATCCCTTAGAAACCTGGCTGGTGCATCAGCAGCTTTGCAAATATCAGTTCCATTATCTTATCTACCCAGTATCCCATTTGGCAACATATAACTCACCAAATTCTCTGCTCACAAAGCAGTTAGAAATTTGAGTTAGAAATTCCCAGAACCCTTTAGTTAGTGGGAAAGAATGAGTTCATATCCACAAGTGGGTGGTCGGGATTCGAGTCTCAGAATAGAGTCATGAGGCTTAATCCTCAGGCTGTGTCATTCACAGGCCTAAATCTTTTCTTTGAACAGTCAGAAGATGCCCTTAGGGTCATTTGAGATGCCATCTGCATCTGTCAGCCACGTCAAAGGGAGTGGGGGTGCACTGTATAAGTACTGAAGTTTTATTGGTGAGCCAGTGGTCCTGCTGATGCTGTTTGCATCGTCTTCCAGATAAACCACAGTATTAACTGATCAGACCGAACAGGGCATGGAGAGAGTGGGTCTTGCAATAGTCTTTTAAACAAAATGACTTGTAATTATTTAATATCTAGCTTTGATTTTCTGTCCTGAGATCCCTTCCATTTTTAAATAGGGGCATGTTTTTATTTTGTTTTATGTACTTTATGATTCTTTGAGAGTTCTAATGTAGCTCAGGCTGGCCTCAAACTTAATCTGTAGTTAAGGATGACCTTGAACTCTTGATCTTCCTGCCTAATTCTCCCAAGTGCTGTGATAGCAGTCATGGACACCAAGCCCAGCCTATTTTGCTTCATTTTTATGGGAAAGAGAAGCATTTTTGAAAAGCTAAATTTCTAATTTAGAGACTGTAGCATAAGGAGCAAAGACAATGTGGCCTCAAAGCCTGAGCATTTTCTGGAGGGCGAGTTCGTTCCTGAAGAGTTGCTGACTGCAGTCGAGTAGTGCCTGTGCAAACCAGGAGTAGCTGAAACCGTTCCTGAGTGCCGGGAAGTGCTCATGAATACAAGATAGGCCTGTATCTTAGCCTTGCAGCTCCCAATTAATAGCCCAAGTAGGCACATCTCTTGCTTAAAAAGGGCTACGTGAATGGGGGTTAAGTTGTATTTCTCTTCCCAAGTGCCACTCTGGATGTGTCTTTATATTTTGATTACTAAAAAGCATTTTATTTCTTTTTTTTTACAAAAAGAAAATTTGCATCGGTGGCTGAATAGCTCACATCACGGACTAAAACGTCCTAAAAGTACCCACAAACAAAGCACGAACGGGAAAATGGCTAAGTTTTCAAAGGAGTGCTATGAACTGAATTATTCAAGGCTAGACTGCATATTCAAATATGAGTTATACGTTTTGACAAAACATTGTTAACATTCCTGTTTGCTGTCGATAAGTATTAATAATACACAGATTGTACATAGGGTGCACCCTGTATTTTTGGCTGGAAAATATGCCAAATGTACCTTGTTTTTCTGTGCATTAAGAGTGGGGTATGTTTTTATATCTACATTAAAAATATATGCTACTAACCTCAGTCCCTACTGTCTCAAAATGGAACATCTACAAAGAGGGATTGTTCCTACAGACCTTACACATTTTAAAAGTATCAATGACACTAAAAACATTTCAGTTAAAGCCTTTAGAATGCAAGAAATTAAACCATTAAAAAACAAAAGCAAAAGCAAGGGGTCTTATGCAATCCAGCAAAAAGGCCATGGAATTCGGTGAACTGGGTCAAGCCGTGCCGCCCTGTTGGACTCCGCAGTAGGCAGGCTCCCAATTGCTGTCTGACATAACTTGGGGCTATGTACCAGTCTTCGGCTCCCAGCTGTGTGTTTATTTTGAGCCGATGTTTGGCCATTGATTCAATCATTATTTATCAAATTCCTTTCATGGATTAGGGTTGAATGAAGCAGACATGATCCAAGGCCTCATGGTGCTTCCAAACTTCCGGAGTTGGGAGGAAGCTAGGTGTCTTATGATTAGATAATTGCATGTAAATTGGGCAGAAAGAATCAGAGGTTAAGAGTACACACTTGGGCCCATGGGTTCAAGTCTCAGCTGTGGTGTCTTGGGCCTGAGTATCTCCCTTCACCAGTTGCTGTGTGGCTTTGGTCAGAATATATCATGTGATGTTTAATAAAGGCTACAGATTTGTCGTTACTCTTTTTCCTTAATCTACAGGAAAGGTCACAAGGCTATGTGACCTGGAATGAGTGTGGAGGTGGGGAAGCTTTCTCAAGGAAAGGGTGTTTGAACCTGGATCTGCGGTGTTGAGCCCTTAAGAAGTCAGAGGGTTTGGAGGTGCAGTGGAAGTGGTTAAAGAACTTTCCATGCAGTGGGAGGCATGTGCAGGAGGCATGTGATACTTTGGGTCCCCCAAAGAAGGCCAGGGTGTGTGGGAGAAAGGAAGGAGTGGACCTGCCGGGGAGGAAGGTCATGACCTTGTCTACAGTGGGAACGTAGATCATGCTTGTGCACACACATGCCCGTGTGGTTTTGTTTTCCACACCCACCTCTTGCAGGCAAAGGAGTGAGGAAAGTGCATTGTCTGTGTGGTCTCTGCTCAGCCTTGCAAATAAAAACCACTCAGAAGTGTCTGTGCGTACAACTAATGTTGTCTAAATATTAGATGTAAATTAAATAGCCTCTTCATGTTCAACTTATCTTTTCTGAGCGTTATAACCCTTTGTTTGTGTTTACGCTCCACAGTTGAAGTACCGTAGCTCAGTGTAAAAAAAAAATGTTTTTCACACTACTTGATAGAAAAGAGGTGGGGTGGGCAGGCACTAATTAAACCTAGGTAGGAAAAGACTTAGGGAAAAAGATTTCTGTATCTCTCCTAATGGGATGAATGTCATGTTCAGATTTCTGCTCTGTGTAAAATCCATTATAAATATGTAAAAGAATTCTCCAAATCTTGATTTCCTCAATTGAAAAATGACCCCTGAGCACCATCTACGAGCAGAGGAAGGCTTGGATTTCTTGATCTTTGGCTTCTTTTGTTCTCTTGGTTCGAGGCATCTTAAATCAGCAGAATAATTTAGGAACGCAAGATAGTGAAACAACTAATTTTTCTTTTCTGTAATCTGCATAGACTTCAAAATGCCCACAAACCACCAAGTGTCAGTTCATATCGTTTGTTGGCAAGGATGAAAAGAAGAAAGGAAATGATTTCCTAAGCGTGGATCGACCCAGCTTTCACAGATATTTTTCTGTCATGGGAAGCCAGAGGGCTTATGCCTATCTGAGCTTTATTTGACAATTACCACTTGCCAGTGTAATTAAATGATAATTTATAAATACTAAGAAACATAATGGGGAAAGGCAAATAGGTGCTTATCAGGCGCTGAATAAAGCCGATCTGCTTTCCTGCGATCGCCATCTCTTATCTTGGGTGTTAACTGGTCTCACTGTGTGCATGTTTTGTTTAGGTTTGGTGGTATTGAGTGTGTGTTTATCTACACCATAGACACCTTTTTTTCCCCACCCCAAATTCTTTTTACTTCTGCCATTTTTTTTTGCAGATATAATATTTATGAAGTACTGCTTGTATCTTAATTCATGTTATAAATATAATGTTTAGAGTTGCACGTGTTACTAGGACAACCTTAAAATAATGGGTAATATTTCTGTCTATTTCCCTTCTTTTTTCTTAGTCTTTTTCTGTTTGGTTTGTATATTTTCTTTAATCATTTTTTTTAATCACCTGAATTTGTTCGTGTTGTTCCTAGAATGCTGGCAGATGTGTGTGTGTGCACGTGTGTGTGTGTGTGAGAGAGAGAGAGAGAGAGAGAGAGAGAGAGCGCACACATGAGCCAGAGACTGGCATGGAACACTCTCTAATCTTTGATGATAAGAATGGTACTTTATATGCAGCATGGAAATTCTGCTATGTTCTCACTGAATACAGAAATCACTAAAGAAAGAGCTCCTTGGGAAGGACAGCTTTGGTCCCTCTGGCTTCTCCTTGGCTTCCTATTGTACGTGTTGGGGTCAGCTCTGCAAAGCCTTGTCCTGGGAACCAGATAAAGCAATCGGGAGCCAGGATCTGTCTGAACAGAAGCTAGTCGGCAGAATGACAAGGTAGAAAAAGACCCCATGCCTTTAAGATGCAGGTCCCGGAAGAGGAGCAGTGGGGACAGCAAGGCCCATCGCAGGTCAGGAAGATCTCTCTTGCGCTCTCTCTCAATTAAGTAATTTCAGTGTCTGCTGATTAGGGTGGCGGTGGCTTGAGTGGTGTGTGGGAATGGCTTATCAGGAGAATAACAAAATAAAAGGCTTTGGTGTTTCAAGTCGTCAATTCCACGAATTATTCAGCATTTTGTCCTTATAAATAGCAATTATTTGCCTTTTTCATAACTGAAAAAAATTATCTTTCATATTCAAATATTTAAATATACCGTGCCGTCACTAGGGCATTTTAAAAAAAAGTCCTAATGTCAGAACAGATTTTTATGCAAGGAATAATTTGAAAGTGGCGGATTAGTTTCCACCTTTTGAAACACAGTGCTTTCCGTAATCTTCAAACATTATTTAGGATAATAGAAGCCATCATCCCCGTTCTCAAACGTGAGCACCCCCATTAGACTTTGCAGCTACCTCTTATTTTTTATATTAAAATACAAGGCTTAAAAGGTATTATCTTGCTAAAGGGGGGCAATTGTAGAGATGATTTGATTGAATAAAGGAAAAAGCTGTACAGGCCTTTTAAGATCAAGGATGTATTGATGGAAAGCTATCATTAGAGACAATTAATGTTCTCCAAGGGAAGAAATTGATTATGGACAAAGATGGACCCTAAGGAGCAGATATGTCTTAATGCTCTGCGGCCTTGAGGATTACGCGTCTCATTCACAGCTTCCGAATTTAACCCTTTGTGGTGACTAGAATATTAGCCTGATCTTTCAGAACAAGAGGAATCAAATTAAATTAGAAAAAAAAAAGAGATGGTGCTTTGTCAAGGGCGTTGATTGTGATCCACATTTGATTCTTTAAACAAGACCAAAAATTAAATTGGTAGTGTCTTGTGTTGACACTGTCCTTCAGAATGGATCTAGACAAATTTATAGAAGAATGAGTTGGATGGCAATGGCTGGTCCTGGTATTGTTAAGTGTGTAATGCCTAATAATTGCAGTTAAAAACACGCTTTCTCCTAAGGAGCCCGTGAACTTCAGCCGAATTCGTGTTTCCAAATAACATACCCCTTTAACTTTGCCTGTCCTTCCTATAGATCTCCCACAAAGCCCTTCATCTTGTTGTTAGTCAGTCCCTCACAGCCGTGGCTCACAATTGGGTACTTAATAAGGTGGCAACCCTACTGGGAACATTTCACATAATTATTCTTAGCAGAAAGAAGATTGTTATGGCTTTTTCCCCCCTTTTCGACTTTGGCAAAATTCCAGATGATTTAGTTTGGACTTCTAAAACCTGTTCTGTGTCACTGCAGATTGCACTTCCTGCACATACCATGCCTTCGTTTCCTGTTGTGTGTCCCACCAGTGGGGAGAGCAAGTCTCCCTGTGGAACTGGCTTCCCCACACTGCGGGGTAACCCGTAGAACAAGCGCATGATGACCTTGGGGATACTGAGTTCAGAGGGCGACATTTAGGCATGGGTGTGCTCTGAAAATCCGTCTCCACCAGGACTTGACACTCCGATGTGTGTTAGGAGCATTGTCACATAGTAGGAGAAATGTACAAGCTGATATATCAAATACCTTACCTAGAGAACTTTGATTTTAAGTAGATGTTAAGGGAACAGAGGGCTGGCCTCTGGGCTCTAACATCAAGCTTAGGGAGTTGAGAAATAGCTGTTATTAATTAGCTCAGATCATTTAGACCATTTGTTCTTTCAGTTCACACAATTTGAAGCCACCTCTGGTTCCCCTCAGACCTTAGAAGCAATCATTAATTCACCATCACTGAATCCACTGAATGAACTTTCCCTCAAGCATCAAACTATTTGAAAATGATCATTTTAAAGAAGGGTTAAGCACGACATGTCACTCTGAGTTTCTGTTCTGTCAGGAGTTCAGTTCTCCTAGAGGCTGTACTCAACCAGCGTCTCTCAGAGCACCACACTGGCGGACCTTGTGTTAGATATTTGATGTCTGGTGTTTTCTGAAAGACTAATGTCTTCTTGGATGAGGATATTGTTTCGCTATGGCTACTGGAGCACAGGAGTTGGCTGTGGTGGTGTGAGTCTGTATTCCAGAGGCTAAGGGAGAAAGACGGAGAGTTTAAGGCCAGCTTGGACTATGCCATGAGACTCCATCTCAGAAAAAAAAATTAGAATATCCAAAGGCCTAACTCCAAGAAAGATTTTGGCTAATGTTCCACTTAATTTGAGGGAAAACCAGAGTCATAATGTGTCTGTCGCTACTGAGAGGTGGCAATAAAGGCTTTTAAGAGGAGTGTTTAAAAAAAAATTAACAAGTGAGTTTGGAGGGCCAAATACCAAGTAGAAGCTCTGGCTAATGAACTGGCTCTGAGGTTTTGAACCGAGTACTAAGGGCAGTGGCAATGTCATTGGCAGAGTAAGACAGAACAGAGCAAAATAGGGGTAGCCTGTTCTGAATTCCAGGTCAGGTACAGCCAGTGCCGGGGAAAACCAAGGTCTGGCATTTCAGAGAGGGCCAAGTGCAGAGATGGCTCAGCAGCTAAGAGCACTGGCTGCTCTTGCAGAGAACCCAGGTTTAGTTCCCAGCACCTACATGGCAGCTAACAACCATCTGTGACCCCATTTCCAGGCAAACCCAATACGCTCTTCTGACATCTTCAGGCGGTTCAGGAAATGGTTGCAGTAGCACACATGTAGGCAATACACTTGTACACATAAAATTAAAAAATGAAGAAAACATAAAAAATAAATTCCAGCCACATATTCTGTGCCTTTTATATAAAATCACACATGTACTCCTCCTGACAACCCTCAGGGGCCATAACGAGAACACAACTGACAGCAGAGAAGGAAATGCCAACAACCCTCTGGTGCGTGGTTAGGCTCGGATTAGAGTCAAGGAGATTGCGGTTCATGAGACTTCTTGCCTCATGGAGATTCATGAAGACAAGAATTGAGCCACAGCTTGAACCAGAGCCAACCAAGGATTGGCTCCTTGCTCGGTATCTGACAGCACATCCCTTCTGATTTTTAACTGCAGTATTTTAAAGGGACCAGTTTCATGACTTAAAGATAAGTGGACCTGTTGGCCTTAAGTGGCCTTTAGTGACCCGTGGCTTCAGGAGCCATGCCACATCGGCTTCACCTAGGAAGTGTAGCAGGAGCTGAATGCTGAGAGGTCTGCAGTCTGCCCAGCAGTCTGTGAATGAGCCTTGATGATAGCCTAGAAACCTGTGTGCCACGGACAGAGGATGGGCAGAAAAGGAGGGACAAGCCTCCAGGCTGCTGGGGGGACATTAGACCCTTGTGTAGGCCATTAGAAAACTCCGCGTCCCAAGGCCAGGCGGGGACAACAGCAAAAACGGATGCTCCTTCTGTGTTTGTGCCTGAGCAGAACTTGGCCCACTCAGACCTGCTTGTCCTTGCTTTAAACTCGATGCCCTTGGGCTGTCCTGGAGGCCAGTTACTGCAGACCATTGGTTCTTATTGTGGGTTTTCTGGACCAGCTGTGTTATGTCTGTATCTCCAAAGAAACTAGACTGAACACAGGTTTATAACCTGTTGGTTTATAATCCCTGGGGATGAAGCCTGGCAGTCTATGTCTTAACCAGGCCTTCAGGCAAGATTCTCATGAATGCTAAATCTGAGAATTGCTTGAATCTAGCCTGGATTCCCTGATATTCCTTAAAGTACTTGAAGTGATTCCATCACTTGGAGCACAGATCGTTGTGAAGCTGGAAGATTCGTATCTCAGAAGGACATAGAAGATTCCTAGGTGTCCTGATACAATGCTTTGCTTGAGTTGGTGCTGGAGGGACTGGCTTTGTCTTTAGTCAAACACATAGTCAAAGAGCATGTCGCACCTGATACCACAGGCAACCCACCCACTGCTGGTTTCTGCGTCGACCACGTGGCATGTCTCGTTCTTAGTTAACCATGCATTATGTAATTATATATGTATATATTATATACATATATTATATGTAACCATGCATGTAATTATAGAAAAGAAAGCTGGCCTGGGTAGATGCCTTGGGGGTAAAGCACTTGCTGTGTAAGCTTGAAGAGCTGAGTGTGAATCCCTGACTGTAAAAGCAAGGTGAGATAGGGCACACGTCTGTAGTCCCAGCCTTCCTGGGAGAGATGGGAGGAAGAGGCAGAAGAACCCTTAGAATCCAGCAGTTCAGCTAATCCGGTGTAAACAGCACTGAACAAGAGGCCCTGGCTCCAACAGGGTGGGTGGCCAGCATGGACATCCGAGGTTGACCTCTGACTCCCTCTCTCGATGAAGAGGCCTAGTGCAGTTGTGTAAGCTCACAGTGGTATGTGCCCAGGACAGCCGTGAGTGGAGACCAACACAACGTGGAGAACTTACTGAAAACACTATGAAATATTTTTTAGCTTTTTTGTAACTTTTGTGCAGGTTCTGAGAGTCAACTTTGCAGACGATAGTTATCACACAATGTCAATAGGTCAGAGTTGCCTGGAACTTTGATATTATTGACTCTGGGTGCCCTTCCCAGAAGTTCTTGGTCAGTCTGGGTGTGGACTGCACACTGGGGTTCTTAGAACTTTCCTGAGAGGTATTCACACAGTTTGTATGCAGAGTGAGAAGTGGATTCAAAGGGAGGTGGTTGGGCCCACTACAGTCTAGGTCTGTTTCTAGTTCAGCAAGTCTGAGCTGGACCCAAAAATCTGTATTTCCATAAAATTTCCGAATGGCTTCTGGGCTGCCTAGGGACCAGAATGAGGATTGCAGGCCTCTTTTAAATGAGGTGCACTGAATGAAGAGCTGGAGAGAGCTTCTAGTCCTACGTGGCTTGGGGAGAGCCACTGTTAGACCTCCTAGTGACATCCACTTGTGTGTGTTGACTGGAGACTTGGCCTGGAAGTGTGTGTGAGCTCAGGGCTTCGCAGACTTTAATTGGTGAATGATTTCTCAAGGGTCTTGCAGGTGACCATTTTGACTCAGTAGGGCTGGCCTGGGTCTGGGGATCGTAATTCCTGTATCTCCCTGATGACCCCCAATGCTGTTGTCCGGGGACCACGCAGGGCAGCCAGGCACTAAGAATACTTCTCAAGCTACCCGTAAATCAAGGTCTATGTCAAACTGTTGACTTCACCTGAGACCAGCTCTTACTGGTTCAAAATCCCCAGCAAATGGTCTCATAAACAATTTATTAATGTAGTCAATAAATATTGATTGACACCTGTCTTGAGCCTGGCTCCAGGCTGTATGGCAATGCGGAAGAGGCACCACTCCTGGGCTGGGCAGGTGCTCAGTGGGAAGAGTGCTTGCTCTGCAAGCCTGAGGACTGGGGTTTGGATCTCCAGCACCCATGTAGAAGGTTAGGCTGCTGTGGCAGTCGCCTGTAGACCCCGTGTTCAGAGGTTGGAGACAAGGGGTCCCGGAGGCAAGCTGACCAGAAAGTCTTGCCAAATCTACAAACTCTGGGTTCAGCAGGAGACCGTGCCTCAACAAATGAAGTGAGGGGTAGTTGGGGAAGGACCTGACGTCAGCCTCAGGCCTTCACAGGAGCACTTGTGTGCGCATGCACGCAAACACATGCAAACATACACATGTACACACATGGAGTGTCAGTCCTGAGTTCATGGCAGTTACATTTTAGCCAGAGAAACAGTTTTTTGGTTTTTTTTTTTTTTTTGGAAAAGCTAACAAACTCACAAAGCAGGTCTGAGCATCTGAATTCTGGGGTAAAGCTCAAGGGTTCTCAAGAACACCCCTACCCCCAAAGCCTGGTGTGGTAGATCAAGCTGGTCACATCCAAACTCAAGAAACTGAGGCAGGAGGATTAACGTGTGAGGTCGTCTTGGGCTACATAGTATCAGGCCAGCCTGGGCTACAGACGGAGAGACCCTGTCTCAAAATACAGAAATCAAAAACCGCAAACCAAACCAGGAGCTATCCTGTCCTTGCCTTGCTAAGGGGCAGGCCTTGGGGAAAGAGACTGAGGCTCTGCAGGTGGGTTGAGAGCAGCCAATGGCCTGCTGTCAGGGGACAGGTGGGGACCGGAAGAACAGGGCTAAATGCAGGCTGTCACAGAATTCTGTCATGCTCTTTGGAAACACCATCAATGGCCCCACCTGTGGTCCCTAGAGGAGGCATCTAGAAGTCGTTATCAAATCTCCTGCTAGTGATAAAAAGAAATCATCTCTGAAATTCATAGGGGTGAAATTACCATGACTTCCTGCTAATTGTGTGACTTGCATAGGAGATCTTGTATACAACCAGGAAGGAACAAAGAATCAAAGAATCACCCTCTACTTAGAGAATGTTTTTAGACAACTTTGAAGTTTATGTTGCATAATAAAGTCTTTTTGGAGGGTTTGTATGGTTTTTCAGAAAGCCTAAATGCCTTATTAAAAAGAGAAAGAAATTTTAAAAGTCAAGAAGAAAAATTTAAATCTAGGAATAAATAGGTCTGGGGGCGGGACGCAAGCTCAAGTGCTTCAAGGGATGAATTAGTTTTATCCCTGCCATGTACATAGATAATAATTTTAAGAACTTCCTTTTTCTCTGGATTCAGAACTCCCCCAGTGGCAGAAAGAAAAAAAATCAGAAGAAATCTTTGGGCAGAGGCAGTTTTCACCTGTATTATTTTTTCTCAAGCTGTGAGCACTCCCTAATTACGAGCTTTTTAAAAAAAAAAAAAAAAAAAACACCATTCTCGATTGGTAACATGTGTTGTTGTCAGCGTGTATTTAACACCTGCAGGAATAAGCAGAAGCGAGTGACAGCGCAAAGGTGGAACACCCACCGGGACGGCGCCGCGCACTGTCAACAAATTGTACTTTGTTAATTTTTTCTTATTAAAAGAAATCCAAGAAAAGAATTTAATAGTGCAGGTGTTCGGAGCGCGGCAGCGGGCTGGGGGAGTGGAGGTGAGGTCAGCGGCACTTAGCATGGGAGCTGGAGTTGGATTGGTGCCTCTGTGCATCCGCCTAGTGCCTCTCTCTGCTTTTCTTTGGAAGAAAAAGCAAAGCCTCTGTGTGTTGGACCTGCCAGGTTTGGCTGTGCCACGAGGCATTTCCCAGCCCAGACAGTGTCCTCGGCTCGCATTGCAGCCCTCTGCACAGGGTACGCCCTTTAATTCATTACTAGTAACTTCTCTTCTGTTCCTTTTCTTTTCCCTTTCTTTCTTTCTTTCTTTCTTTCTTTCTTTCTTTCTTTCTTTCTTTCTTTCTTTCTTCCTTTCTTTCCTTCTTTCTTTTTTTTTGACAGGGTCTCTTATAGCCCAGCCCAGCCTTACCTTGTTCTGTAGTTGAGGATGACCTTGAACTCCTGATCCTCTGCCTCTGCTCCCAAGTGCTAGAATGAGAGGTGAGGACCACCGTGTCCCGCACAGTATTTTCCAGTAGTGAAGTTGTGGTTGCTGTGAGACCGACATCCTGGACCAGCTCCTTCTCGCCCAGCACCCTACAGGTGTGGGATTCTGGGTGCTGACAGCACTCCTCACAGCATGGTGTTGGGCAGAATGTTGCTTGTCTTCCCCTTACCTCTCAGAAATGAATTCACCAGGATTGAAGCTGACATGGTTGCAAATACCAGCAACTGGGGCAGAAGATCACTTGACCCAAAGACATCTGATTCCAACTTCATCAGCACAACTAACAGTGAAGCCCTATATCTTAAAACCAAATAAAGGGAGGACTCAGCAGTCAAGAGCACTGACTGCCCTTGCAAATGACCTGAGTTTGATTCCCAGCACCCACATGGCAGCTAACAACTGTCCATAACTCCAGTTCTAGGGGTAACTCCCTCTTCTGACCTCTGTGGACATTGCACAATGCAGGTGTACTTACACACATGCAGGCAACACACTTGTAGCATAAAATAAATTTAAAATATTAAAAAATCCATAAGTAAGCAAGCAGATACAGATGTGTGAATTTCTGCTCTGGAAGGTGGAAGCAGATTTGTTTCCCAGCCTTGGCTCCCTCCTCCCTCTGATGACAGACACTGGAGACCTCATGGTGTTAATCCTCACTGTGATAGACTGTGAGACCCATGAGCCAGAGCGTTCCAACACCACAGGCTCGGGGTTAGCTGTGGTGCAGCCAGCTCTGTGTTGTTTTCCCTGGACCCCAGTAGAGGCCCTCCCTTCTGTCACAACTCTGAGTGCACCGTGTGGAGACTGAGTTCACTTCTCAAAGCTGAGAGGAGACCCTGGAAATGACTCATTTTACACCTCTCCAACGAGCCTCTGAGCTCTAGAAAGCACTTCATTCCTGTCCCTCTGGGACAGAGAATCTGTTTGCAGTAATCACCAGCGGTGTTGACAGAATGCTCAAAACCATCTGCTCAAGGGCAAGTGTTAACTCTATCAAATCCTAATATTTTAAGCCCACTGATCCCTGGGCCCAGGAGACCTCCTGATGGAGCTCTCGTTGGGCTGTGTGTCAGCCGGCTGTCAGTTATTATCCTACCACAGTGAGTCTTGATGCCCCAGCCAAAGCAGCTCAGAGAGCTGTGCAGACGAGAGGTAGACAGTGGGCTGAGCCCAAGCAGGTCCCATCGACTGTGGTGAAGCTTCTGCCTTTAAATTAATTTTTATAAATAGACTTCCTTCTTCGTTGGTGGGGTGCATATGTCATCAGTGTGGATTTGTATAAAGGTATGCATTTCAACTGTGCTTACAAACAGGCTGAGGTCACCAGGCTAAAATCAAAGCCCAGCATGGTGGTGTACACCTTTAATCCTATCACTCAGGAGGCAGAGGCTGGTAGATTTCTATGAATTCAAGTTCAGCCTGATCTACATAGCAAGTTCCAGGCCAGCTACAGCTATATAATGAGATCCTGTCTCCAAAAAAAAAAAAATCAGCTTGTGGATTTCTAGCACATCACTCTCATAGTAATAGCGAGTATAAAGTTACTCAGAATTTGTAGCTCCTTGTTTTTATATGAATTGCTAGCATAGATGCCCTGAAATTTCTCAGAATTAAAAAGCATACACAACAATTAGGCAATTAGCATTGAAAACGTAAGGAAATCCCATGGGTTCAAAGACTGTTTCATCCAAGGAAGCCGTTTGGAAATTCCCAGGATGGGTCCAAGTCAATGGGAGTGAAGCTCAAGGTGCACAGCCCTCTGGGAGAGGCCCTTGCACTGCCCCATTCACACCAGGTACTCCAAGGATCCTGTTTGTGTTGACCAGAGTGGCTTCCAGGGTGTTCAAGGAATTATGAAAAGGAAAGCACAAGGGACAAGTTCGGAACACAATCCCCCCAGCACAACCTGCCCCCAGCACCATCTCCCCTCCAGCACAACCCCCCAGCATAACCCCCAGTACAACCTCCCCTAGCACAAACTTTCCTAGTACAACTCCCAGCACAACACCCCCAGCACAACCCCCAGCACAACCTCCCCCAGCACAACCTTTCCCAGTACAACCCCCAGCACAACCCCCAGCACAGCCTTTCCCAGCACAACCCCCAGCACAACCCCCAGCACAGCCTTTCCCAGTACAACCCCCAGCACAGCCTTTCCCAGTACAATCCCTAGCATACTCCCCGCAGCAGTTCCATACGAAGTGGAAGTTTTAGCTTTGTCTCTGTTTGGATGAAGAATTCATGTGATGCCAGTGACCATGCTGGGCCATAATCAGTGCCCAACAGGCACAAGGAGTAAATGGCTCTACCATGGTAGGAACAGTATCTGGGTCTGTGTCCTAGATATATAGGACAGCAGTTGGGTAACCTGTGGTTACTGTGTCCTAGATATACAGGACAGCAGTTGGGTAAATTGTGGTCAGTGGGCTACCACTGCTTGTAACATGTTTTATTCCTGAGCTCCATCAGACCCCTTATGCAGCTTACATTATTACTATGAACCTCCTCATAGTGATGAGAAATTTGAGGCTTAGAGAGCCACGGCTTCGTCAAAGCAACATAGCCAGAAGGTGTCTGAGCTCAGGCTACAACCTACACATCCACCCAACTCAGAGGCCAAAGAACACATGGAGGGAACCATGAGTCTCCATCCAGCACCCCATGGGATGCCACCCACTCACTTAGCAATCAGAAATTTATTAAGGACCGAGTTGTTGGCTAACTAAGGATTCAGCCCCGACCCCAGAGATGTCCTGTGCTCTTCACACTTGCTGTTCCCTTTGAAATTCAGAAGAGCATTATAGAATGCCATCTGAAAACATGGATGTTCACACTTTGAATGTGTTTGTGTGAACGTATATACGTGTGTGTGTGTGTGTGTGTGTGTGCATACTCTAGATTTAGAATTCCTAGGAGAGGTTACTGTGTAATGAAAAAGAAAAAAGTCTACATAGTCCTGTCATAAAAGTTCTGAAGAGAAGGTACAATATTGAAGTTGAAGAAAATGAATCTTGGTCTTCTAAGCACTGAAGAATTCAACTCAAATCTGTCTGTTAGGCTCAACCACCTCACCGAGCACTGGAGAGCTCTTCATTTTAATAGCTTAGTGTGAAGATGACTGTCTAGACATCTCAGGTTCTAAACCCATCTTTCAGGAGCTGGCTCTTCATTTCTATGACATAGTTAATCTCTGCCGTCCAAACAACATAGTGTGTTGTCTTTCTGTGCCTAATGTTTCATTGTATGTCTGAGCCTTTCCGTATATTTGTGTATGAAGGAGAGGGAGACAGAAACAGAGAGAGGGAAGAGAGAGAGAAAGAGAGAGAGAAAGGGAGGCAGGCAGAAAGAGAACACAAAACTGGTTTAATAAACCTGGAAGTATATGTGTAAATCTGAGTCCTAGTTAACAGAAGCCCTTACATCTCCTGGGCCTCTCATCTCTGTTAAAGGATTTGGAGCTTTGGTTTCCTCATCCAGCCAGGAATACCCTGTCTCAGGGCCCCAGATTGAGATAGAGTGAAAGAAAATACCACTGTTTACTCAGTACATTTGAAATGCATAACAACTATTAATTCTGCATTGTTGCTATCCCTTCATCTTGCTTGTTTTCTTTTTAATATGCTGTTTTCAGAAGGGGCAAAGTTATTAGCCTCAGTCCACATGAAAGCAAGTGGGAAAAGATGGTATATTCACCTACAATTACCTGGAGAAAGGCTCCCTGAACGTTAACTTGTATTTATTTGGGGGAATTTGCTGTTCGTGTTAGTTTTACTTGGCTTGAGGGCACAAAAAATTCCTATAATTAAAATAAATAGGCATAGAGCCAGCGAGATGGCTCAGTGGATAAAGGCAGGCACTTGCCACCAAGCCTGTTGACCTGAGTTCAATCCCCAGAATCACTGTAAGATGGAAGAAGAAAACCAACTTGAGCAAGTTGTTCTCTGCCCTACACACACACACACACACACACAAATATATTAAAAATGTCAAATTTATTGAAAAAATATGATGTCCTAATAGTTTGCTACTTTAACATTTTAAAAGGGAAGGTCTTTCATTGTGCTGGTGTTTTTTGAGTTCTCTTGTGGTGTGTGAAGAAGTAGAACATCCTCTTTTAAGGTTTCTTTTAGCTGTTCACACAGTTCATGTTGGGCAAGGCCAAGCTCTGTCCCAGGTGCTGAAAGGACTGTCTGGGATCAGAGGTGCGCAGACCCAAGACTAATCCAAAGCGATTATTTTAGTGCACAGGCACACATAGATAAGAGCAGTTAAAAAGTCTTCCTTGTGCATCTTGCAATGGGGTTTAGCCAAAGCACTCTCCAAAATCCATTTTTCAAACCAAAGATGATAATAAATATCAAACACGCATTAATTGCCTGTAGACTGTTAAGGGACTATTGTTACTTTAGTTTCCAGGCTCATTCCCAGGATGAAGTGAAGATCCCTAGAAGGGATATTTTGTTCTTTGCTTAGCTGAAACATTAATTTAACAAGAAATTTAGTATGTTTCATAAACAGCAGCTTCCTAAAGTAGAGTGTTCTGTTTTCTCAGACGTTTTTGAATGGCCTTCTGGGAAGCGTTACCTTGTTATGAACTGTTGGTTGCTCAGTGCAACTGAATCTCTAAGTTGGTCAGGAGGTGTCCTTCCTCAGATGGCCTCAGATGACAAGAAGGCAGAGGCAGTACTCATCTGTGGGGTGTGGGGAAGAGAGTGTCATCAGTGTGCAGGAGGAATCCTAGACATTCCCTGACATTTCCCCTGGGCTGGGCTTTGCCTTTTGGGAATAAGGATGCAGGGTGAGACAGGTCAGTGGGGTTTGTGTCTGATCGGCCTCATCACAGGGTCCACAAATGTCAAAAAGGGCAAGTGGGAGATTGAAATGTGCATCCCACTTTTCCGCAGGCCTTGAGGAAAAAGAGGAAGTGACTTCAGTCCCCCGTGGGGACAGTTAGGGTGGCTTGCAAGCTGTGAGCTGCTCTGAGCATCTTGTCTCTTGCTTTCGCCATGCTGAGCCCCTTCCCTGTGTGGCTCCCTCCAGCCAGCTGCTTCTGTGAACTCTCCTCTGTCATGTCGCGTCCCCCAGGGCTGCTCAAATGTGAGTCCCCTGAGCTCCCTTCCTCTCCAGCTGCCTCCGCGTCCCTTCCCTGCTGATCCATCCACTGCTTCAGCTCAGGGACGGCGTGAGGAAATGATTCCAGCAGATGAACAGCTTTTATGCAGAGAGAATATTTAAATATTCCCAGTTTGCACAATTCTTCTCACCTCATGCTATGATCAGAGGTTAATGGAGATGGTTTGGGCTTCTCTCTGCTGTCTGAAACCGGAAGACGTTCAGAAATGAAGACTAAGATCTTGCAACCTCCCTTCTCACTAAAAACATGAATTTTCCATATGAGAATAAAAACATGCTCTTCATCGATTCATCGTTATAGACAGTAGTCCCATGTTCCATTTTGCCTGTAACTCTGAATAAGGCCCTAGCCAAGTTAGAAGCTATTAATCCATTTCTACTGGATAGAAGTCTACAATGGGCATTGTGTTTTAAATGTTCATATCACTAAAACATTTTTAGCTGGAAAGTATATCTTATAGGGCTGCTTAATGGGTATTATGCTTTTTTGAAAAATATGAATTTAAGGTGTGAAGCACTGTGAAATGACCGTCCAAGCAGGCTGGTCCAGGGGAGTCTCGTTGGTAACCCTGCTCAGCGCCCAGCCCACACACAGCCCAGCAAACACTAATTTACATATATGTGCACATATCCACTTACATGTTTATATATGTGATCCAAGCATCTGCCCAACATACATATTTATATTTTAATTAATTATGCAGCATCCCCTTCAGCTGCCACATAGTTTCCGTGTCTGCTCCCTTTTCCAGGCATTTCCGTTTCTCTCCTTCTCCCTTACTTCCCGCTGCTTCTCTTCTAACTTCTTTCCTGCTTCTCTCCTTCTCTCCCTTCTCAGGCATTTTAGATTTACCTTTTCCACAAATCCTCAGAGGTGCAGAGAAAACCATTTGTGTTCATTTTCTTTTTGAAGATTATGTTCAATACAACATAATCTCTAATAAACGTCGTGGACCACACAGTTTTGGTAGGGTTCACTCTCCCCCAAAGTTGAACAATATACCCATGTCAGTATATATTCTTTTATGCGTGGGCTTCCTACACAGTTCTGGCAGCAAGATTTTCTTATTTTTATTTGTTTTTGCATGTTCAGTAAGTTTTCAGTAGCACATTTTACAGGCCTTTTGTTCAGTCAGCAAGGCTATAATTTTTCCATTTGATAATTCACATTTAAGCTTCTTATCTACAAACCATCCTTGTACTCCCTGCCCTATGAAATATGGGCTATCATATAATACATTCTTCTCAAAATAATAGACAATTTAAGCAGTACCTCAACCAGTGAATATTAGTTGAGTGACTGTTTTTGTGCTCAGTACTTTTTCTGAGAACACAAGGGAAACATGAGCTACCGTGTCAAATGACATAGTTCCTGGCTTCAAGGAAATTCAAAAAGTTTGTCTATAAAAAGGTAACTGGTAATAAATGCATCACAACATAACAAATGTGGTATGGAACATGTATAAGGTTCTGAGGGATCAAAGAAACTTCTATCATGGAGCACAACGGGCCAACTTTCAGAGTTAGTTGGCTTCCTTTCTCTTGGATCAGAATTGCTTTGATTCTTCACCAAAACAATGGTATGACTTTGGGTTTCCTTGACTACGCAGGCTTCTGGGACCCTGCAGCATACAATAGCAATGTATATGTGTCTCTGCGTCAAGGCAGTTGAGGTATACAAGGCTTACAGTGCAGAGAGAGCAGGACGTAGCCAACCACACCCTTGTGCGCACACACTCAGGCTTGAGGTTGATTCTGCCTGACCACCACAACTCTTCTGCTCTTCCACACTTGTTCCAGGAAGTTGTTGGAGTGGCCTTAGGGGAAGAGTGTCCCAGGAAGAAGAGGAGACCCTGAAATGAGCTTCTCGTTCTCTCCAGTGTGTGGCAGGCTGCACAAGTCCCACTTTCATTCTCTGCAGCAGGCTCCTTCTGAGTGACAGGAATGCAGGAGGTGTTGGGTTTTGAGCACAGAGTTGCCTGGTTCTAGGTTCTGCTAGTTTTAGCAGTTTGTTTTTGAGAAGGTAAGCAAGATGCTAGGCGGGTGGGCCAGGCTTAGTGCTCTTCAGCAAGTGCTCCTAAAAGTCTGTCTTCCTTCCCCAAGTTCCTCTTCTCCCTCCATGTTTTCTTTCCTCAAAGGTGATCATGTTGGTCTATGAGCTGGTTAGGGGTACAGACTCTTTGTATAGCACCAGGCTGACTCACGAAAGGTCCATAGCACATGCTTATTTATGAAGCAAGCCCTTCCTCTCTTTGGGATTATCCTTAGAGAAGACTCTTAATGTCCAAGTATCACAAGACGCCATTCTGTATGTACTCAGATTACCTGCCCAACCCTGTGCCCAGCAAGACAACTGGTCCATCTTCAGGTGTCCAGATGTCCACTAGAGGGCACTGTTTTGTCAGAGGCTCTACAGCATTCTCTTCCATACCTCATGATCAAACCTTCGTGATCCACTCCCAGCTTCAGGTTATTAATGCTTCTGTTAATGGATGCCACCAAGCTGTCAATCACAACTATGCTTGCAGATACATAATAATTATAGGAAATTGTGATCACTCGTAGTAAGGTTGGATGCAAATTAAGACCCCTGATGACAAATATGAATTTTATAACAAAAAGGTAAATTCTAGATAGCAATGCCCAGGTACGTCAGGGTAACTCCTTTATGGTTAGTTTTTCTATGTTTACTAGTGACCAAAACTCTAAGAACTCAAGCATTCATTGGTTCCTGCAGTTTCACCTGTGTACTCTGATAATGAAGCCTGCTATGTGACCGGGGATGTTCCAGTCTGGACAGATTCTGTCCAAATTCCAAGGATGGCTTAAGTAGAAATTCATCTTAGATCGTGGCGTACCCCACTCGCTGCTGTTTGTTTTTTCTGTGCATGTGCCTGTGTGCGGGGATCTGTGCCTCTACATGCCTCTATGTGAATGCCAGAAATTGATGCGGGTTATGTGTTTCCTACATTGCTCTGTACCTTAGTTTTTGAGATGAGGTCTCTTACTGAACATGGACTCACTGATTGGGCTAAACCAGCTGGCCATGAATCCTCCAGAATCCTCCTGTTCCCATTTGCCCTGCACTGGAAATATAGGTGTGCACTGCCATGTTCTTCCATTTGTATGGGTGCTGGGGATCTGAACTTGGGTCCTCGTGCCTGGATGGCATTTCCCTAGTCCTGCTACTGTTTTGCAAAACTATGAAACTTGCATTTTATGAAGTTTCTTCTGCCTTGGTCACTTCCTATCCCACAGGACTTATCTTCAGACAGAATGGAACGAGTCCCTGAACTCTAGCATCAAACAGTTCAATCCTGCAAATAGTTTGAACCTGTATGTAAATGAGCATAGGGACAGGTATGAAGACAAAGCTGCCCTCACTGTCAGAGATCTTCCCAATGTGTGATTAACCCAGGGGAGATTCTCTCGCCCATGGTAGCTATCCAAGGAAACTGCACGGAGAGAAGGCAGAGAGGGCAGGACATCATTTCCCAAGTGTGAAATCTGAACTCTGAGTGATGAGAGAAAGGGCAGGTCCCAGTGGACCGATCAACAAACAACATAAATAAGAACCCCCAGAACCTCCTTGCAAGAATCTCTGCGGCCATCTGTTAGTGAACTCGATTTTACATTATGTTTAAAGATTTTTTTTCCTTTAAGTGGGCATTTGGCATTTGTGTGTATGTGTGTGTGTGTGTGTGTGTGTGCGTGTGTGTGTGTGTGTGTTAGGGTGCAGAGTCATCTGTGAAGGGTTTAATTAAGCTCACTCTGATTAAAAATGTAGGCTTAAATATCTGTTGATTTTGTGGCAAGCTGTGGATGTTAATTGCCCTGATTGGTTTTATTTTGTATTCCCAGGACAACAGGATCTTATGTGCATAACTATAGTAGAGGAAAGACCAAAAGTATAATTTTTCAAAAAGAAACATGTATTTCTTAAGTTAGCCAGATGTTAGGCTAGCACCTCTCTAATAGAGAGTCAGTCTGAAAGGAACAAACTTGGAAGACCTAGAAAAGAAACTGAAGCCTTTCCCATCGTAAATTTATATCCAGAAATAGATGGCAGAGGTTCTTTTTAAATACACTTTATTTGAAATCTAGAACCTCTCAGGCTTCTCACCCAATAATCCAAACATTTGTATATTTGTAAATGATATCATTTCTCTTAAATATTACACTTTATTCTCTAGAGGGCTTTAAAACTTTTAACAAGGGGAAACTCGTTTTCTTCAGCTATTTGATGTAGCAGATTATTTATGGAGCCAGTGTGTTGACACACCATAAACTGTAAAAAATGAAGCCTAATAAGGTTAATTGTCATCTGAACCTTCCTCCATGGGCTACAGTCCGCAGGCTTTGATTGCTTCTCTGGGAAAAACTCTGCCCAGATGGTGAAGTCCTCCAGGCCCTGACCCACAAGAGGCCTGGGGAGATGAAAACAAGGTGCTTCTCACAGACTAATTAATTTACTACTGTAGCACCTGTTCCAGAATAGATAGGCTGGAAGGGGCCCAGTCCCTGGGCTCTGTGGCAAGCTCCTGGGTAAATGGATTTCAGCTGATTATATTAAGCTGACGCTTTGATCATCGAAAGGCGTTAAAATGGAAATATGCGCCCCCTTCCATGAGTGTGGCTTGCATTATTATTATAAATGGTGGGTAGTAAGCAGGAAAGGCTGCTTTCTATGACAGCAGTCCCCACTTTAAAATGTGCACAGTGTATTTTTCTGTTTCTTTTTGCAGTCTAGAAATATGTTGTCATAATGTCGCACCTTTTAAACAATTCTGCTTTCTTGTTTCTATTCCATTCCAGCCAAATTACTAGCTGGAAATCAAATCCCAGCACAGATTCCTTTTAGCTAGAACATTTTGTTACTCTCTCACACCTTTAATTCAATGTGTGTAATTAGGCTTTAATCAGCTGAACACTATTTTTGAAAAAAAAAAAAGAGCAGACACTTCTTTAAATGAAATTCTGGTAAAGTCTGCTATTAGGCTTCGGTGACTAGTTACTGGCAGGAATAAATCCTTGTGTAAACAAGGCTTGGTGGTAAATGGATTTACAATGTGAGTCTTTCTGCACTTCATTTCCCTTTATTGCCCCTTTGATTCCCAAAAGGATTAAAGGCAATTTTTTCAGTCCTTTAGATGCCATAAAACTGTTTCCCTTTCCAAATTAACACTGTGATCTCCCATGTAATGTGTTTGGCAAACATGAGGAATTTATGAGGCCGCTCACCCTCTGCCACATAGAAATGGAGATAAGGATTCGGTCCTCTGGCTGTCAGGGTCTGGCGATGATGGGTTTCACTAAGGTTTTGAAAGGTGAGTGTTTTGAAAACAGGAAAATATTTTTGATTACGTGGGGGACAGCCTAAGAATGCTACTTCATGAGTTAGACGATTTGAAGGATTCCTATTATTGAATTATCACTTATGTTCTGCTGTGTCATAGCACAGTGCTGTTGGCCTGGTGACAGGTGGGATTGGGTTTTCTCTTCTAGGATGACATCATGTGGGTTCTGAAATGCAGTCAGCTCAGTGAATTCAACCTCTGCCCTGAGCTGTGTGTACACGTCTGCTCTGGGAAGGGGACTGAAACTTCCTTCTCTGCTTTTCCTGACTTTTCTCCTCCAGAACTCCAAAGCACTTACATTTTTCTTTTGTCTTTGCCAATTTATTTAATAAGACACATTTTTTTTAAACATTAAAAAGTACAAAAACGTTTGTAGTAAAAGAATTAATTTCCTCTTTGCAGCCCCCACCCGGCTTTCTCTGGCAGTTCCTCTGGTGGCCATCTAAGGGACTTGGTGGTGCTTGGGGGAGGTTAGGGTGCTGGGTGCTGGGTGCACTCTGGGGGATTCGCTTCTGTGAGCAGCATGGCCTTTACTTTGGGCTCCAGGTACAAATGAACCTGTGTTTTATCTTCCTTCGAGTGAAACCACCAGGTCATAAGACACGTGTACTGTGAACTTAGGCAAAAATTGCTGAGTTGTGCCCTAGATGTGGTGAGGTGTTGTGGCTATTTCCGCACAGCCAGGTTTGTCCCCCCGCAGCCCAGAATTAACTGCTATGTCTTATTTTAGTTTGCATTTCTTTGATTGTTACAGAGCTGAGGACATTTTTCAAAGTTTTGGAAAACCCTCTATTTTCTTTCTCTGCGAGTCTGCTGGCCTCTCTGCTGGGTGGTCAGTGCTGTTCTTACGGGGCGGAAGAACACTTTCTGTCTGCTGGCCTCTCTGGTGCGTGGTCAGTGCTGTTCTTACGGGGCGGAAGAATGCTTTCTGGCGCAGAGGAGTCGCCCTCTGTCTCCAGTGCATGGACACTGTCACTTGGTGCTGTTCCATCAAGTTCCATCTTGGAAGCTAGACATGATAAAGTTGGAAAGGGGTTAATTTCAGTGATTTTGTAGCTTTGACTTTGGATGAAGGCAGAGGAGAAGGACTAAAAGGGCAAAATTTAAAAGGACAAAGGACTTCACGATTTGAAACGGGGTTTTTACAATGACAAGATCTTGGGAAAAATAGCATTTATATTTTTTTAAAAAGTAGTTTGTGCAAAATCTTCTGCCAGGTGTTCATATTAGAGTAAAAACTCTTTTCCTAGGTGCTTCAGCCACAGAGTCGAGTTTCCCATCTGCACTTCAGTCTGTTGTCATTGGTGGAAGGGACTGTGCAGTCACATGTTTGGCATAAGAGTTGTGACCCTGGAGAAGTGGGAGAGAGGGAGACGATGGCATGATGCACAGTCACCTTTGATACCCAGCTCCCCATGGATGACAAAGCAAATCAGAGAGGTCTCAGACACCAGCAGATTAATACCAGAATAAAGCATTTGTGTGCTATCCCAAAGTCACCGCCATCATCATCTTCTGATTCAGTGGCAAACACATGGGCTCTGCAGTCAAGCGGCTGGGGTCCGGGGTCAGTGGGCCTCTTTCTCTTAGCTGTGTGATCTTGGCTAAGTTCACCATCTCTGAAACATAGGAAACGAGACAAGGTATTTCAGAGGAAAAATGAGATAATGAGTGTGTGACATGGAGTGAACTTCACTGTGGTCAGTTCTTCCTTTGCCCTAGATTTTCAAAGAGCACTTTGAAAGCACATCCTAGCTAGTTTCTGTGGGGGGATATCTATGAAATTCATGTGTGCTTAGTATGTTGATACTTCCATTAAACCTCTTTTCTGGGGAAAGTTACATGAAATATTGTTCTCTAGAATTCTTTCCTTTAAAATATTTATTATTTTTATTTTACATGTATGGGTGTATTGCTTGCATGTATATAAGTGCATCTGTGTCATACAATGCCCACCCACAGAGGTCAGAAGATAGCACGGGATCTCCTGGAACTGCAGCCATAGACCATTGTTGGTCACCACATGGGTGCTGGGAACTGAACCCGGTCTAATGCAAGAGCAGCTGCCAATCTTAATCACTGAGCCAGCCTCTTCTCTAGAATTCCTCTCTGCTCCTGGCTTAAAGGTAGGATGCCCAGCTTTCTGGCGGAAGCAATGGGCTGAAGTTGGCCATGGCAAGGTGCCTTGCTGTGGCGAACTGGACCAGTGTGCGTGGGCCAGCTCCTGGCTGCTCTGTGTTCACGGCATCCGTGTGTTTGCTCATGCTGTTCCTTCTGTTTGAAATGTTCTTCCTACTTTGACTGTTCATGTGGAAATACATACACCTCCCCTTATCTGGCAAGGAAATTGGTAGCTGAATTTTATCCTCAGCAACTTCTGGTGCTGAGCAAGAATAATGAGAAATAACACTGTTAAACTGGGTGTGACGATGCAGGGTCATAAGGGAGACAAGCGTGTTTATTTATTAGTTTTAAGCGAGTGACTTTCAATCACTTCGGTCAACATTTCTGATATGAATATTTTATGTGGGATGATTGCTATTGTGCTGGTTAGTTTTGCAAATCAAAACCTATTTGCAAAACACCATCAGGCCAATATATCTTATCATAATATTTGCCATTACCACGGGTCTTACAAATTAGTTATTGTGACTGTAGTTTTCTATTAACACGAATTTACTGATTAATTTATTTACCCTACAAGAATTCATACAGCACTGTGCCAATGCTGCATGACTAAGAATGAAGACAGGGATTCATGGTATTAAAAACAACCAGTGTGTGTGTGTGTGTGTGTTTGTACATGGCCACAAATGTACCTGCTAGAAATCACCATAGAATAGCCTCTTAGGAAACCAATTAGTATTTTACACGCTAGATCCTGAACCTAAAGCTATTCAGTTTAGGAGGTTCTTTCACAAGGGGAGCGCCCTCATCAGAACTAGAGCTTTGGAACATCAGTTCCTGATAACTCCCTTTTCTCTCCGAACAAACAAATGAAAATGAAATCAGGCTTCCCTGGCACACCAGCTGCCACTCCAAGTAGACGAAACTTCTCAAAATCAGAGCCTGTGCCCAGGACCCAGTGAGTCTACTGAGTGTCCTCAGGAACAGCTGTCCTGCGATTTGACTTAGGTGTTGAGCTGCGCAGTTATCATCAAACACATATGCCTGGCCTTTCCTCTCTGTAGGTTCCCACTGAGTATAGAATATTAAAATGATTTGTAATATAAAAAATTAAAAAATATGGAAAACAGATCACATTTCAGGACTGGAGAGACAGCTCAGTTGTCGGAGCACTGGCTGCTCTTGCAGAGGACCTGGGTTCAGTTCTCAGCACCCACATGGTGGCTAGCAACCATCTGTAACTTCAGTTCCAGGGGAATTCAATGTCCTCTTCTGACTTCTACTAACATTGCACATGAGTGGACTTACATACATGCAAACAATACACTCATACATCTAAAATAAAAATAATAAATAAAATTTTTTTTAAAAGATGGAATTTCAAGCCTGAATCTCAGAGCTGGAGGCTCTACCTTCAAGACCAACCCAATTTTATTACTCAGGAGCAGGCTGAAAGTGGTCAGCAAGAAGGGCTGTTCACACTGTCTATAGGCTGGAGCAGACCTCATGCCTGGCAAGGACCTCAGGCTGGAGGATACCTTAGTACCCAGAACAAATGCAAGAGTTTGCAAGTCTCACTCTTGAAAGCTTTAGAGGTAAGAAGTCCCAGTTAATTGCTATGGAAACTGGTCACCTTTACTGACTATACATGTTTCTGTGCCAAGAAAATTTTAAATTAAATATGGAAAGACCAAGTGATTCAAAACCACAATTGTAAGTATTTTGTAGCAAGAAGCTATCTTCATGTATTTAAGACTTCATGTGTAGAACTTAATTTGGTCTGAGTCTATTTATTAAAAAGATCAATTAATATTGATCTATTATAGCCTTATAATTTCAATTTAAATGTGTGAAACTGTAAACTTGATATTATCAAATTGAGTAAGTTATTTAGATTGAAAATTTTCAAGTTGAATCTTAACAAAAGTTTAAGCTCAATATTAACAAAACTAAATTGTATGAATATTGTATTTTTTGTTTGTTCAAGTTTGCAATTTAGTCAACTGAAACACTGTAAAATGCCAAATGTATAAATGCAATTTTAAATATGAGTTCAAATCACCTGTAAATGAAGGATCAAATGCTCCCCAAAGCCCCTCAGAAACCATTACTGAAGACTACCAAACTTATAAATAGAATTATGAATTTCTTATATCCAATTTAAAACCAAAAAAGAAAACCAAAATTAACATTTGTAACTTTTACATTAAGCACAAAATTTGAAACAAAAAATAAGCCCCCAAATAGGCATTCCTCTCTTTAGAATTGACCTTCAAGGGTAACCAAATATATCAGTCAGTATGAAAATAGATAAAAATAACACAGAGTCATAATATTAGAGTTTAAAAATTTAAATTTAAAGCCAGAGGTATCAATAGGGACAAACAGACTCAGTTTATAATAATAAAAATCCATTAGGAAAAGTGATCACAGGTCCAAAGTAAATATTTTCCATGTTACTAGAAAAAATAAAGGACATTAAAATAATTTGTAATATAAAATATTGAAAAGATACCAGACATGATGAAACGTCACATTTCAAGCCTGAGTTCAGGACAGGGGACTGCACATTCAAGAACAGTCAGATTTCATTGCTAAGGTTCGGTCCGACACTGGGCAGTGAGAAGAGCCACACAGAGGTCCGCAGGCTGGGGCGGCAGGCACAGAGCTGCACGGAATTGTTTGTTAATTGAAAACTTACCAGAGAAAACGAAGAGACACATGAGAGTGATGGCTGTGAATGAGCAGCAGGGCATGTCTTCAAATACGTTCCATTTTCCCACGTGAGTTTTCACTTCCAGGAAGATGCACAACGCAGGTGATGGCACACAGTCCTCGACTTACCTTGGCAGGGTGTGCTAAGACATGGGAACCAGCTCAGGTCCAAACACATTTAACACACCCAACACCCCGATCCTCCTGGCCCAGCAGCAGGTCCTGTGGGGTATCTGCTCGTCCCTGTAGAGGTTGCATGGATGTGGAAAACCATACAACACTGGCCCACACTGCGAGCGCTGGATAGGGTCAGACCAGAACTTAAGCACATCTCCACCCAAGAGGACCACCTTTGCATGGTCACGGAGACAACACATTTTGAGTTCAACCATGCATATTATACGAGTTTCATGTAGAGTCCAACCACGCCTCTGCCAGCTTTTGGCTCACAGCCTGGAGTCAATGATGGGGGACCTGACAGGGTTCCTTTGAGCTTCAGCATTTGTCATTGATTGTCTGACCTGGGAAAAATTAGCCCATGTCTCTGAACCTCAGTTTCCTTATTTGGGAGACAGAGACAATGCCCACCAGCTTCCAGTGTTGTAAGGAAGATTAAGTCAAACTGACGAAGGTCTTAACACAGCAGGGAGCACATAAAAAGTCAGCCTAGGAGGACGGAGGCTGTCAGAGCAAGGAATTAGACGATGGCCCAGGGACCCTTTCTGAGCCCTCACCACCTTCCTATGATTTTCAGCTAGAAAGGCTTTAGCATGAGGTGGGCTTGGTGGATCCTATGAATCCCAGTTGTAGCTTTGGTCTGCACTGGTTTGGTCATGCCAAGCTCACACAGTTGTTGTGGTAACATTCAGCAGGAAATGAATGTGACGGTGACTAAAAGATCAAAGCCCCTTTCCTTGTCTGTCCCTCGGAGTCACTGCCCAGATACTCATTGGGACCCAGATGGTCCCAAACATCTGAAGAGCTGGTGGAGTCCCTAGTCCTATCTGGTTTGTGGCAAGGTGCTGGAACCTACTTACTTTGAGCAAGTTATGACTGAAGTGAAGATTATATACAGATTGTAGCAGAACCAAACAGATTCACATTCAGTAGCTTGCGTAAAAAATGGTGCATACTGTACAGTAGTGGCACTTTTATCTTGTGGGGAATCAACAGCTATGTAACTAGACTTAAAGCCTGCTTAGTCGGAGGGAACTCATGGGTGGCACTGTGAGCTCAGCCAAATACATATGGCTGGAGAAGTCATAAATCATAGAGAAAACTCTGCCTCTGTCATATCTCTAAACAGGCATAATTTCTTACTGTATGCTGAATAAGGACCCTTATATTCACAGACAAGTGTGCCAATCACCACTTGTCAAAGAAGCTTCTTTGTTAATAGGCAGAGTCTAGTACAGAGTTCCACAACTGGTCACACACAGAGAATAAGTGTCTGTGAGATGCCAGCCCTAAGTGACACATCTACAATGGAACCTCTACACCTGAGGCTCACAAAACATAGTGGAACAAGGGGTAGACAGAACACTAATGCATCTCTCAGCTCTCATCACGGAAGCTTCCCATGCAACAGGTGATGAACACAGAAGGCCACAACTAGCCAAAGTATAGAGGCGAAGAGTAGGCGGAGTGTGGGTCTCTGCCCAGAGCTCACATTAAACTTCACCCACCCAGGACTCAAGGACCATTGCAGAAGATGGGGTGGAAAGACTGTAAGAGCTGGGGTGGTGCACGACCATAAAGAAAGAGAGTTCTCCAGGTGGCTGGAACTTGCTGATATGAACCTGCAGCAATGGTGTTGGCTTGCACGAGGCCCAGGCAAACTCAACCAGACGAAAGCCAGTGAAGAGCTGGTGGAAGGGCCAGGAGGCCCCAACTTTAGCCAAGGAAGTGTTGGCCGCTGATCACTGCTGGGTGAGGGAGAGCTGATCTTTAAGAGATGACTCTCCATCACCTGAACAGGTTCCAGTGGATGAACTCACACTGAGGGGCATCTGGACGAAAACTTGACTCCATAGGCCTTTACACATATGACAGAATGCATAAAGTCCTTCGGGTGGGCTATTGAGGCAGAGAGAGGAGGAGTCTAAATTATGACTAAGACATATCGTATTATATGAAATCCACAAAAATACAATCAAAAACACATTGGGACAAAGATGGGTCACAGCATGTCACCTGCAGAGTCCTGTGGTGTGTGCAGAGCATCCCCTCCCCCAGGCTTAGCCATCCTGTCATAACTGACAGAACCCAGAGCCCACATGAGTCCTGCACAGAGTCCCCCTGAGGCCCAAAACCCTGCTGGGTCACACATAGACTACGTTTCCATAAGTTCGTTTCTTTGAATTCTCCCTCCAACTCATGTTATTCATTAAACTGGCGATTTAATATGAAAAATTAAGCAGGGGGACGGGTGCAGCTTTGCTTCTCCCCCACTTGCTTTCGCACAGGTGGACTGTTCAGGAGTCGCCTCTCCCCGGCCCATCTGGGTGGCTGTTTAGCTCTATTGATGTGTAAGACGCCCGTCTTTCAGCATAACCACATGTCAAGACAATGAGTAATTGAACTGCATGTTTTGCCTTTTTAAAAAGGTGTAATCTCCTTCTGAAGTGTGGCGATGCTCGCGGGGTTTTTCTAATTTATCTGTCATCACCACCATGCGGGCTGGGCTCCAAGCCTGTTCGGCAGTGTCTCCTATCACCGTCTTTTGATGAACACCTGTTTCCACAAACATATCTGCTGAGATGCAGAATTAAAATAATTTCAACAGTATGGGAATAATTAGGGACCTTTTTTTTTGAAAGGTCCACCTGTTCCAAATATCAAAATATATTTCTTTCTCCACATACTTTCATCACCATATTCTTTATGCTAGAAATTTATTTATATATGTATTTGATAATAATTCTCTGGTAGTCCATTAAAAATATTATCATTTTTTAGTCAATTGTAAGTGATTTTTTTTTGAACAACCAGAGTTCTCTACATCCACTAAGAGTGAAGGAAATTACAACTTCTTGCAGAAATTTTTGAATGCTCTGTTATTTACAATTGATTATGCCTTTTGTTAAGGACTTGGCTTCACAAAAACCACAATGATGATGAGAATCAGAAGTTAGTTATAACAGATACTATTTGTTAAAAGAAAAGATTTGGAGGCTCAGATAAGAAAGGCTTTCTTTGTTAGAGCTGGTATATTAAAACATTTAAATTAACAGATGTGATATGAGAAATTATTATTTTTGTAATTACACTCAGATTACTTTATACTTAAGGCTCTTCTTCAATACACTGATGGGGTTCCCACAAATTACAGGTGAGGTGGTTGGTGACTTCAAAGTGAGAGGACACAGAAATGGCAGTCCACCAGTTCATGGGGTCCTCGCTGGTGACTTCCTCCTTATTATAATGTGAGCAAGAACCCCGTTTCCAGGAATCTATGTTAAAGAAAAGCAAAGTCCACATAGATCTTCACAACCCTGTCCAGATCAAGAAGACTTGCTATAGAGAAAGCTCTGTAACTTTTTCCATCTTGCCTTGTCGTACTGGCTTCCTTCTGGATTCAACACAATTCCAAGTTTATCTGAACACCAGTAAAGTGAGCACATAGGGGAGAGCCAAGTTAATGTAGACGATATTACAGTCTGTCCTCACTTTCAGAATGTGAAGTCAGAAGTTCCAGAATTTGGGATTGTTTTTCAGACAGCCAGGCAGAAAGGTAACTCAGCTGCTGCTGGCCGTCCACATGAAGTAACCCATGAGGCATTCTGTAGGGCAGCTTTGAGCTGTCAGGACATTTGGAGCCGTGGTTATATACACAAGACTAGTTACACTGATTAATCCCCACCAAAGTGTGAGCAATAGCATGTTTTTACAGTTAGGATGCACTGTTTTAAATCCTTTATTGGGTTCACAGCAGTTTTAGATTTACCACACAGCATGGAAAGGCTCATCCACATGGAGTAAGTGTCAACTTCAGCTTGGGCAAATAAATCAATAAAAGGCAAACAAAACCTGCGCTTGTGTCAAGCTTCCGTACTCATGTACTCACGTAAGAATGGTTTCTCCAAGCCACTGCTTGGACTGCAGCCTTTATGACTGTTTAGTTGGAGGGATCCTGAACCCCTTTGTTTCAGGTGGGTGTAGCTCACCTTCAGCCAGCTTTCACCCCAATGTGGACACTATGCTGGGCAAAATGATGTCTCACGCCCCACATTCTCACTCCAGAAACCTGGAAATGTATCATTGCATGCAGAAAAAACACTTGCCATACACGATTAAGTTAAGAAACTGAACACACAGAATTCATCTAGGGCAACCACTCGGGAAGCGGGGAGGGGTGGGCGAGAAACAGAGAGTCAGGGCCAGAGTTGGGCAAAGCGAGAAGATTCAGACCTTGATTCTGGCTTTGAAGGTATGGAAGAGGCCACAGCCAAAGCAGGTACCCGCTGGGAAAGTCAAGGCGTTGGGCTCTGTCTGAGCTGCAGACACAACGTGACCTTCCGCTGCTGTGACTTCCGTCCATGGACAGAGCCAGCACTGTGGTGAACAGCAGTTGCTCTCAGTTGCCAGAGTGGCCGGGCTTGTTATAGCAACAAGAAACCTCCACAACTTCTATTTGTATTCTCAAAGCTTAAGCTGTGGAACTGCTAATAACATGGGCTTCCTGTGTCTGGGGTAAGAAGCGGTAAGATGATACATGTAACTTCTTTAAAATGATCAAAATTTGAGAAAATAGCATCTTCTGTAAAATGAGTAAAACTCTACTGTAACCAACGAGGCTCCACCAACATTTAAAAATCTTCCCCTGATCCTTGTGAGCTAAGAGCTGAGGGCTGGAGAAGGTGGGGTGCATCCAGCGCCAGTAGACCTGTCAGGACCTTCCCATTGGCCATCACAGAATGGAGCACATGACCTGGACAGGTACACAACCAGTGGACACAGGGCAGTGGGGAGAAAATGACCCTCACTGGGCAGAAGGAGAAATACTGGGGCTCATTAAAGGCAAAACTAGATTATTCACAGCAAAAAGTAGCTTAAAGACTATCTCCCTTAAAAGGCAAGTATTGAACTCCTTTTGTGCAGAGGTATTCAGCATTGTTATTCAATTAGAAAAGGAAAACAACATAAGTATCCAACAGTTAGGGAATGGAATGAGCTGTGTGAATGACAGGACTGAGTATTCTACCTGAAGACAAGAGAAAGAACCTTTGAGGAAAACAGATCCACGTGTGGAATATTCTGACAACTATTCAGAGATACCTTAAAAACAGCAGCTGGGGGTGGGGGTGGCTCAGCGATTAAAAGCACCTGCTGCTCTTGCAAAGGACCTAGGTTTGGTTCCCAGCACCCACATGTTGGCTAGAAACCATCTATAACTCCAGTTCCAGGGGATCTGCTGCTCTCTTCTGACCGCCATGGGCATTTCATGGCACAGGTGCACTTACATACACGTAGACAATACACTCACACACAAAATAAAAATAAATAAAATTTGTTTTTAAAAATCAGCTGGGGAGACCATTCTGTGAATAAAGTGCTTGCTACTCAGGAGGCAGAAATGGAGGGTCTGAGGGCAAGCTGTCTACTCTGGGTTCAAGTGAGAAACTCCGTATCAACATATAAGGTGGAGAGTGATCAGGGAAGATACTCGGAGTTGACTTCAGGCCTCCACACTCAAGCATGCACACACACACACACACACACACACACACACACACACACCGTACAACATAAACACATGCCAGTGGCTATCACTGAACTGCAAGGTAGTGGTGATAGTATATTTATCACCACTTAAAATTCTCCATCTTCTATTATTCAAGTGCACATTATACCTGGTTGGAATTTTCCTGAAGCAGCATGTGATTTAGAAAATTATGCTGTGCTCTTTTGACTGAGCATGTTTATCCAATATTACCGTTTCTTGTCTTTCTGTTGAGGAAGTTCCTGGATCAGATTGGCCTGGGGCATGTCTGTGAAGGGCTGTCTTGACTGATCATTGATGTGGGAGTGCCCAGGCCACTGTGGGTAGCACCACCCCTAGGCAGGGGAGCCTGGGCTGTGTAAGAAAGCTAGGGGAGTAAGCTGGAGAGCGAGCCATTAGGCAGCCTTCCTGCATGGTTTCTGATTCCGGTCCTGCAGGAATTCCTGCCCTGACTTCCCACTATGATAAACTGTGAGCTAGACATATAAGCTGAAATAAGTTGCTTGTACTTTAGTAGGAGCAGCATCCTTAACTTGCTCTCGGTCGTGGCGTTTATTGGAGCAACAAAAATCCCAGAACAAGGGGTTTGATACTTCATCTTAGGCTCGTCTAGGCAGTGTACAAAATACAGCATAAAATGGAGTCATAGCTTCTGTGCATTTATTAGCAAATAAACATTATATCCAGGCTCGGGGAGTGCAGATGGGATATGGAGAAGGAGGGACGGTGAGCTTAGATGCTCTCTGGAAGCCGCCTCTTCAACACCTTGCCAGAGAGGACTGAGTATGGAGAGAGAAGGTGCAGAGCGACCTGATGCAAGGGAGTGGCAGAAGAACCTGTGGGGGTAGAGGCCCCACGTGCAGGCAGTGGGAGCCATCTGTGTCAGAGGGCAGTGAGGCGGGAATCATAGAAAGCTTGGATGGGGGGACAGAGCCGGAGGGGAAGCTGAAGGCCTGTTTGCACAGGCCTCAGGAGCTGGGCAGATGAATATGGACACTCCTTTGTCTTGAGGCTCCATGGCTGGACACAGACTTTAAAAGGAATGCCATGCAGTCCTGTCTGATCGTCTGACTGCAGGTGGCCATCAGATGATCACTCTTCACAGTGATGTTTTAGGGTGTTGGCATTTCCACGGGCAGGATTTTAAACAGTTTCTCCAACTATTCTGCCCTTTGGGTTCATCAAAGAAGTGCTGTTTACTCTGGGTCAAATTCAGAACATCGAGACAGAATCTGCATTCTTCCCCATTCCTGCTCCTGGTGGTGGTGGTGGTGGTCGCCGTTGTCACCTCCTCCTCCTCCTCCCCCTCTTCCTTCTTCCCCCTCCCCCTTCCTCCTCCGTTGGTGTTGGTGATCCTGCATCTCCTTTAGAGTGTCTTGGCAGGAAAGGAGCTATGTCTCCTCTGTTTTTCTTTCTCTTCTGTCTATGAATAGAAAAGAACCACAATGGTGGTTTACTGGTGGTGGTTTTTCCTTGCTGGTTTGGAAACAGAGATTGAACCCAGGGCCTCACAAGAGCTATACCACTGAACTACATCCCCAGACCCGCTTACTATTTTGAAACTAGTTCTTACTAAGTCTCCCAGATTGGCCTTGAACTCCCTCTGTAGACAAGCCTTGAACTTATGGTGCCCCTGCCTTCAAAATGGCTGGGATGACAGGCACGTGCCATCAGGCCTGGCACCATAAAGTTTTAAAAATGATTGAAATCCTATTCATTGGTGCCACATCATGTGTAGCAGCAACCGCTCACCCTGTGGTTGACGGTTCTTTCACACCTAGACATCACTGCCTGAGCTGTTCACAGAACTATTGCAACATCCTGTGCCTTCCAGTGCTGTCCCCATTTTCCCGTTACCCCTACTGTCTCAGACGAGTGTATTGTTAAGCACAATGTATTATCCATGGTTCATAATTTAATTCTCCTTTCTAAACTACAAACGAAAGTGTCTGGTAAGAAGGAAACAATCGCTCTTCCCCACAGGAGCTTTCTCTCCCATGGTTCTTAGTCTCCTCTGCCTTCGTCAGCTCTTGGCAGTCCATGTCTCCTCTCCTGGATGCTTTTTAACGGCATGTTTTCCAACCCCCTTGTCATTAGCAGGGACTTCTGGATTCTCTCCAAATTAGCAATCTTTTTATACAGAAAGAGCCAAAAATTGCATGTGGTTCTTGAGAGGGAGCCTTGGGACTGTGGTAAATAATGGGGTAATTACTTGCCACGTGAGCGTCTGTGACACCCAGACCATTTCATAGGTATTTTCTAGCTTCTTTTAATTGTAAAGGGTGCTGGTCACTTAGAATGATAGGATCTTTTGATTAAAATTTAATAAGGGAAAAATTTTGCTAAGTAACAAGTTAGGTCAATTCCAAAATACAGATGACTATGTAAAAGATGACCTTTCTTTTGGTAAATGCTACATTTGGTGGCGGTTTGAAGCTCCATGTAGTATAGATTGAGTCTGGTGTAGTGGTAGACATCGAGGACACTCAGGCAGAATGGGGAGGGAACCACGTCAGCACCACGGGCAACTGGGCAGCCCCGGAACTGCCACGAAGCCGCCGTCGATGTGCGCAGACTAACACCGACCTCAGCCAATCCTGCTGTGTGGTCCGTCCTCTGTCACTTGCTCTGCCAGAGTCCCTTTACTTCCTCACTGCAGGACCTTGCACCATAGCTGGAGGACATTCTGATGTCCTCACCTTTAGTGAGCTCACTAGTGACTGCAAGTGAGCAAAATACTTTCTGATTGTTTTCCTGTTGCTTTTTTTTCTAAAAATAAAAGCCCCCGAACCCAACGACTAGGCTTGGTTGTTTGGTGCAGACCTGTACACGTACCCAGGCACTTTATATTAAAGTGAGTGGATGGTTTCCTTGTCTTTAGTGCAATTTCTATACAGAATACAAATGTCAGCAATTTATAAAATAATTACAATCAAAATGCAAGACTCATTTCAACAAAATCACAAAACAGCAAATCTACATAAAAGAAATATAAGGACTACAAAACCACAAAACCAGATGCCAAAAGCTGGACTAAGTGTCACTGTTTATTACAATAAATCTGGTTAGTTAAATGCCAGATCTTTCAGACTGAACCTAGATATACAATCAAGTTATTGACTGTTTATGAGAGATAGACCTAAATAGAATAACACAGAAAGTATAATGGGAAAGTTAAATTAAAATTAGCTTAAAATTCCAGATTTCAAAACCTACAGTCAGAGTATGTTTTTGTATACCTTTCATTCTTTGCTGAAACAAAACCACAGAAGGGCTGACCACTGTGGCTGATGATCTAGTTTAAATGTGTGGCACCATCCTCTGTAGGACAATAGCAAAGGACAGATAGGAGGCTGAGGAGATGGCTCAGTGGGTGGAGCGCTCACCCAGCCATCATGAGGACCAGAGTCTAGAGCCCCAGAGCCTGAGTAGAAAGCTGAGCTGCTGCAGAAGCCAATTTATAAACCCAGTGCTGGGAGGGGAGGGCAGGAGGTCTCTGGAACAAGCAGGCTGGGTAGCAGAACTGGACAGTTCCAGTTCAGTGACAGACCCTACCTCAGTAAACAAAGTAGAGGGTGATTGATGAAGACATCCAACACCAGCATCTGGCCTCTACACGTATATTATGCATGTTCACGAACATGTGAACACACATAGACATGCACCAACACACAGAAAAGAATGTTATGAGTCACTCATATCCTAGACTGCAAAGAAAGTTGAAAGCCAAGAAATATTAATTCTTTGACAATGATTTAATGAAACTAGAAATTTAAAATGTACTCAATAAAGAAGATGAGACATTGTTGGAAAATGTTTATCAAAGAACTCAAAACTTAAGTTATTAAATCAATATGTATTAAAATGAATAGATTGAAATTATTTATACAGAATAAAATTTGTAGTACTGTTAGTTTAAGGAAGGAAAGATAAATGAACCAAGTGTCTGAAGGAATAATTTTATGCAAAATTTCATTTTCTTATCCATGTTTATTGGGTGCAATGTGATAATTTGGTATGTATGTTCACTGTGTGAATCCAATCGGGGTAATTAGCATTTCCATCTCATTAAACTACTAAGACCATCCAAACAAGCACGAAAAAGACAAAGACATCAAGGAACAATGAACAGGGACTATTGAAATAAAAAGCAAAAAATTATTGTATTTAAATCTTCGAGTCTATTTTTTTGAACAGGCCAAAAAGTTAGATAACTCTAGCCTGTATGGATTAGGAAAAACAAAGATAAAGCATAAGTAGATAGCAGATTTGTACATGGGAAAGTGATCATCGTAAAAGAGGGTTTATAGTTAAAATCCTTTGGTCTATAACTCTACATGAATACAAACTGAAAACTGAACAAAGACACAGTTTTCAAGGAAAGTGTCAAGCTACTCAAACTCTAAAAGGAAAGCAACTTCCCAGATAAAGATGATGTTGCCCTTTCACAACCCCAACTCTTAGTAGCAAGGAGCCACGGATCACTGACAACTTGTAGTTCTCTGAATTCCATGCCCTGGAAGCACAGTGGTTAGATGTTAAGTGCTGATCAAGACACAATGTCTGTTCTGATGCAATGCACTGACTGTCGTACCCACTCCACATCGACAGTGGTATCTACACCTCTTCACTCTAAGACCCAGGGATTTGGTTTAATAAGCATAGAGTGTGGCCCAGGTATTGAGCTTTTCCAAAATTGGCCCAATTGATGCTAATGAACTACTGGCTTTGGGAGAAATCCAAAGCTTTCTGGGTGTGGGCAGTGGAAGCATCTCCATGGGCCTAGGGTGAGATGACTAGGATTCCAAGGTTAGAGGTATATGCTAGGCTTGCCCAGTGATGGAGCCTGCAGGAGAGAACACAGCTTGAAGGTTATCAAATGATTCTAGGAGAAATAAAGAGGACCTGGATTAAGTCAGAGAGGAAGGGAAGGGTCTGGTATCTAGATTTGACTATAACTGATGCTGTTCACCGAAATGCGAGGCTTCTCCTCCTCTAGAGGCTGAACCCGTAGAGTGTGAAGCAGAAGGGAGGAGGGTTGTCCCTCAGTGGACTTCATGTGTGACTGTGATCCCATGCAATGATGATGGAGCTGAAGAGCTTCTGTTCGGTGGTGTTGGTGTGCCATGAAGTACTCGTTTGTGTTGCCTATGCAGGCATCCTGAGAAGCTCCATGCAGCCATGAAAATGACTAAAGAAATCCTGTGCTCAGGTCACATCTTGTCTCAACTGTATTTTCATCATCATTGCAGAATACACTCTTCCTGCTGATGAAAGAAAAGTTTACTAAAGAACAGTGTATGTGTTATGCCATAGTAGCCTCAGACATGTGGTCCCCAAATCTCTCCACTGAATCTAGAGACACATCAGGAGAGCTTCCTGTGCCAACGATCCTGTTTTAAAAAGGCAGGGTCTGGTGAGAGAGGAACCAGTCTACTCTTTGGATTGCAGGGCTGGCTGTTATGTAGTAGTATTATACTGGTTTGAAGATGGCGGTGTGGAGATGGGACCCAAACACTTTCTTCCATGACCTGATGTTATGGGACGTTAACTTTGACCTCGATCTGCTGGTGCTTCTGTTCCTGCCTGTGACCGTGAGCTCATCTGGCTCCTGTTTGTCACACTCCTGCCTTCAGGTGCACATATCTTTCACACCTTGTACTGCCAACATCTGTCTAGCAGTCAAACCAACTTACAGGAGGCAGTGCAGTGCAAAACCTCGCTTTAGTCAGCTTGCTGCCAATCAGAACTTCTGTTTGCTTCACCTTGAGATCTGGGTTTGAGTTATGGGAGTTAAGACCCTGATAGCACCTCAGCGTGGAGGATCAGTCAGCTCCCAGCTCCACAGGTCTCACTTCCGAACTGCCTCTGCCATGTCTGTGTCTCTGCTGAGACAGAGTATGACTGTGCAGGGGCAGGAGGAAGAGCCAAGCTGCCTGGATCACAGCAGCCAGAGAAGGTGGAGAGAGACAGGCAGAGAGATGGGAGGGAGAGACAGAGAGACAGAGTGAATATGAGTGTGCCCTTGAGTTTGACAAGGAAAAGGGCCAATATCCCCCAGTGACTACTTCCTCCCCAAGGCCACACCCCCAGTGACCACTTCCTACTCAAGGGCATACTCCCAGTGACCACTACTTCCTCAAGGCATATTCCCAGTGACCACTTCCTTCCCAAGGACACACCCCCAGTGACCACTTCCTACACCTAGGCCGCATTCCCAGTTTTCACTACCTGGAGGTTAGAGACATAGTCTAGTCACCTTGGAGAGCTCTTCTCTGAACACTGCTACTCCAGGACTAAGCCTTTGGCACGGGAGCCTTGGCCAGCATATTTTAGACCCAAACCCTGGTGCAGTGTTTGTGCTGTCGACTCTTCTCTCCCTAAGTCTGTGTGTTTGCCGACTTGCTCAGTCAAGAGCTGTTTCTGGAGCACCTGTGTGCTGGAAGCAGGATTGGTGAGGGTACCCCACAGTGGAAGAGACAGATAAGTCCCTCCCTCCATGGCATTTACAGTCTGATAAGGACACAGAGAGCAAGTGTGTGCGCAGGTAACGTCAGAATTGCAGTTGGTGAGAGGCAGTGCAAGGAGAATATTGGATCCTATACAGAGTATGGGGAGAAGCTGCTACCTAAACGAGGAGTCAGATGAGCCTCTCTGAAGACACTGACCTACAGCTGCGGATTCAGGGTGAGAGGGAAAGTGACTGAGAAAAGAAAGGGGAGATTCAGAGAGAGCACCCCGTGATCTTGTTTCTTGTTTTGTGGAGGTTTGAAGTTTTTAATTTTGTGTGTGTGTGAGTGCGTGTGTGCGTGTGCGTACATGTGTGCATGTATGTGAGTGCGTGTGTGTGTGCGCGTGTGTGTGGGTACATGTGTGTGTTGACTTGTCACATGCACGCACATGCACGCACACATACACACAGTTAAAAAAGCTGCAGTCGCACCTTTCTCGGGGTCTTCTGTAGCTCAGAGCTTGTGGTGACTTTCTTTGTGTCTGCTGGTTTTCAGCTGTCGGGGTGCTGGGCCCGGGCTCTGCTGTGTTGCAATTCCAGCGCTGTCTTTACACTTGCCTGTGCGTAGCATGACCGTGCTACCCAGATCTTTCATTTCTTCTCCATTCCTATGACTGAGTTCTCCCCTTTCAGAGCCATGTCCCTCCCTCTCTGAACTATAGAGTTCCCAGCCTTCATGCTCTCTGTGTCCACAGCTTGAAGATGTGTGGCTAGGGACACCGGTTTTGAATGACAGGACCTGACTCTCTTTCCTGGGGTCTTGTTAAACATCCTGTATACATCCTGTTAAACATCAACTGCCGTCATGCCAGAGGCACCCAGCTTTAGACCTCAGCCCTTTTTCTTGGCGGAGACCAGAACACCCTGGCCAATCAGCCCCCCTTCACCCAGCCACTTAGGACTCCTCTGGAACCACCCACTCCTTTCAGTCTATCTCTGCTAGTTGGCAGGTCGGGAAGGGGCGCTAATAAGAATCTTTGGTTTGTATGAGGTGGAAGGTTTGCCATAGAACCCTGTTTTTCTTTTTAAAAATCTTTAAAAAGTGTATTTATCTTTATTTTATATGTATTGAGTGCTATGCCTGTGTTGTGCAGGGACTGCAGAGGACAGAAGAGGGCATAGGATCCCCTGGAACTGGAGTTATGGAAGGTTGTTAGCTGCCACGTCAGTGCTGGGAGCTGAACCTTGGTCCTCTGTAAGAGCAGCCAGTGTTCCTAGCCTCTGATCGTCTCTCCAACCCCTGCTTTTCCTTATCTGTTGTTTTTAAAACACATATTGAATGGTTGCAAGCCTCGGCCAGTTTTCTGTATGTGATTCTTGTTTGGTTTTTATTTTGCTGTTTTAATTCACTGTCAAGTGTAAGGATAAACTTTGCAATGTGGTTCCATTTCTTCTTTATTCCTGAATAGTCATTCCTAAAATAGTGTTGTGGTTTGAGCCTGGGATGTTGACACTGGCTCATGTGCCTAGCACATGGTCCCCAGCAGGTGGTGCTGCTTTGGAAAGGCCTTGGAACCTTCAGGAGGTGGAGCCTCACTGGAGGAGCAGGTCGCTGGGGGCGGGCCTCACTCCCTCTTTGCTCTCTGCTTCCTGATTGTGGCCTCAACAGGACCAGACACCACATGTTCCTCCTGCCATTCCTTCCCTGCCTTTGTGAGCCGTCTACCTTCTAAAACTGAGCTTAAACCGGACCTTCCTTCCTTAAAGAAGGTGTTTGTCAATGCAATGGCAAAAGTACTGATGCAAATGCCATCCGGACTCCTCATGGAGAATGGTTGGCAGTGGCAATGAGACTGAAAAGCACGAGGTTGGGGTGTCCAGGGAGAAGCAATATGTGGCATCGGCAGCCCTGGGGGCAGAGGAAGGGGACAGGTGGGGGCTGACTCCTGGTCCTTCAGCCATGAACCTCCACTTCAGACTCACGACCACCATGTGAAACGGAAACTCTTCCTGCTGTCTGTTCTAAAAGAGAAAACAGAAACTCAAAGACAGCAGCTGAACCCGTCTGAGGTCACTCAGTTTCTGCGCATCAAGGCCAGCTTTATCCCCGCCCCCCGAGCTCTGAGGGGCCCACAGCAAACCCTTCCCCACACACATTTCACTGTGGTCAGAGCCCATGACTTGTGGTTCAGTGCACACCTGCTGTCAGTCAGGATGCCTGCGTGAGAGGGGTCATCCGGAGAGTTATCGACATGTTGCCTCTGTTTGCAGAAATGGAGCCTTTTGTCACCCAGGGTTGGAACAAGAAGGCATGACTCTGATGCCACTGCTGCCCATGACTGACTGGCTGCATGCTTGCTGTACACCCACATGCAGTCTCCAGGAAGACTCCTAACCCATGTGATGCACTCCAGCTTACCTGCCCGCACTGCTCGCACTCTAGGGGCCTCTCTCCTGGGGGTGGTTGCTACCTCTTTCCTTCTATTGTGAGGCTCTGGGAGGCAGAGGGCTCATCTCGTGCTCCATTTGACAGGTCCAAAAGGAAATTCACAAAAGAATAAAAAAACGAGGCAGCATTATCACCTCATGTCTTGGGAGTCACGGCTGGGGTGAATCCTATGTGCAGACTGGCCCTCTGGCCCTCTTGCATGCTCTCTGATTTTCTCCAAGGACCAGAGATGAGATCTTGATGACTTCCCCAGCTTGCCTCAGAGTTGTTTCATGGGTCATGGCTGAGCTAATCTGGGGAGAACAGATCAAAAGTAAGGGATGTATGTCTAGAGTGAGCTAGTAACTTTGAAGTTTGAACAGTGTGTGCGTGCACGTGTGCATGTGTAAACACATCCAGACTATATTTTGGTATCTCATCTGAGTATTATGCTGCAATATTTGTTTATGTGAGCCAGAGGAGATCATGCTTGGGAAATACAATTGAAAGCAGATGCTGTGGACAGCTCCTGAGGAGTGATGGGGTGTTCTGGGCAGAATCCAATGCTGAGAAGGATTCAAGTGGGGAAGGCAGAAAGGAAAAGAGGAGAAGGTCCATTCGTCCATGGATTTCTATGACAAGAAAGGAGAGGTGGAGTTGTCCAGGGAAAAAGAGGGGACTTAATGAAAGTGGGATGAAAGAAGGGAGGGCCGAGGAAGGAGGTGGGGGTGAGGAAGGGGAGGGCAAGGGCTTGGTGGGGAGATGGAGGAATACGTATACAGTGCATACTATAGGAAAGTGACCCTATGTCACACAGTGCCATGCACAGCGAACATTTTTAAAAAGAATGAAAAATGGGCTGAGGAAGTGAAAAAAGGTGAGCAGAGGTTCTCATCATGCCGAGTACGGACGGAGTGAGGCAGCAACTCCAGCTCCCCAGAAATGAGGAAAGGCAGAGATGGAGAGAGACAGACAGAGACAGAGACAGAGAGACAGAGACAGAGAGATGGAGAGAGACAGAGACATTGAGACAGACAGAGAGACAGAGACAGAAAGATACAGAGAGAGACAGAGACAGACAGAGAGAGAGACAGAAAGATAGAGACAGAGAGACAGAGAGAGAGACAAAGATTCAGAGACAGAGACAAAGACAGAGACACAGAGAGAGACGAAGAGAGAGAGACAGAGACACAGAGAGACAGAGAGAGAGAGAGTCTTCTAGTGATAGCACACAGACAGCTTGGCCAGTGTGGGGAGAGATTGGAAATGACAAAAGCAGAGCATCCTAGGAGAAATGAGCAGACACAGGACAAGAGGAAGCTTTGTGAGGAAGTGTGCTGCAGTTCCTCCCCCCTAGAAACACCTGAGCAGTTGCCGGAAGAACTCCGCATCTGCAGCAGGTCAGCTTCTACCAGGAGCTACTCTTGCATAAAGGCATTTGCTGAGCTCAGAAGTCTATCGCAGGCCCCATGTGACGGAGTTAGGGTGCTCAGTAGATGTAACGGCAGGCACTCAGGTCGAGTCAGTCCTGGGACTGTAAGAACAGCAGTTTCATGCCACTCAAGTGAGAACTTGGTGTGGAGCTGGTGATGGACCACCATGGCGGTCTTAACCTTTAGGGTAAGTTTGACGTTTCCCAACATGCAGCTGTAGCTTTGTGCTGAATAACTTCTCACTTTTTGTTTTATTTGTAAATTTTTCTTGAATTCTTGTGTATTTCATATTGAATATATTAATCATCTTTAGATCCCCTCCCGGCTGGTACCCTCCCTCAGCTCACTGGATTTCATGCATTCTGTCATTCCTGTTACAGTCTATGGCGTCAAGTTAGTGTCCCCAGACATCCCTCAGTGCAGGTTCATGCACTGGGTCTAGTCAGCCTCTCTAGAGTTCCTCCCTCTGAGAAGATCTGCTCTCCCTCACGTAGCAGTGATCAGCTGCCAACAATTCTTCGGCTGAGGTTGGGCCTGTTGCCGGTTTCCCTAACTCCATGCTGGGTTTTTGTCTGCTTGAGTTTGCATTGGTCTTGTGCCTGCCGGCACCTTTGCTGTAGGTTCATACAAACAGTGTTGCAGGAGCTTGTAGGATTCTATTTTGATATAGTCATGCACCTCCTCCCCTGGCTCTTACAGTCCTTCAAGTGTGCGTATGGCACACTCAGTCAACATCCAGAGTCCTGCAGTCTGGATGAAGTCCACACTAAAGGATGCCTGTCAACCTCTATGCCCTTTCTACAGAGGGAATATTTGAAGCCTCATGACAGATAGCGTGGTCCAGGGGAAAAATCTAGGGGAAAAGACCACTGAGAACAGAGCGTAAAGGACTGCTTCCCTTTCTGAATGCTGGGAAGAGGCCTGAAGGTGGCGGCAGGCGAAGAACGTGCACTTGACTTTGGCGTGGGAACAGATGACAGAAGGTTCAGATCCAGGGCTGGAACCAGTGGGGATTGAGCACAAGGGCTGCGGGAAGGTCCACGGGGCTGGCACTGCATCATCTGAAGTCTTGATCACAAAGACACGGCATGGGTAGGTTTCAAGCGAGTTCTCGTTCGGTCTCTGTAAGAACTAGGAAAGATCCTCCTGTTAGAACGTCAGCAGACAAGGATGCATCTTCTGAGCCTGCCCCTTCACAGTCAGTCTTTAGAGAGCTGGTGCTGCTGAGCCAGCAGGGTAGGGAAGCCCAGCCCAGGACCGGCAGACTCGCAGGCAGGTGAGGCTGGGAGCCTGGCTCCTGTGGTCTCCAATCTGCCGCCATTCCCTTGTAGACTTGAGGTTTTCAATATTATTTCAAACAAAACCCTTTGTAAGATAAAAAGGAGAGATGGAACAGTTCCCACTTCATATTATTGCCTTCTGTGTTGATAGCCAGTCCTCAGTGTCCATGAGCCCTGACTTTTCTGCTAAGAATTAAGGATGGTAGTTTGAAAGTGCTCTGGGCAGCAGACAAATTAGGAATGCTGCTCTCAGTTTGTCCAACCCCCAAAGCTTTCTTGGCCTAACTCCTCCCTCTGTTCCTGCCAGCAAACACTGACTCCTAGGTGGTCTTCTACATACTCTGACTTGCGCTTGGTGACTTCTAGGGTGCCATTCTTGGTTGGACCTGGTACTTTTTTAGAATAAACTTACAAAGTATATATGGTCTCCCTTAGAGATATGTTTGGTGCCTGTGATTTAAAAACAGTGACTATATTTCTTTGTACTAATGGACTGTATTTTATTTGGAACTCACTCAGAGCCTATAGGTCGTGACAATACGTTCTGATCATGAAACACAGCTTGACGCATATTCAATCCCTACTTTCTCAGGGATGAGGCTGATGTGGTAGGCATCTATCTTTTGACAAGTGTCTCCCACAGGTTTCTGCTTCCCAGTCTCCCACGTTAGATCAGGCCATTGATGAACTTCAGCAGCAGAGTGTGGGCAGAACAAGGGGAAGTCACCTGCAGACAGGAAGTTCAGGCCTCGTGTTCAGTTCCCCCTTCCTCCTCCTACATGGCACATGTCTGTTCACCAGATGATACCGGTCTGTCAGAGTCCCTGACCAGGAGTGAGGGTTGTTGGAGTATACCTGTAGGCCAGATCCCTCAGTCAGCCTCCCTGCAGCTCTCTCTCAGACAGTTAAGCCATCTGTGCTGTGGCCTAACAGCCCCTGACTTATGTCCCTAACCAGTACCCATCTCTTCAGTGCTTTGGCACATACATGGGAACTGAAATCATGTGATCTGAAACTTCCTGCCACCCCTAAAGGTTGTAAAAAGTCATACTTTTCCTTTGTTCAGGAGATTGGTCCTGAGAGACTCTTCAGGGGAAATGGCTCTGAAGGCTGCTCTCTGAAGATGTTCCTCTGGCCTCCCCAAACCAGCCCCCTCATGACAGTGTGCTCCCCCCGCCCGAAGCTCCTCTCTAGACTTTAAGGGAAGCTCTCCTTCGCTTTAAGGCCCCTCATGTTTAGATCTCCATATATGGTATCCTTTCTCTCTAATTCTCTCCATCCCACCCCAAGGCCCAATCATGACCTTGAAGCACTTTTGTTCTAATAAATCTCATACCAGAAGGGAATTATGAACTAGGTTCCAGCTTCTCTTCCAGACTGACCACTGCTGGTAACTCTTGTGTAATAGGACCCAGCATGGATGGGAGAAGTGGGCGGGGGGGCCCCAGCCCTACCCGAAGATCTATTAGCAACTGATAAACGTGGGAAAGGGGAGTCAGTTCTCCTACTTGGTGTGTAGCCTGGTAGATTGTCCAGACTCCAAGGAATAGACCCACACCCAAGAGCATTTAGGGGATACAGATTCAACTCCTTAGGCCCTGAAAAGAGGTAAATAATATAGAAGACATGAAGAAGAGGGACAGTTAGGGTGGAGAAGGACGGGGAGACTGAATAGAATCAAAGCACATCACATGAAGTTCTTGAATCAATAAGAATGTTTTCAATATGTATAGCAGGGAGTAAACACAGGTAGTAAAGACTCCAGGTCTCACAGACATGTGGCCTGAGACAGACACTCATGAGACCTAGGATCTGCAGCTTGAAACATTCTAGGTTTGAATATCCTCTTTGTGTGTATGCTTTGTGACACATCCCTGGGGAGATGTGAACAGACATCCCAGACAGGGAGCCAGCAACAGACCAAAGTAAGGACACCTCCAAAGTCCAACGTGATGATCCCGCAAGTCTTACTGGGATGACTTACAGGCACAGAAATGATTCAAAGGCAGCGGCATCACCAAAAGCCCACACCAGCACTGTGGCAGCTCACAAAGGCGGGAAACCTGCAGCACAAGGCTCGGCCACAAGCACTGAACAAGCTGGAGAGCGTCCTTTCTGCTGCGTGGCTGGGCTCTGCCTCTTCCAAATGGCTGAGTGGACTCTGCTTCTCCTGCCAGCCCAGCCACTCTGAGGGTCTGTCGGCAGTCCTTAGAGCTTACACGTACTGGGAGGGAGGCCAGTGAACTCATCCACTTCAGGGAGTATCTGAAGTCATCGAGTTGTCTACCCCGGGGCAGGATGGAATATTTCACCTCCCTCAAAACACCCTGTTCTTTCCTTCCCTTAGAACATCCTGTCGTTTACCATGCTTCCCTCCAAGATGGATGAATGGGAGGTTTTTATCTTGGAAGAAATTACTACACAACAGTGTGTGTGTGTGTGTGACAGAGAGAGAGAGAGAGAGAGAGAGAGAGAGAGAGAGAAAGAGAGATCATGTCTGTGTACACATGTGTGTGCACATGTGGAGGCCAGAGGCTGATGCTAGGGGCCTTCATCTAGCACTTCCTGCCATTTTTGTTGAGACAGGGTTTTTCCCTGGACCTGAAGCTTGCGGATTAGGCTAGGCTGGCTGACCCGCCTATGAGCCCAGGAATCCTCTTGTCTCTGCCAGCCCAATTCTGAGGTTACAAGTGTGGGCTATGGCCCCAGCTTCTTATGTGGTTCTGGGAATGAACTCAGATCCTCCCTCATGCTTGCCTAGTGAGCACCTCTCCAACTGAACTGTCTTGCCATCCTGAAAATGCCCTTGGTCTCTGCGCCTGAGTCCCATCCTTGGTGACCTGCCCAGACTCCCGTCTGCTCCCTGCTGACAGCAGACAGCTTCCTTCTCACCTTGGTCTGACATGTGCTTCCACGTTGTGTGCTTCCACGTTGTGTGCTTCCACGTTGTGTGCTCCCACGTTGTGTGCTCCCACGTTGTGTGCTTTGAGGCTCCTGCTTCTTATGTTACCGCTGTTGCTCTGTGTTATGTGTATCTGATTCAGCTGTCATCTGTCACTTGTTACCCTGCTCTCCAGAGATGCTTTCCTCCCTGGTAGCCTGGATGACCCATGCCTGCATCTGGAACTGTCTCTGAGCATCTGGTCCCCCCTGTGTTCTGCCTGTGAATTGTTTGCGGGATCAGAGATGCCCAGTTACTCTTGTGATGTGATGAGTCTAAGTCATGGTTGTGAAGAGAGCAGGGTTCATGTTAGCTCTGCAGATACCCCCCGTCTTAGAACAGGTGTTCCACCACCACGTAATGAATAAATGAATACTTGCATCAGATTCCATTAGAATGTATTCAACTGTATTCAAATCAGAGTAACATTCCCACCTGGGATGTAGACTGGTTTCCATCTTGTTTCAAAGTAAGCCACAAACTGACCCTAGTATAGAGGAACTTCTAGTAAATTTCATCAAAATCAATCAAGTTTCTTGACAAATAGAACAAAGCATGTCAGCACTATTTGACTGGATAGTAAACGACAAAGCTATCATTCTTACAAGATATTCTTAAACTCCGCAGTGATTCGGCATGGGTAATTGAAGCGCACACCTCGGGTGGACTGTGTCCCCTCGTACCAGCCCCCTGGTTTCAGCTGGAATAGACAAGGCTGACAGTTCACCTGCACTCTTGTTTTCCGATCCAGACTGTTCTCTACTTGGGAACTTTGTAAAGAGACTCTAGGTGGGCTGGAGAGACGGCTCAGCTGATAGAGTCATGGGAACGTGAGACCCATATTTGAGCCCCAGAACTCAGGTGGAAAACCCAGGAATGAGAGCACACACTTGTAACCCCAGCCTTGGGAAGCAGAGACATGGTATTCCTGTGTCTTGATAACCAGCAGGCTTGAATGAGTTGGGGAGTCACTGGTCAGTGGGAAACCTTGTCTCAAAAACAGGAACAGAACTGAAGAAATGGCTCGGTGTTTAAAAGTGTACTATTCCAGGGGATCCGAGTTCAATTCCTGAAACTGAGTCAGGTGGCTCACAACTGCCTGTAAATCCAGCAATAAATAATGTGCACAAGCCCACCCACATAGACACATAATTAGAAAATGATGACAAATCTATTTTTAAAAAGGGACAGTAGTCAAGGATACTGGGCTGCCTTTTGGCTTCCATATGCAGGTGCATGCACATTCACATATGTGTGCACCAGCACACATATGAACACATACACATACATACATACATATACATGAATACAGTGTACCACATACATAACACAAATATGTGCATGGAAACGAAGAGACCACATACCAAGAAGTGCTGCTCTTTACCAACCCCAGAGAAGGGGGGTGCTCAGCCAGGGGAGCCAGAGAGTCACCCTGCCTTTGAAACATGCCGGCAGGGAGCTAGTGGCCTGACAGATCAAGTCCCTCGTCTCTGCGGCTGTATGCTTGGTTCGAATGTTACACTGAGCTACCCATGTATCACTCTTGTTTTTCGGGCTCCATCACGAGTAAACCTCCTCCCCCACAAATTCTTAGGTCAGGCTGTCCTCATGAAAGAGCCCAAATTATTTTCTTGATCTGGTCAGTTACTACCAGTGGTCAGATCTGGTATCTGCTCTGTTCTTCAACTTAATGTCTTATGTGTCTTTAATCTTCAGTTGATTCCTGAGCACCTACTATGTGTTCAATACTTTGCCAAGCCTTCTGAGCTACCGCACTGAATATGGAAGGTTTGCGGTGAAGGCCAGTAGACAGAGACTGAAGGCTGGTCTCCGTGATATTGCGGGACCCCAGCTCATCAATTTGGGGGATGTTCTTGAAATACCTGGGAGTTTCCAAAGGACATTAGTATGAAACTTGGCTCTTCGGTTACTGAGAGTAACTGAAAAAGACAACCATCTACTGGAGGCAGTGTTCTTAAACCACTTCTCCTCTCTGTGGGTCTCTCTATGGCCAGGGCAGGTCACAGGAACAGCTGAGTCCTTTGCACAGTTTTAGTCCAGGCTCAGAGGTGGTGAGACTGGCTCTTCCCTGTGGGACCACTAGGATCAGGCCAGCACACGTCAGTATCTTGAGTGGCTGTTCAGCCTCAGTTGGTCACCTTGTCTGGGTGAGCTGTCAAGGGGCTTCTTTGGGTAAGCATTGGTAAGCGAGCTACCCACGATATTCTGGGAATGAGCTATGTGGCTGCCTCTTGGGGCCTTGTGAGGATGGACAAGGTCCCCTGGCTGATTCCTGAGGATTTTTTAAGCTTCTTAGGCTAAAGGGCCTCCTAATATGAGGACAGGTAGATGGGGAGGGCTAGGTCAGTCAAGTTGTTACCTAGGATCAGATCTGTTTTGTTGTGTTACAGTATCTTTAATAAAATTTTTTGTTTTCTCCCTTTAAAAAATGTTTATTATTTTTATTTCGTGTATATGAGTGTATTGCCTGCATGTACACCCCTGTTATGCAAGGCCTGTGGAGGTCAGAAGAGGGTGTTGGATCCCCTGGAACTGGAGTTGTGGATGATTGTTAGTCACCATGTAGGTGGGTGGTGGGATTCAAACCCCAGTCTGCAAACACAGTCATGGCTCTTAACCACTGAGTCATCTCTCCAACCCCTTACTCCCGTTTTGGGGGACAGAGTTGAACTACATAGCCTAGGCTACCCTTGAACTCCTGATTCCACTTTTTCTATCACCAGAGCGCTGGAACTACAGGCATGTGCCACTGTGTCTGGCTGCATTTACTTTTGAATGGAAACTTTTTCTTAAAGCTGAGAAAATCACATGCAATTTTCAGATCCTAAACCGTGTATTTTCTTTGTCATTTTCACTGGAAATTTTAATGTTATATGCATGAAAAGCTTATATTATTCCATCTTGAATTGTAGAACTATATAGGGTTTATAATCAACTCCTATATTAAACTCATTTTAAAAGAGGACTAGGAAAGGTTCCTAAGAAATTTAAGCCATTTGAAAAATAACGGTAAGAATGAACGGCTGTTAAAATCTATCCCATGTTCTGGGACAGCCATGTTGCTTTCTAGGTCTATTGCTTGTTGGTTCTCTCTCACCTCTGCAGACCATGGTGCTTAGAACCTTTGCCCATTTCTGTGGTCTGCGAATACTTTTAGAAATTAGATCATAAAATTAGAAATTAGATCATCAAAAATAAAATGTAAACCAAGTCAGATCAATAGAAAAGATAAAAGTCAACCATTTAAACAAATTCAAAGATAGCTCAGGTGGTACAGACACCTGCCAGCAAGGCTGGCAGCCTGAGTTCCATCCATAGGATCCACATGGTGAAAGGAAGTGGATGTCTGTTGACCATGTGTGCACAAAAGAAATAAAATGCAGCAAAAAATAAAAGACAGGGGGCTGTTAACATGAGCAAGGTGTACTATATGCATATATAAAGACTTCACAATGAAGATCCTTTTATGTAATTAACGTATGGTAATCAAAAGGTTAAACTATGAAAAGGATTAATATGTGGATATACCTCTAGGAACATTGGTCAGGAAAAGCAAAATTAGAAGTTACAGATATCATATTAGGATTGAGGGCTGGAGAGATGACTCAGTGGTTAAGAGCACTGACTGCTCTTGCAGAGGACCCGGGTTCAGTTCCCAGCACCCACATGGTAGCTAACAACCATCTGTAAGTCCAGTTCCAGGGGACCCAACACCCTCTTCTGACCTCTGTGGGCACTGCACAACATGGGTGCACTTACATATGCAGGCAATACACTCATACACAAAAAATAAAAATAGTAAGTAAAAAATTTTAAAAAGATATCAGGATTAAAAAGAAGATAAAGCTATAGATTAGGCAAGAATTCTCTTAGTAGATTATATCATGAAGAACTTAGTAAACTGAAAAGCTTGATTTAAATTAGAAAATAATTAAGATCAATGGATACCAAAGGACTAGGGAACTAAAGTCCGATGACAGCATTGAATCCACAACAAAGACATTTTCTGATTCATGAAGGAAACAGACCTAGGCTGTTTGTTAAGTGCCATCTGATAAACTCATGAATAACAGAAACTTCCAACTTTACAAAAACATATTCCACGGGAGAGGAAACAGAAACTTGTTCTCGATACCCATTGTAAAGCTGATAGAGATTTGATATTGAAAGCAGTTTGAGATGAGGAAAAATCAAAATCTCACTGAGCTATGCCAACTGCCTCAATAAAATAATGGCAGCCTATCTACACACACACACACACACACACACACACACACACACACACACACAATATAAGAAAAAAAATAATGGTATGGTTAAACTGGGAATGCCCAGGGTTCAGGAATGCAAAGTTAATGTGAAGGAGCAACAGGAGAAGGGGAGGTTGGAGCAAGTGCCCCATCAACAGGGAATCGCCCACGCCTGCCCTTCAAGTGAGAAACCAGAGACAAAACCCACTTCAGAACTTCCAGCAAATGGCTAGCAGTGACAGAGGAATAAATAAAAGGAACGGGATTAGACAGCACAGAACCAGCTTGTGCGTTACAGGGGACCCAGCGCTTTGAAAATGCATCAAAAGCCAGTGTTTTAAGTTGGAAGGAGAATTTGGCAAGATTGCCTGATATAAAATCATTATGCAAAAGTAGGAAAAATACATTACTGGAATGTTTAAGTTGTAGCTTTAATGTAACAATGCAAAATCTGTGAGGATACATAAAATGTGTGGACAATTGGTGTTTTTCAAGTTGATAGCAATGAAGTTTAATTCCTGTCTCAGCCACAGACATACATAAATGCCGGACTGGTGAAAGAAGAACATTACAACTCCTACTGGAAAATCTAGCATTATCTTTAGGACCTGAGTGTAGGCAAATATTGTTTATGGGAATTATAAGAACCATGAGTCACAAAAACGCATATTGATAGATTCATCTAAATTAAATTTTTAAAATTTCTACTTATCCAATAAGCCATTTCAAAAGCTAAAGCTTGTCACTAGATTTTTCATTCCATATGACAAACACTGGATCAATGTTTTAACTAAAACTATAAAAAAATCAATAAAATCTAATTTAATCTAATTCAATCAAGTTTTTAAGTTGGAAAAGAACAATAGAAATCACTGAAATAAGCCAAATTCCTAAGTAAAATAATAGGAAACTATTTTTATTTTATCTAGTATAAGAAAAAATTTAAAGTTATTACTAAGTTGAAAATGTCCAGGATCCAAGATTGTCTTCTAAAAATCAAAACAGAAAGTTACAAATAATTCAGTTGGAAACATGACCCAATGAGGTATGCAGATATTTTATGGAACAGGACTTACAGAGGCCAGACTGCCTCGTGCAGTGTGTGGTCAGAGAAAGTCCATACATACAAGTCTGTAACCAAGCACCATGAGGGTGAAGGACAGGAGGATCTGACTTGCTGCCAGCTGGCCTAGCTCTCAGTTCAATGAGGCCTTGTCTCAGGGAATAAGGGAGGAGAGTGAGAAAGCAGGACTCCTGACGTCCTCCTCAGGCCATCACACAGGTAGGCGTGGGCACACACGCACACACACACACACACACACAACTTGAAAACTGATAAAAGATAAAAACAGTATAGATTTTATGTAAAATTTGAAACCATACAAAAAAATGTTCAGAACTCTAATACACGGGAGGTGGAGATGGGTGATGGTTCAGGCTCTCTGGCCAGGGAGACTAACTTAATCACTGAACTTTGGGCCACTGAGAGAAAAACTGTGTGGCCAGCTCCTAAGATACCATTCCCAAGGCTGATCGTCCCACACATATGAACCTATGTACACACACTTGTGTGCACATACCTCACACATGTGAAGTTGTATGTACATAAATGTATGCTGCATGAGCATGTGTGCGAGAGCACATGCATGTACACACACACATATCAACGTAAAAGTAAAATAGGGCTTCATAGAGTTTGGGAAGGATGGAAAAGTAGAGACTGGACAGATTAGTACATGCCATACACATGTATGGAAATACTGTACTGACCCCCAGTAACTCTACAGTTATCGGGTTGATAAAAATTTTAAAAACTGTAACAAAAGAAGGACTCTCAGGCTTCAAAGACCTTGTCAGATGCAGGGACATGAGGACATCAGTGAAAGAAGGACACCTGGGCGTGGAGGTGGGGGTGGTACATTTGTGAACTAGGAGGCTGTCACGGGACAGAATGAACCCATGAAGGACATCTGGTCTGCCTGCTTCAGAGACGCCATACCACATGCCGAGGGAGAGGGAATTCAGGACTGCATTTCTTGTGGATAGGTTATGTCTGTTCTGTCTGTAAAGGGGAACAATCTCTGGGCTGTATGTTAAGGCTGTCCTGAAATCTTAGATTGGGACAGGTTGCCTTATTCATGTCACTGTTACCCTGGAAGCTACAGGGAGTGTATTATTGCATGGAGGGATGGGGAAGGAATCATGTGCTAGAGAGAAGAGACACAATCATTTAACACAGCTCTCCGCTGCTCTGTGGCATAGGTGGTGTGTACACATGAGCAGCCCACACCCCAGTTCCATGGTTTGACTTCACTGACAGCAGGCTTGGCCAAGAAGCACAGTGAAATTGGTGTGAGCTCTCAGCAGTTCCAAGAGCGCATCCCTTGACCACCTCTCTGGTTCATTTGCAACAGGTAGCACTGGAGGTAGTGCTACAAAGGATGAGTGGTCATAGAGGGCTGCCTCAGCTCCTGACGTGAGCAGGGGAGTGGTCATAGAGGGCTGCCTCAGCTCCTGATGTGAGCAGGGGAGTGGTCATAGAGGGCTGCCTCAGCTACTGACGTGAGCAGGGTCCTCAGCTAGCTTAGCCTTGATCAGAAAAACTTCTTTCTGCAGTGGTCGGTAGTTAACACAGAAACTCGCAGTGGTCAAAGACAGACTGGTCCAAGTATTGCGAGTAAATGACCTTAAGTTCCCAGTCCCACCCCTCCACGGCTCAGGGAGCATCATGGAAGAAGGGCGGAAAGCGTGTAAGAGCTGGAGGATGGAGAGGGGCTGTGACGTGCCGCCTTCTGGACATGGCCGCACCACGCATGTGTGGCCTCGCTGCAACTGCGGGTGCCGGTGTAAGATGGGCCGGAACACACTCAGCATGGATTGCAGGAGGAGCTAGTGAGGCCCTGTCACCCCTTCCTGTTCCCCCTCTCCCTCTCCCTCCCTCCCCTGGAGCCTAAGCATGGTTGCTGGGAGAGGCATAGTCAATTTTTTTGTGTGATGTAACGACTGGTGAACTGACATTGCTTCAGTAAATAAGTCCATACTCATGTAGGAAGCCCTAATTAAACTCAGTAGCATGTGCACACACACACACACACACAAACACACACACACACACGCACGCACGCACAGCTTGTTGGGAAATAGAAATATCTGAGAGGGAGAGAGAGCGTGGACCAGGGAGAGTAACAGGGGTTAAAATACCAAAGTTCATTCCATATGTGTAAGAAATTATCAAAGATATAATAATAATAATATTAATAAGAATCACAGAAGGCTCCCAGGATGCATGCCTGTTTAACAGGCTGTACCTGTGGCATTAAAAACAGCTGAATCACAATACTGTTCTCGAAGTAACACGGCATGCCCTTTAAACCCAGCTCACTCAACTGATTTTCCTCAAGTGTCAGAGGCCTGGGTAAGGGGCGGCAGACACAGTCATCGCACCCTGAGCTAGTGGATGCGGTGCACACCACACTTTAACATGATGGTGAAATTTTTTTAAGGAGTAGAGATAAGAGGCGACAGTCAGGAAAATGTCAAACACAGTGCTTTAAGATGACTGTAGTTTAGACCCAGAGCTAATACAGAAAAGAAAGATTGGTGGGTTTTTTGTTTTGTTTTGTTTTGTTTTGTTTTTTTTCCCCGCCTCCTTAACTCTAGGATCTGGGAGGTCTTGAATTTGGATTATGGGAGTGAAAAGGGGTGGCGATCTTGTAGAGGTTTTAAAGAAATCACCTACAGAGTGGGGAGTTAAAAATGTCCTCTGTGTGTTTTGAATTCTTTGAGACTATGTGTCCAGCACAAAGCAGCCTTTCTTTTCTCCTCTGTCCCCTCTGCCCCCCTCACACTCTTTCTTGAGTCCTTCCCAGCTTCCCAGCCTCAAGGTGACCCGCTCCTCCTGGTGGGTGAGTGACAACAGGAGGACCACCCGGCTGGGCCTACCACACTGCCGTGCCCTGTCCTGCGGGGCTCAGGAAGCCCCCCATTTAGAACGCTTTGTATTTTTGCTACAATTGTTCCCTCAGGCCTGTATGAAGAACAATAGAGCGCGTGAGCTTTAAAATATCGGAATGAGCAGTAATTTCACCCAGCTTTCAGGGGAGAGACTCAGGAGCAAAGAGCAAAACCGCTCTGCCGAACGCGGGAGCCTAAATTCTCTGTCAGTCTGGGAGCATTTTATGTTTTGTCTTCTAGTTTTTCATTTTCTAGGCCACTTGGCAATAAAACAGCATTTAATTATCTATAACCCGGAAAGCTGTGGGGAGAGAATGTGGGTTGTGATCCAGTCAGAACCAGTCTGAGCCAGGAAATCGTTCCTTCTGGGTGTGCAGTTCTGGTCTGCTGTATCTTCATTTCCCCTGCAGATTTCTTTCTCAACTTTTTTTTTTTTTTTTTTTTGGTTGATGTAATGTATCATTTTCTGTGCCCCATCGTTATTTTCCCCTTTTAAAGTCCGATCCTCACAAGATACAGGCAGCTCCCTGCAAGCAAAAAGGGAAGAAGAAAAAAACAAGAGAGAAAACTATTTTGTTCAGGAAATAATTACCCCAAATTGGAAGGGTCCCCCCCCCCCCCCCAGCGCTGTGAGATGCAGCCTCGTTAATGAGATCACATTTTATGGTGGAAAGACTTAGAAGATAAAGCACTCTCAATCGAAACCCGAAGCTTCTGGAAACACGTAAGGCTTGGTTTGAATAAATGTATCCTCTGAATCTGTTGCTTGTACCAATTTTGAGGAAATACCCCACCCCTCCCGTCCATGGCAAGCAGTCCTCTCTGTAAATTTTTTTTCTCAGTAATATTGCCATACTCCAGTACTCATTTTAAAGATAGATGGATTTTCCCCTCTCTCATAAAGAAGAACATTGTGGGGGTAAAAAGCGCTGGATGTGATTTCAAAAAATGTCAAAATATGTCAAACGTAGATACCACTCAAGGGTTTCATTAACTGAAGCTTTGCTGATAAGTGTCTTCTTGTCAAAGACCCACCCATCTCTTCCAATACATTACCAAATGTACTAATTTCCTTGCCGAGCCTGATGTTTATTGTATAGCTGAAATTGAAAATGGTCGGTAATGGAGTGAGCTTCAATCCAAGACCAATTCTGAATCTAAATTACTTGCTCTTTCAATAGCATCGACAGAGCAGAGCTCTGTGCACCTTGTACCTAATCAACCCTCGCTGTGACCCTAAATTCAGCAGTCTTCCGAGATTAATAATAAAATCCTCAGTTCAAACAATTATTTGCCCTGAACAAGTTGCCCATTTCTTATGCCGAGAAAGAGAGAATGTGACATTATTTTTTAAAAGCTCTGCATGTTGTGGCCTACCGTTTATTTCTGATCTCTGACCCCAGATGCAGCTGATTACAAATCACAGACGCTTGAATATTTGTTGAGGTTGGGGAGAGATTTCTTTGTTAGCATTTTTAGTAAGCCCATTCTCATTCCAAATCCCCTTGGTTGTGGTTTTCATGAAGCAAGTGGAATATACCCCATCAATATTTATTTGGAAAGTTTTTAATAGAGGGTTCTATTGATAATGGAAAATATGATCTCAGAAATTCTGACTTTGCACAAACGATTGAGACTAAAAAATTAAAACTCTCTGGAAACATTAGTTATATCTCTACTTTCTCAAATTAAAAAAATAAAAGAAATTCAAAATATGTCTTACTGAGATGCAAACCAGAAGTGATGATTGAATGAAATGTCCTCTCTGTCTTTCTGTCTCATTTTCTTTCTTTCATCAGTGTAACTTAGAGCTACTGATTGAAATGACCAGTTTCTTTTATTCATCTTTACTATTAAAGATATTTATATTCAATGACAGAGGCTGTTTGTTTGTTTGTTTAATGGGATCTCAACTTCTTGTGGACGTGCTGGTGTTCACCATATAGTTGAGGGGCTGGAAACCCTTAGTCTCTGCTCTGACAGTATTAACATTAGGGGTTGGCAGAAAGCTTTGAAACAGAACAGGAGGGAAGTGCTCAGATACCCTAAGTACCTGCTTGGATTCCCCAGCCAGGGTGTCCCCTGTCTGGGGCAGGGAGAAAGGGAAGGAGAGAAGACAGACACCTGCCCACTAAACCCTTCTGGGAGTGTGACTATCCCCTGTGCTGACTGCTTGTAGAAGGACTTTCTCCCTCAAGGACTGCTCTGGTTGACAGAATGAATCTCCAGGAGAGTCTTCTGACCCCTGAATGCATTTTTTAATGCCAACAGGAATAATGGCCATCTAAGTATTGATTATATAATATGTCTGTTGAGGTAGCAAGCACATTGTTGTTGACGAGGCTGGGGGATGAGAAACTAGGTCATCTAAGACTCACTCAGCCAGGGAGAATTTCTTCAGCAGAGGTCACACACAAAGCTATCTTCAGACCTTGTTTGACACTCTTCTGTGATTCCAGTTGATGGCTAATACAAGGAGATGGCTGATATGTCCCAAGGCCTTTGAGAGCAGTCTCATATTTACCATGGAGTAGACATAATCACTTCATCACCACCGGGGGGACAATAGTCTTGCGGAAGTTGCTCTGTGAGGAAGGCTGGGGATAGCCCAGGTGTTGTCCTGTTAGAGTCCCAGATACTAATTAACATGGTGCATTGGTTAAGTAAGTACCAAAGGGCAGGAAGCACATAATCTAATACATTTCCTTCATCTGAAAACAGACAATAGAGTGTATATAGTAAGTCCGCTGTGTGCAGCGTGGGCAATGGGGCTCTGGACTTTTATTACCGGCTGAATTACATGCCCTGTGTGGGGACGCCAGACAGCCGATAGCATATTAAGAATTCAGCTGAGATCACAAACTCGCCTCACCTCACCCTTGTGTGATGTGATGAGACTAACTCTTGGTTGCTCTACATCAAAGAGGGTCTGGCGGGCTAAACAGCGATTGATCCATTCTCCTCTCTTAAATCCTCCCTTCAAAAATAGCTTTAAAGTAATCATCTAGTGAGTGTCAGAATAGAAGACAGAGAATGTCAGTACAAGCACTAGGCAGATGTCTACATAAGCTAAAATTTCTACAAGATGTTCAAATGACCGAAGTTTTTAGAGCAAGCATTATCATCTCCCAAGAGGGAAGAATACCTTGTAGATATTTCACAGATGTGAAAATGATACAGAGGCTCAGTTATTTAAGGCCAAGCAGAGAATTCTGCTAAGGACGTTTCTCAATAATTCTATGTGCACACATGGAATTGAGTGTGTTTCACTATTTATCCATAAAAACTCATTAAGTTTCCTTATAAGCTAAGGAGGCAACCCTGCAAGCCACCTAGGATGGCGGTCACTGAACTGTTGAGGCACTCAAACTCTTCTCTACAGCCTTTGAACTCAGATCTGGTCATAGAACTTGATTTACACAATGAAATATGAGAACAAGTGATCTCGTCACTGCCCAGTGGAAGCGCTTGAGGCCAGTGGAGAATCCTCCAGGCTACTGTTTCCATGTCTTGGCGCTTGAGGACACAGGATCAAGATGGAGCCTTCTCAGGCTTGGTCAGCAGGCCATGGTTCCTAATAGCCCTCTCCCTGACCCTCGACAGACATGATGCTTGAAGAAGTGCTAGCCCTGCCTCATGCTAAGCCTCTGAAATGTGACCACACTGTCACCTTTGCTCATCCACAGACACGCATCTATCATGTGCAAACTACGTGCAGGGTGGGGACTGGGTGCTGGCTGTGGTTCGATGTGTACCTTGTTTACTAGTGTGTGTGTGAGTGCAGGTACAATGTGCCCAGGTGCTCATGTGGTGGTCAGAGGACAGCTTTGGGGAGCTGATTCTCTCCTTCGGTGAGATCCAGAGTGGAACTCAGGTCAATAGACTTGGATGGCGTATTAGTCACTTTTCAGGACATTCTCATCCAACCACCATGGATGGCAACGGCTTTTACCCCAATGACCTCCTGTTACCTTTTGCCCAGTCCCTGGGGGTGGGTCCAAAGAATTCATTAATGTAAACTGATCTAAGACAAGTAGTGTCTCAACATTTGTTTCAATGAATGACACTGTTTCAGAGGCGAGTTCATTAGAGAAAGAAGTAGACTTGTTCAAATCTTCCTTATCCCCGTGGGACAAAAGTCCGTTACTCCTGACACTCTAGCTACCCACTCTACTTTGGTACCTGCTCCTGTGCCAGGCTGTGTCCTCTGAATCCTGTCCTTCAACGTAGTTCAGATCTCTTCCTTTCTATGCTATTTCCTTCCTCAGCTCTTCCTCGGCACAGCCTTCAGCTTCTTAACGTTTTTCCGTTAGACTGCTCCTTGACTGATATGAGTCCCTGCTATATGACAGACACCCTTTTACCTGAAGCCCACCGTCTTGTGATTCCTTTGTTTCATTCTACGTTTAAGTATCTCCAGTCTGACCCTTTCTTGTAGCTTCAGGTGGAGTCACTGATCACTGAGCACATTTGACAGACTTACCTGGGTGTGGCTGACCTGATCTGGAATACCCAAGAGATCAAGACATTCTTTCAGTTCTGAGAACGCAGGTCGCCATGCTGCCACTTTGGCCTACTCTTGGGGGATTTATTCTCTTTTGGCCAAGGACCAAATCCTGCCTCTTGCACACCCATCACACTTAGCTAATTTCTGCTCTCCCCAGGGACCTAGACAGGAGAATAAAGAGGAGGAAGTCAATGTTCTGGTGGGCAACCTGCCCACCAGGAGCTGGGTGAGGGGGAATGAAGAGGAGAGAGCAGAGCTGTTGGTTAATAAATCACCCAGGAACGCACAGTTGAAGCTGTCGTCACCCACCTTCTCTGCTGGATACCAGTAAGGTTCGGGACTTGCGATCTCTGCCCAGGGGATCTTCCTTTAGAGCTTCCTGTCAGTGAGGAGTGATCAGAAACCTGTGTTCCTGCCAAAGCGACGGGCCACTTCATTCGTCTTTCCTCACCCTCCCTCTATCTTGCATCTGTGAACCAGATTTGCGCCACCCAGAAGTTTAATCCATACAGAACAAGGAAAGGGAACCCTGGGTTCCTTTAGTCTGACCTCTGCTCAACTTGTTTCTACCCTCTGACTCTTCTTAAAACCAACTTTGTCTTTGAGTAGATGGCCGGCGAGATCTCAGCTCTCTCAGTAACTCGTTGCAGATACTTGAGAATGATAGTTGGTTTCTTTAGGCCAGATTCCTAATATTCATGTAAAATAGAGTCCAGTCAAGTGTTCCGGCACTGTTTTTGTAGTCCCAGTACTTGGGAGCTGGAAACAGGAAGATGAGGCGTTCGGGCCAGCCTGGATGACATGAGACTGTCTTAATAAATGAATAGATATATAATTTATAAATAGTAACATAAAGCAGAGTTGAGTGCCACATGTGAACTTGTGATAAGATGAGCTGCATGGGGCTGGTGCTCCTGGCTCGGAATTGGTGCCCTACAAATTTTGCTGTTACTGTTAATATATATTTCTCAAGTGTGTCTTCTCTTGATGATCTTGCTGCTAGAATGTTCTGATTGGTGCCTAGCTGAATTCCTGTCTTTCACTATGCAGAATACCCTCAGGGCTCTTTCTAATGCTGGAGATCAAGACTAGGCATCTTCTCTCACACCTCTCCACACCTCTGCAACTGCAAAAGCCCAGCCAGTTGATCTTCAGAATCTATAATGAATGCCTTCTCACAGTAGCCTGGGAGGACTGCTGCTGTCTGTCTGTAGCTAATCTCATGACTCCTTGACCCCTTAATTATACCTGTGAGTTCTTTTTCCAACAGTTCCTACTGTATCAAACTTCTTGTGCAGTCCTTTGCCTTCCTGAGGCTAGGTCTTGCTTACACCTGGAGGCTTCCCTCCTCAACTCTCCTGACCTGCAAGTGAAAGAGTAGTCCAACCTCTTCGGAGAAGAGAGACCAGTCATTGCGGACACCCCAGCTGACCCTAACCCCAGCTACCCTGGACACCCCAGTTGACTCTAACCCCAGTCACTTTGGACACCCAGCTACCCTAGAGACCCCAGCTACCCTAACCCCAACCACCCTGCCAATGCATGAGTTCACCCAAGCAGGACTGGTACAAAATATTCTGATTATTACACAACGAGCGGAGTTGAAAGCGCTGTTGAGAATAGCTTGGTATCAGCATAGGTGACTTGCGTAGTTCCTTTGACTCTACAATGTAAAGAACTTTCATTCAATGTAAAAATTATTTCCTTCCTTCCTTTCCTCCTCTCCCTCCTCCCTCCTCCCTCCTCCCTCCTCCCTCTTACCACTTCCCTCCCCTCAGTTTCAGACAGAATCTCCTGAACCCAGCCTGACCTTTCACTATATAGCTAAGGATAACCTTGAGCTTCTGATTTTCCTGCTTCTACCTCCCAAGTGCTGGGATTACAGGCATGCCATTATACAGGGTTTATGCGGTGCTAGGGATCAAATCCAGGGTTTCATGCGTGCTAGGCAGTACCTCTACCAACTGAGCTCCGTCCCCAGCTTATCCATAAAAATTATTTTCTATCATTGCCTGTATTCTTGTGCTGGTCACAGCCTCCCCCAACCCCCCGTCTGTTCTTTGTTTTCCCATGTACACAGCAGGCTGGCATGTTCTAAGTGTTCAATAAAAGTTAAATGAATACTTTCAAAGAAATCAAAACATGCCACAAAATCTCCAAAGTGAGCGCTAAATCCACCATTTTTCTGATTGGAATTTTAAGTAGAAACACGCATGCATTGCTGCTTTTATGGAAGAAAATAATGGTTTTTATGCAACTACACACATAATCAAAGTTACCAAAGAAAATGTCTGAACTTATGAAGATTTAGGCTTTAGTAAAAATTAAACACAATCTTTTATCTACTAAGTTAGCCTCTGACAACGTTTGACATCCACTGATAGGTGGGAAGGGGCTGAAGGCTGCACTACACTGCCATACTGTTCTGTCAGGGAGAAGAGTGCATCTCAGTGCACTAATTAAGTCATAAAAACCACAATTTGGGGCTGGAGGTGTAGCCCAGTGTAGGGTGTGGACGCAGCATGAACTGAGCCTTCTGTCCTGTCCCTGACGCTCCTTTCGGAAATGCAGAGTTCCTCTGATCTAACAAAATCCCATTCCCAGAGGACTAACCCATATAACCCAGAACATGGGTGAGTGGGCTCCCCAGCATTGTTGGGGAGCAGGTAAATCGCTGACACCAGGAGTTTGGCTCAGCCGGGTTAGGAATGACACCTGTGTGCCCACTTGTGCTAATGGCTTTGGGGATGCGTGCGAGAATACAAGGGAACCACAAGGACAAAAGTAAGAATAATCACATCCCAGTATAACAATGCTCACGTGACAACTACAGAGTGCCGTGGGTCATCTCTCTCTTGTGTCCCTGAGTTCATATAATCACATTTTTATCATTTAAAAATTTTAGAGACAAAAATAATATACTATATGAAAACATAGCATTTTACAAATAGTTCTGTTGATGGTTTCAGTCTAATTCTCCACCTGAGGCTGGTCCCTCACAGAACCGACTTGTGCATCCCATAATCTGCACGGCATGGCGCCCCACCATCTGCTCTGTGCCATCTTCTTAATCAATATTTATGAGTCTACTTTGCAGGGGTTTTCGCATCATTCTACATTTTAGAACTATTTCTTTTTGAAGAAATGGATTTTACTGATATTACTGATATTCATTGTAGGGTGATGCCTGTTTGTACTGAAAGGAAGTCCTAGGGAATATAAAACAGGTCTGTGTCGGGACAAATTTAACATATCCTTATTGATTTATGTATTTACATTCAAAAGGACATTTTATTTCTTCATTTGTTTTAATGTTTAATTAGTATACAAAGTAATAGGCTTCGCTGTGACATTTTCAAGCGTGACTTGCTTTATAGATCTTCCTTACTCCTCCCACACCATGTTTCCTTCTACCCCCAGGAAGTTCTTACAAACTTTCATGTCACACATGTTCTGTTTCCTCCATAATCAACACCTTCTTTGTTCCATCCTGTGGTTCCCTTTATGGCTACATGATCGCCACACCCCTCACATGAAGAGAGCACAATGAACATGAATGTGCTGGTATCGGTGAATCCCACAGAGTGATTTCACTAAGTCCTAGATTCAGGTCACCCGAAACTTGTAGAGCAAAATGCACAAGAAGATCCCAGATACTCCAGTCTTCCTGCAGGTCAGAGGAGCTCCCGACTCTCCAGGCTTCATGACCATCGTGATGTCAGGAGACTGGTAATTCCTCAAAGAAGCACACAATCAGAAGGCCCGTCGCTCTTGGCAGTGGCCCCTGCTAGAACCTTGCCTTTGCCAAGGCTTTGGTCTGTCTTTACAACAACTGTTACACTTTCGTACATTTTCATTTTTGGTATTTTTTGTTGAATCATTTTGTGTTTCATACAGAACATCTCAATTAATCTTAATCATCTTTATACCCCTTTCTCTGTCGGCATCTCCCACAGCCCCCCAACTGGAGTCCATATGTTCTCTCATCTGTGTTAAGTTCTACTGTGTCAAGTTAGTGTCTGCAAACGACCTCAGGGCAGGTTCATCCACTGAGGTCTGTCACCTTCCCAGAGTTCCCCACATTAGGAAGACCAGCTCTTCCTCACCCAACAATAATCAGTTGCCAATATTTCTTAGCAAAGGTTGGAGTCTGCTACCCACCTCCCCAGTTCCACGCAGGGTTTTTGTTGGGTTGAGTCTGCATGGGTCTTCAGCAAGCTGATACCATTTTACTTTCATACATTTTCATGTCACTGATCACAAGTCATTAGTTTCAATTTGGAGGGCTGGCCTGGAGAGTGGCTCAGCAGCTGAGAGCACTTACTGCTCCCATAGAAGACACGGGTTCAGTTCCCAGCACCCACATGGAGGCTCACAACTGCCTGTCACTTGGCGATCCAATGCCCTCTTCTGACCTCTGTAGGCATGACCATCATGTTGGGTTGGCCTGCTGTGTCCCTCGAAATCCACAGCTCTAGATGTCCACATCCTCCAAGAGCTGGAAGTTTTCAGCCATTGTTTCAAGTGAGCTTCCTGTACGTTTCCACTCTCCCTCTTCTGGAACTCCTGCCATGTAGACGCTGGTCAGTTTGATGGTGGTCTCTTCAATCCTGTTTCTCCTCCCCCAGATTGTTTCATATGACCTGTCTTCGGGTCCATAGATTGCTGCTTCTGCTTGTTGGAATCTGTTGTTGAGGCTCCCATTGCATTTTACCTCATTCATTATACTCACTAACTACAGAATTTTGACTTTCCATGCTTTGTGAGTCTGTTCTTGTGTTCTTTTTCTGACTTTATTTGTCTGTGTGTCTGTGTGTGTCCAGTAGCTTGTTGAGCTCCCTTAAAACAATCATTTTCACCTAACATGCATGAAGCCCTGGGTTCAGTCCCCAGAACTATATCAAACTGGGCATGGTGGCTCACCTCTGGTCTCCTTGCACCCGGGATGTAGAGGCAGGCGGATCCAACGCTCAAAGTCATCCCAGCTACACAGTGACTTCAAGGCCAAACTGAAGCACATGAGATCCTAGTTCAATTTTTTTGAATTATGTTTCAAGCAATTCAGAGATTTCTGTTTCTTGGAGCTGGTGACTAGTCCAGTCTTCATTTCCTATTGTGGCTTCTGGGTTGCCTGAATCCTTATGATCTGTGAATACTTTAATGATGTACGTGCATTTGAAAGAATAACAGCTCTTCCCTACCTAAGAATCAGTGAGACTTCTTCAGTCCAGCGCTGGCAGAGTCCGCAGCTGCTCCCAGGTCCTGGTGGGGTCCACAACCAGCAGGACAGGTGGCTGCCAGCAGGCTTGGCTCCATTGTGGTCTGTTAGCAGCGGGGCTGGTTGGAGGATACACAGTGGTGGTCCATGTAGTGGTGGAGTGGAGACGCTGGTCCGTGGTGGTGGAGATCCATGTTAATGGTGGTGGAGGTGATGGCTCGTGTCGGAGGAGTTCATGTTGACGGTGGTGGAGGTGATGGCTCATGTCGGAGGAGTTCATGTTGACGGTGGTGGAGGTGATGGCTCGTGTCGGAGGAGTTCATGTTGACGGTGGTGCTGGTGGTAGCTGTGGTGGCGGAGGCTCATGTCAGTGGCAGCGGTGATACTCGAGGCTCACGCTGGTCATGACTTTCTCCTGAGGTGATGACTGTGGAGTTTTCCTCCTGTCCTAAACTAGAAAAGTGGAACTTGGAGAAAGAATGTAGACTCACTGGCTCTGGTACCTACAAAGTGGGAAGCTTTAATCTACCTCTTCACTTTTTTAACATTGGTTTCCTCTCCATTCAAAAGATAAGTTGATATAATTGGTGAAACAGCGCTCTGCAGAGCAGGCTGTGTGGACATGAACTTCTGTTCTGTCCACCTCTGCCCCACCCTGCTCTCATCTAAGTCATGACCAGAGCAGAAACAGTTTTCACTAACCAAGAGTCAGATACCAAGAAAGGGGAGGGTTTTGCACAGCCATGGCTGGTTCTCCAAACTGCATAAGCCGTCATCTGACAATCCAGTCAGACTCCGACGTTAGTAAAGGCCTTTGTGTCCATCTCCACACACTGAGCAGTTAGCCCTCTGTACTCTTCCCGCTTTAGACCTGGTCTCAGATTTGTCATGACATTGATGCACATTTGTGTGTGTGTGTGTGTGTGTGTGTGTGTGTGTGTGTGTGCTTTGATATGTCTCTGTGTGTGAATTTTGTATCTGTGTGTCTCTGTGTGTTGTATGTATATATGTGCTCATGTTGGGGGTATGCATGCCTGAGTATACATGTGTGGAGTCCAAGGTCAGTGATCGGTGTCCTCAGCCATCACACTCCACCTTCTTTTCCGAACTTGGAGCTACCTGATTCAGCTGACCTGACTGGCCAGCACCCGGAGGACAGACCTACTTTTGCCTGCCCAGAGCAGAGAATACAGGCCTATACTCTGGATCCCACCCAGCTTTTACTTGGGTGTTAGACATCAACTTAGGTTCCCATTCTTATGAGGCAAGCACTTTACTGACTGAACATCTCCCTAACCCTTGTTAGAATAACTTCTTTAGACATATATTTCATTTTATTTAACACCCTGTGTCTAATCCAGAGATTATCTCTGGATGGTCCTTGGGCTGAGTTCAGCACAGACAATAGCTCTGTCTGCACTTTACTGAATGCACAGTAAACACATAAAAATTGAGAGGTGTATTATGGCCAAAGGATCCAGATTTTTCTGCAAATTCAGGAATGGCAGGCTCACCTCCTATCAGATTCCTGTGGGTATGGCTGACACTTCCGTCCAGGGCATGGTAGCTGTCACTGGCATGGGTTACAGTTGCCGTCTGTCACTTGGTCAGGAATTTGAAAACCTCACCCACATCTCTCCTTTGGCCTGTTTGGCTTCCTTGAGGTTACCTAGGTTCTATCACAGTCCCTTCTCCACCCTAAAAGAGAAAAGCATCATGGGAGAGAAAATTCAGGAAAACAGAACAACAGTCCCACTGAGGTTTCCCAGTTCATTCAGGGCCATCACAGTTCTTGATCTACCCCATCAGCCAGGGATGTTTTGACATTTTTAGATTTGTTTTTTAATTGTGTCTGTGTGTGTGCTCGCTCGTGTCAGTGCAGGTGCCCTCAGAGGTCAGAGATGCAAGATCCCCCAGGAGCTGGAGTTACAACTGGTTGTGGACTGCCTGACATGGGTGCTGGGAACAAAACTTAGGCCCTCTGCAGGAGCAGTATGTGGGCCTAACTAAGTAAGTAAGTTTCTAACCCTATGCCCCAGGAGTGTCACACAACACACATTGTCTTAACAGTTGTGGACTGTTTCACATTGTGCGGATAGTGAACAAAACGGTGGCCTAAGGAGAAACTGTAAAGAGCTGAGTGGGAGAAGCAGAACTTCCAAGGGCATCCCTGGTGGAGAGAAAGACACCTCATCCAAGAGAAAACTGAAGCGATTGAAAAGACCACAGTTGCTCTGCTGCCATGTTCCACAGGCGAATGCTTTTAAGAGCACCGCAAAGTCTTACCACTGAGCTACCTCTCCAGTCCCCTGGAGATGGTTCTTGTCACCATTTTATGGTGAAGGAAACTCTGGTTTAGATATTGGGTAATTTGTCCAAGGTTATAATTCATAAAGATTCACAATCCAGAGATTTCTGCCTCCAAACCTGTCATTGGAACCTGTGCAGTGCCTTTGTGTGCTTTCTTAACACATAAATGATGAAATCAGCTCTGTAATATGCTTTCTTCATCTCTGAGGAAAAGTAAATAAATATTGATTAAATGCACTCAAGCAATTGGAAATTAGGCAGTCGATTTTGAAGTACTCCAAATCGTGCCCATTTGTGTTCATGTGGTGGTGGGCTGGCCTTAACAACACACCTCTTGAATTCCCTCTGCATTTGGTAGTTTGAAATATCCAGCATACAGGTGGGAGGCTTGCAGAGCCAAGAAACAGCATCAAATCTCTTTCTTTCTTTCTTTCTTTCTTTCCAATTGAACTTATTGTGACACATAGAGACTCATTCTGAAAGATGGCGGGTTTCTTAAATGATGGTTGATTCTGGCTCATCTGCAAACACTTGACACGTTGGGAACCCATGCGCCTTCTGCAAGCGTGTGAGCAGAGGGGACCACATCCCTGAATCTGCGGAATGAGAGTTGGAAACTCACTGTTTCCAGTGCCGCAGTCTTCGTGCCACACGGGAGGCCGCTCTGCGCCTCTGCGCCATGCCCAGCCTGTGTCTCAGTCCCGATGGCATTTCAGGTTTCTTCTCTTTTCAGCTATGTGTGTATGTTGGGGGTGTTCATGTGTGTACTGATACATGTGTGAGGGCCAAAGGTCAACCCCAGCTGCTACTTCTCTGGTACCATCCCCCTTTTTTGAGACAGAGTCTCTCACTGGAGCTCACCAAGTAGGCTAGGGTGGACTGGACATGGAGCCCCAGAGATCTTCCCGTCTCTGTCTCCCCAGCCCTGGGGAAGCATCTCCACACCCAGCTTTTTTGTGTGGGTTCTGGGGATGGAACTCAGGTCCTCATAGTGGTGAGTTAAGCACACTATCAACTGAGCCATCTCCCAGCCCAATAAATTCTTATTTAAAGTAAGTAAGTTTCTAACCCTATGCCCCAGGAGTGTCACACAACACACATTGTCTTAACAGTTGTGGACTGTTTCACATTGTGCGGATAGTGAACAAAACGGTGGCCTAAGGAGAAACTGTAAAGAGCTGAGTGGGAGAAGCAGAACTTCCAAGGGCATCCCTGGTGGAGAGAAAGACACCTCATCCAAGAGAAAACTGAAGCGATTGAAAAGACCACAGTTGCTCTGCTGCCATGTTCCACAGGCGAATGCTTTTAAGAGCACCGCAAAGGCAGAACATTTACTTAACCTCTCTGTTGTAAATCTTCTAAGGACTCACTGCTCAAATCACAGCTTGGCCAAAAGGGAACCATCAGTTCAGTATCTTTGGAGACAATTTCATGGGCTTTAAAGGTTTTTCTCCTCCTAGAAAGAGAACATTTTTCTGATTACCATAGATGTTTGAATTCAGCCGGAAACCATGTCTGAGAACATCGTGGGACTATATTGTATGTTAATTTCCAAAGGCCCCGGCATGTTTTCCCACATGTCCAGTTCACTGGTTGATGTTTTCTTTCTATTCTAAAGCTATCACAAACAGTTCCTCTCTGAACCTAAGGGCACTGTTGGGGGCTTACCTCCCCCAACCCTCTTCACGAACACACACACAGCTTCTCTCTGGACTAAGAATCCCAGCATTAGCACCTGCTCAGGTGGCGCATCCCCTGTCCTGGAGAGATGCGGCCCACTGGAGCTAGGAAATCCACAGAAATGGGTGAGTTCAAGATCTCTCGGAACACGCCCTGGATTTCACACTCTGTGCCTGAGTAGAGGGCGCCTGGAAGCCCCTTCAGCCATTAGCCACATGTCTAGTGACTTCTCAGCATCAAAAGACAAGCTCAGTTGTTACACTTGTGTGTTTGCCTGTTTGTGTGTATTAGTTACGTCTCTGCCGCTGTGATGAATACCATGACCAAGGTAACGTTTAGAATGAAGTGTCAGCTGGACTTACGGTTCTAGAGTCCATCACGGTGGGAAGGCAGCAGGGGCAGAAAGCTGAGCTCTCACATCTTTAAGCGTAGGAAGCAGAGAGAGGCAAGATGGAAATCAGAACGGGCTATGCACTCACAAAGCCACGCCAGTGGCCTGCTTCCTCCAGGGAGGCCGCACTTCCTGAACCACCACAAACAGCACCACCATCGAAGCAAGTGTTCAGTACTTGAGTCTACCACATTCAAACCACCACAAAGTGTGGGCATGTGTGTACGTCCGTGTACATCTGTGAACACACATGTGGAGGCCAAAGGTCAACCTTGGGTATTGTTCTATTGGCATTGCTCACCTTTTAAGGTCTCTGGTTGGCCTGAGACCCCCCCCAAATGGCCCTTGGGGGTCTTCCTGTCTCTGCCTTCCCAGTTCTGGAGCTAAAAGCACATCCCACACTGCCATTGCTGGCTTTTTTTTTTCACATGGGTTCTGGGCATCGAGTCTTTGTGGACTTTACCAACTGAGCCACATCCTCAGCCCTAGATGTTATATTCCTCATGAAAATCACTGAGAGACATGGAGGTGGCAGGAGGGGCGATGTGTTAGGTGGGAGAGGGGGTTTGGGGTGGGTATGATCAACATTTGCTGTATATATATATATATATATATATATATATATATATATATATATATATGACATTTTCAAAGAATACATGAACAACATTCTAAAAATGTCATCCTTCTGCCAAGCACGGGCTGCCCATATGACCACTTTAGAACAGCTTTGTGTGTTGTTGACCCAACATTAAATGAAGACCCAAAAGTTGGGGAAATGTTGGAAGTAAACAAATGATCAAGGATATCTGTGCTGGGTGCCAAGGCCCTACAGGACAAATTTCCTCAGGTCGCTAAATGTCCAGGGAGGTACATACGGGGCTCTCAGGAGGCACATTCAGGGATACAGTTGTCATGTGTTTACTACTATGTTCACTTCCTAATTATGCTAAATCGTCCTGACCTTCCAGTCCTGGGAGTGACAAGGATCATTTTTGAATGAATATATTTAAGGAGAAAGAAAGCATGTAGAATTAGTGGTAAGACAATTTAAATAATAACAATGGTAATTCATGCAGATGGTCAAAGAAAGAAAAGGAACCATGAAGTAGACAATTAGATGTGGTGAAATCATAAAGGAAATAGATAAAAACTAAAACTTACCTATTTCCGGTAGAAAACAAATCTAGAAGTAGCATGTTGCTGTAACTGGTGAGGATGATGAGGAGACATAAAGACACAGCTGTGGGTCCTGTTGTCATAGGCAGCAGCAGCAGCCAGGATCCAAGAGGAACAGACTTGTGCCCTGCTGGTCTGACCCACCATGTTTGCCAGCTTCCTATCACTGAGACAAATATCTGAGATTACAGTAGGTTAGAGCAGTCTGGTCCAGCTCATGGCACAGAATCTTTCAGCCCATGGTCAGGTGACCCTGTTACTTGGAGCCTGTGTCAAGGAAGCACGGAATGGAACTGCGTTCCTTAGAGCTGGGAAGCAAAAAAGAAAGGAGACCAGGGTCTCCCCGTCTCCTTTGAAGTCACATCCCTGATCCCCTAACTCCCACCTAGGGAATTCCAGTGGTCACACCATCTGTGTGTTGTGCTGCTCTAGGGACCATGAGTTTAACACCTGGATCTCCTGCTGCATTCAAGGTCCAGACCATACTGTATGTGAGTGTATACAGATGTAAACCTTTATTCATCCTAGAGCCCCAACTCCCTCAACATACAAGTGGTTACAGAAGCCACAGTCTGGATGAGGAGTTTAAAGGAGTGGCCTGTAGCACAAGCCTTAACAGGGGTGGGTCTCTGGGGAATGATGGTCAGTGGGAAAAACCAATCTCCCAGTTACACATCAGTGACTCTCCTTATGTAAGATCCAAGAACTGACAGCATTAATCACATGGAGATAAGGAATGGATTCATGGCTTCCATGGTTACAGACACAGTAAGAGGAAGTGATGAGTGTCCATGGGTCTGTGTGGTGGGGACAACATGGATCTGAACATGGTGTCAGATTGCCAGACACACACAAATGTAATCTCCCAGAGAAATGAAACTGATTCAAGATGAAGCTTGCAGTGGACGGAACAGTGCTGTCCACATGTCAGGAGCTGTGGTGGACAGAACAGTGTTGTCCCCATGTCAGGAGCTGTCCACATGTCATTCTCTCACTTTGAATACTACTCCACTTACATAAAATGTAACCAGGGGTGGGGAATCTGGGAGAGGGCATACTGGATTCTGTCATTACATCTTTGTGACCTGTCATTTCAAAAATTTAGAAGGGGCCTCCACCATTTAGAAGGAGTCTGGAGTGCAGGGTGTCCTCAGTGAGAGCTCTTTAGATTGGAATATAGCCACTCCAGCATCTGACATCCCATTGCAACCTTTCCCATAGTTGCTTATCAAGCTCATCATTAAGGAGAAAAATGCCAGGTCACCTGAGTTCAGTACCTAGAACCCACATGTTGGAAGAAAAGAACGAACACACACACACACACACACAAATTTAAAAGGTAATTTTTAAATTAAAAATAAATAAATAATGTTGAAACATTAGCATTTTTGAATGATCCCAGATCATCTCCTTTATTTGCTCTCAGAAGTCCCCTCTCATCCTTTTACAGAGGATAAAAGCATTCATTAAATTTATAGGCTTTATAAGAAAAATTATGAAGCTGAAGATTAACCTACAAAAATAATGAAGCTATAGACTAACATGCAAAAATAATAGTAACAAAAGCACGAGCCAAATACTATGAATATGGTGTCCAATGGAGTAAATAAAATCTGATTTTTTAGAATGTATCCTGTATATTATATTCTAAATACACCCACTGTTTCCCAGGGACACAGATGTCTACTTTCACTTCCTAAAATTTTCAGAACCATGTTCCCTCCCCAACGAAGCCTCAGTTCCAGATGGTATACTTGGGCATTTCCTACTCTCCTTTGACAGCGTGTATTACACAGCAGGAACTTGCTTACAGAGGCATTTCCTTTCCCCCTAACTGTGACTGCCCCTACTGTGCTTATGGCCGGGGCAGCACCCTGGTTGGCTCTGTAAACTTGGTTGGGAGTCTCTGTGTATGTCCTAACCTTTGCCTTTATTTTCTGTGATGAATGTTGCGCACCTTGCATTACATCTTCAAGAGCCCTCTTAAATGCTTTCAGAAGAGTTAAGGTAGAAGATACTGTGTAGATGCTGTCCCCACCCACCCATGACCAGTGCACACAAGCAGACTGTCCTGCATTCCCTGCTTCTCAACAGATATTAAAGGAAGCTACCTTGCTTCCAGCAGGCCTGCAGAGCCCCGTGTAAGAGTAGGTTAGTAAAGACACGACCAGCAGAACCCTCTGACGTGCTCAGTGCTGACTCCGTTCTCCACAACTCTAGGTGGGCTCTCCAGAATCCAGGTGGCCAGCCCTCCATAGAGCCCACAGCCAGTTCTGAAGCCACAGCCAGTTCTCAGTCCTCAACTGCCCTTTAGCTGATTTCTGCCTAGAAAACTAAAATTAACATCCATAAATAACAAAGGAAATACAAGCAGAAAGGGAAAAACGTGCATTTTAGAAAGAATATGATATATCCCTAAAGACTTAGCAGTCTCAGATGGTAGCCTGATTGCCTGTTTTTTTCTCAGTCTTAACACTTGGCTATAATTTATAATTTATCCTTGCAGTGATTTGTCAGGGATTTCTTTCTTTCTTTTTTCTTTTTCCCTTGGAAAGCACTGTAACAGAAAGAGAGCTAATTGATCTCCAACACCAACAGTGGGAAAATCCCATGCAGATGAGTCTGGGAATGTTTTCAGGGGCTTTTGAACAGAATCGAGGTATGTGTGAGCCTGGTCTGTGCATAGTTTAAAGTCCCCCTACATGGCAAAGTGCTTTCAGAGTGCAAAGAAAACCTGGTACCTCTCGTTCAGCCCTGAAGGATGCTGGTGCGGTAAAGCATGGCCCCTCTTGAAGCTTGGGTTTTCCTTCCTTTCTTTGAGTATAAAGTGAACGAAGGGTTCTCTGAGAGTCTAATAGAAGCTTTTGAATGATCAGCCGGGGCAGCAATGGGGTGGGTGAATGGAGTCCATCAAGAATCGCCCGAAGTATGAAGTAATTATCGAAAGGATTCCATTAGAGACGAAAGCTACCTAGACTGGCAGACAGGAAAGCCTTCCCTGCTCTTAACTTACTCTAATGGATGGCCTGGAGTTGGAACCAGGACTCAAGTGCATCACAGATTTGCAAAGTAACATACTGAACACACAGGCATATTGCCAAAGCTGGAAAAAATATACCTTTTAGTTTAAACTTGGAGTGAAAAGTCTATTCTTTTCTGTGTGAACTCATAGGAAGGAGGCTAAACGATGGTTACCATCAAGTGAAACCGCGTTTCAATAAAGAAGGTTGCTTCTAACACATGGAATGTGGTCAAAAATACCAGGGGGTCATAAATGTGACAAAACAAAATCTACAGGAGCCATGGTTTGTCCCTCTCAACTGCTGAGCCTCCCTTTCCACAGCTGGCCACACTCGGACCCTACCTGTCTCTTCGTAGGGGTCATGAAAGTGCTTCCTCCATCCAGAGTTTTGCAGGCATATGTTACAGTGCATATTTCAGTAACCAACATGAAAAACTCAAATTCTGATCTGTGAATGTTCACATACATGAACAGGCACACACATGCCTAGCCAGGGTGACATGGACCTATCTCTAGTTATCTAGAATCCCCCTGTCTTTTGGAAGCGGCATCTAATGTCTCTCCTTCCAGCTGCTCCAAAGTACTTGGTTGGTGCTAGGTGCAAGTGTCAGCATCTGACTGATGTGGAGAGAAAATTGCAGATAGTAAACAAAGGTAGGACCTTCGTCTCAACACAGGGTCACTCAAGCTGAGCGAGCAAGAATGGAAGGAACAGTGGGGTGGGGCAGGATCCTTCAAGTTAGTACTGGGCTGACCCCAAAGAACAGCAAAGGCCAGTGACATTGAAGTGGAAGGGAAGGACTTATTTAAAATCTCAGACACAGCACAAAGATGAACAAAATATTCTCTATCACTTAAACATGCACATCAGGCTTTCAATAGATGGTTAAAAACTAGATTGCTAAAAACTGGATGATAATTCAAATGTTCTTGGAGAATGTAAGACACCCGGAGTGTAATCAATGGATCTGCAGTTTCCCAAGAACCACACATCACTAGTGTCATTTTACATGACAGAATCTGGGGTTCACTTCAATCAAAAGTTTCTAATGTGTCATCCTAAAAAAAGCAAACTTCTTTAATTTATTAACAAATATTGCTATTTTAATCAATAGATAAATATTGACTAAGTACAAATAAATATTAAAATTTGTTAAATAAAAACATATGGCCATATAAACCCTCTTGCCTCTGTATGTAGAGATATTATACATGTTTATATATAATATATACATATATGAAAGATAAATATATAATTTACACACCAATAGGCAAATAAATAGATAGAGGTAGAATCAGGAAAAGTAGGACATTTGTTACTAAAATGTTTTATGAAGTGTAATTTACTTTGAATTTAATAAGACCCAAATACCACTCTGAGTTCTGGAACTTTTGGGAAACTTGGCTTTCTTGTGTATTTGGTCATAACATTTCCAGGGCTATATTTTCAAAACAATGTCATATGCCTGCCTAAAATTCTTCCCCCAAAATTCTGTGAAGTAAATGAGGCAAATATTACCATTAGCTGCATTTTATGGATAGCAGATGTCATGTCAACCACCAAATAGCACTTTTTTATGTGCTGTGAAAACAAGCTCATCCTGACAGCTAACTTGGTCTTCAATGTGATATGCATATGTGCATGTGTATACACGTATAGATTTGTCTTCATTCTTCACAGTAGTTAAAAGAGACAAAATCATTTGGCTTTTGATGAAGTTAGCACTGTTAGACCGCTTTTAGGGCAAAGTGTTGAGAGATGGCAACATAAGGAAAGACCCAGAGGGACGAGAACCTGCTTCTGGTAGACACATTCTGGACATGACAGGGAAGCTGCGCCCATGACCTCTTCATGGTGTGGAGGTCTAAGGAGATCTTCACAGTGACAAAACCAGTTGACAGGCCAAGGTGGGTGGGGGAGGGATGTCTTGGGATCCCACCTCTAGATGAAGAGCCATAGGCACTCGATGGTGGCTGACGGAGGGAGAGTCAGTCTTTTCCAGGGACAGCTCCCTGAGAGGTTATCTAATCCCAAGTGGGCAGCCCTAAACACAGGTACACAGGAGCACCACTACATGGACTCAGTGCATTATTTGCATGTATGTACATTTATAAATGTATGCATGTATATGCAACATTAATAATCAGAGCGAGGACCAGATATCGAGGGAGTGTGGATACGGGAGGAGCTGTGGGGGACTGGAGGGTAGAAATGCTGCAGACAGTGCTCACACATGAAATTCTCAAAGACTAAATAAATAAATGCTGATATGTAGTTCAGTTCACTTGCCATTAAATAGCCAAGTATATTTAGGTTAGATAGGAAATGCTCAGTGGAGGAGCTATTGGAACTTCTGGGATGTGGGTTGAAGGACACGCAGAAGGGAAGGGCAGTTCCTTTAGGTTCAAAAGAAGAAAATAAAGAAATAATACACACTACAAATATAGTTTGTATTAAAATTAAAAAGGTATTTCTTTATAACTTACATAAAGAAAAAGAAAAAAGTCTAATATTGTCAAGATTTTGGGAGATCTAAAACAGTCTTGTGCTTGACAATACCTGTTTAGACCGTTTGGTGATAAGCCAGTTGATCATCTTCTGATTTTGCCATATTTAAGCAATGAGGTAACACCCTCACGTTTCTCTTCAGTCTAAGGTGTGCACTGTGCACTTTAGAGTTTAAAACATGAGGAAACTAAACTCATTGTTTCTGAAATACTCCTGGCACTTGTGACACATGTGTCGTATCACTGAGAAGACAGCAAGTTTCCAGAATAGCATTTGAAAAAGAGAAATTTGGTCTGTTCCTTTGAAACATTTGACTTGTACATGGTATTAAAATATTCAAACACAGATGTGCACAGCTAAGGGACTTCGAAAGATTTCTGGTGAGGGACAGAGACATTGGTGTTGGGTGATCCACCAGGAAACCCCAGGCTGTTAGTCATGATTTGTCTTAAAGAGAAGAGCAGCTTGGGATGCCACCTGCAGGGCGTGGAAAAGTACGTGTGCACCCAAAGTGCAGAATGCATCTGTCTCTGTGTAAAAGAAACAAAGAGCAGAGAAAAGAAGCTCATCTTCCCCCAAGGTATTCAGATAGTTTCCTTAGACTTCTTTATGATGGTATTGGCATAATATACTTTCTAGCATTGTTAGAGATGAGTGTGAAAACCATCCATTTAATGTTGTGTTCACACTGAAGAGTATTTGTACAGGGAAAAAAGGAAAATACTAAAAGCCAGTAGTGCTATAAGCTATATTATTTACATAAAATGGAAAATGTGTAGACAGTGCTTTTTTCAATTTTTTTCTTGCATAATATTCGATAACAAAGCTGTGCTAATGTTTGGGAGACATTTTCTAAATTCTAAAGTATCGTGTATTTTACAATACAGTGTATTCTATAGTACAGTGTACTGCAGTTATAATTCTAATATCTAATATGTAGATTGAGAGAAAATAAAAATAAGTTGTATTGCCTTTACCCAGAAAAGGGAGAGAGTGTCAACTGCTGCTTGGAGAAGTATTCGTCTGGATAATTGTCACCACTGCTGGTGTGTCAGCCTATGCTGTGTCTTACTTGAGCAGCAGGGAACTCTCTGGGTTTAAGGATGGAAATTTCTTAAGCAGTTATCCATGGACCGTCTGGCGGAAGGCATGGGAAAGGATATATTTAACACTAGAGAGCGGATAATAAAGATGATATGGCATTTTCTTCTGAGAAATTCACATTTGGGGAACTTTTTAGACATGCTTAGTCTGATTGTCCCCAGCTCTCGGGCCTGTTCACCGTTTAACTAAATGGTTCAGAATCTAAAACTGCATTTGCCCCTGAGCTTCAGAGACGCGGTCCCCTATCACAAATTAAACGAGGAATGTGAGTGGCTGCACATGTTGGAATATCCTAGTGATAATTGGAAGATTTTCTTAAAATAACATCAGACTTAGGTAATTATAAGTCATATGTTCTGAAACATGAGAAGAAGTTATAAAGTTTGCCAGGGCAGGCAACAAATACCTTTTCTTAAAAAAAGAGAGGAGACTCAGAAAGAAACCCCACCGACATCATAGCAACTAGGTATCCACAGTTGTGGAGCTGAACCCTTTAAATGGTTCCTATTTGATTTATTATGCTGATTTGAGGCTCACTATTCTGGATTACAGTAAGCAAGAATTACATGACAAAAATATACAATTTCTAAACCTAATACTAGAGAAGTCACTGGCTTTTTACAGACATGAGCAGACCATGAGATACATCTTCTGGCTACAAAACAGAAGTTTAGTAAATAGACCTTCTCATGACCAAGTTTGAAGTCCTTCCTTGTATGTGAGTGATCCATTTTACAATTTGCATTTGGTTTTCCCAAGTGCCTTTCAGTTGTAACAGTCTGAGTTCAGTTTGCTAAGAAGGAAACTCAGTTCTCAATCATCACATCTAATAGTTAGAGTATGTTCAAACATCTATTTTCTTTTTGCCTAACCTTGTCTGGAAGATATAGGAAAACTAATGTTTGCCTTATTTACATATGGCACAGTCTATCCAGTATTCAAGGGTCTGTCAGAAACAGGAACCTTGTGCATTTCCATGGTAACCAGTGGCATGCTGACAGTATCTGGCTTGTTGCAGCTTCGTCTAGGCAGGCCAGCAATTAATCAGCCATCTACATGCACAAAATTCTTTGTGAGTGAGTGGCAGGGCCTCTGTATGCTGTCTGTGCTTTTACAATTCCGTATTCCTGCCGGGCAAAGTACTTTTTTGTCTCCTATTCATTTTCCGTAGCTCCCCAAAATGTGCTAGAAAAGAGCATGGGGGCTGGGGAGTTGGGACACATCTACCTGTAATTTCCAAACGCCATTATTTCTTTCCAGCCTCAAAGATGCCAGGGGGTACTCCTTCCTTCTATTCTGGACCTCATAGTGAGTTTGCTTTTTATCCTTTATTTTTTCTGGGTTTTCTTGGCCCTGTGCTTGATGGCTGTGGGTCTTCTGCTCTCTTGTTTTTAATGTTAGTAGAACAACCCTGCCCAAACAGGTGTTCACATGAACCATGGTGGATCTGTGTCCTGAGGTAGGGTCTCCTTAGACCCCAGATCCAGTTCTGTCTTCCCAGTTACACATGGCATGACTGTTGCTCCCATTTTTCAGATTGAGATGCAGATAAATTCAACAACTGTCGGCTTTGCATGGTACCTTTGGATTAAAGGCACCAGGCTGATGCACAGGATCCCAACACTGCTGTTCTGCTCTGGGTGCAGTGTTTCAGGGTGCAGGAATCACTGTTACTTCATCTGGAGATCCCAGCATTTCCTTTATCAAAAAGGAGTTCCATGTGGCTGCTCATTCAGGACTACCTTTTATAGATCTGGTGAGGGCAGGAGGCAGAATGGGCCTTGGGTAGTTGGTAGAGAACTTGATTTCGATTTGGCTCAGGACTCTGACCAGGCCATGGTTGAAAAGCCACTTGCTTCTTTCTCTGTGGGATGAGGACAACGGGTTTGGTCATCTTGAAGAGTCCACTCAGCACATGGATCTATGATTCTCTGTTTTCTGCAATATTACTCTGGGTAATCAGAAATAATGAGTGGTAAAGATTAGTATCCATAATTGATTCAGCCCCTTGTCTTTAAGAGAAGACAGACTGATCTACACTGAGTTGAAAGGAACACAGAAAAGAAATGTTTGGCATCTGAGTGGTTGATACATCCCAAGCGAGTCAAAGTTCACTGAAGTCAGATTTGGATGTTAGCATTTAAGCGGGCTGCACTCAATGGAAATGTGGCCACCTTCAGTTCAAGCAAAATTTCTAAAGGAGACTCAGTATTCTGGGGCCTCATATATAAGTTTATGGGGGTTTCCATGGGTCAATGAAAAGTTTAATTGGGAGAGTCTGGTGGGTGTGTGAGTTCGTGGTGTGCATGTGCGTGTGTGTATCTGCTTGTCTGTCTCTCTGTCTTCCTGGGTATACGGGCACCTGTATGTGTGGGTGAGAATGCATGTGTGTTCATGCCTGTGAAGGACAGAGGTCACGTGGGCTTGCTTCTCAGATGCCGTCCACCTGTTTTCCTCAGTGCTTGGAACCTGCTGCTTACCACTCTAGCAGGCTGGCTAGCTCCACCTGCCCACGTGTGTGTGTGTGTGTGTGTGTGTGTGTGTGTGTGTGTGTGTGTGTGCTATCACATCCAGCCTTTGCGTGGGTGCCGGGGAGGGTGCCAGGGAGAGCGTGGTCCTCGTGCTGGCACAGCAAGAGCTCTACTGACTGAGCTCCTTGACCCTCCTCTGGCTTCTTTTGGGGCCAGTGACAGCCGCGGTGTGTTCCTTGGTTTCTGACTCTTGCCCATCACTGTGTGATCTCAGCCTCAGTTTCCCTCTCTGTGAAGATGAGAGTAGGACTTCCGTTGGACGTATGTCAAATAATTTTTCAAAAGTACAAACCCCAGGACCTGAGTCCAAGAACGCAGTTTCTGTCAGAAGGCAGCCTGGTGACAGTGTGGTGAGCCGGTTCTGAACTTCCCTCAGACAGAGCTGAATTCCCAGTGCCTACCTGGGGCAGACGTCTTCTCTCAGGCCCTCATCTGATCAGTGCCATCTCAGAGAATATGAGAAAATCTAGAAAAATAAAGAGCACTGCCTCGAGATTTGAGAGACCGGGTGACCAGCAAATCACTCTGGCAGAGTCTTTGCCATTCCAAAATGTCTTCGGGCTCCTTTCCCACGGGTTGTCGATTGGAGGAGGGAAAGGCAGTGGGGACAGGAATGTTCTTAGAGTCAACAGGTGCCCTTCTTTCCGCAGACCATTTCTCCCCCGCCGAGTCCTTTCTCTCCACCTGTCTTCCTGACCTCAGGGTGCTCTTTAATCTTGCGTGGAGCAATGCTCACCTTCCCATGTGACCCCCATACATCAGTGTCTGACCAGTCTACAGTGAAGTGAGAAAAGCAAGGTGGTCTTTGACATGGTGATGACATGTCTCTAGTTTTAGACTGCGTCATCATTGTTGTTGTGGTGCCATAGCATGGCACATTCCTCAGGAAATGCTGGTCTTTGGGATCATGGAGCCCTTCGGCCTTTTTTAAAAAATGTGTCTTCCTTTATGAGATCACAAGTAAGCAGATGTCCTTTATGTGATGCCCTTACGTGGCCACTTGGCCAACCCTCCTTCCTTCCCCATAAACATCCTGTTGTCTTATAAAGGCAACAAGTCCTGCTGATTACGTGAATTCTGAAGTCGTTTCTCAACCTAACATTCGATTTCCTAATTAGAATTTACTAAACTGTGGATTCTTGGCCTGAGGATTAAAGAGGCAGCTCCCCCAACCCCAGCATCAATGACCTCTGTAGGGCTCAGGCTTCAGCCCCAAGAATCTTCCAGTCATGGGCTCTAGATCATAGTTACCTTATGAAAAAGAAAACCTCCTTCCAAATAACTATGAGGAAGTGTTAGTTTAGAGAAGGGGGCAGCGTGTGACCCCGTGTTGCATAAACAGAATAAGAAGGTAGCATTACTGTTTGCCGCACTGTGCATAATTGCAAGCAGTTTCTTTCCTGGCCTTTACGAGATCTGGCTTACCCCATGTTAGGTGTCTGGTTGTGTGTTCGCATCTGTCTGCTGTGCTAGAAGCTAAGCTCCCTGAGGGTAAGGACACCATCATGTAGCTGGCTCAGCGTTCATGTTCTGCAACCACAAGCCGAATGGTGTGTGCCAGAAGGAGGTCAGGGGAACTTTCAGAAGAAATGGCAAACAAATTTGCTTCAATGGTGGCCAGTATTTGGTTTACAGATGATAATAGATGCATACTTCTCGCCATGATTAATGCGTTGAAAACATTTTCTCATGTTTTAATCCTTCAAAGATTGATGTTCCTGTGTAGCAGTTGTCTATCGAATTGCAAATTTTTAAAAACTAGAAGTCATTAGACTTCCCTAGCCTAAAGCCAGCTTAGGAAAATGGGAGTTCTATCCATGAACAAGGGGACAGATGGGAAATGCTAGGAATTCTTACTGCCAGAAGGTGTAAAGAGTTAGAGGTCATTCCACAAGTACTGGCTGGGGAGACCCTCGGGCATGGCTCTCGGTGATGGAGAGCTGCTGGAGAGGGGCAGGCCTCGGTGAGGACTCCAGAGCCCTGTTTCCATTTATCTGAAAAACAGCTGAAGACATGGCGATCTCAGACAAATGGAAGGCACCAAGCAGGTGCCCAAGGCTGCAGCATTGACTTTGGCTCTGTCACACCTGGCTGGTGCCTGGAGCAAGTTAATTTAACTTACATACCTGTAGCAAAATGAAGTAGTCCCATTCTGTAAGATTTTTGTAGTGGATAAATTTAGACAGTAGCTGTGAGACGGAATGTTGAAAAGTCTAATCACCTGTAGACATCCTTTGTTTGCCTTATCCAACTTAAATCTTGAGTTTTGATCTTTGTAGCACCTGGTCCCTCAACCCATGCAGGCTCTTCTGGCATCCCCAGATCTGAAAGCAAATACTTAAGTATAATAAAAAATAACCCAAGAGTGGAACAGCAGTATGAAGTTAGCTTAGGCTGCAGAATCCAGTCTGGAGCTCCGCCTTCTCCCCTTCTGTGAAAGGCTTAAAGAATTCCTGTTTCTGCTGCTCTCTCTGTCCTTTCCCTGCGCTGAATGAGAACCTGAGGTTCCCTGACAGCACAGTTGCAGATCACCTTAGATAAAGTCTTGGTTCAGGGAGATGGTTGAGTGGGGTCTAGCAGGCTTTGCTGTGGAGGATGCTAAAAGGCTGAGACCTTGTTACACTCTTCCAGTGACCAGTGTCTGGAAGACCTGTGCCTGGGGCCTTGGCCTGCTGTTTACTGGCTGGGTGATCCTGAACAGGATGAACCTCTCAACTCCCCAGGCCCCCCAATAACAAGCCTGGCCCCTTGAAATCTGCTGCCCTAAATTAGTGCTGAGTGAATAATTCCTAGAGAGACCTTGTGCTTGTGCTGTTGTTCCGGATAACTGTGGGTGTAAGTGCACAGTCCTCAGTAGGTGAAATGGTTCCCCACCACTTACCAGGAACTCCTGTCTTTCAGCAGCCGGGAAGGCTGACAAATAGGCTGACACTTCACTCCCCATCCCAGCCCCCAGCTTCATACATCCCCTGTCGGGTGATTTCCTGAAGAAGTATGGCTTCCACAGTTGGGTCCCTGGTTTGGATGATGAATGAGATGGCTTAGGTCATTTATTCACTCGATGGCACGCAGATGTTAATGCTGAAGGAAGGAGTGTCTGACAAATTGTTTGTTGTCATTACAGCTTATTTCTTACATGCATTCAATGGTCTTCCCACTCCTTCATTGTCGGACACACAAAGCTGACTGTTTCAGAGGAGACAATTCTTAATGGAGACTCGACAAATGATAGCTGAAGGTATCTGGTTCCCTGCCCGATAAGTGAGAACCAAATTATAACACTGTTGGATGCGATGCCTCGTGTGACTATGAAGTTGTTCTTGTGCCGTATCCCTCCTCCGTCCTCAGCATGGTCCCTCCCTACCCCCACCTCAGCAGCCACACTGTCTTTAAAACAGCTGCAATCCACTTTTGAATTGTCTGTTGCTCTCAAGATCAAAACGTCTATCCAGTACCATTAAGTTTTATTTGGGATAATGATGTCACACAGATAGAAACCTGAAAAATACAATTTCTTTGACATACGTAAGTTTTATTGTAAAAAAAATCTCAACTGAATCTTTGTGTTGTCCACATGGCGGTTGAGTGTGTGTGCACACGGAAGCCCCTACTTGAGTCATCTCTGGGGCCTCGTCCTCCTGCACAAAGCCTCTTAGAGCTTGTGTCGTGCCTCCTTCATACCTTGTACTTGGAGCATTGACAACTAATAACTCAGCAACCGATGGATGAATGGACAGTCACTCAAACACACTGATAAAATGTGCCAAGTCATATTAGTGGGAAATATTTTGCTAGCACTTGGTGGGATCGTCGACTTTCCAGCACTGTGACAAACACTCAGACAAATGAGCACCGGAGAGGAAAAGCTTATTTGGGCCTCTGGCTTCAGCCTGTGGTCAGCTTTCCCTCTTGCTCTGGGCGCATGTCAGTAGAGCACATCCTGGTTGGAACACACAATGAAAGAGGCTCCTTTCCTTTCCATGGGCTGAGAAGAAGGAGGGCCAGGGTCCCAGTACCTCCTTCGAGGGCATAACCCCAATGACTTAACTCCTTACAACAGGCCCTGCACCCTAGAGGGCCCACTGTCTGCCAATGGCAGCAGAGGCTGGAGGACAGTCAAGATCCCAGCTATAGCCCATAACCACAGGGAAAATGAATTCCACTATGACTGCAGAGAAGTGGGGCTCCTTGGCATATTTTCAATGGACGTGTTGACTGAGTCTACCTCCACCTGTCAAATTGAGACAGCAGCTGACAGACAGCTCTGGGCGAGCATGTATGAGTGGCCAGGGGTCTGTTGTTTTAGGAGGGTAGTGGATTAAGGAGAGCACCCAGCCGACTCAGGGGCTGCTGGATGCATTCATGGTTATCACGCCGTCTTCTCAACTACAGCTCTGAGCAGTACCATACCTGGCCTCTTGTGCTAAGTAGCACATATTAAATGTAATCTTCAATCTCATTGGTTGAGAACATTCCTAAATCAGATAATATTCAAATATTGGCTCTGTCAGTTACCAACTGCTTCACAGTGGTGCCTTGGTTTTCTCTGTAAAATGGGAATAGAAAGCACATTATTGAGGGCTGGAGAGATAACAGCAGTTAGAGGCACTTGCTGCTCTTGCAGAGGACCTAGGCTTGTTACCCAGCACACACAACAGGAGGCTCACAGCCTGTATCTCCTGCTTCAAGTGATCCAGTGCCCTCTTCTGGCCTTCAGAGGTGCCTGCAGTTCAAGTGCACAGACACAGACATAGACACATAAGTAAAAGTAAAAATAAATTTTTTTTCCATCAAAAAAATAAAATAATAAATCCCACACTTTTGGGCTTGTGAGAATCATTCACCTGTAGTGTCTGGGGCTCAGTACGTACTCAGTGGGTACTCAGGAAGTACTCAGGAAGTACTCAGTAGGTACTATGTACTGGTTTGCTGCTGTTATTATCTCAGACTTATTTCATCATGTTAAGGCAAAAAAGGCCCGATGGCACTGTTACTCCCTGCACGGCTTCCTTTAGGGAAGGGCTAACCCCACCATGATCCAGAAGAAATTTAAGGGCAGTCATATATGTAAGTTAAAATATTCCAGTAATGGTACTTAAGATGGCAAAGAGTAGATCAATCTAAATCATTTAACAGTATGCTCTCTTCACCCTGTATATCCAGAATACTATCATCTTAATATGCAATCAGCACCAAATATGACTAGGTATTATTTTTCTAGTTACGTCTTCAAACTATATTGGTAAAAGTATAGCCTGTCTCCATACCTCAATTATTAGAAAGAGTTGTGCTAGGTTATCCAAGGTTTGGTTGAATGAATAAATATTTTTTTTTTCTGTCTCAGTGCTACATACCCAAATCTGAGGCTCCCTGCCCTGACCGTTAAATCCTGCCACTTCCCAGAGCCACTGAATGACATATGACCAGGTCAGAGATGCAGGCATAACTCTTCACCCTGCTGCCTGCCTGCTCTACTCAGTCCTACAAATTCTTCCCCCTAAAGCTCCCAATGCAGTCCCTTGTTTCTGTCCCACTGCTGAAACTTGGCTCCGGCCCAGGCTGTAGGGTGAGGTCTCTGTCAGGGTGTCTGCCTCTTCTCCTGTCTTCCTCTGTGGTCCATCCAGCAGCCAGAGAGGTTCCTCACGCGGACTGATGAAGACGCTTTGGAATCTGCTCAAGTCTCCAGGACGCCTTCTCCAGCTGACCTGCTTGTTGTGGAGTGCAGACTTGCCATTTCCCTCCAGCAGTGCTCGCTGGTACTTACTTAGACCTTAACATATTGGTTCCTTGTTCATTAAATTTCTTTGCTCCCATTTCCTAAGGAGATAGGGCTTCGTTTTGTAGCTCAAGCCTGAATTCTTGATCTTCACACTTCTGGTTCCCACAAAATGCTTGTCAGAAAAAAAAAATGAGATATACTGATAATATTTTTAAAATTATTTTTATTTGTGTGACGTACATGTGCAGATACATGTGGTACATGTGCACGTGTGCATAGAGGTTGGCGTTCCTTAGGCGATATTCACTTTGAGTTTTGAGACAGGGTCTCTCACTGACCTGGAACTCACTGACCCATCTAGGCAGGCTGCCCAGCGAGCACCAGGAATCCTCCTGCCTCTGCCTCCTCAGCATGGGGATTACAAGCACATGTAATGACAGCTGGCTTTTTCACATGGGTTACTCAGGTCCTCAAAGTACTTTCCCACCTGCACATCTCCTCTTTAAAAGTAAAATTCTTCCAGAAGTTTATGTGGGCGAGAGGAAGGGGAAGAAGTTAAATTGAGGGCCTGGGAAGAAGTGTGTGGACTTGATTATTGCTGTGGTATATTGCTACAGCTGACCCTGCATCACCATCAGGTCCTGTGACCTCTCCATCAGTGTCCATTATTTGAGGACCAGGTTCAGGAATAAGATGACCTGCATTGTTTCGGAGGAACCTCAGTTCGTCTTGTGAGGCCCTCTTCTCTGAAGTCCAGTGGTGTACCAGTGCACACCTCTCGGGGTGTTATGGGCCCAAAAAGCCTTTAGTGTGGACAGTTGTGTTTGTTTGTTGTGATGACTGATACACACCTCACTTAGGGTTGTGCATCTGAGAACACAGCATCTTCTAGAAGGACTGGCAGCTCAACCTGTGAACAGCCACAGGTTGAAGGCAGCAATAACCTTGGCTGCAGACCCTGAGGCCGCAGACCTCATCACCACCAGATGGTGAGTTCTTGCTCCCTTCTTCGGTCCTCAGTATACTATGATATTCCTTCCCTACTATTTGTGGTTATTTGCCCCCACTCCTTCCTCCAAAGAGCCCACGCCTTCTCTTGTGAGCACTTTCTCCATTCTTAGTTCTTGTGTTTTATAAATAAGTAACCTAACCCATTCCCACCCATGGTGGACTTTAAATTGCTAGGAATGCTCAGGAACAGGTCCATGCTTCTCCACGGTCCCCAGAACACCAGAACCAACCTACTCTGGGCTAATCAGGAGTGATTTGAACAGACATTAGCAGTTATAGATGTTCTGTTTGAAATGGTTCCAGTCAGTCCTTTAAAATGAACTTCAGAAAAGAACTCAAATTAATTTGCTTCTCTGTGTCCCATGGTTCCAACACTGGATTTCGTCCTCTTGGTGACTTCTGGTTAGCAATCAAAGTGGTGTTTTCTACATTATAATCTGAGCTTAACTTCCTTGGAGTAGAAAAATTCAGTCCTCTCTTGGAACTCCATAATTTTTTTCATGTCTTACATTTTCAGTTTTCATCCCCCAAGTGTAGTTCCTCTTCATGGAAGCTCTCTAATATGGTCTATCTTTTAAGAGAGATATTTCTGTTTTAATTTTTTAAAATTAAACATGTATGTGTGTGTGCGTGTGTATATGTGTGTGTATGTTTATATGTATACGCACGTATGCCATACCAAATGCATGACAGTCAGAGGACAACTAGGAGGAGTCAGTTGTTACCATGTGGGTCCTGGGGAATCAAACTGAGGCCATCAGACTTGCCAGCAGGTGCCTTTACCTCCTGAGCCATCTTACAGGCCCAGAGAGACTTTTTGTGAGCAGTCTTACCAGAAAGCTTGGGGCAGGAGCACCTCAACAGGGCTAAATCCTTCAGACAAGAGCAGCGTCGTAATTTGGACGCTGGCAAAGTGGAAAGATGGGGATTTTACATTTTTAAGAATTTAGTTAAAATCTCAAAATAGTAACAGTGGAATATTAAGCAGACGCCAAGCCTGGAGGATGAGCAATCATCTTATGCTGATGTTGATCGGATCTGGCTCACTCTGTCAACCACATTGCCTGTGTAGTAATCTATTCTGGAGGCTCTGATTAGACATGCATAGTATTAGTGTATATGGCAACCTTGGTTAACTTGGTTACTTTGCGTGGATTTTCTTATGGGTTTAAGGGTGTATAGGTGTGAGGTACGCACAGGTGAACACATACAGGCCAGAGGTCAACATCTGCAGTTCCAGGGTGCTATCCACCTTGGTATTTTGACAAGGGGTCTCTCACTGGTAAGAAACTTGACTATTAGACTAGGTGGGCAGGCCAGAGAACCTGGGGGATCTGCCTGTCACCGCTTCCCAGTGCTAGGGCTCTAAGTGTGCGTGCCTGCATGCCTGTCTCTTTGTGTGTGGATTCTGGTCATTGAACTCAGGTCCCCATGCCTTCAAGGTCAGCACTTCACCAACTGAGCAATCTCTCTGGCTCTCTGGGTGGATTTCTGACACCTTTCACGCTCAACCTATGTTGCTTTGACGTTGAGTTGTTAAGACTAACTAGAACATTTATGGAATGCTGAATTCTCATGTAGAGATGTTTTAATGGTAACATTGAACCATGTTTGTTTGTCAACACATGTGCATTTACAATGTTCAGGGTTTTTAAAGTCCCAAACACCAGAAAGGCCTACACACAGAGCATGTAATCTGGTGAAACCCTGGAACAAGTTCATGCTTTGGGGGCAGCCTGTGGTACCTCGGGTGATTGTAAAATATATTTAATGCTAACCCTGATAGCATCATTACAGGGCCCTGTACTCTTGCATGCATATTTTCAGGCCTTTCTCCTCCTTCACCTGAGCTAGCCACTACTTAGCCCGGCAGGGAGCTGAGTTTCCATGCTTATCTGCTAGATCGGGGGAGAGTGGGTGGTGTTGATTTTACTGTAGGTGGCCAATTATCTTGACCTTTATGATAGATCAGGCTGTACAGGGACCAGGAAGCCCAGTCTCCCTCCTGTTTATGTCCCCTCTTCAGAAGCAGCCATGGCAGTTGCGCTGGCTCGTGGTCTCATGTTTACTGCCTGGTACTGCACATCTCGAGACACTGTGATTAGCATCCCTAATTCCTAAAAATTGACTTGCCTTCTTACAGTGAGAGCTGTCGCCTAAGACACTCCCCCTACTGTGTGGAAGGGTTTTTTTAGTGCCCTGGGGACTGGAGAAGATTTCGACATGCCAGTGGAGGGACTCATTTTAATTTTAAAGTATTTAACGTATTTTAGAAAACTTAGCTAAGAGTGAGCCAAGTTCAGAGGCCCCTGGGGAATCTTTACAGATGGGCTCTAAGTCCTTATCTGAAAGCAACCTAGTAAAAAATAGGAGCTGACAAGATGGCTGTGTGAGTAACCTGTGTTTGATCCCAAGACCCACATAATGGATGGAGGGACCAGCCCCACGTTCACTGTGGCACACACTTACCTCGCCCACCCTGCCCTGTGGATATAAGAGGTTTTTAAATGCACATAGCTTATATATTTGTGCATCAAAATCTGTTTATACAGGGAAGATACTGTGTCTTCTGCATCAGCCAAAGGGGGAGCTTGATTTCATTTGGACAAACAGCTTTTTCTATGAGTGAGTTTCTGTTGTGTCATCTTGACTTAACTGCCCATCTACTGATCATGTACCTTTCCAAGTCCCCAGCCACCACTAAAATAAGGGCTTTTCTATTTATTGATTGAATATTCATAATTACTCCTAATAACTGTAGAGGAACACTTGTCATTCTAAGTCAGGTTAAGACTTCCTCCTCCGGAAGCTAGTGGCCACTCTTTCTCTGGATAGTCTCTGTTCGTTGGCTCATCATCTTGGAGCCAGTGGGTCTAATTTATATGCTTAGACAGTCTGAATCACACAGCTCGTCTGGCTAGCAGGTTTTCTAAAATAAACAAGAACAGCAGCAACAACAAACATTGAACTGGGACGGTGGAGATAGCTAAGTGAGTAATGGGCTTGTCATGTAAGCATGAGGTCTTGAGTTCAAGCCCCAGGATCCTTATAAAATGCTGGGCATAGTGGTACTCATGTGTAATCCTTGCACCCAGGAAATGGAGACAGGAGGCTCCCCGGGGCCGTCAGTGCCTGCTTGGGCAGTGCAAGTCTGTCTCAAAAAGTTTTAAAAGGCAAACAGACGAGACAGGCACACCCAGGGTGGTGTGGCTGTTGATGTGCACCCATGGCTTAGGGGCCCTTGCAGAAAAGGGGGCAGAAAGATTGTAAACACCAGGGTTGTGCATGAATATAAGGAAACAGGCTTTTGGGCCTCTGGGAACTTCTCCCATGAGCTTGCAACAATGCTAACAGCCTGCACAAGACCCATGCTGACTCAGTCAGACAAAGCCCAGCAGAGAAGTGGAGAAATGGGCAGCAGAGTCCAACCTTAACTGAAGAACTATTGGCAGCTGATTACTTGGGTGAGTGAGACCTGATCTTTAAGGAGTAACTCTAGAATAGCCTGACCAGGCTCCAGTGGATGAACTTGCACTGAGGTACATCTGGGTACACAGACTTGACTCCATAGGTCTTAACATATGTGACAAATTGCATGAAATACAGTGGGGATGGGTTATGGGAGGGTGTTGATGGGGGAGGGGATCGAAATATGATTAAGAATTATGGTGTGAAATGCACAAAAATTCAATAAAATATACATTAACAAAGTAAACATTTAAAAAGATGAACAGCTCCTGAGAAACACCACCCAAGGTTGTCCTCTGTCCTACACACACACACACACACACACACACACACACACACGCACGCACATGCACATGTACACTGTCATCATCACCACGACCATTGTCATCATCATTGAAACAACTCCTGTAACATAGTTGAGTAAATTAGCTGGACGACTCAGTAATCATCTGGCGCGTTTGGTTTCATTTATGAGCTTCTCTGTCTTCTGTCACACTTTCCTGACTCTACTGGCAGCAGCTGGCGTCAGAGCTCCATCCTCACAAGTGAGACTCCCCTTCCCCATCCCATTTTCTGAGGGAGAAATGCAGCTTAGATGCAGGAAAAGCAAGAGCACCGCAGGTCAGAGCGCACCGCACAGCAGCTTGCTTCTGTGGGTCTCTGACTTCCTCTAAGGTCACTGGCCGAGTAGCCGCCTGGGGATTTATCCGAAGCCAACAGTTGCTCTGTTCCTTAGGGCTCACTGCAAACTACAGACTTCCTTTGTGCCCATGAGTCAGCTTCACTTCATTGAAACAGCAGAACTTTCTGTAACGCAGAGGAGAAGCCAGCACCGTGAGTTGGATGCTCAGGCCCTAGTCCTCCTGGGTAGACACATGCCAGAGTGAAAAGCCAGGGGAGGCCAGTTCTGAGAGAAGCAGTTTCTGTTTGCATTCCTTGGTGTTGTAATGAAGAAAAGATCTCTTTATAGGACCCTAAATCATTAGCAAAGAGTATAATGCGGAAGCAGAAGGCACTGTGGGTCAGTGTAGACACAGAAGAGGCTAATTCATAGAGGCTCGAAGTAGATTATCAGGGCCTGGGAAGACCCTGATAAGACTGGACGCATGTTGTCTGATGGGTGTGAGTTTCTGATGAGACAACAGAAGAGACAGTGTGTTGGGAGTATGGCATCGGGTGTGATTAACACCATGAGCGTGTCACTTAAAGACGCCTGTGTGGCTGGTTGATAGGTCGTGCTGTGAGCCTGCCTGAATCTTGTTTGTGTGTTTTGGTTGGTTGGTTTTAGACATTCTTGTAGTCCCGGTTGGCCTGAAATGCCATCTTCTTTTCTAACCCCCAAGTGTGGGGATTGCAGACGTGTGCCACCCCAGCTGACCTTCTGCAGTGTATTCATTCACTCGCCAGACATGTGTGATACCATTGCCAACTGAAAGTAAATTAGTCAAGTCATTGTAACGTAGTAGATGCTGCCCATTCTAAAGTGCATTAGACAGCTCATAGTCACCTGCAATTCTGGCTCCAGGGCGTTGGGTGCCCTCTTCTGGTGTCCGCAGATGCTGCCCTGGGGTAGCACACCCAACACAGCATACACACACTTAAGTTTTAAAAATAAAAGATAAGTGAAGAATATCAAATGATAAAATATTTAATGGAAAAAAATTCATAGTATGTTGTTAAATGAGATGCCTGTCTATGGTTTATCTCAATTAAACAAGAAAATATGGTGAATTTGAAACAATCTTGTTAAATGCACCAAAAAGTTGAGGGCTCTTTGAGTGCTGACAGTGTAGGATAGCTTTGTCTTTTCCTGTCTGTGTTACTGTGGTTTGGATAGCGTCCTGTGTTAAGGCTTGTTAGGGCTGTGATGACAGTCCCAAGGGGTAAGGTTTGACGGTCTAGTACCTTTGTGCTGACAGGCCCATGGAGATGCCCTTCACAGGCCCAGTGGAGGCCCTCCCATCAAGGGGCATGCCATTGGGGGTACTGCTACCCTGGTCCTCCTGCCTCTCAGGGTCTTGGCCCTGAGGTGGGCAGTATCCTCCACATGCCCCCACTATAATGAACTGTCATGGCCAGTCAAGGACCAGAACCTCAAAGCCAGGGCAGAATCAACCTGTCCTCTTCATTTTGGGCTGACAGGTGTATTTACATAAAGCGGACAGACCCGCCTGTATCCAAACCTTCTATGGTAAAACCAAAATAAATACAAAATGAAAAGCTATGTGCTATGCTAGGCATGGTGTATGGCAAACACCTAACTCTGGGGGTACTGGGGAAAGAGGATCCTGGCAACTTTAATTCAAGGCCAGCCTAGTCTACATATCAAGACCCTCTCTCAAAAAACCATCAAAATGTAAACCAAAGAGATGTAATGGGATGCCAGGGCCAGACTTTGTGGGCTGTGGTGATCATAGGGTATCAATGGGATTAGAGTTGAGAATCAGCAGGTTTTACACCCTGCCCATAAAAGTAGGAGGAAAACGCAGGCTCTCAACACCCGAGATAATCAAGAGCTGAGACCTCGTATCTGGAGGCCATCAGCCTAAGATGGACTGGACAAGCTCCCACTGCGTTGTCCCTTTAGTGTCCTTAGAAGGCCTGTAGAGTGCCATGGGGGTGTACACACTTCCCTCCCTCAGTCGTGCCAAGTCCTTGCAGTGTGAACTACAGATGATTCTGTCAGAGTACAGTCATTGTACTTTTGTGAAAAATCCATGTGTTATACTTAAGTGGGAAAACGTATATAATCATGAAAACTGAAATCACACTTGGATCTAATAAATACAGTCCCACTCAGAACCTGTGGAGAGTGGGTCTAGGACCTCCCAGCCCAGATACTGGGAGCCTGGTACACATGTCTGTCATGTAACATACGGGATCTGTGTAGAACCTCCACCCAGCATCCTGTACACTCTATGGTCTTTAGATTAGCTGTAACCAAAGCAATGTGAATGTAGCACAGATAGTTTCTATGTGTGTTGTTTGGAGAATAAGAATGAGAAAACATTTACATGTTCAGCACAGAGGAACCTTCCACAGTTCTAAGTTCATAGAACAAGGAGCGGATACAGATGAACAGCCTCAAAGGCCAAAGGCCGTGTGCAGTAGAGAGCCCCATGTGCTTCAGCAGTGTGCACGCACACTGTGTCACTCACGGGGATTTGGAGTAGTGCTCAGGGTGCGGCAAATTCAAGGTCTGCTTTGGGGAAGTTTCTGAATGTTTGTATATTTTATTCGTTATTTTAATTTTATGTGTGTGAGTGTATTACCTGCGTGTGTGTAAGTACACCCCTGTCATGCAATGCCTCTGGTGATCAGAAGAGGTCGTCAGATCCCCTGGAACTGGAGTTATGGACAGTTGTCAGCTACCGTGTGGGTGCTGAGAACCAAACCCTGGTCCTCTGCAAAATCAGCCAGTGCTCTTAACTGCTGAGCTGTCTCTCCAGCCCCAACTCTGAATTTTTTAAAATTATTTTTGCCCTGCAGTTAACAAGATACAAGATGTAGGCTTACAGTCATACCTTTAATTTGAAAAGTACAACCTCCTGGGGAAAAGATGACATCGGGTGGCCTACCTTCATTTCTGCTCCTGAAATAAAACACCCTGAGAAGATGCACTTAGTGAGAAGGGCTTACTTTAGTTCCAACTCCAGGTCATAGCGCACCAGGGCAGAGAAGCCAAGCCAGGAACTTGAAGCAACTAATCACATCACGCCTGCAGTCAAAAGCAAGGAGAAATGCACACAGCTTCCAGCTTTCTGCACAGTCCGGGCCCAAATGGGAACGGTGCTGATCTTCCCACAGCAACTGAGGCTTGAAGACAACCCCCCACAGAGTCACCCACAGGCCACCCCAATCTAGACAATCCTTTATTGAGACTTCCTAGGTGTGTCTAGTTAGGAAAAATATGTGACAGAATTGTAAACTGCTTGAACAACGATGTTTTTCTAGCTTTTATATGTCTTTTCTATTAATAAAAAGCAGTGTCTGTCTACTTTAAGCAATTTAGGAAATACAGAAAAATGCTATCTAATAAACAGAAATATTTGGTATACCCTCTACCCAGAGATAAAACACAAATATTATAAAATGCATCTTTTTGGACTTGGTCTAGATACATTTGTTTTTACTTTAAAAATCATATGTTATAGCTAATGGTCTGATGTTGTTTAAATGTGTGTGGTATATGTATATGTGTGTGCTTACCTGTGCATGCACATGTGGAAGCCAGATAGTGATTTTGGGTGTCCTTCTGGGTCACCTTCCACTTTACTTTTCAAGATAGGATCTCTCACTGAACCTGGAACTCACCATTTTGACTAAACTCGATGGCCAGTGACACATGCCATCATCTTCAGCTTTCTTAACATGGGTGCTGGGGATCAAACTCCAGTCGCCATGTTTGGGCAGCACTGAGCCATCTCCAGGCCCATAATATGCACTTTTTGTGACCACATTTATAAAATATTCATATCCTTCAATGTCCGTTATCACTTCATCTTTAATATCGATGTCTTCGTGTGGGCGTACCAGCTCATTTGTAGTGTCAGACAGTGGTTGTCTTCAGCTCTGGCTGTGAGAAGAAAGGGCAGCAGAGCATTCTTGAGAATTTCTGCACACCTGTGATTCCTCCTCAGGACAAATTCCTAGCAGGGGAATTGCCCAGTTAAACACACACCCCTCCAGGTTTTAATTAATGTAGTATGACTCTCAATGAAGGTGTGCCAGCGCCCCCTTTGTCCATTTTCATGTCTCTGTCAGCTCTTTCGCACTGACTTGAAGAGTTTAGGTAAATTAAGAACATAAAAGCCCATTTCTCATACTTTGTACCTTCAGTATCTAAGCTGGGGAACAAACAGGGGTGCTTCTTACAAAAGAACTTCGTATTGTGCCTATGACAAGGTCAAACGTATGTGTTCCTTCGTCTAAAATCATGTAGAAATGGCAGTATTTCTCTTTACTGTCTTTCGCTTAAAGCACTAACAGTGGTATGTATTTGAAAGGAAAAAAGTAGGCCAACCTCACGTAAGAAATCAAATGGAATTAGTCCCCCTAACAAAAAAAGGACTGGGTTTGAAAGAGTGATAATAAACTTTCAAATTTCTACACAGAGTCACTAATCTCTGAGCGGATGAGGTTGAAGGGAAAAGTGTATCAGTTACTGCTTTGTGGCTGGAACAAAAGTAACTGACGGGAGGAAGGACTTATTCTGGTTCACATTTCAAGGACACAGCCCGTCATGGTGGGGAGTCATGGCAACAGGAGAGTGAGGCCGCTCTTCACATGGTATCCAGTCAGGAGGCAGAGAGACGGACGATGTTGCTGGGTTCCTTTCTCCTTTCTATAGGCTGGAGACCACAGCCCACAGAACAAACATTGAAAAGGGCAGGTCTTCCTGCTTGGTTAACCAACTCTAGAAACTCCTTACAGATGTGTCTAGGTATTGTTTCCATGGTAACTCAGAACCCCATCATGACTAACTTCGGCAAGAACTTAGACAGGAGGTGGTGGCTCAGAAAGTTTCCTTTCGAAGGGTGTGAATGAGGTCTGTGTTCTGCTGCTCTCTGTGTAATCACAGGCGTCCTTTCTTACGATGCTTTCACCAAGAGCAACAAGGGTTGGAGTAGAGACTGGGGAATTTTCTTTAATATTTATTACACTTTGTTTGTTTATGTGTATGGGAGGAGGGTGTGTGTCACCACGTGCATGTTCAAGTCAGAGAACAACTTACCAGAATTAGTTCTCTCCTTTTCTATGTGGGTCCCAAGGAGCAAACTCAGGTCCTCGGGCTTGGGGGCAAGCTCCTTTATCCACTGAGCCAACTCTCTGGCCTGGGATTCGGTATTTTATTTTTGTGCTACCAGTAGCTAGATGCATCTGAGTTCTGTGAGGATGAGATGGACACAGTGGCCTCATGCTCACACAGAGGCTATGGCTGGCTGACTCGCTCAGTCACAGAGATACATCAAGAGATTAGAGAGAACACATAGGGTCTGAGAACGTGTCATGCCACTCAGAGGACCCTGTAGAAGTCTGCTTCTAGATAGGTTTCTAGAAGAACGTAGCATGTATTTTACACGTGAATTGGCAGCACAGACGTGTTGGCATAATCACTTAAATGTGATGCAACTTTGACTGCTCAGCTAGAAGCATTTTTCACAAGCCAGGAAACTCAACATCTGAAAGGACCTGGGCTCTGGCCACCTCTGGCAGACATTTGTCAGGGACTGTCAGATCGGAGACAGTGGAGATCCCCTTGTGGGCCTGCTGTTTTGCAGGTCAGTTACCTGAGTGTGCAGTTGGGCAATGCTGAGTCTAGACTGCTAGTTGTGATAGCAGGCCTGCCCAGGGGAGTGTAATAATTCCAAAATTACTCAGCTTTTCCTTTATCAATTATGGGCTTCTTTACTTAAGGGATGATGGGAGTGGCTAGCATTGGAAAAAGCACCAGAGCTTTCGGTGTTTTTGTTAAGCCTTCTGGAGGATTTTCCTAAAATGTTAGGGTAATAGAGTTCTGTGACTTGATGGGGAAGCAAATCTACTGTTTTCATTCTAAAGGAAAATTACCTCCTGAATCAGTGGTCACTGGGACAGTAGTGAGGGGTGCAGAGGGTGGATTACATTCTCCAGTCTCTTGTTATTTTGGAGATACTTACCAGGCTGCATCCCTGGGACATCTGGGTTGAGAACACAGTGCTTAAGGGCTTGATAGATGTATGATTTAACTCTTGAGTGTCAACAGGACCACCACATTATGCGGGGAACATGGCATTACATGGCAAATGCTGGCCATTATTGGTGACTGTGCTTTGAATGTGAAAGGCGCTCCATGGGCTCACGTGTTTGAACATTTGCTCCCCATCTGGTGGCATTATAGAACCTTCAGAAGGTGGATCCTAGCTGAGGAAGTAGGTCACTGAGGGAGGGTGGGCTGGCTTTGAGACTTCTTGTTTAATTTCAGTTCTTCCCAATGTGCATGCAGTGTGATCAGCCTGCCTATTGTTCCTGCTGCCAAGTCTTCCCACCATGGAAGATTCATCCCTCAGGAACTGGAAGCCGAAATAAACCCTTTCACCCTTAAGTTGCTTTCCCAGGGTATTTTGTCTCAGTCTCAGAACAGTGACTAATACAGTGATAGTGTTGCACAAATCCCAAAATATCTTGAGATTCATAATATGTTTATGTTAAACTCCTTTGTTGAAGGGAATACCATGAACTTGTCTTTGATGGTTTAGTATTCTCTCTGTCTCTGTCTCTCTGTCTCTGTCTCTCTGTCTCTCTGTTTCTGTCTCTCTGTCTCTCTCTCTCTGTATATGTGTGTGTTCTAATCCAAATACAGAGACAGAGAACATTGAAGCTGATGTTTTTGTGTGACTGCTATTTGCTTTAGAAACCCTAATATTCCCTTCTGACTCATACCAATATAACAAGGGAGATGATGTGTTGGTCCAGTGGTAAATACAGCCTTATTCAGTTAACAGTTTAAGTTCACATTAGTGGAACATTCTAGGTACATAAAGACTAGTACCTGAGGCTGGGAGAATGGCTCAGCCAGTAAGTACTTGCTGACTCGAGTTTGAGACCCCAGCACCCATGTGAAAAGCTGGGCATGGTTGCACATGCCTGTACTCCCAGTTCCAGGGACACAGAGATAGGCTGATCCCTGGAGCTGCCTGGTTAGCACATGAGTGGGCCCCAGATTCAGTGAAAGACTGTGTCTCAAAAATCAAGGTGCAAAGTGATAGAAGAAGACATGCATCAATGACCAAAGACTTGAAAATAGAACTCGAGAAAAAAGGCAGAGGGGTTCAGTTACATAATACATATACTCTGAGCCAAATAAGGGCCAGGTACCACAGGGCTGCATACACTGAGCACATCATCTGGCCTGTTCATGGCTGCTGAGTGGCGCCAAACTCATTTTCATTCTCTACTAGCAGTCACAAGTTCAAGGCTGGGTTGGAGGTTTTAATTAATAAGACAGAAAATCATTCCCAGGACCAGAAAAGGTTTCGTGTGAATTTCCAAAATGTGAAACCCTAACCAAGAAAAAATGAAATACTGGGAGGTGTGCAGTTACTCAAAGTGATACTTTAAAATATTTGCTACGTATTATACAGATACTGTCGTTGGCAACTTATTCTGTAGTGTGTAGAAAACTGATCAAGTTGGGAGGTGGGTGTGGCATTGTAGTCTGTGGAGCAAGCTTTGAACTATGGAATTCCAGGAAATTAAACACTAAGAATGGACTACCTATTGGGACTACCTATCCCAATAGTAAGAATTTAAATGCATATGAGTCAATAATGCATCAATCTATCTGTATAATGCATCTATAGCTAGCTATTATCTATCAATGTATATCTATATCTGTCAATCTCTATCAATCTGTATCATCCTTCAATCTACCATCTATGTATCAATTTATATCATCTACCATCTGTCATCAAGTGTCATTCATCATCTGTCATCTATCTACACCTATCCACATCTTTATCTAGCCATCTTCTATATCTTAACTACAGGTATAGATATACACATAGAGGTACATTAAAAACGGACCTGGCGCAGCATCGTGTGACCCTGCCTCACCTCATCTGAGCAACACACTTCCAGCCCAATAACCTCCAACAACCACTACTGTCCCCTCCTCTGGAGGATGAGGGTGGGCATGGGTGGGGTCTTCCAAGACTGAACTTTAAACTTGAAACTTGGAATTAGAAACTTGGTGCCTCAAGTTGCAATGTATTACTCACCCAAGAAAATACTGGAGGCGGGCTCCTAATAGAATGGTGCTCAGATCACAGCAGTCCATGGTGGGGCTTTTCTCCACGTAGACTGAAGTCACAGTGATGAAGACAGATGTCACTGCTGAGTGAAGAGGGGGGAAGCAACAGTTCCTGGGTTGTCAGTGGACATCTGTACAGTGTTTCATCATCCCGTTTCTGCAGGTGTGGTGGGGCTCCCAAAGCACTGTGAAAGTGCTAGCCAATGGCAAGGATGTCTCACATCTGACTTGTACACTGTGAACCTTACCACCAGCTTGGGCAACTTTGAGGTCAGACCCTGTTTGTGTGAGTCCTGACTGGCAGAAACCTCTGGGAGGCGGTGGGGATGCTTGCTCCTGGGCTGAGAGAGTTAGGTGTGCCCAATACCAGGTCTGAACTGAGGAAGGGTGCTGTCACCCAGAACAGTGTGTGAGCCAAACCGTGCAGGGCCGTAGCCGGGAATCAATCCGAAGGAAACCACAAAGCGTCCCTGACAGTAGCTGCCTCTTGGGCCACCCCTGTGCGTCTATCAGGTTAATCTAATCTTCTCTGCATTTCCAAAGCTGAGGTTTTCCGGTGGAACTCCAGAGGAAGCACCACAGAAGCTCCGCCCAGAAATGCCCCCTCACTGTGTGAGCCCCATCCACCTCCTCTGGATTCACAGGGGCAGGACACCCACAGATGGTCTGTCCAGTGAGCTCATCAATCTGAAAAAAAAAAGTATCTTCTAGAAGCCTCCACAGTAGCAGGCTTCCCTGCTGTACGGGCAGGAACTGAGGCACCAGGATCAGAATCTACCTTGTTTTGTTTCCTCACAGACGGCTGGGGAGAGGGCACAAAGGAGAGGAGAAGTCCTTACCACACTTGCATCTGTTTAATTTCTCAGGAGACTGCTATTCATAGACTGTACTTTTAGAAGTAAATTAATTTTATACAATGTTTAAGGAATATTGCCTATGCAGGATCAAATGAAGGGAAAGGATCGTTTTGCCAAAGGCAACTGTTATCAAGGTTCTGAAATTAATTGGATGCTCTAATTGAGGTAGATTACTAGCTAATCCTTGCTTGAATACAGTAATTCTCCTATTAAATTATCTTTGAATAATTACCTGGAATTTCTCAGCTGCAGGGACTGATGGCTATTTAATTGCACCATGATGTTGCTATATAATTACTTAACAAGGTGTCCTGTAATAGTTTAATTCCCCTTTTACTGGAAAAAAAAAAGTGGGTGATAAAGTAACTACAAAATACCCTCTTTCACAAAAAATAAATTGCTGTAGGTTTTTCCCCTCAAAGATTATTTATTATTTCAAAGTAAATTAAATTATTTCTAAATTTATTGTTTATAATTCAGGTTCTGATGATTGTTTTAATAGAGCAGAGCCTTGCTAACACATTATACATTAGATAGCATTTCAAAGGACTATAGCCATCACTTTTAATTTTTGCTTATCATGGACATCCCATGTCTCATTATCAATATCCAAGAAACCACTTCTTTCTCTCCATTCTACCACATGTTTTAATCTAAGGTTTTTAGATTAAGTATGTATTCATTAAGCGAAGAATTAAATACTTTTAATATACGCCCATATGTCATATGGCAATGTTGTGACAGAAAATTTAATGGATTATCTGGATTTGGCAAACACTCTACAAAACCAGTGGCTTCCGCCAACACAGTGATTCATGGCTTTTAGGATATTGCACGGTCATGTTGAGCAAACATCAATAAAGACCCCTGTGTATCTATCAGGTTAATCTAATTGTCCGAGCAGGAGGCCTAATTGGATGATAAAATAAAAAAATTAAGGACACAAAATTTGACAATCTTGTAGTTATGAGACCTGGTGAAGTTGCTGGATGTGTTGGTAACACAGGCACTTGGGAGGCTGAGGCAGGAGGATGACACTTTTATAGCCAACCTGGGTTACATAGTAAGATACTGCAAGTAAAAAGTCAAGAGAAGGAAGGGAGGGAGCAGAGTAAAAGAATCAGGAAAGCCCTGTTGATTGGGGTATTGGCTCAAATGATGGCACACTGTCAGTGCTCCCATGATGTGTGCTCTAGAGTTGAATGATCTTGCAGTTAGGACCTCCATGAGCCAGAGTGACACTCTCGAGAATCTGGATAATACCCAAACTCTGTTGGCCCAAATTAGAATTGAAAGTTATTTTGGTGAGTTGCCAAAATAAAGTTGTATAGGTTCAAAGCCATTGCATTGGCACATAAAGGATGGACTAGAATGTTCTGTTTCCAATATGGCAGAAACAGCACTGAGTTACGGTGGAAATTACTTAAAGGGAGACCTCACACTGCTGTTTTAATGACTGCACCCAAACTACAATGCATAGGTGGATCTCTTTCAATCTGTCTCTCTTACAGTTGAATGACAGATGATTCATAAATAGATAGATGACAGATAGATAATAGTTAGATACATGATAGATCAGTGATGATAGACTGATTGATAGATGATTCATGGATAGATAGATAGAGGACAACTTGTGGGACTGTTCTCTCCTATTGTGTGGGTCCCAGGGATCCAACTCAAGTCATCAGTCTTTGAAGCAAGTGCCTTTACCTGCTCATCTAGCTCAATGGCCCCCAAGTTTGTTTTTAAAATGAAGTTCATGGGTATAATATATGGATCATGGGACTGGAGAGATGGCTCAGTGGTTAAGAGCACTGACTGCTGTTGAAGATGACCCAGCTTCAATTCCCAGCACCCACACAGCAGCGAACAGCCGCCCATAAATCCAGTTCCAGGGGATCCAATACCTTCTGACCTCCAAGGGTGTCATAGGACAGAGGTGCACTTCCACACATGCAGGCAATGCATGCATACATATAAAATAAAAATAATAAAATATTTAATATATATGATGGATCATAAGTGTTAAACAGTGAACTGTCCAGCACCTGCCATTTGCTTTAGCTTTAGCATTGACAGTTTCATCTGATTTACATTTCAGATGAAAATGGAGTGAGGTGCCCCTTCTCATTACTGGGTAAGGAATATTAGAAATTCAGATGCTCCACACATTGGTGAAATTGCAATCCAATGTTACAGGTATATGTGGACCCTGAAGGATACCCAGACAGGGGTGTAACCATTTGACCCAAGAAGGCTTTCCTGTGTGCCAGGAATCAGAAATCTAACACTTAACTCATAGAATTAGTTTTACAGGCAATAAACACCATTTCTCAGTCACTATCTAATCCTCAAGGGTCACGGTTAAATTGGAGTTTTTAAGTTCTGTCGAACAAAGAGACAGAAGCAGTCTGAGCACCTCAGCCACATGGCCTGTGGGTGACAATTCAAAGTCAAACAGCAGTGGTGGCAGGTTCTGTCAGAAGAAGAAAGGAAGTGACTTGGTGAAGAAGGCAGGGGCCTGAGAGGAGGTGGAGATGGAACCAAGGGTGATGCTCTTGGAAATCCTGAGCACAGATGCTCTCCTTTCTGAACACCCCACATGCACACCCCACATGTAATCCTTTGGTACTTATGAACACTGTGGTTGTGGACACTCTTGAGATTTCTGGTATCAAAAACAAAAGATTCCAGTGACAACACAAGTCTGCTTCTAATCAGGAAATAAAAGGAGAGTGAATGGAATAGTCTGTGTTGGAGACACTCCACATTTCCCATACATGCCAAGCCCAAGCTATACATGAGTGTTTGTAGCCTTCTTGAGTAACAGTCCCACTGACATGCTGTGGTGATTCATCCCAGGGAAAATACAGCTCTCCTGAGAGGGTCTGTCTGCATTCTCTGCGTGTACTCCAGCAATGATTTTTTTAACTAGTTCTGTAAGCAACAATAGAAAATAGTAGCAGAGGCCCCTATAGGCACAACAATGACTTATTTGTCTGAGTAACAATTATGGATAAATATCTTATATTTTTTGTTCAGAGAACATATTCTGTGTTTTACCAAGAATATACTATCTCCGTCTTAAAAAACAAAACTTTATTTTGTATATTTAAAATTAGACTTCTTTTCTGATCATACAGTTTCATCATTGGGTATGGTCATCTAATACCACTGTCTGTTGGACTTCAGAATCAACTGTGTTCATTTTTAAAAATAGATATCATCCTTGAATAAAATGAATAGACTGAATAGCCTGATTATTAAGAATGGTCTCCATTTTTTGTGTGTGTGACTTTTCCTCAAATGGAAATATCTGTCTCAGAAGTAATTATACAGGAAATCTTTCCTCAATCCACGTATCCGCTCACCCCTAAAATAAGATAAAACAAAATTTTTTCATGTGCTTCTGAAAGGAAGACATCATCTCTGTCCGTTGCCTAAATAATGAATCTTCTGCCAGAAGACAACTGTCAAATTAAATGGCCAAGACGACACAGAAATGTCTTGGTCAGGACTCAGCCCCTCAGTCCTGTGGGGCGGGCTCTGCGCACAGCACAGTGGCTCTGTTCAGCGGCAGATCGATTCTTCATTGGGATTCACATTTTGCCCATCAATGAGAGACCACAATTAGGTCGAACTTTGATCAATCTTCCTGCCAACAGACCTGGAATCACATTTGAAGCCTGAACTGAGCTCAGATTCTGCTTTTGTTCCAGGACAAAAGCTTGGGACTGCAATGTCACCGAAGCATCCTTGCAATCGTTTGTGTTTTGCTGGTGATGTGAGATGTGGCCATTCTTTCATTCCACAGACTAGATGGGCTTTTCCCCCACTGTCATCTAGGGAGAATTGCTTAACCTTCCGTGGTCCGGCCCCTCGTCACCAGACCTGGAACTTGAGACTGTAATGAGGAGCTCCCAAACTTTATTGTGCTTAATAATAACCTAGGAGCTGTTTTTAAAAATGCATTTTCCAGGGCTCTGCACTCTAGGCTTCTGGGTCTGTTGATCTGGGTTGGGACTCAACCTTTCTCCTGAGTTTCCAAGGTGACTTTGATGCAGTCAGGTCACTCACAGGTGAGTGTGACCTTAGGTGACCTCTGAGTTCCCAGGTTCTAAATTCCAAAATCAACTCAAGAATCCCAGCACTAGAAGGTCTACTAGTGATCAAACTGAACTGTGTATTCATTGGCCAAACAATGGAGATCATATCATCTATACACATGTATGTGTATGTGCACTCATACACACACTAACAGTAAAATTAAGCAGCTGATATTGATGTGTTTTTGTTCAAACGAACTTTATTTTAAGCCTTTCTCCATATTCATTGAGCCTCAAACAACACTGGGAAGAAAGTCTTGTGTTTGGACAGGGGACGGGTTGGAGAAACCACATGGAAGTGAAGCTGTTTGCTCCTCCGTGCTCACCGGCTTTTACAGAAAGGTAAGCTCACCAGCCAGGCAAGGCCTCTGGGGTGCAGAGGAAAAGAAAGCAGAGATCTAATGTGAGCAGCTGACAAATCTGTGTGTTGCTGGATTCTGGTTGAAGAATTGCAAGGCCCTGGCTTATCCCAACACGATGGCCTTCAGGTCCTGCATGTTGACGCACTGACACAACCATCTGACTTAAAGGATGAATAATATTGCATTGTGCATATCCTTGTCCATTCATCCAAGGACGATGCTGAGGCCACTTCCACATCTTGGCAGGGGTTGGACGGGAAAAACAAAGACGTGAACAAAACCTCCAGTTTCAGTTACATGGAAGGAGAACACTGGGTGATCTACGATGGACTGACCGGGAACCATGTTAAATAACAGTGCACTGTACTTCACGAGTCTGAAAAGAGATGCCACACCACATCAATGGTACTGTAACAATGCAAGATAATGCTGCTTGCTGGTAACTGTCCGGATTTAGTCATTCTATGCTGTAAACATATATCAAAACATTATGTGGAATCTGTAAATATACACAACAGTTGTTTGAAATAATTTTTTAAGACCAACAAGGGCTTTTGTGCCTCCAGCCAAAGTCACTATGGGAGGCGAGAGAGAGAGAGAGAGAGAGAGAGAGAGAGAGAGAGAGAGAGAGAGAGAGAGAGAGAAAGAGAGAGAGAGAAAGAGAGAAAGAGAAGGGAGTTCAACACAGGGCTAAAAAGATAGCTCCAGGTCTACTTTATGAAGGTATTTACCTGCTAGAAAACTCAGGATATTCATTTTTATATATTTTTTTTCATTCAATAGTCAAACCGTGAGAAAACATTCACCTGTATTTTAATGTACATTTTCATGTATAATTGATATTTCTACTCCTAGAATTTTAAATTCATAGAAATAGGCATCAGAAGATACACATGAGATTATTCATTATAGGATTATTGATGAACTCACACTTTGGTAAGAGGAGACTTGCAGTGAATCTTGGCATTTATATTTAATGGTACACAACTTATCCATTAAGGTGCTTTAAAGACAGGCTGTGGAGTGGGACAGTTGGTAAAGTGCTTGCTTTGCAAGCAAGAGGACCGAAGTTCAGATCACTTGTACCCACATAAAAGCTGTGTAGAGCAGTGTGTATCTCTGTACCCAGTGCTGGGGGACAGGTCAAGACAGGCAGATCAATGGATCTCAGTGACCAGCCAGTTTAGCTGAATGAGTAGACTCCAGCTTCAGAGAGATCCTGTCTCAAAGCATGAGGAGGAGAGTGACAGAGGAGGACACTTGAGGTCAAACTCTGATCCCTGCATATGAGTGCGCTGAATGTACATGTGCACATACAAACACACATACACACATATGTACTACACACGTATGTGCCACACATACACACAAATGCCTTTATAGAAAAATACTGCTGTCAGGGAAGTGCTCATGAAATAATGTCAGCCTTTTCAAAGCAGATTGTACAAGGAATGTGTAATATAATTGCAATTTCATGGAGTACATACAGTGTTGTATGTTAGGAATGTATAATGAAAAGCCTGAAAACTTGGTGAGGTCTTTACAAGTTGAGCGATTATGGGTAATTTTTATTTTTGTCTTGGCCTGCTTGTGTTGCTTGAAAAGACACCACAGACTGGGGCTTAGAACAAGACTAAGAAGCTTTTCTTAAACTGGATCCCCAGTGTAAACCTAGTTTGGGAGCACGCAGCAGCCATGCGAGCACAGGGTGAAGGTTTCCTTGCAGACAGTGCACTCTGGTGCTGTGGAGCTCGGCGCCTCCCACGATGGTTGGAGCAGCGTGGCTGTGCTCTCAAATGCCCCCAGGGAGACAGGACAGAAGCAGTAAGCCCTCCTGAGTGCTGTGCTATCACGTGATGTTCATCGTGACCCCTGATGCTGGTGACATCATCACAATCTTGCCTTTGAGGAAGCAGACAGAAGGGCTTGCATAGAGTCACCATCATTGGGCTGATCCCGCAGCAGCAGCACCTCACTGGTTGGTTCCCAAACCTTCCAATAACCCTGAAAAGTGGCATTGCGTCCATTGAGCAGATGCCGGAGCCAAGACTGTTCAGAGAACGTGAGATATCCGCAGGAGGAGCCGCAGGCAGGCTGAAGGGGGGTGCAAGCGGCCCTGTCGCCATGCAGTTCCCTTCCCTGCTCCCACCCGATGGTCCCCATGGTAGCGTTGCTCCGCAGGTCCAGGCAAAGGTGAAACATCATCAAGGACCTGACAGTGTCTTCAGAGGTGTGGCCTTTGGTGCAGTGCCCATGCTCCTGGAAGTAATTCCTCCCCCTACTCCTGTAAGCAGCCCTAGTTACACTCATTGGTCCAGACACAAAAAGACATGCAGCTGGGAGACTAGCCAGGAAGAAAAGGGCGTTAGTAGGAGTGGGAGAGGAAATGGGGTGGACACACCATGTGCATATATGAACATGTCATCTTGAAATCCCTCATTATGTATAATTGACATATGCTAATAAAAAAAACTAAAAAAGAATTATCCTTACTGAGGCATACCTGCTTAATTACATAATTATCATAAAGCATATTTTAGTGAACAAATACTTAAATCTATTTATAAAATTTGACCTATTATACAAAAAATTTCTTTGTGCCTATGGTCATCAGTCCTCTAGATTGTGGTTAAGAGAACAAATGGCACTAATTTTCAATCTTTTGAAAAAGAGGACTCTCCTGATCCTAGGTAACAGGAGGGCAGATCTCTTAGGTCAGGCAGAGACCAATCCTGACTTTGCCCCTTAATGGTAGGTGGACCTGGCCTCATTTTCTTCATCTGTACAATGGAGGCTGAAGTGGTATAGAGTTAGGATGGTGACTAAAGGACATCACACATCAGCATCACACTTCCTCCAGTCGATCCAAAGTTCCTTGAACAGAATTCAACAATCAGGAGGATTATTATTAATACATCAAAGCAGAACGAATACAGGAAACTGCTTAAACAGAACTAAACAGGATTTCTATTTATTATTATTTATTATATGTGTGTGAGTGTTATGCCTGCATGTGTGTACATGCGCCTGTGCTGTGCAGTGCTCGAGGAGGTCAGAAGAGGACATCAAATATCCTGGCACTGGTGTTACAGATGGTTGTTAGCCACCATGTGGGTGCTGGGATTCGAATCTTCTGCAAGGACAGTCAGTGTTCTTAACCTCTGAGCCATCTCCCCAGCATCTAAACAGGATCTCTATGCACCTCTTCTATGCCTTTAACGATGCTGACAGAGCCGTAGGGGTCCAGAGGCGGGGATTCCCTTTCTGCTTCAAACGTTTATATTCTCCTCGAGTCCCGAGTACCCTTTGGAAAGCCCCTGCTGGACAACATCTTCAGTAACTTACAGTGTTTAGTCAGGTATGAAATTTTTCTATCAAGACAAGCAGTGTGCCTCTGTGCCTGGGGTGCTGTCAGAGAGGATAAGAGGGTTGGTTCGGCCATTTTCAACTTCTCCTGGCTGGAAATGCCTACGGATTTAGAGAAAGTGGAGTTGACCCCAATGTTTGATATTAGTTGAAATAGACCCAAACCCACACGCTTTTTGGAAATTTTAAAGTTTGTATTCATGCTGAGCCACTGCCCTCCTCTCCGTCTGGAGTGTTCCACCCTAACCTTTCTACCTCTCCATCCGCCTCACCTGGGTAATTCTGGCACATGCCACATTGTGCAGAATGCCTGTTCAGCATTCGGTACCTCACAGGTCCTAATTCACCATCATAACACCACACTGAAATGTCAACTCCTTAGCGTCTGAACTAATACCCAGCTCACTGTTGAGTCCTCAGGGCTTATGCCACACCTGGCACAGAGTTGGTGCCAAATAGATCTTAGTAAGCCGAATTTCAGTACAGAAGGCAAAGTGAGACATGGGAAGGGTGTGGGGAGGAGGGTCTCGCCTGGGAGAACAGGGTGGGGGTTCCTGGGCAGATGACCCAGGATGGGCTCAGAGCTGCAGAAGTCATGGAAGCAACAACTGTCCTGTGACCCTGGAGACTCACGGGGGGGCGGGGAGGGCGCGGCTGGGAGACGCAGAATACAGGGTTCCAGCTCTCTCCTTCCCTCTTCCCTCCTCCCTTCCTCCTTCCTTTCTCTCTCCCCCATCCTTCTCCTCTAACTCTTTTGATCTCTAATTAGTATGTATTACTTGTACGGTGGTGGGTTCACTATGACATTTTGTACATGTACGTAATATACATGGACTGTGTTCATTTCAAGGTTCTGATTTTGCTAACCACCGCTTTATTAACTGTAGTTGTTCATATGTAACCAAGCATACCAACACATGCCAACACATACCAACTTGCCTGCAAGTCACTAGGCACACACCATAAAACAGCAGAGATTCGCATGGTCTGTAAGTTTTTCTGGATTCTGTTGAGTCCTGAGGGCAGCAGGCGTGTGACTGGACTGCTGTGATGGGGGTGTACAGTGGGCAGGCGACTGGAAAGATTTCTCTGGGGGCCCTAAGTCCAGCTCTCAGCCTTCGTGCTGCTCTCAGCCTGCGTGCTGAGGGCTCCGTAGTGAGGCCAGCTGCCCATCCCCTGCTTCTGGTCTCCTCACTGCTTCATCTTGGTCCACCTCATCATCACCTTCATTTCATGAAAGCGGCCTTTGCCTTTCATGGAAATCTCTGACCAGCTAATCCACCCCATCTCCCAACCAGACGTTCAGAGAGATGTGCAGCTTCAGCCAATCCTTCGTTCAGTTTAGCATTTGTTGTGAAATAACTATAATCTCATTCTCAGAGAAAAGGGCCAAGGAAGTGGAGTAGGAAAGGTCGCTCCAGTCTACTCTCCATGACAACTTGTCTGTTTTTACAAACTACCGTTGAGCTCTGTATGGAACTGGGACTCTAGGGTGGACTGTCTCAAGTCTCTCCTTCCCCTTCAATCACAACTTTATTTCAGAACCTTGCTCACTTCAGATAAATGGCATGGTAATGCCTTGTGTGTGCCTGCCCTGCACCTCCCAGGCAGCCTTGGCTGGTCACAGCCTGTGCTTCCCCCCTGCGCACTAACTCTGGGCTCATGAGGTTAGTTCCTTTTTCCTTGTGATGTTGCCTTTCTGTGATGGGCGTTGAGGGGTGGGGGCAGGGGGATCCCTGTCAGTCTTGACTAGGAGTCATAGGTGTTGAATCAGAGCCAGAAAATAAATTTCTAAGACAAATATGTTGGTGAAACAACCCAACTGCCCTCCACAGAGGCGTGCCAGGAGCATACCTGCAGCCACTTATCTCTAGGGGCGTCCGTCTCCCCAACACCTCAACATACTGTCCCAACTATTCTCTTTTTAAAAGCACTTGGAATCCCACAGTTGTCTGAGCTGAAGCATGGCAAGTAGAGAAAACCTTTCTCCCTCTAGGCACCGAAGAACATTTTCATAGTGGTCTGGGTTTGTTTTTAAAGCTTCCTTTTTGGCCTATAGAAAAAAGAAAGGAGAGTTTATAGTGCTTCTATGTAGGTGTCACAAGAGAAGGTTTCCTTTCTGTGTCTCCATCTAAACCAAGTCTTCTGAAAGAGGCAGGGTGCAGCCACAGGAACAGCCATCTGTGTGCTTTTACCAGCAGAGCAGAGTTTCAGCAGGAACCTATGCAGGGACGATTTGCAACCACTCTGTGTGGTGTTCCGTTCCCACCTGGGAACCAGGCAGGTGAGCTGGAGGGCCCATGTTGTAGGACAGCAGATCCGGTGTAGCCTTTGTGCTCACCTGGTCTTCTCCCTGCTTTGTGTGTTTTTAATGGGGATAAGTGTGAGACACACGGAGTGCAATCACAATGTGGTCTTAAAAGGATCTCTGATGGTAGAAAATATGTCCATTTATTATTTCCCTCAGGACAGAGGGAAAGAAAGCACAAAAGTTCAATGGATGGGAAAGATAATGCTTGTGCACTGCACAGCGTTTTTCCAACAAAGGATTTTAAGGTGATTTTCCTTTTAAAAAGATACTTTAGTCACATTTTGTAGGTAGGGAGACGAGAAGATTTTGTAGTGACTAAAACGTCCTGGTGGTGGACCCTGCATAGAGTCGGCGCAGCTCTATGATCCTCTCCTGGGCTTTTTCACTCCCTCTAGTGGAATCTGGTTTGTCACAGCAGAGTTCTGTGTAGCAAAGCCCGCACTGTCCTATTGTGCGTGGTCTTCTGGGTACCAGAGCCACAGTTTCATCAAATCTTCAAGCTGAAGGCTACGTCTGTGATCATCGCCATCTCCTGTCCCCAAAGCTCCAGTTTCCTTAAATAGCAATTAGCCTAGTGGAGGCCGACTGCTCTGGCTTGGGGAAAGTAGGGGGTGGGGAGTTGGGCCAGGAGGTGACCACTTGTTATTTGTCACGAGGGCCATTCATAATGAATCAACAAGGCACTGACAATAGTTTTCTTGTAAACTGAACAAACCTTATAATGGTGTGTGGTCTCCCCTCCCCCATGAATTAGTTCCTTTGTCCTGAAATGTGTGGTTAGCACAGATACTCATTCTGCTTGGCTGGGAGAGGGGCAGGGCAAGCGAGACACCCAGAATGCACAAGTCAACATTTCACATTTTCGTTTTCTGCATCAGAGCTGTAAATATCCTTAAAATTGACCTTAAATGTCAGAGGAAGAACACAGGCAAAACCCAGAAAAGTTCCTAGACACTCTAACTGGTCAGTCTTAGGACACAGATGAGCTAGCTGTGTCCTCTTTTCCCCTGTGTGACCATGGAAGAATTTAAGAATGTAGAGACAGTTCTTTTCAATGCTTTGTATGGCTGCTTGATACTCATTGTCTGATTGTCTGTTTTTTTAAAACCTAAATAAGGAGGGCTGAAGTACTTAGGAAACTAACTGCTTTCAAGCTTTCCCCCCTCGGAACAATGTTCTTCTCTTCGGTTATATAATGGTGGGTACTGGGCAGCTGAACGCAACAAGCAGTGTCTTGCTTAAAGTAAATGTGCAATTATTATTTGCTGCTGGTTTATTTTTTTTTTTGGTGCCTGAGGCTGGGGATGGGGGAGGTATTTCAAAGTGAAGTTCAGCATTACCCAGAGCTAATAAAACCAACCTTATCACCATAACATTGAAACCAAAACACCTAAAACTGAACAAGCGAATCCACAGTGAGGAGGCTTTTTGGATCTAAGGATATAGCACTGCTGTTTATCTTTCTAAAAATCCAGTTATATGATGGCATGATTTCTGACACCTTATCACCAGGCAGATCATGTACTGGAATGTATATCAGATCGAACTGATAGATCATTGCAGGAAAAGAACAATATTTAAACTTGACTTTGTGCCAAAGATTGTTTACAGAAATGAATGATACTCACTTGATCCATATATTCCACTTTGGCCGCAGTTTTATTAAATGGAAAGTTTTTATCAAAGCATTAGAATGTTGTTTTTTTTTCTCATTTAAAAAGAATTGCCAAAATCGGTAGCATAGTAAAACAAGTCAGTGTTTAAGATCACGTAAACCCATGTAATACATACATTCAACCCAGAACTGTTTAGGGTGTTGCAGTCATGGAGTTTTCAAATAAATTATTTGAATATAAAAGTAGATTATGTCTTTCCCCTGTGGCTGGCCAAATGTCTTCTCAACAAAGGGTGAAATAAGAAGGCTACTTTTTGTGTAAAAGAGTGATCTTTTTAGTCACGCTTGGCTGCCTTTTCAGGACAGTCTCCATTTATAATGAGATATTTTTGAACTCATCTGAACCAGAAAGTTGAGTAAATTTGTAGTACATTTTTATATAAAATATCATGATTTGTTTCAAAAAATGAGAGCTAACAAGGAGGGAGAAGAGAGCGATGGTTGCACTGGTTTCTAGGTGACAGTTTGAGCTCGCGCCCATGGTGAACCTTTTCCACAATAGTGAAATGAGTGTTTACTCCTTGTTCCCTGTTTCTTGGCGGGTTCTAATTTCAGGTCATTGTCTGCTTTAAAACGATAGTTGTAATTCAGCGCTCTGTAAAATCTCAGTTAAAGCTCTTGTAAAGACTCTGACCATCGTTCTTAAAGTCATTTTTTCAGAGTTCTTGAAACTGAAAGGTAGACAGTGGTTCTCTGGGATGAGCAGAGGTGTTTCTTATAAATTTATAGCTCAGCTTTGAAGTAAACTTGTTTAATGTGCAAATTTGCAAATACCAACTTTCTCTTTTTCTTGCTCACATAAAGAAATTCAAACCTGAGGCTGGGAAAGCTCTCTTTCACAGTGCTGAAAGAAATGTTTTTCAAAACTGAAACCGAATTTTGACAAGATCATTAGCATATGAAAACATGTTTATGTGACTCTCTACTGTTTTAACACTCTCCACATTCAATTATTTTTCTATTACACCTGATCTTTTTGTATCTCTTAGTTAAATTTTTTTGTAATTACACGCAGGAAAAATCACATGATGCATGTATCTCAACCTGATGCCAAAACTTAGGCCCTCTGTGTGCTCCTCTCTGATCTTAGTTCTTGAGCTGGACATATCATGTGTATATATGCGTATTTTCCCTGAGCTCCCGATTTCCTTTTAAATTACTCCATTAAATTACTCCATTACTTCATTCTTCGATTCTTTTGGCTTTCTCTGATTTTTACAGCAAAAGATGTATCATATCTCTCTTGAAATTGACCATTCTTTTCAGAAAGGATATTTTTTTCTTTCTTTTTGGCCTGGGGTGCTACCCTGGAAAAGTCACTCGGCTCAAATGAGTTACTTCATTTCCAAATAAATACAATGGTGTTTTCACGCCGGCACTTATTATTATTCTGAGAATGTACTAATTTGTTACATCCCAGATGACGGTTCACTGGGTCTGTGAAAGGGGCAGTGTGCCAACTATTGCAGGGAAGTAAAAAGGGCCCCTTTCACGGGACAGAGAGCAGGGGCTGTTCTCGTGGGCATCGGGGGCATGCTGCCAGCAGAGTCAGCCCGGTGTCAGGGTCTCCCCATGTTGGGTTCTGAGTCAAGCTAAAACTATGATTTTACTTCACACCAGGATGGTCAGCCAAATTTTCAAGCCCGAAGCTGTAAAGAGCAAGTGATCAACGCTTTATCCCCACAGGCCCTGGCTGATGTGGCTCAAAGATTTTGAGTATTTGCGGTACATTATTACTTCAGCATTAAGCTTACATAATTGTCTGCTTACTCTGAGCCGGTAATAGCAAAATACAAGTGAAGAGGGTTATTTTTACACAGTGGAACTGTGGAATAGGGTCATCTATATTACTACGGCATTTCTTTATTGTCACTCTTTCCCCCCGATGAAATTTGAATGATAATCAAGTTTGATTCTATACTTTTATTCTGCTCTGAACCAGGGTGGTCTCATAATTTTGTTTTACATGCATGACACTGCCTAAGGTCATGAGTTGTAAATCATAGCATAAAAAGACTGAAAATATATTCAGCACTTTGTAGCTTCCGAATGCTGCAATGGAGAGTCGAGACCCACATGGCAGATTTTCTGGCCCTCAGCCGTCAACTTGGCGATGTAGATTAGCAAATCCACACAGGGAGTGGACAGGCAGATAATAACGCTTTGACATGCCCCTCTGTGGACACACACCCGGGTCTACTTTCTGTTATTGTCTTCTGTTACGGTCTTCTTTGCTCTGTGGCAAAATGCTCTGCACTTTCTTATTTTTTAAGAATATAACCCCGGGTATCAGGGGGATGAGTTAAAAAAAAATAATTTCCATCTGCCTTGGTACCACTTAACAAATGAAAAACACATTTGGGTTGCCGAATTGAATTGAATTTTGTTGGAATAAAAACTTTCCCCTGAGAATATTTGCTTTTTACTCGGTATGTATTTGCCGAGTTCTCTTTTTAATAAGTTTTAATTCATGGTCCTTTTCATTTTAAAAGGGTATATACTTTAAGCAACACATAAATAGTAACCACTTAAAAATAACAGGAGTGTTATTTTATCTAAATCCCAACATTAGTCTCACTTGACGTGATCTTAGCTTGGTGTTTGAGTCATGTTTCATTTTTATAACTGTTTTTGCTCCTAGGGAGGAAAAACAGCTTCTGGCTTTTGTGTTGCCCATGAGTTACAAATTTGATTTTCTTGACAATTTACCTCAAAACTAAGTGCTCTCTGTATTTTTCTTTTTAATTCAAAATAGAAAGAAGCTGTCTAAATTCACAACACAGACAACTGAAAGTTGAGAATTTTTTAAAAATATGAACAAAGATGTAGCACTGTGACAGATCTTAAATGATGTTAGGCTGTCGAGCAGACTGCTAATTTTTGCCTTTCCAAAATGTTGGATATTTAACCCTCAGAATAATTAAATATTTGTAATAAAGCAGTTAATTCAAGCAGTTTATTGCTGTAATTTGCAAAAGTACATGAGCTGCTTTCTTTTCAGCTCACTGATGGAGGAACAAACATTTCTTTAATAAGACTACAGCACATTCTAATTTTGCTGCAAAAGCTTAGATAAGGATCAGGCCCCTCTGAATCACTGCACTGACCTATGACATGGAAAAAGAAGGACTAGGCATTCATTATTATGCGCAGGACTCCCCGGTACTGAAGGGGCTCTGTGCTCTCTCAGACAGACTTTGTTGGGAATGAGAACTGTGTTTTGGCAGCAAACAACCAGAGCCGAAGCTGCTCTGCGGACGACTCATGGTGATGTAATCCTTCACTAATCCTCCTCCCTATTAATGCAGAAGTTTTGTACAGTTGACCATCTTCACACTGAAGCAATGGGAGAGCTTCCCCATTAAACTGCCCACCTCTGAGCATTCACCTATATTAGTTGTAATTAATGCTGGGAACATCTTTGGGACTTTGCGTGTACAAACGCAATATGAGATCTCGGTGTGTCAGAGAGAGGATGGTAAATTTCACCTGGGAAGAAAATATACCACTTAGCAATAAAAATAAAGGTCTATTAGGCTAAAATTTCTCTTGGGTGAGATCAAGGTGCCTTTGCTACACAGTCCAAATTTTCAAATTGCTTCAGGAAATGAATGCAAATAGGCTTGTCCCGCTGTTAATCAAACCAGGCTAGTTCCAGGGGTAGTGTGTGTGAGTGTGTGTGTGTGTGTGTGTGTGTGTGTGTGTGTATGCCCTTGTGTGTTTGAGGGGTGGAGGGCACATCTCCTTTAGATACCTGAGGTCCAGTGTTAAGATTTTCATCAAATCCCTTCACAGAATTGTAACAATCAAGTAAGAATGGAGTTAGAGAAAAAGAAATGTTTTAAGGGGTTGGTTTGTTCTTTTCTGTATAACATTGTAACACCCTTAAAGTCAGGGTAAGCCAAATGTTGCAATCACACCTGCCCGCCAACCCTAGCCTCCTCTGTCTCTCTAAGACCTAGGTATCTGAACCCCATTGTTGATAGACCTCAAACTTCATTTGGAGGTGTAGTTCAGGAACATAAGCTAATAATGTTTCTTTTTCCCCTTTCAGAGTTTGAATGTTACCATAGAAAATCTCTGCAGAGAGATGTTTGTTTAAGCAGTGTGTACATCTTCCCTAAGGAGTGGGGTGGGACCAGGAGACTGTTCTGGTAGGAGTGTGCTCACCCTGCTGAATCACTCAGGAAGATCACTTCCCCTCATCCACTGGCAGCCTGTACCACTCACTCAGAAATGCCCCCAATGCCCCTATTAATTAGAAAACATTCCTATTCTACATGCTATAGGGCTATATCTGCATGCTTCACTGTGTAGACTATTTTGTTTAAAGATTTATTCTTTTTTTATGTGCATGAGTGTTTGCCTGTGTCTGTGTGTATGTATGTATGTATGTATGTATGTATATATGTATGTATGTGCATCATGTGCTTGCCTGGTACCCCCAGAGCCCAGAAGAACTGAACTCCTAGAACTGGAGTTATAGATAGCTATGAGCCATCATGTGGGTGTTGGCATATGAACCCAGCTCCTCTGCAAGATCAGCCCAGTGCTCTTAACTGCTGAGCCATCTCTCCAGCTCCTGCGTATACTTTTGGAACAAATAAAACTTGAGAAGTTAAAAAAGTTGTCAAGGGCACACAAATCCTTCCTATCTTAACGTAGCTTCTGATATAAAGCCCCCCATGTTTTTATTTATAATCTACAATAAAGAGAAGCAAGATTTATTGACTGGGTAATCTTACAAGTGGACCAGCTTCCTGGACACTATGCATTGGGAATTCTCAATTAACTCTAAGGAGAGTTGACGGAGGATTGCCAGAAAACATTAAGACAAAAGCTTCATTTATAGACTCACACTGAAGGACATTTAAGAACAGAAATCAGACTCTGTGTGTCATATTATAGAGCTAATAGATGGTAGATAGATGTTAGGTAGGTAGATAGATGATAGACAAATAGATGACAGATAGGTAGGTAGATAGATGAGTACATTAAATCGGGCAGGGACAGTGCAGGGAGGTGTAGATAGAGGAGAGGATCTACATACTTAACTATATTGTATGAAAATCTCAAAAAATTGAAAAAGTCACTAAAAAAGAACATACAAATTTCTCTTGAAAGTTACCTGGGCCAGAATCTGGGTTTGTAAACTTCTCCAAGCTGAACCAGAGATGGTCTGAGCACAGTGTCCAGTCAAGGCCCCGAAGATCAAAACAGACAGATACTTGTGATGTGGTGACCGTTCCTTTGTTCATCGGAAGTGGCCGACAAGGCAGCATGTACTGTATGGACGAAACCCCCCGTCTTCAAAAGGGAATCTTCATAATAGCACATGTTTGTACCCTTAAAAAAAAAACACCAAATAAAAACTTTGAAGTCACCGGGCCAAGCCGGGACCTGCAGGCATAAAAAGCCCGTCCATCGCCCGCGGTAGGCAGCTTTTCAGACGGGTTTGTCTTGATCTCTCTTTGTTCTATGCAATCTGAGGTTTGGGCTGGCCGTGATGACAGGTGAGTTTATAAATTTAAGAAGACACTACGCAACAAAAGTGTCGTTGCATATGAAGAAGATGAGGATTGGGGCACATTTAATAAGTGCACTTAAGATTCAAGAACAATACGGATCACAGCAATTTGTCCTTTTTGTTGGTTTTTGTTTCACAGTGTGTGTGTGTGTTCATGTGAGTGTACATGTGTGTGAAGACCAGAGATCATCCTTGGGTGTTGTTTTTCAGGTGCTGTCTAGTTTGTTTTTCTTTGGGTTTGGGTCATTGTTGTTTTTGAGACAGGGCATGTCATTGGGACCTGGAGTTGTTTTGGCTCGGCTTGTCGGTCAGTGAGCCCCAAAGGTCCATCATCTCTGCTTCCACAATGCTGGCATTACAAGAACATACCATCATGTCTAGCTTTTGTACATGGGCTCTGGAGCTCATACTTGGATCCTCATGCAGCTATAGCAAGCAGTTTACCAGCTGTGCCATCATTCTAGACCCCTGAGCAACTTTTCTTGGTCAATATTCTGCTATTTGGGTTTTTAAATAACATAGAAGTCCCCATTAGGCCATTGCAAATCTGCCCCAGATGGAATTCATCCTTCTCTGTTCTTTTCCCATTGCTGCTGTCATAAATTCCCATAAATGAGTATCCCAAAGCAAGCCAGGTTAAGCCAAGGTAAGATAAGCCTGTGTTCCCCCCCAAGAAAGGCTGAGATCCAAGGGTGACCAGGTAACAGGGGTTTGAGCCTTGGTTGCATAGTGACACCTGTCTCAAAAATAGCAAAATAAAAGGAAGAAACCAACACAAACTGATTATCTTGAAGTTCAGAATTCAAGATATCTGAAACATGCATTTTGGCAGAGCCATGCTCCTTCCAGACGCTCTGCAGGGATCTTTTCCTTGATGGGCTGGCTGTCCGAGGCTGTGCTCATGCTCAGGCTTCTGGCTTCTGGCTTCATGCTCTAACTCCAAGCCCAGCTAGCCTCATCTGCCAGCTTCTCTCTGTCACTTAGCATGCTAGCTAAGACCACAGGCATCTGACAAGAAGCGACTTAAAGGGAGAAGGGGTGCTTCAGCTCAAGATTTGGGGGTGCAGTCTGTTGTGGCAGGGAAGGCAGGGAGTCATGGGGTTGCTTGCTCACATCTGGGCAGAGCAGGAAGCCGGCCTGAGCTGCGGGCCTGAGGGCCTGCCTTGAGTGACCCCTTCCTCCAGCGAGGCCCCACCTGTAAAGGTTCCACAGCATCTCAAAACTGCACCACTAGATGGGGACCAAGTGTCCAAACACATGAGCCTGCTAAGGACAGTCCACATTCAAACCACGACACTCAGCTGCCTATACTCCACTCTGACTTCTGTCTTTCATGAGGACCCTGTGATGCACTGAGCCTCTTGGATAGCCCAGGATCAGTTTCTCCACCTTGAGACGCTGAACCTGATCGGTTCTTCGAGGTCCCTCTGCCATCCTAGGTATGTTCGCAGACTCAGAAATTAAGGTACAGACATTCAGCCTCTTGCGTTCGCTGACCTGCAAGGAAGAATCTGAGTTGGTTTCTTTCTCCTAGTCAGCAGATAGTGGCATTGCCATCCCATCCTTGGCCCTTGTCTCAGGCGTCATGATTTATAAAGCTTCCCTCATTTACCCGCATGTGGAACGGGTGAGAACCACTTGCCTAGAAGCCTCCTTTTGTTCTGAAAGGCCCCGCTGGCCTGTAGCCAGCATATATGACTGACTGAAAATTTTGCTGAAAGGCAGCTGTGCATGTCTAAGAGAATACATATTTTAATGACTAGATATTTATGAGTTTAGTGTGAAGGTACTCTAACCCAAAGGACAAGATGAAGACTTCTTGTTCTGTAAATACCAAATTCAAGCAGTAATGATTTCAGTCATTTCAACCGAATGAATCGGGTTGGTGTTTTTTGTTTTTTAATGTTTTGAATTTTTCTTAGTCTACTGTAAATTCAGTTCAACTTCTTCCACAATATTTTAGATGCAAGTCAGCCACACTGGATGTGGCTTTTTGCACTGGAATGATCTTAACAGGAATTAGTATGTGGGCCGTGTAGAGGGTTTCACACATTCTAAGTTACCAAATTTTATGGTGAGTTTTCAAAATTTATAGGAGCAAAAATAAAGCATTTGAAGTTAAAACTGCCCTTTACCCCTAAAGTCAGCTTGGTTCCAAGACTTTTGTTAATAATTAAAGAATTGAAAATATCTTAAGACATTTTGTTTTTAACTGTGTATAGGCGTGAAGGGGCAGTAAATGCGTGTGAGTGTGGGTGTCCTCAGAGGCCAGAGGCGTCGGATTCCTTGGAACTGGAGTTACAGACTGTGGTGATTTACTTGATGTGGGAGCTGGGAATTGAACTTGGGTCCTTTAGAAGAGTTGTATAGGCTCTTAACCACTAAGACATCTCTCCAGACCCCCAAATAGGAAACATTTGTTAATAATAAATTCCAGTCTAGGTCAAAGAACAGAGAATATGTATCTGTGGAGTGCTCGGCCACAAATGGGACATCTACACACACACACCCCCAGGCTCAGGGAAGAGAGGGTGGAAAAATTGTAAGAGTCAGAAGTCAGGGAGGACCAGGGCAAAACAGTGTCTTCTAGAGTGACAGGACCCTGCACTCACGAACACACAGCAGTTGTGGTTGCCTGAACATGATCAAGCCGTCAGCTTTCCAGAGTGGAGCAGCACAGGATTAACAGTCCCATCCCTAGCTGGGGAGAGATTGACACTTGATGGCTTCTTGGAGAGGGACAGTTAGTTTTCTTTAAGTGTGTGGTTCCTAGTAGTTTGTCAGCTTTCTAATACATGGTCGCATACCCATGTATACAGGCAGGTAAACTGGACTCAGCGGGTTATTAAAAAAGAAAAAGGAGGAAGAGGAGAAAGATACATAGTCAGGAAGGTCTGGGAAGGTGGCAAGTGGATCTGGGAAGAGTTAAGAGAATCAATGTGGTTAAATAGGAACAAAATACATTGTGAGAAATTCTCAAGGAATTAATAAAATCAATCTAACAAATAATACTGTATGATAATATCAAACTGCTTTACTGTGGTGGGTCTTAAGACATTGGAGTTGTTTTGTTAGACTTTGAGGTAAACACTAAGATCACGTTAAATGCACTAAAATCCCTCAAACACACAGAAGGCATCATACCAACACATACGCTTTAAATAATAGCTCTTACTTAGAACTTTCAATGAATTGTCTCATTTAATCCTCACAACTGTTTGATATCCATGAAGATAGAACCCCACGTCACAGATGGGAATGTGAACCCGTGGGTGACAGGTGATGGGTGACGGGTGACAGGACTTGCAGGTGCACCTAAGTCTGAATCCTGTCTCGTCTTCTTCACTTTCTGTTAGTTCCTGATAATTCCATACCATGTATTCTGATCATATCCCTCTTCCCAAGCTCGCCCCAGGTCCACCCCCCCACCACCACCACTCTGTGTCTTCTTTTACTTTTTAATCATTGGTTCAATTTGTCCTGCCCATGTGCTCTTGAGGGTGGGGCCATCCACTGGAGCATGGTGACCTACCAGGAGCCTCATCCTTAAAGAGAGCTGATCATCCCCCTCCCAGTAGCCATCAACTGCCCTTAGCTCCTCAGGTAGAAGTGAGGCATTGGGCCCACCTCCCTCCTCCATGCTGGGTTGAGCTTGCCCAGGTCTGCGAGTGTTGTCACAACCACTATGAGTTCACGTGTGCACTGCCCTGTGGTGTCTGAGAAACTCTGTTTCCTTGTAGTCATCCACAGCTTCCATATCTTACAATCCTTCTGCCCTCTCTTTTACAATGATCCCTGAACTCTGGGGAGAGGTGTGGGATATGGACAGCCCGCTTGGGGATGAGCATTTTATGGTGTGATTCTTAATGGCCCTCGATGACTACAGCTCAAGTAACACCTGTTTTTACCAACTTTAAAGGACTTTGGATTCATCTTGAAAATCATGATCCTGGTTGTGAACAGCATAGTGCAAGCTTTTTAGACAGATTGGTTTATAGGAGAGGAGGAGGCATTTTACCACAGAGGAGCAGTCTTCAAGAAGTTTAGTTTTTCTTTTGGAATTATGTCCTGTGTCTGTTGAAACCATTCTCCACATAACACACTGACTGCTCTTTGCCAATAAGTTGAGTAAGTCATTCCATTATCAACCGATAAACAGAATATCTCTATTATATTTTTGTGAAGCAGTGTTTCTCAAAGTGGTGTTTGAATCACAGGGACTAGAATTTCCTATTTGCTAAAAAATATGGATTTTAATTTAGATCACCCACATCACATTTTCTGGGTCGAGCCTTAAACAAATCTGGCTTTATTGTTCTTGGTTTTGCTTTTGCTTGGAGATAGGGTTGTGAAAGACCCTGTATCCTAGGCTGACCTTGAATTTGTGGTTGTCCTTCTGCCTTAGCGTCCGAAGTGCTGGGATCACAGGAATGGGAGGCTCTCACACTGGCACATCTGGCTTCTTAAATAAATGTATCTGGCCCCTCATGAGAGATGACTTCCTTTTGCCCACATGTGGACTCTAAGTTCACTGTGATGATTATCAGATACCATAATGCTACAGAGAGATAACTAATCATTGTGTCCTCGGTATTCTAGGACCTTCTGACCCCTTGAGTCTATATGAACATCCCTAGTCCCTTTCTTCTCTCAGGGAACATGATTTCCCCACAACACGACCATCTATCATCAAGTCTCTGGGCAGCAGCAGGCTCATTCCCTGTCCTTACATATTTGAGAAATCTTGCTGGAAGGAAGCAGAGTATATATTGCTAAATTTTCTAAATGTATTTATTCATGGAGTAAATATTTGAAACAATATTGTGAGAATGAGCATAAATATATCAATATAATAAATATCTATTTGATGTCATTTGATATAGAATAGATATATGTTCAGATACCTATAGAACACCTTTAGAAAAAAGTGAAATGTACTTACATTTTCATATATGATGCAATCTATAGTTAATGGGATTTCATTCAGTTCTGACCTTTTTGGAACTGTCATTATTAAGATGATAAAAGGTAAATGGGCTCTGGCAGGCGATTTCTGCCCTTCAACCTCTTCTAGGAAGTTGGGCCTGTGTGTTTTAGTGTGGTAAACACCAGAACCAAACACCAGGGGGAAGAAAGGGTTCATTTGGCCCACAGTTCACAGTCCATCATCTAGGGAATCCAAGGCTGAAACTCAAGCACTAACCTAAAGACAGGAACTGAAGCATGGACCATGGAAGAAAGCTGCTCATCAGCTTGCTCCCCTGGCCCATGCTCAGCCTGCTTTCTTATACAGCCCAGGACCATCTGTCAAGGGGTGGCACCTCCCACAGTGGGCTGAACCCTCCCACAGCACTCAGCAATCAAGAACATGCCTTGCAGACATGCCCTCGAGCTAATCCAACAGAGGAAATTCCCCAACTGAGGGTCCCTCTTCCCAAAGTTGACAACTGAAGCCAGCTGTGACACTGTGCTAAAGGCAGCTGGAGTCTGGTGTCAGACTGTACTTAGTTCAAAGGATCCAACTTCATAGTGTCTCTTCTTCTTTAGAAAGACAACAAATTTGGACCAATGAGATGGCTCAGCTTTTAAAGCACTTGCCACCCAGCCTAATACTGTGAGTTCAATCTCTGGAACCCACATGGCAGAAACAGAGAAATGACTCCTCGAACTTGGCCTCTAGCCTCCACATGTGTACTGTGGCACATGCGTGGGTACACATACACATACATAAATACATGCATAAAATTTAACTAACTTTTTATTAAACAATTCTTTGTTCTTTTTTCATTTGAATTTTTGAGATTTTCATACAATATAATTTGATATTTAGATCCTTTCTCCTATCTACACCATATTACTCCTGACTCAACGTACTCTATAATATGTGTGTGTGTGTGTGTGTGTGTGTGTACGTATATATTTATAAGAAGGCCTTTGCAGTCTGATTTGTATCTCCAGATGTCCTTCAGTATAGGTCCCTCTACTGGAGCCTGTTTTGTCTCCTAAGGGTCCCATCCTTGAAAGAGACTCTCTTTCCCCCTCCCAGAAGCCATTGGTTGACAAAATTTCCTTAAGTTGGGTTTGGGTTTCTCAACCTCTTCCCCATATGACTATTCTGGGATTTCGTCTGGTTTGAACTTGCATGGGACTTGTGTATACTGTCACCATTGCTGTGAGCTCTTATGAATAACTGACCCGCTGTCTGGAAGACTGTGTTTCCTTCTGGTCATCACCACCTCTGGCTCTTACAATCTTTCCATCTCCTCTTCCACAGTGATCCCTGAGCCTTGGAAGGCAGAAATCTGACGTAGGTGTCCTATTCAGTATAAGTACTCTGCAGTCTCTTGTTCTCTGCACACTGGCCAGTTGTGGGTTTCTGTGTTATCGCCACGTGCTGCATAAGGAAGCCTCTCTGGTGAGAGTTAGGAGATGCATTAATCTGTGGATACAAGTCATTAAGAATCAGTTTAATATATAACTACTTCGCAGAAAACTAGCATTGGGTTCTCCCTTAATGTCTGTGACCTGTCTATCCTCAGGTTCCTAAGCCTGATATTAATGTCAGTTGTGGGCACCATCCTAGGAAGCAGACCTTAAATCCAATTAGAGAGTGGTTGGTAACCCCCATAATATTTGTGCCACTGTTGAACTGGTGTTCACATCTTGCCAGACCAGTTGTTATTGTAGCTCTCCTGATTTCTAGCTGGGTGAGGTTGATGATGATTTTTTTTCCTTCCAGTAACATGCATAGCACCTTCCAGCAATATGAGCACTAGGCCAGAGGAGATGAGGCTCTGAAATCAGCACCACTTGCTTACTGTTTGTTTGTTTGACGGCTCTTACATGTAGTGTCTTCAGCAATAGGGTCTTACCATTCCACTCTGGTGGGCAGCCAAGAGCAGGGATGATGGCCAGCACTGTTAGAGGGTCTTTGGGACCCCTGATCAACAGCTTCTAGAGAAGTGTTCCTCACACAGAGATTTGTTTTTTCCATTAGCCTGTGGTGTCCAGTGGGGCGATGTCTCCTGTTATAGGGTAACTCCTTTTAATCTCGTTTTATCCTGTATATGTAAATACTTTCAGAAGCTTCTATAGTGGCAGTTTCCATATGGTTTTTTCAAAGGCCTTTAGTTCTGTTTACCCCCACCCCCCCACCGCATGCTCTCCTTTCCCTGCCGTCCCAGTCCCATCCATTTAACCCTTCTACACTGTGTTCCCTTCCCTTCTTCATGTCACTGCACCCCCACCGCCTCCCAGGCTGCCTCCCCCACCCACCCATGGTCCTTTATTAGTTTCCTGACCTCTATGGATTTTCAAACTGAAACATGCATATCTAAGATCTCAAAGCCATCACCCAGCTATGAGAGAGAACACTGGATGTGTATCTTTCTGAGTCTGGTTCCCTCCCTCAGGACAATTGTTTCCAGTTCCATCCATTTACTTGCCAATTTCTTAATTTCTTTTTTTAAGACTTGAATATTATTTCATTATAATGTCCCACGCCTTCCTGTCCATTCTTCAGTTGATGGACATGCAGGTTGCTTCCAGTTTCTTGCTATTATGAAAAGGGCAGCAGTGAACATGGATGGGCGGGCATCTCTGCAGTAGGGCATAGAGTCTTTTAGGTATATGCCTAAGAGCAGCATGGCTGGATCATATGGTGGTTCAATTCTAGTTTTTTGAGGAATCACCACATTGGTTATAGTGGCTTATGCCAGTTTGTACTGCCACCAGCTATGGACAAGAATTTCCGTTTCCAAATAAATAAATAACAGTGTAATTCGTTTTTGGAGACAAGGTCTCACTATGTAGCTCTGGCTGCCCTGGGTCTCACTATGTAGACCATACTGGCCTTGGACTCACAGAGGCCCTCCTACCTCTGTCTCTCCCTCTACTGGGATTAAAGTGTGTGCCAGCGTGCCAGATTGAAGCAGCTAAGTTTCCTATCAGAAATGTAGTAGAGTAACTCACTATCATTATCTTGTTCTCCATGTGTGTTCACATACAGCATATATATGGACATACATATGTAGAATATGTGATGTCCTATGTAATATATATATTTTTACAAATATCATATGATGTATTCTGAAATTTACTTTGGAGCAGTGAATATGTGGTCTCAGTTTAATTAAATTCCCTGGGAATAATCTTCAAAGTTACCTAATTACCTTCTGCTGCCTTTCAAGCACATAGCCATGAACTTGGTAAATGGTAATGCCTGAGCTCTGCTCCTAAGAGGACTCTAGATGAAGGACCTGCTTGCACAAACATCTGGGTACAATCAGCTCCCTCTTCTGCGACTATGAATTCTCTTGCATTAAGTATAAGCATGACACATGATCTTTATAACTGAGTTCTACTCAAACCTGTGTCAACAAGTTGCACTCTAAATGCTTTATAGGAAATTGCTCTTGCTAGATAGGTTAGTATAAGCTATTTTACATGAAAGAATCTTATTGATAAATAAATAATTGCTTCCAATATTATATGACTCAAACACGTGTTCAAAGAGCTTAATGTAGGATCTTCAAATCTTAACCTACTACAGGAAACCATAGGTAAAGCACTTCAAGATCTGGACATGGGCAAGCAAGGACTTTCTGGAAAGGACTCCAGTCGCACAGGGAATAATCTAATGAATTGACAAATGAAATGAAGCTCTGCTCAGCAAAGGGACCGTTGGTGTGAAGTGTCTACCACCGGGGAAATGTCTTTGTCAGCTCGCAGCACACAGCAGTTAACAATGAGGAAGTAAAAATTAATGCCAACGCCAAACTGTCGAATCAATACAGGGTCCAGTGAACTGGACTGATAGCTCTCAAAATAAGAAATGAAAATGGCCAAAAATATTCGAAAACACAGTCCTATCCATAGCCATCAAGAAATTGAAAGTGAAAACTGCAGTGGACTTCTATCTGATGCTAGTCAGAAGCGCCAGTGGCAGGCAAACACTGGAGAGGGTGTGGGGAAAGGGGAGTCTGATCTACTTCAGTGGGAATAGAAACTGCCCCAGCCACAGGGGGAGTAACGTGGAGGGCCCTCAAAAAGCGAAAGACAGAAGAACTACCGTGTGACCCAGCTGGCTTCTCGTGGGTACTCGTGGGTACTCACCTTGACTCTGTGTCAGCATTCCATGGATAGAGCATCCATGTTCACTGCATCACTATACACAATGACAGATAGATGTCGCAACTTGGGAAGCCCCAAGTCAGGTTGAGAAAGCCCCAACCAGAGGAAGCTGTGGCCCTCCATTGTTCTACTAAAGAGCAATCTGCCTCTGTTGAAGTCCATCCCAACTTCTGTTTTCACATCACTCTGGTCAATCCTAATCTAACGTTTTCTTTTCACGGGGCATACCTAGTCCCAGCCCATCTGGAACTCACAGAGATTCACTTGTCTCTGCCTCCTGAAGGCTGGTATTAAACGCATGGCCCACACACTAGCTAAAAAATGCAGCCAGCCAGATGTCCATTGACAGATAGAGGTAAAGAAAATGGGGCACATATACAAAATGGAACTGTGTGCATAATATTTCCAGGGAGACAAGATTACAACGGGAGAGCACCATGTAACGTGAAATGCGCGAGTCACAGACAGATGGAGACTGCAGGCTTTCTCTATCTGTAGAACCTGGATTAAATTCATAGATATGCACATATGTGTGTATGTATATGTGTGTATGAGCGTGTAAATATGCACATATGTGTGTGTGCAGGTCATGAAACTCAGAAGAGGAGATCTTTCCGAAGGTGGGAGATGGGGTAATGGATCGACTACATGGCAGAAGAAGGCAGAACTGAGGGCTAAGGGGAGGAGATGGAACCTGGTCTAGGTGGGAGGCGAGGGGGGTGGAGGAAGAGGGACGAGGGGAGGCGAGGGAAGGACTGAGAACCCCGAGCATGGTGCCTGTGTGTACGATGCTGCCAGTGTGGTGTGTGCTAGCACAAAGCGTGAGTTTTTAAATGTGGTCTTTGGAGAGACAACTCCACAAACACAAGGTGAGAATCCTGCTCTGCAAGGTTTGCATCATGTTCACCGACTGTTAGAGCGGCAGAGCTGGCTTTAAGAGAAGGGGTGTTTTTTTAGTCTGGCTTACTTTCAGTTCCCCCTGAAGATGAGCAGATGGGCAGTGCTCTAAGTCTGCTTGGTTAACAGCTGTTTGAACTTTTTTCATTTAAAAGAAAATACTTAGTAAAGGGACTAGCTCCTTCGTATTTTCAAGTTGCATTTGTGGAGCGGAGTGTGACTGTCAGGAGCTGGCGAGGGAAGGAGGAGATGCTGCTCAAGGGTGCGGATTTTCTGTTCTAGGATGAGGGGAGTCTGGGCCGTAACGTGCAGCAGGCTGGGATGAGGGTTAGGAAATTCCAAGGCAGGAGTCACTACAGTGTATATGTGGCAGATTCTCATGCTTTATAACCTGAATGCATTGTCTTTTTCAGTTAAGTATTTTATATACAATAAGATGTATCTGCAGTATTTTGTGAAATAATGCGAGGATGTATTTAAAAAGCTCAGGCAGCAAAAACAATAAAAGAGAAATCAGCTTCCAATCTTGTCCCTACAGACAGGCCCACTCCCCAGGGTGATGTGGGGGTAGCTTCTGTTTGTCCTTCAGAAATAAAAAAATAAATAAACTCATAATAAACTCATATATATGTGCTTTGATGACTAATCATGATTGTCAACTACACACTCCAGGGAAGAGAAAGGACAGTTGAGAAATTTCCTCCTTCAGAGTGGCCTGTGGGCCTACCTGTGAGGCATTTCCTTGACTGCTGATTGATGTAGGAGAGACCAGGCCACTTGCCCTGAGTTTCTATCCTGGCTTCTCTCAGTGATGGACTGTAACCCATAAGTCAAATAAACCCTTTCCTGCCCAAGTTAGTCAGTGTTTTATCACAGCATCAGAGAAGGAACTAGAACATGTGTCTTAGTCTGTGTGAGTTTGTGGGTATATGATTGTCTATATGTATGTCTGAATGTGTCTGTGTGAGTTTGTATCACCTGTACAAACTCCATTATTATTTCAGAAAGAAAATCTTCACACACACACACACACACACACACACACACACACACACACACACCACCCTAAGATCTGTTTATTTCATTCTTTACAACAAAAGCATTGCAGTCCCCTTTGTCGTACCACCGTAATTCATCCAGTACGCCCCTGTTTGAGAATACTTGGGCCATTTCTGTCTTCTTCCTGTTACAGTCAGAGCTGTGGTAGGTAACCTCACATATAGTGCTATGGGAATACCACGAGAGAGTCAGCGAGATGGCTCAGTGGGTAAAGGTGTTTGCTGGCTAGCCTGATGACCTGAGTTCAGTTCTCGGAATCTACATGGTGGAAGGAGAGACCAAGCTCCTGCAAGCTGGCATCTGACCTCCACACATACAATGGCACACGTATATAACACCCCACACACTTCTTCCACTTATCTTTATTTTTTAAATGTTTCATTCATTTATTAATTTTTATTATTATTTTGTGTATATGAGTGTTTTACCTGCATGTAGGAGCACCCATGTTGTGCAATGCCTGCAGAGTACAGACGAGGTCATTGGATCCCCTGGAACTGGAGTTATAAACAGTTGTTAGCCACCATGTGGCTGCTGGGATTTGACCCTGGGTCTTCTGCAAGAAGAGCCAGTGCTCTTAACTGCTGAGCCATCTCTCTAAGACCTCTTTAGAATTTTTTTTTTTAATTTTAGAATAGAATAGTTCGGCTAGAATTGCTCTTTCTTAATCATTCTGAGTTTTCCACAAAGCACAATGTACTCTTATATCAATGTGAGACATTTTATAATTTCTGAAACATTTTCTCCGATCCTATCTTTAAGTAAAAACCTAATAGTTCACATTTTTCTACATTTAGCGTAGATCTCACTATCTAGTTTTATTCTGAGTTACAGTTTTGTTTTCCTTTTTTTTCCCCGAGTTCGTTTTAGAACTTACATCGTTGGCACACAAATTCCTTTAGTTCCCAGAATTTCCAGAATCTTCACTTTACTTCTGTGGGGCCAAGGGGTGTATATGCAGGAATTTTCCAGTGTTGAAACCTGGACGGAGTCTATCACATTCAGTAACTGGTCACCATCTGCGTAACTGCGGGCAAAGTTCCCTGTTGGCTTGTGTAAGGACAGCATTGCTGCTGTGCCACCTGCTGCACAAGGGCATTTTAATCAACTACAGACCCAGCATGTGATGGTAAGCTTGTAAGACTGCAAAGGATCTGAAAAATTCCCTTGTCCCAGGGACACTGTGGCTCTCAGAACATCAAAAAACTCCCAAGTTTGTGGTGTTATGGGTGTCACTATAAAGTATGTGTGCTGGCTAGTGTTATAACCAACTTGACAGGATCTGGAAGCACCTAGGAGACAAGCCACCAGGCACAGTGGCAAAGATTGCTTAGATTGGGTTAGATTCTGAGCACCCTGATGATTCACACTCCTACCATCTTGAATTCCTCACCATGAGTGATCCTGAATAAACTCTTTCTCCCTAAAGTAGCTTTGGCCTGGTATTTTTATCATGGCAGCAGGATACCAGGCAAACCTATGCATATACAACTAAGTATAGTATGTAATAATTGATTTTTAAAAATCAGTTGTGCTGGGGCTGGAGAGATGGCTCATCAGTTAAGAGCCCTGGCTGCTCTTGGAAAGGACCCAGGTTCAGCTCTCAGCACTCACATAGCGGCTACCAACCATCTGTAACTCCAGTTCCAGGGGATCCAACATCCCTCTTCTGATCTCTGCAGGCAATGAACAGCACAGGGACACCCACCTACATGCAGGCATTACACTCATACAAATAAAAAATAATAAATAAAGATATAGGAATCCTGTCCAGAGGCCCATATCCTGCAGAATCTTATTCTCTACTCTTTGGCCATTTGTGGCCTTTTGTGTTCCTGGCCCTCTGTTGCATAAGGAGCTTCTTTGATGAGAGTTGAGAGATGCACCAGTAGTCTCTCTACCTCTTGTTCCTCTGTGTCCCATGAGGCTTAGGTATAGAGGTTCCACAGTAGATGAGTCACGTAGGACTGATTGGTTGTAGGTTGATTAATAACTTACTCTCCTGCCCCTCTTTCCTTCCCAAAGGATAAATGATGAGGTGAAAGGGTTTTTTTAAGTATTTTTGTTTATTGTTTGAGAATTTCATGTGTCATATTTTGACCACACTCACCTCCACTCCTCCCCTAGCTCCTCCCAGATGTGCCCTGACTGCCTACCCACTCTCAACTTCATGTTCTCTTTGTTGTTTTTTTTTTTTTAAATAGCCCCTGAGTTTAATTCCTGCTGCCCTTGTGTTCTGGGTATGTGGCCATCTACTGGAATCTGGTCAAGCTATTAGGAACCATACCCTTAAAGAAAACTGAGTCTCCCTCCTCAGAAGCCATCACCTGCCCATAGCTCTCAGCTAAATGTGGGGCTCATGAGCCACTTCTCACCATGTGACAATGTTGACTGGCTTGATCTTGTGCAGGCCTTGTGAGCTGTGTGTCCCAGATGCTGTGAGTTCATGAGCACAGTAGTCCTGACAGGTCCTTAAGACACTGCAGTGCTCTAGTCCTCCGAACCTCCGCATATTACAATCTTTCCACCCCTTCCTCTGAGATGTCACTGGGAATGCTGAAAGTTTTGTCTTTGAGCATGGTTTGATCTACCAGCCTGACTTGAAGCTGGCCAGAAGTCCAGCAATAGTCACCCTTATTAGACCAAAAGTGTTTCTGTTACTAGGAAATTTGAAAATAAAAATGGTCCTAGGTCTCTGGCTTGAAGGATTATTGAGTTCTGAGTCAGTTACCAGGGTAATGTCACAACCTATAGCTAGAATACTACTCAGAAGAAGAAATTAGCACCATCAGTGGGATTGTCCTAACTGCTTCATTTTCAGGTGGAAAATTTGACAGTGGCTACATTAGGGATGAGGAAAGTGATGATCAAGCCTGTCATTTAAAGCAGAAAGGCTGATGCATCTGCAAGCACAGCGTGGACCCTTGCACACAGTGAGACTGATGGCCTTGATGCTGACTGGATTCTGAAAGGGAAGCAGGCTGTGTCTTAACTCAGCAACACTGCGACTCTTGCCTGTGTGCATGGTTTGTGCAGCTAAAAGTAATGTAAACAACAGAGACAGCAAAGCCAGAGACACCTTCAGACAGCTTCTCTTCCCGTGAGCGTCTTCTGTATCTTCCCTGCCGCTCTACACAACTCTCGGCTCCTTTCATCTCAAACATGAGGAAGCAGTGTCCTGCTCCGTATGCACCTGTTTGGCGGGCCGGTCAGAACTGAGCATTGTCCGTGTGCACTCTTCATTTTGCAGTGAGAATACTGATGATGAAAGAATAGAACTAAAACAGGCTTTGAAACTTTGTTACTGAATTTTTTTGCATTTCACACAGAACATCCCAGTCATCTCTACACCACCATGCCCCGTTTGCTCCCTACCACAGTCCCGCCCCACTGGAATTCATGCATCCTGTCATCTGTGTCAAAGCCCACTGTGTCAGGCCAGTGTCCGCAGATGTCCTTCAGTGCAGCACCCACTGGGGCCTAGTCAGCCAACCTAGAGTTTCTCCTTTAAGATTAATAAAGACTTTTAAAAGTTGTTCTCTTTAAGCGCAGACAAGGGTACAGTACCTCAAGTTCTAACTTTTCCAGTGACAGGAAAGTCACCAAGTGACCCAGCCATGAGCTCAGTCTGTAAACTGCCACTCTGCCACGTTCTGCGAATCCCCTGGTCACAGTAGAGTGACAGCCTCTGGCAGCTGTGAGATGACGGCCCATCAAAAGGCATTATGACTACTAACGGGAAGGGGACCTGAGTTAGGTCAGCACTGAGAAAGTGAAATGGAAGAGTAAATTTAAAACAAACAGAAAACAGATCCACTAGGCTCAGAGACTAACCCAGCCACACCCAGGGGCGCTGATTAGATTTCATCTTCCAGTAGAAGGCAGGCAGGAACTGTGGCCATCTTTAACCTGCACACCTCTTTCCTTTCTGCATACATTTATTTTAAAATCTGATAGGGCTGGGTGGGCATGCAGCCCAGTTGGTAGAGAGCTCGCCTAGCATGCACGAGGCCCTGGGTCCAGTCCCCAGCATCCCAGGAACCTGGAACAGTGGCATAGACCTATCATCATAGCACTTGGGAGACAGAGACAGGATGAGAAGTTCCAGGCCAGGCTGTAGAGAGGAGAGAGGAAAAGGGAGAGAGAAAGAGAGAGAGAGAGGAAAAGGGAGAGAGGGAGAGAGAGAGAGAGAGAGAGAGAGAGAGAGAGAGAGAGAGAGAGAGAGACTTGGCCTTCCCTGTAGTCATAGCTGGTCTGGAACTTGTTATGGAGACCACACTGTCCTCCATGTCACAGAGATCCCCTGTCCTCTGCCTCCCAAATGCAGGAATTGAAGGCATGCCCCACCTCCTCTGCCCCACCTCCTCTGCCCCGCCTCCTCTGGTGTCTTCTTGTCATTTTTAAATCAGACCGCTGGTGAGAGACAGCTTTCTTATTTTAAAGCGTTTCTTTCCTTTCTGAGTGGGTCTTCTCTCTTAAGATCTGTGTCTACAGAATAACTGAGGACCTGTGTTTTTACTTTTAAAACTCCCTTTTCCTGAATTCTCTAACTATGTTCTCCAAGGTCAATGTGCACATCAGTCTCTGGTGATCTTAAAATGCAGTTTAAAATTCTGCTGGTCTTGGTGAACCCTGAAATATCGCAGCAGGCACATGCCCAATGGTGCAGGGATACAGGACGCAGGCCCCCGCACTGACCTCCAACTGTGGAGCTCCAGAGTGTTCTGAGTCCAGCGTAGCTCAAGCTACATCACTGCACTTAGAGAGAGAAGGGAGTTCACGATGTCACCTTTTCCCAAGGCTCTTTAAGTAACATAATAGGAAATAAGTCAGACCAATAACTTCTCATATGCTCTAACTTAGTGAAACGTGTCAACAGAAAGCTAGAGTTAGCTATGACATGTCTCTTGTCAGTGTTTGTTACTTTATTATCTATGAAACATTGATCTAACACTTTAAAGTGCCGCAGAGGTTTGATTCTCAGCACCCACAAGGCAGCTAACAATCATCCTGAAATCTGGTTCCAGGTGATCTGGCGCTCTCTTCTATCTTGGGCACTGCACGACATGGGTGCACCTACACACACGCAGGCATAAGCCTTGTACACATAAAAAATAAAGAAATATGCACAGGATATGGTGGCCCATTCGTTTAATCCTGGCACTTGGGAGGCAGAGGCACGCAGATTTCTGTGAGTCTGAGGCCAGCCCTGTCTACATAGTGAGTTCCAGGCCAGCTCGAGCTACACAGAGACTCCATTAAAAAAAAAAAAAGTGGACAACTCTGGCCTACATGCACGTACTTGTACATGGGCACACACACACATACACACATATGCACATCCAAGACATGATTTTATTCTGTAGTTGTTTACAGTCTATAGAGGAAGACAGACAGATTTGACAGACAGACAAGGCTTAAAGCTGTGGGAACTTCGGTGGAAGGATGGCCCACAGGGCCATAGAAATGGAACCTGGGAGGCAAGGGACTGTCAGGGGCACCTTCCCAAGAGCAGAGTTTTTCCTCTTTAAGGCCTCACTCCTCCCCATAAGACCTGTGGGCCAGGAGTTGCTGAGCAGAAGGCACAGTCCTGTGTTTCCCAGAAGGTGGCTCCATCTCCTCCGTAGCTCCATAGCTAAGTAGATAGCTCCAACGTGGCTCGCATCACAGTAGTAGGGCTCTTCTGAATTCAGTGTGCTTTTGAAGTGTAGTGCCCCCCAAGGTCAGGTCTGTGTGCTGTGATGGCGACTGGTTGGGACTTCAGGAAAACACACAGTAAGTCTTCAGTCTGTCCTTTTTTACCAGTCTATCGAGTGTTTTAAGTGAGGCACACCCATTTCTGTCCCGGGACCCACTGAGGCAGTTCCCTGTGAGCTAATCTGACTGGAGCTTAATTTGCTGGATTGTAGCTTTCCCCAAGCCCCACCATCATGTCTGGTTTTACTTTAGAGGTGTTGTCAGAGTCTGGACAAGATAGACTCTGGTCGAAGGATCCCGGTATCCGGCATCTCTTCTTTACGCCAAAACTTCAAAACCTGGATTTTGATAGCAAGAAATTTTGGCTTTGCTAAAGGTTAAAAATAAAAAGAGATTTCTTGATTTGGGTTTTATAGCTTTCCCTAACCTACATTTATTTATCATCTTAGGAGCCAAAACTGCCATGTTTAGAAAAGTGTATCCTGGGTACATTTAAATTCATAAAACTGTAATATTTCTCTGTATGATGTTGCTGCTACGTGGCATATAAATGGAGTCATGCTGAGTAGAATGGTGGCTAGCAGAGCCAGGGCTGGAGGAGGGCGGGAAGGTCCTGATGGGGTGCTTCAGAGTCAGCGGGGCCGCGGGCATTTGGGACCTTTGCACTGCATTAATAATCCTATATTTCCAAACTTGCTCAAAGAACAGATAACTATCATTCTCAACAAGAAAAAGTTAAGTTGTGATATGAGAAATCTGCTAATACAAGGAATCTGTTAGTTGGATCTTTCTATGACATACATAGGCATCAAAACGTCACGTTGGTCCCATAAATGTGCACAATTATCTGTCCGTTAAAATATTTATGATATTTCAAATCACTGCATTATTTCATATGACTCCTGTACAAATTAAACACACCATAGGCCACAGATAATTTTTCATCCAGGTATTTCCTGCTTTGGGTAGAGAGACCCTAGGTTCCCAATCATTTCCTGCTCTTCAGCGTGTGAAGGGGACACATTTTTCTGCTCACGTCTGCCCACTTCCCCCTCCTTGGCCCCCTCCCCCTTCCTTGGCTCACAGCATGGAATCGGAATCCACAGCTACAGCTTAGTGCACTTTGCTTGTGGAACTGTGCCAGAAAGCCGTTTTGAAGGTGTTTTAAAAATGAAGACATCTGGCAGCTGCCATACTTACAATTCATTTGCCAAAGACAAGTTGTGCGCTGCTGGAATTCTCGGCTGAAGGTCGCACACCAGGTCCGGAGGCAGCCTTGGGACTGGGGCACAGGAGGAGGTGGCTTGGTGAGGTCGGGTGGCTCAGCCCAGGAGCAGCCTGTCCACCCTGTTGTCACACCGCTTTGTTGGAGGAGAAAGAAAAATGACTCAAGCTCACTGCCACATTCCTATGGAGATCTCAACCATTAGACAAGAGGAACAAGTGGGGGTGGGGTGCAGGAGGAGCAAGGTGCTGGACATACTTACTGCTGTCAGCTTTGTGATTCTTCCTTCCAGACAGCCCCAACCCCAGGGATTCAGGGTTCCTGACTCTCCGCAGAAGTCAGTTACCAACAGAGTAGCAGTGACCCTTCTCCAGAAAGGCATCATTGGCTGTTTCGTGGCATTGCGGTAGTAGTTTGTTTCCTGGTTCAAATCTTTGCTTACAACTGGGAGTCTCCAAATGCTCCCTCCAATGACTGTTGCTTTCCAAGCCCATCAGCGTTGGTGATTTGGCACTTGTGCGACGTGAGACTAGGATTGTTTCATTTTGTTTATTTCAGGTTTTGCTTTATTTTTGTTTTTGCTGCAATAAGGATTTTAACATGTAAACATAGGAGTTTAATAGAAATTAACCTTCACCTAACAGAACCATGGAGAGGAATCTCCTTATCACATCGACAGCCTCTCTCTAGTCTGCGTGGGCATTTTAAAGGTCAGGTAGGCATATCTGACCCACGGGTCATGAGATTTACATTGATAAAGCAAAGCTTAGAGATATTTGTACAAGACCTTGACGCAGAGAGAGGTTTTTTTGAACCTTTTGTGCCTCGGTGTTCAGGCCTGTTGTCTCAAGCAAGTTCCTTCCTTGGTGTGTTCCTCAGGGAAGTAGGGACTAATGGCGAGAAAAGGTGGTGTTACAGAAACAGTTTGTGGGGAGCAGTTAATCCTCACCAGTGACCAAGGGGTATCTGGCCTGCTGCGACTGGAAACCTGTGGCCTAAGTGTTTGAAGGAATTCAAAACTGCTTGCTAAATGCACTGTTATTGATCTTCGAAAAATAAATTCACAGGATGGTTTGCATTCTGAAGAAACAATTTGCGTTTCTTCTTTTTTTTTTTTAATCACAAGACCAGGCTTCACCATCAAAGTCCCTCATGGTCCTGATCAGCTTCTGACAGTCCAGAAAGTGTGCACATGTGGAGGGCATCTGTGCAGGACCTGTTCGAGCCATGTCTCTCCAGCCTCTGCCCAGGACTGAGAGCAAACTGCCCCTTCCGTCGACTTCCCATTGCCATCTGGGGAGACTGAGACGAAGACAGAAGTGAAATGTTCTTGTGTCTGTGGCTTTGTTAGAGACAGAAAGGAAACCGACCAGCAGGCGGGTCTCGCAAAGCAAGCCTGGGATGCTGCTCCACCTGCGCCCCCGCCGGTCATTTGGCTTCTTTCTGTAGGGTGCTCACCTCTGCTGGGAGTTGAAACTCCAGGGATTCAAGCTGCCCAGGGTCAGCAGCCCGTGGTCCGACTCAGACCAAGGCTGGTACAGTGACGTCTTTCTCAAGACGCTGGGTGTGTATACCAGGGTTGGAGTGTGGTGATAGTCTGCCACCTGACAAAGCCTTTTGTGTTCATGAATTGACTCATGCCTTTGTGAGGCGTTTCTGCCATTAGACTCCATTTCATTCTCTTACTGAGTGACCATGAACACTGAACACATGATTTACCTGGTTCTGTGGGAAAAAGCATGGTAGACACATGGGACGAATTAGCAAGCCTGGGCAGTGCTTTGAGTGGCCAGGTATGATGTCAATCATATAACACCCATTCTTCTACCTGCCGTGTCCTTAATGAAATTGCTCCTGGGGAAGAATTTTATAGTTCTCAAAATCGTAAATTATGCGCGGTACCAGCAAACTGGTGTTTTTATCCTATAAACAGAAGACTCGAGAGATGAACATAAGAGGTTCGGAATGAATCTGGAAGATGTGTTAACTCTCCCTCTCTGCTTCTAATGCTGTTGTTTGTTTTTGTGTTGTCTTTGAGTCCCTGCCAGGTGAGGCCGTCTAGAGTACCCACTGTGTTTTCCATTTGTGACTTATAGCTTACAGCTTCTGCTGTACATCCTTCTGAGCGATGAGCAGGACCCTGGGGAGTGAATTTCAGTAGAGAACAGTGTGCCCTTAAAAGTGATCTGGCAATAATTCTTCCAAGAAGCATAGTTCTCTCCTCCCAGTGACGTTACGTCCTTTATACCCATGCCGCCGTTCGCCATTGGATTAATGGGACGAAATCATGGTTTACAGATAGCAAATTAAACCTGCAGTAAGAAGTCTTGAAAAGGAGTTTAGAGTGGGTAACACGGATTGTTAGAAAGAAAAGCAATTTCAAGAAACAATTCCTGGTGTGCGTGTGTGCGCCCACATGTGTGCAACAGAATTTCAAGGACTTGGTTTATTCTTTTCAACACTCAATTTTTTAAAAAAGCAAGTGTACTTTAAAAAGAAAATATAATTAAATTGAATAAATGGGAGGAAATCTGCATATGGTCTTTAAAAAGGCAGCTAAATTGGGTGTGATGACACATACCTGTGATCCCAGCGCTGGTGAAGCTAAGACAGGAGGATTGCCAAGAATTGGCAGTCCAGCTTGGGCTACACATCAAGAGCCTCTCCCACATAAATGAACAAATGAATAAAATAGCAACTAAAACTCTGGAACACAGGGCATCTTGCATTTTTTTAACTTAGAACAGTCTGAGAGGCCTCTTAGCAAACTTTGTTGAACACGGACTGTATGTAAAAGCCTCTCAGGTCAATTCTGAAAGAAATTACAATCGGAATCCACTTTCTGATTTCATTAAGATATATTTTTATGCAGTAGGAATTGGTAAATGTCTCTTTCACATTAATACTTACAGGCAAATACACCAGTTCTAGACAGTTGACTAATAATAGCTTGTAATGGTTGTGTAATTGTTTGAGATTGTGTCTTGATACTATGTTTTGGGGTAAGCAACTAGATGAGAATTCCTGCCTCAGTTTGATGATTCAGGAAGAGTAAGTGGCTCATTTAAGAACACTTAGCATGGGGCTGGAGAGGTTGCTCAGTGGTTAGGAGCACTGGCTGTTCTGGCAGAGGACCAGGGTTTGATTCCCAGCACCCACATGGCATCTAAAAACTGTCCGTAACTCCAGTTCCAGAAGATCTAAGGCCCTCTTCTGACTTCTGTGTCACTGTGTGACAAGGGCGCACTTACATACATGCAGGAAACTCCCTCAAACACATAAGGTGAAAATTAAGTAATTATTTAATTTAATCTAATTTTAAAAGGGAGAAAAGGGACCAAGTAAATGGTCACTTTAAAAATCAGGATCAAAGTGTAAATGTTCGGAGACGTGACCATTAACGTCACGTTGGAGCAGACTTTGTCAGTTGTGAGAGTTTTAAAACTAAGTTTTATCGGGTTTGCTTTAACACACCTGCACACGTGTAGAGCGCATGGTGCTTCTCATAACCTCTCCCTGCTCCCATTGCTCCCCCTACCACTCCCCTTTACCCAGCAAGCCCTTTCTTTTGACTTTGTTTTGTGACCTACTGAGTTTGTGTGACCAGGGGTTCGCAGTTGCCCCTTGGAGCCTAGTGGGTACACCAGCAAATGTACAGCGGAAAATTGAAAACCAGCCATGAGATTACTCCATTTCCTATTCAAGTTCAGAGGGATGGGGATGTGAGGAAAGGAACCTTCTCACCTGGGCTTCCATCTGCACCATCTTCACCGGGCCCTGCTGGCTGTCCACCCCAGAACTCTGCTTTCCTCACAGTGACCCTGCCCTGCAAGGCCCACGGGCTTCCAGGAGGTTGATGTGTGCTCAACTCTGGTGGCCTCAGCCCTGGCTCCTGCAGCCAGCTATTAGTTAGAATCCAGAATGAACAAGGAGAGGCTGAGGGAATTTTACTAGAAATATTTTTAAGTTCTTCATTCTTAAGGAGAATATAAAAATTCCAGAATTACCTTCCCCTATAACATAAGTCTCTTTTGCTTCTGAAACTCTTCCCATATAGCTTAATAATATTAGTATGGTGTTTTGCACAGTGCTTTGAGGCCTGGGAATACCCTGGGTCCCAAATGGATGCAGAAAGCATCTGCGTAGAGAGACAGAGACGGAAGAGAATAAGTGAGTTAAATACACAGCATGACCACAGGGAAGGGGAGGGAGACTGGACACATTTGGGTGCAATTTAAATCTAATAGTCGGTCTTCCAGGAAATGGGGGCGTGTGAACATATCCTTGGAGGTAGGGAGGAAACCATGTTGAGAACTGTGAGGAAAACATTCCAGGAAGAGGGAAGAGTTGGTGCACAGCACTGAGCCAGGGTATGCCTGGAAAGTTCTAGAATGAGCAAGAGGCAGAAGATGGGTGGCTGTGCGGGACCTTGTAGGCACCGTCAAGGCTTGGACTGTTGTTCCAAGTGAAATGAGAAGTTGGTGGGGCAATTTAGGAAGGTGGCATGGTCTCAGTTTCATCTCAGGTGACTCTCTCTGGTCGCTATGTTGGTTGGACTGCCTAGGGTCATGGGCAGACCCTGGACCAGGCTCATGCTAAGCGCTGGGAAGACAAAAGAGGCAGGAAGATTAACCCTGATTGAACAGGACAAAAGGGGAAGTCTGCAGTCAGGCTACCAAGTCAGACTGTCAGTGTGGCTCAGCCGGCGAGCACTTGGGCATGAAGCTGGGTTCCAGCCCCAGCACTGCATAAACCGGTGTGGTGGCTGGCACTAACCTGTCATCCCAGCACTGCATAAACCGGTGTGGTCGCTGGCACTAACCTGTCATCCCAGCACTGCATAAACCGGTGTGGTGGCTGGTACTAACCTGTCATCCCAGTACTGCGGAGGCAGAAGCATGAAAATCAGGAGTTCAAAGTCAGTCTGCACAAAAAACAAGAGTTGGAGGCCAGCCTGGACTCCATGAGACCCTGTCTCAAAGATAAATAAAACTGACAAAAGAACGCTTAGATAAAACGACAGTCTGTGATTACTATCCCCATCCAACTTGCAGTAATCATATCGCTGGTGGCAGAGAGGGTGAAGTGTAAAGAGCACTATAAAGGAAGTAACAGAGACCTCTAGGTGGTGCACGCCTGTGGCCTCAGTATTCAGGAACCTGAGGCAGGAGCGTCTCTGAGCCCATATGGATAAATAAGCCCCTGCAGAAACTGAAAACAAGCAAAATCACAGACTAACTCGTGTCACTGTATGGTAAATGTGTGCCATTCTTCAGCTTCTCTCTTACAGCAGAGTTCAGGCTTGAAGAGAGACTCCGGTTTTATTCTGTGCTGTCTCTCTCCATCATGCAAACAGTACCTAGCCCACAGCACTCATACAATAAATACATGCCAAATGCAACAATGTTATTGGAGAAAATTGGAGGCTCGGAGAAGGCTAGCAATTTATCCAGCTGAAGGGGCCAAAGCTACATCTGAACTTGAGTCCCACAGTTCCAGTGCAGGAACATTCCAGGGGTGGCATAACTTGGGTTCAAAAGCATACCCCACTCTGCACACGGCTGCTGGGAAGTCAGGGTTATGCTCGAAGGCTGGAGCGTGGCAGAAGAAGAGGGAGCAGCCCCAATTACTTCTCTTTTTTCTAAATCACCCCTCTTCACTCTACTGAAAAGTTAAAGCTGATCGGTAATGTGGCTGTTAAATGAAGAAAATCCTGAAAGATCTATTAACCGATCTGAAAGTAGCAGTTATTTGTTAACAACATAAATGAAAATGAAACGTTTGGAAATGGTGACAATCTTGACCTCCCTCCCAGCAAACTCTCTCTCTCTCTCTCTGTGGTTTTCAAGGACTGTCAACAATTGAAAACATGCAGATATGATTCTGGAGGTAAAAAGTTAAGTATAAATGTATCAGATACTTATTTTTAGAGATTTCTCGGTACTAGCCCTTTTATACAATTAAAAATAGCCTTGACTCTCCTGCTCCTCTGTCTGCTAAAAACTAGCTGTAGCATGAGATGGGAAGGTTAAGACCCATTTCTCTGCAGCACTTAGTCCTCGATTGCTTTTGGTTGCTACTACACAGAGCGATCGCTCCTCTATCCTTACGTGAGGCTTCCACGAGATTAAGATCTGTTCCTCTGCAATACTAACCCCTTCATTGATCACTGTTGTTATTAAGCAGGATGATCACTCTGCCTTTACAAAAACTTCCATGGCCTCCATATGCTCAATCTTTGCATCATATGAAAAAAATGATATAAATCAATGGAGATTTTTGTCCAAAAGAAGAAAAACCAAACTGGACATGGAGTGCATCTACACTCCCCGCACAGGGGAGGCTGAGGATGGAGAGTCCTGTCTCGGACACCAGTTAGGTTACAGAGCAAGGCCCATCTACAAAAAAAAAGGGAATAAGAAAAAAAAAGTTACTGTCATTTACACAAGCTTTGTAAGTTCTGCAAAACTTTATAACTAATTAGAATCGAGGAGATATTTTTAAAAAACTCACCGAAGTCTCTGATTAATTAAAAGTAGAGGGATTATGTAAAGTCTAAAATTTTTATTTATGTGTGTGCACGCATTGCATGTATGCACGTGTATGTATGTAGAGGCCAGAGGACAACTCGTGAGAGTCGGTTCTCTCTTTCCAACATGTAAGTCCTGAAGATCAAAGTTAGTTCCTCAGGCTTGGTGGCAAATGCCTTTACCTGCTGAGTCATCTGTTCAACTCACAAAGTGTATTTAAATCAGCACAGTGGAGACTTAGAACACGCCTGTACACGGAAGGAAAGAACTAGCTCTCTAGTCATGTACCTGCAGAGTTTGCTGGAGATGGTTTTTATTATCTCAGTGCTGGGGACTGAACTCAGCTTTCTGTGCCCGCTGCCAGCCAAACGCAGTACCACTGAGCTGAGTCACCAGCAGGGAGACTTTCCTCTTCTTGAAAATGTCCTTATCATTTCATCTAGTAATCTTACTTACTAGAGAAATAATCAAAGGAACGGAAAATGCTGTATCTAAGATGTTCATTGCAGTTTTGTATAGGAGTAGAAGAAACCTAGATGTCCAACAAGAGGGAAATATTTAAATAGGAATCCACTTCATATAAAAAATTAGCCATTAAATGATCAGTATGACATGTTCTCTGTGTAGCAACACACATTTGAAACATGTCTCACTGAGCTGTTCAGTCTTCATCAGCTCAGCTACTCACATGTACACAAACATGTGTGCAAGGCCATCTGAGCTTAACATAGGATAAAAACAGCTTTCTAAAACTCCTTTCTTGAAAATGCTCGATTTCACTGGCTAAGCCACAGAATGCAGTGATGATAAAGACTTTGGGGTTTCTGGGGAAATTGCTGGTCCCACCTAAGCAACCACCAGCTACACCTTTCTCATCTATTACAGTCAAATGAGCAGGAACATGTTCTTCGTGTATGCCTCCCTCTCAAAAGTGACTGTGGAAGCCTTTTTCAGGCAGTGTGAAGCAGCTTTGCATGTCAGCACATATTTTTGCTATAGAAAAATTTTGCTATAGAAAAATTCAGTTTCACAGGCCTGGGATGCATTCCACAAATGAAGGGGCGTCTTTGTCCCCCAGAAGTAAACTCATCCACTTCTGTGCCACAAAGAAGAAACGCTCATCTTCCAGCATGATATATGTCAGCCACCCCTTTAAAATCAGCCCCTCAATGGCACTGAGTGTGGCTCTGTGTGTCCATGAATTGCATGAAGAAGAGTTGAGATTCCAATGGCAAAATCTGTGAAAGTCAATGTACAAAGAAAAGGGGAAGCATCTGTCTAATACGGCGACATTAGAATTTAATTTTACCTCTGCAGTGCTTTGTGGGGCTGCAGTGCGGAGCAGGGCGCACAAGCATGGCCATGCAGTGTCAGCAGGTGCATGCCACCAAATTACTGCTTCTAATTTGCATATTCATCTGCTAAGAAGCATGTCATTATCATATCAAAGGGATACTAAGCAACATCTAGCTCGGAGAGATGGGGCATAGTTTCAATAGGAGCAATTAATGCAAGTTGAGGACTCTCTGTCATGTCTCCCAGTGCTGGCTGTAATCGGGATGATTATTGGATACCAGTAAGACCCAGGGCCCAGTTGGCACAGAACAGGAGAAAAGCTAGAAGGAGGCACTAGCCCTCTCCTCTGTACCCGTGACTTCAGCGGGAAGCTCTGGTCACTCCATGCTGCTCTTGTTATGGACACTGCTCTGAGCGCCCGTCTGTTTCTGCGGGTACGGGGTGACCGGCCTAATGCTGCCTCTAAGTAGTTTATATAGTAAAGAACAGTAATAATCTTGGCTCGAGGGCATATGGAAAGAACGGGGAAGATGTAGCACACTCGCACTGACAAATAGCTTCGTACCTAGGTAAGTGTCATTTGAACGGATAGCCTCTTCCCCCTTCAAATCTGCAATACCTGTAGAAATTGGGCAGCATCAGACCCAGGCTGGGTATACAGACGTGGCCCAGCACAGCCACTAGCCTTAGCTAATGTGCAGCTGAGCAGAGGAGACACAGAAACCAGAAGAAACTTAAGCAGCATTTCTTCTTTGGTTGTTTACAAGCTCTGGAAAAAGTCACAAACATTTGAAATGATCTGGTTTTGCAGGGATCCTGGGTCATCTCCTTCAGAGAAAGTCCTTGAACCGGTTTTCATATCAGTTCAGTTTTGAACTATCTCACCTTTCCTCTTTTAATGACAATACTTACCAAAAATGGACAAACTCGGACACAATCTTGAACACTTGAGCAGTGGAAATCTAAACAGATTTTCAGATTGGTTTTCCATTGCACTGATCAGATGCACTGATGGTTATAAGCTATTTTCAAAAGGCAGATGAATATCCTGCTTCCTATGGTGTCTAGGATGGGATGTTGCAAACACACACTTAAGTTAGTTCATTCAACCAATATTTTTGAACATTCAGGGTCAAATGAATCTCTAGCACTGAGGATACAGCTGTTAACAGATGAGGGAGGCTCAGCCCCTGTGTTTACATTAAAATATATGCCTGTGAGGGGATATTCTTACCAAGCACAAGCCTACATGGAAGACCACTAATAACTGCTATATAAGCTCTTACCAGCACCTTACTATACTCAACATAAAGTTGACCTTGCAAAGAACAGAACAGTATGCGCACACAAGACTTCAAAGGGGCTGGAGAGATGGCTCAGTGGGTGCAAGCACAGGCTGCTCTTGCAAAGAACCCAGCTTCAGTTCCTAGCACCCACATGGCATCTCATAACCATCTAATGCCTTCTTTTAGCCTTCAAGAGCCACAGGAAAACATGTGATGCACTTACAGACATGAAGGCAAACACTTGTACACCTAAAATAAAGCAAATCTTAGGAAAAAAGACTTCTAAATGACCCGTAGATTTAGAACCAAATGTCATTTGAGAAATAAAATTTCAAAACAGAATGCAGCTTTTATGGATGGCCAGTCTTCCAAACAGCTGAGACACTCCCCCAAGCCTACCAATTAATTCAACACAGTCAGCTTCTCGGTCCCTTCACTCATCCACTGTATCCCAACCTCAGGAACTGACCTCAGAACAGAGCACTGGGGTGTCTTCTCGGTGCATCCCAGAGGTATCTTCTAAGATGAGTGCTTAGTAAGGCACCCAGTTCTCAGATACAGAAACCAAGGCTCAAAAGAGCCCATGTTTCCCAGGGTGACCCAACTGGGAAATGGCTGGGTGGGACAGGATCTCAGAGGTTCGCTGAGGCCAAATGTCATTCCATCACAGGGCCCACCGCAGTATATCCAGAGGCACATTCCAACCCACAAATTCGGTGAGAAGTAAGTTAGATGACTTCAATTCACCATTCTGAGCCTGCGATCGATTTCCCAATGCCGCTCCTTCACCTTCTGTGATGAAAGTGAAAGTTAAAGGTTAGATGAGTATCAAAAAGAAGGGTTGAAAGTTGGAAAAATAAAAACATCATCTGTTTATGTTTGTGTATATGTTTATGTGTATGTTTATGTATCTGTTTGTGTATATGTTTGTGTGCATGTTTATGTATCTGTTAATGTGTATGTATATGCATCTGTTTATATATCTATTTATGTATATGTTTATATGTATGCTTATGTATCTATATATGTATATGTTTATGTATATATTACCACTCTGATTTTTTTTCACCACAGAGAAAAGTCATTTTTAACTCTTAAACATATTCATACATTAATTTTAATTAGACATTTTGAGAATTACTATTTTGGGTTTTTCTTTAAGTTGGTTATTTGGTAAATCTGAAATCTATATTAGAGACTAAACGTCATGGAATATATATAGTAAGGAATACCCTCAATCTCCTCACCAGTAATACCAGGAATTAATCAGGACAGAGTCCAGCTTTCCATGATTCAATAAGGGATGTCTAGTAGCTCTCTATATTAATACAGTCTATAAAATATCTCTGTAGCCCACACAACCTGAATCATCATTTCTTAGAACGAAATCAGGTTATTGTGCTCAAAATAATGCTGACAAGCAAAGCTTCAGGTAATGGCCATTAGTGACTGTAACTCTCACAAGAGGTGACCACTTCACAAGACACATCTTTTGCTTATTTGTTACCAAAAGAAAGAAAGGGAGACGAAAGAAGAGAAAGCAGAATTATATCCTCATGTTCTATGAGTCCTACGGCTTTGTTCTAGCCATGGGAGAATTGGTGCCATTCCCAGCAAAAGCTACTACACTTTTTCTCCAAATAAAATGGGAGTTCTGTGTACACTGGGGTTCCCCAGAAAAGTTCACGTTGCTTATTTCTCATACTCTGTCAACAGGAGTTAATTCTGTAACTCAATCACGAATCAACTTAAAGCTATTTCTATTTGAACAACTGATCAGTAGCAACTTCAATGTCAGTCCGTTATCAGCAATTCTGAACATTTGCGTATTTTCAGATTGGCTTATTTAAACCAGTTCATTCAAGAAGCGCTTCCGGATCACTGACTATTTTCGGCAGACCCCAGTGCAGTCAAAAGCTGACCTCAGGCACAGCTCTACTGGACGTACTCTCCAGCCAAGGCAGCCTGCCACTCACAGATCTCCTTCCATGATTCCAAGTGCATGTTGTGCCCTCTCAATGTTCACATTTCTCCTGCAGCATGAAAGCAACACTGTTTATAAAATGGAAACCCCTGAGCGGTTTTTTTACCCGTTGCTCACAGAGGATGGTCTTGATGTTATCCATCTCCTCGTGGCTCTAATGGCGGACAGGGATCTTGGCAAGCCCTTGAGTCCACGTGTGAGTCCACACGTGCAGCTCCACGACAGGAGTGAGGAGGTGGAAAGTGCTGTCGAGGGAGGAGCCAACCGCTCCTCATGGAAACCCAGGTGCTTTTATCACGTGAGGTGCTTTGTGTCTCTAAGGAAAGAAGAAAAGGAGACTCCTATTCATTCACAGGCATGTTCCTCAGAATAATAATGCAAGAAGTATTAGGATGTTTAGTAGACAAAAAAAACAATATTTTTGAGGAGAAACTAAATTTTATGATATAGTTTGAATAGCCAGTGATAACTTTTATTATATCCTAACAATAAAAATCAAAATTAAGTGATGATCTTGACAAATACTAGGGAAGGAAAGTGAAGAATTCTGATATCACATGCCCAATTTACCATGGACCAGGGAGGAAGACAAAATCATGCCATGGTAAGAGGAAAATGTGCAGAGTGGACCTGTGTTAATCGTTAGAGGGTCTGAAGACTGATGGACTTGCATCAGATTCATTAAAGTCACATCAGAACTGGAAGTCATTGACCCACTTTGCAGGGAAGCTGTATTAGTCTCTTCTCTGTTGTAGCTTAGAGTTCCAAAGGGACAAGAGTCCATCATAGTGGCAGAGGTGGCTGGAGTAGACGCAGTGGCTAAGTGGGACATCTTCAAGCAGGCACAGGAAACAGAGTGACTGGGCATCCAGCAAAGCTTAAGAACTCTCTAAGCCCCGCCCCCAGTGACGTGCTTCCTCCAGCATGACCATGCCAAGACCTCCCCAAACAGCGCCACTAACTGGGTACAAAATGTCCCAATACGTAGAGCCTCTGGGGGACATCCTCATTCAAACCACCAGGGAAGCCAAGTGCATATTGCTTAAATAAAACTAATATGAGGAACAGCAAGATGACTCAGTGGGTAAAGGAGCTGACAAACCAGGTGACTCCAGTTCCATCCCTGGGACATACACGGTGGAAGGAGAGAACCGACTCCAGCAAGCTGTCCTCTGACCACCACCCACATGTAGGCCACACACACACACACACACACACACACACACACACACACACACACACACAATAATAAATAAATAAATAAATAAATAATAGAAATAAATACAATACTAACTGAGGCTGGCCACAGTCACATGGCACAGTATGCCTACACAGCAGTGAAAGAGATTCAACTTCCCCATGTAGAAAATTGGTAACCTAAAGATACGTTTTGGTTGATGACTTTAAGGAAATTTCCGAATTAAAATATACAGATTTCTTTCCTTTCTTTATTTTTCTTAAAGAGTCAGAAGGGCTGGGTACACCTCCTGATTTTTGTAATAACAGCTGTCAGAAACCATGCGGTTAATTCTGATTTTAGATCGGGTCTAGCCTGCTCAGCTGTGGTCACGGCCAGCCCCAGTGACACCTGCTAACTCACTGCATTTCTGATATGCTAGGTGCTATCCCAAGTCACACCTTCTTTCATGAGAATCCTTGGAAACATTCCATCAGGCATATATCATCATTCATATTTTAAGGCCAAGAAACCAAGTTTCTAAGAAATAAGGATGTTTGCCCAACTGCACGTGTGGGAGATGGATGTTGCTCTCTTGATTAACCTGTTGCTGTAAATGACACAGAGGGTTAGGAGATTATGAAAATTTGAAGTTGTCAGCCTCAAACTCAGGTGCCTGTTAGAAGCCTGGAAATCGTGCTCCTAGCTACGCTTTGACATTTGGAAGGTGTGCATTCTGTTTCAGGCCACCTAAGGCAGAGTTTGTTTTGCTGGATCCAAGCCTGGATATTGTTAGTTTTTAGTTTCTCGGCTCATCTTAATGTGTAACCAGGGACACAGACTCCTAGTTTGGATATCAAAAGACAACATAATTTTCGGGGTGGGCTTAATTCTGATTTTTACTAATTTTAAAATTCACGTATAGCCACATTGGGCCTCATGCAGACATACAGAAAAGCAACGCCTGCAGAGAACGTCTTAATTCCAAATGTGCATGTAGTGTACAGGCAAACCAATAACCAAGCTGAGTTTGAGTTGCATGAGCTCTGAAGTTCTGCGTGGGGTGGCGGGCCCTCATGTAGTGAAGTCCTGAAACAAAGTAAATGTTTAGATCCCTCTGCACCTCGGTTGTCACGGATCTTCACAGGACTGATTTTCAACACCACACAAGTCTGGGGTCTAGTCAGACCAACAACCACATTCAGAAATAGAGAATTAATGAGGATTTTGTGGGCCAGCCTTGTGTCATTCCTGATCTGTTGAACTTGTGTTTGGTCCTATATATAAAGCTCAGATTGGTCAATCCATCAAATACTAATGAAATTGGCCTAGTTATATTTAAAATTCAAAACCTTTCTCATTAACTCATCAAATTGTTATAAATATGTGTGACCACCCTACAGCATGCATGTCTTACTGTGCTCGATCAGATGGTTGGGGGAAAGCCATGTAATCTTTCTTTGGATGAATTCGAACGTGTCCGGGACTGAAGCGAAAGGGCACGAGGGGGTGAAGTGTCACTATTTACTCATGGAGAAACGTGACATAATTTTTTCTTTAAAATAAACTCAATGCATTATAGATGAGTGTTTGTTTTTAGCGACTACTTTCGGTTAGGAAGAAAACATGCAAATTGCTTCCTTCTTTTGGGAAGTGCGGTTCCCACCAAGTCTACATGAAAAGGGGTTTTGATGGCAGAAACAGCGCTGTCTAAAATTAGAACATTCGCTTCAGACATGGCTTGCTGTGGTGCATCAGAAAATCACGAAGAGCAGCGAGGAAGAAAGCCTTCAGATTGCCTGGCTCTCTATTTTTGTGAGCAGGGCACTGGATAGTAAATTTCAAAATCTGTGTAGTCATCCAAATTTAGAAGCTTAAAAATGCCCTGGGATTTGCCAGACTCGAGCCCATAGTGTGTGGCGGCCTCACCAACCTCCTTGCAACAGGTTCTAGAAAAATCCCCCAGTCCAAATAACCTCAGCTCTCAAAGTGTCCTTCCGTGTAGGAGTACTCAGTTTATTTTGTCTATGGAAGGGAAAAGTGAGTACGCCTCACTAAAAGTGAGCTTCAGATTGCAATAAAACCTAGAATAGGACACAGTATTCTGTGTGAAAGAAATTGCTGATTGAAAGAATGGAGGCAGTGGGGGCTGGGAACAATTCGGTTGGTAAAGCAATTACCCTGTGAGCACAAGGACCTGAGTTCAACCCCCAGGACCCAAGTAGGAAAAGACAGGTGTGGTGGCGCACATCCTAGTCCTAGGGGAGTAGAGATTGGACCCCTGGGGCTTGCTGGCCAGACAGCCTCTCCAGTCAGCATGCCCCATGATAGACCCTGTTGTCCGCTGGCCTCTCCATATGTGTGCACAGATATATATGCACAGGACAGATGATAAATTCATATGTACCATGGGAGACCTATGTCATACTTAGAAGTACAGTAACAATTTTATGCTAATGTCACAGTGTCCGATTGTATTTGATGACATAGATTTTCCTTAGACCCATGTTGGGTGTGGACAAGAAAACAGATTAAACTGTCCTGCACAACAGAAGGGCTGGTTGGCTGGCTCGGCCATGAGGCCCAGTGGTAGAGCTGACTTCAGTCAGTGCCTGGTGACTTCTTCCTCAGGATGTCCCCCTCAACATCAAGATGGTGCTGGCTGTCTCTCTTCCCCAAGTCATTCTGATGTAGCATCCTTCTGAATCTCCATAGCTCTGACAGATAAGGCCAGGGCAGGACCCTGGTTAGCCATGTTGGGTCACCTGTGGCCTGGGTGATAGGTCACCGGATTTCCCAGATCTAGGTCATGGGTCTACCCAGGGTCCAGGTGGGATCTGAGAGGAGCAGAATCCTTCAGTCTGCCCTAACTGGTGAAGAGGGTTCTTTCCTTCAGAAGGAAGCTTTGCTGTAAGAGGCTAAAAGAGGGAATCAAGGATGGAAGGGGCCACATGGACAGTGCACGTTCTACCTGGACGTCCGGGACCCTCTGTGTCCGGTGCCTGCCCACAACATGGCCTGACCAGCTCCCTTCCTTTATATACACTAATGCTGACCAGATCCAGTGACCAACTCCAAAAATGAACATGCTGCTGCCTGAACGGAAGAACAGCCCCCAGTAGAGGTTCCTGTGTGGAAGCAAGACCAAAGCTGGGGCCAGGTCTCTGGCGCTCCAGCAAGCTTGAAGATTCCAGTGTTGTTCTCAAGCGGTCATTTTCATTTCCAGAAGCGCTGAGTGAATGTGAAGGCCCTTCATGGTGGCTTTAGCTCTGTACTTGCCTCAAGGTGAGAGTTTTCTTAGCTGAAAGAAGAGGTAACTCTGATTCTGAGGCAGGGACTTGGGTCAGAATGGTAGAGCGGTGAGCAGGAGTTTTTCCTCTGTTGTTTGCAGGCAGACTGGCTTAACTTACTTTGTGTATATGTGTGTGCACATGCATACTCATTATAGAGTCCACAGGTCTGCAGTGACATCTTCTATTGCTTGACACCTTATCTTTGGACACAGTGTCTCTCTGAACCCTGACTGACTAGCTAGACTGCCTGGACAGTGAGCTCCAGGAATCCTGCATTCTCTGTCACCCTCTGCATGAGGGGTCTAGCACTTGTGAGAGACAGGAGGATGGTGAGTTAAAGGCAAGTGTGGGCTACACAGAAATACACTACCTCAAAAAAATAATAATAATAATAATAATCAACTACAACTTAGAACACTTAAGGTATCATACATATAACAGAATTGATACGAACTGATTCCATTTAAATTTCAAACATTAGACGTAGAAAAATTAAAGGCTCAATGTGGGGAACACAGAAGTAATGTTAGAAATTATGCCTGGGGCTGAGGAAATGACACAGTGGGTCAAGGGCTTGCTGTGTGATCCTGAAGATCTGTTTTCGGAGCTCCAACATAGTGGTGTGCATCTGTAACCCCAGCACTGGGGAGGGGAGACAGACATCTCCCCAGAGCTCCCTGGCCAGTCGGTCTAGCCTAATTGGTGAGTTCCATCTTGATGAAGTGACCCTGTCTTGGAAAGAAAGCTGGAGTATAACTGAGGAAGACATCTGATGTCAGCCTCTGATTTCCACATAAATATACACTAACACATGCACATACATACACCATATACATTGATGTATACAGATAGTACACACATACCATATGCATACACTACACACATACATATATACACATACAACCATATACACACAAACATGTGCACACATGTATACATATGCATTCACTACACACACGTTTCTGCCATGAAAATTTTATGTAGTGTTGTCTGACACACAGGAAATGGAGACTTAATTCATAAATCCAAGTTGGTGTGTCCAACCTACAGATCACTGGCCACACCAAGTCCAACATAAAAGTCATAAACCTACTTAAAACATTATGAGGTTTTTGTAGTTTTAAATACTTATTATACAGGGTCTTGTAAGGCCATGCAAGCATACAACAAACTTTGAGCACATTTCTCCCACATGAGACCTTTTTTACAACTTGATTGAGCCCTCTTTGAATGTGCACGTTGTACCTGGCAATGACCCAGCCATTTTAAAAGGCTGGACACACCTGTGTTTTGTTCAAAAGCAGAGTAGGAAGCAGATGGTGCAGGTGAGGGACTCACAGGCTTCAGCACTGACACTGGTTGGTCCCGTCCAACCTATCTCTGCTGAGGGAGAGAAGCATGTGCGACCTTGGGAATTTTGGCAGTCAAGGGCACCAGGTTTCTTCTTCCAGGACAACTTGCTGTCTAGAGGGTTTGCAACCAGGAGGTTATGGGTGCAAAAGGAGTGGTGGAGGATAAGCCTGGAGAGGAGATGGCATCAGTGAGGAATGGTGCGAAGCCGCTGAACAAGGAATACACTGGGCGGGGGGGTCCAGGCCAACAGGTCGTTGCTAGGTGTCACCCCACATGGTCTTACTGCTGACCGTCCCAGAGCAACTCAGGTCCCAAAGTGGTTGCTGAACTTGTGTTGAGACAACTGGTAGAGTTCTCAGGTCAAAGAGAGAAGGGAGACTTAACTCGGAGACTACTGGAGAGTACAGTCATCATATGCTGAAGGCAGACAGAGCAGATGCAAAGACCACAAGAGTAAAGCTAGAGGCACTCATGCATTCATACACACACACACATGCACCTTCACCACACACATGCTCACATATACACATGCATTCACACACACACACATGCACCTTCACCACACACGTGCTCACATATACACATGCATTCACACACACACATGCATGCACCTTCACCACACACGTGCTCACATATACACATGCATTCACACACACACACACATGCACCTTCACCACACACGTGCTCACATATACACATGCATTCACACACACACATGCATGCACCTTCACCACACACGTGCTCACATATACACATGCATTCACACACACACACATGCACCTTCACCACACACGTGCTCACATATACACATGCATTCACACACACACACACACATGCACCTTCATCACACACATGCTCACGTATACTCATGCATTCATACACACAGAGACACACATGCACCTTCACACAAGTGCTCACGTATACACATGCATTCACACACATACACATGCATTTACCACACACGTGCTCATGTATACACATGCATTCACATACACACATGCACCTTCACCACACACTTGCTCACATATACACATGCATTCACACACATACACATGCATTTACCACACACGTGCTCACGTATACACATGCATTCACACACATACACATGCATTTACCACACACGTGCTCACATATACACATGCATTCACACACACACATGCACCTTCATCACACACGTGCTCACATATACACATGCATTCACACACATACACATGCACCTTCACCACACACGTGCTCACATATACACATGCATTCACACACACGTGCTCATGTATACACATGCATTCACATACACACATGCACCTTCACCACACACTTGCTCACATATACACATGCATTCACACACATACACATGCACCTTCACCACACACGTGCTCACACATACACATGCATTCACACACACACACATGCATGCACCTTCACCACACACATGCTCACATATACACATGCATTCACACACACACATGCACCTTCATCACACACGTGCTCACGTATACACATGCCTTCACACACACACACACACGCTCACATACACACATGCATTCACACACATGACTTGTGCTATATATTCCTATGGACGCTCTGGCTCAGACTCACCTCTGTTCCTCATTGCAGGGAGGGAGGGTCAAGGAGAGAGACACTGACCACCCTGCTGCACGACTTTTCCTTTCCTGATTCTTTTTCCCAAGCTGCAGTTTTAGTGATCAAAATAGTTCGTGTGCTGCCGCCCCTGACTGAAACCGGAGCCTCATGTTTGTCAGGCAGGTGCTGTTATGGCCCTCCTAACTTCTTAACCAAGAACACAGGTCCTCTGCTAAGAGGGGCACCCTGCCTAATGGACACAAGTGCGGGTGCCCAGAGGGCCCTGGTCTCCTACACGTACATTTCTGAGGTCTAACGCAGCAGGAGGAGCCTTTCCCTTCGGTGGCTCTGTGGTCAGATCTACAGTTAGGCATGTTTCTTCCAAGTTTCCATGTTCTGAGGATGCACATGGAGGGAGTTTTGTCGTGTGTGTGAATGATGCCAGGCCACCTGGAAATTTGTCTTGTGAGTTCTCCACACACGCTTCTCAATTTTCTGTCTTAAATTGAAAACATCAAAACCCATGATGTTTTCCATATCTTGTGAATTGTCTAAGAATTTGCATGGCCAGGGCTCGGGAAAGGAGGACATTTTCTTCAGTGGTATAACCACAGTTAAGTTGGCTGTGTCCTTGCAAATAACTTGCCATCTACATTACTGCAAATAGGGGAGGAGAACTAAATATAATCAAAATATGTTGTATGAAAATTGCAAATAATCATTTTAAAACATAGTTTAAAATATAGATTGATTGGGCTCTTCCAGGGTACTAGAATTCAATTCCCAGCACCCACCTTGGGTGGCTTGCAACCACTTATAAATCCAGCTGCAGCAGATCTGATGACCTCTTCTGGCTTCCAAGGGTACTGCACTCCATGGCATACACATACACAGATACATACACACATAAATGAAAATAAATCTTCAGAAAATTCTTCCATGTATGTAGAGATTCTGTATGTTATCCTAAGCATTTCCTGATTTCTAGTCTGTCACATATGACATCTCTTTTAAAATTCAAATTCATTTTCTAGTTGCTTTTTGGTGATATATGAAGGTGCTGCTGATCTATGTATGTTGACTTTGTATCTAACATTCTTTGTACTCTTATTAACTCAGAGTTTATGCATAGGTTATATTTTATACATACACAAATGATGAAATTTCATTTCTTCCTTTTGTGGAATTATGCCTTCTGTCTTACTGCCCTTCTCCGGATTCCTAAAGCAAAGTTAAACAGTATTAACAAATGGCAATCTTGTCTCCTTCTAAATCTTAGAGGCCAATTGTATTAGTACTTTTCTGTTGCTTTGATAAGACCCAGTGACCAAGGTGACTTATAGAAGGAACAGTTTATCTGGACTTGCAGTCCCAAGGGTAAGGTTCCCTAGCCAGTGGGGAGGAGGTGCAAGGAGGTGGCCAGAGCAGAAAGCAGAGTGGTTGCATCTCCTCAAGAAGGCACAGGAAGCAGAGAGACAGGAACTAAGGCAAGGCTTAAGCACTCTTAGAGCCTGCTCCGAGTGACGTGCCTCTCTGCACCTCTTAAAACCTCCCAACACAGCGTCACAGCTGTGGGTAGAGTGTCCAAACCCTTAGAGTCTGCAGGGAGAACTTTTGGTCAAACCACTACATATTCTTTCAAGATTTCAAAATTAATGATCGTAGTAGTCATCACTGGGTTTGGGTAGAGACGCCTTGTCAGTTTAAGGATGTTTTCTTCTGTCTAGGCTGCTCAGGCCAGCGTAACAGAGTCCCATCAGCTACATAAAGTGTCTATTTCTGTACTGCCTTGACACAGGCAGGATCTGGGGTCTCTCCCTGTCCTGCAGACAGCCACATTCTGTCCAGGCCTCCACGTGGCCTTTCTATGAGTGTGTATATGCAGGGAGAGAAAGAGTGCAAGCTCTGCTCTGTGATGTCACTTCTAGGACACTGATCCCAGAACACAGGCCCCACCCTCAGACTGAAGTCTCTTCAGACTTTACCCTTCAGACGTCAGTCTGCAACACCACTTTGGGGTAAAGATTTCAGTACCTCAGTTTTGGAGGGACATAAGCAGTCTGTCCACAATTCCATGTTGCTGGTTTACTAAAAATCTTAACATAAATTTATGTTGAATTCTTTCACTTCTATTCGGGTCCTATTAAAATGATGATAGGATTTTTCTCCTAATTATTGCTTTAGTATAGTGACTTAAATGGTTTTCAAAATTTAAGCTCACCTGGATTACTAAAACTTAGTTTGGTCCTGGTGATTTTCCTTTTGAGCACTGCCGACTTTGACCTGATAATACTTTGTTCAGGAGATTTGTGTCTGTGTTCCTGAGGAAATGAGAGGAGAGAGGAATTTCCATGTAATTCTCTTCTTTAAATATTGTTCAGCCTGGGCTTAATTTTGGTGTCCAGGCTTTTGCTGGCTTCATGAGATGAGTTGGCGTCCTTTCTCTTTTTCTTTTTCTTTGAAGAGGCCCTAATTTAAATTTATGTCTTCCTTGAAAGTTTGACACAAATTCATTAAGGAGCTGTCAGGCCCTAGAGTTTAAACCTATAGACCCAGTTTCTGTGATCAATATGAACTCATTTGTTTCTTTGGGATCTGTTTTCTTTATTTAAGTTTGTATGTATATTGGCATAATATTGTTCATAATTTCTTGTTTGTGTATGTGGTACGTGTGTACATGATTGTATGCATGTGTATGTGTATATATGTGTGCACATGATTGTATGCATGTGTGTACATGATTGTATGCATGTGTATGTGTATATATGTGTGTCCATGCTTGTATGCATGTGTGTACATGCATGTGGAGGCCAGAGGTTGGTGGCGGGTATCTTCCTCCACAACTCTCTTTTTTTGAGGCAGACTCTCTCACTGACACCAGAGCCCAACAGTTGGCTGGACTGGCTGACCAGCAAGCTTTAGAGATCTGCCTGTCTCCCCTCCCCAGTGCTTGGATGACAAATATACGGCACAGGTCTTACAGGCTCCTGGGACCCTGCTCATATGAACCTACAGCAATGGTGTCGGCAGGCACAAAACCCATGCAAATTCAAGCCGACAAAAAACCCAGCACAGAACTGGAGAAATGGGCAGCAGACCCCAACCTTAGCCGAAGAAATATTGGCAGCTGATCAGTGCTGGGTGAGGAAAGGTGATCTTCAAGGGAGGGTCTTTGGATAGGGTGACTAGACCCCAGTGGATGAACCTGCACTAAGGGACGTCTAGGGACACTAACTTGACTTGATAGACCTTAAAACAGATGGCAGAATGCATGAAATCCAGTGGGGGGGCTGTGGGAGGGTGCCAGTGGGGAGGGGGCATGAAGGTGATCAAGACTGACTAAGGTCTTGAAATGCACAAAAATTAAACTAAACATTTACAGGACAAGCAATGCTTTGTAAACATTGGCACACATCTTGTTTTTCTCTTGTACTCCCCATCGCCCACCTCTGATCTCAGTACCTCTTAGCTGTCTTCTTTCCTCTGTGAGATCTGTAGTGCTGTCCTGATAGGATGTGTATTTCACCTCTCTGATCTCGATCGATCTTTTTATAGATTTATTTCTCTTTCCCTTTTCTACTGTCTTAAAGTACATTTCATTGGAATTAATGTGTTTTCAATCTTTGTTCTCTAACATGTGTATTCTGGCTCTGAATTTCCCTCAAAGCAGTTTCACCTGCATTCTACAACTTTTAAAAAATAAGCTCTATTTATTTTTGTGTGTGTGTTTGTACGTATGCAGGATGTGTGTGCATAGGCATGTGGGCATGGTGCTCATGTGAAAGTCAGAGGGCAGCTTGCATGGGTGGGTTTTCTCCTTCCACATGTGTGGGTCTCAGAGATCAGATTCAGGCTCCGAGGTTCTCAAGGTAAGCAATCTGAGTTCAATCACCAGACCTCCATGTGCCGTGTGCAACACGTTGAATAGACACTAAAAATTACAAAGCTAAACACTCACTCTTCTCTCCATCCCCCTCCTCCTCCCCCTCCTCCTCCTCCTCTTCCTCCCTCCTCCTCCCCCTCCTTCTCACCGTGCTCCTCCTCTTTTTCCTCCTCCTCCTCTTCTTCCCCCTCCTCCTCCCTCCTCCCCCTCCTTCTCACCGTGCTCCTCTTCTTCCTCCTTCTCCTCCTCTCTCTTCCCCTCCTCCCCCTCCTCCTCTCCCTCCCCCTCCTCCCCCTCCTCCCCCTCCTCCTCTCCCTCCTCTCCCTCCTCACCCTGCTCCTCCTCTTCCTCCTTCCCCTCCTCCTCCTCCTCTCCCTCCTTCTTCCTCTTTTTTAATCCTCTTCCTCCTCCAGGGCTAGAGCTGAAAACTAGGGGCTACCATACTCTAGACAAGTGCTGTACCACTGAGTTATATGCCTAGCCCCAGCCCCCCAAATCTCTGTATGATCACAGGGCCTGAGGCCATCAATGAACATCTCAGGAGAAAGTTGATAAGCCACAGTAGAATTAGGCATCAAGACATTAATAATGACAGAGGATCAGCTCTCAAAACAATGAAACAGCCGCAAACCTGTTGAACCCAGCACCAGAGTTTCAAAATATTTCAAGCAAAAAGTGACAGATTAGAAAAGAAAATGACAAATGTACATTGTTAGAGGGACATTTTATCATGTTTCTCTCAGAAATCTGTAGACGAGGCAGACAGAACACACACGATAGTGGAAAAGATGTAAAGGCCCAAGGGTAAACTTGATCTCACAGATAAACAAGAAACAAAGCAAAAGAGAAATGAACACCATTCAAGGTCATGGGGTAGATCACAGAGACAGTATCAAAATGCCTCATAGGTTTGGGCTGAGGATGCAGCTTGGAGAGAGAGCACTTCCCCAGCATAGCCAAGGCCCTGGCTTTGATCCCCAGAACCACGTGCACAAATACTGACAAGATCACATATATTTCTAGTCATATGCAATTAAATTAAAAAAGCAAAAAGAGTTTATAAAAAGTATTTGACAAGTTTCAAATATAGCCCTAAATATTTTAAGGCATAAAAAGTACCTATAAATATAAAATACTTTGAACCTAGAATTTCTGAAAGTGAATGAGCTATCATATCAAAAAGCTAGAACAGGAACAACAGAGTAAACCCGTAAGCCCGACTGATTTTATTGACAACTTAGTTTAAGCAGAAGCTTTTCAATGCCTTAAGTTAAAATCACACTGTTATATGAAACATGAGAGTCCTTAACAAAAACGAGACGGAGACGAGAGAGAGAGAGAGAGAGAGAGAGAGAGAGAGAGAGAGAGAGAATGAATCATTGTAAATTTAGTAAATTGACTAGTTTGACCAAATCTTTCATAAATCCTGTTATGTACAAATTGAAGCCTTTCCTGTGGTGAGGAGGGGTTCCCAAGGAGAGAGCATCATTGAGAGGGGGTGCCGGAGACACTGGCCCCGCTAGAATGTGCAGCTGCGCTGGGTGGAGGACAGGACGGCAGGGTTGACCTGGGCCATGACTGGTTCATGGACAGCAAGCTACAGCCCTCCGCACACTCCGTGGCACTTCTTGCTTGGAAGATTCTAGTGTGGGTGGTACTTCATGTTCTTTGGAATTAGCTGGGCTCGTGTAGAACCAAGAACATTTCCCACAAGGACAGCTGCTGCACCTCTGGAAACCATCCTCCTGACAGGGTAGACGGGGAGGAGGGCACAGAGTCCCCAGGTCAGTGGAGCTGAGCCGTGCTGAGTGTGTGGGTGATACTGCTGAGCAGCACAAACCAAGAAGAGCTGTGGAACTGGAGGAGAGGTCAGCAAGGCTCATTGCTGCCTAAATGCCTGAGCATATCTATGTCTGCCGCTCTGCTCATGGTCGCCAAAATGTGGGATGAGCCCAGGTGCCCATCAACTGGCGAACAGAAGAGAAAATGCTGTGCACACACAGTGGAACTTGATCCATCCGTAGGAAAGGTGAACATGGGGACTGCAGGAGAGATGGGTGGGACTGAAGGTCTTCATGTTAAGTAAAATAAACCAGAGGAGGTCATCATGTTAAGTAAAGTAAGCCAGTCTTGCACAGACAAGCACCGTCTTTTCTCCCAAATGTAGACTCTAGATTTAAAATGTAACTATGTACACACATGTGTACACATGAGTGTAAACGACCTGAAATAGAAAGTGGGCTGTGAAAGGAGGAAGAAGAGGAAAAGGATCTAAAGGAGGGGCGGGGAGAAATGCTGCAAGCTGTCCCCATATGAAAGCCTAGATTTAAACATGTAATATGAGGTGGAGAGATGGCTCGGCGGTTAAGAGCACTGATTGCTCTTGCTGAAGGACCCAGGTTCGATTCCCAGCCCCCACATGTTGGCTAACAACTGGCTGTAACTTCAGTTCCAGGGGATCCAGCACCCTCTTCTGACCGTGGGCATTGTGCGATGTGTGGGTGCACTTACGTTCATGCAGGCAATACCCTCATACGCATAAAATAAAGTATATATAAACATATAATACATCATTACACACACATGCATTGTGGAAGCAGAAGGCAGACTGTTTGGGGAAAGAGGAAAGCGAGTGGGAGATGCGACAGAGGGTAACAGAGGGTAAGGCACAATGGCGCATGTGCATGAACATGTCACGAGCAAATCCACTATTTTGTACCCTAACTGAAGAGATAATAAAAAGAAATTAAAGTGCTCATTTCCACGTTGTTTACATCACCAAGGGATTGAAACAGCAAAATAGATCAAGGAGATTCACAGAAGTAAAGCACACGGTTCAGGTGAATTTTCCCTGTACACATAAATGTCCCCAAAAGATGGTGTTCAGAGGACAGTCACATAAGCATCTGCCCTGGTTCGCTTTTCTGTTGTGGTGATAAATACCGTGACCAAGAGCAGCCTGGAGAGGAATTGCTTCATCACATGTCTAGGTCATGGTCCACTGCTGGGGGAACTCAGGATAGGAACTCAGGAACTTGAACCAGAAACCATGCAGGAAGGCTGCTTACTGGCTAGCTCTCTGACTCATCCCTAGCCAGCTCTCATATACCACCCCTCGCCCTGCCTAGGAATGGTGCCACCCACAGAAAGCTGAACCCTCGCATATCAGTCATTAATCAAGCCTGCCCCTCACACCATCTGATTAAGGCAACCCTTCGGTTGAGGCTCCCTCTTCCCAGAGGATGCAGGGTTGTGTCAAGTTGACCATAAAAAGTAATAAGGACAACATATACAGTATAGTGCAAGTTGTAATGCCTTTTAGAGTATGTAACATGATGTAAATTGCCATACGTGGTCACATTAAATACAAAATGTTAACTGTCTTTGAAACTAATTTAGAGGAATGGAATTAAAAAGAAGCATACAGGGAATTTAATTAGACTTAATATTTGATTGCTTCTCAAAAGAGTATAAATTGGAAATGTTGACTAAGTAGAGTTAAATAAGGTGCAGTATGATTCTTCACCATGTAACTAGTCAGAGTCACAAAAGACAGGGAAAGCTGTCAGTGTGTGTGGCGGGGGGGGTATGCATATGTGTGCACCCATGCATGTGCATGCAGAGGCCAGAAGGGAATGTCAGGCATCCTCAGGTCCTCACACTTGTGCAACAAGTGTTTTTAACCACTGAGCCAAATCCCCAGCCCCTATAAAATCCCTTTGAAAATTTCCTAAACTGTTCTAATCAAGATTTTTTTCCCCCCAGCAGAATACTCATTGGTAACCACAGCTCCACTTAGCATAGGTCAGGGAAGTCCCGAATTAGGCACACGAAACTGCTTATGAGCTACATAAATCAATCCATACATTTATGGAAATAAAAATATGTCATTGAGGAGATCACCGTAGTTCAGCCAAATTTGATGCTCTCCCAGAGCTGGGTTTTCACGTCACACCAGATCAGGCCACTGTCAGACTTAAGGCTCAGTTTTCCCCTGCCAAATCTTATGCAGCTGGGCCTGATAGCACAGGTAACTGAAGCAAGAGAATAGAAGGTTCCAGGCCACCTTGAACAATGAAGCTACTTTCCATCAAAATATGAAAGAAAAGGAAGAAGTGGACTGGGGTCGCATCTCAGTGGAAGAGTGTTTGCCCAGCGTGCGCCCAGCTCTGGATGCCCAGCATCATCAGGAAGAAAAAAGCAAACCAAACATTTGTGGTGGAAAACTTCACAAAGAAAAGTGATGGGACCTGGACCTCCTACAATCTTACAGTCCTGTCATTTGTAACACTCTTTAATTATTCACTAAAATTATCACTTTGGAGTTCAGAGTATGCAAACAGACCGGGGCTTACATTTGGCCTGCTGTCCTTTGGGCGTGGTTCTCAGACATACCCAGCTAGCTCCTGGGAGTCGTTCTTCGTAGCTTGAAAGCAGGAATTTGAATTTTTTGTCATCATTTGTCTAGTCTGGATGTGTCAAGTGTTCATAACAGACACCTGATGAAGCAGCTTGACACCCATGGTTGGTGGCACCCGGAAGGCTTGACAGGTGACTCCTCAGGAGTGGAAAACCACACATCTCAGCATTCAGAAATAATTGCCTGTTTTCCTGTCAAGCTCTTTTAACAAATATTTATTATTTTTATTTTATGTGTATGAATATGTTGCCTGCACGTGTGTAGGTGCACCCGTATCATGCAGCACCCACAGAGGTCAGAAGCGGTGTCAGAGTCCCTGGAACTTTAGTTATAGAAGGTTGTTAGCTGCCACGTGGGTGCTAGGAATCAAATTTGGGTCCTCAGCAAGAGCGACCAGTGCTCCTAACAGCTGAGCTGTCTCTCTAGCTCCCTGTCAAGCTCTTTAAGTCTCTTTATGTGGTGCTTCGAAAGCCTTTCGTCCCCCATTCATTTGTTTCTTCATTGTTCCCTCATTCATCCATTCAATAAAGTATTTGTTTTTGTTTTAATGTACCACACACTGAGCAGCTGGAAACCAGCATATTGCAGTCAAACTTCTGTAGTAATTGGACCAACAGAGACTGAGAATGTGGTACATTTGGTAGAATGCTTCCCCAGCAGGCATGGGACCCTGAACAGCATCAAATGAACTGGGTGAATTTCTGTGTGCTTTATGATCCCAAAACTCAAGAGGTGGAGGCAGTCAGAGTAGATCAAAAGTCCAAGTTTATGGCCAGCCTGGGCTACCTGAAACCTTATCTAAAAAGAGGGAAATACTGTGTTAGACCAAAGGCAGTGACTACCCTGGCCTGACTGGATGTAATTAGCCAGAGCACAAGAGGAGACTGTCTCCCTGAACCAATCACTCTGCAAGGACAATTGAGGACTCTGCCCTGAAGATTCAGATCTGCCTTCTAATAGAAGGAACATAAAGGAGATTAACCTTTCTGCTCTGTAACTGCAGGCCACTTGGTATCACTTGCCATATATCACTGCCACAGAGCAGAGATAATGAAAACCCTCACCAAGAAGATGTATTTTTGAAAAGACTGATTAAATTAAGAGCCCATTAGATAATCTTTCACTACCATTGGGGTCTCATAGAGAATCCACAGAAAGTGAAAATCACACAGAATGTTCTCTTTGGTTTCATAGTAACTGAAAAGGGGTCCTTTGATAAATGGCATCCTAAGTTTGGTGTATGGGCAAAATCTCTAACCTGCTAAAGTATGATCACCTTCCATAGTTTCTGTGGTTTTCAAATAAAATGTTATTTTAAAATGTTCGTTTCTGCCACAATCATCTACTAAGAAAATTATCTCATATTCTGAGGTTTTATAGAATGAAAAGATCCTCCTTTTTAAATAAGTAGTTCATTTCAAAGAGCTTTGGATCCAATTATATGAAATAATCCTTGTTTAGAATAGACAGTATCTCAGCCACATCTCTGTTTTCCTTTCCAAACTGCACCTTTGTCACAGTTCTAGCACACAAATGGGGTTAGTGGCCTTGTTCTGCCGACGCCTCCCTCAGGTTCCCTTGTCAGGTGTCACTGAGCAGTTTGGTGAATGCCCACCAGATCCACTTGGGTCACCAGCCATTTTGAGAAGTCTTCCCAAGCCTATTCCATAAAAAGAGGACCCAGCCCTCCACCTGGAATTAAATGCTGCAGGCAGTCGCCCCTCTGACATCGGACACCTCTTTCTTTTCTCTTCTGCCTGCTGTGGTGTGAGCCCAGGAGTCTAGCATGGAGATGGTCTGCTGTTTCTAATCTTGATTTACCCCAAACACTGCTCATATGGTCTCAATTCAAGTAACTGCTGAGAACAGGAGTCTGTTCCCGGTCCCTCCTGAAGTCACCTTTAGGAGTTCAACAAAGAGAAGGGAAAATGGCTTTCTTCCTCATGGTGGTATATCTAGGCCCACTTAGACATAGATGCCCTGTCAGTCCTTTGACCTGGGGATAATCAAGGGATCTCCCATTTCCTGCAGGGATACCAACAGTTGCTTAGCATTGGTTGGTACCTCCACGATCCAAGGTCCTCTGAGGGCATGTGGTCTGCAAGGTGAAGGTCTGGTGAAGCCCAGAGTGCAGACTACCCAGTGCCCAAGTGAGACAGGACCCTTCATTTCGTCATTTTTTTATTTGCATGTGGACATTCACATTTTTGTTTGGGGGCATGTCAAGTGGGAGATTAAAAGGCAATTTTCACACAAAAGCTCAGAGAAACATCATGTTATTCCCCGGCAGCCATTTGATTGTTCTTCCCATGGAAGCAACCACACACGGTGCCCCACCTTCCCACACAGAGCCCCAGCTCCGTGCTCCTTATCTGTGGCTGTGACGATGCACAGCTCTCTTTTCTCTTTCTTGGGGGTTTGTGCTGGTTCTTGATGTTTGTGACAGGCCACGATAGGGGAAGCTTTTATCACCGTGGGGCTTGGAGGCCTCCGTAAATTGAAAATTGCAAATGAAATCCACTGGGCTTGAATTCATCAGCTATTATGTCAGATGACCTTTGCCAGCTGCTGATAAAAATGAGAGAATGTTAGCTCTGATCCAATTTTCAGCACTAACCATTCCTTTTCAAATCCATTCACAGCCAGGCAGCAGACACACGGGAAGTACAAATGATAGGGTTTCAAGAGAGCACCATTGTGTTGCAGATTAAGAGTTTTCTCCCCCTATTTCTAGAGGTCGGCCCCCAGGCCCCTGTCTGGTATCTACCTATTGTCCAATCAGTTTCAATATCTGCTTCAGAGGACATGTTAGCCATCCTTACAGATAAGTGCTTACAGAAGAGAATGTTGGACTTAATAGTTTTGCTTGGGAGGCACCAAGGGGTCACAGTGTAGCAATATTGACTGGCACATGTTACTTTAATCTGACATTCGGAAGAATGGAGAGAGATCCTTTCAGAGCTGTTGATCTCTAGGTGGTTTTTTGTTACCAGCTTGGTTTTATAAAATTTATTTTTGCACAACGATTTATATTCATGAGTCAGAGGTATTCAAAATGTCTATCATAGTCAAGGAAAGACAGTCTAACCTTGTCTAATGTGTGCATGCCAAAATTATGACACTGGAGAAAGACCTAAGTGTGTTCAGTACTTACCATCTGGTTAAAGATGGTTGTCATGAATACTGTTTCGGGAACTGGATGGTCCTGAAATTAACACCGGGTGCTGGGATTGCTAGTTTCTCCAATAACACTGGGCAGTCGAGTCATCCCCATGACACACTGGGCCCTTTGAAAATAAGAAAGCCAATTTAAAAGGTTTCCCTTCATCTCACTGTATGAAGAAAGCAAATCCCCTCTGAAGGATGCTGGGGTTCACTGAAGGAGCGCCCCAAACTGACACAAAGTCAGGAAATGCCACATATCTGAGGATGGCACCCTCTGAGCACTCTCAGACTAGTCAACTGAAAACCCTGCTACCTGCAGCTCTGTCCCCTGGTAGGCGTGGGTTTTGCCTCATTTTTTGCTACAGATGTTTTATTGGTTCATATTGGTTCATGAGATGTCACACAGGACACACATCACATACACGAGATGCCCCACACAGAGGACACACATTACACACACGAGATGTCCCACACAGAGGACCTGCCATGTGAACCATGGTGAACTGCTTGTGTTCAGGTGCAGAGCTTTGGACCTAGGCTCCATGGCAGTGAGGAGCTATAATCATGAGGTGCAGAAGTCCAGACTTAGGGGGAGAATACAACTACTCAGGCTCCCTTCACATGGAAACAAAGCCTGTGTGGCCGAGGCAGGTCCTCCAGGTGGGACATCTCATGTGTGTGATGTGTATTCTCTGTGTGGGACATCTCATGTGTGATACAGGTTCTCTGTGTGGGACATCTCATGTGTGATGCAGGTTCTCTATGTGGGACATCTCATGTGTGATTCTCCGTGCTCTCAAACCAGAAGGCATCTAGAGTCACATCCACTTAGGAAACCTTGATACATGTCTTCCTGGCCCTACACACCTGCCCATCTGAACCCCAGGGCTTGATGACTTCCGTCCAGTTGGTCATTGTGAAATGCAGATGCAGTTCCAGGTGGGTGAGCCTCGCCCTCTTCTGACAGTACCGACAGCAGCTCTTTCGACAGGATGAAGTCTACACCATATTATCAACCAATGGTCACGTGTGTACTGCAGTTTCAATGGATGGTCCATGTGGCTCCACCCATCTCTTAATGCCATAGGACTAGTTTCTTTGATTTACAGCCTCTTCAAATCTCTAACTTCCCTTAAGCTTTGCAGTGGCTACTGCCACAATTTCTAAAGGAAGTCAGTGGTCTGATCATGAGTGAGCCCATTGGGTCTCCCACTGAATGGGTCCCAAGTCCCCTCACTTGGATCCAACCAGCTACCAGGGCCCTGGGAGGAGCAGAACCCGCTCTTGGCTGTGCCCTGGTGTCTGGCTTTCTGCCACTATGATCTGCATGCTCAGATGAATGGGGCAGTTAGACAGGCCTGTTAAGTCTTATGTCTTCATTATTGATTTATAGTATGAACTCAGCGTGGCGACTGAGCCAATCGAGCCAGAGGGACAGTCATGCTGTTGATCCCTGTGTATGCATGCATTTCCAATTTGGATGTGAGGAGGAAGCACAGGGTTTATTATTATTTCTGGTATTTTGTTCGGGGGCTGGAACAGAGCTTTGTATAATTCACTGCCCCGCATCTTGACCTTTCTCCAGTGCTCCTCCCTCTGCAGGCCCCTCAGTTCCTAAACACTCTGGAACTTTCTGTTAGATGGAAATGATCTCTTCCGTCATAGCACAGTTGCACAGTCCTACTGAGAAACTGAATTTTTCATTCAGTCTTAACTAGTTTAAACCTAGTTGCTGTGCGTGACTCATGACTACCAGCTGGGCAGAGCAGCGAGTGAACTATTTATGGAATTATCAAAATTCTGCCTACTGCTGAAGACCCCATCTACACATTACCTTTTTGTATGCATGTGTATGTGTGTGCAAGCTCATGTGTAGGGGTGCTCATGTGTGGGCTATTTACCTGTGCACAGAGGTCAAGAATGACCTCTAGTTTGGTCCTCAGCCACTTTACACTTTTTGTTTGAGACAGAGTTTCTTGTTAACCTGGAACACTACAAGTTGGCCCAGGTGGCTAGCCAGCCAGTTTCTCAGGTCCTGCCTGTCCAGGCCTCCCAGGGGTAACAAGTGTGCTTCGGTTACACCTAGCTCTTTCCGTGAGTTCTAGGGATTTGAACTCATGCTTGTGAGGCAAGTGCTCTACTCCGTGATCGATCTCTCTATCCCACAATGAACAGTACCTTTTCTGGGTATCTGATTGCCTTTGACCATATTTAGTCTTATCTGATGTGAATCTCCTCTGCCACACTACAACCTGCTTCAGGTGGGACCTGTGCCCACCCAGTGATGCATTGTGTCTGAAACAAATATCAGAAGAGCTGAACTGAATGGCAGATCTGTGGGGAGGAGATTATGGTTGTGGCTTTGTCACACCTGATGAATTGAGAAGTCCCTGATGTCTGCCCATCACTGTCTGTACCATCACTTAAAAATGAATTGAGGAAAAGTCCTATTGCATCCCCCATTGACCTACTCAGTATCCTGAAGGTGGAGATGTAAAGAAAATAAAAATAGCTGGTTTTCTCCTTTTGAAGGTGGGAACATGAGGATGTGTGTCCCACATCTCCACAGAGAATAGCACTGTGCTGTCCATGAGGGAGAAGCTCAGTCAATACTTCCTTTAGAGAGAAATCCATGAAAATGATAGTGGTTGGACCTCAAGTGGTGCACACCTGTAACCTAGAACTCAGTGGTGGAGGCAAGAGGATCAAAAGTTCGAGGTCATCCTCAGTCACAATGTGCATTTGTGGCCAGTCTTCAGTATATGAAAACTTGTCTCAAAAGAAGAGGGAGGGGGCTATGGAGACGGCTCAGCTGTTAGGAGCACTGGCTGCTCTTGCAGAGGACCTAGGTTCAAATGCCCAGCACCCACATGGCAGCTAACAACCATTCATAACTCCAGTGCCAGGGGATCCAGCCCCCTCTTCTGACCTCTATTGGCATTGTATGACATGGGTGCACTTACATACATGCAGGCAAATACTCATATACATAAAATAAATGTAAAAACAAAAAGAAGAGAGAGTGAATTATTATCCAGCTTTCAGAGTATGCGTAGCAGGAGTAGATAACTCAGGCAGCTAGTGTCTGTGAGCCCGTAAGTTCCAGTTCCCTAATACAAAATATCTGCTAGGTATCGGGGACACTTGGCTTGGATCAAGAGACGTTTTTTGGTGATTTTCCTCTAGTGATTCAGGCAAACATCTCATTCCCATCCAGAGTCACCCATCGTGAGTCCCTCACTTCTGGTGACTCCACTGAATGAAGAAGGTTGTCAGCCCGGATGCACACAACCTGTTACCTCGGCTCAAGTTCCGTGGGTAGGCTTGAGTCTGGTGACCTTGCATAGATTCTTGAGAAGTGGAGGAGGTAAAATATCCTGAAAGCAGAGTGTGACCAAATCTAAGGCAGACCATGATAAGTGCAGGCACAGGAAAAGCTAAATAAAACCGAAGGAGACATGATAGAGATCTTCAAATCTGGAGAAAAACTGATTTGATTCAGTTTCTACTTAGCCAGTTTGGAGCCCACAACGATCACTGGGTAATTCGTACAGAGTGCGTCCTAGATGTCCATTAGCTCTTAGCCACAATTGCAAGTCAGCATTTGCATCAAGCAAATACCTTCCTTCGGTAGGACAACTGTCAGTCCATTCTGGCCTATTCATAAAACATGACTCCTTATTTTTAAGGGAGTTTTTACCCTGAGACTACAAGTGACAAATCCATTCTTTAAAGGCCTTAAGCTTGTGACTAAAACCAGGGAAATAGTTTTTCTTTTTCAGTTAAAGTCCATTTGTTTGCTATTTTCCCTCTAAGCTCCCAGTTCTTACCATGGCAAATGTAAAAGAGTGGCAACAAACCTGGTTCCGTGTTTGCAGGTTCTGGGTGCCTGGTTCCATCTTCTACTGAGCCATCTCTGAACTTCTTTACCCGGGGCTGCAGAGATGGCTCAGCGATTAAGAGCACTGGCTGCTCTTGCAGAAGACCTGTGCTGGGTTCTCAGCACCCACAGGGCAACTAGCTACAGTGTGTAACTCTGGGTCTGGGGGATCTGATGCCCTCTTCTGGCTACCACAGACATTACATGACATGAGTGCACTTACACACATGCAGCAAAACACTCATACACATAAAATAAAAATAGACAAAATGTTTTTCTTTCCCCTAAGTAAATAAAGCCTTGGGGTCTGATGAGTTCTTTATCGGACATGATGTATTCACAAATGGAAGAGCACTTACAAGACTCTTCTTGGACCATTTTCCTTTAGTCCTGGCTGTCTTTTTGCTCTCACATATAAGTATGACTATATTTACATTCAGCCCTAAGCAGGAAGTATTGATTACTTATTGCTCATTTTAAATCCAATTCATTCCTTAAGAAGGATTTCAGGCAGATCCCTGGAGATTGACAGCATATCAGCATAAGCTGTGCTAATCACCCATGGCTCACTGACAGGGACCTGCTGCTGCTCTTGGGTTCTGGCCCGGACACCAGCTGCCTCTCACAGAGCTGGCTCAGTCTGCACAAGCACTGCCTGGATCTCTGCTTGCTGGCCCCAGAGATGCTGCCTTCCAGCACTCAGATCCCACATAACCAGATTTCCTATGCAACACTCTGTTCCAAAGAACACTTGATCAAATTCTCTTTTGTGGACTTTCCTAGGAAAAAACATAAAACAGGTTTAGCAGCAGGTGACATCCTGGGGGAGATCACACCACATTTCCTGCTCGCCTTCGCCTTCGCCTTCGCTCAGAGAAAAGAAGTTCGTTCGCAGTGTGGAATTCCTGGAAAGGACAAATTGGCTTTCTTATGGAAAATATTTTTTAATCTTTCATTTATTACTTTAATTTTACGTATATGAGTGTGTATTGCCTGCATGTATATAAGTGTACCTGTGTCGTGTCGTGCAATGCCTTTGTCGGTCAGAAGGAGGAGTTGGATTCCCCTGAAACTGGAATTAAGGATGGTTGTTAGCTACCACATGGGTGCTGAGAACTGAACCTGGGTCCTCTGCAAGAGCAGTCAGTGCTCTTACCTGCTACGCCATCTCTCCAGCCCCACTTGTGGGAAATAGTTATCCAAAGGTTTCCCAGAGTTTTGCTTAACACTAATGCCAAAGGGCAAACGGAACTCTCCCATCATGTTTTCTGTCTTTTTGTACCGGTCTCCTTGCTCTTGCCTGTACATCCAACTGAATTTATGCTCAACCCTAAGCCGAACCTATGCCTCCACTGTCAATCAAAATCGGCCAGAGTACCTCCCTTGTTCTTGAAGCCCAGATTGCTTACAATATGGAAGGTATGGATCTGTTAGACTTGAGAAAGAGCAGAAAGCTGGGAACTAACACTAATTTGATGGTGTCTAAATGGTCTATTTTGATTGTTTTGACTGAGTGGTTTTTATTCAGATTTTCCCATCCTAAGAAACATAGATTAGTTTTTCAATACATATCCCTCACCTTCCCTAAGTACTACAGACCAGCTTGGGCTTTTAGTATTTTATTTATTTTTCTTTTATGTGTATGAGTGTTTTGACTGACTATATATGAATACATCACATACATACAGTGACCACAGAGGCCAGAAGAAGACATCAGGTTCCCTGGATCTGGAGTTACAGATGGTTGTTAGATACCCACGGGTGTCAGTATCTGACCTGGGTCTTCCATAAGTACAGGAAGTGCTCTTAATCACTGAGCCATCTTTCCAGCCCCATTACTGGTTAACTTGTATATACTCTTTGTCAGATAATAGACCCTACAATTGCCTTACTCCCTATCCCAGAAATCAGGCCATGGCCCCTGTAGTTCTGTAGTTTCTCTCTCTCTCTCTCTCTCTCTCTCTCTCTCTCTCTCTCTCTCTCTCTCTCTCATAGATAAACTGTGCTATTATCTCACAGATCTTACAGAGTTCAGTTCTCTCTGTTCAGTTCTCTCCAACTTGAAGCTGTAAGCAAGTCCAGCCTAGCTGATTCCTAGACCAAGGACAGCTTAGAGTCATCTTTTTACGTTTATCTGGCACTTCCTTGTGACTCCTGGCACAAAGACCAGGCCAAACTAGACCACCTGGCATAGAGTCTTTCTGCCCCCACCAAATCATTTGAGTTAGCCTTTGTCCTCTGACGTAAGGAACCATCATACCCCATGTGGTGGCCCCCTCCCATCCAGGACCCCTCCTGCAGCTGGCAGGGTGATCTGGTACCTCTCATGCTCTCCCAGGCTTGATTATGGCCCTTGGCTGTGAGGCTCTCTCTGCCTCCTGATAAAGTTCACCTGAAGGGTGATTTGTGTCATCTCCTCTACTTTTCTATCCTAGTGACATGGACATAACTCAGGTTGCATTCTAACATTTTCAAGTGCACAGTTCTTTAGCATGAATTCTCTTTTTAATGTATAAACTTTTCACTATTTCCCAAAATTGTCATCTTTCCAAACAGAAATTCTATGCCATTAAATAATCATCTCCCCCTTCCCCCTTCCCAGCCTTTAGAGTTGTCTCTCTCCTTTCTAACCCTGTGCATTTAGTTATCCTACATGTCTATAGAGCCATACAGTATTTGCTCTTCTGCATTTCGCTTACCTCATGTAGCACGAGCATGCGAGTTTATTCTTTTTCAGAGCTGAGTAATATACCTTTGTATACAGGAGCCACATTTTATTTATCCTGTTATTTGTTGAGAACTATTTTATTTGTGTACCTGTGGGTTATTGTGAACATCAGTGCTATGCAGTTCACATACAAGCACATGTCATCTTCCCCAGTGGTCTGTGCTGGGGGCTTGGTGTTCACTCCCATCTGCCCTCTGTCCATTAAAATTTTTAGAAATTTCTTTATATTTTTAATTATGTGCATATGTGAGGGGAAGTACATGCATGTGAGCACAGTGCCCCAGGGACCATAAAAGGGCGCTGAAGCTCCAGAGCTGGAGTCACAGGTGGTTGTGAGCCAGCTGACATGGGTGCTGGGAACTGAACTTGGGTCCACTGCAAAGTATCAAGATCAAGCCTCATGCGCTCTTACCTTCACTATGGGCCCTTTGCCCATTTGTTGAGCACAGTTGCTGGTCTTTTTGTTGCCAAGTTGTGGAAGTTCCATGTGTATACTGACATGAAACTGTTACATGTCTGGCAAATCTCCCTCCCATTCTATGCTTGGTCTTTTCACTTTCTTGGTGATGCCATATGAGTCAGAAAAGTGTTTAGTTTAATGAAAAGTCGAATTTATCTGTTTTCTCTTTTGTTGTTCATGTTCTTTGTATAATATCTAAGAATCTATTGCAAATCCAAGTTCATAAAGTTCTATCCTGTCTTCTAAGAGTGGTATAGGTTAATTATTATATTTAGGTTCTTGGTCATTTTTGGTTAATTTTTGTTTGTGGCATTAGGAAGGGCTCACCTCTTCTTTGCATGTAGAAATCGAGTTGCCCCTCTACTGAGAGACCATTCTTCCTCTGCTGAATGGACTTCCTGTTATAGTTTCGTTTCATTGCTGTGACAAATACCCAGACCAAAAGCAAGGGAGGAAAGGCTTAATTTCAGTTTACAATCCAGACAATAGTCGACTCATCATGGAGGGATATCAAGGCGGGAACTTGACAGGAGACCTGGTTGCTGTTCTCCACAGCATTACCTCCAACCAAAGAACACAATTCTCAGTCAAAAAGGGCAGTGGGAACCAGGGAGGGTGAATCTTGCTGGCTCAAAGACAGGCTTGTACTCAGCCAGCTTCTTTATGCAGTTTGGGACCTCCTCCCTAGGGATTGTACCACTCACAGTGAGCTGGGTCCTCCTACATCAACTAACAGACAAGATACTCCTCTGCGGTCATGCCCACAGACCAACTGATAAAGGCAATTACTCAACTGAGTCTCTCTTCGAGGTGATTCTACATGGTAGCAAGTTGACATTTAAAACCAATCATCACACTTGTCAAAAACAATTGTCCATAGATATCTGGCCTGATTTTGGACTTCCAGCTCCGTCGTGGTCTGTGTGCTGCCCCTCTGTCATTGACACTGCTTCTATTACCACAGATTTGGTCAGAAACTTAAATTTTAAGATTTTTATTAGAAACTGTGATTATTCAGACTTTTATTCTTTTTTTAGCTCATTTGTCTACTTGAAGTCCTTGCAATGAATCTGAGAATTGTGTGTCTTTCTCCAGAAAGGCTAGTAAATGTCATAGGAGTGACCCTGAGCCTGTAATAATGTCATCATCTCACCCGTCTTGACTTCTAGCTATGAAAATGGGAAACCTTCCCATCTATTTAGGTCTTTCAAGCTTCCTTTATGAAATTGTTTTGTTTTCATTTTAATTTTCATGCTACAAATATCCCATGTCCTTGGTTAAGTTATACTCTGTTCTGAATTCACTGCTGGCCTCCCAGTGCATGTCAGCAGCTCCTTCTTGAGAGGTCTTCCTCTTGTCTTTTCACAAGAGGAAAGAACAATTCAGACACTAGGTATGAAAAGGATGATTAGAGCAGTTAATACAAACATCCAGAAGAATCTTAGCTTAAAAATATTAATTAATGGGGCTGGAGAGATGGATCAGCGGCTACTCTTACAGAGGACCCAGGTTCAGTTCCCAGCACCCACATGGTGGCTCACAACCATCTGTAACTCCAGTTCTAAGGGATCCAATGCCCTCTTCTGACCTCAGTGGGCATTGGATGCATGTGACACACATACATACAGACAGACACTCACATACATAAAACAAGTAACAAGTCTATAAAAGAATAATTAATGAAAAAATTACCCTAATTAATGTTACACCCTTCTTACTAAGTATACTTAAAACCTGTAAAAGGTAATCTCTTCATTTGTTTGTGCTGTTATCACAAAACATATGACACTGGATTATTCGTAACTGATAGAAGTCCTTTTTTCACAATTCTGGAGGATTCCAAATATATATTTTGGAAGTCTAAGGTCAAGGTACCGTTGTAGGGTCAGAGTCTGGTGACAACCTGGTCCCCACCTCGTCCAGAGGGCAAAGGGGAACAGCTCCCTCCATGTCCTTCATAAAGGACCCATCCCATTTACCAGGGCTCTGCCCCAAGGCCCGAGTTGCTTCCCGTAGTCTCCACTTCCTAACACTAGCCATGAACCATTCAGCTCAACACATGAATTTTGGAGAAGATACCAAGATTCAAACCATAGCAGCTATTTGTTGGGACAGCCTAACAGCGCTCCAGATCTGCCACCCACAGGTAACACACATCCCAGGAATGTGGCCCAACATGTTTTTAAACATCATACCACAATATCAAAACATTGAATGCCTCTGTTAGGAGAAAGCTTAGTACTGATTAATCAATCTAAAGAAAGAAGACAGTACTCAAAGTAGAGGATATACTTGAATGGAAGTGACTTTCAAAACCATCACCAAGTATGATGAGTCTATGCCAAGGGGAGGGGAGGAAGGTATGGAGGGAGGGGAGTGAGGAGGAAAGGAGGAAGAAAAAAGGAAAGATAAAGGAACAAGGAAGGAAGGACACATCGGTTAATACATGAAAAACCATGTTTCAGTCCTTGAATAAAAGTTGAAAAACAACCATGTCTGGCACAATTTACTAAATATAATTTGGCTTTCTTTTATTGACTTAGCATCTTGGTAAAGTTAGATCTCTTGCTCCAGGAGGGCTGCAACCATGGTGCAAGGCAAGACCAGCACTCGAACCCAGGATCCGAGCCTCGAGCCCTGTATCCAGAGCCTTTACCATCGGCACCCAGTTCTTTGGTTTAATCGGAGGCGGTTTCCAAACCAGGCTCTAGAGGGATTAGCCATCAGCTCAGATATCAGCTGCCTAAGGGCCCTTTAGAAACCCATCATCTGGAGCCCTGGCGGGATCACAAAAAGGAGCAGAAATTGGAAGTTGTCGATCTGCCTCTTGCTGTTTGTGCCTTTCTAGTCCTGTTACCTTTGCTATAAACTGGGCCGTTGTGAGAAAAGGGAGGTAAGGTGTTGGGGAGACTCTGAGCGTTGACATCTTCCTTCCTCTATTCAGTTCTTTTTCCTAATGTGGTACAGAGAAGAAAAAGTAATAATGAACCAGAGATTCTGGCTACATGACACACTCCCGCTTGTTTCTTCCCAGTGTTCCAGCTTCTGGACCCTCCCTCTCTCAGTCGTGGTCCCAGCACCCTTGAGGCCATTATTAATTCATGAGATTCTCATTTGCTAAAGAAGAGACTTGTTCTTGTTAAAAGCAATCAGTAGAAAGACTAATTGGGTTTGCCCAACAGTCCAGCTTCAGAGCGTGCACTAAAGTCCATGGTCCCCAGAGTGTCCTGGGGGTCAGTGAGGCGGGGTCACTTTCAGAAACGTTACGTATTTTATTCCACCTTAGAGAGCTGATTCCATGTGCATAAAAGGATTCTGGGAAATCCTGAAGAACAAAGGCACTGTCCACTCTGGGGTACCTCCACATTTCCGAATTCAGTGGCTCGAAAATGCTTTTTGATCTAATGGTTATGATCGGTACTGTTAAATGGTGTGGGTCCTGGAGACTGGGAAGATGGCTTAGTTGGTAGTGTGCCTGCTGTGTAAGCTCGAGGGTCTGAGTTCTATCCCCAGCACCCATGTAAAAAAAAAAAAAAGTGGCAGCAGCACTGGCCTAGGGGAGCATCACACAGGAGGATCCAGGCCTTGACCAGTCAGTCCAGTCAGAGTGCTGAGGGTTAGAGAGCATCACACTGGAGGATCCGGGACCTGACCAGTCAGTCCAGTCAGAGAGCTGAGGGTTAGGTCCATGGAGAGGCAGTTAGGAGCACTGCTGCTCTTGCAGAGGACCCAGACTGACTTCCCAGCACCCACATGATAGCTAACAACTACCTGTAACTCCAGTTCCAGTAGATCCAAACCCTCTCCTGACCTCCGTGGGCACTGTATGACACTGGTGCATTTACACACATACAGGCAATGCACTCACACACGTAAAAGTAATAAATAAAATATCTTTTAAAATAAATAAGGTAGAGATCAATAGAGGAAGGTACCTGAAGTCAACTGCTGGTCTCCACATATGCAAACGCCTGCACACACATGCATACACTATAATACACACACAAACACACACACACACACACACACACACACACACACACACACAGTGGGTTCTGAGTTCTAGCTGTTGAGTTCAGATTCTATTCAGCTCACTACTGGGATCAGCTATCCATAAAGTGGAAGCAAATACTGCCCAGACTTTAAAGGTTTCTTAGCATTGCATGAAAAATATGTCTGTAGGATACATGCTAAGGGATCCATCAGGTTTAGCTAAAACTGTCAATGTGCCTCAAAATAAATGTTTAAAGCATCAATTTGGAAGTGCCAATGTAAGTATCTGACAAAAGCATGAAATGCTTCCACAGATGCTGGCGATGGTCTGCAAAGGGACTCCACATTTACCATGAGGCTCCTGGGCAGCACGCATCTGTTGGAAGACTGCTCAGGGTCTCAGTAGTTTGGAACTGCCCTTCGGCGAGGAAGGACCAGGCAGCTCTGTGACCACACTTGCATCGGCTGACATCTCTATGTGTTTGAGAGCACAGTGTCAAGGGGGAAACTGGTGTTCCGAGACAGGCCCAGGAAGGGCAGAGGAAATGGGAATGCAGACTTCAGCCACTCTTCCTTGAAAAGGAATTTACATGTGTTGGTTTATGGTGGGGGTCGTGGGGATACATGCCATGGCACATGTGTGGAACTTAGAGGACAACTTAGGGAATTGGTTCTGTTCTTTTACTATGTGAATTCTCGGAGTCGAACTCGGGTCATCAAGCTTGGCAGCAAGTGCCTTGACCCTCTGAGCCATCTCTCCAGCCATGAAGCGGCTCTCTGTGTCACAGGCAATAGAAGGGGGGCATGTTCCTCCCATCAACTTAGCCCCTTTCCTTGGGTCAGAGAGAAAAGGAGGTTTAACTTAAAAGTTACTGTTTCCCTAAGATACATGTCATGACCTCTTTCTTTAAAAAGAGAACATAGATATTGGCATGGTGGCATGTACTTTAATTCCAGCACTTGGGAGGCAGAAATGGGCAGATCTCTATGAGTTCAAGGCCGATCTGGTCTACGTAGTGAGTTCCAGACCAGGAAGGGCTACACAGTGAGATCTGGGTGGTGGTGGGGGCGGAGAACACAGACTCATGTGGGAAATACATGAAGTGATCTTTTGCAATGAGGGACTAAGGTAAGTCAGGAAAGACTTCATTCAATGTGGCGCTTAAATTGGTGGTGTTAGAAATCTTCCATGGAGACACTGGATGAGCACATACCTGTCTGCAGAGCTGATCCTTTCCTGTACTGCAGACTGTGCTGCTGCTACACTCTGTGAAGGAGCTCTCATCATGGAACTATCATGTCAGTGTAATTAGTAATGACTTTTATCACATTACACGATGAGAAAATAGGAGGGTTTGTCTCAAGATTGATGCACATTTGAAAACAAATAGTTAAACATGGCTGCCATACCAAGTGGGTTTTTAATTTAAAAAGGAATAAAGTGGTATATTTTTTACCACGTACCTTGGCCACATGCCTAACTCTGACTAAGCTGCCTCTTCAATGTGTTAGTCACACAGCTCTGCGTGGGTAGGGTCCGTGACTCATCACGAGAGCTTTGTGCAATGCAGTTATGTAAGTGAGGCTGCCTGATGGATGGTTCCTAGTTCTGAGAACGTTTATCTTTCCCTGGTATGGCACTGAACATTTGATTCTTTCTCTCTTGTCTCTCTGAGGATGATTTATTGGGGTCAGAGACACTCAGATATCTGAGAGAAATTAATATTGTTTTGTTATGTGTAATGTGGACCCTCCCTGGAGACATCTGGGGAAAACCGTGCTTCTGGTATGACTGAGGTTACTCATTTTGAGACTCAACACACAGATAACCTCTAGAGTTCATGGTATTTTGTGGACAAATTAGAGAAACATTATGGAGTAATGAAAGCTTTTCTCCAGTTCAAGGATCTACAATTTTTCAAAGTTAGCTATAGGAGTCAAGAAAATCAGCTCCCATACGCTATAGTAGTTTGATGGTTGGTTTTGACTTTGCAGAAAGTGAACTTCAAAATTACTGCTTACTGTGTGCATTAGACATTACCAGGTCGTCAGCACTTACCGTCCTCCAGGCTCCTCTGATCAAGTAAAACCCAGAATTTTGCTCTAGCTAATAGGGGCAAAATTGTACCAACTTTTCCAACTGGCTCTGATTGGGAGCTCAGCTTGTATGCTTTGTAAAGAGAGAGGTGGAAGGGAACCTCTCCTAGTGGGAGGGGCCAGACGTGGAAGGGTACGTCCTCAAATAGAAGACATGGTATGATATGTCCTCATACAGAAGGCGTGGTATGGTGTCCTTACACAGCAGAAGTTGGATTGGATGAGATTACAAAATAAAGACTCAGTGATGATGTTGATCTTTCCCCCAAGGGTCAGTGCTGTGTGCATGCTATTATGCCCGAATATTAGTAGTCAACTGATCCTCTAACAAATGTGTTCTTTTTAGATATTTATTTATTTTTATTTTATGAGCATGAGTGTTTGTCTGCATGTGTGTATATATATATACATATATATACATGTGTGTGTGTGTGTGTGTGATGTGTGTGCTTGGTGCCAATGGAGGCCAGAAGAGGGATTTGAATTCCCTGGAGCTAGAGTTTCGGGGGTTGTGAGCTACCATGCGGGTGCCGGGAAACAAACCCAGGTTCTCTGTAAGAGCTGCCAGTGCCCCTAACCAACGAGGCACACGTGCATTCTTGCCATCTGTAGTTATCTGGCCAGCACAAGACTCTCTAACGTACTCTTTCACTAGAGCTTAAAGCTGTGAACAGTATTTTCCACTCTCCCAAAAAGATCCATATATCTTGTTTCTTGGTATTTTAAAATCCATCCTGTTATTCTTTTCCTGGTTTTCCTTTTTGGTGTATACACTTTAATTGCTTGTTCTCTTTTAAAACTCCTGAGGTTTGGAGATATTTTATCCCACAAAGTTCTTGCCTTATAAACACAAGGATCTGAATTGGTTCCTAGAACACACATAAAAATCTGGGTATAGCCAGGCATGGAGACACACCTTTAATCCCAACACTCAGGAAGCAGAGGTATGTGAATCTCTGTGAGATCAAGGCCAGCCTGGTCTATATAATAAGCGCCAGGCCAGTTGGGGCTACAGTGGTCAGCGCCTGAGGAGTCCTCTGGCACACACATATGCACATACACACACATACACACACATACATACAAAAACACACATACACAAACACACATACACACATATACTACACACACATATACACATGTATACACCCTGAAGGCATATCTGGAGTCTTATATAAACCAAACTCTAGCATTTTTCTTTTCCAGAGCAATTGCATTTATCTGTGGGAAGATGCATAGACGTCAGAGTCTTTGATACTTGACAAATACAGGGCTAAAAGCGCTCAGCATGCACAAGGGCCCCTGCCATGCGAGGCTCTGAGATATTATCCCACATTCGTCCAGAACTCTTCAGTCCTAATCTATTTGAGCAGCCCCTGGAGGAACCTATGCCAGAGAGGAGAGGAGGTTGGCAGCAGGGGACAGGGTGCCAAGTGGCTCGTCTTGGCAGCAGCGTCTGGACGGGGCTGTCCCGCCTCTGGGCCTCTTGGCTGGTAGCACTGTTGCCTACAGACGGCTGTGTATCTGCTTAAGAGTCCAGCAACTGTGTGTGTATTTTGGAAAGCTATTATTTCTGGGCCAAAGATTTCTGTGGCATTTTTGCATCTGTTGGCATCAGTTCTGGGCTTGGCCCCACCCCCAGTCCCACCCTCAGCTGCATTTTAGTGTTTCCATCAGATACCAAACATAAACAGAAATGTATTAAAAGAAGAAAATTGCCCCCTAAAGATTTTTCTTCAGTCTGACAATGCATAAGTAAGTTTCGTGCTGACAGTTCTACATAGGCCAATGTCCTTTGAACGAACTATAGATTATATGAACATTTGAATCTCTTCTGTTTGTTAGTTTCTTAAGACAGGCTTTCACAGTGTAGTCCAGGCTGGCCTTAAATTCATGAACCTCATAGGCCGAGATCAGGGGTATGTATCACCATGCAACGCTCAAAAAATGTTAATCTCAGTGTTTAATTGATCTAAGTTCTTTCATTAGAGCCTAATTATGGAACAATCATATTATTTTAGTCTTCAGAAATATAATGAAATATTTAGAAAATTTAGTCAAGTCAAAACCTTTCAAAATTTTCAGAGAAACAAAATTATTTTGTGACTTTACAGAATCTGATCCCAGAAATCAACTAGCCTGACAGAGAGCCAGCTACTCTGGGAGGCTACGGTTTCACAACATTTAAGGGTCCTGCTCACCAAAGCTGCCAAGTTGGGGAACTCACACCTCATGCAACTGCTCCCAGTGTCCCTTCCTGTAAAATGCCAAGGGACTCAAGCCCGAACAGAGTAAGATCAAGGACTTTGCAGTTTTGTTTGGGGTTTCTTATGTTTCTGTTTTGGCTTGGTTGTGTGAGTGTTTGTGTGTGTGTGCATTTGGTGTATGCATGTGCATGCATGTGCACACACATATGCATGCGTGTCCACGTGGGTGCACATGAACTGTGGAGAAGCCAGAGGACAGTCCTGAGTTCCCCTCCTCAGATGCCATGAACCTTGGCTGTTTGTTTTGTTTTTGTGACAGCCTTTTGTTGGCCTGGAACTCATCTCCATGATGTCTCCGAGAGTCCCCCAGGGCTCTCCTGTCCCTACCTGCCCTGCATGGGATCCCAAGTGCATCACATGTCCATCTCTTTCATGTCGATGCTGGGGATCCAAGCTCTCGTGTTTTCAAGGCAAGCACCAACTGAGCCTCCTCCCCAGTCCCCTGGTTTTGTTGGTCAGTGAAGGAATCTAATAAGAGAGCCCTAAACAGCCATCAAGAGCACCAGGAAGATGAGGAGGACGCCTCTGTATGCCCTGGAGATGTGGCATCAGAAAGCTTGTGATTTATAGCAGTGTTTCAGTCTAGCTGGTGTTTCAGCTCAGAAAGGTCTGTGAGGGGACTGGAATGTGACTCCAAGCCCCCCCACATGTGTATTTTATTGATGAGGAAGTGAGTTTGGTCACAGTGACAATGGCTTCTACTCGGACCCCGGCAGCCCTCCCAGTGCCGCTCCTCAGGGCTCGGAGTTATGACCATCTTAGAATGAACTCATGGCATCCCGTCCTGTAGCAGTAATGAGCAGTGGCCACTCTGAGGAAGGAGGAGGCGAGGCGGCTGTAGCCCCTTAATTCTGGAGATCAGTCACAGCAGGTCACCCAGCAGAGACTTGCGCTCCCAAGGCTTATCCCTGGAGACAGCAAATAGCTCTCCCAGGGCAATGGCTCTTACACACAAACCACCCAATCCAAGCTCACACTTGTAAATCTCCCCTTGTCCAGGCCATTGTCCACATGCCCCAGGCCTCTGAACTCTACTCCACATGGTCACAAGCAGCTTCCCACCGAAGTTACCCAACTAGCCATTCCAAGGCCAGTGCACCCATCTCTACCAGTCCTTTCTGTGAAAGCCGCACAGAGGCCCTGGCCAGCATCCTCCCACTGTTGCGATCTCTCCTGCCTAGCCCTGGCCTCTAATAGCTCATTTCCAGGGACCCATAGTATACAACTGTTCTTCATGACAGCCGTTTCTCTTTGTATGGATTACCACTGCTGATGAGAATAGTCTTAACCTCACACCTGTATGTATTTTATTATTTATCCTAGTTGAGGCATAATAACTATACATATTTATGGTGCCTGGCATGATAATCCACTATATGTTGTAATTTGTAATAATGAGTCTGGGTAATTAGCGTTATCTCCTTAAAATTCACCCCTGTGTCCAGAAGTGTCTAGTTCCTCTTCTAGTGTTTTATGAAACATAATAGGGACTAGGGAGATGGGTGAAGTTAACGCTGTGTGAGCATGAGGACCTGAGTTCGAATCCCTCGTACCCATGTAAAACACTAGACATTGTGTTACATGTCTATAACCTCAGAAGTGGGGTGGACATAATCAGACAGGGGTGAGGGGCTTCAGAGAGAGACGGACAGAGAGAGAGAGAAAGAGAGAGAGAGAGAGAGAGAGAGAGAGAGAGAGAGAGACTATCTCAAAAAATATAGAGTGATTGAAAAAAACTTCTCAATTTCAACCTCTGGCCTACATGCACACTTATATGGGCAAGTGTGTGAACACACACACACACACACAATCCCAGCTCCATGCAGACAGGAACCACAGTGCCCCAGCCAAGTGTAGACAAGAACCACAGTGTCCCAGCCCAGTGCAGACAGGAACCACAGATTCTGGATTGGTCCTGCCGCATCTCCCATTGACCAGTCAAGCAACTGGAGCAGCCAAGGCTCTTCTGTTGGTCTTAGAGTCCCAGGTGACGTGTATCCATCCCTGAAAGACTTGTCGGCAACAACAGATCCAGGCCCTCAAGGTGAGAGCTGTGCTCCAGTGTTTTGCTTCTCCTTTGGTCCTTTTCAGGCAGCCTGTCAGTAAGGAGAATTAGACCTACTGAGTTAGAGAGTAGGTTAACAAGATCCTAGGGGTTCGTACACATGTCCCAGGTAGCCTCAAACTTTGAATAACACTTATCTCTTCAGTAGAGATGGGCTTTTCCTGAATGATCAAGTGGTAAATTTTTCAGGTTTTGCAGGACTAATGGTTTCTGCTGCCACAACTTAGCTGCAGTTTCAGCAGAAAAAGCAGCTACCGACACCACAGAGACAGCCAGACACTGGTCAATTGTAAGACTGTTTATGTATATTTTTTAATAGATTGTCTTTATTTTATGTGTGTGGCCATACCGCCTACATGAATGGAAGTGCCCTGGTGTGTGCAATGCCTGTGGAGGTCAGAAGAGGGCATCAGATCCTCTGGAACCGGAGTCTTAGATAGTTGTGAGCTGCCATGTGGGTGCTGGGAACTGATCCCAGGTCCTCTGCAAGAGCAGCCAGTGTTCTTAACAGCTGAGCCATCTCTCCAGCCCGTTTATGTATATTTATATATCTATATATACCATATATGTTTCATATATACTTACATATATCATATATGTCTATATATTATATATTATGGATTGAAGATGATCTGACAGGTACCTATTCCTTAAGGTTCTGGAAAATGTCAGTTTATTACTTTGAGTGAGTGTGCATGTGTGTTACTGACAATGGAACCCTGGGCCACATACATGTTAGGAAAACACTCTGCCCCTGAGCAACATCCCCAGCCCTCTTTTTTAATTTTTATTTTGAGATAAGGTCTCACTATAAAGTGGCCTTGAACTTGCAGTGTTCCTTCCTCAGTCCCCTTAGTGGCTGGAATGACAGCTCTGAGACAACCTGAGAGCTTTCTTATGTGTTAACCGCAGTGTAAACTTCAGGGCTCTGGCTTTCCCTCTGACAACCCCAGTCACTGCCGCTCCCTAGTTAGGTGGGCAATGCCAACATGAAGGTGAACTAAACAGATGGACGAGCTGGCCTTACTGCTACTGTGCTTGGTTGTTGACACCTGGTGATTAGCACAGAATCTGCCTGTGCCTCTACTGCCACCTGGAACATTTTGAAGGCTCTTAGGGAGATTAGGTGAAAGGCAAGAGACTGTCTTCTGGCTGCTGCCCCACCCCACAGTTTTAGTTCTTGTCTCGAGAAGCCTCTAAACCACTGCGAGAGGCCCTTGTGATTTTAGGCCTAGGTGTCTCTCCTCTTGATTTCCATCTGGGATAAGTAAGCACATTGCTTCATTTGTTTTTTCTCCATTCATTTGACTCCAAAGAAGACACAAGGTGGCGATGGATTGGTATTAAAGGACCTTCCCATGAGAAATAGAAACAGGAAGGACCCCAGGTTACCCACTGCCTCATTTCCTCTCATGTCATGTCCCCACTCACAAGTAACCAAAGTCCCTGCCTGACTAAAGAACATGCCAGGCTCACATCCAATTAATAGACCCAAGGTTTGTAATCAGGTCTTCAGGACCCCAACCTTAACCTTTCTATTCCTGTAACATAATTCAAAATAATCACAGTGAAGGCAAATAAGTCTTTTTTCAAAGGCTGAGGGTGAAGTTCAATTGGAAGAGCACTTGCTTAGCATGCGCAGAGTCCTAGATTCCATCCTCAGAACAACACAAGCTGGCAGAGAGGCACATGCAGCAATCATGGCACTCAGAAGGTAGAGGCAAGTTGGTCAGGAGTGCAAGGTCCTCCCCGGCTACAGACTGAGTTTGAGGCTAGCTTGAGTTATGTGAGAATTACGCACGCACACACAGGACAAATGCAGTTCTTCTATCATCCCCCTCGCTGGCCAACACATATAGCTTGACTCGGTCAAGGCACTAGACCGGTTAGCTCCCCCTACCCACATTGGACAGCTCCCAGGACACGTGAACTGGCAGTGACTTGATTGGTATCCTTAGGGGAAGGGCCTTTCAACTCTGATGTCTCACTGCCAATATTTTCATGGCAAATATCCAACTCGCAGAAGAAAAAAAATCAATTAAACGCTTAAAACCAAAGTGAACATCACACCTTCTGAGTTTGTGTCTGCTTTTCTGCATGAACCCCCTTAATAGTTACTGTACATACCTGTAAGTGGGTGTAATAAATGTAGGCACTTACATGTTTATCTGTATATACACACACACAGATTGCGAGCAGGTGAGCATAAATTAAGCCAAGTCTGAGTCTCGTTTTGTTTTTTTGGGTTTTGTTTTGTTTTTTGTTTTTAGCCTTTTCTCCCACACCTGGTGGATTTAAACCCCTACAGGTCATCCTGTCAAAATACAATTTTAGTTCTGAAATAAAATGACAGAATGGAAACAAAACACAATCCATTAAAACTCCCTGCCAGTGTTGGCAGATAACTCAAAAAAAAAAAAAATAGAGTGTCTCAGACAGAAATATCAATAACTTTAACGTGTGCGATTTGTTAACAGGGGAGAAAACAAGCAAACTTGCTCTCTGCTGACTGTCACTAATATTTATTCGTCCAGTGACTGTTAATCAAACCAAGTTTACAGTCCCGTGCGGCACCTGTCACAGGTGCGGATCACTAATCAGCTATTACAGCGGTTTGTTCTGCTGCTGACAACTCGCAATTTTCCCCTGAATCAGCTACTTTGTCAGGTGGGAATTACGGCATACCGCATGTGACAAAACACATCACCCTTTTTTCTCTTTTTCCCCGCTTTTTTTTTTTGCATTTTTCAGGCTTCTCTCTCCTGCTTTCTCCCCCTTTTTAGACAAACAATATCTGGGAACTCAGAAGTAATAAGGCGGAATGCATAATTAATTACCCAGCTTGCTCTAATTAGGGATGAATAAGTTGTGTCCCTCTCACAATCACAAATGTGGTGATGGGTAATACCAGTTTATGCTGTATTAACTGCAAATATGCAATCCTTCTGAGAGCACTTTTGTTGATGAATTTGATGAATGTGACAATAATTAGCCCAGACAGAGGAGAGCGAAATTACTACTGACAATGTAATGCTATCCTGCTCGAGGGCCTGGGAACGTGGCAGGGACCTGGGCCTCCGTTCTAATTAATAGTTTCTCTCTCTCTCTCTCTCTCTCTCTCTCTCTCTCTTCTTTTTTTTTTTTTTTTTTTTTTTGCCAGTGGGGGTAAAAAAAAAAAAACCACAGTAATGGTAATTGTTTTCCTCAAAGGCTACAGGGAGTTATCAGGGTAATAAAGTTAATTAGCAGAACAAACATCTCTTCACAGCCTTAGGGGTCTGAGGCAAAGAGGGGAATTCAAACCTCAGGAAGGCAGGAAGAAGGCTGATTGGTAAGGAGGGAAATTTTAAACAGGAGACCCACAGATGAAGAGAGATGTCCCCCCTTTTCTTTGGCTTGATGCACAGAAAGAAATTGGACAGTCCCTTTCAGCCCCAAAGTTGCTTGTGCACGGCTTCAAGATCATGGTTTTGAGCTTGGGGGATAAAGTTAGCTGAGAGCATATGCCACACTGTTCGCTTCTTTGCTGTAAGTGGTGACTGGGACACTAAACTCAGTCTTCATTTAAGTGGCTTAAAGCTAATGTCTCTGGCAGAGAGTGAGCTCTGGTATTCGCCAAAGGCACCATTGAGCGAGGTTTCAGACCTGCAGAATTCTATTCTCTGAATATTTTGGAAAAAGTAAAAACTTGCTTAGCAATTTTCATCAAATAGTATTTCTTTATTCTCATGTATAAATTAAGACAGTTTTAAAAATGAGACTTTTAGGTCTAGGGAGGTTTGATTCCTAGACACACACAAATGTGGGGTGGTGGCATGGTGCTATCCCAACTCTTGGGAGGTGGAGACAAGAAGAGCAGAAATTGAAGGTCATACTTTGGCTACATGTGAGTTTGAGGCCAGCCTGGGCTACATGAGACACTGTCTCCTAAAGGGAGGGGTAAAATACATGCTATTTTAATCTGTTTTTAGAATCTTAAATGCCGTTCTTACTAGGACAGGTCAGCACTATTGTTCAAGTCTGTTGCAGCATTTCAGGTCCATGAGCAACTGAGCCAAATTTCAATCCCCACTTGTGTGGTGTTATAGCCAGCATGTCCACGCTGCTCGACTTAAGTGGATTGGTCGAGGGAAGCAGTGCGCACCAGACATTCTGAAGATCTGGTGAGTTCATGTTCCCCTGTAAATGCTACAAGTGGTTGGCCTCTTTAGTCACCAAATACCTGAAATGATTGATTGTTGAGTATCAAGTAAATTGCACTTGGATGGGAGCCTGGCGCATTTCTGAAATCATGAGGAAGCATCTTCAGAGTTTTACTCCTTTAGGAACGTTTCAGAAAATTACACGTACTCTTTCCCAGCCATGCCTGCCTCTGATTCCTTACACCTAGGTGTGCCCAGCCTCTATCAGAGCAGTGAGATGAGGCAGCCTCCACAGTGGGTGCTCAGCCCCCAGTAAAGAACTGGGCAGTCAGCAGAGCTCCCGCTTCTTGTTTGATTGACAGGATGACACCTATCATCCAGGCAGGATGACCAACTCAGAACCCTTTATGAACAGACACCGACCCAAACTGGGTCAATCTTCTAGCAAGCAACCTTGATTCCTAAGATCTCTGTCATTAAGGTGCCATACTGGCCCTCAACAACCAGAGCAGAGTGATCTTCCTGGCTTGGTGGCCAGCATTTTGGTCATCTCTCTCATCTTTGTGATCTTGGGCACCTTGCCCTGCCCAACTGTCAGGGTCACTGTTGACAAAAAAGAAACTGCATGGGATAGAGAGATGGCTCTGCAGTTAAGAGGGCTGGCTTCTCTTGCAAAGGACCTGAGATCAGTCTCAGCACCCACAGTGGATGGCTCACAACTGCCTTTACTCCAGGAACTTATCCTCTGCCCTCCTCGGGCACTCACACACACGCACACACCCACACACACCTACATAAATAAAAATAAAAACAAATCTTAAAAGAAACTACATTCCCTCCTGGAAACCTCAAAGAATCTAAATAACCGTTCATATCTCATAGCATAGAAAAGGGTCATGGGAAGCAGCAGCTCAAGCTTATTCGAGCAAAGCTATGGTCTTTGCAAGGTTGTCTTAATCTAGTATGTTAGAATAAGGTATCAAGGAATCTACAGTAGGAGAAAACTAGTCATTAGTCAGGGTCACAAAACCCAGTGGGCTAGTCAAGTGGACTTTGGTCTGAAAGAATCCACGTTTCTGAGAGAGAAAAAGAGAGATTGAGGAGAGAGAGAAAGAAACAGACACCCAGAGAAACAGAGAGAGAGAGAGAGAGAGAGAGAGAGAGAGAGACAGACAGACACTCAGATACATGCAGACAAAGAGAGAAAGACAGATGCATTTGGAGAGTCATATGTGCAGAGAGAGAGACACATGCACTCCATGTGTACAGAGAAAGACAGAGACACATGCACTCACAATCTGAATTAATATCCTTTGCTTTAAAAAACATCCTTAACAGGGCTGGAGAGATGGTTCAGCAGTTAAGAGCACTGTCTGCTGTTGCAGAGGACTGTTGTTCAATTCCCAGCACCCACAGTACAACTGTGTGTAACTCCAGTTCCAGGGGAATCCAATGCCATCTTCTGACTTCTGTGGGCATTTTATAACATGGGTGTACTTACACACATACAAGCAGTACACTCATACACATAGAATTTTTAAAATAATAATAAATATTTTAAGAATAATAAAATATTTTTAAAACATCTTATGTAAAAATTTTAACATATAACCAAACTTCATCTTTAAATAAAGAATTCCAGACCCACAAGATGCTACTTTCAACAGCTTGTTACAGTTTTTATTTTGCTATCATGTGAACTAATGGATATCATTATTTGTTACCTTCATATGTGGGGATGTGCATACAGGGATGTGTGTGCACAGGCACTTAAGAGCCAGAAGTCGACCTCAGGTGCTGTTCCTCAGGAGCTGTCTATTTTATCTTGAGACAGGGTCTTTCATTGGCCTGGAACTGGCTGGTTAGGCTGGGCCAGCCAGCCAGGGAGTCCGAGGGCTGTGCCTGTGGCTGCCTCTAAAGCTCAGGATCCAGCGCACACCAATCAGGCCTGGCTATTTTATGTGGGTGCGGGGGATCAAGCTCAAGTCCTCGTGCTTGCAAGGCCAGAACTCTATCTCCAAGTCTATCACCCTAGTCCAGTGAGCTCACAAATTTTAAAATGGGTTCACTTACCCAAAGAGAGAACCTATGAAAAATCCGAATGTCAGATGAATTTTTCCTAGAAATGGACTGGAATCTCTCTTCAGAGAGAAATAACAAGGAACACGTTGATTTGCATCCTTGGAGCACAGAGCTCACGGGAGACTCTGGCCCCACCTCCCTGCCACCAAGTCTTTCATAGCAACACAAGGCATTTTTTGCACTGGGTCTCAGTCAAAAGGCACAAAGTGACCAGACTATTTCTTTTTGGAAGAGTGATGGGTGGTCAGCTTCATTGCTCTCCAAGGATGCTTAAGAATTATGGATTGTTAAGAAGCCCCAACCTTAGCTGAGGAACTATCAGCAACTGATCATTGCTGGGTGGGAGAGACTGGACCTTCTTTATGGGAGTAGATGGGAGTGGTGCTAGATAGGCTGACCAGGGTCCAGTAGATGAACTCTTACTAAGGGATGTTTATGGACACAACTTGACTCGAGGCTTTAACATATAATGACAGCATACATAAAATATTGTTGGGGGGGCTGGTTATAGGTGAATGCACAGGGAGAAGTTCTATTATGACCAAGATTAAATTGCACAAAAATTCAATAAATTTTTAAAAATTAAACAGGATTGTGCACTTGCTGGGGAGCACTTCCCAGAAGCCTCTTAGAAAATAATGTCTGACAGAACCTCAAAAGGTTCCTCTGTGTATAGAGATCAGACTTACCTTCAAGTAAATAATAGCTTCCAACATTAGTCCACTGGCAGCTATAAAGGACTTAGGAAATGCGTCTGAGAATCAGGGGCTCGCCTGACACAAAGCTGCTGACTGCAAAGTTGGGAAGTTTGACTGTCTTATCTTTCTTTTTAAATTTTTATTGCTATTTACTTATTTATTTATTTATTTGTAGGGGGTGGGAGCATGCATGCCGGGTGCATGTGTAGAAGTCCGAGGAAAACTTGTGGGAGTCAGCTTCCTCTTTCTACCATGTGGGTCCCAGGAATCAAACTCAGATCATCAGGCTTGGTGGCAAGCTCCTTTACCCACTGAGCCATCTTCTTGGCTCTCTTCTTTCTCGCAAGTTCTGACTCACTGACTAGGTGTCTGACAGATTCTCAGTCCTTGAGGGCTCAAGGCCATTTTTGCTTCTTATTTGAGTGCCGAGGAGTATTGGGTTGTTAACTAATTACAAAGAACTAAAAAGAAGTCATGGTTTATCTTTTCAGATCCCAGATTACAAAGTCATGTAACTGTTGTCTGTCGTGAAGTTCTGCACTGCTCTAGTGATACCGCATCCTAAGGACAAGAGGAAGCTTCGTGCAAAAAAATGTTTGCACACAAGGTGGTGATGTTAGCAGCTGCTGAACTTGCATTCTGCTAAATCCACAATAAACAAAGGGGGACTGACTCCCTGAGTGATCTCCAAAAGGCCATTTGGTTGTTCATTGTGAAGGCCTTTAGGGGAACAAAGTCACAGGAGAAACCAGTCAGCACCTGCCAGAGCAACAGGAAGAGAAGCAAGCATGACAGCTCCCCCAAAAGGGAGGTCATGCTTGCACATAGTCAGGGTTCAAGAACTGGGCCTGTCCCCCCCAGGTCCTGTTGATACTAGATGTGGAAGTCCACACAACCCTAACCCTAAATGTAATGTCATTTCCATCATTGAAAAGGACCATTTTCCAGGTAGATTTCCCCCAGAAACTCTGCTTCGCAAGGCTTCCCTGACATTACACAGTCATGTCCAGGGACATGACTTCCTAGCCCAGTTTTGATTAGAGTCATAAGAGTGTTACCCACACCCCCCCATGCATGATCATGTGTGGGAATTCAACATTTAGTGTACTAATTTTATTCAGAGCCATTAAACAGTAAAGCGCTGAGGGTCAGGGAGATGTCTTAGTAGGTAAAGTGCTTGCCATGCAAGTCTGAGGACCTGAGTTCGATCCCCACCCCATAACCGACATGAAGGTTAAAAGAGAGGACCAACTTCACAAACTTGGAGTGGCATGCATGCACCCCCCTACACTAATAAGAGATAAAATTCTTAAGTAAATCTTTTAATCTACATCATAACATTTCTTGTCACGTATTTTCCTTGCTGGCCTAATCATAAACCCTAAAATGTAAACTAGCAGAAGCCCACGCTAAAACCAGTCACATTAACAATAACCCCTCAGACAAAACTAATTAATTGTATTATATATTAGGTACCAAATTCATTTGTTTGGAACAGTGCTGTTTTTCTTTTCCTGTACTAATTTTGAAAAGTGGGTGCCAGGGTCAGCCGGGATCAGTGCCATGAATCAAAAGGTAGGAAGGTGCGTTTCGGCGTCAAGATTCTGTCCCCAGATGGAAACAGCAGCCATTGTCATTTGCAAGCTACAGAGAGAAATAACTGTTGCTGAATTACCGAAGGACGAGTCTGAAACTTACATGGGAGGAGCAGTGAGGAGCACAGGCCACAGACGCGTGTAAGCCTGTGGTCCCGGCTTGCTGTCCCGTGTTGTTTTGCCTGGATCTTCTGTCAGCCGCCTCTCACCTGGGAGAAGTGATATCTTATCAAAGCCCAAACAGCTACCCTTCACAACAGACAGATAATAGTGCCTTTCAATCTATCATACTGGAGGTCTAAAAGAACCATGGGAACCATTGGTCAGCTGACAGCTTGATGGACAACTTGACAGCCCTTAGAGCATCATGGGAAATGGTCGTCAGCTGATTTTCAGAGCCACCAGAAAGATAACCTTCCCAGTAAGGAGGAAAACAAAATCTGAATATTTGTGAGTGATCCAGCATCGGTGGGCATCCGTGTTTGCTGAGAGATAGTAGGACTGACCTGGAAATGGTGTTATCAAACCCGAGAGGCTTCCAAATCCAGGAGCACCTGGTCTCTTTAGAGATCTGTCAGGTCTTTATTCAAATGTCATTCAAAACATATATACATATATAAGGCTTGTGATTGTAAAGAGACACATTGAATACATAAGGTTTTGACACATGTTAAATGTATATCAAACCACTAATGGTCCCCCGGTTTTAGCCAGATGTCCTTTGGACAAACTGATCATGCATCATTTCCAAAATAGGGTTTGCACATTACATCTCTAAGTAGAAAGCCACTTCATTAAAATCCTGTCCTCCGACTCAGCGTGGCGAAGGTCACGGCCACCTTCACGAGAAGAAGCAAGTACCAGGGCTACTGGAAGCACCATCGCAGAGAAACAGATGACTCTATATTGAATACTTTGCGTATGTGATCAACAAACATGAATTGAGTGCTTACTGCCCACCAGGGTCTCAGCTGGACGCAGATGATGAAAAGGAGAGAAGCCCAGCTTTCGACATGCTCATGGTTGAGCACAGACGGTTAAATGAGTACTTGCAAAGACCGTGGCTTCCAGTTACTGAGGCCCCACACACAGCTGCTTGCTGCCTAGCCTTCTGCATTTTCCCCGTGTGTTATGTGAGTTCTAGTCAGAACAAACATGGCCAAATTACTGGGACTGCCAGAAAGAAGTAAGCACTTGATATTTGTATGTTTACTGAGTGCTCCCTGACCTCAAAACATGAGCTCAGAAACAGCACAGAGGAGATCCTGCTTTCAGAGGGCCCTGATGTCAGAGCTCCATGGGTCCCTGGGATGTTGGGGCCACAGGTTTTTTTTTCAAAGAAAACACCCAAACACTTCTCTTTTAAATGGTGTCTAGAATCAGAACATTTAAAGGGACGTCATAAGGAACTCTGTTCGCCAGTTGTTAGTGCTCTCCTGCATCTGTGGTTATCCCATCTTCTTCGTGAATATGACATTGCATTCCTCATTTTCATACAGAGGAAGAAGAGATTTGCATCCGCCTCATTCTATCTCTCTGCACTCCCTCATGAAGCCCAGCAACCCTTTTATATATTTAATAAATACGAAAGAATGATTCTAAATCTAATCTTTCACCTTTGAGATTTGAATTTTATGTAAATTGACACAGAAGGGCTTGGTGCCCAGCCACAGAGCCTGGATTCAACTCCCAGGACCCTGGTAGTAGAGGAGAACCAATTTCCAGTGTTCCTCTAACCCTCCCCCACCACATGCACGTGTGCACACACACATACACACACACTATGGCAGGTGTGAACCAATCCATACACAAGCATAATGAATGTTTAAAAAAGTTTAAGCTTTAATCTTTCTAAAATACTGATTGGTCTGTCTTTCTAAGCAATTGGAGTGGAAACATCAAATGATGTAACAGAAATACTTTGGGTGCTGCTGGCTCTCTTGCTGTTGGACAGAAAGATTAACCCTTTATGTTAGCCAAAAATGCCTGGGTTTAAACCAGAAACCATCCTTCTGGAAAACATGACAGCACTATCACAGCCACTGGCACCATTTGGCTGCTTGACACCCTGAGGGGAACAATCTGTTATAATAACTTGTGATGCTTGGATTCACATTCCAACACCATTTCCCAAATCTAGTCGTACCAAAGCCAGACAAGCCAGATGAATTCTGAGTGTGCTGAACGCTCTCCAAGGAACTGGGAAGAGCCCATGAATGACTTCTATAATAGTCAATAATCAAATGTCCTACATGTAATTCTTTGCAAGGAGACACCGTTTGGGGGGTGCGGGAGAAACGGGAGTGTGAAGTTAGAAAAGACAGAGTAATGTGCCTGAGCATCGCACAAGCATAGTTAAGTATGTGGGGAGTGATAAAAGCACATTGTACTTATTTCAAATTGGGAGAGCAAGATGTGGGAGGGAGATTCATGACTGATCCACAGACCAGGTCCGAGTGCTACAGAGCCCAAATTCAGAATTCTGAATCAGAGCTGTGGTTAACATGGTTTTTCCTTTCCTTGTTGAAATAAACTTATGAGCACAAAGTCCTAACCAGCACCAGATGCAGCTCCTCGTTCACCTGATACGAATTAAGTTTCATTGTTAAAGACAAATGTAGTCATTCAAGCCGACTAAATAGGCTAAATATAAAATTAGTATCAAATGTCTTACTACATATGTCATAGTAACACCAAATTTGTGGTCTGGAAACAGAATATGATATTTTCAGACATTTTCAAGCTAAAAGTTCCACAAAAATCATGGAGCTGGAGGGACTCATGAGGCTCCACTCCTCCTTGGGGTTATACAAGCGGATAACGCTTGTTGGGGCATGGGAGCGATGTTTTCTTCAGTGGTGTAGCCGCTGTTAAAAAAGAAAAGGTGTCCATGTCTCTATAAATAACCCCTTACTCATATATCTGAAAGTAACAGTAATTAAAATCATTGAGTCACTAAAAAAAATGAAATCAAGTTTTTAAAGCTTCACAAAAAGAAAAAAGATTTTGTCATAAAATTATGAACTCAGGAAATACTATGTATGTGAACTTTCTCATTAGAAGTTTCAAAGTATAAAATCAGCTTAACTATTAAGGAAAACATAAAAGTCATATAACTGGCTTGTGATTTCTGTACACACTGTGGACCACACACCTGCACCCAAAGCATCTGGAACTGGTGATCTTTTGGCTCAAAGCATGTAAGTTCAGCTCTCAGATTCTCCCACGTGGAATGCAGAGAACCTGCTTTGTGAATGGGCTGGCTGGCTTTTGTCAACCTGTCAAGTCCTAGAGTCACCTGAGAGGAGCGAACCTCACTTGAGGAATATCCTCTATCTGGCTGGTCTGTGAACGTGTCTGTGGGGCATTTTCTTGATTGCTAATTGATGTAGGTGAACCCAGCCCACTATTATCTGTGTCATCCCTGAAATAACCCACTGTGAGCGGCACCATCCCTGAACAGGTGGCCCTGGGATGTATTAGAATGGTCATTGAATAAGCCACAGAAAGAAGTGGTAGAGAGTGTTCCTCCAGGGTCTGTCTCTGTTCCTGCCTACAAGTTTCTGTACTGACATCCTTCAGTGATGGATTATGACCTGGAAGTTGGATGGTACACAAAATCCTTTCCTCCATTACTTGGTTTTGATCAGTGTTTTATCATAGCAACAGAAATCAAACTAGGAAAGAGACAAAATTAGAACACTAGAGTAGTCCACGTTGGCCCTTCTGTTAGGGCTCAGACACCTGCTTTGAGTATGAACTGTTCTATTTCATGTACCTTGATTTTCTGATGCCTTTCCAAGTTTGATAGGCCGTTGTTCTAGTGTGCTTCTCTATTGCTGTGAAAAAACACTCTGACCAAAACCAACTTGGGGAGGAATGGGTTTATTTGGCTTACAAGCACAGTCCATCACCCAGGGAAGCCATGGCCAGAACTCAGAGCAAAAACATGGTGCACAGACCATAAAGGAACACTGCTCACTGGCTTGCTCCTCTGGCCCATGCCCAACCTGCTTTCTTATGCAACACAGGACTATCTGCCCAGGGGTGGCACCACTCACAGTGAGCTGGGCCCTCCCACATTACTCAACAATCAAGAAAATGTCCCACAGACATGGTCACAGGCCTGTCCAGTGGGGACAATTCCAAGTTGAGGCTCCGTCTTCTGAGGTGTGTCAAGTTGACACTAAAACTATCCAGCACAACCTTGTTCTATTCCAAACCCTGAAAGATTTTTCCTTTTTTTCTTTTATGACTGTGTGTACGTATGCATGTGTGTGTATATATATTATGAGGAGTACATGCATAGAGGTCAGAAGACAACTGTGGATTCTTTATCTTCTCCCCCATTTATGTGGGTTCTGGAGATTGAACTCAAGTGGTTGGGCTAGCCTCTCAGTGGGTGGCAAATGCTCTTTTCCACTGAGCCCTGTGCTGGCCTCCAAAGCTTTGCTTAGAAAGTGCCTTACTTCATCTTAATGTTATGATTTTAGCCATTTTTAATTATTAAAACACATGGCTGCCACAGTGAAAAGGGGTTTTAGAATTTCAAAATTCTCCCAGGCATGGTGGCACAAGTCTATAATCCCAGCATCTGGGAGGTAGGGACTGAAGACGGGGAGTTCAAGATCTTTCTCAGCTATGTGGGGAGTTTGAGGGCAGACTATTCTACATTAGACCCTGCCTCAAAAATGTTAAAACATAAATTTGTCCAGATTCATTGTATTTAGACTTTTCCTTTCTAGCACACTGGAGGCTTGCCAGAGAAGGAGTATTCTATTTCATTTTTAAAAGATGTTTAGAAAAGCTGTCTAATTGTCTGAAAGCCAAAGTAGCCATATTGAAGAAGTATACTTATGATTATTGGGTTTTTATACCTTTTGAACATCTAAAAAGATTAGATTTGGGGTTTTTCCAATAAATTTGAAAGGATGCAAAAGAAAGGAATATGACACCATTTCTTAAATATTTGCTATTAAATTATTTAAATTGCATTTTAAATTTCTATAACAATGAAGTTGGAAAGATGGCTCAGCAGTTAAGATCACTGGCTGCTGTTGCAGAGGACCTGGGTTCAGTTCCCAGCACCCACATAGCAGCTAACTCTGTAACTCCAGTTCCAGAGGATCTGGCACCCTCTTCTGTCCTCCATGAGTATTGCACACATGAGTGCACTTACATATGTGCAGACAAAACACTCAGACACATAAAATTAAAATAGGCAAAAAAAAAAAATCTATGACCATGTACTGACATGGAAAGGGGGATTTGACTTTTTATGAGCTACTCAGAGTTATGTTTTATAATTATCCAGAGATTTTTAATGAAGCTTCTGAATTTCAATATTCTGAATAATCACAGGATGCTTAAAAAAATCACTTGGCTCAGGTGGTTTCATACTTGCTTCTAACTAATGCATTTTCACAAACCATTTATTTGACCCAGGTAAGAGAAAGACCAACAACGTCAGGCTTACGATGCCTCCCACTCTGGGTGGTGTTGCGGCTAAGGCTGGTGCTTTCTTCTAGGAGATGACAAACGAAAAGGGAACACTCAAATTATAGGGCCCACTTATGGCTCAGTCAGGTAGCAATTTTACCTGCATTACGGCAGACAAGGACTTGAGCTTTTTCAGTCTGCATGCTTTCCTTTCGTGGTTTCTGGAATGTTACAGGCCCAGATTTCCATGTTCTACATGGAACCTTCAAGTCAGTTTTCTTTCTATTCTTAGATTTAATCAACACTATGTGGCTGGAGGGATGGCTCAGTGGTTAAGAACACTGGCTGTTCCTGCAGAAGACCTGGGTTCAACTCCAGCACCCACATAGCAGCTAACAACTTTCTGTAACTCTAGTTCCAGTGGATGCAACACCCTTCTCTGTCCTCTGTGGACACTGCACAATACAAGTACACTTACACACATGCATACACATAAAATGAAAATAAATATTTTTTTAAATCACTACTACTATGTTGTGCCCCTCTTCCCGTGTTCTTCCATCCTATCTGAATGAACATTGTGGGGCCGAGATGACTCAGTCAGTGAATTGTTGATAGAAGAAATAGAGGACCCCAGCACCCACCCAGTAAAAGTTGGGCACGCTGGCAAGTGTCTAACCCCAGCACTGAATACGGTGTTGAGATGGGCAGGTCTCTGAAGGTCACTGGCCAGCTAGCCTAGCCAGTCGACGAACCCCAGGTTCAGTGAAAGATGGCCTGAAAGACAAAGTGCAGAGTGACTAGGTAGCACCTAAGTCAGTCCATGGTCTCCACACACATGTGCACATGCGCCCGCACAGACATGCACACCCAAGAACAAATGCATGAAAATCACGTGTTCCTCCTCTCAGCTAAAAGTAGACTAACCTTGTGGTTATTTCTCTCTCCTCATCATCTCAGGATTGCTAAAGTTCTCGGAGACTCAGTTTCCCCAGTCAAGAAGTCAAGATGATTATACCTAGCTCTTAGATTTGCTGTGAAGATTAACAAACATACCGGCACCTGCTTACTATCCTGACCCTACCTGTTTCTGGTACACATGAACTCCATCCCTTTGATCTGTATCGAAAAAGATAGACTGTCTGGGCCTGGAGGAATGGCTCAGCAGCTAAAAGAAATGAGAGAGAGAGAGACAGAGGCTAGAGACTATTTAGCATTCAGAACATTAAGTAGCCTCTTTCCTGCAGTTACACTGAAGTTTAAACCAATGTGTAGGACTGACCTCTCCTGGGGACTGATTGATTGAAAAGAACTCAGACCAAAGGAATTCTAAGCCAGAGGCTGAATATTACCGATGTTCGAAAAGCACAATTCTCCCAAAGACAAAAAGCTAATAATAGTTTTTGCCTACCTTTTTACAGAAAGACAACATAAATTCTCCCTGAAAATGATGTAATTATGAAAAAGATGTTTGGGCTGCATTATCCCACACATGTATGTAGGTATCTGGAAAGTTCCTAAGGTTGTTTAAGCTCAAAGAGTAATGACCACAGTAAGGCATCTGCTCAGCTCAGGTGATCAGTATCTTCATGGGGATTATCTCCTCACAGCACTACTTAGATATTATAAAGACCATAAACTAATAAACATTACCTAGGTTTGTAGATGAGAAACTTAGTCGGAGGTGGGTAAGCAGCCCAGCCGAGGGCTCGTATTCAGTTGGTTGTAATGCCAAACGATCTCCATGAAGCACCTCTGCTCCTCTGGACAGAATTTTAACAAGTAACAGGATCAGGCTGGAGAGATGGCTTAGTCCTCTGGTCTCTTCGGTCATTGCATGGCATGGGCGCACCTAGCATACCTGCAGGCAAAGCACTCAGTTACCTGGGTTTGTAACTCATCTGAACTCTCAGCAGTGATGACAGCATGCACAAACATCACCTAAGCTCAAGCCAGACAAATCCTGGCATAGCGTGGTGAAGTTGCTAAGAGTCCCCAACCCTGCCTGAGGAACTACTGGCTGCTGAGAGGGAAGAATCAGTCTCTTTTAAGGGTGAGACTCTTTGTAGGTTAACCAGGCTCACACTGAAGGACATTTGAGAATACAAAGTAGACACTATTGGCCTTTATACATACATACATACATACACACACACACACACACATATATATAATACATACTGTTAATTACACACACACATAAAACAGTACATGAATTGGGTGGGGATAGTAAGTGGTGTAGATTGGGGACTGGCTCTAAATGTGATAAAATATATTATATGAAATTTGTAAAAACTCAATAAAATGTTCTTGATAAAAATAAAAGTAAGTAAATTTTAGAATAAGATGGAGTGAACATTCAGAGAACTTTGTTCAAAGGTCCATGATATGACTGACCCAGTGGCTGTGGTTAACACTACCCTTGAACATTGCTGAGAGTACCTGGTAAGTGTTCTTTCTCACCACAAAACAATAGCATGCGAGGTAATTGCTTCCATGTATATACTTCACAACGTACGCATACATCACAACAGCATGTTGTGTGCCACAGGTAATTTTGTCCGGGTTGTGACTGCTCTTGCAGAGGACTGGGGTTAGATTCCCAGCACCCACAGGGTAGCTAACAACCATCCATAACTCTAGTGCCAGGAGATCTGAAGCCCTCCTCTGACCGCCACAGGCATTGCACAACACGGGTGCACTTAAACACATACAGGTAAAACATTCATACTCATAAAATAAAAGTAAAAATTTGATTAAATTTTGGTGATGTATACCGTTAACCACAGTACAAGGGGGCTAGAGGCAGGTGGATAGCTGCGAGTTCAAGATCAGCCTGGGCTCCACTGTGAGAGACACTAACTCAAAAAAAATCTAATTTTTAATATTTAAGGCCATATCAAAATTAGTGGTTGTTATTTTTTGGCTTCAGAAATCTCATACATTCTTTAAAATTATGAATGATTTCAAGCTTTTGTTTGTATGTTATGTCTAGTAATATTTATTTTACTAGAAATGAACAATGAGAAACTTCAAATATTTGACTGTTTAAAATTTTTAATAATAATAAGTAATAATATAATTAATAATAAGGATAACTACTCATGAGAATAATAACTAGCTTAATATTATTGGCAACAGCATTTCACGAGCAGTGGAACCACTGCGTGTCTGTCTCTGAAGTGTGCGGGAGTGGGAGGCGTCCTTCTGCCTCCTAAACACTTCTGGTGCCGTGTTAGTTTGGAGGAGAGCAGGAAACTGACCTTGTGCGTGTTTTTGGAAAGGCGAGAAACGTTTTCAGAGCCTTCGCAGAGATGTATGGCTGCTGTTCTTTGATTCTATACCCAAACTCGGGGCTTTTTAAGGTTGCTTTCTAAATGGAATTTGAAACAGTATCAGTGAACTCCTTTTATAAGCTGTGACAGTGACCTCTGTTGAGTTGTTTTTTTTTTTTTCTTTTTCTTTTTTTAACTTTGGAACATTCATATTTTGAAGCATGTTTGTCATCTGGAAAATAGCAATTCACTTCAAATCTCCCAAATACTCATCCATTTCATCATGCCATATTTAAAGCAAACCACACTGATTAATATCACCAGCAACCCTCAGTGTGCCAGCTGAGCAAGATTCACACCAGCACCTTCTGACTTCAGCTTGCCCAAGTGTTTGTGACGTTTGGAGTTAACGAAACCAGTGATGCTGAGACTGGCTCTTCATACAGTGTGTGGACAGTGCAGAGACTCTTGGTTTCATTTGCTAGGTGCTCTGCCTCGTGTCACTCAGCAGTTTGAGCCGCCATTGATGTGCGGACACCACCGTAGCACAGAGCAAGTAGCATCTTAGTGCTAAGGTGGAAATAAACTGGACTTCCTAAACCCACTGAAAAAGAGCCTGCCAGAAGTGTACCTCAGGACCATAGGCTTCGAGTCATGGTCTCCTGCCAACCAAATACTTCCTATGCAATTCCAGAAGAGGGGTTTAAAAGTCACTGGAAGAGGGGGTTGAAGAGATGACTCGGCAGTTAAGAGCACTGGCTGCTCTTGCAGACAACCTGGGTTCAGTTCCTAGCACCCACATGGTAGTGTACAACTGTTCATAACTCCAGTTCCAGGAAATCTGACACCCCCCTCTGGCCTCCACAGGCATTACATGCACATGTGTGGCATACTTACAGACATGCAGGCAAAGCACATAGACGCAGAAAAATAAATATTTTTTTAAAAAATCAGTGGGAGTGTTGTATAGAAAAGCAATGTTCTGCTTCTTGAATCTTGATTCTTTTTGCCCTATAAAAGCCAAATTTGCCTTCTTTGCATTGGTATAAAACTTGAATTCTTTTCTTAAATCATCACTAAGGGTTCTTATGGTCCCTTGTCTGTGCCTGAAAATTATTAGACTGTTTAGAAAGGTTGTCAGAGCCATATCATAAGAAGAAGAGAGAATAAACAATAAGATTTCCAGAGTCTGTAAATGAGTTGCTGTGTGTAAACTGCTCAGCAGGTAAAGTCATTTAGGTCGATAGGGTGTCTTTTACTAATCAACCTCTGCGTTAATTTACTAATTTCCCTGTGCCTCCCAAAGTGAGAACTCTATTCAGAGCTTTATTTGTATTTCCTAATTTGAATAGATTATGAATATATTATGATGCAATTAAATATACACAGATTATGCACACTTGATCTTTTCCATAACTAATTCAAGAATGAAATAATGTATGTTGTTTCAAAGTCAGTTGTCAGAAATAAATGACAGAAACAGGCTCCATTTGAGGCTGAGATGAATTCCTTCAGTCTGGGCCATTGGACACTTTAATTCTGAAAATAGTACCTTAAAATAAAAATTTAGAGTTATTCAAACTAATCCTTTTTGAATAAAGGTTAAGAACTTAATTGTATGGTTTAATAAATCCACAGTGTCTAACAAACTACATATTTGTTTTATTCTATTAAAATCAGTACATAAATATTCTTAAACAGGAAGTTTTGATGCATCAATATAAGATGGCCTGTGATCTGTGAACCTGTACTTTAGAGAAACTTTACATTTTTAATGTGTCACTGGTTTCTTAGTCCCACCTTCTGGTTGCAATCTGATAGTGTGAGAGTAGGCAACTTTTATCAAATTTCTTACTGATATCATCACATTTAAGTAACTTTATTTAGAGTAAAACTGTAACGGAGATATCGGGACTCAGAGTGGGGCTCAGCGACAGGGTGCTTGTCAGGCATGTGCAGGGCTGAGATTAGACCCCTACTGCTGTGAAATAAAGCTTAAAAAGTTTTAAATGACTCACAAAACACTTACCACAGGAGCAGGATGGGTGCAGAGTGCAGGGTTCTGCTCAGACAGGTCTCTCCTGGGACAGGGCACCCACCTGTCTCTCCTGGGACTCTAATCCCTGGTGCTGGGGAGGGGCCCTCTCTTTCCAGGCAGGCCAGGACTCTCTCAGCTCCTTTTAGCTTCCTCTCTACTGTTACCTCCTCAGGGACTCCTCGAGAGGGTGGGAAGCCCCAGTTCCCACTCCCTCCTGCCCTGTATTTGGTCTGAAGGCATTTTTGCTAGCTCACGGAAGAAACCCTTTACGATTAAAGATAAATTATCAAGTCTGGTGTGATGGTGCTCACCTTTAGTCCCAACACAGGAGGCAGAGGTAGTAGGCAGATCTCTTTAAGATGGAAGATGGTCTATATCAAAAGTTCCAGGCCAGCTGATGCTATATAGCGAGACCTTCTCTCCAAAAACCACCACCAGCACCAACAACCAAAAAGATAAATTAACAAGAATAACTAAATGAAAGTTCTCTAAAAGGATGATTTTCACCAATAACTTTCCAGATATCATAGTCTTTGAAAAATCAACACAAAAAAAAACTTCTCAAAGAAATTTCCCTAAGAAAATTATTATTTTTCCCTTAAATATTAAATATTTTTAATAGTAAGTAATCTGGTTCTTTTTTATTTGAAAGAAACTATAAAATTGTAACTAACTGAGAAAAAGGAGAATGGAGAGAAAGAGGGAAATAATTCTGCCTGTTTGCTCTCTCTGAAGACCACACATTTAGAGAAATAAAGCCTTTCCACAAATCCAGAGAGAGAGGCAAAACTACAGCTCAGCTGGCTTGGTCTGGTTTGAGTGCCTGAAATCCAAAAGGGAGGTTCATGCGCGCCTGGCTAATGGGAATTTAAAACATCTATCTCTGTTGAAAAATGGCATCAGTAAGACTGTTATCAAGACTGTCATTTTCTCGACTATGTGACTGGACATTAGTCAGAAACTGGAATTACAGAACCTGGGGGGAGAAGAAGTCTCCATGTCTGTGGCTGCTCTGGTCTGAATGAGACAAAGAACGGGGAACTCAGAGCACTTTCGATGCAGGGAGCATGCAGTGTGCCAATGGCAACTAGCTGGAGAAAAGTTGAAAGTTTTTTACAAACAAGCCAAAAAACAAACTTTAACATCTCCAAATAGATCTATGAATACTTTCATAAGAAAAGTACATAGGTAGGGGCTGGGGAGATGGCTCAGTGGTTAAGAGAACTGGCTGCTCTTACAGAGAGGACTGGGGTTCGATTCCCCGCACCCACATGGTGGTGAACACTAGGTGCAGGAAATCTGATGCCCTCTTCTGACCTCTGCAGGCACTGTACAGCATGGATGCACTTACACACATACAGGCCAAATATTCAAACACATAATATAAAAATAATAAGTAAAATTTAAAAAACCACCACCAACAAAGGAAACTGCATGACTGACATGAGCAAAAGAACTTTTAAAATATTTCTGGAAGATAAACTCTAAATCTCTAGCACTTGCAGGACCTTGCGTGATGCCTACTCCACAAAAATAGAGCAAAATTACAACAAAGCTCTAATAAATATAGGATATGACATATTGTTAGGGAAACCAAACATCATAAAGATATTTGCTTGTGTCAAATAATGAATAGATACAACATTATTAGAATAACAGAGTTCTTGGTGATGGACTGTGATCTGCCAGTGGTGAGAGGAAAGAAGCTCTTCCTTCTAAGTCACTCTGGTCAGTGTCCATCACAGTGACAGCAAGCAGACTAGGACAGAGGGGGAGGTGTTTGGTTTTGTTCCATATTTGAGTCTCTGGTATCTGAACCCAGGACCTTGCACACGCCAGGCAAAAACTACCAGTGAGCCACATCCCCAGCCTTCCCTAACAGGTTTGGAAGCACACTGACAGTACAGTAGTTAAAAGGGCCGAAGAATAATTAGTAGCATGGAATAGCAGCTTGGGGGGGCGGGGCTGTCCATCCTCTGCATCATGCAAACAATCTCCTGTGAAGACCCTTTCCGCTGTGAAGCGGCTAAATGCTAGGTGCTGCTTAGTAACCAGGAGGAGGTGGATTATTCAGCAAAAGGAAGCTTAACAGTCCTTAAGGTGCTCGGTGTGTGACTAACAAATTGTGCCTGCCTTAGGGAGAAGACTGAAAAGAAGACAGCTATTCCACTAGGGGAGCGCTGGGGTTTGGAAAAGGAAGGTTCTCAATTTTCCTCACATTTGTCCAGAGTAGCCCATTGGGTTTTAACGACAGTGTCTGTCTCCAGCACTTTCACACTCTGAGCACAGCCAGGTCTGAGAGCTAGTTCATCAACGGATCTGTTCTTTCATTCACTTATTCCAATATTCATTATCAAAACTATCTGGTCACCTTTGCTCCTAAAGGGCATGCTTCTTCCTCTAGAAGGCATTCTTAACCCATTATTTATTTCTTATTTCTATGTTTAACCTGCTTACAAAGCAACGGGTTTCCTTCTGACATTTCACACAATCTTAAACTTGGCAGATGCTCCCCAGGCCCCTTCACCCCGTCCCCTGCCCCGGTGCTGCTTAAGCCCTCTGCCCTCTGTTCCCCCTTCCCACTTTCCCGAGACTTTTTCCTCTCCTGGGCCCTTTCTAGTTTCTTGGTCTCTGCCCACATTCACACCTCTAGCAACATACATAAACTTTAGATGCAGGTCAGCGTGGTGGCACACACATTTAATCCCAGCAATTGGGGCACAGGGCTGGGCAGATCTCTGTGAGTCTGAGGCCAGCCTGGTCTACATGGTGAGATTCTGATTCTAAATTAGTTAATTAATTAATGAAAGCTAGTGTGCATATGAGAGACAATGTGAAGTGTTTGTCTCTGCATTACCTCGCTTAATACAGTATTTTCAAGCTTTGCCCACTTTCCAACAAATTTCGGAATTCCATTTTCTTTACAACTCAATGAAACCCCATTCCGCATACATACCACACTTTTATCCATTCATCCATGGTTTTTTCTAAGGCCTTGATTTTCTTGGGCATATTGTCCTACAGAAACATAAGCAACAACTCAAAATGGAACACAATCTTGTGTCTTTAGCCTTCAGGTCCCACTGTTGTTTCCAGGAATGAAGGTAAAATAGGATTTAGGGTTTAGGACAAGAGGAGCCTCGAGAACAGAGCTCTCTAGTGACTGTCTTCGTTACGCATTCAAACACACTGGCGTGGTCTTCCTTCCCTGTGCTGATACTGGCTTTTCTCGTAGACAAGCTGTAAGCATGGACGCTCCTGCAATTGGTCTCATTTCAGGATGAGAGTGCATTTATTTGAGAACAGTAAAAGGAAGGTTCAGTACTGCCAGAAGCCTTGTGCTTCTGTGCCCTCTGCGCCCCTGTGCTCTGAAATGAGGGTCTTCTTCTATCAGAGAAACTGTGAAAATATACAAGATAGGAACTATTACTGGAGTTCCTGGGAAATTGATGCCATTTTATTTAAATGTTGCTCTGTGTTCTATTCCGGTATCTGTTGTTGCATTTTTACCTGATCCGATCTCATGGCATTTTGATAGAATTTTGTGCCTCGAGGAAATCTTCATATAATTTGTATTATTGACCCAGGCCTGCAGAGTCATCATTAGCAAACAGTAAGCAATGTCCGAAGTTTTATTATTTATGACAAAGGTGTTCCTTGCACCTTTAGGAAGGTTGGTCAATTGCTAAAAGTCCTGAACAGGTTGTTCGTAGATTGTGTTCATTTTCCTGTTCTTTTAGAAACCACAAGTACTGTAACCATGATTTTTTTTCTGTCTAAGTAAAGAAATCTCTTCCTTCCTCACCCTGAATGTACAAGGTCTTTCTAAATTTCACAAAGTTGTGACTACTGGTGAAGCTTAATCTAATATTCCCTAGGGGTAGTCCTGTACTACATTCAGTTTCCAGAAGTGTACTTTAAAAAGAACTGACTGAGCTGGGTGGGTGATGCTGGCCTATAATCCCGGCCATGAGTTCAAGGCCAGTCTACAGAGTGACTCTCAGTTTCAAACAGAAATAGATACTATGGCCGTGTGTTCCGATGGCCTGCCAGGGGCACTAGGTACACAGACAAGTAGAAGGACGTGCGAGCAGATGAGTGGTCAGGGAGGCCGCCACATACATGCAGATGGAGCTTGTTCTATACCCATGAGACCTAAGCCTTCGGCTGCTGTCTTCCCATCTGTCTGCTGAGCACCTCACCAGATGCTGGATGGGTGTTGTACTTTTAGGAATGACTTCCTGGGGTCCTCGGACACCAGGGCTCAGCCAAGCATCATTGTCAGTCACAAACAGCCTGCTGCACCCAGGTTGTCTGTGGCCTGCTGCTGCTTCTGTCTCTTCCCTGCCACAGCTAGCCTGGACTGCTCAAATGAGAGGGTGGTGGTTGTTTGGTGTGTGTTTCTATATTCTACTGTGAATTTTATGTAAGGAATAAGTTGATGGGTCTTATTACTCTTATATTTTGTTTGTTTTGATTTGATTATGTATTATGGGTATGTTACATGTATGTGTGGGGGCACACAAATGCCACAGTGTGTGTGTGGAATCAGAGGACAACTTTCATTTCCCACCTTTCACCATGTGGGATCTGGGACTAGAACTCAGACTTTCAGACTTGGTAGCAGGTGCCTGTACTCACTGATGCATCTTGCTGGCCCAATTACTCTTATTTTGAAGCGATACCTATTACACATATTAGTGGAGTGTCATGTGCTATTGTAATGCATGCACACGTGTGCACATACAATGTTCAAATCAAGATGAGCACGTATCATGCCATAATGGTGAAAACTTTCAAAACCCTTCCTTCTACTTTTTTGCAATGAACGACATTATTGTCCATGGGAACCACGTAGCAGAACTTCATTTTTGTGGCTGAGTAATGTTCCACTGCATTTATGCAACACATTTTCTTTGCCCATTCACCAGGTAGAGGATGCCTGGTTCGCTTGCATTCTCAGCCACCACAACTATAGACACAGCGAACACAGGGTGTGGATGTCTCACGGATGGCATTTCTCGTGGATCTGCATCTGGTATGTTCACTTGTTTTGAGGAGGCTCCCTACCACTCTCCATAATGACTACATTAGTTTACCCCCCCAACCCCGCACAAGAGGATTGCCTTTCCTTGACACACTTCCATCCTTTCGGCGGAAAGGGAGATAGCGTTTTGCCATAGCTTTGCGGTTTTATGGTGTGTCGGCTATTCCTGTCTTCTGTTGAGAAGCGCCTGCTTCGATGCATGGGATGTTTTTTAACCTGTTGTTTTCGTAAAGTCCCATGTGTAATATGAAGATCAGGCTGAGTTGATGTAGCAGTGAAATCTCCCATTTTCTAAGTTTTCTCTGCATTCTGCCAATTAATTAGTTGCTTGCTACAAAGAATCTTTTTAGTGTGACGTGATCTCAGTGGCCTGTTTGACTTTTTTTCTCTGCTTTGGGATGTTGCTCAGAAACAGCCTCTGTCTTCACAGATTCACCTGTGGCATGGAAGTCCTCACTCCATTTTAGGTTCTATGCATAAGCGGTGAGGGGCAGGGGTGGCTCCAGCAGCTTCCTTCTGCGCGTGCACATCCACTTTTCCCAACGTGATTATGAAAAAGTGACTGTCTTTTCTCCACGGCGGGTTCTTAGCATCTTTGTTGAAAATCAGTTAGTTGCACATGCATGTGTGGGTTTGCTGGGGTCTCTGTGCCTCACTCCATGGTCTCTATGTTTAGTCTATGTCAGCTTCCAGATGCTTTAATTTTCACAGCATTGTAACATGTTTTAATCGTGTACCATAGGCCTCATATATATAGAACTTTTAAATATTTTTTATTTTATGTGTATGAGTATCATGCTTGCCTGTGTATGTAAGTGCTGTGCACCAGTGTTGTGCAATGCCCATGGAGGACAGAAGAGGTCCTCAGATCCCCTGGAATTAGAGGATTGTTACCCAACCTGTAGGTGCTGGGATTCAAACCTGGGTCCTCTGCAAGAACAGCCAGTGCTCCTAACCGCTGAGCCATCACTCCACCCCTCATACAGAACATCTTAATCATCTTTGTACCCCTCCCCACTGACACCCTCCCATGGCCCCCCACTGGATTTCATGCATTCTGTCATTCGTGTTATGTCGGGTTAGTGTCTTTTGATGTCCCTCAGTGCAAGTTCATCCACTCAGACTAGTCAGTCTATTTTGCTCAAAGCTAGCTTTGGCTATTCAGGGACTCTTTTGATTCCATATTGATTCTAGAATTTTCTTTTCTGGTCTGTGAGGAGTGTCATTGGTATTTTGGTAGATATTGTGTTCAGACCATAAATAGTTCTGGGCAGTCTGGAAAATTTTGCACTATTGATTCTTTGATCCACTATTCAATTCCTGTCACTCACTGGCATTTTATAATTATCATTGTGGAGATCTTTCACCTCTTTGGTTGAGTCTGTTCTTGGGTGGTTTTTTACAGCTCTTAGAGGTTGACTTTTTCAGTTTCTACCTCAGGTAATTGGCTACTGTTGTCCAACCAGTACTGACCTGTATGGATGTTGCAGCTTTGCTGAATTTGTGTGCTAATTCTGATTTATTTTCTTTGCAGAGAAGTCTTGAGGGCCTTTAGCACACAGGCCATGTCATCTGCAGACAGTAATGGGCTTTCTTCTCTGCTTTGGCTCTTTCTCTTTCCTGATTGTTCTTTCCAGGACTCCCAGAGTATGTGGAATAATTGATTTCTTAAAGCAATTTAGCTAATATAATTTTTAAAAAGAACTCAGGGATAGATTATAGAAATTAACTTGCTTTACTGTACAAAAAAGTTCACAAGCACTTAATTCTTTTTAAAGAAAAAAGTCTAGAACTAAATGATACCACCACAGTCCACCAGCACTTTGTGGACACATTTCCCCACAAGACGAGAACAAAATGTTTTATCTCTTAAGTGGAGTTGCAGAGTGAGACTTTGATGGGCTCCTTAACATTAGTGTTTTTGACATTAGCTAAAGATATTTGGTATCAAGCAGGTTACATGGCCTAATGAGGCATGGTCTCTCTCTGCGTGGTCGTGTGCACTAAAACACACATGAGTATATGAAGTTCTTTTATGGTCTCTCTCTCTCTCTCTCTCTCTCTTTCTCTCTCTCTCTCTCTTTCTTTGAGCAAAGGGACATAAAATAATCTTGGATCAAGAATATGGAGATGACATCAAACACCAAGAGACAGTGAGAAAATACAGTTAGATCACCACACTGGGCGTGGGGCATTGTGGCCCCTTTAATTCCACACTCAGGAGGCAGAGCATGGAGTTCCAGGTCAGCCTGAGGTACACAGTAAGACCCTATGTCAAAGAACAGCACACACGTGCAAGAGAGAGAGAGAGAGAGAGAGAGAGAGAGAGAGAGAGAGAGATTGTTCAGTGGAGCACTTGCCAGCATTCCTGAGGCCCTTGTTTCAATTCCAAGCCCTAGGAAAAAAAGATAAGAAAAGGATGAGAGACAGAGACAGAGACAGGGAGAGGCCAGCACCCCTGTTGTTGCATAATGCCTCATAACATGTGTGCTATGCATATGACCTTCCTGGGGAACACTGTGGAAACAGCACCTCAGAAAGACACGTCAGTGTTCACTGTTCCCGCCAATAAAGAGTCAGATGGCGGAACAGTCGCAAAACAGGCCACCTCCATTCCCTGAAGCTATGTGCTGGGAACCTCTGAAGTTTCCTGGCGTGGTCTGAGCCAGGAGAAAGAATGGACCTAACATTTGAAGAGCAGCTGTGTCACACAGTCACTGTGACTGAGAATCCACTGAATGTGTGGATTCGCTGAATGATCGAAATGCCCCGTACAGAAGAGTCCTTCCCTTCCTGCCAGGAGGGAAACGGGATCTGACACAGCCTAAATGGTCTTCGTGGCTGATACAGCCAACATGGAAAGAAGAATCTTTTTCATTTGGTTAGATTTGGTGTGTTCTAGGAGCCCAGAAAAGTGGGAACAGAGCATTCTCCCTTTCATCAGAGACTTTGCAAGTTGATGAAGTAGATGCAGATGTATATTTATATGTGTGAGTGTGCGAGTGTGCGAGTGTGTGTGTGTAAGTACTATAAAACTCTTTTACCCTTCAACAGAGAGGGAGAATATCATGACAGGAAGAGACACATCCGTGTCCGATGTGGAATGGAAGATTCTGATACATGTGTTCTTATTCTATTATTCTTTGTGTTATGTATTCACGTGTAAAATACATATATAGACAAAGATATGGTGTGTAGTTTTGAGTAGTGTATGTGTAAGATAAAGGACTTTGTGCTTTTGAAATGTAGTTTCACACATTTCATAGGTGCTTTGGCTCCTAGTGGAAAAGTAAAATACGTATCTACATACCAATCAGATGTGAGCTGATTTGGAACAAACTGGTTTCTATTTCCAAGTAGAATTGTCAACGTCAAAGTAAGACATTTGGTTACTGGAGAAATCAGCCATTGCTCCGGGGTGATTAAGCAAGGGGTTATGTGTATGATGGCTGTAAATGCTACAGCTTCAAATACGAGAAAACGAGGGCTGTTGCAGTGATTGGATCATATCCTTCTTCGTGTTTCAGATATATCCCAGCCACACTGAGAACCACATTTTCCCATTAGCACGTACACAGGGCTCAAAATATCCTAAAAACATCCTCAGTAGCTTAACTAAAAACTATCATAAATAACAAAAATCCAAGTTACAAACGAAGGGAGGGCTGGGGTGATGGCTAAACAGTGGTATTCTTCCAGCAGACAGGAGTTTGGTTCCCAGCACCCACATCAGGCAGCCCACAGCTACCTGTGACTCTAGCTACAGAGCATCTGAGCCTGTGGCAGCTGCAGACACATGCACAGACTGGTACACAGACACAGATGCATAAATAAATAATAAAAATAAAATTCAAAGAAGAACAGCTACCATTAACTGAATATTTAACATGGTCACATCATTTACATTTACTAAATTTTTAGTTTATTTATTTTTATTTTATGTGTATGAGTGTTTTGCCTGCACGTACGGAGGCGCACCCATGTCATGCAATGCCATCAGAGGTCAGAAGAGAACGTCGAATCCTCTGGAACTGGAGTTACAAATGGACAATTGTTAGTCATCATGTGGGTTGCTAGAATTCAAACCCGGGTCATCTGCAAGAGCACCCAGTACTCTTAACCACTGAGCCTTCTGTCCAGCCCACATATATTAATTTTATCTTTACATCTACCCTTGATGATAGGTGAGCTTTTCCCATTTTCAAGTGCAGAAAATATGGTTCTGGGAACCTGATAGTTTACTCAAAGCCCCAAGGTGACGCACCCAAACCAGGTCTGTTTCCCTTCCAGGCAGGCTGTCAACCAGCAACCCATGATGACAGGTGAAGTTCATCTTGCAGCACCACCTGCTGATGGGGTCTGCTGTCTTCCTGACTAGATCGCCACTGTGTGGCTGCACACTTGACTTGAGCTTGGGGAGGCTGGAAATGTGAGGAAGACTAAACCAGAGACTGTGTCCTCAGATCTGAGTCAGCAGGCACAATCTCATGTACAAACTTGTCCAAGGTAAGAGGGCTGAAGGGAAGACATTACTGTGCGCAGAGTAATGCGCACCATTTAGCCCTCCAAGATCTGCTTAAGACTACAAAGCATCTTCCTCATGGCCCAGAGAAAAAATCTGCAGCCACACCCACTTAACCCAAGGAATTCAGTATCCCATTAAAGAGTAGCAAAACAGGCTGGGCGTAGTGGTACACACGCTGAATCCCAACACCTGGGAGGCAGAGGAAGGTGAATCTCTGAGTTTGATGCTAGCCTGGTCTACGTATCAAGGTCCAGGCCAGCCAGAGCTACATAGTGAGAACCTCTCTCCAAAAAAAGTAGCAAGACAAGACTCCCTAAAAGCAATTCCTCTTTCATCTTCAAACAGACTTACTGACATCAAAGTTTATTATTAAAAGCATCCTTAATGAGAATATCACTGTACATATTTTCACTAGAAGGAAGCGTGTCAGGGGAATTTGCCATGATCGGTGTTTACCGCCAGCCTGACACACGTTAGATCACTCTCCTCTTCCTCCGTAATTTTTCTATGCAATTTATCTTATGCATATTTAAATGGTGTGCCACTTAATTGAAATTACAGCATGTTCAAGCTGGATTTGACACTGACTGGCAGTTGCCGTGAAGCAATGCTTGGAACCTATGAACGGGTCATTTCCCAAACAGTGCACATGTGGCAATACTGACCCAGGACAATACTTCAGAAAACTGAATCGCTCACCCCACAGTAAGTCACCCCAGGTGGGACCACATCTCTTTCACCTTTGCAGCACAACCTCAGAACCACGTATAACACAACAGGGCCAGTCGCCTCCTCACCTTTCCATGTAAACACTCTGACCACCAATGTAAGAGTATTGGAAATAACTTTTAGAAAATTATTTAATCCTCAGAAACCTTAGGGGTTCGTAGCACATGCAACCCAGTACCGCTGTATAACCCAGTATTTGATTCCATTTTCTGTTCTTTTCATCCAGATATGCATTACTGGAAAAGGGCAGCCCGTGGAAGGAGGGAAAACACAAACTTTTGCAGGGCGAAGGTTCTGGGCAGGGTCACAGCCTGAGCAACGTCTAGGAACCTACGTGATACCAGATAGCTAGCCTCAAGGCTTTACTTCGGCATTTAGACAGGCTGTGGTTTTATCAAACAACATAATTCACCCTCCTTCTCCTCTCCTTGTGCCTCCTGTTCATATTTACTGCTGCAGCATGCCAAGGTCACTCTGTGTCTCAGTTTCCTCCTCTGTAAAATGTGGTAGCAATAAGTTTGCTTATTAAATGGATTCTATGCAGTAAAACAGTTATGACACGTGGGTCAGATAGCAAGCGTGTGATAAATGCTGTCTTACATGTTAGTTAGCATTATCCTCATCGCCGTTTCATTGTTATTCCACAAATAACTTACGTGCTGTGTCTTATAGCTGTTTGGAAACATAAAGATAAACTGTCAACAGTGAAATGAGAATTAGTGTATACCTCACGATCATCTTTAAGATAATACTCTTTCAAAGTGTACGTTAGAGGTGTGTATGATGGAACACATCTTTAATCCCAGCACCCGGGAGACAGAGGCTGACTGCTCTCTGTGAGACTGAGGCTAGACTTCATGGAGAATTCCAGGCCAGTCGGCTACATAGTAAGACTCTTGTCTCAAAACTTAAGTAAATAAGTAAATAATTAATTAAAATGGGGCCGCTCCCACAACATTCTCTATTTAAGGAGGACGGTCACTTGCTTTTTGCATGTCCAAACTAGCTTACATGGCATCCTAAGTATGTTCTATAAAGAAACTTCAATCTGAGGGCTGGGATTACAGCTCAGCTGAATGCTGTTAGCCTGTACGATGCTTCGATTTGACCCCAGAACCACATGTACAAGAGCATGGTGGCTCACACCTGTGAGCTTTCAGGAAGTCGAGGTGGGACCAAAGTTCAAGGTTATCCTCAGCTACACTGTGAATTTGAGGTCAACCTGAGCTACATGAAACTCTAGCTGAAGAAAAGGAGAGCAAGTGAGCAAGAGAGAAGAAAACATAGACACACAAATCCCTCAGCCCTCAGTCAAATCTGCATGCTTTACAGCAAGGCCCTGGGCCTTTTCGCCCTGTTCGCCTTTTCTGTAGTAACTGATGCTCGTTGGTAAGAAATGAAGTCAGAAGCCAGTATTTTTTAACTATTCCGGATGTCTTAAAAGAAAAGCACTAATATTGCTGGAGAGGCTTCTGTGCCCCAGGCCGTGTCATGCCGTATCTGTGGCCCTTTCTTCACCCACTCTCCTGAGACCCAAAGCTTTCTTTCTCTTAGGAATTTTGTGGAAACTAAAACCAGGTCAGTCTGTCTCAGGCGTCTTCTCTGTTACTGTATTTATTCTAACTACTTTTAACTGATTAATCTAACACCTAATCACACATCTTCAAATTATCTGAATAGCATCTTTAGAATACAACGTCGTGACCTGACAGAGAATACCAAGAAAAATTTCTTCCTTGGTGACTCCAATTAGAAAGCTATTTCTGTCTAATTCTGTGGAAATCTGGCAGCATTGCTACAGAGGAGAGGTTCTCAGGTACCAGCTGTGGAGAAATCTCCATGAGTGTTTCCTTGGGTGTTCTCATGGTTTCTATCAATGCCAAGTGTTCAGCACACCCCAGGGATGTAGACTGTGTTCTGAGAAATGCAGCGAGCTGTCAGTCACAGCCTGGCAGGGGAACTGGGGAATCCCAGTCCTGCAAACGTTGTGTGTTTCTTTTCAGCCCAGACCGCATGAATTATTTCATACGGAACTCGGAGCCCCCATCGATGCTGAATAGGTCATCTGAGTGATGGCAATTCATTGCCAAAGTCTATGAATTTCTGTCTGGAGACTGCAGTTTTATGTGGCCCCTGCAGTTTCTTGAACAATTATCCCTGGCCTCATTATCAAATGAAAGCTGGATTCTACCCTTGGTTCTTATCACCAGAAAGAGGCTGCATATGAGATACTGGGTAGCTCTCAATGTGGGCAGACCAGGGCAGACCAGGGGCACGTCTTGACTTCCTGGTCCAGCTGCCTCCCCTGAGGGTCTGGCTTTCACAGCTCCCAGGTGTCAAGTGCTCATTTCTGGAATAAGAGAAAGAATGTCATAGAACATGAGATGGTGTTTCCAGAATGCTGCTGACGCAGCACAGCACTTACAAACTGGTCACCAGGGTCACAGCCCTGAGGGGGCAGAAACAGCCATCCCATGCTGCCCTGCCACACTGTTGGCAGCTGAGAGAGCTGCCACGTAAACACAGACCATGCCTGTGTGCTACTTACCCAGACCAGTCCGTGTGTTCCAAGTCGCTTCCCCAGCTACTGCTGACCCCAGCAATCTATGTGGCGTGTTACCAGAGACTGTGTCCGTAATTTCCAGAATGCTACGTCCACGTACGAGGCTGTGGAATCACCTACTCTAGCTATAAAGTGAACACACAGGATAAGTGCAAGATGGAAAGACTGCCTTTAGAGCTGTTTTCTTCTCCAGGGCTCAGCACACATCGTTCTTGGAAGCACTGAAATGTCAGCGCCATGCATTTTTAAAGTTAGACAAATAGAACACTCTCCACAATTCTTTTGTCCTTCATTTGCATTGTGTCTTAAAGTTTGTTTATTGAGGGAGAGGCACACATGTACCATGGCACATGTGTGGACGTCAGAGGACAGCTTGAGGGGGAGTTACTTCTCTCCTTCCACCATTAGAAGATGGAAAGAGTTCCCATGTTCAGGAATTGGCAGAATTAATATTGTAAAAATGACTGACTACATTACCAAAATCAGTTTACAATACCCATCAAAATTCTAATAACACTCCCTACAGAAGTAGAAGAAAATCCTAAAATTCATGTGGAAGTGGAAAATGTCGACCTCCAACTAACCAAGGAAATCCCATGCAGAAAGGGCCATGCTGGAGGTATCACAGAACCTTAAATGACACTGCAGAGCCACAGGGACAATGATAGCAAGACACTGGCACAAAAGCAGATGTGGAAATCAGTGCAACAGAACAGAGGACCCAGAATAGACCACGAAGCTACAGCTGCCTATTTTTTTAATATGCCAAAAACATATATTAAGAAAAAAGACACCCTCTTCAACAAATGGTTCTGGGAAAACTGGATTTCCACATATAGAAGACTGAAACTCAATCCATATGCTTTACCCTAATCAAAAATAAATTCAAAATGGGTCAAAGACCTGACTGTTGGATTTGAAACTTTGAAACTGCTAAAGAAAAATAAGGAAAATACTTCAAGCCATAGACCTAGGCAAGGACTTGGGAAGACTCCAGTGAGATAGAAACTGATCCCAAAATTGGCAAATGGGATTACAAGAAGTCCAAAAGCTTGTGCACTGAGAAGGAAACCATCTCCAGAATAAAGATAGAGCTGCAGGCTTGACCAGTCCATGGCCATGGGCCTCGCATGGTCCAGGACAGCTGTGAAGGCAGCCCAACACAATGTCATAAACTTATCTAAAGCACTACGAAAGGTGGTGGAGAGAAAAAAATAGGTCTATTTTGGAACTTTACTCAATTGCGAGGTTTTTTTGAGTGTTGAGTTTTCTGGATGACAGCATCATGTCACAAGGTCCAAAGGCTGGTCAGGCCTGGCTGGCACAGAATAGGAAGAAATCTTTGCTGACTGTGCATTAGGTTGGCAGATTCATCTAATATATAAAGGGCTGCAAAGATTAAACACAACAGGGAAAACAGCTCCTTCAGTCAGTAAGTAGACCAATGAACTGGAGTTCTCCAAAGAAGAAATGGGACGGTCAGTAAATAATTGAAAAAGCATTCCTCCTTTGGGCCTTGGGGACATGTAAGTAGAAGAGGCTTTGGGGTTCCATCTTACCCCTTATAATGGCTGCTAGCATGCCAACAAATGCTGGAGAAGACAGGCGGAAAGTGAGCATTTCTCACTGCTGATGACAGAGCAGGCTGTACAGTCACTGTGGGAGTCAGTGCAGAAGGTCCTCTGAAAACTGAAACTAGATCCCACTACCCACTCCTAGGAATATACCCAACGGTGCTGAGGCAGCACACCAGAGACATTTGCACGTTTGTGTTTAATGCTGTACTGCTCAAAATAGTTGGAAACAGACCCAGTCTAGACATCTACCAGCCAAGGAATGGGTAAAAAAAATGTGATACATTTATGCAATGTAGTTCCAGAACTGGTCAGACGCAGACAATAAGTCTTCAATGCAACATCTACACATAGGATGAAGGCATCTCTCAGCCCTCACCAGAAGGTGATTAACACAGAAACCCCCAATTGGCCAATGTTCAGAGAACAAGAGGCCGCAGAGCACTCATCCTTGGTTAGGACACCTGTTTCAAACCTCTGCCTCCCAGAGTTCAGGGATCACTGTGGAAGAGGAGGTGGAGGGATGGTAAGAGCCAGAGGTGGTGATGACCATAAGGAAACAGTCTTCCAGACAGCTGGTCAGCTACTCATGTGAGCTCAGAGCAGCATGCACAAAATCCCGAGTAGACGTGGGGAAGTGGGTAAGACGTCCCAACCCAACCTAAGGAGCTTATCCCTCTGGAAGCAAAGAGTCCATCATGGCAAAAAAAGGCAGCTGGAGTAGAGAGCAGAGAGAGACGGAAGTGGCTTGGGGCCAGCTGTGAGCTCTCAGAGAGTCCACCTCTAGTGGCAAGCTTCCTCCAACAAGGGGACCAAGTGGTCAAACACCCGACCAAGCCTATGAGGGACATTTCTCCTTCAAACCACCACACCAGTCTGGGGGGAGAAGAGGGAGGACAGAAGGGAAGGAAAGTGATTTGAGCGTTTACTGAAAATTTTGTGTTGAAGTATTTAAAAGAGTGTAAATTCACCTATAATCCTGTCTCAGGGATTGGAAAGTCATTATCTCAGGACAACCATCTCTTTTTTTAATGTGTATGAGTGTAGTACCTGTATTTATTTAATGTGCATTTATTTAATGTGTATTTATTTAACGCGTATTTATTTAATGCGCATTTATTTAATGTGCATTTATTTAATGTGTATTTATTTAATGCGTATTTATTTAATGTGCATTTATTTAGTGTGCATTTATTTAATGTGTATTTATTTAATGCGTATTTATTTAATGTGCATTTATTTAGTGTGCATTTATTTAATGTGTATTTATTTAATGTGTATGAGTGTGTTGACTGTACTTAGTTAATGCATTCATGTGGGCAATGCCCTCAGAGGTCAGAAGAGGATCCCCTAGGACTGGAGTTAAGGATGGTACCCATGTGGGTACTGGGATTTGAACTCGGGTCCTCTGCAAGAGCAGGCAGTGCTCTTACTGCTGAACCATCTCTTCAGACCAAAAGGTATATTCTTGAGGTTCATGAAATAGTAAAAAAAAAATTACTCACACTGTACCTACTTCTATATTTTGCCAATTTTGCTTACTTATATATTGTCAGCATCTTACATGTAATTCATTAGGAAAGATTACTACAGGCCACATTTTTAACTATACTATAATATTCTCTCTAAAAACATCATCTGTTAAATAATACCATATTTAGTTTTCTGACATTAGGATTTTCCAAAATTTTGGTATGATGTGAATATCTTTATATGTAATTGCATCTGAGATGTGGTAAATGTGTGTGTGTGTGTTTCTTTTTTTCTGAGGCAGGGTCTTACTATGTTTCCCAAGCTGATCTTGAACTTTTGGATTCCCACAGTGGACCCTGACTAGCTTTCTGTGTACTGGGATGGCAAGTCTGGGTCACAGAGCACAGCTTATTGTGTGAGTTGTTATCATCTTCTGAAGCTAAAGTCCTTAAAATACAGTGACCAGAATCAAAATACATTGATGTCCTGAAGACATCATACTAAGGTTTTAAGTCCCTGTTCCCCTCAGAAACTTGGGTCACAGAGCAGCAGTAGAGGAATCAAGTTTTGCTTGAGCTGTCTTGAAATTTCTAATTCTCTTTCATATTTAAAATGCAAATACAAATAGATATAAAAACAACTAAACTTTATTTGTGATAGGGCATTGTTCTAAGAGATTTGCATACATTAGTTGAATCCTCACAGACGTCCTTTGGGGTCTGGGTAGCTCTGTCTTCCCAGTTTTAGTGATGAACAGGGATTAAAACCTAGACCGTGTGATGTGTGACTCCCTTGCTCCTGGCTGGGGTTCCTCCTTCTTTTGGAGGCCACTCTGTCTTCTAAGGACTGTCTTTTTCTAAGTTTCTTATCCTGTTTTGACTCTGCAAGCTTGGTGACTTCAAACTCACTCTAAGGCCCGCGCGCTATTGACAACAGACTGGCTGAACTCAGCACTGAGTCTCTGCGCATCTCAGGTCTCTGTTTGTTCCCTCTTTTCTCGTTTCTCTGTAATTTGACTTGTCAGCAATTGTGTGCACCCATCACACTGTTACTAAGGAAAGTTTCTGAGCTAACCCTGCTCCCACGGACATGAACACGGAGGCAGAAGCCCCAGGAAATAATGGCATCTCCTGTTTTTAAAAAGGACAAATGCTGGTTCAACTTTAGTTTGATGTTGCAATTACTTTGTTCGAGTTCTAGCTAATTTTAAAACAAATTTACACCATTCGGTGGATTGGAAAACCTCAGGGTAATGCTCACGAGAGATCCTCCAATTATTTCCCACTGGATAAGCCCCACTTCTTAATTTTTTAATTAGCAAACCTATGAAAATTAATTACAACAAGCATCAAACCTCCAAAATTACACACCACTGACTCCTGAATGTGAAATCTTAATCCAAACACTGAGAAGGGTGGACTTCAGCTGGTCTTCCCTCGTGAGTCTTGACCCAGGAGGTTATAATAAAAACAGCACTGGAAGAAGGTTTGCCCAGGGTCCACAACGCCTGCTTATGAATACTTCAGCCAGTGTGTGAGGTCATGGGTTTTCCAAGGACCCTCCTATACACGTGTGTCACTGTGATTTGTTCACACCTAATCCCTGTGGCTCTCTTCTCCCTCCCGGTCCTACTGCCTCCCGCAAATACCGCCCTCTGCTTTGGTGTCATGTGCGTCTGTGCATTTAAATCTAGATTCTGAGCGTGAGATCTCCCTCATCCCCTCTCTCATGTTTCCTTCCTTTACGCCCCTCTCCCCACTCAATTCCCTTTCTACATCCATGTCATATGTGTGTATCATGTATTCGTATATGCATGTGTCATATATGTATGTATCATTGTGTAGGTGTGTAGCACATATGAATCATGTATGTGTGTGTGCATAGTGGCATGTATGTGTTTGTGTATATCGCATGTGTGTACACATGTGCATCGTGTGTATATGCATGTGTGTGTCATGAATGTTTGTGTCCATGTGTGTCATGTATGCGTGTTGTGTATGTCTATCATATATACATGGATAGGAATGCATATCGTGTACATGCATGTAAGCATGTGTATGTCATATATGTGTGTGTGGGTATTACTTTTTTGTTGCTATGATAAAACATCATGACCAAAGCAACTTGGAGAAGGAAGAGTTTATCAGGCTGATGGTTCCAGAGCCTGTTGTGGAGTGGAGGGGGAGGGGGACGAGGAGAAAGTGGGAGATGGACAGTCAAGTGACTGTTTCTTCAAGCAGGCACAGGAAGCAGAGCTGAGACAGATCTGAAGTGTGTATGGTTTGGAGCTCTCAAAGCCTGCCCCCGTGATACGTTTCCTCCTTGTGTGTATTATATATGTGTGTATCATGTATATGTGTGCATGTCTGTGTGTGCCTGTGTGTATCATATGTGAGTATGTCTGTGTGTGTGTATGTGTGGGTGTGGATCTTTGCCTCTTTGAGTCTGGCCTGTTTGACCTAACATGACAATCTGTGTTTGGACAGGACCTGTCAGCTCGAGTCTCTGAGCCGAGGTGGGCTGAGAAGTTTCGAGGTAAAAGGAGTACCATTTCTTCTCCATCACCCTGCTTGTTTTGGGTTGGGATGATGGTTTTTAGTTGCTGTGTTATTCTGTTTTGTTTCATTTTGACCCAGAGTCTCATTATGCACGTCAGGCTGGTCTTAAATTCATGATCCTCCTGCCTCAGCATCTCAGTGCTTAGATTACAGGTGCAGCCAGCATGACCCACCGCAGTTTGTTTTTGTGATAGTGTCTACCGGGATGGGGGAAGAAGGAAGGTGGAGACAAGTTGCTGACTCCTCTACATGGAGATTGAACATATGGACATATGAGGGAGGGACCTTGGCTCAGGTTCCAGCAAAGGAAAGAGGAGACAAGCAGGCGGCAGAAGAACTGGCACTCCTGCTGAGTGTCCAGCACAGGGTTAAGAGCCATCAAGTGGCTCCTGATTGTGTTGGTGGAGATGACTGTGCAGGTATGTGCTGTCAGTACCCTCATTGTATCAATGACAAGACGAGGTTTGAAGGGATCAGCTGAAGATAGATAATCCCATCTCTGCTCAGCCCCTCCCTCCTTTGGATGCCGTATCTAACAGCCTGGTTCCTCTCTCCCTGTCCAAGTCTCATCCAAACCTTAGCCTGCAGCAGTTGCGCAGGAGGCAGGTGGTTATCAGAGGTGACTCCTGAAGTAGAAACAGGTACCAGCACTAGTGGCGTGTAACATTGGAGTTCACTTTATGTCCAGCGGGTTTGGGTAATTATCTCAATTCCTCCGACAACTAAACGAGACAGCTGCTATGGCTCTCTCTGTGAGAACACGAACTCATCCAGAGGCTAATCTCTGAGTACAGCTAGTATGTGGCAGAGCTTTTATTTCAACTTACTGTAATTCCCAAACTTGGGTACTTTTTAAAAAGCAGGGTTTCATGAAGCCCAGACTGGCCTTGAACTTACTATGTAGCTCAGAACAGCCTGAACCCCCGACCCTCCTGCCTCTCTCTCCCAAATGCTGGGATGCACAGCACCAGTCCCAGTTTATGTGGTGCTGAGGTTCAAATCCAGGCTTTGTGCGGGCTGGTTCTACTCCATGAGCCGCAGCCACAGCCGCAACTCCAAAACTCAGACTTCTTCGTGTGTGTGTGAGAGAGAGAGAGAGAAAGAGAGAGAGAGAGAGAGAGAGAGAGAGAGAGAGAGAGAGCAAGAGCGCACCACATATGTGTGGATGCCTAAGGTGGTTAGAGGAGAGTGCTGGACCCACCTGAATCTGGAGGTACATGCATTTTTTATCTACCTGATGTGGGTACTTGGAACAGAACCTGGGTCCTTTGGAAGAGCAGCAAGTGCTCTTAACCCCTGAGGCATCTCTCCAGGCCAAAACTCAGACTTTTAATCACTGCTTGGAACACACATTCATACAAGCAGTTGTTCAAACACACACACACACACACACACACACACACACATACACACAGATGTACCCACAAGCATGAGGATCAAGTATGAGCCTGTGAAAATACACAGGTTCTTTTGTTTTGTTGTTGTTTATTTTGTTTTGAGAAGGGTCTTGCAGCATAGCTCAGATTGTCCCCAAACTCATGCTCATAGCTAGTGATAGCTTCCCAAAGCAAAGAAAGGCTCCCTGTCAACGCTGGGGAGGCTGCAGCTGGAGGATCCCAAGATTGAGGTCAACCTGGGCTACAGAACACAACATTCAGAAAGAGAAAGAGAGAGAGAAGACAGGAAGGAAAGGCTAGAGTCGTGCAGAGAAAAAGAGGAGCAGAGTGCTGACCCCTGAGTAGGACACATATCAAACCTCTGCCTCCTAAGGCTCAGGGACCGCTGTGGAAGAGAGGACGGAAAGACCGTAAGACCCAGAGGCGGCAGATGACCACAAGGAAACAGGGTTTTCTGGACAGCCGAGCATTACTCATATGAACTCACATCAATGAAGACAGCATGCACAAGACCCCACATAAGTTCAGGCGAGACAGAATCCCAGCATGGAAGTGGTGAGGAGCCCCAACCTTAGCTGAGGAACTATTGGCAACCCATGACTACTGGGAGATGGGGGCTTGGCTTCGATAGGTTGACCAATCTGCAGTGGGTGGACGCTCACTGAAGGACATTTGGAAACAAACTGGACTCAACAGGCCTTAATGTGTGTGACAGAGAACATGAAATCTGACAGGGGCTGTAAGAGGGGTGCAGACAGGGGAGGAGGTCAAAATATGATCAAAATAGGTTGCACAAAATTTGCAAAAATTCGATTTAAAAAGAAGAAATATTGAGACTGATCTCAGTATAGCGTGGTCCACCAGGACGTGTGGTCCTCCAGAGCCTCATTTGCTTGGGTTCAGCCTGGTCTCACCATGGTTCTGTCTAGCATTTCACCTGTCCTTGTAAATATTACCAAATTGGGGTTTTCAGATGATGAAGATCATCAGCTAGATACAGAAACTGGCATAGCGGCTGCACGGGTGAGTGAGATAGGAAAACTGCCATGAGTTGTGTTTTTTAAAAGTGGATTACTCCTGGTGTGGCAGCAGTGCCTGTTACCTCAGCTCGGGAGATAGAACTACAGGATCAATGGTTCACGGTCATCCGAAACTACATAGTGAGTTGGAGGCCAGCCTTGGCTACATCAGAACCTATCCCAACTGCCTCCTCCCAAAAAACAATGAATTATGAAATTATACTACAAAATATGCATGGGAGGCGGTTGATAGGTGTTTAAAAGTAAATGAAAGAAAAGAACTGAAGTTTTTTATTTATTAAGTTTGCTTTAATACACTTATATTGGAGTGCTTAAGATAAACTGAAACAGTTTTGTAAACAAAATTGCATTTTCTTAAGGACTAATGTTTAGCTGCACAAATTAGAGAATCCCAAATGTATTTTCAGAAAACATTTATTTTGAAAATCACTACACCTGCTATTTTTCCTATCCTTGTTTTTATTTCTTTTGGGGGTATTGTGTGTATGTGTGTATATTGTGTATATTGTGCATATGTGTATATTGTGTGTATGTGTGTATGCTCACAGTGCTGGGCATGGGACCCAGGGCTTTGCACATGTGAGAAAAACACTCCTTAGCAGAAGCCCCACCCACAGCTGCCGGGCCATCTGTGTGAACACCTCCTCTGCTTCTTGCATCAAGGCTTGTCTCGTGGAGATTCCATCCAGTAATCAGGTTTGGAGATCATGGCACTTCTTCCATATAAAGATGTATAGATCATGGGGCACAAGATATTCCCACGTTAGAACCCTTCAATGACATGTTGCTGTTAGGAAAAAATTTAAAAGCTCATCTGAGTGCTCTCTCCCAGTATTAGAATGGCGTTTGTAATGTCCCTTCTTAATGCGAGGTGGAGGGTTTTCTCTCAGGGGCTCAAGTGTCATGCCTGGATAGTTCGGGATTTTCTCTGTGTCAGGAGACAGTGCTTCAACTCTTTTTTTATGTGTCCAGTGACCTTGTAGACTCCTCTGTACCAGCTCACACTGCTGCCATGTCTAGTGCCATAATACAATTTGATGAGTTTTTTGTTGTCAGACTTATAATTTGATGTTGGAGTCATTAAAGCACTGTTAGAATAACTGGGGATCCTCAAAGCACTGCCATGTCTGCAGGGCCCAGACAGTCAAGGAAACCAAGAGGCAGAATCAGACCTGGCCTCAGGCTGAGGAGGTGGAGGAGGGTGGCTCAAGGGGAATGGGATTAGAAACTAGGAGATTTGCTGGCAGCTTATGAAAGACAAAAGAGGATTAAACTTGGAATATGAATTAGAAAAGAAAAACACAGTGTTTGAGAAATAAAACTGATTTTAAAAATAGACAGTTGCAGCGAGGCGTGGTGGTGCACACCTTAGTCCCAGCACTCTGGGAGCAGAGGCAGGCAGATCTCTGTGAGATGGAGGCCAGTCTGGTCTACATAGTGAGTTCCAGGCCAGCTGGAAATGTCTATCTCAAAAAGACACATATATTCTCTCTCTCTCCCTCCCTCAGCTATCTACGCTATGAATCCTCCAGAGTTTTGAATGCTGCTAAAGCATTCCTATCTTAGAACCAGACAGAACCTAGATCCACCCCAGACTTGCCATTTGCTGATTGGGGCCTTGAGACTTGACTGACCTCTGCAAGTCCAGTTTCTTTCTTTCTTTTTGTTTTTTAAATAAAAAAAAGTTGAGGGACCCATAGGGGAGAGAAAGAGAGAGAGAGAGAGAGAGAGATAGATAGATAGAGAGAGAGAGAGAGAGAGAGAGAGAGGGAGAATGTGTGTTTTCATTTGGGTACAGCAACATCAGGGGACAACTTTCAGGAGTCAGTTCTCTCCTTGCATGGTGTAGGGCCCCTCCACAGCCCAAGTTCTAACCTATGGGATAACAGTGGTAATGTTTCTCTCCTAAGGTTACCTCAAGAACAAATAAAATAATTTGCATAAAGTTGCATTCCACTGGTTCCTAAGGGCTCAGAGTTTAGTAGACTGGGGTGTTACACAGCATGACGGCTCAAGTCAAGCCTGCACCTCTTGACCTGGATGTGTCTGTACAAGAAATTCCACGTTTCCAGTGATTGGCTTTGAGAAAGTTCTTCATCACACAAACATTCAAATTCTTCCTTTAAGTCAGTATGATGGGGCATACCTATAATCCCTCTACTCAGGAGGCCGAATCCCAAGTATCAGGAGTTGGGCTGGGCTACATGAGAGCATGTCTCACCTTCACCAGCACATGCCCACAGGTAAGCACACACACATACACCACACAGACAACAAATAGATACTGGTTTTAAATTTTTAACTCATTATTTTTTAATGACAGGGTCTCATTATATATAGCTGGGGTTGGCCTCAAACTTCCCACGCTCCTCCATCAGTCTCCCATCTGGTGAGATTATAGGTATGTATTCCAGGCCTTCAATTTGCTTTTTAAAGGAATTGATGTATTTGAACTGCCAACATTTTTTGCTAACTTCTGAGCTAACACATTAATCTCATGACTAATATAAACTCCCTGAACCGAGAATTCCCTAGGAGCTATGTCTCCATTGAGTAATGATTTACTGGGCATCCAAGGCCAAGCAGACCCAGAAGATGACCATCACGCAATGCCTGTCTTCATACAGCTTAAAGACGTCTGTCTGGGAAAAACAGCTCACCAGGTAGAATAATTCTAATACATACCAAGAACTACAGGGGATCACAGAAGAAGAGACTTGGCTCACCCCAGTGGCAAAGGAAATCTTAGTTTAAGGGAGTGTCATGTGATCTAAACAGAGTGCTCAAGTCATTAATAAATGAGAAACACACCTGATAGAGAGATCTACACGAACTATCCTGAAGGAGAGAAGTTCGTGACTTTTATGACGTATTTGGACCTTAACACAAGACAAGGATCAAAAGGGGAATATTAGGGCTGGGAGATGGCTCAGCAGGCAGAGCGCTTGCTTCCCGTTTGAATCCCATGCACCCAACATAAAATGCCAGGCCTGGCATTGTAACCTCAGCCCTACCGGTGAAGGCAGGAGGCTCAGTCTGCCTGCCTAGCTGCCAGACTAATTCTAGGTTCAGTGAGAGACCCTGTCTCAAGGGAGGGAGGTAGAGAGTGACAGAGCAGGACACCGACATCTTCCTCTGGCCACCACTGGTGTGCACATCCCAGCACACATGTGTGCATCCACTGCATGTACACACATGTACACACACAAGAATGGAACACCACAGCTTACACCTAGGCCTGTGTATAATAAAAGACTTACTAATGTGATTATGAGCAGAGAGAAGCTGGAATTCTATCTCACAGAGAAATGGGAACTCAGAATTCCTGCAATAAGCAAACAGCTTTGTACCCAGGGTCTACATAACAGGAAGTGGGGGAAGGGTCATCTCAGCAGGGGTGCAGCCCAGGTGTGCGGCAGCGGCTTGCTTTGGAGGAGCCTTCTTTAAGAGGGAGGCCTGTTGTGGATCTGTACCGTCAGATCACCTGTACAACCACAGCTGTGTTAAAGGGACTGTCACCTGAGGTGTTTGAATATGTTCAATACTGCCAAGTCAGTCTAGACAATGAAACTCAGTCAGTGTTTGGGGTGCAGCTTGGTTAGGGAGAGTGCTTTCAAAGCCTGTACAAGACCCTGAGTTCAATCCCTAGCATCACATAAACAGAGAATGTTAGCACACTTGGGAGGCAGGAGCAGGGGATCAAAAGTTTAAGGCTGTCCTCAGCCTAGAGTTGGAGACTATGTCAAAACAGAAAGAAAAGTCTGTGCTTCAGTGTGCCTTTTAGTATTGACTGTTTTACAGAGCTAAGACATTATGGCACATAGTGAGGCGTGTGCCTTTCATGCTGAGGGGTGTATGTGATTGTCTTTGGTTTTGCTGGTTTCTTCTACTTTAAAAACGTACTCTTAAAGGGGAGGAGAGATAAGTGAGTACGCCAGTCCAGCCTTCCCTAGCGGCATATTTATTTTACCAGAAAAAAAAAAATTACTTTAATTGCACAAATATTTTTTAAAAGTTGAATTTCCTTCTTTGACAAGATCTGGGCCTTTCCTGTGAGAACAGAATGCACATTTGCAGTGAGCATAGATTTGGGGCAGATCCTTAAGCCCCTGTCCATCAACACGGCATCTGGTGAGGGTATGCTTTTCAGAAGGGCACCTGCTTGAGTTCATCTGGAAGGGGGTGGGGGCCTTTGCAGCTCTGAGGAGGGAGGAGCACTAACCCCAACTATCAGAATAGCAGTAGCCAGGCTATCCGAGCCCCTGCTGTAAGCCCAGGGTTCAGGACAGTCAAGGATGGAGAGAAGGCAGAGTTCCTGGGAATGGTCGGTTGCCCACAGAGCATTATTACTGGGCTTATCTGTACTCACATGCTTAATTTTTTTTTTCCAAGTGCAAAGAATGGCCACTTGCTAGAGACAGGCCCAGTGCCACCCTTTATTTTGGCCCCTTTATGGTCCTCTCTTTAAAGAAGCTGTCAAGCTCTTTCTCCCCCTGCAGCTGACAGGAAAGGCCAGATCTGTACTACTGGAAAGCAGGCGCAAAGAGAAAGTTTTTTGTTTGATGTTTTACCAAGTGAGCTAAGGAGAATTTCAGAATCATGTAATTTACTCCGGAGGCATTTACTGTACATAGCTATAGTGATGGTAATTCCCTTCATTGTGAAAGTGAAAAGATAACCATCAATCAGCTGTCAATTGGTCAATTGCAGAAGTGTTGAAAGGACCAGGGAAGGAGCAGTCACTTCTGCAGCTCCTAGACCATTGGGAGGCTTAAGAAAAGTTTGGAAACTGGATTCTATCTCAAGCAGGGATTGGGCCAGATTTTCAGAAAGGTTAATGGGCAAAACTTCCTAGTGCAGAATAGTTTGGTGGTTATGCATATCAGGAAATGTTTTTTAAAGGTAAAAATTAAGACATGGGGTTAAAAAGTAAAAATTATTTATTAAGCTCAGAAACAGGTAAATAAAACCCCTCCAAAGCTTGAAAAACAATGCATTCATCATAGAGGGACAAATACAGTTTATTGATAACCCAGCATATGTTCTTAAGAGCCAATTCATAAAAATTACTTCGTCTCAACTCTTGGTCCAGCCCTGGGGACTTTGAACTAAGTAACTTTCCAGGTATCCACAAGGCATAGAAAACCTAAGTTATTTTTAAGCATCATTTTAAAACAAGCACCTAAAAATAATTTCATTTTTTTAAAGCTAGTGGAAGTTCACAAACAAGTTAGGATAAGAATAAAGTTTGAAAATCATTAACTTGCATTAAGAGCAACGGCACTTTAATTTTATTTTAATTTCTCCTGTTTTCAAGAATAGCAATGCTTTGGATTAATTCTGGGAGAAGCTCCCCGACACGGTGTGTTTCTGTTTTTTGTTTTACTGTGGTAGGTAATAAAGGGATTACAGGCCCCCAGAAGGACGAGAGCGTCGGGGTGTAATCCAGCCCGTGGTTTCCTGGATACCGCATTGTCTATTCTGCTCCGATATGTGAAAAATGTTGAATTTCAACAATGGGTCTCAGTGCTGCATTGTTGAGTTTTGTATGAACTAATCTAGCTTCACTTAAAAAAAAGAAAGAAAGAAAAAGAAAAGAAAAGAAGAAAAAAAAGGGGGGGAAAGCCCAGCTTTGGACAAAAGTCTACAGCCAGTGCCTCCCAAAGTCCCCGGCAGGGCTGGCTGTGGCCGGAGCGGGTGCCCTGCAGCCTCTCTGGTCCTCAGTCCGCTCACCCCTGTTCTCAAGTGCCTCACCCACACCCCTGCACCCAGCCTTGATCCTCTGGTGGGGAAGTCCCAGGACTTGCCAGCTGGGATGGGCCTCCCGTCCGAGAGCTCTGTGCTCTGTAAGGTAAGCTCCTGGCACAGCTTCTCGGCCCTCGTGGGCTGGCCTAGCTCTTAAACTTTGCAGAGGACCACTTCTTTTTAACTTTCACTGTTTTCCTCTCTCTTCTTCTTCTTTTGGAGAAAGCCAGCCTGACAGGTCTCTCTGGAAACATGGTCATCCATGGGATGAGTGAAATACTCTCTTCCTATTCCAGTAAGTAATTGACTTGTAACTAAGAAACTGAACTGGCTGCCAGTCTCCGGCAATGTGAGAGGCGGCTGGCACAGGTATTACTTACTCTTTAGCCTGGAAAGAAAAGGGGCCTTAACTTGTGATTAAATTTCAAGTCAATTGGCCCGAGCAGGATAGCACATAATTCATCCTCACCTCCCGAATGGCCAGGGTTCCTGTTTTGACTCTGATTCTGACACCTGTGCCTTCGATACCTAGCGTCTGAAAAATCAGGGTTGCTCTTTTGATTTAGGAATAAAGTGAGTGGAAGGGTTCAAAGTAAACCCCAGTGATGTAGACAGAGACTGGTCTTTGAAATGGCGCTCAGTGTTTTGGTTTGGTTTGGGGTTTTCTTTAATGCATTAATTCTAAGTTGATGTAAATTAATTATTCCTGTCCATCTTAAAGCTATGACTTTATACACTATTTCATTAGCTGCTAAGGGTACAAAGTCAGTCCAGACCAGTGAACTGCAAACACGTAGGTTCTGTGTGAATACTGATGTACAGTGTCTTCAAGTGCCTAGCTCTGATCATGCCACCCTTCACAAGCCTGGCATGCCTCCGACTTCTAAGATTTTTGAGCTCTGAGATGAAATAACAACACTGTTTCTCCGAGTTTCTGAAAATAGGGTGAAGGTCTATTTAATGTAAGCAGGGTGGCCCTCTTGAGTTTTGGAGACAACCCTCTATCTACTTCCCCAAAGCCCAATAAAAATCAGTGACATCTAAAATTACACTTAAAACCCTGTACTCTTTGTATGTAAACCGGTTGCACGCTGAGAAGCCCTGTAAGATGCGGGCAGCTCCGGGTAGCTGTTTTTCCTTCCATTTTTCTTTTATGTGGGAATTAGAATGTATTGATGGATCCTGCTCGACCTGCTTTGGTGCCAGGGCTGTGACGAGTTCTCTGAAGCCATTTCTGACCCTCCAGTGGCAACGGCAAGTCTGAATTTTTCCCCTTCCCTGCCCGTCACTGTCAGTCAATTGTAGGATTGAACTGAACCAGAAAATCTGGTACAGTCTGGTAATTAGTACAAAGAGTTTCCAGTCTAGTGTGAAGACAGAGGTGCAGGAGCCCCAGCAGTCCCAGAAATGGTTTTGATTGGATGTGGACATTGCCTTTTAGTGCTGCCTGGTGGCTCCCTAAAGATAATACTCCTGCCCTACAGATCTTCTCCCAAGTACATTATGGGCCTTTACGAAAGTCGTGGTGTGTGTGTGTGTGTGTGTGTGTGTGTGTGTATGTGTGTTTCTTTTTTTAGATCCAACTTCTCCCATTTTTAGTCTGTCATTTTTGCCTATCAAACAGACACATTTTGACTTGCCCAACAAAGAGCCAAGTTATCAACACTCACAGAAACTGACGTTTTTAATTCAGGCTTCATTATGGCTTTGAATCATGACAGTGAAGTACAAAGACATTTTAAGGGTTTTTTTTCATTATTTTTTAAAATCTGGCATTGGGATGTTTATCTTTCTTTAGTATTCATATTTCCCTCTCTGCTTTTATTCTTAGTAATATGTAATTAGCATTATCAAAACCATCAGCTATCTTCCCTTTTGACTTTTGACCTTTCTTTTTAATATGTTTCAAACTAGCATTCTCTAAAATAAAAGGTCCGTAACAGATTTTAATGAACTATTTTAGGGTTATTAAAACAATGAGACATTTTAAAATAAATCTATTAAGATAAACATAAATGAATAGGAAAATAGCAAATCTTCTCATAAAGCAACAGTAACAAAATTAATTTTATAACAATTATTTTGTCATAGACTTATACATGCTGGAAATGCAGTCATATGGTATATGTTTCCTTATATGTTTTTAACTATTATTCTGAAGGCTCGGGCTTTGATGCTGCTATTTTCGAATAAACAGTGGGGGTATTTTTTGCATAAGCAAGCATCCTCCTTGATTATGGACTACAGTGACCTTGTCCTATACTAGATAAAATTAGAAAGTGTTTGGTAACGTGCCAATGTAGCTAATGCCTACCCCTAAAAGATAGATGTACGTCTATGTATGAACAAATTGGACCGACACTGGGTACAAAATTGCTAAACAGGCAGGGTCCAAACTGGAGAAGCAAATTAAAAAAAAAAACAACAACAAAACAAAAAACAAAAAACAAGCTTCTTCATTTTCATTTCCAAGAATTCTATCTTTAGAAAACCTGTGTGGTGATTTAGCTGGAACACTCCTGTCCTGAAGCTTCTAAAGGTTTCTTATTTACCCACATCCACATCTAAGTGTAGCATTATCCTTTTTATTTTGTGTGCAATCTTAGCAAAACAGCTGTGTCACTATGCCTGCTGGTGGCCCTTAAACATCTGACGAGACTATTAAATTTCAAGAAGGTTAATATTGTTTTTGTAACCTTGTCACAAATAATGCATTTCCCCAATAAACATGTCATAATTTTCAAGGCTAGTCAAGAAACAGTATTTCTGTTGAAATAGTTTTATGTTTGTTTCTCCATTGTTTATTAACTATAACATAGTTATGCCTTGAAAAGAATAAGCATATTTATGTAATTAACACTTTTTGTTTTTAGCAAAACCTTCCTCATTAAAAACTAAGAAGGTCTCAGAAAACAATATATAAATAGGCAACTTTTCTGGGATAATATCTGCCTTCAATTTTAATGTTTACATGTTCAAATGTATGCATAAATTCACCAAGCTCATTCTGGTAATATTTGTCTTATTTTTTTGTAAATCTGAAATATGTGTTGAAATTACGAAGGTGCTTGCCACATGTAACATGGCACAGTTCTGTGCTTGATAACTTGATGATGGCTGCGTGGATCTGTGTAGAATCATAGGGTCTAAAGGCTTCAGTGGATCTGTGTAGAATCATAGGGTCCACAGGCTTCAGTGGATCTGTGTAGAATCATAGGGTCCACAGGCTTCAGTGGATGTGTGTAGAATCATAGGGGCCACAGGCTTCAGTGGATCTGTGTAGAATCATAGGGTCCACAGGCTTCAGTGGATCTGTGTAGAATCATAGGGTCCACAGGCTTCAGTGGATCTGTGTAGAATCATAGGGGCCACAGGCTTCAGTTTGGACACAAACATTCCTTTCTATTTCATTCTTATTCCAAGAAGCAACACTTTTTTATTTCTTATTTTTTTTAAAGGCATATGATTCGTTAGATACTATTGTGACATAATTGAACAAAGTGTGTTTTCATGGCTCTCCTCCCCATCCCCACCTCTCCCTGTAGCGTCCCCAACACCCTGACTCTTTTTCTTTCTCAGAAAAGTAAAACTTGAAAAAAGCCTAAGGATTACTAAGCCTTCTGTTTCTCAAACTATTTCCTTGGGGACACAGGGGGTTAGAGGGCCAGTGACTGCCTGGCCCGTTGAGCCCAGGTCATCTGTGCTATTGACTGCTTAGTGTACTTGAGAAGGAAAGCAAAGAATTCCTGAAGCATGTTGCACATAGGGCCAGAAGAGCATACCCAGGATTGCCCACTGTGTCAGTGACATGGTCAACTTTGTTTCTTAGTTGAACCACAGTAGAATATCCTCATATCATGGGTCAATGTGTAGACATCTTAAACTACCATGAAAAGTACCTGCCGAGAAAGAGCCCTGTGTTCAAAATCAAGGCATGACCTTCTACCAAAACCAAACCTGTTTTTGGCAGTATCATTAATGCTGTGCGCAGGATTGTGCTATTAAAGTGAAAACACTTATTCACCTTCTTTCCTAGTAAAGTAATATTTTGGAACATTAAAAAAATCTAATTGTGGGTTTAAAAAGACCACATAACATAAAATTGACCAGTGCAGCCATTTTTAAGTATATGACTCATTGGTGTTATCTTGAAGGTATTTTCCTAAAGGAAGAAAAGTAAAAGAAATAAAGCTGAATTAAGGTGCACATTTTCTCAAAGTGCATTTGATAGAGTGCTATTCCCACAAGCTCTGCCGGGTACTAATAAAACATGTCAGAAATATATATGTATGCTCTGACTATATATGGATATGTATGTAGCTTAATTACATATGTGAATGTGTGTGCATATGTGTATGTATATGTATATGTATGTATATGTATATGTATGTTTGTGTAGGTGTATGTATCCCAAACTACTTTTCCACAGGCTTCATACACACAGATGTGGGCACATGCGTGCGTGCACACACACACACACACACACACAAGGGTTTTGTGCAAAAAAAAATCTCTTTTTATTCTTCAGGACTAATATTTTGCTGAACACATGTTAGTGACTTTTTGACTGGAACCTTTGCAGACAAACAAAACCTCTGTGATGTTTGTTATATATGTCAACTGACTATGTTTACCAGTCCTTTGTCTTCACTTTATAGACAGTAAATCCCATCAATTCAGTGGCTCAACAGGTAGTTAAGCATAGTGCTCAAGCGCTGGGGATACAGGGCACGTGCCAAACAGAAGCCATAGCCTCACAGACCCAGTGGCCCTGGGAAGATGCTGGCCTCGGGGAGGAGCCTGGGGGAGGAGCTCGAGCCGTTCTAGGTATTTTTGACATTTGTAGCTTTATCTGGCTGTGTTTTTTTTTCCTAATTCTTAAACGAGAGGCGAGGGAAGGCCTACCCTCCGGTGCAGAAGACCTGTTCTCTCATTCCTGAGGCACATGCACGCACCTGGCGGGAGATCTGTGGTCATTCTGTGGTAATTGAGAGATGTGTTGTTTGGAAGGGAGAGAGCTAGGAAGGAGGGGAGAGGGAGAAAGGGAAGTGGGGAGGAGAAACAAGCAGAGCCCCCTCCTCGCCTGGTCCCCACTCATCGTCCTAGCTGTTGCTGTTGCCTTCCTCCAATGAAGAGTCCTTTCAGGGACTGGCAGGAGACCTTCTTAGGTCAACAGCCTGCATATCTGAGTTGTCTGTCATAACTCACAATGCCTGTCAGTCAGTTAACTCTTGGTGGCATCATGGATCCTGTCTCTGGCAGGAAGTGTTTTCTCTCACTGGTCATCCAGTCTTCCGTCCCAGGCTCTGACCTTCACACGGGGACAGCTGGCTTCCCATGAGTGGCACACAGTTCAGTCAGGCCATAGGCAAAGTTAGCACCTGGACTTCTAGCCATCCCTAGGATGAGAAAACACAAAGCATGGTCCTGCCCAGAGAAGTTTCTGGAAGGAGGTAGGAGACCCTCCCAGAGGCAGAGTAGTCACTCCAGCATTCACTGACTATAAACGTTACAATGACTGGCTCTTGCTTGGAGATGTCAAAATCAGGAGAGATTATGAAAGTCAAAAGTGGGGTGAGGCTTATCACTGTGGCTTCTGCCTTCGCTGTTGTGGCAGAGTCAAGGGCTCCCTGAACTATCCTAACTTCTCTGGGTGTTATAACCTGGTTTTGCTTGTTGGATCCCACCTGTCAGTAGTCACTTCCATAAGAACATTGTCATGAAATCTGAAGAAAGGACCTGGAAAAGAATTTGGGATGCTCAAGTTAAAATTAAGAGCTGTTTCCATCCAGTTAGCTGAAAATCAATTTTCTAATCCACTCTCTGGTGTCATCTGTCTATCGATACATGCTGGGCTACACAGTGCTGTCTTCTTTTCATTCCTTTTAATTAACTTTTTAATCAATTATGATTATTTGTATGGATCCTGTTCTGTCTCCTCATCATCTTTGTTTGGCTTGGGGATTTTGGTTGTTTATACACCACTACCCACTGCTGTGAATTAACAATAACAAATCTGCAGTCCTCCCTTCCACCTCTTGAACTGGAAAAACTATTAGCTAATAAGAGGCTAAATGAGCCTTAGAGTATAGGGAAGCTGGGATCCTTAAATTATTTAAATTGAAAGATGGCTGGTTTTACAATCAGAAAAGCTCAAGTGGACCGTAAGCCCTTCTTGACTGTTGCCTTATCTCGACGATCTCGTAATGACAGCTGGAGTTATCTGCCTTCTGCATCACTGTCCGCAAGCGCTTCTGCTCTCTCTGCTAAAATTCTCCCGCAGCATTGGGAGCTGGCGTGGGTTCAGGGTTGAGTCCCAGAGGACTGGAAACTTTATTAAAACCTGATGCTGTTTCTGGTGGCATAAAAGCTCAGTGGAAGGCAGTGGCTCCAACTCTCAGGCCAGAGGTGATCCGCAGGATGAAGAACCAACAAGTCCTGGAAAGGAGGCTCGAGAGAAAATAGGTGTAAGATAGGAAACACGAGGTGGAGGCGGGGAAGCCTATATCCAGCCATGTGCGTCATAGGAAGCAGACAGAGACCACACTCGGAAGGGCAAAGGAGGGTGCGTGACTCGGAGACAGAGACCACACTCGGAAGGGCAAAGGAGGGTGCGGTGACTCGAAGTTCACAGTGCTGCCTGCTTTGGAAGAGTGGGAAATTCCCCTCAAACACTCCCGACTTTCTCTGTTTTCATTTCTAAGTTAAAAGTGTGTGTTTGTTTGGGGCGAGCACCTCTGGGTGTGGGAGGTGGATGTAGGCGATCTTCTTCTTTTGGTCTCCATCTTAATTTTAGAGACAAGCTCTGTCACTTGAATCTGGAGCTAACTGGTCAGGTGCGATCAGCTAGTCAGTCAGACCCTGGAGTCTCCTGACCCTACCTACTGTGGCGATTGTAGGCACATACTGTCATGTCCCACTTTAAATGGATACTGTGAGTTCAAATTCAGGTCCTTGTGCTTGTGCAATAAGCACTTTAGCCGCCAAGCCATCGCCCCACCTGGTTCCTGGTTTCCTCTTAGTAACGAGTCACACTGGGGACAGCACCAATAAGTTCTCTGAACATTATCACTGCCAACAGTATTATCATAGATGTTAATAGAAATGAATCACCCTGTGACTTGAAGCCTGGGTGTGGCATTTTATCTCACCTTCCAGGACACTGGGATTCATTCGTGTGCGCATGCGCGCACACACACATATATATATATATATACATATACACACACACACACACAGGTCTTATATATGTATATATGCATACATATATAAGTGTATTTGCCCAAGTAGATCCATTGTACTGCAAAATAACAAAATAAGGTCTTGACTTGTTTAGCTTAACACATTAAAAATCTACTCACTAATAAATTAGAATATTGAAATTAAAATTGATCCTCAGAAAAATAACATAATGTGTTTGTTTTAAAACAAGGAAAATTGTATGCATAGTTAGACACAGAGTTCAAGTAATTTCAATTTGAATATTACGTGTTCTTCATAAATCTTTCATTCTTTACATTGAAAATTTCTTAAGAACAAAGTGTCACAAATTAGATTCAAAATTGTAGTTTTAAAATGAAAAAGGCAAAGTGGTATGTTCATCTTTCACATCCCTGCTTTGAAACCATTTGTCAGGAAACTTCCAAGGCTGTACCGCTGTCATGACAACCGCCCACCGACAGCCGCCAGGTGAGGGTCAGCTGTATTCCAACCCTCCCCTTCTCCCCTCCACGCCTTAATTCAAGCTTCATGTTCCTTTCTGTTCAAGAATTTTGAAGAAAAAAAAAATACATGCTAGGCTAAACTACCTAACTGGAATCTTCTCTTTACCAGTAGTTAGCAAGTCAGATAGCACTGAAGAACACAGCCCTTGCCTTCTCCAGACACGAATGTGATGGCATCCACACAAGGACTTCGGTGTCAGAAGCACACCTGTCAGTCTAGCTGAAAATCATGCCTCAAGCCTTATTTTTCCAAGTGTCTTGCATGTGTACTTGGCATGTTTGTATATTGAATTTAGTGGTGGAAGGAGAATGAAGAAATTAAGACTTTTTTTCTATTTTGAGTTCAGATACAGCATAGGGTGTGATTTTCTAAACAAGCTCCTTTCCCCAGAGTAAGAACACAAGGCCCTTTCTGCTTCCCCTCCAAAGAGCTGGAATACCAAGGAGAAGCCCCTTTGTGCCGCGCCCCTGGCTCCCCATTAGTATGCACTAATGGTACCGTATTCTGTATGCTAGAGCTTAGAGAGGAAGTTCTTTGACTTGTGAGTTTCTGCAAGACTTTAAAATTTCTTCCTCAGGGACACTTGTAGCAAGGGAAATCCCCCACCTTCTTTAGACGAGACAGGGTCTTGAGGTGAATAGGCGAAATCAGTGCTGTTACAAGGGTGGCTGACCATGCCTAGGCCCTAACCAAGTTAGCTATCGCCTCAATATCAGACCTTACTGTGAGTAAACATTTCTCACAAGCTTGCTGCTGGTTAAGACCCATGATCTGGAACCAGGAACAAAAAACAGTAATGACAGAAAACCTACTTAGCAAGAAGGCATGGACTTAAAAAGGGTGGGGGGACAGCGGGAAGGGTGGTAGGGCAATGTAAAACGGTGCATTTATATGACTGAAAACGCCATAATGAAATCCATTGCCTTGTGTGCTGACTTTAAAAAATAGTGGTAAAAAGATGCATGCATGTGCACATGCTTAGGGACATTGGCAGACAAACCTACAGAAATAGCAAATTGCAAGGACTTTTAAGATCCCCAGAGCTCACCTGAGACCTGAGTTGGGTCTCCTCTGAGCAAAATCTGCTCTCAGGAATATAACTTCAATTACAGAACATGCTGCTGTGCTTCCAACCTTTAGACCCCAGGGAACCTTGTGCTATGTTGCAGGGAGAGTATGCTTGTATTAAATGGGATTCAGAATAGTCATGACACCAAAGAGCTGTTACCACCACAAACGTTGTTTTATGACTTGTATTGTCTGCACATGTGAGCTTGGACTTTACATTGAAAACAAAATTATTTTCAAAATGTTTAATGTTCAAAATGCAACAGTTCTCTCAGGATGTTTTTCAAAGTCCAAAACTGACAATATGCTAAGCCAGGAGTTCTGAGGACAGAACCTACACATCAACATGTTCTAAGTTCTACTACTGACACTCCCAAGATAGAACAACTGGTCCAGAGATGGAGAAGGATGGGGGGACTGGAAAGGAAGACAGGAGGAAACTGGTATGAGGTTCCATCTGTGCTATGTCTGTTTATCAACCTGGTATTTCCAGAAAGTTCAGCTACCTGTAGGGCTAAGCCTAAGACATTTGCAAACAATTATTACTCCGTGCTTCTGTGTATTTATTCTTGAGTACTTATCTCCCCATGGACCAAAGAAAAAGAAACTGTAACATCCCCATAGTTGCAGGAATATTTATATATTCCTGCATGCCCCACAAATGTGAGAAACTGAGTTCCATCCTTAGCACCCATGTAAAAAGCCAGCTATGTCTTTAGTCCCAGCACTGGGAAGGCAGAGACAGGAGCTAATTCCTGGGGCTTGGCACTCAGCCAGGCTAGCCTAGCTGCTGAACTCTAGGTCCAGTGAGAGACCCTGTCTTAAAACATAAAGCGAGGGCCAGTAAGATGGCTCAGGAAAGGTACTTTCCACTAAGTCTCATACCCTGAGTTTGATCTCTGAGACCCTTCAAGTTGTCTTCTGACATCCACAAGCACACCCTGTGGCATGTGTACCCACACATAGCCAATAATAAATAAAAAATATAACATTAAAGCAACAGTGTGGACAGTGATAGAAGAAGACACTGACAGGTCAGCCTCTGGCCTCCTCACACGTTCACACACAAAGTCACTGCAAATCCAGTCTCACGCATATCAGAATTAATCCACAAAGTTACTGTCCACTTCTCTCTCTCTGTCCAGGCAGATAGAAAAATCATAGCACAAACCTCCCAAGAATCAGCAGATGAAACAAGAGTCTTAAAAGCATTTCAGACAAGGGGTCGAGGAGGGGATTTAAAAATTTAATTTCTAGTGAGAGCAGGTTGCTCAGGTGGGCCTCACTACAACCCCATGAGGTGGGTTCTGACTGTGTCCCCATTTCACAGATGAGCTACCAAGAAACTGTCGTAAAAGAGAGATGCCTGAAGTCACAGAGCCAATGTGAGCCTTGTTCTGAAGTCCTTACTCTAAGACAGATGGAAAACTGACCAGGGGTCACCCCAGCTATTCAGGGACAGCTGTCTATGTCAAAGGACTCTTCCATTCTTTAGGTAGAGAATTGAATTAGTATGCTAATTGTGTCCTGTGCAGTGAGCACAGGCAGGCTTTCTCTTCACAGACACCAGCCATTTGTCCTCTCTTCAGACATCACCACTTGCTCTTATGACCAATTTGAGCCTATTGGGGTTCCTTTGATTTAAAGAAGAAGAAGAAGAAAGTTGAAACAGCTGAGGGCACCCAGCTATGCATCTAAGCTTCGGCTTCCAGGCAAACTTGAAGGCGCGGAAGGGCTCCTTCTTAGAACCTTCCTCAAAACGAAAAGTGGCCTGCATGAGTGACAACCAGGACACAGGCAGAATGCATGCATTCCTTCTGTGAAAAGCACGGACCACGATAGCGTGATTGAAATTTGGCTTTGACTCCAAACAGCTGTAGCCATCTGTTTCTATTTTGTACACTTTTCCTCAATCAGAAATTTCCAGTCACCTAAGGAGTTGGCCCGCCGTGGGACCGACTCTCGACCCACTTCAAGAAAGCTGGTCACTGTGTACTCACCGATCTCTACCTGTGTCTTTGCTCAGGCTCTGCTCGCCTAGATCATTCTCCTACCCAGTTCCCACCTGACAGCTGCTTCTCATCCTCCTTCCTCTTTGGTTCCCAGCAATCTTATTCTCTGTTGTGCTGCCCCCTGGGAGAAAACCTGCCTTCAAATTCCTCCATGCCTAAGAGGGCCAAGGTGGCTCATGAGAGCTTTTTAAAGAGTTGTGATCTCCAGGGTGCTGTGCACTGTAATGGGGACCAAATCCTTTAGAGTCTGAAAGTTATCACCGGCTCCTGGAGACAGCAATGACTCTCCAGCTTACTATGCACACAGCAGGCAGCTCCTCTCCCCTTCAGCAGGCCCACTCCTTTTCTAGGTTGAATCCCACACACTTTGCAACGAGCAGCTCAGTGATCAAGGCTGCCCTGGCCAGAGGAGAGCAAGGTCCAGGGTTGAAGGTGCCTGACACAGTGAAGAAGAAGGTGCTGGACATGTTTTAAGCCACCCTGCCTCTGAGGGGGCCAGGAAGAGCACCAAGAGCAGAGGTCTTCGCTTGAATTCTAAGGCTGGTGTCCTTCTTGAGATACTTCTGCAGAGACAGACCTGGCTTGGCTTAATAACTCGGATCCATTTCAAGTAGTTACTTCTGAGTTTCAATGAAACTGGAACAAGAAGTAAATCAATCATGTGAGGCACTTATTAAGCACCTACTGTGGGGTCGACACGCTTCTAGGCACTGTGTGTATACAAATGTGAGACCTAGCTCCTGCCCTCGGGAGGCTGACGTGCCACTTATTGAAACACATGAGAAGCTGTTAATTGCATAGTTCAGCTTTAATTGAAATCACATTAAATGCAACAAAGGAAAAGCACCAGGTTCTGAAGAAGCCCTTAGGAGAAAGACACGGTATAACAGTAAAGACCAGGCAAAGTGCAGGAAAAAGCAGTTTCTAAATAGATACTAGGATGGACAGTAGCCAGCAATACAGGAAACTCACAGGAGAAGATGGTCCCACCAAAAATACTTATCAAATATGCAGAAAGAAGGTCCCACTGGGCTGTCCTTATACCTCAATGTGCAGGGACCTAGTTCCCATACAGATTGTCCCCTGGTTCCCAGGGTGTACAGAGCTCACTCCCAGGAGGACTGTTCCCCATACCACACGATGTGGGGAGCTATTCCCATGAAGACTGTCTTGGCTCCCTTTCTTGACACTGTTAAGGTAGGACACACTTTGAGTCTCTGTGACATGGTGTGTACTGACTGCTGTAAACTGAGATGAAGGAAAACCCTGGAACAGAAACGGGGTCTTTCCATAATCAGCATCTTCGTGAGCCACACAGGCTGCACTCGGACCTCAGCATCACCCTGTTCTTCCCACCTGGGGGGCTTAGCCCACGTGACTTCCCGGTGCTGGAACACAACAGCCTCTAGTTTGGAAACGGCCACCAAGTAGACTTCATCTTTGGCTTTGTCCAGAAAGCTTGGCCATTGGGAAAGGTCATTAGAAAAACTGGAAGTGAGTTAAGGAACCTGGAACATGAAGGAGAACCTTCTGTGTGCAGGGACACTGGACCGTGCCTGTCTGCCCTTTGGGCACTGAGCCAAACCTTCCTTTCAAGGTCATGAAAAGTCTTCTGGGCTCCACCGCCATTTTGTGAACCACCTTCCTGAGCCTCATCCTCAGCTAATGAAATCATTATTCCTAAAATCCTGGGTCTGGCCTCTCCTCCCCTTATCCCACTATCCCACCTCCTCTGAATCCTTGTAGCTTGGGCCGCACCCCTGACTCTTATCACAGCTGTATAATTATAATTGATTTGCTTATCTTACCCATCTACTTCTTGAGGGAGAATGATGCTTAAAGGCAAGACTTGTCACTGAGTCCCTGGGCCCAGCAAGGATACTTACATCAATCAAAGAACCCACTGAATGGATTCAGTGTTTGGACATTGTGCTCACTTCTCTCTCAGCTTCTGGAAATCATGGAAGCTTCTGATTCTGTATAGACGGTGAGCAACGCTGGGTTTGTATTGTAGGAAATTTTGACCCAAGTCAGTCATCTCCACTTTGGAATAAACCTGTGTGGCCACTGTAACTGGGTTAGTGTTCTACAACCTTTCTTTGAAATTCCTTAGGAGCTAAATAGACCAGTCTCCAGGTTCTCAATTAACAGACCTGTGTCTAGAACAGAAATGCTGAATTTTGATCTCCTCATGTTAGAAATGGCCAGATTCCCAAGCTAAAAATAAGGAAGGAATAAACTATGGCTAGCGGAGTATCTGGTAATTAAGAAACATCCAAGAGACACTCAAAAAGAAAACAGGAAAAACTGTATTAATAAAAGGATGAGTAAATCCAGGCAAGGTAGCCCATGCCTTTAATCCCAGCACTAGCATGCAGAGCAGGTAGATCTCTGTGAGTCCCAGGATAGCCAGGACTTCTTTGTAACACCATGTTTAAAGTAACAAAGACAAACAAGCAAAAACTTAAACAGCACGCACTAACCTGAAGGACACAGGGACTTGTGATATGAAAAGAATGTATTCGAAATCCTAAAAACACTGCAAGAGTCCATACCTCCCAAGTCCCCTCCCCCATCTCCTCTCCCCCACCCAGCTTCCCCCCCCGACATTTCCTCTCATGTATACAATTGAATTTTGACACACACACACATCTATGGTGGTCTTCTGTACTTGCTTTTCCTGAAATAACGGATTTTAAGAAGGATCTAGAGATGATGGTAGAAGGGAAATCCCCTCATTGAGATCTCCCTCTGCCTGTCACGCTGTTCAGGCTAGGCATGAATGTTGCTCTGACATCCCACCCCCCAGGTCATGGCCAGCTCTGCCTCTGCCCTTTCCAGCCTTTCATCATGATTAGTTAGTTACCTCTGTCCTGCCTCTCAATAAGGCCTGGAAAGATGATTCAATGGCTAAGATGATTCAACTGGCTGCTCTTGAAGAGAACCTGAGTTTGGTTCCCAAACACCTACAAGGCAGTTTGCAATAACTCCAGTTCCATGGGAGCTGACACCCTCTTCTGGCCTCCACAGGCACCAGATGCACATACATAGTTCATATACCCACATGCAGGCAAACACTCATATACATACAAATAAATGCATTTTGAAAATATTTTATTATTTTTAATTTATGTGTATGAGTATATTACCTGCATGTGTGTAAGGTGCCCAGGTCATGCAGTGCCTGCAAAGGTCAGAAGAGGGCGTCAGATCCTCTAGAACTGGGCTTACAGATGATTGTCAGCCACTGTATGGGTGCTGGGAACTAAACTGGGTCCTCTGTAAGAGCAGTCAGTGCTCCTAAGCACTAAACCATCTCTCCAACTCTTAAATAATTTTTTTTTAAAAAATAAGAGCTTTGAAACAGTTACTGTAAAGTAGTGTGTGGTGAAGTGTGCCTGTAGCTCCTATTTCAGAAGGCTGAGTTAGAGGCCAGTCTAGGCTACACAGTGAGACCCTGTCACTTAAAGAAAACAAACAAAACAAAAAAATAGACAAACAAACAAAAAAACCAGCCAGGCATGGTGGTGTACCCAGTACTCCAGAGGCTGAGACAGAAAGGTCAGGAATTCAAGGTCATCCTACAAAGTGAGTTCAAGGCCAGCCTGGGCTACATGAGATCAGTAAAATAAATAAATAGTAAAAATAAATAAGGAAGAACTGTATTTTTCTTAGTTTTAGATTCTCCACCCCATCCCTTTTCCAACTGTAACCTTGTACTTGGTAAAAGTAGGAATTCAGAAAATGGTTTGTGAGTAGAAAGAAAGGAAAAAGAAGGGGAAAAATATGAAGGACTTTTACTTTTTAAAATATTTTCTTTTTATAGGAATGAGTGTAATACCTGCGTGTGTCTGAGTGTGCGTGTGTCTGAGTGTGCGTGTGTCTGAGTGTGCGTGTGTCTGAGTGTACCTGTGCCGTGTGTCATGCAGTACCTGAGGAGGTCAAAAGCGGATATTGGATCTCCTGGAACTGGAGTTACAGATGGTTATTAGCTGCCATGTGGGTGCTGGGAACTGAACTGGGTCCTCTGCATGAGAAGTCAGTGCTCTTAACCACTAAGCCATCACTCCAGCCCCAAGTCAGTGCTCTTAACCACTAAGCCATCACTCCAGCCCCAAGGACTTTTACTTTTGAAGAAAAGACTATTTGTCTTTTCTTCTTTTCTTTTCTTGGATTGTGTTGTTTTATGATAGGGTCTCATGTCACCCAGGCTGCATTCAAATTCCCTATGTGGCCATGACTGGCCTTGAACTACTGATCCCCCTACATCCACCTCCAGAATGTTGGGATTGAAGGTGTGCACCATCCCTTCCAACCTTTGCTTCTTCCACACGTCTTCTAAAGCTGCAGGCAGCCCGTCCCCTCCTTGCTCTCAGGGTGCTGGCTGTCTCCACACCTTACAGAGAGCCTGAGAGCCTGCCAACCAGCTGAGTAATTTTCTGCAACCCTGAAGCTCAAATGTGCTGTCTCTGTACTGACATTCCTGTAAGTGGGCCTGGTTCAGAGCAGCCCTCCCAGCCCCCGACCTCTACGCTCTGCTTAGTCACTAGCTCTGGTCTCTTGCCTCTTGGGCAGTCCTGGGCCTGTGGGCAGATGCTCTGCCTGAGCCTGGCTGGCTAGCTTCAGACTATCTGATCTGTTATGCACTCTCTTCTCCTCCCCAAAGCACCCAGTTGGGCTTTAGGAAAAAGCTGGAAAGGCAGCTCTAAAGTCTGCAGAGGTCAGTAGCTTGTGAAGTCCTTGTTCCCCCAAAGCCCTGTGTCGTCCACCTCCGTGCCATCTCCAAAGGCAACACTGGTGGTTTCTAAGCTGGATCTAGGTGTGACGTCCTCACTACACCAGAAACAATCTACGAGAAGAGTGAGTGATTACATGTCCGTCATCTCTGAAGCATGACAGATGCGGTTTGGTTTCCGAAGGCCAGTCACACAGGCAGAAATGACTTGCTAGGAGAGGCTGCTGTGGCGTCTCTGGGCCCCTTGGCCCTTACCAGGTGCTCGGCGGCACGCGGCGCTCCACTGATTCGCCTTAGAAGCCCCCTGTTATTTCCCCAAAGACAGCATTTTCCAGACTTTTCCGATCCACAATGAAACGTACGTTTTCTTAAAGCTGTGGAAATAGAATAATTCATATTGCGAGGTTATTTACAACCAGCCAGACCCTCATCTTGCTCTCCGGGGCTCTGATAATCACCCATTTCAGAGGCCATTAGCCTCTGTGTGCTATAAAGCACTCTTCTCCGGGCCTCTAGCCTTTGTGTTCTTAGGGGAGGGAGGGTGTGTGCTGAAGCAACGGACCTCTGATGACCAAGGAAGAAAGTCTTTGACGCACAAATAGCACATTAAATGCTTTTATTTGATAGTGTTGAAATTAAACAGCATGTGGAATCCCTGCCCAGGTATGAGAACATGTAAAACCTTTGCGACTACATCTGTTCATTCAAACACTTAACATTTCTGAGACGCAGATGTATAAGGAAAATACACATTGAAATAATGTAATAATCGAGGCTTAGCCACTTGCAGGAGGCCAGCGGGAGCTGAGTTTAACTTATTGATTTTGGAACTACTGCTTTAAAAAAAAATGAGGTGAAATATTGCTTTTACTGTTTTCAGATAATAACAGTTGTTGTTGCAAATTATAAAATTTAATTAGCTACATAAATGCCAGAGGAACAAATGGTATACCGTTGTCTTGATATCTTTCCAGAAATTAGTCTCTTAAAATAAATTTGCCATATTAATCATCTAAAAATATTTTTGATCACTGAATTAATAGTTTGCAGCCTGTTTTCAGGTACGTTTTGCCATAGGTGACTGCTTCTTAATTACCGCATGGGCTCCCTCTATTCACTCATATTAATTCGCGTTTGCTGGCACAGTCCCAGAGGCAGCCTGCCCTGGATCTTCTAATTACTTCTATAATTGAATTTGCCCACTTTTTCTAACCTATTTTTTAAACTGACTGTGTTTGTTCGAGGTTTATTGTGTCTTTTTTTGTGTCAGCTCCCCGCAAGCCTAGTGTACATTGATTCTTTCCTCGTTTCTCATTAATTTTCAAGAGGTTTTCTGCACGTCTGTTTTTCAGTCTGTCAGACCTATTGCAAAACTAAAAAAAAAAAAAAAGAAAAAAAGAAAAAAAAAGGACTTTTATTATTAAAGGTTAGGTAAAATAGACTGAAGTTAATTAATTCATTAGTAACTCTGAGCCAATTACTGAAGCCTTCTCTTATTTATATACTTGTTAACAAGACAGAAACGAGAAGAGCCAATTCTGAGCACATGTTTCTCAGAAGTTCAGCTACCCTGGAACTTAGTGCTCTCGACACCTCTCCAAAAAACTCAGTGTATATATCAGATGTGTGCAATCGCTTAAATAATTATTTTTGGCTAGTACTCAATTCTCTTCTGTTTATTTGAACACACTTGAAGAACCCCCCATCTATACATTTTTAATTTGCCTATTATTTACGGAATTCTCCTAAAATCTTCTGAAAGGGTATTGCTTGGTCCTAGAGCAATTACAGAAATAAATTTGATTTTTTAAATTTACATTATTAAATTACAAAAGTGAAAGAAATAGATTTTTATTTACATGATTCTCATCTGTTAAGCTCCTGATTCTTGAACTGGAATAACTGATGACCTCAGTTCGCACAATAGTGCCCTTTAGAGCACATTCCACTTGATTTGGGGGAGCATGCCAAAGCTGTGGAAAGACAGCTTAATCTGGATTTTTCCAAGGGGTCAACAGAATAGAAACTTAGCATGACCACATAGTTCGCACTGTGCTGGTGAGGCTCTACCCTGCCTTGGGAGTAAGGAGTTTGTGCCTTTCTCTGGGGTTGGGAGGGGAAGGGAGAAGGCTTGATCAGCTTCTCCCGATCTGTCCCTGCTTCACACATTTGTGTCAGCACGGAGCCAAGAAATCCACAGAAAGTCAACTGGCTTTTTGGAATGAAAACCAATTGGAGTTAGCGGGATTTTTTCCTCACTTCATATAAACAGGGCTTGTCAGGACTCAGTGACGCCAAAGTAACCTTATGGTTCCTTTCATCCGTCCCAAGTAAATTAAAATCTAATCAATCATTTTGCATCATAACAATTACCATCCAAGGGTTGTAAGAAAACAATCTCAGCAGATGGTTTAACCAAGGTCCTTGATTCTTAAAAAGACAAAGGAAGTCTAGGAATGTGCCGACCTAATCTCAGAAATTTTTCCAATGCCATCCCCACACAATGCGAATACTCTGTGGCTTCAATCTCCTAGACTCTGCTGTTTGAAACTATTTATTTTATTGTGCATTTCACTTCTCCCTTATATTCAAATAATGGGTGACTTTTTCTCAGCTGAGCTGTTAGCTAATACAGGACAGTCGCCAGGTTTGAGTCTTCTAACCCCAGAACTGAAGTACAATATATGTCAGAAGAATTGGAGGACAAGGAGCCCGAGTCACCCTTTAACTCACTCAGCATTGAGCTTACCCCTACCCCTGCCATGACCAATTAAAGAATCTCTTGCTTAGAAATCCATCAGTGTGTCTCAGTTTTCTGTGGTAAGTGCCATAAATTGGTAACAAATGCCCCATTACTCACTCATTATGGTGCTGTCTCTGCTCCAAGGTTTAAAATCTAGACTAAGTTTTCATCAAATCAACTGTTTTTCATTTTCAAAATTTGCTGTATGACTTTTAAACATATATATATATGAGGCTTTATCAAGCTCAGCTGTGTTGCTCTGGGCCTGGACCACACAGGCCTGGTGACCGCACAGGCTTGGTGACCGGCTCTGCTTCCTTGTCTAATTCGGCCTGTACTCTTCAGAGCACCCACTGTGAACAGGAAAATGGCTTCCTGTCTCGTGCCCTGGGGTTTTGACTCCTAAGAACTTCATGCTGTCTGGGAGCCCCAGGTCTTGGGCTTGTGGACATGGTCTGCCTTCCTCCAACCCTCACTCTTGCCTTCCTCTCTCCCCTTCTTGTTCTCTTTCCCTCCTCCCTCCGTCCTTCCCTCCCCCGCCCCCCCTCCCCTCACTCATGAAATACTATGTTTTATAGCCATTCTTTTATGAATGGCAGCTGCTTCAACATGGTTTCTAGAAAGTTCTCTGTGCACAGACTCTTCTCCTAACTGTCATCTTACTTCCTACAGGCCAAGTGTTATGCGTGAAGGGAACTTTCATCTGCAGGTTAAACAAGGCACCCAAGGCCACACAGTGAGCTCGTAGTTCCAGTGTTTGCACTTTTCCTCATCTTCCTCCCTGTGAGAATGGCATCTTTCCAGAGGGCAATTTTTTCCAGAGTGAAGCCACCCTCCAGTTTCACTAGAGGAAATGCCTAATAGACTCCCTCACACATGGACATGCAGGCAGCTGAGTGGTTTCTTGGGTGTATGTCATTACAAAGAAGCTGTGATCTAAGATTTCACTGTGCACCGAGGATCCTCTCACCCTGGCAAGCAGGTCTTCTGAACCCCGACGGGCTCGGGGGTCAGGGCTGCCCGCCAGTCCACCTGGAGAGCGCAGGTCTAGGACTCAGAGCTGAGATCCGACTGATCCAAGCACTTGCCCTTGAATCTGCATATATGACCTTGATCAAGGTCCTTTGCACTCTGAACCTTGATTGAGGATAGAGAGTGCTGTGTGGAATCACAGTAGGAGCCAGCTGGTCGGTTGGAAACTGGCTGGCAATGTATGGGTCTGCTTCCAGTCTATGCCACCTCATCCATATACCCAGAATTTTCCAGGAAGTCGCACCACCCAGAGAATCACTATGCTTTTGGACGTAAAACCACCAAGGTCACAGCCACGGCCACCTGCCCCACTTGGCCTCCTCTTTCTGCTCAGCACTTTGAGTGTGAGGTCTAGGTCTCCTGCCCTCCACCCTCTACCACCATGCTCCCCCACCCTCTGTCCCTCTGTGGCCCAAGCCTGGAGGACCATGTCTCCTGGAATCTCCTCAATCCAGAATACTCACAGGGGTCTGGAGAGAAGTCCCCTGGCTTCTTTTAAAATTGTATCTGAGGTTCTAGTTTCTTTCTGTGATGACTTTAACCCCTATCAGTATCTGTGCTGCATGTGGATGCTATCCAGGTATCATTCAGGTACCAGTGGCAAGGACCCCCGAGGTGCCCCAGGCCTGAGTGTGTCCCTAAGCTCACTGGTCTGTGGTTGCACTGAGCCACCTCTTAACCTATCTGAGCAATTTCTCTTCTAAGTGGGTGCCGGTAATGTAGGAGAGAATTTATCAACAGCCTGTCCCATGATACCCAGCACATAGGAAAGGCTCGTGTCAGTGGAACTGAGGGGATCAAACCTGTCTGCTTAATCCCAGCACAACTCATCCACTTTAGTTGTGTGAAGTGCACAGAAGCCCAGACTGACCGTCTGTATGCTCATGAGAACATTTTTCTTGTTGGTTACTTGAGTCTATCAAAGTATTCTGTGTTCAACCCTCTTGAAATCAAGACCCATTTGTTCACTCCGTGCGTATTAGTATAAAGTAATAGTGAAGAAGTAAAAAGTAGGTGAACAAGAAATCAAAGCGTTGGTTTGCAGTTAAGCCCGGCTTTGGGTCCACTTGGCCTAAGAGCTTGCTCAACCTCTGCGAACTGTAACAATCTCAAAAGTTAGATTTGGGGTAGGTTTGTATTTTGCTTCTTTGGATTTAGGGGAGAGAGAATTTGAAATAGCATTCAGTCTGTAGCCCAGGCTGACCTGGAACTTGAGGGCAAACTTCTTGCTTCAGCCTCCCTGTCCTAGGCATGAGCCACCATGTCTAGCTGAAATGTGTGTGTGTGTGTGTGTGTGTGAGAGAGAGAGAGAGAGAGAGAGAGAGAGGACTGCGTGCGTGCATGTATGTAAGTACACCTATGTCATGCATTGCCCTCGGTGGTCGGATTCCCTGGAACTGGAGCTACGAACAGTTAAGGTGCTGGGAATCAAACCTAGGTCCTCTGCTAGAACAACTAATGCTCTTAACCCCTGAGCCATCTCTCCAGTCCCCTAGCTGAATTTTTTTTAACAGAGAAAATATAAAATAAAAAAGGTTTTAGACATGATAGCACATTGTTTCTGTAACTCAAAAGCATTACCATTATATTATCATGGGTGACAAGAATAACTGTAATTACTCAAATATCCCTCCTTTATGAGTTGAATATATGTATCTGAATATATAATTAGATGATTAATATTCATGTCTGATTTAAATACATGCATTTATATACATCTATTTAACTAATCTATTTTGTATATTTAAATGATGATTTAACTTCTGGGAAGCTATGCTTTTTAAAAATGTGTGTGTACATTTGTGTAAGAGGATACACATGTGTGCGGGTGCACGGCACAGGTAGGTGGATGTGTGGTGGCTGGAAGACAGCCTTGAGTGTCACTCCTCCAGCAGTGCCCGCCATGTTAGTGTGGACACAGTCTTTCTCTGGCATGGAGCTCACCAGTTCTGATGTCTTGCCTTGCAAGCATGAAGGTTTGAGTTCGATCCCTAGTCCGGCATAAAAGGCCAGGCATGGTGCTGTGCAGTTGTAACCCCAGCACTGGGGGAGTGGACCCAGGAGGAAGATTCCTGGAATCCACTGTACAGCACCTAAGAATGACACCTGAGGTGGTCCTCATGCCTCCACACACCACATATATGCACACAGCCCCCCCCCACACATACACATACACACAGAAAGGAAATAGAAAATAGAGTAAATCCTGTTTTAATCAGAGTGTATGGAAAGAAAATTAACTGCCTATATTCAGCCATTCTTCCAGCTTCAAATGCCATTAGTGCCAAGTCTCTGGAGACCCTCCTGAAACAATGGCTCATAGTACTTAGAACTGGAGGGAGGTGGGTTCTGAGCAAGTACAGTCCTGCACTAGAGGAGCCCAAAGCTTAAAGCTGCCTTCACCACCTACACAAAGGGGAAACCCTGGAATTCTGAGCCAGTATGTATGCATGCTACGTTTCTCTGTCTTGTGGGTCTTTATTGCTGGAAATATTTTTATGAAATCTTTCTGTGCTTCCTTGAGCTTTGTAGGGTCTGATGTGCTCACTCTGAACTCCCAGCCCATAACAGACTTTTGGAACATCTTGAGTTATTAAAAGTAGAAGAAGCTGTATTTTGTTTGCAAGCAGAACAGCAGACCAAGTCATGCCTTTGGAAACAAAGATCTTATTTTATGTGGGGAAAAATGTTCCTTTTCGTTTTAAGCTAGAATACAGGACAAAGAGAGGGATGGTCACTGGGACACACAGTGGCGAGGTGCCCATGGTCAAAAACAGAACAGAGGCGGGTTCGAATCATAAAGAAGTAGCAGCGGGATTTATGCTACCAGCCTAGAAGGAGACATTTAACTTTACTTTATGCTGCGGAAACATGCTGAGACACACTCTGTTGGTGGTGAAAAAATGGAAACTTCAAGTCAGACCACCACGTGCGAACCCTGGGCTGGATGTTGATAACCAAGGGATTGAAGACGGCTTACTGAAACATCTTCAATATAACTGCTACATGAAATAGCCTCTGCTAATGTGCCCTCTTTCACACTTTTATGTCTCTGGTAGAAAAGTAAATCTTATGAATGACAGATTATCTTAGTTCAACTGGCAACACTTTTTGCTTTCTCAGAAATAGGTAAATTGTGAAATTTATCCCTCATGGGCATGTGAGTTCAATTATTAGTAAATTACATATACATAATTATATATGTAATATATATATATAATGCAGTTGGGGAGATGGCTCTGTGGGTAACATGTAGGCATTTTAGGATCTGAGTTTGTATCCCAAACCCTCACCTTTAAAAAGTCAGATGTGGCAGTAAACATCTGTAAACCCAGGGCATGGGGAGGTAGAGATGGAAATTTCTGGGACTTGCTAGCCAACCTTCTAGCCAAATTAGTCAGCTCCAGATTCAGTGAGAGACCTTGCCTCTAAAAGATAAGGTGGCGTGTGATGGAGGAGGACACCTGAGGCTGAACTCGCACCTCCATACATACTCGGGGGTGCACTCAAAATAATAAACAATAAATAAACATGGGCCATAGAGTTGTTTTACAATAGAAATAAAACCACAATTTAAAGTCTCACCCTACCCATGGCGGACTGTCAGTAGAAGACACCAACTTCTGCTGTACTTTTTTTTTTTTTTGAGAACTCTAGCATTTCTCTGCCTTGTTGTGATTTATGTTTGCCAACAAACTAGAAGCGAATTCTCTTACAAAACCCGAGCAGCCAAGCTGCTCATCAATTTACTTAATTTTTCTGACAGCAAGATCCTGACCTGAAAGACTTAACCATGCCACATAGTAAACATAAAGATTCTATGACAGTCCACACTCATCTGCCCATTGAGTATGACAAAGAAGTAAGGTGTTTCCACAGGGCCTGACCTGCTGTACGTACCGCAGAAGTATTGTGAGGCATCAACAGGCAAATAGTAAATGGCAGGCTTGGCATGCGGAGCCCACCAGCCGGGCTCAAACTTTATCTTTCCTCTTCTTCCCCATATATAACCTCAAACAAGTGGCTTAGCATCTCTGAGGCTTCCATTTCCCTGGGAGAATATAGACACACCCTACTGGTACATAAACTGTATGAGTTCTCCGTTGTTAAGGAATTAGGCCCTTGTGTTTACTGTCCTTTAGGAAGATCTGCAGTTTCTGATGCTGGAAAACTTCCTTCTGTTAAAGGAAATATTCTCCTACTGGCTGTACTTTTCAAGCAGGTGATTATCATAATCCTGACTGTAAGAATCGTGCTCATGTTTCACATGGAACCTGCCACAGTGCCTTTGAGACACTTGTGACTGTGTGTAGCCAATCAAGTTGGTGTGTGTAGCAGGAATTGTGTGCCTGAAAACAGAGCATGGTGCAGGTCTGAGACTGCCTCGAAGTGCTTCTTCTCTGCCTGGGTCATGCCACCTTGTCATGACAGAAGGCCATATAAGCCAATCTATGCCACGTGCACTAGGGGGAATTTTATTGTTTTTATTTTGTTTTGAGACAGGATATCATTATGTAGCCCTCACTGTCCTAGAACTCACTATGTAGACCAGGCTGACTCAGTCTCACACAGATCCACCTGCCTCTGCCTCCCAAGTGCTGGGATTAAAGTTGTACGCCAGCAGGCCTGACTAACTAGTGGGGATTTTAGAAGGCCTTCCTGTAACATTTGCGCATCAGAACTGACCTGTTCTGATGTTCTTAAGACTGTGAATATGATTCCTGTGTTAGCACAACCATGACCATCAAACTTATGTCTCTAAGCCTTGAACTTAGATGAGGTTCTTTGCTGAAGGTCATGTGGTGTACATACCAAACCAGGTCCAAAACGAGGGCCAGTTTGCCTGTAGCTGGTCGTTATTTTCCAAGTACTAATTACATGACAACTCACTTGAGTGATTGTAATCAGGATTTGTTTTTTCAGTTTTAGATTTTTCTCTTCTCTCTTTGTTTTCCTTTTAGTCTCTTCCACTATCAATATAGAGAGTCTATGGCAATCCAAACAGCTAGGCTCTAAGATCCAATCCTCTCAACCAGCTAATTCCCAGACATTCAATAAAACTTCGTCATAATGACTTGGCCCTCCGAGCTTGCTCTGACGGAGGGAGTGAGACCTGAAAGGACCCTGTGAGGATCGAGTCGTGGAAAGGGCCTATGAAATGTCCAGCCAGGGCCACCAGCTAACACCCAAGCCCAAGGTCCTCCCCGCTTCAAGGCGGCAGGAAGGTGCCATCTCCCAGAGAGCCTAGGAATAAGAAGGAATCAGCTGTGTGTGCTGAACACTTCATCTGCTGCAGCCGCTGAATAGCAGTGCGACTTGCAGCTTCCCTGATGCACTGGGCTAACTGTAAGGATGTCATGAAATTGTTACCAATTACTGAAAATCAGGAGTGTCTCCCTGCAAGACACACTTGTACAGATTCCTGGTCACTCCACTTCTCTGGTCTCTACACAGACCATCCTCTGCTCACTCTTTCTAAGGCTGGAAGGACTCTTGGCCCTGAGACATGACTGTAGCATCATACAACAGGAGCTGAGTAAGGAGGTGAATCTAGGATGGAACCAAGAGTGAGCTCTGATCCTCACTCTTGGAGTGACTAAAGCCTTGGAAGGAGGTTTCAAGGACTCACACTCAAAAGGGAAAGGTGGAGCTGGGAGATGTTTTGGTCAGAAAAGTGCTTATCTTGCAAGCATAAGAACCTGAATTTGATCCCAAGAACCCTTTTAAAAAGCTGAGCATGGGGTCAGCAAGATGGCTCAGGAGATAAAGGTGTTTAACACCAAGTGTGACCACCTGGGTTCGTTCCCAGTACTCACTTGGTGGGAGGAGAGAACTGACTCCAGCACGTTGTCCTCTACACGTGCATGCTATAGAGTGCATGCATGTTGCCCCTGATGCACACACACAGAAATAAATTAATGTATTTTTTTAAAGCTGGGAATGGTGGCACAAGCTTGTAGACCTCACACTGGAGAGGCAGAGAGAAACAGATCCCCTGGACTCACTAGTCAGTCAGCCTACCCTACTTGGCAAGCTCCAGGACAAGGAGAGATCCTGGCTCAAAAGAATAAAATGTTGATGGTTCCTGAAGAATAACACTGAAGATTATCCTCCACCTATATGTGTGATCACACATGCATACATACACACACATACATACACACACACACACACACGAGGGAAGAATCACCAATGGTAAACTTGTCTTAAGAGACTCCCAAGTCCCAGCAGAGGTCGCAGGTAAGGAAATCAGTAAGCACACTTGGAGATTCTGGAAGACTTGGGCATTGAGCTGAGAGACTCTCACACAAGTGACCTCATTTAATTTTCACAAGATCCCCAAACCTCGATCCTTGTCCTGTTTCCAGGCAGGTTGAAGGAACACCCCCAAGCTCTGGGCCCAGAGGCAACAGAGCTGAGTCTTCAGTGTTCATTGCACTGTTTCTGCTCTACATCAGCTCCTGATGTCTCTCTGAGAGTTCAAGACCAGGAGGGCCCATAGAACAGGCAGGAAGCATTTCCCATAGCCCACCTCCCATGGGGGAAAAAGCTTACCTCAAGGTCAGCCCAGGGTGTGATGTGTTCTTAGTGACTCCCCAACACCCACACACCCTAATGTATCTGCTAATTGTCTGCCAGTCCTGTCACGGGGAGACGCGTGTGTGTGGGTGAGCAGGTTTACCTGCTCCTGTGTGATCACTCACATCCCTGGACTGGGACACAGAGGGATTGATTTTACTGTGTGAAGCAGGAGATCTCACCAAGACTGTATAGTTCCTACGTCTGTCTGAATGAAGTCTCCAGGCCTCTGTAATGGCACAGGCTTGGGCCATGGTGGGAACTGGGTCCATGTGGCCCTCCCATGAACCGAGCTCTGATTGCAGTGTGCTGAAGTGCCCTCTGGGTGTCCAGATATGCAGACTGAGGGATTTGGAGCTCAGCATTTTACAGGGCCGGTATTAAGACAGGCGGCCTCTCCAGTATCAGAGCGTACAGGAACACGACATGAGGTTTTCCAGTCTGTCAAAATACATTTACTTGGAACTATGAGCAGCTTACAGCCCAGCTTCAGCTCATCTCTGCCTCTACCTCTGATGATCTGACCTGATGATCTGTGCAGATCCAAGACAGTTCAGAGTTCTGTGTGTTTCCCTGGCCTCTAGGAGATGTAGTTCTGGGGATGGTGTCTTCCTCAACAGGAGTCTGAGTCAGTTTTTGTAATCCACACTGTAGAGCAAGGTGGAGGAGGCTCTGGAGCCGATGCGTCTTTGTCTCAATCCAGACTTGATCATGTACATACTAATTTGGGACAAGTTACTCCAGGGTGCCTTGGTTTCCTATTGTGTCAAAGGATGAGGTAAATGATGCCATCTTCTAAGCATTTTCAAAGATTAAATAATGTGATTTAAATTTTTTTATTGAGAAAGTGCATTAAATAATGTGATTTTTGTAAAGGTCTCAGAAAAGTGACTAATGCCTGGTCACTTGGTCAGAAGTCTGTTCTCTAGCGAGGGCTAAAGAATGAAAGAGAAACAGTTCCCACACAGGAGGTGGGAGGGAGGGTAGCAGCAGGGGTGGGAGATCGGGATCCTCACTTTTGCTGTTTGTGTGGCAGTCAGAAGACAACTTTCAGGAGTCAGTTCTCTCCTTCCACATGGGCTCCAGGGATCGAACTCCGGTCTTTGGGTTTGTGCAGCAAATGCTCTTACCCCTTAGCCATCTCACTGGCCCTGTGCTTAGTGTTTGTTGAATAAAGAGTCATTATAAAAGGCTGAAGAGAAGACTCAGCCATGAAGAGCACTGGCTACTCTTGCAGAGGACTGGCTACTCTTGCCATTCCCAGAATCAACATGGCAGCTAACAACCCTCTCTAACTCTGGTTCCAGGGCATCTGATGCCCTCTTCTGGCCTCTGCAGGCACTACACATTATGGATGCACTTACACAGGCAAAACACTCAAACTTTTTTACTATTTTTAAAACTAGGGGCTAAAGAGAGGGCTCAGTGGTTAAGAGTACTTGCTGCTCTTGTGTAAAACTGGGTTTGGCTCCTAGTACACAGATAATGGCTTACAATGTTAGTAACTCCAGTTCAGGGGATTCAACACTCTCTACTGGCCTCCACGAGCACTACATGCACACCGTACACTTATATCTATGTAGACAACACATTCATACACATAATATGAAAATAAATGAATTAAAAATATTTTAATTAAAAAAATAAGAATTGCTTCAGAGAAAACACACATAGATAATCTTGAATTACATGAAATGTTTTCAATCCTGGAGTCCTGGTGACGTTTCTCCTTAGAACCTCAGAACAAAAATTGGCTTCTCCTTTCTGGTCACTAATTACAGAATGAAGGATTGAGTTGTTTTAGTGAAATAAAATGTCCCCATTCACTGTCTAATTAGAATGGAAGCCAGCAGTCTCCTTCCCAACATGTGCCTCTCTTAAAGTCAGGCTTCAGTTCCAACCTCCACAGGCCCATCACAGGGAACTGAAACCACAGGCTCCATGACAACAGGAAGATGTGCACCAGGAAGGAGCGCCACCACCAGGCATCTCCTCCCAGGCTGGAGCCAGGCCAAGCAAACTGCTCAGCAACATCGTATAGACTTGAATACTAACTTTGGTCACTTGACACTGTTGAACTGTGATTTCAGAGCCTCAGGCTAAATCAGTCGTTAATTCATTGACCCTTTTCCTTTCCCTCCACACAAGTGCTTCTCCAGAGAGATGCAAACTTGGCCGACATGTCAACTCTGCACGTAAAAACGCCTACCAGCAAAATCGACGAGCATTTTACCTTTTTGGTTATTTCTCTGAGACAGTATCTCATGTAACCCAGACTGGCCTCAAACTCACTATGTAGTCGAAGATGACCTTGATTTGGAGCTTGTGGTTGGTCCTGCTTACATCTCTCCAGTGCTTCGATTACAGGTATGCACTGACATACCCTGTTTATGAGGTGCTGGAGATGGAGCCCAGCTTTTCACATGTGCTAGGCAAGTATTCTCCCAGTGAAGCCACATCCCCAGCTCGTTTTTACCCCTCTCTGAAACCAACAAGGAGATTTCAGGAACAGTGATCTATAGCCCCAAATTATGTTTCTTGTGGCTAATTTGTGTGTGTGTGTGTATGTGTGTGTATGTGTGTGTGAGAGAGAAAGAGAAAGAGACAGAGAGAGAGAGAGAGAGAGAGAGCTGACATTCTTGCTAAAGATTGAAACCAGGGCTTTACAAGTTCTCTGCCACTAAGCTACAGCCTAGACTCCCAGTTCTTACATTGACTCTACCACAATCACAAGCCAGGGCCTTACAATAGGAGTCAGTAAACTTTCTCAGTACAGGGCCAAGCAGTGAAGAGGACAGGCTCGCTGGGTGAGGTGACATATCCATTTGCCAAGGCAGGGTGGTTCCAAAAGAAATCACTGTCCTTGGTTCTAGACACCAGTTTCTGAGCTTGCTGGTTTGTGGGTTCCTGCTTCAAACTGCAAGACCCAGTCCCATGCCCCCCTGACAGCTTCCCATGGGCAGCATCATCCTGATGACCTTTGACTTGGTTGGTCTCCATTGCTCCAGCCTCTGCTTTCCTCTTCTGTGGGATCTGCCCTCTATGCAGGTCTGTGCCCAAATTCCCCCTGTTAGACAGAGACCGGTTCTCACAATTTAAAGGCCCCACTGCTGGAGTGTGAGCGTGGTCTCATTTTAACTGAGCCTACTTTCCACAATTCTATTTTAAAAGGTCGCATTTGGAGATAATAGGGGTGTGGATTTGAATATATGGATTTGGGACAAGACAGGCACAATTCAAACCATGTGATATCTGTTCCGACAACTGAACTCTGTCCTTGAGCTACAAAAGTAGTCTTTGGGGAGACAGAGCCAGGCACAGGGAAGGGGAAGAGGAGGGGGAAGAGGAAGAAGAGAAGGAAGAGGAGTCATATATGCCAATACAGTAGACATGGCCGGCTAACAATAGAGTTCCATCCACAAAAGAAGCAGCTTGCTACAGGCAGGGGTGTGCGCCTTAGCCAGACAATTCCACTGGTAACCCCTTGTGAATGTGAAAGAAAACAGATATTTGATATTTAGCACAGAGGAAGAAGGGGGAGAACGGGGCCAGGTTTAGTCATGGCTGTTTATGTTTTCTGTGTGGTCATGATGCTTCACATGTAATACCTTGTCTTCGCAGGCTGATGCGTCTCAATACTCTCCATTAAGCATTTTCCATCACTTTTCTGAATGTGACCCTGGTAATCAACCACTCCTCATTTAGGGCTGAGTCAAGGGGACAGAGAGAAAGACGTTTTCATGTAGCATTGTGCTGCGCACTTGAGTAAGAGCATATCCAAACACTGACCATTGCCTTTGAGTCTTTTAATGCCCTTTAAAATGTGTGCCCATTTGTCCTCCTGAGACATGTGTTTTCTTGTCATTTGTGTTCCTGGAGTACCTTCCACCTTCTACCTGACACTGTGTCGGGCTATGAACAGTCAGTCCTGGACAAGACACAACATTATCTCCAGGTCTTTCTCTGTTCTAGAAGAAACACACAGAACATCGATGCCAAGTCGGTGTGCCTGACCCCTGTCCCACAGGCCATGCAGGCTGGGGCAGCTATGAGTACAGCCCAACGAGAATTCTAAATTTCCCTATGACAGCATGAAATAGTTTGGAGTTTTTTAAATTCAATTGCACAGTTCTCAAGTGTGACCTAATAGATGAAAACGTGATCATCCTGTTTCAATGTCAAAAGCTTGACATGCCTGCAGTATAGAATGATATTCATGTGCCACCCAAAGACCTGCATATCTGCCATCACTCAGAGAGATGGCTTTGTTCTCCTCCAGGGCACAGACATGTGCAGACGGTGGCCTCTTTACTGTTACCTTCAATAGAATGAGACCAAGGCTCCACACAGGGCTCTTGTAAGAGCATTTGAAGCAGCTCTCATGGAAGGCTCGAAGGTGACTGTGCCCCTAAGGGAAGCTATCCTTGCTGCACATGGCCTGGATTTCACAGTCTTGTCAGAGGTTCTAGTCCTGTTTTCATTGGTTAGTAGTACCCTTGTATACTGAATCATTAGGCCTCTGGAAGTCTGAAACTTGCTCATGTGACTATAAAGGTGTCCAGAGTCAGGGGCCACAATCCACTCAGACCCTGGGGAACTGACGAACAGTAAATGGTCTCCCTGGGGATGGGATGGAATGAGCCCACTCACCCTGTCAGAATGGACATTGGGATGCATTTGGCTTCAGCAGAGGCAGACTTAGGATGCTTGGTCACTTAGTAGGACTGCCCCAAGACTGGCTTCATATTTAGAATCTGGACGAAATACCTGCTGGAGGGCTAGGGGGTTCTCATTTGTTACTCAGTGCAGCACCTGAGTTCAACCTGTAGTGCCCATGTGAAAAGCCAAGCACGGGGGCTACATGGCTGTACCCCCATGCCTGTATTTCCAATACTGGGTGTTGGGCAGAGACAAGCAGATCCAGGAGCTCACTGGCAAGTTAGTCTAACCAAACTGGGAAGCTCTAGGTTCAGTGAGAGTCCCTGTCTCAAAAATTTAAGGTGGACAGTGATGGAGAAAGACAGAGGAGTACCCATACACACACACACACACACACACACACACACACACACACACACACACAAGAAGAGACCCATTGGAATATACCAATTATAAAGCAGGTCAAATTTGGAAGCCATAGAAGTAAATCAGGCTCTTTTAATCAGGCCCCCTTAGAGCTTGTCTGCTGGAACAGGGCTTTTCAAACACTACCAGCTACCCCAATGTGGATGAAATTCTGTCTAAAACATCGGTTTCCTGCAGCTTTGACATTTTTAAGCATTTTAGGCCCAAAGAATCACCATTAAAGTGTAACTGTTTTCTTTGTGATTCCAGCAATACTGCAGATCTTTACTAATGTAGCTCTGGTCTTCAGGACTCAAGTCAAAAACCAGCCCTTGCTCATGCCATTCCCTAACTGTACGCAGTTGCCTTTCCAGCTCTGAAATAAGATTTAAGTGCAGGTAGTAAACGAAGAACTTATTACGTACCTACACCAGTAAGCCAGCCTAGCTGGGCACGACGGTAGGAGCTCACAGTTCCACACTTCCGGAGGCTAAAGCAGGAAGGTCTTGCACTCACGAATGGTCTGGGATATCTAGTGAGATCTTATCTAAAAACAAAACACAAAAACAAGAAACCACTCTAAATTGTTTTGAATCTAGGAATTCTTTGGTGGTGGTGGTGATTGTTTTCTGTATCGTGTAAGGAATCAATCCTAGAGCATGCTAGGCCAAGTGCTCTACCACTGAATCATTCTCAGCCTTTATTTTCTTTTTTACAGTTTTTAAAAACTGATGTGTATGTCTCTGTGAGTGTATGCCACATATGTGTGTAGGTACCCACAGAGGCCAGAAGAGGGCATCATCGAATCCCCTGGAGCTAGAGTTACAGGCAATTGTTAGCCACCCTTTGGGTAGTGGGGCCTGAACCCCAGTCCTCTGAAAGAGCAGTCCTCTTTCTTTATATTTGAAGACAGGGTCTCACTAAGTTGGTCAAAGTGACCTTGAACTCCCTCTGTAGCCCAAGCAAACCTTGAACTGGTGATCCTCATTCCTCGGCCTCTCAAGTACTTGCTCAACTACCCAAGTAGCTGGGATGACAGGACTGTGTCACCAGAATCAGCCTGGAGAGTCCTTTAAATCTCTACATTCCCTGGACGTTTCCGTCCTGTGCTGAGGATTGTCTGCGCAGTTGTCTGGAGATGGAGCATTCTCTCGTTTCTTTCTGTGTTTACTACAACAATGGGAAAGTCCTTCCATCTTCCCAGACTGAAACAAGAGGACAGAGCTAAATGACTTCTTTTTTCCTCTCCAACACTTTGCAAACTTAAACTAGGACCATGTCAATAAAGAATAATGATAATATTAATAATGATGATGATGATGATAATGATGAATTAGCATAATGATCTTCTTATCCTAAGTGTGGGGCTGAAGCCAGGCAATGAAGCCCACTTCCCAAGATCAGGAGCTCCACAATAAGAAGGTGGGCTCTCCTTCCCATCTCTTCTTCAAAGAACAAATGTCACTAATGTCCCTCCTCAGCACGGGAAAGCCACACTGGCCCATTCAATGGCCAATTAGGATAAATTGTAAATTAGAACAAATATGATAGGTAATACAAAAATCAAAAGCTCTCCAAAGAAAAGGAACAAGAAGCTGAATAAATAAGCTTAACGCTCCATTGTTTGTGGGGGAAAATGATGAAATTATCATCAAAATATGCTACGAATTGAGAATGAAGATAAATTTTAATGTTGAAAGATTTTGTAAGAAAAAAAAACCTACTTATAAAAGTAAGACTTCTAGGATTAGTATTGGTTTTTGACAAAGGGCTATTGCTCTGTTCTGATAAGAACTAAAAATATGGGACTCTCAGACACTCGGTCAATTGGGATTTGGTGTACTAACCCATATTTAAGGGAATGTTTATGCTGAGGATTTGACCATTAGAATTTCGTTACTGTGTCTAGCTAGGAGACGAGAGCACCCAGAGTGAGCTCCATGGATCTGAACCCTTCAGGTGAAAGCATTCTTGTCCTTTAACAGATGGTTTAGGGATACAGATTGACAGCATAAATATAACATGTATTTTTGTCCTGCCAAAGAGAGAGAGAAAGAAGGAAGGAAGGAAGGAAGGAAGGAAGGAAGGAAGGAAGGAAGGAAGGAAGGAAGGAAGGAAGGAAGGAAGGAAGGAAGGAAGGAAGGGAGAGAGAGAAAGAAAGGCAGCAAACAGTTCTCAGGACTAATCTGCAAATTCCAAACCTGTGTTTGAGCAACATGTCCATCTGTTTCTCATCAGAAACTCCGAGCGAGGCACTGTTTCCACATTCAGAGACACTAGTCCCAGAGTGCGAGGGATCTTCATCTGGCCTGTGTGTCTTTCAGACATTCCAGTCTTTTATTGATTTGTTTCTCCTGTCCCCTTTCTCCTTCCTTTGTTTCCTTATCATAGCTTCAGGTTATTATGTGCGAACTATTGATGGGGATGGATGGTTGTGGTCGATGGTCAGCTAATGCATCCCTAATCCCGCTATTGTTGCAGAGTTATGCTTTACTCTGCTCGCCGATGGGGGAAGGAGCAAAGCTGTTGATCCTAGTTTTATTTGTCACAAACCCATCCATCAATCAAGTGCACACATGTCTGAATGCCGAATGACATGTGGGTCTCAGCTGAAAAAATTCGATAACACTATATTGTCAGCTCTTCCTCTCTCTCTCTTTCTCTCTCGCTCTCTTTCAATAAGAAATACATTTGACTGAAATAGATAAGCTACTACTAAAGACCTGAGCACAGAGAATGACATATAGACAGCAAAGGGTGCATATCTTTGGTATTAATGATACTTATGAGTAAATAAAATAGGAGACAGTTGCCACCAGAGACGCACAGCATCCCTAAGGCAGGGTTATGTTTAGAGATCACCACTCTAAGATTACTCTGATTTTCAAATACTAGCTAACCAGATTTCACAGTTGGATACCCTGGTTAAAATGTGTGCTAGTTGTTGAAGATGAGGTGGTACCCAGACTGAACAATATCGACAGATCCCCATTTGTGGTGTGTGGTAGGCAAATCCCACGGAATATTGTTGTATATTGTGAGTTCGTACGTTCATACGTTCATGTGTGTCTCCTGTTATGAGTGAAGCACTGGGGTGGAGGCACAGCTTTAATTATTTTAAACTGGAAATATATATGCATGTCACTTTAATAGTGACTTAACTTATAATTACAATCTCAAAAATGGTTTCTGCCGGTCCTTGTTAGTCTACTTCCTAAATTAGGTACTTAATACATTATGAAAGCCTGTCTTTTCTGTTATATCCAATTTTCTATTCATAGTTATTTCAAGATAATTGCATTTGGAAATAGTTAAAACATTAAAAAACAACACTGGTATAATATAATTTCAGAGACAAAATTAATCAACAAATCAGAACATTTTAAAAGCCATTTTATTCCCTTGTCATAACATTTTAGAGAAGTATTTTTTAATGACCTAAAAAAGCCCATCAAGAAAGACAACAAAAAGACAGTCGGAACTGGAGGGCACATAGATGAACTTTCTGTAGCCTTGAATTTCCTGGGCTGTGAGAGTGTCATTTTTCCCTCTGTCCAGTGAGAAGGGGCTGGAAAACTGAGAAAAACAAATCAATGCCAGGGCTCTGAGTCTCTGGGGGAGCTGTGTGCTTGGATGCCTCACTGGCTCTGCCCTCTGCTCTGTCGGAGATACCGTGAGGGGTCGGCGGGGTACATATCCTTCACATTGGCTTTAATAGATTCAGCAGAACTGAACTGAGTCTGTAGTACAGTGACAGAAGTACGTGAACCCTTTCAAATCTCTAACATCTCAATGGTTCTTGAAATTAATTGAGCACTCCCAAATTTGAAATCTTAGTAGAAGGCAACAAAGAGGTGGGAAAAGAATCAAATTTAAGCTTTAATTCACCTCACTTTCTGATTTTGCTTCTCTTGTTTATATAACCTCTTTGAAAATGTGTCCATTCCCACCTCAGTGTGGTGGTATGCGCCTTTAAGTCAGCACTGTGGACAAGTTGAGGCTGAGATCAGCCTTGGCTGCCCACCAAGTTACTGCCTCAAAAAATAAAATTAACTGGACTGAGGAAGTAGTTGAGTTAGTAGTGTGCTTGTCTGGTGTGCACAAAACCCAAGTTTGAGCCCCCAAAATGCATAGACCGAGCATGGTAGCACATATATGCAATCCCAGCACACAGAAGCAGAGGCAGGAGGATCACAAAGTTACAAACAGCCTGGGCTTTTCAGCAAGTCTGATCTCTCCCTTCTTAGTGATGGTGAAGCTACTGAAGATTCTGGTCCCATTTTCATAAAGTACCTGAAGCCACCACATTGGGTGCGTGTGATCCCACGGATGGTCACTCCACATGACACTACCTACCCAAGAGCCTCCAGGCACCTCTACACCCAGTTCATGGATTCTGGGCAGGATAATAACTCTGTCTTTATTTGCCCTTAGGAAAAGGATTTGTCATCTCTAGGGTGGCAGTGCCAGGACAGGTCCCCAAGAAGATTATGGGCTTTGTAAATTTACCCAGGGTGAGAGAAAATTCACAACCAGGAATCCAAGGGGTAGTGTAGGCAGTGCACGCCTTTAATCCCAGCAGTGCAGAAGCAAAGGCAGGAGGATCTCTGGAGTTTGAGGCCTGCCTGGTTGGCAAAGGGAATTCCAGGCCAGTGAGGGCTACAAAGTGAGACCCTGTCTCAAAAGACAAAAAGCAAAACAAGATCCATGGAGCGACTCTGAGATAGAGCAGCTCAGGAGTCTCGTCCTGACGTGCCCTAGGGGGCTGAGGACAGGCGGCTAGCAGAATAATTCGTCTTCTGATAGAATTTTGGAATTATTTTTTAAAACACAGAAGGTTATGAAGAAAACTGAATCACTCATAACATGGCCCACAATGACTTCTCTACAGTGTCATGTGACACAGATGAGCTACTGAGAAAGATTCATCAAGTGATACCCTGAGAGAAAGCCAGTGATCTGCCCAAGTCATTTTAATCCCCTGTTCCGAAATGCCTTTCATTAAAGAGGGACTGTCGAGAAATTTCATTATTTAGAAGTGACTTGGAACTGGTTTTCTCCACATAAATAAACTTCTTTAAAGGTATCCAAGATATGAGATTATTGCTATGGAACAGAGAAATGTGAGCTCCACCTCTCCAATGGTGGAAAAATCTAGAAACAGCTTGTTCCAGATCAATAACTATCAGATGAAGTTCTAACCACTGCTGCCAGCTCTTAGTACAATGACCGAATGCATGTGGTATGTGTGTGTGTTTGTGTGTGTGTGTGTGTGTGTGTGTGTAACCAGTTGGTATTTGATTTGTGGAATAGTTTTATTGTAAATAAGTATTTTTAATCAAACCTTTCTCAAGGGAACTGGGTGTGTAATTCAGTAATAGAGTGCTTTAACCTAGAATTCAAGACCTTAGACTTAATCCCCAAACCAACCAACCAACCAAAAATGGTTTTAAAACGAGAAAGGATACAATTTTAAATGTGGCTACTCTAGATTTCCAAATAACCAACAAGACTTTAAAAAAAAGAGACTGTCTTATGACTGACATGACTCAATACAGCAAACAATTATTATTTCCAAACAATTGTAGCAGAGAATGCACAGTACACATCCTAGCACCATTTTAGCTTTGATAGACTAATTCTGGTTCATTTATAAGAGTGTGTAGTCATGCCCTCCCAAGGTGACTAGAGGGCCTGGGGAGATGTCAGCAAGTTAAAGCACTTGACAAGCCAGATCCCGAAGCTGAAGGAGAAAACCGAGCACTGAAAGCTGCCCTCTAAGGGTTCTGTGGTTAAGAGTACTTGTGGCTCTTTCAGAAGAACAGAGTTTGGTTCCCAGCCCATGTCAGGCAGTTCACAATGGCCTGTAACTCGAGATACAGGGATCCAACTACCTTCTTTGTCCTCTAGGACTACTGTGCACAATTCAGGTAGTCACATACACACACACACACACACACACACACACACACACATACACCTGTAAATAAAAAATATATAAGAAGAAAGAAAAGTTGGGGCCAGAGAGATGGCTCGGTGGTTAAGAACACTTCTGCTCTTCCAGAGGACCTGGGTTCTAGTCCCAGCACCCACATGGCAGTTAACCCCATAAACTCCAGTTCCAGTGGATCCGACCCCCTCTTTTGGCATCTGAGGGCATTGCACACACACAGTACACTTACATATATGTAGGCAAAACTCATATATATGTATATATATAATAAAATACTTTTCAAAAAGAGAGAAAAATTGTCCTCTGTCCTCCATACATGCGCTGTCACGTGTGACTCTCTCTGTCTTCTCTTGCTCCAATAATGATAATAAATAGAATTTAATTTTAAAATGTTTAGAGAGGAAGAACAGAGAAAAGCATGCTCTACCAGGTGCTGAAGCCCATCGTGAAGCTCTGGTAACAAACCAGATCCCCGTTCTGGTGCTGTGCACTCTGAGGCTACGTTCTTGTGGCCTAAAGCACTTTCCAAACCTGCAGAGGAAGAGAGCAGGTGGTCTGGTGGCGTCGAGGGTGACAGTGTTCCTCGGATCCGGATCTGGATCCGGATCTGTCAGGCACGCTGAGAATCTTGGTTCCCTGTCTATCTTCCCTTCTTGGAAACCAGAAGATTCCATCCAAAAGAATGTGCTTATCTCTTTTACTTATCTTTTATTTGGGGAAATATTTTATTGACTACCCTATTTCTCTATCAACATGTATTTACTTCTATTGCTTATTCATCATGGATCACATTCGTTGGGCAAAGTGTGCCTTGAGTCCCCTCTCCCCCATCCAACTTCCTTCTTGAGGTCTGTCCTCTTTTGGAGGCAAGGTTAGACTGTGATATTCTTCTTTCTGTGTTTGGCTACTTTTCTCAGCAAATGAGCCCCTGTTATATCCATTTTCCTGAAAGGACAGGATTTCATTACTCTGGCTGAATAAAACTTCATTGTGTATGTGTTCGTGTGTACACTGCATTTTGTGGCATATATGTTGTGTGTCTATACATGTAAACACACACATCATTTTCTTCATCTGAACTCCTATCTTGTCCACTGTTGAGAGTGCTGGGGTAAGCCAGGGTGTCTGGGTCTCTTTCACAAGCTGATTTATCCTCCTCTGGATGCATGCCCAGGAGTGGTAGAGCCAAGTCTTGTGGTACTTTGCATGGTTTTTAAAGTCCGGATCTTGTCAGTGCTAAGTAGACTGTCATGCTACGTTACCTGTATCATTAGAATAGTCTAAAATTTTCCTCCAACACTTGAAACTGTAGCACTTCTAGAGAAAAGGGGGTAACACAACTTTACAATCACAATTCCTGCAATATTTTTGAGACAAACTATAAAAAATACTTGTCTGATATGGGTTAAGAATATGAAACCCTCATATGACTTTGGCCTGGCCTGGTCTATCAATTCCCCAAATTCCACCTAAACAGTGAAGTTTTAGCCAAATGGGCAAAACACTAGAGTAGGACGGAGCCTTGGAACATGGGGAATGTAAATAAATGTCTCAAACACACACACACACACACACGCACATACACGACTGCTCCGGATGTAAAATTAGACCAGAGCAGGAAATCCTCAGTCCTGTGGTCTCCAGAGTGGATGCAGCAAGACAACGATGTGCACATCACACAATGCAAAGAAAAGATTTGGAAAGGTTCTGCCATAAAGAAAAAAACCGAGGGGGCTGGAGAAATGGCTCAGCAGTTAAGAGCACTGGCTGCTCTTGCAGAGGTCATAAATTCTGTTCCAAACACCCACATGGTGGCTAAAAACTGTCCACAACTCTAGTTCCAGGGGATCTGACGCCCTCTTCTGGCCTCCATGGGCACTGCATGGCACAGGTGCACTTATGTACATGCTGGTAATACACTCATACACATAAAATTAAAATAATAAATAAAATATTTTTTTAAAAAAACAAACGAGGTAGAGGCAAGAGGATTACTATGAGTTCAAGACCAACTGGTCTACATAGGGAGCTCCAGGCCAGCAAGGGCTACATAGTAAGATCCTGTCTCAAAATCTCAGTGGTAAATATTTGGTAGCCCAGCACTTGCGAAGTAGAGTAGAAGGGTCAGACGTTTATAGCCATCCTTAGCTATATAGTGAGGTTGAGGCTAGCCTAGGCTGCATGACAACCTGTCTCAAAACAACGATAATAATACGTGTTAAAAAATAAGTTTAATGTAATTTAAACATTGCACAGTGTGCACATGTATTGAAACATCAAGTTACCCAGTGGTATAAACAACATTTATGTTTTTATGTATCAATTTTAAATTAATTTAAAAATTAAACTAGTAAGCCAATTGAGAAGCCAGTTGCAATGTCTATGCCCAGCCCACAGGCCCAACAATTCCACTCCACATCTCCTGAGATAGACAAGCCCACATCCTAGCCCTACAAGAGGACACAGCAGAGGGTTGTGTTGGGAGAACCCTAGAAACTGATCAGTATCAGGGAACTGACTGAACTCTGCAGGAATGGGGCACAGACGTAATCTGGAAAAGGACCGTACAACTCAACCCCTTTGCTCTCTTACAGAAAGATCTCCAAGCATACTGTGGCGGGGAGACGGGGAGACAAGTACATACTACTCCATGTTGAGAAATACATGTCCCCTACACGTATGAATCCACAGCAAGGCCGTGGAAAATGATCTTGTCAATCCTTATTAATCTATCTCAAACCATCACACAAATACATTTCTTTCTTTCTTTTTTTTTTTGGTCTTTTTGAGATAGGGTCTCCCTGAAGCCCCAGCCTGCTTGGAACTTTCTATGTAGACCAGGCTGGCCTTGAACCCTTGTATCGGCCTGCCTCCGCCTCCCCAATGCAGGATTAAAGGTGTGCACCACGACGCCTGGCACAGATATATTTCTATTGGAATAACAACGTAAAAGTGGGATTTTAAAATTATTTAGTGGGGCATGAACACAAGCATTAATCTAATCTTAGCATGACACACAGCCAGAAATCATAACAAAAATTTCTGACAGCTTTAAGTTTACAACCCAAATAAGAAGATAAACGAGTGAATGGCTAGAACCACCAAACCACATCTGAAAGATTGGGGAGAATTTCAGTAGCTACAGCCTCTCCTAGCGAGAAGTCCATCAGCACCTTTGAAATGTGACGACCTGTGCTAGCAAAACAAAAGACTCTGCCAAGGATAGAATCGTCCATGCCACCCATCATGTGTGAAAGCATGTTCCACGTAGTAGTTTGTACATAACAGGGAGGAAACTAGACTCCAACCATAAGAAATGGCTAAGTTATTAAGCTTCTATACACTAGAATACAGCTGACTGCTAAGATGAAGATGTTAGTATTGACCTTTATGGGTGCACATGTGCCCTAGGAATTGAACCCAGGGCCTTGCGGATGTTAAGCATCACCACAGAGCTGTACCCTCAGCCCTTGTACTGACTTTTATTAAATTTCACTACAAAAGCTCTTGAGTTGAGCAAATCATTTCATTCCATTCTCTGAGCATTGCTCGTTGGGACCAACTGCCGAGCTGCAGATCTTGTATCTGTGTGGACAGACAGAGAAAGATGTTAGTAAGACACCAGTATCTAGAAGGGGGGTGGGGTGTGCACAGGAGAGATGGCTCAGCCGTTAAGAGCATTTGCTGGTCTTTCAGAGGACCTAAGTTTGATTCCCAGTGCTCAGATCAGGCAGCTCACAACCACTTGTAACTGCAGCCCCAAAGGATCTGACACCCTCTTCTGGCCTCTAAGGGCATCTGCACTCACATACATGTGCACACACACACACACACACACACATTTTAAAAGTAATTTTTAACATCTTGAAGGAAGGAACAAAGGAAAGAAAGAAAGAAGGAAGGAAGGGAGGGAGAGAGGGAGGAAGGGAAAGAGGGGGGATGAAGGGGAGAAGGGAAGGAAAGGCATTGGGCTATTAACATAGCTCAGCCAGAATTACATGGCAAGACCCTGCCTCAAAAAATGAATAAATACAATCATAAAAAATTAAAACATAAAATAAAAATCATCTCTTGCTTAGTCCTAATTACGCAGAATTCCCGGTTCTACTTTGGAGTCACTGTTATTATAAATTGTGGGTTTCTTGACAGAAAGAATGAACAAAGCCAGTTACTGTAACCCCATTGTCTGCTTTTTTGGAAGGCATCCTTAGAGATGAGACACACTCTTTTCAGGCAGTGTGTGCCCTGGGGACCCCCTGGGCTGGTGGGCTGAGCCCGCCAATCAGTACAGTGGAATGTGCCCTAGTCAGTTTGCAGAGTGCACCCCCCCCCAGCAAAGTCACTACCCAGCCCAGCCCCCGAGCCACCCAGTCCTATCAGACTCAGTTCCCGAGCCACCCAGAACTATCAGATACATACTGATTCCTCCTCTTCATTGCTTTTTTGCTTCTTTCCTTAAAAAAAAAGGTAAGTTCTTATAAAAATAGATGTCAGTGGACTGTGGGTTTAGCTCAGTTAATCGAGTGCTTTCCTAACATGCACAAAGCTTTGGATTCCATCCCCAGAAGCATGTAAAGCAGGCATGGTGGCATACACCTGTAATCCCAGCACTCAGGAGGGAAAAGCAGGTGGAGGCAAAAGGATTACAAGTTCCGGCCAACTTGGGTTACATGAAACCTTTCCTCAAAAAGAAAACATACCCAAAACACACACACACAACGCACGCGCACACGCGCGCTTGCCCAAACATACAGTATCAGCAAAGTTGGAAGTCACTGCAAATACCCAAATTTTGTCTGTAACAGAAGCGTTAAATGACACCAGAGTATCAAAGGACCCTCTCACTCCTACATCTGGAAAGGAATCTTGAACCGTGGCCCAGGGCTTCCGATTCCTCCTGGCACAGAGCTCTTTGACTGGATGACACTTAGTAAGGTCCCTCTGGGGTGCAGGGGTGGGGTTACCTTGTGTGTACAATGTAGAGATGCTTTTGCGGAACAGTGGCAGGTGAGGGCGAGGACAAGGTGAGAGCAGGGCGGTGTACTGACGGTGGAGCGGGCGCAGGGCGGTGGACCGAAGTGGAGCGGGCGCAGGGCGGTGGACTGAAGGTGGAGCGGGCGCAGGGCCGTGGACTGAAGTGGAGCGGGCGCAGGGCGGTGGACCGAAGTGGAGCGGGCGCAGGGCGGTGGACTGAAGGTGGAGCGGGCGCAGGGCGGTGGACTGAAGGTGGAGCGGGTGCAGGGCGGTGGGCTGAACATGAAGTTCCAATGGTTGTCAGAGCTACTCTCTTCCCTTACACACACTTCTTTGCGATGCCAGTTCCAGTACTGTCAAAGTGCCACAGGGTGCCTAGGAACCTGGGACCTGGAAGGCAGGGGACTAAATGTGTCCTCTTTTCTCTCCTTGGCACATGACATCTGAGTAGAGTGAGCCATAATAGCACCTTAGGTATGCTTGAGGAGAGGAGTCCCTCCCCTCTGAAATCCTCCTTCTCCCATGTGCTTGATGTGCTACATACAGTAAAGTCATGCTTTTGAGTCAATAATATAAATAATAATCTGTCTCCTGAAGGCTCTCACAATGGAGAGGGGAATCAGGCAGCAGACAAGAAAATTTATGGAACTGGAGAGATGGCTCAGCAGTTAAGAGCACTGGTTGTTCTTCCAGACGACCTGGGTTGGGTTCCCAGCACGCACATGGTGGATAACAACTGTCGGTTAACTCTAGTTTCAGGGTATTGATGCCCTCTTCTGGCCTCCATTGATATTATACACATATGTGCACCAACATACACACAGGCAAAACATACACATAAAAAATAAATATTTTTTAAAAATAAGACAATGTAAATAAAGTGTGATAAATATTAGCACAAGCTGAGGATGCCTCAGAGGAAGGAAGGTAAGACCTAGGGAACGGGGGTGTGGAGGACAAAACCCCAGAACTGGGAAAAAGTGGAGAGAGCTGACACCCAAGATAAACAGACTCACTTGCCATGGGGACCTCTTCTCTGAAGAGTGGGAAGAGGAAATGGGTGAGCAAGATGGGGAGGAGGGGGACAGTATGATGGGGAGGAGCAGGAAGAGAGGGAGGAGGGAGAGGAGGAGGAAGAGAGAAGAAGGAGGAGGAGGAGGAAGAGAGGGAGAAGGGAGAGGAGGAGGAAGAGAGGCGGAGGAAGAGGAGGAGGAAGGAGGCAGGAAGAGGAGGAGGAAGAGAGGGAGGAGGAAGAGAGGGGAGGAAGAGCCACTGGCAGAGTGTGGGACATGTAGAGTGTAGAGGACGGCACCAAATGATGCATCATGTCAATTTACCCTGACAGAAGAAAAAGTGAACCAGTCCATTGATAACCATTCATGTGTAGGATTTCTCCCAGAAAACAGGGGCGAGGCCATCCAGCAACCCACCTCAGAATTACACTCCTGTGAAACTGTTGGAAAACAGAGCTGTAAGATCATCTCAGAATTTGAAATCTCTCTGGGAAGTGAAAGCCCTTACACACACAAAATAGAGCCCACTTGCTGACCCGGGGGACAGGGATTTCTGTATCAGAGGGGCTGGGAAGGGGGTGCTCCGAGAAAAGACTTGATGCTGGATGCTGGGCCGACCCCAGGAGGGAAGAGAGAAGGCATGGAGGGCTGCAAGGGTCCACCTGTGTGCGCGGGTGGTGTCAGGGTTCCTTTTCATTCGTGAGCCCACACGGCCTGGCCCGGGTGCTCCCCACACAGAGGTTACTTGTAGTCACCTGTCTTCAAGATCTTCAGAGTAGGTCTCTGGCAGGAGTCAAGCAGACACCTGTGTGTCTGGTACACACTGTGTTGAAAAGCTGGTTTAGAGTAGAGCAATCTTGAGGGGATGCACACATATGCCTGTGTGTGTGTGTGTGTGTGTGTTTGTGTGTCTGTCTGTCTTGCTTGTATGACTCTCTAGGATCAAAGACCAAAAAAAGTATTGTAATAAGCTCACCAGGCAATTTTCCGGGTCATTCAATGTTCAGTACCAGGGCTGGAGAGCGCACAGCAAGCTGGTAACGGTAGTGGAGGAATCCACAGCCAGACAGACTGACATAATTTGTGTATCAGCTGTAAGCAGCTTCTCAACAGAGTAGTTGCTGGATACATGCCCGTTGACTTAACAGCCTGCCTCTTAAACTCTAAGCCCTAGTCCCACATCCTTCTAAACAGCACCAAGACTTGCCTTCAAACCAAACATTCCTCTTACCGTCTTCAGAGTTTCCTTTGATTCAGACTTTAAAACAAAGGTCTTGGCATTCAGAGGGCAGGGAGCTTGTCCTAGTGGAGAGAGACAGTGACCGGCCTTGCACACGGAACAGGATGAGGAAGTTATTAAATTGGCAAATTTAGACAGTATATTCTAAAAACAGCAGAACACGGTGGTGGGGATATCCTCCTTGAAGATAAAGATGCTTCAGTTCAAATCCAGCCTGGCAGCCTTGAGAGTGTTGCTTAGAGTCTGCAAAGCTAACTTCTCCTGCACAACCAAACAGGCCACAGCCCTACTGTGTTTCCGACAACCAGCTGAGCTCTGGAGCGGTGTCTGGTGCTGGGACGCTCTTGCTGCTACCCAGGCCCTGGGCCCCATTCCCCATCTTTCTTCATCTTTGGAACATGGCAGAAACTGATCCCAAGGGATCACTAATTCCTGGTCACCGCTCAGGCCTATAGCCTCTCCTTATCTCAGTGCTGGGCAGGAGATGAGACCTGAGTGTTCTGCACCTCTCTGCAATAGTCACTGTTCTGTACAAAGTCGAGAGGCTATCAGAGATCCTGTTTGTGTTTGCATGCATATATGCTGGGTGATTTAGAGAGATTTTGGATCTGAACTAGCTAAAAAGTAGATTTCTATTGCATTATTTATGCATGTGTGTGTGTGCACGTGCGCATGTTCATGTATGTGGCAGTCAGAGACAACTTATGGGAGTCAGTTATCTCCTTCTACCATGTGGGTTACAGGGATCAACTCAGGTTGTCAGGCCTGGCAGCAAATGTCTGCAGTCTCTGTTCATTGAGCCATCTTACTACCCTCATGTGTTTTTATTTGCATAATTGGTGTTGTAAACCCAGTCTCTGCTTCTCTCCTTGCATCCACATTAATTTGTAACCAAATTCTTCTTGTGCCTGGTCAGATCAGAAGCGATCTCTCTCTCTCAATATCTCTCTCTCTGTCTCTCTGTCTGTCTCTCTCTCGCTCCATCATTCATCATTCTAGCCCTGTACTGTGTAATAAATAACTGGATCAGCTTGACATCTGGTGCACTTTTAACTTTTTGTGGTTTTGCGTTTGGTTTGATTTGATTTTGGGGAGCTGGGTATATGAACCCAGAGCCTCATGCAGGTTAGGTAACTTTATCCCCCACTGAGCTACACTGTAGCCTCTGTGCTTCTAACTCTTTCAGTTAAACAGTTGTTACTGGCCAGGCACTGTGTAGCCCCAGCTACTGGAGAGGCTGAGGCAGGAGGATCACTTGAGCCTGGAAGTTTGATAGCCTGTTTGGTACTACACACAGAGACTCCATTTCAAAAAGTCAGAGTACTGAAATATACAGGGCTAGGAGGTGGCTCAGTGGGCAGATTGTGCTTATCCAACATGCACAAAACCCTGGGCTCCACCCCCATCATGACATTACCTGAGCTCGATGGCTCATGCCTGAGGTCCCAGCACTCAGGAGATAGAGCAAGAGGAGAAGTTCAATGTCATCCTCAGTGATATAGTGAATTTGAGACCAGCCTGGGGTAGTGAGATCCTGTCAGTCCATAAATAAATAAACGAGCAAATGGCCAATCATTACTACTAGCCATTATCTAGATATTCCTAGGAACAGGCAGGGCTCAGTACCCGACCTGACGACACTGAGGTAGGAGCAATATTTGGAGCCGAGGGAAAGGAGGTGAGGGGAGGTGAAGAAATTCTCTTTTTCTACAGTCAACCACAGCTGATGTGCTAACACTATTTGTAACCTGGTGAACTCCATGGGACTTTGAAAACGACTTCAAAACGAGCCTCCCCTAAGTCATTAAACACTGTCCACTATATAGAACATGGCAAGAATGAAGCCCTCTAGCAGGAAGTAGACCTAGTAGTTGTTCACGTGTTCTGAGAACACAGGAGAGAAACTCCCAGACCTGCTCTCCCAGATGGCTGACTGCTGAGATGCATCTCGTTACTCGGGCTTACCGGAGTCCAACCCCTGGTGCTCCAAATGGGAAGTTGCGTATCAGAAAACATAATGACTGGTACATTTAGAAGCAGAAGGGAGGCACTGATTGCTCATTCTGAGCTGATCAGGAAGAACCCGTCACCTACGGCCTCTGAGGTTGCCACCCACACCCTTCAACACACGAACCACGTCCATCATGTCCAGTCACCCCAAGTCATCCAGACAAAGGACCTTCTGCTAAACAGCAGTGTGGAGGCCATGTGAGGTGCAGAAGGTGAAATTCCACCTGGAATGAAGTCCTAACTGCTTCACTGGCTTTGAGACCTCGAGTCAATTATTTAGCCCCTGCATTGAGGGGCTCAGCCCCCCTGGGCATCTTTTGAGATACTCTGTAGTCCAGGCTAGCCTCTAACTAGAGGCAGTCCCCCTGTTTCAGTCTCCTACTGCTAGTTTTGCAGGTGAGCACCACCAAGCCCTGCAGTCTTCTCTTCTGAAGATAATATTGGATGCGATTTCTTCCAGGTTTTTCGGTAGACAGACATTTTCAAAGCTGAGACTATATTGTACATATGATGTCCATCAGTGTCTTGCTAGAGCACAACCATTTGTGTTACCAAGAATGTGTTAGGCATCACCTTCAGGGTTGCTAATATTACAATAGCACCCCAAACTTGGACTCCAAAGCCACTTGCCTCCATGGGAACCCTGCTCTGCCACTTATCAGCTGTGGGAATCTGGGTAATTCAACCACAGCTATGTGCCTGCCTCCTTCGCTGAAAATATGAGTAATAGGACTGTCCGCCTCATAGTTTTGGTATGAGGGATATAAGGGAGTCAACACTGGAAAACATATGTGCATCTTGTCCACAGTAGATGTTCAATAAGTCTTTATTGTTGTTGCCACCTGTGTGCCTGACATCAGCCATCTAGATTACTTTCATTTGTCACCAATCATCCTGCAATAAAGATCTTTGTAGCTAGTGAAATTTCAAAGATCCTTCACAACCGAAACTCTTTGGCTATTTATTCTATTGGTCTGTTTTTTGTTGTAAAGTAGTGGCTCAACAGATGCTATTTGCCTGGAACCACGAGCTTGGTCAGGATTTTTTAAGGAAGAAGAATATATATTACTGCTTGCTCTTCTGCCTTATGATACACTACACATAAACTTTTCTGTTTAGTACTTTGTACCGTATGCCGACATGTCTTCAGGCCACTGATTCCAAGGATGGTCAAATACAATACATGAAACGCAGCAAAGGAGAAGTAAGGCTTACTGGCCTTGAAATCCCTCTCATTAAGAAGAAAGACACAGGGCTGGGAGATGGCTCAGTGGGCCAGAGAGCTCGCTGTGGTAGCATCAAGGCCTGAGTTCAGATTCTTAGCGACTTCGTAAACATCAGTCTTGACAGTGGGCTCTGGCAACCCCAGCTCGGGTCAGGAGGAAGCAGGGGGATCACTAGGATTGCTGGCCACAGGTCTAACTGAAGCAGCAGTGAGCTCCAGGCTCAGTGAGAGAATTGTCTTCAGGGAGTAAGGTAGGAAACAACTGAGCAAGAAACCCAGCCTTAACCTTTGGCCTTCACATGAGAGGCTCTTGCTGTGAAGCGTGACAATCCTCATGATCCAGGTGGTGAAAAGAGCTCCCACAGTTGTCCCCTGAGCTTGTGTGCATGACGTGCACCACCCCAAAAATAAATGTAATGTAAATTTTTTAAAATTTCATCTGCCTATCTCTGCTGTGTCCAGAAAAGACTAACACTTAAAGTGTCCCTGAGCAGTTCTGGAAAGGTGGGAGGTGATTAGCAAAAAGTACCCTAGAAAGCACAAATTATATCTCTGGCCCGCCACTTGACAGATGAGGAGACTGAGACTGGGAGATGAAAAACAACGTGTCAAGGTGCCCACTACTAACACAGGGCAGAGATGGGAGTCAAACCCAGGTCCCAGCACCAGACCTACATATTTCCGTCACACCACATGCTTCAGCAAAGTAAGTGTGTGGTTGTGTCATAAGGAGAGATCTAAAAAAAAGTAGTTATTGGGTGTGGTGGTACATGCCTTTAATTTCAGCATTCTGGAGGCAGAGGCAGGAGGATTTCTGTAAGATCGAGGCCAGCCTGGGCTACAATACTGAGGTCCAAGCCAGATGTGGCTATGGGGAGACTGTGTCTCAGAAAAACAGAAACGAGAGGTCTGAAAGTTACAGCAGAAGCAGGACGACCAGAGACATGGTCCCCACTCTCACCTCCGTCTTTGTGTCCTTCGGCAGCCAGAATAACACCTGTCTGTATCAGACACTATTAACCTGCAGAATATGAATAACTGATAGAATTCTTTACCAAGAAATTTTTTACTTACTATTTTTATTTTATGTATATGAGTGTATTGCCTGTATGTTTGTAAGTGTACCTATGTTGTGCAGTATCCACAGAGGTCAGAAGAAGGTACTGGATTCCCTTGGAACTGGAGTTATGGATGGTTGTTAGCCATCATATGGGTGCTGGGAACCTAACCCAGGCCCTCTGCAAAAACAGTCAGTGCTCTTTAACCTCTGAGCCATCTCTCTAGCCCCAAGAAAAAATTTAATAAAAAAAATAGTTGAAATCTATCCTTATGCAATTTCAAAAATATTTGCATGTGTTTAATGCTACCATTCCGCATCTATCATTGAATCCAGTAATACACTTTCACTGGTACAGGACGGCATATAGCCCACATCACTTACAGAATTATTTATGGTTATAAAGCACTGGACATAATGTAAATGCCCATTAACAAGAAATTATTTAAAGAAAGTTTGGTAGATTTTGCCCCAGAATATGAAGCCATAGAAAAGAAAATGGAAGTTCCGTGAGGCTTGGCAGCCCATGAGCCGGGCATGCATGCACCTGGCTGAGTGTGAGCCCGATCTACGGGTGCTCTGGGAGAGCTACGGGCGTGGTCCAGCGCAAACAGCAAGCTCACCTTCAAAAATTATGAGATTTTCGTGATCTTTTTATAACTCAATTACAATATTCAGTCACAATGTCAAGAATTTGATGTGCCTCTGACGGGATATAGAAAACTCTACAAAAAAAAATTTTTAAAGCACAAATTAGGGACTGGAGAGACAGATCAGTAGTTAAGAGCACTGGCTGCTCTTGCAGAGGACCCAGGTTCAGTTCCCAGCTAACATGACAGCTAACAACCATCCTTAAATCTGGTTCCAGGGAATCTGATGCCCTCTTCTGACCTCCGTGGGCATTGTTTGACACAGGTGCAGTTACATACATTCAGTGCAGTTTCATCCACTGAGGTCTAGTCACCTATCTGGAGTCCCTCACTTTAGGAAGATTGGCTCATCCTTACAGTAACACAAAAGGTTGCAAATGGCCAAAAAAAAATGGAGATTAGGAATCTGCAGAGTGTAGGTCCCTGGACAGGACTCTTTTATTAAGGTTCACTCACCCAGAGCTCAGGGGCCATTGCAGAAAGATTGTAAGAGCCAGGGAGGAGGTGTGTGACCACATGGAAATAGACTCCTACAATGTCCCAGGACACTGTTCATGTGAATCTATGGCAATAGTGTCAGCATGCTCAAGACTCAAGCAAACTCAGACAGAAATAATAATATTTTTTAAAAGCACAAATTAGGGCTGGGGATAATATCCCAGGCAGGGGATGGGAGGTGAAGGGATGGAACAAAAAATTTCTGTATGTTTTGACTTCTTAATGATAGAAAAGTGTGGTCAGTTAGAACAAAATGACTAATGTGGATGTAGGCTCAAAAAGGTAGTTATGATCCATGTGTCCAAACTTCCAAACAGAAGATCTGCTGTACATGTCCTTCTTATGAGTATTTTCAGAACCAAGATAACATACGTCATAAGAAAGGCAAACCGGCAGTGGGACCCTTTAGTTGTATGTGTACTATATCTGCACACACAATTAAAGGTGGTTAGCACTCCAAATGGAGAGGCAGGAGGATTGCTGCAAGCTGAGCTATACAGGGAAGTTCTGTCTCAAAAAAGTAAAAAGGGGCCAGATGTGGTGACACAAGTCTTTAATCCCGGCACTCGGAAGACAGAGACAGGAGGAGCTCTGTCAGACCGAGGCCAGCATAGAGAGTTTTAGACCAGCTGGGGCTACAGAGAGACGCTGTCTCAAAAAAAAGAAGAAAGAAAAGCAGTTTAATTTTTGACCCTCTACATCACTACAGTAATGTCATTTAGGCACCTTTGGGTGTCTGATCAATTAGGAGAATAATCAAATAATCTCCCTTCCTTCTTGTATTTCGGAACACCTGTGAGGTACCGAGCACTGGCTTCCTTTTTGGTAAGTCAGTATTGACTGAGGCAGACATGATCTCTGACCTCCTGGATTGTTCTGGTACTTCAGTTATAAATGGAAAAAAAAAATCCTTTTTTAGCACGATCCATGCAGCACTTATTAGCCGTTTTCCCAGCTCCGTCAAACAGTAAGTGCTCAAACGAAAACAGCTGAGGCAGCTGGGCACAATTTAACATTTCACGAGCAAGCCCTGGGGTGTCCATGACTCATTCCCCCAGACTAGAGTGACTTCTGCCGCAGTGGGTGGGGATGCAGAGAGCCAGTGTGGACTGCCCCTCCTCTCCTCAGCTCCCTCCTCCACGGCCCAAAGGAGAACCTTCATCCAGATTGGTAATTAGTGGCCAGATCAGATGATAGGTGTCTGCCTACAAGCAGACACTTTTAGGGAGTTTTGAAGATGTTGCCTGACACCCATGGGAAAATGACCACTCATTCCCATTGCTGTGTTTGCTTGAATAAAGACACTGAATTGTACCTCCCTCCAAATTAAAAAGATCACTTTGGTGAAAATGGGCATGGGTTGTTTTGTTGTTTCACAAAGCAGGAAGTGTAGAGAGTGGACAGGCTAGGGCAGAAAGACCTTTCAGCCATCCGTGTCTCCGTGGCTCACGGGAGTGGTAGCATGTTTAAAAAGACAAGATGCTGCTTGGTGAGACAGCCAAAGTCCAGGCCGCACAGCGAGAAGACCTTGTAAGGCTGGCTCCACTGTGACACCACCGCGTGGAAGACTGGTGACTCACAGGAAGCTGCTTATGAAGCCTCCTTCTGGAAGAAGCCACAGCCTGCATGGGTGGAGGGGCAGCTAATCACAAATACAGCATCAAGAAACAGCTGAGCCAGCCATAGTGCAAAGTTAGAAGCCAAGCTACTGGGAGGCCAGAGCAGGAGGGGAATCCCAAGTTCAAGGCCAGCCTGGGTGGGCGCAGTGAGCTTCTGTCTCAACTGGCGTAAAAGGGCTTGGGATGGAGCTCCATTATTCAATCTGAGTACTGCAAGAAAAGGAAGAGGGAGAGAAAGAGAAGGAGGGGGAAGAGGAGATGGGGAGAGGGAGAGGGAGTTTGGTTTCCTGGGTGTTTTAAAGAATTCTTGGGCAGTCACACCCAGGTCTGCACAAATTTCACTCTCATAAAGCCCACAGGAGGATGAACACTGTAAAAGCCCAAGTTTATCTGCTGAATCAGAAAGATCCTTTAAAATGCACTTCTTAGATCCTTCAATAGTACATAGAAAGCCTGGCATAGTGGTGTATGCCTTTAGTTCCAGCACTTGGGAAGAAGAGGCAGGTGGATCTCTGTGAGTTTGAGGCCAAGGTGATCTACATAGCAAGTTCCAGGCCAGCTGGGGCTACAGAGAGACCCTGTCTCAAAACAACAACAACAAAAATAATTAAGTCATCAAGATGCCAGATCAGTCCTTTTATGGTCGCCCTGATAATGACATTATTACATGTGAGGAAATAAGCTCTTTTAAAGTAAAGAAAACTGAAAGCTTCGGGAGACTAACCCAGCAAGACATGATGGTGCAGTTAGAACCCCTCAGCGCTCAGCAGACTGAGTGTATTCGTCTCTTCTCTGTTGCTGTGATAGAAACACTGACCAAGGGAACTTATAAAAGGAAGAGTTTATTTAGCTTGTGGTTCCAAAGAAGCAAGAGTCCATCATGGCGGGGAGGCGTGGCGGCAGAGGTGGCTGGAGTAGACGCAGAAAGCAGAGAATCATATCTTCAAGGAGACACAGGAAGCAGAGAGGGACTGGGGTTTCAGCAAGACTTAAGAACTCTCTAAGCCCGCCCTCAGTGATGTGCTTCCTCCAGCATGGCCACACCTTCTGAGACTTTCCAAACTAGCGTCACAACTACTTGGAGCCTGTGGGGGACATCCTCATGCAGACCACTGCACTGTGATTTGATTTCTAGGCTAGTGTGGGTTACAGAGTAAGACATTCACATTTAAAAAGAAAAATCTAATCTAACAAAATGGGTAACATGTACCAATCTCGTTCACTTTGACTTCTTACCAGATGTTTTGACTATTGAACAAATGCTTCTAAGAAATGACTGGCAAGCCCTTTGTTTTTTATAAATATAAGCAATCTAAAAATAAACCTGAGGAGCTAGGGAGATGACCTGGAGTGTAAAAGGGCTTGCTGTGAAAGCAACAAGACTTGAGTTCAGATCCCCAGCACCCACATAAAAGTTGGGCACAGCCACACGTGCCTGCAACCTGAGTTCGGGGGATGTAAACAGGCAGATCCCAGGAGTCAGTTGCCCAGCCAGCATAGCCGATTGGTACGTACAGGCACAGTGAGAGACACTGTCCCCAAAATGAAGGTCCTCCTCTGGCCTCCACAAACATACATGGACAAGTGTATACCTATGCCCATACACCACTCACACAACCAATCAATTAGTTAATTGATTAAAAATAAAAATGGACCTTAAAAAAGTAAAGTCCAGTACATCGCTAAGATCTTAAAAATAGCCTCTATAGAAAAAAAAGACACTAAAGATTATCCTAGGAATCAGTTTCCTGTCTTATTATCAGTAATTTCAAGGAGCTAATAATGATTTTCAGTTCATAAATATGCAAATGCAGTGAGATTCTTAACATGAAGAGACAGTTCTGTAAAATTGTTTACATGTTGTTTTTATTTTCTGTCTGTCTGTCTGTTGAGACAGGGTCTCACACTGTTGATTCAGACTCTGTGTGGCTTGGGATGGTCTAGAACTCAAGACCCTCCTGCCTCAGCCTCCAAAGTGCTAGAATTACAGGCCAGCTCTACCACGCCCTGCAAAGGTTTTCTTAGACTATGAATTCTGCGATGTGAATTGTTGTGGCAGGGGATTAAAAGAGGAAAGCTTTTCAAACGATGGTATCACCACTGGTCTCCATGACTGGTGAGTCAGTGTAGCAAGTCTGAGCACACTGCATTAAAAGGGGCCTTTAGAACTGGCTCTGACCCGCTGAGAGGGAGCACTTGTCCAGCACTGACTAAGTCCTGGATTTAACTCCAGTCCTGGAAGACAAGAAAAGAAAAAAGTCTTACCATGCTTCTAGGAGAAACTCTACTAAAAGTTTTCTAGAAATTAGGGACTCTGTCCTGTTTTAAGAAAGCAGCTTATGGAACTTCCAATAGCTCCAAGATAACCCCTTGGGGGTTTCAGCCTTGTAGGAGAGCCCTAAAGGTCTAATGCAGGTGAGTCAGGTGTCAGTCTGTTGCCAAGCACATTTTACAAGGGAGAAAATTGATGATGATTACAACATATGATAAAAGCAGCGGTCTACTTAGTGAGTTCTAGGCCAACTGGGACTACAGTGAGACCCTGCATCAAAAAGCCAAACCAAAAAAAAAAAAAAAAAGAAGGAAAAAGAAAAGAAACTATTGGGGTATCTAACCCCACTACTGGCCATGTACACGAAATATATTTCATATTATATCACATTAAGTTAGGTAAATGTTTTGACTTACCAGAGTCTGAGCTCTTCTGGGACATTTTCTAGACAGAGCAATAGTCTGTGGGAAGTGTGCACATTCAGGAGTCAGTGGATAAGTTATAAAGCCCGAATCAGAGCTGCTCGGCTTCTGTTCACACTCACACAGAAAGTTACATCACAGTTTCCAGCATACTGTGACTTGTTTCATGGTTGATCAAAGATACTGAGTATAATTCTTGCCATGGAGCTCTTAGACAGAGAGACAGACAAACGTCTATCCACATGGAACAAATCTTCCTCAAAAGTGTGAGTGTGTGTGGATGCATGTGTGGATGTGTGTGAATATGTGTGTCTGTGTGTGAGCAGGTATGAATGTGTGTGAGTTTATGCAAGTCTCTGTGTGTGAATGTGTCTATGTATATGTGTGGGTCTGTGTATGAGTGTGTGTGTGACTGTGTGGTGAGTTTGTGAATGTGAGTGTGTATGTGTGTGAAAGTATATGTGTCTGTATATCTATGTCTGAGTGTGTGTGAATGTATATGTATATACATGTGTGTGCATGTTTCTGTGTGAATTTGGGTGTGTATATGTATGCCTTTGTGTGCGTGTGTCTGTGTGTGTGAATGTGTGTGTCTGAGGTAACTGTGTGAATATGTGTCTCTGTGTGTGTCTGTGTGTGAACGTGTGTGATGTGTGTCTGTATGAATGTGTGTATTTGTGTGTGTATATGAGTATGTGATGTGTTTGTCCATATGTATTTATGTGTTAGTATGTATGCATATGTCTGTGTGTGTGGTTTTGATTTTGTTTTGCTGGGGATCAAACCCAAGGCCTTGGCATGTTAGGCAAAGGTTCTACCACTGAATTACACCTGGCACTCACTTCTTTCTGTTTATGAACCGCCACACATATTCCACTACCAGACTTAACTAAAAATAAGTCTGAGGGCTGGGGACGTAGCTCACTTGCTCAGCATGCGCAGACCCTAGTTTCCACCCTCAGCATTGGAAGGGAACTATCATAAATTCAAATACTTTAAATAAATAAAGGTAGATCTATAGTAAAAAATCTCTCTTCTGTTCCTGCCTACAAGGTGCCATTGTCACAGGTGCTGTCCACGTGTACATTCAGGCCAAGCTGATGGACACACAGTGGTTTCGAAACTTTTTCAGACAAAAACCAATGAAAAAACTAATAACTTTGTTGCAGCATAATTTCAGGTATATTCATGTGCAAACTCATCTATAGGAAAAGATTCCTGGAAGGGAAATCTGAAGACTATTTCTAAGTTGCCCTCAGCAGGAGATGAGGAGACTCCCCTCTGTGCATGGCCTATGGGCTCGGAGTGAAGATCTGCTGCTTGCAGGTGGACAGCTGCAGCTGTGATTCCCACTTAGGAAGAGCGGTGGAGCGTCTCCTTTTGATATGTTAAGGAGCCGTTCACATCTCCTTTCTATGAAATAACTGCTTATGCTGCTTGCCCATTATTCTCTTACCACTCTGAGTTCTCTTTCACTAAGGAGTTTAGTCCTTTTTCTGATGTGTCTCAGAAATTTGTCTCTTGACTCTTTGCAGAAGTGCTTTTTTTTTTTTTCAAAAAACATGGAATATTTTTTTCTTGTGCATGTTATGAAGTCATCGATGGAAACCCTTTTCCTGATCCAACACTCCAGGGTATTTGTTTGCTTAAGTTTGATTATGGAAATACCTAAAACTATAATACAGTCATACTAGAGAAGAAACTTCCTCCTCTCTCTCTGTCTCTGTGTCTCTCTCCATCTCCCTCATTGTCTATCTCTCTCTGTCTCTGTCTCTCTCCCTCTCTCTGTCTCTCTATCTCCCTCATTCTCTCTCTCTATCTCTGTCTCTCTCATAGGTCTCTCTTCCTCTCCCTCTCTTTCTCTCTCTCTTCCTCCCTCCCTCCCTCTCTCTCCTCCTCTCCACCTCTGCCCTCTGTTTCTCCTCTCTCGTGGGTAACTCCCTGACCTCCTCCCACTTGTCATTGTGAATGCTTTGGAGGAAAGAGCTGTCCAAGCTCATGAACTCCCCTCAGACTCAGGAGAGTATGGAACGCACAGTGGTTCTTAAAGCAGACAGCGCAGTGTGTGCCATGACAGTGGTTCTTAAAGCAGACAGCGCAGTGTGTGCCATGACAGTGGTTCCAGAGCCAGGCATGATGGTACCTGCCTGTCATCCAGTTCTGCAGAGTCTGAGGCAGGAATATCATGAGTTCAAGGCCAGCCTGGGCTGCTTATTTAGATGGTGCCTCACTCACCCCAACACACACACAGCGAGTCTATAATTTTAAGGGGGACAGTTGTCACTAGTAGAATTTAGCTTTCAAGTGAAGATCAGTATTTTGGGAAACTTATTCTCAGTGGGCGCCCATACCACAGCTTTCCAATACATAACACATTTTCTTTTGGACACACAGTGAGATCAGTGTTATTAACAAATACATGACACACGCAACCTTATGAACCACTGTTTTCTAAGTACACGAAGCTACAAAATCATGCTTGTGTGGGTAAAACAATGACTGTGGCCATCATCCCATGGCCAGGGACAGAGCTGCATCACCCTCGTGATGATTCCCTTTTGTTGAACTGTGGAACAATATGAAAGGAAATGCTCAGGCTGCGCTGAGAGGATGCCAAACGCCCCTCACCTCTCCCGAGATGGTCGGTCTGTGAGAAGCTCACGGGAGACCCCACGGGTCCCCACTAAGCCAGGTGCTGAAGACTTCTGCCCACAGGAGAGGCTTACTCCACTTTCTCCCTGAACATTTGCATTGTGGAACAATCGTCTCATTTACGAATGCTATCATGGGGCTGGAGAGATGATTTCGTGGTTAAGAGCACTGGCTGTTCTTGCAGAGGTCCCTGCTTGATTCCCAGCACCCAGATGGCTAACAATCACTCAAAACTCCAGTTCCAGGGGATGTGACACCCTCTTCTGACCTGTGAGAGCACTGCACGACATAGGTGCACCTACCTACATGCAGGTAATACATTCACACACATAAAATAAAAATATTATGTTCACATTTTATAGTTTTATAATCATTTTTAGATTACTAAATTTTTCTTTTACAGTATTTTAATTGAATTTGTGAATATTAAATTATCTTCTATCTTTTGTTCTATATGGCAGACAACACACACTCTCTGAGGTATGTAATGATGTCTGCCCAAAAGACTTTGGAAATGGAATTAGTCCTAGATCACTGAACCTTCACATCCATCATAGAGGCCCTGTAAATACCTTATATATTTTCACTACTGGAATACTAGAAATCTCTCTTAGGGAAAACTCCATGCAGAGAAGATACTGCGGAAATGTATAGTAGAAGAAAATGTTTTGCTGAGTGTCATGTCCATACCTGTGGTCCCAGCACCTGGGAGGCTGAAGCAGGAGAATCCCAAGTTCAAGGCCAACCTGACCTACATGTGACCTCCTCTCAAATAAAAACAGAAATAAATTTTTTTAATTTATTTTTTTTTAAAAACATATATAACAAAGGGGCCTGTGAACTGGTTCAGTGCACACATGTGCTTCCCACCAAACCTGACAACCTGAGTTCAATCCCCAGAACCCACATGGTGTGAGGGGAGAACACAGTTGCCTAAGCTGTCCCCTGCATCCCACACACACCCCATGGCACATACCATACATAGACACACTCCCCCAAACCAACAAGCAAACAAATCAACCAATAAATGTAAAAACTATAAGAATTGTGAAAGCAAAACCATGTATTATACTGAAGATGTCCACTGCACATAATTTTCAATAGCAAACATCTGAGTCTCGCTCGGTTCGCTTGGAGCTTTCGGTCTTGGAGCCCAAGATGCAGCGTGGAGGGCGGGTTTCATTGCAGCACCGTTTCCCGGCTACCTTCATCCTTGGTTTGCAAGAGACCTCTCCCTCTTCATCTTTCTTTATCTCCTCCCCCTTGTCCTCTGAATACTCATGCACCCAATCTGAGGGGACAGACACAGCTCTCCAAATGTGTGTAGCATTGTAAAACGGCTGTGGTCGTTTACAAAGGAGAAGTATGTTTCCATTTAAACAACAACTCATCATGTAGCCTGCATTTTCTCCAAAAACTGATTTGAAGACTTCCCTGTGGTCTCTAAATTCATTCCCACATACCCACAGAGCGCTCTGTAGCATGCACACTCTCTGAAGCATGCATCCTCTGTTTTCTACTTACTGACTTCGCCCCGATGGAAACCTCAGATGGAGCTCACTCCCTACCTCCCTCAGTGGTTAATAACGCCCATAAGTAGTCCCTCGGCGACCACTAATGTCTACTAGTTGTCGGGAAATGGGGGCGGCATTGCCGTGTGTGTTTGGGTTTTCTAACTGCTGCTAGTTTGCTTGCAGAAAATGTGACTTACAGCCCAGCAGCAATGCAGACATCTCCCTGTCACAGCAGCTCCATCACTTGGCAGTTCTCATCTTTCCAATCACTGCCTTTCAGATACGTAGAAAGCCAGCCATGCTGTTGAATGCCGATAATCCCAGCGCTTGGGAGGCAGAGGCAGGCAGATCTTTGGGAGGTCTGCATCTGTGTGGAGCAACCCTGACATACATTCCATGTTCTTCTCCTGTGTGTTGTGATACAGGCACTGAACACCAGCTACTAAACAACTGATTCTTTTCCTGTGACTTGGTGATGTGAGTGTTCATGTCAGTAGTTCTGACCATGAGCTCTGATGGTTTCATTGGTCTAGCTATACACTGCGGTAATGGAAGCAGCATCACCACCATCATAGGTTCCTGTCTGGCACATATTTTCTATTTATTTATTTATTTAGGTCTTTTGTGACAAGGTCTCCCAGTAGCCCCAACTGACCTGAAACTTGATGTGTGGCTATGTGGATCAGGCTGACCTCAGAGATCCACCTAGCTTTGCTTCCCAAGTGCTGGATTAAAGGCATGTGCTACCACACCCAGCTTTTTACGGGTTTTTTAAGACATGTCATGCCTTCAGACATCATAAAGTCTTAGAATTTGTCATGTTACTCAAAATTCCAGCTGAGGACTGGAGATTTATCTCATTCGTAGAGCACTTACTTGAGCTGCATGAGGCCCTGGTCAGTCCCCAGCACTGAAGAAAGAAAGCTAACTAGAATTGTGGTTGCAATTTCATTTACCCTGTGTGTCCTTGGAATTTGTGAGGTTAGACCACGCCAGCCACACACACAGAATATTTCCACTTTTCCCACTTATTCACCTCTTAGTTACATCTTTTCAATTTGTTCCTACTAATGGAAAACCAAAGAATGAGGGTTTACATTTATTTTTTATCAGTTTAACACACAATTTTGTTTTTAAAAAGCTCTAATCATGTGTGGCAGCACATGCCTGTAAGCTTGTATGTGTGGTAGTCAGAAAACAACTTTCAGGAGTCAGTTCTCTCCTTCTACCATGGGCTCCAGGGATCGAATTTGGGTCCTCAGCCTTGCTTGCTAAGTGCTTTTGCTCATTTAGCAATCTCACTGGCCCCATGCTTTGTGTTTGTTGACCAAACAGAGCCGTTTAAAAGGGGCTGCAGAAATGCCTCAGTGGTTAGGAGCACTGGTTGCTCTTACAGAAGTCTTGGGCTTCGTTCCCAGCATCCACATGGAAGCTGACAATCATCTGTAAGTCCAGGTCAAGGGGATCTGACACACTCTGCTGGCTTCCGTGGACATCCTGACCTCAGTGCACTTACATGCAGACAAAACACTCATACACATAAGATACATAAAATAATAAATCAGATATTTTAAAGAATTATTAAAAATAGTGGCAAGCCTTTCATTCTTCTCGTTTGTCCTGAAAAGTTATTACAATTCTTTTTGTAAAATTAGGAGCGAGGGTCTGGAGAGACGCCTCAGCAGCTAAGAGCTCTGGCCGCCCTTCCAGAGAACCCCAGTTCAGTTCACAGTACCCAAGTCCGCAGCTTACAAGTACCTATAACCCCAGCTCTAGGAGATCTGACACTCTTCCTGGACTCCTTGGGTAACTGTACTCATGTGTACGTACCTACACATAGACACATTCATATACACATAGTTAAATCTTTTTTTTAATGTGTATGGTGGGAGTGGAGAGATGGTTCAGCAGTTAAGAGCACTTACTGCTCTTGCAGAGGACCCCAGTTCAGTTCCCAGCATCCACATGGCAGCTTACAACCTCCTGTAGTTCCAGTTCTAGGAATCCAATGGGATCTAATCTCCACAGAAACCAGACACATGTGTGGCACACTTACATACAAGAAAGTAAGATACTCATACATTAATATAAAAATAAGTAAATCTTAGGGGGGAAATGGTGTGTGTATGCATGTGTGTGCATGTGTGCATTTGTTCATGTGTGTACGTGCATGTTCGTGTGCATGTGTGTGTTTATACAATACTTAGCATGAGGTCTCTCTTTTTTTTTCTGACACAGGATCTCATGTAGTTCAGTCTGGTCTTGAGTGTCTGACTCTCTGGTCTCTACCTCATAAGTGCTGAGGTTTTAGGTCTAAGTCACTACACCTAGTGTATGTGGTGCTGGGATTCAAGCCCAGGACCTGGTGCCCCTGCCCTCCAGGTCATAGCTTCAGTTCTGTTTGATAACTGGACCTTCTGCGCTCTAAAGATCCTTCCTGCTCTTTCACCTTTTATATTTGCACCAACATTTCTTCCAACTTCTCACCTACCCGACTTGCCTTTACTTCTTGCTATGACCTATGCTAGAAGGTGTGAGATGGTATCTCACTGCAGTTTTGATAATACATTTCCATCATGAATAGTGAAGTAGAACATTTTTGGTAATCCCAGCACATAGAAAGCTAAGGTTGAAAGATCATTAGATCAAGGCCAGCCTGAGCTATGTAGCAAGAGACTCTGTCTTAGACAACACACACACACACACACACACACATGGAGGCAGGGAGGATATGTTTTAAGTCATCTGTATGTTATCTTTGTAAAAATATTTATTATGGGAGATGGAGAGATGGCTCAGCAGTTAAGAGCACTGGTTGTTCTTGAAGAGGACACATGGCAACTAACAACCATCTGTAACTCCAGTTCCAGTGGATCCAACACCATCTTCTGACCTCTGTGTCCATTTCATGGCACAGATGCACTTATACGTAAGGCAATGCACTCACACACATAAAATTAAAATAATTAATTTTTTAAGACTTTTGCCCATTATTAAGAGGGTTATTGGGGGATATTTGTTTGTTTGTAGGAGTTATATTTTGAAGACTAACCCTCTCTCAAGTTGCAAGGTTTACTGTTTCCTCCTGCTCCATAAGCTGCCTTTTCACGCTGCCTGTCATACAGAGACGTTTTGGATGTGGTGGTACATGACTTTAACCCTATTCTCTGGAGGCAGAGGCAGGTGGATCTCTGTGAGACTGAGGCCAGCCTGGTCTACACAGCAAGTTCTAGGTCAGCTGGGGCTACAGAGTGACCCTGACTCAAAGAACAACAGCACAACATAACACAACCAAAATGATGCCACAAAGCCTTCCTTCTGTGTTTTCTTGTAAAAGCTTTATAGTTTGGAGGACTATAAGTATTCGGTGGATTTTCAGCTATTTTTTGAGACTGAGGTTCAAGTTCATTATTTGGCATGTTGCTCCAGCACCTCCTAGAAAAGAGACTGTCCTTTCTCCATGGTACATCCTTGACACTATTGATAAAGATCATCTGTTCAAATGGATCATTTCTGGGCTCTCGGTTCTGTTCCATTTCTTATGTCAGTATGTTATTTGGGTCACTGTGGTTTTGTGATCTGAGCTGAAATGGAGAAGTCTCACCCTTTCTCATAACTGACTTTTTTGCAATCTTCTATAAATTTTTTAATTTTTTGTTTGTTTGGTTCTTTTGAGATAAGGTCTCCCAGGAGCCTCAAGTGGCCGGGGAACTTGCTATGTGGACCAGGCTGGTCTCAATCTCACAGAGATCTTCTTGCCTCTTCCTCCTGCATACTGGGATTAATTGTATATACCACCATGCCTAGCTTTCAAATGAATTTCAGGGTTTTTTTTTTTTCTATTTCTTTAAATCTTGTGTTTGAGATATTGGTAGAGGTTAGTTACATTGGCTCTGAAGATTGCTTCCAGTATGAATTTATTTTTCTTAAAATGATATTTCTATTCTATGACTAAATTGCCTGTTGCAAAAAGGAATGCTTTTTTGAGTGACATATCTCTATCAATCTTGAACTTTTATTGACACACATAGTATTTTGGCTGTATTGGGTTTTTGAATACAGATCACATGTGCCAATAACTTATCTCATGTAGTCCAATTTAGCATAATTTGTGCATTCTGTTACAGGATAGTCAGGACTCAGTTTTGTGTTTAGAGAGCCATGGAAATTGCAGACACCATTGTTTTTGTTTCAGTGGAAACAGTCCTGTGTCTTTCTGGTGACCATGCTTTCTCAGAATCTTTTTCAATAGAAAGTATTTGAATATATGTGATAGTCTGTCAATATCATCATATTAATGCTTTATTCTATAGTCTTTAGAAATAAATAAGGTCCTTTTCTGCATCTCACAAAATAATTTTATCTTCTAGTACCAAAATGACTAGCAACATAATGAAACAATCGGCACATTTTTGTGAGATATTAGTCACTTTTCCCATTGCTGGGACCAAAATCCTGCCTGAACCAACTCAAGAGAGGAAGGTTTGTCGGGGCTCACTTTGGGGTACATCACGACGGGGAAGGCTTGGAGGCAGAGGGGTCATGCAGTTGGTCATCTTGCATCCATAGTTGGGGAGCTCAGGCTGAGGAAAGTACTGAACTCAGTCCCCCCTTCACCTGGAGTCCAAGAACTCCAGCCTGTTGGACGGCACCTCCCACTTTTAGAGTGGGCCATCCTCAGTCCTCCTTCAGTGGAGCCTTTCCAGACACACCTTCATAGACACACCCAGCGATGTGTCTCTATAGCGATTCAGGGCAATCATCTGCACATCAGTGGGGGAAATGGGTTTGTATTTGTCTTGTCTTATAGCTTTCTTATGGGATTTGAGATTTAGGATTATACAAGCTTCAAGAAGATAGCCAGGCAACTTCTCCTTTGTTCTTTGGGGCTTCTGTTAACTTTTTCTATTTTCTGAAGCAGTTTGTATGAAGGATGTGTCTCATTACATACATATAGAAAGATAAATGTGCTTGGGATCGAAAGCATTAACTCGGTTTACCCATTCCTGTGTACATATTCTGAGATAGCACTTTGTTTATGATAAATTTATACAACCTTTATTTGTCAATTTAAAAAGAAAGAAGAACATAAGGCAGGTGTTGCCTAGCTCTGGAAAACTTTATCCCACTGAAACAACTGAAATCTGCTGTCTGGTCTAGATACCTTCTCCTTTTTAGTAGAAATTACGGCTCTTTTTTCCTTAATCATTAATCTACTGTGTTATGTGAACATCCAAGTTATATATAAATCACATACATATACACATAACACACAAATACCCATGTACATAACACACATATTTAATTAGTTGCATATGCACATACACACATGCACATACATACATATATGCATATCACTGCACATATTATACATATGCACACACACATCCCTCTCTTTAAAAATCAGACAAGTAATACAAAATAAAGTCAGGGCTGAGGATATAGCTCAGTCATAAAAAGCACAAAGACAAGAGCTCCACCCTAACATGGAGTGTGAGTCATCCAGGGGGCTCAGCGGGTAAAGGAGCTTGGCTCCGGGCTTGATCCCTGAGTTCAGTCAATCTCCGGGATCCACATAGTGGAAGAAGAGAACCGACTCCCCCAGCTTATCCTCTGGCCTCCACACACATGCTCCAGTACTCATGTGCACACACTTGACACACACAGACACATGAGCACACACATACACACTCTTACAGATTGATAGTTGCTAATACTTGTAAACACAGAACACATCTGTGAAGAAAACACAGGCTACATAGCAACTTGGAAGCACAGACAATGTTTTTCAATGAGAACTTTCAAAAGCTATTTCAATTACATTTATTTATTTAGCATGGGGGCACATGTATACATGTCACAGCAGTGTGTGTGAAGATCAGAACAGCCTATGGGAGTAGGTTCTCTACCCTTACCGTGTGGGTCTCCAGGATGGCTTTACCTGCAGAGCCATCTCACCAGCCCCTAATCCTGCTTCCATTCATACTCATCCTCCTGCCACCCCCCATGTCCTCATCCCTTTCATTTTCTGAGGCAAAGCCATATGTAGCCCAGGCTCTAACCTTCACTCCGTGTGTAGCTAAGGAGACTTTGAATGCTGAATCTTCCCATCTTCACCTCCAAAGTGCTGGGATTATAGGTGTGCAGGGTTTTGTAGACTTTCAACTGGCTGTAGAGGTTGACGATGCGTGTTACTGGTGGATTGATTGCCAAGGACTTGTAAGGCAGTGGGTTTGATTCCTGGTGCTGTGGATGGATGCATGCATAGATGGATGGATCAGTCGGTGGATGGATGGGTGGATGGGTAGATGGATGGGTCGGTGGATGGATGGGTGTATGGTTGGGTGGATGGGTGGATGGATGGGTGGGTGGATGGATAGGTGGATGTGTGGGTGGATGGATGGATGGATGGATGGATAGATGGGTGGATGGATGGGTGGGTGGATGGGTGGATGGGTGGATGGATGGGTGTATGGTTGGGTGGATGGGTGGATGGATGGGTGGGTGGATGGATAGGTGGATGTGTGGGTGGATGGATGGATGGATAGATGGGTGGATGGATGGGTGGGTGGATGGATGGGTGGATGGGTAGGTGGATGGGTGGGTGGATGGATGAATAGATGGGTGGATGGGTGGATGGATGGGTGGGTGGATGGATAGGTGGATGTGTGGGTGGATGGATGGATGGACGGATAGATGGGTGGATGGATGGGTGGATGGGTGGATGGATGGGTGGGTGGGTGGATGAGTGGATGGATGAAAAGATGGGTGGATGGATGGGTGGATGGGTGGATTGATGTGGATGGGTGGATCGATGGGTGGATGGATGGGTGGGTGGATGGATGGGTGGATGGGTAGGTGGATGGGTGGGTGGATGGATGAGTGGATGGATGAATAGATGGGTGGATGGATGGGTGGATGGGTGGGTGGATGGGTGGATGGATGGATGAGTGGATGGATGAATAGATGGGTGAATGGATGGGTGGATGGGTGGGTGGACAGATAAATAGGTGGGTGGATGGATGAATGGATGGGTGGATGGATGGATGGATAGATGGGTAGATAAACAAATTAATAAATAAGCTGTAGCTTATTAGACTACATAAGGAGGTGCCATCAAACAGAGGGGATGAGGTGACTGCAGTGTGACCCGTAACTGCTCTAATCTCTTTGATCAGAAGTGAGTGTGACTGGCACAAACCAACTGGAAAAGACACTGAGAGGACATGTTCCTCACTGCTGTAGGGTATGCTGCTGCCTTCCTCTTTCGACCCCGCCATTCAACTCTCGTGCATGGTGTGCATGTGTGTGTATGTATGCATGTATGGTGTATGTATATATGAGGTATGTATACATGTGTGGTATATGTGTGTGTGCATGTATGTTGTATATGTGGGTACATGTGTGGTGTGTGTGTATATGTATGGTATATGTATGTATGTTATGTGTGTGTGTGGTATATGTATGTGAGTATGTGGTATATGTGTATACATGGGTGTAATGCATGTATTTGGGTTCTGTGTACCTGTGTGACTGTGTGCATGTGTGTATTGTTTATGGTACATGTGTATATGGTGTATGTGTGTGCATGTGTGGTGTATCTATGTGTGTATGGTATGTGTGTGGTGAATGCACTTGAGTATGCAGTACAGCCCTCCCTCCGTGTACACATTTGGGGCCAGCAGAGGGCGCTGCGGGTCATTTTCCTCCCCGTTCTCTCTACCACTACTCTGCCTGGTGCAGTGTCTCACTGAACTGGAAATGTGCCATTCCAGCATGGCTGGTCAGAGAGCTCCCGGGGCTGGCCTGTGTCCACCCCAGTGCTGGGCTCCAGAACAGGCCTTTTTACTTGGATGCTGGGGATTGGAACTCCGGTACTCATGCTTGCAGAGTAAGCACTTCTGCCTACTTTGCCAAAATTATTCTAATTTTAATGTGTTTTATTTCATTGTTTTGTGACATGTTGTCACCACATAGCCCAAGCTGGCTTTGGATTTGCTGTACAGTCCTGGGGGCACTTGAGGTAGAAATCCTCCTGCCTCAGCCTCCCCGAGTACTGAGATAACAGGTGTGCATCACTGTGCCTAGCCACCAAATGTGTCTTAATGGAGTTACCATAATTGTATTTTTATAACTGATGCAAAATTGAAGAAACACTGTACTCTGGGCTTCAGAAGCGGGACTGACCAGTTCATCTTCTATCCTAAACCACAAAATATTTTGCATAAGACAAAAGAGACTGTGACTCAGCTTTTACCCAGGTCCTCTGCAAGGCAAGCGCTCTACCAACTGAGCTATCTCTCCAGCCTGGAAAAACACTTTTGAACTTCATATTTTAACGGTGAACTTACTTAACTACCTTCGATTTCTTTTATATCTTTAAAAAATTTTTTAATGTTGTTATGAGTGTTTGCCCCTGCATATACGTATGCGTGCCTCATGCATGCACTGGGGTGGGGGGAGTTGAGGGAGGCCCCTGGAACTGGAGTTAAAGATGGCTGTTAGCTGCTGTGTGGATACTAGGAACTGAGCTCGAATCCTCTGCAAAAGCAACCAGTGCTCTGAACTGCTGAGCCATCTCTCAGAGAATCTTGGATTTCTTATCTCTGAGTTAAACACGATGTCTTAACTCCAGCACAACTGCAAAGCCTCCTTTCTGTAAATGCATAGTAATTAGTTGCTGTTGCCTTGGTTTTCTGCTCACTAGTACAGAAGCTTTTTCTAAGACAGGGACTCCTTCTGACCCATTTTTACGTCTACAGTAGAAACACAGCTCCTGGAATGCAGCAGATAATAAATACCCGTGAAAAGCAATGTTTCAACACAAACATCTGAGTCCTGACTAGTTCTCAGTGTTCACATTTTCTCATGTCTAACATGTGTACTGTTGTCTGTCCACATTTTCGTGAGGACACACAGGGGAACAGATTTCCAAGTAGCTTTAATAAACACTCTATCAGTGTTTCAACAATGAAAGCTCCAGCACTTACTAGGGAACTTCTCACCTTGCTGGGAATTGAACCCAGAGCCTCATGCATGCCAGGCAAGTGCTCTGTCACACAGCTACATCCCTCCCGGGCTATTTATATTTTGAGTCTCAGTTGGTCACATCTTAAGAGTGTCCTGCGAGTCAGATATCTGTGAGATATCTTAGCAAATTAAAAGCTGCACATACGGCCCCAGACTTCATCTCAAATGATTGCATCTATTATTTTTAATCCTCGCTTTCACCACAGTTGCTGTAAATGACTTGGGATATGCAAAATAATCCAAACAAGAGCCTGTCAGCACCTGAAGAGTCAGCGGTTGAAAGGTGCGGAGGAGCACAATGGATTTAAAAGCCTCTTGAAGAGCTGCCTTTTGCTGCATAGACACCAGCCATGACTGTGTACGGCAGGAAAAGAGTTGGGGAAGCTGCTTTAAAAAGCTATTAACTAGGAATGTAAAAATGCAGGAACAATTGGGAAAGGGAGGAGATACCCACTGTTGAAAAGGCTTTTAAATGTGACCATATTTTTGTTGGCTTTTTGCCTGCAACATGAAATGAGGACCGTGTGCTGCAAGGCCAGCCGGCTGAGAAGGTAAAATGCGTAGCGTGGGGTGCGGGAGCTGTGTTCCCAGAAGCCTTCCTTGGACTCAGGGCCACTGTTACTGCCAAGGGCATCTTAGTGAAATCAACACAAAATCCAGCCTCTACCATGGCTCCTGTTCTTGTGCTTCCTTGTGGTCGTATACATATCTGCTCAGACTGTCTTTACTGCAGATATTAAGGAGTTAATGAATCAGGCAGCCCACAGGCAGGGATTGAGAAAAGCCATAGCACCAAGCATTGCACAGCTGACAGCAGGTGCTGCAGGTGCTACAAGGATCGGCTTCTCATATTCTGGGTGCCGTTTCCGTCTGGCCTGTGGCCTGATTCCTGGCGCTTTGAGTGTCAACTGCTTCCTGTGGGAGACAAGGGTCTGGTTTTATGGTCCCATGAATTCTCACCTTCCAAAAAGAAGCAGTTCCCTTCCATGTTAAGACTAATAACACTCCATCTCGGTTGGCGTGGCCTGGTAAGACTTCATTTCATGTCCGGAAAGAAAAGCGCTCCAGACTCTTAAATAAGACATAATGTGGTAAGCCAAGTACAGTAATGCAGTCCTGTGAAGCCAGCCCTGGGGAAGTTGAGGTAGGAGAATTGCGAGTTGGAGGCCAGCCTGGGCTGCATGAGACCTTATCTCAAAATGTTGGGGGATAGAAAGAATTGATTAAACTTCACAGTACAAGGAATCAGCCTCCTGAAATTGGGTGTCAAGATGTTTCTTCCTGTCTGACTGTCTGTCTGTCTTGTGACGGTGAGAGAAAGGAGGCCATTATTATACTGAAGCTATAGGCACCAGGGCAAGTAGTAAGGCCAAAACGGGGTTGAAAAGAAAGGGGAAGAGAAAAAATGGCAGAAGTGGTTTATTCAAATATACTCTCTCCTCTCTCCTCTCTCTCTCTCTCTCTCTCTCTCCCCTGTTTTTTTAAGACAGGGTCTCAAAAGTCCAGGCTGGCCTCAAATGCACTAGCTAGCTGAGGATGACCCTGATGGCAGGCAAGCCTGGCTAGAGGTAGCTTCTAATAAACAGTTCCATCATCATCCTCAGAGCATTCTTTGCTGGTAATGGACATTCAAGGCTATGTCTCAGATTGTGGCAATTCTTCCAAATCTTTTTAGCTCAACTGTAGCAAAAAATAATAATCATGTAACACTTGAAAATGCTTCATATGATTCCTTGGTTAATAGAACCTTCCAGAGTTCCTGGTGTAAAAGGCTTTGGAATGCCTGCGGTGTGCCATTGTGAATGGCTGACTGCACTGATAAAGAGAACGTGGCCTTGTAGACATGACCTACACAGCTAAATCCTTTGACCAAGCCCTGTTTTGAGGTACATATTTGGGATAAAGAGCTGGGACTCCAGGAAGGAAGGAGTTAATGAAGGCTGTCAGAAGATTTGCATTAATCACATTTAGGACCATCACTTTAAGACTCCGAGATTCTATGCTACTAATTTCCCCTTCTAGAATGAAAAGCCTATGGTTGCCACTATAAAGATTAGCTATTTCCAGAAACCCCAGCTACCAGTTAATTCAGCTTAGATGGCTCTGAAAAAGTCTCCTAACCCAGAAATGTCTTCCTTGGCCTTTTTCTAGGGACCTAAAATTCTGCTATTTGAAAGTATACTGTGTGAGCTGGTCAGACAGCCCAGCAGGTGAGGGCACTTCCTGCCTGAGCCTGACAGCCTGAGTTTGATTCCTGCAACCCACGTAAAGGTGGAAGAGGAGAACCAACTAAATTGTCTTCTGACGTCCATGTGTATGCCGTGGCACACATGTGTCCATTCTGATACATCACACACACAGAGTAACAACAATGATAATATTTTTAAAGAATTGTAATATTTAGACTAATTCTTTGCTCCTTACTGACAAATTTCATTTCAGAAAATAATAACAGGCTGGGCATGAGGCTTAGTTGTTGTGTCTCAGTCTGTGATGAACAAAGCTCTGGGTTCCGTCCCCAGTATATCTAAGCTGGGTGGGTTTTGGTGGCACACATCTGTGATCCCAGTACCTGGAAGTGAAGGCAGAAGGATCAGAAGTTTAGGGAAATCCTTGTTGAGTCCCCCTGGAACTACATGAGACCATGTTTCAAAAAAATCAAGCATATATATAGGGGTGAATAAAAACAGCCAGTGGAAATACTAAGTCAAAAAACTAACATTTAAAAGGAGCACAATAAACGCAAATATCCTGAATGCTAATAGCAAGTATTTGTGGGCCAAAGTTCAGAAGTGGGTACAGAGAGTTTAATATGGAGATTTACTTATGGCTAAGGCGACAGAATAACAAGGTTTCCTTTACATTTTTCTCTTTAGTGTCATAATAAACATCAGTAGGCAGAAATTTAATGTCACTTTTTAATTTTAATTTTTATTTTATGTGTGTGAGTGTATTGCCTGCATGTATGTAACTGCGCCCGTGTCAAACAATGCCCACGGAGGTCAGAAGAGGATGTTGGATCTCCTGGAACTGGAGTTATGGATGGTTGTTAGCTGTCATGTGGGTGCTGGGAACTGAATCCGGGTCCTCTGCAAGAGCAGCCAGTGCTCTCAACCTTTGAGTCATCTCTCCAACCCCCTAAAATCACTTTTAAAAACTCTAATTCCTCTGTATCTTATCTCACTAGCTAGTAGAACCTAAAAATCAGGAGGTTTGAAACACCAAATAAAAAGACTAATTTCAACCATTTATAGCTAGATTTAGAAAGAAAGACAAAATGGAAAATATTCTCACAAGTTAATGAATGCTACCCAGAAGGCAGTTTGCTGGCCACACTGAGAACACAAAAATGGCCGCCATCTGTGTCCCTTCTTCATGGAGCTTTATGACCCAGAACTCAGAATTTTGAAGCAGGAACCCATTATTAGTATCAGTCCATTGGGGAGATTCCATTTATGAGCCACACATTTCAGATTTTGAAAAGCTGAAGGATGGGGCAAGCCTAAGACACACCCAAAATCCTGAGCCCAAATTCAAACACTTCATGGACACTGTGGGGACAGGCAGTCACACAGCAGAGGGACAGGGCCGGCTCCAAATAAATAATTTCCAAGTTGTCAAGGAGGCAGAGCTCAACAGAATACTATTCTAATAAGCCAGGGATGGATTCATACAAATATGAGAAAGGAAATCTGGACATAAGTTGTCCTCATGCTCTGAGCACACACCCTGAGCTAGCAAGTGTCCACTCACCTACACTGCAGTAGAGTATTTAATGACCATTTTGATATCACTTGAATATCTGTTGTCTCTGAAATCCTTATTTTGTTTAAACCTGGTGAAAAAAGCAAGTGCCTAAAATCCAAAGTGGTCATTACAATATTTGCTAAGCTATTTGAAAATTAGTTTGCTTTCTCTATTGCCCCATGTTCTGGACCTCAAAATATACTGAAACACAACACTGGGAAATATCCAGTGAGGCCACTTCCACAGCTTCAAACCCAGGCTTCAAGCCTAGAATTTTAAGGTATATCTCTTTCCAGGGATGGAGAGATGGTTCAGTGGTTAAGAGCACTGGCTGCTCTTGCAGAGGACCCAAGTTCAGTTCCCAGCACCCACATGGCGAACAACCACCATCAGTAACTCCAGTTCCAGGGATCCAACACCGTCTTCTGTCCTCCACGGCACTACACAACATGGGTGCACTTACACACATGCAGGCATAACACTCAAACACATAAAATAAGGAAATAAACTTTTAAATAGATCTCTTTCCAAGACTCATTCTTACAACTGGCAGTCTCTTTAGGAGACACCAGCCCGCATAGCACCTCACTTTTAATGTGGTCCCTAGCATCGGGCTTGGCCACCAGCACCACAACCTCCCTCTCACAGATCTTCATCCTCTGCTGGTATCTAACATGCTGTTCTTTTCTGTAGTCATCGTGTGTGTATGTATGCACGCATGTGTGTGCATGTGTGTACATGTGTGTTTGTGTGTATGTGTGTGTGGTTTCACTCTCTGGCTCACCCCAGCTTCCAGAGTGCTGGGATACAGGCCTGCCCACTGCACTCAGCGGTCTTTAGGCCTGATGCCTCCTTTGGGCTGAGCTGACAGCCTTGTACACTGTATTTACTTCTGCCTTCTCTTTCTCACTGGGCTCTTTCTAGACTCTTTAGATTATCAATATTAGAATTTATGACCCAGTGTTTTTGCCATAGTGAGCCCATTAATAAAATATCCCTCAACCACAAGATTGTCCTAAGAAAGAGTTATATTAAACACAAAATAGCCTGCCACTTGATTCAACTCCATATGTGCTAAATCAAACCTGTTCAAGAATACAGCCTCCTACCACAATCGTCATCCAGCATCCTCCACGGCTCCCCTTTCTTACACTTCTCTATGGCAACATGGAAAACTTAGCGGCCTGTGGTCTAGGCTGAACTGTACACAGGACCATGATAATGACCATCCAACCTTACAGGTCCTCCGGCTATGGTTAGAATTGATAGCTCTTTTTCAATTTCTCCCTGGTGTTTGCCTTAACATCCTGGAATTACAACCTCTGACAAAGGTAACATCCCTTTTGTGGTGGAAACAAAAGGATTGTGTAATGAGTTGGTGACCAACCGTTACATCCCACACACAGATGACACAGCTTCTGTGTCTGGTATTGCAGGACCTGACCTTCCAATGAGATCTCATTGACCACATCTTCCCCTAGAACAGGTACTTTGGAAGACAATCTTGCTGCTTTTACTCCTTTAGCCTGGAAAACAACTTACAGTACAGACCAAGAGAATGCGTTATGAGACAAATTTCCCGAATCGGGATGCGCCTTGTAGGAGATCTGTATGCAGCTGGCGCTTAAATAATGAAGGTGGAGGAGTTCACGAGGTGCTCGTCCCTTAGTGGCTATCGTGAGTGCACGGGTGCTCATTCCTTCGTGGCCATCATGAGCAAGGGGAATTACGGGTTTGTTGCCACATTTCTGTAGAATTCTAGTGTTGGAAGGGGAGCAAACCCACTATGGAATGTGCTATAGAGAGATTTTCAATGGATTTTTATTTTCTTATGAAAACAGAATTGATTAATACCACAATTGTATGGTTTTAGCAAATACTATCTTTTTCTACTGTGAACATATCATCTTTGGTGTCTCAGAATAGCAAACTGTTGAATTTTTTTTTCTTGTCCTTATTTTGTTCTCACTGTGGTTTGTCTTTACTTTCAAAAACAAGAGTATTTATGATATTTTCTTTTAAAAATAATGCATACCCCAACTGGCTGCAGAAAATATTCCTCTGTGCTTCTAAAAATGATCAGATCACTTATTCATCTTTGAGATAAAAAATGATATTTATTTCAATTTTTGCCAAGGACTGGGACACTAATTTTACTCTTCTTAGAATTAAAGCAGTAGACAGTTTGTGTAAGGTGTTGGTAATTACCTACATTATTGTACTGCTGTGGCAGATGTTAGCAAAAAAAAACCCCTGAAATGCCTACAGCTGTACACTGCATGACATCTAGAGCGAGCTTGGACAGAAGGCTAGCAGATGTTCTGAACTGTCACTCTGCCTAGATGTTTTAAAGTCTAAGGACCTGCTTTGCAATTCTCCAGGGTCTGGTTTGGTTTCACAGAGAACCTCCCAGTCCCATCTGTGACGATGTTGGAGACATTGATAAACCAGCCAGCCTTCCCTCTTCCTCAATAAATGGACCTCAACAGACATCAGTTTATATGTGGACTGTGGAGCTGTTTTTGCACATCCTTCTGTAATATTCCTTCTTTGAACACAGATCTGTGTTATCTTTACATGGAAGCCTGCTTTGAATCCAGGGAAGACCCCACCTGTTCATTTGGCTGAACCCTGTGTACCTTGGAGGCAAAATACTGACAATTTCCAATGAGAATTCCCAGAGTTGCATTTTTCCCAGTATGTGTTTTTTTTTCTTTTTATTCCACATTTTAAAGACGCTGCTCAGAGCAGTGATTATTAATTGTGCAGCCTCTCAGAATGATGGAAGAAGTCAGTGTAATCCGAGATGGGCACAGTTCACCCTCTCAAGCCTGAGCACCTAACATTTCCTCCCTGCAGACATAACTTCAGACCCCTCACACTGAGCCGCTGCCAGGTGCAAAGGCCATCGGTGCCTCATCGGCTCTGGCTCTTAATTTTAACAAGCTGGATTCCTGTAGTACACTTGCTGAATAGTTTAAACATTCTGCTAACAATCGGCTGTTTGGCCTTTCCTATTCCTCCCCATTCTATATAGAAATATAACTCCAAATAGTACGTCTTCCTGAGTTTGTTTCTAAATTAGTCCCCACACTTAATTATGGGAATGAGAAGGACACCCCCTTCTTCTTTGTTATAGGCTAAGCTCTCAGTAATCCCAAACAAAAGAGCCAGTTCTAGAAGATACAGGATTTGCTCGCAGGATTACGGTCTCATAGATAATGCAGTGCAGTCAGCAGAAGCAAGGCTTTATTTTAATTCAAATAAGCTAGTAAACAAACCACTGACAAGTCTGCTTGTGAGAGGAGCTGGCCACTGCTGCCACGTTGGCAGCTAAACTACGGAAAATCTATTATACCCCGTTCACCATATGTTTGACTTTATAGGAGATACAAATTAAACTCTCCACAGTGCCTATTAAAACAACAATACTTATTTTATATTTCAATGTCTTAAAATAGCTTCTATGACCCCTTGAAGGGTAATTTTGATATAGGTGATTACGGAGGGGGGGGTAGTTCATAGAAAGCAAATATTCAATTGCTTTGCTGAGAAAATAAAAATATAAACGTTCTCCGGTTCACAGTTAATAAGGTTAATTGACAGCAGTGTATCCTGTTATTACTGTATTTTCCTCCCAGCCTTTGGGCTTCTGGGACTTTAAAACTGATGCCTCCTGAGACCTGTGTGCTAAACTCATAGAACCATGACCTGGATCAGCTCCGTCTACTGGAAGCCTCAGACTTAAAGATATTGAGGAAGCCTTGAATTTGAATCCCAGCACTGTACAAACTGGATGTGGCGGCTCAGGTCTGTGATCCCAGCAGTATAGAGGTGGGGCAGGAGGGTCAGAAGTTCAGAATTATCGAGAGAGAGAGAGAGAGAGAGAGAGAGAGAGAGAGAGAGAGAGAGAAAGAGAGAGAGAGAGACTGCAAGGCAGGCTGGGGAAAAACTGAACATAAACCGTAGGCCCAACTTTAATACGGGAGAAGAGAGACTTTCCATCCCCGCTTCCAGTCAGTCTCCCCAAAGCCAAAGGCCCAAGGGACATCCAGAACTAAGAGCCTATCTTGTCTGTAACTCCAGCACTCAGGAAGCTGAGGCAGTAGGACTGAGAATTTGAGGCCAGCCTGGGCTACATAGTGAGTTCCAGGTCAGCCTGGCCTCCATACTGAGAACTTCTCTCAAAAACCTACCGAGTGGTTGAGGTAAGATTAGGCAGGGAGAAGGTCTGTCTTCCGGAAAAGGGAAGGGCTAGATCCAGGGCTGTCATAGCCAGTTTCCTCCTGGGCTTATAAAGCAGTCAGCACACAATGATGCTCGCTTGAGCCCACCTGGCCTCAGTCTACCAGATTCTAAAGACCAGACCATGCTTTAGTAGCCAGAGCTACTGTTTCCAGCTGAGACGCTGAGGACACTTAGCCTAACTGGACCCTCCGTTTCTCTGTTAAATAGAGAGGAAAAGAAGAGCAGTGTCACTCTGCTGTCAGACGGACATTTCTGTGTATAGCAGATACTTGCTGAAGGGGAGCCCCTTTCTTCCTCACCCCTGAGTAAACAAAGTGAAGATCCTTCTCCAGTGATGGATTAAGCATTAGGAGGAGCAGAGAAACAGGAAATAGAAAGTCTCCCTAGCATGTTAACTACTTTCTAGACAAGTCCCCCAATAACACATTCCTTTTCTTTCAAAATCTGCCACAATGCTCTCTAAGAATGAACCACCATCAGTGAATGTGCTGAGGTGTTGCTTGGTTGCTTGGTCAGCAGAATGCTTGCCTGACATCCACGAAGCCCTGAGTTCTGTCCCTAGCACCGAGTAAAGTGGTGGGGCATACCTGTGATCTCAGCCTGTAGGAGATGGAGGCAGGAGGAAGAGAAGTTTAGCAGCATCCTCATTTTCACAGCAAGTTCAAGACTCGTATGTATGAAAGTCTATATCAAAAAAAAAAAGTTAATGGCCCACCCTTGTGCCTATGTAGGAATTTTAAAAAGCATCACCACCCTTTGGGATGCCTTTCCAAGCTTCTAGGCATAGATACTGACTATTGTGACCGGTCTTTGCTACTTCTCAGGATCTGCTGATGAGCCTGAATATTGTGGGATTACATTATGTGCACTGTGGCTCAGATAGTTCAAGTGTAGCAGATCCAACTGTGCACTGGTCATGTCAAGAGTCAAGCATGGAGGTGCATGCTCTAACCCTGTATCTGTGAGACTGAGACAAGAGGGTCAGAAGTCTAAAGCTGCTGCATCATAGGTCTGAGGTCAGCCAGGGTTACATGAGACCTTGTTTCAAGTCAAAAGCATACATTTGGAAAATGACTTCAATTGTATTATTCTGGAAGTCCAATAGATGATATTAATGTTTTACTCATTCACAGAAGAGTTAATCTCAGACTGCAGAGCAGCAGCTTGATATGCATGGTGCTAATAAGACATCAGGCCTCTCTCGGCCTCCTGCTCTGGGTACTCAGCAGTAACACTGCAGTAAATGGGTACACAGATAAATTAAGAAACGGCTAACAGGATCACAGGGGGCTGGAGAGATGGCTCAGTGGTTAAGAGCATGGGCAGCTCTTGCAGAGGACCCAGATTTGTTTCCCATGGTTCCCAGCACCCACATGATGGCTAACAACTGTCCATAACTCCAGTCCCAGGGGACTCAGTGCCCTCTTCTGACCTCTGTGGGTATTGCATACATGTGTGCACTTACATACATGTAGGCAAAAATGTAAATACAAATAAATAAATAGAAAACCAGGATCACAGAGTTTGTGGTACATCTCATATATTTAATACTTTTTTTCAGATTTTCTCTTTGAGTCAGGGTTTCACTGGAGCTCAGGCTGGCTTCAGATGTCCAAGGGCTGAGTTCATAGGTATGGACTATCGTGCCCATTGTCTGAACAGAAATAATAGGCTGAGTGTGGTGGCACAGGCCTTTAATCCCAACAGTGGGAGTGAGAAACAGGCAGATCTCTGTGAGATCAAGGCCAGCCTGGTCTACATAGAAAGTTCCAAGTCAGCTGGAACATTAATATCATCTATTGGACTCAAAAAAAAAAAAATAGAAACAAAACAAAACATAGAACTAATAAAGAGAAAATCCTAAAGGGAAAAAAGATATTTACAAAATGTAGAAAATAAGGAACAGGTCAAATGTGTGGAGTCAGCTGATCACTGTGCTTGACTGTCAGTTATGATGGGCAGCATTATGCGTTCAACACTTCATTTTCATTTTATTCTCTATCATGCGTTATTTTTTACTTATTTATTTATTGCAACTCTAGGGAGTTGAACTTTCATTATAACTGCACCTTTCTTGGGTCCCTGTTGTCAATCAGCACTGAACCAAGGAGGGATTTCTGAATTCCAGAAGTGTGAGCACAGATGTGAAGGACGGCCTTCCTGGGAAGATGGCCTCCTTCAGGCTGCAAGTTAATCTAAGTCTGACTTGCTGACCTGAGCAGCCCTCCTCTGAGGCTCCCCAGTCCTTCCGGCAAGACTTTCCATCCCAGGACCTCCCTCCCTGGGTGGCCAGTCAGCCCTCCCTCATGGGTCCCCGAAGCAGTGTTAGGAAGGGTGACCTGGAAAGCCAGGGCCTGTGGACGACACAAGGATCTAGGCTTCAGCTCCCAAAAACTAGAGCACCTGGGCGCAGAGGCCTCCCTCTAAGAGCAGAACAGGACCCTCAGGACCAGACAGGACAGCCGTGAGCTGGGTGGGGCCACAGCTTGTGAGACCCCAGAGGGAATGCGGCCCGGCCACCTTAGCCCCCGCTTTTTAACCACGGGGGTGTTGGCAAGGCTGGCCATGGTGGGGGCCCTGCCAGCCAGGAAGACCCGTTTGGCCCCAGCCAGCACGCATCTTCTGGGGATGCTTAGCCTCGGGTAGGTCCTGCTGTTAAAAGGCGAAGGCGGTGCCCTTCAAAGTGTGCAGCAGAGGGGCAACTAGGTGGTTTTGATTTGACTGCAAGGGAGTAATTGGATGGGGCTGGGTCATTTTCGTGTCGCCTTCCCTTGTCATGGGAGAAGCATTGGCAGTGGTGGGGAGCGGTCACCCCTGATGGCCCCGGACTGCCTCGTGCCCTGGGAGCTTCTTCCCAGGCTGGCAGCAGGTGAAAGGGCAAATCACCAGCGCATCACTGCATCCTGCACGTGAAAGAGAGATGCTGGGTCCCCGCATCTGCGCGGGCCCAGACCTGAGCAGAGAGCAGGGGTGAGTGGTTGACTGCTTAAACCGTGAGAAGCTACAGCCTTCCCGCCGGGGGAGAAGAGGGGACGGACTAATGGTGACCCAGACGGACGCTATCTCTGCCAATCCTCAGCAAGGCCCTCGGTTGCCCCAGTGTCCAGATCGTTCTGTGAATCCTGTTCTCATCTAGCTAACAGCCAGGCCCTGTGCCCCACCCGCTATGCGCCCCTGCCTAGTGCTGTCTTCTTTCACTCCCTGTCTGCCTCCTTTCCCGCCCCTGTCCTTCCTTCCCGCCCTCTCTCGTTCTTCACCCTGACTGGTTCTCACTGAGTGTCATTCACCCAGGTGCCTGCCATTCAGAGGAAACCCCACCCATTCTACCCAAGAAGGGTTCAACTTGGGAGCTCAGCTTTGGCTCCAAAGCGCCTTCATAAACGCCTAGAAATCAGCCCTCACTGACTTCCCAAGCATTTTGGTGCCTGTGTTTGCTCCCCTTGCCAGATGTTGACAGTCAGCTGTCTTCCCTTTGCTACAGAAAGTCTCCCTCTCTCCCTTCCACCCTCCCTCGCCCCCTCCTTCCTTTCTTCCTTTCCCCTCCCCATCTCCCTTTCTTCCTAAGTAGTTTTCCCCTTATACATCTGGTTCCCAGTCTCTCATCTGCCAAGGCAGTCTGTCCCTTGGCCTGTCACCTGCCAGGAGATTTCCAATATTTATTAAGCTCAATGCTGATCTTCCTTTATTTGTTGAGCTCAATGACTTTGCATTGGGGCTTTTGAGAGAACTTTTGGTGACTTAAATCACACACACACACACACACACACACACACACACACACACACACACACCCTACCTTCTGGATCCCTGATGGGAGACAGAGGCCAGCTGATTTTAAATTTCTCAAGCTGAATGGCAGATTCAACCACTGACATGCACAGTGTGGCACATCCTGAACCACTCTGGGTTGCTCCTGGAGGCCTCCCTGCCTGAGTCTTAAGTCGAGCCCCAAACCCCTCAATAGAGAAAGAACACTGGATTCTTCTGAAGTCCCTTGTACACAGAAGAGGAGGGAAAGCTCTGGCCAAGTAGGAACATTGCTCGAGAGTTTAAATCGTCACAAACATGGCAAGGGAAGCACACGCACCAGTATTTCTATGGTTCGTCTTTAGGAAAACTCTTGGCAATATATTTCACATTTGCCTTTTCCCATCCCTCCTTCAGTTGGAGGGTGTTTCTACTGACTGCATAGTGTCCGGCCCCACCATCGTCCACCAAGCTACACCACCCCCACGCCCCATCCCAAACCCTGCCTCAGACAGCCTTCCCAAAGGTCACTCTTACCCAGCTAGCTCTCTCTCTCCACCCCCAACACACACTTACACTGGCTTGTTTTTCAGTTCTTTGGGGGACTTAACCTCATGCATGCTACAGGAAGGCAAGGCTCGTTTTTCTTAACCTACAGTGTTAAGAAGCACATAGTTTTAGTAATGACCAAATTTTCATTCTTTACAAGCTTATGTTAGGCTGTTTATCTTGAGATATAAAATTAATTATTGAGAAACAATTCCTGAAGATGATCTGATTTTTCTATGTTGCTGCCAAGGTTTTGTTTCTCCAACACACCCTCCTGAGCCCTCCATCCTTAGTTTGTCATTATAAACCAACAACATGGCGGTTTCCAAATGGGGAAGTCGAAGTTTCATTTATAAGTCCATTTTCATGTCTATCTTTCTTGTATTTTGAAGGTTTGTGAGGGAAAAGGAGGGACAATTGGGGAGGCAGTTAGAGAACTGAAACCTTGTTTTTAAGATGAAAGATACTGTCCAGACTGTTGTCTTGCCACAAACAACACACAGAGAGGGAGTCAAAAGAGTGGATTGTGGTTACTCCAGAGGCCGGAAGAAAGCAGGCAGACATCTTTAATCCTGGGCAGAGGCAGGCAGATCTCTGTGAGATAGAGGCCAGCCTAGTTTACAAAGAGTTCCAGACCACCTGAGACTGTTGGTAGGCCCAGTGGCTGGCCTCACACTGAAGGACATTTGACATTTGGGGGCACAAATCAGACTCTGTGGGCTATATCATACATATAAGAGAATACCTTAATTTGGGGTGGGAGGCAGTGGGGGAGGTGCAGGTAGAGAACCTAAACACCATCAAGATATAATGTAGGAAAATTGCAAAAATTCAATTAAAAAAAAAAAACACAGAGAGAGAGTTACAGACTAACAGAGAGACACACAGAGAATAGATGCTTCTAGAAAGGTAGACAGACCAACCAGAAACTAAGCACTTCCAGGAGCGCCCCCTTGCTTGAGCTCATTTAGACTTTAGCTGAGTGCAGATGGTTGAGCTTCCCCAGTGAGGAAACAGATGGGACTGGAAGAAAAGAAACAAGGTGCTTCAAGAGCCACCCAGAGAGGATAGGGCATGGCAAATAGAGGCCACGAGCCCTGCCCCCAGCACAGTCACCACCAACCAGTTAAACTAGCTAGGGATGAATCAGAGGGGGCCAAGAGTGGGATTCTGGGTGGTAGACTGACCTTTAACTTGTCCTCTCATCCCCGGCTCCCAGCCTAGTTTCTCAGGTTAGCAGAGGGGAGGGTCGTTAGGAGGATAGCATGCCTTGCCCTTGCCCAGCATGTGCACAGTGGGGAGCTTGCAGAGATGAGATGGAGGTGCACCTCAGCATGAAAGAAGTCCTCGATGATCATCCTGTGCCTGGTTCATCTGGCAGCATGGTCAACCAGTCAGGAAGAGGAAAGCCTGTTTACTTGAGTCCTTGGAGCTGGGGTGGTCTGTCTCCTCTCCCACAGCCCTCCTCTGGCCCCACCAGGACCAAAGGCAATTGAAACTGTAATGCCTTTAAGCCTGTGCTGAGCCTCAAGACTCGGGGTTTGATAAGGTTACTGCACCACTGATACAATTGCAGATTTTTAAAGCCTCCTCCAAGAGACAGATGTTTGGGCTGATTAAGAATTGAGGAGGAAGCCCGCAGCTGCACCAAGGAATAATGTATTGGACAAATATTTTAATAAAAAATATGAAGAGATCAGCCCGACCTTCCAAGGTCTTCTGCTTAAAAAAAAAAAAAATCTTTATCAAACCCCTATTCTATGGCTTCAATAAACAGAACCCATTACCTCACGGCATCTTTTGTTGGCCCCATACAAGAGAGAACAAAATGGTTATTCAGGGGAACGCTTGGATTTTTATTGTGAGTAGCCTGTACAAAGAGCCGTGTTATTGTATTTAAAAGAACCATCTGTAGCAGAAACAATGGCATCAAATTATCTTTGAATACCCACTGAAAAAACATAAAGCTTTTTTTTTTTAATTCTTCTGTACGGTGGGGGACAGAGCAGTGTTAGGATAACTGACTTTTTTGTTGTTCTCTCGGTGCATTCTTCTCGCTCCCCCTCTCTCTCCCCCTCACCCTCTCTCTCTCTCTCTCCCTCTCCCTCTCTCTTTTAAAAAATCAGCCATTTGGGGTTTTAAGCCATAAACGATTTTCCTTGTTGCAGGGGATTGCGGAGGCAAGGCTAGGCTAGGTCTTGGAGGCTGGTGTGAGGCGATGCGGGTGAGGCAGGAGGCTGACGGAACAGACAGGGGAAGAAACGCCGAAATGGATTCCCCGTGCCTGGGATGGACGACGAGGGGGAAGTGCGAGCTCCTTCAACACCTCCTGTCCGGGGAGAAGTGATCGAGCCTGGGCTGACAAGAGGCTCCGGGAGCCCTCACGTTCTGTGCTTTTTTACCTGCCAATCAAACTGTTACAAGACAACACCCTGATCTGGCATGGACGCGTAAGTAGCTTGCAACCCAACTTTGACATTCACCGCTAGCTCCCTCCCCCACCCTCCCCCCACACACTCTCCTCACTCACTTTCTCCCCTTTCCTGCCGCCTTTTTTTTTTTTTTTTGACCTTTAAGCCACCAGTAAATACACCCCGTGTGGCAATCATTTAACACGAGTAGGTTTAAGTCGGAAAGTGTTAAGTTTTGGAATTAAATGCTAATTAAGATCTCTTCAACACATGCAGAATTAAAATGACATGCTTTTATTCCCTTCCGAGCAGTCTTCGGGACTGGACGCAGTCAGTTGGCTGGGGGGGGTGGGCGGTGGAGGAGTGGGGCTGGATTCTTTTCCTCTGAAAGCCGAGAAACAGATCCATGAGACCCACAGATAAACAGTAATGAACAAATTCCGGGCTTCCACCTTAAAATGCTGGAGTCCAGCCTGGCTCCTATAAAGACGTGTGCAAAGGGCGCTGGGCCGGTTGGGGCCCTCGGACCCCGGTTCGCTGTCGCTTCGGTCGCCGGGCGGACCCGTTTGGGAAGGAGATGACCAGGATGAGCGAGAGCTTGCCAGAAAATGAGCGAGAAGCTCGTTCTTCCGGAGCCTGGCATCGGGGAGGCGGAAACCGAGGGGCAGGACCGCGGGAAATATTACCTGGGAAGGAACCGGCAGCCGGGCGAGGCAGGTGGCTGGGATCCTGCGGCCCGTGCTCGCTGCCGCCCCCTCGCGGCGGAACTGGCGACCGCGCGCCCCGCGCCCCGCGCCCCGCGCCCCGCGCCGCGGCCCAGGGTTGGGCACCGCCGCCGGGTTAGTTTTGGTTTTGCTTCGTTTTGCTCTGAAGACTGCTCGGAGGAAATAGTTGTGGGCGGGTTTCAGCCCAGAAAGTTGGGTATACGTCCCAAAATGACACATTTTCTCCTCCAAGATCCCCTCCACTCCCAGAATCTGATGGCCAAGGAGCTGATGGAGGAGGGGTGGGTAAATGAGTGGATGGATGGATGGATGGATGGATGGATGGATGGATGGGTGGGTGAGATGGATGGATGGATGGATAACTGGATGGATGGATGACTGGATGGATGGGTGGATGGAAGGATAAATGGGTGGACGGGTCATAGGTGAGTGAATAGGTGGATGGATGGATGCGTTGTCAGGTGGTGGGTGAGTGGATGGATAGGTCGATGGATAAATGGATGAATGAGTAGGTGAGTGATCTGTGAAGGGAGGCCCTCTCATGGCCAGCCATTCAGACACAGGGCCTCCTTTTCAGTCTAAGCAGCACTCTGGGCCCCTGAGTGCTCAGGGTGGGAAGGCGGGTCTGCGGATCGCGAGGCCCAGACACCCTCTCAATCGTCACCGCTTCAAGGAGACCCAAGTGGACCCTGGCCTGATGTGCTATGGTCAGGGTCTCCTGCACCGCCTCCTCTCCTCTCCTCTCCTCTCCTCTCCTCTCCTCTCCTCTCCTCTCCTCTCCTCTCCTCTCCTCTCCTCTCCTCTCCTCTCCTCTCCTCTCCTCTCCTCTCCTCTCCTCTCCTCTCCTCTCCTCTCCTCTCCTCTCCTCTTCCTCCTCCTCCTCCTCCTCCTCCTCTTCTTCTTATTTTCTTCTTCCTTTTTTTAATTTAAAAATTTGGTAGATAAAGGTTAATCTTAGACTGAATGATGGCGTTGTGATTGACAAGAGGAGAGGTGTCGAGGGCAGGTCGCGCGGTCGTATTTACAGCCCACTGCTTGCTGTAGAGCCTTTGTTAGGACTGGAAAGCTAATCTAGGGCTGATCAAAGCACCGTGGAGTTAAAGGACGGTAATGACTGCTAATTTCATCCCAGCCTCAGGCAACCCCCACTGCTGTAATTAAAGACACGCTATTTAAATACAGGTGAAGGACGGTTTTTTTTTTAAGTTGGGGTGGGGGTGGGAGGATCGCAATTTTATTTAGATTCTTTTTATACTAGTGTGTTATGTGGTCCAACAATACGAATTGTTATTATTATTATTACTTAGAGTTGTTTCTCGTCATTTAGACCTGGCTTTGGATAGTCGGCCGCGATGTGAAATGTGTCCTTCACATAAAAGCCCCTGTTTAAAGGAAGTGGGGGGAAAGGATACAGACGGGCAACTATTTAGGGGGATTTAGATATTTGGGTCTCTTTTTTTCCCCTTCGAATTAATAGAAGGGCCCTCAATACAGCTAAAAGTATTTGAAACTCGGGGCAGGGTTAACAGGCCAAAGGGATCGGCTTCCGCTTTTAAAGCACCTCTAAAAGATCATGTGAACAGATGGGAAAATATATTTTTAATTAAATAATTTCCCCCACACTAGCTTCGTATTGGCTCGGAAACCTTGTCATTTCCCAACCGATAGAGTTTCTTTATGAGAACATCAAAGGATAAAAAGCGCTACGTTTTCCTAGTTGGTTAAAATTGATCCCCGCCCCCCACACACACACACCCCGAAAGGAACCCGCCTTTAATCTCCTTTCGTCCGCGCAGACCCGGCCTGGCGGAGAAGCAGGTTCGCGGCCAGCGCCCCCTGTCGGCCGCGGTGGGCGCCGCGCGGGTCCCGAACCCGCAGGCCTCCCTGCAGTGGGTTCTTTATCTCGGGAAGGAAACCCCGCGCGGAACGAGCTTCACACGCTTAAAAGACACCTTTAACCCCACAACGAGCAACAAGGCTGTGGTGGCAGTTCGGTGGCCCCGCGCGCTCGGGTGGGAGGAGGTCTTCTTCTCCCGAGACCACAGGTAGCCGGGCCTGGGAGGCCTCCTCGGGTCCCTCTCCTTAAACCCGACGCCGCTGCCTGTCTGACGTCGCCGACCGCGTCTCGCAGGTGTCCGGACGTGGGATGTGCTCGGGTTTCTCCTGAACGAGTAGTTCGTCCCTATGTGTTCCCTTAAATACAGAGTGTACTGGAAGCCCAGCCTTCCTTCCGAGTGCTCACCGCTCCCCAAACCATCTGACCGAGCTGTCCTCCTGGCAGGCCCCTAGGTCCCAGATGTTTCCTAGCAAACAGGTGTCTCACATGTTTTGATTTTTATGGCAAGGTAGAATTTCAGGGAAGTGAGCCTGTGGGTGATTTCATTGATCAGGAATCAAGTCATCCCGGTGAACCGGGCGTGTGTGTGGGAGAGGAAAGAGAGAGAGAGAGAGAGAGAGAGAGAGAGAGAGAGAGAGAGAGAGAGAGAGAGAGAGAGAGAGAGAGAGAGAGAGAGAATACTTCCAAAACCTGTCTGTATAAGAAAGAGGTATGGCTTTGGTCAACGAGAAGGTCAGAGGTAGTCTTTTGATTGCTTCAGCGGGACAAGCCCCTTTAGAGCTAAAACAATGGGGTTAGGGTTAGTTTAAAATCAAACAGAAAGCACCATGCGCTCCGTGAACGATGTGACAGTTTCCTATTACTGGGGTGTGATGATCATAAAAACTTCGCACTTTAAGTTTGGGGCATGTATGCTGCTTACGGAAGCTAGCTTGAATTTCCGCAGTTAATACTGCGTCTATGTGAGCTGGCTGCGGCTCCCATGTCCGTCCCTCTCCACAGTAGCGGACCTGAGATGGCTTATTAAGAAGAATACTTCCATGCATTGACACGCTGTCTTGCCTGATGCCACGGCTCAGGGAAAAGTGCTTCAGAGAAATGTCTCTCTACCCTACACTGCCTGGAAATGTCCGTCAAGCGGAGCGGGTGCCTCGACACCTCCACTGTACTCCCGCACAGCCTGGTTCTCGGGACCAGCACCCCAAGCCCGGACTCGCTCTCCGACCCCGCGCGCACCGGGGCGGCTCAGAGCCGGTCCTCGGAGTCCGCAGGCCCAGCGCGGCGGCGGCTCCCACGAGCGACCGCGTGAGGAAGGACAAGGCTGGTCCTGGCTGGGAGGCCGCCTGCTAGATCGACGATGCTGTCCTTCCCAGGAGAGGGGGAACTGGCAGTGGTCGACCCCTCTCCAGGGTGTGAGGACCCGTACCTGGCCGGGCAGGCATGCAACCCGCCAGTCCACACTTCCCGAGGCTGAGAGAGAGAGAGGGCACAGCTGGGCTGGAGCTAGGAGTCCTGGACCAGCGGGTGGCCGGGGCCGAACCTGCCACCCGGCACCGGCGATGGGATTGTGTGGCCGCAGGTGGCCCAACCCAAGCCCGAATCCCTGGCCCCAGGGCGGCCAGTCTGAAGGGCAACCCCTCTACCTTAGCCCTGGCAGTCGGCCGGTTTCTCCCTAGCCTCAGAGGACCCTCTAGGGCGTGGCAGGAGCTTTGGGGCTGCAGTGACCACGTCCAGGCTTGAGCCCCGGCGGGTTGGCTGGGCGCCCCGCTTTGTAAAGTAGTAAGTCTTGAGAGATTCTGTGAGCCAGTCAGCCGGGTGGGCCAACTTAGCTTAGGCCCACTGAGTCCAGGCCAAGTCTTCAACTCTTTCTTTCCCCAAGCTTAGAACGCTGAGAAGCTGGGTATGTGGTTTGGAACTGGCTAGGCTATTTGGAGATGCAGGGGGCAAAAATGACCCATTAATGAGAGCCAGGTTCGGGGATGCGCCTTCATTTATTTTTACTCTTTAACGCTGGAAACCTTCAATTCCTGGAATCCAACTCTGAGACAAAGAGCCAGGGAGGGAGCCCGGCCGGGCCCGGCTGGAAGGAGCGGAACCCCAGATACCTCTCCAACATTCAACACTGAAGATGAACTGCCAGGCTTCGGCTCCCGAACCTGGGCCCAGCAGTTACGTGGGTTGCTGAGGGTGCAGAAACCACTTGACGCCACTGAGCCCCGTGCTTGTCAATAATCTGTGAATTAGGTGTGGAGTCTGTCACTGTAGATCATAACAGTTTCTGAAGGACTCATTATAGCGTATCGTGTCAGTGATCTCCAAATTAAGGAGGGAGAGAGGTGAAAGGGGGGGGGACTGGGGACCACCAACAAAAAGTCAAGAAGGGCGGGAGGGGAGATAAAAGTCAGAGCTCCAGCTCCAAAGGAGCCTTTAAAGATTATCAGGCCAGCGATCTGAGAATTCCGTGGGGATGGGTTTAGAAGCCAACTCCTTTCTCAGCTTGGGCAAGGAAAGGGATGCTGGAGGCAGGCAGAAGCAGGCCTGGGAAAGGCTGACTTCTCAGACTTTGCTTTTGAGGCCAGAAGCGCTTTTGGAAGGAGCCTCCCAATGTCGACAGGAGGCCTGGAGGATGCCAGCCCGCCCAGGGTGGGAGCACACTGTGATTCAGAAACTTTGCAGCAGGAATCACAGCTGCAAATCTTTGAGCCGAAATGACCATGGCTTCGCTTAGAGCTAGCCATGACACGGTGGGGGCGGGTGTAATTTCCTCACCCACTGTCATGGCTTCTTCAGGACTGGGGTGACAGTGGGGTGGCTTTCTTCACCCACAGTTCACTTTAACTTCTTTGCATGCCACAGGTGGAAGGCTTTCTTCCTTTCCCTTTGAGAGCAGTCCAGTCCCTCAAATGTCAAGCAGATCTCTCTTCCTTTGGCTTGCTTTTGGGGATGCCCAACACCCTTTCTTTCCTGAGTTTTATACTTTTTGTTGTTGCTGTTTGCATTGGGTCTGGCTGTACTTCTAGAAAGGGGGGTTGTGGGTGACACAGACAGAAAGGTCCATGAGCTCCCAGAAGAAAGAAGACTCAGTTCCATGTATGAGTGGAAAGCCCAGAACCAGGCAAAGAGGTCACAGAGTATTGGGACTGGTGCATTAGTCACGGGTCACCAGCCTGCACCACTGACACTTAAGATGGGTCAGAAAAACCTTAAGGAAGGCTTAGGTTTGTTTTCCTGATAAACGTTGTCACAATTAAATAAACTAATTATACTTGGAAAATTTTAAAAGAACATTTTTTTTTTAAAATTAGAGAAACTCTCTTAGCCACAGGACAAAGGGGGCACTGTGCCTTTCATATTAATGAATTGCACAAATAGTTTGGTCAGTCAAACAGATGTGTGCTTAGACTTCCAAGCAATGATTTAAGGGTGCAGAGGGATTCAGGGTCTACCAGGGTGATGACTTTCTGGTGATCTACTTGGTTTCTCTCTCTCTCTCTCTCTCTCTCTCTCTCTCCCTCCTTTCTCTGTGTGACTGTCTGTCTTCTGATTTTTAGAATCAGAAATGCAATTGAGAACTAATAGCTGCAGCTCTTTAAGTTCTTAATTTACCTTTTACAAGGGAATTTCTATTTTAAAATAATTATTTAGTGGGAAAACTGCATTTCCCCCTGAGAGCAAGGGCAGAATCTCATGTTAAAAGTTGGTGGATAATTCAAGAAATAGAAATGAATTATAGAGTATGAATTCCTTCACTCAGAAAATAATTGAGCTGGAGTATCTGAAAGATATACAAATATTTGCCATTCTGTAAGTTGTATGACTATTCTATACAGCCCAGAAGACACACACAAGTGGTTCTGTTGTTGTTGATATAATCGAAAGCAAGGGGGAACATATTTAGTTTTCTTACTGCTGAACTCTTTTTAAAAAATGCATTTATTTCACCAGTGAGAATTAGATGGAAGGAAATGAGTTAAAAACAAGGACAAAATACAGACTGCCCTGAATTCCTTAGGTTTCAAGGGTCCTTACGGCTCATGAGTGAAATTATTTGGTAAAATTGGGTCTGGACTTTGATAGCCTTGCTTAACCCCTGTGTAATACCACTTCTGAAAATGAAAGGCAAGGTCCTGAAGAGACACATGAAAAGAAAAAATTATGATTAAGCAATTTTAAATTGCCAATCTACCTGCCTCCATATGCATGGCCGTGTTTGAGTAAATAGAAAGAAATGAAGTTTGTGTCTGCTCTTTGTACCATCTAGAAAGGTGTGTCGTAGTCCCTGTCAACAATCCCCCACACTTCCAAAACCTGACAAACTTGGCGTAGGAAAGAAGTGGAGGAAATGTAGAGAGAAGAATGACTATTGGTTTGAAAACTGTGCTATAAAATTTAAAGCGTCTCCTACAGGATCTCCAGTGAGTCCTGAGGAAATAAAGTTCCGTAGAGACGTAATTCAGTTTCTGATCTTTGCTCTTGGCTTCAGCTTCTATGCCCTGACTTTCCCAGAATATTGCTTGTTGGTCATTGGGAAGAAGTATGTGATTTTATTTATTTATTTATTTATTTATTTATTTGGAAAAGAAACCCTCTGGCGCATTTCTTTACCTTCCTTCACCTGTGTTTGTTTCTTAAATCTTGAAGAACTACTCTGTTCCTTCCGGAAGCCTGTGGCACGTTCCCATGTGGAGTGACTGGGCATTTTTGTGACTTAGAGGGCAGAAGGAAACATTTTAAGAAGTGGCAGGTGCCACCATCCTTACTCTGTCGTTCTAGTTTTCTGTAGTATAATAGGCTAGACATACATGAACTCTCACCCCATCAAATCCATCCTCCGTGTCCTAGGCCTTGGGATGTTCTCCTATCTTTGGCTTTTAAAATGACAAACTTTCCTGCAGTCTCTGTTTTTTTTTTTTTTTTTACTTTCTTTGCCCCCGTGTCGACCAGGCTCCAAGGATTACTTCCCTCTTTGCAGAATGGTTCTTGCTTTGGGCACATTCAGAGGGGGTGGTTAGAAGGTTAGAATCCAGAGGAAACAACACAAAAAGGAAGGAAGGGGAGGGAAAACTTCATTTGGCCAAAGCGGGCTCCTATCATACTTAAGCAGTTCCAGAATTAGAAAGCCTTTCTGTACATTTTCTCCTCTTTCTCTTGCTTCTTTTCCTTACGTAATAAAATGAAAACTTTTGGAGCCCAGAGTTGACATTTTTCAGAAAATTGAGTTATCAAGGCAGTAATTATTTCACGGGGAGATAAAACTCTCATAGCCTTAACTGTCAAATAGGAGCCTTTTCAGATTTTAATTACAAAATAAAATTAGTCTGCTCTTCCTCAGAATGGCTGGCGAGTGGTTAAACAGAGCTTTCCCCCAATTCTGGTGGTCGCCAAACTCTGCTAATTAGCAATGCTGAGAAATTCCAGTTAACAAGGGCATTCTCCGAGACTCGGCGGTCCCCTGCCGTTCCCCTTCATTTCCATAAGGAGATTAAGAGAGCAGGGAAACCCACTCAGATGCAGATGCGGGAGAGAAGCATTTTTTAACAAGCATCATAATAGTAAGGTGCTTGGCTAGTTCTTGCCTAATTACTGCAAGTTAAACCTCTATTTGCCACTAAGAAGAAAAAAACTCAGTCTATCGTCCCCATCTCCACAAAATTGTCTGTTGGCTTCAGATATCATACTTCAGGAGCGATAGGGAGAGTTTAGGAGAGAAAAATCGATGTGAAAGATTTTTAAATAAAATTGAGTTACACTCAGCGGTTAAGGTTTTCTGGCTAGGGCGGAACAAAATAAAATCAGATTACTCTAGGCGCATGCTAATTACCAATATTGGTCTAAAAGTGTATAGCTCTTTGCTGCCCATAGAAGGGAAGTGTTACACTCTCTTTAGATGAAGCACTTCCAATTTTCATAAACTGTGCCAGTGGCAACATTTTAAATTCTCAGAGGATGAAGCACCCTGGTCCAAGTCTGGTAGTCAATAGTGTATTGTTGCTGGCGCTGTAGCCAGCTATTATGGACCTAAAAGAGGCTTGCCTCTGTCATGGGCCGGGACTGTTTAAAGTTATTATTATATTTATGGGGCTATGGTTGGTTCTGGATTGAAATCAGGTGGCCAGTGATCTGATATTTTTTAATGCATATGTTCTAAAAAACGTTAATGAGAAAATGGTTTTGCTATCACCATCTTCTTTAATCTTATTTTTGTCGAACATTATTATGCATAAACGCCAGCCACATCTAGTTTATGGCCTCGATAAGTACTGCAAGCTTAATTAAAATAAAGCCTTAAATAAACACTACATAGCACCATGTACTATCTAATGTACTTCCCTAGCTTATTTATATGATCAAAGCAATTGACAAAAGACCTAGCCAAGCCCCTTACCCCCTTAAATACATTATTATAGAGTTCAGGTGCAAACACATGTTTCTGAGAGTTATAAATCTTCCCGGAGGGAGCGGGGTCTCTGTTTCTTACTACTTTTCCTTGAAAGATACCGAGATCTAAAAGATTTTCTTCTATCATCATCCGTTATTAATATTTATCTTAATAAATACACACTACCGTTATTCATACCAACTCGTTGAGGTTTAGTGGGTTTTCTTTTTCCTCAAACTTAATTATCCGCAAGCTTCTTAAGTTTTCAGAATAATACTATTAAGCGCCGACCGATGCATACACAATCATAAAGTGAGTGTTCTGCCTGCCCTTCGTGGCGCCCGGACAATCATAATTCATTCATATGTTGAATCTCATAATTTGTATCAATTTTTTCCCGTGGTTTAACCTCCCACTTATCTGGAGGTTCTATGTACATTTCTAAGTTAAGCAAATTAAATTTGATTCTTATGATTTGGTCCCACGGCTTATATGATATGTTAACTTTTCTTTTGTTTAGATTATGTGTAATTAGTTTGATCTTCCATCCCCCTCATTTTTTTAAACTTGATTTCCACACACCCTTCTTTTAAAGGTAAAAGCACTCATCTTGGAAAAGCGGATTCACCAGCAGGGGGCGCGGCAGCCACATCCCTGAAAACAGACGCGCGGAAAAGTCGGTGGCGGTCTTGAGCTCAACCTTTCTTTAGTCTCCAGAGATTGGAGTTGAGCTTACTACTATACCCCGACTAAGCTGAAAACGTGCTTTAATTTGAAGAGTACCAAATATTTATGCGTTTCGAGGTGACCTTTCCAGGTTCCCAAGAACTAAAGCAACCTAAAACTTAAAAGAGTTAAAAAGGAGAACCTGGGCCGGGATGGGGAGCAGGGGACATTAGTTCCAGTGTGCAGGGTGCTTTTCCACAACTCTTTTGGGTCTCCAGTGGGCAAGCTTACTGAGCTTAGAGTGCTAACGGCTGCCAAGCCGGGAGACGCTGGGGGGTGGGAGGGAGTTACAGGGCAGTTTGTCAGGACCGTGAGCCTGCAGTGGGGCCCGCAGTACCATTCAGTCGGTTTTCTTAGGTCGAGTTGGGTAGAGGAGGGGAGGGGCGGAGAGTTGCAGAAAAAAAGAAAATAAGAAACCCTGATGGTTTAAGCCCTTCATACAAAAAAAAAAAAAAAAAAAGGCGTAGGATTTTCCCCTACTGTCCCCCCCTTTGTACCCAAGTGCATATTAGCCACAAAGGTTCCAACAAGAGAATGGAGGGAACTTAGACGGGGCTTTGTTTGACTCCATGTAGCGACAAGAGAAACAAAACTACCTATTTGTAACGGACGTGGTGCGGTGGCTCTGGGCTTTTGGAGCGCCTACCGATAGAAATCTTTAGGTCCGGACAATGGGAGACCGGCTAAAATTACCCTCTCCGGTCCTGAGCGGGCAAGATTCTGCAGCTCCTACCCCTGCCCCCAGCCCATCCTCCGGCCACCCTGGCCGGGCTCAGGCTCGGGTGGTCCGCCGGCCTGGTCCCTGCGCAGGCAGCCTGCACCTGTCCCCCGAGCCCCGCACAGCCCCTGACCCTGGCGGTCGGGCCTTCCAGCTGCGGACGGGAGCCGGGGCCAGGCCAGCGCCCGCGGCTCCCAGCCTGGGAACGCTGCGTGGAAGGGAGTTTGTGCGTGCGGCCCTCTGCCCCCTCGGTGCCACGCGGTGGGACGCCGGGAACTTCAGCGGGCCCTCCCGCACGGCCTGCACTTCCGAGAGTCTGGGGATCCTTTCGCCCCCGTCTTCCACCGCCACGACTAAAGTCTTGTTGGGGGTGGGGAGTACAGAGGGAGCCCTGGCGTCACCTTGGCACCCCCCGGAGGGGACAGTCGGCGGGGGATGGGGTAGGGACCTCCGCTGCGGTCCCCCGAGGCTCAGCTGAGCCGGGCTGCGCGCGAGGCCTGGCCAGCTCAGCTGTGCAGTCCGCAGCCTCCGCTGAGGAAGACGCGTGGGGGGGAACCGAGCAGAGGACGAGGAAACCTGGAGGGCGCAGAGGCCCGAAGCTGGGGTCTGACTTCTTGTGGGTGCGGGGGAAGAGTGCGAAACCGGTGACGGCCCAGGGTAGGAATCCGGGCCAGGGTGAGGGGCTGCAGCCCCGGGCGCGGCGCGGACGAGCTGGGGAACAATGGCACAGCACCTCCGGCCCGGCCTGCTTCCTGAAATACTAGTTGGACGGACGCCCTGAGCCACCCCTGCGCCCTGCCCCACCCCCAGCCCCCGCTTCCCGCGCCCGGTCCCCCCGCCCGCACCCAACGGGCAGCCCTTGTTGCGTGGGAAGGGGGCACAGGCGCAGTCGTCGGGGTGCTGTTTACCCACTTCCTCCGAACAGGCGTGCGCCGTGACCTGTTGCGGAGATGGGGTACAAAGGTCCCCCCTGGCCGGCCGCGGGCTGCGGGCCCGCCTCCCCCACGCGGCTACCCGCGCCCTGCTCTGCCGGGCTCGGCGGCGCGGCAGGCCCCGCCCCCTTTCATGCAAAAGCTGCCGGCGAGGCTGGGCTCGGGCGCAGGAGCCGTCGCGCGCTGATTGGCCGCCGGAAACCCATTTATTCCCTGACAGCCCCCGTCACATGGATGGTTGTCTATTAACTTGTTCAAAAAAGTATCAGGAGTTGTCAAGACAGAGAAGAGAGTGTTTGCAAAGGGGGGAAAGTACTTTCCTGCCTCTTTAAGACTGGGGCTGGGAGAGAGGCGAGGAGAGAGAGAGAGAGAAGTTTGCGCCCGGGCTTAAGCCGTTCCAAAAAATAATCCCCGCGATCGCGCGGCGGCGGCCGGGGAGGACAGCGTCTCTGGGCATCCCCGTCGCGGCGCGCCCGGCTCGGCCCGCGCTTCCCCCGGCTGCGCCCGGCCGGCTCGGCGCGGGGCCCTGCGCCCGACGCCCCCGCCCGCCCGCGGCCCCCGCAGCCCGGCCCCCGCGCGGCCCCAGCAGCCCGGCCGGGCCGAGGGTCGGGCGGGCCGCGCCCGCGCCCGGCGCCCGCATGTACAATATGATGGAGACGGAGCTGAAGCCGCCGGGCCCGCAGCAGGCTTCGGGGGGCGGCGGCAACGGCACGGCGGCGGCGAGCGGCGGCAACCAGAAGAACAGCCCGGACCGTGTCAAGAGGCCCATGAACGCCTTCATGGTGTGGTCCCGGGGCCAGCGGCGCAAGATGGCCCAGGAGAACCCCAAGATGCACAACTCGGAGATCAGCAAGCGCCTGGGCGCCGAGTGGAAACTTTTGTCGGAGACCGAGAAGCGGCCGTTCATCGACGAGGCCAAGCGGCTGCGCGCTCTGCACATGAAGGAGCACCCGGATTATAAATACCGGCCGCGGCGGAAGACCAAGACGCTCATGAAGAAGGATAAGTACACGCTGCCGGGCGGGCTGCTGGCCCCCGGCGGGAACAGCATGGCCAGCGGGGTCGGGGTGGGCGCCGGCCTGGGCGCGGGCGTGAACCAGCGCATGGACAGCTACGCGCACATGAACGGCTGGAGCAACGGCAGCTACGGCATGATGCAGGAGCAGCTCGGCTACCCGCAGCACCCGGGCCTCAATGCGCACGGCGCGGCGCAGATGCAGCCGATGCACCGCTACGACGTCAGCGCCCTGCAGTACAACTCCATGACCAGCTCGCAGACCTACATGAACGGCTCGCCCACCTACAGCGTGTCCTACTCGCAGCAGGGCACCCCCGGCATGGCGCTGGGCTCCATGGGCTCGGTGGTCAAGTCCGAGGCCAGCTCCAGTCCCCCCGTGGTTACGTCTTCCTCCCACTCCAGGGCGCCCTGCCAGGCCGGGGACCTCCGGGACATGATCAGCATGTACCTCCCCGGCGCCGAGGTGCCGGAGCCCGCCGCGCCCAGCAGACTGCACATGCCCCAGCACTACCAGAGCGGCCCGGTGCCCGGCACGGCCATCAACGGCACACTGCCCCTGTCGCACATGTGAGGGGCGGACCGCGAACTGGAGGAGGGGAGAGATTTTCAAAGAGAAAAACAAAACAGGAATTGGGAGGGGTGCAAAGGAGGAGAGAGAGAAACGGCCAGGACAGATAGCCTGGTATGCTCGAAAGAAGAGAAAAAAAAATCTCCCGACCTGCAGCAAATGACAGCTGGGCGACCGACCACCAATCCCATCCAAATTCACGCAACGACCGCGATGCGGACGACAAAACTTTTATGAGAGATCCTGGGACTTCTTTTGGGGGGTCATATTTTTGTACAGAGAAAACCGGAGGGCGGCAGGGAGGGCGGGGGAATGGACCATGTATAGATCTGGAAGAAAGAAACTACGCAAAACTTTTTTTAAAGTTCTAGTGGTACGTACGGTAGGCTCTTCGCAGGGAGTTCGCAAAAGTCTTTACCAGTAATATTTAGAGCTAGTCTCCAGGCGACGAAAAAAAGAAAAAAAAACAACCGTTTTAATATTTGCAAGCAACTTTTGTACAGTATTTATCGAGGTAAACATGGCAATCAAAATGTCCGTTGTTTATAAAAGCTGAAAATTTGCCAATATTTTTGGAGGAAAGGCTTTTTGCAGAATTTTGGTTCTGCAGTTTAAATTTAGGTCAGCTACAAACATGGAAGGAAGAAGTTTATTCGGATTTGGACGTTTTAGTTGTTTAAAAATTGTACAAAAGGACAAACGATAGACTAAGTGCAGGCAAAGCCGTCTTCGTGGTCTTGTTGAAAGGGCAAAAGTTTTAGATTGTACTAAATTTTTTAACTTACTGTTCAAGGCCATGCAGGTTGACATCGTTGGTAATTTATAAAGCTTTTGTTCAATCCCACCTTTCCATTTTGTTCAGATTTTAAGGAAACATGAAATTACTGTGTTTGAAATATTTTCTTATGGTTTGTAATATTTCTGTAAATTTATTGTGATATTTTAAGGTTCCTCCCTTTTATTTTCCGTAGTTGTATTTTAAAAGATTCGGCTCTGTTACCCTAATCAGTCTGCCGAGAATCCATGTATATATTTGAACTAATACCATCCTTATAACAGGTACATTTTCAACTTAAGTTTTTACTCCATTATGCACAGTTTGAGATAAATAAATTTTTGACATATGGACACTGAAATTATGCTCGAGTCGTTCATTTATTTGGATAGCACATACATAGCTTCTTGGGGGAATTAGAATTCTGAGTTCAGCCACCAAAGTCTTGATGTTACCAGCACCTTCTGATAGTGTTAACTGCAGGGACAAAAATGGCTGGATGATTAATGACTGGAAAAACTGAAATGCTTGTGTCATTTCTAAATTAGAAAGTGGAGACGTAGATTCTAGTCCTCCCTCCTCTTCTAACTGGATGAATCTGGCTTTAACTGGCTGTGCCACTTGTTGCCAGAAGGAGTCAATTCTGAAATTTTTCATGTAGCTCAGCCCATGGGGTATTGAGCCAAATCTGGACCAGGTTGGCTGGGTGTGTTTTCACTTTCTTCACAATACAATAGCCTTTTGAAATGTGGTTTATAGGGGGAAATGATGCTTCTTGTATCGGAATAATTATAGCGCAGACATACAGCAAGTTCTGCCTGGTGGGTGTTTGGGGGACTGGCCCTGTGTTGTGAAGAAATAAGTGGTTGCTGTCTTTGTTCCCTGAGTTCATAAACTTTCTCCTCTACATTTTCCTGTTTAGGGGCGAGGGAAAAGCAAAGAACGTCTTGCAAAATTCCCTGATTTATCGTGGATTTCTTTTATCCCCTCCCCGCTTTCTCTCCTTCCCTGAATTCCGTCTCTTAAATTGGCAGCGCGGGTCCGAGCCTGTACTCTCAAATCGGATAATCCCTGCAGCTGGTAACAAGCAAAGAAGCCAGGCAGCCGCGTGTCACCGAGGAGAGCGCTCGACTCCGAGGTAGATATTTCACTTTGTGCACCCGGATCACATGTGGACATGATTAAGCTTTTGATCTGTTAACTGTTTTTACTACTGTAGTAGAGAGAGCAGGGGGAGGGGAGCGCGGAGGGGTGCGAATTGGGTTTTCTTTTGCCCGAGGAAAGGTAAAGGTTGCCATCGTCCTGGCGGGAACGGGAAAGTTGGGGGAATCGCCGAGGTCTTTGAATTGGCTATGCTCTCGCGTCCCCACCACCCCGTGCCCTGGCGCGGCCGGAGCAGCGGCGACCTGGTCGCCAGCATTTTCTGTTTGTTTAATTCGCTCTGCTTCCCCTATCCAAAGGCGCCAGGAACCAGGAGTCTGGCGACCTGATGAGTTCAGCTTAGCTTCTGGAGCCGGTCGTCCACCTGCCGCAACTCTGCAGAAGTTAGGGTCCGGGCCGGCTTTGTGCTCTTCAGCGGGTATCCGAGGCAGTCAGGTGGCTCACCCCTAGATCGTCACTGTCCCCTTTTCCAAGAAAATAATTTCTTTCGTGAGGGGTTCCAGGTGTTCAGGGAAGGACTAGGAAGATCTTGTTTTCTATATTTTTACTTCTTCTGGGTCACTTCATTTCAAGGGTACAGTGGTTTCAGTTTACTTTTTTAATCCTCATTTTTAGGGTAATGCTGTACTGGGAAGGGCCATTTATTCAGTTCCCAATCGAAGCTACGATTTTTCCCCTCTAATTAATGCAGAGACTCTAAAAGAATTTCCCCTCGCCTGGCCCGCCATTGTGATGCATATAGGATTATTCACGTGGTAATGAGCGCCTTCTACAGTTCTCGTTCACACGTAGGAATAAAAGAAACTTTGAATAAAGATCCTAATGCTCGTGCTAGGGGAGTAGGGAGGATATTCCTGGAATTTGAGCCAATGAATGATATAGAATGTATGTATTTGAAAATAAATATAAGAAGTATATGTCAGAGTATAGAATAATTACAGTCTCAGTGCTCCAGTTTAATAGAATAAAAGAGTTCAGTGTATCTGACTAACACCTAACACTTTGGGGTGCTGCTGAGGTTCAAATATTTTCAAGACTCAAGAGCACAGTATTTTGGGAACTTAAGCTCATCTGAATGCTTGTCACTCTGCACAAATCAGAAGTCTGGTTCTCCCTCTTATCCTACCATATCTCCAAACCAAATAGTTTTAAAGTAGAGGCCAAAGCATTTTGTTTGCAAATACAAAAGCTTGATAAACTGGACCTGAAGACAACAGATCTCATTGCATTATCCATACAGTTAAGTAAAATGGTTCCCTGAGATGTATAATTTCATGGCCAAGTTAATACTGACAAGGATATCATATTTTAACAATAATTTGATTTTTAAGACAGAAGGAAAGTCATGGTTCTGCACAGAGATGGTTAGCTCGGAGGCTGAAGCTAGTTGGGTGTTCATTTCTTTCCAGGGGATATTATTCTGCTCAATGAAACCACTTAATTTTCTATCAAAGGGGGTAAATTTAAATGTTGCTTTAACCTTATGCACAAAATAGAAATGTGTAACAGGATAAGAGTATAGTCTGTTCTCGATATAATTTTTTTTTCCTCTTAGCAACCGCCCCCTCCATATTTTAAATAAAGAGTGCTAAAATATTTTGCTGAGCTGTAGTAGATTAGCAAGGGTTCTTTGCCAATACTGGGAAGCTGGTATTACGGACCATCCCAGGGGAAAATGGCTCACATTAACCACTAAATGAATATTTGACAAGGGCTCATTCGGAGGTATTATTACTATAAACGTGTCCCTACTGGACTTTTCAAGGTCAAAGAGCAATGCTTCAATTAATTATTTAGACTGCTAGTAGATTTGGTTGTAATAGCTGTACTTATTTCTGGAAACCGACACATTCTTACAGGAGGAAAATCTCAGGAGACTCCACCATCAGTAGCATCTCAGATTGAAAAGCACACACAGCCCTGGCACTTGAAAGCTGACTTTCATGAAACATTTTCCTGGGCTGAGGAAGGGAATTACTGTCTCTTTTAAATATTTATATATATTTACATATATATACATATGTATATATTTCAGGGACTGTTTTTGCTTTAAAAGGAGAACAACATAATAATTTATGTTCATTTCATCATCCTGTCTGGCAAGATCTTTTAGGGATTTCTGACATCGGGGGAAAGAGGGAGGTATTTTACATGACCTCTTCCTTGTCTAAATAGAGTCACAGGATTCCATAGCAGCAGTCAAACTCTGAACTTACACAGGGTACACATTCCTGTTTAGTCATAAAATCGGGGTTTGGGAATGGAAGGCACCAGGCTGCGTGTGATGAGTTCTAATAATGGGGTGCGAGGTAGACCCTCCCCCCTGCCCACATTGGTGTGAACACTGCAAGGTGTGTGTGGTGGCGGGAGGAGGGGAGGTGATCACCCTTCTGCCTTGTCGTAAGTTCCTCCATGACCCTAAGTAGAAGGTAGGAGAGTGATTCTGAGAGTTAAGATTCTTTGACAGTAGTATAAATGGAATGAGCTGGGGCAGTAATTACAATTCATTCAGCTTTTCAGAACTTTTGTTGGAGGAACTCCATTGACTGGTTTTGAGCTGCCAGTTTCCTCACATTAAAAGGAAATGATCAAGCCTGGGGGGACTAGGAACACTGCTAAACTGCATGGTGATGGGGTCTTCATTTAGAGCCATTACAAGAGGAAAATTAAGCCCTGCCTTTGTGTGCTGAGGTTTACTGTTCAGCTGTTTGTAGTTTACAGCTAACTGCTCTGAGATGGAGGTTTGACGGTGGTTTGATCGCCTAATAGTTGGTACCTTTTATTTATTTATCTATCTATCTGTCGCAATTGAAAGAGCTTGCTCTCTGAAACACCCCGGTCTCCATTTCTTACTCCTAGTGAGTTTTGAAAAATAGGTCCTCATTTTTGGGAGGGTTCTTTTGCCCCAAACTCTTTTAGCTAAGACTTTTGGGCTCGAATTCCACATCTTAGCCCCATAGATAACTTGCATGTGTGGGTTTGGGGTTTTGGATGCTTCTTTTCAGGCTCCACCTGGGACTGGGTCTGGGAATTGGCTTCATAGTCTTTGCTTTCTTTTTTGACCGAACTTGAAAGATGTCTGACTGGAGACCCTGTGTCGTGGATCCTTTAGAGAAGGGAGAGGGAAGAGGAGAAACTCTGACCTTTACTGTGAAAATCTGGATAACATCCAAAGGCACACAGCCTCTGGAAATTTAAAATAAGAAACTCAACAGAGCTTTCAAAGACAGGGAAATGGCCGGAACTGGAGGGTTAGGTTGATGTCTTTCATAGTTATTTTCTATTAAAAACTTGCCGGAAACGCGTTGGAGACACCACCCGGGAGCCTCTCCTGGGGATGCCGGCCAAGCTCTGGCACTCTTAACTCGGACCGAGTATATTTTCCTCCTGTGGCCTTTAGAAAACAAAGGATTCCACTTTCTGGTTTTGACTAAAGAGACTTCTCTCTTGGGGAGAAGGGAGTGTGCAGGTAAGATGGGATTTCTGTCGGTGCATGGGTCCGAATGGATTGCATCTTATATTTTGGTAGAAGAGGAACAGTTCTGATTCTCTGGATGGTATTCCTCTCTGAAAGCAAATATTAAGTGCGCCCTTTCAACTGAGGGATGAGAAGATATTTGCTACTTGATAGGCTTGCTTTTTCTACGTGGCGAGGCAGCGACAGGTGATTTCAAAGCTCCGAAGAGCCGTTTTATGACCCTGTGTGCCTGTCTGTACAGAGTCAAGTGGTCCTGGATGTAGAAAGATGTCGGCGCTTTGAACCGCCACTGCCTGCCTGGGCCAGGGCTCCACGCAGCTGGGCTGCGAGCGCGCCGGCCTCCTGCAGGCTCCCTGCCCGAGGGGACACCGGGACAGCCTGGTGGGCCAGCTCTGGCCTGAGACCTGACGTCATGGCGGCCAGGCCCGGGTCCCCAGGAGACCCCTTGGAAAGATGCTGAAAGGCTCTCAGTTTCTCAGCCCTGCGCCGTCCCACAACGAGGAGGTCCAGACAGCCCTCGGAGGTGCTGGCACTGTCGGCTTGTTGGCATGGTCCCGCTACAGTTCCCGGCCTCCGGAGCCTCCTGACCTCAGAGACAGCTACAGGCCCCAAACTTCCGAATCAGAAGTTGTTGGTCCTGGTCTGGCTTCTAGGCTTCACGCCCCAGTCCTTTTTCTTTAAGGGATTGTGTGTCCCCCCATGTGGCCAAGCCTCTCTGAGTCCTTCCGGAACAGGATAAGCAGCGCCCTGGCTGGAATGTAGGAAGCTTTCAGAATCCTCTGGGCTCCAGGAAATACCAGGTGGGGATGGCTGAGGCCAGCCCTTTCTCAGGTGTGTTGGGATGACTGTGGGAGGCTCCTGACATCCACAGGCTGGGTACCAAACAGATTTCTTCTGTGTCCAGCGGAAGGAGGAGGTGGGGAAGGAAGCGCCTCCTACTCTAGATTCAAAGATGAGTACCAGGGTCTAGATTCTTCTTCTGGAAGGTCCTGGGCTGTGACTTTAGGCTTGGGAGATCAGGTCTCTTTGGCGCCCTTTCTGTGAAGTGACCTTGAAACTTGCCAGTACTAAGTGCCTTCCTGAAGAGAGGGATATTGGCATTTGGGACTGAAGTCGCCCCCACCCCCAGAAGGCAGGAAAATAATTACTGTGTTATAAGAAGCTGTGAATTCCTCCCCAGGCTTCTTATCGCTGGCAGCCAGGCCAGAAGCAGGACTGCACCCCCACCCCCACCCTGTGATGCCGGGGTTTGCAGGGTCTCTGGGAGGAGTGTTCTGGAAAGAGCAAGACGGAGCCCTGCAGAACAGGCCAGTTCCCAGCCACTGCAGGGCCCAGCCTTGGAGGCCCCAGGCCTTTCTCCTCATGACCTTCTCTGGAGCAGAATCTCCCATCCACTCATACATCTATAGGTAGGCTAGTTTCCCTTACATATACATTCAAAGTTGAGTGATTTGTTTGTTGTGAGATGAGAACAGGGGCTGGTATTTTGTTTTTGTCTTCAGATTCTTATCAGATTTGGCCAAAAACCTTTCCAGAGTACACGGAGATTAGTTTTATTTCCACCTTTCTGGGTTTATGCAGCAGTTAGGGTTCGAACTTACAAGGGTCTTCTGTTCTGACGTCACCATGGTTAGAGTGTGGTTGCTTCTGGCTTACCATTGGTATGTCATTTCCATAGTCCCCTCCCTTCTACTCCTGGTAATTTATGTAGCTTTAAATAATATTTTTAAGCCTGAGCTTTATTAACCCCATCTAAAACTAATAATGATAGTAATATTATTTTAGAATCAATTAGTACTTATACAACTACCTCAAGTTTAAATTACAAATAAAAGACATTCAGTGGATGGAGTGTGTCCACGATAGATAAAATTATTTCTTGGTAGGTAGCTTGTTTGCATTTCTGGAGGTACACTTCCTAAGTTTTCTTTTCAATCCTCAAATCAGTTAATTCTTTGAATGCCCTTCCAAGGTGAAGGGCCTGAAAACTAAGTGTTGTGCTCTGATATTGACCCAGGATCTCAAAGAGTAATGATTCAGCAAGAATCAGCCAACATTCCCCAGTCACTCAGTCAGTTGAGGATCAACTCATGTCCAGGTCGATTTGACTCTCATACTTAACAGCTCAAATCTAGGTTATTGCATAACATAACATTACTTTGCAGTCTGACTGAGGCTAGCCTGTTCTCTCAAGAGCCCCCTCCCCTTCCTCCCAGGAAGTTACCTTGAAATCCAGTCTCCCTAGGAGTTTGTTTACTCCAACTTCTGTTAAACTAGGCTAACATGCTCTCAGCTTTCTAAACACCTCATGAGTTCTGTGAAACAGTGCAAAACCATCTTACATGGCAAAAAAGTCCAGCGCATATGGAGGAGCGCCTCGGTTGTCAGGAAGCTGATTTAAATGTTTGGCTCCCACTTCAACCCCAGTGCTTCCTTTTCTGCAGCCTCCTTCCCTCACTGGCCTGCTCCTAGTACTTGGGTACCCCTCCACCCCACCTCTATGAGCAAGCTGGTTCCCCAGCATAAATTATGGATGCATATCAAGTCAGCCCTTCTGATAAGATGAATCAGGAGCTATTCTGTCTTGTATGGTTTTGCTTTGATTCCCATGGAAACTTCTCCTGTCCCATGGGCAATATCATTCTACAAACTTACTATTTCCATATGAACTATGAAGGTAAATTTCAGTAGGAAAAAAATTCAGGTAATTCCCCCACACCTCAGGAAGCTTTCCAAGTTCAGGACACAAAATATTTCAGTTACTTCTGAGAGCTTCTACATTAGCTGCATATAAAGTATTTTAAGTTTTTTTTTTTTTTTTGGCTGTCACTGGCTGGCAATACTCATTTTGTGTGTGTGTGTTGGTTTGAAAAGCAGGAAGAAATGTAATGAATTGAGAGCTGTCAGAGATGTCTTCTGTTTGAACAATCTACCATGGGCTGAATGGCAGGGACTCCCTCATCCAGTGCAGGTGCAGAGGAGCTGGGAAAGGGGAGGGGGCCTCTGTTCAGTCAGAAAGCAGCATTCCCCACAATAGACCACACACTGGCGGCCAGCATGACATCGGCTCACACTTACACACTTTTTCCCCATCCATAGTTCTGAACCCACAAAGTGACCATACAGTGGCCTTGGTTAGGTTCCTTTAATGAACATTTTGTGGTTCCTATGGCCAACATTGAAGTCCTCTGAATCCTGGGAGGAACAAATAGACTTTTAATCGTGAGTTCCAAACCCAATGCACAGCTGTAGATATTAAAAGCAAGTGGGTCTCTCTGCTGTCTCCCAAAATCAGTGCTCACGAGGCCACCAGTGAGCTAGGATCTGAAAACTCTAAGTTAAAAGTTTCTTCTGAGACTGCTTAGGTTCCAAGCCCTGGTCTAGCATGTCCTGTAAGATCAAACAGGAAAGGAGGGAAGGCATGAATTTCGTGTATTTGTTTAAATGTAAAAGGACCTCCAGTATTTTATTATGCAGCATGAGAGGACTAATCCTACAAATGAAGGCACGTTAATCTTGTGGAGTGCGGTCCTGTCCCCTTTTGAATTGGTTTTACTGGGGAGAGGGGTGGGAAGGAAGAGACGGGTCAGGAAGGCAGCAACTGTTTTAAAACTCTGGACAAAAATGCAACCACCCTTTAGCTGCCCTGGCCCACAAGTAACAGATTTTGGGAGCGTTTTCATTTCACAGTGGTGGAAGCCCAGACCTGGAATTTTAAATAGAATTCTTCAAGAAAGATAGGCTACTGGAAACTTTGTAGTCAAGCCTTGCTTCAACACACTCCCTTGCCTGCTGCCATCTGCTAACCCCTCTGCCAGTTTTTGGTGTGTGATCTGAACATTTGGTGACGGGGCACTTCTCTTAGCATCAAACCCGCCTGTGACCTGAGGCGTAACACAAGGTGGCCCAGCTAATAGCTGATTTCCATCTGTGCTAAGAAAAATAGCTCCCTCTTTACTTATATTTTTTTTAAATATCTGTGTTGTCGGATACAGTTCTCAATCAGCAACAAAAACATCAACTTCCAACACCCCTCTCCTGCAACACGTGTTCATCAGCTTTCCGTGGGTCAGGGCAGGACTCTTTCTGCTCTCCTCTGTGTGGATAAGAGGAGGAGCCGGTCGGCTGGTTGAGTCTGGGATAAAGGATTCTGATGGGCATTGATAGGAAAGGCTAAAGTCTTTAAAACTTAAAATTACACTGATGGGTGTGACAAGGACTAGTCTCTGCGTGGCCTAGCAGTGGGTATGCCTGTGGCGCCTACTTAAAGTCTAGGCTTAGGAACTAGGCGGCTGCTTCTCCATTCACAAGCCACCGCTGCTTGAGCGCTAACGTATCTTCCGCCCGGTACACACCCACAATTAATCTTTCTTATTAAAGCCTCCATTCGGTACCCAAGGGGCGACTCAAACCTATTTAGATTTCCTTGGTTGGCTGCACAGATTTAAGTGGGCAAAGAGTTATAAACCTAATAACAGAGGGCGCGAGAGAGAGTGATTTGAGTAGAGAAGACGCAGGATTCACTGGGGGTGAAAGGATGCTCTGGGCCTGGCCCACGTCGGACGCCTGCCTGGGGATGCTGTGGGGGAAGGAGCCAGTCACTGCCATCATCCTGTCGCGCACCTGCAGCCCAGTTTGTTCGTTCAGCCCCCAGGTACTGGCTCCAGGATGCCTCTTTCCTCCCACAGAGGCAGAATTCTCAGAGCATGCCCAACTTGCGTAGGGAGCTAGGGAAGGTTTGCCCTGTTTGGGATTAATTGAGAATAATTAACACTGGACACGGTTAATCACCACTTCTCCGCTCTCTCCCGCCTTCGGTCTGCAGCGTCCGGCCTCTTTCGCTCTCGCTGCCGACGCGGGTGGGTTTGCTTGTGAAAGTGAAGACGTCGCGGTAGCTGTCACCCAGTTCGGCTGTACTTTTAAAACGCCCGCATATTGTTTGATTACTAATTCGAGTTAATATGATCTTTATGGCAACATAACAGTGGATAATTGGCCTTTTTTTCTCAACAACAATGTAAATCACAATTGCTTTATTATTTAATAACGTCAAACGCTTCATTGGATTGGCCCCGACCGGGAAGGACCTTTTCTTTTTAGACACTGTTGTGAGGAGAGGACAATGAAGATCTAATTGTGGAGATTTCATAAGTTGGCTCCGGTAAATGAATGGCTTCGATATGGAAGTCCCAGCAGATGTGGGCGCCATGCGCTGCAGAAACTCCACCCTACCCGGTACCCACCTTCCAAACACGCTGTTGGGATACTCTGGGGTGACAGTGGTCTGCAGAGCCTAGCAGCCACCTGAAGTTTCCAGTCGTAACTAGAGCTGCTGTTAGGCGTGCCTGTCAGCCTTCTTAAGATGCAGATTTATCCTTAAGGCATCTCTTGTCCATGCACCGCATCACGGACACCCCTATAACTAGGATGGGATGCTTTGGGTACCCCCACCCCACCCCCCACGGTCACTTCTACTGGGGAACGCCGGGGGCCTGGGTTTTGTTTGGTTTGTTTGTTTTTTAATTTAGATTTGGTCTTGCTTTGTTTTGTGTGATTTTTTTAAAGCGGAATAAGTACTACAGGGTCTTGGCATATGCTTGTCCCAGGCAGTTTGGCAAAGGCCCTGAGCCATTATTTCGAAAATGCCCGGAAGAGCGGAGAAAACCCAGACCCCTGCCCCCCATGCAAAGAGCACTCTTGGAAGGCAGAGATGCCTGCTGCTGGAAGGAAAGCCCTGTTCCGCTGGCCCCCAGAGCCCCAGCTCTAACGGCATCTATCGCCCCATCTGCTGCGACCAGAGGACCGCGGTGTCTGGGAGCTTCTAAGTGGGAAGCCCCCAGGGTTTGGAGTTTGGGTCGAGGAGAGAGCCTCAGAGCCTGCAGCGGTTTTGTTTTTGTGTGTGCCCGCCTCTCCATTTTATTCAACTAATACTGCCTGTCGAGAACTCCCCACCCACCCCTTCGCAAGTTTCTAAGATAAACAGGAGGTGCAAAGGCTTCGTCGGCACATGCGCCCCCCCCCGGGGGGGCCCTCCCCCTCTGCTCACCAAACGTGCAGCTGTCCCCCGTCCCCAACAGACCTGGGTGGCAACTGCCCGAGTTTAAAATCCATACCATGGACAGCCCTCCTTCCCTGGCCGATCCACTCTCCCCTCTTCTGAGAACCCCAAAAAGTGAAAGGTCGAGGGATTGGAAGATAGTGCTGGATTTTCAGAAGGAATCCCAGCACACAGGCGCGCGCGCGCGCGCACACACACACACACACATACACACACACTTTTTTAAAGGTAGTATTTCACCACGAGGAGTGCATTTGGGAAACTTTCTCTAACAGTGGTTGAGCGCATGTTATTCTTGTGCGTGGGTCTGCTGGCCTCCGCACCCCCCGCAGGACAATGCCCCCTTTGAGGCGCGGTGGCCTACAGGCAGCCTTAGGCAAGGCACTCAGCCTTCCTCCCAGGGTAGCCCACTCCCCGCCTCCTGCAGCAAGGGGGGGCATGGTGGGAGCTGGGGCCCAAGGACAGCCATAGAAGTACCTTTCTGCCTCAGGCCCTGCACAGAGGCGGGCTTTGAGGGCCTCAGGACAGGACTGCATGGGATTGGGATGCGGGGGGGGGGGGGGGGGGGGGGGAGGGCGATGAGGCTTGTATTTTGTTTCTTTTTGATTGCTGACTCCCCAACCCAGTTTTGTCTAGAGACACAGCTTGCATCCTAGGGCTACCACATGCCTTCACTCTTAAGAACCTAGTCTTGGGTGATATCTCAACCGGAGTCTGACTCTAAGCAGGCCTGTCAGGTATCAATCTTTGTAGCATCCGCCCAGACACCCTAGATCTTTCGTGCAATGTAGTACAGAAAGCAAGTCTCCAGGCCAGAGGCCCCTCTCTAGCTGCCGTGTCCTCCCCACATCCCCTTCCCCGGTACACCAGCACCCACAGTATTTGGAGAGAACTGGGGGTCCGAGGATGCCTTCGGATGGTTATCATAGTGGTGGAGGCGCTCGTCTGAGGTTTTAAAAGGTACACCACTTTGGGTGTTAGGCCACGTGCTGCGCCTTCGGGCTGCAGAGCCGGGGCTCCGGCTGACGCGCAGGGGACGCAGCCGCCACCAGCTGCGACTGGGGCGGGCCCTGCGCTGCAGATCTGGCCGCAGCGGAGTGGAGCGAATTATCTGAAGCGTGTTTGATCTGCGTAGTCAGCTTCTGCTTTATTTGTTTGTTTGTAATCTCATATTTAGCCAGCCCGGCCGGTGGCAGTGAGCAAGAAAGGCAGGGCTGGAGGAGGGGGCTCCGCAGAAACCACACCCCTTCCTAATGAGTTAATTTCCATATCTGCGGCTCCCGCTTCTAGCGCCCTACTTTTGGGACGCCTCGGGGCTGTGTGTTGTGCGCAGCTCAGAGACTCTCCACTTAGGCATGAAACAAAAAAAGCTCCGGGGTAAGAGCAGAAAATTGGTCTATTGATAACATTCGCTCCAAGTGTTGATCTTGGCATCTCGGCAGTCGGTTAATCCCCACCCCCAAAAGGGTCGCACACGGTTTCCTGCACTCCCGGCTGACAGCGAACAGACACTGACGTCGCCCGGCTCTCCTCCTCCTCCAGCTGTCGGGCCTTGCACAACCTCCCAGTGTTTTGTGTTTTTGTTTTTGTCCCTCAAGGTATAGGCAGTGGAAACTTAGCCAACCCAGAAAAGGGGAGTACAAACCAAAGAAACAAAAGTGAAAGTTTCAACTGGATAGCGGCCCTGGGGAGACAGCTGTGGTTTTAATGGGGAGGAAGGGTGCTGGCCAAGGGTGGGGCCTGACCCGCGCGTGGCGTGGGAGCAGGGTGAATGAAGGAAAGCCTCTAAAGGCTACTGCTGCCCACTCACCGAGTCAGTGGAAAGTTGAGGCAAGGCGCGGAAGGAGTCTGGGAGTGCTCGGGGAAACCCAAGGGCACACAATGCAGTTGTCTACAGTTTCTGGTGGCGTTTCTGTTTAGAGAATCGGTAAAGATACTGGGCCTTCCCAGCTGTTCACCGCCCATCTCCAGCTTCACCATGCTCTGGCTGCAGGGGCCCAAACATCTCGCTGGTAAACGGACTGTTCCAAGTAAGTCTTGTCTGGGAGCTTACGCAGGTCGCTTTCATGAAGATTTGTAGCTCGAGGGTCAGCGACAGCAAACACCCCCTAGGTGTACGGCCACCACCATCCGGACTCCCATGTAGATTACTCCGGCCAGCGTTTGATCACGCGCTTTGAAAGCCTTTACAATTGCCTGTGACGAACGGCCAGGCTCAGTTTTTCTCTGAATAAAGCCTCCAGGACCTTTAAAGAGCCCCCAGTAGTTTTCTAAGAAGAAAAAGAAAAACCGTTGGATTTTTGGATTTTAGTTTAGATATCGTTTAGTGGCTAACAGGCACCACCCGAACCTATCAATATTTAATCCCTGTCACCTTTCCTGAATTTCTTCCCCAAAGCCTTTGAGTTTACATATCTCTCCAATACGTGCTAGCAACATTGCTTTTCTTTTTAATAATGCACGGTGTATATGCATTGCATTAATGGAAAGACGAAATGACTGGTGTCTACTTTGCTAGTTCAAATTTCACTTCCTGTTCACAAATGTGAGGGCAGTTTAGTGTAAACACACTATTATTACTATTACTATTATTGACATTACTACTCTTGTCCTAATGTCTTTTCTGTTCTCTCTAAATCACATCTATTCAGTGAGAGTTTGACTTGAACATAAAAGTTTCCCCGAAGTAAAAACCAGAATTTGACACCACCCCTCAACACCTTGGCCCGAAACCCCATCACCAAAATGAAAACTAGAGGTGCTGCTTGCTGGATCTTTACTGTTTGCTCAAAGTGTTTGCATAAGGGGAGGAAAACGAACTTTTGTCTGAAACATACAATAAGCCTCACTTTGATTTCATAAAGTGTCAACAGTTGCAGGACTTATCAAACTGGGTGGAGGGGGTGCCAGCACATTTGAATTAAAGGCCTACTCCTGCCACTTCAGAGAACAAAGGGTTACCAGTGAGTGAGAGCTGGATTTGCCTGCTGCAAAAGTTTCCTTGGTGCTCTCTAAATCACTACTGGAGCGGCAGGGGGGCTGCCGGTGTTTATTGCCCAGTGCTGGGCAGGCGCAGACCCCAAGACTGAGGGCCCAGTAGCTCTGGCCAGCAGAAGAGGGGGCCTTCTCCACAGCAGCCCCTTTTGTTCTCCAGGCTCTCCCCTGTTTCAGCCTGCACTCTCATCCCAAGTTTGTGTGTTAATGACGCTATTACCATCCGCCTCCCCCACTTTCCGAAAGATATAAATCTCGCAGCTCACTGCTCACATTATCATTTAAGTGCCACCATAGCCAGAAGGAAAAGATGCTTTCAAAGCTCAGATTCTCTTGTGCTGGCTGTCCTGGCATCCTCTGCTGTATTTATAGACTATGCATTGAGGGCAGGAACGAGCCTCCAGAGATCTATGTCCTAAGACCTGTCCCTCCAAGCCAAAGAAGACCTGTTACCATGAGGAAGAAAGACTCCAAATGATTTCCCCTGAAAACATTTTATTTGCAACAAGCCAAATACATGTTCCAAGCTCTCTCTGCACACTCCCTTTCACCCCTACCCTTGGGCTTGTAAAAGTTTTTGCACAGCTTGCAGACTTTCAAGAAAGGTGTCCCTTCTCAGACCTCCTTTTCAGCAAGAGAATAGCTTGTCTCTCCATGGGAATGGAGGGGACGGAGAAAAAGAAGTCTGTGAGGCAACTTTTGGGAACCAAGACCCAGGGAGCTTCCTCAAACTCTCCCTTAGTAGCGCCTGCGTGGGTGTGGACCAGCGGAGCACCTAGTTCCTCCATCTTCCAATTCCTTCCTGGGCATAGCCATGGGTGATTTTCCTGTTTTCGGGACAAAAGCTGAGAAAACAGCAAAGGAGCTGAGCTGGTCTGTGCACGGCCCACAAAGCTCTGATTATCTGGCTGCGTCACTGTGAATGGAGCCGAGCAGGCTCTGCCTCTCAGCGAGTGGGCTGAGGGTTCAGGCCCCTCGTTCATTTGTACAGTTCACCCCTCACACACACACACAGAGGCTTCTGGACTGCCATATCTGGGTGCTTCTCCCTGCTTGTGAGTCCCTTCTCTCTTCCCAGAGTTATCTTTACCAAGGCAGGTTCCATTCACATCTGCCAACCCAACAGGTTGGAAGAATCAGAAATGTGAACTTAACCAAGTTTCCAAAAGAAACTTAAAATTAACATGATTTTAACACACACACACACACACACACACACACAGCTTAAAAAAAAAACAGCAAAGGCATACTTAAAGTATTTATATATACTTTATGCTTATATATCCCTAATATTTTGTAGGAACTGGGCACAGACTCATTCCTAAAACAGTGATTAATTTATAACACACTTGTAAGGCTGTTTGCATGCAAAAGTCTTTCATTTTTCAGTTCATTTTCTAAAAAAAAAAAAAAGATCTTGTTTAGAAATTTGTATCCCCACTTTCCCTTCTGAGAACATTATCGAGTTGATATGAGCAAATTGCAGAGAATATACCATTTAAGTAAGATGCACTTTTAACCACTGGTCATTAAAATGGTTATGTTAAATATACTCAATTACATGCATGACTTCACTCCAACAGTACTTTCTACTCTCCCAGCTGCTCACGTGGCCCTAAACGGTAGTCTGCGGTGGAAACTTGATTATGTTGAATCCATACATTTCCAAGGATTTCATCAGCCTAATTAATGCCTCAGTGTGGTCTTGGGATCTGAATGAACCTTTCACTGTCATCTGAGGTTCAAGACAGCATTGGAATGTAGGTTTTTTGAGTTTCTTTTTTCTTTTTCTTTTTTTCTTTTTCTTCCTTTCTTTCTTGGTTACTTACTGGGTATTTAGAGATTCCACTAAGCAAGGTAGGTTGCAGTCATTAAAGAGAAAGACTATTACACAGGAAACGCTTTCGGATGGCTGTAAAAAAACAAAACAAAACAAATTATGTATTTGACATTTGCTTTTCCCCATGGACAATCCTCAAATATTTAGTAAGGTAGAAACTACCACCTAAAAGCGCACTGAAAGGAAAAGTCGGACATAGATTTACAACTGGGCGGCTGAACTCGGTTCATCAAAGTCGGCTTGCTCCCTCCTTTCTCCCCCGCTCCCATCACTCCTAGGCCGAGTCTCCCGTCCATTGCAACTTTCATCTTTCCCCACTCAGTGCCCGTATTCACTAGAAACTCAAATCACCCCCCAAGTGGGCGACGCCATTCTGTCTTTTCAGGTGTAAATTTACATCTGAATACATCCCAACCCCACTGACCCCAGCTATCCCAGGCCCTGCCTCCACAGAGTAGCCGCTAATCTGCAACCCCACAACTGCCCAGCCGCCGAGGTCGAATTTCCCAAGCCCCACCCCTAACCTGGAGACCAGCTAGTGCTGGCACTTCCTGGGACAGAAACCCTGATCTGTCCTTCCCCAGTGAGCTCCCTGCAGAATACCTTTGAGATGTGTTTTTTTTGGTAGTCAAAGACAGTGCAAAAAAAAGGAGAAGCAGAAAGAGGCAGAGGTGTCTGGATTCTTTAAGAAATCTAACTCTGGCAAGTGAATCTTGAAACTCTCCTTTTTTATTTTGAGTCCCCTATGACAGAGTGCTCCTAGGAGCAGAGCCTCCTCCATTGGCCCAGAAATTAGTGTCTTCTGGGGGGGGAGGGGATGTCATTCTTGGGTCCCTATCTGATGGATGGACCCAGAGGATTTCAGATCTGTATCCAAATCATCACCTTGGAATTTGGTGCCTGTTAGGCTGGTGTAGTGATTTCTGTAGTGAGCTATGTTTTGGGGGCTGGAAATTAGCCTTTTGTAGTGCCTTAGGTAATGACAGGAATTATAGATGGGACAAATGCACCAGGATTGGTGGCATGAGACACCTGGCAAGCACTCTGGGCCATTTGAACAGATCAACAGAGACTCAGAGATGTCTGTAAAATTAAGCCAAGAGTAAGCTGAGTGAGTCAGGTAAGATGATAGGTGCAGGCAGCCAGATCCTTTCCAGGGTTAAGATGTTCACCTAGCCAGTTGTGTCAGCTCAAGCCAGTGACCCCAGAATTTAGGAGATGGGAGGGAGAAGCAGAAGGATCGAAAGTGGAAAGTTTAAGGCCAGCCTTAGCTGCGTGGAGGGACACTCTCAAAATTTAGGAGTACTCTTACACCCCACCCCCACACACATTTTCCATCAGACTGGGATGGGATTGCATCCTTTCCTGCAAAGGTAGTAAGCAAGACTAACTCAACCAAATGTCCAATTAGCTGTCTTGATGAACATCAGAGCTTGGTCAGTTTTAACTGATACAGTGTGCCTGGCTCTACCGCCCTCATCCCGCCTCCACAAGTAACACTAGCTTCTAAAACACCTACCTACACAGGCTTTGCTCCCCTGTCTGTTCCCAAATGTCACATCGCAGTTCCAGAAAAGCCTTTGAATTACAACCGTAGGTAAACTCTGCTGTATCAACAGCCCCACAGCAAAGTTGCCAAGAAGTAGCTTGAATGAGTTAAAGATGTCACTCAGCTGGTAAAATGCCTGCCCAATAAGCTGGAAGCTCTGGGTCCCATTCCCAGCACCACATATATGGGGTGTAGTGTGTACTCCCATAATCCCAATGCACCAGAGATGGAAGCACAAGTTCAAAGCCAGCCCGAGCATGAGATCCTGCCTCAACATACTAGTCTGAATGAACTGGAGACTTCTCAGATCTTGGAAATGAGGCTTATGTGAATTTCTGGCCGTTTCATTGCAGCCCGAGTCTTTTCCATTTTCTCCCGGAAACATGCCATTGTTGCTTTACCCCTAATGGTGGAGCCAGTTGATGGGGTGGAGGGTATTGTTCTCAGACCACAGATCTTACTGAAAGTACAGAGACACACAGCCTCCAAAAGCCTTTGTTTTAGAAAAGACGTGTCACACATCTAAGTTAGGACATTGTTAGCTGATTTTTGTGTCACCCTGCTTTTGACTGTCTGAACCCCCTGTTTTTTTAAAAATTTATTTATTTGCATGGATTGTAGGTACAGGGTAATGTGCTATTTGCTACACGGATTCTCTGACAGATTAGTCAAAGAATATTCTTACCTCTGGTGTATAAATGTACATGTAGTGTACCATGGTCATGAGCTTTCTCATAGCCAGGTTCTTTGGGGCAAGCTAACATGTTTACAGCAAAATCAGATTCATCAAGTAGCATAGATCCCAGGGTAGATGCACCCAATGATAAGTTTTTAAAAATGTGCTCCCGTGAAACAAGTCACCGAGCTATGTCGGAGCAGTGTGTCACCAACAAAAATGGAGTGCTTACAGGCATGGGTTCTTCTTCTCCCTGAATGTTGCCGCTGCTTTTGTGTGGCCACTGCAGTGTCATCAAAACAGTGAGACGGGGTCAAAGGTGGCAGATAGTTGTCTGGGTTTGTGTTGTTTATGATGCAAAATGTGTGCTTATTCTGGATTTGAAGGGTTTCGAGGACACAGCATCCTGGCGGTGGGCACACAGAGCAGCCCGGCTGAGACAGGCTTTGAAATTGTCGAGCAGCACTTAGTTTCAGAACTCAACTTTGAAATTCAAACCTGAAGTTTTCGTTGGTTTGGGAAAGAAAAATTCCCAATTTGAAATCCTGTTATAAATTCTATGATAGCCAACTTAGAAGAGCTTAGAAATAGCTTTGAATCCCAGATCTCAGTGTGCTGGCTCTTGTGACTGTTTCTGAAAGAAAGGGAACACCTGGTCTCTAACCGGGAGAAAAGCGGATTCCGGGATCTCAGTCTCTCAGCAGGGCCTCAGCACTCTCAGAGATCATGAAATTTAAAGCCCCCGTGTAGAGCTGCTCCTGTCATCCCAACAGCACATTTTGAGACTCAGAAATGCCAGACCATGTTACTTCTGTGGCCAGGGGTTGCTTAGGATCTGTGACAGCCGAGGTTTTCCTATTGATTTTATGACAACACAGTTCATTTATAGAGCTCACAGAAATGAGGAAAGAATCCGGTTTAGCAAGAGATTCTTAATCCAAGGCCTGTGTTGTATTTAAATGCAGAAATCAAAATCCTACCAGGAAAACAGCAAAGGTATATTAAATTTTGACCCCAAACTTTTAGAATTGACTCAACCCTCTGAAGAGGGTTAGGTTGTCCGTTTAATCTGAAGTGCTGTGATTGATTTGCATCAACCATAAAAGAAAACATACCTTATATTCTAAACGCATATTTAGGGCTGGAGAAATGGCTCTGCGGTTAAGAGCACATATTGTTCTTGATCTGAGTTCAGTTCCCGGCACCTGTGTAGGAGTGGTTCACACCTGCTTGTAACTCTGGCTCCAGGTGCCCTCTCCTCTCCATGAGCACCAACATGCACATGTACAGGCACATACACACACAAATAAAAAGAAAGACAAGTCTTATTTAAAAAAAACAAACTCAGAGCTGGAGAGATTGTTCAGTGATTAAGAGCACTGGCTGCACTTGCAAGGGACACGGGTTCAACTCCCAGCACCCACATAGTGGCTAACTGTCCATAACTCCAGTTCCAGGGGATCCAATGCCCTCTTCTGCCCTCCACGGGCATTGTACAACATGGGTGCACTTAAATACATGTAGACAATACACTCATACACATAAATAAAAATAATAAAATACATGAATAAAATTGTAGAAAAAGAAACCCCAATGCACATTTATATCATTGTAGATGTTTAAAGTTGCTCCTAAATTGAGAAGGTCGAGTGAGTACATCTGTATCCTGTGAGACTATTGGAGGGGACCCTGCTGAGGCACTGAACTCCTGTTACCTCAGAAATCTTCAGATTCATCTTAAGTTCTTAAATAATCTGATACGTGCACATTCTTCCAATGATTTTCTCTGTGATAAGACAGGCACTCACACCAATGTAACTAGAAGCCTGATGCACTCCAAGCTCTCAGGATTTCAGACAAAAGAAAACCTGGGTAACGTGACTGAAAATCTAGGGCACTGGAGGCCGATGGGCATGCACACCCAGAAGGGTCAGATGCAGGTGGAGGAGGGAGAGGTCTGTGCACTGTGCGGATGATGGGGGCTGAGAGCAAGCGTGAGCCCCCAAGCGGCAGAGGGCCGACTCTGTTGGAGAGCTGGGGCACCCGCCCACCCCATGGTGTGCCTTCATGTATCACCTAACGCCGTCCAGCCTGCTGAAGCCGTGAGCATCCGCCCTTTGCCAGCCTAAACTCGCTGCCAGCAGTGTCTGTTCATGGACTCTCACTCTCCCCACTTGCGTTTGGGTTTAAGAACCAGAGCTGCCTGAGCAGGTGATGTGGCTCAGTTGGTGTTCTAGCGTGCAGGAAGCCCTGGGCTTCATCCCCAGCACGGCATAAACAGGGCATGTGAGTGAGTATATGTCAATGTATGTGTGTATGTGTATGAATGCCTGTGAATGTATATGAGTGTATGAGTGAATATGCATGCATATGTCTGTGAGTATATGTCTATATGTGTATATGTATGTATGTATGTAAGTATATGTCTATATGTATATCTATGTCTGCATGTATATGCATGCATGTGATTGTATGTGTGAGTGAGTGTCTGTATGTAAGTGTACGAGTGTGTGCATGTGTTATGTGCGTGAGTGTATGTATATGCATGTATGTGAGCATATGTGTGAATGTATGTGTGAGTGTATGTGTGTATGCATGTATGTAAGTATATGTCTATGTGTATATGCATGTATGTGAGTGTATATGTGTATGCATATATCTGTGAATGTATGCCTGTATGTGCATATGTATATGTATGTGTGTAAGTGTACGCATGCATGTAAGCATGTCTATATGCATATACATGTATGTGAGTGTATGTGTGTACATAATGTATGTCTGTGAATGTATGTGTGTTTGCATGTAAGTGTATGTTTATATGTATATGTGTGTATATACATGTATATATGTCTCTGAGTATATGTGCATATGTATTATATATGTGTACATATATGTGTGTATATATGCATGTGTCTGTGAGTATATGTGTATATGTATGTGTGTATGTATATATGTGTGTATATGTATGTCTGTGAGTGTATGTGTGCGTGTACATTTATGTATGTATGTAAATATATCATGTGTGTGAGTGTATGTATGTATATGAGTGTGTGTGTATGTGAGAGAGACAGTGTATGTTTGGTGGGGTCTCAACATCCCACCTGCCCATCACAAGGCACCTCTCACCGCTCACTAGTTCAGATGCATTACCACCCTCTCCCAGTTGAACAAACTGGGAGGGAGGTTCTGAACTCCCTAAAGGTTTTTTTGTTGTTGTTTGAGACAGGGTCTCCTGTAGCCCCAACTGACTTGGAATTTGCTATGTAGACCGGGCTGACCTCAATCTCACATAGATCTGCCTGCCTCTGCCTCTTGTGTGCTGGGATTAATGGTGTGTACCACCACCAAACTCCCTTAAGGTTTTTATTCTGTCTGTTTTTTGTTTTCTATTTGTAGGCATGTAATTATCATGTTCAAAACCAAGGCCTGCAGACACATTACGTTCACCATATGGCCCCCCCCCGCCTCCCCCTGGCTCTTCTCGGACTGGTGGTACGGTGGACAAAGGATTGGCCTGTCCCCAGAATAGGTGGAGCATCTACTGACCTCATACCTCTTTTCTGACAGTCATCAACATTCAGTATTAATACAGCTCAGTTCATAGAGGCATGTGAGAGGCCCTGGGTTCAGTCCCCAATATCAGAACGAGCAAATGAAGGAAGGCAGTCAGCTCGGGTTCAGCAGAGTGCCTGCCAAGCACCACGAAGCCCTGCTTCCATCCCCAGCACTTCATAAATTGCTATGGTGGCCCATGCCTGTAATCCCAGCACTCAGGAGGTAAAGACAGGAGGAATCTGAGTTCAAGGTCATGCTCAGCCGTAGAGCAATTAGAGGCCAGCTTGGGCTACATGAGACTCAGTCTCAGAAAACAACAGTTAAATTTCAGCAGCAAAATTTCTATCTTTATTTATTTATATGTATGGGTAGGCAGAGCTCAGTTTGTGAGAGTCAGTTCTCTCCTTCTACCATGTGGGTTCCGGGGATTGAACTCAGGTCATCATGCTTGGCAGCAGGAGCCTCTAACTACTGAGCCATCTTGCCAGTCCAGAACTCCTGTCTTCAGACACTAGCTTGAGAGAGTGATGGGGGAAAGACAGACAAACTGTCATATTCTCTCTCCTACATGAAATCTAGTTTAAATTACATGAAAACAGAAGAAGGGGCTAGTTGTGGGGAGGAAGGAGACCAGTGAACAGGGAGAGGGGGATGGAGGAGGGAGCCGGGCACAAACAGGAGCAGTGAGGTACCAATGTATCCTGTAAAATCCTTCCAGTCTTTAGCAGTTTCCCAAGGGCCTATGGAGGATGCCAGATGGAGAGCCTCTTCGAATGGTGGTAGTTTGGCAGCAGGCGGGGACTGGTCAAACTGCCCAAGCCAGGCCCCCTTTCAATAGCAAAGCCCTGGAGCCTGTCTAGAGGGTTAGAGAAAGTTTACAGCACTCAGCCTGGGCTGTCACTCTTGACTGCCCTGGTGTGGCTTGCTGAACGGAAACTCAAGGTCCAGCCCAGAAGGAACATTTCCCCAGATACTCACCTACTTTCTTCTTTCTGTTCAACTCTGGCATCTTATTCTTAACTGTCTTAGTTTTTTGTCAAACTTGCACAAAGCTAGACACACACACTCAGGAAGAGGGGACCTCAACTGAGGAATGTGCTTCATCAGACTGACCTGTGGGTATGCCTTTGGGACATTTTCTTAATTGCTAATTGATGTAGGAGGGACCAGCCCAATCTGAGTATCTCTGTCCCTAGGTGGGTCTATGCCATGGACTGTAGCTGAGAGGCTGAAGAGATGGCTCAGCGATTAAGAGCACTAGCTGTTCTTGCAGAGGATCTGGGTTCGATTCCCAGCACCCACATGGTGGGTAACAATTGTTAGCAACTCCAGTTCCAGGGCATCTGACAGCCTATTCTGACCTGAGGCATTGCAGGACACAGGTGCACTTACATACATATAATCAATATGCTCATACACATAAGTAAAAATAATAAATAAGATGTTTAGAAAGAAAGAAAAAGGACGGAAGGAAGGAAGGGAGGGAAGGAAGCCGAGCAAGCCCAGGGAAACAAGCTAGTATACAGTGCCCCTCTGATGTCACTGCAGCTTCAGTTCCTGTGCCTCCAGGTACCTGCCTTGGGTTTCTGCCTTGGCTTCCCTGGATGATGGGCTGTCACCGGGAAGTATGAGGTGAGGTGCCCCCTTTCCTCCCTCCCTAAGTTGCTTTTGGTCAGTATTTTATCACAATACCAGAAAGAAAATGGAATGTTGATTCTACTTTTATATCAATTTCATATTGGTTCTCATGTACCCAGGCTGGCCTGGCACTCACTGTGTAGCGGAGGATGACCCTGAACTTCTGATCCTCCTGCCTCCACCTCCTGAGTGCTAGGATTACAGGCGTGCACACCACATCTGGTTTTTGTGGTGCTAAGGCTAGAATTCAGGGCCTTGTGCATACTAGCCAATGCTTCTACCAACTGAGCCCCGGCCCCAGCCCCAGCCCCAGCCCCAGCCCTCACACTTGACTCTAACAGGAAAAGCATTTATATAGTTGACAGTTGCCATCTGCCAAGAAGCATTTCTTGGGCTGGAGAGATGGCTTAGTGGTTGAGAGCACTGGCTGCTCTTGCAGAGTATCTGAGTTCAGTTCCCAGCACCCACATGGAGATTCACAACCTTCTGTAACTCCATGTCCTGGGGATCCGACGCCTCTTCTAGCGAACTTGAGCACTGCACGCATGGGTGTGCTTTTTATATGGGCAGAGAAAACACATAAAAATAAGAACAAATAAATGTTTTTTAAAAAGAAGTAACATCTCTGTTCCCACTGGGTGGAGAAATTCAGTAATGGGCCAACAGAGGTAATTAAAATCACATGAAACAGAAACACACACCTGCATTTTAGGTAGCTGAGCCCCTACTGGGCATCAGCAAGCAAATGCTCTCCAGACCCAGCCTCAGAGTGAGTTTATCCTGCTCCAGAAATTTCACATGTGATTAGAGCAATGAGATGTCCCTTGACTGATACCCATGAGAACCACCAGAAGGGTCCACAGCACGGCTGGGAAACTCAAGATGGGGGTGCTACTGCCTTCACCCCTTTGTTCTGGATAACTGCCTCTAAATTCAAGCCTGCATCTCTAGATCACTGGCTTCAGAATACCTGCTAGCATTTGTACCTCCTCCTAAATTCTTATCCCCAGCATGCATGAAGCCCTAAGTTCGATCCCCAGAAGCACGTAAACTGAGCATTGTGGTGCACACCCATAACCCCAGCACCAGAGTAGTGGAGGCAGGAGGGTCAACCTCGTCCTGGGCTACATAGTGAGTTCTAGGCCAGTCTGGTACATATGAGACCCTGTCGGAGGAAGGAGGAAGGAGAAGGAAGAAGGTGTTATTCCTAACACATTTCTTCTTTGGGGCCTCCTGGCAAATTCCTAAGCTATACAGAGAGTTACATCTGAATGCAGCTTACATCTGAAAAGGGACAGCCAGAGGGATGACTTTTTAATCACACATTTTCCTACAGGTTTCTTTTAATTTAATTTTTAAGGTCCTCAGATCTGGAAACTACAAGTTAAACATGGAAGAAAATAGAGTAATATTAAAGAAAATAGTCATTTAGGGATGGGCAGTGGGCCTGTCTCTCATAGCTCATGGTTATTTGGACACTGGTAGGGGAGATAACACCACAGCCTTTGTGTTTGGCATTTAATTCCAAAGCCAGCAGAGGGGGAGCCTTTGGGTCTACTAAAAATCAAGCCAGGCGTGGCAACGCGTGCCTTTACTCCTAGCACTCTGGAGACAGAGGCAGGCAAATCTCAGTGAGTTCAAGGCCAGCCTGGTCTACATAGTGAGTTCCAGGCCAGCTGGGGTTACAGGGAGACCCTGTCTCAAAAAGACCAAAAAAAAAAAAAGAGAAAAAGAAAAAGAAAATCAATTGACTGCTTTTTTTATTACCTGTAACAAGTCAAGGAAAACAATTAGCTAGAAAAACAAAAACAACAGGATCTTGCTAGGTTTCATTGGACACACTTCTCTGAGAATTTTGAAGTTTCTTACAGTACCCAGGTTTGTTATTTTACACTTGGCTTTGTGGAGTCTGCTTATGAGGCCACTCAGGTGTTTTCCTGAAAAGTAACTTAAGTGCTTTCCCAATCAATTTTCATTTGGTCCAGAATGACTCCACCTTCAGGGTTTGATTCTGACTACTGGGACGAGGTTTCTGTTCTCCACCCTCTGAAGAGGCTGAGCCCACAGGAAGGGTTAAGTTGGATCCAAGCCCGTGGTGCTTCTGGGGTTCGGACTTTGTATTCATAAAATTTTCTCTTGAATGTGTGACTCTGTGGTTCTATAACATACTTGTGAATTTTCTATATACCACATCAAATTTAGGCTGATGAGGTACTAGATATAATATCTGTGTTATAATGTAAATGGTTATGCACAAAACTGAAAAATGAGGATGAAGCTCAGGTGGAAAAGTGCTTTTCTAACATCCAGGAAACCCTGGGTTAGATCCCCACTGTGAAATAAACCAGGGCTGGGGGGGGCCGGATTGTGGAAGCAGGAGATTTGAAAGTTCAGGGTTGTCCTTGGCTACTAGTAAATTCAAGGTCAGCCTGAGCAGAAGGAAGGGAGGGAGGGAGGGGAGAGAAAAGAGGGGAGACTGGAGGGGAGGGGAAGAGAGGGGAGGGAAGGATGAAAATAGCTTTTGATCCTTTGGGATGGAGGAGGTCTTAAAACAGAAGCTAAGTTGAGGGTCTTGGTGTTTACCTGGGTAATAAAGAATTTATATTTTAACTTTTCTTTGTCCTTTTCAGATCCAACCTATGAATATTCCCCTCAAGATAAGATCCCTTTAAGAGAATCTAGCAGATCTGTCTCTGGGAGTTCAGTCATGCTTCTAAACAAGGAGGACCTTTTTCCTGTTTCTAGGTCCCCATGTTTCATCTACCCTGGGCCTTTTGAGAAGCAGAGAAGACTGGCCAGAAGGACATTGTGAGTTCGTCTCAATGACTGGGCACCATGGTTTCGGTGACTCACCAGCCTCCCGGCCTTCTTAAAACAGTGGAGAACTGCACCACCTCTTGCAAAGATCTTAGCAATGCTCTTTGAAACATAGCAAGATCATCTAGAGTTGGGTCCCAGCATTTCCTTCAGTGGCTGCTCTGGGCAGAAGACAAGGAAATAAATGATTCCTGGAAGTTATTTTGTTTCCTTTTAAAATGAAAATGAATTAATGAAAATTTGCTTGGTGACATATGCCTGTCCTAGCACTTGGGAGGACGAAGCAGGAAAATCTCAAGCTTAAGGCCAGCCTGGGCCACACAGCAAGAACTTTGTTTCAAAGAAAACAAATAACTTAAAAAAAAAAGATATCTTAATAAATACATAGATTTATGTCCATTTTGTTCCGGGAAACCAGTGATCGTACTCAAACTGTAAAAACAGGTCATAGCACATTGAACATTTGAGATCCACTTAGAAGATTTCTCTGAAGTTTTTGTATTCACTTTTGGAGTGACAGTTGCTACAGTTCTGTAATTCGTGTTTCTTGGGGTGAAGGGCTTAGAATCAGGATGAGAAATTAGCCACTAGTGGAAGTGCAGGCTGGTAAGGTATGCTGAAGAGACAGAGGAGGAGTTCGAGGCCAGCTCGGGACACAGGTTCTGAAAAAGGGGCTGGAAAGATGGCTCAGCAGTTAAGAGCACAGAGGACCTGGGTTCGATTCCTAGCACCATATGGCAGCAAATAACCTTGCGTAACTCCAGTTCCAGGAGAACCCAATGCCCTCTTCTGAACCCGCAGGCATTGCAGGACACAGGTGCACATACACATAATGCAGGCTATACACTCAAACACATAAAATTTAAAAAAAAATTAAAGGCGAGAAGTTGTATTTATTTACTATTTACTTAGGTTTTCCCTTAGCATGTTCTCATATATTCCAAACCAGCCTTGAACTCACAAGTGCCCTAGGGTGGGCTTGATCTAGAATTAAAGGTGCCACTACTCCCAGCAAATAAATGACACTTAGACCAATATTTAGACCAAAGATACTATTTTATTATATAGCCAATGTTCCTCTAAGTGTTCACCAACCCTCCCTTCACCAGTGCTTGATGCTGTGTATGCACGTTTGCACAAATAAATGTTCCTACACACAAAGCGTATGAGCTCCTTCAGGCACACAAAGCACCCAAGAGATGGTGGAGGAGGGCCTTTCTGATTCCTTACACCTGCTTGGAAGTAGGTGAGAACACTGGTGGGTTGGTGGCTTGTTGCTGTTGCATGCAGGATGCAGATCCAATCCAGGGCCTCACTGGTGCTACCCGCCTCCCCCCAGGGAGCTACCTCTTTTGCTTTCTGGCCTTAAAAGAACAGTACTATTATGTTTCATCAAAGAACTATACTATTAAATTACTATGACTCTCCTCTAATTTCAAATTACACCTAGGAAGCATTTTAAGGAATTTTGCGTTATAACCTGTGTCTGAAAATCATGGAGTAGTTTTTATGTTTCTGTGTTTGCTATGAGGGACTGAAATCTAACTAGTAGCAGTTTGTCCAGGAATTTTAGGATGAGGTAATAGTTGGTATCAACCTAAAAGAATATTTGGTGGCTTTTTGAGCTTCAATGTTCATTGCTGAAATAAAGTTCACATTGTACTTTTCCCCTCTGAGTAGTCTTTATGTATAATGTATTTCTAGAGTGTGGCTTTTAATATATGAACTGTTTTTATGAAGTCATCTCGTACAAGATAAAGTACATAACAGTCAGTGTCCTTTGCATTCCCCCTAATTTCATTATTTCAAGTCAGGCGAAATGGAGACTTTCTCTCAAGGGAAAAAAAAAGTCTGTTTTTGGAACAGAGATGTTTAATTACAGATTTCCCTCCAAGAGATGATGTTTATGATGGATTTTATTTCAAAGATGATTATTCTGAGAAAAGCAGGGTGATATTAGGATTTCCAAGTAAGCTGCATTGTATAAAGGGTCGGCTCACACATCTTTCAGATGTCAGCAATTTACCCAAAAAATCGGAAGGAGAAAGGAGAAGAAAGAAGGAAAGCAGACACAGTAATATCTGCTCCAAATGTCTAGTTTTGTGGTCTGAAAGACCATCTTCTAGGCCAGCCACAGAAATTAATAGCAAAGGCATACACCACTAAGGCACCCTCTCCCCTGTTCTTTTAAAAAAACTAACTGTGATAGGCATCTCTGTGAGGTCGGTTTTAACATATTTTTTCCTAATTTTCCCCCTCCACTCAGTAAGAAGGATAAGCTTTTAGAGTATTCAGTCACCGTGGTAACTGCCAAAAAAATTCTCCTGAAGTTTGAAGAGGTCAGCACTCGGGTCGACAACTCTGCCCTGTCCCCAGCCTCTCTCCAATACCCGTCCTTCGGTCCAAGTGTCAGGCCAGATCTGACCGTGGGAGGTGGCCCATTCCGGCTCTGATATAAATTTTTTGAGTCAGTTCAGGGCCTAAACTCTCCAGGTGGCCTCCAAAATCGATTCTGACCTCCTGACCCTGTCTCACAGAGGCATAGCATGCACCCTAAGTAAGGGTTTAGCCTGGAACGACAGCATTTGCTGAATGCTACTGGGAACAGTATAAACAGTTTGGAAAGGAAGCAGGATGGGTAAGCCCTGGACATCATTAAAACAGGTTGAACAAGTCCAAGAGATCTCTGCTTTTCAAAAACAAAAAATGTTAGTTTCTGATGCAGAATCCTAACTGATATACAGGGTTCTAAAAATCAAAGTTTTATGTAAATTGTAAACCACACATCTTTACCCTTTTATATGTTCTGCTAGAAATATGCAAATAAGGTACACAGATCCACAACAAAATAGATACAGCTTGGATATCCTATGGTAGAAGAAAAGCTAATTATTAAATATATTCACAAGAGCTTTTAGTATTTTAAATAGTGTGTGCATGTTTTGAAATGATTTAAAGAGAGAAATGAAGAATTCTAAGACCTCCCCAACAAGACTCATTGTAACTCCAAGCCCATTGCTACTTTGTAAAGCAAATGATGTATACCCTTCATTTGGATACAAAGTTGGGGGAATTGGTAAATAAGGAAAGTAACTGGCAGAACTAGAGAGGGGGACAATAGCACAATTTAACAGAATGTACAAAGTTCATGTTCTTACAACAGTTTGAGAGATCATAAGCTTGGGAAATAAAACTGATGTATATAGACCCATCTGCAATTCCCTCCCCTCTTCTCTCTCTCTCCCCGATCCCCTTAGAATGTCATGATGCAAATTTCATTTGCCCTAGGACAGCAGAGTCCTCTTTGGAATTCTAGCATGGGAAATGTGCAAATGTGGTCCTGGGCCATGGCACTGCCAATACAACAATTATGGACCCACTCAGCCCTACACTCTGGCCTCCCTTCTTCTGAGGTACCCTCTCTCCCCTTTCCCAGCTCTGTTGCAAATGGAAAGCCCACTGCTCCGAAGTGACTGTGAACTTTCTGTCTGACTTCTTTGTAAAGGGCCGAATGTCTTTTGGGGGCACAGACAGACCCGAGAGTTGCAGGGAGGGGCTGCCCTGCATACAGTCTTCCTGCTCCAAGGCCTCTGACTTGGCTTCTCACTCTGTTAAATCCCTATTATAAAACTTATCTCCACAAAGCCTATTATAGTATTCTAAGAACAAATTGGACCATGAATAACTTAGTTGGAAGTGTAGATTATTTTCTACTCAAGGAAAGTTAGACATGACAACTGCTTAACTGAAAGATTAATCTTAAATAGATGGGTTCCGAGCTTTACTCTTAATAATAAGCACCTTTGATATGTCCCTCTCTGACTCAGGATGAGCTTCCACTGTCCCCCAGCACAGCATGGGTCTGACAGGAGATGAGGTCCTTCAGGCTGTGGATCTGCAGGCAGATGAACTGAATGTGTGGGTCAAGATAATGACGGGAATAGGACCTTACAGAAATCGATAAAATGATTATTGAAAAAAAAATTCCACAGAGGCCAGGTATGGTGGCACACGGCTTTAATCCCAGCATTTGAGAGGCAGAGGCAGGCAGATCTGTACAAATTCAAAGCCAGCTTGGTTTACACACTGATTCTGAGGCCAGTCAAGCCACACAGTGAAACCCCGTCTCAGAAGACAAACCAAACTAAGAAACATGGAATGCTTTATAGGTTACAGAATATTTCTATTTAATTTTGTTTATATCCAAAACTTCTATTGGGGGGGCATGCCCATGCCATGGGGTATGGATATCAGAGGACAATTTGCAGGAGCTGGCTTTCTCCTTCAACCACGCAGGTCCCAGGAATTAAACTCAGACTTGGCAGCAAGCACCTTTAACTGCTGAGCCATCTGGTCAAGCCTAGAATACCTTTTGTCTCTAGTTATGTTTGATGCCTCGAATGACAGTAGGAAATACCCAACATGAATTCTACTTTGCTGTGACTGTATACTCTAATCACGCTCTTAACACAAGAGCAGCACCAACAGGGTCTCATGTAGTCTAGGCTGGCCTCAATCTCACTATGTAGGGGAGGCTGACCTTAGAGCATTGGATCGTCCTGCCTCTACCTTGCAAGTGCTAGGATTATAGGCATTATCCTATCTAGCCTTAGGGATTTTATTTTGTTTGTTTATATGCTTGTTTGAGATAGGGTCTCCTTCTGCAGGGGAGGCTGGCCTTGAACTTGTAGCAGTCTTCTGCCTCTACCTTCTCAGTATAGGAATTACAGGCACGAAGCACCATGTCTGGCTTTCCTCTGAGGTTTTTAATTGTGTTGTTTTAAACATAATGTGGGTAGTGTGAGTGATAATATGGAAATATTTATCTTTTGTTTCTTAAATTATATACAATTAAGTTAGTCATTTCATATATTTAAGTAAGAGCATTTGCCTGTAAGTGAAACTGGCAGCCAGATAAATCCAGGCAAGCTTTTAGCATTAAGCAAAAGGAAAAGGACACAGGACCGTAAAGCAGAAGGAGGTGCCTTCAGAGTGACAGTGTGTCAGAGACCCTGAGCCTGGAGCTCACCTGGACTAGGTGGTCAGTGAACCCCAGGATCCTTCTGTCTCAGCCCCCCAGTGCTGGCACCACAGACTAGCTTATTTACAAGGGTTCTAGGGATCCGAACTTAGGTCTTGATGCTTGTGCAGCAAGCACTGGGCCACCAAGCTGTCAAGGCCCCAGAATGGTTTTTGTCCTCAGACTTTCCTATGAAGTTGTGACCTTAGGCTGAGGATATTCACAAGAAGCGGAGGTAGGTGAACCTCCCGGTGTCTCTCCATATGCAAATTAAGGATTAAGGAAATAAAGACCTCCAGGCTGGGGATAAGGCCACCTCTCTGAGCCAAGCCCCAGCTTCCACCCTCAACACAAAATAGCTCTGTGTTCCATCTCGGCTTCAAAACAACAATGAAGTCACATTAGCAGGTGTGTTTGCGCAGCTACTCCTGCGATTTTAGTGTCTTACTAGTGATTCCATTCATTTTGTCCCTTCCAGCAGTCATGGTTCAAAACATTGACTTAGTTTCTTTCACTTTGCCTTCTTTACCCTCCCTCTCTTCCCCTCCCCTCTGTCTCCCCCTCCCCTCCCTCCTCTCTCTCCCCCTCCCTTCCCTCCTCTCTCTCCCCCTCCCTCCTCTCTCCTCCTCCTTCCTCTCTCTCTCCCCCTCCCCTCCCCTCCCTCCTCTCTCTCTCCCCCTCCTCTCCCCTTCGTCCTCTCTCTCCCCTCCCCTCCTCTCTCTCCCCCTCCCTCCTCTCTCTCTCCCCCTCCCCTCCTCTCTCTCCCCCTCCCTCCTCTCTCTCTTCCCCTCCCCTCCCCTCCCTCCCCTCTCTCTTTCTCCCCCTCCCCTCCCTCCTCTCTCTCCCCCTCCCCTCCCTCTTCTCTCTCCCCCTCCTTCCCCTCCTCTCTCTCCCCCTCCCCTCCCCTCCCTCCTCTCTCTCCCCCTCCCCTCCCTCTTCTCTCTCCTTCCCCTTCCTCCCTTCAGCCCTCTCATTCCTCCCTTTCTTCTGATTCTACTGTTGCATACACTCTCCTTCCTTTCTTTCCTCATCACCTTTTAGATATTTATGTTAAAATGCAGAACGAAGCCTAGTATAGCCTAATGGCCGAGCACCTGCCTAGCATGCTGGGGGCCCTGCCAAACAGAAAGAAAGAAAATGAGCTGTAGGCATCTTGGGTTCCAGGGCTAGCTGGGACAGGTCTGAGCCTCCTCAGAAAATCCCTCCCTTTCAACCAAATCTGGGCTCTAGGGGTCAGCGGTCAGCGGTCATCGTTACGGACCTTGCCAATTCCATTCTGATCTCTTTATAATCTTTCTAAGTCATTTTTAGGAATCAAATCTGGGAAAAAAGTTGCCAAATTGCTACACATACTTTAAGTGTCGTCTGTGCATCAGACAGCTGAACCACATCCAGAGTTCTCATGTCCTTCCAACTCTGGCCCATGGACCGTGAGGGCAGACCGGCTCTCTCGCCCTCCCTCTCTCCCCCTTTCCTCCCCCTTTCCTGGTCTACCCTCTCTCCCAATCCCCCCCTCCTCTCTCTTTCCTCTAGTCTCCCCTTTGATCCCTCCTCTCCTGGCTCCCCCCCATTCCCTCCCTCACCCTTTGCGGTAGCTTCTCCTGAATCATCAGAGCCTACAGATGAATGACATTTTGACAATTTATACACAATGGTGAGTTTCCCTAATGAGACTTTTTTCACATAATTTTATTACAATATATTGTTATAACCATTGTTTTATTAGTTATGGTTAATGCTAATATCTTAATGTCCTGATTTACAAACTAAACTCTGTCATAGACATGCATAGGGACACAGTATTTCTGGGGCTCAGCATTATATCCTGTAGATAGGAGTCCATAAAGTCTTTTGCTTTCTTGCCTTTGAGCAGTGTAGCTTAATTTGCTTACCATTGAATCTTGTTTGCACTTGGCAATATGGTACTATAATCCCAGCATTTAGGAGGCAGCCTGTGCTACACAGTGAGCTTAAGGTCAACCTGAGCTATATAAGGAAATCTTATCTCAGAACAAACAGAAAACAAACTGCGGGCTTTCAATAATCCAATGAGAGTTTTAAGCAAGTCAATACCTGGTAAAAAATAGACTGCAGTCTACATATGTGCTTAGAGAATCATATATGAGGTTAGGCATGGTGAATAGCTTAACATAGACATGCAACATCTCATGTAGCTGAGGCTAGACTTGAACTCCTGAGGCTCCTGCGTCCATGTCCCTGCTGCTGAATTGACAGGCCTGCATCACTGTGTACAGCATTCACAATCACTTGGCAATGACTTTTCGGTGCTAAAGAAAGTACACTTAAATAGCCTATCTGTCACTTACAGTCAGTATTCTGCAAATCCCAAGAGACATTCACCATGTGTTTACAGAACAGGCCTCCTCAGTGGGTTCCTGGCTTTTGCTCAGCTGTTGCTGATGTCTTGTTCTGAGTGTTTGTTTGGTAGGTGATGTTGACCTGGGATGCTCCATATGTTGGGTGATTTAAATGCACTGAAATGATATTTTTGTGACTCATACCTGTAATCTAGCATGTAAGGGGATAAGGCAGGAGGACTACCACTAGTTGAGGCCAACCTCAGCTACATAGTAAATTTCAGGTCAGCCTGGACTACAGTGTGAGACTAGGCCTCAAAAAAAAAAAAAAAAAAAAAGAAAGAAAGAAAGGGTGTTTCAGGGCTGGGAAGATAGCTCAGTGTGAGTGTGAGGACCACGTTTGCACTCTCCAGCACCCATGTCAAAAGCTGAGCATGGCCATGTGCCTATAACCTCAACCTAACAGAATCTGAGGGTTCCAGGTTTGGTAAGAGACTCTGTCTCTTGGGGCTGGAGAGATGGCTCAGTAGTTGAGAGCACGGGCTGCTCTTTCAGAGGACCCGGGTTCAATTCCCATCACCCACATGGCAGCTAACAAACATCCGTAACTCCAGTTCCAGGGAATCCAATGCCTTTTCCTGACATCAGTGGGTGCTTTCAGTGAGCACTGAGGTCTGCTTGTGACTCTTTCTGGATAGCTGATGCACCCTTTAAGCCTTGGGGAATTGGTCTAAGCTGTTATTCGGGGTTATAATGCCAAGTCCCTGCCATCACTGAATTTTGTGAGAGGCTGTAGCCAAAAGGGATTGGAATTTTAGAACACCAAAGAGGGATGGGGAGATGGCTCCTTCACTAGAGTGCTTTGCTACTCAAGCACACAGATCTGAGTTTGAATCTCCAGCAACCATGTAAATAGCCATATATGGTTGGCACATGCCTGTGATTCCAGTGCTGGGGAGGCAGGGACAGTTGGGTCCCTGGAGCTTTGTAAGCAAATCGGTGAGGTCGGGGTTCAGAGAGCAATCCTCTCTCAAAAACTAAGGTTTGGAAGGACTGATGAGATGGCTTAACCTGTGGGATTCAAGCCCTATAATCTGAAGTCTATCACTGGGACCCACATTGTAGAAAGAGAGAATTGACTCCTACAAGTCGTCCTATGACCACATGCCCCCCATATAAATAAATTAGTTAATTAATCAATGTAACAAAAATGAAAAACAGGTGGATCACAGTGGAGAAAGGATCCAAGCTGACCTCTGGTCTCCACAAACGTGTGTATGTAATTGCACGTGCTCAGATGAACACAACCCCCAAAATACAAAAGTAGCTCAAAATTGGATTTTAGGTTTACAAAGGAAAAGTCGTCATGAAAGCAAATGTGTTTTGGGATCAGCTGCATTCAAGGATAACCAAGTGCTGTGGGCAGTGTGGAGGGCCTGTAGAGGGCATTGGGGAAAGAAGTGTGGAGACCAAGAGACTGGGTTGGCAGTGATGGGAGCCAAAGTCATAGAGGCAAGATCCATGGTGTATCTGAAAACTGTGTAATGAATTTAAGATAAAGTTTCTAGGATAACACAAAATGAGGCTGAATATTTTCTGTTTTCACAGATCATTCTAGATCTTTACCCAGGAAATAGTCACGTGTCAGGAAAACTGCCTAAAAATAAATTTTAAAACATTTGTTTATACGATAGAGTTAAAATCCAGTGGTGTATAAGGTATATTAAAAATGCTTTATTTAATATTTTATTTTATGTGTGTGAGTGTATGGCCTGCATGGGTGTAAGTGCATCCGTGTCCTGCAGTGCCCATGGAGGTCTGAGGAGGGTGTCAGATCTCCTGGAACTGGAGTTATGGACGGTTATTAGCCACCATGTGGGTGCTGGGGATTGAACCCGAGTTCTCTTCAAGAGCAGCCAGGGCTCTTAACCACTGACCATCTCTCCAGCCCAGAGTTCTCAAAGTTCTTTCTCTTCTGAAATGAGCCTGCAGAGGTCCTGTATAGCCCGGGTCCCACAAGAAGGTGGAAGGACAGAACTGACTCCACAATATTCAGCCAAGACCTCGAATTCAAGATCCTCCTGCCTGCCCCTCTTGAGCACTGGGTGCTCAGGGTTGCATTATCACACCCAGCTTTCACTCCCTGTTTTTTGTTTGGCCTATTAATGTTTTGAACTTTGTTATTATTGTATGTGATGTATATGGGGGCATGCATGGAGGTTAGAGGATAACTTTGTGGAGTCCTTCCACCTTCTTGTGGGACCTGGGGGATTAAACTCAGGTCATCAGGTTTATTCCCCAAGGGCTTTACCCCCGAGTCATCCTGAGGCCCTTTTCTGTCTAACATAGGTGAGGCTGGATCAGAGCTTGTTCAGCTGTTCTGTTGACCATCACTTAGGTTGTTTCCACTTCAGAACAAATGGTAGTATTTTATCCTTTAATAAGAAGTGAAGGATATAGACAGGACAGGCATGTCATAGACCAATTTTACAAATGATCAAAATGGGACTTGGGAGAGTCTGTGAATCGCTAGTCGTGGCACAGCTGGCAAGTGACAGATTTTGGAGGAGAATTAACCCAATGCAGGGTTTAATTTAAACCTTAAATGTGCCCATTTGATATGGAATAGCTCGCAAAAGATCAGTTGTCCTGACCTTTTCCTGAAACAGGTACCCTGGGGCTGACTAGAGAGACCAGGAGGTTCCAGTGAAACAGGAAACAAAGTATTAAAGAGGATCCTAAAATTAAGACACTAATCTGGGACTGAAGAAATGTCTCAGCAGTTAAGAATACTGACTGCTCTTGCAGAGGACCCAGGTTCAATTCCCAGCAGCCACATGGCAGCTAATAACCATTCGTAACTCCAGTTCCGACGCCCTCTTCTGACCTCTGAGGGCATTACACAACAGGGTGCCCTTACACACATGCAGGCAATACTCTCACACACAGAAAATAAAAATAACAAATAAAAGATGTTATAAGAAGACACTAACCCTAAGTGCCTAGGCAGTGTAGAATCAGCATAAATAAATCATAGTGGCTTGGCAGAATGGAGGACAAATAACGCTATTTGGAGGACAATGGTATTTACAAAACTGCTTTCCTCACTTGATAGAGAGATGCCAACCCGGATCTGGCAGGACTGACCCGGCAGCACAGAGGTGCATGTCTGGAATTCAGCTACTCTGGAGTCTGAGGTGAGAGGATAGCTTGAACCTGGGAGTCTGAGGCTCACCTAGACAATGTAGAAAGACCCTGCTTCTAAAGGAAGACCAAACAAAAACCCAGCATTGGATGGCGCCCCCATCCTGGGGCTTCTGTATCTTTGTCACACTCGACTAAATAATCAAAACTTCACTGACTGCAGGTGCCTTCGAAAGCCAATTACACTGACTTCCAGTTTTGTGTGCTCTTAGAGCATAGAGTCCATTATAATATATAAACCCCAAGCCAAGTGCACCCCATTCTCTAGATGACCCCAGAACAGGGGCTCACTGTGAGAATCCCTTCTAATAAAACGTGGTTCGAATATCAGAGATAATTGGAATCCAAAAAACAATGGATTTGAGGCCAGCCTGATCTACATGGTGAGTTCCAGGCTAGCCAGCACTAGAGAACAAAGGAAATCATTTTTGTTTGTTTTTTTGAGACAAAGTCTCACTGCATAGTCCTGGCTGGTATGCAGTTCACTACATAGACCAGGCTGGCCTCAAACTCAGAAATTTGCCTGCCTCTGCCTCTGCCACTACCTGACTCCTGAGTGCTGAGATTAAAGCACGTACCATCATGCCTAGTAGGAAATAATTTTTGTTCATTTCTTGATGGTTTTGCTACATTTCTTGTCATTGGGAAAATACAGTGAAAAACAAACCCAAAAAATAGTCTGTTAGACTGGTTTTTTTTTTTTTTTTTTTTGTATTTGAGACAGGGCCTCATGCAGCCTAGGCTAGTCCTGAACTGGTAAATGACCTTGATTCTGTGACTATCGAGCCTGACTTCCTGAGTGCTGGGATTCCCCACACAAGCCCTCAAGTCTGGCTCTGGAAAGTTGACCTTTAGATTTTATTCTCGGCTAGATCTTCTGGTGACTCTAGGACTTTGCTTTGTTGGAACCTGGGGTGACTGTTGATGTCTATCTGGAAGATTGGAAAGTATAGCAGGTATAAATGTAGCAGATATAAATGTTACTACCATGTGAGAGGCCTACATTTGGAAATGTAAAAGGCATATTGCAGTGTTGAAGCAGAAGATGGAAAGCTTGAAGTGATGTGGCATTTTAAAGTCATTTTCTGAGTGTCACTAGTCAGTTTAGCTACCGGCATGGTTTATCTCCTGCTTTTCTTGAGCTATGACTGCACACAAGAAGCTTGCACAAATACTTAACCAAATCTGCTGGACTCAAAGCAGCAACAGAACTGCTAATGATAATCGCCTCTACCTAGCGATGACGTATAAATGACAGGTAAACAGAATTTTCAGCTGCAGACTATTCTGTCCCTCCACCCCAAACAGTCCTGGAAAGTTGCACTTGTAGCTTAAAGTGGATTAAATCCCACTCTGGTGTGTATCCTGTGGCCTCCACTCTCCACCAATGTGGTACATTCATTTCCTTGAATAAGTGAACAATCTTTGTTTCTCTACTTTATTAGGCAGAGGCACAACAGTCAGGATGGCCTCCAAAATCCCTGCGGGCAGACATCTCTAAGGACCCAGCCAATCTCTCACAAAACCCTTTTTATGCTTCTGTTTCTAGAAGAATTATGACAGCGGTGCCCTGCTGCTGATCAGCCAGATCTGTGGTAGTCCAAGAGATAAAGTCCTGTGAGTGTGTGCTGTAAGACACGGCTCCCATTCTTCGGAGGCCTGTGTGATAAACCATCAAGGGGAGGCGGGAACAGGCCGCAGCTGTAGCCCTCTGACAAACAAGGCATCTCATTCCTGGAGCCAAACTTGGTCCTGTGCTGCCAGCAGGCTGCTCTCTCTGAAGTTCTTCCTGGAAATGTGTTAGGGCCCTGTCTGCGGTTACAGTGTTGCGGCTAATCCAAGGGACTCAACTTTGTTCTGTGATATACAGGTATGCTGTTCCTGCGAAAGGGACAAAAAGCACTACCAAAGAGCTGACCTTCAGAACAACTGACATGAGCTTTGTTTTTTAGAAGAGTTGGAGTCTATTAGGAGATTTTAATATAGATTTAAAATTTGTTATTGCAGTTATTTATTGATTTATTATTTATTTACTTATTTTGTAGGGACAGGTGGGGTCCATGTGCACATGCAGAGGTCAGAGGACAACTTGATTCTCTCCCACCATGTAGGTTCTAAGGATCAAACCAGGTCCTCAGTTCATTGGGCTGGACAGAAAGCACCTTTATCTGAGGAGCTGCCTTGCTAGCCTGAGATTTTAATGCAGGTTTTAAGCACCAGGGTTAAGAGAAAGAAAGACACTTGGGAAGAAAATAAGACACACACAAGAGCACTGATGTGGGCTTCTCAGAGCAAAGTTGCTGGTCGGTTGCTAAAGAGATATCTCCCCTCTTCAACTGGTAACCGTAAAAAGCCTTTATGTTGGGGCAGGAGAGATGGCTCAGTGGTTAGGAGTAATACTGCTCTTGTAGAGTATCCAGCCAGGTTCCCAGCACCATAATGGGCGACTCAGAACCACCTGCAACTCCAACTCCAGATGATCTGACCTCCATGGGCACCCACATACAGGTGGCATACACTTACACACACACACACACACACACACACACACACACACAATAAATAAATAAAAGAATGTTTTAAAAAACTTTTATGTTACCCCTTGATTCATAGTATTGGTTTTATGAGGACAACACTTAGAAGATTCTGTTAAAATGCGTATACCTCTAGCAATGAATTATGTCTGATTTGTGTTGTTTTTTTTTTCATATTGAACCAAAAGTTGAACCAAAAGTCTCATGTATGCCAGGCAAATGCTCGACCACTTAACTGTATTCTTATACTTCAACAATTTTTATTTTAGCCTGGTCATGGTGGCACACACCTTTAATCTTAGCACTCAGGAGACAGAGGCAGATGGATCTTTGTGAGTTCAAGGTCAGCCCCCTCTACCTAGGAAGTTCCAGGCCAGCTGGGGCTGCATTGAGACCCTGTCTCAAAAAGACAAAAACTTTTTTTAAAATTTTCAGGCATGGACTTGCTAAATTAGTCTGCTAAAATCCTTCTGCCTAAGCCTCCAGAATAGCTCTGATTATTGTATACAACGTTATACCCAGATTAGTACATTTTTACGGCATGATATGTGCATAGAGTGAGCTGGGGATACAATCCAATTGGTATAGTGCTTGCTTAACATGTAGAAAGTCTGCATCCTCAGCACCAAATAAATCAGTTGCGGTGATGCACACCTGTAATCTCAGCACTTGGAGACAGAAGCAGGAGAGTTGTAAATTGGAGGCTGGTCTGGGTAACTTGATAAGATGTTGTCTCAAAAACTAAAATAAAACAGTAAAAGAGTCAGGCAAGGTGATGCATGGCTGTAATCCCAGCTCTCGGCTCTCATAAGGCTAAGGCAGAGGGTTCACAAGCTCCAGGTAAGTCTAGGCTGCATAGCAAGACCTTGTCTCAACAAAGGAACAAATAATATTTCTCTGTCTCTCTCTGTCTCTGTCTCTCTCTCTCTCTGTGTGTATGTGTAAGAATCTAGGAAAGGGAGGCTGGAGAGAAGACTCAACAGTTAAGAGCACAGGACCTGGGTTCAGTTTTCAGCACCCACATGGTGGTTAACAATCGTCGATAACTCCAGTTCCAGGGCATCTGACGCCCTCTTCTGACTTCTGTGGGCATTGCATGAAACAGGTGCACTTACATACCTGCAGGCAATACACTCATATACAGAAAATAAAAATAAATAAAACATTTTTTAAGAGTCTAGGAAAAGTGATTGCAGCAAATTACCCCTCTACCCAAACCAAAATGAGGCCAGAACTTAATTGTGAGAGGGTATAATACATTTGCTGTGGGGAGGGACAAAGACCCCTCATCTGCTCTATGAGTTCAGAATAGCTTAACCTAATCAAGAAGAAACACCCTGGAATGTGCTCACAGCTGTTTAATGAGAAGCTGAAAATGCTGCCGGTTCTGTCTCAAGCTCTTTCTCTTGACACCCAGAGCAGGTGTGTGACACTGTGGATCTGCGTGGCACTCAGTCCTAGTCAGCCACCCACAGCTCTTCTGAGTGGAAGGAACTCTGTGCATTCTAGGCATTTTTCCCCTTACCCCTGGGAACTCGGGGTCAGGAGAGGCTGCGTCCGGCAGAGGTGGGCCCCAGTTGTTTGAATTCCTGCAGGTGTCTAAAAAGCAAAGGGTTCTTTTCAGAGCCACATCTGCACCTGTCATAGGCCTGGTGCTGAAGCCCTTGGCAGTTTTGTTTGTTGGTTTGACAGACTGGCATGCAGAGACCAGGATCCATGCATGGATGCTACCAGCAGAGTGTCCTGAGCTAGAATTTTCTAGAAGTTAGCTAGCCTGAGTGACTCTGAATTGTTCTCTGTCCAACAACAGGCTGTTTGACTGTTCTGGCTTTTGGTTGGCTTTTGTAGTTTTTGTTTTGGTTGCCTTGTTTTAAGTACTGAAGTAGAACAAAATGAAGACTGATGAGATAAATTTTAAAGAGGTTTTCAAAACCCATCACTCAGGACTGAAGAGATGGCTCCGCAATTAAGAGCAACGGCTGCTCTTACAGAGGACCAGAGCTCAGCTCCCAGCACCCATGTCAGGTGGCTCACAACTGCTTGAAACCACCTCCAGACAAGCCAATGCCCTGGCCCCTGCCTCTTTGGGTACTTGCACTCACATGAGTATTCCCCCTCTCCACATGAATACACAGTTTAAAATAATGAAACTGGGGCCTGGAGAGATGACTCAGCAGTTAAGAGCAATGGCTGCTCTTACAGAGGTCCTGGGTTCGATTCCCAGCACCCATATGGTGAATAACAACTGTCCATAACTCCAGTACCAAGGGAATCTGACGCCCTCTTCTGATCTCCACAGATACTGCATGACACGGGTACACTTACATACGGTAGGCAATACATACATACATACACATAAAATAGAAGTAATAAATATTTTTAAGTGCCAGGGTGGTGGCACATGCCTTTAATCCCAGTACTCAGGAGGCAGAGGCAGGTGGATCTCTGTGAGTTCAAGACCAGTTTGGTCTATATAGCAAGTTCTAGGCCAGCTGGGGCTACAGGGTGACCCTGTCTCAAAAAGACCAAATATACATATAGTATATACAGAAAATTATCTTTTAAAAGATAGTACAGCCAAGTTAGCAACAAAGAGAGACAGAAAAAACAAAAACCTTCAAACCTTTTAACATAAAAAAATCTAAAAATGCCACTTTCAATTTTTTCTTTCTTTTTTTAAATTATATTTTATTTGTTTTGTACATACACACGTGTGTGTGCATGCATGTGTCAGCATGTGGAGGCCAGAGGGGAATCTGTGTCTATTCTCTCCTTCTACCATGTGGGTCCCAGTATCAAACTCAGATCATCAGCCTCTGTGCAGGCTCCTTCACCTGTTGAGACTTCTTGAAAGTCCCATCCTTTCTTTTTGTAAAGATTCATGAATTTAGTTATTGTGCATGTGTGTGACTGGTGGGTGCACATGTCTGGGGGCAGGGATGCCCCATAGAGGTCAGATGAGGAGGGCAGGGACTGCTCTGTCACCCACTGGACCCAGAGCTATGCTGGTGGCCTGTAAGTCAGTCCTCTCCACTCCCCCACAGCACTAGCATTACAGGAATGTGAGAACATACTGTTTTTTACGTGGTGGGAACTTGAACTCAAATTCTCATGCTTAAGACACAAGTGCTTTCACCCACTGGGCCATCTCCCCAGCCCATTTTTGTTTTTTGAGATAGAACTTCAATTTGTAGTTCAGGCTAGCCTGGAGCCTACAGTGATCTTCCTGCCTCAGCTTCCCAAGGGCTGGCACTACAAGCAGGAGCCACCATGACTGGCTTTCCTTTTGTCCTTTTCTTACCAGTTAATAGTGTTCATGAAAAGTTTGTATCATCAGTCATGTCACCGAAAAGTTAAGTAAATATGTGTGGAGGCAACCTTGGCTCTGGTGTTTTGTTGATAAAATTAAGTTAGAAATTCTTATTAATATTCTCTATGCAAGGATAGTGTCTCCTAGAATGAAGGAACTGAAGCTCAGGCCTCAAGTATTCACTTCTTGATACAAGTTTCTGGGTTTGTTCCACTGTAATTTTTGCCTTTTAAATGATGAATTCCTAACCTTTTGCTCTATCTATAAGACGTGAAATAACAGGAAAACCAATTCTAAGCAAACGTCAGTGTCATAGGCCTGTTTTGGTGTCTGTGCACGTGGACTCCTTCAACCCGTGCCGTTTTGGGGTCTGAGCTCTCACACCTACCTATCCTGCCATTTCCCTGGACAAGATCCTCCTTTCTTTTCAACAGTGTGTCCTGTCAGCCTCACATCCACCTGTGGATGAGTCTCCATGGAGTCTGTGTTGGAGAAGGGACAGAGAAAGCATGACAGCTCACAGGAGGTCAGGGGTCAGTGTCCGGCGGAATCTCACTCAGAACTACCACCCCCCAAGTCGTATGTTGTTGTGGGTCCAGACAAAGAGCGTAGGATCCAAAACTATAAAGTGTCAAAATGGCTGTCCTTTCCCCTTGTGTCTGTAGCAAATTATGTTCCAGATAAATGAAAATTATAAAATTAACTTCAGGGACTGGAGAGATAGCTTAGTGGTTAGGACCACCGGCTGCTCTTGCAAAGGACCCGGATTCCGTTCCCAGCACCCACAGTAGCTAACAACCATCAGTAACTCCAGTTCCAGGGCATCCAATGCCCTCTTCTGATTTCCATAACCTTGTATGACGGAGGTGCAATTACACACATGTGGGCAATGCTCACATCCACATAAAATAAAAATTAAAAATATTAATTTCTTTTTAAAATGAGAATTTTTTTTCCCTGCTAGTTCATTAGAGACTTGGGCTAATAAGTGTCGAGTATACTAGGTCTCTGGCTTCGGACAGAGCTCTGGGATGGAGCACTTGCCCAGCTTGGGCAAGTAACCCTTAGCACTGCAAGCAAACAAGTGATCCTTAAGTCTTCAGTGTTTGAGTTAGGTCGCCAGGCTTGACCTGTAGGAACTGCTTGACCGGTGGAGTTTGAATTTCAAATGATGTTTTAAGGATTTATTCTTATTTATGTGTGTGTTCAGGTGCTGGGCCCCAGGGAGGCCAGAAACTGGAGCTGCTGGCAGTTGTGAGCACATGAAGCAGGTGCTGCCACCTGTACTGGGGTCTCTTCAAGAGCAGTATAGGCTCTTAACACTGAGCCCTTCCTCCCGCCCTTCAGATGACTTATTTGACCAGGACATACTTATACTGCAAATGTGAAATGTTCATCTACACTACAAATTTGGCTGGTTGCTGTTTCTGTTTTGTTTTGCAGTTTCAACCATAACAAACTCGGAATCAGAAACCTGTGGTTGGAAGGGTTGTTTCTGCGTGTTTGTTGGTGTGGGTTTTTGGTTTTTTTGTTTGTTTTTGAGACAAGGTCTCCTGTACCCTCAGCTGGCCTGGAACTTGCTATATAGACCAGGCTGGCCTTGAACTCACAGAGATACACCTGCCTCTGCTTCCCAAGGGCTGGATTAAAGTTACACACCGCCACACCTGGCTGTTCCTTTTTTTTGGCAGAGGTTGGGGAGCGGGGTGGGGAGACACGTTGCTGGGGGACTAAGGCTTTACTTTCTGAAGACAGGGATTTCATCTAGAATTCCTGGGAACTGCTTGGCATCATGACAGAACAGTTATGACTGTGTTAGACAGCCGGGGGCCGCCCAGTTGTCACTGTGTCTCCATAGCAAGCTGATCACTGACATCAGGAAACTGAGACCCAGGAATGCTGATCTACATACCTACAAGTGCAAGATGTGGGACTAGAAGACTGTGGGGAGCCATTCAGAGCCACAGGCTGGGAAACATTAATGCTCATTTAAAGTCACAGATGTCTAAGGCTGTGGATGTGGCCCAGTTGGTAGCCTGCTTGACTAGCATGCGTAGTGTCCCGTGTTAGCACTGTATAAACTGGGCATGCTTGAGTGTGGATGCATATCTATAATCGCAGCATTTGGGAGGTAGAGACCAGAGAGTCAGATATTTAAGCCCATCTTCAGCTACAGAGCGAGCCAGAGGTCAAGATAACCCAAAGAGAAACCACCTATGTCTTAGTTAGCTGATTACAACTCACATGGCATGTGGCCAGTCTTCTCTTTAGGGTACCTGTCCCTCTTTCTTGAGAGCCTCAAGGAGGGGTCAGTGTCCAACACCTCTCCTTATGTAAGCAGTCACATTATTTTCATGTTAACAAACAGAAAAAGAGACAGAAGTATTAAAATAATTGTCACATTAAGACAATCAGAAATCTGCCTTTTGATTGAATCTAGAGTGCATTTATTCTTATTTAAAAATCAAAGCAGGGGCTGCAGAGAGGGCTCAGAGGTTGAGTACTGCCTGCTCTGGCAGAGGACAGGGGTTTGATTCCCATCACCCACATGGCAGCTGACAACCATCTGTGACTCCAGTCCCAGGGAGGCTGACACCCTCATCTGACCTCCACAAGCATTGCACATTGCATGACACGGGTGTACTTGCATGCAGGCAATACACTCACACACATACAATAAAATAAAAAAATATTTAAAAGCCAAAGCAGACAGGCACACACAGGCTGGATAGGGGCTTGGCCACCCTCTGTTTACTTCCCCTCAGAAACCCTGACATCAGTGGGACTTTCCTGACCAAAATACCTGGAAGCAGCACATAATTTTACTGCTAGAGGGCCTGCCCTGCCTTGCGTTGATAGACTTCCTTGCAGGGTTGAATTCAGGCCTACTCTTCCCCAGACACCTCTGCCCTGGTTTACCTTGGCCTGCGGAGTCCAGTGGGATGAAAATACTATTATATAACCTCGGCCCTCCCCTCCTGTTTCTCACCCGCCTTTGATAGGACTTAGAAGGTGATTACATAGCTTCATTTATTTCTTTGAATGCACGAGTTTCACGGTCATTAAAGTAATCACAGACTCATCTCTGTCCCCGTGGGTGAGGGAGTGAGGGCTGGGCCTCCTTTCACTGGGATAGTGCCAGCTCTCCTCTTTCTCTCTCTCTCCCTCCCTCCGTCCTCCTCCTCTTTGGTCCTGTCTCCCTCTACTATCTAACCTCTTTCTTCCTTTCCACCTTCAACCCTGTATGAAAGAATATGAGCATTTAAATGGCTCTTCTGGCCATGAATCATGACATTTATTCAGCGGATCTCCAGGCGCTGAGGCAGTCTTGCACCCTGTTCAGAGGTAGCTGGCAGCGGATAGCAGCTCAGCGAGGCAAGGGTTAATCGGGTGAGTAAAGGCTATTTTTAAGTCTAGCCGGTGTCTGATACACTTGGAAATTCACCGGTACTGTAGAATCCTAAATTGCACTGCCCTGCACCCCACTGAAAATCTTCAGTGCGCTGCAAGACCGCCACAGCGTGAGCAGGATGGGGGCGAGTGTTGGAGGAGGGGGCAGGGCTGGCCTTTGTGCTGCAGGCCAGACCCCGGGGTCCTGCGGAGCAGGCACACAGAAACCCTCGAGGCCCGCAGGAACAGCCCCGCACAAAAGCGTTACATGCTTGCAAATCGCCCCACCGCTGTTATTTTATTTACTGAGGTCTGCGGGACAATTGTTTTCTCTTTGCAAAAATTTTCAGCTTTTCTCCTCCGCAACGCGGTCACTTGAACCTCGAGGCCACATGGAGCCCGTCTTCCTGGTTCAGCTTCAAGGAGGAAAAATTCTTCCCGGGCTGGATGCGGATCGATGATGGTCCAGGCGTCCCTCCCTCTTCCAGGGAGACGGGATTGCAGAGCGGTGTCCTGGAAATAATGTCTTCTATCAGTCCTGTTCCCGTGGTGTGGCCCCAAGATTTTTGCCTTTATTTGATTATTCTCATTAAAGACGATGCCAGCACACATCCTTGGTGACTTATATTTTGGGATGTGAAAAGGGAAGAAAGGTCACATAAAGGTCACATAACTTTCACTGCAATCAATTTTGGATCTATAAATGCTTGAACATTCCCAGCAATTTTTTTCAATTCCAAATTTGACATAAATACATCATGGTGACAGGGCATATGCTAAGTAAGAGTCTCTGGGTCTCTGGAGGGTTGGGATGGAAGGAACCTACCAAAACCAGTCATTTTAAAATCTAAAGGGGCGGGGCGAGGGCGGGGGCTGGCTCAGCAGGTAAAGGAACTTGCTGCACAAACCTAGGGACCTGAGTTGGATCCTGGGAACCCATCTGGTGCATGGGACTGACTACAAAATGCTCTCTGACCTCCAACATGGACCATGGCATGTGTAAACACACACACACACACACACACACACACACACACACACACAAATAATATTTTAAAAATAAAATAATCAAAAAAAGCAATGTCTGCAAGTTTAAGTTCTCCCTTTTGGGGTTTTGTTTACTTGCTTGTTTGAGACTGGGTCTTGATGTATACGGAAGGCTGGCACTTCCTATGTAGTCAAGAATAGCCTTAAACTCATGGTAAACTTTGTGCCTCAGCATAGGTTTGCAGGCATGGACCACCACTTTGGGTGCAAATTCTCTTTAGCTCCTTCTTAAGGTCTTTGTAGGGGGGCTGGGTGTGGTGGGCTGTGGTCCCAGCACTTGAGAGGTGGAGGTAGGAGGATCAAGGTCATCCTCAGCTATACAGTGAGTTAGAGGCAGCCTGGGTTGTAGGAGCCTGTCCCAAGAAATTTAAAAAGTAGTACTTGTAAAAAGAGGTGGGGTGGGAGGTCAAAGGCCAAGTCCAGGAAGAAGAAGCAACTTACCTCTTTCTAGAAATATTGATTGACTTTGGTGAACTTCACAACTGAGCCAGACTGGAGAGACGGAATCAGAAGGCTCCTTCACTTGGCTGGTCTTTTCTGGTCTTGTCTAGAAAGTTCAAAGTTGCAGTAAGTGTGTTCAATTTAAGAAAAACAAAAATGTGAGCTTCCCCAGGACAGACCATGGAGGCGTTTGGTAGATGTAATTGAGCAGGTAATTAGCACCCAAGTTCCATCACAGGAAATGGATCTGGTCCCCTCAGATGGAGACTACATTGTAAGTCCAACAGCTTGCAGGACAGTAGACCAAGCAGAACCCAGAGAAGGGCTTACAGAAGGTGGCTGGAGAAGCTTCCTTCTCAGGGGCTTAGTTCTGTTCCTGATGTACTCCCACCCTTTTTGAGCTCCTATAAAATACACACTTCTTGAGGACTCTTAAAGAGCTGAATGCAGTGCTTAAACACCTAACTGACTATTCTAGGGTTACAACTCACAGTCTGGGAAGTTAGAAAAGAAAAAAGAAAAGAAATAGAAAGTACTGTAAAAACTAAACTGATATAACTCTCAAATTAAAAATAAGTAATTGTATTTTAAAATATAAATTCACAATTCTATGTGTCTGTTATAATTTTTGAATATTACTGACAAAACTGTATGGGATAACTTTCGTTGTCAACTTGACACAACTTGTGTTGAGGAAGCCTCAGTTGGGGAACTGCCTCCATTGGACTGGGCTGTGGTCATGTCTGTGGGGCATTTTCTTGATTGTTGAGTGATGTGGGCGGTCCAGCCCACTGTGGACAGTGTCAGTCCCTGGCAAGTTGTTCTGTATTGTATAATAAAGCAGGCTGAGCCTGGGCCAGTGGAGCAAGCCAGTGAGCAACGTTCCTCCATGGCCTGAGCTCCAGCTCCTGTCTCCAGGTTCCTGCTCTGAGTTCCTGCCTTGGGCTCCCTCAGTGATGAAATGGGACCTGGGAGATGTGAGCCAAATACATCCTTTCCTCCCCAAGTTGGTATTGGCCAGTGTTTTGTCATAGCCATTTGCTCTGCACTTACATAGTGTTGGGTTTCAGTCTACAGCTAGTAGAAAGTGGGGGCCTTCTTAGGCTGTGCACAGACTCTGTGCCATTTCTTTATTTGTTTGTTTGAGACAGGGTTTCTGTGTAGCCCCAGCTGACCTAGAACTCACAATGTAGACCAAGCTGGCCTTGAGTTCACAGAGATCCACCTGGCTCTGCCTCCTAAGTGTTGGGATTAAAGGCATGTGCCATTTCCTTATTTAAAGAATATCAGCATTAAATTTTTTTTTATTTATTTTTATTGTGTGTGTATGAATGTTTTGCCTGCATGTGTAAGTGTACCCATGTTGTGCAATGCCTGTGGGGGCCAGAAGAGGGTGTTGGATATGCTGGAACTGGAGTTATAGATGGTTTTTAGTTGCCAAGTGGATGCTGGGAACTGAACCCGTGGTCCTCTGCAATAACAGCCAGTGTTCTTAACTGCTGGGCCACATCTCCAGCCCAGAGACGTGGGGTACCAGGACCAGGTCATGGAGGGCTGACTGTTCATTTGACTGTGTGTCCCATCAATGTCATTGTGGCCAGTGGAGATTCTCTGAAGTAAAGATCAAGGGTCAGGTCCTGAAGGAACCGAGAAGTCCTTATAGAGGGCCATCCTGCAGGTCGCAGGCTGTGGGGTGAGGAGGGGTAAAGGATATCCAGCCCCACCTGAGATTTCCTAGCTCTGGCAGCTGGGGGATGGGACCAGGGCAGATGGTCAGCACCTCCAGCCCCAGGGTGCTTTCTAATCTGGCTTCCTGGTCAGGTTCTGGGAAATCCTAAATCTCTAATGACTTGCATTTGGAGGAAGAAGTGCCTGGGGCTGGGGAAGATTGCATCTGAGAGGACTGGCTCAAATGGATCTGGAGGACAGGGTGTCCAGCAGGTGACCAGAGCAGGACACTCTAGAGCCTGCAAGGAAGGTGAGGCAGCTCTGGGAGGGCTGGAGACCCTGAGGCCCTCTGGTGCGGTTCCTGGAGTTTCTCCTGGAGCAACGGCAGCCTCAGAGCAGTGGGTGGAGGGTGACAAGGTCAGATCTGCTTTGAAGTTCTGGGTTTGCCAGCCTCCTACCTCAGCCTCCAGTCTCCTGCCTCAGCTTCCAGCATGCTGGGACTCTAGGCCGGAGCTGTTATGCCCAGAGTGAGGATCATTCTTCCCAAATGAAACACACTCATTTTATGGCATTGTTCTTCTACCATTTATTTGAATGTATCATTGAATTTTAATCATTATAGGGACCCTGGCACAAGGCTGAAAATACTAGTTCAGATCAGACGTGAAGGAGCTGGTCTGAGGGACCACCTGTCAATTCCAAGTCCTAGAATAACATCGTTTTCTAGGGGCTCAGCAGGTAAAGGCAACTGGTACTAAGCCTGACAACGTGACAACCTCATCTGAGTTCAATACCCAGAACCCATGTGGTGGAAGGAGAGAACTGACTCCTCCACATGTACACCAGGGCATTACACACATATACACTCATAAAATAAATGCTAAATAGATGTAATGCCCTGAGGAGACAGAGAACAAGACAAGAGTCCCTTCTTGATGGAAGTTACCTAGTAGCGAGAGATACGAGAAATAGTTAAGTCAACGTGGAATGTAGTTTCATATATTGGTGAGTGTTAGGGGAAAAGCCAATCAAAGCAGGAGGTCTGGCCTGGGTAAAGCTGGGCTGGAGCCTGGGGCAGGAGGAGTGCTCGTTCAAGGCCAGCTTGGGCTACGTGGTGAGACCCTGTTTCAAAAAATAAGATAAGGAGTTGTAGAGTGGCCAAAGAGTGAGTAGTTGGGGAAATAGAGTTTTAATTTTTCTGCTACTGACCCTGTCCTTGAGAGAAGGGGGAAGGTGGCACCTTCCCTAGAGACGCGACTGAGCTCCGAGCCCTGTAGACAGGAAGTGCAAGGATCCTGAGCTCTGCGCAGTCTCGGTGAAGGGGGAAGCGGAAGCCCCTCAGGCCCCTCTCTGACCGAGTGTGGCTTCAGCCCACCCCACGCTTCCCCGGATGGGTCCGATCTGAACTTGTCATTCTACCTTGGTTTTACCAGCTGTGACCGGTAGGAAGGAGTCCTAGGACCTCAGCCTCCTTGACCTCATTCTTCTGACTCAGCCGAGTTCAGAGAAAAGGGAGGGTTTTCAGAGAAAACGCTTCCTGGGTATCCACAGGCTGTTGGGAGAGGGCTTCAGAGGCCCGACGTCCCCAGCTTTCTTTTCACTTTTTAAAATTTTCATTTATGATTTCATTGAGTTGCTGAGGCTGATCCTCCTGCTTCAGCTTCCCAAGTGGAGTAGCTTGGATGACAAGACTACCTTCTGCCTGGCTCCATGATTACATTAGAAATAAAAGCAAACAGAGTTCAAGTCTTTTCAAGGCAAAATGTCTCTAGTATCTTGGAGACAAGTCTCGTTGGTCGGGTCTATGGTACTGCATTCTGTTGAAGAGTAGAGTCTGACAGCTTCAAGAAGTATTGGTAGATTACACATTTGTTTTCTATAAGGAAATCTCAAGGAGTAGGGCACCTCAAGTGTGGGATCAAGAAAGATGGCTCAGATAAGAGCACTGGCTATTCTTTTAATAAGTATTTTATTTATTATTTTTATTGTAGGTGTATGAGTGTATTGCCTGCATGTATGTGAGTGCACCCATGTCATACAATGGGTCAGCAAGATGTCTCATCAGGTAGAGGTGCCTTTTTGCTGAATCTGACAACCTGAGTTTGATCTCGGGGGCCAGCATGGTGAAAGGGGAAAATAAGTTCTGAAGGTTGTCCTGTGACCTACACACACACACACACACACACCTATACACACACATACACAGACACATGAAAAGAAAAGGAAACCTTAACAATACTAAAGGCGTAAACCAGGCATGATGTGCATACTTAGACTCCCAGGACTAAAGAGGTAGAGGCAGGAGGATCAGGAATTCAAGGCCAGCCTTGGCTATAGAGTTTGAAGCCAGCCTGGAGTACATGAGATCTTGTTGTGAAAAGGAAAGATGCTAAGTACCTGTGTCTTGCAGTGATGGGCTAAGTACCTGTGGCCCTGGCCCCTTAATTTCTCTGGGTCAAGTCTCTGGGTCACTCTGCAAAGTGATTGTTGTATTTTAGGCCTACTCCTGTTCATGCGAAGTACTTTGAAAAGGGAGGCCAGGGCCAGGCTTGGGGCTTCAGACCTGTAACAACAGTGCTAGGATGACCTGAGACAAAGGGTAGCCTGGGCTGTAGACTGAAACCCTGTCTCAGGATCAGAAAAGGTAACTGAGAAGCAGAGGCAGACAGATCTCTGCAAGACGGAGGGCAGCCTGGGATGGTCTACACAGCGAGTAGGTTAGCTAGGGCCACACAGTGAGACCCTGCCTCAGAAAAAAAAAAAGGGGGAAATGTCATATGGCTTGGGACTTGACCCCCAGGGAGAGCTACAACATAAAAGTTCCAGAACTTTCTTGAAAATGTCTAAGACCGGTGACAGAACACCTTAGTTGGCAATGGCTCTGGTTCTGAGGATGGAAGCAGTGAAAACTCACTGCAGCTGCTGGTACTGTCTGCAAACACTCCACTAGCACAGAACACAGTACTCGCTCTTCCTTTCAGTTTGTTTATTTGTGTTGCTGGGAATTGAACCCAGGGCCTCAAACAATGCCGGACAACTTCTCTACCACTGAGCTCCATCCCCAGCCTCCCAAAGACATCTTCATAATGTTTTCAATTAGTATCTGCTAATTATACATATAATGTGCTTCATTATGTTTTTGTACATGTATACACTGTGTTTTGATCATATTCACCCTTATTAATCTTTCCTCTCCTCCAATTTCCGCTCATTAGCTTCCTCTTTCCAACTGGTGCCCCCAAAAGACGTTTTCACCCACCCATCTTTTCTGTACCTGAGGTTTGAAGACTGTCAAGGAAAGTGAGGACATGTTTACTCTATCACAGTTCTGTGGTTATCACTTGGGAAAGATAATTTATCAGAGTTCTGAGGTTAATCACTTGGGAAAGATAATTTCTGGAAATTAGAAAGAAAAAAAAAAAGGCAGGAGGTGGGCAAGGCAGTTCACACCTTTAATCCCAGTACTGAGGAGGCTGACGCTGGTAGATCTCTGTGAGTTCAAGGCTAGCCTGATCTACATAGAGAGTTCCAGGCCAGCCAGGACTACATAGTGAGACGCTGTCTCAAACAAAACCCCAAACCAGTGGGACATGGTAGCACACACCTTTAATCTCAGCACTCTGGAGGCAGAGGCAGGCAGATCTCTATGAGTTCAAGGCCAGCCTGGTGTACACAGAGAATGAACAGATGGATAAATTAATACAAAGGCATTTTAAAGGACAGAGAGGAAAAGAAAGGAGAAAAGGTCACAAGGTCATTCCTTTTCTGTAAGTCCACTTGGCCTTCAGTGACTTAGTTTAGCCAGAGTCGAGGCCAGTCACAGTGTAACATGCCACTGTGCCTGGCAGGCTACAGAGAGGGGAAGGAACTGGACTGTCTTGGTAGAAAATCTTAGGGTAGTTGTTCCTCCTTAACACCCTTAAAATGCCAAGGAGCACTAGGTACACACAGCAAGCTTATTTATGGTACCGTGCTCCCGTGCACCCAGTACTCCAGAGGCCAGGTCAAAAGCTTGACCCGGGCTGCATAGCAAAATCCTGTCTCTGAAAGCCAAAGCCAACCAAAGTGGTGATCCCAGCACTGGTGAGGCAGGAGCAAATAGATCTCTAAGCATTTGAGGATAGCCTGGTTTACAGAGTGAGTTGTCCTAGGTCAGCTGGGGTTATGGGAGACCCTGTCTCAGAGAGAGAGAGAGAGAGAGAGGGAGAGAAAGAGAGGGAGAGAGAGAGGGAGAGAGGGAGGGAGGGAGAGAAAGAGAGAGGGCCACATGAAACAAAATAAATAACCAAAACAATGATGAAACAGGCCTAGCAAAGACCTGGGTTCCCAGGATCCTAGGAACTCTGGGTTGGGTTCCTGGTTTTGACTTAGGTGCACAACTTGTCATTTTTCCTGTGACATGGTGAGGCTGAGAGCAGACGTCCACTTAGGAAAAGATGATGTTTGGAAGTCTATAAAATGCAGAATTAGGGTGGAAAAATCAGCTAACCTAGGGGGTGGCTGTGGCTTTTCAGAAGAGGGTCAGCATGCAGCCTCCTCCTTTCCTATCCTCAGTTCACAGGCTTCAGCTCTTGTGTAGTTTCCTTCCCAAGAAAGGCATAAGCGTTCTGGAGAGAAAGGAAAAGGGAATCAAAGCTCAGAAACATCCCTGCCGATAGCGCTTTTTTAGAGGTGAAAAAGGAAGGTTCTAGTTAGAAGAGTTTAGACGGAAAAGAAAGAAACTGGATGTACAAGGCTATTTACAAGACACAGCGAAAATTAATTATTGCATTTCTAAAGCTGGTCATGGTGGCACAAGACTGTGATTCTAGCCCTTGGGAGGTAGAGACAGGAGGGTCAGTGGTTCAAGGCCAACCTTGATGACATAGTGAATTCTAGGCCAGTCTGGGATATACAGATTCTTGACTCAACAAACCAACAACCAACTCAAAATGATATACTACTTAATGGCCAAGCCCGCCAAGCCCACTGATACAGTGGTGGTGGGTCTGTTAGAACCGAAGCTTGCTCCGCAGGAGAGAATTTGTATCCAGTACTGTAAAGCTGGTCAAAAGCTGATGGCCGCAGAGGTCAGAGACTCAAGAGGGGAAACCACTGCTGTTCTTTTGTTAACTGGACACGATGCACCCACCACACTATCATCTAAGTAGCTCAGTTTATGCTCATGAATTGTTCCTGTTGTTAGTTAGCTTTGTTCAGAGAAGTTTCTTTCCACAGCCGGGAGCGGTGAGTTCGGAGACTTATCACTGGTCAGAAAGTTAAGAGCGTCAGTGCAGAATGCTTCTCCACAAACAGGACACCTATATGCCCCTCCCAAGGCCGGAGACATCATGGAAGAGAGGCAGAAAGAAGGTAAGAGCTGGGGATGGCGGGGGAGTGGGGGTGAGGGGGAGTGCTGTCTTCTAGGCATAACTTGGCTTTCTCCCAGGAACTCAGAGGCTGGGGTCACCTGTCAAAGAGCTGTACGGTTTCAGGCCTGTCAGCATCCTGGCATGAATCGATAAGCAATTAATGGTTCCTGGGGTGGGAGAGACATCTTCCTCAGTGTTCTAGCCACTGTTGACACACGCACATGCACACCCAGTCACGAGAAGAGGAAGCAGCAGTGAGAATGGGGGGTGAATATGATCAGACTACATTATATATGGAAATATAACAATGGAGCCTGTCATTATGTACAATTAATATTTGTTAATAAAAATAACCTCCCAAAAGATGCAAAAATTCTTTTTTTTATTTATTTTTGTCTTTTTGAGACAGGGTCTTTCTGTAGCCCCAGCTACAGAACTCACTATGTAGACCAGGCTGGCCTTGAACTCACAGAGATCTGCCTGACTCTGCCTCTCAGGTGCTGGGATTAAAGGTGTGCACCACCACACCCAGTGCCTTCTTTTTCTTAAAAACATCCTGTTGCGTGTTTATTATAGCCCTCAGAGGGTGGAGGCCGCAGGGTTGGGGTGTTCAAGGCAAACTTTGGCTATAGTGTATTTGGCTATCAGGTAAACCTCATCTACCCGAGATCCTGTCTCAAGATACCAAAAGAGCGAAAATATTCCCATCATAGAAGTTTCAGAGTGCTCATCGTTAGGCTCCACACCTGTGCATTTGGGAAACTTGTAGATATATGTAAAGCCACAAAATCGGTGTGAGAGCTTAGGAGAGATGGCTCAGCAGGTAGAGGCTTTGGCTGCCAAGTGTGGTCACATGAGCTCCTTCCCCGGGACCCACATAGTAGAAGGAGAGGATTGCTCCTACAGATTATCCTCTGACCTTCACAGGTGTGCATGCTCTGGTTGGTCTTGAACTCACAGAGATCTGCCTGCCTCTGCTTCCAAGTTCTATTCTCATTTTTGAGGGGAGAAAAGTGAGGCTCGTGTCTGTAGAACCTCAGAACCTGATAACCCATTAACTAGTCCAATGAGGAAACCAGTCTGTAACATTTACATACCCTTTGCAGGTTACACATTCTTCTCCCCTCCTGAATCCTGTTTGAGCCTTCGGCAAACAAATCATTCCTTCTTTCTCCTCCAAACTGGAGGAACCTATTCCTGAATTTAGATAGAACTATGTGTCTTAAAATATTAATGTTTCCTGAGCAGACAGAGAAGTGGTTTTCAAACCAGTCATCCTTCAGAAAGGTAGAGGGCAAAACTGGCAGGATCAGGAAAGCATCTAAAGAGCCTACTGCGCTTGCTTCCCAGACTGCAGATCTTACTAAGAGTCAGAAACCAAATGACAAGACAAAAGATAAAAGTCAGTTTTGATGTCAGTGTGTCCTGGTGGTCTCTCATCACTGATTACACAGACTTTCCGTGATTACCTTCATAGGAGATGTATGTTATGAGCAGACTGGCCCTCCCAAATGCAAAAATGCAGAAATAAAACAAATTAAAAGTGTTGAACTCGGAGGTGTTCTGTTCCTCCTCTTCTTCATGAGCACAGGCACACAGAGATTCAGGCCCCCGGATTTCTCTCTGCAGAGTAGACTTTACCTTTTGGATGGGACTTTAAAGTCTTTAAACAGCTTGAGACTTATAGTTTGCCATAGGAGCATGAAGCAAATTCCTGTTTCTAGTTTTTGAACCGGGAGCTGGAGTGTAAGAGCCACGCTCAGGAAGTCGCAGGTGGTGGGTAGGGGAAACAAGGTCATTTTCAACCGCGCACATTGAGGTTGAACCTTTAAAGTCGATTCTAAATTTAATTGAAAGCCGAGGGCAGAGAAGCCAAGATCGGAGTGATGTGGTGATTTATTCTGAAGCCTGTAAGAAGTCGTGCGGCTGGGTGTGGATGAACTGCGGCTTTAATAAAAATGGCACCGGGAAGCCGCCGGGAGAGACACAAGAATGGGAACTGGGCTAGATAAGAGCCCTGGGCCTGGAAGGGAGCCTGGGTCTGAGGGAGCAGTGTTTTCCCAAAACTGCTGCTTTTCTACCACAATGGATGTACACAGTGATGACATCAAAGGGAAAACTTAGGATCACAGGAAGCCGAGACAGTACGTGGTGAATTCTGCATGAAAACCCGAAGTGTCCAAATTGCAGAAAAGACTGGAACAGGTGACAACAAAAACTCGTCTGAGTATTTCTATCAGAAATTAAGCTAAAGAAAAATGGCATGCTCCTTTTTTAAGGCACCACAGGACCCAACAGCCAGGCTCCCACACGCGTCCAGGGGTGTTTTTTCTCCACTAAATTGTACTGGGCCATTGCTACAGAAAATCCATAATGTGTTCTTAGAACCAAATCTCTGTTGACAGGTCATTCAAGAATGATCTTTCCAAATTTTTTTTTCTTTTTTAAGGAAGCAGAAAGCCACCCACTGACGCTGTTGAGCGAAAGAGAATCAGCTCGAACGTGCACCTCTTGGGTCCTCGACTCCCGAAGCTGAGTTACAGCTATCTGCTTGTCTTTCCAGTGATGGATGTGTGGTGTGTTCCTGTACTCACATATCTGTAGGTCCCTTCCTTTTAAATTTCATTTTATTGTTATTTTATTTTGAGGAAGGGTCTTTGCTATGAAGCCCTGGCTGGCCTAGAATTCACTATGTGAGCCAGACTGGACTCAAACTTGTGGTGATTCTCCTGGCTCTGCCTCCCCACTTCTGGGACTCCATGGCCCTCATACTGGCCCGCTCTCTCCTTTGAACCATCTTCTCATCATCTTCAACAAACTATCACTAACTTCAATCTTATTTCAAACATATTACATGTTCACTGTGGAAAACCCAGAACATGCGGTGGGGTGTGGGTCATGTGCTTGTAATTTCAACACTGAAGGCTGAGGTAGAGGTAGAGGAAGAGGATGTAGACTTTGAGACCAGCCTGCACTAGGTAGTAGACATTGATTCAAAAACCACTACCAGACAAAGGGGAAGAAAATGCAAAGAATCGAGAAGAACCTAAATACCGCTTGTTATCTGGCCACTCAGAGACACTCGGGCAAAAGCTTTGGCCATTGTCTCCTTTTACTGAGTAGTGTCTGGAGGGTGGGAAACATTTGTCCACAGAGCTGGGCACTGCTTCCTGCTGAGGCATGACAACACTGTCAGACTTTGGATGTGGTAGAGATGGTCCTGGCTTCTCCTGGCCTGTCTTTTCTTCTCTCTCTCTCTCTCTCTCTCTCTCACTCTCTAATTCTAACTTATTTGTGTGTGTGTGTGTGTGTGTGTGTGTGAGAGAGAGAGAGAGAGAGCACACACTTGTGTGCAGGTGCCCTTGAAAGCCAGAAGGTGTTGGATCCTTTGGAGTTGTAGTGACCCGCCTTTGTGGGCCTCCCAGTGTGGGCCCTGGGCTCTAATTCTCACCCTACAATAGAGCAGTAGGTGCTCTTAGTCTCTCAGCCATCTTTTCTAGGCCCTGTTTTTGTTTTTGAGATGAGGTATTTTGTAGCCCAGGATGACCATGAACCTGACCTTCCTGCCTCCATCTCTTGAGTCCTGGGATTACAAACCTTTGTCATTAAGTCTTTTAAAAAATCTTGGCCAGGCATCATGTTGCACGCCTTTAATCTCAGCACTTGGGAGGCAGAGGCAGGTGGATATCTGTGAATTCAAAGAATAAAAACAAAAACAAATCTTTATAGAGGGCTGGAGAGATGGCCTGGTGGGTAAGAGTGCTTTGCTGTGCAAACATAAGGACCTGAGTTCAGGGTCCAGCATCCATGTAAAAAGCTGGGCATTGCCATGTGTGCTTGCCTGTAACCTGGAGCTGGAGAACCTGGACACAGATGGGAGGTTGCCAGGCCTGCTGGCTGCCAGCCTAACGTCAGGTTTGGTAAAAGACCCTGTCTCAAGGCAATAAGACAGAAAATGATAGCGGGACACCCATCTTCTCCTCTGACCCCTGCAAGTATGTACAGTAGTGTATACTCTGACATACACACATAACAATACATGCACATATACACATGTACATACATGTACACATGCACACACACACAGACACACATAAACAGATATGCACACATAGATACACACAAAACAGCACACATATGCATGTACATACGTGTACACACATGCACATATACACACAAACACACATACCTGAACACATTAGCACACATACACGTGTATACATGCATACACACGCACACACACATAGACATATACACACATGCCATATACACATACACACACATGCCATATACACATACACATACACACACATACACGTACATGTATACATACACATACACATGCCATACATATACACATACACATACATGTACACATACACACATACATATACACATACACATGCCATACATATACATATACACATGCCATATACACATACACATACACATGCCATACATATACACATACACATGCCATATACACATACACATGCCATACATATACACATACACATACACATGCCAATCCAATAGAACAGTTCCCCAGCTGCGGTTCCCTCTTCCCAGGTGTGCCAAGTTGACAACTAAAGTTATTCAGCACACAATAATGAGAAAATTTTAAGCAAAGATCATCTTTGTGGGAATGGCAGCCAGCTGGGAATCTCTCCCTGGTGTCTGGTCACCACACACTGGCCTCAGGGGTCAAGGCCTGTGTTGCTCAAAAGACAGTGTTCAAGCTGCTGCTGGGAGTCAAGTCAGATGCCCCTGGCCGTCCCCGGCACCAGCTTCTGTTGGCTTCCTGGAGGAGCTTACCACTTATTTGGGTATGGGTACACTTGTATACCTTTGGTGGCATATGGAGAAAGACTAGGTGGGAGTAACAGAAACCTAACCCTAAATCGATTAATCTGCACGTTGAGGTACTTCAGCTAGGAGTAAAATTTCTTATTTCCTACTCCACAGAACATTTGTGCAGTCAATGACAGTAGTAAAACAAGAGTAAGTGGGTCCAGGCGGTGCGGTGGGAGCAGGCCGGGTCCAGGGGTACCGTGGGAGTGGGCCGGGTCCAGGCGGTGCCGTGGGGGCTGGGCCGGGTCCGGTCTCCTTAGAACAGTTCCTGGACGGTGATGGAGCCTAGCTAGGAGCTCGCCTAGCATTCTTTAGGCCCTGGATGGATGATCAGCACTGCAAAGCAAAACCAATCAGTTTTCCTCCTAACAGCCTGTGCATCCACACTCCAGCTCCTCAGTTCTAGACACTACAGGGGCTGTGGGTGTGAGGAGCAAGGAGGGGCCAGTCATAGCGACCCTAGTTGTAGGGTCTGGCCCCCCTGCAGCCCTTCTCTCTTAGTGCTAGGCTCTAGGCCAAGAGCTAGCAGGATCTTGTCAGTTGCAGTTCCGAAGTAAACAACTTAACCTTTACAGATTTCCTCAGTTTACATCAGGTGTGTGTCATGTGGCTAGATGTCTCCTGAGAACCTGAACTTTTAACCTCCTGTAAAGCCCCGCCCTCAGGGTATATAAGGGTTGCTGCCTCTGAATAAAGTCAGCCAGTCATTCTCCTTTCCTCCTGCCTAGTGTGTCTCTCTGTCTTTTGTACGAATGTAGCCAGGGCTCTACAGCTGGAGGTTTCCACCGAGATTGGAAGAGAGGGAGCTACAGCTGGAGGTTCCCCCCGAGATCGGATCTCGGATCGCCCAGGAAGGCTGGCCAGCAAATGTAAGTATTTGGGGGTATTGGATAAATGGGTGCTTCAGGCTCTCATGATCTTTTACAGATCTATTGGTAACTGTACTTAAGAGATAGGCTAGCTAGAGATTTCAGTCAGTGTTTAATCATTTATGTATGCTTTTTCTGATTTTTGACTTCTTTTAAAGTGTCCCAGAAGTTTTGTTGTGCTGTCTAGAAAACGTTCTTTCTTAATCTCTCCTTTGACTGGTTAATCATTCAGAAGTGTGTTGTTTAGTCTTCGTGAGTTTGTGAAATTAATAAGGCTTCTTTCAGTGTTGATTTTAAGTTTTATTGCATTTAGGTCTGAGAGAATTTCATATTTTTGTATCTGATGAGGTTTATTTTGTGCCCCAGTATGTGGTCAGTTTTGGAGAAAGTTTCAACAGTGCTGAATAGAATGTGTACTCTTTGGTATTTAGATAGAATATTCAGTAGATGTCTGTTAGGTTTATTCAGTGTATGGTATTCTTTATTTAAAGTGTCTCTCTGTTTATTTTGTTCCCTGTTGAACTGTCTAATGGAGTTTGAATGTCTGGTAGAATTTTGTTGGGAATTTATCTGGATCTTAGCTTTTATCACTCCAGAGGTTTTTGTTTTATTCTTTCAATTTCCTTATATGTTATGGGTGGTCAGGAGCCATTTTATTTGTTTATGTTTTGAGGTGAAACATTCCCACCTGCAGGGGAGCTTGTTAAGCTCAGGAAGTAAATAAGTCAAGAGCTTCAGGAAGGCCCTGAAATTGACCAGGTTCACTAATTTGACTTCCTGCCTAAATTCCTGTGCTCTTATTAGAGGTAAAAATAGGTTAAGCAAAATAAAGTTAGGGCCTCAGTATTTCAGAGTCTGTTCAGGTAGAAAAGGTTCAAAAAAAAAAAAAAGTGCAAATGGGATCTGGAATTGAACCTCAAGAGGATGAGGAAAGTAAAGCTAAGCCTTCCACTCCACCAGAGGAGCCCCCTTTTGTGGAATCTAAAATCAGGCAGTTATTCAAGAGTCTTTAGATCCCAAAGAAAAATAGGAGAGAGAGGAGGAAACTGTTAGATATCTGAGAGAGGAGGATTTTCCACCATTTATTGCCCGGGCAAAGCCTGAGGCTGACCTGAAGGAAGAATATTTAGGAGAAATGTGGCATTACAGGGCATGGTTAAATCTCTATATTTGTTAAATGTTACGAAGCCTTAGTATGTAGATTGAGGATATAAAAATGAGCCTTTGTTACATTACTGGTGTAATTACTGTGATGCTAGATTCTAAGGATGCTAGGTTGTGACTCTCTAGCTTCTAGTCCAGAATTTGCTGACTGTCATAAATGAGTAGCCAGAGACGGGTAAGTCCAAGGGGGTGTCTGTCAACCTAAGACAGGGAATCAGCCTCTGTGGCCAGAGATTGTGGCTGGTTTGCCAATGACGGGTAAGACAGGCACTGACATCCTTGGCAACCTAAGACAGACGCTCATTTATGTAAGAGAAAAGGGGGAAATGTAGGGTCTGGCCCCCTTGCAGCCCTTCTCTCTTAGTGCTAGGCTCTGGCCAAGAGCTAGCAGGATCTTGTCAGTTGCAGTTCCGAAGTAAACAACTTGACCTTTACAGACTTCCTCAGTTTACATCAGGTGTGTGTCATGTGGCTAGATGTCTCCTGAGAACCTGAACTTTTAACCTCCTGTAAAGCCCCGCCCTCAGGGTATATAAGGGTTGCTGCCTCTGAATAAAGTCAGCCAGTCATTCTCCTTTCCTCCTACCTAGTGTGTCTCTCTCTGTCTTATGTGCGTCATTCATCCACAGCCCTCTGTCAAGACTTGGTCGTAGAATGTAGCACAGCTCTGGGAGAGACTGCCTGTTGTTCAAAGGGCCAGAAGAGGCATCAAGATAGTGACGCTTGGGACTGGGAAGGTGGCTCAGGTGGTGCTTGGCTGGCAGGCTGGAGCCCCGAGGCTGATCCCCAGCACTTCATAGACCAGATGAGGTGGTGCGAGGCTGTATGCAGATTCTGGAGGTGAAGCAGGAGGGGCAGAAGTTCAAGCTCGGCCTCAGCTACATATCCCGCTGGAGTCGAGTCCCATCCAGCGCCCACCTCATTCACAATGACATGGTACAGTGCGTCGCTGATTCACCTCAGAGAAGTTCACGCGCAAAGAGGTAGCTGGCCAAACACAAGTGCTCCCAGGCTTCTGACACTTGAGTGTCTGTGGCTTTCTCTGCCAGACGTCCCAGAGGGTCCAGGGGTTTCCCTCAGGATAAAGTTGGTTTCGTTTTGGCTGATGGTGTTGTTTGCTTCTCTTAGGGAGTCACTTGCGAAGAGGGAACATCAGTTGAAGGGTTTGCTGGATCAGACCGGCCTGAGGGCGTGTCTGCAGGACATTGTCTTGATTGCTGATGTAGGAGGTACCAGTCCACTTAGGGTGGTGCCATCCCTGGGCAGGTAGGCCTGGGCTCTATCAGAAAAGTAGCTGAGTGAGCCAGTAAGTGGCGTTCCTACATGGTCTGTGTTCAGCTGCTGCCTCTGGGCTCCTGCCTCTGGGGCCCTGGCCTCCCTCAGTGATGGATCAGGACCTGGAAGGGCCCAGGAAGGGTAAGATGGAATAAACCCTTTCTTCTCCACTTGTTTGTGGTCATTCTTTTATCAGGCACCCTAGCAAACAGTAAGACAGGCAGTCAGGCTGACACCCTGGAAACGCAGGCATGGACCCTGGAGTCTGTGTTAGAAATGTTTAGGTAGTATAAACAAATTTCTTAGGCCCAGCAAACTTCACTTTCCCATTCGATAGTATGTGGGTAACTCGATCTGCCTTGGAGTGCTGACAAGTTAGGCATGATGTAAGTTCTGCCTTGAGCGGAGCAGTGGCTGTCAAGTACACCGAGTCTATGCGGACTACAGGTTCTCAGGCAGAGCCTGTAGTCAGTGCTGGCTTTGAACTTGATCCTCCTGCCTTCACTTCCTGAGTGCTGGGATGATCACAACCATGTCAACGACGATGATGACCGTGTGTGGGAGAGAAACCGTGAATATGAGTGCACGTGTGCCACTGTGCACAGAGGACAATTTTCAGGGGTCAGTTCTCACGCTGCATTCAGGAGATTGAACTCAGGTCCTCAGACTTGGGTGGCAAGCTTTGTTTACTTACTGAACCGTCTCACTAGCTCCACGCCCAGGTTTGTTCAGTGCTCGGGATGGAACCTGGGGCCTCGTGTGTACTGGGCAGTCTAGCAGCTGAGCTATATCCCTAGCCCCGGCTCAACTTTCAAGTCTAATCTTTTCCCTCTGTGCCTCAGTTTTTTATGTGTCGTATAAAATACAAGACACGAGCTGCGTGGGTAGGAGTGTGTGATCCCAGCCGTCCCAGGTGGCGAGGCTGGGCGACAGCACCAGGCCATCCCAGGCAACATGGAGAGAACAAGTCTCAAAAAATCCAAAGCTGAACAAAAAAGGCAGAGACAGGGAGCTCAGAGGCTCCGGTCACACAGTCCCTTCAGCCCCGGGGCAATGTTCCAGCAGCCAGGCCAGGCCCGTCATCTGCAGAGATTGTGTTTGCTGATGGTTTTGCTTTGAAAAGGCACTTAACAAACTCAATAAAATTTAGTTTCACAGCAAAGTGGGACTTTGCTATAAATGCTTTGAGCCAACCACACCAGAGGAACAGTAAGAAGAGTACTGTGGGTTTGGGCTGCTCTTTCTGAAACTTGTCCGGGAACAGTGGGGGAGAGGGACGTGGGGGGGAGGAGTGGGGGGAGGAGTGGGGAAAGGAGGGGTGGGAGTGGGGGAGGAGTGGGGGGAGAAGTGGGGGAGGAGTGGGGGGAGGAGGGGTGGGAGGAGTGGGGACCGCTGAAAGTTCTGTGTCAGTGCTGTGGGTCACATTGCTGTCTGGTCTTGTTTCTGTAAGAGTACGTTTAGACTCCAAACATTTACAACAGTGTTTGATTAACATAATTATCATCATGTGCAGGTACATGTACACACACACATCACATTGAAAATATGGGAAAAACTACATCTCTTCACTTCCTTTCCGACTCATTTTTATCTGTATACAGTATGTACCCCAGGCTGACTTACTTGTCCCTGTTGGTGCCTCTGTGCTGGGCACTCTGCCTGGGCTCCTTCCTAAAGACCCTGGGAGTTAAGCTCAGAATCTCCCAGTGGACCGGGAGAGTGGCTCCTATTCCCCCGGGCAAGCTGAGCTGCTCCCGGTCTACCCACACTGAGTGCCCGTGCCCCTGCTCTGGGCTGTGCCCCCTCTTAGGCGGGGCACTTTCTTCTCTTCTATGTTTCTTAAGTCCCATACTAGAGAGACAATGTGCAACTTCAGGGCAGTTCCTTGGTAGATACGTGTTGCTATGGACTAGGGCGAGAGCTCAGCGATGCATTGCTTGCTTGTCTGGCCCAAAGCTCTGGATTCAATCCCTAGCACAAATAAGTAAACAAATAAATAGTGCTCAGAGGACAACTTTCAGGAGCCAGTTCCCTCCATCACATGGATCCCAGGGATTGAACTCAGGTCATCAGCCTTGGCCTCGCCCCTCCCTAAGGCTCCAGTGGCAGTTAATGGTTGATGGGAGAGGAGGAGGGATTTTCTTCAGTGGTAAAGCAACTGGTCAGGGGCCCATTCTCCTGAAAGCAACCCTAATGAAACTCATGGTGTCGTGCCCCCCCACCCCCACACACACAAGAGGAGAAGGGAGATGAGCTGGGAAGAGGAAGGGATAGGTGCAGGTGGGAGGGAGACATGAGAAGGCCATGTAAGTGTTCACCTTGGCCAGTGTGTCAATGGATAATAAAATGTAACTGGCAGCCAAGGTGAGACAGGCCTGTGATTCCAGCATTTAGGAGGCAGAGGCAGATGATGAGGAGTTCAAGGCCATACTTAGCTGCACAACAAGTCAAGGTCAATCTGAACTACAATGAATGAAGAATGAAGAATGAGTGATGTGGCTCAGTGGTTAAGAGCTCACACTGCTTTTGCAGAGGATTGGAGTTTAGTTTCCAGCATTAAAAAAAATCTTCTTTAAAAATAAATAATATCTGCCAGGTATGGTGGTACACACCTTTAATCCCAGCACTAGAGGCGAGGCATTTAGTCTTTAAGGCCAGCCTGGTCTACATAGTAAGCTCCAGCCTGCTGGAGCTACAGGAAGACCTTGTCTCAAAAAGACCAAATAATAGTAACAATAATAATATCCATATAGAGACATGAATATAAAAATAAAAATAAAAATAAATCTATAAATAGATAAATGTAGCTGGGCCACATCGTGTGTTCCTGTGGTGAGATGGTGAGTGCAGTCACGTATGTAACTGAAAAACCACAATTAACTTCCATACTGAGTGTGTGTATTTGTTCATTGCGCTCCTAAGATATTTTCTATGGCTGTATCTTTTCAGTGTCAAACACAGACTTCCACCAGGTCCTACTAGAAACTGACAAACTATTTTTAAAACATCACCATGAAAGTTGAGTATGAGGTAGGCACATAGGTTGAGCCACGTTGGGGTTTAAGTTCAGCCTGGGCTACTGGGAGAGACAATGTGTTTTATAATTTATCTAAGGCCTATGTGTGAAACTTGTATACTTTAAACAATGGTCTCCCCTGTGCTGCTTGTTGAGGTTACTGAGTCCCAGCTCCCATCACAGGCCAATATTGGAACCTCTGCAGAGGGAGCCAGACATAGAAGTTTCCAGGTAACTCTAGAGACAATATTGGGCCAGAAACTACAAGTTCTCTGCAGCTCTCCTCAGTGCTAAGTCTCAGGTCTGCTTCAGGTAAGTGGCTGTGACACCTGTGTGTACCCATTTTTTTTTTGTCTTTTTGAGACAGGGTCTTCCTGTAGTCCCAGCTGGTGTAGAACTCACAGTAGACCAGGCTAGCCTTGAACTCACAGAGATCTACCTGCCTCTGCCTCCTGAGTGCTGGGATTAAAGCCATGAGCCACCAGGCCTGGCCCATTTCTCTTTAAAAAATATTTTATTTATATTATTTTTACTTTATGTGTATGAGTATTTTGCCTACATGTATGAAAGCTCACCTGTGTCATGCAGTGTCCACAGAGATCAGGAGAGGGCTTCAGATCCCCTGGAACTGGAGTCATGGATAGTTGTCAGCTGCCATGTGGGTCCTGGGAACTGAACCTGGGTCCCCTGTAAGAGCAGCCAGTGCTCTTGGCTTCTGAGCCATCCCTCCAGCCCCAGCATAGCTGTTTCTAAAGCTGGAATCCTCTGGTCCCAACCCTAACAGACAGACAGCTCCTAGGCAGAGACTTGCTGAGGATTCTGAGTGCTGACGATTAAGGAACCAATGTGCTATAGATCTGCTGGCTGCAGAGTCCTGTTAACAGGATACACAGGGGCCAGGCTAAAGATAGATTTAAAAAGAAAAGGAGAAGGAAGGTAGGAGAGAGACCAACGGGAAGAGAGGGAAATGAGAGAGGGAGGAAGGAAGCAAGTACACTTCATTTATTCAGCAGCTTATGTAATATTTTCAGCAGATTTCTTCCTCCTGAATATCCACTTAGTGAAGGCCAGCGAGGTGGTTCAGCATGTAAGGGTGCTCACTGGCAAGTCTGACAACCTGAGTTCGAATCCCCAGACCACATGGTAGAACCTTAGAACTGATTCCAGGTATTCACTGGGTGGTAGAGAGAACCGCCTTGAATCCCTGGTTGGTTAATGTGGTCACATTTTCAGTGATTTTTCTTAGATGGTAGACTGGCAGAAAACTGAGTACATCATAACTTGTTTCAGCATAAGCTGAAACAAATTTTTATAGATGTACTTCTTTGAAAAAGAATTACTTAAAAAAAAAAAAAAATCTCCCAACTTCCCAGCCTCCTCCTATGTTTGGAGCCAGAGAGACACTGGACACTCTAATCCCCAAGAGGAAGTTTCAGGGAATTTACAGCCTCTGTCTGTGCATAGTGATCCATTGTGACCATCCTTCTGGCCCCCACACAAATGAATCATTGATTAAAATGATGAGCGGAGAAGACTTCCTGAACTTTATTTTTTCTCTTTTAATCATTTTATGTCTTGGAGCTAAAGTTTCTTTCTGTGCAATTTAAAACTAAAAATATATGAGCTACAAATTTAGCAGTAAACCTCTTCTATTAAGATGTGCTGTCTGGATGCAGTTCTGTCTGGACACATCCCAAGCTGACTGCTTCAGAAAGTGTCTTGCATCAGGAACTCTGGCAGTCACCAGTTGACCAGAGAACTTTGTGGTGGGTGGAGGGGAGGGGCGTGATAATTCATGTCTGTATTCCTAGCACTTGGGAAACTGAGGCAGGAGGATTACCACAATTTCAAGGCCAGCTTGGGCTGCATAGCTAGACCCCGTCTCAAACAAACAAAGCAAACCCAAACTGAGCTGGGAACAAGAAGATGAGGTGTTCAAGTCCATCCTTGTAGACCGAGCAGGTTTGAGGTCACCGCAGGCCGTGTGAAGCCCTGTGACAGACAGACAGACAGACAAGCAAAGGACCAGAGCAGGAACAAAATTCTCCCCTCCCCTCAAAAGGAGAAGTTTTGGAGCTAATCAAAATGTTGAGTTACCTTTACCTTTAAAAATGATTTTGTTTTAAGATATGTTAGTTGAAGCAAAAAATAATATGTTGGGGTAGGTGTCTATCACTGTGAGTGGCATATTGAAATTCTCTAGAAAAAATAGATTATTTTCCCTCAAAGAGAGTAAAGTTTTAGTTTTCAAAGTCAATCAGAAAACTAACAATTTGGACAGGCAAGGAATCAGCTTCTCTTTTCGAAACAGTGTATTTCTAATGATTTTTATGGAGACTATAATAAGGCTCTGGAAACAAAAGCTTGATACGGACATGTTTTTAGCTAGCAGATTGAAAAGAGATAAAGGCATGAAATAAAATAGGTTCTTTTTCTTACTGACAAAGTTCCCATTTCTTTTGTATTGTGTGAAATAAAATTGATAAATGAAAAAAACTGTTAGCAGTTTACTTCTCTAATACTAGCTGTGATTTGTGACTAAAACTGTGCCATAAATATGCACATATACGTTTTTGTATGTATAGCAATGTGGTACTTTTGTGTTTTTTTTGTTGTTGTTGTTCTTTTTGAAACAGGATCTCCCTAGTTGGTCTGGAACTTGCTGTGTAGAACAGGCTGGCCTTGAACTCAGAGATCTGCCTGCCTCTGCCTCCTGAGTGCTGGAATTAAAACTGTTTTAATAGCAGTCTTTCAAATACTCAGTGATTGTAATACATGTACGTACAGTGTTAAAATTAAGGCTGAAGTAGCAGGATATAACTGTAACTCCCGCACTTGAGTCGGGGAGGCAGGAGGATTGCTTCGAGGTGAGGCCAGCCTAGTCCACATAGTAGGCTCCAGGCTAGCCAGGGCTACACAGCCAGACCTGTCTTAGAAATAGAAAAATCAAGAAATGAAAAAGTAAATTAAATTTCTTATGTATGTGTTGCTGAGAATTGAACTATGCTAGATAAACATTCTAGAAGTGAGATATTTCCAACACCTGAAATTAAACTTTACTAAGAACCTCTTCCGATTTACTGATGTTAAACATTAATTAAATAATCTTGTACTGGGGATGAATTCTAGGGCCTCACACATGCTGGGCTTTACCATGAAGCCACTTCACTTCAGGAAGTTGAGTCCTGGTGGCACAGGCCTATAATACCAGCTAAGGGAGGAAGATGTCAGGTTCAAGGCCAGCCTGGGCTACAAAGTGAGCTCAAGATCAACCTGGTAAACTTAGTGAGAAACTGTCTTAAAATAAAAAGAGAGCTAATCATGCCATTCAGTGACTTACCTAGTGATCATGGGGCCTGAGGTCGCCTTGGGTTCCAGGCTACCCTGGGCTACATAGTGAGTTCTAGGACAGCCTGGGTTGCATGGCTGTCAAGCTTGCATGGTTGGGCGGCAAGTACCTTTACCTGCAGAACCATCTTGCTTCTCCATTGTTTATTTCCCTTAACAATGTATGTGGTCTTGTGTCAAACCTGCCAGATGTGATGGCATTTGCTGGTAATCCCAGCATGCAGGAAGTGGAAATTCAAGGCCACCCTGGGCTACATGAGATCCTGCCTCAAAAAAGCCACACTCAGAGCCTGGAGAGAGGTATCAGTGGGCTAGAGTGCTAGTTACACACGAGGACCTGAGTCTGGATCCAAGCACCCAAGTAACAAGCCGGGTGTGGCTATGGGAGTAACCCCAGTGCTGGAGGAGCAGAGAGAGCGGAGTTCCTGGGGCTTATTGGCTGCCAGCTTAGCTCTGGGTTCGATGGGAGGCCCTGTCTCAGAGGAATAAGGCAGAGAGGGATATAGCGGGATATTTGGCAACCTTCTCTGGCTTCTGGGAGCACACACACACAGACACATTCCTTCACACCACACACTCACAAGCAGTGGGTGATCACCTAGAAGCAGGTTCATGTGTGAGCACCCCTCTTCCACACCACTCTCGTGTGGAATCTCATCTCCATGTTCTCTAAGCATCTGCCTGAGTGTTGTCTGCTCTCCGCACACCCATCCTTAAAGGTCTGAAGGATCCTTTGTCTTCTTCCTCACCTCGGGTAGCACGGCAGCTGGCTCCCATTTTGCAATGTTCTCAACCCATCAAGACCCTAACGTTTTGCATCTGTGGGATCATGTCCCCAGAAAGCCCTCCCCTCCGTTCTCGGCTGGCCGACTCCAGGGTCAACTTCTGCCCCTGGGCTCTGGGTCTAGTCTGCCTGTGTCTGTGCTTTCATGATGATGACCTTGTTCCCTGCAGTCTTCACAGTGCCCCAAACATGCCTGAGTAAAAGCTGCCCACAGTTAATGTTAGTGGCACGGATAAATGAGTGAAAGAGTCCTCAGAGGATGGAGATGTCAAGTAGAGATCTAATCTAGAGATCTAGAGGTCTCTCTGAAAGCAAGGTCCAGTCCGTCCACCGGACATCAGGGACCTGAGCCATTAGCTCTGCAAAGGACTTCCTTTAACTCGCCCCTCCCTTTCATGTTTGCTGAAGAGTCTCCCTGGACCCCTAACAGACAAGAACATAAAAGCGTCATTCTTCCCCAGCCCATCCTGTTTACTCAGTGAGTCCAGCTCCCGCCTAGGCCCCAGCCCACATGTTTACTATTAATAAGTTAGGAGAGGCCAGCCTCTCCCAGAATGGCTCCTGCTTCCATCTCTCCTCAGACAGAGGCCAGGACTTACCAGCGGAAGGCTCTGTCTATACCTTCTGTGGAGGTGATGCTCTGCCTCCAGTGACCCAGGCCCAAAGGCCTCAGCTGTTCTCAAACCATCAAAAGCTCACTAAGATTTTGGTTCAAGGCCTGGGCCCTCTTTTGGGAAGAGTCAGAGGCACATTTAAGGAAGTAAACATATCCACCATGGCTGGACCCGCCCTGGTGGCACCGAGAGAATTGACCACTGTGTGGGTCTGAGAAGCGCTTCTCTCCTCAGTGCTAATTCCTGCCCCGAGGAGCCATCTGTACTTTGAGGGTACGCACGCAGGACAGCCGACTCACTGTGGCTGAAGACCTTCTTGCTCGGCCTGAGATGAATGACCCTTTCATAAACTGTGGGGTCCTGCTGCTTAGCAACTCACCAGACGATAGCTGGGAGAGGAACTCCAACAGCAGAGAGACTGACAGATAAAAACCCAAGGAGACAAGGCTGGCCCTCCCCTCCCTTGCCTCTCCTCTCTTTTCTTTGTTATTGTGATGAAATGTTTTGTTTTATTTTGAGATAAAAGTCACACTCTGTAACCCAGGTTGACCTCAAACTCAGTCTCCTGCCTCAGCCTCTCAAGCTCTGGGACAACAGGTATGAGTCAATTGTCACACATTAGTCCAAAGCACAGTATTGTTGTCCCCAGTGTCTCATGGTAACCTTTCAAAAGTGCAACTTAAAAATTCAAGCTAGGGTCAAAGGTGAGGTGAGTGGCAGGTCCTCTGCCTAGCATACCCAAGGCACCAACGCTGGGGGAGTTTTTCAAAGTATATTAAGGTCTGGGGGTGTGGTGGGCAGATTCCATTAATTCTTCCAGTAGAGATGAAATCTCGGGCCTGAGGATAGTTAATAGCTAACGTGAATGGGCCATTTTCTTCTTCTGACATCTGAAGCACACTCTAAAAGAGAAATGTTGGGTGTGATGGTCAGCACTTTCGAACTGGCAGCGGGGAGGCAGAGGCAAGTGGATTACTGTCCAAAGGCAGCCTGGGCCACACAGCCAAACCCTGCCTCAAAGAAGGAGAAGCCTGGTGTGATAGCACAGACCTACCATCTCAGCACTTAGGAGGCTAAGAGAAGGGCATCACAGGTTCAAGACCAGCCTAGACTACATAGTAAGTTCTGGACCAGCCTGGGCTACATTATAAGATTTGCCCTTTAATTTATTTTTTATTATTATTTAATTTAAAAAAATTTTATGTGTATGAGTGTATTGCAAGCTTGTGTGTAAGTGCACCCATGTTGTGCAATACCCATGGAGGTCAGAGGAGGGTGTTGGATCCTCCCCTGCAACTAGAGTTACAGACAGTTGTTAGCTACCATGTGGGTGCTGGGATTCAAACCTAGGTCTCCTGTAAGAGCAGCCAGCGCTCTTAGCTGCTGAGTCATCTCTCCACTTTAAAAAAATTCATCTATTACTTAGTTTTACATTTTCATCTATAAATTCATTGTACAGGGCTGGAGAGATGGCTCAAAAGTTAAGAGAACATATTTCTCTTGCAGAGGACTGGTGTTTGGCTCCCAGCATCCCAGGGTCACAACCTCATCTAACTCCAGCTCCAGAGGACTCAGTGCCAATGCCTCTGGCCACACTTAGACACATACGTATAATAAAAAATAAAATAAATCTTTCTGAGTGTGGTGGTACAAGCCTTTAGTCCTAGCACTCAAGAGGCAGAGGCAGGTGGATCTTTGGGAGATCAAGGTCAGCTTGGTCTACATAGTGAGTTCCAGGCCAGCTGGGGTGACGAGGGGACCCTGTCTCAAAAGAAAATCTTACAAAATTCATTATATATGAACACTGCATAAAGATACTTTAAAAAAGAATCATGCTTTAAATATTTTTATTTTTATTTTATTAAAGATTTTTTTATGTGTATGAGCGTATTGCCTGCATGTGTGTAAGCGCACCTGTGTCATGAAATGTCTGCAGAAGTCAGACAAGGACGCTGAATTCCCTTCTAACTAGAGTTACAGATTGTTGTTACCCGATGCATCGGTGCTGGGAACAAAACCTGGGTCCTCTGCAAGCGCAGCCAGTGCTCTTAACCACTGAGCCATCTCTCCAGTCTCAAAGATACTTTTATACAAGTATAAAACGAGTGTTAAGTATCTCCCCCACACTTCCCTCCCCTTCCCGTCCCCTTCCTCTCAGTACCGCACTCCTCTAGACAATTTGGTTTTTTGTTTTCATGTCTTGTGTACATATCTATGTAAAATTAAGGAAGCACATATGAAAATGAAGCCAGTCTCAGAAAGAGGGCCCCTTAACATATTCCTAGATTTTTGTTGTTTCTTTGGTGCCTCGGTCTCATGTAGCCCAGGCTGGAGTTGAACACAGTGAGGATGACCTTGAATTCCTGACCTTCCTGCCACCACAGCCATAAAAACCCAACAAGAAGCATGTGACACAGATCTGTAATGCCAACGCTTGAAAAGCTGAGGCAGAAGGGTCAAGGGTTTGAGACCAGCTTACACTACACAGTGAATTTCAGACCCACTTGGGCTGCAGTGGGAGAGCTGGCACTATTGTTTACTTATATTTTTATTTGTGTGTGTGTGTGTGTGTGTGTGTGTGTGTGCATCTGTGTGTCTGTATGGTACTTGTGTGCAGGTGCCCATGGAGGCTAGAAAAGGACTTTGGATTCCTGGCATTGCTGTTATTGGCTGTTGTAAGCTGCTTTCCAGGGGTGCTAGGAACAGATCCAGGGTCCCCAGGAAGAGCAGCAAATTCTTAACTGCCGAGTCCTTTCTTCAGACTCTTAGCAGTTTGTCTTTCTTCAGACTCTTAGCAGTTTGTCTTAAGGAGGGTCTCGCATCGCCAGCCCAAGCCGGCCTCAAACTTGTTGTGTAGCTGAGGCTACCTGGAATTCCTGTTCCTTCTGCTTCTGTCTCCTGAGTGCTGGAATCCTTGGCCTGTGCCGTCGGGCCTGGCTGACACCCTGCCTCAGAACAGCAGAACAAAAGGCTGGGGACACAGCTCCTTGGCAGAGTGCTTGCCTAGCGTGTATAAGGCCTTAGGTTCCATCCCTACCACTGCCATGAATAATTAATGAATAAGGTAATTTAAAAATTTTAAATATTTTATTATATAGTATGAGTGTATTGCCTACATATGTGTAATCGAACCTGTGTCGTGCAGTGCCCTTGGAGGTCAGAAGAGGGCGTCAGAGCCTCTGGACCCGGAGTTACAAATGGTTGTTTGCTGCCATGTGGGTGCTGGAAGTTGAACCCGCGTCCTCTGCAAGAGCAGCCAGTGCTCTTAACTGCGGAGCCATCACTCCAGCCCCAAATAAGATAATTTAAAAAAAGAAAAACAAATAGTTGGATTTCGTGCTGCCTTTCAATATGATTAGCAATCACTTTATCAATCAATTGACTCACTTTTGAAATCCTTCCTTATTTTTTATACCTTTTATCTTTAAAATTTTATTTCTGTTCTTAAAAATGAATTCTTTCTAAAATATTTTATTTATTTATTTTTTTATGCATTGGGTGAATTGCCTGCATGTATGTAAATGTACCGGTATCATGTGCAATGCACTCAGAGGTCAGAAGAGGGTATAGGATTTTTCTGGAACCGGAGTTACAAATGGTTGTTAGCCACCATGTGGGTGCTGGGAATGAGCCCTCACCCTCTCCAAGAGCAACCAGTACTCTTAACTGCTGAGCTGACTCTCCAGCCCCTTAAATATCTTCTAGAGACTTATTTTTCCTGTAAAAATTTTCCTGCATCATTTCCATTTATACACAGTACATATGTCAAGTGTAGTGGGCTATACCTAGAACCCTATCCCCACGTTTGAGGTCAGCCTGGTCCACCAGGGTTACCTAGTGAAAAACGTAAGAAATAAGTCTAGTGCAGTCAGTCAGTCAGCCTGGAGGGACTGAACTGGAGGTGAAGGTCGGCGGACTTCCTTCTCTTTGTGGCACAGATACTGGTACTGTTGAATTCTGGGAAAACAGGCAAAACAGAACAGTTCTAAGGTCACTGGCCTGTGTGTTCGGTTTGCTTGACTCCTACCCAAACCTCCATTAGGACTGAGAAAACAACCCATGCCTTACACAGACTGGAATTTGGGCTCCGAGTCTCGGCTTTGTGCCTCCCCTGCAAGTCCCGCACAAAGGCGGGCTTCCTGTGTGCGGACCTCGCTGCCTCCGAAGATCCTTTTCATATCATTCATCAGACAGCACCCTTCAGCCCTCATTCATAAAGTCCAATTAGAAAACAAGAAATGTCAGGACCATCACTGTGAGTGGGAGCAAACAACAGTGCATTGTGACTGCGGGAGAACAGCCGTGCCTTTCCTCTGGGCTTGTTTTCAGGCCCATTGTCAGATGATTACATGGTTTTTTATAATTTCTCATCTACAGAATGGAGCTATTTGCTTGTGGATTTATTTGAAAGACACAGGCTTATGCAAAAGGAAAACAGAATCATCATGAGGTAGAATGATATTTCTGACTATTCCTTGTTCTTTTTCAGCATGATATGAGAATATAATTTTAATAGTGGCTCTTCCGAGGAGGAAAAGCAATTCGCCTGCTAATTCAGACTTAATGCCATGTGATGCTATATGTGGATTTGTTATTCATCTGACCATACTTACCAGTCATTTTATTTATTTTTTCTATAAAGAAGAACACGCTTACCTGCATTTTCTTTTGGGGCACACACACTGTGTTGTTCTGTTCTGACCACATTTTCTCTAACTGTGCTTGACGAGATGCAAGTTTGCAGACCGCTCCTGTGGCCTCACCCCCTCAACTCCCCCGATCCGGAGAGGCCAAAAGGGCTCTGTGCCTTGAATCCTCCCAGTCCTTCCCTTCACACCCAGCCATGGATGTGTCCCTCTCTGTCTGCCTTTTATTTGCTTATCTCTAGATTCAGTTGAAGGCCAGCTCCTCAGGAAGCTTCTCCCCAGCAAATTATGCCAGTGCACCTGTGTCATGCAGTGCCCACGGAGGTGATCCCCTGGAACTGGAGTTTAGGACAGTTGTTACTTGCCGTGTGGGTGCTGGGAACCAAACCTAGGTCCTCTGCAAGAGCAGTCAGTTGTCTTAACCATTGAACTGTCTCTCCAGCCCCACTTTAGTAGATTTTTAAAAATTCATTATTAAAAAAAGGAAAACCTGCCTAATGTCATGCTAGAGATAGTTGGTGTTACGAGTTGGGGTGAAATCACATCAGTGTTTTTGTATGCACATTCATTTCTTTATATGTGATCTCTTTACAAATATCTCACCAAGAAAATTTTACTGGGCTTTTGGATTTTATTTATTTATTTATAATTTATTTATTTAGAGATGAGGTCTCTATATACCCCTAGCTGGCCCAGAACTCACTTGTAGACTAGGCTAGCTTCCAACTCAGGGACCCACCTGCCTCAGGAGTGCTGGGATTAAAGACGTGCACCACATCCAGCTGGGTAGAATTTATTTGCCAGGAGGGTGAGCCCCTGCACCTGTCCTGGATCAGCTTGGCCCCCTCTTTTCTCACTGTCTAGCCCAAGGCAGCCAGTCCTGTGCTTCTTGCCTGCGATGCTGACACCCAGCCTGCCCAGCAATGTGTAGAATTCCAGCTGTAGATACCAGTGCTCAGGGCACATTTGATGCTCAGATCAAAACTCCTGGATCCGAGAAGTTCTTCCTTTGTGACTCACACTCCCACACATGGAGACCCTTCTCCAGGATTTCTTCTGCCTTGGCCCCACAGACTGGATGGCCATCTTTGTTCTCCTGTAGCCAAAGGGCCTAGTGGCGTACCTAGCTTTGGAAAATAGGCCTCCGGGCTGTGAGCTGCTCCACCATCTCAGCTGCTGCTCAGCCCACCTCCCTCTCCCCGATACAGACGAGGCAGAGCTTGCCAGGGTCATTTTTATCTTGAATTTGCTCCATGATGGAAAGCAGAAAGGCAGAGCAAAGCTTTGGGTCTGGGGCTCTGGGGTCTGGAGGTCTGGGATTGTTTAGCCATTTTCAATGACTGTATAGTATTATATTTTATAAACCTGCTAGGACTTGCTGATGCTGGACATCTACAGTGATCCCAGCTCCTTGTCATTATATATGGGCCTGCCACTTTCTGTCAGGACAGCCTCAGGGCATCAGGAACCCAGACAAGGAAGATGGGAACACCTAGAGGACCCTTCCAGGGATAGGCAGGTTAGGACGTTCAAGGCCGCTCTTCACTACACAGTGAGCATGGGGTTCACCTGGGCTGTGAGAACCAGCCTAAAAAATAAGTAGTAAATGCAATAGAAAAGAAAATTTAGGGGCTGGAGAGATGGCTCAGTGGTTAAGAGCATGGGCTGCTCTTGCAGAGGACCCGGGTTTGATTCCCAGCACCCATGCAGTGACTACAACCATCTGTAACTCCAGTTCCAGAGGAATCTGACACTCTCTTCTGACCTCCTCAAACACTGCACGATGCACTTACATACATGGAGGCAATATACTCATACACATAAATGAAAATAATAAATTAGTTTTTAAAAAGAATTTTTTGGGGGTCTTTTTTGAGACAGAGTCTCCCTGTAACTCTTGCTGGCCTGGAACTTGCTGTATAGACCAGACTGGTCTTGAACTCACAGAAATCCACCTGCCTCTGCCTCCTGAGTGCTGGGATTAAAGGTGTGCACCAGCACTCCCACCTTAAAAAGAAGGTTAAAAAAAAAAGAAAAAAAATCACTCTCCCTCTGTTTTATTTTTGTTATTGTTTGTTTTTTGAGACAGGGTCTCACTATGTAGTCCCTGCTAGGCTAGGTTTGCTATGGAGACCAGGCCGGTCTTGATCTCACAGAGACTGGCCTACTTCTGCCTTCCCAGTCCTGAGATAAAAGACATGTGCTACCAGGCCCAAACCTTTTTTTTTTTTTTCAGGCAGAGTCATCTATAGCTCCTTTTAAAAATACTTTTTATTTTACAGATATGAGTGTTTTACCTGTATATATAAAAGTGTACCTGTGTCATACAATGCTCACAGAGGCCAGAAGAGGGCATCAGATCCCCTGGAACTCGAGTTGTGATTGGTTGTTAGCTGCCACATGGATGCTGGGAACTGAACCTAGGTCTTCTGCAAGAGCAGCCAATGCTCTTAACCACTGAGCCATCTCTCCAACCCAGAGTGTCTTACAGCTCCAGGCAGTCAGGATCTCTCTATGTAGCTGAGGATAACTTTGAACTTTTGACCCTGCTACTTCTATCTTCAGAGTTTTGGGATCGCATGTGTGCACCGGGTATGGACCTGGCCCTAATTCCTAACTAATGGATCCTAATAAATCCATGTTTCCCAAGCTGTGAGGGGTGGCCCACATCTGAATCCAGCACGGGAGAGGCTAAGGTAGAGGCTCTTGAGTGTAGGGACAACCCGAGCAAAGGAAGACAAGTCTGTCTCTAAAAACCAAACAGAACAAAATCACAGCGGCAACAAAAAAAATCTACTTTTAGCGGGACCTGGTGGTTCTGGACTGTGATTCCAACCCAAGGAAGGTGGAAGCAGGAGGCTCAAGAGTTCAAGGTCACCCTCAGCCTATCTAACCAGCCCCAGGTTAGCCTGGGGCACAAGATCTTACCTAAAACAACAAAAACAACAGAAAACCAGAAAACTCTCAAACAAAATGTACATTCTCAAGAGAGAGGGAAGGAAAAGGCGGAAGTAGGAAGGGAGGAGAGAGCCCTAGGGGCTACTGGGAAGACTCCTGAGTCTGGGTAGGGGTCCTGCAGGAAGAGGAAGGTGCATTTGGGAAGCATTTGGCGTGTGCAGTGCCTGAGAGGGAAATCCAGCAAAGAGAGCTGAACATTAGGGGAAGTCGAGGATTTTAAATTGTGAGGGCCGGGAAGCTTGCTCAGCCCTTGCTGCGTAAAGTGCTTGCTGTGTAAGGCTGGCCAAATGAATCTGATCCACACACCCACATCAAAAGCTGGGTGTGCAGCTGGAGGGATGGGTCAGCCCTTGAGAGTTCCCAAGTTTGATTCCAGCACTGGTGGTGGGCAGCTCACAATGGCCTGTAACTCCAGCTCCAGGGCATCCGATCCCTCTGACCTCCAAGATCATCTGTCCTCATGTGCACACACCCACACACAGATTGAAAATAAAAGAAAAAATGTTAAAATTGGATGCAGTCATGACAGTGCACGTCTGTAATTGGTAACACTGACAGAAGAGGGGAAGCACAAGCATGCACACACACTCACACACTTGCACACTGACACACATGCACACACACTTGCCCATACACATAGCCACACACATTTCCATACACACACATCCACACATCCACTCAGATACATGCATACATCCTCACACACACACTTATACATACACAAACACTCAGGCACACATGCATACATATTCTCTCACACTCTTATACACACATACTCTCAGACATATACACTTAGGCACACAACACAAACACACATGGACACACAAACTCTCACACACTCTCACATGCACAAGATCAAATAGTCCTCTTCCTCTTCCTCGCTGTGCTTTGAGCCCTGTAAGGTCCATATTTGTGTCTACTCAAGGAGCAGCACGAGGTCAGGCAAATGTAATGCTAAATACATCTGATGAGGGAGGGTATTACTTACAGATTCTCTCATGGGAGGTAGTGCAGGCAAAAGCAAAATAAAACGAACTTTAGACTCACTGGACCTGGCTTCCCAGCCCCCTTGAGCTAACTGGGGCATCGCTTTGAACGGCTGAGTGACATCTGCATCTAAATGGTTCGTTCATCTGGTGACCACACAGGACTCCCTTAATCCATGGGACACACCTGCCAAGAGCCACACACAGCTTGAAACTGGGAAGAACGGCAGCCTTACAGGTACCGGGCCCTCCCCTGTGCATACAGGCATGTGAGGAGGAATACTTCATATAGGAGGCACAGAAGACCAAGTAACAGAAAAAAATAACACACAATATACTGCAACAAAATTTATACAAATGCTGTCCTTCCTTCCCTCAAAGAATCTCGATGCACAAACAAAGCCCACGAGGAAACTGACAGAGTGGAGCAAGGAGAGCGTGGTGCAAGCCACATTGCTGTTTCGTCATCATTTACCTGACAGCCGTAGACACTCAGCAAATGTTCTTCTGATTTACTACATAGTGTAGGGTTACCTAGAACATAATTCAGTTGACAGCACTCAAGAGGAAGTGCCGAGAACTGGCACATGGAGACTGCGGTGTGGCTCAGCTAGTGTGGTACTCAGCGCACACAAAACCTAGCACCGCAGGAACCCAGCACCATGGCTTGGTCTATATTCCCAGCCCTCAGGAAGCTGAGGCAGGAGAATTGGTGCAAATTCAAGGTCAATCTGGGGAACAGAGAATTCCTTGACTGTCTGATTTATAGAGTGAAACCCGAGAGAGAGAGAATCAAATATTTCTTCTTCTAGCTGTGACATATGCTCTATTCTGATCTCCATAAAGATGGCATCTTATTCTGAGGGCTTTAATCCTGATGCATTACACTTGACAGCATGTGCCCCATGTAAGCATGGAGACAGTACTGCATGCCTAAGAGGTCTCCGAGACAACAGAAACACCTAAGACAACAGAAACACATGTGCATATGTATTTGATCTTTTTAAAACAGATTTGTTAACTTTCATGATTTTACCACATGTATGTGTGTGTCTGCCTGTGGGTACATGCACATGAGTGTAGGTGCCCGAGGAAGCCTGAAAGTATTGGATCCCTTGGAGTCACAGGCAGGTGTGGCAGCCTGGCATGGGTGCTGGGAACCACACTGAGGTCCTCTGCAGTCATCATGAACTCTTAACCACTGAGCCATCTTTAGTGCCCTGGTCTTCTATCTTTAGAAGCAAGGTCTCCTGTAACCCATGCAACCCTCAAACTCTGTAGCTGAAGATGACCTTGAACTCCTGATCCTCCTGCCTCCACTCCCAAGAGCAGTTGTTACAGGAATAAGCCACCACGCCTGGGAGCAATATCTTCAGGATTTTAAAGAGAATAACATTCTTTTTAAAAAGACATTGAAGCTGAGCATGGTGGCTCACGACAGGAATCCCAGCATGTGGGAGCGTGATTGCCATGAATTCAAAGTCAGCCAGGGCTACGCAGTGTATAAGGCTGCATACACTGGGCTACAGAGTTAGACCCTGTCTCAAAACAAAAAAAATTAAAAACAACAACAAATATACAGCCCCCAATAAATAAAACACTAAGCGACATCAACAAAACCCTCCAGAAAACTGGTTTGGGTAGAGCACTTATGCCAAGCCCTGGGTTCGATTCCCAGCACCATCAAACAAACCGACAAAAATGCAGTAAACTAAATATCAGTAAGTTAAATTGAGGAAACCGTACAATAATGCTCTTACCAGGGCTGGTGACGTGTCTAGAATCCTAGCACTCAGGAGCCAGAAGCAGGAGGATTTTAAGGTCATCCTCCACTGCAAAGAGAATTCCAGTTTCATGGCTATGGACACAAACATACGCACTCTCGTGCTCTCTCTCACACACGCATGGATGGACTCTCACACACACATACACACACACTCATACCCACACTCTCTCACACTCACATGCACACACACACACACACACACATTCATACGCTTTAAATGTTGGTTCTTCATGTCTTTCTGAGTCTGGCTTTACTTCACTCCACATAATGATCTCCAGTTCCATCCAGTTTCCTGCACATGTCATCTTTCCATCCTGATGGTTGAGTGACATTCTAGGTGGATTACATTTCCTAGCTGTTGTGAGCAGTGTAGCAATGAACGTGGGTGTGCTGACACACCAGAGCCCTTTAGTTGTAGCCCTGTAGGTGTAGACGTTGAGTGTGTAGCCCTCCCTGTACATATAGACCTCAGTGGTATCTTATTTTCAACTTTTGAGGACCCTCTACACTGACTTCCATCAATGCGTCCCCCAGTTTACCTGACCACAGCAGTGAATGAGGCTCCTCGTTCCCCACACACTGGCACTGTTTATTTTCTTCTTATTGTGTGTGTGTGTGTGTGTGGTGTGTACTGTGTGGTGTGTACTGTGTGTGGTCTGCGTGTGTGTGTTTACACGGTGTTCTTTGGGATGTAACTCAAGTAGTCAGGCTTTACCTGGTGCGTCATTTTGCTAGACCAGGCTGGCCTCCAACCTCCGGTGATCTGCTGCCTGCAGCCTCCCAAGCACTGGGGTCAAAGGCCTGTGCTGCCACACCCAGCCCCTTTTGTTTTCCTGAGGGTAGACATTCCGCCTGGGTAGGATGGACTCAATTTAAATTTGCGTTTCCCCACACTGAGGGTGCTGAACACTTTCTCAAGAATTTATTGGCCATTCATAGTTCTCCTGTTTGAGCTCCTGTTCACTCCCGTTGCCCATTCATTTGTTAGAAAATTTGGGTTTTGTGTGTTGGTTTAGTTCTGCAGTTCCCTGTAGAGATGTATAGGCATTACCATTCCTTGGGCAAACTAACTTGCTGAATTATGGTTCTACTCTAAGGTGTTTAAAAAGTGTCATCATTCCGATGATTGACTGATTGATTGATGCAAGGGTGGAACCCAGGGCCCCACCTATGGAGCAATCTACCACTGAGCTATGTGCCCAGTCTTTATTTCAATTTTTATTTTGAGACAATGTACAGCTACATTGTCTTTGACATTTGCCCACTTACAAAAAAGCCTTTGACAAAGGCTTTGACCTCCCTTGGTAGTCAGTATCAGCCACCTAGCAAATTTAAAGTTAGTCTGTGCTACTCCAGACCTGTCAAAAAAACCAAACTAAATTGAAATAAAGTTAAATAATAAAATTCTTGGGGCTGGGGAGATGATGGCTCAGCAGTTAAGAGCCGTGCTCTTGCAGAAGACCTGGGTTTGATTCCCAGCATCCACATGGTGGCTAACAGCCCTCCATAACTCCAGTTTCAGGGGATCCAACAATCCCTTCTGGCTTCCCTGGGCATTGCATGACACCGGTTCACTTACGCACATGTAGGTATAATACTTATATACATAAAATCAAAATAATACAAATTCAAAAAATTAAAAAGTTGGAAATTCAACTGAGCTTAAAGCAGCTCGGCACCCATTTGGCAGTAAGAGATCCTGATTTCAGTCCATGCACATGTGCGTGTGCACACATACAAACACACACACACGCAGAAAAACCCACAACAAATGAATTCACACCTCATACATTATACATTGAAGGAAAAATTATTTATAATAATTATTATTTCTTAAGACAGGGTCTTATTCTTATCTTGGGCTGGACTGGAACTCATGGCAATCCTCCTGCCTCAGTTTCCTAAGTGTTGGAATGACAGGCATGGACCATCACATCTGACTGATTTTCTTGTTTTGCTATGTCTCTTTTTTCACATTTATTTATTTTGTGTGTAGGTTCTGGACACATGCTACAGCATGTGGATACTTTCGACATCCTTCTACCATCTGGGTCCTGGAGACTGAACTAAGGTCCTCAGACTTGGTGGCAAGCACCTCCCTCCACCGAACCAGCTCCTTGGCCCTTGTTTTATCTTTGAGACAAAATCTGTCTAGTCCTGAACTTAGCTGTGCCCTCCTGCCTCCACCTCCTGGGTGCTGGGATTTTAGGTGCTTAGCACCATGCCCACTTACAAAATAAACTATTCAGAATACAGTAGTGACTAAAGTTCCCAGCCACTTATTATTTATTGCAAGAACTAGGCTAGAGAGAGGGCTCAGAGGTTAAGAGCACTGGCTACTCTTGCAGAGGACCAGGGTTCAGTTCCCAGCAACCACGTGGCAGCTCACAACCAACTATAACACCAGGTCCAGAGGATCCAACACCCTCTTCTGGCCTCTGCAGGCATCAAATAATACACATGGAGGCAAAACCTCACACACTTAAAATATAAATGAATAAAATTTAAAACTTTACTTAAAAGAACTAGAACGAGCAGTTCCAAGGTTCCCAGCACAAGCCAGTGATGAGGGTCAGGGGATGGTTGGCCTGGTTAGGTCCTTAGACACTGTACCCCCGTTCTGGTCGCACTGTGTCTGTTCAGATACTTTATGAGAAGAAAGCTTTAAATGATCTTTGGACTGGAGGGAGGGCTCAGCAGTTGGGAGTTCACACTGTTCTTGTAGAGAACCTAAGTTTAGTTCCCAGCACCCACATTAGACAGCTAACAAGCTCCTGTAACTTCATATGAAAAGGTATAATATTTGGAAAATAGATGCCTGCCAGATATGGTTGTGCATGTTTTCAATCCCAGCACTTGGAAGACAGAGGCAGGTCTATTTCTGTGAGATCGAGGACAGCCTGGTCTATGTAGTGAGTTCTAGGCTAGCCAGAGCTACCGGGAGACTCTGACTCAAAAACCAAAACCAAAACCAAACAAAAACCAAAACAAAACAAAAAAGAAAAGAAAAGGAAAGAGAGAGTTACCTAACCTTCTCTTCCCCTTGTTTACCTTTTTGAGTTTTTTTTGTTTTTGGAGGCAGGGTCTCATACCATAGGCTGGACTTGAACTGGCTATGTAGCTGAGGATGACCTTAAACTTCTGATTCTCCTGCCTCCGCCTCAAGAGTTCTGGGATTACAGTCCAGTGTTGCCACAACAAGTTTATGCAGTTCTGGGGATTGAACCCAGGGCTCGGTGTGTGCTAAGCAAGTGCTCTACCCATCGATCGATATCCCCAACCTTGAAGCCAAACTTTAACATTAGATGCAGAAACATTACATCAGGTCGGTACGAACGTTTCCAAAGACCATACCGTGAGGTGCTGTGCCCATCATGTGGGACAAGAGTTGCGGGACAGGTGGTATGGGACGGGTGGTATGGGACAGGTGGGACCTTACTTTACAGGCATGGTTGGCCAACAAAACCCCAGATGCATCTCATTGGGTTGCCAGGCCTACTTTAATCTCTAGTAAAAGCCTTCTTTGGGCTCTAGCGAGAGTGCTTGGGAGGTCTCTCAACAAGGCCTGGGGAGGACATTAGAGAGTCCTGCAGAAACAATTTCCAGCCATCTCTGCCAGAACAGTGACTGGCCATGTGGCATTTCAGTCCTGAGTTGTGGGTGGGACTCTTCCTGCAGGGACTGGCAATTTGGCAAGCTCTCAGATCAATCTTCCTGCCTGCCAAGAAAGAAAGTTATGACTCTGCTTGCTCATTCTCTCCCTCTGCAAGGAAGAGAGAGAGAGGGAGAGAGAGAGAAGTTCTTAAACACTGTTGCTGTGTTAGTACTGGGGGAAGGAGCCAGCCCGCACCTTACACAATCCAATTTTTACTTGCATAATCCATGACAGGAAGGGAAGAGTGACATTTGCACCTAATCCTTGCAGGGCCCATGACTAAGACTGCAAACAGCAGAAGGAACGCAGACAGAGGCCCACGTGTACATGGGGCAAATGAAAGCTTTTGATAGCTAAGGCTAGAGAACAACAAGGTGCCTGGTGAGATGGCTTAGCAGGTAAAAGGGCTTGCTGTGCAAGCCTGGGTTTGATCCCCAGGACCCGCAGAAAGATGGAAGGAGAAAACCGACTCTACAGCTCCACATGCATGCTGTGGCGTTCAAACACCCCACCCGCCCACGCCACACACACATTTGTACAATCATGTGTGGTGGATTATATAGCTAAAAAGCCCATAGATACATAACGTTGCCGATCAACAAGCCAAGCCGTGGCGAAGCTCTGACTTGGGAATGGGGTGCCAGGCTGCTGGGGGATACACAGGTTGGAGAAAGGTTCAGGAGGAGCTAAGTGCAGGGATCACAGGCTGCGAGGCTGGGGGTGGGGCAGCGCCGTAAAGTCTCGCTCACTTCCTCCCTCTGACCCGGAAGGAGGAGGGCAGAGGCTCCATGAAAGCAGGTCGGAAGTGAGGCACAGCCACTCACTCAACCAGACCCAGCCGCGAGTGAGCACCCTGGCCTGCATTCTGTGCGGATAAAGGCATTACAAGTGTGAAAGAGAAGTCGGACTTCTTTATCACTCGAGGCAAGATGAGCACACTGGATTGGTTTGGGAGTTCTTTTGGGTTCTGTTGTTTGCTGAGACAGGGATCAGGTAGCCCTAGCTGGCCCCAGCTCCCTGTCAGCTGAGGATGACCTTGAGCTTCTGGAGGGTAGGGGAGTTTCTAAAGACGTCTCTGGCCTCGCTGGTGACTGTAGGCACACAATAGTTACTGACGCAGTACTAGTGTTCTGGGGGCAAAGGTAAAAATGTGGGTTCTCTCGGTACTTTCGAAAACCACGTGGATTCTGTCATTTCCTTCCTTCTTGCTTATATCGCAATCCATGGTCACTCACCAAATACTTTGACCAAGAGACACCTCAAAGGAGCGATGAGTTCGCCTCTCTTCAGCAGCACCATCCCTCCGCGTGGAAGAGACCCAGTCCCCTTCTGTCAGCCTGTTCCAACCGAGGCCAGTGGTCTCCCATCCACATGGCCCACTCACTGTGCCGCCCACCTGGGTGCCCTACACAGAAATGTAGCGAGATCACATGCTGGTGACCTCTCCCCATCCTCTGCTCATTTTGTTTTTACTTTAGTATATAGTTATTGGTGTTTTGAGACAGGGTCTCCCTGCAGCCCCAGCTGGCCTGGAACTTGCTACGTAGACCAGACTGGCCCTGATCTCAAGGAGATCCGCCTGCCTCTGCCTCTCGTGGGCTGAGATTGTGCTCCACCATGCCCAGCCTTACATTTTTTGAGAGATGATCTTGCTGTGCTTCCCTAGCTGGCCCGAAGCTCACTCCACCCAAGGACTCCTCCATGCAGCTGGGATTACAGGCACGAGTCAACAGGCTTGGTTGTCTTCATTCATTGTAAGAACCTCTTGGTTCTCTGGATGGCATTCTAGTTTGCTTTCAATTGCTGTGACAAAACACTCTGGCCAATACCAACTTGGGTTGGAAAGGGTTTATTTGACTTACATCTCCCAGGTCACAGTTCATCACGGAGGGAGCCCAAGGTAGGAACTCAGGGCAGGAACCTGGAGGAGAAGCTGGAGCACAGGCCGTGGAGGAACGCTGCTCACTGGCTCAGCCTGCTTTCTTATATAATACAGAAGAACCTGCCCAGGGTGGCACCGCCCACAGTGGGCTGAGCCCTCCCACATCACTCAGCAATCAAGAAAATGCCCCACAGACATGGCCACAGGCCAGTCCAAAGGAGGTTCTCCAGATGAGGATCCCGCCTCCCAGTGTGCCAAGTTGACAACTAAAGTTATCCAGCACGGATGGGGAGTGTTTATTTTTTAGTGAAAACTGGGTATCTTGGTGCTGCTTTGAGATCCTGCAGGCCAAGTCAATTCAGAGCTCAGGAGGCCCCTGCTGGCCCTGTGCAGTGTGCAGTGTTCCTCGCAGGAAAGAAGGAGGCTCTGCCTCCTCTCAGTCTCCATGGACAGTGGGTGCGGGGAAGATCCTGAGTGTCCTCCAGGCCTTCCCTCAACCCACCCAATGGAGGACGGTACTTGATTCCTGCCAGGCGTCATCGAAGTCGAGACCCCGGGTGTCTCTAGTGACCCTTGTTACTGACCAGCAGGGGTGAGATACTGGGTCCCTGTTTAGCCTTTTCCTACACCACCTTGTGGGAATCTGCCCGCCTTCTCTGAAGACAAGTTGTCTGCCACTCCTGAGGTGGTGCCTCTGCTGTCAGCTTTCTGCGTGCTCGGCAGGAGGGAAGCAGCTGTTCTCCCTGTCCTCTCCAGCTCGGTTGCCCTTTCCTGGTTCCTTGGCACGAAGCACAAGGTTTGTGTTGGGCACTGTTGCTTCCGACTGGACTATTTCTTCCTGGGCTAAAGCACCAAACCCTCCCAACCCCCTGTTTTCCTTTGGGTCTCAAAGTCCCTAGCCATCTCTCAGTAATGTGTGTGCATGTGTGCGTGCGTGTGCATGTGTGCTTGTGCACGACAGAGCCTGGCCGTGATCTTGCTGCCCTGGAACTTGCTTTGCACACCGAGATTGCTTCAGTCTCCTCCCACTTGTGGCCGCCCTCCTGCATCTCGCTCTTGATGTCAGGGTTGCAGATGTGCCAGCCTGGTTTTTCATATTGTTTTTGTTTGCTGCTTGGCTTTGGTTTTTTGAGACAGGGTTGTCCTACAGCCTCAACTGATCTGAAACTTGCTACATGGCCTCAGATTCACAGAGATAAGTTTGCCTCTGCCTCCAGAATATGGGACAAAAGGCATGTGCCACCATACCTGGTCTATTTTTGTGTCTTTGAAATGTGGTCTCCCACTGTAGTTCAGGCTGGCCTCCAACTCAAGGTAATCCCCCTGCCTCAGACATGAACCAAAGTACTTCAAGAGGTTTTAGGAGAAATTGGAAAAAACATTTCCTTCTATCTTCTCTCCCTCCCTGCCAGAGATCTGCCTGCCTCTGCTTCCTGAGTGCTGGTATTAAAGGCAAGTGCCACCAGACCTGGTTGAATTTTTAATTAAAAATTTTTTTAGGCCAGGCGTAGTGACACATCACTTTAAATTCTAGCACTAGGGAGGCAGAGGCAAGCAGAGTTTGAGGCCAGCCTTGTCTACATAGTGAGTTGCAGGATAACTCAGGATATATAGTAAGACCCTGTCGAAATTTGTTTTCTTTCAAAAAACATTTTGTTTTTATTTATTTATTTTGTGTGTGTTTGTGTGTATGTGTGTGTGTGTGTGTGTGTGTGTGTGTGTGTGAAGTTTAGAGAACAATTTTCAGGAGTTGGTTCTCTCTTTCTATCCTTTGGGTCCTGGAGATGGACTTAGGTCACCAGGCCTGTTGCTGGCTGGGCCTTCACCCACTGAGCTGTCTCACTGGCCCTTTTCTTTTCTCTTGTTCTCTTCCTTCCTTCCTTCCTTCCTTCCTTCCTTCCTTCCTTCCTTCCTTCCGTCCTTCCTTCCTTCCTTCCTTCCTTCCTTCCTTCCTTCCTTCCGTCCTTCCGTCATTTTTTTGAGACAAGGTCTTGGGTAGTAGAGGCTGGCCTCCAACTCCCCATGTAGCCAAGTCTGGCCCTGAACTTCTAACCCTTCTGCTTATGCTTACAATTGGTGAGATTACAGGCATGTGCCACCTTGCCCAGATTTGAATCTTTAAACATTGATTGTGTGTGTGTGTATGTGCACACGCACTCACGCACGTAGGTGTGGAGTTCAAAGGAAACTTGAGAATTGGTTCTCTTTTACTAGGGAGGGTCCTGGGCATCAAACTCAGGCTGTCAGGTGTGGTAGCAAGCGCCCTTCTTCGCCGACTCATCAGCACCATCTAACCATGACTCTTTAATGTAAGCTAATTTCATACCACATGCAGACAGGGGCTGCCATGTTGAACGGTGGAGCTCTAGAGGGGGTGGGGTGCACTTATCATCTTAGACCGAAACCAAGACCTGAAACGTGTGGAAGTTGGAAATTTAAAGACATTTAAGAGGGGAGGAAAGCCAGGCATGTGGACACACATCTTTAATTCAGCACTTGGGAGGTAGCAGTAGGCAGATCTCTGAACTAGAGCCAGCCTGGGCTACATAGCGTTCCAGGTCAACCAGGCTTCAGACCCTGTCTCAAAAAAGAGGAAAAGAATGAAGAAGAGGAAGATGTGGCCACGAGTCAGCACATTCGTGTGACTTTAAATTCAGATGCAGAAAACCTGTATCACCAAAACAGTGGCTGGTGGCTGGAGAGTGGCTTCAGTGATTAGGAGCACTGGCTGCTCTTACAGAGGCCCCAGCTCCTACTTGGTGGCTCAGAATCATCTGTAACTCCAGTTCCAGGGATCTGTTATTCTCTTTTGATCTCCAAAGCTACCAGGCATACATGAGGTACACTTACACACACATAAGATAAAAGTAAACACCCCCTGATCCTTGTACTCAGAAGGCAGAGACAGGTGGATTTCTGGGAATTAGAGGCCTGCCTGGTTTACAGTGTGTTCCAAGCCAGCTAGGACTACAGGGAGACTATCGCAGAAAACAACAAACAAACAGAGAGATAAATAAATAAAATTTTTAGACAGACTGCATGTGACATTTTATTATTGAACATGATTTAGCGAGGTGTAGGACTGAACGCATCGGGGGCTCTTGGTAGTGCAGGGCCATCACGTGTGCAGGGGACCATGACTAGGGATTCATCTGCCCCACAGCCATCAGGAACAAGCTCGTCTTCAAACTCATCTGCGTTAAACTCGGTGAAGGGCTCCTTCTCTAGGGTGTGGAGCTTCTGACAGCCAGGGAACTTCAACTTGTTGCTGCTCGGGCCTCAGTCATGTGTTCCTTATTCTATAGCTTGATACAGATGAAATGATGACCTGGCCAAGGTGAACCCTGGCCACTGTGCCCTGGGGCTCCCCAAAGGCACCCTGAATACCTGCGGAGCCCGTCAGCCCCAGCCTAGGCCACCATTGTGATGACACTGGATGACCAGGAAAGGGCGGTGCTTTCTCTGCCACAACTCTTTACCATGGATCTGTCAGCACAGACACCGGCTGCCTCCAGGGCTTCCGAGGAGAACTACTCCCATTCATCTGATTCAAAGTGGGAATTCATCAGTTTTCGCCCTTCTAGCTCAAAGATGCAGACCTTGGCACCAGGTCCTCAGGAGAGGCAAGGTTGGGGTGTGTCCTGTTCATGTAATAACAGTACCACCACGGGAACACTGGAAGAAAGGCACTAAACTACAAACATGTGTAGCTATTCTAATATTTGACAAAGTAACTTCAAACTAAAACAGTAGGTGGGGAAGGACATTTCATACTCATTGAGGGGAAAATCCACTAAGAAGATGTTATAATCCTAAACATAAATGTACCAAACACACACAGGGGCACCAAACTTCATAAAATAAACACTGTTACATCTAAAATCACAGATTGACCCCGACACAGAAAGAGTGGGTGACCTCAACACCCGACTCTCACCGATAGGTAGGTAATTCAGAGAAAAACTAAGCAGGGAAACCTTGGGGTTAAGGACATCATAATCAAATGGACTTGACAGATGTCTCCAGAACATTCTGCCCAAACACAAAATATATCCTTTCTTCTCAGTAGTTCATGGAACAAAATTCTCCAAAATCAATCATGTATTAGGACACAAAGCAAGTATCAACACATTTAAGAAAATTAAAATACCATCCTGTACCCTTTCTGACCACAAAGGAATAAAGCTGAATATCATCAACTACAGAAAAATATGCAAACTCACAGAAACTAAACCACACACTCCCAAATGAAAATTGGGTCAAGCAGGACTAGAAAGGTGGTTCATCAGTTAAGAGCACTGGTTGTTCTCACAGAAGACCCAAGTTCGAATCCCAGTACCCACGTGGCAGCTAGCAACCGTCTGTAACTCTAGTTCCAGGAGGTCTGACACCCTGTTCCGTCCTCCTCGACAGAAGGCATTGCATGACACAGGTGCACTGACATACATGCCAGCACTCATACACATAAAACAAAAAGAAAGGAAGAAAGAAAGAGAAGAAATGAAAATTGGGTCAAGGAAGAAATCAAGAAGAAAATTAAAACATTCCTAGCACTAAATGAAAATGAAAATACATCAAAAAAAGTCTTTGGGAAACAATAAAGGCATTCTTAAGAGGAAAGTTTAAAGCACTAAGTGCCAACATCAGAAAATTTTGAGAGGTCTCATACTAATAACTTAATGATGCACCTGAAGACTTTAGAAAAAGAACAATCAATACCCCAAAAGAGATGAGAGGAAATAAAATCAAGACTGAAATAAATGAAATAGAAGAGACAAACAATACAAATCAATAAAACATTCTTCAAAAAAATTAAGAAGATTGACAAACCTCTAGCCAAATTAACCAAAGAAACAGAGACCCAAATTAACAAAATTAGGGATGAAAATGGAAACATTACAACAGACTCTAAGAAAATTAATCCCAGTACTTGGGAGGTAGAGGCAGGAGGCTCTCAGTGAGATCAAGACTAGCCTGGTCTACATAGTGAGTTTCAGATTAGTTGGGGCTACAGGGAGACCTTGTCTTAAAAGAACCCCACAAGAATACCTCACCCAAACCAAAAAACAAAACAAAACAAAACAAAAAAACAACAAAAAACCTATATTCCTAAACAAGAAAATCTAAAAGAAATAGATGAATTTCTAGATATGTACAACCCACCAAAATTAAACCAAGATGAGGTAAACAATTTAAATAGACCCATAACAGCTGATAAGATAGAAGTAGTAAATAAGAATCTCCCCAAAAGCACAGTACCAGAAAAATGCAGTGCAGAATTCTACCAGACCATCAAAGAAGAACTAATACCAATACTCCTCAAGTTAGTCTGTAAAACAGAAAAGGAAGAAACACTTCCAAATTCTTTTAATGAAGCTAATATCAAAAAACAGACAAAGGTCCAAAAAGAAAACTATTGGCCAGTCTCTCTGATGAACATAGACATAAAAATTCTCTGTAAAATGAATACAAGAGTACATCGAAAAACTCATACACTATGATCAAGTTGGCTTCAGCCCAGAGATTCAGGGAGGATTCTACATATGTAAATCAATAAATGTAATCTACCACATAAATAGACTCAAGAACCAAAACCACATGGCCATCTCATTAGATACAGAACAGGCTTTTGACAAACTCCAACACAAAAATCTAGGGATAAAGGGGACATATCTTAACATTATAAAGGCAATACACCACAAGCCCTCAGCCAACATCGTGTTAAATGGAGGAAAATGCAGAATGAGATGAGGATGCCCACTCTCTCCATTCCTGTTCAACACAGTAGTTGAAGTCTTAGCTAGAGCCATAAAACAACTATGGGGGATTCAAATGGGAAGAGAAGGCATTAGAGCATCCTTATTCGCAGAAGACACGATTCTACACATACAAGACTCCACCAGAAATGCCCAGGGCTCATAAATACATCCGGCAAAGCAGCAGGATATAAAATTAACACATAAAAATCAGTGGCCTTCCAAGAAGCCAGGGAAGCAATCCCATCAAACACAGCCTCAAAACCATAAAATAAATCCAACGAAGGAAGTGAAAGACTTGTACAGTAAAAAAATTTATGACATCAGAGAAAGAAATTGAAGAAGGTATCAGAAGATGGAAAGATCTTCCATGCTCATGGATCAGAAGGACTAATATTGTAAAACTGTCCTTCCTGTCAAAAGCAGTCTATAAATTCAATGCAATGGTCATTAAAAGTCTACCACAATTCTTCATAGAAACTGAAAAAATAATCTCAAGTTTCATATGGAAACAACAACAAAAAACCAGGATAGTCAAAACAATCCTGAACAATAACATAAATGGTGGGAGCTTCACCATCCTGGATCTCAAATTATACCACAGAGCCATAGTAATAAACAGCATGGTACTGTCATAAAAACGGACACACAGATCAACTGAGTAGAATTGAGGGCCCAGATTCAAATTCACACATTTACAGTCACCTGACTTTTGACAAAAGGGTAAAAAATACACTGGAGATAAGACAGCACCTTCTACAAGTAGTGCTCCATCTCTCAACATGCATGAAACTCAACTCCAAATGGGTCAGGAACCTCAACATAAGACCCAATACTCTGAATCTGATAGAGGAGAAAGTAGAGAAGACACTGGAACTTACAGCACAGGTCAGGACTTTCAGAACAGGACTCCTACAGTCCAGTCATGAAGTCCAACAATTGACAAATAGGACCTCATGAAACTAAAAAGCTTCTGTACAGCAAAGGACTCTATCATTCAAGTGAAGAAGCAACCTACAGAATGGAAAAAATAAATTCTTTACCAGTGTGATACCTCTGACAGAGGGTTAGTATCTAAAATACACAAAGAACTCAAAAAACTAAATATCAAAAAAAGAAAAAAGAAAGAAAACAAAGATCCTAATTAAAAATTGGGGCATACTGGGGCTCAGTGGTTACGAGTATTGGCTGCCTTTGCAGAAGACGTGGGTTCAATTCCCAGCACCCACATGGCAGCTAACAACTATCTAATAACTCTAGTTCCAAGGGATTCCAATGCCTCTTCTGGCCTCCTGCATTGCATAACATGGGTATACTTACATACATGCAGACAAAATATTCATACATATGTAATAAAACTAAACTTTAAAAAAAATTAGAAAAAGAAAAATATGTTCAATGTCTTTAGCCATTGGGAAAATGTTGGGTGTGGTGGTACAAACCTTTCGTTCCAGCACCCAGAAGGCAGAGGCAGGTGGATCTCTGTGGCAGCGAGACTAGCTTGGTCTACATATCGAGTTCCAGGTCAGGCAGGGCTACAGGGAGTCCCTGTCTCAAAAAAACAACCAGCCAACCAAACAGCTTCTGGAGAAAATAATAGCAAGACAGTCTGTCTTTTTGTTTAGCTTTCAGTCTTCTTAAGACAGGCTCTCCTTGTTGCCAGAGCTAGCCTGAAACTCACTATGTAGACCAGGCTGGCCTCTGTCTTGTAGAAATCCACCTGCTTCTGCCTCCCAAGCACTGGGATTAAAGGTGGGTACCACCACGTCTGGCAAGACTAGGTACTATTCAGTTTCTGAAACCTACAGAAGTGACTGGCCGGCCGTTCAGCTCCTCAGACTCTGCTGACTGGGATGCGGCCCAATCTTTGGAGGTGAACTTGGTCACATGCCTGTTTGTTCCAATAGGAAACTCCTCAGTCTCCACTTAAGTTTATAGTGTCTGTCTAATTTTGTCTAATTTTCTATCTTCTATGATGAAAACATGAGTAGCCCTTAGAGACAGGAAAAGCTGAGACAGTGGCTCAGTGGGTAGAGAGCACCCTAGCATGCATGACATTCTGGGTTAATGCTCCAGCACCACAGAAAACGCATGGCAGCACACTCTTGTAATCCCAGCAGCAGGGCAATGGCATCAAGAGGGGAGGAAGTTCAAGGTCATCTTCAGTTACGAAAGTTCCAAGTCAGCTGGGCTATGTAAGACCCTGTCTCAAAAAAGAAAAACTAAAACAAAAAATAAAAATAAGAAAAAACAGGGGAGGCTGAAGAGACAGGTCAGTGCTTAAATAGCATTGGCTGCTTTTGTAGAGAACCAGGTTCGATTCCCAGCACCCCATGTTGGATAACAACTGTCTGTAACTCCAGTTCCAAGAGATCCAACACCTTCTTCTGACCTCCACAGGCAATGTGTGCACACATACATGTAGTCAAAACACTTATACACATAAAAATAAATAAATAAAATATTAAACAAAGAAGGGAGGGATGAGGAAGGGAGGGAAATAAGACAGCAAGAAAAGGGTAGGCATGGTGGTGGGCTTATGGATCGTCCCAGCACTGGGCTGCTGAGACAGATAGGCCTACACGAGATTCTATCTCAAACCAAACAAAACTACTAAAAAGCATGGATGATAGAGAACCATTCCTCCAATTTCTGTCTCCAGGAAGTGACTGCTCTTTACAGATGCCATGTCATAGCCACACCTGGGCCTCCCAGAGACCTCTAGATAGCTTGAGAGCTGTGTCCACAAAGGCCCCAGGGAAGGCTGCCGACTCTCAAGACCTCAATCACTGGGCCCAGGCAGCAGAGACCCACTACCAAGTCTCTTCCCCATCCTGGCTCTAAGAGCTGGATGCTGGAGGCCTTGCGTCCAAAGTGACTTCCCAGGTGCACTGTGCCCCGCCCCCCGCCACCGACTGTGGAGGGGAGCCCCAGAGTCGGGTACCCAAGCATTTGTTTGCCTTTGCCATTTCTATTTGCCTTGGGGACATGAGACTGTAGGCCTCCTTAGTCTTGAGCTGTTTGTTAAAGTCTGCTGTTGGCTTTTGTGAACTGGTCTAGCCAAGAGTTGTTTTAACCCAAAAGGGACATGGGAGCAGTGCTGGGGAACAGGTAAGACATATGCACACCCAACAACCGTCACCATGGCCTCCCCTGGCGCTGCCCCTACCTGCCGAACAGTAAACAAAGCCCCCCGGGAGAGCTGAACACCTTGGTTAAACACGAAGCCAACCACTACCAGGTGTGCTTGCTGAGCTGACTCTCCATCAGCGCGCTGTCATGCAGAAAATGTTTATCTAATTTGTCAAGATAATCTTTCCTCAAATAAGCCTCGGGCCTGCTCCTTGGAACAGCCCGAATTTAGTCTGTAGAATGTAACTCTGTTTTTTTCACTGATTTTCCCTTTAATCACTGTGTCAACTTTTCCCTGGCTTTAAGCAAACTGAAAGTAATTATATCATTCTTGAGTGAGTAATCTTTTGACGGGGTTGGCCGATTCGTGAGTTACTCTAAAATTCTTCCAAATTGTGCAGTCCCTTTCCCAAACACATTTTCTCAGATGTTTTGCAAAGTTTGGCTCATCGGTGACCCATGGATGTGTTTACTCTGTCACGTTCTGTGGACACACCACGGCTACATTAGGACATTTGACACGAAGTTGAGCGAGGAAACTTGAGAAAGGGGAAGGAAACTTCATCCGATAACTTAGTCTTTCTTGGAAATATTACAGTCTTGGTAAATAGCTCAGCTTCAGCATGAAGAACACTTGATTAATAAATTGAATCATGGTGCTGTATCAAAGGCTGGCTTGACAGCTTAGAACATCCACTTCTTCCTTTCTCTTTTTTGAGACAAAGTCTCACTACATAGTCCTCCCTGGCTATCCTAGAACTTGCTATGTAGACCAGGCTGACCTTGAGCTTGCAGAGATCCTCTTGCCTCTGCCTCCCGCGTGGCTGGCATCAAAGAGTGCGCCATGATGCCTGGTGTGTAGTTCTCTTTCCATGAGACACCTCAGAAGATGTGGTTTTAACACCAGAAATGCTGAAGGTTCTGGAACGCATCTCAGTTTTTCTCATGACATTCTCCCGCAGAACTTATGATCTGTTTAAAAATAGATCACTCAGCCAGCTGCTATTTGACAGCTTTCTATTTTTGTTTCTCTTTACATTCGCAAAGTGTGTTGAGTCTGGAATTCTCTGTGTTCTGCCCTATATGTAATTGTGTGTACACACATACACACTTTCTCATTTAAATCTCACTGTTATCAGTTGGGTTTGTTTCATGGACGCAGTGATGCTGGAAGGGGATGGCCAACTTTGCTTAATTTATGCACTGGCCAAGTTTGCATCAAATCTGTGTTGAAGATTGTTACCCGAAGTCTCTGTGAGGCCAAATCGAAGGCATGTCTCATGACTGTTAGCTGCCCTGTGGACTTTGGATTTCCATCGAGAGAAATATGCTCCTGGTCTTGGTTCTGATGGACAGGACAGATGCCCAGAGTCAGAGGCCACTTGAAAGCTCTTACACATTATCACAATCTCATACCCGAGAAACTAGAGCCCAGAGAAAGGGGAAAGAACAGTCCAATTCATGCAGCTAATGAGTAGCAGAGGTCCTTCAGTGCCTGGGGGTGGTGGGAAGAGAAGAGACTCAGTTGGTAGAGTGTTTTCCTGGCCTGCAAAAAGTCCTGGGTTGGATCCCCAGCAATGCAGAAATGGGCTGTATGGGAAAACAGAGCTCAGGTGAACATTTGAAAAGACCTCATAGATCTTAAGATCTTAATTAAACTGCTAATTTCTTTTGCTGTTGCTTTTTTTTTTTCTGGAAACAAGGTCTTGTCCCATGTAGTCCAGGCTGACCTTAAACTTAATAAGTAGCCCAGGATGACCTTGAACTCCTGATACCCCCGCCCCACCCCACCTCTGTTTCCCTGGGATTATAGGTGTGTACCACCACATATTTTTAGAGGGGTGCTGAGGTTTGAAATCAGGGCTTTCTTCAAGCTAGGAAATTCTTCTATCATCTGACTGATACCCCTAGGCCCTCCCCCTCTGCTCTTTTCTGCCTACACAGGCTTTGAATTGTTAATCTTCTTCCCTCCCCATCCCAAGTGGGGTAGGAGCCACCATACTTAGCTGGAGTTGGACATTAAAACACTACACAGATGTAGTCAAGAAAGTTCAAATCCACAGCACTGACAGTATACGGGGCCATCAGAGGTGTTCGGGGACAGGCACTCACCAATTCCTGGTAGGCATGGAAAAAGTTTCAGCCACTTAGGAAGACTGGTCTGTACAGGACCCTGCAGTTACACTCTGGTATTTACCCAAAGTACGCCAAAACCCTGTGTCTGCACAGAAACATGTTGTGTCCCCCCGATCTCCCCACTTTAGTAATAATCCCTGAAAATTCGAAGAATTAAAATGAGCTACAGTTGGGCTGGAGAGATGACTCAGTGGTTAAGAGCACTGGCTGCTCTTTGGGAGGACCAGAGTTTGGTTCCCAGCACCTACATGGCAGCTAACAACTGTAACTCCAGTGCCAGGGAACTCTTCTGACCTCCATGGGCATTGTAGGACATAGGTTCACTTACATACATGCAGGTAAAACACTCGTACACATGAAATAGCAAGGTGCTCTGTAATAGACAGATGGATAATTAGTCTGTGGGATAAAAACAAGCTGGTACGCTTGGAAAAGCAGTGTCATGACCTGAAGCACATCTCTGCTGTCTGTGATGGCTCAGGCCAGTAATCCTGGAAGTCAGAGGCAGGGGGATGGCTATGCATTTGAAGTCAACTTGAACTACATAGTGAGTTCCAGGCCAGCTCGGGCTATGAAGATCCGGTCTCAAAAACAAACAAACAAACAAACAAAAAACAAATGCAAAAGACCCCCCAAGTAACAACAACAGAAATCAACCAAACCAAACAAGTGTGTGTAGAGGCAGGAAGATCAGGGGTTCAAGGTCACCCTTGGCTATATAACAACTTTGAGGCCAGCCTGGGCTACCTGAAATCTTATTTCAAAAATCCAAAGGAAAAACAGAAAACAGAAACAAATAAGGCATATAATACCCAGCAAAAGGACCCAGTGTGAATAAGGCTGTATTTGGATGACTGAAGGCGTAGTCAGAAAAGGCCCAAACTATGAAGACAGAAGACAGATCAGTAGCGGCCAGGGCTGCTAGGGGTTGGCTGGACAGAGAGAACTTGCAGCTTGCAGTGCGATGGCAGGGCTGAGTAATGCCACCACGCTGGGTATCGGTTGTTACAAATGTCAGAATCCAGAGTCCATAGCCAGGACAGGGCCCAGTGGAGGCAATGGTCAGTTGCTGGCATGTCAGGAGTGGTTCATCAAAAATAGTCAGGGGAAATAGAGACAAGTCCATCAGTTACAACAGTCTTGAAGGTCTGGATCAGGGGTTCTTGGGAAATCCGCACTTTCCATTGAGTTTTGCTGTGAACCTAGAACTATTCTTCTTCTTCTTATTATCTTATTATTTTTAAAAAGAAAGAAGAGATGGATGTTCTATTCCATATCCAGCATCACACATGTGATTTAGCTGTATTTTTTTTAAAGCAGAATTGAGGTTTTCTTAAAGATATTTTAATATGGACTTCAAACATGAAGATTAAGAAAAAAAAGAGGTCACCAGAAAGACAGAACCCACAGTGTGTGTGTAGGCACCAAAGAGGACACACACACTTTGTGCTGGGGGCAGGGAGAAGAGAGAAACTGACTGGCTTACTCTGTAACCCACATTAGCCTGGAACTCATGACAATCCTCCTGCCTCAGCCTTCAGAGTGTTGAGATTATGGGTATTAGTAACCATATCCATGTGCCTGGCCACTGCCACCGCCTCCTCCTCTTCCTCCTTCCCCTCCTCCTCCTTCCCCTCCTCCTCCTCCTCCTCCTCCTCCTCCTCCTCCTCCTCCTCCTCTCCTTCCTCTTCCTCCTCTTCCTCCTCCTCTTGTTTTTCAGGCAGGGTCTTGCTGTGCAGTCTGGATTACTCACTCTGTAGCCCAAGCTGCCCTCAAATTCATGGCAATCCTCCTGCCTCAGCCTCCCCAGTGCTGTTTTGAAGGAAGACACCAGACTCTTGGGGAGTAGAGAACCACTGAACTCCAACATCAGGGCTGGTGAGGCATAAAGGAAAAACATTCTTTTTTCAATCCACAGATAACAGTTGCTTTGAATAATCATTGCCAGCCCTGCAGCCTCTGACTTGGGAACCCCTACTTTTAAGACTGTTTAACTCAGAGCCCAGACTGTTCTGGAACAAGGCAATATGAGGCAGGGCTGGGGCTGCGTTCTTGTTTCAGCTGGCTGTGAGGACAGGGGAGCTATCCTACCTACCAGACTGCTGCAGGCAGGGGTGGCTGCACCTGCCCCTGGCCAGAGCTTTCCTGTTCTGTGATAAGTGAACAAAGCCTCCAACCAAGACACTAATGCCCAGGAGTGTGGTGCAGTATGCTCAAAGAGTTCCTTGCTCACATATTTACACGCCCAGGCCGTGCCAAGCCACGTGGAAAATGGTCCGTCAGCTGGAGTCATTACTTGGTCAAGCAAAGCTCTTGATCTTTAACTTATAGTCAGTCAGTAACAGATAACCTGTGTAAGTGTTGTCCTACTGTGTGCCTGACACTTGCCGGTATTCATTCACTGAAACCTTACAGGTGAACAAGTGGGGCTCGGTGATTCTACACCGATGAATTCAGAAGGTAGACATTTGCCAAGGTTATCCTCATCTCTAAGACAAAGTGGAGAGTTCCCGTGCAACTCTTGGATCCTCAAGTTCAGATAAAATTAGTCATATGGAGGGAGGAAAGGAGACTCTGTGTGTGTGTGTGTGTGTGTGTACGTGCCTATGTGTGAGTATGCTTGTGTGAATATGTTTATGATAAGATTAGTTATATGGAGAGAGGGAAGGGGACTCTGTGTGCATGTGCCTTTGTGAATGTGTGTGTTTGTGCATACATGCGCCCATGTATGTAGTGTGGGCAGAACCAGCAGATGAGCAGGTCCAGCTGTTTTTCATTTTGGTGCGGGAGAATTTCAAGTCAAAGAGGCAGCAGCACTGATGGCGAGTTTGGTATTTGAATTCCATTTTCCAGGAAGCAGGGTGGCTGTGGGGTTCTGCAGTGGGGAGTCCCGGCTCTTCTTTCAGCACAGAACGTCAGTATGCAAGGGAGGTGCAGGAGGAGGCAGGAGGTGGAAGTGGGGCTTGCCTCTGAGGCTCCAGCGCGGTGGAAAGGTGCGGCAAGGATCAGAGAGCAGCTCCTGGTGGGGAGGGTTGAAGAGCTGCGCAGCACAGATCGGCGCAGCCTGGGAACACCTGGCGAAGGAGAGGACTTGTGGGCAGTGACAAGCAAGGGCAGTGCTGGGCTTGTCACTGCCCCAGGCAGCTGGTGACATCACAATGGTCCAGGCCAGGTCTCTGGAGGACTCTGGAGGCTGCCAAGGGGCGTGGGCTCCGGAAGCTTCCCTTTAAAGCCCAGCTGCCCTGGCCTGGTTATTCCCCAGCGCTTCTGCATGCGCATGGCAGAGTTCTGGGCTTGTTTCTTCACCATGGAAATACAAACAGCTCAGGTGTCCAGAGGACAGAAGCCACCTCCCACTTTGCACAGTGATGAAGCCACATCTTTGATTGGAGTATGTCTCCCCCTCACCCCACCCCCAGCTTTTCATGAGAAAGCCTGGATGGGACAATGTCTTGTGACTCAGTCTCAACCCAAGTTCCCCCTCTTCAGAGAAGGCCCACCATCCTGTCTTGTCGCTCATGCTTCTGTATAGATTTCTTCTGGATTGCTCATTATACCTTAGATGACTTGTCCAAAGTCATTCAAATAAGAAAACGCACAGCCAGAGTGAGATCTCCTGGTCTCTGTCCAGTGTTAACCAGTCATAGTCACCCCTCAAAGTTCTTCATGGGGGTGTAGATGGTACAGCAGGTAATGATGCTTGCCATGGGAAGATGCAGAGAATGGACTCCACACATGTTGTGTGTCATATGGGTCCCCACCCATAATAAGTAAGATTTTTAAAGTTCTTTATGAACCTATTTTTTTTGAGGCAGATCTCACATAGGCTGGGTTTGAGCTTTCTGCAGTCAAGGAAGACCCTGAACTTCTGATCTTCTTGCCCCTCCTCCTGAGTGCTGGGACTACAATGTCTGACACCATTCTACCACCTGATCTACAGCCCCAGCCCCCTTCGTGACCTTTTTTTGTTGTTGCTGTCATTTTGTCTTGAGACTGGGTCTCATTATGTAGTCCTGGGACTTACTGTGTAGATCACAATGACCTCAAACTCAGAGATCTGTCTGCCTCTGTCTCTGCCTCTTGAGTGCTAGGATTAAAGGCCCCTCCTCACAAACTCCTTTTAAAAATATTTTGTTAGCTATATTCATTTTATGTGTATGAGTGTAATGCCTGTACAGAGGTAGGTGTACCTGTGTCATGCAGTGCCCACAGAGGTCAGAAGAGGGCATCCAATCCCCTGGATCTGGAGTTACAGATGGTTGTTAGCCACCATGTGGGTGCTGGGAATTGAACCCCAGTCCTCTGCAAGAGCAGACAGTGCTGTTAACAGCTGAGCCATCTCTCCAGCCCCTCCTCACAAACACTTAAAAGAGTATCCTCTTTTCTGGAGCTTTCTATAGAAGGGATTTCCCAGGAAGCCCACTCCAAGGGCTAATGCTGCTCTGTGGCGACGGAGGAGACCCTGACAGAGTGTTCAAGGGCAATGGTGGGGTCCAAACCTTCAAGAACCTTATTGGAAATGGGAAGACCTGGTTTTCTAACACCTGACTTGGGTGTTTGTTGGCAGAATTCTTCAATAGACAATGTTAATGAATCCTGAAAGAGAAAATCACGGAGTTTGAAGAAGATTAAGGAGCTGAGATTAGCTTTCTGTGATCTGCCAATGTTTTCACTTATTTCTAAATCATAGATGGCCAAGTCTGTTGAGCAATCGGAAAATCACCTGCAAACAGAGTCTAAGTACTGATAAGAATCCTGAAGGTAAACAGTGAATTCCTGCTAATGGCTAAGTCACCAAGGTGAGATCCAGTCTAAACACCCGCCCTCGGCCAAGCAGGGCTGCTTCAGCTCGGGTCACAGTGGCTCAGGGCAACTTTTCCTTACGCTTGTCAGGGGAAATTAATTACATATCTTCCATCAATCATTCCTGCTAGAGACCGTTCTTACGGAATCTTAAAGAACACACAGCGCCTCGCTGCGTTCCACACTACCAGCTCTCCAGCAGAACCGTTCTAGGATGGATTTTGGTGCTCACTGCCAAAAGTTCCCAGGATTTCCTGGGAAGTCACAGCTATGGTTTTTCTCTGATAGCCTGTGAAAGTTTTCCTTTTCAAGATGTGACACTTGGTGTGTGCTTCAAGTTACAGACAAATATTTGGCTTTGCGGAGGGTATCATGGCTGCCCAGTGAGTTAGGGCCTTGCACTACTAAACATTTCCATAGAGTAACAAGTTCAAACAACTCAAAAACTAAGTTGGAAATCGAGAAAATCATTGAAATCGAGGCCACACGCTCATCTTCCATTAGATCATTTGAATTTCAATGGATTTCCTTCCATACATTTTTCTTCTGCTTTTTCTTTGCACTCCTATGTCTTTTCATCAGTGTGTGGTAATTATACATGATAACGGCGTTATTATGACAGTTTTTGTACATGTCTATAATGTGTTTTGATCGTATTAATTCCCCCATTGCTTTTCTTTGTCCACCTCTCACTCCTGCCCATCTTTTCCTGAGCCAAGTTCCCACTCTGTACCCTACACTGACCTCAAACCAGAGAGAATCCTCCTGCCTCAGCTTCTCAAGTCCTGAGCTTACAAGCACAAGCCACCATTCTCTACCACCTTTTTCTTGTTTCTTCTCTTTTCCCCTGATTATGTCAGCTCCTCATACTTTTCTGTATCTTTTTTTGTGTCGAGGTTTTACGTCCAGCCTGGCCTTGAACTCCTGGCCTCGTGAGTACTGGGATTACAGGTTTATGTGGTGCTGGGGACAGAGCCCAAGGCTTCCTGCATGCTGGGCAAGCACTCTACCATTGAGCTATGGCCCTAACCCTCTTCCTCATTCTAATTCTCCTAACAGTTATGTGTTTATACACACACATGCTACACACACCACACACGTCACATACAGTACAGACACTACATATACACACCACATATGTCACATATACCACACATATCCCATACACACATTCCACATATATCACACACACCACACATATACACACTACACATACAATATATATCACACATGCACACATACCACACACACATACACACACAGACACACAGACACACACACTGCTCTGACTCATCCTTTCCCTAACTCAGTTCTTGGGATGTGGCCAGCTGCAGTCACCTAAGGAACTTGATTTGGCACATGGAGCCATCCATCCATCCCTGTCCTTGGGGCTCTTTCTGAAGTGCATGAATCATTAGCTTTGGATGTACTTTCAACTTGACCATTCAGCACTGAAAGGCAGCTTAGCAACCACAGTTCTTGCTCTCACTTAAGAAGGGAACTGACGTTAGTGGACAGGAGTGGGGTGGTGGGCTGTCAGCCCTGAGAAGTCACCCTGCCTGGAGTACACCAGTCTCTGTAACTGTTGTGTCATAGCCACTGATCTCGTGTGAGGAGTGAGATGGATTCCCCAGAGAACAATGTCCTTCACCTCGGAGCACTGCTCTATCTAACCTCAGAAGTGCTAATTTTGTGTAAGAATCATGTATTCTGTGTAGTGGCCCTAAGATAAGTTTGAAAGCAGTGTAAATTCTCCAGCAGAGCATGGGGGAGTTCCACATCAATCTCTCTTAGATGGGGTAACATCACTTCCCAGAGAAAATCATGGCTCCTGGTGCTGGGGCAGAGCTCAGTGGCAGAAGGCTTGCCTAACGTACAGAATGCCCTTGGTTCAAGATCTGTGCTTCAGGAAACAAAAGACGAAAAAGAGGGGGCAGCTGGAGAGATGACTCAGTCAGTAAAGTGCTTGCCCTGCCACACAAGGCCCTGAGTTCAGACCCTCAGTACCCATGCAAAAAGCCAAGCCTTAGAGAGGGAGACAGGAATCTGGCTGGCTGGTCAGCCTGGCTGTTCAGTGAGCTCAGCATTCAGCTACATATCCTGTCTCAAAAAATAAGGTGGAGAGTGATTAAAGAAAACACCCAATGTGTACTTTTGGCCTCCACAGGCATTCACATACATGTGCATGTGCACTTATACATACATGGACATGTGTGCATAGAGAAAGGGGGAAAAACCTCATGAAAACATTAGAAACTTCTCCCATCAATCCAGGATTTACTTCAGTTTTCTTGCCTAACCCTAACCTTCATCAATATTTTTATTTGTCTTTCAAAGTTTTAAATTTTTATACAGTTGGGCTGGAGAGATGACTTAGAGGTTAAGAGCACTGGCTGGTCTTGCCGAAGACCCTGGTTTGGTTCCCAGCACTCACATGGTGGTTAACAATCGTCTGAAACTCCTGTTCTGGGAATCCGACTTCCTTTTCTGACCTCTGAGGGTACTTCATGACACAGGTGCACTTACACACATGTAGGCAGTGCACTCATACACATAAAATAAACATCATCATCATCATCATGATAATAAAATAGGCTCTAGAACCAGTGAGATGGCTCGGGGTAAACGTGCTTCCTCCCAAGCCTGATGACCCGAGTTCAGCCCCTGGAATTAACACGATGGAAGGAGAGAACCAGCTCCTGCAAGTTGTCCTCTGACCTTCACACCCCTACAGTGGCAGATTCACGCTCTCCCCCAATAAATAAGTAGTATTTCAAAAAAACAAGGTCTGGGGGGCTGGAGAGATGGCTGCCTTGGCTCCCTTCTTGGCTAACACCGGTCCTTAACTCTAGTTCCAGTGGGTCTGATGCCCTCTTCTGGCCTCTGCAGGTATCAAGCACACAGATGGTGTGCTTACATACATGCAGGCAAGACATTCATACATATAAAATAAAAATAAAAATAAATAAAAACTTATTTTAAAAAGGGCTGTATACACTGGACTAGTCCTTGACAGTAAATTGAGTCAGGTGTGGTGGGACACGCCTATAGTCCCAGTAGTTGGGAGGCAGAGGCAGGAGGATCTCTGCAGGTACAAAGTCAGCCTGGTCTACATAATGAATTTCAGGCTATCCTGGGGCTACAGAGTGAGCCCTTGTCTCAAAACAACAGCAGAAAGAGCAGGCTGTTTCCTGCTCCCGCCGCCCTCAGCCCTCGGCTCTTGACAATGTAAGAAACAAAACTGCTTTTTTCTTTAAAAACAGACACAGCCAAAAACAAACTACAAACACTCCAAATCAGAAGCCACAAAAGGGTGAAGACAGCTTGGGGGACAGGCAGACGGACATCCTCTATTCACACTTAACACAGATGCTATCTATGTGAAAATGAGGCCCAAGTCCAATGACTCCGGCACACCACGGGACAGCAGCTGTCTTTCAGGGTGGAGCTAGGGAGAATTAGGCTCACCACTAATGCACTCTGCATCTTTTCTCTTTTTTTAAACAGCAGGGTCTCAGGCAGCCCAGGCGGACTTCACACTCACCATGCAGCCAAAAGTGATCTTGAACTTCTGATCTCCAGCTTCTGTCTCCTGAGTGTTGGAATTACAGACATTAGCCTGGTGTAGGGTTAGAACCCGGGAGTCCTGCAAGTTAGGCAAGCACTCTATATATCCATGCATATATATAACCTCAGCCCATATATATAAGGGACGCACATTTTTAAAACATTCCTTCCAGGTGTGCTGGTCACAGGTGTAACCCCAATACTTGGAGTCAGAGTTTGAAGCCAGCCGGACTACAAAGCCAGATTCTGTCTTTTATTATTTTTTAATGTAATATTTTACTTTATGTGTATGAGTGTATTGCCTGCATGTGTGTAAGAGCACCGACGTTGTGCAAAGCCTGCGGAAGTCAGAAGAGGGTGTTGGATCACCTGAAACTGGAGTTACAGTAGTTAGTCACCATGTCAGTGCTGGAAATTGAACCTAGGTCCTCTGCAAGGACAGCCAGTGCTCTTAACTGCTCAGCCATCTCTCTCCAGTCCCCGGATTCTGTCTTAAAAACCAACCAACCAACCAACCCCCAAAGAACTTTTCCTCAAGCCATTTCTAGGGCTCAGGGTTTGCACACAGTCTGAGCCATGCAGGGGTTTTACAGCCTACAGGTGAGCATTCAGCCTGGAGAGGTCAGCGTTAATTGAATACATCTGCTTCGGGAGCTGGACCAGGGCTAAGTGCTGGATGCTGACCCGGCTACCGAAGAGTCGCACTCCCAGCCCAAAGGTGATATTCTGAACCCGAGATCTCTAGTTCCTTAGAAAAGTCAACATGGAAGAGAAGGCAGGTCGCTGGTGAGGAAGCCTTCCGGGGCATGATCCCATTCAGTTCACAGCTGAAGGGCCGGGGCCTGGGCTTGACTTGGACCCTGTACCTGGGCAGAATTCACTTTTGGCAATTTCTGCCTGTTTATTTATTTACTGGGGGTTGAACCTAGATCTTCTCACAGACTAGGCAAGTACTCTACCACTGAAATCCCAGACTCCCCCACCCTTCACCCCTTAACCTTTGGAGAGAGGGTCTCATGAGTTGCCCAGGCAAGGCCTTAAACTTGCCATCCACCTATCTCAACTTCTTGAGTACCTGGGATAGCAGGTTATATCATCAAACTTCCCCTCTCTCCCATCCTCCCTCCTTCCCTTCCTTCTTTCTTTTTTAGAAAGGGGAGGTTGTTTGTTTTTTGAATTAGGGTCTTTGTAGCCCAGGCTAGCCTGGAGCCCAAGGTCATCTTCCTGCCTTAGTCTCCCAAGTGCTGAGAATACAGGTTTGCACTTCCATCATTTTGGATTTACAGGTATACCTTAACTCCCTCCCTAGACCATCAACTTGAGAGCAGGAAAATTGGTTTATTTTGTCTGGCCATGACATCATCTTGGGTGTGGGGGGGGTGGCCCACAGAAGGCTGTTGGATCCTTACCTGGTGGTATAGTCTTTCTGCACAGATCCTTCTCAGATTCTCCCTTCTTATGAGGAAATAACAGCCAGCCATCCTGAGAGGCCCTGAGTCCTCCGGGGAGAAGGGCCTGTGAAGGTCAACCTCTCTCCTCCACACCGTGGCCTGGCCCACGTTTACCTCCAGATTAAAACCCAAATTTTGAGACACTATAAGGAAAATGGGGCCTTCAACCAATTTCCAGCCTCAGCTTCCAACTCAGAAGTCTGACCTTGGTTAGGTTCCTTTCCCAGGAGAATAAGAATGACCTGAGCCTCTGGGACTGTCAGAGTGATTTCCTTAGCATAGTCACTGGATGTGCTAAGTACTGGTATTGTCATTGATTTAAGTCCTTTATGTTAATTGTGGGGCCTTCATTCCAGGCTTTTACCTCCCAAATAGTGGGAGGACTGAAGTGTTAGGGGAAAGGCCAGACATCCTACAGTGAGTGAGGGAATCAGAACTTCTTAAATAAGAAAGACCTTGATATCCTGCTAACGATTAAAAAACTATGTATTCAAGTTTTTACCCTTTAAAAATTATTTATTTGTGTGTGTGTGTATGTGTTGGGGGGGTGGTCACAGGCAAGTCATACCACACGTGTGGAGGCCTGAGGACAACTTTCTGGAGTTCTCTCCTTCCACTATGTGGATCCTGGGATTCTGGCTCAGGTCATCCTACTTGGTGGCACCCACTGCACCCGCACCTGCCAGTCCTTCTTGCAAAAGGTTTTAAAGAACAGACAGTGAACTTGGAGGAATAAAGGGATATATTGTTTTGTTTTGTTTCTGAAGCAGGGTCTCATGCTGTAGCTCAGGCTGGCCTTGAACTCATCATGCTGACCAGGCTGGCTTTGAACTTGCCCAGCAAATGATATATTTAAATAAGATAATTCAGGTTTGTAATTGGCTAGCCTCTCGTGCCCAGTAGGTATGTTCTTTCAGTTTTCCCAAATGCCTGTCATTAATAATGATCACTTCTGCCCATCGTGCGCCTGTCATCTCTGTACATGGGAGGTGGAGGCAGGACGATTAGGAGGAGTTTAAGGTCATTCACTGGGTGCTAGCTTTGTTCCAGCCACTGTATTAAGTGCTTCACTGTGGCCAAGCTGGACATGGTCTCACTACATAGCCCCCAGGTGTCCAGATTAGCCTAAAGCTCACAAACATCCCCTGTTTCAGCCTCCTGAGTATGGGGACTAAAGGCAGAGAACACCACATCAGACTTTACATTTTCACTTAAGAACTCATTCATACACTTGTCCATCTATTCACTCAATATATGTTGACTGAGCATCCTGTATGAAGTACCAGAGAAAGCTTTGTGGCTGAGAGTTAAGAAACACTGAAGACCTTTCCTCACAGACTGACCTTTCCAAAGTAAGAAAGCCAGTACATTATGTGCCAAAAACGTATAAATGGTACATGCCCTTGCCATGAGCTGTCTATCTAAGCTGTCTGGTGCTGGCAATGAATCCAGGGCCTGGAGCCTGCTAGGCAAGCACATTCCCAATGAGCCCCAGCCCCAGCCTCTGCCCAGACATTTAATAGGATCACTTGTATGTAGTGTTAGCCTTCTTCTGCAAGCTGCCGGAGGCTGTTCTACCCAAATGTGGTGTAAGTGCACACCTGTGCTCATACACACACACACACACACACACACACACACACACACACAGAGCAACAAACAGCAAGGTGCAAGATCACTCCTGCCTATATAGTGAGGTCACAGTTGGTCACCTTGGGCAATATGAGACCCTTTCTCTGCATAGATAGGCAGATGCCTCCCTGTGGCGGCAGGCTTTGTTTCTGAGGTCACGAATGCCAGCACAGCAGCAAGAGAGGGGCATGCTGCTCACAGAATGTAGCGGCTGAAGATAATTTTTGAACATATTTATTTTGATTTTTTTCTGTGTATGAATGGTATTTTTTGTTTGTTTTTGCTTTTTTTCTCAGACAGGGTCTCACTTAACCTAGAACTTACTATGTAGACATGGCTGACCTTGAACTCAAAGAGAGAGACCTGCCTGTCATTTCCTCCTGAGTGCGGACATTAAAGGTATCACCCCCATATCTGGTCTTTGTGTGTGAATTTTGCCTGCATGTATGTAAGTGCACTACGTGCATGCAATGCCCGATGAGGCCAGAAGAAGGCATCAGATCTCCTGGAACTGGAATCATGGATGGTTCTTAGCCACCATGTGGGTGCTGGGAACCAAACCCAGGTCCTCTGCAAGAGCAGTCAGTGCTCCAGCCTGCTTTAAAAAATTAATTTATTTATTCATTTATTATATCCTTGCTTCTGATAGAGTCTCATGTAGCCCAGGTTGGCCTCAGACTCATTATGTGCCTGAACTCCACTCTCCTTCCACAGTGCCAGCATTGGGTTACAGGTGGGCACTGCCATGCCCAACTTCCTTGTAGTTCTTTTTCTCTCTCTCTCCCTTCTTTCCCTTTGTTCCTTCCTTCCTCTCTTCCTCCCTTCCTTCCTGTTTAGAGACAGAGTCTCACTGTGTAGCTCTGGCTGACCTGGAACTCATTGTGTTGCTATGTAGGCCAGGCTGGCATTGAACTCACAGAAATCCACCTGCCTCAGCCTCTGCAGTGAGTGCTTAGATCAAAGTTGTTTGCCACTAAGCCAGGCCTCCTATGGCTCTTAATGAGGGGATTGCAAGTTCTCAGACATGTTCAGTGGCCTTTTGTGAAGCTCTGCAGCCACACACTTTAGCCTCACTGGAGTCCCTCACCTCCAGCTCCTCCTGGCCCCTTTCACCTTCCTCTCCCATTCTTGGGGCAGCTGTCGAGCCCAGGACGCAGCTCCGACCACACCTGACTCTAACTACCTATAGGGCCGTCACAAGCCCTTGTGTTCTTGCTACAGTTGCCAGATTCTTCTGGAGTCAAACCTATCTCACTTTTTGTTAATGTTGTCTGTTTAAAGATTTTATTGTTTACTTGTATGTGTGTCTGTGTGTGAGTATATGTACACAGTGCAGGTACTTTCAGAGAAGAGTGTTGGAGCCCTTGGTGGTGTCTAGGCCGCAGTTTTTTCCCCATTGATGGGGAAATGGGAGAGCTAAAGTCAAGCACAGGCCAGACTTTCTTCCAGTCCTTCAGCACCAAATACACAAACAAGCAAAAAGCTTTTTAAATGTATTTTTCCTCTTCAATTTAGGTCAGAAGAAGCTTACCTCTTTCGGAACTGGTTCTGAAAGTCTGCTAATGATTTTCCTTTCCAGATGCTCTCTGAAGTTATCTTCTGCACTGCTTGGTTGACAGTCATTTTCATCCAAGAGGTATTTTGAACATAATATTACTGTTTATTGAATGTCTCATGCTCTTCAGAAGGTAATGGCCAGAAGAAGCAACTGTGCACCTAGTTTTGAAGCACACTGATTTTGCAGTCTAGATTTCCAGGGAGACTCAGTTTTATGTGGGGTTAGCCTGTTCACCTTTATTTCTTTCAAGATTTTATTTTTATTTTTATTCCTGTGTATGGTGTGTGTGTAGTCTGTGTGAGTGAATGCCAATTGCATGTAGTGCCCACAGAGACCAGAAGAGGGTGTCAGATCCCCTGCAGCTGGAATTACAGGCATCTGAGCCATCTGATGTGGTTGCTGGGAACTGAACTCTGGGTCTTTGGAAGAGCAGCAAGGATTCTGGACCACTCACTGAGCCATCTTCTTCAGTTCACCTGACTCTTTCACCATCCCACTGTCAGGGAGGAGCAGTGATGGTAAATCCACAAGGGCTGTAAAGTTGTTAAATAGTAACAATGACATTTTGGCTTCAATACCTTCTTGATACTCCTAGGTATTCTTTCTTTCTTTAAAAAAAACATTTTATTTTGTTTTTTTGGTGTCTTAGTTTCTTTTCTGTTATTGTGATAAAGAGCTCTGACCTAAGCAGTTAAAAGAACACAAGATTAATTTTAGCTCACAGTTCGAGGTATATCGTGGTGGGGAACTCAAGGCAGCAGGAGCTTGAAACAGCGGGTTATTGTCCACTGTCAGAAGAAGAGAGCCACACATTCAGACTCTTTCTCTAGCTGTAAAGTCCAGGATCCCGGTGGGGTTGGTGTACCCACAGTGGGAGTATCTCAACAAACCAAGGTAATCCTTCCCAGGCATGCCCAGAGTCCCCTGGTGATTCTAGATTGTCAACTTGACAAGATAAGAGTTTCATGCATCCCCATCTGGCCTTGAACTCACTCTCTAGTCCAGGTTGACCTTAAACTGGAGATCCTTCAGCCTCAGGCACCCAAGTGCTGGCATTACAGGTGCAGCCCACCACAGGCAGCTACATGGGCTACTGAGGCTGAACCTCAGGCTTCCTGAATGCTCTGCAAGTACTGCCAATGGTTTATAGTTCTACTTTTTGTTACTTTTATATGTATGTGTATGAGTTTATGTGCACCATGTATGTGTAGTAATCTGGAGGTCAGTAGGGGGCACCAGAGCCCCTGAAACTGGAGTTACAGGCGGTTTTGAGTTACCCTGTAGGTACTGGGAATGGAATCTGGGTCCTCTGCAAGAGCAGAGAGTGCTCTAACTACCGAGCCAACTCTCTAGTGTTATTTCTATTTCTAAATAGTTGGTGGGCTCAGGGCAGAGGCTTGGCTGGCCCTAGGTTTGACTTCCAGCAGGAAGTAGGGAGGAGGTCGGCTCTGATTTCAAGGTGACAGGTGTTTGCCAGTTATGTGAAAAGTTTCCTTACTTGTGGTTGCCTTCAGTGAGCTGTGCTCAAGGACCAGGGTACTGAGTTTGGCAGTGGAGACACACTTGAGCACAAGGTGTTCTGCTCCAGGCATTGAGGTCTCCAAGGACTGGTAGTACAGATCTGTCATCCCAGTTACTTGACTGAGTAACTGGGTTAGTTGTGGCTTCTGAGTGAGTTCAAAGCCACTTTGGGTCACTCAGTGAGATCTCTGTTTCAAAATAAAAAGTAAAAGCCTGGTGTAGTAGTATATACCTGAATTCTAGTAGTTGGGAGGCTGAGGCAGGAGGATTCCTGGATGGTCAGTATCAAGTCAGCCAGAGCTGCATAGTAATATCCTGTCTTAACCAAATCAAATAAAAGCCAAACATAAATAGAGTTACAATGGAGGGAGAAATCTACCCTGACCAGGGTGGTCGGACAAGACTCTGCCGATGTGCTCAAGGTCCGACAGGTCACTAGGTGAGCACGCCTTGAACCTGAACTTGGGAAAATACAGCTTTTTCTTTGATCTTCATTGAGTCAGTGTGTCTAAGCTTGAAGCCAGGCACATGACAGGTCTATAAAATAAGTGATGAATTCCTACGTCTCTGGGATGAAGAGGTAGTTCAGTGTACAGAATGCTTGTTTAGAATATTTGAAGACTTGGGTTCAATCCCCAGCACTGTAAAAATCAAGGGTAGTGGCAAAGATCTATCATTCCACCCTGCGGAGGTAGAGGCAGGAGGATCAGAAGTTCAAGGTGAAGTTGGGCTACATACTGAGTTCTAAGACAGCTTGGGCTGCAGAATGAGAGCCTGTCTCAGAAAACCAAAAAGACAAACAAAAGAATACAACCAAACACAAAAATAGAAGTCCACAAAGGAGGAATGCAGAGGGAATACAGCAGTATGTCCTTGACTCCATGTGACCAACAGACTTAAAGACACAGGGCACAGGTGGTATTGCAGGTACTGGGTACAGGTACTGCAGGTACTGAGTATAAGTACTGCAGGTACAAAGTACAGGTACTGAAGGTACTGAGGACAGTTGTTCTAGACAGTGAGGTATAAAACATGTACATGTACATTCATAGGAAAAGAGCCTTGGATTCTACCCACACCAGTCTCACCTGTGTGTGGTGAGCGTCCGCATGGACTCAGTTCTGTTTGTTATCAGTGCTTTGCGGTTTTCTACAATAAGGTTTCTCTTTCGAATAAGTGGGTACTAAAAACTGAAATAAAATTAGGAGTCAGTATTACTTATTTGAGAAGCCATGCTCTTCACCATCAGCTACCTGGCCCTGGGGTGACTGGAGACCGGACCATTTGGCTATTGCTGCCCCCCTGGCTGGTTTCCTGGGCCAGTGTTATGCTAATGAGTGTACCCATAAACATCTGCTGAGTTATGGACTTTTATCCCTCCCTTCATTTTACTGGGAAGACAGTGAGTGCCCCGAGCACTCCACCTGGTTTGGGATCTTCTAGCCTGTTGGGTAACCTGTGTGTGGGAGTTGCTCCAGGCAATCAAAGTTAGCTGATGGTTGCAGGCCCCATCCTCAGGTTTCCAGAAGCCAAGGTGCCTGGCCTGAGGAGGCTTGCTCAGTTTTCTCATTCAAAAGGGGCATTCTCGCCGCTCACAGCTACCGAGGCTTCAGCTCTGTGCAGTGTGTGCAGACACAGGTACATTAAAACAAGCGAAAACCATAGCTGGCAATAGTCTATGGCACGTAAGTGAACCTGGGGTTAATAGCGAGCAGCTCTGACATTCTCAACCCACTTCTGGACTTCTGGTTGCTTCTGGAAAGCTCACTTAGGGACATGTCCAGGGTCAGTTATTTATCAATATGCCTTTTCGAGTCCCATTTCCTTCCTCTCCTCCCACTCCTTACTCGTTCTCACGCAGACACTGTGAACCTGATGCAAAGCCGCCAGTTATGGAGGGAACAGCTCGTAATTGCTGGTTCCCCCACACAATGGTGAAGAAGTTGGCATGATTTTATTTCCCACCGAGCTGACAGTTCTGTTTTGTTAGACTTCTTTGCGCTGAAATGATTTGTTGATTTGCTATTGTGTAAACCAAGCCCAGTCCCACAGTACTTCTGTCTGTCAGGGGGAAGAGAGACCTAATAAAGAGTGAAGGGGTAATTCAAGTACAGGCCAGGAGACTTGGGGATTCGATGCCAGCCCTGTTACCCATGTGCTACGTGACCCTGGACTAGTCACTGCAGCTGCCCAGGCCTCCAGCTCCTCCAGAGCAATACCAGGAGGCTTCGCAAGGCCAGCTCTTAGGTGGCAGAGAGAGGCTCAGCATGGTCCCAGGTGGTCAGCTGGAGGGACAGTTTAGCTTAGAGAGAGAATGTGACTTTAGTGTTCATTTTTCAGAGCTAAATCATATTATTTTGAATTGGATTTTTTTAATTAAGATTTATTTTTACTTTTAATTGTATGTATGTGTGTGTGTCTGAGTGTGGGTATGTGCACAAGAGTGTAGCATAGGTGCTGGTGGAAGCCAGAGGTATCAGATCACACAGGAGCTGGAGTTGCCGTGTCTGGATGTGGTTGCTCAGTCCTCTGGAAGAGCAGCATGTGTTCTTAACCACTGAGTGATCTTTCCAGACCTCAGCTGGACTTTTAATGTATCTCAATTTAATAACTTTATAGAAAAATTGGCAGTTTTAGGGATTGAGCCCAGAGGACCCTTTTTCCTATTTCTTGTTATAAATTGATACATGTTGTTGCAGGGAAACTTTGCAAATACAAAGTGGCAGAAAAAAGAAAATCTATTTATTTTTCTTATGTAGCCCAGGCTGGCCTCTATGTAGTTGAGGATGACCTTGAACTTCTGATTTTCCTGCCTTCATCTCCCAAATGCTAGGATTATTGGTGTGCTTTACCACGCCTGGCTGATGCAGTGCTCAGGGCAGAACCCATGCTAGAAGGTTCTCTACCAACTGGACCGCACTCCCAACCCCTTATTTGTTTGTTTATTGATTGAGTACAATTTATTTTCTTGTGTGTGTGGAGGGGGTGCACGTGTCAAGGCATGCCTGTGGAGCTCAGAGGACAACTTTCAGGAGTCTGTTCTCTTTCCACCAGGTGTGTCTGGGTGGTCAAACTGGGGTACTCAGGCTACAGGTGCCTTCCCCCAGGAGCTGCCTCCTGAGCTCATTTATTTATGTTTTGATTCAAAGTCCTGGTATGTAACACTGGCTCCACCTCCCAAGTGATGGGATCCAGGCCTACGCCACCATACCTGGTTTGTTTGTTTGCTGTGGCAGTCTTGGTTTGTAGGTGCAGTCTGGCCTCCAACCTGCTGTGACCCTTCTGCTCAGTTTTCTGTGTGCTGGGGTGAGACACATCAGGGGCCATCACAACCAGCTGCAGAAAGAAGAGAATTTAGATGACCTATAACTTCAGTGTAAGTGGTGTGGGTACAGGGCACACATTTCCACATTATAAACTCCTTGTAAACACTGTTCTGATGCAGATTCAGGGTGGAAACCAACACTTGTCCCCGGACGGGTGAGCATCATTCAGGCTGCATTTCCTTTTCAGTCTCACCCACCTGGACCCTGTGAAATACTAGTGAAGCACAGAAAATCACACCCAGCAGACAGAGCCTCACAAAGCACAGACATTTCAACACAGCACCTTCCCCAGCTGCACATGAGTGCAGCCACAGAACCTGTGGGGCAGTCCCGTTCACGCACCCGACCCTGGAACTCCACAGGAATTGGAAAACCCATGTCCGTGACACTGCCTCCTCCTCGGTCAGTGGCCAGTGTCCAGCACACAGTGACTAGTGCTCAGTGCCCAGTGTCTGGTGTTCAGTGCTGCATGCCCAGTCCTCAGTGCCCAGAGCTCAGTGCCCCAGTGCCCAGTGTCTGGTGCCCAGTGCTCAGTGCCCGGTGTCTGGTGCCCAGTCCTCAGTGCCCAGAGCTCAGTGCCCCAGTGCCCAGTGTCTGGTGCCCAGTGCTCAGTGCCTGGTGTCTGGTGCCGTACCTTCCTCATTCTCCTCTCAGGGCATGGTTCCTGTGTTTTCATTTGGGGTTCTTTTCCCTCTCTCTCCATTTCTGCTGCCCTCTCTCCCTCCCTGGCTCTGGTAGGCAGGCAACCTGGCCAGGAGACACAGTTTCTCTGCACAACTGCAGATCCTTCTCAGCAGACTGTGTTGTGTTCACAAAACTCATATTTAGGACTGGGAAGAAACTCAGTGGTGGAGTACTTGTCCAGCTTGTACAAGGTCCTGGGCATGCTGTCCACCCCACAGGACAAAACGGGCTGCCACTGTAGGCTACTGATCTTTCTGCATCAACGGCCAGCTTTCTGTGTGCTGGGCTTCACTTCCCATCTGCCTGGTGTGTTTAGTGTCCGTGTTTCAGATGACAGTGCCTGGGACAAGGCAATTACCAGTGACAGACAGTTGGGAACAGAAGAAAAGGAGCATAGTCATTGCTTTAAACAATTCTTTACTGAATCATTTCACTAATAATACAGCATTGATTTTATTAACTCTCAGCCCGTAAATATTCCATGTGATGCCATGGGAGGACAGGTGCCACAAGGGCCACTGGAACTTGTAGTGAAATTCCTCTTCCTCCTCCTCTTCCTCTTCCTCCTCTTCTTCCTCCTCCTCCTCCTTCTCCTCTTCCTCCTCCTCTTCCTCCTCCTCTTCCTCTTCCTCCTCTTCTTCCTCCTCCTCCTCCTTCTCCTCTTCCTCCTCCTCCTCCTCTTCCTCCTCCTACTCCTCTCCCTCCTCCTCCTCTTCTTCTTCTTCCTCCTCCTCTTCCTCCTCCTCCTTCTCCTCCTCCTCCTCCTTCTCCTCCTCTTCTTCTTATTCCTCCTCCTCCTCCTCCTCCTCCTCTTCCTTCGTTTCATCTTCTTCTTTGGTTTTCTGAGACAGGGTCCATGTTGTTGATCCTCCTGCCTCAGCTTGGGATTATGGGTATAAAGCCCACAATACCTGCTGTGAAGTTAAGTCCCTACTCCAAATTTCTTTTGTCTTCCTCTTCCTCCTTCTCCTCTTCCTCCTCCTCCTCCTCCCCATCCTCCCCCTCCTCCTGTTCCTCCTGTCCTCCTTTTGCTTCTTCTCTTTCCTCTTAATTTTCTGGAGGTGAAATTTAGGGCATTCTTGAAGCCAGTGTTCTGCCTCTGAACTGCACACCCCGGCCCAGTGTAAATTTCTAATATAGAAATGTTAGTAAATACAGCCTATGTAAACAAAACCCCCGAAGTGTACTAAAGAATGTTAAGAGTACGGAAGAGTCCAGAGACCAAACTATGAGAACAGCTGCCACCCCGCCTTTCATTGCTGGCGGCATCTCCACACTCACCCCTGTGGAGTGAACACAGCGTTTCCCTGATACAGAGGCTTAGAAACAGCAATGCCTAGGCCAGTGTGACTCAAGTTTGTAATTCCAGTCTGAGGTCAGCCTGGGCTAATATGTGACATTCCTGACTCAAACACACAACTAAGAAATGAAAAACTGAATTGAAGAACATATATTTACACATATACTGTTTTGTTTCTGAGGTGGGGTCTAAGGGAGGCCAGGTTAGCCTTGAACTCCTGACTCTCCTGCTTCTACTTCTCAAGCACTGGGATGACATATGTGCGCCTCCACACCCAGCCTCTTACCTGCTTCTACTCTTTGCTGTCTTTGGGGTTCAATATTTTTCCGGGTTTTTAAAAAGATCTTGTGTGTGTTTGTAGATTTAAAAAGATCTTGTGAGTGTCTGCCAAGTGGATGCAGGTGCCCACGGAGGCCAGAAGAGGGCGTTGGAACACCTGGACCTGGAGTTACTGGTGGTTGTGTTATCTGATGCTGGTGCAGAGAATTGTCTCCTGTTCTCTGAAGAGTGGCGAGCACTTTAACCACTAAATCATCTCTCCAGCCCCTTTTCTAATGGTGTCTCTGAAGCTTCTGCACGCCCTTTGCACATAACATGATACCCTGAAAAATCTCTCTCAATAGAACCTGAAAGGGGACATGTTTCTGAGACTATCTAGGCATTTTATACACACAGCTTTACAGAACTTGGTGTTCTGGGTTTCCTTAACTCTCAGGCATCAACAAAATAAAACAAGGATAGAACAAACCCTACCCTTTATCTCACTACCAGGAAACACAGTGAAAGCCAACAGTTTTGCTATGGAGTGATCCCTTCTAGAATGGATTGCTATACAACTGTAAAGAAGTAAAAGGGTCTTTTTCTATCACTGTGGAAGGAATTGTGATATATGTGCCAAGTGGAAAGAGGCAAGGAGAATGTCATGCTTAATATGTTATCTTCCGATAAAGAGAGAAAAATTATAATATGTATTTATTTTTGTTTTTGCATAAATTCTGGAAGACTATACAAGAAACTGTATGCAGTATAGCCTGTCTTCGACAGACTACCCCCATCCTCTGGAATTACAGGTGTGCCCCTAACATGCTTGGCAAGAATCGTACTTCCGTTCAGGAAACAGGACATACTAGTAACCCCTAGAATGAGGAGCCCTTACTTACACGCCTGTATTTTATTGGTAATTCCAGGTTGTTCTCACCATTCATGTGCCTGATGGGCTTGACATGGTCTTGGCAGCCCGTCTTAGCTGGAGGCAGCCCCGGGGGAGAGGAAGTGAGTTTTTCCTCCCCCAGGCCGACCCTCCTCTGTCTTCCCGGCATTCTTCAGCTGTCTGGGTCATGCTGGAACTGGCCCTGCAGACTCAGGCAGTGTGTGCCCTGGCACTGTCCCCAGGGTGAGCTGTCTCACTGTGTACCATAGAGAATGCACCTTAAAGAGCTGTGCTTGCTTTGTGGGATGGTGAAGATGCTGATTCCACCGCGGATGAAAACAAACTCGGAAGGTTTGTATTCACAGACCGAGCTCCTAGGACGGCGTAGAACGAGTTCAGAGAGCGTTAATATTCCAAATACCTTGGAGCGTTCAGTAGCACATGTCTAATGAAAAGTAATTTATTCTGTTAGTGTTTTGGTTTTCTGCTGCCAGGAATTCTGGGCATATGGCATTCCCCTAAGACAGACACAGAGAGGGAAAGGAAGCCACGTTCATTGATGTGTTTAGCATCTTGTCCTGGAGATGAAATTCGAAGTCATAATCCCAGCAGCCACCCAGCTGTGTACAAGTTGAAGTCCATCCCCCAGGCTTCTTGCTGCTATTCCATTCCTGCCCTGATTCGGAGGCTGCTCTGAGCCTCAGCTTGGCGACGTGAGAAGAAACCTAGGCTGTCCTAAGAACGGGGCTGTGTCTGTCCAGGTCCTTCCTGAGGCCCAGCACTGCAGCAGCTGTTTGATTCTTTCTTTTTAAAAATTTTAAAGTAAATGTTTAATATATCTACTGTTTATTTTTTCTGTATATGTGCAGGCATACCTGCGCCATATCATGTGGGGCCTGGGGATTGAACTCATTAGGCTTGACAGCAAATGCCTTCACCTGCTGAGCCATCTCACCAGCTTTCTCCTCCATCCTCCTCCCCCGCTTCATCCCCCTCCTCCTCCTCCCCTTCCTCTCCCTCCTCCTCCTCCTTTGACAGGGTCTCCCTGTAGTTCCAGCTGGCCTGGAACTCACTGTGGAGACTGGGTTGGCTTTGGTAACACAGAGATCTGTATGCTTCTGACTCCTGAGTGCAGGGTTGAAGGTGTACACTGCCATACATGTTTCTGCCAGCTCTTTTTAAAAAGCAATGAATGAATTTTTGGTGTGTACGTGTATGGGTGTGGACGTGCTAAAATGTATGCGTGGAGGTAAAGGACACTTCGCAGAAGCTAGTGCTTTCCTTCTATCCTGTGGGTGAAAGGATCGAGTTCAGGTCCTCAGGATTGGTAGCAATTGCCTTTACTCCCGAGCCATCTCACTGACTCCTTCGCCATTTTTTTCTTTTTGACACATGTTCTCATGTAGCCCATGCTGATCTTGAGATCTCTATGTAGCCAGGTGCTGATCCTCCTGCTTCCACTGGGGTCACCGGCCAGATCACCATGGCATTTACACTGTGCTGGGGACTGAACCCAGGGCTTACTCCAGACAAGCACTCCACCTCAGCCTCTTGTTGTCTCACTTCTTTGAAGTAGCCCAGGCTGACCTTTAGCAACCCCACCCCTACTTCCCAAGGGCGAGACAGTCCTCCATTACACCCCTCTTCATGTTTACATCTCTTTTCCCCATTTTGTGGAAAGTGAAGTTTCTATAGTGAAAGTTAAGCTCACCCCTGGGCTATCGGAAAGCCACCCAGGAAGAGCTCTTCTCCTTTTCTCCTCATTAACACTTCCTGTAGCTAGAGCAGGGAGGCTGAGCTGTGGCCTTGGGGGGTTGTTCCAGGTGATAATGGAGGTTTTTGTCTCACAGTGTGGTTCTTGCTTCCCAGTCTCCACTAGATTTGAAGCTGTTGCAGGACTGTGTGCATTAAAGGGCTGAACTGACTATGCTGGCCAAGCCCGCATCTGGCACACAGTAGGTGCCTGGGCAGTCAGAAATTCGGTTTCTCTGGTGCAGAATGATAGGGGCAGAGAGGAGAGGATGGTCCTTTTCTGTCTTCGGGCCAGCAGTAACTCCTCCTGGTGGAAGCCTGATTCCTTTGTGTTTACAGTGGACAGCTTTTTTCTCAGGCCTGGGAATTTTGTCTTCCTCAGTGCTGGGGACTGAACCTAGGGACTTGCACATGTTAGATGAGCTCTGCCTCTGAGCTACATCCCCTGTCCAGCCACAAGTAGCTCCATGCACTATTCCAGGAATTGTGGGGTTACGCAGAATATAGAATATGAGCCCCAAGTGTTGAGACTGTGAGGGTTGTCTCATCCAGGTACCCGTGGAGGCCAGAAGAGGGAGTTAGACCCCTTGGAGCTGGAGTTGCAGGTAGTTGTGCACTGTTTGATGTGGGTACTGGGAACTGAGCTCTGGTCCTCTGCAAGAGCAGCAAGTGCTCTTTACTTTTGAACCATCTCTTCAGCCCCAATACACACACACACACACACACACAAGATAAGTGTAATAATGCTAAGAGAAAATAACAGAGAAAAACACTTAAAGAGTTTATTTTGACTTGTGGTTTGACCTACAGTCTGTCATGCTGGGAAAGGCACGCAGTCAGCACTGGAGGTTGCTCATCACTTGTGACCTCAGGAATGAATAGAAGGCCCAGTATTCAGTTTGCTCTCTTTTTATTTTTAAAAAGATTCTATTTACTATTTATTTTAATTTTATGTATGTAAGTGTTTTTCCTGCATATATGTAAGTGTAACTGTGTTGAATAATGCCTACAGAGGCCAGAAGAGGCTGTTGGATCTTATGGAACTGGAGTTATGGACGGTTGTTGATTTCTCCTTTTTTTTTTTTTGTCTTTTTGAATGCCCTGTAGCCCCAACTGGCCTGGAACTCGCTATGTAGCCCAGGATGATCTCATTCTCCACCAACTGTGCAGTCCGTCTTGTCTCCCTGTACCACAGGCAGACGGGAGTCAGGTAGATGGGGGTTTGCGGTGGTCAGTTCTTAAATATCAGCTCGTCATGACTTAGAGTCACCTAAGAAGATTCTCGACTGAGGAACTGTATAGATCAGGGTGGCCTGTGGCCATGCATGTGGGGGACCGTCTTGGGGGACAGTCTTGGTGGCATGTTGACGTAGGGTGACCCAGCCGACAGTGGGCAGTGCCTTTCACCAGGCAGGGACTCCTGAATTAGATAAGACAGGAGAAAGGCGTATGGGAGCGAGCATGTGGATGACAATCAGCAGCAGCACCTGGGTTCCTTTCTGCTCCTGGCTGAGGATGGGTGTGACCAGTTGTTTCAAGTTCCTGCCTCTGACCTCCCAACAGTGCAAGTGGTAACCTTGACACTGAGCTGAAATCACCCTATTCCTCCTGCAAGATGCTCCTCATCAGGGTATGTTTTCACAGCAACAGAAATGAAATGAGACAGGGTTCAAACTGGGGCTTTGCTCCCTGCTAGCTGTGAAATCATGAGTACTCCTCACTGAGCTCTGAGCCTCAGTGACTTATCTGTGAAGTGGGAATAATTTCTCTCAATGAGAAATAAGGAGGAAACTAAGCAGGCGTGGGGATGTGGCTCAGCTGTCCAGCCTGCAGGCAGCCCTGGGTTCCATCCCCAGCTCTGTCCTAATGTGGTGGTGCAGGCCTGTAGTCCAGCATGCGGAAGGGGAGGCTGGAGGAACAGAAGTTCAAGGTCATCTTTGGCTCCATAGGGAGTTTAAAGCCAGCCTGGGCTACAGGAATTCTATCTAAAACAAACAAACAAAACACCCCAGCCAGGTGCCAGGTATGCAGTTAGAATCTATCAGGCCAAACACCACCCACCTACCTATTTAACCGGCTATCCAGACATGGGAGAAACATTTGTTTTTCTCCTTTAAAAAATTATTGTTTTATGTGTATAAATGTTTCTGCCTGCTCCACAAGCATGCGTGCCTGCGGAGGCCAGCAAGGCCAGCAGATACCCTGGAACTGGAGTTATAGGCAGTTGTGAGATACCATGTGGGTGCTGGGAACTGAACCCGGTCCTCTGCAAGAGCAGTGAATGCTCTTAACCACTGATCCACCTCTATAGGTCCCTACTTACACTTTTCCTTCATGCACGGTGCTTGGCTAGGCCCTGTTCAGGCTGCAGAGTTGCATGAAGCTTGTTTAAATGGCTTACAGTTTAACAGAAGCAGCATAAGTCCCCTCTAAGACGGTCTCTACCCACAGAATTTAGATGCAGTAGAGATCAGGGACAGGTTCTAATTTTCCTTGAGGAAGGGGTAGGAAATCATGTCTACCTTCTAGGGATGAGAAGGTAAGTTTGTAACTTGAGTCTCAGAGAAGCAGCTCCAACAAGGGAAATTTTATTTAACAAATCCCTCCAGAGGAACAGAATGAAGACTCTGTAGAAGAGAGGTGTCCAAGTCAAGCAAGGTTACTACCCAGTCACAGCAAGCAGTCAGTTACAAGGAATAAAAGATATCTCCGGTTTTGTTTTTAAGATGGAGTCTTGTGTAGCCCAGACTGGCCTTTGAGGATAACCTTGATTTCTGATCCCTGTGCCTCTACCTCCCACGGGCTGGGATTAAGGCAAGCACGGCCACACCTGGAGTTTGCAGTGCCAGGATGGCACCCAAGGCCTCATGCATGCTAGGCAAGCACTCTACCACTGAGCCACATCCCCAGCCCAAGACATCTGGTTTTAACCACAAGAGCTTTTCATTCGATTAAGCAGGAAGGCAGCTCACAGCACATGCATGGGAAATTTGCCATCGCGGTTTAATGAAGGGCTTGATGTGCTGTGTGGAAACACTGCGACTTCCTTAACCCAGTATCTGATGAAGGAGCAAGGATAGAGGAATTAATTTACCACACACTAATTAAAGAAGGGTGCACTGTATATACGGTGAAAGTCTGTGGAATGAATATTTGATAAACAATATCTGGTAAATTAAAAACTCGAAATGTTAAATTAAATGCAAATTAAAAATCTGGAATGTTAAATTAATTAAATACAGAAAACTGCCTCAAATAACATTACAGGTCCCAGTTAAATCAGGGAGCCGGGCTCCTCAGCCTCACATCCCCGAGCGAGCAGCACCTTCTTTCACCTGTTGGGAATAAACAAGCGACAGCCGCTCTGCACCCTCGATGAATTTGCATTTCGACTTGTGTAGTCATTTCTGGGGACGTTTCACTCGGGAAGCTGGGCAGGGAACAGAGTGGACCAAATGTGAAGGTTTATCCACGCCCTGAGCCCTCGGTGGTGGATGCGGCCCAGGTGGAGTGGGGCTCACAGCTCTGAGCACCCGCCTGCCTGGAGCAGAAGAGGGAGCTTGCAGATGAGGCTGGGGGCGTGGGGGCGGGGCTGGAGGCCAGTGTGCGCCCTGGCTCTGCTGGGACACTGGAGTGCCACCTCCCCTAGGCTGGGCCCCGACACTGCCAAGGGGCCTCCGGCAGCAGGTCAGCGAGGCTTCGCGCGTCTCCGCTGCTCCCCGTCGCCTTGAGCCTGGCCGGGCCATGCAGTCAGTCCCAGCTGGCTCTGGTTTTATTCGTGTATTTGTGTGTGTTGTAGGGCGCAGGCTCTTGGCCTCTCTGAGTGCCGGTTGAGCAGTTCTAGATGAGGGCCACACGCTTCTCACCTTCCCATCTGTTCCGCATGGTTCCTGAAGCCAGCGCCTCAGGAGGCTGTTGGCAGGGGGAGCAATAGGTTCCCAAACCTGGTAGCGTCGGCCTGGACCCTGCAAATCATCCTGTGTCCCAAAACTGCGGGGGGCCCGCAGGATGACTCCGCTCTCTTCCTTCTTTTCCCTCGTCTTCATCCCCTCCTCTCCCATCACTCCCTTCCCCTCCTGTACAGAGTCACTTTGCTGCTGCTGTGATAAAAAAAAATAAATAACCCCAGCGATTTTTAGAGGGAAGAGTTTATTGGCTTTTGGTTCCAGAGGGTGGGAGTCCCTCGTGGTGGAGGCGCTGAGGGGCAGGGGGCTGCAGGAATATTAGCTGAGTGTCTCCCAGAAGGCACCAGAAGCAGAGGGAGGCGAACTAGAGAGGGGCAAGGCTAGGAGCGAAGTCTACCGCAGATGCTGTGTCTCCTCCAGCGAGGCCACACCTCCTTAACCTCTGCAAACAGCACTGCCAGCCAGAACCTAGTACTCAAATGCTTGAGGGCATTGCGTTCAAATACCCCCCTCTCGGGTCCTTCCTCCTCCTCTCCACTTTCTGTCTCCACTCCCCTTGATAAGTTTCCTGATGGGGGTCAGTTTGCTCTATTTTTTTATTTTTGCCTTTTCAGCGTTGTGTGTGTGTGTTCATGAGTGTAGGTGTGTATTTGCCACGTGCATGTGGAGTCAGAGGAGAGCTTTTGGGAACTGATTATCTTCTTCCACCGCGAGTGGGACTCAGATCATCAGGCTTGCACAGCAAAGGTTTCTACTTACTGATCCATCTTGCTATCCTCCAGCTCTTGCTTTCTGACACAGGGTCTATGAAGTTCAGGATGGGCTTGAACTCTACTCCCTCCTGCCTCTGCCTCTCAAGCACCAGGGTTATAGGCATCTGTTGCTATGCCTGAGAATCACAGTGCTCCTAAACTGTGATTATTGTATTTATTATAATTACTTTTTATGTGAATGAGTGTATTGCCTGCATGTATGTAGGTGCACCTGTGTTGTAAATGCCCGCAGAGATCAGGAGAGGGTGTCAGATTTCAGTTAGCCATCATGTGTTGCTGGGAATCGAACCTGGATTCTCAGGAATAGCAGCCAGTGGTCTTAACCACTGAGCCATCTCTCCACTCCCTAAAATCAGATTCTAAGCATGATTCCTACACAGAAACATTGGATCATTTGTGAGATGGGAAAGGCAGCTGAGTCATCACTAATTGCATTATAGGAATTTTCTTTCAGTAATCATGAGCCTATGGCCTAAATTAATAAATCACAGGGATCTAATATTTAAATAAAGTTGGTTTATTTCTTAAATGAAAGAATATAAACATATTCCTGAGTAAACAAATTATTTTGTTATATGTATATGCACATGAATTTGTGTGCAATACTTCCACATCTTTGCATAAATACACATAGACCATGTGTGTAAGCTAATATTCTAAAGTGTGTAAAATAGAAACGTGAACATGATATCTGCTTGCTAAGTAGTTTTGTGCTAGGAAACGAAACCCCCAGAAAGGTTTTCAGGGTAAAAGGCACAGCTCCTCCTGGTTGTGCAGGTAGCACACAGACTCACAGTGAGAAGTCACCAGAACGAATGTAAATCCTCTGGTTCCTCTTTCTCTTTAGTTTGAACCAAATTCTGTCTTAAGATTTTTGTCCACGAACAGCATACCTGCCTATGTTTCTGCACCCCACTTCAGCACAGATGTGATATGGGGAGGAGCAAGGTTGCAGGTCTACACTCTGTAGTAATGAAAGGAAGCTTCGTGTACACCAGTAGCCTTTCCCTGTGGGGCTGGTTAATCTCCCCCTGGAACTGAAGGTGTTGTGCTGATGTAAACCATGGGTGATGGCTAGAAGCAGTTGGCCTTTTGCCCTCGGAGGTCTGATCTTTCAGGTAGATACCATACGGCAGTGGGTAGGGAACTGGGAGGCAGAATATTTTTCTGGTAATTAATTTGCTTTAAGAAAAAAATAGCATCTATTGCAGACTCAGAAGATGTAAGTCAATCCTCAGGCTTGTGATGTAATTCAGTATTAGAAAACTTGCCTGGCAAGCATTATGGCCCAGGATCAATCCCCAACACCTTTATACCTCCTATTCCTCCAGAAAAGATAATCCAGGTTTACCAGATGACTCTCCAAATCTTTTTCTCCCCAACCTCAGTAATTATCCTTAAGGTCTGGGGATGTAACTCAGGAATGGAGCACTCGCCTCTGTTGTGATATGAAATGTCACCCATAAGTTCATGTGCTAGAAAACTTGGTCCCCGGCTGATGGTGCTGTTTGGGAAGGTTGTGTGGAACCTTCAGGAAGTCAAGTCTCTAGAGGAAGTGTGTCACTGGGGGTGGGACTTGAGATTTTGCGGCTTGGTCCCACTTCCTATCCACTCCTACCTGACTATGATTGCAACGTGATCAGCTGTGCCCTTCCCACTGTAATGGGCTGTATCTTCTCAACCTTGACCCCCACCATGATGGGCTGTACCCTCTCAAACTCTGACCCCAATAAACTCTTTCTTCATACATAACTTAAAAAAATTTGTCTTCTATTAAGATATATTAATCATGAATAATGTGGTTTTATTGTGATATTTTCACACCTATATATATATTGATCATATTCACCTCATTATTCTTGTCCCTCTCCCACTTTTACACTTCCCCCGATTTCCAACTGATCCCCTTCTACTTAATGCCTTGTTAAATGAGCCAACAAGGTTCCTAGGGTAATTGACGGAAGCATGAAGGTTGCTTGCTATTAACTGCCTATAATCCATGGCAGGCTGTTGACAGACCTATAATGTGTAGGTGTCACAGCTGTCATGAGTTCCAGAGTCAAGAGCATGTCACACCCAGAAGCCATGTCTGAAGCACTGCACCCCATAGTCCTGCTCTGACCCTCTTTCTGTCCTGTCTTCCGCAGTGTTCCCTGTACTCTAGAGGAGGTGATTTAGGCATCCCCTTCATGGCTGAGCACTTAACTATATTTACTGTCATTAATAGACATCTCTGCAGCAGCTTCTCTGACCCAGGCTGACAGCAGCGTTAATCTATGTGCATAAACATGTTCACCCAGAAGGCAATTTGATCAGCATATCTTATTTATTTAGCAAAACAATGACAGTAGCTTCCAGGCCTGAGTCTGTGACATCACCGAGGCAGGCTTTGGACTGGGGTTGCTTTTCCAGATATCTATGGGATGCAAGCAGAAACCGTCAGTCATTTCTACAACAAACCCACTCATCTTGCCTAGCCAGTGGGTCGCCACAGGGTCCACAGTTGAATGAAACTGTTGATGACAATTCTCCTCTGGAAGCTTGCGTAGGACCCTCTGGCACTGTGTAAGCTAGCCAGTTGTGGGGAAGCCTCTAGACCAGTTGCAGCTTGATTTCTCTGTTTCTGCAGCCAAAGCTGACAGTGTCTTCAATGATAGGGTCTTGCTATCTGGTTCTGGTGCGCAACTGCAATTGCCTGTGTTGTTCTGGAAACCTTAGGGGCCTTCCTGATTGACAGCTTTTTAGGAGGTAGCCCACCTCTGGCACTGGAATTTTTATTTAGTAACCTATGGCTTCTGAGAGCAAATTTACCCACACACACAGGGTACTAGGTTGCTTTCTGTGACATATTCGGTCATAGCAATGAGAAAAGTAAAGTAACTATTATATTCAGTGTTCAAAAGCTGTGGCTTTAATCCCTAATGGGAAAGAAAACAGAAAACAAATACATTTATCTGGGCACAGGTCTATAATCCCAGTACTTGGAAGGATGAAATAGGAAGAGGAGGAGCTGGAGGCCAGCAGCCTGGGCCGCAGAGCATCCTAGGGAAGGAGGGAGAAAGGAGAGAAGTCTGCATGCTCTGTGCTTCTCCCTTGGAGTCTCTAGTCACTGGTCTCTCTTACTTCTCTCTCCCCTACAAAACAATAAAATACCAGTTATTCTGTCACACACGTGTTTCTAAAATATTATGGTATATATAGGTAAGGTATCTATGGCTTTTGTACATCAGTATTATATCTACACATACACATATTATTTTCCTCCCTAAACACAGCTTACTTTGAGCTGGTTGTTCTGCATGATCTGTACAGAGACCCCAACCCTGGGAGAAGCCAGCATCCCAGGAACTGTTTTCTGCCACGACCAGGTCTATGAGTTCTCTTCATAGTCACTGAGAGGTTTGCTGATTGTGACCAGGAGACATTCCTTTAGGACAGAGACACCGGGCTTGGCATTGGGTGGCTAGGGTTGCGTGAGAGTCGGGCATCTCTGAGGACTGATGGGAGTTGGTGCTGAGGAAAAGGTGTGGCATCCACCACCCAAGTGGAAAAGAAAAGATGCTGGAGTCTGGTGGTTTCTCTTCCCCTTCACCAAACTCCTTTTATTTTTATGGCAAACCTTGAAACAAAGCTGGGACAGAGGCACCTTTCATTTGATGGGTGGCGGAGGCACTGACTCAGGCTCTGCAAACACAACGTTGCTTGAACCTCAAGGCGATGTTCCCAGACTAAGCTCCCATGGTAGCGTGGTGTCTCAGGCTTCGGGAATTCCCTCTGTCCAGGTGTCGCTCTCTGAGGCTTGGGACCGGAACTGCCCCAGAGAGCCAGGCTCTCAAGGATGCAGCAGGTTAAAACTCCAGTGTTGATGGAATAGAACCTTTGAACATTTGTACATATCCCCCCTCCCTGCAACATAGCCAGATCCTCCCTCTTAAAATATGCAAATGAATGAATGAATGAATAAAAATAGATCCCAGATCCAAACAGGTGATTGTTAAATAAATTACAGTGTTTTAAGGTCTATACTATGGGATATCACATAGCACTCTGGTGGCCAAGGCAGGAGGATGGTGAGTTCAAGGCAAGCCTGGGCTATATACCAAGTTCCCACTCAAGAATGGGGACAAATGAAGTAGAATGTGGTGGGAAGCTTCCATGACATATTATTATCTGAAAAAGCAGATTATGAAAGCGGAGAACTATATTATGCCTATTATGTGCTTAGGAAAAAGAAAAAAGTAAAAAAGAAATAAAGACAGGTGTATCAACAAAGGTTGGAAAGACATACTCGGAAATGACAAAATAGCAGCACTAGTTATTCCTGTGCAACGGACGGCACAGCGGTGCCTTTCCTTGTTTGCCTAAATTTTAAAATATAGAGAATATATGTTATTTTCCCCTCCTCCCTCCTTCTAAACAGGGTCTCATGTAGCCCAGGCTGGCCTTAGCCTCATTATTTAGCAGAGGATGACCTTGAACTCCTGATCCTACTGTCTTTACCTCCTGAGTGCTGTGATTACAGGCCTGTGCCTGTGTTTCTGGAGCTGAGGTTCAAACTCGGAGCCTTGCATTGCTGCATCCTGAGCAGCACCCTTTACTGCCTAAATTCCCATTTTTGAAATTGTTACCGCTAACAAGGAGAACAGAACTTGAGTTGTGCTTTTGGAAAGATCAAGTGACAGGAGGCCCCTAGATTTCCATGAAGAGTCTTCTAGACATAGCCTGTAGACTTGAAAGCCCATGTTCTGGAACATGCCATCAGGCAGGCTTGCAAAGGAGGGCTTCCGGATGTCGTAAACCAGAGGCAGACTGGTTTCATCATGAAGAACCTTTTAGCAAATATTTACCAAACATTTATTGCTTGCCAGTGTTCTGATAAGATGGTATTTTCAGCTCAAAATGTTTGTAAAGGTCACTTTATTTGCTTATTTATTAATTACTAATCAATTAATTAATTAATGTGTATGTGTATGTGTGTGGTGTTCATGTGTGTGAGGCTCTGTTGCATGGAGGTCAGAGGAGGACATCAGGTGTCCTGTTAGATCATTCTTCACATTATTTGATTGAGATGGGGCTTCTCATCGAACCCAGACCTTTCTGGTTATGTTCTGCTGGGCTGGTAGTCATGAAGATCCTGGGATCCCCCACCTCCTCCCTGCGATGTTGGGGTTTTGCTCTCCCATACATGGCTTTTATGTGGGTGCGGGGAATTTGAACTCACGTCCTCATGCTTGTGCAGCAAGCACTTTTACCCCTGAGACATCTTCCCAGTGCTGAAGGCCGGTTCTTGTCAACTACTAGGCTGGCCCCACACTACGAGGACTTTCATTACACATACTCGTTAGGAGGAGGATAAGCTGTTGGGTTTCTGACCTCAAAGACGGTGACAGTGTTAGGAGAAGTTCCTGAGCTGTGAGGACAGGGCAGGGCCCACAGACAATGGTCCTCCATTGCTCACGGAAGTCAGCAAGCCTTACCTTATCTTACCAGAGAGAGAGAGAGAGAGAGAGAGAGAATAAGCAGGATGAGATTCCCACATGGCTCGTGACAGACAGGTACTCACCGCTCTCTGTTCTACATAAACTGCAGGTGTGGGGCAGGGACCCTTCCTGTGCCAGTGTGGAGACCCAGCTCTGGGAGTTGTCATTAGGTCCAGACAGGAGCATGTTTTGAAAACCTTTCTAACAGCTGCTATCACTCTTCTGTAAACACCAACCCCATGGCCTCAGTGGGGGTTTTCAACTGGCTTCCCCAAATCTAGTTTATCTGTTAGCCCTCAGGGCTCAGGATCCTGCTATCCGCCCACTTTCAGTCTCTCTCTCTCTCTCTCTCTCTCTCTCTCTCTACTCTCTACTCTCTCTAGTTAGGAACCTGTGTAGCCATGGGTTGGCCTGGGACTCATTGTATAGACCAGGCTGGTCTTGAACTTTTATTGATCCTTCTGCTTCTGCCTCAGCTGCTGGGATTATAGGTGTGTGCCACCACACCCAGCTGTGCCCACGACAGGACCCACAGGCCTTTCAAGGTCTCTTTCTCTTCCGCTGCCTCACCCACCCTGTCTCTTTCTCCTGGCAGTGTGGCCGTCATGTAAAGTAAACAGGTTCACTGGACTTGCAGTTCCCACGTCTGGGTCCTGGATGCCTCCTCCTTGCTGTGTCTTTTGTCTTCCCTACACACTGGTGTTTGGATTCCAGGGCTTCTCAGTTTCCCACCAGTGTTTCTTTCCTGGGGTTGTGCATAGTGGCACTTGGTGACTGACTCACAGGACGGATGATGACCGTCCCCTTTTGGGATGCTCATGGGTGTTGACCGTCTTCGCTTAGATCCATCAGTGCCTGCAAAATGGTGAGATTCTCTCTTTCCCTCTCCTTCCTCCTCTCTGCTTCCCTCTTCTCCCTTCTCTCTCCCTTCCTTTCTTCCTTTCTCTCTCTCTTCCTCCTTCTCCCCTTCTCCCTCCCTCCCTCTCTGTCTCATGTAGCCCAGGCTGGCCTGGTGCTACTGTGTAACCAAGGACAGCCTTGAACTCCTGTTCCTCCTGCTTCCACCTCTGGAATGCTGTGTATGGTTACAGTGTGTGCCACTGTGACCAGTTTCACACAGTGCTGTGGATGGATCCCAGGGCTTCACACATGCTAGGCAAGCAGTCTGACAGCGGAGTCACGTGCCCAGCCTCCTTCTACCTGCCTAGCTTCCTTTATTACATTGCTGTGTTTATTATGTTGCTGTTACATAGGAAGGCGCTATGTTTGTTAGCTAATGTACTCCAGGCAAGGGAACTTTGCCTTGTCTACTCTTTCAGTTGCTACCACATACCAGGTGTTCACAAATCAAAATGCTAATAATTCTCCAGACACGAGACGGACACCTCTCTTGGCTGAATGTGTTCTCTCCCATTTCTGTCTTCTCTCTTCCCATTTCTCTTTCTTTCAGCCCTTCCCATTCTTGGTTTCTATAAGGACACAGTTGCAGGAGTGAGGATTCTGAGGCCGCCAGCAGAGCTCCGGCTCTGAACACAGGAACGAATCTGAGAAGTGTTTTCCGTTAGGGTGTCTGGACAACATGGTCTTTTCCTGGCAGTGCTTGGTGGCACCAACCGAGCTGCACTTGTTCCCGTCCAGTTTTACAGAGGTCCGGAGCTTTGGAGGATAAGGCTCATTCTGGAAGGTATCTTCGATTTCATTTTGTGTGATGCTCACAGTAGTAAAGCCCATTTGTAAAGTTCAGGCATGGACCAGCCATTAGACTGCTGCTTCTGAGAGGTTTTAAATCAGTATTTTTACTGGTCATCTGTCTGACACATGGATTTTCCATGACACTGTTATTGGTTCACAGAATCTAGGTGTTCTGGAAAAGTCTGTGCAGGTTGGAGACTCAGCTGTTGTTACCAGAGGTAAGCTGGGAGGCACTGTTCAGGTATATGAACTTTCAGAGGTTACTGTGGTATCTCAAAGGTTGGGGTGTGTGGAGAGAATGCCACCCAGAAGTTATGTACAGGCCAGACTAGGCCAGGTACTTAGCAGAAGGACCCTGGAATGAGAATGAAAATGCAGGCTTAGCTCAGGCCCTGGCTGGGCCACTTCCTAGACAAGGATTCTAGGCAAGAACCTCTGAACCCTGCTAGGATTTCTGTGAACACCAGCTGGCAATGACACATTTGGAAAGCCTTAAACTCCACGCAAATGAATATTTCCAACAATGTTTGCACTGTTAGTTGTCAAAAGCCAACAGTACCCGCACCTACACAGGAGAGCCAGATGCAGCGGTAGGCACCCACAACACATATATGCACTTACATATACACGCACACACGTGCACACACATACACACATGCACGCACGAACACGCACACATGCACATGCACACACATGCACACATATGCACATATACACACACAAACATATACACACATACACACATTCATATACACATATGCACACACATACACAAACACACACACATGTACACACATATACACATGCGTGCACATATGCACATGTACACACACATACACATACGTATATACATCCACATACATACACACATCCACACATCCACATACATACACATACACATATGCATACACACAGCTACATACATACATGTCCATACACATACACACATAAGCACATGTACATGCATGCACATACACGTATACATCCACATATATACTCACATACACATACATACTCATCACACGTACATATATACACATATACATACACACATAAACACATGTATAGCATGCATGCACATACATACACACATACATATATGCACACACACATATACACATGCATAAGCATACATATATACACATTCATAAACATACCACATACATGCGTGCATGCATGCACATGCATATGCACATAGATACACATACACATTCACACATGCATGTACATACACACATGCACACACATACATGCATACACATACACATACATACATATACGTGCACATACATATGCAATACACATACATCTATACACATACACATACATATATACACATACACACTTACATGCGGTATGTGCATGCTGTTGCACTCACAATAATAACAACAATAATGTAAAAATGGCACTGGGGAGATGGCTTAGTCAGGAAAGTGTTTTCTACGCAAGCACGAGGACTTGAGTTCTAATCCCCTCATCCATACACAGACTTGTGTGGAGATCTGTGTGTAATTCTAATGGTGGAGTGGTGGGAGGGAGGGTTGGAAACAGTTGAGGGGGCCGGATCTCTGTCTCGAAAAATAAGATGGATAATGATTGGGAAGACCCCTGATGTTGACCTCCAACCCACACATATGTACCCCAGTGCATGGACCCTACAACACCCCCTCCCCCCCACAAAGTATGGTTAGAAAAAAGAGTAAAACTTGTGATCTGCCATGTGGGTGCTAGGAATTGAATCGGGTCCTCTGCGAGTAAAACTTGTGAGCTGCCATGGGGGTGCTGGGCACTGAACTGGGTCCTCTGCAAGAGCAGCCAGTGCTCCTAACTGCTGAGGCGACTCTTCAGCCCCCAACAATTGTACACCCAGGGCTGGGCTGCAGCTTGGTTGATAGGGTACTTGGTTAGCACGCACAGTCCCTGGGTTTGATCCCCAGCTTGGGATAACATCAGTTGTGCTGCTGCAAGTGTGTAACCCTAGCCATGGCTGTGGAGGCAGGAGGACCCGAAGTTCAAAGTCAGCCTCAGTTTATATGGAGTTTCTAGGACATCCTGGGGTATACGAGACCGAATTTCAAGAAAAATTTGGTTAAGTCAGACACGGTGGCATGTACCTGCAATCCCAGCTCTCAGGAGGCAGAGCAAGGAGGTTCTCTGTAGTCTACATAGTGAGTTCCAGTCCAGCACAGGGAGACCCTTCCTCAATAAACAAAAACAAACAAAGACAAAACCCAAAGAAATTATATATTTGATCTTAAAATCTTATTTCTGCTTGTTATTTCTGGCCATGAGCCACATATAATATGTTTTATTGACTTGAAGTCATATTAACATACTATTTTGTGTTTTGTCTCTGAAGCAAAACTTTTGAAATATCATTTCTGGTGCCAGGACAGAGCTCAGTCCCTGTGTACTCTACGTCAGCACTCTCCCCTGAGATGCACCTTCAGCCCTCAACATTTCATCACCATGGTGGCTCTGGTCGCTTATTCACTTACTATTTGTTTACTGGTTGTGAAAGATGGAAACAGAGGCCTTGCACATGCTAGGTAAACCTGCACGCTACCCTGAGCTAAATCTCCAGTCCATACTGACTGTTTATATTTAACCATGTTTGAACATTTACGCCATGTCACATGAATTGTTTCCCATGGAAAACCCCCAGGGCTGTGATGACTGAGGTGAAAATAGACTTTTTATGATGCCTAATAGATTCTGCCACCATGCTTTGTAAAGGCTCTAACGAGGGACCTGACACCAGTGAGGAACGCGTGTCATTTAAAATGATGATTTAGAACCAGTTATCCCAGGCCAAAGCCTGCCGGCACCTTCCTCTCTGACTCATTCATTCATAGGAAATGAAACGAGGAGTTGTACGTGCTGAGGAACGGGCTCTACCGGGGTCCTGGAGAAGCAGACAGGTTGTTGGAGCTTGTCTGCTTGACTGGACAGACCTAGTGTGACACTTGCATGGTTTGGGGAGCACACATAAAGCTAAAATGCTACCCTGTTTGGATTTTCCGTGATAGCCTGTACAGAAATAGACACCCCCACCCCAGCTAGTTTTCAGAAACTTATCTTTTATGTCACTCAAGGTCTTGTTCTGTTTGGGGGGCTATCAGGTAGATAATGGTTCAAAAGCATGACTGAGCCCTAAGTAGATATTAGTATGTACAAGTTCGTGCTGTGTTTACGGCACCCATCATCTGTCCACGCGGGTCTTTAAGTGTTCATAGCCCTTTCATGTGTTTCTCTTGCCTGATCTCACAATCAACCGAGGAAGGTGGTGGCATTATCACCTCCATTTGATGGACGGGGCTGTGGGGTGCAAGGAGACTAAGATAGTACCACGTTCTGGGTGGGGTCTCTTGGCTCCTGGCCCGCAGCCCCACTCTGCTTCATGATGAGCACTTTAATAATATTTGCTTGTTGATAATTAGGTTCTCCTTTAGAAAGGATTTCTTACAAGACAGTGCTGTCTTTCTCTTGACAACAGTAGTGGTATCAAAGCTTGCTTTTTTTTTTTTTTTTTTTGGTTTGTTTTTTAAACACAGATTCTCACGGTATAGCCAAGATGGGATTCTCTTCCTCTTTTTGTTTGTTTTTGGAGACATGGTCTCACTGTAAAGCCCCAGCTAGTCAGGAGCTCTCTCTATGTATCCCAGGCTGGCCTCCAGCTCATAGTGATCCACCTGCATCTGCCTCTTGATGGGATTAAGGACATAAACATAGGCGCCACCACACCTGGTCTGGGACTCTACTTCTATTTTCAAAAGGTTATAATATTTTAAAATTCTTCTGTGCATCGATGTGTGTGTATGTGTGTCTGTGTGTGAGTGTATGAATATGTGTGTTTAAATGTATATGTATGTGTGTCTGTATGCATAGTGTGTGAATGTGTCTCTGAGTGTATGCATGTGTGAGTGTATGTGTCTGTGAATATGTGTGTACTTCCATATGTGCATACGTGTCTATGTACGAGTGTATGCAGATATATGTGTGTGTGAGTGTACACACAGGCATGTGTATGTATCTGTATGGTATGTGTGAGTGTGTATGCATGTACTCAGAAGCCAGAACAGGGTGATAAGTGTCCTCCTCCCTCGGTCCCCACCTCTTCCTTTGGGGTAGGGTCTCTCCCTGAACCTGGAGCTTACATTAGCTAAGACGGAGCCAAGAAGCCCCAGAAATTCCATCCTTGCCCTCTCGGCATGGGGGTTACGAGCCTGTGTGGGGCACGTGGTTTGTCACGTGGAGGCTGGGATATAAAATCGGTCTCCATGATTGCACGGCAGCACCCCAGCCACCGAGCCACCTCTCCAGCCCTGATGGACCTCAGTGGACACCACAGCAGCTGCCTGCTCAGTGCTCCACTCCTTCTCCCGTCACCCAGCTCTGCGAAGCCGGAGGTGTCAGGACGCATGCTGTCACAGAGGAGGAAGTTACGGGTGCAGAAAAGACCCTTCCCAGTGCCACCGAGTAGCTGGGCGCACGGCTAGGGCGCACTTCCAAACTGTCTCATCATGACGAATCCAGTGGCCACCACTTGTATCTGCACTCCCTTGACCCTTCAAGCAGCATGGAATACAAATTAGCCTTTTCTCATTATACTCTACCAAGCAGCATTTAGAAATACAGAAAGTTAAACTGATGCCAGGCGGTGCCTTTTCACGAGGCCTACCTCACGTAAGTTACCGCGATGGCTGTATTTAATTAGCCATCTTCAACCGCCCGTCAGCATTTTCTTTTCTTCTCTTCCCCCACCTCCTTGCCTGGCTGGGGCTTAAACCCAGGGCCTTGCACATACCCAGCAAGTGCTGTACCAAATGAACTCAAAGCAGCTATTCCTTCCTACCTCTGCCCCTTCTTTCTCAAGGGACTCACAGGGCTCGCTCAAGAGTCCCGCCCACCTGGTCTGTGTACTCTCTGTTCTCTGCCTGGTCCCGGTTTGTTCACTTGGGAGGATAGCATACCTGGGGAATCTGACTGCATTGTAGTTGACAGAGCCCCTTAAAACCAACACAGACACTGACTTCTACTGATTCAAGTCATTTTTTTGGTGTGTCTGTAGCATCCCATTGTCTCTGATACCCAAACTTCCTGATCCTCAGGCGTGGGAGAAGGGACAGACGGCCCAGATGTTTATTGGTACGGAATTCATTCTTGGCTTATGAAAAGAAGATGCCTCTGGCAGGACCATCTCACAGGCAATGCCCCCCCCCCCCCAAGCACACCCTTTTGCCTCCACCAACGTGGCTGCCAAAAGCATTCCTAGAGACTTGGGAAGGAGCACCTGGAGTTGGATGTGTATCAGGTTTCCCTTCTGTGTGTAGTTTTCATACCATACCGGTTTACAGAAAGGTGGGATCAGGTCAGGGAAAGTGTTGTTATCAGCTTGGCAGAGACCACACCTGACTGAAAAGCTCTGTGCTGGAACAAGACAGAACTTGAGTGCTATTTGTAACTTAAGGCAGCAAGTGTGGACTGGGGTTGTAACTCAGTGGTAGTTTGCCAAAATGTGCAAGGCCCTGAGTGTGAGCCCCGGCACAACAAGATAAACAAAGAGAGCAGAAGCCTCACCTACAAATCTAATTGTTCCATAGGGCTGTTCTGAAGGAGTTCAAAATCTCATCTGAGCAATTGGCTTCTGTGTAGCAAGTCTCTCAGGGGTAGAACCTTTAGTCTTCTGTGCTGCATGCTGTCCTCAGAAAGCATCTTGCAGCCTGAGCTCTAACTCAGGTTCTAGCTGAGCATATTATTTATGATGGCACCTGTTGTCACAGCCATCCAGACTGAAGACAGATCCATTCTCATGGTCTGACTCTGCATGGCTTGCTCAGCACAATGTGCCTCTGTCGCATTCTGTCTTCTGCCTCTTCACGCACAGTAACATGTCTACGATCCTTAAAGTTTTGCTTCTTCATTCTCTGCTGCCACAGGGACTGTTTTAATGAAATTCATATCTGGTTTTAGGAACTGTCATTAGATGTAAATTATAACTGAGCCTGGTTGCTTTTGAGAGCCTTGAGAATTAATTCTGTGTAGATACTCTGAGCTGCCCCAGCCATCTGTTTTTTCTCATTTCAGTGGAATTTACTGAACATTCATGGCGTTCCTACTGTGTGCGGAGGGAGCACTGTGGTTACAAAATGAACGGGATGTGCTTTCTGCCCTGAGGAGTTAGCCATGGAGCAAAGCTTGCAGTCCTTCCCTTCCACCCAGTAGAGCTCCCGTCTTGCTGCCATCTTAAACCCACACCTGGGTTTGTTTTTGGTTTTGTGTGGACAGCCAGACTCCTTTCTGCTCTCGAGTTCTCAGTTCTCAGGGCCATTAAAGCTTCTGGAGGGTGGACATATGTGTCTGGATCTGAAGCCAGGTGTTATCATCAAGGTGAGGCAGGGGCTTAGTGCATTGTGGATTTGTCAGGGGGACACAGGGTGCTTCCAAGTGAGGGAGGCTGGTAGGGGGAGAAGTGGCTGTGATCTGAAGGGCCCCATGCTGTTTGGCGGCCAAGGAAGGAGTTTGCTGAGTCATCAGGACTGGGTCTGGCTGCCTGAGGTTGGCTGTTCAGAAGTTTTAATTGAGAACTTGGCTTGTGTTTTCCAGTTGTGACCTACAGAACAGAATCTGCACTTTGAGGCACAATTGAAAAATGAGCCATTTGCCTTGAAAGCAGGCTTATTCCAGCTTCCTCTGACTCATGGCACACGAACGGTCTGGTAAGCACATAATTGGTTTGCCACTACTGAGAACCATCTTCGGAGTCCATGAGATGTGGTTTGAATAATTTCAATGGTTCTGCACCGGAGACCCAGACTTTGGAGGCCCACATTTAAGGACAAAGACCCAAATTTCAATGATAGAGCTATGGGGAATTCTTCTAACTGGGGGACAAAACTTGGTTAAATTAATTTTCTTTGTATTTTGCTTAGAATCCAACCCTTGGACCAAGTTGGGGGGAGCAGGGAGAAGCTCTTTCTAGAGGATTTATAAACTTTTTAAAGCTGTCAGCCCTGCTCAGTCCATATGACTCCTTCATGCTGAGATACCATGATTCCAGAAACACTGGGATTCTCCTCCTCCTCTAATGGGCTAAAAGGAAGTAAAACTGTGTTTGAAAATGCTTTCTGGGATACAGCTTTCATAACAGAAACTCAGGCTGGGATACTTGGAGTTTTTATAAGACAAACTCAGGTAATCCTATGTCATAAGCAAACTGGAGTTATTGATCATCATTATTTTTTTAAAAATGAACCCAAAGCTGGATCAGCAGAACTCACTAGCACCTTTAAATCCTATGCAACTTTTATTTCATTTTATGTGCTCAGAAGGTGTTCAACCCTGGAGCCACACCTCAGAAAAATAGCTATAAATTGAAAATGGTGGAAGTTGAGTGATGGGTATTTGGGTTTTTTAGTTCTCCTTTGTCAGGCACAACGCAGGATGGGCCTTAGCCAGGTCACCTCCTATGAGGAATAGAGGAATGGCTCCCATGAGTGTAGCACTCTGCTCTGGCTAGTCATGAGACCAGCTTCTGCCCAGCATCTGGAAAGAACCTGCACCGAGATGACCTACCTGGGGACAGATTACTATTGGCTGCAGTCGGGACCCCACCCTATAAGGCCCTTGGCTATCCAGACCTATAAGACCCTTGCATTTCCATGAATGAATGAGCTTGCAGCGGCTTGCCGTCTGCCTGCTTCTCACTCAGCTCCCGGAGTCTGCTTGTTCATTCCGTGCCTACTCACCCCCGCTTGGCAGAGATCCGTCGTCCCCCGAGCACAGGGACCCCCAACACTCCTCAATAAAAATTGTTTATTTATTTATTATTTTGTTTTCAGACAGGGTCTTTCTATGTAGCCTGCCTGCCTTGAATTCACTAGGTAGCTCACACTGGCCTTGACCTTTTGAGGACCTTCCTGGCTTAGTTTCTTTAGTGCCAGAGGATTACAAGCCAAATTTGTGTTGGAAAATTTTTGTGATAAAACACAAAACTTCCATAAAGGAAGACCTACAGCCTCAGAGCAGGAAGAGATGGTAACATCATGGAAGGTTGTCAGGAAGGGACTGGTAACATAGACAGAGGACGGTGAAACAGGGAAAGGGAAAGGAGGAGGAAGAGGGAGGGGAGAGAAAAGCAGAGAGGAAGAGAGAAAATAAATTACTGGGAGGGAGGGAGAGAGGGAGAGAGAGAGAGGGAGGAGAGGAGGCTACGAGCTCTCCAGGCCCATCCCCAGTGACCATTTCCTCCAGCAAAGCCATACTTCCTAAAGGTTCCAAGACCTTCCCCAAATAGCATCAACAGCTGACCAAATATTCACAACCCAAGCCTATGGGGATGCTTCTTGTTAAACCACCATGACTCGTATTTGTGAAATATAGAGTTTAGGCCTGCTTAAAATTTATTTTGGGTCATCCTGGCTTTGGGTTGTTTCTCTGAGAACTTGCCATCTCTGAAGCACACACAGAGAGGCGTGCTTCCCCAAGTGCTGGGAAGCTGAGGGTCATCTGATCAGCGCCGCAGTGTCTGCAACAGCTGGACTTTTTCCTGTTCTTCTGTGAGCCAGAGAGTCACCTATTTGGTGATGCTGAGGATTGAACTAAGGGCCTTGCACCTGCTAGGCAGGTACCACACCCTGGAGCTCCATTGCTAGCCCTCAGGGCCTTAATGACATGGCAGAGTCAGGGGCTACATATGCTTAGGTTTACTGTCCCAAGAGGGAATTTCTTCCTGTCACCAGTGAAAAAACAGGTTTACTACATACATTATCTGAAAGAAATAATGAATATAATCAGAACCCTAACCAGAAGGTCTAACAGACCAGGGTGAGGAGCAGAAGTAGCTTCATGTATTCAGCCTTGTTACACAGCATTTGAAAGGAGTGGGCCATGAAAGAGAAAAGCTTATGAAAATGGGATCAACTTTCAGAGGGCATCTGGCACATAGCCACACCGTCGCAAATGTCTCTAACTCTTCTTCCTCCTCGTTCGGTCTGTCTTCATCCTGCCCTGGGTAGGATGTTCTTGCCTAATAGATCTTCACTCCTCAAACTTCCACAAAGGCATCAAAGGCTCATGGTTTTGAAACAAACATTTTCATATACTTCAGTGGGTGGGCTTTCTTCTCACTTAAAGAAAACAATACTAGCTGGGTGCAGTCATGTATGCCTTTTATCCCAGCACTCAGAAAGCAGAGGCAGGCAGATCTCTGTGAGATCTAGGCCAGCTGGGGCTACAGGGAGGCCCTGTCTCTAAAATCAAACCAAACCAAACCAAGTCAAACAAACTCAAACCAAAACAACTACAACCCCTCCCCACCAAAGAAAGCAATACTTACTTCCAAAGTGCTGGAGGCTATTTCAGAAGAAAAAGTTGCATAGATATGGTCTTTTGTTGACAGTGTTTAATTCAGGGTCATTTCAGGCAAGGAAGCTGGAGAAAAGAGTTTTTTCATTTAAGACAGACAGTTGTTGGAATGGGAGGAATGCCTAGTTACTGAAGTGTTTGCCTTGCAAGCATGAGGCCTGAGTTCAGTCCCCAGCCTGGTTATGGGTGTCTGCGATCTCAGTGCTGGGGAGGTGGGGACAGGTGCATCCTTCAGGCTTACTGGGAAGCAAGCCTAGCCTTCCTGGTGAGTTCCAAGCCATGAAGAGACTCTGTCTCAAAAAAAGTGCCTCCACAAATGGGCACAAACATAAGTACCTACATGACACACACACACCTCCACACATACAAAAGAAAATAAAACCCAGACCTTTTAGTAAAAATAGGAAACTTTAGCTACCATAAGTCTTTTGTTTACCTTATAGAAGGGTTTCTTTTTAAAAAACATTTCGTTTATTATTTTTATTTTATGTGTATGAGTGTTTTGCCTGTGTGTATGTAAGTGTATCCATGTCAGAAGAGGGCATCGGATTCCCTGGAACTGGAGTTACAGATAGTTGTTAGTGCTATGTGGGTGCCAGGAATTGAACTCAGGTCCTCAGCAAGAGCAGCCAGTGCTCTTAATTGTTGAGCCATCTGTCTAGCCCTAGAACAGCTTCTTATTTGTAGTCTCCTTGGCCCACATGAACAGGAAAGGCTGGGAAGAAGAAAATCAAAGAGGATGAATGCACACCATCTCCCGAGTTTCAGCTCAAAGTTTAGTTGTTCTGCGGAGGGTTCCTGCTCATGGCCTTGCAGACCTCCTCATCTGACAATTCGTTGTACAGTGCATTTTACTTGGCAGCTTCATGTCAGACTTCCTTTCTGTTTTAACAGGTTGGTGTATTTCTAGTTTGTGTATACCTCCGAGGGCCTACATGTATGTATGTGTACCACATGCATGCCTGGTGCACTTGGAGGCCAGAATAGGGTGCCAGATCCTCTGAACTAGAGTTACGGGTGGTCCTAAGCTGCCATGTGGGTGCTGGGAACTGAACCTCGGTCCTGTGCAAGAGCAGTCAGTGCTCTTAACTGCTGAGCTGTCTCTCCAGCCCCTGCACTTCCTTTTCAAACTTGGGAGTTTGAAACCTTTTAATGTCACTGGGAGTTAAATAACCGTTGGTAATCACTTCAGAACTGGATCTAATGAAAGTTTCTGGATGGGCACATCTCAGGTGATGGGACAAAAGGTCTTGGTTTTGATGTTTTGTGTTGGGTAGAGTAAGAAGAAGTGAAATTTCACAGACATAGAAGTAAACACAGTCTATTTCAGTCCTGCATTCACTGGGTCTTAAAGACCGAGTGCAGGAACTGTCCCATGAAAGCTGCACGTCATTACACAGAAAAGTGAGACTTGGACTACGCAAACTCCTGAGAATCACCCTGAAAGGCTGTTTTCAGAGAAAACAAGCCTCCAGCCAAGCTACCTTCCCATACATGTGGCCCCTCTGTGAGCAGATGCACAAGTGCAGGAATCCGGGTGTTCCATTAGTGAGTAAGCTGCTTCAGGGAAAATGCAAACTGGATTAAGGCTGGATTTTCTAAGACAGAGGATAGGATCTGAGTCCTGGAGAGTGGCGTTTGGTTTTCAGGTACACAATACCCTTTTAGCTACGGGTCAGATGCTCAGCAGTAGATGTGGAAAGGAAGGGCAGCCAGCATTCACCCATCCTTCAGAGGACCCAACACCGTGCTGTGGGATGTAGGGGCTCAAAGGTCAAGGGCCAAAGATTCAAACAGATTCAAACAGGACTGACTTCGGGCAAAAATTGTGAAGAAGGAAACCTCCAGTTCCGAATGCATCCTGGCACAGGTAGCCAGTAGCTTTTGGGGGCAGGGGTTCCCACAGCTGCCCTTCCCAGATGCACAGAACTGCATCTCAACCCAGGCATCCAGTAGTTTGATGGAGGGTCTCCATAGCTGCCTGGAGCTGGAATGCATGATTAGAAATTAAAAGGGCAGAATATATAACAAAATCCAGTGATATTTATATTCACCATAATTAAAAGATGGTGGATGCTAATTCTAGGAAGCTTGGAGTCTTCAGCAGAGAAGGCGAGTGGCTCTGTCCATCACAGAAAGGCCACCATGCAGCACAGCAGTGGACTCTATTCGTCTTCCTCTTCTTTGTGTTTTTTGTCCTCTTCGTCCTCTTCCTATTCCTTCATCTTCTGAATCAAGGTCTGAAACATGCCCTGGCTGACGGTGAGTTGCCTATGTAGCCAAGGATGACCTTGAACTTCTGATCTTCTACTTTCTGCCTCCCAAGTGTCACTGTGCCTGGTTTGGGGACTTTATGTCTATTATACTCCCAGACTTTGAACAAGTGTGGGGGTATCATAATTGATAGATTTTATGTTTCTCCCTATGAAGTTATTTGTTCTATGTCTCATTCGTTGAAGATTCTGTTGAATGCTAGAGATTCAGGTATTTCTCTGAAGTGACACAGTGCTTTTCTGGAAATCTCCATGTTAGACGTAATTACCTGATAAAAGCCATTGGGATTAGTAACCAGTGATGGTTTATAAGGGTTTCCATGGGAATGGGATTCAGGAAGTTTGAAGACAGGAAGTTTGTCTCTTCGTCTTCATCTAAAGGTGAGGGCTAGGATTGCCACCGTAGGAAACAGATGAACTTACTTATACCATGTTACAAAGCCTAGGTGAGACTCCGCACCAGCTATAATTTTACATGGAAAATTAGGAATCATGGCAGGAATTCCAAAAGTTAGACATTAATTGCCTGACAAGAACAATAATTAATTAATTAATTATTTTGAGACATGATCTCACTTTACAGACCAGGCCTTGAACTTACAGAGCTCCACCTGCCTTTGTCTCCCAAGTCCTGGGATTAAAGACATGCACCACTATCCCCAGCTTAATTAATACTTTATTGTGCAAAATAATGAGTTTCATTATGACATTTTCATACATGTAAATCCTTGTACCTTGCTCATATTTTCCTTCCCATTAGTCCCCCGGTTCCTCCCCAATAGCCCCTTTCTACGTACAAATAGTCCCCATTCTGTGTTCTTATGACTTATTTATACGATGTGTATGTGTATGGTGTATGTGCATGGTGGTTTGAATGAGATTGTTCTCCGATGTGTATGTGTATGGTGTATGTGCATGGTGGTTTGAATGAGATTGTTCTCCAGAGGCTCAAGTATTTGAACAGTTGGTGGTGCTGTTTGGGGAAGGTCATGGAAGCATTAGGAGGTGCAGCCTTGCTGGAGGATGTGGCGGGGGGAGGGAGACTTTGCCAATTCACAGCCTTGCCCAGTTTCCAGTTTTCTGTGTCCATTTGAACATTTCAGCACTTGACTTTCTGCTCCAGCCCCCTCTGCCACCATGTCTCCCGACTACAATGCTCTCTAATCCCCCTGGAACCATAAGCCCAACAAACTCTTCTTTCTAGAATAAGTGACCTTGGTCATGGTGTTTCATCACAGCAACAGAAAAGTAACTAATACAGTACATATGCATATATTCATTTAAGAGCAGTTACAATGGTCTGTCTCCAGACCCCCAGATTCTCTCTTGGAGAACAGTATTTTTAAGAAAATATCACATAAGACTTGAAATTGAAGTACTGTCTCACAATATGGCATGGTGGAGTGTGCCTGTAACCCCAGTAGTCATGGGCAGAGGCAGAAGAACCGCTGACAGTTCAAGGTCAGCCTGGTTTACATATAGTGAGTCCTAGGCCAGCAAGCACTATGTTGAGAAACCCTGTCTCAAAAAACCCAAAGAAATAAAAAAATACTTTCTCCAAATCTTCATTTGGGGTTGGGATGGAAACAAATTATGACAATTATGTGTTCATTTTTTAGTATGTGTGAGTACCTGTGTCCCATGGCATGCATGTGGAGCTCAGAGGACAACTCATGGGGGTTGGTTCTCTCCTCCCACCATGTGGATCCTGGTCATCAAACTCAGATCAGGCTTGGTGGCAAGTGTCTTTTCCTGATGAGCCATCTCACCAGTTCAAAGATTGAGGTTTTATATGTAGGTAAAAGCACAAACACTTTAGGGAAACATTAGCAATGTTTTCTGTCCTTGTTTTGAAGATTTGCATCTTTTAAAAATATTTATTATTTATTATTTTTATTTTATGTGTATGAATGTATTGCCTATTTGTATGCAAGTGCACCTGTGTCATGCAGTATCTGAGAAGCTCAGAAGAGGGAATTGGATCCTCTGGAACTGGAGTTATGGACAGTTGTTAGATGCCATGTGGGTGCTGGGAATCAAACCCAGGTCTCCTGGAAGAGCAGGAGACAAATGAAGACAAATGAGCCTCTTTGGTCCCAACCACCCCTTAGCCATGTTTTTAAAATTTTACTCTCTCCTTTAAAAAAGATGTATTTTTATTATTTCTAAGTGTGTGTGTGTGTGTGTGTGTGTGTGTGTGTGTGTGTATGTGTGTGTGTGTGCCTGTCTGTCTTTCTGTGTCTGTGCGGGTTTGAACACTTGAATTCAGTGCCTCAGGAAGCCAAAGACGGCTTCAAATACCCTGGCACTTGAGTTACAGGTAGCTGGAACTGCCTGTTTGGGTTCTGGGAATCAAACTCAGGTCCTCTGTAAGAACAATGTGTGCTCTTAACCACTGAGCCATCTCTGCAGTTCCTCTAATTTCTACCTTTACATCTTTATATGAAATCTAAATGTACTTTATTGAGTGATATTGAGAAAGACATTGGTGGGAAAAAAAGTTGTGTCTTTATAGGCAATGCAATGTTGAGATAATATCGGTTTAGGGTATAAAGAAATGTAAGCAATCCAAACTCTCAGAATAAGCAGATTCGATGTGGGTGTTCTGAGTCTCTTGTCCCTAGCCACTGCTACTGTCTTTGTAAATAAGGTAGTCCAAACTAGGTCTTCGATTCAGGAAACAAGTATGCTAAATCGAACCATTTCATTTTCACTGAAGTACTTAAGTGTTTAATTAAATTTACAGGGAATTGTTGGGTAAATTGAATGGTTCCTTGTAAGAATAACCTTTAAGTCTCTGCTTCGTCTGTTTCATTCATATAGAATGTGAGTGCTTAGAAAACATAGAACACGTGGATATTCTTTTTTAAAAATATTTTATCTATTGTTTTTATTTTATGTGTATGAGTGTATTGTCTGCAGGTGCACCTGTGTAGTACAATGCCCACGTAGTCAGAAGGTGTTGGATTTCCCTGGAACTGGAGTTATGGATGGTTGTTAACTGCTGAACCGTCTCTCCATCCCCACACATGGATATTTTTAAACTAGAACATGGTTAAAGAGTGCACCTGTAGCTTCCAGGTTCTGCCTCCAGGGCACTGGGTACCGGCTATGGGCCATCAGCTTACTGGAACAGGCTTCTTAATGGTCCTCAGGCTATCCCGCCCTTCACATCAAGAGCCGTTTCTTGTATTCTGCTTAGAGTCAGGGTAGGCACCTCAGAGAACGAAGAGCCGTGCACGGTTGTGGCTTGGTGGCTGCTTTGTCGTAGGGTCTAGTCTACCCTTTACCCCGTCCTACCTTTTCCTACCTTACTCCCATCCTGGTGCCTAGCTTACCACCCCCCACTGTGCCCCCGCCCTCCCCCACCCTCTCCTGTCCTATGGTAATTTTTGGTGCTGTGGCTCAAGCACATAATTTTGTGTATGTAAGCACCTGTTCCATCTCTGAGCCACACCACTGAACAGTAGGAGGTTTATTCTGGAAAATTGTGGGCCCATTCCTCTGGCTTGACCAGCTGTGGTATTGAAAGCAACAGCTAGTGTTGTATGTGTGACTGTTCGGTTGTTGTACCCTACAGGGATATGTGGTTGCACATTGTGAGTTCTGTTAATTTCACAAACTTAAAAAAAAAACCTCAACATTTATTTTACTTGATTTTATGTTTATGAATATTTTACTTGTATGCATATAAGTGCAACCATGTCCTGCAATGCCTGAGGAGGCCAGAAGAAGGTGTCTTAAATGCTGAGCCATTTGTGCAGCCCCACAAACTTTTGTCTTTAGAGTTAACCCTCCACCCAGCCCCAGAGTGCAGTTCGAAGCTTAGCAGCTTCCCCCTAAGCCCCCAGAATGCAGCTGTTCTCCCTTTTGTCTTTCACAAGGGATGAATGTCCCTGCCCTGTTTGGTGAGTTTGGTGTCCCGTGGGTTTGTCTCATCAGGTGTTGAGTCCTGAGACGTTCATTCATTCCAGCTCTAGCATATTGATCACATGTGTCTGCATACACAACTCCCAGAGGCGACAATGATGTTTTGCCAAATGCTAAATTCTCTCAGGCATGTTAAAAGAACTGGACTTGTTGGGAGCAAGAATCTTCCACAGATTGCTGTTATTAAATTAAATGCAATGAAGTACTTAAGTGGAATGAAATTCACCATGTTGTGGAGGACTGGGTTCAAGAGCAGCATAAATCAATATGCAAAACTTACTGCTTTTATCAGTGGATACAAACCCAGGCCCTGGGTTAACCTGAACCCGGGGCTTTGAAGGAATGACATACTTGGGAAACCGATGTGTGGTCCAGTTATGCAGCACCTCAGAAGGGCTGGGATTTTGCACTGGCCACTGGTTTGACTTATGAATAAAGCTAACTTACGAAGAGGACAGTAGCACCAGTCCCCTCACCCAACTCCCTGTGTTGCTTTGATGCCTCTGCCCAGGTCTTCCCGTGTTGACTGGTTGGTTTGAAGAAAGCTTGACCTCATTACTTTTAAATGGGAAGTCAATGAGTACTTTTCCAGAGTCTCTAGAACATTCCTTAGCATGGGAATGAGCTTCTCAAAGGCCCCAGATAGTTTCTTAGCTACAGTTAAGCTATGTGATCTACAATTGCATTTCTCATGAACCTTGGGAGCTTTGAGGGGCTTGGGAAGCAGTGTTTTATGTTTGGGTAGCTGTTTGCACACATATAAACACACAGAGGCATACACATATACATATACATAAGACATATACACACATACACACACATATATACACATATATACAGACATACACATATACACATGCACATATATGCATATATATATACACAGACACACATACACAGACATATATACAGACACTTATACACATACACACATATACATACATACGCAAAGTTCATTTGCATTACAGAATCAAATCTTTATTTGATGTGAACGAGTTGTTTTACCTGATATATGTTAAGTGCACCTGTGCAGTGCAATGCCTGTGGAGGTCAGAAGAGGGCGTTGGATCCCCTGGAACTAGAGTTATAGATTGTGGGTGGGTCTCCATCTCCAGCACGGCTGTTGTGCTCCAGCCATGCCAGAGAATGGAGGATGATCGAACAGGACCTCAGGTGGCTCAGAGTGCGGCGGGGGGACTTCCCTCCCGGGAGACTACGTCGGTGGGTAGTTTGGTTATTAGAGCCAATTCAGGGGCTTATATAGGGAGGCCTCCTGACCGTTACAGAAGGTGGGAAAGTTAGAAGTGGGGTTTTGGGGTAAAGGGTGGGAAGGCTGTGGAAGTTCAGGAATGAGGAAACGAAACCCAAAAACCTGATTCTGGTCTGGGGTGGGGGAAAGGAAGATTCATATCACATCAGGCAGAGCAGGTCAGACACCTGCCATCCCTTTAGGGTATCTAGAGTTACTTGCCTTGCTCAATATCCAGATCCCCACAATAGATGGTTGTCAGGCACTATGTGGGTGCTGGGAACTGAACCCGGGTTCTCTGCAACAACAGCCAGTGCTGTTACCTGCGGAGCCATGGCTCCAGCCCTGGAAACACAGTTTTGAAAAAACTGTACCTATTTCCAATTCTCCATCAGTCAATCTAACTGCTTTACCCTTCTCAAGCAAAGGTTATGACCAGAAGCAATTTTTGCTGCTCTTTCTCAGCCACATTTCGAAAGTATAGTTTCTCTTAATAATTAGCATATTGCATCAATCACTTTTTCCATTTCATTTGAAAAAAATTCACTAGTATTAACAGCATACTTAAACTCTGCTTTGCAATTACACATTAAAAAAAATAGTGGCAAAAGGCTGGGAATGGTGGTGGGAGCCTTTAGTCCCAGCACTTAGAAACCAGAGAATCAGATTCATCTCTTTAAGCTTGAGGTCAACCTGGTCTACATAGAGGGTAGTACAGTTGTACACTTGATACAAAGTTAAGAAATTAAGAAATACACAAACACTGGCCAAGGAGAGGACTTCGTGAACAAAGGTGCTTGCTGCCTGACAACCTGAGTTAGGTCTGTGGGACCCATGTGGTGGAAGGAGAGAAATAACTGCAAGTTAGCTTCTGACCCTGACATGCATGCTGTGCTGCACACACACAGACACACAGTAAAAGAATAAAACGCAATAAATAACTAAAAGATCTCCTTCTTAAAAAAGGAAATACATAAATGTTACAACAGACACTTTTCTTTCCAGGCAAGCGAGATCAGGATGGCTGCATCTTGTGCGCTGCTGTGAGGAGGAAGGGGAGGGTCACTGAGAGGCACAGAAAGTCGTGCCCAGCTGTGGACAGTGTGGCTCACTGCACTCAGCTTATATTAGCACCCAGTACCACAGTGAGTGATCTTTCACAGCCTTAATTGCGTCTTGGGCATGTTTTTCTTATTTATCTGTTTCGAGACAGAGTCTTATGTAGCCCATGCTGGCTTCAAATTTACTATGAAGCCAGAAGACCTTGAACTGATCTTTCATCTCTACCCCAATTGCTGGAATTAAATCTGTGTGCTGCCATGTCTGGTCTGTACACTGCTGTGGATGAACCCTGGCCTTCATACATGCAAACTCATTCATGTTATTAAAATCACCCCCTCTCCCCCCTGGCCACCATGGTGTTTCACTATACACACAAGTTGACTTTAGACTCACAATCCTCCTATCCCTGCCTCCCGAGTGTTGGGATTACCCATGTAAGATTACTATTTATTTCAGAGAAGGTCTCACGTAGCCCAGGCTGGTCTTGAACTTACTGTGTAGTTGAGGATGCCTTGAACACTTGACCCTCCGACCTCCTCTGTCCTGAGTACTGAGATTATAGGCATATATTAGTATTTGATCATATCTACACTAACTCTCTTTTGTCCCCTCCCCACACTGATCCCTTTCTTCTTTCATGTCTGTGTGTCTGTGGGGTATGTTGTGTGAGGGTGGGAACCACTGACTCTCCTTAGGTGGCTTACAGGAACCTGGTGAGAGACGGTCTCCAGGAGCATGGCTGCCTTATCAGCGACTGCAGCACAGTGGCAGATGTCTGAAAGTTGGCTGTATCATTGCACACCAGTCCATACGCTCTGCACGCTGCTCTTCTGAAGTTTGTTTGTGGTCCCCTCTGTGCTCCAGGACATTAGAAGTCTTTCCTGCCCTCAATGGCACCCTGCAGCTCCGGCTGTCTCTCTTCTCCCACCCTTCTGTGCCCCTGTGACTACTTTTCTATTTTCTCCCTTTGGGAGTCATCTTTCTTAGCTGACATGTGTGGGAACATGAGATACTCGCAACTTACTTTATTTACAAATATGGAATCCTCCAGGCTCATTCCAGTTAACACAAATGACAAGATTTCATTCCTTTAAGGCTGAGCCACATTCCACTGTGTATAATCAGTTTCCACATTTTCCTCATCTATCCATCCACTGTGGACAGAGGTCAACTCCACATCTTAGCTCTGAAAATCCTTCTTGTTATTAATTATGTGAGCTCATTTGTCTATAACACACACTGATTTCCTTTCTGGGCAGGAGAGAAGTATTCAAAGGTAGATTGCTGACCACATGGTTCTTCTATTTATAGCTCTAAAGGAACTTACAAACAGGACAGGTGCTTGCCAGTTTCTGAGCATCATCCAAGGGTTTACCTCTGACTCAGTATCCATTAATAAGTGGGTGCTATTGGGAATCATTTTTCAAGTCAATATTGTTATATACCTGTAATCCCAGGACTCAGGAGGCTGATGCAGGAGGATTGCTGTGAATTTGAGGCCAATTTAGGCTATGGGTTAAGAGACCTTATCTCAGAAAAAAGGAAGAAAGTGTGGTTGAATTATACTCTTTTTTTTTTAACTACTTTTTTCATTCACAAATTTCCATAGGACCCATTGCTGCTGGTGATTTCTAGGCCCTGGAGGTCTGGAATGCAGAGGGCAGTGAGCAGCTGGGTGTAACAAATGTCCTCAGCCTAGGATGCTTCCCTGGCCTGATTTCTGAGGGTCCTGAGCTTTCTTTGTAATCCACTGGGCTACACTGTAAAAAGACACAGTACGGAAGTTAACTATTCCAGCCATAAACCCCTACTGCACATAATTCAGCTCATTGAGTAAAAGTCTCTTTCCCCAGCCACACCTTGCTCCAGGTAACACACCGTCTGTCCACGTACTCACGCTGTGTTGTTCCCCGGAGAGACATGGCAGAAAAATGGGTGCATCTTTATATCCATGCACCACTTAGAGCCTGTGGGAGAGCTGGATTCATCACTGTACCTGGGACTGTTAGCGGAGCTTTCCTCTGTGAATGAGCTACAGCACATAAAGAGTTAACTGTTCAGACAAACTCTGAAATACAGACATTAGGCTTTAAAGTGTGTGCAAACACATGCACGAGTGAGAGGCAATTCTTGGAGGCTTGTCTTTCAGCAGAGTGATGTGCAGAACTCAAGAGAAAACGCCAAGCAAAGGGCTGCTTAGATGCCCTCACTCCGAGTGCCTTGGGATGTGGCTGTGTGGGGAGGGTGGATTTTTAAAAAATACTTTATTTATTATTTTTATGCATATGAGTGTATTGCCTGCATGTGTATAAGTGCACCCATGTCATGCAGTGCCTACAGATGTCAGAATAGGGTGTCAGATCCCTTGGAACTGGAGTACAGATGGTTGTTAGTCGCCATGTGGGTGCTGGGAATCGATCCTGGGTCCTGTACAAGAGCAGTCAATGCTCTTAACTGCTGAGACATTTCTCCAGTCCCTGGATGTTGGATTTTTAAGAGCCAAATAAGTTAAAATGAGGCTATTAATGTGATCATTAATCCTTCTCGACTGGCATCTTGGAGGAGCCCCAGGCTAAGGGAAGACCATGTGAAGACACAGAAGAATCAGCCATTTTCAAGCCAAGAGAGCAGCCTCAGCAGGGCCAGGTACCAACACCACTATCTTGAGTTTCTGGGTTCCAGAACTGTGAAACCATTGGGTGTGATGGTGTACTCCTGTAATCCTGGGGTGCTGGAGAGGCTGAGGCAGGAGGATCAGCAGTTTGGGTTAGCATGGCCCTTGTGGGAGATGCCCCAACAAATGAATGAACAAAGGCTTGTGGAAAACTGAGTTTCTGATTTCTGGCCCATCCAGCCCACTGATTTGAGGACAAGTACAAGGCCTTTTACCACTTCCCTCCTTCTGTTTTCAAAGATACAGTATTGTTTATTTCCTTCTCTGTACAGGCTCATGTAGTCCAGGCTGGCTCAAACTTGCTATATTCACTGAGGATGCTCTTGACTTCTGGTCCTCCTGCCTCTACCTCCCAGGGGCTGGGATTCCAGGCATGTGCCACCAGATTCAGCTCGCCAGCCTTCCTTCTTCCTCTTTCCCATCCCTCCTTCCTTCCTTCTTTCTTCCATTCAGACAGAATTTTGTTATATATAGACTATGCTGGCCTCAAACTCCTAATCTTCTGCCTTAACCTCCCAAGTGCTAGGATTACAGACACACACAACCACACCTGGTTGTTTCAATTTGTTTTCTCAGTCTGATTCTAAATATGACAAGACTCATAGAATAGGTGGCAAGTCACAAGAATCCTGTCTGTGCTGAAGAGCTGGGCAAGTCAAGCTGGGAGCTGAGTGATCCTATAGAGTTCTTCATGTTTATCTTCATGTTTATGATGATGCTCATCATACTTCTGGGGGTGTCAAGAAATCTGTGAACTCAGATCACTCCCACTGGTTAGAACAAGGAACCAAACCGAAGTAGAGGAAAATTCAAACAATGTAAATGTGTGCACATAAAGGCAAGCAATCAGTTGCAAGGTGGGCGAGGCACATCTATGACCTTAGCACTCAGGAGGCAGATGTAGGACTGCTCTGAGTTTGAGGCCTGCTTGGTCTACATAGGGAATTCTAGGTCAGCCAGGGCTACTGGGACCACGTCCCCAAACAAACAAACAAACAAACACAAAATACAAATGAGAAAGAAATGAAGGAAGGAGACGAGGAAGGAAGGGGAGAATTGCACCTTTGCAAAGTGGGATGAGATAATTGTGGGGCTCCATGTGTCCAAGGCAGGGTGCATTCACTGAACAAGGGGATTGACTGCAAATTCAGGACACCTCGGAGGTTCGGGAGTGAAAATGACTTATCTTAGTAGGCAGGGAGCAGCAATGGTGGGTGACATCTCTCAGGGACATGGCTACGGGCCCTGGGAAAACTGGACTATCCCAGAGATTGAGGTAACTCATACTCCCTGACTCCAGAGAAACTGGAGAACACCATCGAAAGGTACTGCGGTTCCCACATCTAGGTCTTTGGAGAGCACCACAGGAGGATGAAGGTCACCACAGCAGGATGAAGGTCACCACAGCAGGATGAAGGTCACCACAGCAGGATGAAGGTCACCACAGGAGGTCGAAGATCATCATAGCAATGTGAAGGTCAGTGCGGGAGGCTGAAGGTCACTGCAGTAGTGTGAATGGCTGTGTTTTCACTCCTAGCAGTAACCAAGTTCAGTAACCCAGACTCCATCAGAGCTGGACTTTTCTTGCTCTGATATCAGTTTGTTCCCAGAACACTGAGAGCATAACTAATGCTCGAGATGGAAATTTAAGAATGAAGCCACTGCGACCTATAAAACAGATTCTGAGATGCTTTTTCTGCCTTTGACTTTCGATGTACGGGAGAACCCTTAAAGATCATTTCAGAGGTCTTTCAGCTTTTACTGTAAGTAGAGATATCAGTTCCTGATTCGAGCTATTCCTGAGATGGAAGCCGCTCCCTCCCACTCCCTCCGCTCTCACAGGAGCAGGCACAGCACACACAGGTGTGAGCCCAGTCACTGTGGGATTAGCTGTACCTCAGAAAGCTCAGTAATGATCTGATATCTGAAGCCCCACTTGAACTTTTCTACTAATTCAGTAATTGCTGCTGTGCCTGAAATTGGCCCCTTTCCTGCAATTACCCAACATGCACTTTCAGTCAAAGAGGTTAACACCTGAATTTAGATTCTAATTAGCACCTAAGGTAGAATTTTTTTGTTGTTTAAAGCTTATTAAAATGGGGACTTTTCCCAGCATAAGATTTCATTGTTCGACACAGGTAAACACGTGTTTTACAGATGAATCTGATTTTGGTTATCTTAAAAGCAACAGAGTGTGCAGGTGAAGCAAAATCAACATGTCACCATTTAAGACAGTGACTTCAGAATAAATTGCTTTCAGCATATGGGGTTATTGGGCTAGGCATTCTCAATCAGGCCAAAGAATGTGCTTCCAACTCCCCACTTAAATCAATTTTTCATCAAGGGGCGATCCAAATAGAGATTAAAAACAAATTAGTATGATACTATGATATAATATGATATCATTGGTGTTCAGGGCTGCCTCTGTTCCTTCCACTCTTCCTAATTACTAACATGTAAAGGACAGTAATAGCCCTATTGCTTGTTCAATGGTGATGTTATCCTCTAACTTCAAATGAAATCTGATGTCTTAAGAAACAGCAAGACCCATAAAGACAGAACTAGCTGGAATGCTCAGAGTGTGCTTTTTGGGGTGCAATGCAGCTTCCAGCTGGCTTGTGCTTACCTTCACCATACCCTACAGTTTTGCAAAGTGACCTTTGCATGCTCTAGCAACAATGACAAATTATTCACAGATATTCACAGACCCAAAAGTTAAGCTGTGGAAATACATGTGCTGAAACTGAATCCAAGCTTGATTTGGTTGTTGTTTTCTTAGGTGTCTTTCAGCTTGGGGGCAAAGCAGACATTGTTGTGGAATTATCTTTGTGCTCCTCCAGTACATCAGAACTTGGGCACCGTGTTCTAATGAAAAGGCCACGGAGTTAGTTACAGACATATGTAAAATTCAATCGGCATACCAAACAGACAAATAGCACAGACTGAAGTAAATTTAAATGCTGATCAAGGTGTTAACTAGCTAAATGCATTATGGAATGTCATATAATGGGACGCCTGGTGCCCATTAGTAAGAATTGTTTTTTTATGTCTTCTGCCTGTAGCTCATGATGCCTTTTTTTTGAGAGAGGGTCTTACCATGTAGCCCTGGCTGGCCTGGAACTATCTATGTAGAGCAGGCTGGCCTTGATCTCACGGAGATCCTTCTGCCTGTGCCTCCCAAGTGCTGGGATTAAAGGTTTGCACCTGGTGAGACACATATTTTGTAACCCAGCATCACCTACACCATGTCCAAAGCTTTGTACCTATCTGAAAATCTCAAAGCATGTCTCCCTCATGTGTGACAATCATTGGCATCGAGGACAGGCATGATATCTGGTGCCGATAGGGCATGCTTCTTCATCTAGGTAAAATAAAGTTCCCAAGGTGAGCTTAAAAGGAGGAAGGGCACAAACTACTCGAGTTTAAGGCAGGGAAGGAGATGAGGGCATTTGCTCACAAACCCGCTTTTATATGACCGATGTGGGACACATACACGGATGTAGCAGGACCAAAAAGGAACACTTCCCATGCTCACCAGCAGGCTGCAGCCTACGTGTTTGAGCAGTGACAGGGTCTGCGGTTTATAACATCATCAGGTTATACGAAAGTGTTATATCCCTGAGAGCCAGGCAGTTCTCTCTCTCTTTCTCTCTTTTCTTTACCTACAATGGGGAGCTAAACCTGGATCCTTGCCCTGCCCAGGACATTTCCTCTTTGTGGCCTCTGAGCCAGTAACCAGCACTGAGATTTACTGCTTTGAGGATCATTCAGAGCAAATGTTCCAAACAGCCGCCTGCCTTGGGCGAGGTAATTCTGGACAAATTCAACAGGACTTCAAAGAGAGAGATCGACAACAATGCGAAGGAGGATAAAGACCTGACTTAAATGAATGTATTGCAATTAGTGGGTATTTACTTTATATGTTGCCAAGTTCTGATAGATTCTTCTAACCCTCAGGGAAATAATATGTATGTCTACTCCTGGAGCTGAAGAAATGGGATACCAGCTTCCTGGAGAGACAGGTGTTGTGACGGTAACCAACTCCAAAAGAGAGAAAGGGAGAAAAATCTGTGGGAGGGAGGGACAAAGAACACATGCCTGGTTGGTTTTGAGGCACACAGCAAAGCCAGTGAGTCTGAGCCTTGTTTTCCCCCAAAATGCCCTTTGCTCTGAAGTCTGGGGCCCGTCACTTAAGACTGTCCTGCCGAGGACCCAAGTTCTCTTCCCTGCACCCACGGTGGATGGCTGGCAGGCACTGGTAACTCCAGTTTCAGGGCACCTGATGTCCTCCTCTGGCCTCTGTGGGCACCTGCACTCACATGCACACACCTACACCCAGACACACAGACATAATTTTTAAAAACATGAAAATTTGCTCACAGTGTACTTTTCAGTCTTCAAAGAAGTTTCTCTTTGCAACAAATGGAGAATATTTACAAAGTTCTACGTGATCAAATGCAGAGATTAGCTGGCTGCATACCCAGCCCTAAGAGATACATCTACACTGCCATCTCTACACATGAGGCTCAGGGAAAACTGTGGAACAGAGGGCGGAAAGAATATTAATGCACCTCTCAACTCTTGCCAGCAAAACTTCCTCCCACAACAGATGGTGTTAACCCAGAAAGCCACAACTGGCCAGAGCATAACAGACTATAGAGAGCTTAACCCTAAATAGGACACCTTTGTCAAACCTCTGCCACCCAGGGCTCAGAGACCATTGTGGAAGAGGGGTGGAAAGGTTGTAAGAGCCAGAGGTGGTGGGTGACCTCAAGGAAACAGAGATTTCCAGACAGCTGGGAAGTTACTCGTATGAACTCACATCAATGGTAATGGCATGCACAGAAAGTTTAAGCCAGACAAAGTGCCCGCACAGAAGTGGGAAAGTTGGCGAGAAAGAAGCTGCAGCCTTAGCTGAGGAGCTATTGATAACTGCTAACTGCTGGGAGAGGGAGCGTTGGTTTTCTCTAAGGGTGTGACTAGATAGGTTAACCAGGCTCCAGTGGTTGGACCCATCCCAAAGGACATTTGGGAATACAAACTTGACTTGGTAGGTTTTACTATATGTGACAGAGTACACGAAATCCAGTGGGGGTTACAAGAGGGGTGCAGATAGGGGAGGAGGCCTATCACACAGATGTAGGATCAAAATATATCGCATGAAATTCTCAAAAAGTCGATACAAATGCTAAATAACAACAAAAACTCCAATCTTTTCTTTGAAAGGAATTTCTGTTAACCAAAGAACACAAAAAGGATTCGATATGTAATACTGATAAATGCGGAAAAGTTACTTGTCAATTAAGAGAGCCTCAGACCACCAAGCCAACTGAGATGCATCCTAAAATATTGTATCTAGTCCAAACACTCAGTATGGGCCATTCCAGTAACAGAGTCAGGACTGAATTGTGCTAGCCACAAGCCAGAAACTGGGCATGGAGTTGCAGTGGACTTGAACCAAATCAAGTCAGACAGCAGAATGGAACTCCGGTTGTTCCTTTTTGAGCTAACAGTGTACCCTAGCAGCACGCTATGAGCAGGCTCGGTCTAAGGAAGGAGCACCACGAGGTTCTCTGTATTTCTCCAAGAGAGAAAATATGGTGCAAGTCAGCCCAAACTTGGTCAAGAAACAACTGCAGAGGAACTTTTTTTTTTTAAAAGAATTATTTCATTTTTATTTATTTATTTTTATTTGGTGTTTATAAGTGTTTTGCCTTACATGTATGTAAGTGTACCCATGTATGCAATGCCTGTGGAGGCAAGAAGAGAGTGTGAGGGCTCCTGGAACTGGAGTTATGGATGATTGTCAGCACCATGTGGGTGCTGGGTGCTGACCCTGGGTCCTCTCAAGAGCAGCCAGTGCTCTTAATCACTGTGCCGTCTCTCCAGCCCCTCCGTTTTCAAAAAGACTCTAATTTTGTTTATGTGTGTGTGAGTATGTGCGTGTGAGTACTGTGCCTACAGGGGCCAGCAGGAAGAAGGCACTGAATCCCCTGGAGCTGGAGTTACAGGTAGTTGTGAGCCACCCATGTGTGGGTGCTGAGAATTGAACTTGGGTCCTCTGCAAGAGCAGGAAATGCTCTCAACTGCTGAGCCATCTCTTCAACTCCTTATTTCCTTTTTACTTAGCATAAAGTAATTGCAAGTATCTCCAAGCACAGTGTGGCATTTTGCATTTCTTCTCTGTTCTCTCTTTGGTGCTGGAGACTGACCTCAGGGCCTTGTACTCACGAAGCACATGTTGTGTGTCTGAGTTCCACCTCAGCCCTGGGTATGTACACTCAGGATAATTCACATATCTCTCACCTCATCTCAAATGTTTTCCATTTCTTTGTGGTGAGAAAATTTTGAAAAGTACAATAAATTATGGTTAACCATAGTTATCCCACAGTGTGTACAGTACACTAGAATTTTATTTCTCTTGTCTAACTGTAATGTGCTGTGAGCTACCCCTCCACAGAACCCTTTGTTTGGTGAAAGGCTGAAGACACTGCCAAGAAGTTCCCTAATTTGATTTTTCTTTTCCCTGAAAGAGTCCCAAAGAGGCAGAAAGCAAAATATAGCATAATTGGCGTTCCTGCTTATTTCAGACGGTACGTAGTTAACCACACAAACTCGCACTGAAAAATCTAATTCAGGACCCAGATTTCAAAGCAGGTCCAGAATGTGAAGTCTGTTATTTTGATTCTTTAAATGTTTTTTATTAGCATATATTAATTATACATAATAATGGGTTTCGCTATGACATTTTCATACATGTTCATAATGTATTTCGATCATCACCCCGTTCCCCTCCTGTCCCCCCCGCCCCACTCTTCTTCCCCTGTCTTCTTCTTTCATGTCTTTTTGTGTGTGTGTGTGACCGATTGAGCTTAATCAGGGATATTTTGGGGAGCGTGGGTGAGGGTCTGTTTACTGTTACTCAGGTTTCAAAGCCTGGTTTATCTAGATGATTGCCAGCTTTGTGACCATCACTAGCTTCTTCCTGAATGTTGGACTTGAAATTCTCTTTGGATGTTCAGAACCAACCCAAGAGAGGGAAGCACTGAAGGCTTCCACCCAAAGGGAGCTGCTCTAGTGCCCTCCTGGTCTTTTCCATCTGGAGAAGCATCGCAGGTGGCTGGGTCCCCTTTAGAGGAGCGTGTTTCTCGTCCAAAGTTTGAAGGGTCACCAAGGCTGCTTTCCGATTGAGGCCATTTTTCAGGAAGGGGAAACAGAGGAAACTCATTCAAGGATGGGGAGTGAGTCTGATCGTTTTAATCAATCTTAAACCACTTTGACGTGTGCTAATAGTTGAAATGTCAGGGTCCTATAGGTGTGTGGCCCATCATGTCTCCACTGCTGTTTACTTTGTGGCCTGTCTGTATGAAAGCCAGGATATGGCAAAGCTTCCTGAGGGTCTCCAAGCATGATGCATACAGCCAACAGACGCCAGCCACCAGCTCAGGGACTGGCTCTGAACCGTGCAGGGAAAATGGGGCCACAGGGCAGACAGGAGCTCAAGGAGCAATAAAAAAGGGTCAGGACACTGCAGTCTGGCTTCACCTGGATGCCCCCAAATAAGGGGGAAAGGCACTGAGTGTGCGACGTGACAGTGGCACTCCAGCTGCAGGTGATGCTGGGGTTCCAACCCCCTTTCCACCCGTCGGGTTTGTTCAGCACACTGGCTGACAAAGTAGGTCCAGTGGACTGGTGGCCCTGAGAAAGGAGGCATTTTTACAAACAACAGAAACGTATTCTGAGATGAGTGAAGTTGGACTGTAACCATAACCCAGGCAAGGCAGCATTTAAAATGTGTTTGTGTACAAGCACACATACAAACCCATACACACACAGACACAGAGGCACACATAAACATGCATATAAGCCCGCAGATACACACACAAATCCATGGATACACATACATATACACACACACATACACAAGTGAATCAGGAGTTCAAGGTCATCTTCAGCTTTACAGGAGTTTGAGGCCAGCCCAGACTGCATGAGATCCTGTCTCAAAAAAATAAAATAAAATAAAAGATGGGTTAATTGTGAGAATATAGTGAAGTTAATATCTTTGACCCAATAATTCTACCTTTTAGAAATTTCTGCTAAAATTACATTCACAGGTTGGTGGTGAGTGTAAAAAATAAAGATAACCTTAATGCACGTCACTAGAGGAATTGGGTAAATGAGTTCCACTAATTCCACTCAAGAATGCTACTCAGCTAGTTTTTAAAAGGAAATTACAAACAGCAAGTGTGTCACAACTGCAGCCTCCAAAATTGTATGTGTATAATATGGTGAAGGTTCAGCTCAGTGCATCTCAGGGGAGAGCACTTGCCTACACCGGTAGGAAACCCTGCATTCCAGGACAGCAGAGAAGTCAGGAGCCTGCACAGGCAGGAAGCCTGCGTCCCAACACAGCAAAGGAGAGAAGTCAGGAGAGCCTGAGAAAAGTGAGTTCAAATCACACAGCAAGCTGGTGATGACAGGCCCATTCGGATCCTTCATGGTAACACACCTAAAAAGTAGAGAACAAAACACACACGGAGACCAAAAGGGGAAGCCAGCAATTTAAACTTTGTTAGAAGCAACTTTTAGAAGTTATGAAGGCAAACACATGACCACCGAACTGAGGAAACTGTTAGTTTAAATCTCTTATTGCCCTGTATGTGCATGTGTGTATGCATATATATGGGGAGTGTGCATACATGTATATATGTATGTTTATGTGTGTATTACATGTGTTTATGTGAGCATATTAATGCATGTGGGTCTGTTTATATATATATAAATATATATATGTGTATGAATTCAAACCCTTGATAAATTTATGGGAAGATGACTAACTCCCGTTTCTGGCTGAGGCCTTTTTGGGCAAAACACACTTTCTAGCTGATCTTGGTTTCTGTGGCCATAACACCATCTTCTGAAGGAGTAAAAGGCTCCAGGCCTTGGCTGTGAGGGCTGCTGGGTTGCTTCATCACAATTTAGAGTCTTTTCAATTCAGGAAGCTGTGCCACGTGGGCAATAATGATTTTTGATTGGCTTCTGAGGGTATGACTTACAAGGATAACTTTTACAAGGATAACTTACAAGGTAACTATTTTCTATGAGACGGAGTCTCACTCTAAGGCTTAAAATACACAGAAGGGTTCTGGGCTGGCCTCAGCAGCGTAGTGCCAGTCAGGAGACTCTTGGCATGGGTCTGGGAACACTCCCCAGAGTGGTCTCAGGAGGTGGGATACCAGCTCAGTGCAGTAACTTGCTTGCAGCTGGTGCCCAGCAAAGCAGGGGCTCCAGCGCAGGTGGCCCATCCCCACCGCTGGGACAGAGCCACTGTCGTTCCCGAGCTGAGTGTCTGGTGGAATTTCCACAGCACAGGAAGAGGAGGGAGCAGGGTGCACTGGGGCTCAGATCCCGACCGCTTCCAGGGATGAGCTGTGCTTTGAAGGGTGAGGGAAGAGATGGAGGAGGAGGGGGAGGGGGAAGAGGAAGGGGGAGGAGGAGGAGGAAGAGCGGGAGGGGGAGGGGGAGGCAGCTCAGACAGGGACAAGGTTTAATGCAGACACAAGGCAGGAAAGCAGAGGTGAAATGGTAACTGGGGTGGTCAGGTTAATCTGCAGACAGGCTGTATCTGCTAAGCACTCTGTGGGGCAATTTTGTGCTTAACCGTTAATCAACTCTGATGAGTTCATCACAGGACTAGCCACTCCCATTTTCAGACTAGGAAATGACATTAGCTAAGCTGCCCACAGCCTCGGAGCCCAGAGGGTGGTTAGCCCCATGTGTGCCAGGGTACAGTGAGGAAGGAATGTGGGGCAGGGTGGGGCTCTGGAGGCGGGGTTTACAATGCTGATAGGCCATGAGGAGCTCTTATAAAACAGGTGGGGGGAGATGACATGGCCTTGCAAGCATGAGGACCTGAGTTCAATCCCCAGAATCCAAGCAAAAAGTCAGGAATGCTACCATGGGCTTGGGAGCTCAGCATGGAGGAAGAGGGGGAGGGAGGAGGGGGGGAGGGGGAGGGGGGAGAGTCACTGACCAGCCAGTGACTCTGTGGGGAGCTCCAAGCCAGTAAGAGCCTCAACATGCATTAGTGCACCACACGAGCACTTGCAAACACATGCACATGCATGCATGCACACATTTGGACACCCGTATGCACACAAAGTTTGATTGCCGCAATACCAGGTTGCAAACATGGCTGTGATGGACTGCTTATTTAGCCCATAAGCTCATCCTCACTCTCCTGGGAAGGTTAGACTCACAGCAGGTGAGTCTTGAAAAAGGCAGGTGCATGTCAGGAAGGCCAGGAGTGTGCGAAGAACCAATGTGATCACTGGGAAAGTTGCTCTTGCTTCCCAGCCACAAGCCAAGACCTAAAACTACCTACTGTGTGTTGACACCTGCTTTGGAACAGCACTGATGCTGTGGATGTGTTCAAATTTCAACTTTGGACATGTCGCTGAAAGTCTAGTGGACATCCTATAAGATACTGGGAAGGGAGGGCACTCTGATCTCATTGTGGGTGGGAATCTCATTTCAGAATCAACGAGAGTTATTTACTTTTCTCTTTGACTTTTTTTCTTGAGACAGGGTCTTGTGTAGCCCAGGCTGACTTCAAATTCATTATGTAGCCACAGATGACCTTGAACTTCTGATCCTCCTGCTAGGATTAGACCTCCAGGATGGCTTCAAACTCACAGAGATTTCTCTCTGCCTCTCAAGTGCTGGGATCAAAGGTGTGAACCAACACATCTGCTTTGTATTTTATGTTTAAACACACACTCTTTTAAGTATGTTACTTTAATTTCTGGTTTGGCAGTTTTTGTAGGATTAATTCTTGGTCTTTTAAAGCAACAATCTATTTTTATGTCTAAATTTGAGTATTTCCAAAACAATTACACAACTCAATTAAAATATATTTAGTGAAACATTCTGTTGGTGTGGCACAGAGGGCAAGTTTCCATATTTCTGTGCTCAAAGGAACTGGCAAGGTATCTTTGTGGGGGGGATCAGTGGAGAAGTGGTGTGGCCATTTAAATAACCTGACTACTGTCTGACCCTACATCAGGAAATGTTATGCAACGACAAAAAGACATATTTTATTATTATTATTACTGTTCTAATTTGCTTGCAATCACTGTGACAAAACACTCTTGCCAATACCAACTTGGGGAGGAAAGGGTGTATTTGATTTATATCTCCCGGGTCACAGTTCATCACTGAGGAAGCCCAAGGAAGGAACTCAGGGCAGGAACCTGGAGCCAGGAGCTGGAGCACAGACCATGGAGGAACACTGCTTACTGGCTTGCTCCCCTTGCCCATGCTCAGTCTGCTTTCTTATACAACACAGAACCACCTGTCCAGGGGTGGTACCGCCCACAGTGGGCTGTGCCCTCCCACATCACTCAACAATCAAGAAAACACTCCACAGACATGGCCATAGGTCAGTCCAATGGAGGCGGAACTCTAGGTGAGGCTCCCTCCACCCAGGTGTGTCGAGTTGATACTAAAGCTGTCCGGTACGATTATTATTATCATTACTATTACTTCATTTTTTTTGAGACAGGTCTCCCTGTAGCCACAGCTGGTCTGGGATTCACTCTGTAGACCAGGGTGCCCTTAATCTCACAGGGATCCACCTGCCTCTGCCTCGAGTGCTGGAATAAAGGTGTGCACCACCATACCTGACAGAAAACATACTTTATGAAAATCGAACCCCACTTTCTGGTGTGATGAACTATGCACTGTTGAAGGGCATTCAGGAATTGCCAGGTTGAGGTCAGGATCTGAAGGATAAAATAAAGGGGTCATTTGCTCATTCCCATAGGTAGACGAGGCCATTGTCTCTACCTGACTGCAGTCCTTTGGGGCCCCACAGCAATGCACAATTTTCTTACATGTGCACATGTGTGCAGTATGCATGCATGCTCACATGTACGTGGGTGCATGTATATGTGTAAGTACATGTGTGAGGGCAAAGGTTGACGTTAAATATCTTCTTCAATTGTTACTCACCTTAGGTATTGCGGCAGGGTCTCTCATGTCAATCCACAGCTTGCCAATTGGCCCAGGCTAGCTAGTCAGTTTACTCCCATGACTCCCTGTTTCTGCCTCCCGATGGCTGGGATTACCGGCAGGTCGCCTCTATAGGCGTCCACAAGTGAGTGCTGGGGATCTGAACACTGGTCCTCAGGCCTGTGTAGTAAGTGTTTTCCCACCGAGCCTCCCAGCCCCAGCCCCAGCCAGTGCGTTTTCACTGATCACTAGTGGGCTTGAGTGTGGGAGGAGCCACGTGTCTGGGAGAGCTGGTGCTTAGGACTGTACAGGCCCTTTCTGTTCTGTAGCCTTTTCCTTCCCAGCTTGCTGGGGCTCCAGCCTTGGCGGAAGTGGTCATGCCCAGCTGAGGACTCCCATAATCCTTTGTTCTCATGTCTGTTTTGTTACATCAGGTTGCTTTTCAATTAAGTGTCTGTGGGCCTGGCTTTATCCTAGGGTGGGGTTTCCTGAAGGCCAGGAGAGCGCTGTTTTTGTCCTTTGTGTCAGGGTGAGGACTGGTCAACTGCGATGTCTCCAGGGCCCTCTGACTCAGCATCGTCCTGGTAAACACACTCTAGCCCCTTTGTTCCCCTTTGTTCTGCTGGAGCGCAGAATCCACTGTTGCAGACACTGGGAATGTACTCTGTGAATGTCGATCAGGACTGGGTGGCAGCATCAGCTTTTGTTAGGCCCACAAGAAGACACTGGGTGAGGTTGGGAAGGAACTCCTGAGACATCCCCAAGCACTCAGCCTGTGTCTCTCGAAAGGTCACGTCTGTGGGTCCTCCCAACCCAAATGTGTTTGATCAAGTTCCATGCGCTAACTGCCCCCGCAACAATAATTAAGTACTCCATTTTAAAGGGAAACTCTCTGTGAGCATGGTCTCCCCCGCCTAATGACTCTCACTGCTGGTACTGGGACCAGTAGTATGTGGGTTTCTGGGTTTTTTTTGTTGTTGTTTTTTTACCTTGCAGGAACAAAGGCTCCCCTGACATAATAAGATACCACGAATCTCACAAGAGCAAACAGAACAATACAGATCCTTCTTTTATGTGTAGTGTTATTACAGAGACACTCAGAAAGGATTATTCAGCAATAAAATATGGAAGTCTGGTTATTGTTAGAACTTTCAGTCCATCACTCGGGGGAACACCAAGTTGTTCTGGCAACTTGTGAGGAGTGGATGACCAAGAATGTGCGTAAATATGGACGCTGGTACACAAAGGCCTGACCTAAACAGGCAGCACAGGCGCTAATGAGAATCTCTGTGCACCTGTCAGCAAATCACTCCAGTGTGAAACGAAATCTCTTCATTAAAAAAGTTCCCTGCCAACTACTGCCCTGCACAACATGGCTTTCAGCCCCCCACTGGAAAGCTTCAGAACCCAATTTCAGAGGAATTTTGTCATTTATTGATCAGAATTTTTGTAGTCTGTTGGCACTGGGTTTGAATTCGCTGGCTGGAGAAGTCAAGGCTGCTCCCCTTTCTGGGCTCCAGCCCGAAGAATGCTGCCCTAACTTCATCTAACTGCACAGAATCCTCAGGGTGGCCAGTCTCACAGAATGCCCTCTGATTGGCCTGATGCCCAGGAGCACTGTGGGAAGAGTTTGGCAGTTGGGATTTACAGCTTGACAGTTGTAACTGATGGGCTGGCCTTGGGGCTCTGCTGACAAGTCAAAGCTCCAAGAGAAAAGGCTCCAGCTACCAGAAAAGTAAGGACCCAGGTAGGCACTGTGGGCTGGACTCAGCAGGGGGAATTGTGTGCCAGGAAGATGGTGTGGCGGAGGCAGACACCTAGACATGGGATTCTGTCCCCTGGGGCTGGGAGGTGAACCGTGCACTTTGAAGCCAGAAGGAGGTACACCAGAAAGCAAAACCAAAATATGTTTTAGGACTCCCACTGTTTGAGAGTTAGGTACCGGAGAGGGGTATGTGCCTCCGAGTTGGATGGACCAAGTGTCGGCATTGGGACTGAGAAAGACAGGTGGTGCAGACATACAGGTAGGAGAGGAATGTACCTGCAAGTCCACCGGGGCTCAGAGGGATTCAGTGCTCGATGCTAGGCTGAGTTCCAGTTTACCAGGCACTGTTCCGAGGTCTGTGGGGATTTCAGACTGAAAAAGTTCTAAATTGTGTGTGATAGCATACACCTGTAATCCTAGCAGCCAAAAAGTGTAGGCGGGGCACTCAAGAGTGACTTCAAGGCTGATTCACCTGAGAGAGAGGGAGGGAGAGAGAAATAAAAAAAAAAGGATGGAAGAGTTTTATCTATTTTGTTGTTTTTGGAGACAGCGTCTTACTTTATAGCCCTTGTTGGTCTAGAGCTCATTATGTAGACCAGGCTGGCCTTGAACTCCTAGAGATCCACCTCCCTTTGCCTCCCAAATGCTGGGATTAAAGGAACATACCCCATCCCCAACCTCAAGAGTCTTCATTTTAAAGAACGGCTCATCTAGCTGAAAACGTGTGTTGTAATAACCAACAATAAAAAGTCACATTTTAGGCTCACATCAACAGTAAGAGCTGTGGCAGTTCAGAGTGGAGAGGACTTTCTGGGCAGCCAGAGGAGTCTTAAGGGAGATGTTCATTGGGGAACTTGGGCAAAAAATCTTAGCTAGAGAAACACAGAGGGAAGAGAGCTTGAGGCTGAGATGTATCTTGGTTCCATTGCTACAACCGTTGTGTTTGTGTTCTTCTGTACCATCTACAGCCCTGTAGTGATTGTCCCAAGGGGCCCTGACTTCCTGGTGGCGCCCAGCGGTCACCCCACCTCATCACCATGTGCCTTCAAGATGGCAGCCACCGAGAGAAACATGCCTGTGCCTCTCCAGCTGGCAGCTACAAATTGGAAATTGAAGTTGAGCCAAAACTTTAGCTTTGGAATGAGAGCTGTGTGATGGTTACTTTCAACTGTGAATTCCATGAGCTCTATAACCACCTCTGATGCTGGCTTCTGGGCATGACTGTTGGGATTATCTTGACTGGGTTAATCAAGGAGGAAAGACCTGTTTCCTGTAGGTGACACGGATCCCTAGGCTGAGATCCTGGACTGCATAACATGAGAATGCGGAGCCTGCATTTATTGGTCTTTGCTTCCTGGTTGTGGATGTGATGTGACCAGCTGCTCCCCTGCGTGATGGACTGTGTCTTTGATCTGTGAGCTCAAGTAAGTTCTTCCTGAGGTGCTTTGGTCAGGATGTTTTATTACAGCAGAAAAAACCAAGACAAATTGTACATAGTGGACGGTTGTTTCCTTGAAGGGAGCGAACTTTCTGAGGCCACGAGAGAGTAGTTCACAAGTGAGCTTTCTCAGTGCCTGTCATTGACTTACTATGCGGCAGCCTTTGCTGCCTTGGATGAACAGGCCTGACCTGGCATGTGCCTTTGGTTATTCTTCTGTCTTAGTACAGTTAGCATACTCGTATCTGAAGTAGTTGGGATCAGAAGTGCTTTGGATTTCAGATTTCTTTTGGAATATTTGAGTCTACATAATGGGATATCTTAGAGATAAGATGTGGACTTAGCCATGAAATACATTTACCTTCCTAGACACTGCATGAACATAGCCTGGGACCAATTACATAGAGTACTTTTAGTGTGTCTGCATTGTGACTTTGGCCCATCCTTTGAGGCCGCGTGAGGAGTTTTGACTTAAAGTTTCTTACTGGCAATAAAAGGTTTCTGATTTTAGTTTTTGGATTTGACCTGCTTAATCTGTGTACAGAGATGCTATTACATAGGTTGTGACAGTCCAGCCACAGTAGCTCATGACTGTAATCCCAGAATGCAGGAAACTGACACAAGAGGAGCCAGTTGGAGACCAGCCCAACAGGCAGGTGTGCCTCTGCCTCCCCAAGTACTGAGCTACAGAGGGTCAGCCAGTCCAGGCAGGATCATTCTATTTCTCTCAACCTGGGAGAAAGCAGTTTACTCTGCAGTGAAAAGTTTGTATGAATGTTATCACTGGCCCAGGTAGAGTGGGCACCACGTGGTGGGGTCAGAAGGAGGTGGTCAGGGTTATAGCCGGGCAGACACTGTGCTCCTGGGGGCTAAAGGGTAGCTATGCTGCAGGTACAGGGAGTTGATTCCCCTGTGACTGATCCTCTTGGTTCTCAGAGCCACCATCCCGATGGCTTGCTGAAGTGTGCTGTCTGCACAAACCTCCGGTCTCTGGCAGCATCCTCTCTTTGTGCCCTGTGGCTGGTTTCAGAAATGATATAGAGTGACTATTTTAGGGGTTTGGCTTATGTTTAGTTTGAGACATCATACTTGAGAGGATAAGTAATTTCATATATATATATTTTTTTTTTTTTTGAGATAGGGTCTCATGTACTCGAAGCTGGCTTTAAACTCACTATGTGGTTGACAATGACCTTGACTTTTAACTTGTTCTTCTTTTCCTGCCTCTCCCTCCCTAGTGTTGAGGTTGTAGGTATATGCCACTACATCTGGTTTATGGGGTACGGAGGATGGGACCAGGACGTTGTACATGCGAGGCAAGCACTCCACTGAGCTACATCTCTAGTCTAAGTGTTATTCAGCAAACATGCATATAGGTTTCTGAGATTTACAAGCCAATTGTTCTTTCAAAAATGACATTTAAATACTCTAAAACAATTTCCTTTTCTTTTAAATTTTTGTGTACCACCAAAATTGGTCTTTTTCCTGGCAATACCCTGTGGTTCCCCAGCTGTGGCAGTTCCTCCTTTTGGTCAGAGTGTAACTAGCAAATGTGGCCCGTCACCTGGGCTTGTTGGCCTGTGGCATCTCAGGTGGGCTTCCAGGTCACTGCAGGCTGGGGAAGAGGCTTCTTCTTTAGCTGCTTGGTGCTGCTTGGTTGCCATCAAGAACCAAGGGCAGAACTGTGCCCCAGCAACAACCTTTGCTGTCACATGCCTTTCATCCTAGCATTTGGGAAGGTGAGGCAGGAGAATTACTCAAAGTGTGAGGCCAGCCTGGACCATCTATAAGACCATCTCTAGGAAAACAAACAGAAATCCTCAAGGCAAAATAGGTTTCATGTTCTTTATCGCTTCATTTTTAGAAATGTACAGTGAATATTCTAAGTTAATATTATATTCTTAGGAAGTCAGATATGCGCAGCCTGTAGATAGCCTCACATAATTCAGATCAGGTGTGTTTTGTCTTTCGCTTTTCTTCAGATAAGATGAGGTCTCTCTAAGTTGCCTAGGTTGGTGCAGTGATTCTCCTAGAATTATCAATGGTTATTAGCCACCATGTAGGTGCTAGAAATTGAACACAGGTCCTCTGTAAGAGTGGTTAGTGCTCTTAACTGCTGAGCCATCTCTTCAGGTCCCCCCACCCCACCCCACCCTTTTTTTTGAGACAGAGTCTCAATATATAGCTCAGGCTGGTCTGGAATCGTCTATGTGGATTAGACTGGCCTTGGACCTAAGGCAATTCTCCTGCCTCTGTCCTTGAAATGTTTGGATTATAGGTATGAGCCACCATGCCCAACTAGATGAGATACATTTTTTTTTTGAGACAGAGTCTCCCTGTAGCTCCAGGTAGCCTGGAACTCACTGTGTAGACCAGGCTAGCCTCTATCTCACAGAGATCCACCTGCCTTTGTCTCCTGAGTGTTGGGAGTTAGGGTGTGTCCCACCACACCCAGCTCAATGAGCTTTTGTAGTAATTAAATTTAAGTGGGCAGTGGAAAGGGGGATAAGGGGAAAATTCTTTCACTTTGGGTTTGGAGCCCACTGATGGGTCCCCAGTCTTTCCTGACATACCCCACACTGGGTTTCAGTCTTAGAGGACGTGAGGGAAGCAGAGGTCTGGTGAGCCTGGTGAGCCTGGGTGAGACTCCAACCTGAAAGCACTTCTGAGAGAATATCTGAAGAGACACTGTCATACATGGGGCTGTGATTCATTTCAGTCTCTTCCTTGGGGAAGACATTCTGCCATTTCAAATCATTTTGCCCTATAAAACACGCTTCCTCAGTGCCATGAATTCTTGAGCCACCACACCCCTGGCACCAGCTTGCAGATGTGGACACCTGGTGGTAATCTTTGTCCTGGGAGACTACCTTCTTGGCTTTGCCTACAAAGGGGACCTGAGTCCAGCTGTGCTGTCTGAGGCCCCGTTGAGAGCTACATGATAGACTTAGGAGCAGCTTGAAGTTCTTGTTTACTCACCAAGCGTGAGGTCCTGAAAATGTTTCTTCCAAGTTCCTGGAAAAAAACTACTCAGCCCCTGGACCTTCTCTCCTATGAATAGGAAGAGCCTTGGCAACTCTTCCAATGGCACTTTAGGTAGTCAGAGAAGCAGGACATACACAGCAGGAATCGCTACTCCAGATCACACACAGCAGCTTAGAGAAGCACAGAGTTAAACTGCTAAACCCCCAGCATGCAGCTGCCTAGTCCCAGCACCCTTTGCCTGCTCACTGCTGAGTAAGGGTGGCTGTTCTCCTTCTCATCAATCACGTGCACCCGTACCCATCCTTCCACAGCACATTTATGGGCAGATATGAACGGGGTGACACTCTCCAAGTCACCCCCAGAATGTATCTCATCAGCATCACGGGCAAAACTTGTAGATCATGTTTTGAGGGACTGTGCACTATCATATAGGAGGACCCTTCTTTATAGTTCCCTGACTTTAGGCATCTATTTTCTTCATAGTATATAGTATATGTTGTATATAAATGTCAGTTTCGAGAGATTAACTCTGAGCTCTGACTTCCAATAGCTGCTTTTAATAATTCTCATTTTCAGCATCTCCTGCGGCCTTCTCTTGCTTATCCAGAATGCAATCTGGACACCTGGCATCTTTGCGGGACTCAGGGTGGACTCACGGACACAGGAAGTGGGTGGTGTCTGTACCCCTCTGTGTGCCTTTGTTTTTACCTCTAGCTTTTCACTTCCTGTTCTTTTACTCCCTGCTATGCACAGCTCCAATCTAACAAGAGCTTGTCTGGAACTGTGTAAACTGTTGAACACTTCTGGAGGGCCCTTAACAGAAGCTTCTAACAGGTTCTTACCTTCTGACCCTGTAACTACTGCTACGGGCTATGGAAATAACAGTGATCTCTGAAAACAGCTGCTTTCAGGATGCTTTATTTAAATATTTCCCTTCATGCAAATGCAAGGTGTCCTTATGAAACTCAGTGTTTAATCTCTGAACCCCAACTCTTCAGAGCTGGGGTTTAAAGCTGTGCATACCGTCAGACACCCAGTGCAGCAAAGGCCCTGGCGAAGGTGACCCAGGTTTCCAGCTGACTCCGAGAGTGGTGCGGTCGTTTCTTTCCAGGTGATGAGTGCAGTGGCTGGGGCGTTTCCAGGTTCATTCTTGAAGCCTGGGTGTCCTTGTGCTGTTTACTGTTCTGTGGTTTTTCTTTTGTGCATGTCAATTTCCCCATTGCCTTTAAACATTCTTTGAGCTGGCTTTATTTTCATATTTTTTACTAGCAAAAGTAAATTCACAGAGATTTAAACAGACTAGGAAACAGGTTATCCATTTGAATGTGAAAACTTGCTATTGCACGTGTGTGTGTGTGTGTGTGTGTGTGTGTGTGAGAGAGAGAGAGAGAGAGAGAATAGCAAGAGGGACTGAGGGACTTGTGGAGTCCCACATGTGGAGCTCCTGTCAGGACGGAGCAGCTCAGGGCCGCCCTGCAGACCAGGAGAACCTGTAGGGGACTGCTTAGGAGCTCTGTGTGCTCTCTCCTTAGCCTTTGTCTTCACCCCTTCTCACCTCTGAGTGGTGCCCCAGGTCCCCCCGGCCCCCACACCACTCTTTCTATTAGTGGCTGGTGGCCTCCTTATTTCATTTTGGCTCCCAGCTTTTGTTTTGTGAGATTTTGTGAATCACTGTATTCCCTTTAGGGTATTGATTATTATTTTTTATTTTATTTTATGTATGAGTGTATTGCCTGCATGTGTGTAAGCGCATCTGTGTTGTACAATGCCTGAGGAGGTTAGAGGAGGGTGTTGGATCCCCAGACACTGGAGTTACTAATAGTTGTTGGCCGCCATGTGGGTGCTAGGACTGGAGCCCACGTCCTCTGGATGAGCAGTTGGCACTCTTCACTGTTGAGCCATCTCTCCAGCCCCCTTAGCGTATTTTTAGTGTATTTTGAAAATATCTAATTCATTCACAGTTCAAATCCAGAAAGTACAGAAAAGAGGAATCAGTCTTCTTCTGCTCCTTGTCCTTCATGGTTCCCCATCTCTCTCTCTCTCTCTGTGTCTTTCTGCCAGGACTTCACTCTGTTGTCTTGACTGACCTTCAGCCCGTGACCCTTGATTGCAGGTGACCTTCCAGCTGCCTATGTAGCCTTCCAGGTTCTTTCTGCATAGATCACAAAGTAAAAATTTCTTTGTACTTAATTAGAACTTGCATTCTCATTTTCTCCCTAGCAGACAGTGGGATGCCATGCACGGTGCCTGGCTTTGCACGTGTTTCTGTCTGTGAACGAGGCAGTCGGCCTGTGTAGACACAGGTGTCTGGCAGTGTCTGGCACGCTGTTTCTTTCCCAAAGCCGCTGCTCCTCTTTCACTCACAGACTCCGTCAGCATGTGACCAGCCACATTCTGGGCATCATCCGAACATCCAGGACATCTAGGCCTATGTCCTCTTGTTAACCCCTACTGCCACCTCCATTCCACCTGGCTGTCCCTCACTCTCACGACCCCTCCTGCCACTCATGCTGTTGTGACTGCTTTGCTTCATTCATCAGACCCTGGGTCCCTGAGGCAAGAGATGGACTTCATTCATTCTTACCCTTAGGGTTGCAACATGCAGAATGAGTGAGTGAGTGAGTGAATGAGTAGAAATGGACAGGACACAAGCTGACCAGATGACAAGATTGTAACAGTGTGTGTGTGTGGTGTGTGGTTGTGTGGGGGGGGAGTGTGTATGGGGGGTGTGGGACATGGGGTGTGGGGGAGGCAGGGGGCGTGTGGAGTGTGTGGTTGTGTGTGGGGTGAGTGTGGGGGGGTGGGGGGTGGGGTGTGTGTGGGGCGTGTGTGGGGGTGGTGTGTGTATGGGGCTGTATGGGGTGTGTGTGTGGGGTGAGTGTGTGTGGGGTGTGGGGTGCGGGGTATGTGTGGGGTGTGTGGTTGTGTGTGGGGTGTGTGGTTGTGTGGGGGGTGAGTGTGTGTGGGGTGTGGGGTGTGGGATGTGTGTGGGGTGTGTGGTTGTGTGTGGGGTGTGTGGTTGTGTGTGGGGTGAGTGTGTGGGGTGTGTGTGGGGTGTTGGTTGTGTGGGGGTGAGTGTGTGGGGGGGTGGTGGGGTGTGGGGTGTGTCGGGGGTGGTGTATGTATGGGGCTGTATGGGGTGTGTGTGGGGGTAGGGGTGGAGGGGAGTGGATGTGTGTGGGGGGGGTATCTGTAAGATGGATTGGGGGTGGGTAGAAGGTAGAGGTGGCTGTGAGATCTCAAAGAACCCAGGTGTTTGGGGTGATGCAATGAGCAGAGTCCAGGCCTGTCACTTGGAGATTTTTTCAGTGATTTGAAGGTTTTGTGGGACATACAGTTGGCTGTTAAATATGTGTAATGTGGGAGCTTAGGATATCTAGAGGAATAACAGAGTTGTCAAAACCAGTTGAAACCAGGCTATGCAAGATGATCAGTGGGGAGAGGGTTGCAGAGAGGCCTGGGGGTACCTGTCATTTAACAGGGTCAAGGACAAGAAGACAAGACAAGGACTTTGTCTTGACATCCAAATGAGGAAAAGGCTTTGGGAGATGACGTAGAGATTGACAAGTTGAGGGCAGAAGGTTAAACTCCATATTTAACATTGAGGTCCACAGTAGCCCTGGCAGGGCCAAGTTCATTGTGGTGGCAACTCAGCAGAAGAAGGTGGAAGTCCCTTTCGGGAACTCAGTTGTGAAGAGAAGCACAGTATGGCGATGTATACCAAGTCTAGGAGGTAGTGCTTCAAAACTTTGTATATATGTGTATATGTTCATTGTGGGAAATGAAAATATTCTAGGAAGATATTAAAAAGACAGAAAGTGGGGCTGGAGAGATGACACAGCTGTTAAGAGCACTGGCTACTCTTGCAGAAAACCTGGGTTCAAATCCCAGCACCCACATGGCTAGCATCCTTATGTAACACCAATTCTAGGAGCTCTAATGCCCTCCTCTGTCCTCCTTGGGTATGACGTGGGTACACGTACACAGGCAGGCGAAACACTCATACACATTAAAAAAAAAGTCACAGAGCTAACCTACAGTCCCACCATGATCATCAGACACAGTTCCTAGTCACCTCTGTCTTTTGAGTCTTTTCAATGTGTCTTAACTCCCTAGACTGACCGAGGGAGCACAGCTTGCCTTCACATGGTGGGACTTGGCTCCAGCATCTGCCCCAAATTAATTGCCAGGGTTGATTTGGCTGATGTAATTGGCGAGCCCCTGTCTCCTCACTGCTCCCCGGGTATTTCTCCATATGGAGTTATTTAATTAGACAGAAATAAAACTCCTCATTCATTCAGCAGAGATTTATTACTTGGTGCTGTGGACCATGCTTGCTGCTGAGGGGCTGGGTGCCTGACAGATACACTCAGATGCTCTTGTGTCCTCATTTGCAGAGGACTTCACGTCCGTCTGCATGGTCACAGGGGTCATGTCCATCATTCAAACATGGGGACACTCCCCTTATTTATCTGTACGTCTCACTTGGTGATATTGGCCCTCAGCATTAACCCCTCCCCCGCCGGAATGGGTTCCTTAAGGACTGCTATTTAGTTTTCTTTTTCACCTGATCACAGCAGTGCCAAGAACATCTTTGACAATCAGCTTATTTCTCTCTTACACCTTCACCGAAAGACTGACTCCTAAGAGAAGAGTTTATTAGATCTATGATTTAAAGTTTAAAATCTGCTTTGGTAACGTTGTCACTGCTTTCCAGAAAGATCTTACTGATTTAAACTTACTGATAGTGTGTGAAGTTGCTTTTGCAGGAACCATTTGTTTATTTTCTGAGTTGCTGCACCAAGGGACAGGCTCAAGATCCAGAGGATGGAACAGGAACCCAGAGAAGCAGTGTGTGGGCTCTGGAGAAGCTGGTTGTGTAAAGAAGACAGGCAGCCTTCTGTTGAGGCAGTAGCTGTGGAGCATGAGCTGGGGCACTCGTGTGTCTGTGCCTCACAGTCCCACTTCCTTAGAGGAGGCTAGCTCATGTTGGAGGAGCAGGCTATGCAGGGTGAGGGAGGGCAGGCACAGAGCCTGAGGAGAAGGAAGATAGCTGAGAAGTGCGAAGCATATGAAAAGAGGTGCAGATGCCAGAGAGTGCAACGCCACACACTGCCCAGCACAGAAAGTGCACACGTGCTCTGTGTTCCTGGAACCCTGCTTCAGGGTCAGTGAAACCGAGAATTTGCAATTATTTGATTAATTTGATGAATGTTCCAAATTAGGAACTCCAGGTCAGGGTATGTTTCCGACCTAAATTATACAGTGCAGTTGTCTACAGTGATCAAATTAACCAGCTGATCGCCAAGCCCTCTTCTTCCCTGTCCCCTGTGGACTCTGTCCCAGCTCATTCTGGGATAATTGATGTCTCTGTGCCCCTGACCTTGCAGCCTGGTACGAAACACTAATGCTTTGTGCAGAACATGTCAGTTGGCGATTTATGACCGCAGAATGCACTCCGTCTCTCCCAAAGTCTTATCAATCGGAACTTTGGAGGCAATTTTCCAGACCCCCTGAGGAAAATCATATTTTGATTTTGTGGAAAAATATTTGATTCTTTGTACTTTGTTTCATAAAATGAATTTATTTTAGGTTCTGAATACTTCTGCTTGTTGTTTCTATCTTCTCGAAGTACTTCAAAGCAATTTGAGTTTCACAGTACATAGTTTAGGTTCTTAAGAACATTTATGTTCACTGGAATTTTTCCTAAATAAATGGTATCAGTGACTTTTAGCTTCATAAAGAAGAAAAATCCATCATGGTGAAATTGTGGTGAGGAAATAATTCATTCTTTACTGCTTCAATATTTCTTTCCTAAGTTGATCACTGATGCAGTCCAGGCTCTGAGATGAGCAAGTAAAGTAACTGGGGTCTGAGGTCCAGTTTGTGAGGGAGTGGTGTAATTGAATATTTTAGCTGGTCACCTTGAGTCTTTGTGTGTGCACAGGTGCATGCGCACACTTGTGTACGTACATGTAGAGGACAGAGGCCAAGTCCGAGGGCCATTCCTCAGGTGCTGTCCACCTTCTTTGTGGCCATTAGATTAGGCTGGATGCCCAGCAAGCCAGGGGATTCTCTGCAGCTCCCTTTCCAGTCCTGGACTATAGGCATGCGCCACCAGATCCAGCTTTTTATTTGCGGGAGATTGAACTCAGGTCCTCGTGCTGGTGTGAACAAGTACCGACAGAGTTATCTTCCCAGCCTCCTCCATGCGTCCAACACTTTAGCACCATTTACCTGTCTGTGTTACAGGGGAGCTGTGTTCTGAGTTGACTCCTCTCCTTGGAGCCTCAGCCCTCACTCTGCCCTTTTAGCACTGCTCAAGTTCAAGTACAGACTGACATCCAGCCACTTAGCACAGATTAGCTTTTGGCAGGGCCATCGGCCACAGCAGCAGCAACATGTCTCTGCTTCTGGCTTTTACTTGGTTCCTGGTTCAAGTCTCAGGACTTCAGGCTATAAAGTGGGAGTGGCCTGGTTCCTTTGGCAGTGCTAGAAGGGCAGGCGCAGATGAGGTGGTGGGGAAAAGATGGGCTTCCTGATTCTGCTCCTGACCCTGGCGGAGGGGAGCCCAGGTCACAGGAGCCCAGAACTGGGTGTTTTGTTTTCTTCTGCTTGGTGTTTCATCTTGTTTTATTTTTAAAAAATATTTTATTATTTTATGTGCCTACATGTATGTAGGTGAACCTGTATGGTGCAATGCATGCAGAGGTCAGAAGAGAGGGTTGACTACCCTGAACTGGAGTTACAGATGACAGCCAGCTGCCATGTGGGTGCTAGGTTGGCCTGGGTCCTCTGCAAGAGTAGCCAGTGCTCTTAATGTCAGAGCCACCTCTCCAGTTCCTTGTCTTGTTTAATGACAGCGTCTCACGGTGTAGCTCAGGCTGCCTCCAGCTTCAGCACTTCCTGTCTCAACCTCCCAAATGCTGGATTTTCAGGCATGCACCCCTGGCTTAGGACAGGTTTGGTTTGCCCGTTTGTTTGTTCTAGTGTTGAGGTGTTCTTCTTAGAAACTGGAAACCTGTATTTTTGGTTGTTGTTATTCATTGTACATCCATAACCTGTAGCACTGGTTACATTTGGTCTGTAAGAAGCCAGACTCTGACTAGGGACCCATGGTTTCCACAAGGCCAACTTCCCAGGCCCTTCAGCAGTACAGAGTATGCCCCTTACATACTTCATCTCAGCCTTTTTTTAAAGTTTCAGAGAAATAAGAAGACACTTGTGTTTGAAGAAAAGGAGCTAGGATTAAAATTAGGTTTCTACTGTGACATTTCCTTGAAAAGAATCTGTCCAAATAAATAAGGAAACATTTATTTTATGGCTACAACACTTATTTTCCAATAAAATATTGTGAAATTTATTTGCTACTTTAAAAAGTTGGATACTGGCTTTAGTTGAACAGAAGGGAAATAACTGATTTCCAGTGGCATTTTCTCGAGCAGTAGTTTCAGTGGTAGAACTCCAGGCAAGGCTGGAGGCCATGCAGAATGCAAGGCATTTTCTTGGGAGGAAAGGTGGTTTGCTTTAGCTGTGAATAGAGTGATTCTCACTAGGATCAAATCCTGCTCGAGTGGAATTTGGTGTGGGGGCTACTCAGAGCCCACAGGGACCTGCCCATTTCAGTGGCAAGTGCCTATGTTGTGTTTCTGTGTACACTAAGGTTACCCAGCTCTGTTACATGCAGTGAACTTGTATTTCCATTGGAACACACCACTGATGAATGAAACCAGATTCGTTGACTTCCCTTGTTTCATTAGTAGATGCTTATTGGAACCCTGTTATAATACTGAATTGCAAAACAAACACAACAAAATAGCTGATACTTGCTTAGTTTCTGTCTACACGAAACAAATGAAATCACATTCTCTTTCCCTGTCTGGATGATGGCTTTGAGTTGCGATTTGGGAGTAAGCAACACCATGAGAAAGGGGCTTATTGTGATATTTTCATACATGTACATAGTGTATTTCAATCGTATTCACCCCACTACTTTTGGCCCCCTCCCCCCACTGACCTCCCTCCTCTCCCTAACCATCTCCTCTTCTAACTTCATGTCTTCTTCTAAGAAGTTTTTCTTTTTTGTGACCCAATGAGTTTCATTAGTTACTTAAAGGACCATGGATAAAGGTTGCTTACAGAGGAGCAGGGGCAGCTCGCCAGCAACTATACCACTGTAGGAAGTGTCTCCTTCTCCCCGATCAGTCAATAACTACATATACATCCTCAGGGAGTGGGGAACCCCAAAAGTCCCCTTCCTACTTCCCTTTCTGTGACAAGATATTCATGAGCCCGGTCTTGCACAGAAGTGTGTAGGTAATCACAGCTGCTGTGAGTTCCAGAGCGCAACTGTACAGAAATAGAAAGCAAGAGGAGAGATAGGAAACAGATCTTCCACAGAACAAGATTTATGAGACAGTAAACCTGAAAGGGCACCCACGTGACACGGGGCTGGAGGAGGTGAGTAACCCTCACGGCCATCACCTTCCCACTTTCTGTTTCCTTACATCAGCTACGTCATGTCTACCAGTCAGCCTTCCACACTGCTTCCCAAGCTCCATTCTTACAGGGTTGTTGTTATTGTTGCTTGGGACAGGGTCTCACTATGTAGCCCTGGCTGGCCTGGAACTCACAGAAATCTTCCCACCTCTGCCTAATGAGTGCTGAAATTAAAAGCATGTATTGCCCTGCCTAATCTTTCTCTTACGTTCTTTTAAATTGTGCGTATATAAGTGTTTTATCTGCATGTAAGTGTACCCGTGCATGCAATGTCCACAGAGGCCAGAAGGGATCATCAGATCCCCAGTAACTGTAGATACGGATGGTTGTTAGCCACCATGTGGATGCTGAGACCCAAACCTGGGTCCTCTGCAAGAAGAGTCAGTGCTCTTAACTGCTGAGCCATCTCTTCAGTCTCTCACTCTTATATGCTTTTTGCCCCTTCTTGTGATGTGTTCCTTGAGTCTTGGAGGACAGTGATGTAGGTGTCCCATTTATGGCTGGACTTTCAACAGTGATTTATTCCCAGAAGCTTCTGTACTAGGGCCTAGGCGTGGGCTTTTGACAGGGTTTACAATATCAGCTGTAAATCCAATCAGACAGCAGTTGGCAACCTCTATAGCAGACATGCCACTATTGCCCCAATGGGCCCATCTTACTGGTCAGTTGGTATTGTTATACACAGGGGCCACAGCTGAGCAAGACTGCTGACACTTCTCTCTTAGTGGTCTGCATGGCACCTTCTGTCTCTGTGTGGGCTAATCAGCAGGGAGGAAGCTTCTAGGTTCGTTCCAGTTTGATTTCTCCATGCCTTATTACCAGCACATGTGGCATCTTAAGCAGTAGGGTCTTACCATCTAGTTCTGATGGGGACCCCACCCACAGTAGCGACTGTTGACTGCATTGTTTGGGGGCCTCCGTGGCCCAACCAATAATTTGTAAGGAGGTAGCTCACTCCTGACACTGAGTCTCAGAAACCTGTGGATTCTGGTAGCACCCTTACTTAACAAGGTACCTCTGTTCAAACACTTTGCTTGACACACCAGATTTCCCTACATGCTGTTCGCACATTAGTTTGAGCGTCCTTCCCCACTGCCCCTTTCCATCTCCGCGCCCCCTTCCCTGCTTTCAACTTCTACCCCTAGCGTCCATATCGCGTGAGTTTTACTGCCCTCTCTCCCCCACAAAAACTCTTTCTTCCCTTAGGGCCACTTCCTAGTTTCCTAAATTCTACACATACTCATCCTCACATCAGTGCACATATAAAACAAAAGCTAGCATCAGCGTATGCGTGAAAACATGCAGTGTTTTTCTTTCTGAGCCTGGGTCACCTTGATCAATATAATTTTCCAGTTCTATTTATTTTTCTGCAGATTTTATAGCTTCATTTTTCTTTATAGCTGAATAAATTCATATATATATATATATATGAATTTATTCAGCTATATATATATATCTCATATTGTCATTATCCATTCATCCGTTGATGGGCATCTAGGTTGATTCTACTTCCTAGAGCGTCCTTTGGGTATATGCCCATAGATGGTACAGTTGGGTCATATGAGAGTTCTGTTTTTAAGAAACTTCCATGCTGTGGCTTCAGGGTTTGTCTTCCCACCAGTAGGAAACAAGGGCTCCTCTTTCTCCACATCTTTGCCAGTCTTCATTGTCATTTGCTTCCTTGATAATAGCCATTCTGATTGGAGTAAAGTAGAATCTGAAAGTGGCTTCAATTTGCACTTCCTCAATGGCTAGGGATATTAAAATATTTATTGGCCATTCATATCTCTTCTTTTGAGAACTCTGTTTAGTTCCTTAGCTCATCTTTTAAAAACTGTACTCTTTCTTTGTTTAATTTTTTTGTTTTTTTTTACTAATCCTCTGTCAGATATGTAAAGATTTTTTTCCCCATTCTGTAGGCTTCTTCTTTTGCTGTACACAGACTTTTAGTTATGAGGTCCCATTTATTGATTATTAGCCGTATTTCCTGAGCAACCAGTAAGTCCTTTTTAGAAACTGCTTGTCCATACTGATATACTAGAATGATTTCCTAACATTCTCTTCTAGGAGTTTCAGAGTTTCAGGTCTTTTGTGTAGTGTGAGAAATAAGGATGTGTATTCATTCTTGTACACATGGCTATCTGGCTTCCCCAGGGCCATTTGCCTGGTCTCCAGTGTGTACTTTTGGCATCTTTGTTAGAAGTCAGTTAACTAGCAGAGTGAGCTTGCTTACATCCGGGACTCACTGTATTCTAGTTCATTGATGCCCTGTCTGTTTTTGTGCCTTTGCCATGCTCCTTTTATTACTGTGACTTTGTAGCATAACTTGAGATCAGGTACGGTGACATCTCCAGCGTTATTCTTTGTTTAGGATTTCTTTGGCTGTGGGGGTCTTTGGTGCCTCCATAGGATTTAAGATTGTTTTTTAATTTCTGTGAAGAATGGTTGTCTTAGTTACTTTCTATTGCTATGATAAAACAGTCCAAACAAAAAACAACTTAGGCAGGAAGGGATTTATTTAAAGGCTTACATGAAGCACAGGCCATGGAGGAACACTGCTTATTGCCTTGCTCCCTGGCCCACGCTCAGCCTGCTTTCTTATGCAACACAGAACCACCTGCCCAGGGGTGGCACCACCCACAGTGGGCTGGGCCCTCCCACAGCACTCAACAATCAAGAAAAGTCCCCACAGATATGCTCACAGGTCAGTCCAATAAAAGGAATTCCCCAATTGAGAGTCCCTCTTCCTGGGCGTGTCAAGTTGACAACTGAAGCCAGCCAGAACAATGATACTGGGATTTTGATAGGGATTTCATGGAACCATAGAAGGGCCTTTGAGTTTACCCTTTGTCAGTATGGCTAGGTCTGTAAGGCACGTGCCCACGTCATGTTGGCAGAACACGGGCACCTGTTTGCGAGGCGACCTGAAAACATCTTTGGAACATTTGCAGGAAAATGGATGGAACTAGAGATCATAATGTCAGGCAAAATGCTCTAGATTCAGAAATATAAATATTGCCTGTATTCCCTCATATATAGAACCCAGAGAGACAAGATGACAGGCTAGCAGAAGGGTGACTTACGGAAGAGGAAGAGGGATGAGAGGATGATGGGGTGAATGAGAGCAAAGTATGCTAGTCACATACAAGGAACTGTACAATGAACACATTCTAATTTCTGAATAGTCATTGAGAGGTTTAGACATTTGATCCTGGAGAAATGGTCTTTTGTTGGATTTGCTATCTGCATGTTATCGTTCATTTGTGCAAGACAGCTACACTTCTATATGTGAGTGCAGCGTGTGTGCCCACACATATACCCTGTGTGCATGGTTACATGTAGTTGATGATACTGTCAAGACACAAAGATGAGAAAAAGCTGTTGTGCACTTATAACCACTTAGAACCTGGCAGCTCTAAGGAAGCAGCCCTGGAGTGTCTTGTACTCCAGATCTTGGAAGCAGGAGGAAGGAACCAAGCCTCCACGAGAGGCTGAGGAAGTCTTAGGTTGGCCAGAGGCAGAGATAGAGACGGAGATGCCCGAGCAAGGAAGCCGACCCTGTGGGTGTATGACTGACTGACAGGGGAACCAGCAGGAGGTGGGAAAGGAGACAGAAGAGGGTGAGTGACTGGCAAACCCGTCCCGAGTCAGTTCCCTCTGTGTCTGCTCATTGAGCTCCTGTCTCTCTGGGGCTTGCGTAGGGAGATACTGGCCCAGTTCATTCTAGTACCTCTCACTCTCCCCTTCCAGAATCAGACATTATGAGGCTTCAGCAGTAGTCTCATAAGCTGGTTGTGAGGGTTAGTATTGTCAATGAGGCAAAATTCGGTCACCTGGAAAAGGCATCTTAACAAAGGGTTTGTTAGGTGAGGTTGACCTGCAGGTATGTCTGTTCAGGATCACCCTGGTTATGTTCCTTGAGGTGGGAAGACCCTCCCATGGTGGACTGCACCATCACCTAGGTAGGAGACCCTTGGGTTCTATGAGTGGGGAGAGAAAGCTGAACACTGGCGTGCCTGAGTTAATTCATTGCTCCTGCTTCTGCCCATGGACACAGTGTGACCAGTTCTTTGAAGTTCCTGCTGCTGTCATTCCCTTTCCATGATGGACTCTCCATTGCACTGTGAGCCAAATAAGCCCTTCTTCCTTAGGCTGCTTTTATTGGACTATTTTATCTCAGCACCAGGAACGAAGCCAGGGCAGTAGATAATCATGGCACGCTGCACTGGGTTTTGAAGCTGTTCTGATGTGTTTTGAACTGGTTCCTTCTCTTTCTCTCTCTTTGCTCCTACCTGTAGCCTCTCTTTTTAAAAAGCTGTAGATAATTCTTTCACATGCAGCACCCAAATGCTTCAAATAACAGGCCGAGTATGCGAGGGAAGCTCAGGAACTCCGCACTCCCTCAGGAGACATGTCGTCTCTCTTCAGCATCATTGTCATGGGTGTGTTTGGTGAGTCAGAAGACCTCCCCTTCTGGGCAGTTGACTCTCATTCTTTCACAGGTCACATCAAGCTACATATTTGCATCTCACATATGGTCATTAATTTGCTGTTTGAAGTTCAAAATTCAGTTGTTAGTCAGAAGAATTTGTCTCTTAAAATTCCCAAGCACGCTATCTCTCTGACACACGACCCAGCTCTGTCAAGCAGATGTCAGTGACAATTAGCCAAATGATATTCTTTAGCATTATGAGGAAGCATCATTGTTAATTTGCTCCCCTACTTTATCATACCTCAGAGGTAGAGTTTCAACAGCTAAGAAATTTAAGCATAATTTTCACACTTAGTTCAACCCTCATAAAACTGTTTGAATTTTATGAAATCATATTTCCTGGTATTGAAAGCAAAGAATAGAAAATTCAAATTTTGAACAGAACCAGAAAGAAATATAATGAGTTTCTCAAATCAAAGGAGTTTTCCTGTTTCTGTCTTTGTAGCCTGCCAAGTCCTGTTTAAAAAAATTCTTAGAGGAAGATACTCTGACCACCTCTGTGTGAGTTCATGGAAGGTAGTTTTCGTCTTTCGTTAAAAGTCGATGTGTTGTCATTAGTAATGACTTATAATCATGAAACACATTTCTCTGACAGTTCCAGGTATTTCCAAGACAGGTAACTTTTGCCTCCCACAGAGCTTTTTATTAGGAAGGACTGAAATTTAAGAGACAAGCCTGCCTTTCCTTAATTGCTCCAAGGTTTCTCTTGATGCTTATGTTTAATTTTAAAGGGATGATACATATCTTCAAGGTCTCTAAACTTGGACATTAATAATCTTTTTATCGTCATTAGCACTGAATGGCCCTTTAGCATTCCTTCTGCTGATAGTTAACTGATCATCTAGCCTGAGATTTTTCATTTAGGCAGATCTGAAGATGGAGAAAACAGGAGGGGCCTCCACTGGCCTTTTATCCAGCGTCTCCACGTCACATGTTTAACCCTTTTCCCAGTCCAACAGCCTCTATGTCTTAATCAATGGACTTAGCTATTTACTGTGATGGTGGGTTATTTCTGTTGGAGCACAGACTGGCATCAAACTCTGTGATCCTCCTGTTTCAGCCTCTGTAGTGCTAGGATTGCAGGCATGCGTCACCATGTCAGGCTATGTATGTTTCTTTTGATTTCCTGATGTCTTTTTTAAAGGATTAGTTTCATTTTTTACTTTATATATTTTTATGTGTATGAATGTAGGTAGGTATGTATGTGTACCTGCATGTAGGCAGGTTCACCCATGTTGTACCGTGTCTGCAGAGGTCAGAAGAGGGCATCAGATCCCCTGAAACTGGAGTTACAGGTGGTTGTTAGCTGTCATGTACCCACATGGTACATGACATCCCATGACTAGGAATTGAACCTGGGTCCTCTGCAAGAGCAGCCAGTACTCTTAACTGCTGAGCCACCTCTCCAGCCCCAGAATATCATTGCTTTATTTTTAATTATGTATAGATACGTGTATGTGCACTTGTGAGTGTAGGTTCTTGGAAGCCAGAAGAGGGCCTCTAGGTCCTCTGGAGCTGAAGTCACTCAATTGTGAGTTGGCTGATATAGCTGCTGTGAACTGAACTGGATACTCTGGAAAAGCAGAAGGTGCTTTTAACTGCGGAGCTATCTCTCCAGCCTGTTTCATTTCTTGACTTCTTTTAGCTTGATTACAATGAATTCTTCTTTTTCTTATACATTCTTCAGTAATTTCATACATGGATGCAGTGTATTTGGATCATATCCACCCCGACCTCCTTTTCCAGCTCTTCTCCCAACACTCCTCCACATTTCTGCCCAGTTCATTGAATTCTTCTTGATGGAGCTAACCATTTTTGATTCTACTTCCATATTTTCCGCAATTTTTGTGGAACTCTATTACCAGTTTATCTACACCTGCATATTGAATCCTATTTCTTTTTGTTTGGTCTGTTCTTTTACTACTTATTTCGGAGTCCGTTTGTGTTTCTGTGATGATTTGTATTGTGGTCTCCGAGTCCTTATTTGTCTTTCACTCTTGATGATAGTTGTTGGTTATAGAATCTGGTTGAGAGCTACTTTCTTTCAAAATGTTGAAGATAACATTCAATGGTTTTCTGGTATGTTTTGTTACTAATAAGAAGTCCACATATATTGTTCAGATAAAATGTCAATTTTCCCTATTGCTTGTGACATTTGTTCTTTAATGCTTTTTGTTCTACTCTGAACTACCTTGGACATAAATTCGCTTGTATATTTTCTATTTTCTTTCTTTCTTTATTGGGGGGATGGGTACTTGAGATAGGGCTAACTATGTAGCCCTGACTGGCCTTGCACTCACAAGAGATCTGCCCACCTCTATCTTCAGAATGCTGGGATTAAAGGTATGTGCTACCATGTCTGGCCTATATATTTATGTTTTCGATAAACTGATTTTGCTATATTAAATGTTTTGCATCACATGTCGATATGGATTACCTTCCCATATCAGTGGGAACGTGTCTGCTATGTTATTGACTGCATTTATATGATAATACAGCGTTTAGCCCCCTTTGTATTTGAGCACACTTACATATGCACACTTGCTGCACATACTCCCAGTATAAATAAGGATAGAGCTGACACCCTGAGCAGGCCACTGTGAGCTTCTCAGGGACAGTCATGTTCACGCTCAGTGATTCCATATTACCCATAATAAAAATGTGGACTCTAAGAATGTCACCAAATGCTACCAGTCAGGGGGTTTCTTCTCTGGCAGCTGCTTGTCATGTGTTCCTTCTCCACTTGTCACGTGTTCCTCTCTATGGTGCTCTTCCTTCCTGTGAATAATTGTCACCTGCTGGAAACATCCTGATACTCACCCTGTCGAGGTTAGTCTTGCCAAGCTCTAGATCTACTTCTGATTTGAGCAAAATGTCTGTGGGCTGCATGGAGTCCATTACCCCAGCCATGGAGTCACCACTTCACCCTCACATTTGCTAGAACATTTGTTTGACATGTATTTATGGAGACCTCACATAGGCCCGATAGCCTGTCAGGTGGCAGGGACACACAGATGTCCAGATTAGGAGACCTACCAAGCCAAGGCCAGTTTCTGTCCTTGGGAAGGCTTCCAGCATTGGACAAGACAACAGGTTGGACTATGTTCCCAAGACCCACTGTACCTTAAGGCTAAATCTTCCTGTATCATGGCATCCCAACCATTCAGGGGCACAGGATGTATAGGAAGTGTGGAAGGTTGTCATCTCCTGCTTATAGATATGTATTTCTCATAGCTTGAGCCTCTAGAGGAAGAAAACTCCTTATTGGCAAACCCTTGAGTTCAGCAACTCTTTGGGCATCTGAGACATGGCTTCCATATTTGAGAGTTATATTTGGCAGAGCTCTCTAGAGGAACGGAATGGGAGAGAGAGCTCGAGCAAGAGAGAAAGAGACAGAGACGTGTGAGCACACATGGTTTCCTCCTTTGCAGGGCCACTATTCCATGGCTGGAGCCCCGCCCTCATGGCTTCATCTAAATCAGATAATCTCCCAGTGACTTCACCTGCAAATGCCATGTTGGGGGCTTTGGGCTTCAGCAAACACATTTGGGGAGGGGAACAAACATTTAGAGCATAGCTGTTGAAGGGAGAGAGAGAGAGAGTGTTCAGAGAGAGCAACCCTGTTGGTCCCTTGACCCTCTCCTGAAGTATGAGAAAACAAACTTCTGCTGGTACTCCAACTACCTAGCCTCAGTCCTAGGACACAGCCCACTGTACTCTGAGGGTTTATACTTCTTCGAATTTTTATTTTCTTTCCTGAAAAATGGGCTCTATGGTATAAAACTGGGTCATAACTTGAAATAACTTATTTGAAAAATATTTTGTTATTTTTGTTTAATGTGTATGAGTGTATTTTGTACATGTATGCAGATGCACCTGTGTCATGCAATGTCAGAAGAGATTGTCGGAGCCCCTGGGACTGGAGTTATAGATGGTTGTTAACCACCATGTTGGTGCTGGGAACTGAACTTAGGTCCTCTGTAAGAGCAGTCAATGCTCTTAACTGCTGAGCCATCTTTCCAGACTCTAAAATAACTTACTTGAATTTGCAGAGAAGATGACAAAAGCACTGGATTGTGTTAGCTTTACATTTTATTTCTTTTTTTTAAGCCCAAGAGAAACTATAGGTATATTATGATTTGAGAGAAAAAAAACAAAGACAAAAACAAAAACTTAAAACTCTACATTGATTAGTTAAGCAAATGAATGGGTGATACTTACAAGGAAAATTCTCAGCAGAATAATACTACTGCTTAGAGATCTCTAAGGGAATGTCAAATAGAATGTGACCTCTTTCCCCCAAATTCAGTTTGCATCAACTTTTCAGAAAACAAGCTTATTGCATAAATTAGGCTGCACTGTACTTGTTAAGTGGTTAAGGATGGATTTAACCAGGGGCTTGGATGTGGGGAGCAGCCAGCCTGTGACTGCCCTAGCAATGCATGCATAACAGCTGCTAATCAGAGCTGTGTAGGGAGCTCCACTTTGCACCTCCCAGGGCACCAATTTTCAGAAACTGTGAGAACCAACAGAAAAGTCTCACCTAAGAATCTCCTGTGAGGTAAATGCTGGGGAAACCATTATCATTTATTTTGCATGCACTGTTGGCCCAGGTTGCTGGCCTCTGTCTCTGGACTCCAGGGAAGGATTTTCTTGGGCTGTGAGCATCACAAGAAGTGAAATGGTCAACCACAGCATTGCACTATCCTCCTGATCAGAGAATAGTTGCTAATTAATCAGGAGGCTGCATGATGTCCTACCCATCACCCTGACCTCTAAGAGTCCTGTCATGGCATACTCACCAAATGTTCACATCCCCGCATCAGCGCAATGAACTGGGCATGGTGGTACATGCTTATGATCTCAGTACCAGGGAGGCTGAGGTGGGCTGATCTCTGTGAACTCAAGGTCAGCCTGGGATACCCAGGACCCTGTCTCAAGGAAATAAAAAATCACTGAAAATGTAAATTGTATGGAACTGAGTGAAACAAGCTCTTAGAGAAAAGCAGATTCTTTGTGATACCGAGGCAGCACAGTTACGGTTCTGCACAGGCCGCAGTGGCAGCCAGGGGACAGTGGTACAGCCAGTAGAAGGAATTTAGAGAATTCTTGATCATTAGAAATCAAGGCGGGCTGCATGGTAGAGAGGAGATGCAGTGACTTGAAGCCACTGTTGAGAGCAGTGGAGATGCCATTGACAGGTATGGGCCAGACCACCCTGGCCAGCCAGGATGCATGGTCACCATAGCAGCCGGAAGTAACCAGGAGCAACATGCAGAGGGCAGAACCAGCCTGTCACTCATCTCACTCGGCGCAGTCTTGGAGGCTGCGCACTCAGCAGAGGGGATTGTTTCAGAGATATCACTGTTTGTCCTTCTTGACCTCATCATGCTTGCCAAATGCAACTGTCCATCCTCTCATCTCAGGCATCTGACCTCTGGCTGGGTATACTACCCTTGCTTAGGTCCTTGGCTAACCCCAGAAGGGCCCTGGCCTGAAACCAAAGTCTGCACTTCAAGTCTCTGTCCCCACACTCCTGGACCTGGCGCTGGCCCTGTGGGCAGTTGTGGATGACAAGGTGAGGATGCACAGCTGCCACTAAGGAGCACTGAGCCCTTCCTGGGGTGGATTTGCTCTGCCAAGTCCTCTGGCTCATGTGAAGGGAAAAGGGTTTTGGGGCCTTATGTTCCTCAGACTCTGTGCTGCTCTGGGTTAAATGACTAGGCCTCTTACTCTTAAACTGGACCTTATGTTCTCCTCCGCTGGAGTTTTAAACATCCTCTAAACCTGCAGAATCTTCATAGAATCTCACCTTTGAAGAAGCAAGATTAAGGCTGATTGCTCTGATGTGGGTTTCAGAGGGGAAGAGGACAGGGAGTTCCTTTGTAGAGTGGGAGAGGGAGGGGGAGAGTGAGAGGCGGAGAGGAGGGAGGGAGGGAGGGAGGGAAGGAGGGAGGGAGAGAGAGAACGCAGATCTATGGTGTATCAGATGTCCAGGTCTGCAGAAAGAAAGATTTAAACAGATGTGTGGCTGTGTCTTTTGGAACTGAAAAATGAAAATGATATTATAGTAACAATAAAAATCTGTCTGTTAAGAGAATACTCCTTTGGTCAAGAGAGCAAAATCTCTGGCCTGTGGGATGACCTAGCATTCTAGGTGGGAGGTGAGTCATCTGGCTACGGGAACCATCTCAAGAAGGCAGGCTTACCTTGGCCCATGCTAAAGAGATAGATGGAATAATCAATGTCTAATGAGACCATGCACCTTTTCCTGCCCAGACTTCCTGCTCCTTATTGTGGTAGCTGGCCAGGCTGCAGTCACGCAGATTCCCATCGGCCTGTCCTAGAAAAGCCCACCCTTTCCTTTCTTTTCTTTTTTAAAAAAATAATGTACTTGCTGTTTTTATTTTATGTGTATGAGTGTATTGCCAGCATGCATGTAAGTGCACCTGTGTTGTGCAGTGCCCACAGAGGTCAGAAGAGGGCGTCAGATCCCCTGGAACTAGAGTTATGAAAGGTTGTTAGCTGCCATGTGGGTGCTGGGAACTGAACCCAGGCCCTCCGCAAGAACAGCCCGTGCTCTTAACCTCTGAGCCATCTCTTCAGTCTCTTCTATCTCTCTTCTAAGCTTGCTTTTGCTAATACTTTGTCTCCCTTAATCTTTCTGTAAAACCCTGCTCCCTGCCATGTGGGGGCCAGTTCCTCATTATTTGGCCTCCATGCTGGCTTAAAGCATCATGGCTTGTCTCCTTCCCATCCTTGTTCTCCTTTGGGTAGCTGTTGAGGCTTACAGCTCACGTGCCTTGAGCATTTTTCTTTTAAATTCTAATAAAATTGTCCTTAAGCTTCCATTTGAGTTGATTCTTAAATTCTTTATTAATAAGACTAAGAACCTGAAGAGCAGACCCTGATTTCTTCGACCATGTAGGGACCCCCAAATTCTGACAGCAATGAGCTTTTTGAGACAAAATTAATTCTGTGATTCTGTGCTCTGGGCCTCTGGAAGCAGCTGCCTCTTGGTTAGTTTGTGTGGAGAGGCAATGAAGAAGAAGGGAACTCAGGGAACAGTGCGCCCTTCACTGTGCATTGTTTCAGAGTGAAGGTTGAGTATTCAGTCTTAAAAATTGGAGTTTCTGAAATGAGCATGTGGTGTGTTTTACCGTGTTACAATGCAATGAGAAACACCAAACTTTGGAATTATGCAGCTCTGGGTTCCAATCCTAGGTGCGTCACTGAAGAGCTATGTGGGTCTGCCTCTGCGGCCTGAACTCTGGGCTCTTTTCCCAGCACATACATATACATTGTCTTGGGGGAAACTGGAAGGCTCCCTGCATTGAAAAGAGCCTGTTTCTCAGGTAGTTTCTAGCTGGTCCTGTCCCCAGGGAAGGCAGGCTGCGGTTTGCTGGGACACCCCCCAGGCAGATGTCTGTCTCCTCTGTCCTGTGTCCTTTGCTCTCTCAAGGTACACTTTCAGAGCCTGGCATGCAGGCTCTCAGAATATTGTCACCAAATGGAATTTCCTTCTTTCTTCGGTATTTGCAAAGCTTCTAGGTAAAAATTTAAATCTTGAGTGGTAGATTCCTTCCTCCCTCTTGCCTGCCCCTCCCCCTCCTGCCTTCTCTTCCTCCTGCTGAATCTCTCTTCTTTTGTTTGTTAATTAATTTTCTTTCGAGTTTGTTTGTTTGTTTATTTACTTACTTATTGTCTTTTCGAGACAGAGTCTCCCTGTAGCCCCAGCTGGCCTGGAACTTGCTGTGTAGACCAGGCTGGCCTTGAACTCACAGAGATTCTCCTGTCTCTGCCTCCCAGATTCTGGGATTAGTGTGCACCACCTGCCTGGCTAGTCTGTCTGTCTATCTATCTATCTATCATCTATCATCCATCTATCCATCTATTTATCATCTATCATGTATTTACTTATGTACTTACTGTTTGGGGTTTCCTGAGAGTCAGAGTGACTTTCTCTGTGGCTGAGCTTGGACTTGACCTTCCTGCGTCTTCCAAGGTGCAGGGTTAGAGGTACCTCCACACCCACCTGCTTCCACTTTCAAACAGTGCTATCTGAGTATATAATGCTATATGTAACTGGAATATGTAATTAATATAAAAGCATTGTATATATTTAAAAAATATTATTTTTATTTTATATGTGTATGAGTGTGCTATCTGCATGTGGATAAGTGCACCAGTGTCATGCAAAGCCCATGGAGGCCAGAAGAGGGCATTGGATTCCCCTGGAACTGGAGTTATGGATGGTTGTTAGCTGCCATGTGGGTGCTAGGAATTGAACCCTGGGTCCTCTGCAAGAGCAGCCGGGGCTCTTAACCACTGAGTCATCTCTCCATCCCTGGTACATGTTATATTTTTAAGCTAAAACATCTCCAAGACTGTTCCTTTATTGGGCTTACTTCCAGGCTTAAATGCCACTATATACCTGTATGAAACTGTCAAAGAAGTTAGTGAAAGAGATACCTCCTCCTGCACAGGGCTCAGCTTGAGGGGGCCTTGTAAGGGCAGGGCCTGGCCAGCACTGGCAATGCCTGTGCCCATCTCTCTGTGGAATTACCAGTGTAGAGATGTTGCTTTTGAGACAAATTTTGTTGCAATTTCTATCTTTAAATAAATTTTGGTTTAAAAACTGTTGAAAATTTGGAAAATTTGGAAAAGTCAGTCTTCATCTGACTCTATTGGGAAGGACCTGCGGGGCAAGCTTGTAGTGGGTGATAGTCTGTGGAATGTGGGAAGACTAGAGACTAGGTTGGGAAACAGGTCTGTAGACCTGGTAGTCCTGAGATATGGGCAGCACTTCAGCCTTGGACATGTCTGCTGGGCTCTGAGCAGAACGGCGGCAGGCTTACTGTAGGCACCCGAGCTTTGACTGGTTCCCTGCTTTGACAGAACCAGACTGTGATTCTGGGTCAAGCATGGCAACTTTTCCTACAGTTAGCACTGGTCTCAGACTGCAGTGACTTGCTAGTCCAACCTTTGGTTTGCATGACTTTGCTCTAGCGTTGTTACGTAAGTCTGTGGGGGTCAGTGACCTGTGCTCACCTCTGAGCCTCACAGCTGCCTTCCCAGCTTCTGTAGAAGCCTTTTCTAATGTTCAGCCTCCCAACTATCAGGCCCAAGCTCCACCTCACTCATCAAATTGACTGCTCATGGCGCAGTGGGCCTGGACGGCATCCTGGACGAGCAGTGGGACTGTAATGTGGGCTTGCTGTCTTTCCTCAAGGGAGGAGCATCTTCGGGGTCATTCTGAGAAGCAGCTTCTGGCCTGGCTCCTCCTCTCCTCACCGTCTTGGCTCTCCTGAGGCCCTGACAAGCTCAGTCACTGTGCAGGTGCTTTGTTCCGCCTCTGCCCCCTATTTCCAGTCTTGTTTTATGGACTGAGATTGGTAGATTTTCCCCTGCTTTGGACCCAACCTCACACATCCCCCATGGCGTTCGTTTGCAGACCATCCCCCACTTGGGGAAACCCTTCTTCATTTTGCCCAATCTAAGTCCAAAGCCTTTGGCTTGACCACTGCTTCCTGGTTTCTCTGTCCCACACCACATGGTTGCAGGGAGCCGGTCAACGCCATTACAAGATGGCGCCGACTTCCTGAAGCCGCCTGTCAAACTGCTCCATATAAGGAGATGTTTTGGCGCGAACCCTATCCTGAGAGTGCGCATGCGTGTGGGTTTGAATAGTCCCTAGCCAATCCCGTGGCATTTTGCTTAGGGCATGCGAATTGCAGCCAATCCTGAGGTACTATGTTGCCCTTCAAACTATAAAAGCCGCAGCACAGGCTCGCCCCTTGCCTCTCGTCATCATCGCCCATCTGTTAATCAAAGGCTCTCCAATAAAGTGTGATACTGGAAGACTCCTCGTGATCGCGTGCTTTCTTCCTCCGCTGGCCGGAGGCGTTCGCCGCACATGGTGAGCTATAATTGTCTATTTGCCTGTCTCCTCCTCTCAGAGGACTGCAGGACTGGGCAAGGCGCGGATCCACCATGTAGTGCCGGGTCTAGCTCACCGGCAGCATGCAGTGCTGTCTGGCACTGTTATAGACGAAGGCTTCATTCATTCATCTGAAATGAATTGGACTCTATGCCACTGTGCTTTTGTGGTTTTTCTCAACATGATAAACTTTAAGGGGGACCCTGCCCAACCTGTTGCAGTGCACAGCGGAAGGTCTCTCTACTCAGTTGCCATATGGCTTTTCATTTGCAAACTGTTCTACTGAGAATTATTTCTGCAGGTAATTTCCTAATGATTGTCTTGGGATAAACAAATTTATCAGACTTGACTAATGTATTCAAGGAGGTTCACAGGGGAAAAGTTTAATCATCTAAGAAGCCAACTGGTACCTGTCACTGGGGAGGTGTCCAAGGCTGATGGGCACTGAGCATGGTTGCTATGACGGCACATAGTTTCTGCTCCCTTTGTGAGGTCAACAGAATCTCCCAAGCTGGTTGGCTAACATAAAATTATCCTGCTGACCAACCATGGGGAGTTAATTTCATCAGAAAGAGGGAAGCGGTGGGAAACTCTGCTGCAATGCTTCAGAGGAATTTTCTTCAGAAATCCAGAGTCCAAGTTTGTTTTCATTAAACTGATACGTTCCATCCAGTTTGGACATTTGAGGGAGCAGACCAAGGATTAGTCTATTACTTTGTATATCCATGGGAGCTTCTGCCTGGTTTTGTCTTAAAACCAACTCTCAGAGCTAACCTTTACTTTCCAGTCAAACTTCTCCAGCCAAACACTGCTGTTAGGGGTACTGATACAATTGAAGATGGGATGGATGACTAGAAATCCAAAAGCAGTTGGCACAATGGTGGTGTCTGCATGAGGGCCTCTGCCCTCGGGAAATAATGGGCAAAGAAACCTTAGGCAGAGCTACTGACTGCTGGACTGGAAAGGTCCTATCTGTGGAACATGGAGTCCTCTGTCGCATGGGACTCTTTGTACTCGTCTCCACCATGGCCCTCTGGCTGTCCACCTGGCAGGGCCTTTGTTCGAGGAATTAACCACTGTGACCTCACTATTGCGTTTACTTCTGCAGAGGAAAGATTACAGAATGAGCTGGTCTTGGAAACAAGGTTGCGCCTCTCTTGTTAGCTTTGCCGTGGTCAAACTAGAAAACCAAAACCGAGACAGAAAAACCCAGAGTTTGTGCCTTAGTTCTTGTAGGAGAGAGAAAATGTGACAGCATGGTTACCTAATCACTGTATTTAAAGGTCAGATCATCCAACTAGGGCTGTGGGCTGAAGGCCTGGCCCTTGGAGAAGTTGCTCAGCGCCCCCTTCCTGAGATGGTGTTGTGGTTCGGGATCCATGTAAGAAGGGAGGAATTCTGGCTGTGCAAAGCCTTGCTAAGCAATCCTCTCAAGCAGGATGTACGGGATTCTTAGGAAGGGAGAGCAAGAGGAGCAGGGGGTGAACGATTCAGGCTGGATCTTGCAGAGGCAGAAGAGCAAAGATGAAGGGACAGGACTGAGTAAACACAGGCAGAGCACTTTGGCACTGGCACTCTCCAGGTATCACGATGCTGAGTGTATCTGCTGGACACTTGTCCCATTCAGGCCTTAGAATTCATTTACCTCCTTGGAATTCTTCAAGTTTTTTTTTAATCATTATCAACACACATCATTTAGAAACCAAGAAGCCAGGATTTGAATCCATTTCCTTGCTAGCATTTTCTGCACAGTGATCATGCTTAGCGTTGGGCTTTTCACAGAGACCTTTCTGTTTTCTGCCACTTTACCGCTTGTGTTATCATATGCACTTAATTGATATCTGCAGCATCTCAAGTGATGGTACTAATTAACATCCCATTATTGCTGAATCTTAGCCATGTCAAATTTTGGAACTATTTTCTGTTTGATGCTTGTCCCCAGGGTGTTTCCATTGGTGTTCATTCCTGACAGTGAAGGGGGTTCTTTGAGAAGCTGTGCTGTGAAGAACACCATGGTATTTGGCTGACTACATCAGCTCCAGTTCAGCCAGAAATCAAACCAGAAAAGCAAAAAGCTTCCACTTTCTCTTTCTTTCTTCCTTCTTTCCAAGCTGGAAGTGGACCCGGGCCTCACTCTGAGGACATTGGGTGTGTCACTGGGCTGTACCCGAGTCCTCTTTCATGCTTTTGTGGAACTCTGTTTTCTGAGCATGGTATGACTTCTGCCCTTTGAACTCCTAGCAGCTGTGATTGCTCGAGTGGGGCTGGGCCCTCCTGCGAGGCAGTTCATAGTTGCCTGGGAGAGAGGGTTTGCTTTGGTGGCTGCCCATGTACCTGTAAGTGACCCCACTTAAACTCGTTGATTTTCCAAGTTAGCCTTGAGTGGCACCATTTCTTTGGCCTGTTGTTCATTCCCAATTTGGGGCAAGTAAAGGTTTGTTCCTCTCCCCAGGAAAAATTCACAGGACACATGTTTTTCTAGGTTGTTCATTAGTTTATTCATCGACTGAAAACACTGAAACACTTCTTGCCCTTGGAATGAACATACATACATATATACATATATATATGTGTATATATATGCATGTGTGTGTATACAAGATAGGTGAAAGATGAACGAGGTCACTAATTTTATTAAAAATACCATCGTGATAGGATGAGGAAGGAGGATCGATGGGGGGACAGGTTCTAGGCTGGGAGGCCAGGTTTGGACATCATATCAGTAGAATAGCTGAACTAGTTTTAAAATCAATGAGGTCCCCAGAAAATACAGTTATCACAAACTCATTGATGACTCTTTTGCTGGAACTTTCATAGGATGATATTTCACAAAGTTCCACCCAGGCTACCGAACTTGTTGTGGACTTTGTTATAGTAGCAGAGAGAGCTGCGAGGAGCCGGACTCCTGCCCTCCTGACCCTTCACACTGGGCTCGAGCAGCAGACACTTCATATTCAGTTCATGTTGCTCAGAGTGTGTGGCCGTGGGGACAGATGTTGAGAAACTTGAGTTCTGGGGGTACATGCTTCTGGGCTTGAGTGTGTGTCTCATTCTGTGTCTGTGTGTGGTCATCGTCCTTCCACCCAAAGTCACAGACAGTTCACATGCAGCTTTATGTTCACACCGCCTATTACTGTCAGCTTAGAGAGTGACTAATGAAAGCAAGTCTCATTCATGTCCCTACCGTGTTTCAGACAAGCTTGCTGCCAGTAGGACTGTTTATTGTCTGCTTATGTTCTCTGGGTGCTGAGCTCAGAACCCAGCACAAAACGCAGTCTGTTATTTATTTTCACATTATTTATGTGTGTGTACACATGTGCATGTGTCAGGGCATGTGAGTGGAATTTAGGGGACAGCCTTGGTGAGCTTATTCTCTCCTTCTCCCCTTCCATCATGTGGGTTCCAGGGTCCATCTCATGCCTGGCCACAAGGGCCTTCACCTGCTGTGCCATCTTGCCAGCCCCACACATCATCCGTGCTGTCGTCGCCACATTTGTTAGAGTGGGATTTTTTCCTCCTCGCTGTCGGAGAAGTGGAAGGAGCTACATCCTGGATGAAAGGGTGCGGAAGGAGGAGGAGCTCTCTTTAGGTTTGGGCTGCTGCTCCCTGTGCTGTCCGTGAGGCAGCAGCCAGGACCAAGAGGCCAAGGGGAGAGCAGCGTTACCTGTGTGCGGCTTTGCGGCAGGCGGACAGTTGTAGGTGGGAAGCACATTTCCGTGGGCAGCTGAAGGGCATAGCAAGGCAAGGCTGAAAAATGGAGAAGAATACTGCCTGGCCCGGGCCGCACACAGCCACCTCTGACCTGCTCCTGCCATAGGTCCAAAGGCTGCACTTGCTGTGGACTCAGAGTCAGTTTCTGCCAACACTTTCCAGAGAGTCTGAGGATTGGCAGATTGGTATGCATGAATGCTGGGACTACCAGGCCAGAGCAGCCCAGGTTGCTGGGTGTGTGGGGTACCAGATTCTGCCTGGTGTGTGTGAACCAGCTCCGAACTTCAGTTTCCACACCTGTAAAGCGAGGGATTGAAATAAGAAACACTAACTAGGTGGGCAAATATATACACACACATGCATGAACATGCACATACACACAAGCAGGCACACACACACAAAGGCAGGTACGCACACATACACACACGTGCACATACGAGATCGAGACCACAATAGTGAGTTCCAGGCCAGCTGGGGCTGCAGAAAGACCCCATCTCAAAAAAACCCCAAGCAATAGTAATGGTAAAAGCAAATCAATTTGCTGGTGGTAGAACTTTGGGGCCAGCATGTGCATTTTCAACACTTAGAGATGCTTCCAGTGGCCATCATTGGAAGTCGTGTCAGTCAACACCGTTCCTGCCTGCTGGATCGTGACCACCACAGCGTGTCCCTGTGGGCAGTCTGACTGAGCAGAGGGTCTGTTCTGTTATTGGGAAGATGAACTCTTTTGACTCATTACTGTCTGTTCCAGGCAGTGTCCTCAGACAGTGTGCCTTCCCGCCTTCCCCACCTGCTTGATGCAGTGGAGTGTGTGTGTCTGTGTGTGTGAGAGAGAGAGACTTTGTGCTGCTGACTGAAGCAGTAGATGGCTTCCTAAATGTGTGACTTGGAAAATGCTGGGTCTCTCCCACCCAAATATTTATCTTGCCAATTTAATTTGAAAATTCTGCATTTGATTTCATTCCTCTGACTGCTGTTTCTTAACAAACATTCCCGACTGAGTGTTGCAGTCATTTTCAGGACATTATGAACTATTTCTAACTTCATAGACTTACGTGCAAGAAGTCAGATGGAGTTGGGAAGAAAGGGCTTGCAGAGGTGAAGGGGTGCTGAGTGCTGCCATGTAGCAGACTCAGCCTCTCTGCCGTCGACAGGGTCCTTTTGCTTCATACAATCCACCAACATTTTCAGGGTGAATGTGTACTTGGGGTGTAAGGCCTTTTACAACATGGCCCTGTTCGTCTTCAGAGACTCCTCTCCCTGGGTTGGGGGCTCTCAGAGCCATTGCCACAGTAGCTTCCCCTAGGTGAGGCCTAGTCAGATTGGACACTTATACACCCACACTGGATAGTTTTTCTGTTGCCTCCAAATCAACTCTCTAGGTCCATTATTGACTCTCCTGGGTGCCCTTTGCCACCTTCCCTGGTTTGAGCTCTTGGGGCCATTCTGTGGGCCTCCTGGGGCAAGTGCTTCCAAGTTGACAGTCAGCCTTGTAAATCCTCTTTGAAATAGTAGTTTAATCTCTATAAACTCCTTGTGCCTAGAAGCTCCCTTTTCTACTTTATCTTTTTTTAAAGTCTCTAATGCAAAATAGAAGTTCATAAAATGTTCATAAATGTTATAGAATGATAATAACTGGATTATCAATAATCTGTTAATACTCAACAGAGTAATAAGGAATATTGATTGGTTGAAAAGAACTCAAGATCGAAGGCCTGGACATAGCTCAGTGGTCGAGCACTTGTTTAGTAAAAAGAAAAATACATAGTTTTATTTTTTAAAAACAAGATTAAATCCAGAAATCAATGACCACCTAGGTTATCAGACTTGAATATTCAAAATGTGACTTTGTTCTTCAAAGTATATGCTGGCTGGAATCACTTTGAAAAACCAGTGCTCGGGTTGTCTCTGATTTGTCCCTGCCTGTGAATTCTCCGTCACAGGGATGGACTCTAGCTCAGACTCTCATAGTACAAAATCACATACGTACATTCCCACACACGTACATTACATACAGATACATTCATACACATGCATATATACATTTATGTGCACGTATGGACATATAGGTACACACACAAATATACATATACATTCACACACATATAGACACGTACACATCTACTTATGCATACATAAATACATTCATACCAGATTAACAGACATACCCACATTCATGCATACACATATACATGTGCATACACACATATATTTACACATACACATATACAGATGTATGCAGACACAGTGTACATGCATTGATCCACACATACACATATAGACATGTACATATTCAAATACACACACGCACATATGCACATGTACCTAGACACACATACACACACTCTGCTGCCGTCAGTGTATAGCTGGCCCATGTGGAAGGCGGTCTTCTGGCTGGCGTTGATGCTGATGAAGGGGAAGACGTAGCCCGGTCTTGTGTTCCTTCATGGCCATTTGGAAGTAGGAAGGGGTTGGCGGGACACAGCTGGCACTGAATGAGTCAGTCTGTCTCAGGTGATGGGGGTGTTGAACTGGGTGAGGCTGTTTGTAGAAGGTCATGGACGTGCATAAGCGGGTGCCCCTTGGTCTCTTGTTGCTGAAAGTTGCCATGAGCTTCCGATGAAGATGAGGAGATGACATCGAACAACAGCACTGCTTCCCAGTTGCTGAGAGACCTGTGTGCATCCTGGCTCTCCAGTCAACTTGTCTTCAGTAGTTTTTCTTGTCCCCTGAGTTCAGGTGTAATCTACCTGGTTTTCCCTTGATCATTCTGAAGCTAAGATTCAAATAGCCTCAACTATCAAAGTGTTTCCTATCATCCCCAGGCCACCGTGTCATTTGTAGTGGGGAGGTGTTTTCCTTGATGTCAAAGTGTCTCTGTGTTACAGTCTATGCCTTGTACACGTGTAAGAGCTGTGACTTGACCAAGTGGTCTGTTGGGTGTCTCTCGAGTCCCTGGCCCCCTTGGTGTTCAGAACCACCGTGTGGTACCACTGGTGATGTGTGCACCCCAGCCTGAGATGGCTTCTGTGTCATGCGCAAAGCTTTGGAGAAGTCTGGCTCAGTTTGAGTCTTGTATGTATTGCTTACTGGCTACTTTAACTTGGCTGAGTTTCATCCTGTGTGGAAACCTCAGTTTCTCCATCTGTAAAATGGAGATAACTGTTTATTGTTACATTGTAAATCCATCTTGACTGGCCTGGTATGCAATGAGATTGTGGGTGTTTAAAGATCTAACTTAATCAACAGCTTTTCTCAAGACTGATGTTTGTTTCAGCTAACACTTTCCAGAGCCCTGGTAAGGCTGGCTAAAGTGACCTCTGCCCCTCTTTCACACAGCCGCTGAGAAGCAACTGCGGCCCGCCGTTTCTGGTCTCTATGTCCTTGATCCTGCTTCCTGCTTTCCGGTTCTGGCACCCACCCACATGCAGCCCAGTCAGAGAAGACACCACTTAATCTTGATCATGCCAGATACTCCAGCTTTTTCGGCAGCTTTTTCTTGTGGTTGAGAGAAAGAAAGGGGGTTGTTTTGATAGTGGAGCTTGGGACCAGGTCACAGTGTCTGGATCTCAGGGACCTTGTGACAATCACGCTTGCCTTGGGGGAGTCTGTGTCAGGTGTCCATGCAGAGGTGAGTACCCTCCTCCTTTCTTCCTACTAACTCAGCCCTGACGTAGCTGCAGTGAATTCCAGAGCCCCTGACTGACTTGCCTGGTGTAGCTGGGACGATTTAGAGTCACAGGCACATAAAACGTGCCTGTGTCAAGCATGGTGTTTACCTATACAGCCATCAGGACTTGTAATGAGTAAGTTCAAAGGCTCTGGGCTGGCTGGTTTATAGTCAGTCTGAGAAATGACAGACAGCTCAGGTTTATATGTATTCACATACTTTGATGGGAGAAAAATTCATACAGAGTGAATCGCTTAGTTGCTATGGTGAGACAGAATGCTTTTTGAAAAAGTTTCTCTTTAAAGTGAAAGATAAATCACTTTCAAGGTGGAGGGAGTGCAGAGGGGAGGGAACCCAGACCTCATGGCTAGATTTCCCCAGATATTGTCGCTGCTTGTGTGTCTACAGCCAGGCAGGACAGCTGGTGAGTGGGAGAAACTGGAGAAAGAGCTCTTCTGCTCTTTCCAGAGAGCCGCTTTCCCGGCCCGTTTTACTGTCATTCTCGGCGGCCAGGGGACAAAGGCTGTTGACTGATACGTGCAATTACGTCCTCTCAACTGTCGGCCCTGACTGACAAAGGTGGATGAGGTTTAGTTAAGGTCTGGGAAAACGCTTCATTAACAAAAGCCATGCCCATCCCGGTGGGCCTCCCTCCCTCAGACCTTTCCATCTGTTTTCTGGAAAGAATGTCAGCTGGTGGGGTTCGGGAAGAAGTGCTCAGCTTGGACTTCAGGGACACTGCCATCCTCCACAGCGCACACGGGTGACGTGCGTCTAGGGTAAGGATGAGTTTGCAGTGCTGGACGCTCTTCCTTGGTGTCTGTCTCCACTGGCTTCTCAGAAGCAGAGGGGAACACAGAGAAGGTTTCCTTTGCAGTCCTTCTGCAGACCTCAGGCCTCCGTGTCCTGGTTGTTCCTGTGTTGAATGAGGTGTAGAAAGGAGCCTCCTTCTGTCCACTGAAGCAGACCCACAGATCACCAAGTGGGCAGAGCAGACTCGGAATCTCAAGACCAAGCCCCCTGGACAGACACAGAGGCAGGGTGACTCGAGTGAGATCACCTCAGCCTCTACCCCATTTGTCTACACTGAAGACAAGGCCTCAGTGTAGATGAGCATAGTTATCAGCATACTTTGGAAGGGTGAAGTAGACTATGGATGTCCTTGTAGAAACTGTCGTGTGGCTTGGATTGGATCTCTGTCAGGTCTGTGCTTCTGGCCTCGTGCAAACAGACATGGATCAGAGGTCAACCCATCACCAAGACTGGGCAGTTCTGGCCACAGACCCTAGGGCTCCTTTGGCTGAGCAAGGTGTGGGAGGTGAGTTGTGCCCGGGAGGCTCATCCAGAGGTCTGGGGGAGCTGACTCGGGACAGAAGGACAACTCCCTCCCTCATGTAGCTTTCCCCATCAGATCTCCCCGGTGCCAACATTCAGTTTTTATGGTGTAGCACAGTGTGGCGAGGCCCACACAGTACTCCCAGAAGCAGTATTGTGGAAAGGTTATTCCTATGGAGTCAGAATGAGACTCCAGGCAAAGGGCCAAGCTACTGGCCAGCTTTTAGAACCAGGACACAGTTTATTCTTCTCTTTCAAGTGTCTGCAGACATGAGGACAACTCTTCTCTTAGAGAAAAGCCTGCCTTTCACTCCCTCTCTGCTTGTGTTCTGTGGGGATGTTGGAGACCAACATTTGAGTTCACATACCAGCCAACACCACAGTCTGCTGTTGTACTGTGTTAAGACATCCACTGAGATGCAGAGGTACAGAGCCTGGCAGAGGAAACGTGTCATGGAGGCCCCCTGCCTCAGAAGAGACTGCAGAAAGGTGCTGAGAAGGAGCTGAGAGCTGGGGTCAGGAGGGGGCCACAGTCGCCCAGGCCAGGGGTGATGTCCAGGCCAGGGGTGGCACTCTGGAAGAGGAGGTGCCCTAGCGGAGTCTCCAGGTGTCCATGTGAGGTTAACTATCTGTTTTCACTCAGAATGGAGTACAGGACCACTGATTAATTCTGGGGAGAAGCACAGAGATGCATGTTTATCCTAATCATGGTTTCATAAATAGCAGAGAGCAAAATGTTCAGCATTGTGCACTTTCTAAGGAACATCTGAGATCGAGCTGTTCCCACAGAAAGAAAGATGGATATGGGTTGGGAACCTAAGAAGCTTGAGTGTCTTCCTTGTGGAGGACTGCTCTACTGCAAACTTACCTGGTGCATTTTGACACTTCCCATGAGAGAGGTGGATTTTCAGACCAAGGTGCTCCTCAACTGGCATGGCTCAGCACACAGAGGCCATCACACTGGCAGCAACACGTTGAGGTGTGTAAGCTTTCTTAGGGATGGCCGCATTGGCTGGTGATACCACACAGTGTGGGCAGGGGATGCAGGCAGAGGCATCAGCAGGTGATGGCGGGAGGTGTGATTCAGCTAGAAGAGACGAGGACGCCGTGCAGACTGGCGTGATGAGGGCCTTGTGCTCTCCCTGTGTGCTTCCTGTGCTAGACAGGCTCTGCATGCCTAGAATACACACTGCATGGGATCACCACACAATACTGGGAACTGAGACATGCTCAGAGTCACACATTTGAGCCAGGACTGGAAAGAGAGCTGCCAGACCCTTGTCATAAACTGTCTTCAGAAGAGGGTCCCTTTCACTCTGCATCTCTTTGGGAACATTGAGCTCATGGCCTCATCTGGCTTCTCTAAGGGGAAGGCCAGGAAAATTCTAGAGGGTGCACTGTGGCAAGAACCCTGTGCCTATTTCCTACCTGCTCCTACCTGCTGCATACAGTCATTGGTGTGTGAACCCAGACCGCTCATGAACATGCACATGCTTTTCCTGTTATCCCTGGGGGAAGGATGTGGGCACCTGAGAAAATAAAATGATGTGTGCCCACATTAAAATTGATAGTACCCAGAAGAGAGAGTGTCTGTCCTCTCCTAACTGACCTTCCTAAAGGCACACAGTCTTAACAGTCCTGTGGTATTTCCAGAAAACATGATATATGCATCCATCTACGATTGTGTGTGTGTGTGTGTGTGTGTGTGTGTGTGTGTGTGTGTGTGTATGGGGAGGTTGTATCTTGTCATGCTCATAAACAGAGGCCAGATGAGGCTGTTGGGTGTCTTGCTCTGTCACTCCTGCCCTGTTTCCTTGAGATGCTGTTGGCCTACCAGCCTAGCCAGCCCTGCTTCGTCCCCCACAGCCCTGGGGTTCTGTGCAGCCACACCCAACATTTTTCTTCCCCAGTGTATATTTCTAATTGAATTTGTGTGGCTTTCCTAGGATACTCTTCAATCATATTTAGACCTCTCATATTTGCACTCCCCCTGTAGCCCATCCACAGGATTTCATGTAATGTGTCTTATATGATAAAACCTATTGAGTCAAGTTTGTGTCCCCAGGTGCCTCTCAGTGTGAGTTCATCTGCTGGAGTCTGGTCACCCTATCTAGAGACACTCCCTTAAAGAGCTCTTCCCTCACCCAGCAGTGATCAGATGCTTTGGATAAGATTGGGGCCTGCTGTCCATTTCCCCAGTTCTGTGCTGGGTTTTGTCTGATTGTGTTGGTATGGGCCTTGTGCATGTGTCACTATTGCTATAAGTTCATATGTTCAAGTTCCCAGGAGCCTGTAGGACTCTATTTCCTTATGTTCATATACAACCCTTGGCTCTTATGATCTTTCCACTCTCTTTCTGCACAGTCCCTCAGGCCTGGTTAGTGAGTTTTAATATAGGAGTCTGGTCCTGGGACATGCCCTCTGCAGTCCCTTATTCTCTACATGTAGCCAGCTTTTAATGTGGTGTTCATGCTTACACAGCAAATGCTCCAACCCTCTGAGCCATCTCCCCATCCCCCATGTATGGTTTTTTAAAATCTCTGTGGGTGATGATGAATAATCGCGTGAGACTGACTGACCTGGGCTTTCCTATCCATCTTGGGGATGTGTCTTCTGTGAGACACCGTGGTGGGGAAGAACAGGGAGGCTTGGGACACTGGGGGGATGATGGCAGAACCCAGCAAGTTGGTTCTTGGAACAGCAGTCTTATAAGGACTAAAGAAGGGACAATGGTCAGAACTGTTGAGGAAATGCTTCTCATGAGACCTGAGGTGTCTCAGACCCTTAAGGAAAGGGTGCTCTGCTGCTCTGCGAATGGAGGTGCTTTGGGACTGTGATTGCAGGAATTTCATTCGATGTTTTGCAAACAGTAGAAAGACAAGAGCTTGCTGTCTGGCCTGGGGCACAGGGCGGGCAGGGTGTCATACTGATGGGGTCAGACAGGCAGGGAGCCAGGGGCGCAGTGAGGTATGCTGTAGATGGGGAGGCACCCAGGGGTTTGGAGGGGTGGATCTGAACAGGGCCCTCTTTGAGTTCCTTTTCGGACCTAAGGTGGGACCCCAGCCACGAAATGTTCTAGCTTTCAGTCTCTGGATTCTGGAATGGGGACCAGTCAGAATTTGGGGACATGTTAAGTTTGGTTGCTTTTGGCAAGCACTTGCTTATACATCTGTCACCTGTTTGTTTTCTAGAGTCCCCATGGAAACCGCAGGAGAAGAGGTGTAGGCCGCCTTCCTCCATTTGACAACCCTTCCCTTTCAGAACTTGGGTTACACCTGGTTTAGAAACCAAGCTGACTTGAGTATCCCTGCTTTGAAGATTCAGAGTTGCTCAAACATCTTCCGAAGCTACACATTTCTGAAGACGCTGTGTGTTTGAGAATGACCGTGGTGTACACATCGCTTTACTTGAAAATTATGTTAGAAAGGAATTTCTCTATCGTATACTAGACTGGCTCAGTTTAGGATCTAGAAATATTTTGTTGAATGGCCATTTCTACAGCAGGAATGTATATGGAAATATCTTAGCTTCAAATATGTCTGACAGATACTGTTTTTGATCCTACTGGGTATGGGTGTGAGTGTTGACCCTGTGTCTTTGCTGAGTCACCACAGGGAAAAGCCTGGGATTTTGCCTTCCTCCACTTACAAATAAGGGAAACACAGCCACCAGGGCACCAGTGTCTCTTCCAGTGAGGTCTGAGCTTCAGTGCTTGACGTGAGGGCCAGGCATCTCATTTTACAGATGAGCCCGCCAAAGTGCAAAGATCACGTTCTTCTGGAACTGCGGACCACGGAGCCCAGGGCTTCAGAGCTCGTGACCATGAACTCTGCCTGGCACATGGGTTGTCCTCAAGGTGTAGTCCGGGCTTTGGTGTCTTCCCTTGCTGTATACAGTGACACTCCACCCCTCCCCAAACACACACAGTATTGTGGAACCCCACACTGTCTCAGTCTGTGTCCATATTGATATCTAGTATCTCTTTGGCATGGACCCCCCAGTCCATCCACCAGGCATCAAGAGCTCCCTGCAGGAACAGGATCTGGGCCTTTCTACCTGTTACCATAATTTCTCACTTGGCGCATGCCTTCTTCCTGCCTGGTCTATGGGCCCAAATCCTCTTTATGTTTCAGTTCCTTCACAAACGTGCCTGCTTCGTGATGTTCGTGGAGTACCAGAGTTTTGTGGGACTTGCTACCTGAGTTGAGCAGTAAAGGTTGGGGGTGGCAGGAAGAGAGTGGTGGAGGGCGGAAGAGCGGATCCGAAGCTGGGAGATGGTACAGCCCTGGGTGCTCCCACGTCCCCTCACAGCCGTGAGAGTTAGGGCTCACTGGAGTGCCTCTGGGTCTCAGCACAGCGTCGTCCTCAGCTCCTCAGCTCCTCCCAGTGAGCCATCAGGTTGCTGCTGCTGCCGTTCGAGCCCAGTTACACTCAAGGTCAACTCAAGGTTCTCTCTTGTGTTGTCGCCTAAGACAGTTGTGCATAGGAGAAGTCAGGTCATCCTCAAACAGGAAGATTTTGGAGATGGAATAAAACTAGGGTCCCAGGTTAAGATGTTCTGCGCATGGCCACAGAAAGTAGAAGGGCATCTGTGGAACTCCTCGACTGCTTGTGTTGCGCAGTGCAGGCGTTCAGGACTCTGGGTTCGTTTGAAGAACCAGGCATCTCCCTCCTCTGCATCCTGCTGTGACCTGGCTCCTGTGCCCACTGCAGGACCCGATCCTGTAGGCAGGGACAGTTATGGATAGACACCGTCCATTTGACCAAGTGGCCATACAAGAAGACATAGAGGGGAGCTCACTGGTCTCCCCAGGAATGTGGGAAGACTTTGCAAAGACCCCGGTGGTACAGGCAGACAGGAAGAGCAGGAGGGAAAGTTCAAGTAGGGGAGAGAGCCCATGCTCAGAGAGGGAAAGCTGAAAGGCGTCTGTGGGGAAGTGGGGCTGTTCCCAGGGTGAGCCAAGAGAAAGCAGTGGAGAAAAGAAGCTAAGGGCATCTTATGTCTGGGGCTGGGGCAAGGCGAAGGTCCCAGGGTGCCCCAGTCTGCCCACCCCAGGCTTAGATCCCTGCCTTTGGACACATTCATTTATCTCTGAGACTATTGCCGGAAGCCCAGAATACACTTCCTTGCCTCAGGACATTACAGACACAGGGCTCAGGCGTGGCCTGGACACACTCTCAGGTGAAAGCAGTCTTCCTGGAAGTCACCCTATTTTGTCTGTCTTCCTTCGCACCGCAAGGCTCCCCACTTGGGGTCAGTATCATCTTCCTGCACCCTAATGCTCGCCTGTGGCAGGCACTCGGCGCATGTTGATGGTGGAATGGCTCCAGTCCAGCATTTGTGTATTTTTCAGGTAGTGAGGAGTCAGCAGGGGCCCAGGCCCAACTCCAGAAAGAGTAGAGGGTGATTCCCTCATTTGTTTTTTGAAGGCTGATTGGTTTGTTTGGGGAGCAAGCCAGCACTGTGGCACCTCCAGCCCCATTGGGCACTTACCTAGCTCCTGGAGCAGCTGCACTTATTTACAGAAAGGGATTGGTGTGGGTACGTGTGAACCTGGAAGAGGTGGAGGAGCATGAGTTGGAAGTGCAAGGGGCTGGGCCACGCAGTGGGAGAAGGGAGGCCTCCGGCAGAAAGGGTCCAGGCACGACCTATGGTCTGAGTCTTGGTTTCACATTCACTTTGGAGAATGTTGGTAGCTGAAAACCAAGCCTGTTGTGGTGCTGCTGAGGAGAGTGGGCCTTAGCCTCTGTGCATCATGGAGCTGAGCTTTAGGACGGGACCCTTCTACCGTCCAAATAGAGCGGGACACATTTTCTACCTTTGTTCATTTCTTTTGATGACGTTGGCATGAGAGAGCATCCAAACCTACCTGTCTTTGAGGAAGGTCTCAGAAAGGGGTGGTTCTGTGGTCACAGGAGTTTCTCCACAGGAGTTTCTCCGGCTGTTCCCAGGAGTAAAGGCCCACATCAAGATACACGGAAAGGGGTAAATGAGGAATGAGTGTGTTCCTGGCATGCAGCGGCAACACTGCATCTTTCAACGCATGCAGAGCAGACTGTGGGTAGGGCTCTGCTGATAAAGAGAATCAGGCCCTCGGAGCCACTGCCCTCAAGAGGTTCACAGTCTAGTGCAGGAGCTGCATGAAAAAGAGGCATGTTCCACATGCTGTGGCCCGAGGACATCAGGCCGTGTGTGGACAAATGGTGGTGTGTCCCGGTGTGAACTGCTAAAGAGCGGGAACACTGGGGAAGTGGGGCCAAGTGTCGAACGACGAACATGAGGGCCCTGCAGGCCAAACAGAATCTCAGTTTTAGGTTACGGATGCATTAGTATGCGTTCAGTGGCAAGGGGCAGGAACCCAGAGCTTGCACAGCTTGATCACCTGAGTATGAGCCTCATGCTCCAAGGCAGGATGGTCCAGGATGACTGAGTTCAGTGGTTCAACTCTGCCATTGATGACCTAGTGCTGTCCAGAGCTCGGCAGTCCCGCTCCCAATAGTATCTTCTCTTCCTACATTGCACCTTAGTCATAAATCGAAGAAGAAAGGTGAAGAACTTGCCTGTTAGTTTTCATTTGTTATCTTTTCCCACAGGGAGAAAAATCTTTAAGGAGCTTGACACTACCCAGACTCATCATGAGGCCTCAATGGCAGACACACACCCTACATCCCGTCCTGAACTGTTCACTGGCAAGTGGGGTGTCAGCTCAGCCTTGTCTTGACTTATGCCTAGAAAGTATGGGTCTGTTTCTTTCGAGACCTTGTCCAGGTAGACAGTGCTAGAACAGAATCAGGCTTGTGATAGAAAGTGGGGAAGGGAATGATGTGTTGTGACGTGTCATTAATAGTGTGTGCTGTAGTAAGAGATGGAGGCTCTTGTAGACGGCTGAGCCAGAGTGGCTGGAATCAGTCTATCGTGACAAAAGCAAAAGCCCTCATTAGCAGAGTGTAGTTTCTGGGAAAAATGGTCTCATGAAAACTCAAGCAATCATTCAACATGTAGATGGAACTGGAGGTAAGAGTCTCCTGGAGCACCACCTCTCTACCTTAAGATTTCTGGGTATATGGGGACATTTGGGGTGGGGAGGAGACCAGTACAGAGTGGAGGTCTCCCACCTGCATGTGCCAAGAGCCCCTTATGGACTGTGGCAAGCCCAGACTTGCTGGGCAGTTGAGGGGACAATGCAGACTGTTCAGAGAGGCCAGCCTGATCAGAATGCAAGCAGAACTGGGCATGACCTTGGAGTTGGCTAGTTTATGACATTTAGTTTACAAAGGAGGAAACTGGGACCCAGATAGGTGGAGTGTGCTATCTAGCTAATGTGTGGCCTCTGGTAGCCCAGACCTTGGCTTGGTCTCCTCTTGTTCCTTGGCTTGGTGCCTAGTCTCTGGTAGGTCATGGCTGGACCCCTCCACTTTTCTTTTATCCTGGACACTAACTCTATTGTTGGGCTTAAAAAAATTGTAACTTTTAGTCTGTATAAGAAAGCAAGCCATACAGGTGTGCACCGTGTTTCAGGCTCCATTATTTGCTTGGTTCTTAGCAGCAACAAACCCCTTCCCTCCTTTGAATCAGGCTTCAGTGGAGAAGACAGGCAGGACTTTCAGGGCACAGGGGACCTGAGATAGAAAGGAAACTTGGAAAACCGAGTATATGTATGATGGACTCTTTCTTTTTATTGTTGTTGAGGGTTTTTCTGGTGACACCAAGCAAAGACACCCACAGCAGCCATGCCCCCTGAGCACAGGTGAGGGGTAGCTGTGGGTGCACTCTTCACAATCTGCACTTCCACGTACAATGACCTTCATACTGTCACTCTCCCCTTGGTCTTCCTTGTATTGTGCTGGTTTCCTGGGAGCGTATACATACCAAGGCTAATGCTGTTTCCCAGCAGCCTTTGAAAACTTACCTCTGTAGACAGAGAAGCCCTCAGAACAGCACACACACACACACACACACACACACACACACACACACACACAGATCAGAGAGAGGGAGAGAGAGAGGAAGAAGAGTTGGTGAAAACAAGCGGGGAGCTGGAAAAACCATTCCATCCTGACAAGTGCCGTGTGCAAATGACTTCACGTCTTTATTTCAATTTGACTTTGACTTTCAACAATACTCTGATCGATCGATCGATTGACTGATTGATTGATTGCTCTTTTTGAGACAGAGTCTCCCTGTAGCCCCAGCTGGCTTGGAACTCGTTATGTAGACCAGGATGGCCTGGAACTCACAGACATCCAAGCCTCTGTCTCCTGAGTGCTGGGATCAAAGGCGTGCACTACCATGCCCGGCTTAAAACATATTCTTAAAGTATATTACTTTTCTGGTAATATGTCAGACATTATTAAACTGTTAATTTCATATGTAGAAGGCAAATGACCCTTATCTGAGTCTCTACTGATGATGCATACTTGGAATGCATACAGGGATGACCTATTTCTGTAAGACATACTGAAAAGAGAACAAAAACTGCATGTGCACACATGTGCATGAGACTGTTCCGCCTGGGGAAATATATGGAAAGAAATATCTACAATAGTGTCTGTGGAATCAATATCACTTATATACAAAATTAATGTGAATTACTGATCAGGGGCTTTCAGAGAGGTGCTGAATGGGGCTGAAGAGACAGGCGCGGGGGTGGGAGGCATGTGAGGGGTGTTTATGGACGCAAAGGACGTACTTATAAAGAGTGATCTTCAGGCTGAGGATGATTCCGACCGCAGATGTTTGGCTGCACTGAGTCACGGAGGAGCTTTGCAGGCGCTGCGATGGTCCTTAACGTTGAAGCTGTCAATGCACAGCAGTGAAGTCCATCCACTTCCGTTTGAATCTCACCTCCTCTCATCTCCTGACACAGTTTACTGTCATCTTGTACACCTTCCTGCCGTCTTCATGTCAGTAATGGCTGAGTTATAATTGGAATTGTATAGATTGATGTGTATACTCAGGTTAGTTTGAAGTTACGTAGTCTGTTGTAATGTGTAAATGTCCACCTGAAGAAAGAGCTCCTTGGTGTTTTCTTGTTCTGAACGAAGGACTGGAGTGTTAGAGAACTCCAAACAATTTGATGCTTGAAAGTCACATCTTTAAAACTCCTTCCCATAACCCTCCAGGCACTGCTTCTGGGTGAGGACAAGGAGACTAAAGAGGAAAAAGCACAGAGTGGGGACCTGTGTACCCACCCGAGTGCCAGACCTTCCTGACAGTGACAGTTGTGGAGAAGTCAGCTCCCAGTTCCCTGCCTGTTGGGTGATAGAATGCGGTAAAAAGAAAAGGAATTAATGAGTGAAAGCTTTGTTTTGTCTCACAGTTCTGGGTTACGTCCATCATGGCATATGTCATAGTATCAAGGGGTTTAAAGGAATTTGAAGGCCATGCCACATCCACAGGAAGCCTCTACCCAGTTCTGTCTCCATTTATGCAGTCCAGGGTTCCAGCAGGCAAGGGAGCCACCCACCGCGGGTGGGTCTTCCTCGTCAGTTGAGGCGATCAAGACACGCCCCCCCACATGCCCACAGGCTTCATCTAGACAGATTTTCTTGGAGAACCTCTTTCCAGGTGATTCTAGTCTGTGTCGAGTTGACAAAACAACCACTCAGCCAGAATACTATTCCTTTTTTTAAAAAAATTATTTTCAGAATATTCTTTCTTAAGCCACATCATTCTTACTACCTTTGGACAATGAGGAGGAGAGCTTGGAGTCTTCAAAGGTACAAACATACGAGTAGGGTGAGGGGAGCTCTCGGTGAGGACAAACTAACCATGTCTCCCAAGGGTAAGCACCCTTCTGCTTAGTAGAAAGAATTTTAAAAGTCCTCCAGGTAAAAGGAACACCCACAGTCGTCTCCTAGAGCCTGTCACAAAACAAAACGGAGGGAAGAGGAACTTCCCCTGGTTTGAACCCTTCACCACGCTGAAATTCCATGGGGTGAAGGTGTACCTGTGACATTTATTCTCCTTTGAGGCAGGCCCTTTAAGAAGGAGCTGCTCTTTGAGTTCCTGGGCTGTAAGTCCAGGAACTTCATTTTAAGTCACCAATAGATGTGTTGGACGTCATCAACTGTTTAACAGGACAAAATAGCAGAGGCTGATTCTTACGTCCTCTTGACTGAATTAAGAAACCAAAGCTTGGTATCTGGCCCAGTAACAGCCAACCAAAGTAACAAAAGAAACCATACCGTATGAGACCCTATCACATATTATGATCTGACGTGGGATATGGTGTGCCATGTACAGTGCTGTGCGTGTGGTACTACAGGAGATGCTCACAATGTGTTGAAATTTGCAAAAAAAATGGATGTATCTGGGAAGTGTAAGATTAAGCAAGGTGATCCAGACTCAGAAAGATACAAATTACTACAACATAGAAGGGAGACAAAAAGAGAGTCATATTTGGTGACAAAGAAGGATGGGGAGTAGGCAGAGGGACACATGGGACACGGAATAGGAAAAGGATCTGGTGCAGGGTGGCTACACCATGCGGAACAGGCTGACAGGGAGGGAGGGAGGGAGGGGAGGAAAGCCAGCCATAGAGGCACACTTGGTTAGAAAATGTCACAACGGCGTCTAACACACTACATGCTGATTTTAAAATGTATATTTTAAAGATTTGCTTGGACACAATGAAAATCACTTGAGTTTTTAGCAGAAACATAGACCAACTCAAAATTAAGCACGAGATTAGTGCATGTACACTTCTTTGAGGTAGGTGACTGGTAGAACTGCAGTGTGTGTGCTAGCTAGCTTTCTATTGCTGTGATAAGCTCCAAGCAGCTGACTTGGAGAGGAAAGGGTTTGTTTTATATTCTAGGGTGCAGTCTATCATCCAGGGGAACCAGGGTAGGAACTCAAGGATGGAACTTAAGATGGGAACTTGGAGCAGAGGCCATGGAGGAACACTGCTTATTGGCTTGCTCCCCTGGCTCACTCAGCTTTCTTTCTTGCACAGCCCAGGCTCACCTGATTAGGCATGGCATCACCCACAGTAGACTGGAACCCCCTGCATCTATTAGCATTCAAGAAATGGCCCACACACAAAGCAGCAGGCTAATCTGATGGAGGAAATTCCTCAATTGAGATTCCTTCTTCCCAGGTATGTCACATTGACAACCAAGATTGACCATCCCAGAATGTGCATACAAAGAAGTTTTAAAAACCTAGGAAAGTGCATGGCAGGCAGTAATAGGTCGGTTCCAGTTGGATGGTTGAATCACTGAGTAGCAAAGTACTCTGCATGTACAACTCCCTCCACCAAAGTCACAAGGTTCATAGACCACATTGGCTGTATTGTGATTCAGAGACAGACACAGAAGGTCTGGAAGCCCTAGCATCTCATGGTTTATAAAGACAGAAGAGTTGAGATAGAAGTACTAATGTGCCAGCTTGATCCTGGAATAAATTTACCATCCATGTGTACCTCTGCCACATGTTGAAGCAAAGACTGGATGTCCAAGGCTGGGTGATGGCTCAGTGGGTAAAGTGCTTTCTGTACAAGGATGAGGCCTGAATTTGGACCCAGAACTCAAGTAAAAGCAGGTATGACACTATGTGCCTGGAACCCCGGCCTGCTGAGGTGGTGCCCACTGGCCAGCCAGTCTCACCAAACCCCTAAGCTCCAGGTTCACTGAGAGACTCTGTCTTACAAAGTAAGTTGGAGAGTGTTAGAAGACAGCCAACATCAAACTCTGTTCTCCGTACATGCTGGGTGTGTGCATCCTCAGATACACACGTGGACACACATCTACACTGCCCTCTCCTGAAAGATTAGATGCTGACTCGAGAATGTCAGTTACCAGGGGAGATCATTGCAGATTTGGAGAAAATCTGAATTCAATTTATAATGAATGAGACTTTAGGACATTGAGAGAAAGATAGTAATTATATAAACAATTATCGTGGCCTCATTATGATACCATCATGGCACCATGCTCTGAAGTTTGATTATCTAATTCCAAAACAGTATCAACTGGCTAATGATAATGATTGGAGTTCTAAACCTACCTTTTAAAATTACCCAAAACATTTTTTTTGAGGAGAAGGTCTGTTTGAGGAAAAGAGAGGCAATTATATGCGCTCCGGTCACAACACGCAACCACAGAGAGGCAATGTGGGCAGTACCCAGCCCTGGCGTTTCTTGTGGATGACTCTGGTCAGTGCTAGAAACTGCATCTGTTTCCTATGCCCACAGAAGCATCTCATAGGTGTGGTGCTGTCTCTGGAGTCAGACTCCTGGGGCTCACATTTAATGTCATTGTAGTACCCTGGATCAATTCTTCTTCTCCTCCTCCTCCTCCTCCTTCTCCTCCTCCTCCTCTTCCTCCTCTTCTTTTCCTTCTTCCTATTATTGTGGGAGAGGTGGGTGTGCACAGCATACATGTGAAGGTCAGGGGACAAGTTGCAGGACTTGATTCTTTCCTTTCACCACAAAGGCCCTAGGGATTGAACTCAGGTTATCGGGCTTGATAGCAAGTGCCTTTAACCACTGAGTCACCTCAGTACCTCCCCACTTGGGTCAGTTCTTTAACTTCATCTCAGGAAGTGTGAGAATAACAGCATCCAATGCATGACTGTTCTATCATAACTTTGTTGATGTTAAAAATTTATTCTGAATTCAATTAAAGTATGTGCAGTGTGGCTCCATTCCTTTTTATTCATTTAGAGTGTTTTGACAGTTGCATGCATGTATACAACGTGTTTCCATCATGTTCAATTCCCGTTACATCTTCTGTCCCCTTCGATTCCTTATTCTTCCCAACCCCAACTGCTCCCCTTTCCACTTCGATTTCATTTCTTTTGTTTCGTTTTGAGACAGGTTTATCCTGTAGCTGCAGCTGGCCTAGAACTCACTGTGTAGAGCACCATGCCTGGTTCTGGTTCTATTTCAGTTGTGTGTGTGTGCGCGTGTGTGTGTGTGTGTAGATCTTGTGCAGGTAGCCAGAGCTGCTGTGAGCTTAGGATCATAGTGACACGCTATGTCCGCAAGATAGCACCTCACAGCACTCTAACCCACCCCCTGGTTCTCAGTTTTTGCTATCCATCTTCTGCTGTGTTCCCTGGGCTTTAGAGGGTTAATATGGAGGTCTCATTTTGGGCCGATCACTCAAGTTGGTTGTTCTTAGCATGTTGACCAGCTGTGAGTCTTTGTATTGATTGCTGCACTCTACAAAAGGAAACTTATTTGACCAAGGCTGGTAGGAGCACCTATCCATGGGTATGGACACACAGAAGGCAGTTTGACTACATGTCCACCTAGCAAAATGGCAGTACCTTCCATAGGACCCTTGTCAGCCACAGGCTTTTGGTCAGATTAGACAGTGCCAGGTGTGAATTCCTTCCCTTAGAGCAGATCTCAAATTCAACCCAAAAATGTCAGATTCCTCCAACAGCCTGGCCACTATTACAGCACAGGACACATCTTGCCTGGCAGGTTGTGTTGAAGCCCTCAGGGCTCATAACTGGGTAAAACAGAGCATTGGTGACTCTTCTCCCAGCAGCCCACATAGCTCCTGCCTACACTATGGAAGCCAGCCAGATGGGAGCACACTTCCAGTCTGATTGTGTCTTTGTGTCCCATGTGTGTAGCTTCTGCAACAACAGAGTCTTGCTGTCTAGTTCTGGTGGGCGACTGAAAACAATGACAATAGCCTGCATTGTTTTGGGGAAATCTGAGGCCTCCCTGGCCATTCTTTGCAAGTGTAGAGTGTGCATTCAAACAGCGAATCCAGTTTTAATGTTTTTTGCTTTAGAGATGCTGGAGACACAGTTTACGCAGAAGGCAATGTTGGCACAGCTCACCAGGGATTGCAATCTGGGAGGCCCAGTCTCTAGCACTGGCCAGAGCAGGCCTCCTGCTTGCAGGTCCTAGCCAAGTTCTTCATCCACAGACCTCTGAATGCTGAGTGGAGCAAGGCTGTCAGCAGCATTGTTGTTACTCTGACTTGTTTGTAGCATTCTTGTATTAATGCCCCTCCCCCCAAGAAATCTAGAGCGTCCCTCCTTCTCCAGTGTGTCTCTGAGATTTGCTCTAGAAGACTTTCCACAGTGATGACATGGTAGGACTTTTCCAGTCTGAATTCTATGTATTCAGGCTGGAACATGGTGGAAGGCCTTCTCACACTGGCCCTCCGCGCCTGCTGTGCTCTTAGTGTGTCTCTGTGGTGTGGAGGCACAGGCTCGAACTGCTGCTTGCTGATGAACGCTCTTCCCACACACTTTGTTTCCATTACACCTCTCTCTCTCTCTCTCTCTCTCTCTCTCTCTCTCTCTCTCGTGTGGAGGTGCTAGTGTAAAGTACATCCTGTGTGCTGACCACAGCTTTTCCCACACGCTATAGGCAGGCAGGGCTTCTCCCTGCTGTGCATTCTCTGATGTTCTTTTCTCATAGAGAAGAAACAGAAGCACGTAGGTCTCAGGTGCAAGTTTCACAGCCCAGTGCATTCAAAGCCCAGAGACTGCCCATCACACCGTTTCACACACGTTGACTGATGGAAGAGAATGCGTACTGCATTGAGGTGTCAGCACAAGTACATCCTGGACTCACAGGACAGTGGCCCTGATGATGGAGATGTCTGCAGCTTCCCAAACCCCTCTCCCCTGTCACATCTCCACCTGTGTTTCTCCCCATTTCACATTTCCAGTGCCAGGTTCTCTAGCACACATGTTTAGGATATATCCTCTGGTCTTTCACCTTTGGTTTATGATACAGGTGTAGTCTAGAAGCCCACATTGTCCTGGGATTGTTAGTATAATGGTTGGTTCTGGTTAACTTGACACAAGCTAGAGACATGTGGGAAGAGGGAACCTCAACTGGGGAATTTCCTCCATCAGACTGACCTGTGAGCATGTCCGTGGGGTGCTTTCTAGATTTCTGGTTGATTAGGAGGGCCCAGCCCATCTCGGGTAATGCCGTCCTTAGGCACTAGCTGAGCAAGTGAGGGGAAGGAAGTCCTCCTGCCTCCAGGTTCCCGCCCTGGCTTCCCTCATGGATGCACTGTGATGTGGAAGGGTCAGCCAATAAACCGTTTCCTCTCCAAGTTGGTTTTGGTCAGAGTGTTTTCTTATATCAACAGAAGCCAAACTAGGACAGTTGGCAAAGCAGATAAGTATATCTCAAGTCTATACTGGATGTTTCCCTCAGTAACCTCCCCTTAGCTGCATTCCAAAAGGCCATCTAAGGTCAGTCAGCACAAGGGACAGGAAAGGAGGTCAGAGTAGAAAGAGATGAAAGTGGTTACTGATTGGGATTCAAATTCTTTTTGAAATTTTCCAAAGCATGACCCCATGAACATATGGGGCAAGGCCAGTCCGGGGACCTTGGAAGTGTTCTGTGCAGAACAAGGGAACACGGGGTTTAAACCTCATTAGCTTTACGGCAAGTGTCCTACCATGCTTACTTTCCCAGTGCAAGACTCAACAACAACGTCATCCTCTATAGCTGGTGTTTATTGTGATGTTTATAATGGCATAAAAAGAACTACAGGCAAATCACAACTGTAAAATAGAACTTGTATCCAGACTTAAATGAAAGATATTTTCAGATTGATATTGTGCATTTGATGGTATGATCTAAAGGCTTTCTGGCATGTGTGAAAAGATGTGTATGTATCAATGTATATACTCCAAGAAAGTACCTTATTTTCAGAGTACTAGGGAGTTAGTTACTGTGTGCACAGAACTAGTTTTGGTGGGAAGGGAAGCTTCTGGTTCTTTCTGTGATGCTAAGCCTCTCCCATCTCACCTCTGAGGAGCAAGTCTCCACATCTTTCAGGTCTTCAATTCTTACCTTGCATACCTCCATCATGAGAATCCAGCATAACCACAGAGTACCCCATCTTGTCACAGAGTACCCCACCTATCATAGTGAGCTCTCATCTCCCCAGTTCCATTTCAATCCACAGCTTTCTCTTGGTTCCTTTACCTGTGACTCTGCTTAGAGCAGACACTAACTCAAGTTGTTAGAGGAGAAAGAACTAAATTGTAGCAGAAAAAAATAGGTTGTGAAATCAAAGGAGGAGGAAGGTGCTCTAATTTGGGGCACCACAAATGCACCGCGCATTGAAGTTTTCTTAGTGCCAGAATACTCCATGGCCTTGTGGCCTTCGCTCCAGGCCCCTGAGATTAATCAGCTTTGAAGGAAGGTAGACCATCTTCAAACAACAAAACAGGAAGTAGGGCATCCCAAATCCAGGGACAGTCGCTGTGAGACCGGGACCTGACAGACAGCATACTTGAATTTTAGGAGGTCAAGGAAGAAATATTTCTCCTCAGGAATTCTTTGGTAATGAAAGGAAGAAGGCTGGATGTGCCAAGTGGAGGAGAAGATAAAGTCAGCAGAAGTTCTTTGGGTTGATTGGTAAGCTGTGAGGACTCAGAGTGAGGCACACAGCCCAGATCTCAGAGGGGCAATCACTTCTGTAAAGCTGTATCCTTGCAGAAAGATTTGGAAAGTTTGGGCTCTGTTGAAGACCAAGTGGAAGTTAATTATGCCCCCTTTTTATGTCTTGGATGGTTGTTTTTAAAGACTGAATTCACTGGTGGTAAGAGTCCCTGGTTTTGACTGCACTTTTGTATCTGTGGGGACTTTGCTCTTTAGACGCTGACCACACAGCCATTAACAGGAAAGTCTTTGGCTTCAGCCCTGGGTGGGTTAGCAGAGGAGAGATTTTCAGTCACTTCTGTTCTCTGGCAAGACATCACCACCAATGAGGATTGGGTTAGATTTGCCCTTTGGGTTAGAGGTAGGTTTGCAGCCTCATACTTATGGGGCCATGGCCCACTTGGTTCCTGGTGCCCATCATTCAGTCTCAGGATGGCAGCCTCCTTTCTGTCAGCTCCCATGTTGACCCCAAGTTCAGACGGAAAACCTAGCTGGTGGTAGCTGGTCTGGAGCACACTGTAAGGTGGAACTGGCCAGGCTGCTGCTACTGTCTTCTTCCCCTCCCTTCGCCCTCATCCTCCTCCTCATCATCTTCCTCCTCTTTCTCCTTTCATGTATGAACTGTACAAACTATTGAGTTTCATTGTGACATTTTCTTTTTCTAGACAGGGCCTCATGTAGCCCATGGTGTTCTCTAATTTGCAATGCAGTTGAGGATGACCTTGAACTTCTGATCCTCTTGTCTCTTCCTCTTAAGTACTAAAATTACAGCCATGCATCACCATGCTGGCTTTTCCTGTGATATGCTTGTACATGTGTATTATGTACGCTGATGGACAGCTTCTTCACCATATGTCTGTTTCTTGTTATCTATCCAAGATCCTGTGGCAGAGGACTAAATTAGATTTTTCCAGACTAGTCAGACTCTGCTTTCTCTGATTTGGTCCATCTGGCAGCGGAGGCACCTGGAGGAGGTCAGCATGGGAAGCGGTAAAACAGCTGGCTGTTCCTTGTGTGAAGGGACCTTGGTCAAATATTTGGAACTGAACCATAAGCTGGACTGTGGGTCATGACCCAGGGCACAACCTCAACATCATATGGTGGCATTAGGGAAGACCAGCTCTATGAGAACCCAGAAGAGCGAACCTAGCTTGGAGCAAGTTTGACCATGGAGAAGTGGTGATGGAGACAGCTCTCCAGTCCACTGTGAAGCTGTGGAGCTACCCGAGGAAATGTGCTTTGCCCTTCACAATCTTCAGTTGCTAAGATGTCCTCCAGAAGTTCCCGAATGCAGTAAGAAGAGATAGATGCAGTGTCCACCAGCCACTGTGTCAGCCACTGCGGGTCAAGCTGACAATAAACAGCAGACTCAGCTGAGGGTGTGTATCCATGGAAGAAGAGGGACGAAATGTTGGGGCTCAGATTCCGTTTGTACTATTGTTGTCCCAGGGTACAACACAAAGTCAGGACCAATGGCTGTTTGATTTGCAAATACATCTTCTTGAGAACAAATGAGCCTTTGGGGTTGTATTTGGTGGTTTCAGATGGAGACTGTATCCATTCTCAACAGTGCCTGGAGCATTTCTTGCCTTGGCTGGGGCCTTTGTCTCTACACCTGTCACCTGCCCTATCAAAGTTGAGGACACAAAGACTAGTTCCTATGCATGCAATCTTTGTCCCTCTCAAGCTGAAAGAAGGTAGGAATGTTGTATAAATCACTTCTATCTTTTTATTTTAATTGCACATTTGAAAAGTCACGGAGAAAATGTAGAAGGCAGCATGAGCTTTCTTACGACAGAACCACCGCTCATTGTAGCTGCTGCCAGCTGAGAGCTCCCTGAACTTTAGGTTTGGAAAAATGAATCAGAAGATTCTTAAAGAAGAGCAAAGCCAGGCTTGCAGGAGCTCAGGGGAAAGGGATGATGTGTTCCCCAGCAGGGTAGGATCCCATTGTGGAGCAAAGCCTACAGGCCCCGCCCACAGCTGAGTTTACAGCCTGCAAAGGGAGGATGCAGGCCTCTGAATCAGACTCAATCTTGATTTCACTACTGAAAAACTGCAGCACTTTGGAGAAGCTGATTTAGGCCACTGTTCCCGGAGGCTGCAGTGCACACAGACTTAGGGGTTCTGCCACAGTGTTTCTAACTCAGTCATAGATGGGAGGTGGAGAATATGTATTCCTTACTAGTTCCTGGGGGCCAGGCTTCGAGACTCTACCAGTCCCGCCCCCCCTTCCTCTATGAACCGGAGCTAATGTCACCCCCATCCTGTGGTTTTTATGACAATTATTAGATCTTGAGCACTTATCATATGACAGTATGTTACACAACATATACCTCTTAATTCACTCAGAACCCTGTTGAGGAAAGATCTGCTACAGTTTGTTAAGTCAAATGGCTAAGAATAGCGTGGGCAGAATTTCAGTACAAGCAGTCTTGGGACTCAAGCCCCTGCTCTGTGTGTGTGTGTGTGTGTGTGCACATTCATCTGTGTGAGTGTGTAGAAACGTGGGAGTCACGATGCACCTAAGGGAGTTAGAGAACAACTCTGAGTATTGGTCCTCACCTCCCACCTTGTGGGAGACAGGGTCTCCTTGGTTTTTTTGGATGCATGTTCCACTGAAGCTGGACTGTGAGCTTCTGGGAATTCTCTTGTCATCTCACAGTAGGAACACAAGGACCATAGACACTTGTTACCATACCTAACTTTACGTGGACTCTAGGGATCTGAACTCAGGTCTTCAGGCTTGCATAGCCTGAGACATCTCCCCAGCCCCTCAAGCCCATGCTCATGACTGACTCCAGGCCATCTTCAGAGACTGAGTGAGCGCTATTGATGCTTCTGATCCAGTGTCTACCCCACAGTGGCTCCTCCCTGAGCAACTTTGCATTGTTCTGTGGAATGACCCAGACCAAGGAATCAATCTTAACAGGGACAGCACAGAAGGTGGCCTGCATGTGTTTCTGGACTTTTCTTCGTTACATCGTTCTGGGCTTGTGCCCTTACAGCCTCTTTCTTCCCTCTGCCTAGCAGATGTATGACTGAGGAAAGGACGACAGTGAGGACCCACTGTAGATGGACCCAGTGGTCGGCAGAATTCCTCCTGACTGAAGCCTGAGTTTCTCTTTCTCAGGTGGGGATGAGCACTCAGCTACAAAGCAAGTGAAGTACTGTGCGCTACCCCAGTGGGCTCTGTTGGGCCAGAGGGAATGTTCTAGGGCTGAGCCTTGGCATGTTCACTAGAACACAAAACCACCGAGGTGCAAATGTGTCCTTCTGAGCCATCTCTGTCTTCAGAATATCAAAGACAGCACATGTAGCACTCAGAAGGTAAAACGTAAAAGGGCAGGAAGACCCTCTTCACTGCTTGAATTATTTTGCCTTTAAAGAAGATCTAGAGAGTGGATACTCAGGCAAAGTCCTTAGGTCACTGCCAGCTTCTCAAGAAGAAATCAGAGCCTTAGACATAAGGCTCCAAGGCCTCAGCAAGCCCCAAACCAACCTTGAATTACAAACAAGCAGACAAAACCCTCCTGATCAATGCTTTCATCAGTGTGATCATGAACAACAACACAAAAGGCAGCTCAGAGAAGGCACCGTGAGGGGGGAACGGTCGTTAGACTCAAACAAGGCCTTCAGTTTAGCCTCTCTGATCATCTTCATTTGTATCCTGGGGAACATTAGTCACACCACTCAAATAAATTCAGCAAAACTTATAACACAAAAATCGAACATGTAGAAAGCAAGAGAGGTTTTTCTTCCTCTAGAGAAGGAAGTACATCAAAATCCAATTATTTATGGTTGCAACTGGAACTATTCCAGTGCTTGGAATCTAACACCCATTCCCATGAGAAGGCCATAGGAACTGCCAGGGATGAGGAATGTGATGAATGGGAACATAATATTTGCTTCTGTGACCAAGAGTGCGCATGCACCTATACTACACAGCCTTCATGTGCTTCTGTAAGGCATCTCTGTGAGTGAAAGCTAAGGCTCAGGAGAAACCTAGAACGGACAAATACTTGAGAAAACTGGGTCCTCCACATCAGGAGGAGCTCTGCATTGTTCTGGCCTGCTACACATGTTCCACTGAGCAAGTTATTCTGGCCCCTCATGGAATGCGCTTTGCAGCCACATTCCTTATTTCCAGGTGCTGTAAGGATTATTAGGGCAATGTTAGCAAATATATCTAGAGCTCCATGGTAGGAGATGACTGTGGAAATCAAAGCACGATTGTGTTCTGTAATGTTTAAAATCTACAATTGATACTTGACATCTCTGACTACAGCTTGCAGAAACAGTAGCAGATGCAGGTGCCTGCAGGAACTCCATGGCCATTTCCTGCTCCTTTCCCATTCGCCAGAGACCTTTGATGTTTTCCATCTACAGAGCTCCTAATCTTGATAATCTTGAGAAATGGACAGTGGCTCATTCGTTCCCTAAGTTCAATGCGCACTTAGTGCTTTAATTGTGTCCGTCCCCTCTACCCTCCCTGCTTCCTCCCCACCGCACAGCTCTCCCAGGTGTCTGGTCAGACTTGTCAGGTGAGTCTCTGTGTGTCTGTCATTTGGGAAGCCGATGGTCTTACCTGGGCATGGCTGATTGCACAAAGCAGAACAGGGGGTTAGTTTGAGTCACAGGTGTGAGCCATCAGCGTAGATTAACACTAATCCATCAGCTATTAGAAGCCAGAAGTCGCCAGGAGGGTGGAAATGCACAGCCTGACTCCGTATGCATGACCATCAGTGACTCTGGATGAGGGAGTGAGGGACTCTGCCTTTCCAGAGTGGTCTCTTACAGCAACACTCGTTAACTGAGGTCCCCATGTTCACAGTGGCAGGGGACACATGGGAAACTGATCTCAGCTTGAGGTGGGTCACAACTCTCAGGAGACATTAATGCAAAATTTAAGGGGTGAGTTTTGTACTCTATTGAATTCTGGGTTCAAACATCTGTTCTATCATTTATTGACCATCTGGTCTTAGGTTAGGCTTCTATTTCTACTAAGGCTTATTTCCTCATCTGTAATAAAACAGATGATTCCTACCCTGAAGAGCCAGTATCTCTGCCACTTAGTAGGTGCCTAATACTTTTGATGAGAGAGTGGCTTGTGCCTAGTGATCAAACTAGAGGAGGCCCCACCCCTAAAGTCCTGGTGGCCCCATAGCTTTCCAGAGGGCAAGAGGGAACTAACTTGAGCCCAGAAGATGGAGAGGATTCAAAGAAAGTACCACAAGCTAAAGGCTGTTCTGGGGCCAGGGAAAAGTGTACTGAGTTTATTATGACAGCTGGGAGATGAAAGGTCTGTGGGGTCTGGGTTTATCGAGGACTATGTTACTGTGTTCAGTAAGGGGTTTGCCCTTCAGCAACAACGTTTCAGAAGAATTCTCTCAATTCTTCTCTCGGGTTCTCTTATAGTTACTCTGAGGTTCAGCTGTCCCACAGCTTGTGCACACCAGACAGTGCAATCTTCCCTCTTGCCCGGAAGTCTGACTGTTCACTGCCTACTCCTTAGCTAGAGTGTGCCTTGGAGGGTTTTGGGCCTAGGAGCTTTTGGTTACTTTTAATATTGCAAACACAAGAGGCACATGCAAGGTGTAGAGAAACTGCAAGGGACCTGTTAGTGTGCTGTGCATGCATGAACACAGGTCACAGGCCTGCGGCTTCCAGTGGCAGAAGACGGAGACTGGAAAGATGACTAAACTGGTGGCCCACGCTGCCAAGCAGAAAGAGTAACAGACGAGAAGAGGCCCTGGGGCAAGCCTTCTCCTCTCTGGACCCTGGCAGCCACATGCAAAAAACGAGAATGTGACATTGACCATTGGTAAAAATAAAAGCTTTTATTCTTGGTTTTTCTCTTAGGCATCCATAAGCCAGTTAGCTCCAGGAAGAATCCTGGACATAATAGGGTGCCAGGCTGGTGGTTGGGTGCCAAGACCTTGGGTACGCTTACTCCTGTGCTTCTTGGATTGGCTCAGGAATGGATACACAGGCCTCTGAGGAGTGGGGTCCAAGTTCAGTGGAACTCAGGTTGCCGAGATCAATCACACTCTACTGTGCTGCTGTTCTGGAACAGCTTAAATTATCCTGACAGCAGGAGACTTGAAGGTTTCAACTTTTTATTACCTTAGACTAGAAAATAAATACATCTCCCCAAGTCTCTGAGTAGATGACATAGCACTTCTATACAATGGTTTTGATTCATATTTCATTTTAATATGTCAACATTAATACCAGGCACCTGAAAAGGAAGGGTGTTGAGCCTTACCTGATTAAACTTTGATGATCTAATTCAGATGAGAAACCACTTTTCAAGGAATGGTGCTGAAAGGCTTGCAGTCAAACCTTGTCTGGTATTGGGACAGAGCTGGGGAGAGATGGGGGGAGTTTTCTCTCAGCATCCAGAAGGGCAGTCTCTGTCCACAATGTCCTTAAGAAGCTTGAAGAAAAAGGAGCACAGCTGGAAGATGTTGGCACCCTAAATTTTCAGGAGCATCCTGATCTACTCTCGCCCCTGTTACTTCAGGGAATACCCTGCTGGAGAAGACAGCATTTGAAACCAGGGCTTTATAAGCTTTCTCCAGCACCGAAACCTTTTAATCGCTGATCTTCTATGAAGAAACCAAGCTTCACTGTCTCTCGTGCTTTGAAAAATGAACTTGGACCATTCTGGAAGCAGGATAGCTCTGCACACAACACAGAATTAATGTGTCACAGACTCAGAAATCACACACCTCATGCTGTCGTAGAACACCTGTAGTCGTAGTGTGTGTCCCATGTTCTCTTGGGTCACTCAAGCTTCACCCTGGCCGCCACAGCCCCGACCTCTGCAGGCAGGTGTGTGTTTCCCTCAGTGACTTCGTTTACTGTCCTCTAGTCAATAAGCAGGACTTATCCTAGAAGATTTACTTTCAGAAAATCAGGGTTGTCAATGATTCCGAGTTTTACTCCAAAGCCTACACTAATTCAGATCCAGCTTTAATCAGTATTGAATAACAATGCCGACATCTTCAGGCTCCTCATCACATACATTTTAAAAGGAAACAAGCCAGGACAGCCAGAAAAGTCAAAAGGAAGCTAAATTATGTACAGGGGCTCTATCAGAAGGGATCAACGCATTATACCTGCTGTGTGAGGATATTCTAACTCAAATCCCAATAATTTAGAAAATCCTTTAACACCCCCAACCCTCAATTTCTTCTTCTATATAATCAGTTTGAAAAGCCTGGTGTGGTGGCACGTGCTTGTAATCCCAGCACTGGGGTAGCAGAGACAGATGGATCCCAGGGCTCGATGGCTGGCCAGCCTGGCCTACATGGTGAATCCCAGGAGCATGCGAGCTCCTTTCCTAAAAGGCAAGGTGGACCACACCTGAGGAACAGCTGAGGCTTCCTGGGGCCTCCACCCCAATCCATGTATCCACACATGCATGCGTGCACGCGCGCGCACACACACACACACACACACTGCATTGTCTCACCATTGTCTTTGGTCCATATGAACTAATATGTATAATTTCATTATTGCCATTTTCAATGTTTTTTTTGCTGATCAGCTGATCCTGTTGATGGTCAGTTTTGTTTGTACTACAAAGTCATTAAACACAGGCTACTTCTCTGGGCTTTCTAAGCCATCTATTCAACCTAGGCCTGGAGATTAGACAGACTAGGCACAGATGAACTCTCTGGGCAACCATCTCCTGAGTCTGTGATTGGAAGTGAGAATTTGTTACCAACTTAGACAAATGCTAAGTAAGTCATGATCAGGTAGCTGCTCCTGGGCCATGGCTTAGACTTTCCAGATACAACTTCAATGTAGTTTGGTTCAGCATTTTGGTTTGCTGGGGTTTTTTTTGGTTGTTGTTGTCTTGGTGGTGTTGATAGTTGGACCCAGAGCCTCATGCCTGTTAGTCAGTGTTACTGTGTCAGCTACACCCTCACATGTGTTAGTCAGTGTTACTGTGTCAGCTACACCCTCACACATGTTAGTCAGTGTTACTGTGTCAGCTATACCCCAAGACTCGAGACCAATTTTTAAGAGATGAATATTAATGTGATACCAGTGAAGCCAGCAGCGGCCTGACCAGCTTACGCTGTGGACAGAGCTTAGGTGGCTAATTCCACGTGGAGAGGGAGGATTGGGGTGGCCTCCTGTCTGTTTGGCCCTCTGGCAGCAGTGATGTTTCCCTTAGCTTTGCAGCAACACTAAGAAAGAGATTGTAGGTATTTCTTTCCTATTATTTTTCTCCTCACCAACATGTAAGACCTGACATAGACGACTAGCAATTAAGGAATTTTTGTGGTTTATTTCCTGATCTAATTGCTTCCTTTTCTAGCCAGTGTGAGTTAACCCTGGTGTTAACGGAACTGGTAGATACAAAAGTGAGGCTGACGTTTTAGCAAGAAGCTACTTTACATGGTGCTTACCTCGGCAGCTTGTCTTTACCCCTTGGATACTGCTTCTGTGGAAACAAATGATTTTTTCTCTGCATTAGTGTCACGTGTGAAACACTAGAGACCTGCAGCTGAGCTAGAAACAAGGCCGGAAACAAGATGGGTGAGAGTAATCGTATTTACAGCGCAGCACAACTTGATTCGAAAAGCCCTTTGCCTTAAACCTAATGTTTTCATAAATTCAACCACACAGCTCCATAGCATTAGTTGAATATGAGTTCGAATTTTTTTGGTTGTGTTTTTTTGAGACAAAGTCTTCCTATAGTCCCATCTGGCCTGGAACTCACCTTGTAGACCAGGCTGGTCTCCATCTTACAACTCTTCTCCTGCCTCTGCCTCCTGAGTGCTGGGATTAAAGACAAGTGCCACTGTGCCCAGCAACTAAAATTTTAACCTTTCCAAGCATCATTATAAAGAAGAAAATTATTTTTATAATCAATTTTTAAGGGGAGAAACTCAGAGACTCCACCGTATGCAGTGTCAGGATTCAGAGTCTCCTTCCGGATGGGACTGATGTTATATAGGTTGAACATCTAGTGAGGCGCATCTGTGGGGAATCTGTGTTCTTGTTTTCGTTGCTGTCTGGGACACTGGCTTCCACCTAGGAAGCTTTATTCATAGATGCATGACTGTGGGCCCCTGCTGGGACTTCTTGCCTGATGGGCTCAGTGGATGAATGTGGCCATATTTCCTCCAGAAATCTCTGTAGAGTTCCCAAACATGACTTTGATTGGGGAGCCTAAGCTTCGCTCTGATTGGACACCTGTAATCCATGCCCACAGGCCAGAGGGGAGCAACTGTCCTGCAGAGACTCACAAGCCCTAAGTCTGGAATCTTGAGCAGATCCAGCTTCAACCAGAGCCTGGAGTCAGAGACTGGGAGAAAAAGAAATTCTTGAGGTGGCTCTCTGGCAGAAAATACCAAGCGGAAACAGAAACGTTGTTGGTGTTGTTTACTGACTCACACAGCCATGCTTTGGGAGAACACCACAGACAGCAGAAGTTGGGGGAGAGCTGAGAGTGGGTGGAAGGGAAGGTGAGGTGCCAGGACATCTCAGCAGGGATGTCAGGGTGGAAACAGCCTTGCCAGGGAGTTGCAGCACGAGTTCTCAAAGCAGATTTGCTTTCTTGAGACTTTAGGCAGGTCACAAAGGAAGGTCAGGAAGAAGACCTATTTTACAGGGATGCAGACACTGACCTTCTGGTCTTCTCGTCAGGCTGCCTTATCATTTACAATCTATATTTTTATAGCAATAGTATCAAATGAAATTAGTTGAGTTTAGAAGGATTTTCTAGTTTGTCCACAGGACATTTATTGAGCACCTGCTGTATGCTAGGCTTTCTGGTAGGTGTTGAGGCAATACCACATAAGCCGTGTTATGAGCCAGGAGGTAAAGGAATGAATTGCAGCACTCACCTAGTCCAGAGAGGTGAAGGAGACTAGAGAAGCATCTCCACTAACCCTTAAGCACAAGTCAGAGAAGCCAGATGGAAGGCTGGCAGGCGGGGCAAGGCAGGGGCCAGAGGGAACAGGAGGCTGGGGCAGAAGAGTGGCATAGGAAAACTCAAGTTGAACGTGGCAGGGACACTGAGTCACAGAGATAACAGAAAGTGATAAAGGCTGAGGCCTTGGCTGTGAGCTGAGGGCCAGGAGGGACAGGGATGAGGTTTTAGAAAGAAGTCACTCCACTTCAGGATGGAAAAAGGCCAGGGTAGGGTGAGCGAGGAGGTCCATTACTGCAGGACCTAGGCAGCTCACAAAAGCCAGGTGGTGGCCACGGGAATGAAAGCAGTGTCAGAAGAAGGGACATAAACCTGGAGCACTTGCAATGATTGTAAGTTTGATCTAATTTTTGTTTGTGGTTTTTGCTGTTTGTTCGTTTTTTTCGAGAAGAGATCTCCCTGACGCCGCAGCCGGCCCGGAACCCACGCTGGAGACCAGGTTGGCTTCAGTCTCACCAAGATCCCCTTGCTTCTACTTCCTGAGGGCTGGGGTGAAAGCTGTGTGCTTCCATACATTTGATTTCACTTTTAAAGTGGTCCTTTGTGTGTTCTTCTGAGACATCGTCTCCCTGTGTTGCTCAGGCTACCTGGTTGATCTCAAACTTACAATCCTCCTGCCTCATCCCAAGAATACAGGTGTGTGCCACCATCCCCAGCTTTTACTTGGGTTTTTGAGATATTAAAATTGCAAGCTTTCAAGACATTATTTTACTTCAAGGGAACAAATAAATGATGTCCGCTCAAAACACTTTTATCTCACCATTTAAGGTTCACCAGATTTAAGATTTAAGGTTCACCAGATTTGCTGGACTCAGTATTTACTGGGCCCCTAATACAAAATGAGCTGGGTGTCCTCACACCGTGCAGTTCATCATTCTCATGAGTTTATAGTATTTAAAATACATGTTCTAGTTTCATTTCTGCTGCTGAGATAAGCTATCCAGGCAGAAAGCAACTTGGGGTAGAAAGGGTTTTTGTTTTTTTAAGCTCGCAGTTCCTGAATACAGTTCACTGCAGGGAAATTAAGGCAGAAACTTCAAACAGCTCATCACCTCATGTGCACAGTCAAGAGCAAAGAGAAGTGGAAGTATACAGGCCCTCTTGGTTGGCATGCTTGGCTTGACTTCTCTACTCCACACTTGCACAGTCAGGACTCCCTGCAGAGGGAGTGGGTTCACTCACAGCAGGCCAGGTTCTCCCACATCAGATAACTCAGTTAAGACCATCCCCCACAGACATGCCCACGGGCCTGTCCAATGTAGACAGTCCCTCACTGAGACTCTCTTCCTAGGTGAATCTAGGTTGGGTCAACTTGACAATTAAAGCTGACATCACAGTATAGCCACATCAGTTATTTGTTTATATATTCATTACCCACATTATAACCCTGGGTCTCATGCATGCCAGCCAAGTACTTTAACCTCTGTGATAAAGCCTCTGCATCTTTTCACGTCATAAGTTGGTCAATTTGAGTCTTATTTTACTTTATTTCAAAATTATTCTGAATTGTGTGTTAGAGAATCTTTTCCTAAGAGGAACAAAATATCATGTTTATTTTTCTCATGGTATCTGAGAAGACCAAAAGACATATTGGACCAATCACCTTACCACCTGATAAAACTGTAACATTGCTACAAAATTATCTTCCAATGTATTTTGTAGGACTTGCTTGAATTTCAAAATTAGGATGACCATCTATTGCATAGATACGAACGAGGAAAGGTTCTAGCTTGTACAGAGAATAAAAGCCTTTGGGACAGTGTGCAAGTTGTATTTACTAATTAATTCAGCTACATTCTGATGAAGTCTGATTTGTGAGAGTGCCCATTTATTTGTGGAATTAGAAGTCTGAGCCCTCCCTGGTTATCAGGAGGTTGGGCGATTTCTTTGCCAGGTATTGGCTCCCAGTCATCCCCAGGCTGCCGTGGAGCTTTACAACTCTGACTGATAAAGACAATTCTAATTTAGTGCTCAGGCTAATTACCAGTAATGTTAAATGAATATATTGGCGCTAGTTACATGTGTCATTTATTGTTGCCGTGTGCTAAGGACAACGATTATAGTTGTATTATGAGTTATAGTTCTTGCTTCTGCCATGAAATTTTCTCTTTACTTTGTTTTGGGAATATCTTAATAAGGAAAAGGCTCACAATATTTTGAAATGTTTACAACACACTAAATAGCACTTTCTAATTCATCATATTTCATTTGAAAATCCCTTTGTACTGCTTTCTTTCTGAGCACACATAAATCATTTTAAAGAGTGAGGGACCAGGCCGCCAGGCTCTCTCTCACTGATCTTGGCAAAAGAGATCACTGCTGGAAAGGAAAGATGGACCATCTGGGAGATCTGGGGGAGCGCAAATCCCTCTTGATTTCTGGTTATCCTCGTTAGGAGCTGGATAGGTAAGCACAGAGCATTATTTTCTGAATCTTAACCAAAGAACACAAAATTCAGAGACACCACAGGGTCACTTGTCTCAGCAAGGGAGGTAGAAGCCTGACTGATTTCCACAATTGATTCACTAATCTAAACTTTGCTGTGACAATAAAAGTTGCCAGGACTAATTTTTATAGAATAATGACTCATTTGAGTCAAATGAGGTATTTCAGAAAGGGAACAGTTTTTATTTTTTTCTAATTAGCAGACATCCCAATCTTTAAACCAGTTTCACCCTCCGCACTGTTTATAACCAAGGCTGAGTCAACTTCCCCTTTTCTGAAAACCCATACTACCCCCAGCAGCCACGTGAGAGTTCCAGCTCCGGGTTCTGTGCTGTGGTTTATACCTGGTCTTGAAAGCATCTGTTGTGTTCTTCTGTTTTTAGGCTCCGACCCTCCAGGCTGCCACCCGTCCCCCAGACTGCTGAGAGCTGGGACTCTGTCCTCCAAAGCCTTACCCTGTTTGTAACACTGAGTAGTCTACCTCTCATCACACACTGAAAACCATTTGAAAGAGACCATTTTCCTTTTATTTCCCCAGTATATTTCTTATTGGCTTTCTGTGCAGTTCATACAGTATGACTTAGTCATATTCAGACCTTTCCCCTATCTGCACTCCCATTTTCCCTTGAACAATGAAAACACCCCAGGTCTGGTCACCAAGCTGTATCACTGAACCTCATGGGTCTATGGGTGCTTCACACAACCTGCTCAGTAATGCTCACTGCCCAGGAATCTGTGTCCCTATCACAGATTCCGGGCAAAAAGTGCATCTCTGTAGTTGGGTCTTAGAGTCATAGTAGAACCTTTGGGGGTCTTCTGGGCTGACGCCACGTCTGTCCTCAGGGCTGTAATTGTCCTAATCTCTGCCTTTCCCCCTTCCTCATCTCGTTCCTCATTGTGGTTTAGATGAGCTGGCTCTTAAGCCAAACGCCTTGGCTTTCAGAGTAGTCCACATTCTTCCTTCCCAGCACCAAAGCAACCCAGCCCCAAGGGTCTAGTTTCATAGCTTTCCACTTCTTAGCCATTACTTGACTCACCTTTTTTCTTTGCAGACAGAAAAGCCATATTGTCTTCAATTCTACACCTGATTTCATTCTGAATGCTTAATATTTAATGTTCCCAGAAAGCTGCTTTCTAAAAGATAGAGGTGTTACCATAATTGATTCCTGTTTCCAATGATTCCTTCAAATTAAATTCTGTGTCCAAAGGAGAAATAGAAATACAATATAGATCTGCATGTGGCCTTTCTTTTAGCGTCTTTGGACTCTCCTTCAGGATATGACCTGATAATCTAAATACTCACACAAGTGATTTTGACTCTTCCTCACAGTACAGACAACACAGATTCTTCACTTACCTATCAACCATTGTTCAAAAACTTGGTGATGTCCCAAGTCCGTTGTTCTGTAAGCCCAGAAGTCTGCTGACTTTTTAATGCATGTTGATGTGTGTATGTGTGTGTGTGAGTGTGTGTGCATGTGTGAGGGTATGGGTATGTGTGGATGTGTGTAGAGGTCAGAGGACAACTTTGCGTCTCATACCCGAGGATGCCGTCATCCTTTGAGACAAGGTCCTGGCAATTGATTTTTTGAATCTCGGCTTTTAGAATTTAAATAGAGACTTCATGAGCATTTCATTTAATTGTTGCTATATTCTTATTTTTAATATTTATTATGTTTTACTTTATGTGTATGAGTGTACTGTGTTCATGTGTGTGATTGCACCCATGTTGCGCAATGCCCTCAGAGGTCAGAAGAGGGCATTGGATCCCCCGAAACTGGAGTTACAGATGGTTGTTGGCTACCATGTGGGTGCTGGGAATTGAACTGGGTCCTCTGCAGGAGTAGCTAGTGCGCTAACCACTGAGTACCTCTCCTGCCCCAATTTCTTCTGTATTCTAAGATTTATATTTCAGTATTATGTCTCAAAATAGGAACCACAGACCATTTATACCATCTCTGAATTATTTAGTTATTTATTGGAAAAGAAGAGGTGACTGTGAGATGTGCCCTGTGCTCATCTATCAAGAACCTAAATTCTCACCAAAATAAAAGAAATAACAGTGTGAAAGTGAGCATCCTATTAGCAAGCACGTCGGATCCTGGTCTGGCATCTTTCTTCCCTAACCGACCCAAAGCCAGCCTGGTCTGCACGAAGTGTTATTCGGGCAGATCTTTCTCGGTTAGCTTTGAGGCATTCTGCTTTTCCTATCTTACTTTCCGCATTTTGCCTAGATGAATGCATCCTGTCTTCGGCTTGAAATGACACTTGTAAGCTCATGGCATTCACATGTGTAACTTTTCCATTCCCCTCCCCAAATTCAGACTCATACAACATTAGTGAATGGCACCTCACCCTCCAAGGTCAGCAGAGCTTACCACGACTGACCCGTGATTCTCCACTTATACCCCAGTGTCCCAAGTTCTATTGTCCCCATTCTGGTGGTCAGTGTGCACTCACTTGGTTTCTCAGCAGGAACCCAGGGGTCCTCCTGTCCCTCCTGCCCTCCCCCAGCCACAGCACCACCTTTTTATAACACTGTTCGCAGCTCCAGGGGCTGCCTGCCTCACTGAGAACGAAGTCCACATAGCCTGCCAAGACGACACAAGATCCACTGGATGTCACCTGCCGGTTTGCCACCTTGTCTCCCACATCCCTGCCCTCAGGCTCACATAGCTCCCAGTGTCTGGATGAGGGTCTTTGCCAGCGCTCTGTCTTCGGTCTGGGATGGCCCAGCCCCTCAGTAGATCTGCTTGAGTTTCTCCATTACATCTTTCAGGCCTCTGGTCATGTATTACCTTATTCATGAAAACTTTCCTGTCTGAACTGCCAGCTTTCCACCACTCTCTACTTCTCTACTGCTGAACTTCTCTTTTTATTTTCTTTCTTTTTCTGAGACAGGGTCTCAAGTAGGTAGCCCAGGCTGGCCTTGAGCTCTCTATGTAGCGAAGGATGCGCTTGATCTTCAGTCCTTCTGCCTCTACCTCCTGAGTGCTGGGGTCACAGATGCGCTTCACCGTGCCTGGGCTGTGCACACTGGTGCTCTAATGCAGGACCTGGTGCGCTCTTAGCTGAGCTACCTCGCCAGCCCCTGCTGAACTTCAAAACATAGATGTTATCTAGCACTCTGTCCCATACTTCTTTTTCACATTTATTTCACATGGAATCTTGTCTGGGTGGCTTTTCTGGAAGCACACTCTCATTCTTTATAGTTGCTCGGGGCCTGTGGGGGTCCCAGCACAGAACAGCCATCAGACATCTGAGTGTAGTCCATGTTCCTTCTTTAGATGGCAATTCACACTGCAGCTGAGCATGTGAAAGAAACCATTTTGAAAATTTTCCATGGTTTAAATCAAGAAACAAGGATAGGATTCATCTTTGGATGACCATTAAAGTCCTCTGTTAGTTTTTCCTTTGTTGCTTGAAAGGTTGAGGTCACCTTTAATTAACGCACCAATCACCTCGCCTCCAGTCTGCCAGCACAGCGCTGTGACTACTTTTACATTTGCTGGTGAACACGATCACATTTAATGCACACACTAAATTCTGGGCATTAAGTCTCAGTTTTACTCCCTTCTGCAGCTCCTCTCCACACGGGCTGAGGCCTTCCTCTCACATCGAGCAGAGGTCTCCTAATCTTGCCTCGAATCTACACTTCGGCCTTGCTGTGATTGTTTCATTATTCAGTATCTCCATGGATCTGTGTTTAAGAGTTGTCTACAGAATATCCCCAAAGGCATTTCGAGATGTTGTGTTCTGACTGATAGCCTAGATGTTCTTTGGGCAGGTTTCTTCCTGTTAACTGGGTATCAGGGATTCAAAAGCTCCTTTTTCTTAGCTTGGCATCATCAGCCATGCTTAAAAAGGTTGTTGAATACATTATGCCCAGAATTTAGTGTGTGCATTAGATGTGATCGTGTTCACCAGCAAATGTAAAAATAGATGCAGTGCTGTGCTGGCAGACTGGAGGCGAGGTGATTGGTGCGTTAATTAAAGGTGACCTCGGCACTCTTAATACTAACCTCCTGATTTCCTCCAGTGTTTCAGGTAGGAAAAAAATTATTCTTCAATATTCGTAAGAATGAGATTGGATAAAAGACACAAATGAAGTCCAGACTAAGTACAAAAACACGGGCTCCTTTTTCTGGCTGCTCAACGCATGGACTCCGTCTGAGAGGAGATAGTCATCTCAACAGCCATTTCACTGCTCAGACTTCAAATTACAGTAATTATGACAATTTGTGCCAATAGCCATGAGGTGGGATTTTTGATGTGGTTAAAAATAACATCTGTAAAACCCAATAAAAATTACATTCTGCTAATTTTCTGATAAGATACTGCTTTAACTATATTGTGTCTTCAGCTGAATCCAGTTTTCAATTAGAGCATTCCTTTAAAAATTTTTAACCCATTTTGTATCCCAGATCCAATTCCATCATAGGCAATGCGTTTGTTTTAAAGCTCATAATTAATTGTTTTGTGTGAATTTTGCCTTTCACACTGATACCAATCTTCCAGACTTAATAAAGTCTGATTCCTAAATAAAGCATGCTGATTCCTAAACCTACATACAAAAGCCCAGTAGAAGGACTCGGCTTGTTCCGCATGGCTTAGCAAACAGAGTTCCCATAACCACCTGCTCAGCCAAGTCAGAGCAACCAAGAGCAGAGAGGGTGAATAACGGGTGACCAGAGCAGGCCCACCTGCAGTTCCCACTGGCTTGGGAACTGCCTGCTCACCCCAGTCATGAGCAGCATTGCTCCCAGAGCTTCTTGGATGTTAGTAGAGTGCCACGGGTTTTTCTTTGTAGAATTTCTGTAAGCTCCTTTGCTGACATTTAATTTGTTTTTATTTAAAAAATGGCCTGTTAGCTCCTGTATTCATTTCACAGATGACAGAACTGAGTTGGCAGATGAGTCAAAGGCAGGGCTGGCCACAGGGCCCTTGCACACTCCTTCCATTGGCCCTTCAGTCAGGCTCTGTGACTGCTAAGTTAACATGGGCCTGTGTGTACAGGGTCTGCTTCTTGCTGCTCAGAAATTGTGTTTTCTCCTCCTGGCCCTCCGTCTGCTCCTTCTTCACTCTACAAATAAAACTCTCCTAATCCAGAGGTCTCCTCCAGCTGCAGTTAGTCTCTTTGCATTCTTCACATCTACGTGTTTCAGAGTAGGCTGAGTATACACCCTTACCCTCGCCGAGGAGCACACCGCCACGTGAAAGGAGGTGACCTGTGAGTGCCTCTCCCACTCCAATGCTCAGTCTCCACTCAGAGTCACTGTCCATTTGGCCCCTGTGGACAGCTGAGAGGGTGAACAGGGGTCTCTTCTTTCACAGGGTCATCGTTTGCTAAGATCTTCATAGACAGATACGATTCCTGCCTGTACTGAGCTGTCAAGATTGTCTCTGGGAGTGATGGTGCACACATTTAATCCCAGCACTCCAGAGGCAGAGGCAGGTAACTAGGTGAGTTCAAAGCCAGCTGGTTCTAGGCTAGCTGGGGCTACAGGGAGACACTGTTTCAAAAAAAAAAAACAAATAAGAAAAGATCTGATTTCCATGTTTGTAAAGACTTTTTCCATCTTATCATTATCTACCAGCTTTCAATACTCAGGGTTTTCTTTTTCCTTTGTTTCAATCAATATTCAGAGACCTCTCTCTTTACTTTCTTATTTGCAACAACCAGTCTTGCTCACAGGGCAAACACTAACTTCAGAGAACACATTATCGTCTAATCCCTTAATGACATCATTTCAATGTTACAATCCATTCTTTTTACTATTTTGAATTTCCTCTTTGGAAAAAGAGGAGGCATTTATGGACTAATTTTTTAATGCGTATTTTTAATTGAATTTTTGTACTTCATACAAAGAATCTTAATCATCTTTGTACCCCTCCCCATCTGTACCTCCTGTAGCTTCCTCCCTCCCACTCCCATCATCAGATTTCATGCCTTCTGTCATATATGTGAAGGCCTATCACATCAAGTTTGTATAAACAGATGTCTGTCGGTGCAAGTTCGTCCTCTGGAATCTAGTCAGCCTATCTAGAATCTCCCTTAAAGAAGATCAACTCTCCCTCACCCAGCAGTGATCAGCTACCCATAGTTTTTGGGCTCAGGTTGGGTCCTGTTACCCATTTCCCCAGATCTATGCTGGTTTTTGATTGATTGAGTTTGCATGAGTCTTGTGCATGCTGACACCATTGCTGTGAGTTCATATGATCAAGTTCCCAGAGGACTGGAAGACTCTGTTTCCTTATGATCATGCACAACCCCTGACTCTTAGAATCTTTCTGATCCCTCTTCTGAAATGGTCCCTGAACCATGGGTGGGTAAGGTTTCCTATAGGAGTTCTATTAGGGACACACTGTTTACAGTCTCTTTTTTTCTAAAACTTGGCTTGCTGGGGTCTTCTGTGTGCATCTCACTCTGTTGCACGAGGAGTGTCATTGGCTAGAGTTGAGAGATACTTGCCACACCCTCCCTGTTCTGCTATGTTCCATGAGCCTTAGACATAGATGTATCATTTAGGGTTGGGCATCTCACAGACACTTATTCTGGGGCCAGTTGTGGAACTCTGTACTAGTCTCCATCTGTTGCAAAAAGAAACTTCTTTGATAAGTGATGGCTGGTATACTTGTCTGTAAAAATAAGGATCCATAGTTAGCATACTGTAAGGAATTACATTTGTCTATGGATAGGACGGAGATAGGGTTTCCTCTAGGACCTATGACCTCTCCTGCCATGTGTATTTGACTATGTTTACAGTACTACACAGGAGATCTCTCACAGTGAGTGGGCTTTAAGTCCAATTAGGAAGCTGTTGATTACCCCCTAGATAAAAATGTCACTACTGCACCAGTATAGTTTGTTGTGCTGGTCATTGTTATGGTTATTAGACTTTAAAGCTGGACCATTGATTGATTTTCTCCCTTAGCAGCTTACATAGTATCCTCCAGAACTATGAGAGCTAGTCTTCAGGAAGGAGGCTTCCAGATGAGTTCCTGCTCCGTTGCTCCAAGTCCTGTGCCAAATGTATGTTCTGTCTTCAGCAGTAGGGTCTTACCTTCAAGTTCTGTGAGGAAATCAAGGCGTGTGGCAATAGCTTGTGTTATTTGAATCTCTTGGACCACTCTGACTAACAGCTCGAAGGGAAGTTTCTCCCATTTAGGACTGTGTTATGGGTTATTTTAATAAAATAAATGTTCACATGCTTTCCTTAGTGCAACTGAACTTTGTTGTCTTCTTTGTGCTTTTTTTGATTCTTAGAGTTGGAAGATTCAGTTATAATAAGAAATTAGCCCCTCTTGAATATCTAAGGAAACCTAGACATCACCTATTCCTGGAACATTAATAATCATAGTACAATGAGTCCTGGTGATCTTAGGAGGTCTGATAGTTCTAAAGGAAGAAATACACATCGGTCATGAAGAACTTAAAAGGAAACCAACCCATCCATCTACTACACGCTGACTCCCACATACCTCCATCTACCTATTGCACAGCCACTTCCACAGGCAGATCTGGTGGCAGGAGGAAGAGTGAATTTTCTTAAAAACTTTATTTAAGCCACGACTCACCTGCAGTCTTGCAGGACCAGAGTTGAGCAGATAGAAGGAAACAGCCTATGGTGCAGGGAATGGCGCTCCTAGCCATTCAGCTTATGTCCTGCCAGGGTTCTGGGTTTGTTTGGAGCACCTCCGTTCCCCTCTGGGGTTCTGTATTTGTTTGGAGCACCTCCATTCCCCCTCTACACAGCAAGGTTTAGCTTCTACTTTTTCCAAATATGATTTTAAAATGAATCTTTGTGTAGTAGTTATACAGCGGACATCCCTGTGGCATTTTCATACATACATACATGTATACTCTACTCCCAAGTGCCATCATCTCCTCCCTTCTGCAGTCTTCTCTCTTCCCCACTCATCTCCATCCTATTTTATGTCTTTTTACTTTCTAGATTCCACAAATGAGAGTACACGTACGGTATTTGCTTTCTGAGTCTGGCTCATTTGCTCACTATGATGGTCTGTAGTTCCATTTACTTGCATGCAAATGAATGCTTTCCTTCATCTTTATGGCCAAATAAAACTCCATTTTGTCTCTGCACCCCATCTTCTTTATCCAACCGTTCATCCATGAACATCTAGCCTGATTCCATAACTGTTGTTGTGAATAGTGTGCATCTCTGTCATATGCTGCTTTGATTCCTTTAGGCATTGCCCCAAAGGTGATGTGGTCATACGGTAGTTCCTTTTCTAGTATTTAGAGAAATCCAGAAACTGATTTCCACAGAGACTGCGTTACTATACATTCCCACCCACAGTGTAAAAGGTAACAGTCTTTTGATATTGCCAGTGAAAATTGCACTAGAAGATTTTTAAAAATTCTGTATCTAATTTTGTGATCTGTCAGGCAACGGATTTACAATTTACAATTTAATTTAATTTACAATTATCTTAATTATTAGAGATAACAAGCATCTCTTGTACTGGCCACTTATATTTCCTTTTCTGCGGTTAACTTTTAAAATGTTCTTTACCAGTTGTATTTGATTTCTGTAGCTGCTGTTAGCAAGTTTCCATGGAATGGGTGGCTCAAAACAGAATTTTTGCCCTTTGACTGGAAATCCTATGGGCTGGGGGTGCTTCTCTATTCCCATCTGTGGAGGTGCCTCTTTCGAGGTGCATATTTTCCTTAAAAACCTTACCAGGAAGACCATCATGCTTGACATTGAACCATGGGTTGCTCTAGAAAATACCAAGTCCAAGATCCAGGATAAGGAAAGAACTGACTGACCCTGAGCAGCGAGGGTGACGCTGGCAGGCACGCACCTACATTTCAACCTTTGAAGGCGTCCTCCCTTCACCTTGTGGTGAGACTTCATGGTGAGAAGAGGCAGTCTTACACCACTTCCAACCTGGATGACCTCAGAGAAAGGAGCCTACGTTGGCTGTCCCAAAACACTTGGCCAAAATGACAAAATCAGACATCTTTACAGAGATTGCCTTCAGATGAATTCAGTGCTGAGGTTTTCGGGGCCGACCACTTTAACAGGAGTCACGGGGGCAGTGAGTAGAAAGAACTAGGACCGTTGTACGGTCACAATCTATTATCTATTATTTTTATTTATGTGTATGAGTGTATTGCCAGCATGTGTGTAAGTACACCCGTGTCGTGCAATGCCTGCGAGGTCAGAAGAAGGCATTTGATCACCTGGAACTAAAGTTAAGGATAGTTGTTAGATGCCATGTTGGTACTGGGAATTGAACCTGTTCCTCTGCAAGAGTAGCCAGTGCTTTCAACCACTGAACCATCTCTCCAGCCTTCTCTCTTTCATTTTGAGACAAGGCTGGCTATGTAGTATAGGCTGGTCTTGAACCTTGAATGTTCCTGTCTCTGTCTCCCAAGTCCTAGAATTACATACCAACCCACAGTAGTTATCTTGGCAATAAATTATCTTTCTTTCTTTTCTTTTGTCTTTTTTTTTCGGTCTTTTTGAGATAGGGTCTATCTTTAGCCACAATTGGCCTGGAACTCACATACATAGAGACCAGGTCAGGCTGGCCTTGATCTCACAGAGGTTCTCCCACCCCTGCCTTCCCAGTGCTGGATTAAAGACATGCACCACCACTCCTCGCTCTAAATACTTTCTTAAACATACTTAAGGATGCCTCATCAACAACACTTCTTTCTGCAACAGATGGAAACTATTACAGAATTCCAGAACTGGTCAAATGCAGAGAATAGTGTCTGTGTGATGCTTAACCCTAAGTGACACATCGTAATGCAGCCTCTATACTTAGGGTGAATGCATCATTTAACCCTCACCAAAGAAGTTTCCTCTTGCAGCAGATGGTGATTAACACAGAAACCCACAATTAGCCGATGTACAGAGAACAAGAGGCCACAGAGCGCTTAGCCTTGAATAGCACACCTATTAAGCTTTACCTTCTAAGGCTCAGGAATCACAGTGGAAGAAGAGGTAGTGATTATAAAAGCCAGAGGTGGTGATGACCACAAGAAAACAGAGTCTTCCGGACAGCAGGTCAGTTACAACATGAACTCGCAGCAATGGTGACAGCATGCGCACATCCTACACAAGCTCAAACCAGACAAAATCCTAGCGTAGGTATAGGGAAGCGGGTAAGAAATCAAAAAGGAACTTTTGGCAACTGATGGCTGCTGGGAGGGGAAAAGCTGTCTCTTGCAGGGTTGGTACTCTCTCGGTGAATCCACATTGATGGACATTGGGGGACACAAGTTCTACTCTACAAGTCATCTTTTGTATATATAAAAGAGTTCATTATATTGGGTGGGAGGCAGTGGGGAGCTGATGGGGAGAAGGGAGTCAATCTAAATGCCATCAAACTATGTTATATGAGAGCTGCAAAAATTCAATTAAAATGCAAAAAATTATAAAAAACACAGTGAGGAATGGCTTGAGATATTTCAAGATTTTATTATTAGATAGGAAACAAAGTCACAGGCTTGAGTGTCCTAGGTGACTGTGCAGTGAGAAAACAGCACAGCTAAGGTGTCCCTCTGCTAGTCTCACTCATCCACACATCAAACACACTTAATTAGCTGCATATGATCATCAGTGCAGCATGGTTTGATTTAAATGCCAAACAATGAGCACATCCGGAGGCCTCAAGTAGGCCCGTCTGATGGCTCCTCTATCCCAGGCTTTGGTGGGTGGGGCAGTGGTCAGTTGGTACCCTTTTTGCTGGATTCCTGAGTCTTATGGCTGTGGCCGTGCAGGTGTGGGAGCATATTGACAGGATCTGGTCAGCACAGGTAACGTTCTGTCTGAAGCCTAGCTTTCGGGATGGCGATGTCCAATCCCTCATGGCTGGTCCTGAGGATGCCATGGAGCACGAGGCCGATGCTATCTCTGCAGACAGCAGGATCATCTGTTCTTCACTGGACCATCTGGAGAAGGCCACTGGCTGACCGCCCTCATCTATGATGTAGAGGAGAGAGCGAGGAAAACAGATGTTTCATTAACATTGGAGACTGAGGAGCTGCAGGGTTACCATCTCATTTCTCTGGGGCTTGTCCCCAGCTTTCCACTTGGTGGAACGGGAATCATTATAGTGTGATTAATTTGTCTCCTGAGGGGGTTGTTTATATCAATTAACTACTGTTAAGAGCTTTGAGGATGAAAGGTGCCAACTGCTTATGCTCTGATTACCCCTGGACTACCAGAATGAGACAACTACTTCAGAAGAAGCACGACCAATCTCACTAAAAAACACTGTGCATGGCAAGACCCAGGGCAGAGGGCCAGCTGGGGGAACAGCCCCACTGAAGAGATTTCAGTTATGCTTGAGCCTTGATTGAAGCCCTGTCAACCCTTTTATGGTATGTGCTAAGGCCCCACAGCCATATTTCACTGGGTAGTGTCTATGGAGACCTCTCTTTCCGCAGCATATTCGCCTACGTGCTAAACTCAGTCACCCCTGCCTTATATTCCTTTAGATATATTGATTATTTCCAGTTTCTTTTTGTGCATGTGTCTCCTCCCACAGGCACTGCAATTGCTGTTTCAGCAAAGCGTACTTTCTATGGCATCGTTTGAGGCAAACCACACACAGCATAAGTCGCGCTGGTCTGAGCTGATGGCCATTTTGGTTCACTTTGTCCAGTCATCTCTTAGAAATTAAAAAATGAACACATGAAACAAAGGACTGAAACATCTGACTTTCAGCCTGGTGCTCACTGGGACCTGTGCCTTGTCGTGGCCGTGTTGTTTCCCACCAAGTGAGGAGGTTGTGTTTCTGCACACTGAGTTGTCACTCATCTTTAATTTCATAGAAACCCTAACTGCTAAGTCAACATGGTGTGGCCATGGCTATGGTTTGTTTATTTCAAAAGCATGTTTATCAGCTTAAAGGACAGAGTCTCCACAAAGTTCTTTGGATTAGGACTCTGCTGATAATTTTGTCTGAGGCCTCTTTCTGGGAACCTGTTCTTTCATACTAATCACAGGTGATATGTAATTCTGTTGTCTCTTGAGACAGTTCTGAGAGTTTTCTTTGATAGTTTTCTTAAGTTTTATTTCTGCATAGATACACTGTGTCTTTTAAAAGGTTGAGGCAGCCCCGTTCATTAACACAATCTCTCAGTTGCAGTTTAATCCTGGAAGCTGACGAGCCTGTCAGGAGAGGGATTATGGGAAATCACAGACCTAAACTCACTCTCATTTCTGAAGCGGTCAGTGGATTACTTAGCATTCATGTTTGAGACGTACCACAGAATAGTGGAAAGCATGGAGAACTTGAGGAGAAATCTGATTTTCACACCACCTGGGCATCTGAAATCGTGACAAATCAATAACCCTACCAATGTATCGTGACTAGTGATATCTGCATCATAAACTGGAAACATTAGGTGCCCAGTGTTGATGAGAGTCCCAGAAACCACATGCCTTTTGCATCCCTTTCTGGCCAGTGGAATCCAGTGGCACTCCCTGCTAACGGGGCTTTTAAATCCCAAAGCTTGTGCTTGCATCAAGTCTATGTTTCCGGGAATTATTCATTCTTGAGCAATTTTCACAAGTACCGTGTGTCCATACTTTTCTCTCCCTATGAGTCATAACACTCCTACTAGAAGAAAATTTTCTTCTTAAGAATTTCATCTTAAGGAAAGAAAGTTTACTCCCAACGATCTGTGAAATCAATGATGTAAATGAAATATTTTACTATTTTAAAAAAGGTTTTCAGAGGAAATTCTGTGTGACACTGTGTGACATGGGTTTGACAATTCAGATGTATAGACCCATTGTCAGGCTCATGAGGAATACCTCCCTCAACAAACAGTCAGGAAATCCTCAGATCACCTAAAAAAGACAGAAAAGAATGGGGAAATGCCACGGCCTAACAGAGGAATACATTTTTTGAAATCCAAGCCCAAATAAATATTTGAAAAGGAATGGCGTCTGCCTGTTTTGGGGGAAGCTGGATTTTTCTGGCTGTTCATTTTGGCAAGCTCAAGAGTTGACTTCATCACCTGGGATCACTCAAAGCCTACTCGTCCACAAGCACACATCCTAGCCCCAGGTGCTGAGACCCGGCCACAGGCCCAGACCTGTAAGCTGTTCCTGAGAACATCCCTTGGCCCCAGTCCTCAGGTGCCCCAGACTCCCCACTTGGACCTACCTTCAGCAATCCCATTGCATCTTTGCGTCCCTCTGTCAAGTGGCGCTCAGGTGCACCTGTTCGTACCCCAGACACAGGGTTCAGAGCAGCAGAACAGGTAGACTGGCCCTTCTAGTCCAGGGAGCTCTGCTCTCTTATTAGCAAAACACACATTTGGGCTAACTGGGAAGAAAAGCAAGTAACTAATTAAAAACTTGGTGAGTTTAGATTTGCTGTACTTGCACAGAGTGTGGCCCCACAGTAGCCTGGGAAGCCGGATCTTACCAGTTGAACATACTCCTGCAAGAGGCAGGTCTTTGGGGACACTTTGCCAGCCACTGTGCCGGCATCCAAAGAAGTGGCTCTTAGAGGACAAGGACCCCACTCTGTGTCCTCCATGCCTCCACCGGTCGCCTCAGTGCCACAGTCTGAGGTAACAAGTGCCTAAAAGTTAATTTGAAAAACGTCATTCTCTTAGAAGAAGTAAAAATGCTAGAAATAGCCTACTGTTCACAGGAGGATCATCTTGTGCGTATAGTAGGCACTTAAAAAATTCCTTAAGTTTGCAGAAAATAAATATCTTTACTCCAGTTTTGAAAGTTGTTCCCTGAGGAAAATGGTTCATAGGGAAATGATTTAATTATGAATCATTTATTTTTTTAGTAATAGATTGTTGAATATTAATTACATTTAAACGAACGTGTATGTTTGAATTTTAAGTTTTATTTATATGTATGTGTGTTCTTGCCTGTGTGTGCACCACATGTGTGCAGTACCTACAGAGGTCAGAAGTGGGGGGTTAGAGCCCCTGGATCTGCAGTTACAGGCAGTCAGTTGTGAGCTGCCCTGTGGGGGTGTGCCAGGAACAGAGCACAGAACCCTGCAAAAGCAGCAAGTGCTTATAGCCACTGAGCCCTGTTCAGTCAATAGCTACTGACTTACCTTTGCCACCATTCTGACTCCAGGAAACAGTAAACCTTTAGGGTCAGTGGTCCAAAGTTTCAGTTCGACCTGAGGAGACCAGTTGTGCCCAGTTTTCAGAAACCATCAGCAGAGAGAACCTCTTTTCTGTCATCTCTGCTTGTCTGTCCTCGTGGGTGGTTGGAGGCAGCAGTAGGTAGGTAGGGTATGCTTGGGACAGGGCAGAGGTTAGACAGGAAGAGAATTGGCCCAACTGGATTGCATGGGCCTTTGCCAGGACAAGCAGGACAAGAGGCTGGCCGAGAGAAGACTGAGGTCAGCCCTCCCTGCTTGGAATTCTGTACCCTGGGTATGAAAGGGCAGGTGGAGGGCACACTGGACGTTTAACCTTCGCTCCTGTCTCATTCCTGGCCTTCCCTGTTCTTCCTGTTCTTCCTCTGTGACGTTTTAGAACAGGAAGTCTAATACTGAATACTGGTCAATCCCAGGAAGGGCTTCTGTTCACTTTAAAAACTGCACATGGTTTTGATAACATTATCACCTTATTTTTGAGATTTTTACGGAGTTAACAAACGCATTTTCCTTACAGTTCTCCCACTCGAAGCCTTCCTGCTCAGAAATTATTTTTCCTTCCTTCTGTGCCTGCTCAAAATTTCAACATCCCCGATACTGCCCGCCCAGGCAGGTAGGGCTTGAGCTGTTGGATAGAGTAATTCTGTCAGCGCATGTGTGAGGAGTGCTAGGTGATGTTGAGGATGACAGTTATCCCGAGTGGCCGGAGGACACTTGAGTCCCCCAACCTCAGTGGCAAGCCTGGCTCAGTCCTGCAGTCTCCTTTCAGATGCGGGGCTTAATGTTTTGCTTAGCATTCAACACTGAAAAGAAACATCACCTCCACTTTAGCGAAGCCCACAGGAGCCTGAAAGTTCTGTAAGGTGCTTCTCCTGGTCTGCCATCACATTGTTTCTCTGAAGTCTGCTGGTGTTGATGACGGTGAAGGGTAACAAGGGAAGAACAGTGCTTTTCAAAGAAACAAGCTGTGTCCTCACTGACCTTGATGTCATATGAGATGCTTTGTTTTTTTCCCGAAAGATTGGGTAACCTGAAGAAATAACTTTTCCTTGGTAACTATAAACCTAAAACACAACTGTTTATAAGTTGAAACGACCCAACCACGACACAACCCCTTGACCACTCTGTTTTCCACAGTGCACCATGATAAGGCATCACCCTCACACCAAGCGCACACCTTTTCTTAGACTGTGCTGTTCTACAGAGCACAGAACACTATTTCAGAAAGTGAGAAAAAGCAAATGCTCATTTAAGAGGTCAAGTGAGTCTAAAACTTCAGTCCCAAGTCAACACTCTATTATTTGAGAAAATGCGGAATTAAACAAGAAAAATGAAACCCTAACCTTTTCCGAGCCCAGTTCCTCTTCCTCGACTTTCTTCTCTGTCTAACTCCCTCTCCTCCCCCTGCCCTTTCTCCCCATTTCTCTCTTTCTCTGTGTTACTTCTCTGATAGGAAAAGGATCCCTCGGCCTGTGTCTAGTACCAGGTATGTGGTATGATGGTCTCATGTAAACACCATGAGGATGTGAGGCTAAATCACAGACCTTGACCTGCTGCTCTACCCCTCGTAAAGTCGCCACTGAAAATGAAGCTGGAAGCATGAGGCAAATATGTGGAAAAGACAAGCCGCAGCTTGTAGGCAAGAAAATGTTTGTAGAAAACTCCAGCACTACAGGTTTATCTAAGGTGTGGTCTGGAGTAAGCCCCGGTAATTACCCAGGATTCCACAGCCAGTAGCTGAAAAATGAGTTTCTTCACAGACTTAACCCTTTCACCTACCTCTGGACAGCTTCTGACGGGAAGCAGCCCCATTTGGATCAAGTTGGAGGAACTGTTTTTATTGCAACTGAGGTTGTTTTCGCTTCTGTCTACTGGAGATGCTTCTTAACTTTGGCTCTAGCTTCTTCTTTGTGACTAGATGGATTTCATTTCATGATACAGCACTGTTGATGATCTTAAACTGCTTGGGGGGAAAGACGTGGCTTAGGGGTGTCATGGTTTGAGAAGGAGAGAGAGCTAACAATTGCATTCAAGTCTTGTCCTGATCTGAGTCAAATTTCTGCACAATTTAAACTTCAATCTCCTCAACTTGGGTGTGAGTTGCTGTCTCAGGAACCTGCAGCTCTGTTCTTCTGTTTTCTATCCTGTGTGAACCTGATGACAGGGACTGGTTCCTCCTGATTGGATCCACAAAAATTAAGCCTAAGTTATTGATTAGGTGGCTGGGATTCCACAGACCCATGGCATCTTAAGTTTACTGCATCGTTGCTAAGCAGTGAGAAAACCTTAACACTTTGAGGTTTGAAAGAGTCAGTAGGCTTTAAAAGAAACACAAGAGGATGTGGGGGTAGTAGAGGGAGAGGTGGGGTCTGAATATGATCAAAATACATTAAGCTATTTCTTAAAAGTAAAAAAGAAAATGTAAGAAAAAACTCTATTTGAACTTCCCTTGAGAAGGACCTGATTTCTCTTTTTACGTGTTGTGGATTTCCATAGCATAAATATTCCTGTCTCTTGAATGTACCTTGGTATTTTCTGTTCAGAGAACTTGAACTCTGCATCTAATTTAGAATCTCAGGCAGAAGATGGCCGACTCTCTGTCAGTGCTCTTTTAGACATTATACATCACTTCATCGTCTTAATGTGAGGAGACCTTCCCTCTGCGCAAGCGGTTCATTAAATTTTGGAGCAAGAAGAAAACAATTAGGCATATTTCTACACAGCCCCTTAGCCCTCCTGTGTGCATGCTTACATGTGTATGTGTGTGCGTGTGTGTGTACACGTCTGAGTGCCTGTGTGGTGTGTGTGCACACATGTGCGGTGTGTGTGCGTGTGTACGTGTATGGTGTATGTCTGTGGTGTGCATATGTGTAAGTCTGTGTAGTGTGTGTGTGTGCCTATGTAGCCTGGGTTCAACTCCATAAGGACAAAGACAATGTTTGCCATTCATTTTTAAAAATTAAGAAACTCTTATTTATTTTATGTGTATGAGTATGTTACTTGCATATATGTAAGTGCCCATGTCATGCAGTGTCCTCAGAGGTCAGAAGAGGGCATCAGATCTCCTAGAACTGGAGTATGAATGGTTGTTAGCTGCCATGTGGTTGCTTGGAACTGAAACTGTGTCTTCTGCCAGAGGAGTCCGGGCTCTTAACCACTGAAAGTCTCACCAGTGCCTGCCCTTCATTTTTGTCATTGATGTTCAACTGAGATAAACTTAAGATTTGATTTAGATTTATAGGAAAGTCTTGATAGCGCAAGTAGTTCCTGTGTATTTTGCACCCAATGTTGATGAACATTCTCTGTTAATTTCTTTGGTGCTTTTGTTATAACCAGGGAAGCAGACTGGCTCAGGACTATCAGGTAAATGCTGTCCTTCCTTAGGACCTCGCCAACTTGTACTTGGCCTGCCTTTTCTGCCCTGGGATCCTGTGTGCTGTACACAAACACACAGATGTCATCTTCTCTTTGGCTCCTGTTTGCTGATGGTTTCTCAGACTTTCCTTGGTTTTTGATGAGCTTGACAGCTTTGTGAAGCATTGTACAGATACTTTGTTTTAAAAAATCCACCAGTTTGGGTTTGTCTTTGTGTCCCCGAGCCTCTTCTCAGTTTGGTGTGTCTTCGAGAGGAAGGCCTTATAGTGACATGTCTTTCTCAGTCATCAGATGGAGGGTGTGTAGTATTAATGTCTCATTAGTGGTTGTGTGGGTCTGACTGACGGTGACGGTGACCCTCACAGGCTTCCACTTTATAAGTGAATCAGGTATTGGTGCGAGGAGATAACCTCGACCTCTAGGAGGAGGGAGGGTTTACATGAACTATCTGTAATTTTGATTTGGTTTGAGAAATGCAGATGTTTTTCAATCTCTATTTATTCAGTTACATCAATATGACTTCATCAACAAATGTTGATACTTCAGGTTCCCACATAATTATTGATTTTGTGGCTCAGATGATTCCCCTTGGGTCCTGAGGGCCAGAACACCCTAATCTTTTGTGCTTTAAGCACTTCCTTCTTTCCAGCATTAAAAGGTGCTCCTGAACTAGGCTTGGTGGTGCATAGGTGTGGTGGTACATGCCTTTAAGCAAAGCACATGGGAAGCAGAGACAGGTAGATCTCTGGGAGTTCAAGCCAGCCTGATCTACATAGTAGGTTCCAGGCCTACTAGGGCTGTAGGAAGACCCAGTCTCAAAAACATCAAAAAAGAAAGAAAGAATAAAAAGACAGAAAAACGAAAGAGAGGAAGGTGCTCCAGGCTGATCTGTGTTCTCCCTGCCCCATCCCTCCACATGAGAGTTATTTCTCCAAGAAGCCCCAGTTCCTTGGTTTAAAGAGTGACATTTGAAACCAAGAACTGGAAAGTGGTCCTCTTACTGGCATTGGGGTATCACTGTTCCAGGGTCTTCTCAGTGCAGAGTGCTGCAGATGTGTGTCTAGCACATAAACATACAGATAATTGCTTTACTTTGCAATTGATTTTTTAATGATTTATTTGTTTTTATTTTATGTGTATGAATGTTTTGCCTACATCTATGTAAGTGCACTTGTACATACCTGGTATTCTCAGAGGCCAGAAGAGGGCACCAGATCCCCTGGAACTGGAGTTATAAATGATTGTTAGCTGCCATGTGAGTGCTGGGAGTTGAACCCGGGTCCTCCACAAGAGTAGTCAGTGCTTTTAACCACTGAGTCATCTCTCCAGCCCCTACTTTATTTTTTATTTTTATTAACATACAAAATGGTGGGTTTCATTGCGATGTTTTCATGCACATGTGTTACTGTGCTTTGCTCTGACCCCTCTCCATCTGTACAGGTGCCTCTCTGAGTCCGCTCCAGAAGCGTGGGGCTCACTCTTGCTTTCTTCCCTTGCTTAACTGTAAATTCCTGCTTCAGCACCTGCCATTTACTTATTTGCTCAGTCTTAGCGTGTGTGCACAGAAATTTCATAACTGTTAGCTTATACCCCTGTGAGAAAGCTCACCCACTAGACAACAGCAAACACAGCCCAGTATTTACCTTGTTCTCACAATTCCCAGTCAAAGCCATTTTCAAAGTCATTTCTTAATTTAGCACCCCCCCCCACTGTTCTCTTGTATTTTTCCTGGAACACAGAATGCTGCTTTTAGCATATTTACTGAAAGACCAGCATTTAGATTCAAGAAGGATCCCATGTTTCTTTGTCACTAAAAAAATGTGCTCAGGATGGAACCCAGCACCCCATGAATGCTAGGCAAGAGCAGACCCCTGGGCTACACCCGAACCCACTTGTGTCTTTTTCTTGGAGATTGTGTTGGCAACAGATGCATGCTGAGTAGGATTCCTGGCTCCACTGTAACCCTTCCAATCACACTCCTACCATGCCTCACTGCTAACATGTTTTATCACACTCAGCTTTTTGTCTGTGCTCCCCACTCTCTGTCTGTGTCCCCACTCTCTGTCTGTGCTCCCCACTCTCGGTCTGTGCTCCCCACTCTCTGTCTGTGTCCCCACTCTCAGTCTGTGCTCCCCACTCTCTGTCTGTGTCCCCACTCTCTGTCTGTGCTCCCCACTCTCGGTCTGTGCTCCCCACTCTCGGTCTGTGCTCCCCACTCTGTCTGTGCTCCCCACTCTCTGTCTGTGCTCCCCACTCTCTGTCTGTGCTCCCCACTGGTGTATAAGCTTTGGTGTTTTTTGAGGCTCAATATCAAATCATCGATTGCTTCTTGGAGCCTTTGATAAAATTAAAATTTTAGGCTGGTGTACAAAGTAATGGTTCATTATGGTGTCCTCACCCACATCATGCACTTTGTTCACACTCACCCCTCCTCACACCCCCTGTTTCTTCTCCCTGTGGTTGGCCTCCCTCCTGCCCCAGTATGGTCTATATTCTGCGTTCTTTTCTTATTTCTTTCTTTTTAAAAATTTACTTCTTTATTGTGTGTGTGTGTGTGTGTGCGTGTGGTGTACATACTCAGGCATACATATTTGTGGTGGCCAAAGGACAACTTATAGGAACTGTTTCTCTCCTACTGCGTGGGTTCCAGGGATCAAACTCGGACCATCAGGCTTGGCAGCAAGCACCCTTACCAGCTGAGCCGTCTTGCTGGCCCTTTCTGCTTACTGACATATGTATTCCACCACCTCCCTTCAGCTTTCTTCCTCCCTTCTCATGACCCCCTCTCTAACTTTAAAACCTACATATACACATATGTAAATACAAACACATATATACATACACAGATGTTTTTATCTAGAGTCCCTTTATTAATTAAAGCAATATTTGTCTTTCTAGGCCTAGCTTATTTTGCTTAGCATAATGATCTCCAGTTCCACCCATTCTCCTGTTAATGTCATGATTTCATTTTCCTTTAAGGCTGCATAACATTTCACTGTGTGCCAGGGACCACATTTTTTGACCCATTCCTCTGGGTGGAGGGCTGACTCATGTCTTAGCCTCCATGAATCACATAGCAGTGAGCAGATGTCAAGCAGATCTGTGCTGTGTTAACTTGGAGTTCTTTGGGAATACACCCAGGAACAGTAGAGCTGGGTTGTAGCAGAGATCTATTTTTAGTCTTTAGAGAAATCTTGGAGACTCTTTTATGAACTAAAATTGAATTGTTTGTAGGACAGCAGTAATATCTTCCTGCTAAGACGTCTCAGAGAAATAGCTCAGCAACTAAGAGCTCTGGCTACTTTTGCAGAGGACCCAGGTTCAATTCCCAACCTCCACATGGTGGCTAACAACCTCTGTAACTCCAGTTCCAGAGGAATTCAACACCCTCTTCTGACCTCCACGGGCACTGCATAACACAGGTGCACTTACACACATGCAGGGAATACACTCACACACATAAACTTTTAAAAATTATCTTAAATAGACCTGTTGAGAAGCTCAGCTGCTGCAAGGTACTTCATATGCACATCTCTCATTTAAACATTTATTTCTCCTGCGCTGTAGTGTCTGATCCCTTCAGGAGCCAGTGAAATGGCCAGGGTAGGTGCCTGCAGATGTGGGCTGAGCTTCTCAGGGGTGAAACGCAGGGTCCCAGATCACATGATGCGTCAGTGGTGGGACTGGGATTCTTCTATGAGACCATGGCAGTTCATCTCCCTTGGTGGAAGGTGGGGAGGGATATACTTATCTAGAGAGACGCTCTCCTCACTCTGCTCCACTAGGGAGAATTCCTGTCACTAGGGCAGTGGCCATGCCTTTTGTAAACAGTACTTTGTGTCTTCAGTAAAATGTGCCCTCCAGTCCATGGCACAGACAGTGGGTTGTGATAGAGAGAGACAGAAGGAAAGTTTTCCATATCTGTTATCAGTGATTGCGGAGGAACATTTTAGAGCCATTTTCCATAAGCCTACACTGGGGGCCAGCTTCTTCGCAGAAGAGCTCAACCTGGGCCCACCCGGGGGTCTTACAGTCTGGAAACAGCTAAGTTCTTGGTGGTCAGGCAAGGGTTAACAACAGCAGTGTATATGCAGAGATAGGAAATGACAGATTATCCCACCTTTTATAAACAAGTCCTTGTTCAGCTGTTCAGGGTGCTAATGAATAAATTGCTTCCTTTTAGTGTACAGATCCATAAATGACATTTGAGGCGGAGCCAAGGAGAATGTGTTGTCCTTGAAACCTAGAGTCCTTCCTGCTTCCTCCCATCGCACCCCTTGACCTCCCACTGCCAGTGTTTTTAAGGAAGTTCATGGTTAGTGCATGTTGGAGCACTTTATATAAAATTAAGTGGAAAGGGTCTCTCTCCTGAGACCTGTGGATTTAGCCCAGCAATTATTGCGATCTTGACAAAAACTTAACAATTGACTTTGGAAGAGGGCAGCTGTGTCCTTCTCTTTTCTCGTCTCTCTTCTCTTCTTTCTTTTTCTCTTTTACTTTTTTTTAAGGAGATTAGAATTTGTGGTCATTTTTTCTTATTTTTTGTCTTATTTATTTAATTAAAAATTTTTAATTAATTAATTTATTTTTATTTTTATGTGTGTGTTATGCCTGCATGTGTGTAGGTATATGTTGTACCATGCCTGCAGAGGACAGAGGAGGGGGTTGGATCCCTTGGAACTGGAGTTATAAATGGTTGTTAGCTACCGTGTGGGTGCTGGGATTTGAACCCAGTTCTTTTGCAAGAACAGCCAGTGCTCTTGACCACTGAGTCATCTCTCCAGCCCCATTTGTTTGTTTGTTTTATTTTAAAGACTGTCTCTCATATGTTACCCAGGCAGGCCTCCAATTCACCATCTTTCCTTCTTTGAAATTACATTTTAGTGTGTATGTGTGTGTGTGTATGTGTGTGTGTGCAGGTCAGAAGACAACTTCAGGAGACAACTTCAACCAGTGGGTCCTGGAGATTGAACTCAGGTTCTCAGGCTTGACAGCAGGCACATTACCCCCGACAGACTCTCTTGTTGTTGTGTAAAATACTTTGACAGAAGCAACTGAAGGGAGACAAGGTTTACTAGGGCTCACAGTTCCAGGTTACAGTCACTTTCGGTGCAGCAGGAGCTTGAGCGTCTGGACACACTATGTCCTTAGAGAGCAGAGAGCAGGGGCAGAGAGATAATGAGCAATTTAGAGCACTGACTGTGTTTCAGAGGACTCAGATTCAGTTCCCAACACCTACATGGTAGTTAACAATCATCCTTACCTCCAGTTCCAGGAAACTCTGACACCTTCTTCTAACTAACCTCTGTGGGCAGACACCAGCGCACTTACATATAAGCACTCATATACACAAAAAATTAAAATAAATTTTTATACAGTCAAGGATTCCCTGATCAGAGAATGGTTCATCCATAATTAACATGGGTCATCTACATCAATTAACATAATCAAGATAATACTCCACAGATATGCCCAGAGGCCCATCTCCCAAATGATTCTGTTGAGCTGAGATGCTGACCTTCATAACGCACACCAGGCTGCCTGGCTAAGCCTCTTCGCTTCAAGACGACTCGTCTGTGAGAGGAGGCTCTCATGAAAGTGAACAGATCCTCCTGAGACCCACCTCCTGAGGTGGTGCACTGTATTCTGGTCTTCGCTGACTGCACACATTCACCTGAGTTTCTTCAGCAGGAGGCAGACAGCTGGGACAGGTCCTAGGAAAGAGAAGCCGCGTGAGAGGTTTGAGATCTGGAGTGAGTTCACTTTATTGTGTAATGAAGTTCCTCCACATACTGGTTTATTACCTCGGGCTCTGTACACACTGGTTTATTATCTCAGGTTCTGTACATCAGAAACTCAGGGGTGACTTAGCTGAGCGCTGGATCAGGGTCTGTTGTGAGGTTGTATCCACGGTGGTGGACGATGCTGTGGTCCTCAGCAGCTGGGTTGGGACTGCTTGAAGAAAGGTCATGCCCATCGCATAGACATGGGTATGGGCTGTGGCCTCAGTTGCTCTCCGCAGATGCTATCCACCTTGTTGTTTGAGACAGTCCCTGCCAGGCTTGGCCAGTGAGACCCAGGGGCCCTCTTGTCTCTGCTCCCTAGCATGGGCATTACAACAGCATGCCACTGTGCCCGGCTTTTTCCACGGCCTCTGGGGGTTGAACTCATGCTTACAAGGCAAGCACTTCACCATCTGAGCTGTCTATAAATAAGGTGAAGCCGCTGAGTCATCTTTTACATGAGTTTAATGTGTACTCATAATCTTGACTTTGGCATCTTCTTCCCTCTCCTTCGTACATTCGAAATGTTCAGCAGTGTCCTACGGGAAAGCATATTCTGCGTATATTATCAATGTATATCTTAATGCTCCTTTTGCATCTGGGGAACATTGTTTGACCAGTATATTCATATGCCAAGACCCAGGGCACCACCTCAAACCTGTCTACTTTGGTGCAATTCCAGAATGATGCTGCTTTTGTGCGCTGGACCGCATGATACAGCTGTTGGGGAGTGATGAAGCTGGGAGGCCACGTTAAGCAGAATGTCTTTACAGCACCCAATGTACAATTTTGCAAATCATTTTAGCTGAGTGACAGTCTTCCCATCAGCCATTGTGTTAGTCCAGACATCGGTTTTAGAGCCATTAGCTAAAGAATTTGTGTTATGTTAAATTGACCTTTGAGATTTGGGAATAGTTGAGCTGATTGGAAAAGACAGTGAACACTTTAAGATCAATGTAAATTATCAATGCAGCTTAGACAAATTAAAGACCTCATTAGCCCCTGGTGCTTGATATGAAAGCACCCAGGCTCATACAATAGGTCACACTTAAGTGACTCCCTCAGTAAGAACGAAACCATCTTTGTACCATGCATTGGTGGTGGAAGATAATACGCCTCCTATCCGAGTCTTTCTTAAAGAGACTGACCAGGTGACAGAATGGAGTCACCGTGCATGAAAAAAGAAAAATACAAAAATAATTTGACCTCCTAAAAGAACCAATTTTTCTGTGTACTGGAGCAAGACACTAACAAGTGCGACAGTGAGCCCCTCTACTATTGCAACACTCTGTGAAGGTTTTGCTTTTGCAGAAGGCCTTGGGGACTGGGTTTCAGCTGGAAGTTGATTTCACTGCCTGGTCAGAATGTGTCAAAAGTTTCATATAGGAGACATCTGTAACTGAGCGACTGAACTCACGGCGAGGTGGTATGTGTGAATGATGGGGTGATCAGGATATTGAGGATTTAATCGCCTATACCCCAAAGAAACAGAATCACTTCTGCCCAAGGCTGCCTAAGGGAGCACTGACTTCTTTATGGCTCAAGTCTTCACCTTTTAAAAAAGATGACACCTTAGCAAATATTAACAAGGAAAGGGATGAGGAGCAACTGGGGTTGAATTGTCCACTTCCTTGTGGACAGGGTGCTGTCTCCCTTGACTAAGGTGGGAGTTGGTGGGGCTCTATCTTTGTTGTGAGGTGGTGTCAAGCTGCTATTGTGCTTTCTGGTAAGCAGGTCTCTTATGATCTTCGTGAGTTAAAATGACTTTGCTGTATGTATGAAAATAATGATTGCTTACAGTGTGCAGGGACTGTATGTGAACCACTGTTCCTTACATCTTTTTGAAATCAAAACCAGAGCAACTGGGTAAAGCAAGGATAGGCATTCCAAATTAACAGACTGAAAAGCTAAGGCTCAGAGAACAGGAAGGCAAGTGGTAAGGCGGGGGGGTGAGAAGGTACGGTGCATCCACTTCTAAGATACTTCCACAAGCTCCTGGTTACCATGTGGTCTTCTTGATCCCATCTGATTTCGCTGGCTTTATCTGAGGTGTAGGATCCCTATAGAAGCCCTGGAACCTTTGCCTTCCACTGTTGGAATGTTGGTAAAAATTGACCTTCTGAGGACAGATCATTGGGGACATTGGAAGGGGAAGGGGACATGAGCTTAGGATAGGCCGAGGGGGTACATAGGATAAAAATACATTATGTACATGTATAGAAGGCTATGATGGAAAAATTACTGAAAAATCATTTATACACACACATGAAGGCATAGAATGAACTGTTTGCATGAGAACTACCCAACCAGGGTGGATGTCTGCTCACTGCAGCTATAAGATACCACACAATGGTCCTCTGACTCTTAGAGACTTATTCTGCAGCCCAGGTGGGATCAGCAACCAGAGACATGCAGAGTGTCTTGAAGAATCTACGCTTTTTAAAAATATTTACTTTCATTGGTTAGTTTTGTGTGTGGCCACACGGTACAGGAGTGGGAGTTCAGCTGCCCTGGAGGCCAGAAGAACTGTGAGCTGCCCAGTCTGGGCGCTGGTCCTCTGGATGAGCTGTGAACACTCTGAAACATGGAGTCATCTCTCCAGCCACCGATGTACGTTCTTTTAATGGAGTAAGTACGTAAGTGCCACTTAAACAGGTGGCACCTGCAGTGACTGTCCTCAGGACCAGCTCATTTACCCCCTGGCTTCTGGTTCAGGTTTGAGACCAGCTTGAATGGCGATACAGGCAAAAGGAGAAAATGTGGAGATGCCACCAGAACAATCGTGTAAAAGAGCTAAAAGCAATGGCTGCAGCCACAGAGAGATGGAAACACGTGGAACAACTCGAGCACTGCCCCGAGTCAGTTGTCCACATTGTCACTTGTCGGCCATCTGCTGGCAAAATGTTCTTTATCCTGGCATAAGTCCCGATCCCAATTTCCTCCATTTATTTAGGTTCCATCTTACAACAAACACACACATACACACACACACACACACACACATGCCTACAAAAGGTATTTTTTTAATCCAACAAGTTCAGATGGACACAAACTGAAAATTATCAAAAGCATATAAGTTTATTTAATATCTTGCAGAAAAGGGTTGAATGCCAGACAGCCCAGAGAGCAGGGATCAGAGTGATTATCATCAAGGCCATAACCTAACAAAACATCCGTCCTGGAAAGTGCAGACAAAAGTTATGACAAAAGTCTAGACAGTGATAAAAACTCTGAGTGTTGAAAAGAAGAAAAGTGAGAAGGAAAGGAAGGGAAAGGGAGGGAGGGAGAAAAGAAGGAGGGAGGGATGAAGGGAGAGGGGGATGACTGGAAGGAGGAGGGATGGAGGGAGAGAGGGAGGGGGGAGGGGACAGGAAGAAGCAGTAGTGTGCACGTGGCGTGCACTCGGAGCCATGTTCTCGGAGGCAGTTCACACACAACGTGCACCAGGACACTCTAGGCTGGCAGCAGAGACGTCACACAATACACTCAAATGCCCTCCAAATTCATGAGCTTTGTGCAGTCTTGGAGGTGAAGGAAATTAACCAGGGTTGTTATAAGGATTCAGATGTGAGAAGCTCACACCAATCTGTGAAAATAAACTGGATTTGCTTAAAAGCAAATGGTTTTTGTTAGGGGCTTATTTTTCTCATGTCAAAAATATGAAGTCACAACATAAAAGGAAGTGGTAAAATTGACATCACTCCCAAGCCTTGGGGATCTATCCACGTGTTCCCACACGTTCAGCAGCCACTGAAAGTGTGATTCTCATCTTACCTGCTAATCCAGTACTTGGAAGTATTCAACAGGGAGCTTAGCCTCTCAGTTTTGATTTCTGAGCAATTTCAGAGACACATTCTACTGCAAAATAAACTCAAATGTTTATAATTCCAGAAATTCACATTATGACCAACATTGTGGCCCACGCAGGGCGAGAAGGAAACAGGAATTCCTGTTAGCATGGTCTCCTGTAAGGGTTCTTTGTAGGGAATTCAAGAAATGCTTAATGAATTTACAAATCTCCTTGTGTATATTTTTGAAAGGCTTTGTGGTGGACAATCATGAGTCAGGTTTGCTGGGGAAAGAGTGGGGACAGTTTAGAGAACTGGGAGAAAAGGAACTTAGACCTGGGATTTGTAGATGATTTCAGTCCTCAGTGTTGTGATTCTCCCCTTTTTGTCTCCTTCCTTCCCTCCCTCCCTCCCTCCCTCCCTCCCTCCTTCCCTCTCTCTCTCCCTCCCTCCCTTCCTCCCTCTGTCCCTCCCTTCCTCCCTTCTTCCCTTCCTTCCTTCCTTCCTTCCTTCCTTCCTTCCTTCCTTCCTTCCTTCCTTCCTTCCTTCCTTCCTTTCTTTTTGGAAACAGTTCCACAAGCATTTTACAACCCCACTGCCCTGTTCTCACCGTGGTCCTTCTTGATCTTTTGGCTACAGTTGACCTGAGAGAATGCTTATCTTATTACTTTAGCTTCTTAGTTTATGAAGTGATCCGAATTCTTACCTTTCATTCTGTGCAGGTTAAATATAAAATGTACTATGGCTCAAAAGGAAATTTCCAGGAATGTGGTCACTACGTGTGGGATACACTGCTTTCAGAGACTGTGAACGAACAAAATATAGTTTGCATTTTTTACTTAGTTATTTTTATTACTTATGGATGTGTGTATGTTTGTGTGGTACGGGTGGGTAGGTACCCATGGAGGAAGGCATCTGGTCCCCTGGAGATGGAGTTATAGGCAATCCGTGTGGGTACTGGGAACAAAACTCTGATCCTCTGGAAGAGCAGCCATCACTCTGAACCTCTGAGCCAACTCTCCAGCCCCCTCTCTATTATTATTACTACTATTATTATTATATTTTATTCTTTTTATGTTTTGTGTACGAGTGTATTGCCTGCATCTGTGTAAGTGCACCCATGTTGTGCAGTGCTGGAGATCACAGAAAGTGTTCAGTCCCCTGGCACTGGAGTTACAGAAGGTTGTATGCTGCCATGTGGGTGCTGGGAACTGAACCCTGGTCTTCTGTTCTTAACTGCTTTGCCATCTTTCTAGCATCCCCTCTTATTAAAAAAAAACAACTATGTGTGTGTGTAGCGCATATGTATGAGTGTGTGTGCGTGTGCTGCACATGTGTGTGAGTCAGAGGCCGACATTAATGCCTTCTTCAGCTATTCTCCACCTTATTTCTTCCCGTCTCTCACTGAGCCTGGAGCTTGCTGATTCAGCTAGATGGCCTGACCAGCAAACCCCAGGATCCTCCTGTCTCTGCCTCCCCAGCACTGGGATTAAAGATGTGCACTGCCAGGCCCAGCTTGGTGTGTGGTTTCTGGGGCTTGAACTCAGACCTCAGGTTGGAGTGTCACACGTGCTTTATTGACTGAGTCATCTCCCAGCCCTAAGAACGTCTTTGAACATAACAACCCCATTATGTTCCCATGGTGAAGTGTGAGCGCGGACACAGGCCAGCGCTGCTTCAAAGTCGGGGGGCGCTGCTAATGTACACAAGGACTTGCTGTGAGTGTCTGGGGAGAAGTTTTTCTTTAAAACTAAATGTTTCCCAAGGAATTTTACAAGTTTAAATTCAATCCCACCATTGAGAAAATGTGAAAGTTGGGTAAAATCTTAGAGGAAAAAATATGCGTGCATAGCTCAAAATAAGATTGGACTAATAATTTAGCTGTGATGCCCATGGCACAGTTATAATTAACAACAGGACTAACTCATTCATGGAGAAACATCTATTGAGGACTCACTGTGCCCCTGGAACCAGGTTGCAAGTTAAGGGAGACATACAGTTGTTAAAATATATCTTCTGCCATCAAGAGCTGTTTATACCCACAGTTCCAGTCAGATCTCAAAGGCACCCCAATTTTTCAGCATAAATGGCAAGAAGTAGATTCTAAGCACTCTTCATTTAAAGCACACCATCAGCTTAGGGAGTACAGATGAGCTGGCACATGTTAGTAAAGTCAGCACTTAGGGGGCTAAAGCATGAGTATCATAGGTTCAAGGCCAGGCTGTGCTAGTTAGTGAAACCCTGTAGAGAGACAGAGAGAGAGAGAGAGAGAGACAGACAGACAGACAGACAACGCTGTTCTTAACACCTTTACATTATAAAGGCATGTGAGGGTGTATTATATCTTTTCCTCTTCATAATATTAGGACTGATATTTCTTGAAAATTTTGGAGATACATTATAAAATCTGTGACTTAACAACACCAATTCAAATTATTTTGACCCCCTCCACTCTTATTTTATCCATTTCTTTCAATAGAAATAGAAAAGTAAACTCAAGGGACACAATTCTATTTGGAGTGCCTCACTCTAGAGCCTTGGGGAACTTAAAGAAGGGATTTGGTTTTTTTTTTTAAGGCAATTTTTGGCACCTGGGTCAAAAGCACTAAAAGTGCAGGGTGAGCAATAAAATCAAAATATTAAGAGTTTAGGGGAATATTATCGACTCAAAATTATGGTTTTCAGTTTTTTACAGCTGGATAAAACTGATTTTAACTCATGGGAGTGAATGAAGTCACTATTGGTAGAAGACTTTAACTAATGAATAAAAGTCAAGGGTTTTTGTTTTGATCTTTATGGAAATGAACAGTTTAGAATTTAAATTTAGTTGTGTGTAAGAATGGGAAATGGAGCTCAGAACAGTCTGGAAGGAAGATCCCGCAGCACAGAAGCTTTTGAGAAGGAAACAGGACTCTAAATACATCCAGTGACCCTTGAAAACATTTTAAATATATTTTAGAGATTGCCCTAGAGAGAACTAAATACATGAGGATTTATTACATGCTTCCTGTAGCATTCTGAGGGTTTTATCCTAGTCTAGTCACTAAAGACACTGCACAGGTCACGCTGACTCTTGAGGGTCTAAGAGCACCTGTCAAGGTGAGCCCCAGAATGAATGCCATTCGCTTCTTTAGCAAGTGTAAAGTTGCACATATCAGACACTGGCTTTTGTACCTTTTGCTATGAGACAGAAGCGATCTTTGAGGAGAGCTGATGCTACTCGGTACTTCAAAGAATGCTGGACAGTTCCTCAAAATACAGGAACAAAGCCAGCCTAGTAACACCAAAAAAAGTGCCCGTCTTCTCTGGTGGGCAGTGGGCCAAACAACAGACTCTGCTTGTGGCTCTGAGCACACAGCAGCTCAGCCTCCTTCCACTGTGTAACCTAGTCTCTCAGTTTAAATTTGTTTTCCTTTCAGATTTTAATGTGAACTCACTAGCAAGGGAAAGATAGGTAGACATCAACAGTGAGTGACTTTCAGTGGTCTCAACATGTCCCCCGCCACGCCTGTTCCACAATTCCTGCTGCTGTTTGGATTACCATAACCATGAGCCAAATGACCTTCTTCGCTTCACAACTTGAGCATACCTCAGATATTTTATTATAGTAACAGAAAAAAACCTAATACACCATCTTTGCAGACAGTCTAAGAAGCTCTTATCTGTGGTACTTAATACAAAAGTTTTCAGTCTATCACTGAATGACAGATGTCAATCATTCTTTTGCCTAAAATTATTATATTATTTTTGGAAGAAGCACAAACTTCCCCAGGATCGATTTGGGTGACACAGGCACGAGCAAGTAGTCTCCTGTTTCCCCGAAGTTACTTTTCAAATAAGTCTTCTGCATTATGTGTAATAAACATACAGAGTGAGCTCTGAGATCTAAAATGAGGCTGCCCTTTGTAACTTCCACTAGTAATGGTAATGCAGAAATTATGCCTCAGGAAGACATCGTTCCTATGAGCCACCCGACGGTCGAATTCTGATCTAGTTGCAACCCGAACTCAATAGCTTGGAAAATAGCAAACCAGTAATTGTGTGAATCCAATCAGAGAACAAAATCACAGAATATTCCAGCAAGTAAGAAAATGGAGTTGTAAATATCAGTCTTGTTTATTTCCCATTACCGCAGCTGGAAGCAGGGATAAGAACAGGGCTCAGTATAATACGGCCTGGCAGGAATCGTCATGAACAATGAGACTGAGAATTCTAGAGAAATACTAGGAAAAGAAGGCACATGGCACCTTCAAGAAACACACCAGGGTGTGACTCCCTGTCCCATTGCCCCATTTGGAAATCACACCTAGTTTAAAGACAAAATTTCTTTGAAGTTTATGACAGGAGCGAATCTGCCCTTTTTGCCCAACCAAGAGTAAATCCACAGACTTTCTGAGCCAGTGCTATTTTTTAAAGGACTAACATATCTTTTTACACTACATGTCCCAGTGATAATTTTTGTAAAGGACTCCAATGTCTGTTTTTCAGTCCCAGCAGCTGAGTTCTTTTCCACCACTCTACATGCTTTTGGAAACAAATTTGTGTAAGAACCCCTTACCCACACACCCTTCACAGATGCTGACCTGAGGCCTCTGCCAGTGTTGGCAGCTAGACTGTGTGAGGACAGAGCTCAGGGCCTCCAAGGACCCCCATCTCTTCTCCAAAGCCCCACGTTCCCCCTTTTTCCTTCAAGTATAAGGAGCCTCTCATTTCTTTTGAGCCAAGGAAATACTAATTGACACTGAATGCATCTTACATGAAAAAGCTGTTGAGGGACTGGAGATATGACTCAGTGGTTCAGAGCAAGTACTGCTCTTGCAGAAAGGATCAGAGTTTGGATCCCAGCACCCATGTTGGGAGGCTCACAAGGGAGTCAATATCCTCTGCTTCACACGGACATTATATATATATATATATATATATAATATATATATATATATATTATATATATAATAAAAATAAATCTTTAAAAAGCCGTTTACATTTTCCTAGCCCAGATGGCAATTAGAGCTAATTCCTTAACATCATAACCAATCAATCTGGCATCAAGCGTCGATCAAGTACCAAAATAAAGCGATCAGGACAATGAGTGGAGGGGATGATGGGACTGCGTGAAGAAGACCGTGTAGGACATTGGTGGAGAGCCCATGGACAGCAGAGCCTTTCAGCCACTGGAAGCTCAAGTGAACTTGTACCCGCGGTGATGTCAAGCACAAGACCCAGGCCAGCTCAGTCAGATGCAGGCCCAGAGTCAAGCGAGGGAAATGAGCCGCAGGCTGGTGCTGTTCTGGGAACTGTGGGCAGCTGATTACTGCTGGGTAAAGGACAGTAGATCTTCCTTAAGCTCCTTAGATAGGCTGACTAGACTCTAGTGGATGAACATTCATAGAAGGACAGCGGGTACAAATGCTTGACTGGCTGGGACTTCACATATACGATGGAATGCATGAGGGCTGGTGGAGGGCACGGATGGGAAGAGACCTAAATTTGATTAGGAACTATTATACAAAGTACACGAAAGCTCAACAAAACATTTTTAAAAATCCCACAGAAAGGCCTCATACACTCGCTCCAGGTGTCTGCTATTTACAGGAGTAAAGATCACAACTGCTGGAAAGAACATGCTTGTTTATGGTTTGACATCAGTTTTCTGATTTCAGAGAGTAAGAATGGACTCACAAAGCTACTGACCACAGCAAGGCACAGTTCATGTGGGCAAGGAGGGCGGGAACAAGCGAGGGTAAGGCTCCCCAGAGCACAAAGCTGTGCTCCCGGCCCTGCCTGCCCACACTGCCGCCTCAGGGAGCAGGGCTGCTGGCTTGTGAACAACAGAACTTGGCTTCTTACACTTCTGGAAGCTGAACACTCCGAACTTGGAGTGGCGGCCCAGCCAGGTTTCAGCACGGCTGGGTTCTGGCGAGGTTCCTTTACAGGCTGTAAACTATCAGCTTCTTGTTCTGTCCTCGCACGTGGCGAGAGGGCACGCCCATTCATGGCAGCTTCCGTGCCCTCACACCTCCAAAAGGCCCCGTGTCTTAATTCTGTCACACTCAGGGCTAGTGTTTCCACATATGAATTTTGGTAGACACACACATTTAGTCCAGAACATTCCTTCTCAGCCCCCAAATCCACCCAACTCTCATAAGCTACACTTTCAGTACCTGGCTTAGAATGTTCCTCTGCCAGGTATCCCATCAAGTCTGTCACTCACAGCCTCCACCCCCACAGAGATGCCAGACAAAATTCAGCCATGTCCTTTGCCTCTTACAGCAAGGACCGGCTTCCAGACACTGGCCAGTAGCCGTGTCCTTGTTTCTGTCTACTCAACACAACCACAGGCGGCATCTGTGTTCTGCTGACAACCTCTACAAGGCATTCTTGATCTGAGACCATTCACTGCAACACTCTCCTGGGACTCCCTGCAACCTGGTTCAAAAACCTCTTCCACACTTTCCATCACAGCCACCCCTGACTTCTCTTTAAATTTCTTTTCATTATTTACCTAGTTTGCTTAATTTCGATTTTTTAATTGAATTTTTGCATTTTTTCATACAGTATAATTTGATAGTATTTAGATCCCCTCCTCCATCAGCACCTCCCTTTATTTTCCCTCACCTAATTTAATGCACTCATATATATATATATATGCCTAAAAGAGGCTAATTTGTATCTTCACATGTCCTTCAGTGTAAGTCTACCCACTGGATCCTGGTCAAACTACCAGGAATTCCATATTTGAAAGAGACTGTCTCTGTCCCTTCCAGAATCCACCTATTGCCACGGTTTCCTTAGGTAGAGTTGGAGCTTCTTACCCACTTTCTTATGTCTATGGTGGAATTTTTTTCTGCTTTGAGCCTGCAAGGGGCTTGTGCATGCTGTCACCATTGCTGTGAGTTCATATGCGTAACTGACCAGTTGTCTGGAAAACTCGGTTTCCTGTGGCTCTTAAAATCTTTCTGTTGCTTCTTCTGCAGTGATCCCTGAACCTTGGGAGGCAGACATCTGAGCCTTGGGAGGCAGACATTTGATGTAGGTGTCCTATTCAGGGATCAGCACTCTGTAACCTCTGATTCTCTGTGCACTGGGTTAATTATTTTCTGTGTTAATCACTATCTTCTGCATAAGGAAACTTCTCTGGTGAGAGTTGGGAAATGCATTAATCTATTGATATAAAAATAAAAATCAGTTTAATATAACTATTTAGTAAAAACTAGTATTAAGTTCTCCCCTATGTCCTGTGACCTGTCTAGCCCCAGGTTCCTAATCCTGATATCAATGTCAGATATGGGCCCCCTCCTAGGAAGCAGACCTGAAATACAATTAAAGAGTGGTTGGCACCCCCATAATATCCGTCCCACTGTTGCACAGGTGGTCATGTCTTGTCAGGCCAGGTGTTGTCGTAGCTCACAGAATTCACAGCTGGGTGAGGCTGATGATGTCTTTTCCTTCCAGTAGCATGCATAGCATCTTCTAGCACTGAGAATGTAGGTCAGTAGAGATGGGGCTCTGAAGTCAGCACCAGCTTGATTTCTCCTTGTTTGCAGCAATAGGGTCTTACCAACCAAGGGCAGAGGCAACAGCCAGTAATGTAGGGTGGTCTATGGGACCTCAGCTTCTTATTTCTGGCATGGAGTTTTTTGTTTTTGTTTTCATTAGCCTATGATGTCTAGAAAGGGTAGTGACCTCCTGTTATAGGGAAACTCCTTTTAATCTTTTTTTATGCTGTGTATGTGTAGACACTTTAAGAAGCCTCTATTAGTGGTAGCTTCCATATGACTTTTTAAGAAGGCCTTTAGTGCTACTTGTCCCTGCCCTCACTCCCTCCTCTGTCCCCCCCTTTCGCCCTTCCCATGCTGGTGCTCTCCTTTCCCCTTCAGATCACTGCATTCTTGCCCCTCCCAGGAAACCTCCTCCCCCGAACCATGGTCCCTTATTAGTTTCTTCTCAGAATTTCCAAATTGAAATGTGGACATCTAAGATTTAAAAGCTAGCATCTGGCTGTGAGAGAGAACAGGTGACCTTTACCTTTCTGAGTCTGGGTTGCCTCACTCAGGGTAATTCCTTCCAGTTCCATCCATTTCCCTGCAAAATTTACAATTTTGTTTTTGTCTTTTTGAGACAAAAACAGTTGGCCTGGAACTCACTATGTAGACCAGATTAGTGTCACTTTTACAGAGATCTACAGCCTCTGCCTCCTGAGTATTGGGACTGAAGGTATGTGCCACCATGCCCAGCTACAATTTCATTTTTTGAGAGCTGAATGGTATTTCATTATGTGCGTGAACCACACCTTCATTATCCGTTCAGCAGTTGACAGACATCTAGGTTTTTTCCCATTTCTGTTTTTATGAAAAGGTCAGCAGTGAACATGGATGAGCAGACGTTTCTGCAATAGGTGTAGAGTAGAGTCCTTTACATATATGCCCAAGAGTGGTCTGGCTAGGTCATGTGCACGATCAATGCCACGCTTTCTGAGGAGCCTCCACACTGATTTCCACAGTGGCTGCACTCCCACCAGCTGTAGATAAGAGCTCCCCTTCCCCCACATCCTCACCGGCATTCATTGCTGTTTGTTCTTTGGACCTTAGCCATTCTGAGTCGGGTAAGATGGAATCTCAACATGGTTTTCGTCTTCATTTCCCTGATGACTGAAAATGTTGAGCATTTTAAAAGTGTTTCTTGGTCATTAGTGTTTCATCTTTAGAGAAGTTCATGTCCAACTCTGTGGCGGTTTGAATGAGAATGTCCCCCACAGGCTCCAATTACTTGGACATTACCTGTCCAGCTGGTGGTGCTGTTTGGGAGGTCATGGAAGCTTTAGGAGGTGTGGCTCTGTTGCAGGAAGCAGGTCACTAGGTCGGGTGGGCTTTGAGAGCTCTAAAGCCTTGCAGGATCTCCCATCTCTCTCTGCTTCCTGTGTCTGCCTGAAGACAAGGTCGCTCTGCTTTCTGCTCTGGCCACCTCTGCCCCTGTGCCTCCCCCACCATGGACACGTACCCTTCTGGAACAGTAAGCCAAGAAGCTCTTCCTTCTATAAGTGGCCTTGGTCACTTATAATCACAGCAACAGCAAAGTAACCAATACAAAACTTGGTACCAGAGAGTGAGCCATTTTATAGAGATAAAGTCTTCTACAGACCTGAGCTATCACTGGCAGTAGTGCCAGTAACCAGGCTATAATTCTTCTGAGATGGTTCCTTCAGTAAAGTTCTTGCTGCTTAAGGACTCACATTTGAATTCAATCCCCAGCACCCAAGTGAAAAAGTCGGAGCTGGAGAGGGAAACAGCAGTCTCCGGGTGCGCCTCAACCTGCTGTCCACCTGAACTGGTGAACTATAGATTCAGGAAGGGAACCTGTCTCAAATAAATATGGTAGCATGTAAATGAGGCAGACACTCCACACTGACTCTGGCTTCCACATGTGTGTGCTAGCATGCACATGCACCCTCCTACATATACATATGTGAATATATACAATAGTATATACATTCATGTATGTATACACAATATAAAAAATAAAGGAAATTGTAGTATCAAAGCAATGTTTTATTACTGTTACTGTTTGCTTAGCCTGAAATAGTTACATATGTCAAAGAAATTTCTGTTCAGTGTCTCCTGTTTAAAATAGAGACATGTCTAATGCAGTTTAGAAAGGTCCTAGAATCATGTGAATGAGATTGGCCACCTGAAAAGTTGAACTCCACTTATAAGAATAACAGATGAGAAGAATAATTTCCAGAACACCAGTCTTATCTTCTGCACAGATCACTAACAATTCCTCCTATACCTTAAATGTCTCTGTGATGCAGGCATCAGCAAGAAGGTGTCCGTGTGGGGAATCCAAGCAGGGGAGTGAGCTTTCTCCCCATGCCTTCCAAAGATGCTGATGTAGGTCATATGAGAGTGAGTCTAAATGCCTGAAGCCATCAGTGCTGGGTGTGTGTGTGCATATTTGTATGTACATGCATATGTGTATACATGTGCATATTTGGGAGTACATGCACATGTATGGAGGACAGAGATTGATGTCATGTGACTTACTTCCTTCTTTCCTTCCTTTATTTTTATTTTGTGTGTATGAGTGTTTTGCCTGTATGTATGTAAATGCACCCAGGTCATGCAGTGCCTGTGGAGGTCAGAAGAGGGTGTTGGATTCTCCTGGACCTTGAGTTGCAGACGGTTGTTAGCCACCAGGTAGGTGCTAGGAATTGAACCTGGTCCTCTGGAAGAGCAGTCAGTGCTTTTTAACCGCTAAGCCATCTCTTCTGCCCCTGAAAGGTTTTATCTTAAATAAAGAATTAAGGAAAACACTGCCCACATGTTGGCTGGCTTTTAAGTCTCTGAATTTGCGAGTCCCCTTCCTTTCTCCCCTCCCTTTTCTTTCTTAAAGATCAGCTTATTTATCCTGTGGTTTTAGAGTGGTCAGGATTTCACTACTGTTTTCCTTCTGTTCCTCTGCCTTGTGACCTTCACTAGAAAGGCCTGTGTACACCTTTGAGGTGCCCCAGACCATAGATAGAACAGAACCATGGTGACTTTGGTACACACCTCAGATTTGACTGCTTATCCTGTGGCCATGGAAGATGAGCTAACATTGCCTGAGAACACAGGAAAATCTCTGAACTCATTTCTCCTGCTTTGTGGTTAGCAGTACTTTGGCAGAAAATCTTAAGTGCGATAATAAATTAATGCCTTAGATTAAGCATCTTAAGCCAATTGTGATTAGTAAAAGATGTAAATTAAAATTCATTACTGACAGATACTGTGATCACATTTCTGTTTGAACGGGCATTCTAATTTCTACTTGCACCTTATGAAAAATTCACTTTTTGAAAATGGGTATTTTTTGTGCTTGTTCCTTCAACACCGCCATCCCAACAGGCTCAGCCCTGTATCAGGCACAGACCTTGCACTGGGTTCTGACCCTGCATCAGGCGTGGACTAATATAACTTCTTGAAATTAGTATTCTAAATGCCAATTTTCTCTTTTACCTGGGACAAGGAAATACTGCCTTGAACTTAAAATTCATGGATAAATTACTCTGAACATCAACCTTAACTTCAAGGCATGGAAATACTCATATTAATTTGTATACTTATTAAGCAAAAGATATAATTTATGGAGAGATGATTTCCTCCTTGTAAATGCATAGCAGTAGTAAAGAGATTACTTGCAGAGGGGAACAATGTTACAGTTTATCTTTCCGGTGATCCTGGGTTTGTGGACTTTTAAAGGTTTTTCCCTTACTGCCACTATTAGTTTTTAAAGAATACTGGCTACTATCAAATCTCTGAACTTTTCTGAGACCAGATACCATTCTTACAACAGAGCTCAGATGAACACATCTAATGTGCTAAAAGGAAAGATATCTGAGCTTTGTGAAGTCATTTTTGACATGGAATAAATGCTCAAGAAATATTTATTGATTGAAAGCAATTTAGAATCCTATTGATTTCTTGATGTAACGTTTGGAGGAACTGCAGTTACAGAGCGTCTTGGTAGCTGTGCCTTATGTCTTTCCACCAACTCCCGTCCACCGCCCCCATTCTGCCAACTGCCATTCTATCTTTCTTCTTGAATAACAGATACACACTTAGGAAGATGGAAAAACCCAAGCCTCAATGCAATTTGAGGCCCTTTCCCACTACTGTGGTCAGTTTGGCATTCTGTAAAATGTTACTACTCTCTACTTTCGTGAAGATTTACCCAACAGTATTCAGTCTGCTTTCTACTAGGGAGACTTGCCCACTCCCTAACCTTTAGGTCATTCCAATCATGTTATTTCTCCAATAATGCTAGAAGTAATGGAGTAGGCAGGAAGTGAAAGCAGAAGTTATATAGCTCTGCTGGCCTGGCTTTTGTTTGCTTGTCTCTAACTACCTGAAACTACTTCCTTCTTATCTTTACAACAATAGTGCAAAATGGTTCCTTCTAAATGGTCCCAAAGCCAGCCAGACTTCTGTAACCTATTATTATGACCTTTCTCTCATCAGTAATTGTTATGTAATTTGTGCCTACAGAAGCGTTATGGCCCACAATGCTCACCTAAGATATGGCGGGAGTAGCTTGGGGGGCAGCTCTGATGATTATCACATACCAGCATCTTACAGGTCACCAATGCAAGAGGCTTAAAATACTTCGAAATATGTGAATAGTGAAGGATGAACACATTATTGGAATGATCCTTTAATTTCATTTTAATGGGGATCTATTTATGTCCTCTTGATCTTAGTTTTAGGTCTATTATGAAGGTGTCCCTTGTTTGGTAGAATGTGAGAAACAGCCATTGAAAAAAATAAACAGAAGAAGAACAAGAAGAAAAGAATTGAAAGAAGAGAAGGAGAAGGAGGATGGGAAACTGACATAGACACATGCCGGCGTTCATCAGCTGACTGCAAATCACAAGCTGCCATTTGCCCACGTGAGGGATAATGGGGAACACACACCGGTGAGTGTCAGGCACACAGTCACAAAAGAGACCTCTACAGGAAGACGACTTCTCTTTGTGTGCTCTGAGAGCCTTTGTGCTCTTCTCTGTACCCTGATTGGCATTGCCTTTTCTCATGATCAGAATTTCAACCATCGTTACTCCTGAGGTAGTTTTACGAACACGACGTGCATTCAGAAAGAAGCATGAATTAAGGATTATCATGTGTCTTGTGTTACATGCACACCTGGATCCCAGATCACTAGCCTGATCAGTCACAGGGACTTCACAGAACAGTGCATCCACAGTGACAGAGAGCTAGTAAGGAATGACTTTTTATTTCATTGAGATGACTCCCATATAGCAGATAAAAGCACAGAAAACGCCCTGGGTGGGAGAAAGTGTGTGGTTAAGAAGAGGGTGTTAGATTGGATACCCCGGGGTCCATTTCTCCTAGGGAAATTTGGAGTTATTCTTTGACTTGCCCCCACACAGTTTGTCAACATCAGCCATTTCTCAGTGTTCTTTGCGAGCCTCTTAAGTTGTGCTGTCTCTAAGTTCCACGGGTTCTTTAACGTCCCAGTCAGAGATAAAGACAAAAAGTCCGAATATTCTTCCTGAGTTTCTAGACTGCTATCTGTCAGGGTCTACCTACATGTGCTCTGGGAGCCCCAGGGCCAAGGGCCAAGTATCAGCCTTCCATCTTTAGATCTACTTTTTGTATATATTTTCTGCTGTAGGTAGTGTAATAGTTAATGTGTCATCAATAAATTGGCAGACAAAAGGTTTTAGGATGACGCAATGAGGTGAAATAGGCAACAACATGATGAGAGTCAGGATGTAATAGGATCAGTTTGTTAGGTCCAAACACATTATCTTTGCTTTCTTGAAATCCAGGAGTCACTTAGGTTATTCTGATCATCACAAGAACAAACAATAACAAAACAGAAAAATGAGAAAAGAAGGCAGAGATCAGGGACAGGATTTCTTGGGCTGATTCTAACTTCTCTGTGTCCCTCACAGAGACTGGGAGGAAGTTTTAAATGACTTGGTTTGGCAATGATGATTCATCGTATCTACAAATGCCATTTTCATGGATTCTCAGATGTTTGTAGAGATGCAGAAAGACTTTCCAGTCCAAAAATATTTGCATAAGGAATGAAGCCATGCTCTGGATGTGTGGATTTCAGTCTGATGGCATCAATGGCTCTGTGAAGCTGAGTGGTCAATCTGTGATTCTCAGGGTTTGCACATAACTTTGGGATGCTTTTCCAGAAAGCTTTATCTCCCATGTCTAATTATTCACCAGAGCAACAAGATGGTAGAAAGCGGCATAGGGTGACATACGGGGTGAGTTCTGAAAATGAAGAAGAGCTGGTCAGACAGCTGAAAGTGAGAGAGAGGGTGGCAGTTGCACACAGATACAAATGAATCTTTGTCCAAATGAATCATTTTAAAGGAAGCAGAGTCACCTAGACAATAGTCCCAGCAGAAAGTGGAAAAATCAGAAAGAAAAGGGACACGTGGGGGACCTGAATTTGACATTTGGGGACCGCGAGGGTGTCTAGACAGTGAATCTCAAGTCTTCTAAAGAAGCAATTGTTAACTGATCCCCAATATATTTGTATGCATTTGTGATGCATAACAGACGCATCAATATCTCGGACCTCAGGGGAAACAGACAAGGTCTTCTGTTAACAGCAGTGAATGCAAATTCATGTTCCAAGAGCTTTCTTGATAATTCTATTTGGAGGACTGGCCAATGTCTTCCCAGATATGAAAAGATCATTTCATTTTAATCTGTCAGCTTTTGTTAGGAGACCCGTCCTCTCTCCACTTTTCTCATGTTTACATCGATCCTCTGTATGTTCCCCAGTGTTGCTGCTGAAACTATGTGGGAGCCACATGCTCATTTGGGGAGGGCCTCCTAACTAGAAAACACAGTGTGGTCACGTGCTGACCTAAGCCTACAGGCCACAATAAAGTGCAGCGTGCAGAAGGAGAAGGTAAGCCAGTCCGTCTTGGGCTGTATCATGCTGTAGGTTGGCCCTCCGTGGGCCAGGTGAGGGCACAGTGTTCATTCCTGTATTACAGTTTGCAAATACTAACACCTTCTGATTTCAAGATAAAATGCTTAAGAATAAAAATTTGAATAATCTCTTTCCATCTCCAACAGGGCACCTTTTGTATCCACCGAGATATGTGTGCCTCGCTGTGGAGACCATTGGTCTAGAAGATCAGCATGAATGTCAGATGCCTGTTAGTTTCATATTCATTCTGTAGAGAGCTAAGTTTGTTCAAAAAATTAAAGACTAAAGTGGTGATAAAACCTTTTCATAAGCTTTTATTTCAGAGGTTCAAAGCTTATTTGATTTTGAGCAATATCAAAGTTTTCAGGTGTTGAATAATAAAGCCACAACGGGACCTCCATGGCATAAATTGGGGAACGCTGGCATGGCCTTAACACACGTTTCTGAGAACATTAGACACGAAGAGTGAAAAGGAAGCATAGGACTGGTTTTAGTTTAACTTCATTTTTTTTATTTTTGTAATACTAGGGATTAAACCAAGGGTCTCACTCACACCAGGCACGCTCTCTACCACTGACCTACTCCACCACTGAGCTATTCCCCTTGGTCCTGTGATTCTTTGTAAAGTGTTGAAGGACAGATTTAGGCTCCTGAGTCACATAGCAGTGTGGTCAGACCTTGGTCTATTCTCCTCCTTAAAAATGATACCCTGATAAATGCTGTACAAAATCTGTGAAGAACTTTCTAGATGCTGATGAGCTGATAAGAGACAGGGTTCCTAATGTCACATGCTGTGCAAAAGCAGAACCCCCAGTAACAAGCACTCGGTGAGGTGTGCTCATGCCCTCCGTGGGTCTGAGTCCCCCAACTATGTTCAAGGCTCACAATGTTGACAGACCTACTCAAGGAGGGGATTTAATTAGGATGTCACTGACACAAAGATAAAATTCCCAAGGATTGCATCTTCTGAGGAAGGATGAAATAGACGGAGAGAGATAATAGCCTTTTTCAAGTCTGTAGTGAGAAGAGGAGATTTTTTGCAACGCGTTCAGTCATCAATACTCATTGTTTTGAGCCCCTGAGCATACTTTCTGGGTGAGTAAAACATCTAAGGTTGCTGATGACTCAGCAGTTAAGAGCACTGGCTGTTCTTGCAGAGGACCTGGGTTTGATTCCCAGCACCCACTTGATGGCTAACAACCATGAGTAACTCCAGTTCCAGGGGATCCTATGCCCTCTTCTGACCTCTGTGGGCACTGCCTGTCACAGGTGTACTTACAAAATGCAGGCAAAACACTCATACACATAAAATAAAAATAATAAATAAAATATTTAAAAACCAAGCACATCTAAAGCTATGTGTCTGCGACAAGCATGTGTATGTCTCTGGAGAAACCCACTTAATGTTCATATTCAAGTAATTAATGTAGACTGACCTTCCAGCAAACACAAGCTCATACACAAAAAATCCAATTAATACCACAAGCACAAGAGCCGTGGACAAACGCCAACAAAATCAGATCTATACGGGCTTCAAAGTAACTAGTAACTATTTTATTTCATAAGATATGAAAAATATTTTATTCATTTAATGAAATAAAGACAAGACTGTAATTAGAGGCAGGGTTCAGGAATCAGAAATTTTGCAGAAAGAACTCAATGCAGTAATTGGGATGACAAGATAAATCACCATCACTGGACACCAGTGAAGACAGAAGAGCCAACTGCAGACGGATATCCACAGAGAACTTCATAATGAGGTTTGCAGGTGGAATTTTAGGGGAAGAGAAAGAGAAAGAGAGGGGTGGTCGCACAGTTTCTAGACATCACGGGCAGCACATTCTTACACATGGAAGTCTCAAGAATTGTAAGAATGAAACAACAACTTATATCTAGACCCATCGTGGTGAAAGTGCAGAACAAAGAGAGACCAAGAGTGACCCGTGCAGCTGTGCAGGTAGGCTGGGAGCCAGCTTCTCAGAAGCAGCCACAGGAGCCACAGAGGCATCAAATGGCATTGTCAAGGCACTGGGAAAACCCAGACTCTCTGAACATATTTTTAGAAGCAGGGAATAAGGCAGTTTAGACAAACACATATTCAGTAGGTTTGACATCTAGAGAGTAAGCCTCAGACAGGATGAACCTCAGGTGAGAACTTTGAGAATGTGTGTGTGTGTGTGTGTGTGTGTGTGTGTGTGTGTGTGTCTGTCTGTCTGTCTGTCTTAGGTGTGAAGACAACTCTGGAATCAATTCTCTTCTTCCCTCTGTACAAGGGTTCCACGGATCAGACTGTCAGACTTGCACAGCGAGCGCTTTTACTCGCCAAATCACTTGTCTGCATGGTAGGAAGGACTTTTCATTAAGTGACAATAAGTAAATTATATGATAAATGATAAAATTTGTGAAGTTAAAACATAGGAGTAAAGCACAGAGGTAAGCAAGAAGGCGATGATCGGGAATGCTTACTGAAATTAGAGGTCTGCGGTTCCATGATTATAATCAAGAGGCCAGGATTCACTGTGGGCTTCAACAGGAGTAATAATGCACAGCTGGGCGTGGCGCTGCGCACCTTTAATCCCAGCACTCGGGCCCAGCAGAGGCAGGCAGGTATCTGTGAGTTCCAAGCCAGCCTAGTCTACACAATGAGTTCCAGGACAGTCAGAGGTATACAGTGAGACCTTGATTCAAAAATAAAAATTAACACCGTGTTCTAGTTTGCTTTCCATTGTGACAAAATACACTGACCAACACCCACTCAGGGAGGAAAGGGTTTATACAGCTCACATCTCCCTGGTCACAGTTCATCACTGAGGGAGCCCAACATAGGAAGGAACTCAGGGCAGAAACCAGGAGGCAGGAGCTGGATCTCAGGCCATGGAGGAACGCTGCTTACTGGCTTGCTCCCTGGCCCAGGCTCAGCCTGCTTTCTTATACAGTACAAAACAAACTGCCCAGGGGTGGCACCTCCCACAGTGAACTCAGCCTTCCCACATCACTCAACAATCAAGAAAATGCCCCACAGACATGGCCACAGATCAGTCCAATGGAGGTGACTTCTCAGCTGAGGCTCCCTCCACCCAGGTGTGTCAAGTTGACAACTAAGCTGTCCAGCACACAATGCATGGTTAATTTACTAAAATAATCCTTGAAAGAACAGAAGTAAAGTGTATAATTTTCAAGCTGGTAGTGGGAAAGATGGAAAGAGAAAAATAGCTAAGTTTAACAGTTAAAAATAAAAAGATGTGGGGCTGGAGAGGCAGTTCAGCAGGTCAGAGCACAGGTTGCTTTTGCAGAGGACCTGGGTTCAGTTCCCAGCACCAGCATGGTGGCTTACAACCATCTAAACTATAGTTACAAAGGATCCAATACCCACTTCTGGCTGCTGTAGGCACCAGGCACTCATGGTGCGCACATATGCAGGCAAACACTCATACACACACACACATACACACGTACACACTCAAACAAGATAACAAATGCAATAAAAGCAAGACAAAGAGCAAAGAAAATATGGTGGAAATAAGTCCAAATATGCAGTAGCATGAACTAAATATGTTATTTTCAAGATAGTCAAATTGGACTTTTATTTATTTTATTTTATGTGTATGAGTATATTGCCTATGTTTGTGTAAGTGCATCTGCGTCATGTAATGCCTGAGGAAATTGGTTAAAGGTGTCAGAACCCCTGGAACTGGAGTTATGGATGGTTGTTAGCTGCCCATGTGGGTGCTGGGAACTGAATCCAGACCCTCTGCAAGAGCAACAAGAGCTCTTAACTGCTGAGCCATCTCTCAGATGGCTCCCCAGATTAGATTATTTTAAAAACTCCAATCTTTATGCTAATTGTAAGGACCTTTCTAGCATAGGAACTTTGATAAGTTAAAAATAAAGGGTTAGAGAATGAAAATTCCTACCATCATTGGTCAAAAGAAGCAGCCAGAACAATGTAGAGAGAAGTGGACTAAAAGCTGCTGTAAGTCGGCTGACTTTTAAGGCTGCTGAATGGGATAAACAGATGAAGATGGAACTTCATGTTAAAATGTCTGACCAATCAGGAGGCAGACTAGTTCTGAGACAAAAAGGGAAATTCTTATCCTGTAAAAAGATATCTGAATTAGTTAGTTTTCTCGTTGCTGGGGCAAGAAGCTACTTAAGGGGAGGGTCCGGCCAGAGGGCTGGGGAGGCCACAGCGGCACACTGCTGTACAGCGGCCAGATGTGTGGCTGGGGCCCCCTTTGAGGTCCACTGGGCTGCACTTTGTGGAACAATAATCAGAGGGCAGAAAGGACGTTGGGCCAGGCTAACAAACCTCAAGACCTACTCCTATGACCCACTCCCTACAGTAGGACTCCACCTCCTAAAGGTTCCACAGTTCAAAACAGCACCACAACGAAAGACCAAGTTATCAAATACATGAGCCTATGGGTTGTGCATTCAACCATAACATTCCACCCATGGGCTCCAAAGGTTCACAGACATCTCAGAATGCAAAACACAAGACACATTCACTTTATCTTTCAAAGGCTCCATAGCCCTTAGTGGTCCCAACACTGTCCACAGTCTTTTCTTACACTTAAGGTAAGCTCTTAACTACGAGTCCCTGTAAAATGAACACGCAAACAGAAACAATTATATATTTCTAACACGTGATGGCACAGGGTAAACAGTTCTGCTCCAAAACCAAGGAGTGGGGCATGCCAGGGGAAGACCAAGTCAAAGGAGACCGAAATGCAGTGGAGAGAAGACCAGCAGCTCTGTGTCTGGCCGCGGAACCTTGGTGCAGTCTTCCATGGCCACCTCACTCATGCAAAACCATTGCTCTGTGAATGGTGCAACCTCTATGTATCTTCAAAACTGATCTTAAGGAAACATTTCCCTGACCAGTTGTTTTCAGTTTAAGCCCTCATCTTTCAAATGAACTTGCATGTTCACAAGCTGGAGCCTTCAAGGGTTGGGATCTTGCCCTAAGTGCACCTCCCTGTTCTCCTAATGTAAAACACAAGATTTCATTTTAATAATGCTAAGCTCTCTAACAATTATAGCTCTCTGTACCTACATTGCCTATAACTTTAACCCTCATACTTTTTTTCTTACCAAACTGTATGTTTTCATATCTTTCTGTTCCAGTTTTCTCGTTCTCACTGTGGATTTGGGTAAGTGCAGTGAACAGTAACCATATCACAACCTGATGCTATCGTCTGTTGAAATTTCCTCTGTCACAGAAATTAGTCCATTCTTTTAGAATGCAACCTCATTCAGGTTCTCAGGACATGAGCAGGGTACAGTCAGATTTGTTCTCAGAATGTACTATGAATGGTCTCCAGCCCATTTTCTAAAACAGTCCTTATTCCCCTCTGAAACCTCATGTACCTGGTTTCCACTGTTCACATTTCTCTTGACATCTCCCCAAACCCCACTACCATGGCGAACTGAGCTCTGCTTATGGCACATGAAGACTTTTCTAGCTCAAGGTTCCAAACTTGTCTATATTCCTTCTGCAAACCAGTTCAAAAGGCCTAGGAGAGATGTTTACCGAGAGCTATAACCTTGCTGGCTGTTTCCCCCAGGTGGCTGGGTTATATCTTGCTCTCTACCTTCTCCCCATGTGTATTATGGGTTTGCTAGCTTACTGCATGGGGCACGATGGATTTTTTTCCTAGTTCTCCATTGCCAGTTCCTCTCCTCATGAAGTTGTTTCTTTCCTGGGCTCTCGGGGTAGAGAGCCTTTCTTTCTGCCCTTTGTGCAGTACTCTTTAAAGTACCTCCTTCTAGAGTGGCTTAGTTTATGAACTGGTGTGGTTTGTGCTTGTCCTGAAATGTCCTTATTTCTCGGTCAAGTTTGAAAGTTAACTTTGCTGATAAAGCCCTCCTTTGGCAGATACATCCTCTCGGGCTAAAATATATCATTTCACGCTTTTCTTGGTTTTTAGTATTGCTGATGAATATTATTCTGATGTTTCTTCCTTCATATATGAGTTGCTATTTTTCCTTACAGCTTTAGTATTTATTTCTTTCCTTTGTGTTTTTGACAGCTTGATGATAACATGTTATGGAGAAGTTTTGGCTATGCCTATTTAGGGTCCCAAATGCCTCTTGTGTTTGTAATGTCAATTTTTTTCTCTAGACTTGGGAATTTTTCAGCTATGATTTTATGGAATAAATTGAATACACCCTTGGTGTTTGCGTCTCCTCTCTCTCATGGATTTGTAGGTTAGCCTCTTGATCATGTCTCAGAGTTCTTGGATGTTGGTCCATCTGAGTGTAGTAGTTCCTTGCCCTTGCCCCCATCTCTGAGATCCTTTCTTCTACTTGGTTGAGCCCATTGGTAACACCTTGCATGGTGGTTTTTCATGTGATTCACTGAGTCTTTCATAGCCAATGTTTCTATTGGGATTCTTTTCAAAAACCTCAAGATCCTTGCTGAGCTTCTCTTTCATGCTCCTGACTTTTTTGTCCATGTTGGATTCCTTGTCTGTTTTGATGACCTTTCCCCCTGTGTAGCTGACTTTCCTCTCCAGGACCAGGATTAAATTCATCTGCGTCTTTGTATCCACTCATTGGTCGTTTTAACCAGAAAACCTTAAAATCTTCATCTGGCATCTATTTCAGTACCTTTAGGTTTAGAAGCTGAGAAGCTGTGGAGTTTTGGAGGAGTCGTATTGCCCACTCCCTTCTGTCAGGTTTCTCTACCAGCCTTCTTTCCACAGGGCACATTGGCCCTGCAGGCCACAGAGCATTCTGCCTGGACGATGTGCCATTTGCATACCATGCAAACCCAGCAGCTGGTCTCACAGTTAGGGCAAATAACAGTCACAGTGTTTATTCTGATCCCTCCTGGGGCTTTCTGGAACCTGGACCATAGCTCCAGGGAGAAGAAGAGCAGTTGGAATCTCTACTTGGGTCTCATATCCTAAATGAGGGCTCAAGGTACGCTGTAGACTAGCCCTCTCAGAGTGGGTCTGCTTCATTGTGGTGGCCAAGAAAGGTCTGTCCATGGAGAGACTCTCTATCTCCTACTTCAGTAACCATCAGACTGTGTGTCTTCTGAGTACACCCGCTGTGAAAGAACGAGAAGTTCAAGAAGTCAACACATCCCCACATTCAATTATTGTTTGCAAAGACAATCACCTCTTTATAAACCCAATGTATCAATTTTATAACACCACACATAGAGAAAAAGCCACGAATTAAGCATGGATCAGAGGGACTGGAGAGATGGCTCAGTGGTTAAGAGCACTGGCTGCTCTTGCAGAGGACCCAGGTTTGAATCCCAACATCCACAAGGCAGCTAACAACCACCCTAATTCTAGGTCCAGAGGATCCAATGCCCTCTTCTGATCTCCACAGGCATTGTATGACACGGGTGCACTTACACACATGCAGACAATACCCCCACACACTTAAAATAAGCTAATAAATAAAATATTTTTAAAAAGAACAGATCAGAAAACTTACCTGGAAACACACTGAAAGGTTTCTAACCTCATGAGGTTTCTTTCCCTTTATTTTCTCTATGACTCACCTTTCAGTTCCCTCACACCCCACTCCAAGGAACACACTGGGTGCACTGAATCTGTTGCTAATAGTCGCCTTTCCTGCAGCAGCCAAGACTGAGTGCTGACCAGGGCATCCATTCCCTTCTATGTGATTTGTCTGTTATGTAGAGCTGGACAGTTTGCGAGCTCTGAACTGACTAGATTGTTTTTGCTATTTGGACTCCAGTGTGAACTTCCCCAAATGATATTTGCTACGAAGTTCTTCTTTTGATGATCTGTGCTGATAGGCCTTTTTATAATGTTTTCCAGTCAGCATTTAAGACATAATTTCTTACTATTAACATAAACGTGATTGTATGACTTTTTCTACAGCATGCTATTTCTATGGCTATATCTACATTATGGTATTTGTTTGTTTGTTTGTTTGTTTGAGACAAGGAATCCCGGTAGCCTCAGCTGGCCTGGAACTTGCTATGAAGACCTGGTTGGCCGGGATGTCACAGATTTCTGCCTGCCTCTGCTGGTGGGATTAATGGCCTGTGCCACCACACCTGGCTTTATTCTATGTTACTTCTAGGAATATTTCTGTGCATTACCATTCCTATACTCTATTACTTCTTTATTGCATTATTTATATGAATTTTTATGTTCTATATTATATTATTTCTATGATTATTTCTATACTGTACTATTTTAGGTCACTCATGCATATACATATATATATATATATATATATATAATTATTTTCATGGTTAAAATTAACAAGCTTCTAGAATCTGGCCATTAGTCATTTAGCCAGTGCAGGCCAAGTCCTGATAACAAATAGCCAACATTCAGAGCACAGCAGCTGCCAAGCCCCCAGACACAGATTAGATCTAATGATTTTCCACGTTAACGCTCAGTTCAGATTTATACAAATGTCATTGCACTTGACTGATTTTACCAGCAATTGTTTAGCATTCCGAGACTTGAAACAGAGGAGTTTCAGGACGAAAGAGAGGGAGCTAAGTCGCCCATCTGTGTGGTGTGGGTTGCAGCCAACTCAAGCCGTTGGGCTTCACCGCTCTCAGCCCTGAGGGAGCTAATGGTGAGAAGGCTCACCCACAGCCCCACAGCCGACAGGCACGCGTGTCAGCCGACACAGCATGGGGCACGGAGAGCCCCTTCCTTTTCTGCTTCGCACCCTGGTTTTCCGTTCTCTGCTAGGTCTTCCTGAGCCTCGCTCCTGCCGTGCTGGCCTCCCACATGCTGTCCATCTGTCTTGGCTCCCAACCCACCTCTTCAGTCCTGACCAGGCCCTTGAATTCCAGATCTGTGTGCTCAACCCCAGATGCTTACCTCTCAGCCCTGCCTTCTCCGCTCACCCGTCCACTCTGCGTCTTCCTCCAGACTTCCTCTCAGCTGGACGTGCCCATTCTCATGGAAGATGCAGCTCCCAGGTCCTCCTCCTCATTCTTCTCTCTTCCCACAGTGGGTCTGTCAGCAACCCTCTTGGTTTGAGCTCTAAGACAGGTCCACATTCACCCTCAGACCACGTGCTGCACAAATCTCCTCATCTTTTGCCTGCTTCTATTTCAAAGAGTCTTCTTACTTCACTCTGTGACACTGGATCTCTCACTGAACTTAGAACTCACAGGCTGGCTAGACAGGCTGGCCAACAAGCCCCCGAGACCCTCCTGCCAGCACTGAGGATGACAGGCATACATCACCACACCCAGGTTTCACAAACCCAAGTCCTCATGCTTGCAGGGCAAGAATTTCTTAGGCCATCTCCTCGCCCCTCACCCCACTTTTCCGGCCATATCTTCCTCTGTCATACCAGCTCACTGACATTCTTTGAACTGCCCAGCTACAGTCCTGCCCCAGGACCTTGGCTCTTGCTATGGCCTCCTTTTGAAGTGACTCTCTGGACCCCAACCCCACCTCCTCTAGGTCAGGTTTGGTGACTCTTCCCTGGACGCCTTGGCTAACGTTCCGTCCTCTCTTTGGGCACTCTTTTTCCTGCTCATCTATCCTCATTAGCACTGATTACCAGCATCTTAAATATTTTATTGTTGGTCTTGTGTGTAATCCATTTCCCCGACAAGAACGTACAGAAATTTCAGTTTCTGTTCCCACTGCTTCGGACAGCGTGTGGGAGGTGGAGTTCAGCAAATGACTCCTGATGAGGAGAGTGGATGGTGGGTGAGTAATTGACCTTATTCCCACTGTAGTGCTGACCGCAGTAGCTTCAGAGCAGATCTCTTAGCTTTAACTGCTTGAGTCGGGCACCACGCCTCAGCCACCCCCCTTTCTGAGGCAGGATAGGAAGATGGAAAATTATGGAATCAAAGGAGGGAAAGGTGTCCCTTGCCCTGGAAGCTGGTTGAAACTGCTTGCCAGCCAAGAATCAAGAATTCCAACACATTTAACATTTGCTTAAGGCCTTTCTCTGTTCCCAGCTTTGAACCTGCAGTTTTGTATGACTCACACCAGAAATCCTGTTCACTGTAGAAAGGCCATGTCCTACCCCTGTGCAACCTTGTGGCTTTTAGTTCACTTTATCGGATTATAATCCCACCCAAGTCACTCACTTCCGGAGCCACCCTATAATCTCACTTATCCAAAACAGAGTGAACAGGGAGAAGGAGGTTCTTAGCAACCTTTTGAGATGTAACTGGAGGGCCTAGGAATGGTACTCATAGCTACTCCTAAGACAAGAGCCAGAGCTCTCCCTAGAGGACCCACTACCCACACTTGCGGATGCCTCATTCTTTCCTTAAGTATCTCCTTTTCTCTTAACTCTCACGTTTAATATCTGTTTAAAATGTCTTTTAATAAACCACAAGTCCCCTTGGAGAAGACCATACACATGCTTTCAGAAGTAACCTATTTGTCCCTGACTATCTTTCTACGGTGTGTGTGTGTGTGTGTGTGTGTGTGTGTGTGTGTGTGTGTCTGTGATACTATTTTTTTTACTTGCTGACAATTTCATACACTTATATGATGTGTTTTGATATTAGTGCTCAACTTGCTTACTCGCTTTATTCCCTCCTGGACCCTCAGCTCATGAGGTGGTGTCATCTATGTTCAGAGCAGAACTTTCCTCCCGAGTTAAATCTCTCTGAAAATGCCCCTGCAGACTCAGGTAAAGGGGTGTCTCACAGAGATTCCGGATCATTCTGGCTGACAATGAAGCTTAGTCATCACCCAGGCTTCAAGGTGCTTGGTCATTCAGCAAAAGAGTGTTGAGAAGGGTTGGGTGTCATCTTGGTCTTGGATGGGAAGATGGTCACCTGATCTACTAGCTCCACATTCACTGGCCTCCGTTCATCAGCCAGGGCTCCCTTCCTAGAAAGCCAGTGAGTTCTTCCCTTCGCAGAATTAGTGAGGACAAAGATGCAGTAACTAGTGTAGTGAAAGGTCCTCGGAAAGCATGACCTAAAGCGTACCACCTAGTACCCTCACAATCCCTCACTGAGAGTAGTGTTACTCTTATAGACAAAGAAATGGATGCAAGGGTGTTAAGAACCTGCTCAAGTTCATAAAGTCTGGTAAACGCTCAGACCTGCCTGTTTGACTTGCAAGCCTCCCCCTTGAGATTTATACTGCCCTTGCTTTCATTAAATTAAAGGCTCTTTCTAGAAATGGACCAATTACAGTAATGGTATTAATAATAAGAGAAACATGTACAGATTGCTCACTGAGGTGGTCCGGGCACTGTTCGATGTACTTCCCATGCAATAACCCTCTTAAATCATACCAGAGATGCTGTTCTTACATCTGCTCTGTGGAGTTCGGAAGCAAAGAGCAGCTAACGAACTTGTTGAAGTCAAGGGCTGAGCCAAAATTCAAATCCAGGTGATCAACTGATTAAATTCTTTAGAAGTCAAATCAACTATCAGAAAGCAAAGAAATTTCTGAGTTTCATTACCACACTCATAGTGTAAGCTTTCCTATTAATGTGTAATGTACATTAACATTATAAAGGTTTGTCAGATTCTTTCTATTTTGAACCTGTTTTGTCCATCTGGAAGGGGTTGCTCAGCCACAAGCCACATCTATGAGCATTTAACTCTGTCAAGATTAACTTTGTCCCAAGCATCAGTAGAAATCCATAGTCAGAAAAATAGCAAATTTACAAAATATCTCCTTTTTATTTTGGTCTCTATTTACGAAGCTCTACAAATTAAAGGCATTTTTCTTATTCATTTTCCAAAAGAGTTTAAGACTTGGTGGCTTGTTGAAATGCATCTTTTTAGTGAGATTCATTTTAAAGTTCGACATTATGAGTATCAAATTAAGCTGTCAGCCTGGGAAGCGATACGGAGAAAGATGCGCTACAGCCCCCTCCTCCCCAGCCTCTGCAGAGATTGCCACTAAGTCAGGAGCACCAGGGGCCAGGAGGCTCATCTGAGTGATTCTTTTCTCATTATGTCAGATCTCTAGCCTGCTAGTAGAGACACTTGTGCCGTCCTCACCATCAACCAACGTATCATTGCTGTTTCAAACTGTTACTAGAGCTGTTGACACAGAATATTGTGTCTGTCGACAGCTCCAATTAGCTGGAGTGTCTGACTGGTGACAGCGCGGTCTACTTTTGTTTATGGTGACTGTGGGAGCTGTATCTCCATCTCCCAACCTCCAACGGCAGACAGATGGGTAGAGCTATATAATCATCAAGGGAAGCGTGTGATACTCTGCCTTCACAAACCGCCACGCAGAGCAGAACCAACGGCCTTTTGTCTGCTCTTAGAAGTGACTGTCAAGTTAGGAGGCTGAATATGTATGAAGCTCATCACATGTATGTACAGTAGAGCACTCTAGACTGCGGGGTGTTGACATCATGCAAACGCTTTTCAAAGTCAAGGTGATGTTTCATTTGTGTTAAGGCAGCATTAAAGATATGCTTTGTGTCAGCCTTGTTTATGAAAGTCTTCGACTGAAAAATTTCAAATCATCAGCCAATCAACGTTCTGTGATTATTTCTGTAATGGTAGTAAAAATTTGCTAAATTGCATTTTGTAACACCTGACACCCTCTTTTACACATGGCTTGGAATTCCCTACAGAACGCTGCCGTCTTCTCCACCAACTCCATCTTTTCCTGGCTAGAGATGTGTGGGAGACAATGCTCACAGGCAGAGCACCTACCTCCATCAGCACAATCCCATTTTCCAACAGACCAATATAGATTCAAATCACAGCCACAGGCTGGGGAGATGGCTCTGTTGATAAAGTGCTTGCCTTGCAAGCTGAGCACCTAAGTTCAATCCCTGTACTCATATGAAAGGCAGCAAGAACCCCAGTACTGGGGAGCTACAGACAGCAGGATCATCCCCAGGAGGTTTGGGCCAGCCAGTCTAGCTGGATGATGAATACCAGGTTCAGTGAGAGACCTGGTCTTGAGCAATTGAGAAAGACACTGACCTCTGGCCTTGCATGCACACATGAGTACACACACACACACACACACACACACACACATACACACACACACATACACACACACGCACACTACAGTGAGTTAAGAATAATTTTAATGAGGGTATAAATCATTTTAAACTTGTTACTAGTTTATTGCGATATGAGGAAACCCTCATCTCGTCATCACATGGTTGAATTCAACAATTCACCTTTCCTTGATTGGTGTGTTTAAGTCTACAATTCACTTCTTGTTCTCAGGTCCCAGCAACTCACCCTTGGTGCTGCGTTTGGCTCTGGCAACACTTTTGGGGAAGACCGCTCCACAACTCACTCTGACTATGGGTGATTATACCACACTCAGTCCTGAGACAGGAGATAGCAGGCCAGTGCTGGTCACATTGAGTCTCTGGCACCCAGTGTGATGCCTGGCATACAGATGGGACCCAACAGAAATGTGTGAAATAAATCAATACTGTGCAAGTGGTTCATTCTAAAACCATGCAGACACAGAAAAAAGGAGAAAAATACTGCCCTTCAAGTTTCCAAAGATCAGAAGCTCCTGTGAAGAAGGGCTTCCTTCTGCTTGCTTTATTTTCCCCCCGAAAGGAACAAGATGCATTATTCAAAGAAAAGCAGTTAAAGAGGACATACTGTCAAGAAAGACAGTGAGTCACACGAGGGGCCTGGATTATTGTTTGGGACACCTTTTACAGGGTTCGAGAGAAGAGGGTTCATTGCTAAGGGAGAGAGGGTGACTATTTATTTATTTATTGTCTTCTTGAGACAGAATCTCTTTAGTCCCAGCTGGCCTGGAACTTGCTATGTAAACCAGGCTCACCTCAGTCTCAGAGAGCTGGGATTAAAGGCACGTGCCACCATGCCTGGCTTATTTTTCTTTTTTGAAAAATATTTTTAATTGGATTTTTGTGGATTTCATATGATACATCTTAATTATATGTATCCCTGGCCCCCAGCTGCTTCCCATATCCTGCTCACAGGACCTCATGTATGTTGTCATACATGTTAAGGCCTATTGAGTCAAGTTTGTGTATGTGCCCAGACATTCCTCAATGTGAGTTCATCCCCTGGACCCTTTACAGTCTGTCTAGTGTCACTCCCTCACCTAGCAGTGATCCGTTCCTCACCAAAGTCGTGGCCTTCTGCCCATTTCCCCAGTTCTATGCTGGTTTTTGTCTAAGTTTTCGTAGGTCTTGAGCATGCTGACATCATTGCTGTGGGTTCCTATGAGTGGGGTCCCGGGAGCCTGTAGGACTGTGTCCTTATGGTCATGTTCCACTCCTGGCTCTTATGATCTTTGTGCCCCATCTTCCTTCTGTTTGCACTCCAAATTTAGCCAAGAACTAGACAGGTAGATGGTGGTGCTGATGGGGGAACAATTCAGACAGAGGGAGATGTGTGTTGGAAGCTCCTGGGTTAGCTGAGAGCCCTGATATACACAAGGCAGGACTGAAGAAGAATCCAAAAGGACTGAGGTACAACAAGAGGCCTCTGAACAGTGCACCTGAGAGCCTGGGACTGGTGGAAGAGGCTTAAGGGATACTTTTCTCCCCTCCACTCAAGTACAGTGAGGATAAGTATGGTTCTTATTCATGTGACATCCCGCAAACAAGAGCCACACTCCTGAAAATCACCTCGATGGCATTCCGCATTTCAAATGGGTAGGAGGCATAAAGGAGAGGTGAACAGTTGTGGATTTGTATGACTGAAATTCTGAAGCTGTTTTGATAGCATAATCTTCTGTCTTATCTGGTATAGACATCGCTACATTATGCCAGACTGCTTGTTTCTACGTTATTAGATTACGCAGTTGAACAAAAGGCATGCCTTTATTTTTATTGCTGAACATTCAACAAGTCCCCGCCCCCAACTTCCAAGAAGGTGCTTGAAGACATTCTGAACAAGTGCTTGGAATGAAAATCAGTATTTGTTGAAGTGGGTGACAACTTTCAGAGGGCAGAAGCCCTGCTTCACATCTTTATGCCTCCCATCAGGCCCTAAGGACCCAGCCAGGAGTATCAGTGAAGGGTCTGTGGGTGGACAGACGACCTGGTGAATGTTTCCATTTCTGCCTTAGCCTGTCAGTTCCATCTTCTGGCAGCTTCCCAACACTCGTGATCTCCAAGTTCTTAGGTCCTTTCTGAGTTGTAGAACTCCGGAGGGTCCCTCAGTGAGTCCCAGCACGGAGCAGTGCTCTGTTCTGGAGGGACGACTGCCCTGCTCTGATGCCTAGATCCTGTTTGGTTGTCTTTCCTCACAGACAAGCAGTCTCTTACTCATGCACTTCTTACAGGTTATCTCCCGAGAGAACCACTTAAGACCTGTTATCTGTGTTTAGTTCAAATTATTTATGTTTCCACCCACTATGCTTTTAAGGCTTACTGGGTAGCCCAGGCTTGCCTTCAACTTGGGATCCTCTTGCCCCTGCTGAATGCTGGGGCGGCAACCTGGCTAGACTTCTGGCTTGTAAAATATTTTCAAACATTTTTTCTTATTCGAGGCTCTCCCTAAACCCTAGGAAAAATGGAGGAGGTAGGTATTTCCGCCATCAGAGGAATAGGAAAATAAGGTTCAAAGAGGTCACCTAAGTGGGACACGTAACACTGAGTGACAGACAGCTGTCGTGTGCTGAGATCAGACAAGTCCTTGTCTTGCTGTGCCTCCCTGAAGATCCGGTCTTCATAGTTCACAGGACACTGTTGTGTGAAGTTAATTCCCCTCAGCAAGGTGTGCTGGGTGTGGAGGTGATGCAACTTCTGGAGAAAATTGCAGAATATCCGGGTGACAGGCTGAATGCAGATCAATGTGCTCTCTAGGTTTTCAGAGTGCTCCCCTCCCCCAGTCAAAGAAAGGATTCCTGAGAAATGGTATCACTCTGTGTGGACAGGGACTTTAAAAGGGAGCACACCTCAAAGGAGACAGGGAACTGAAAATCGGCATTCTGATCATGTATTCATGAATAATCTCCATGAGAATAAAGGTAGGCACATCTGAAACCGCTTTGGTGACCGGCGAGGGTCCTCTGATAAGCTTCTGTTCAAAGGACTCCTGGGCATAATGACGGATGACACCAGGCAGGCATGGCCCCAAGGGGTGGGGCCTGGTCCCATAGGCTGTGGCAGCCCTGTGTGACATGGCCTAGACCACTCCTTGTTTGGGAGGGCCCTGGAGTAGCCCCTTTCTCTCCTGGTTTCTCACCAACAGCTTCACAAACAGCAAACACTCAAAAGTGAGGGGCCAAACCAAAGTGTGTCCAGAAGGCAGCAGCCCATGAGTGATAAAGCCAGCAAATCAGGGGGACCACAGAGGCAAGGGCAGCATGGCCGAACGCACCCTGTGCGTCTCCTACAGGGCCAAGGTAGATCGTGGGGACAAGGACTGGCTCTGCTTGCCACGGGAGCTTTGTTCTCTTCCCAGAAATCCTTTCTATTTGCTGGGAGCAGGTTTGATAATGATAATCATCCTCTGACCACAAGGGCAAAGCATAATGTGAAGAGCACACAGCTACAGAGATGAGAGAGTATCGCACCCTTTAACCAGAGACGTCTGTGCGTAGAAGAACCTCACTCCAGAACACCGAGGCACCTTAAAGACAACATCAGAGGAAGACTTGTCCCGCTCTCAGCAAACCACAGGGGACAAGACATGAACCCGATAGGCTAAGAAGATCCTAGTTTCCAAGAAGGACGAAGGGAGAAACATCAGGCCAGTGAACACAGTAAGGGCATCTAAAGGACTACAGATTAGAATTTGACTTCATTTTATTTTAATTTCTGTGTGGGTATATATGGTATACGGACATGCTCATGTGGGTACATGCACATATGTGTACACATATGGGGGTGCAGTGGCATGGTGGTCAACAGTGGCTATCATCCTTCGTTGTCCTCTGTATTTTGAGACAGGATCTCTCACTGAGTCTGGAGCACTCCAATCTGCCACGCTGACAGACCATGAGCTCCAGGGATCTGCCTGCCTTCTCCTTCCCGTATTTGCGTTGCAGGGTGCCAGAGATCTGAACTCGGGTCCCTTTTGCTTACACAGTGAACACTTTATTGCTTCAGCCATCCATCAGTTCTGGAGAGTTGGGTTTTAAATAGGAGAGTTAGTGAGCCTGTTGTACCAAAGGTCAGTGCTTCTTTAAGAACATGTGAGCATCTCTAGTACACTCACCACAGTACCAGATGGGTAGATGTGCCAGACTAAGAGCTCAACCCCATCTCTGTGAAGCTTAGTGTTAGGTAAAGAAGATTTAAATATGTGGTAGTCAGCCAGATTGGAGACAGGCAGTTTATCATGCACGATCTGGGTGGGTCCACTTAAATCAAAGGCTCCTGAGATGGTAGATGGTGTCAGGATGGTGTAGATTCCACCGCCACCACCAGCTCTGAAGATGGAGGGGCAGGAGCCTTGCAAAGAAGAGTCTCCATTACAGCCCAGGGGACCAGAGTCCTGTTCATGAAGCTTGATTTTATCCCGGAGAACCCCACTTGGACCTTGGCCTCCACATGTAACCTCTGACCTTCACAGCGGCACGATGATAAATTTGTGTGCTGTTTTAAGCCACTGAATGTGATCTGTTATAACAATGCTAAAGGAAGATGGGAGGCAGGGGCCCTGACATCACAGGCTTAGAGAGTTCACCCACTGGGTGGGGAGGTGATTGATCACCAGTGCTGTTTAAATGATTGCCAGTCATGTGGGCAATTGCCCCATGCCACTCTGAGGGAAGTTGCCCGTGTCCTGTAGAGAACTCCATTCGCTTTGGGCCCATCCATTAACTCAACAAGTGTTTACTGAGCATCTTCCCTAGCACAGGTACTACAGTAAACAGCGAGAAGTCAACAGAGAGCCAGCAGCAAGGTCCTCATGCTCACAGAGCTCACACACACACACACTGCCCACAGACACCAACCATCATTAGAGCAGGTGTAGGTGCCTACTGGGACAGAGGATGGCATGTAGGGACAGAGGATGGCATGTTGGGACAGCGGATTGCATGTTGGGTGGTATGTTGGGATGGCAGATGGCGTGTTGGGATGGAGGATGGCCTGTTGGGATGGAGGATGGCATGTTGGATGGTATGTTGGGATGGCAGATGGCATGTTGGGATGGAGTTTGGTATGTAGGGATGGAGGATGGCATGTTGGGATGGAGGATGGTAGGGGGATTAGCAGAGGGTGGATGGAGGAGGAAGACATCTGATTTTAAAAATTTATTTAATGTGTGCATGCATGTGCATGTGTGTGTGTGCACCTGTGTACATGTCCTGGTGAACTTGTGGAGGTCAGAAGTAAAGGGCAGTGCTTCCTGCTGTCTTCTGCCATGTGGGCCCCAGGGACCCAGCTCAGATTATCACCTGCAGCCCCTTTGCAGCCCCAGGAAAGGCTTTTTGAATGAGCTGGTGAGAGAACTTGTTGGGGTATATCTGAGTGTAAACCTGAAGGCAGGGAGAAGAGCTCATCATAGAGCCTCTAAGGTGAGTGAGAGGAGATGGGGAGTGAGAATGGGCCTGGAACTTCTGAAGCTGGCAGGAAGCTCAGTGGGGAGGAGAGGGTGAATAGGGCTTTTACCACAGAGGGAGGGGATTAGGGACCAGCAGTTCTTTACAACGCACATGGGATAATCCACTGCTTCAAGCAAACAGACACTGCTTGGTTGCTTGATATTTTCAGAATATGCACATACATTATTCTGAGTCAGGGGCAAGGAAGGGTCATAAGTGACTCCAGCTATATGTTTAGCTTCCAAGAGGAGCCCAGGGCTTAGTAATCTTGTGGAGAAAATGTTAAATGACCTCAAAACATAAGATTAACTTTGGTTACATTTCTCCAAAAATTTATTCTCACAGTTTTGTATGGCATAATGATTTCTAATTGTATCCATTTCCTACGAATGCCATGATTTCATTTTTCTTTACAGATGGATATAATTTTATTGTGTGTATGTACCACATTTTGTTTATCCTTTCGTCTTCTGATAGACATTGAGGCAGGCTCCATATGGTTCTGAGTGTGAATGTTGCAACTGTAAACATGGATGTGTAAGCATTTCTGTGGTACTGACACAGTCCTTGGCCATGTACCAGGAGTGGTATAACTGAGTTACATGGTGGCTCTTGTGTTAAAAACCTCCATGCTGATTTCCACGGACCTGTACAAGTTTACATTACTATGAGCAGAGAATAAGCTTGCACCCAAGCCAGTGCTTGCTGTCTTTCTTTCTTTCTTTCTTTCTTTCTTTCTTTCTTTCTTTCTTTCTTTCTTTCTTTCTTTCTTTCTTTTTCTTCTTTCTTCTTTCTTTCTTTCTTTCTCTTTCTTTCTTTCCTTCTTTCTTGATGATAGTCAGTCTGATGGGAGGGGATCGGTGTCTCAAAGCAAATGGTTTAATTTTTAGTGGCTACTGTATTTCTTCTTTTTAGAACTCTCTTCAATGAAGCCAGTTATGACCTGGGTGATTTCGTTTCTGGTGTTTACTTTTGATGTTTCTTTACACATTCTCAGTATCGTCCCCTGTGACAGACATCTGTGCCCTGGGACGGACATCTGTCCCCTGTGATGGACATCTTGCAATGACTTTTCTCCCATGCTGCAACTATTACATCAGCCCAGTGATTGTTTCCTCCGCTGTATAGAAGATCTTTAATTTCATGTAATCCCCTTTGTCAGTTCTTGAGAGTATACCTTCTGGTCCTATTGGAGTCTTTGTTTTTCTAGAACATACAGCAGCTGGCTGGCCCACAGGCTTCGGGACTCATCTGTCCAATCTCCCATCTCTTCGAGGAGCATCAGAGTTACAGACACAACCATGCTACATTCAGCTCATGGTGGGTGTTGGACATTCAAACACTTGCATGACAAGTGTTTTATTTCACTTTTGTTCATTCATCATGTGTGAGTGTGCCATGGCGCTCAGGTTGAGGTCGGAGGACAACTTTCAGCTCTTTCCTACCACAACGTGGGTCTTGGAGATCCAAACTCAGGTCATCAGATTTGGTAGCAAGTTGCCTTATCCCAATGAGTCAGTCATCCTTTCTAATTGAATGTGAGTGTGTGTGTGTATGTTTGTGTGTGTGTGTGTGTGTGTGTGCGTGTGTTGTGAATTTTAATAGAACACTTGTCAGGCTGTCAGGAGCTCTCTAGCACCCTATCCCTGCGTAGACCTGGAACAGAAAAATGGTGACCAAGTAGGCAGGTTCTGACTCCGAAGGAGTCATGCCGAGCCATGAATTATACTTATCGATATTTATATGTTGTGCCATTTTTGCGTTCCTTAATTAATTCAGTTTGGTAATCATGTATGATCTTAATGTGGTTTTGAATTTACAGGAGTTTTATTCAGACTCTCTGTGTTTGTGCCCATCAGGGACACCTTCCGTGTCCTTCTTCAGTCTAGTTCTAGGGTGATGTGGGCTCAGTAGAGCAAGTTTGGTAATGTTCCTCCCCAGTTCTGCAACAGCTTGAGGCCTATTGAATGCACCCAGACCTGGCTCTGCTTTGTTGAGAGACTCTTTATTACTGTTTCAATCTTGATAGCTCTGGATCTGTTCGAGTTTTTGATAACCTCTGATTTAATTAAGTAGATCTTACTGGTTAGGAATTCATCTATTTGTTCTAGATTTTCCTTTTTTGTAGAATAAGTTTTCAATAAATCCCAACTATCTAAAGAGCTGAGAATCATCAGTATAATAACCAAGGAGACTGAGGGATGCTGGAGGGTCTTGGATAAGAATGTGGAATCTGAGCTCTTTCACTGGGTGTAGGTAACTTCACATTCTCATGTATGAAATAATAGTGATGATGTGTTTGTTAACATACAACACAAATAGTATCTAGCAGCAAGAAAACCCTCACCTAAGAACTACTGCCGGCTGCCTAGCACCTCATACCGGCTGTGCACCAGCTGACTGAGCCGAGGGTGCTTTGCTTTGCTCGGTGCCAGCATTGCTTCCCATGTCTGGGTGGTTGTACTGGAAAAGATCAGCCACTGACTCATCACAGGAGGGAAGATCTGCCTTCACCAGGGTGGGAAGATACCACCTAGCACGCCGAGGGCCTGCATAGAGCAGAAAGGCGAATCCATTGAGTTCTTAAGATACACACTGTGCTCTGCCTTAGACATCGGCACTCCTGGTTCTTGGGTCTCTGGACTCTGAGCCTCCACCAGCAGCATTACACCCCCAAACTCCCAGTTCTGAGGTCTTCAAACTCAGTTATCACTATTGATCCCATTGCTTATCAGGTTCTCCAGTAGCAGACAGTTCACAACCACGAGTGCCAGTCTCCAGAACTGGCCTGGTGCTGGTGCAATTATGTTTTGAGCAAGTCCTTCTAGGTAGGCCAGGCTCTGGCTCACAGTCTTCCTGCCTCTGCCTCCTCTGTAGCTGAGATTATGTGTGAGTGTCCCGCCTGCTAGGTTCTGTAGGTCTGTTTCTCTGGAATTCTGACTAATAGGACTATAAACCCAGCACTTAGAATGGACCTTTGGTACTGCCTTACAGTTCTTGAGGCTGAGAGTTCAGATGTGGCTGGGCTAGGGCTATGGCTTCCAGGCATGATAAGATTCAGAATTAGGCCAGGACTACAGCATCTTTAGATTCTTTTTTAATGTTTGCCCAAGGGTACATACAACTGTTTTCTGCATTGACCCATCCATCTAAAATCTCATACTATGACAGTTTCCGTTTTTAAAAATGGCATCACACCAGACTGTCACCCTGCAGGAGCAAGCCACAGGTTCTGCTAACACTGGCAGAGAATTTCACACTGGACAAGACTACCAGGACCACTGGGACCACCACGGACCTGGCTGTTGTTATGTTACTCATGCAGTAACTAAAGAACCGAGTACATGGACTAGATATATGCACAGGGTCTCTTCCAAAAAGGGTGGAGAACTTGATTTATGATTTCACTGGAATTGTGAAAATTGAAGATGTTGAGGCACTTTGCTAACTAACCTCCTGTCTGTTCCATTAGATCAGGAGCTCTCCAAAGGCTACAAACCTTCAGTTTACAGAGACATTATTGAAATAATTACAAATTTGTGTTTATCATATAGTGTATGTGTGTGTGTGTGTGTGTGTGTATATATAAATAAATATATATATATATATATTATAGACCACAGCAAGAGAACTTTAAGCCCCTCCACCAACCAAGGATTTATCATTCCCTTGCTATAATCCAGTAGAAGTTAAGCAAATTCATTCAGTCATATAAAGTTCATGTTTAGTACATGCACAAGCATCTTAGTAAATCAAGAGAAACATGAAGGGTCACATTTACAGGGAAGCTTCATCTTTCTTTTGAGTAAAGAGGATTCACAGACACAGATTGGGTCTCCACAAGTGTGGACTGACTCTTATGCTCCTGTCTTTGAGAGCCGAGCTGTCTGCTCTCCCAGCCTCCTCGGCATCCTTTCCCATCACTCCTTTCTGGTCACTCATCTTCTGGCATGCTTTTCTGCCTCCCACATTTTGCAGCATCAATCTCTCTGCATGGACACTGCTTGCATGCATCGGGAAGAGAAGCCTCTCCCCAGCTTTCTGGCTGAAGTTCTCATTTCATAAGACCATTGACCACAGGAGTTCATAAGCTTTCCTATGTCTCAAGTCCCCTGAAGAATTAAAACTTGCTGTTTTGGAGTCTGAATCGGTAGATCTAAGGTTAGTCCCAGGAAGTTGTACTTCTTTGGTTTTTTGTTGTTGTGTTTGGTTGCTTTGACAGGGTCTCCCTTAGTCCCAGTCCACCTGGAACTCAGTATGTAGATCATGCTGGCCTCAATCTCACAGAGATCGGAATGCCTCTGTCTCCTGAGGGCTGAGATTAAAAGCATGTACCACCCTACCCAGCAGGAAGTTGGATTTCTAAGAACATCCCAGGTAACATAGTTCAAGGGTCACACTCTGAGAGCTACTGGTCTATCTCACTCTGTTTATTTTCTGCAGTGTTCTGGCTAATTGTTATCGATGATTTACTTATTTCTTTACCTATTATTTGCTAGACTGTTTCACAAGTCAGAACAGCAGTGCTGGTAGCTGGGCACGTAGTTTTATTGGATAAGTGAACAGATAAATGTGTTAGACTACGGAAGGGGACTCTACCAGGGTGCATATTATCTTCTGGAACTAAATTGGAGGATCCATTTTCATCTGTGCTTTCATAAATAGATATTAAAGATTTTTAGTAAACATATACTTTAAGCTGTAAATTACAGTAACTAAAGCTCTATTACTACTTATACATAGCACTGGGCTACCGTAATTCCCTTCTGAAGATGAATAGAACATTAAACGCATTAACTTCATAACTTACATATGGTAGTGAATATATTCCAATGAAAATCTTAAGCTTGATGTATTTAAGAGAATAACTTATGATTTTATCTGAAAGATATATACTTTCAATCTCTCTCTCTCCTTTCCTTATAAGAATTATGTTTTTGCCACAACTATAGACTGACTGTATAGCTATGCTTATGTCCCTGGAGTGTGTCTAACATCTTCTTTCATTATAGCATAACTGGGAAACTTCGGTTAACATGCGTTCATCACCAATTACCTCTGACACCCATGGCTACCACCACACGCAGGAAGGAAATCTTTTCAATGGAGCAGTCTGATTACATAGTCAGTATATGCTAATCATGAGGCATACGTCCTCTAAAATGAGGCTAAGACTCACCACTCACATGCACGCATGTGTATGTATACAAAGTCTTTCAAATTTGCTTTCGCCAAAGGAAGTGAAGCACTGTCATGTAATCTGTGCACACATATCAAGAAATGAAGTGGGAATTTAACATTTGTCCCCAATTTCAACCCAGAAAACCTAGGCACCAACTCATAGCTTTTATAGCTCTGATGTTCCCTAAAACTTACCTCCATCTTATATGAAGCACTCTCACTGTACAAAATGCAAATCATTTATTCGTTCATCAAAGTATGTTTCAGCCTGTAGCCTTCTTCCTCTCTGAATGACTAGCTTTGGATTGACTAAATGTTTAGTGAAGCAGAGATCAGAGGTTGCAGTTATAAGCAGCCCAGGTCATCATTCTGAGCCCTCTCTTCTAAGAAATAAGGATATTAACATATAAACAAGTGAAGTTATTTTCTCAAGGTCACAAGGAAAGTCAGTGGCAGATGTCAGTCTCTCCGACCTCTGCCTCTGACACTCTTTTCTCCCCTCGTTCCGTTCCACACCCCATTTGCTGCAAGGCAACATGGAGAAAACCCCCTTGACTTATCCATGAAATTCAAATACTGTGAGAAGTTGTGTATACTATTTCCAAGAGTTCCTATTTACATTAACATGGTACCAGGCTTATTATGGACTGAACTGTTCTCTAAAATTTATATGTCAAAGTTCTACCCTCACTTGTGACCACTTGGAAAGAATGGCTCACAAAAGGTAATTGGGTTTAAATGAAATCACATAGAGATTCCCAATCCTGCAGGCTTGGTGCCTCACAAGAAGATAATGAGTTTGTTGTTTTTCTTTTTTCTGTCACTAACAGCCAGAAATAAAGCTGACCCATTTTGCTCAAACAGAAGACTGTTTCTTTAGTAACGAAAACTCCTAAATGTTCTTCCAAATGAGAGTAGAGATTGTGTTTGGTTGACTCAAACTTTATAAGTGTAGATGAGACTCAGCATTTCACCTCTTGTTAAGCATCCTTCCTTCATCCTTTCCCAACTTGACACAGAATTTGTTGCTGGGAAAGGAGAGGCAGTAAAAGATTTAAAGGCCAATTTTTATCAGTGAGAAATCCGCTGTGCTTAAAATGAGTGAGCGGGTCACCATCCTGCTCTGGGCCTAGGTAGGTTTGTGTGACTAGAGAGCTGCCGACTAGCCTGACAAAGTGCCTCTCACCACTCATCAAAGAAGCTCCTTTCTGTGACAGATGGAAACTAGCATGAAGTTCCACAACTGATCACACACAGAGAGTAGGTGTCTATGAGGCGTCCAGCCCTAAGTGACACGTCTACAATGCAACCTCTTCTAAACCTAAGACTCAGGGAACATCTCGGAACAGGGGGCAGAAACAATGTTTAATGCATCTCTCAACTCTCACAAGGAAAGCTTCCTCATGCAGCAGATGGTAACTAACTCAGAAAGCCACAGTTGGCCAAAGTGCACGGAATAAAAGATTGCAGAGGGCTTCTTCCGGAATAGGACATCGAACTCTGCCACCCAAGGCTGGGGGAGCATTGCAGAAGAGGGGGCAGAAAGAGTGCAAGTGCCAGAGGTGGTGGGTAACCACAAGGAAATGGGATGCCAGACAGCTGGTCAGTTATCCATATGAATTCACAGCAATGACAACAGCATACCCCACATAAGCTGAAGCCAGACAGAATCCAGCGTGGGAGTGGGCAAGTGTCCAGGAAGCAGGTAAGAAGCTCAATCTTAGCTGAGGGACTGCTAGAAATCTGCAACTGCTGGGTGAGGGAAAGTCAGTTTCATTAAGAATATAACACTAAATAGGTTAATTGGGTTTCTGTGGATGGACACACAGCGAAAGACATTTGAGGAAACAGACTTGACTTCATAGGCTGTAATTCAAATGACAGAGCACATGAAATCTGCCAAGGTATAAGGGAGAGTAGATGGGGGAGGAGCCAAAATATGATCCAAACATACGAGATTCACAAAATTCCAATAAAAACTGAGCGATGTTCTATTCTGAGTTGGTTTGGAAGAAAACCAATTATGGCAACATGGTGTACAGGCACAGGATTTGTGAACTTGTCTTTTTCACAGCTGAGATCTTAATTCTCTGAAAATTGACCAGAACTACCATAACAGGAGAGGGTTCTGAAATGGTGCCTGGGCTAGCTGCAACCCCCCCCGAGCCGTGAGAAGAAAGAAACATTATGGTGAGGCTGCTTTGAGTTGACCTCCACATGGTACTGGCTTCCTGCTCCCTGGGATGTCTGAGTCTGTCTTGTCTGAGTGTACCTCTGCTTGTCAGCACCCGGCACTCAGAGTGATGCACAGGCTTTCTCAGGACCTGTTCCATTCACAGGCTGCTGAGCCCCTTCCCAGAAACACTCTCCTTCTTATGCAGCCAATTTTCAAGATTCCCCTTGAGATCCTCTTCCTCTGGGAAGCTCCTGAAGACACCCCATCATGCTGATCTTGATTTTTGCCAGACTGTATTAGCAATTCATCATTGTTATGTGATTATAATAACATTTTGCATGCATTCTTGGATCTATAACTGCTGTTCCAAATCCCCACAATGCTAGGGGGTACTCGGAGGCAGTCCTGCCCAGAACGGCAGTAAGTTTTAGAGATACGTAGATCTGAGTTGAAATCTCAGAGGCACCATTCATAAACTGAGTGAGCTAGGCAGTCCCTTAATCTTCCTGAGACCTAATGACCTTATCTGTGAACAAGGGTATCCATGACCCCTCTCTAGCGTCCTTGTTAGTCTGGAGATGCTCTGCCCTGGGCTCTCCCTTCAGACTCATCTTTTTTTTCTCTGCTGTCAGTAATGCTATCAGTTATACAGACTCATTAAGTTTTCAAAGCACCCTTCTTTCGAGGTCTGTGAACTGTGAGCCCTCTCTGTGGAATGATTCTTTAAGGCCCTCTGAGAGTGGGGACCATGCTGTCTACACTTATGATACACGAGTAGCCCAAGGCATCCAGGAAATGCTACTCTAGCTTGGGCAGTTTCAAGCACCAGGAAGACCTGACCTTCAATTGTCGTCTATGAAGGACAGACAGGACATGAGCAGCAGTGGGAGGGACTAAGGGAAACTAATGGGTGGGAAGACAGGCTCCTGCAGGGGCCAGCATGTCCACACGTACCATGCACAGAGACACTGCTGATCAGCAGCAGTGCTTGAGCAGGCCAGCTGGGTGAGTGGAACTCAGAAACCAGAGTCTTGTGGACAGTCATCACTGAGAGTCAGTCGGATGGCATCACACATTCAGGAAATCAGCCCACTTTAAACAAAATGCCAAGAGGAGACTTGAACACCAGAATTCTTAGAAAGGAGAGAACCATTTGGGCTCAAGCTAAAGACTCCGAGATCCAGGATCGAGTCTTATTAGAAAACAGAAGCAATAGCTTTGGGTTAGGAGATAAAGACCAGAAAAGGCCCTAACTCAGAGGCCAAATATGTGCCTGGGCTCTCAAAGTCAAAACAGACAGCAAATCCATGGTAACAAGACTCATTTCATATCCCACCAGCTGGTCACCTGGGACCTTGTCCTCTTTTTTCTGCCTCTGTCCCTTTTAAATCAACTGACCACCTGGTAACCTTGGCAGGAAGCACCAGCCAAGGTAACAGGCTCTGGACTTCCCCTTTATTCACCAAACTTCCCCTTTATTCACCCCTTTGTTTGCTCTCTGTGGACCTGAGAGTCCAGTTTTGTATATATGTTTATCCTCATCTTTGCATCATTTATTTGAATTATCTTTTAAGGATCAGCCAATTACAAGTGTACATGGTCAAGCATGATCTTCACCCCACAAACATGAATTTAGCTTCAAACACCGCTTAATACTCTTAGAAAAGGTGCCTGGAGCATGGGCTAAAGCCTTTCCCTCTTTCAGAGCTGGCCTCTGGACAGGCTAAGGGGTGTCCTGCTCCAGATTGGCCCAGAGACTAGATAGGGATGGGATAGGAATTGGCTAAGCATCAGTGACCTTAGCAGGAAGAGTTGGGTCACAACTGACAGATACATAAATCAGTCTTGATTCGTCTGTTGGGAGACCATCACGAACTGAGGAACATCCTTCCCTTGAGAGTGAGGGGATTCAATTTTCATCTCTAGGCTCTTGCCTTGGCTAGCGTCCTTAGTAACTGAAAGGCACCATCTGCTTGACTCTTGTGCCCACCTGCTTGCTGGGGAAATGCCTACCTCCCATATGGCCCTCATAGAGGCAAGGGCTTAAGCTGCCTAGGGTTCTTTCCAGTATCTCCTGAAGGACCAGAAATTTCCGTTATCTGGAAATATATTTCCTGTCTTATCCCTTAGTCACTTCTGGAAAACTCTTTACCACTTTTCCAGGCATCATCCTGCACTCAATGAGGTGGAGGTGTCTTTACTACCTCCTAAATTGTCATCCTCATCTTTTACGGTTATCTTGTACCCAAGCTGGTTTGGCCACCAAGGAGGCACAAAGTGAAAGAAGGATATGTCACGAAGAGCAGAATTTTATAATAGTAGCTCCAGATTGGAACATTCAAGAACCATTTCCTTCAATTTTGTGCTGAAAAAGACCCATTGGTATCTCCCAGAAGCCACATCACCACATTCATAGATCTTCTGGTGCATTTGAAGGGTACTTAATGCTTTACCTCCAAAACTGCTGAATACAATCCAGGAATGTAAAAGTCTGGCTGGAGCAGGACATGAAAAGGGGGACAACTCTTCATAAACCCTCAGTGATGCCTGCTGCACAGAGCACCAGACCAGAATTCCTTCACTGACCTCACAGAATCCTCAGTCCCCAGTAACCTCCCAGCCCTGTCCCCTTTCACTGTCCTAGGAGTGATTTTTCTACTAACATCTGTTCACTGAAATCTGAAAATTTGCCAGCATAAGTGTGTCTGGCGAGTGGCCCCCTCTTTACATTCAAGCAGGTTTCAACACATCTCAGCTTGCTTAACAAACTTGATGAATTTTACTCTGACACCAAGAATTACTTAAGTGAAACATAATAGCACAGAGAACATTCGAAGACGCTTCGCATTGCAGGAGGGTCTTCCCTGGAGCAGAAAGGCGGCTACTCCCTAAACCTTACCAAAATGCTCAGTTTTAATGGAGGACTCTGTGAACATTTCTTTCTAGAACTCATAGAACTGTCCTGCTGCCCTCTGGTACCAGCATTTGCTTCCACTCCTAACCCACTCCACGCTCCAAAAACAAACTAAAATCTATTGAAAGATTTATGGTAAGTACTTCTGGGAGCCCAGCCCAACTCCCTCTTTCTTGGGGCACAGATAAGAGTGTCGGTGTGTCTTTGAGTTACCGGTGGGTCTGTCTTCACATATTTGGCCAGGCACTATGGTCTACACAGAGTGACTGGTGGGTCTGTCTTCACGTATTTGGTCAGGCACTATGGTCTACAGAGTGACCGATGGGTCTGTCTTCACGTATTTGGCCAGGCACTATGGTCTACACAGAGTGACCGGTGGGTCTGTCTTCACGTATTTGGTCAGGCACTATGGTCTACACAGAGTGACCAGTGGGTCTGTCTTCACGTATTTGGCCAGGCACTATGGTCTACACAGACTGACCGGTGGGTCTGTCTTCACGTATTTGGCCAGGCACTGTGGTCTACACAGAGTGACCGGTGGGTCTGTCTTCACGTATTTGGCCAGGCACTATGGTCTACACATGCCGTTCTGCCTGCTGCTGCTAATCCTGGGGGCTACCCTAATTCTTAGAGTTCTTGCCCCATTTTTCATTGTAGGATAACAAGTATCTTGACTGTAATCTATTAATTGAATAATTGAATAAACTTGTTTCCCTCCAGTGAAAGCATACTGTTTGCACACAGTGTCATCCCAGGCCCTCCAGCTATGGAAGGCCCGCCAGATATGTTTATTAAACCCCCTGTGCTTGGAAAGAACACAGAAAACTGTCATCTAGAGCAACACAAAAGTGCCTATCTCAGTTGGAGATCTCGCTGGCATGAATAAGGGAAGAGTTTGTGGTACAGTTTTGAGATGTAAAGAGAAAAAGCTTCCCCACAGTGCAAATGTGTTGTAACCCTCAGGCGAGAAAAAAATACTGAATTGTTGCTGGCAGTACAATGTAATTATTGAGTTAGCAGCAGCTTTGTTTCTAAGCTTCTTAAGGTAGAAATCACATTAATTTGGCCTCCTCCAAAGGACATTCCAGGTTATTAAATGGTACTGTTGAAACATTTCTCACTAATGAACCTGGCCAAAGAACAACCATTTTCACAGAAGTCAAACGCAGAGCAAGTTGCCCAGTGAAAGAAGAGACGTGCTTCCGTGGAAGGCTTTCCAAGCTTGAGGCCACACAGCCTGGGGATGAGTTTTCCAAATTTCTGGCATGCAGACTTTTGACCCAGGTGGTAAAGGAGTGGGAAGTGTGAAGGAGGCCACAGTACTGTGCTCAGAAATCAAGCCAGGGGACTTGGAGTCCCTCTGGAAGATATGGTCACTCACCTTGCACACCCAGGGATGTGGGGCATGAGGCTGCAAGTACTCCAAGATGCTATCTTCTACACAAACAAAAGCATTCAGCTCCTGAAGAATGCTGTCTTTTCTTCGTTTGCTAATTCTTCAGAGTCTCAGTCATTTTTCAGGGTCATAGCAGACTCTGACCTTAGGAACATCATTGCTGTCAGACAGGAAAGAAGCCAATAAGTCTTTCATCCAAACACTGACCTGGGTCACCCTGGGGAGAGTCAAGAAACTTCTTCCTGAAGCCCTGTGTCCCTGCAGAGAGTCCTCATTGACACGCCAGTGGGGAAAATACCTGTGCTTCCCTAACAGAAACTCCTAAAGGACCTGGGGGATGTACTTGGTAGGTTATGTGTCTTGACACTGGAAGGTTCCAGGTCAAGTGCTTTTGCTGTGACTCGTCCTGGGTGAAGTCTGGGCAGTGTGTTCATCCAAGAGCATCAGTGAGTGCTAACATGAGATAGAGGATTCCTTCAGTGACAATGTTTCCATATGGGTAGATTGATCCGAGGGGGCACTAACTGACTCCTGGAAGAAGTGTGATATAGACACTAAAGCCCCATTGGAATGAACTCACTTTGCCTAGACATATAGACTAGGCAAGACTAAGTCTCTCTGTCTCAATCTCAACATCATGAATTGAGTTTAAAATGCCTGATTTGGAAGGACAAACACAATGTGTCTAAAAAGACTGGAATCCTAAGTAGTGGTCAACGGAGCCACTATGTTCACTATTAGATTTTTAGATTAATTTTAAAAATCAGCGAATTAGATTTTCAAGGATTTTTTTTCTTGACTTTATTTTGCAACGGCCATTTGGGTACACACTTGGGAGCCCAGCTGATGCTCTGCATTTTGTGCAGAAGTTAGAACCTTCTTTTACATGCTCCTCAGTCCCCATACATTTAACTGAAGCATCCATCAGTGGACTCTGAGTTTCAAAGTCAAGGATGAACAAATCCCATGTGGTGTACCAGAACTTTCTGTGGCCATTGGTGCAAGGCTGCCCTCGTGTATAATTTTATAACTGAATAATAAAACAAGAGAGCTTACTGAAAGATGTTCAAAACACAAAGTCTCCAACACCATGGTTAGAACAGAGGCTTCACGGTTGGTGATGTGCCTCTTGTACTCAGAATGGCCTTCAGGACAAGAGGAAGGAGAGACGTGGAGTTTAGGAGATGGCAAAGGAGCACTATTTCATTTGTAAATCTGACTTAATCAGCACTTTAGAAAACTGAATTTCTGCATTCATTCAGCCTTCTGCTGTTAAGGCAGAGTCTCATGTAGCACAGGCTAGCCCCAAACTCACAGCACTGTCTAGTATGATCTCGAACTTCTGACTCTTTGGCCTTCATCTCCCAAGTGCTGGGATGACTGAACCATGACACTGCCCATGGCAGAACCGGGTGGCCTCCACGTGGCAGGCCAACTACAGAATTGCCTGTGGACCGAGCAAAGCACCATTGGGAGGACCAGCATGTGTTCATGCGTTCACATCACGGACCCGTCTTCACGGCCACACAGCTTGTCTTGTCTGACTCTGCTTCCTCCGTCCAAACAGAGACGAGGCTTTCCTTCTGGTAGCTTGCTGCTGGCCAGCGTTTCCCAGTGCAATCTGCAGCGCTCCGAGTAACAGCAGTCTAACCTTGAAGGAACAAAGGCTGGGAAAACGCTCTTGTTTACTCGGTATTATTTGCGTGCTCCAATAAAGCTACCTCACTACAGATGTAGCCTTCGATAATTTATTGATGAAAAGAGGCCTCAGGTACCAGGTTTTTGGCCACTGTTACACTGTCAGGGTACACTGTAGAACACGGGCTCCATGAATATTTTATCTGGAGAAGAAATGGAAAAATACACCTTTCTATAGATCAGTTCCCAGTCCTGAACTTCATTACTGAAATACGAATCGAATCCTGGCTTCGAATTTGACCAACCAACACTGTACAAACAGAAAACTGTCTAAATTGGATTTAGCAATGAATTGATTTGAGCCCTAATTTTTGTTTAGCTCATGGGTGGCTTATGCCAGCCTGGACTGTCAGGATAGGGTAGTGGCCTTGGTGGTGCGTGGGGGCCACATTTCACTGCTGCTGCGATCGGCTGGCCCTTTATTCTTCACGTGCTGGAGCCTCTTTGTGTGGGGATTTATTAGAGTTTTATTTATGCAGATGTAGAGCAGTTGGAGATCACCCCTTTTCAAAATTTCTCTCCCATTGTTTGGTTATTAAAATATGGATTGGGAGGTTGGGAGAGTCTGTCCCTTTTAGAAGGAAATACTTTAAAAATATAACCAAAAAACCATTTTTAAAAATTTTGTGGTTTGGGCATACATAGTACTTTTGGTGGGGTTCATAGGGGTATTTTTTTATTTATTTTTTAACCTTGAGCCCATTTGCAATGCTGAACACCAGTTCTCTGGTTCTCCAGTCCCCAAGAACCCACCTCTTCATCACTAGAAGGCCAGTGGTACATGATTTGGACTGAAGGGGATGGTCAGGTAGTGCTTGCCTCAGAAGTCCTAGGTACCTGTGGAAGTGCTTTGCAAGATCTTTGGGCCCACAGAAGTACTGCTGAGCACTCTGCAATGTGCACTCTGCAATTTGCAGGAATTTGCCTCTCTTCTCAGGTGATCACACCAGGTAAGTGCTTCATTTTTATCTCAATTGGTTTGATTTTATGCTTTCATTATATTACTGCGCTTAGGTTTTGCATATGTTGGGGTGTGTGTGTTTTAACCTATCTTTAATCCCAACTCCTCTGATGAGCACCTGACTCAGCCTATCTGTATCTTTAATTGATGCTGTCTTCAACTCTGTATGCTAAATTGCAATTCCATGATCTACCTTCAAGATAGACAGTTTAATCAATGTACAAGCTACTCTACTTATTTAAATAAATGCCTTTCAGACTTAGTAAACACCATTAGGGGAAACATGGATGGTTTAAAATAGGGTGATTTATATTTCTTCGAATGAAGCCTGTAAACACACTTAAGTACCGAAATACTTCTATGACCCCTAGAAGATTGCTTTTTATGTGAAGTATGTTTTGGTTTTCAGGACCACGCAATTGAGCAAGCTTCTTTTAGCCTCAGTCGATGGGTACACGCTCGCTGGTAGCTGCTAAATCTTCTGTTAATATTGTAAGATCCAAATTTTAGATGCCAAGAGAGCCTTTCTCCTATGATATTTGCTATCCCTAATGTGAACTTATCACAAATTTAGTTAATATTGCACTTACTAGTTGAAAACTAAGTCTTTGAGCTTTTATCATTTTGAAACATCTCTGCGACGGGACTGCCGAATGATATTGAATTCAGTGGCTAGTTCTAAAGGATTCCATTCAATTTCCAAAACTTCAGCTTGTAGCCGTAGATGGGAAATGGGCTTGCTGTCAATGCCTGTGTGATTTCATGCCTCAGCTCCCCAAGGTGGGGTGTGTTTTACTCTCCCTGTGCTGCGTGGCTGCTGGCTGGGGCTTCGCATCCCTCCGCACGCAGTCTTCCTCTCAGGGGCCTCTGGACTGGACGCTCTGTCTCGGCAAGCATGTCTACCTGTGGGAATCAAGCCCTCCTTACCTGGCTTACTCTGATTCCAAAGAGTGAGGGCCTAACTTCTTTCCTCCTGATTACTGATCTGAATTCTTAGCCCTAGAGTTCTTGTTGATTGGAAACAAGGAAGCTTCCAGTATTAAGAAAACAAAACAAACAAACAACAAGAACAAAAACAAAGTGAGCGTGCATGCACACACACACACATACACACACACACACACACACACACACACACACACACACCCTTCTTAATCACCAGAGACTTATTTTCTTGAAAGAATCAGGAACACATACTGGATTTTTCTTGGGATGTGCATCAAAATTTCAAATATTCTTTCTTTCTCTATAAATTTATCAATCAGAACGCAGGTCCAATTTTCTTGGTTCAGAAATATGGTTGCTTAGCTATAGAGTTATGGTAACTGACAAGAGTCCTTAGTGAGTTTAAACTATTTTTAATTCAGACAATGATCAATCTCCTGCAGTTTCAACCCCTCACTGCCATTCAAAATTTGAGTGAAGGCACTGAAAATTCTCTTTTAAATGTTAGTATGATCATAATATTAATTACCCCACAGAAGGGTGAGCGAGGCTTTGCATGTATTATGGCCTAATCCCTGGCAAGTCATTCAAACTCTGCATTAGTACCCTATTGTAAATATAGAGATCAGCCACTCACCCAAGGCCACACAGCTAGAGAGTCTGAGGCTGGCTTTCTGAAACCTTTTCATTCTCCCTATAGGACCAAGCAGTGAGCACACGAAACTATAGGCTCATGGGCACTATCCACATGGTGTGACGCCTAATGAGGGTTTTGAAATGGCCCCAGGGAAGATGACACAGGAGGGCAGAGACTGTCTTAACTTCCTCCCCAGCTTTCATCAGGTCCAGCTGTTTGCCTCTACTACTGGATATTTTCTGCACTTTGGTCTGCCGAGACAGAACAGACTCATTTTAGTCCCTCGATCTGTCACTCTTCATGCAGATGCAGGGTCAGACTTTGAACTCAAAGCTGGCAATTCCAGTGGGAACAGCCCCACCTGTCAGGTAGACAGCAGAGCGTCTGCATGCAGACTCTGAGCCATCAGGCATGTGCCAGCACACCCCTGCCAAACTGCTTTGCCCTGGGACCAGGTCAGCAGAGTCATTTAGTGTGGGGTTCCCCAGCAGAACTGAATCTATTCTCCAAACCTGCTGAGCCCCCATGTGCGTGCAGACTGTACATTAGAGGGGAAGGAACTTGTGGGAGAGCATTTTTTCCAATCACAGCATGGTGGCTGGACCACTACTGAGCTTGGTCTCCTTTCTTACAGTTCTCCAGACCCCACCTCCTGATCACACTTTTGTTTTCTACCTACCTGATCTCAGTAATCCCGGCTCATATCCGTCCTCCAGGAAGTGACCTGTTTTTTGTTCCTGGAGGTTGGAGTTACTGGTTTCCCACGGGGGTTCCATGAGGAACTCAAAAGCTGTTCCTTCAGCAGTGGCTATCACTGATCTGAACTGTTTTCTGTTTCTCAGAAGAATAGTGTGACTGAAGGCAGGGACTCAGAGGCACCTCTGCACCTGTTTGCACACAGGGCCTCTGGAATCAGACAGACCTAGGTTTGAGTCCTGACTCAGCACTTACTACTTACCTTCCTTTGAAAAAGGTTAGCCTTGGATTAAAGAAATTTATCCTACACTTTATGGGATAATAATAAAACTAGTCTTTCCCCTCTTTTTTGGTACTGGGGATTGAGCCTACGGCCTATACATGCTAGGTAAATTCTCTACCTTTGAGACAGAATAGAGTCTCATTATACTGCCCAGATTGGCCTTGAAACTAAAGTCCCTCCTGCCTCAGCCTCTCAGTTTTCTGGGATTACAGATATATCCCATCACAGCTAGAAATGAAAACTCCCTGAGATATTTGGAGGATTAACTGTAATCATGAGCTGAAAGTCTTGAGACAGCTCCACATATGTGTGCAATCAAGCAGTGGGTACTCCAGTCAGGGACCACACTTCCCACCATAGGTTACCTTAGAGAGCTGAAAGGACCACTGGACCAAGCTCATTATCTAGCTCTACCCCAGCATCTTGACTTATCTACTATCTTTTTCTGTGCTGTGTCATTCTTATTTAATGTTGAAACTCAATGGCAATTTCTGCAGTCACCAGCTTTCTCTAATGCTAATGAGAAGAAGGATGAGCCAGACATCCAAAGCTGCAGTTGGTCACAGACTCAAAGCTAGTCTGAAGCACAAAGAGATGCGTCAGTCACTTCCTCATCCTCGTGTGTTCCACTGACTGCAAGGATCAGGAGGCTGTGCATCTTTAAATGGAAGACTGTATGCATGTATGTATATATGTATATATTTGGTGTGTGTATATGTGTGTGTGTGTGTGTGTGTGTGTGTGTGTGTGTATGTGTGTGTGTGCAGGTGCCTGTGTGGAAGAGGGCATTGGATCTGCTGGAGTTACTGGCAGTTGTGAGCCACCTGGGAGGTTCTGGAAACTGAACTTGGGTCCTCTGCAAGAGCAGTATGAGCTCTTAACCACTGAGCCATGTCTCCAGTTGGGCAGCCCTGGGTGTAGAGACACAGCCATACCTTCTTTCAGTTCATGGCAAAGAGAAGATTGTAGCCCCAGTCAATAGAACATCACTAGCATCAGACCACAGAAGAGAAGAAGGCACTCTGCGTCTGTCAACTACTGACCTGCCTCAGTGTGCCATCTGTGATATATAAGTGAAGCCTCTCTCTCTGAGATGTGAGCGGCCTCCCTATGTGAGGCAGGAAGGATGGCCCTTAGCAGAGAAAATGTTGGAAAGCTCAGAGAATGTTTACAGAGAGGTGTTTGGAAAAAGAGCAAAGCTGTGTCGGTCAGAACATCAACCCTGTTAAACAGGATGATTAATTGCTGAAATGCTATATAAACCATATATATATATATATATATATATATATATATATATATATAAGCTTTAGTTTTACTTTTTTATGTCTATTTTTTGAAACAGGCTCACACGTGCCCCAGGCCGGCTCTAAACTTGTTATGTAGTTGTGTAGCAGGGAACAGGAGTACACTACTCAGTTTATTTGGTGCTGGAGACAGAACTCAGGGCTTCATGCACACTAGGCAAGCACATTACAACAGCCCGACATTCCATCAACCCCTCAAATGCTTCAGGCAAGACAGCTAGAGACACATGATAGCTATCTGAATAAGGCTGTGACCAAGATGTGTTCACTGCATTTCTTTACAGATTGATTCATGGTCAATTTTTAATTCTTTTTCTCTGATGATGTTATAGGTTCTAACTAATTAAAAAAACTATGAAATTAATAAATAATTGCTTAAAGTTTTAAAATTGTTTTAAAGAAAATTCCAAAGGAGATTTTTTCTTCCCCAAATATAGTATAGTTATTTTTTCAAATATCAAATGACAAGATACTCTCCTTCTCTTTCACACAAGGATTAGTCACTGGGACACAGCAGCTCTGATTTACCTCTTTGCAGCCTTTCTCCTGGGGCCAGGGGTGCTCTAGAGGGGTGGCCTCATGTCCCTTGGTTGTGTCAAGGTGCTATAGCCTCCCAGGTTGTGAGCAAAGCTCAGTTTGGGTTTCAGATACTGCTTTGGAAAAGTGTAAATATGGAGGGAGGTGCATACAATGATGATTTAGGAGAAGGTGGGCAGAAACTGGAGGAGACCGAGGCAAAGGAACGCCCAACCTTGCCTTGCCTGTTAAATGTTCTGCGAGGTTAGTTTTTTTCTTTACTGTGACCTAGCAGAAGCTGCCTGTGTAAGAAGGATTTACTGGAGTTCATGGTGGTGGAAATGTGTGGCTGAAATTCCTTATATTTCAGTGGGACAAGGTGTAGAGACCAGGAAGTAGAGGAGTCAAGAACAAGGATCCTGCAGGGACACTGTAGCCCCCAAGCTTATTGTATGACTGTGGGTTTCCCTCTGACAGCCAAGAGTCTTCAGTCTTCTTCACATTGTAAAGCTCAGCTAACCTGAGATCTGTCCCCAAAATAGCCTGAAATGAGCCCCCCCCACCCTCTCTCTCATTTTTGGTTATGTTTGTTTTTAAGAAGGGGCTCACTTAGTAGCCAGGCTACATTTGAACTGCTTTTTAGCCCAGGCTGGCCTCAACCCCATGAATCTTCTGCCTCTGCCTCCTCAGTGCTGGGATCACAGACGTGCTACCCTGCCCAGATTCAGACTCTGTTCGTTCTTTCCACCTAATTGTTCTAACACTCCACTCATATGCTTTGGAACATACTTCAAATGTGGCAGAACTTAACCTTTTTATCTTCTTCCTTAAGTGATATTTAAAAATATTTAATAGTTTTACTCTCCTAAAAGTATCATCTTTTCAGTTAAAAACTAAGATCAAAGAATAAGGATCTCTGACAAAGGATCTGTCATAAACAGTGACCCAAGTAAAATAAGAGTATCTTTCTTTCTCTCCTGAGCCTGGAGACTGTGGTTCATGTCTAGAGGACAGCTCCATAACCCTTAATACCAGCTCCTGAGATTAAAGGTGCCACAACTTCGGGTCATCAGGGAAGGTAAAGAGGAAAAGGTGTAGCAAGTAACTGGCCATTAAAGAAATGGTCCATCTCTCTGGCTCAAGTGCAGCCTCATGGTACACCTAGCTGCAAGAGAGTCTGGGAAACACAGACCCTAGACAAGCGATCAACTAAAATCAAAGTCCCTGTTATTAAACCCAGAACAGGAAAGTGGACACTGGGGGCGCGGGCAACACAGATGCAATTAGCTCTGGTCTGGCCGACAGTCTGTTCTATTTCTGAGGCAATACAAGTTGTAGGTGCACTTCTTCCCCAGCACAGAGCTCAGCGCCAGGGATCCTTAACCAACAAACAGGTGAATTTTTAAAACCAAGTTTGTTTCATGGGCTTCTGGGACACTTATGGGCCTTCCCTGTCAGAAGTTTTGTGGTCAGACTTGTATCCGGTCTATATTTTCATTCATGGAAAATAAACCACTCCAGCAAATTGTTTGTAAAGAGCTGAAAGATTATGCACTTGTTTCTTACCTTGAATGAACATATTGATCTCAATGCCCCTGTCATGAATCCAGGGTTTGTTTAGAACCCTGTCCAGCACCTATCCCAACAGTTACAGAAACTGAATTCAGAATTGTTCAAAGACTTCCCAGAAGAAGCAGAACTGATTTGTGGGAAAGTCTTAAGAACTTCACTCTTCCAACCCTATAGTACCTGTTTGAAGTGAACAAACAAGTGAATGAATGAGTGATGTGTAGATACCCAATAAACTCAACCTGCAAAGGAAGAAGTTGTTGAGAAAGCTGTGAGTAAACAAGGCAATTGTCACTGGTTGATAAACAGAGGGCAGGTTTCAAGGTCACGTGGGAGTCATTACATTTTGAGATTCATCCTTTAAATGAGCTCTGCTGAATGAAGGGCTTACATTTCATCTTCTCTGAGAACTATTTGGGCTTTGCCTATAAACACATCCTGAGGAGAGCACGAAGGTCCCTCGGCTGAAGCTTTGCTTATCCCAGAATCCTATCGGGTCAGGTCACATCCCTTCAGAATCATGAGCAGTCTTCAAAAGCAGCCTAGCGTAACTCTTTGAAAACACATTTTTCCTATTATTAAGACGGGGGCACTGTCTTGCTGAGCTGATTTTTTCCTGTACCTGGATAAGTGTTTCATGAATCACCTGTGCACAGCCTGACGGCAGAGCAGTTCAGAAGGTCACAGCCTCCTTCCTGGCTCTAAAATCCTGCCTGTTCTTGGAACCAGAGGCATTGTTTCATCGGAAGAAAGCTAATTAGGTTAGAAGGCACACTGAAGAACTGTGCAGTAGTTCATACACAATAAATAAAGGAGAGAAAGGATAACAAGGAGAAGGAAGTCAAAACACATAATGAAAGCCTAGGAAAGTTGAGTAGAGACACATAAAGCTATCTGAAAGAAACCAGAGAGAAAATTTAATTTGCTTCTTCAGACCTCAGAGCACTGATTCCCAACCTTGGTTTTGTGACACTCTGGGATGTCCCCAATTATCTCAACAAATGTCATGAAATGTTCCAAAGAATTCTTGAGGTGAAATTAGTTTTATTTCATTTAAAAATAGATGGCCCATAGCTTTTTCAGAGCGGGAGAACTGAATGAATGATAGGCTGCCATGAGCCAGAGAAGGCTGTAGTGAGGGCTACTGAAACCATGCTGCCATTTTGGAAGCAAAATGTGAAGTACTCGTCTAGACATTTTTATTCCCCAGTTCTTTGGCATTTCTTTGAAAAAGTCAGTAATGATAATGGAATGCTTGAGAAGCACACCCACACACTGAGTAAACTAGAGGGAAGACAAGGTTCAGAATCAGTGGTCTAGCCATGGAGATTGGCTCAGTCACAATGAGGATGGCACTTGGTTTCTTCTGGCAGTAGCAATGAGACAGTGTCTACGGCATGTGACTTGTGGCAGTCTTGTGGGATCTGCTGCTTTGGAGATGTCTTTCCTGATACCGGCTCACTTCTGCGATGGAAGAGCTAGCTGATAGAAATGTTCCTAGTGGTGGTAGTGGCCATGGGGCTTTGTGTGATGATGGCGATGATGGCTTTGTGTGGGCAGTGGGCGTGTCTGCCACCCCCGAAAGAGCCTGGGCAGAAGAGACACAAGCTTTCTTGAGCAGTTTCCTGCTCATTTCCCATGAGGCATCTGGGACCCAGCTGCCCATGTGTCAGACATATTTCTCCAACATTGCAGAAGGGACTCAGGGAAGCATTAGACGCAGCGAGCTCCATGTATGTACTGAGGTCCAGGCCACACAGGGGGAAGGAGAGAGCTTCGCTTTGGCTAGGACAATCTGAAAACATCAGCGAGAACCCCCAAAGAGACCTCAGAAGTCAACTTCTTTCTGTTCCCTCCCATAAGGCCCAAGGAAACTGAGGCTCAGACAGACGAGGTGGCCTGGTCCAAACCCGCCCTGTAAGGTAGGGACTGTGGCTCCCTGTCAGCTGTACTGCTCTCCTCTGCCATATAGAATTTTCTAGACTCAACATCAGGAAAGAACTGACTTTTATCAACTTTAGTGAAGATGTACGTGTGTGCGCATGCATGTGGAGGAGAGTCACCTTTAGGTGTCATTCTCCAGCCACTGTACACCTTGTTTTGTGAATTCTTTCTTTTCCTCATTGTTGTCTTTTTGGAGACAGTGTCTCTCACTGGCCTGGGGCTGGCTAGTCAGGCTTGGTTGCCTGGGCAGCTGACCTCAGGGATACTCATATTTCTGCCTGCCCAGTTCTGGGATTACAAGCAAACACCACTCTGCCTGGCTTTTTAGGTGGGCTCCGCAGTGCAAATTCAGGTCCTCATGCTTGCAAGGCAAGCACTTTACTGACTGAGCCATCTTCCCCAGGCCCCCATTATTTTTTATTGCAAGTTTATTGAGGACACAGAAACATTATCTACACAGCCCTTAGAAAACATTTGTGGTTCTGTTTCATGCTGTTGCACTACCCACAGAATCTGTTTCAGCATTAATAAATGCATAAATATTTGACCTTGAACCTCTTTCCTTAGACCTAAAATCACAGAATCCTAGGACTCAACCTCGTACTCAAAGCAAAAATTCCTCCTCCTCCTCTTCCTCCTCCTCCTCCTCCTTCTTCTTCTTCGACATATCAGGCTTCTGCTTGGCTGTTCTCAGTGACACACAACCATTTCCAAGTGGAAAGACAGAGCTTTCGGAAGGGGCCTATGGAAAGAAAGCACTAAACCAGGCTCTCTTGATAGTCAGCACCTTCCCACTTCACCCCCAGCCCATCCCAGCAGCCCAGGGAGGATTTGCTCCTCAGATGCTGTTTACACACCAGACAAGAGGCCGCAGTGGTAAAGGAGCCCTAGCTGTGTTCAGTGCAAACACAGCAGTGTGGGGCAAAACAAACAGCAGCGGAGAGAGTAAGCCGTGTACTGCCCATTCTGAGAAATGCCACAGGTAAGGAGGGCCTGGGAGGTGAGAAGGTCACTCGCAGCCGCCTGCATCCACTCACCTCAAAAGGGCACTGGAGCAAATTTGTTTTCCATGGACAAGCCATTGCCTTCCTTGATGGTGAGGCAACACTGGTCAAGAGGCTGCCAGGCGAAACCAACGGCTAAGATGTAAGAGATGCAAGTTGGGCATCTTCCTGAGGCTCTGTCACAGATGTGACCCAGACAGAGCCCACCTTCCAGCCTCAATGGGTAGAGAGGGAGCATCTGTGCACCTTGTAGTGTATGGGAACACTACGAAACGACAACCAGAGGAAGCTTATTCCTCCAACCTTTAGAACACTGGGGATGTTTCTGAAAAAAAAAATTTAAGTTAATGTATTGCTCAGTGCTGTTAGATTTGGATTCTGAGGAGTGGCTCAGGGTACTTCTGAGTTCTGTTTAGAGCCAGTTCAGAACTATGGCATGGTTGTTATGAGAATTCGGGAACCTCTGTGATCAGAGACTGTGGGGAACGGGATGAAACAATGAAAACTAAATGACATCTCTTCCTCTTTTCACTCAGAGATATCCCGCACACTGAAAGCAGATTGTAAGTGTGTTAGCCTCTTCCTTTAGAGACTTACAGCTTCCTGTGTTCTGTTAATTTCATTCATTCTTTTTATAAAAGAAAGAGACTTTGGTCTAAAATGTGTCTTTGCCATTTATTAGCTATGATTCTGTGCAAATTACTTAACATCTTTGAATCTGTACGATGAACTTCGTAAAATCAGTCTTGCAGTTCACAAGGCTCTGAGGGCCTGGAGCACCTGGCTTTGCTCAGAATAGTAGAAGGTACTACTCAGGAAACAGTTAGACATGGTTCCTCGCATACATAATGCTCTGGTGGTTCAGAGACTTGCCCAGCTTCAAAAACAAAGCACTGGAGAATACTTCAGATAGCTTAAAAACTATTTGTTTTTATTATTTATTTATTTATTTATTTATTTATTTATTTATTTATTTATTTATGTGTGTATGTGTGTGTGTGAGTACCATGTGCATGAAAGGCCAGTGAAGGTCAGATGAAGGCAGATCCTCCAGAACTGGAGTTACAGGTGGACGTGAGCCACCATGCGGGTGCTGGGAACTGAACCCAGGTCCTCGGCAAGAGCAACAAGCACTCTTACTGCCAAGCCATCTCCCCAGCCCCACTTCAGAGAACATTTGATTGACCACAAACTTGTTCAGAGAATTTTCTAGTCCTTTTAAATATTGACACTTCACATTTTAATTACATGACAGAGATAATTTATGTGTTATTAACCTTGTAAAATATACAAACCAACAATCCGCATTAGAAGTTTAGTGTGTTAACGATAACTGGGATTGGAGAGAGATGGCTCAGTGGTTAAGAGTACTGACTGCACTTGCAGAGAACCCGGGTTTGAGTCCCAGCACCCACATGGTGGCTAACAACCATCTGTAACTCCAGTTCCAGGGGATCCAACATCCTCTTCTTACATCTGCTAACATTACATGACACAGGTACATTTACATGCATGCAGGCATTACACTCATACACATAAAATAAAAACAATAAATAAAAATGCAAATAATAGAGTGTTAATAATAATAGTAAGGCTTTTTCCTCAGAGTTCTTGCTAGTAAGATAGTTGCTGATACTTACTATAAAAATGTCCTGTATTTATTACTAAATTCGTGCTCTCCCCTCTGAATAATGTCTACTCATTTCAGTGAAGTTCTGTTTGTCTATGAGAACTGGGATGTGGGGAGGAGCACTTGGGAGCTGGGTGGAGACTCATAAGGGGAGAAGCTACCCCTAGCATGGCACAGACCTTGAATTGTGCCCTGGGTTTCACTGGGAGTTTAGGCCGAACTGTATGAGAACCAGTTTTGCTCTATGACTTAACAAATTTTAATAAAACTGCATTTTATCAGCACCGTGTAAAGTGAAGTACACACAGAAATGGTCTTATTTAGCATTACAGAGTTACTTGAAAAACACAATGTTAGAAACCAGCATTTTTGTAGGAGACTGACGTTAATGGCTAGTTCCACTTCCCTTAAGAGCTTAATAATCCTTGATGAATAGGAAACTCATATGACGAGGAAGTGAGGAAGCATTCTAGATGGTAAACAGCATCTGACAGAGGACTGTCTCCCTGCCAGGAAACTCAAGAAAGCCACCATGCACTACCTGCCAGCACTGTGCAAGTGTCCATCGCAGGAGAGGTGCAGGTTGTCCAGATCCGGCCTGTTAAGGAAGGCAGACACTCCCTGGCAGAGGTACCGGGTGAGCTTTTCACACCAGCTTTGTGGTCGGAAGCTTGCACCTTATCTGACCTTAATGTTAAAATGCACACCAGTGGCAGCTCTTAGTATGACACGTCTGTCTGAAACACCCCCACACCACAGTATTCAACGTGTACAGAGGGTTTTGTGCTGGCTGTGCTCACACCTTAGGCTGCTAACTACAGTTTTATGTTTAAATGCCTGCCTGATGTCTGAGCTTTCCTGAAAAGAATTGGTAGGGTTTGAAAAATTCAATTTCTTCAGAGTCCAATTATTTTAGAAATGATTTGTTCTTTCTTATGACACGAACCTTCAAAGTCATGTGGTCTGTGTTGTTGCCGTGTGAGAGACACATTGTGCCATTCCTGAAACTCCAGAAAAGCCTCACACTCACGTTGTGATTGGAAGATGCCATCGTGAAAGGACAGTGGTGCGGATGTCATGTGCTGTGTGGGAGAAGAGTGGGGCGTGGTGGGAGTGCTGCCTGCTCCTACTATAAGCATGGGTCACTGCACTGCTTGACAACAGGTGTACTGTTGAGGCTCTGGCAGCAAGTCATCTCCATTTTAGGTACTGTTAGAAATCTCTTCCTGTGATGCCTTTTCTCCCCACAACTGAATGCATGCACCCTGGGCAGGTGTGACAGACACATGTATGCACGTATATAGATATATACACACAGAGATTCACGCACATGGACATATGTGTATATATATATATATATACACACACACACACATACAAAGAAAGATGTGTTTATTCAGAGAGACATATAAACACAGAGACATATACAAACATACAGACATACAGAGACACACACAAATACATACAGCATGCACACACACAGACACACATACATACATACTTAGCTAAAATATTTATACACACAGAGACACACATACATGCACACAGAGACATGTACATACAGACACATGCACAAACGGAGACACAAATCATGCATCTACATGGCCATTCATGCACACAGACATATACACAGACACACACATGTATGTATACCCGCAGAGACATATACACACATGTACATATAGAGACACACATTCACACACATGGACACACATGGACATAGAGGCACAAACATACACATACATGCATGCATGGATGCACATACAGACATCCACATAAACACACACTGACACCCAGACACATACATACACACACACACACAGTGCAGCTTGCCTTTTTCTGGCCTGCTGGAAGCCTTACTATCATAAAGGCTGTCTGTTGGAAGACAGACATTTTACTCTGTGTTTGCAGTCTGGCAAAGTGCACAGTAGGCGCTCAGGTGTCCTCCAGGGTAGGAACGCAGACCTGGGATGAAGCACAAAGAACTTGGAGTCAGAAGCTGCCTGTGAGTGCTCCAGGTCAGGGCCTGGTGAACCTCCACACGCTTTTCCCTGTCCCTCTGTTTCCTGAGTCAGCTGTGAAAGAGGGTCTGCATTGTTTCTCACAGCCCTTCTTCCAACCTAGAGTCTGGGACCCATGTGCTCCACTGATTACTTTCCTATAGTTGAAAATCAAGAATCATGTCATAATACCTGGAAAATGGAATTACATTTCAAACAGAGTCAACATAGGCTTGAGAATTTTTTTCTCCTAATTTTAAATAATTAAAGATTATCTTTAAAAACACACAAAATAAGACAAAAGGTGCCTTTGTCTTTCTATATCTGCTTTAAGAAACCAAAACTGATAGTGACTTCTTTGGGTTCTGCTTCAGAATGAGAGTTCTTATTTATTTGCTTTATAGTCTAAGATATAACTCATTTTTTCAAATTTAATTAAGAGTCTTTAGAAGCCACAGAGATTTCACACACAAACCTCCACTCATTATAAACTTGCAACCTTGTACTGTGGCAAAGACTATAGATGAGCAGGATCATGTGGCCCTGCCGTGGGCCACTCCCACAATATGAGAAAGACAAGGGGTGACTGACTGCACCATTCCAAAATGGAGAATCATAGCACAGGGAGGGTGGGGCTAGCCTCAGCTGAATAGAAATTGGTGTGGACTCTGACATTTCTGGTGCAGGGTCCTCTGCAGTGTTAATGTCAGGGACCAGTCATGGACTTCAAATCTGTTCTACACACCAAGTAACCTTTGCCTGCAGACCAAAAGTTTCACCTGAACCTGTAAAATGGTCCAGAACTGATGGCCCTCCACGCTGAAAATATGGAACAGCACTTCAGAGTTGATGTCCTTTTGTGAATAATATAACACAGCACAGTACAGAGGAAGCACAGGAGGAAAAGAGATGGAACACATTGCTTTAGGATCCCAGAGCCATTGTTACCTGCTCAGAGAATCTGAATGTCAGGGCAGAGGACATGAAGTTGAACCAAGAACCCACCTAGGTCTGTGTCCTATTGATATCTCTGATATTTACTCATTCAGTACTGATCATAGAGGCACAAACATACACATACATGCATGCATGGGCCCACATACAGACATCCACATAAACACAAGCTGACATCCAGACACATACATACACACACACACACACACACACACGCACACACACACAGTGCAGCTTGCAGCCTCGGTTGAATCACATGCTAAACTGGAGGTCATGTGGACATTTAACCCATAAGGTTGCTTGTACGTATTAGAAATAATCACATTCAGTTTGTTCTGAATAAAAATTCAGAAGCAATGGCTACTGCTCATAAAGCTCATTTCTTCTCAAGCTGTGCTCAGTCTACCTGGAGACACTATTTATTGTTTAATGAAAGAGATCTAATGTGTATGCAGGGAGAGGTCTACTAACAGGAAGACGGACAAATTTAGGCAAACTGTACACTCCTTTGCAGCTCTGTGTTTCTGTTATTATCATTTATATTTTCTAATCCACTTCACGGAGGAGACCCTGATGATGGCAATAAAATTGGCATTACTGACTTGCACCTAGGATCTGTTATCTGAATATATATGATATATATGCACCATTATGTATATAAGCATGTGTGTGTAATGTATTGTGTATGAGTGTGTGTATTGTATGTATGAATGTGCGTGTGTATGTGTGTGTGTGTGTGCTGCAAATGACTTTCAGTATGGAAGCACCATATGTTCATAAAAGTGGACTCTAGTCTTGGGGAAACCATACTAGAAGGGGTCTACTTCCACCAATAACAGTTGCAGTAATAGCAACAATCGTTTTTGAAGCGTTTACTCTATTTCTAGCACGTAGGCTGGTATAGAAGCTTGATGCTATCCTCAGGAAACCAGAGCCTGAGATGGAGACAGGGACAGGGACAGGGACCAGCAAGACAGACAGTGTTCTGCTCCCTGCAGTCCAAGTGCTCAGAGAAGACTTCAAAGCTGTGCAGCAGTGGATTTGCTAGAGGTGTATGCTACCATCCTCATAACAGTATCAGAATTGTCCGCCAGTCCAGGCGACAGTAGACAAGTCACTATCAATCTAGCATTCGGTTTTTTCAACAATTTTTAACAAGAAAAAGAAAGGAAAGAGCAGAAAAGAGAAGGCTGGACTAACCTCTGCCTGCCTTCAACATTCTGGGGCCCTGATGGAGTATTAGTTCTTTCTTGCAATTTGCCTGAACCAATTGCATTCCTGGAACTATATACATTTTATCCTGTTCTTTTTTGCTTCCTTAAAACTACACAAATGTTTGTTCTATAGCAAAATGGACATTGGAAATCACAGATTTATGTATCCAAAGTGGCTTACTAAAATGTGTTTCCTATTTGAGTATTAGTTATTGAAGTTTCATTGTAGAATCAGCCACACCCGTCCCAGGCTGCTGTTTAAATAGCATTAGGGAATCAAAGCTGGAGATGGGACAGACCAACTCCACTAACCTACATGAGCTGTTCACAGGTCACAGAATCATCAGACCCATCGGAGTGAAAGGAACATGGGCACCAGAGAGACAATTACTGTATAATTAAAATGCCTAGATGAGGTTTCTGAACCTTCCACTTGTCCCTTTCCTTCTAGTGAGAAAAGAATATTAAGGGAAAATCCAGATATAAAATCGATATTTGGAAGGGGAAAGAGCACCGGCCGATGTGTAAAATGCTCCTGTAAATGTGCACACATGAAAGCAAGACAAGGAAAGTTAGAAATTATCAGAGGGCAGGCAGGACACCTGCCCATCACAGCTGGAGAGAAAATGAAAGCCCTGCTAACAACTGTCCAAAGCAGGAGATTGTTCTTTTGTCTTTTTCTTCTTATGAACGATTACTGTATGCAAAACTTAGGGGGGAATCTTGGAGTATTAGGATGAAAATTTCAGCAGGCTCTGCATATAAATAGCAGAGGCAGGGAGTGTGCCTCTTTGAAAACAAGATGTGTTTGGGAGCTCCAGTACCTGGGACAAGGCTGTAATTAATGCATACTGATCGACTTTGAATGAAGGATGAATAGGCCCTAACAATGGGTAGGTTTTCTTCTTTCCTTTTTTCTTTTTCTTTTTCTTTCTTTCTTTTCTTCTTTTTTAGGTTAAACCATTGAAGAAAGCAAGCTGTTAAAAGATGGCTACTGGGAGACGACAACTTCAATCTACCTTGTGTGGCTTTCCTTTTGGGCCATGGTGGGAGTTTGTTTTGTCTCTCTCTCCGATCACATTGGAGGTAATTTGCACCAATTTCATTTTTGTGCATGCTCCTCAATGTTTTCCTTTTCTGCTGGGTTTTTAAAAAAATATTATTTTGGCAGGACCAGGTCCTTTGATGATCCTTTTGAGCAAATGGTTTGCCCAAAGTTCAGATGGTGCTAGCCCCGTCTTCTTTTTCATTTACAACATCAAGAGGATTACAGAGAATAACTTTGTTGCCCAACATCAATGGTATATCTTCAGGCTACTAGAAAGGTAGTTCTCAGAAAGTATGTCTTCTAATAGTTTAGAACCTCCACAGGCTTCAGATAAAACAAGTATTAAATACAGAAAGCTCACAAGGGTACCAAGGAAGGTTAAACTCACGCAACCTCCTTCATCTCCGACACCTGAAATATCCTTTTTTTTTGACTGTCGAAGTGTGATCACGGTGAAGACAGCAGTAAGATCTTATATAACAGAAGACAGAAAACGACAGAGAGGGAGTCACATGGAGACACACATATTAGTGAGAGAATACAAAACAATCTTGTCAAAGGGCCAGTAAATTATAGCAGGCCAAAACATAAAGACATCTATAAATTCAGAAAAAATGTTATGTCCACAGAATACTCACAGTGTGGTTCTTTTTTCTCCTATAAAACCATCTAACATCAACCAAAATTTAACTTCAAGAATATGCGAGGACTTCTCACAATTGTGCATTTGTAGAGGAATTCCCACACAGCTTGAGGTGGGAACAAGTATCTCAGATTCAAGTGCCATCAACTGCAACCATAGCTGGACATCTGAACGTGCGTTTCCAAACCTGCCTTCCATTGTCCTTCCCTCCTAACACAGCATCTCATCTGTTTGTAGATTTCGCAGATGGTCCCAGGAAGGACTAGCATTGTAACTTCCCTTACAAAGCACCCCAAAGTTGACTGTAGTCTCAATATTGTGCAGTAGCATTCTTTTTTTTTCTTTTCAATAATGTCAGTGGTATTTTGTTTTGCTGCTTCTGTTTGTGAGTCAGAAGCCAGTTGTAGCCTAGGCTATCTTCAGACTTACTATGTAACCAAGGATAACCTTAAACTTCTGCTCCTCCTGTCTCAGCCTCTGAGGATTATGATTACAGACAAGCACCACCACACTTGGTTCATATGGTGCTGGGGATGCACTCCTCCTACCAAGCTATACCCCCAGCCCAAGTGTGTTTTATTGGCTGTGTAACTAAATATGATTCCCACCCTCTGTCTTCACAAAACTCCTCAAACAAATGAACAAACCCAGAACAGTTTCTTATGTGATAGTGAGCACAGAGGGGTCCTCAACAGACTTTTAAAAATTACTGCATGTGTCAAATGCCACTAAAAACCTTTTTTTAAGGCACTCCCACTACCGAAACTTAATGATGGAAAATTAATTGATTTTCTTTTTTACTTTGGGTCCTCAAAGCTCCCATGTTAAAGTAGCAAGCAATCTTTAAGTTGAGAAGTATAGAGAAAGAGAGGAGAGGGATGAGGAAGAAGGGATGAGGAGAGAGAGAGAGAGAGAGAGAGAGAGAGAGAGAGAGAAAGAGAGAGAGAGAGAGAGAGAAAGAGAGAAGCAAGGAACAGAGGACCAAAGATGCGGGACCTCACATGGCCCCTCACCTTCCCCCACCACCTTGCTGTGACCCCTTAGCACACCCCTTCCTGTTCTCAGCTGCCTTCACACCTCTAAACAGATTCTTGGAATCCTCAGTCAGCATGAGAGTGGTGCTTCCAACCTAAGTCATCAAGAGTACAGCTCTGATCAGGTCCCTGACCTGCAAAAATCTTTTGGATTCTGTTTTCTAAAGACCCGTAGACCTCTAGCTGGAACTTCAAGGACCTTGGGGACCTGCATTTGGGGTCTCTACTCACGCTGTCTCCCCCTCAACACACCACTATCACCCCCTGCTTTCTGTACTTCAGTCACTGAAGGATTTGAAGATCTGACCACGGCCCTGCCTACTCACCCCTATACCTCTGTTCACAGGATTCCCTCTCCTAGCCCATAAATCCACACCAAATACTCCCTGCTTTAAACAAGGCTCCAAAGGAAGTCACCATGTTTTGATGAAGTGCTAGAAAATGGTTCTGTGAGGGTCCTCTATGGGGAGGCAGCACATAATATGTAATTGGAAAATTGATGTCTCCCCTTGGGCTCTTAGTCTCATTAATAAAAGAATTTAAGAATGGATTCAAATGGAAGCTCAAAGACAATTTTATTACAGTTTAAAAAGAAAACCCTCAGGGCAGGCCAGGTAAATCTTGACAGCTGCCAGGAAGAGGAGGGTGGGCAGAGAGGCCACAACAAATCAGTCACCATCTGAGCCGAGCTGGCAAACAAGCCACCACATGGTGGGGATGGCAACTCAGAGAAAGGGTGAAGAGTCCCAGAGTTCCTGAGAGAGCGCACTTGGCTCTGGCCAGCATGTAAAAGAAAAAGGCAGAAGGGAAGAAAGGAAAAATTACTTTTCTGAGTCAAAACTTGGAAAGGCAGACAGACCCAACAGAACCTCATGGTGACTTTAAGGACTGTGCTGGGGGGGAAGGAACACTATGTTATCACGGTAAACGGCTAATTGTTTAAACCTTTATCTCTTTAGCATAGCTTAAGGTAGACCTGCTTTCCTGAGGAGTGGTCCCTTGGCCAAGTTATTGGCCTGCCCAACTAGGTTAACTTTTTTTTAAAGATTTTTTTTCATTTATTCATTTATTTTTATTTTATGTGTATGAGTGTTTTACTTGCATGTATGTAAGTGTACCCATGTCATGCAATTCCTAAAGAGGCCAGAAGAGGGTATCAGATGCCCTAGAACTAGAGTTGTGGACAGTTGTCAGCTGCCATGTGTGTGCTGGGAACTGAACCTGGGGGAGTGTGAGGAAGGAGTGGGAGGACAGAGCTATGGGGAAGTGTTCTACTCCAGTCAATGTTCTACAGACTTGAAACTACTCTTTTTAAAAAGTAGTTTATTGGGCCAAAGAGATGCCTTAGTTAGTGAAACATTTGATGTGTAAGCACAAGAACCAGAGTTTGACACCCAGAACTCACATTAGAATTATTCAGGCGCAGAGGCGTGCATGAGCTTGTGATAGAGAAGCAGAAATATTAGGTGACTATCTGGGGCTGGCTGGCGACCCAGTCCTGTCTGATTGGTGAGTTCCCAGGCCAGTAAGAGACCCTGTCTCAGAACAAAGATGGCTGTACCTGAAGATGGACAATATCAAATAATGTCCCCTGGGCTCCTTGTACACACGTAGCCTAGTACACGGGGACATGAACACACAAAGTCACCCACTGATTTCACAAAAAAGCGAACATACTATGCTTCCATAAGAAGAAAAGCATTTGCAAAATAATTCCCAACGCTCCTTTGGAGCTCAGCTTGACTGTGCACTCTTCCAGGGAATTTCTTGTTTTCCAGACTGAACTCTGTCCCTGAAGCCAGACGCTCCTCGGCTCAGCAAGAGAATAGTACTTTTGGAGTGCTGGAGCTCCACCAGGCCCTTGTCCATTTACACTCAGTGTCCACTGCTGGACGTTCTCAGGTAACACCACAGCACACCGTGGCACAGATACACCGTGGCTACCGGCTGAGCCATCTACTCAGAACCCAGCAAAAGACAGAAACGAAGATAAGCCGATAGCAAGTGATCTGTGTGGGGGTGTGCTCTGAGTTCCTTACATCTTGGAAGTGCCGATTCCAGAAACAGCCTCAAATCGGGTAATCCTTCAGCCCTTTGAAGGAAAAAATGTGCTTTATTAGGTGATGTCAACCCAAACACCAGCACTGTGTGTGTCATCAACGGTACCCTCCAAAACACCTGCTTCATTTTCCTGCCAGGTCTCTTTGTAACAACCACAGCCCATCCCTCCCTACCTGTCTCCTCACGTATGTGATCGAATGTTTTCGGTCTATAGCAAAGAGACAAAGATAATTTAGAATTATTGAGAGATTAGAAAGTCGCATCTTTACCCTTCGTTATCTTTTAGCCTCCGTTGTGGGTCCTGTTTGGCCTATTTGTACCACTCCATGAAGTTTTACTTATGGAGAATCCAGGTTTTGTAAGAAATGGTAGCAACAGGAAATGCAAAGGAGTCAACCTTGTGTTGTGGGTTTGAAAAGGGGTTATGTGAATAAGGTCGTCTTTGAGTCATTTCCTTTCCATCTCTCCTTGGTGGGCTGCCATAGTTAATCTGCGTACTCTTCAATGTCAGGTGATAGCAGTGGTCATAAACATGGCTCGATATTTCCATTCTTCATTGTTTCATTTCTAATGGAACTTGAAGTCCCTGGTGCCTTTTCTATTGAGTCCCAGCACTTCTTTGTATCAGAGAACAAACTAGAGTCACTTTTACTGTCTGCAGCACACTTCTAAGTAAAACCTCAGGCTCTTTGTGCCCCAAGGATCCCACGAAACCCACCACTCTCCACACTCCTGGGGCTGTGTTGACAGGCGCAAAGCCATCACCAGCAAGATGCCCCATCTGTGTTCTTGTGTTGTTTTTTTGCCACTGTGCTGCCCTGTGGCATTTTAAAGCTGGAGCGGCAACTCTCCTCACACCTAACTACTCTCCTCCCGTCTGCTCCACGGAGACCACCTGGAAAGGACTGGACACTTCTGTACCATGGAGAGAGCCAACAGATGGGCTTTCTCTGTGGAATCAGAGGGCCTGACCTCGGATAGGTAGCAATCACCATCTGGACGCTGGCAGCTTGAGTGGGCAGCGACAAGCCAGACCCACCAGGGCATCCTCCACAGTCCTCAGCCATGCACCTAGCCAGGCTCTCCATGGGCATCTTCCGTAGTTCTCGGCAAGGCGGATGGCCTCAGTCTAGAGAAGGGAAGCAGCTAGGCCTGTATGGAAGTGGAAGACTCCCATACAGGGCTGTAAGTGCTGGGGGAGTGATTTTGGTTAGCCTGACTGGACGGAGCCACTGAGGCTCAGAAAGATTAACTAGCTCCGACTGTCTCCTCCTTTCTGCCCCTCCCCCTTCTCTCCCCTCCCCCTCCTCTCCTCCGTCCCTCCCTCTATTCCTCCATCTCTCCTTTCTTTCTTTTCTATGGTGTCTCATGTAGCTCAGTCCTGTTCACCTCAAACCCATGATCCTCCTGCCTCAGTCTCCTGAATGCTCTTACGACAGGTGTGCGGCACAGTGTGAGGTCTCTGTCACTTCCTCTATAGCCCTGACCCTTCACCCTCTCTGGCCATCACCAGCACTACTGTTACTTGTTATGCTGATTGGGACCAGCAGTCATCACTGTCATTTATTAGACACTCTAGGCATTTTTTTTTTGCTGGAAACTGCTAGAAAGGGACTCATGATCACAGGAAGACGTCATCGTGGTGGTATACTTGGGAGACAGAGGCAGGAGGATCATGAGCTCAAGATCAACCTCGACTATACAGTGAGTTTGAAGCAAGACTAAGCTGCATGAGATCATGTCTCAAAAAAAAATATCCACAGGAAGATGGACATTTCCTAGCAACATCACTGAGTATAAATGCCAGCCCCCCCCCACCCCCCGTGGCCGGGAATGTAGCCATCACCTCTCTAAATTACACTTGGGCGTATAAATGTGAAAATTCAAGGCCCCCTTTACCTGTGCTGTTACTTTATTTCCTTTTCCTTTATTTGTTAGCGGAGGGTCAATGGGGCAAGGAGTGAAGAGTCCTGTGTATGAGGCTGATACAGATATGTTTTTCACAACCAACACAGAGACACACAGGATTTTGGCAACTGTGGCAGTGTGAGCAGCACATCGATGTCTGTGCAATGAGACAGGCCTAAGTGTCGCAGGGATGCCAGCAAGCTTCTGAGACACAGAAGAATCAGTACTGTTCACCATTCAGAGCACAGGAGTGCATCTTACATCCTTGAAAAGTCAGGGAGGCAATCGGCACTACCACACTCCTCTCCTTTGAAAAGGAGACTGGGTCTCTAGACATCAGGATGGCCATTAAGCAGACCGCCATGAGCCCAACAGTTGACAAGCCCAACCACACAGCGTTCAGGAAGTTCCTCCATCTTTTGGATTTTAAGCCATTTTACATTTCACGTCAGCTCCTCTGGGGAGATTTCAGTTCCTGTAACTTGTTTATGTAGATTGTAGGTGAACGTATAGGTTTCTTTGGGGCAGATATGTTATTGCAGATCTTCAGACTGCTTTCTTGTAGATAGGAACGATAATAGGGGAAAATGGCACAGCTGATTAATTCTGGCTACACAAGCATGAGAATCTGAGTCCAGAGCTGCAGCACCCATGTGAAAATACCTGTGATCTCAATGCAGGCAAGAAGGAGGCCAGAAGGATCTCTGGGACTTATTGGCTAATCAGTCTAGCTTAATCAATAATCTCTAGGTTCAGTGAGAGATGCTGTTTCAAATAACAAGGTAGAGAGAAAGAGCCAGCATCAACTTCCAGCCTCCACAGGCGCGTACACAAGCACGGCCACCTGCACCCCTCACACCCATGTGCACGCACACACAAACACACATACACCCCAAAGGACAATAATCCCCATTGCTGAGCAGTTGCCACTTGTCAAACATCATCTAACTGCTTGACGTGGACCCAGCTAATCCTCGACCCCACTCTGCAGAGGGAGCACAGGGAAGACAAGGGATGGGCTTCAAATTTGCAACCCAAAGGTGACCAAGTGGTGGGGCTGAGGGTTGAAACCGAGACAGTTCACATGTATAGATACTTTATAGCCTACCTGGAGTCCTCAGTAAAGATGAATGAATGAATGAACAAACAAATGAATGAATGATAAGGCAGCAAGTGAATGAATAGACACAGGAACTTTCTATATCTAGGAAGGAAACACTGTTCCTCAAATTTCTCTTTTCCTTTTCTTAAATAGTGTGTGTGTGTGTGTGTGTGTGTATGTGTGTTTGAGACAGGGTTTCCCTATAGTCCCAACTGGCCTGGAACTCGCTGTGTAGACCAGGCTGGTCTTGAACTCACAGAAATCCTCCTGCCTCTGCCTCCCAAGTGCTGGGATCAAAGGCATGTGCCACCACACCTGACTCTAAATAGTTTTATTTTAATACATCTCTATCTTTATTCTTTTCTCTGTTTGAAAAGCTATGCCCCTCACGAGGAGGTAGAGGTCTGGTGGAACAACACAGATCCACCCAGGAGCTCATAATGGAACCCAGTGTCCCCCAGGGGACTGAGCAGAACTGTGTCCTTCACCTTCTTTCTCGTCTCCTTCTTCATGCTTGATGCATCCATGTGATGGGCAGCAGGGTGTCCCTAACATGGCAATGCACATCTGCCACAGTCCTGGGGTGAGCAGCGAGGTTCAAATTCAGACCAAGGTTAGAAATGGAAGCACTGTCAGGGAGGTTCTCCCTGGCAATCGACCTTAATGAGAGCCCTGAGAGAAGATGTTTAGGAGAATAAAGTCAGTGCTGCCACTCATTCAATTTGAAATCTTAAGAAACATGATTTTATGTGTGTGTATCAAACCTTTCACAGATCTTTGTTCATTGAGATGCAGACTATTTATGTACTACTTTTTAGTAACAGTTTCTCTCAAAAAGCTTTAGCTGCCAGAGATTCCCATAAGAGACGTCACATGCAGTTTTCCTGCAGCCCCCAGTGTCTCTGGTCACCAATGTTTCTCTGCACCGGGATCTGGAGTTTTTTTAAGTTTAGGCTAAGGCTAAAGGACAAGAACTGAATTATTGGAACGGACAACGATACAGAAGATGGATAGTTTGTGAGAACAAGAAGTTCTTGATATGGACAATGTGACCAGGAGTACGGTGTTTATCTGCTGAAGTACCTTGGAATATTTAGCTACTCAACAAGAAAGCTCACCAGGCCAATTCAGACCAGGTTAGAAATGGAAGCGCTGTCAGGGAGGCTCTCCCTGGCAATTGACCTTAATGAGACAGCACTGAGAGAAGATGTGTAGGAGAACAAAGTCAGGCTTGTTGTGAGGCCTTTGGAAACCCTAGAGCCGCCCTGCTTGGGGGCAGAGGCTGTGGAAAGGGTAATTGCTGGGCCCCAGTCACACACACACCCCACAGAGACAACCGGCCATTGATGGTGCACACCAACGAGAGGCAAGGGAGTCAGGGAGCAAGGAATCGGCAGATACTGCAAAAAGTGATTTCCGGCCATTTTCCTGTTATGCTGTCCCTGTTCCATAAAAGATGGAAGAAACGGGATGGCCAGAGGGCAGAGATCTCACAAGCCAGAACTGTGGGTGAAAAGGAAGAGGTCAGAGTCCCAGTTCAATTCCGAAGACATAACACACGATGGGAAGCTTCGATTTGGTTTAAAGACTCAGGTGTGCCCAACCGGCGGGCATTCAGAAGGAAAACTATGACTGTGGCCCAACACAAAATCATAGCTTACTTAAAGCATTATGAGGCTTGTTTGTTTGTAAGTCTATTGCGCAGCTCTGGAGTGTGAAGTGTGTGAATGGCCATGCCATGTCAAAATGTCAAAAGGCCAGACATGTTTGGGAGATGTTTCTAATAGGAATACTTGGAGATTGTGAGTCTGGGAAATCATCCAGATAAATCTGGTCCTTGACTGAAGATGAGGAACAGGGGGTTGCAATCTGTTCAAATGCTCACAGAGCAAACTCTGTAACTTCAGCAAACACCTATGATGTCATGGGAACTGTGGGCTGTTCCGCCAACGTTGCTGGCAGACTTTTCCTCCCAGAGAGCCTAGGAAGGATGCAGTCAACCTCCAAAGTCATATTGAAATACAAGAGAGATTGGGCCCCAACGACCAGCATCCCAGTGCTAGAAGATGGACAGGTTGGATGAAGTACCTATCTTTCAGGTAGATGCCATTAGCAGGCAAGATTCAAAGGCAGAGAGAATAGAGGGAGAACCTGAAGATGTGCTTTCAACAGCACAGGGCTGGGGTCATTAACCAACCACTGCTATTGAGCAAAGCCTCCTTCTATGTCAAGCCACTGAGCAGGGGACTTTGAGGTCATCCCAGTGGCAAGGAGACTCCAGAAACAGGGTAAGGTTGCAGCCATTATTAGGGCTAACTGATATGATGAGGAAGAATGCTGATGAGCACAGTCATATATGAGGGAAACACGAATGTTCATACATGATGGGTATGTATGTTTTAACCAAATCCTCTGATCTTGATTACACACTTGGGTATCTAAACCACCTTTTCAAAAAAAAAAAAAAAAAAGCTTAACCATCTCTGAATAAATCAGCTTGTGTTTCAAATTACATTCTAATCCACATCGCTTTATGCCATGGGTGTTCAGGGACTAGCATATTCTATCATTATTTCTCTGGTGTGCTTGACATGTGCCCTTCCCTTAGCAGTTGAAGAGGACGTGCGTTAATGTGCTTGAGATTCTTCTCTTAATATCTAGTTGCTGAAGCCACAGAATCCGCCCTTGCCTTGGCCTGATAGGGGCGCTTTTGTTTGTTGCCCTCTATGGACCTTTTCTATCTCATTTAATGTCCCCCAGAACTTCATTTCCCCATTTTCATGGCAACTGTCTTTATTTTTTTTCTCTGCTGTCTTCTTTTCCTTGGCTCCTTCAATGCTTCCTTCCCAGAGGTCCTTATGCTCTGGCGAGTTTGTGTTTGTATTTCTAGCACAGTCTGGAATTTCAGCTCAGGCCTGGAGAACCCAAGAGCAAGCTAGGTATCTGTGACTGGGTGTCCCAAATGTCAGTTTATCCGTCTTTCCCCCGAACTTCTTATCTTTCTGTCTTAGTGATAGGCCCAACTTATACCTACATGCCCGAGGCTGGACCTCAGCAGTTCTCTTCAACCTGTCCCTCCCTATATTGCTGGCCTGAGTAACTCTTTTCCGCCATGTCACGTGACTACCTCTGTCAGACTCCAGCCTCACTTCCTTCCAGAAGAGCAGAGCCCACATCTTGTTCGGCTCAGCTTCTCGCTGCCTGTCTCTCCTCTATCCTCAATTCTGCCTTTAAAATGATTTCTCTATGGCAAAGTCAGAGGCTTGCCCTTCAGAAAAGACACAATTGCATCAGGGTCTTGAGCAGCATGCAGGCCTTAAGTCAACGTGGTGTGTGGGATCTCTGTCACCCTGTCCCCACTGCTTCTGATATGTAAGCCAACTGCAATATCCTTCTCTCCACCTCTCCATCTTTCTGTCTCTCCTTCCCTCTTTCTCTCCCCTCCTTCTCTTCCTCCTCACCCTCCTCCTCTTCCTCCTCATTCTCCTTGTCTTCTTCTTCTCTTCCTCCTCTTCCTCTTCTTCTTTCTCTGGATATATTTCTCTTTCTGTCACATCATAGTACATACAGAATAAAGATGAAGCCCTCTCCCTCTGGCAATGTCACCATGACCCCATATTTGCTTGTCTCCCTCTGTCTTCCCGTCTAGCACACCCTCAGACTTCCCCCTTCGTTCAAAGTCCAATTCCTTCTTCCAGTCCCATCCTGAACCCTTATTTAGATCAATCAGACAGAAACAGGCATTATTAAGATATCCTGAGCTCAGAAGAGCCACTTACAAAGGAAGCTCAATCAATGGATGATATGAGCCCAGAGTGACCTTTACCAGCCTGTGAGAGAAAGGCATAGCTGGCATGGATCAGAAGAATGGCTCCATCTCGTCGGGAGACCCTTGGAGCTCTCAGAACACTGGAGTTGCCTTCAAGAAAGGGATGGGTGGAATCCAAAGAGAGAAGACCCTTGATAGAAATCAGTTAAAATAAAAAGAAATGTCAGGATCTCTATGACAAGGGGATCACGAGAGGATCTGTGGGAGGAAAGGTGTCCATCTCTGACAAAGTGTGGCAAACCCTCAGGTTTTAGAATACTGGGTGATTATAGACACACTGCTGCACTTCCATAGACAATTGGTTTTCTTTGTTTACTTGTTTGATTTCTACGTTATTTTTTCTAGTCAGCCATTTCAGAATATAGCATAAAAAACATCCTTTACATACAGAGACAGTACTTCCTTGATTTTCTCCTGGGTTCATGGATTGTGGTCATCCTTACAGGGAAAGGCAAGGCAGAAGGCAGTGCCTTAGATTAAGCATCTACTCATCCAGTAGACCATTTGATCTGATCATTTTAAGATTGGTATTACTATGGTATGGGTGGTCACAGGGAGAAGGCCAATTCCTCTGCTTTGCAGAATGGCCCCTAGACAGGTCAGGTCTTGTTTTTATGACATGAAGGGGGAAGATAGTGTTGGTTAAGAAATTCATCCAAGTGTGAAATTACGGATTTAAACCCCAGCTCCACCCATTGCCTAAGCACTGTGAATCTTGGTTTCATCACCTCTAAAATGAGAACATTAATAGAGCCTACGTCAAAGGATTATCCTGATGATTAACTAAATTAATAGCTGAAACGTGCAGGACATTTGGTAAGTGCTACCATGTCTGATAACACCAAACAAACTGTTTTCCAAGCTTACCTTTCATCTTTGCAGTAAAGGCAATACAGAACTCTCAGTCCAGACAGCATCAAAACCCACGATTTCCAGGTTAATCCGAGGAAAATATCAAAAGCCATCACCCCTCTGCCAGCTCACTCCCTGAAGATTCCACCCAGGTAATTGGCATAAGTCTAGACCACTGGGGGCACTTTCAGAGAATGCTATTTATTCTCTAAGATTTTAAAATATGAAGGTCCAACACCTTCTGAAAGCCTCTAACCTTAGAAAGAAGATGCTTGAAGGGAAAGGGCCAAGCTATTTTGATGATGTGTCATCACCACCTGTCACCTGTGTACCAAGGATGCTCAGCCATTTCCAAGTTTTTCTGGAAAGTGTTTGGCATTCAGATAGTTATGTCTTCTGTGGGCATAGGAAGGGCAGAAGCAAGGCAGGGTCTCTGATGACTAATGTCTTACAGAAGGAAAGAAAAGCTAGAGAAAAGGAATGCCCAATTCAACATCACATACCAGCACAGGTCACCAGTGGGATGCAGGACCAATGTTGGAATAGTGAATGCATGAACCTGGGGATCATTTGTAAATTTGGTGAACAGTTTTCCCAAAGTTGGGGCTTGGAGTTTGTATATGTCCTATCTATCTGCAAACTGAACAAAATCAGATGATGATTGTCACCCACTAAAGATTGTCTGGGCTGTCAGAAAAGTCAGGGTCTGACCTCAGGAAGCCTCAGTGGCAGGTAGCAATGACTCATCAAAGTACAAAGATAAACGTGAAGAATGATGACAAGTATGGGTCACCCAAACCTCCTAATGAGAAAAGCCATGCACAACCACAAGCTGGGTGTGGAGCTAAGGAAGAGGAACTGGTCCTGCCGGTCCTGGGACCTGGTGATCCTTGGGATTTTATGTACAGCCTGTTAACACCAAGATGCTCGATCAAGACACAAACACAACTTTAACCCCATAGATCTCAAGCAGTTTTGGAAATCAGCACACACAGGTCAGGCCAATATTTAAATATTAAGCCCTACCTCCTGATAATTCTGTGTCAGTTCTTCTGGGATAATTAGAGAATACTTTCTGCTTCAATAGTCTAAGTGCTGCTGTTTTTCAAAGGGTATCAAGGATAAATAAGTTTTATTACTTGCAATAAAATGCAGGTCTTGCATAGCTACAAAAACACACGGGGGCATTCTCATTGAAGTAAACAAGTTTACTTAAGGGGACAGTAGACAGTATTTGTCTCCGAGTTGCTATTATCCCATAGCTTTTCCTGGCTTTCCTGACTCCTGGTGGTAATTGGTGATCTCATTTGGATCTTACAGGTGATTGGGGATGACTGTCAAAACAGACATTTGGAAAGGACAAGTACAATGTAACAAAGGACATTCCCCCACAGTCCCGGGGGAAGCAGCAGTAGTTGATTCCAGGAGCACCTTCAGCTCCCCTGGGCCCCTGGGCCGGCCTGAGTGATGCTATCTTACACAGCAGTAAGGTGTTAGGCAGAAAGCTTAAGTTATTGAATCAGAGAAAGAGGCCTCTGACAGCGCTGTCTGAGGTCTGGGGCCTTTGGGAGAGTGACTTTATGCAAAGCCCCTATCAGAACTTGACTTGTCATCTGCATAATCTAGGTAACATGATTGACTGTAGACCCAAATTCAGAGAAAACCTCAAAACACCACAAAGGACAAAGTGTGAGTTTGTGAAACTTGGTTGAATCTGAGTCCAGAGACATTCTCATCTCATTCTGAACTTGGTACCATCTGCTAAGTTCTTTATCTCGCCTTTATGTGTCCAGGAGGCTGTGCGTTATCTAATCAAACTCTGCTACATTCCCACTGGGAAGAGCACCTAGCTCTGTAGTAATGGTCCCTCCAAAGTCATTCAGCCGTGATGCACCCAATAATCTAACTTGATTGCACACCATTGGCTAAGGGGTACAGCGATGTTATCAGAAAATACTAACAAGGTTTGAATTATTCTGTTACCTGCATGGAATAACTTGAAATGTCTAGCGCCAGATCCTAAACAACAGAATACACATTTAAACTTATATTTGTAAATAACTTTTTTGAATAATTGCATGCACACTTGGGGCAGCCAGAGGACATCATCAGGTGCTGTCTACTTTCTTTTTAGACAGGGTCTCTCACTGAACCTGCAGCTTGATGAGTCGGTGAAGCTGGCTGGCCTTGGATGCATGAGAATCTGAGTTTGGTCCCCAGAACCCCCGTAAAAAGGTCAGATGTGGCGGTATATGCTTATAATTCCAGTGCTGGGAGGAGAAGACAGGCAGATCCCTGGACGTCACTGGCTGGTTGGTCTAGCCACCTTAGCTCTAGTCCTGTGAGAGACCCTATCTCATAAAACAACACCAACAGAGGTTGTCCTCTGTCCTCCACACTTAGATACACACACACACACACACACACACACACACACACACACACACACAGGAAGACACACCGAATACAAAAAAGCATCTATTGTGGCTCTAGTTTCCTTTTTTAAAAATATTTTTTATTTATTATTTTGATTTTATATGTATGAATGTATTGCCTGCATGTATGTAAGCTCACCCATGTCATGCAATGCCTGAAGAAGTCGGAACAAGAGATCGAATTCCCTGGAATTGGGGTTAAGGACAGTTGTTACTTGGGTTCTGGGTTCTGGGTTCTGGGAACCAAACCCTGGTCCTCTGCAAGAGCAGTCAGTGTTCTGAACTGCTGAGCCCTCTCTCCAGTCCCATGGCCTATTTTTCTATTTGCTGGTGGAATGTATTGGGTCACTGCACTTTCAAAGCAGTTATGACAGAAAAATCTTGGATTTCAAGTCTTCCTGTCCTAACAGCCTGGCTTCCAGTGAGTCAGAAATGCAGGGGTTGAGCTTCTGAAGTCTCCTGTGAGAAAGCACTTCTGTCAGCGACTGCTAAGCCCTTGATAAGCACTGTGCTGATTGGAGTTCTTTGGAAGTTTCCTCACCAGCAGCTGCACAGGTCAGGCAGGTTCTGTGCAGTGACCAAGGAACAGCTCTTGACCCACAATTGCGACAAAGTGACCACTACGATTCTGTGCCCAAGAACAAACCTGGGAGCAGGCCCAGGCTCTTCACAGCACCGTTCTAGAGCTGCGGAGAGATCCCTAGATCCAAGAGCCCCTCGGGATGCTCTAGCTATAAATGAATGGATGGAGATTCTCAAAACCTATGCACAGACCTAAGTGCTGGTCTTGAGTCTGCTGTGAAAGGCTGCGTGACACAAGGGCTCAGCCATGGGTGAGTCAGAATGTAGGCACAACGGCCTCTCGTAACTCTGCCCTTCAGTTCCTAGTGCCTCTTTACCCCCATTTTGAAAGTATGTGTGTCCCATGGCCATGCCATCTCTCTCTCTCTCTCTCTCTCTCTCTCTCTCTCTCTCTCTGTTTTCTCTGAGCAACATTTTCTGGGTAAGATTCTTAAATCCAAGTTTCTCTTCTTTAATTCTCTTTTTAAATGAATTTATACCTTACCTGGGACTGAGGATGTGGCCCAGCTGGGAGAGTGCTTGCCTGGCATACACAAAGCCCTGGGTTTCATCCACAGCAACATATAAACTGAGGATGGTGGCACATGTCTGTAACCTCAGCACTCAGGGGGTGGAGCAGGAGGATCAACAAGTTCAAGGTTTTTTTTCAGCTACATAGCAAGTTTTAAGACAGACTGGGATACACCAGATCCTGTCTTTAAGAAGTAAATAAAATAAATACATTTACAATTCATCATGGATTTGGAATCTTAGGTGGGGAACTCTTCAGAACTAATTAGCCAAGCACGATTAGTTCCACTGAAGGAGGAGCTTTTTGGACAGAATCTTATCTCTAACATAATTCTGCCTAGAGTTCTATAATTTCATTTCATATGACATTAATAGCTTAAATATAAATGTCTTATGGAAGGAGAATATTAGAAAATTCACAATAAAGTATGTGTACTTTAGTGGCAGCAATTTCTTTTATTATTTATTTATTTTTTGGATGTGTATGAGGGGGACACATACATATGTGCATGTCTTTTCATGTGTGTGTGCCTGTGTGTGTATCTGTGTGTATGCAGATGTGCATGCACATGCATGTACCTGCATGTGGAGATCTAAAGTGGATGTCAACTCCAAAGCTGAGGCAAGGTTTCTCCTTGAACCTGAAGCTTGCCAATTCTGGCTAGTCTTATTAACCAGCTGGCCTGGGGATTTCTTCTTTATTTCTCTAGTGCTGGGGTGACAGGTCATTTGTGTGGGTGTCCCTCTGAATTTATGTGGTTCTGGGGGATCTGAACTCTGGTCCCCATGTGTGTTTGACAAGTTCTGCATAGCAACCTCTTTATTTGGGTAGGTTTTTGTTACAGGATAGTTGGAATGGAGACAACACACAGGGTGTTTGAATGAGGGAAAGCAGTAACTTTGAGCTAAGGAAGAAGATAGGTATGACTCTGTAGACTCGTCCTTGGTCCAAGCTTCCTTAAGGGACCACTGTCCTGGTGAGGGACAGAATCCTTCAGAAACAGAAAACCATGTTTGAAATCTTTTTGTTGTTGTTTTCCTTTACATTTTCCTTTTCTCTCCTAGTAAGTTTTTTTTTTTTAAGTTACCAATAAGTCAACGGATACCATTAAGGGTTAAAATTTCTGCTTAATTAAAAAATACATCTTGGAAGACATGACTCCCAGCTTTTCCTCCCAGAATATACTAATGGCAAGGCTGTGAACCGAAGAGTCCACAGCAGAACATCTGTGCTCCTGCGTCACCCACCAGCCTCAGCCACAGCTGATGAACCCTTGGCTTGGAGTGCTACTCAGATGATACTTCTGAGACAATACTGAACATCACATTCACATGGTCTGAGGTAGAAAGCTGATTTGGACTAAAAAGTTAATTCTTTTCAATTTTTAAAATATTGAGATGCTAGAACTTTTAAATTAAAAGATAACTTGCTGGGCAGATTTCTGGTCTTGAATACACTTCTGTCCATATAAATCCCCCCCCCCCATGTAACTGGAGAGATGATTCGGAGGGAGAAGCACTTGCTGCTCAAACACAAGGATCAGAATTCAGATTCCCAGATCCCATGTAAAGTCAGACGTGGCAGCACACATCTGTAATGCCAGCACACCCAGGGAAGATGGAAGGTGGAGACAGGTCGGCCTGCACAGGCTGGCAGGCCAGCTAGCCCGGTGTACACAGCAGCATACAACAGGAAGCTTCTGCTTCAAATAAGGTGAGAGATGAAGATAAACCTCCAAGATTCTCCTCTGATATCCACCTGACTTGCACTCAAAAGACTCCCTAAGATTTAAAAAAAATTAAACTAAATTCTATTGGCCCTTTTAAACACTGACTTCAGGAATATTTATTTTCTCTTCTGGTGATAACAAAGAACTGTTATTTCAAAGAGGAAACAGAAGTTGTTCAAAGTAACCAACGTTTTCTATGATTATAACTAGACATAACAGGAAAATTTCAATAGAACCCCAAACCAAATTCTACATGACTGGGCACAAGTTCACCCAGAGTCTCTAAGAGGAGGAACCCGGTGCTCTATTTAATGGAATAAACCAAAGCTATTCATAAGAGTTCAGAATACACAAAATAGACACAACTAAATGGACTACAAATAAAACTAAAAACTGGCTGCAAGAAAAAGATCAGGTGAATGGTACATACCATAGTCTTAATCAGTGCTGAGGCTGAGGGTTATGAGTTCAAGCCCAGCCCAGGCTACATAATGAATTTCAAGTGTGACAGACCCTGTCACTTCAAGGCTTGTAATGCCAGCCTCATCTTGACTTCCCACTACATAGAAAACACTGGCACTCATTTGTGGTGCTGGGGAAGGTTATGTTCCCAGTTACTTAACACCTGATCTTCGATCGCTCCAGGACTGCAAGCAGAGGTTTTGTAGCTGGATGAATGATCTTATCTACAACATTCTGATCAATGCAAAGATGAATGACAAAGAGGTAAGTCTTTGTGTCATAGATTTAAAAACATCAAATTCAAAAACATCTCAGGCTGGGAAGATGGCTCAGTCAGCAACAAAAGCATGAGTACCTGAGCTCCGATCCCCAACACCCCATAAAAAGTGGGGGCTGCAGCATGTGTCTGTAATCCTAGGGCTGGAGAAGCAGAAACAGGAGGGTCTCTGGAGCTCTCTGGGCAATAGTCTAGCCTAGGGGTTCCAGGTTCAGTGAGAAATTGTCTCAAAAAATAAGGCAGAGAGTGATTGAGGAAGATACCCAGTGTTGATTTCTGACCTACACAGAGAGACAGAGACAGAAACAGACAGACAGAGAGAATATTATTTGAACTTCATTTATTGGGGATAAATATACATTCTAACATTTGAGGTTAAAAAAGCAAATCTGTACCAATAGAACATGATAGTATATATCAAAATATTGAATAGTTTAATTGACTTTCATGAATTAGCCTGTCATTATTTAAAAAAATAAAATGTAACTTACAAACATAGATGTAACTTAGCTTACATTATTAGAATATAGTTCCCAAATAAGGAAGTCTTGTTCTTGTTAGGAGGGTTATTATCAAAAGAATGAGCACTAACAGGTGTTAAAGAGAATAAGGATCAAGGGAAAGACAGTGTGTCAGTGCAGACAGACAGAACACAATACGCGGGACCCAAAAGAAACTCTAAAACCCTGTAACGCATGATTCTCTGATGGCTCCGAATCTCAGACCAGTTCCTCCTGCGGGCATCCACACCCCACCTTCACTGCAGTACTGTTCCCCAGAGCTAAGACACACACAGACACAACCCTGTCCCCCCCCCTCCCTCTGTCTGTGCCCCCCACACTGTCATTTGTAGCAGTGTAGAGGACCTTAAAGGTTATTATACACAGTGAAGTAAGCCAAGCAGAGACAGACAATACTTCATTATGTCACTTAGCTACTTACATCTTAAGGAGCCAAGTTCAGAGAAATGGAAGGTGGCAACTGCAGGAAACAGGAGGTACTGGTCAAAGAGGAGAGACATGCCATTCCTCGTGATAGTCTGTCAGGAGTTCCCATGTTCAGGTAGACCACAGTTAACCCACTGTCCTGTGAACTGAGACGTTGTTGAGAGTTACTTCAGGTACGCACACATGCACAAGCAGGTGTCAGATGTGTTAATTTGCTTTGAATGAGAACTTATTCGCTTATGTGAATCAAAACATCATGTGGTACACAAGAAATAAAGAAGAAACCCCTGAATGCCAAAGGAAGTGATAGTTTCATTCCCCCTTTGATTTACACATGGTCTGGAATATCATGTTTGGAGCCAGACTTCTTAAATACATCATTTTACAAGATGGACTGAAGTGTCCCTGATCGTGGGCACTTGTCTTGTTGAAGTGTCTTCGTCCTGACATTTCAGTGTGAATTGGAGCTGAGGTCACACCTCACTTGTTAGAGTGCTCACCTACCATGCACAAAGGCAGAGGTTCTACCCCCAGCACCGCATAAAACAGGTGCGGTGGCACATGTCTCTACTATCAGCAGTGGGAAGGTAGGGGCAGGAGAATGAGGAGTTCAAGGCTATCCTCACCTACAAAGGGGGGTTGGGGCCAGTCTGGAAGCTGGAGACATCTAAGAAATGTCAAAATTTGAGGAAATACAGAATTTCCATTAAAATTAGGACAATCTGTAGATCAAGGGGATTTGTTTATTATTTGATCTATTGATTTATTTATTGTGTGCATGTATGTATACACTTGCACACATGTGAGCATATGCACCATGGTTGGCTTCTGTGTGGAAGTCAGAGGACAACTTGCAGGTCCTCAGGCTTGGCAGCAAGCACCTTGGTCCTCTGAACCATCTCACCATTCCCAAAACATGGTTTGTTTGACTAAAGGTCTTTGGTTATATTTCCATAACCTAATCCACATGTTAGGTCTCATTTTACTAAATGTTATGTAGTTACCACAGCACGAGTGTGTTACAGTCTTGTTTAGTTCTCTTTAGAATACTAACATTTAATGATTTTGTATTGATTAAAAAAAAGTGCTTCTACTTTTTTTTATTACAGAAAAAACTCCAGCAAACATTCTTCACAATTCACTGTGCATCCGTTCAGGAATCTTCTCACTGACGTTCCCTCCGGAGAATCTGAGTCTGCATTTTATGGTTCTCCTCTCAGTCAAGCATCCCTACTATGCCCCTCTCTAATCAACAGTTTCTTTACCCCTCACCAAGTCAGTATTTCCAAATCTTTCAGTATTTCATCCGTGAAAAATGTATCTTACCATTGCAATAATTCATATTTCTTAATTGACCTATGAGTCTGTTATTCTATGTTTATTATCCCTCTTAAGTGTTTCATCTATTTTAAAATTATATTATTTATCCTTTTTAATTTTCTTGTTGATTTCATATATATATATATATATGTCCTTTATATATTAAGAAAATTAGCCCTTTGCTGTCACAGGTATTACAAATACCATCATTTCATTTGTACTTTGTCTTTTGACTTTTACAGGATATTTTTATATGACAGCAATTTTGTTTAATTGAATTTAAATTTTTGTGTTTCTATTTTAACACTTTTAACTAGATTTTAATTAAATTCATTTCTTTCCTTTATAGTTCCAAGTTTCATAGCACACCTCTGTCTTCCCTAAACCATATTTTAAAGGTTCCTCCTTAAAAATATTTAATGGAAAGCCTGGTATGGTAGTTTACAACAGTAATCCCAGCACTAGAGGGACTGAGGAAGGAAGATTAAGAGTCCAAGGCTTGCCTGGACGACATGAGACTCTGTCTCAAAACAGAACAAGGCAATAGCTTCTGCGATTAGATGAGTGATCTATCTGGCATTTGTTTTGCTTTGAAGAGAGCAGAAGTCAAACCTCACAGGGTAACTAGCCAGAAATGCATCTGATCCAAAGCATGGATCTCCTGTGAGGCAGAACACTTGGTCTGGTGGAGAGAGAACCTGCCTGCTGGTGGTCCAATCCACGTCCCTGGGCAACTGTCTTTGTCTCTCACCCCTGCCTGGTGGCTTGCTGACTGAACCCTTGCACCCAGGATCCCGATCTGCTCCAGGATCCCGGTCTGCCCCAGGATCCCGATCTGCCCCAGGATCCCGGTCTGCCCCAGGACCCTCTGCCCACTCCCAGAGCAGAACCCCAGCTCCAGCCCTCTTCCTTCTTTCACTCCATTTTAGACTTTCCTGCCTTTTCTTGCTGTGTCCACTTTCCCATGTCCGTTCTCCTCAGCTACCCAGCTGGTTTGGCTCTAAACTGTGCCCTCTCCAAGGCAGCCTTTGGAGTGGAGATTTCTCCATCCATAAGAAGTTGAACTATAAAGGACCCTTGTCAGTGTAGGAGACTGTGACTCACATCAGCTCTGCAAGTATTTGCTGGTTTGATACATTCCAAGAAATCAAGCCAGCCCATTTCCCCACCTGGAGCTTCCCGAGGGTTCTGAACCTGAGGTTTCGTGGTGAAGTCCAGGCTCTGTTCATTCACTTCCGGCTGCTCTCAGAACCGTATCGCCTTTTACGGAATAAAACTCTACGATGGGATTCTCCTGGGACTGAGCTTTTCTGAATTACTTACTTGACTAAGAAAGGTACCATGAGACAGAGGGTGTTAGAATCCAAAAGACTTGGTGTTTTTCTAAGAAATCAGATGACAAAGCTGAACAGACGGTGGCTTCTGCATGACGTTGCTTGTCTCTGCAAGTTGTTGCTTTCCAATAGGCTAAGTCAAATAATGCCAGCTCTGTAGAAGTTTTGTCCAGAGTTGTTATTACTGACCTGCAAACCTGGATTATTTTCCCCCTGCTTCCAAAACCTTGAAACATCCATGGAAAGAAAGGAGAAAAAAGAGTGAAAGAGAAAGTAATAAGGGTAGTAGCATCCCTCGCTATTATCTTCATTTGAAAGAAGTTACATTGTTTGCCAAAGGTCCGAGGCTGTGGCGCTAAGCCACAATTCGAGATGGCTCAGCCAGGCTTACCAGAAGGCAGGGTGTGCCTTCCTTTGTTCCAGGGTTCTATGGGAAGGAATCACTGCACAGCTTGCTCAGAGTCTGCAACAGCCTCAAGCTAGGAAGTATAAGGCAAACCACAAGAGGTGTGCAGGGGTCACGCGATGATAGGCGAGGCCTCTTCAAGCTGGAGGATTACACTTGTGAGCTCTTAGAGTGTGGCAGCCAGCCTGACCTTCCTGCTGCTCCGGCCTGAGGCTCTCTTGAGCTCAGAGAGAGATTCTGACCCCATGTTCGTGTGACATGTGTCACTCATTGGTCAATCCCAAATTCAAGCAAAGAGCTCTTGGCTCTCAGAGGAAGGTGCTACACCTCTGTATGTATTAAAGCCATACTTTACACAAGATGCTCTTAGGAAATGCACAGTGATTTCAGTGACTGTGGAGGCTTCATGGAATTTCCAGCTCAAATGGAAGTTTGTGTGTCCTTATGTGCATGTCACAGGCTGTTATTTTTAGGCACAGTTAGTAAAGTGCTTGCTGCACACATGAAGACCTGAGTTCAATACCCCAGGATCCGTGTGCTGGTATATATATAAAAAAAAGCCATGTATGGGGTGTACTTGGAATCCCTCTGCTGGGGAGGCAGAGGCAGGCAGGTCCCTGGGGCTCATTGGCCAGCTAGCCCAGTCTAGCTGTGAGAGAGCCTTTCTCACAAAACAAGGTACACAGTATCCTGAGAAATGACAGCCAAGGTCATGAGCACACACACATATGTACACATTCACACACATGTGTACACACACACACACACAGAAAATAAAAAGGTTTTCTTTACAACTCTCTAAACTTAGATTTTGTCATAACTGATAGCACGTCACAACCACCACCTCTGAGACCCGGGGACTTGTCTTTCCACCATGTTAGGTGAAGTTTCATCTCAGGAAATGCAAGGCTAACTCAATATGCTGTAAATGTTTGTGTCTGTTCCAAAAGAAGTCCAGTTTTTTTGGCCTGCAGATACAACACGAGGCTTCTCCATAGTCTGGAGACTCATCTCCTTTCCTTGTTCCTTTAAACTTTCTCCATCATGCACAAAATGGGTATAATTCCCCCTTGTACCAATAAAAAAGTGATGGAAAGAGTCAATCAACAAAATTTATGTGAAAATTCTTTAATTTTTAAATACCATACAAAGAGATACAAGTACAGAAAGGTATCATCTCCCAGGACGGGGATGAAATCCAGAGCATTTCTGCTGCGATTTGCTCTGGTTTTTCTTTGTGCTTGTGAGGACTGAGGGAGGAGGTGCGAGGGGTAAACGGCCCCTCAGCCCTCATATCCCAGCCACGGTCAGCATGGAGAGGATAGAAGACAGACACAGGAAGGACATGGCCTTTGAAAGTTATTCTTACTACGTTTAAGGTATACTCAGATGGAATGACCACACATAAACTCTGTAAACATCCCAGAATTCAATTATAAAGACTGAGCTTGATTAGACATTTCCCAAGAGGAGCATTCAAGGTTTTGAAAAATCTCTAAATGTCACGTTTACATAAACGTGTGGCTTGAATTCTATGACCCTCCTAACACTGTTTCCAAAGTGTAAGCAAAAATTAGAAAACATCTTATTGACCATATTATCTAATTTATTGATCATAACCACTTTCATTCGGTAATAAGAATATTTTTCCATCCTAATTTTGGGGGTGTAAATTATAGTTACAGAATTTTTGAAATTTCAGCTTTGAGACAAATTTCAACCCAGTCTGTCCTTTTGTTCTTTAGAACAAAACAACAATACTCAGATGTTACATGCCTTGACCAAAGACACACAGCTAGTTGCCCCTCAAGGCAGAGACAAAAACCCATGGCGGACTTGCAGCCCCTTGCCTCTTACCTGAGCCCAGGGTAAGAAATATTTAAGGCTAATGACGAAACACAATGCAGGCATATTGTATTTCTTCTTCGGATTTCTCCATGTATCACTGCGGCACCTAGAAACTCAGATAATTATACTGTGAGGAGACAAGTGACAGGGACGCCAGACACCTCCTTCTAAGTCAGAGCCTTCTGTCAGATGCAGAGGATGAGGTAAATTGCTACCTGGAGGCTCCTGGAGGCAGGAGAGACCGTCACTCTTCAGAGAACGGTCTTGGCATCTCCTTTGTGGGTGTAAATCTGAGATGGGGGAGATGCCAGTGATGGCAGTGTGGAGACAGAAGGCCTTCGGTCTCAGTCCTCAGCCTTCTGATACTCTACCCCTGGGTTCTGTTAAACTAACCGGAGCCCACACAGGACTCAGGAAGCAGAGCTGCATGTGGAACAGTGGAACTGGGCCATGCTGCTCAGACTCTCCAAATTTTCTGTGATCTAATTTGGCCTCCCCCTCCTTCATGAGGTCAGAGTAGCTCCAGGATTCTGCTTTGCTGAGAAGACAGAACACCTAACAGAGGACAGTGCTGGCAATGTCTGGTCAAATCTGGAAACTGACCTGGGTATTTACTGGCTCGACAGCTCTGGTTTTCTGGGGGATGGATCTACTCAGTAGGTGTCAGCTGGAGGGACAAAGCCACAGAGGTTTCCAGGTTCCAGGTAGTTAGAGACCATTGGTTTCCACTGTTCTTTCCCACACATTCTACGAAGTCCCAGCATTAAAACTCCAACATGCTTTCAGGAAAGACATACAAAACCCTCATTGTATTCATAAGCATGATCATTTTCCACTTAAAGCCATTAGGAGGAAATCTGCTTTCCCCAAGGGAACATTGCTTAATAGTAAAATGTTTGGAAATTTTTGTTTATAAAGTGAAGATGTGCATTTAAAAAAAATCATAAAGAAATTTCGTTTCCTGTGAAGGGAGAAGGGTCCCTGAACTGGTTGATTCATAGAACAAGCCTGGAGAAACTGTGCACTGTTCTTCCCTGAACAGTGTTTGAGGGAGCTAAGTGCTAGGCTTACCTTCTGCAAAGCAGGTGTGGCCAGTGGCTGTTAAACAAAGCTGGACCCTGCTTGTACACTGGGAGGCATTCCCTGACTTTGTGCTGCCCAAAGATGTGCTGGGCTCCTTGAAGAGCCCCATGGCTTTGGGTCTGGAGAGGACAGGATAGTGCTGGAGTGAGGTACTGTGTGATAGTCTCTCAAAGCTGCTGCAGCAAATCATGAGGACACATTTCCCTAAAGCCTCTGTATTAAAAATCACGGACTCTTAGACATACATACATATTCAATATCTATCCAAATACAATGAGCGGTTTTTATTTAAAGAAAGTCTCATCTATGTATCCATTTTCTCAAGGGAATGTTCTAAAATGATTCGAAGTTGTGAATAACTGCTAAGCCTTCAGGCTCACTGCCTTTGTGCAGGATGGCCTTGAGGTGGGGGGCCATCCTTTGCCTGGAAGCCATTACAATCGCATTCTCCAGCAGTGGAAGTCATCGATGCAGGCGGCCAAGCCTTTCGCCATGTTTCTGCAAAGCAGTGTAAATGTTACCAGGTCGCTATGGGAGAGACAAAGAGAATTTGACAAGCAATCTGTTTATTCTTCAGATTATAAAACTGCTTTCAGGGCCACATTAAAGTAATGTGTGCTTGGCTGAGAGGAAGGAGCCCTCACGGCAACAGACAGAATAGGGCCTTTCAGAGCATCCCCGAGGATGGCAAGTTGCCCCCATTACCCACAGGTGGTGGTAGAAAGGGGAAACTCTCCATGAAAGGCCAATACTGCAAACACAAAGCACAAAGTTGATATAAAGGAAAAAATTAATATAAACTGAAAGATGGAGAATATGGCCTTCAAGAGTCTGAAGTCCCATATAAATGAGAAAAATCAAAACAAGAGAGTTCTGGTTATTGCCACACCACATGACAGTTTTAAAGTTGTCACGTACTAAGTCATGCCTCCCCAGAGAAGCTCTTTTAAGTACCCAAAATACACCTTTGTCCTCGAACTTAGAAATCTACCTGACGTTTGGTGTGTGCTTTTGTGAAACACTGCTTTTGGTGGTCCTTTCAGTGCACCTTGTCTGTGACTTTCTCCACTCTTTCATATCCACGTGTGATTGTTCTAAATACTTCTGCTAAATCGGAGCATTCTGTCTTGGAAGGAGGAGGTATGCTCGCTCCTAAGACTTGGGAGTTCAATAAACAGAGGACTTGGAAAGTCCAGAAAGTTACAAGACTCCTGAGGCACCCCTCCAAAGCTGGAAAAAACAGAAAAGGACTTTTGGGGCAAGGAGCTGCCTGAAAGTTTGCAGGAAGCTGAGGGAGGCAGCTTGTCTGAGTGATCATCTGGGCTCATCATCCTGGCTGGCGTGGGTGCTTCAGTCATGCAGTCATGCAGAATGTCATACACATTCTTGTAAACACTCCCAACAAGCCCACGATTCACTAAGCTAGACTTGCGTGGACCCTTCCTTGTGGGTCTGTTCTTGGTGCCCTACAGTCACAGAACAGATTACTGCCTCTGCCTGGAAAAGTCATTTGATTTGTTCATTTGATTTGCTGCAAACATGCTGTCTCCACATTGTAGCTCAAATGTCATGTCCATGGAGAGTGTTCTTGGGTGCCTATCCTGTTCACCCTTTGTCTGTCTTCTTTCATCATGAGTGTGCTGTGTTTTGAAGTCATATTTTCATCCTGATTTTTAGTGTCTCACTCAAATAAACCACTGGAGACCAGAGACCTCACCCTTCACCATCCTGCACAATGCCTGAAGGCCTGTCAATAAAGAAGTGAGATTAGATAGACAGGAGAGTCTTCAACGCCAAATGTGGGTGCTGGCAGTATCCCCAGGCGAGTGCTGGGGAGCCTGCTACTCTGGATCAAGTGTGTAGAGTTGGGAAACTGTCTGATGGGAAATCACTCTAAGGATTTAGTTCAGTATTTCTCCATTTCCTGCTACCCAAAGCCATGCCTAACTCTGTTTCCTGTACCTCACTTCACCACCCTTGAGAAGAACCAGAGGAGAATAAAAATAGGCTTGTCATCTACAAAGCTTGTGCTCTGGGACCACACAATGTAAAGACAAAACAACCCTGTTAGTCCCGTGTGGGTGACTCTGCCAAACACAAAATTGATAACAAAGGCTTGCTCTGCATGGATGGGCTCAGGGCTCCTGCACGCTCAGAGCTTTGACCAGTGATGTTACAGGGCATAGCATGAGACATGGGAAGGCGCCAGGTGAAGGGACATAACAGTGACACATACCTTCCAGTGTGAGCAACCACACAGGTCTGGCCTCAATAGGAGTCCAGCATCCTGGGGCAACCTGATGTATCTAGAGTCTCATGCCATGGCCATCTGCAGGCACATCCTCCTATCCCTAAGACAGGTGCTCAGGGAGACATGGTGGGCAACTGTGACCTAAGCATACAAATATTTAAACAGAACCAAGGGAGAAAATTCCATCTATCGGTGAAAACTCAAATTACATCTAGGCAGAATGAAGAAAACCAGGCTTTTCCAGTCTGGCGCCAACCACTGCCACAGTTAAGAGGACTGGTTAGGGAAGAGAGAAGAAGTCATCTTGGGAACAAGCTAAATTAGTTGTTGGATGATAGCATCTCTGTGTCGTCAGAGGTGTGGTGCTTTGAATGAGAATGTCCCCCATACGCTCCAAGCATTTGGACACTTTGTCCCCAGTTGGTGGCGCTGTTTGGGGAGGTCTTAGAAGGTGTGGCCATGCTGGAGGAAGTTCCTGAGCTTGGCTGGATCCGCAGTCACACTCTGCTTCTTGTGCCTGCCTGAAGCTGCGAGCAGTCCGCCTACCCTGACCGCTTCCTATCGCCTCCTCGCCCGATGACCTCTGATTGTTCTGGAACCATAAACTCAAATAAACTCTTCCTTTTATACATTCCCTTGATCACAGCGTTTTTATCACAGCAACGGAAAAGTCACTAATACAAGAGGTGAACATTAAAACCACTCAGAGGCTGAGCTAGTGTAGAAAACTTGAAAACAGAATGGCAATGGAAAAACGTCACTGGTGATTCCACAGCTCAGTGACGAGCTCTGCCGTCTCCCTGTCCGGTGCTCTGCCCCTAGGTGCGGCTTCATCCCAGCGCTCATTTTCTAATGCTTTCAAGCCCGATTTTTAATTCATTTTACTCGGTGTTCATGTGTTTATTTGTTTCTTTGTATATTTATGCACATTGATACTTTCATCCATGTACATAATGAACTTTAGACGTTTTCGCTCCTCACTCTCCTCTCCTAGCTCTTTCTTTCCTTCTGAAACTCTTCTTCCCTAACGCCTCCCCTACTTGTCTCTGTTTTGTGACCCACTGAGTTTAATTAGGATTGCTTGCATGGGTGGGAGACATTTTTACCGGCGTGGTTACGGCACTGAAAAAAATGACATCTCCTTTCCCGGCAACCATTAACTGCCAATCATCCTGCAGGGAGAGGTGGGGCCTCATGGCCCCTCCCCCATCCAGGACGAAAAGTTCATCAGCCTAATCCTCAAGTCTGATGTTTAGTACTAACAATGTGTCATGATTTTCTCTCTGGCTGAAGATTATATGTAACTGTTAAATGACTGCAAAGTAACTCGTCAAAGAAATATTCTGAAAGAGACCTCTTTTGTAGTATTCATAACTAATGCTAGATAAGTATCTTTTGAAAAGCACACAGTTCACCAATATGTTATTTTTGCTGTTCTTCAGAAAACAGTTGAATATAGTGTACAATTTTCTTGGTTTTCTCTCCTAAGAGAAGTCATAGGAAGAGTGTTAAAGCCCTGAAGTGGGCAGTGGCACCTGCAGAGACTCATAGCCTGTCAAGGAGCTGAGAATAGGGACTGATGAGTGTTCCCCTAAACAGGACTTCTACATCACCCACTCCAGGGGAGCATCGTAGAAGAATGGGCAGAAAGCATGTAACAGTGGGAGGAAGGAATGCAGTGTTATGGAATGCAGCCTTCTGGGCATGGGATGGCATTGTACTCTTGAACTCTCAACAGACATGGTGACCTGCACAAGACAGGGGCCTCACTGGCATACCATCATGGAAGGAAAGGGGTTCGCCAAGATCCTACCTTTCCCTGAGGGTTTATAGGCAGGTAACACCTACTGGGGGAGGGGCCCTTCAGGCCGCACTCTCCCCTGAGGGTCTATAGGCAGCTAATGATTGCTGTTGGAGAGACACACATTGTGTTCAGTGGTGCAGGCACTGCTAAGGTGTCCAGATCCTGTAATAGTCCTTTACTCATGTCTGTGACCAACCTCAATTAAACTCATGGGCCACCAAAAAAAAGCATAAAAGTAAAGACTGTTTGGGAAGAGGACAGGATCAGGAGGAGTGGGAAGGGGCCAAGAGAGGGGAGTGGGAGAGAGTGGCTGGACAGATTGCTCAGCAGTTAAGAGCACTTGTTCTTGCAGAGGACCCGGGTTCTGTTCCCAGCAACCACGTGGTGGCTCACAATGGTTGGTAATTCCTGTTCCAGGGGAAGTGACACTCTCTTCTGGCCTCTGCAGGCCCAGACAAACATACATATATTCAAGCAAACATTCATACACATAAAATTAAAAAAAAATCTAAACAAAAGAGAGAGGGTAACGGGGGTGAATATGATCCAAACCCATTAAAGACATGTCTAGAAATGCCCTAACACGTCCCATATCTTGTCTAATTAATAGATGTCAACTAAAATAGAAAAATGTTAGCGTCATTGACAGAGCTTTGGGCAGTTCGCTTGCACAGAGCTTCACCTGTCCAGATTTTATGGTCCTTGACATCTATCTTCCATTTATTCTGTAACTGGCTATTCTTTGAAGGAGAGGGTATACAGGCTCGTCCATCATACCTCAGGGATTTGTTCAAGTATGGTTCTTCATAAATGATCTATGCAGGAGCTGAAAAGTTACTACCTCCAACCTTCGGTCATAGTTGAAGGACTGAAGTTGGGGACATACCCTGAGGGGTCAGTTAGCTCTTTTGAGGTGTCCACCTACAGGTGAGCAGAGGTGGGTCACTTGAAAAGTTGATCAGGAAAAGTAGTTTAGAGTTTCTTATGCACATATAGAAGTGTTAAGAAGTCGAGGTTTAAACTAGAACCTCCCACGAAATACTTCAAAGCTTATTGCAGCTATTATATTCAGAAAGATATCACTGAGAGCCACTGCCAGACTGAGTCACTGCCAGACTTCTTTCCAAAAACAGTTCAATATCAGATAAAGGGGCACATGATCTTCAAATGGCAGAGTACCCTAAAGGAGGTGAAATTAGTTCTAAGCACCTTTGTGGGCTTATTTCCCTCTTGGGGGCAGAGAGGAGGGAGAGGTTTCCCTTCCATAGCCTTGAAATGGCCTCTGTCACCTTCAGCTGCTGAAAGTGGTGAATCCCATTGTATCTTACAGGTGTAGCAATAATTTCTTTTAGCAATAATCATCTTTCCTGAGTTTTCTGTTCAGATCAGTTTCAAAACAACCTCCTACCCCTGCAGTGACTCCTACTGTCAGAGCTGGAGGATAAACCTGCTTCTCTTGGGAAATTTTCAAAGGGACAAGGACCAGGTCAGGTAAGGCGTCCTTTACCCATGTGGTCGTCAGATCACACCCTTCTCCACTCTTTGGGGTGACTAAGAGGGCTCACATCATGTTCTCTATTCTAATGTTTTAAAGCCAGATGGGTGAATCATTTGCTAAAAAAAAAAATCATTCTGCTCAGTCCCCAACATTTCATTCTCCTTTACCCAAACTGCTCTCCTCCAACCCTGCCAGCAGTGAACAACACCAAGGGTGAGGAACAGAGGTGGGGCCATCCACCGTGGGGAGGAAGTTGTCATTCGATGTGATCGCAGTGATCCAGTCCATCACTGCACTCCCAGTGACTGCCATCTGGTCATTTCAGATCTAATTCATCAACTGTAAAAAGAAAATGGAAAAAGCATCTACCTGAGAGCCTTTAGAGGCTGCAGTGTGAGGAGCTTCCAGGGCGGGTATCTCAGTACAGCGATTACACAGTCCTTCACACAAGTTATGTCATGCTGGCCAGGGTGATGGTTCTAAGAGTCTGTGTCCAATCACAGTCCCAGGTTCTGCCTGTTTGTATTTCATAATTTCTGGCTAGCTGTATTAGGATTTAGAGAATAAAAATTCCTTGCATTTTTCCTTTAGTAATGATGCCAACATTTATGGAGCACTCCCCAGGTGCCAGACAGAATTGTAAGAACACTGAAGAGTTGGCTCACTGGATTCTCATGATAACGTCAAAAGGCAGGCACTGCCATTAGCTCCATTTTACAGAGAGGGCAACTGAGCACAGGGATGGCAAGTGGCTTGTCCAAGGGCACCCAGCTCACAAGAGAACTGACCTTAGGCCCAAGTCGAACTCTCCACGGAAAAGATCAACAGAGTCCATCATTGAAGAATGGTCCTGGAGCTGATCTCCTTTTGAACAGCCAACAGCTATCGAGCACCCTTTGGTTTCCAAATATCAGCTGTGCTAGGGGAGCTGCAAGGTACTGTTCTAAAAAGCACGGTTCAGAGTGAACAGAGGTTTCCCCACTGAAGACCACGGCCTCCTGAGACTCCAGCCAGCTTTCGCCCTGGCCAGGGCTGGGCAAAGAGGATGTGCTCCTGTTTGCATTCGTCAAAGATGGATTGTGAACTATTATCTTACCTTGTTATCTGAGCTGCTCCTGCATAAGGAAGTTTCCTTTGCTAATGGTTGAACTGCTCTTCAGATAAAGGCCTCCCCTGGATCTCCACAGCACTAATTAATCAGCTGTTAAAACAGTAGTTGATAAAGACAGGCTTACTTAAAGTTCGAATTGCCTGCAATCAGAGATAACCAGCCAGTCCCTTTTGGCAGTGAGATATGAAAAAGGGAGGATCATGGGTTATCAGCGTGAGCAGGGCACTCAGGTGAAAGAAGCGGCTCCAAAAATAGCAAAAGCAACTTCCTAATCTGGGAAAATAAACATATGGTTATTTCTTTTAACCTGGGTTAGCAAAATGAAAAACCAAACCCGCAGACACACACACACACACACACACATGTTAAAACAGGACTCACCAGCCTGTGGTGAACATGGTCATGGACAAGTGGACAAGACGTTCCCTTCACATCTCCTTCAATGCTAACATGGAGTTTTTGTGTGCTATTGTACAGGAGCTTTGGATCACATGGGGATCCGTGGCCTCATGCCTGTGAAGTCAATACCGCACCACCAAACAACACGCCCAGACACTGATTGTAAAAGTTGGTTTTCTCAGTGGCAGAAGACGTGATTTTAATTTTTTAACATTTTAGTCAGCTACACAATTAATGGGTTTCAGAATGACATTTGATGCACAGCCATCCTATTCTCTTCTGCCCCTGACCCCGTCCCCACAAATACCCTCTCTTCTGATCTCCTGTTACATTCTGATTCTTTATGTGAGAGGGAGAAAGCGTGGAACACTTTGTCTTTCTTCCCCACACTTCTCCTCCTCTCTAGCCCCTCCCCCTCCCCCTACTCCTTTCCTACATTCATGCTCTGTATGCTTGTCCATGTTTAAATCTCAGTTCTACATACGATGGAAAACACAAGATATCTGTCTAAGTCTGTTCTATTTCACTTATCATGACACCTTCCAGCCCCATCCACTTTCTTGCAAATGGCATAATTTCCATCTTCCTGTAGTTGGCTAAGCTTCATTGTGTGTCCAAACCACCATTTCTTTATTCATTCATCTGTGAACAGACACCAAGGCTAATTCTGTGTCTCTTACGAATAGTACAGAGATAAGCACGGATATGTGAGTATCTCTGTGGTATGTTCATCTAGCATCCTTTGGGTATATTCCCAGGATTAGTATAGCTGGGTCATACGGCTGTTCTAATTTTAGTTTTTGCAATTAGAAGACATGGTTTTTGAAAAACATTTTTTGAAAGACATCACCTGAAGAAGTGACTATATGATAGGTGAATAGAAACAGACATTCCTAAAAAGCCTCTTTGATGATGTGGGGAAGAAACAGTGAGGAAGTTGGTTTGTCAGTGGCAGCTTTCCATTGGCCAGCAGGAGAGGGTTGCTCCTGCGCTCATTGAGGAATGGGAGAACAAGCTCCCTTGGTTGGATTCAGGGAGGGCAGACGGGAAATAGCCTATTTACCCAGCTAAAAGGAAAAATAAAACCAAAAACCAAAACACATTGTTTTGAAAGTTAGGTTCTGGAGTGTGAAGAATTTTAATTTTTTTCTCAAAGGACTCAAACCTGAATGCAAATAAATAAATAAATCGTAACTTAGAAAACAAATTATAACATGGACTTGAATTTTCCTGTGCTGTTAGCGTTGTACCATGCCATGATGTCCTGAATTCGCTTGGTTTCATCAACTTGATATGGCGAAATAGATCCATGGCTTTGAACCCTGGTAACCTACAGTTACAACTGTAAAAATTAATAATCTATGAGTACTTAAGTAAATCACCTCTCTGGGACTGTTTCCACATCTATGAAATGTGCAGTTCAGGGTGGGGGTCACAGACTGTGACTTCTGGCATCTCTGTTGGAATAATACCCTGTCATTGGATCTCCATGAGTGTCTTTTCTAGCCACATTTTATTGCTAATTTCAAGCCACATTCAGGAGTATCTTAAAATATCCAGATGCTTGGATTTTAAGACGTAGTGTTAACAAAAAATCTACAACTACAAATGTTCGAGAATTCCACAAAAACCCTCTTGGGAATTTTGATCTTAAAAATGCAATGGTAATTTGTAATAATTAAGAACATTTTGTTGAAATTCCACCTACTTACGTATTTACATAATGCGGGCACAATGGGAATTAGATATCACTGGATTTCCATGTCAGTCACCTCATTTCGCATGCTTGAGCTCGCCTTCTGCCTTCTGGATGCTTTTATCCCAACCCTCTTGATATGTACATAACAGTGTTACCACAGAACCCAGAACTCTACAGACAGAACAAGATATAAATCAGTCATTGTTATTGTTGTTCTAGAAAGTTACGGTTCAGGAAACGGGAAGGGTGGGTGGTTGACAAGGTGCAGTTATACTGGGGTAAGCCAGCAAGGATCTGGGAGTCAGCACCCAAGCCCTTTGCGATCTTGGGCACTCCCCTCTGCATGCTCTGAGTGAGTCATTTCCCTCACCTGAAATGCAGAGAAAACCAACCCAGCTCAGTTTGGGTGCATTTCCCTTGAATCAACAAACTGAGGGCTGAGGAAACTGGTGCATAAATTCAGGGAATATGATTATTCTTCAAGACTTCTTTGTAACCTAAGAAAGAACCAGTCATGGCAATTAACAACGATAGAGGAAAGTAGCCCTGCTCCAGTTACCAAGAAAACAGCTTTTGAGAAAAAATTATGGGTTTGAGATGCTCTCTCCAAGACTGAGCTCAGAGAATCTGCAAACTCGGGTTATGAAGCCCAGTAAGTGGACAAGCACAGCTGGCCCCTGCCGTGTTGGGCAGTGACTTCATCTTCATGTGGCATCTCATCCAGGCTTCTCAATGCCTCACAAGATGAAGCATAAAAGGGTCACACTGGAACTGGGATATAGCTGAGATAGAGTGCTGGCCTTGTTTGCAAAATCAAAACCACAGCAAAGCCTAGGCCCCATCCCCAGGACGGAATAAACCAAGCATGTTGGTCCAGTTCTGAAATTCCAGCACTCAGGAGTTGGAGGCAGGAGGATTTGGAGTTCAAGGTCTTCTTCAACCATATAGTGAGTTCCAGACCAGCCTGAGCTACATGAGACTATGCCTCAAATAAATATTTAAGTAAATAAATACAGAAAAAAGAAAATAAAGGTGATCTGTCTCCAGGACCTGCGCTTTATTTTTTATTGAATTTTTGTGATTTTCATACAATATGATTTGATGGTATTTAGATCCCCTCCCTAACCCACACCTGCCTTTACTGCCCCCGCCCAACTTAATGTACGCAATTATATATATATATATGTATATAATGTATATAATGTATGTGTGTGTGTATATATATATATGTAAAATAAGGCCCAGAGAGTCCAGTCTATGTCCCCCAAATGCAGGAACTGCATTTTGAACAGTAATACTCAGTAAAGAACTATAAAATAAAACATAATAAAGTGACTCCAAATCTCAAGGCCTGCAGATTTCCCAGCCCAAATCCATCTCAGCAGCTCACCCAGCCCAGCTTCTCCTCCTTGGGGTCATCTATCCTGCTGAGTGGGGGAAGGGAGGCCAACAGAATTCATAGAATCCTCAGAAGCCTGAAAATGATGTCAAAGCTAACTTCTGAAGAGTGATGGGAAGGAAAGAAGGCCAAGAAACCAGAAGTAGGAACTAAGTTCTACAGAAGCCCTGGGCCATCCCTTCTTCTCATCCCCACCCACTCCTAGTCAGCGACTGCTGACACCCAGGGTCATGCCGGCACATCATAAGTGCTTTGCAGGCGCTGGTCTTTGTTCCCTTTCCCTCCCCGCTCTCCTTCTCCCCTTCCCCTCCCTGTACTAGTTACTTTTGTGTTGCTGTGACCAAACACTTGGGAGGAAGTCAGTTAATGGGAGAAGGGCTTATTTTAGCCTATACGTAGGGATGCAGACTGCTATGTTGGGAACGCATGGAAGCTCCTGCATGAGGCATCTGGTCACACTGTGTCCACCATCAGGAAGCAGAGGGAGATCCACAGAGAAAAACGCCAGTGCTCAGCTCACGTCCTCATAGTCTGTGCAGTCCAGGACCCCAACCGTGGGATGCTGGCACCCATACTAGGGTAGGTCTTCCTAGTCTAATCAGTTAACCTAATCTAAAAATGCGCTCACAGACCGACCCGAGTTGCCTCCCAGGTGATTTTAGATCCTGTCATGTTGACTGCCAGAACTAACCGCTGCGCCTTCCCTCCTTTCTTTCTCTGCTGTGGGCTACACACTCACCAGCATACTCCTCCAGATCTTTCTGTGATCACCTTCTTCGAAGAAGAAGAAGTTCTGCTAGTAAATGTAACATTTGAAGTTAAGGAAACTCTTCCCTTGGCCCACACCACACTCACTGATGGGTCTGCAGTTGGTTTTAATGCTCATTCAGTCCCATCACAATTCCCAGGAGCCAGTGGCTCCATTTTTTTCTTAAATTACTCAAGCTTCTAACACAGTGAAATGTTTTCTTCTTAAATTCAGATTCATCCCACCTACGAATTACGTATCAATTGAATGCCAATTATTGCCACTATGAATCTCGAGGTGGCGTCCATTCCAGCCTTCTTCGGTTCTTCTCTCTTTATTTACATTTTTGCTTCTGGTGCTCAACAAGCTGTGAGTTAAGCCAGATCTTCTCGAGATGCCCAGAGCCTGGTTGATATCACCTTGTTCCTCTTCACCTACTTAAACAAGGCTGGAGCCCGGTCTCTGCACTGTGTAGGAGCAAGCTTTTCCATTCGTTTTGAGGTTCCATACACACATCTTTGTGTATCTGCCCACATCCAACAAAATAGTTTCTTTCTCTTTTAAATTTTTTTACTTCTATCTAAAGTTGAACTCACAAAGCAAAGAAAACCAAAATACATGTTTTATGTCAGGGCACACATGGAGAAGGGACTTAGAAAGGTCCCATGGGGAACAGAAGCCTTTTGTTACACACCTGCTTTAATATTAGCATAATGCTTTCTGCGGCTGAGATAAGGTTAGCAAAGGTCAGATGGGGCGAGATAAGATAAGAGGAGGTGGTAACAGTCCCAGGTAACTCAGAGGTGGAACACAAAAGGTGAACACACTGGAAATATCTGAATCTGAAGAGAAACTGTAAATTTAACCTGGACTTCAGAAGGCCACTGTCGTTGTGGTTTCTGCCCCCAGAAATCCAATATCTACTCCACAACCCCCAGACAGACTTGTTCTGCAGACTCTGCCTGGGGAGACCTGAGTATAGGAGACTTGAGACTCATTTGCCTACACAGAATAAAGGATCTTCTCTCACCCTCACCCGCTAGATGCATGCTCAGTCCTTCTCTGAGGTTTAATTCCTCTTATTGCTTCTCTTTAGGGTCTTTAGGGTTAGGAGCAAATGGCAAAATCATAATATAGCAGGCCTAGTAACTCAGTCTTGCTTCCAACCAGAAGATGCAAGCACCCAAAACTCTGTTAGCTTTCTGTACCTTCACCCGGGTGAAGGAGTGCACATGATAGGACAGAATACTTTTCTGAGGCTTGTGGATTTTTAAAATGGCTTTATTGGGGCTGGAGAGCTGACTCCTTTAAGAGTACTCACTGGCTGCTCTTGCAGAGGACTGGAGTTCTGTTCCCAGCACTCCCATGGTGGCTAACAACAATCTATAATTCTAGTTCCAGGGGATCTGATGCCTTCTTCTGGCCTCCGTGGCTTTGCACAAATGGGTGCACTTATATATGGCACAAAACACTCCTAAAAATAAAAATAAATAGATAACTGGCTATATTTATGACATTGCTGATCTTAGAGATAGAAATTTGGAACTGGAGATCTCATGCTGGGCTCCACTGGGCTCTGTCCTTACAACACAGCCCAGAACACCATCAGGGATTAGAGGAGGTGCTGAATGGTTTAGTCCACACAGCTGCTGTAACAAAATACCTCATGTTGAGGAATTGAAAAACAGAAGAAATGTACTTCTCTGACTAGAAGTCCAGGTCGAGGAGTCAGCAGATCTGGTGTCTTACTGTGTTCTCACATGATGGAAGAGTGAGCATCTTTATTTTATTATCTTTTGACACAAGGTCTCATGTAGTACAGGATGGCTTCAAACTTGCTATGTAGCCAAGAATGACCTTGAACTTCTGACACTAAAATTCTGACCTAAAATTGGTGTCTTAAATGTTTTTCCATACATTTCCTACGTTTGGTTCTCTCAGGAAGCGGAGCGAGTCTAGTGCATGTTAACTCTCTTAGCCAGAAGCAGAAATGCAGGAGAAGGTCTCAAGACTTGTGCTATCTTTAGACAAACACCTTTCCCCAGCTGGGTGCTTTGTCCAGCTACCTTTCAGGTCACATTCTCAAACACAGTTCTTGGGCCAGTGTCATTATTCCTACTTTACAAACTTAAACACTAAGACCAGAAATAAGGCTCTTGTCCTGGAAGCCCAGCTGTTCCCACAGCTGGTCCTACCGCCTGTGCTGCTTCTGGACCCCTTTGCAACCTCCCCACTGTTTGGAGGACACAGAAGTCATCTGACCTCTGCTTTGTCATATGACTTTGTACATTATTTAAAGCAGCTTTTAAAGATGGTTTAAAACAGCCATACCTCCATTCTCCCACCTTGATCCAGGCAGGAGTCTATTTTCTTTTCCTCATCTCTTGAGAGGATTATTATAATTAGTCAGCCTTCATCAGCATTTCACAAATTCAAAAATTCCCCCCAACCCCACACACTGGGGAAGTGTCCAGTTTGAGTAACTTGAATTGTGTTCAGTGTGCAAAATATAAAATGAAACTGTGGAGAATATTATCTAGCTTCATTTTGAATATTTTCCCTGAAAGTCAGTGTACCAGTAACTTTGTTTCTTTTTTAATGAAACAAATCCTTGCAAAGACAAATGGATGTGTGATGTGTTGTGGGGATGGAAGCAACTTTCCTTTCTCAAAAGTAACCACTGTTGACTTTTAAAATTTTATCTGCTACATGAACTTTGACACATTGTTGCTCTAATTTGTCCTTCTGTAGTTATTACTGAGCGAACACTTTTTTTCTTATATACCTATTTACCAGTTATTTATATTTCATTTTCTAAACATCTTTTTGTGTCCTTTGTCTATTGCCTGCTGGGTGATTGTCTTTGTCCTGTTAATTTCATAGGGGTTATGCTGTAGACTTGCTGTCTGTGTCTCCTCATAAACTGCGAGCTGACATCTAGTCTCCAGGTAATGGTGTGTTAAGGCACATTCTGGCCTTCAGGGTTTGGTGAGAACTCTCCTGCCTGAGCAGAAGAGACTCCAGGCAACTGCCTTTGCCTCCATGCTTTGTGAAGGGGTAGACAACAGCCGTCTATGGGCCAGGGAGTGGGCACTTACTGGGCCCTGAATCTGTAATACCTTGGGTTCTGGGCTCCAGAAGGGTGAGAAACAAGTTTCTATTATTCACAAGCCCCTGAGTTTATGGTACTTTTTTATTGTAGACCAAACCAAGACAACATATATGAATCTTGATTAAACTGTTCATTTTACTGGCACATATATTTGGTAAATGTTTTAATATGTTGGTACATATTAACTTTTGTTTTTGCCCATCTAAGAATTGATTTTAGCTGGGTATGATGGCAAAAGCCTTTAATCTCAGCACTGGGGAGGCAGAGGCAGGCACACATCTGTGAGACCAAGGCTAGCTGAGGCTACAGGGAGACCCTGCCTCAAAAAGACAAAAAGAAAGAAAAAGAAAACAAGGAAGGAAGGAAGGAAGGAAGGAAGGAAGGAAGGAAGGAAGAATTGATTTTACGTCTCAGCTTGTCAGCCTGTCCTCTAGACTTCGTCCATGAACTTTTGTGGAGACAGATTTCTGAAGCCTTTCTTATCGCAAAGACATTAAAACAGTATTTACCTACTTAATTGCCAACTTGAGTAAAAATGGGTTTTACTTATTGTTTTTTTCTTTTACCTGAAAGGTTAAAGGTGTTAAAAGTAGGAAAGCATTGTGAAGAGAACAGCAATCTGGGTGTAGCTGAGGATGGAAGGCAGGTCCACTGCGGAGGGGCGACTCCAGGAGAGACAAGGGGTCTGGAAACAAAGGGTTCGGGTGCAAGGAAGGCCTAGGCAACACTTAGAAAGAAAGCAACAGGGGAAAGCGAGAAGTCAGGCGGACACCCCGTTTCTTCTCCCTTCTGTAGGGTTTTCCTCTCTGCACAGCCCAGGACGACCTTAAACTTGTGGCTCTCCTGCCTGTCTTCTGAGTGCTGAATCACCCAGTGCGCCATCATGCCCAGTTGTCTGTGGTGTTGGACTTTGTTAAAGCACTTGGCCACTCATGCTACATTCGTAGCTAAATGTTTACACTTTGAAGAAACTTTGGAGCACAGAAAAGCGACTTGGAACTGGCTGTTGAGAATCCAAAGAAAAGTTTCAGTCTGATACCTCTAGACCTCACCAGGTTCAGTATTAATTTCTGTAGTGGCTGATCACAAATCAGCAACTTTCTATCAAACACCTTTGTAAAGGAGTCTTAGGACAGACTCTGATACAGAAAATTTAGGGCCAAGAACTCACCCATATGACTTGCTCTATCTCTTAAAGGTTATAATTAATTTAGTGTTTTATCACTACAAGGATAGTTTTGCATTTTCCAACAGGATCCAGTCGTACATATGAAGCAAACAGGAATCTCATATTTCTGAGTTTTGAAATGATGCTGCATATTTGAGGTTTGGCCGGACTTCTGTTACTGTAGTGTGAGCTTTCTTTCGTCTTTGAAAAATGGAGAGATATTCTCTTCCTCCAACTCTCTCCTTCCTCTTCCTGCCCTCTCCCCGACTGTCTACTTTTTAACCAGGGTTTAGTCACTCTGAATATATCCATTTCTCTCTTTTTCTGGGATTCAACATTAATGCAATTGACTCTTACAACTTTGTGTAATTTTCGAGATTCTATTTTACTCTGCACATTCAAGTATGTCTATTTCTTAACTACTAATCCCTACAGCACATGACGAGTTTCAGAGCTATTTCCAGAGTCTTTGTTTTGTCTTGTATTTCCATTGTGGCACTGATCACTAGCAATATGATTAATGCACTGCTTACTGGGGGCTTTGTTCCCTTTGTTTTTCCGATAATGCTAATTAATCCAATGTTGAAAAAAATACTTTCATTCCAGCTCATACACGTCAGATTGCAGGTGCTTCTCCCATCACGACTTTGGTTTTAAATAAAAGAGAAAATAAAAGCAGACCAGTTAGTTATGTAGCTTCAAGAAGCTCTCACAGAAGTTGTTCTGAGGTGACAATGTCAGAAATGGCCATGAAGGGAGAGAATTTTGTTTCACCAAAAACATTGTTTGGCTTCTGTGAATTGCTCAATGATCATGTGTGTACAGGGGTTATTATTTAACTCTGAAGACAACAGATTATTAATTTTTCCAAGTGAAGATGGTGACTACGGCTGCCTAAGATACGGGCACCAATCAGATGGAAGGCAGGACCACTCCTCCCCTTCCTGTCTGACTGACTCATTCTTCCTACTGCTCAGCCATAGCAGAAACTCTTTAAGATTTAAGTTGGAAGACTGCATTTGAAACCAGAAGCTGATACTGACTCTGTGCTTTGATGTCCCTCTACAGCATCCATCCTCACTGCCAGACAAGTGCTAACCGGTGGACATCACTGTTAGACTTTCCACACTTGTCAAGGGCTCTGCTGAGTTACCCTCTGTCTTTTACCATACCACATTTCCTCAGATACTAAAGATAGCACAATCTTTGCTCTATCAAAATTTTTTTTATTTTTCCTCTTTAAAACAAAAACTTCTTAAACATAAATTTGTATTTAATTTTTTTTATAGCACAGAACAAGAAATCTCTCCAGCATATCCAAGCCATTCCATAAATAACTACACTATATCTCTGTATGGTGGCTCATACCTATAATCCCAGTACCAGGGAGGCTGAGGCAGGAGGCTGCCTTGAATTTGAGGCCAACCTGAGTTACAAAATGAGACCCTGCCTCAAAAACCCAAACAAACCAAACAATAGTAAGTCCCATGCGTTCCTCACACTCTGATTCAGCCTACAGAAGAACTGTCCGCTCTACACATAATTTCACAAGTTGTTGACTTCCGTCTAGGATGCGTATGTCCAATGTGGAATACAAAAGGGGATTATCATTGCATTCTTTCTTTCTTCTAAATAAAGTAGCTGGGAAGGCTGTATAAGTACTCTGGCTCACCCATCAGAGGCAGGTTATAAATGCTCACTTCAAATAATTAAATACTTTTGTTGAGACTCAAAGTAGTGCTTTTAATTTTTAAAATTAGCCTTTAAATTACATTCATTTTCAACAAACTTGGTTAGTCCTCATCCTCCATAAAACTGGATTGAAGTGATAGTTGTTTTATTTAAATATCATTTTCAACTAATTGATTTATTTTGCTCTTTAATAAGTTTGTTTAAAACACCAAATTTTTTAGGGAAGAAGCTGTGTGCTTAACCTTCCCCAACCTTAGTCACATCTTTATTTTCTCCTTTTCTTTTTCTGCCTCCTTATCCAAAGCCCGAGCATATTCCCCAACACTCTCTCCCTCCTGTTCTCTCTGAAGCTATTCCACACCCCCACTCCCCACCCCCTACACTATGTGACTGTTTGCAATGGCTCATCTTTCCTCCTCTTCTCTGTCTCCTCTGGGCAGCTGCCAAGATCTACATCCTGCCCTCTTTGTTTTTCTCTAACTCTAATAAAATTTTCCCTCAGTTTCCATCTGAATCCATTTCTGAATTCTTTTGTTAGTGAGACTAAGAACTTAGAAGGAACCTTGGTTTCCCTGGCAACTTGGAACAAATGCAGGTAGACTTGTTTGAAGACTTCTGTCTAAATAGGAGACATACGTGACTAAATTTTAAGAGTTGTATTTTTTTTTTCATTTTCACAAATATAGTTAGCCAATTTAGTTCGCATAGGTTAAATCTAGAGGATGCATATTTTTGGCACGTGTATATTCCCGCTCATTTTATATACACACTTCATGATTACTAAGCACTTTGGGTAATGTATTCATAGCATTTCCCCCAATTCTACCAAATTATATAGAAATAGTAAACATTCCCCTCTCCTTTTTCTGTTTGACACAGAGTTTCACTATATAACCCAGGCTGGCCTTGAACTTGTGATCCTCTTTTCTCAGCCTCCAGAGTGTCAGGAGTGTCACTGTGCATCACCATGCTGGTTGCATATGTCATCTTTAAATTTTATGTCTTGATTACATTTCGAATCATTACAACTTTATCTTTACTGAGAATAGTAAATAGAACACAAGAATGATTTCTGCAAGTCTTCTGCCACCCGATTTTCATATATGCTCAGTTTCTATAAACATCTTATATTCAGTTTCATTTAATACAATACTCATTTTTTAAGGAATGGAAGTTCTCATGTAAAACCATTCAACTTCAAAAATAATCCTCTCAGAAATACAAACATATTTGCAAAATACTGGCCAAACTTTCACAGGAAAAGCAACATTAATAACCTTACTGCAGACAGTAAGAGCCGGCCATTAAAGATGCCCTGTTAAGACACGCAAACACAGCTTGATTGATCTTTTGCCTTGATACTGAATTAAACGTAAATTACAGATTCTATTTATGAATTATCTGTCATTTAAATTTTGTTTTTCCTCTGCCAGTTCCTGCGTTTGGGGCCACTTTTCCATCTCTTATGAAGTGTTTGGGAAATGCAAAACATCTTTCATCCAGCTTAGCAAAATTCAGAAGCAAAATTTACCACCAAAAGGAAGGAATTCATTCGGAAGGAAAACACACTGGTTTTCAATGCTTCCATCTGGTCCTATTTCTCACTACGATTGGATGAAGTTGTGACTATACTGAGTGCATCCTCCTCCTATTTGCTACCCCAAGGACTTTTGAGCTTGTGAAAGTATGAAACCATCCAGCAGACATATATTCTACACCTACAGATACCCTGGAAGTTCTATAATAGAATTTGTAAACAAGGATGATGTTTGAATCCAGAACAAAACAAAATTAAAAAAAAACAGGACACAAAATTGCACATGAAACACACAGCTATACAAGAAAAATATTAGGTCAGACACCAACGGGTAGACAGCGCCTGTAGCGGGTGACTGAAGTAATGATTTCTCTTTTTTCTCTATTCACTGGGTTTTATACAATGAACATGTCATTTTCATGATGTTAGGAAGCTTCACGGAAGAGGAACACTATGAGTTTGAGTTACATTTTTTAGTCTTCCAGTCTGCTGGAGCTCACTGGAGTCTGTGCCCATAGAGCGGCTCTCTGGGGGCGGGGGCTGGAGAGGAGGCAGCCCATGTGTGGAAGATGAGAAGAAAAGGACTGATTAGAAGAATCTGAGCAGGAGGTAGAGAACCTCAGCCCAGGGACAAGGTTCATGGAGGTCCGATTAGGTGCCAAAGATGCTTACTACAGATTTTTTTTTAAGGCAGGGTCTCATGTGACCCAGACTGGCCTTGAATTTACCAAGCAGTTAAGAATGGATGACCTTGACTGCCAGTCCTGCTCCTGCTTTCACACACCATGTACTAGGATTACAGGTGTGTGCCACCATGGCCCGTTTGTGCAGTGCTGGACTTTATGCATGCTATGTAAGTACTCTAGCAACCAAGGCATGTCCCAAACTCTCTGCACCATAGAATTTTGCTAATCATTTTTGGTAACTGGCTCACAGACCTCCATCCCACTCCATCCCGTGAAAATGGTTCCTTCTTCAGACAAGAGCGCAACACTGAAAGCTACAGTCCTGTATTGTGTTTTATTTTCTGACAGTAATTATGAGAGAAGATGTGCTTCAGGAATGTGAGTTACTGACTATGGACCTCAGAAGCTCAGGTTTGATGAATTTTTTAGATTATTGCTTTTAATTTTTTTATTATTTTTATTTTACATGTATTAGTGTATTGTTTGCCTGTATAGAGGGGCACCACATGTGTGCAGTGCCCTGCAGAGGCTAGAAGAGGGCATTGGGTCTCCTGGAACTGGAATTAAGGATGGTTGTTAGCCACCATGTAGGTTCACTAGGAACTGAACCCAGGTCCTCTGCAAGAGCAGCCAGTGCTCTTAACACTGAGCCATCCCTCTTTTTAGTTATTGCTAAAGTCAGCATAAAACCCCATTTGATCAGGTAGGTCTAGAGAAGAAGTTTCTTTGATCATGTGACTTGAAATGAAACGGATAAGTAAATACATAGGGGTATGTGTTCATATTGATGTTTCCCATGGAATTTTACATACATGTTTTTATTTATTGGTAATGCTATTGACTTCAATGCTCTATACATGAAACTGACCCGGATCTATTGCTCATTACTAGTGTCATGCCACCAGGAGAGACTGGTGAGGACAGGAGGCCACCTCTCAGGGGTGAGCAGGGGCCTATCCTGTTTGCTTCTCAGCATTTTTAAGGCCTCATGATGTGTATTCTATCCATGAGTGCTGTGGACTAGATTATCTAGTTATAATGGACATGCTCTTCACAAATTGAACTAGTATCTCAAAAGAATCCTTCTAAGGAAATTATCCACTGCACTAAGAGCCAAAGGTGACTATGAACAATCAGGAGACAGCCCAACCAACACCCCTTCCCAAGGAAATCTTGCTGTTAGCCACAGGAGCTAAGAAGGACCATCCTGGAGTTTGGACCTCATAGAGCACAAGCTAGCACCAAGTGAATTTAGAGCCAGACCTCATCAAGAATTCATGTCAAGATTTTTAATGACATGTACACAACTGTATTGTTCTCAAGAACTAAAATATAATAACTACATTTTGAGAGCAAAATTGGATTATTGTAATAGACAACACTCCTTTTATAGTGATAGGATTCTTTTGACATTCCTGATTTGTGCACATTTCATGAGGCATATAATATAGTGGGGTAAAGAAAACGTGAGGCTGGAGAGATGGCTCATCGGTTAAGAGCATGCACTGGTCTTGAAGAGGACACAAGTTCGATTTTCCCCCATCTCTGTTGGGCTGCCCATAACTAACTGCCTGTAACTCCAGCTCCAGAGGATTCAACACCATCTTCTGGCCTCCAGGGACATCTGTATTATATTCGCAGACACATGTACACACATACACGCACAAATTAAAAATAATAAAATAAATATTTAATAAAAATGTATATTAATCAGCAAGTACCCATTGAACTTTAAGGGTCCATGGTTCAAGTTATGTTGCCATGGTGTACGTGAAGAAAGTCTGGCAGTCACTGGTTTGGAAACAAGCTATGAAAAGACAGCACTTGTTACAGAGGCAGACAGTTCACCATTCAAAGACAAGTCCACAGATGCCGCTGCCAAGGAGTCTAAGATAATGTTTTGTTTTAACAGATGCTTGTGACAGAATCTTGCTGTGTAGCCAGGTTGGGCCCTGAACTGGGGTCCCTTCTAGCTCAGCTCACTGAATATAGAGACTACAGGTGCATATCACCTCCTGGCTAGGGTCAATTATTAAATTCTTTTCCATTTATAACAAGTCTTTATGCATAATCTCATTTTGGAATATGATGTCACCCAAGAGCTTTCCATGGGTCCATAGGACCCTCCTTTCTTCCCCACACAGGGAGAGCAGGAGGACCTAGCAGTAACTGATGAGTTTCCAGGCTAGTCTGTTTCTTACTCATTCCCAGTGACTTACCTGAAAAATGCTGGCCTGTTCATATCAGTTTCCACAGTAACGGATAATAAAAGATAATATTATTGCTTTCATAAACCAAGGTAGTGTTTCACTCAGAGAATGGCAATGAAAGCAATTAGGTATAAATATGAACAAATGGTTTTGTTACTCAGAACGAATTAACATAGTGTGTACTGATCCTGTATCTTCTCAGGTAGAGTAACAATGAGGGAAAACCATGCGATAGTATATTTTCCCTACATTATTAGTCGATCTGTTTTGGTACAGGATTAGAGAACTTAGCATAGTCCTCACTATTGTTGATTTTAAGGCAGGGTCTCACTGTAGTTCCAGCTGGCCTCAAATTTTTTATGTAGACCAAGCTGGCCTCAGTTTCACAGAGATTCACCTGCTTCTGCCTCCAGAGTGCTGGGATGAAAGGTGCATTCACTACTGTGCTGGAGCTAAATCCTTACTTTTGATGTAAGCTCTGCCTAGCCTATCACAGGGCTGGTCATCTGAGGTTCTAAGACTCTGGTGCAGAGGCACAGCCAGAAGAGTCCAGGAGCCACACTTCGACTCAGTTCCCAAAATACTACATCATTTGAATCTTGTATTTGACAGACATTCAAATTTGTAACCTGTTAAGAAAACCAACAGCACGTCTCCTTCCCTGACCATCCTCTACTTCTCCCCCTCATGTACGTAGCCTTTAAAAGAGCTGATAAGCACACGGACAAGAAAGAAAGCTGACAAATAGTGTTGACCTGTTTGTTGTCCAGGGAGGTCACATTATGGACCGGAGTGAGGAGCAACTGGGCTGGAGACAGTCTCCCTCCTGTTTCCTTGTTCTGGACTGGCCCTCCGCGGGAGTGTTAAGAGAGAGAGAGAGAGGAAGAGAGAGACAGAGACAGAGACACAGAGAGAGGGAAAGATAGAGACAGACGGGCAGACGGAGAAAGAGACAGAGAGGGAGAGAGAGGGAGAGACAGAGAGAGGAACAGAGACAGAGAAAGACAGAAACAGACAGTTCTTTGGCCACAGTGCTCATTCAAATTCCATAGGTAGTCCGCGTGCAGCTGGAAGAGGCCCTCTGCACCCCCAGCTTAGGGAAAACCAGCCTAATTTGATCAGTAAAACTACTGAAGGCGATACCTAAAATAAACAGAGATGGAGGGCTGGGAACAGAACAAGCATAGGCTGAGATATTTGGAAGGTTTGTGGGGAGTGTTCAGGCCCTAGATTCCCCTGTCCCTACGCCCAGCTGTGGATGGAGCCAGCTAGTCTTCGAGTCCCGACTCCCAGCCCGGTGGCAACATTCAGCACCGACGCCAGTTCCACTGTTGCTTCCTCTCCACATGCCAGTTTGTTTCTGGAGATGGTTAATCTGACAGAAGTAAATTTAAGCTTTGGCAAGGATCTATGGTAATAGGGAGTGAAAAGTTGCCAAAGGGTGCTGTTATTAGGAGAAAAAAACAGCGAGACCTCCTCAAGTCAGGGACTAAGCACTCCTACCTTAGTTTCAATCAAGATGGAGAAAAGCAGGTATTTTTTGGAGGCATTTTGCCTTGGTATGTCTCTGCCTCAAGGGCTGGTACATTACCACTCAAGAACTTGCAATTGCTTTTCACGGGGTTCTTATAACTTGATATGAGATACACTTTTAGAAAAATTACATTTCAAAATGACCCCAAGTAGACATTCCTCCACCTTGTCCCTGATCCCAAGGGCTACTGTGTGATCCCCTTTTCTCCCTAGCCTCACAACTCCCCAGCTGTGATCAGGGAACTTCATTTGAGGAATTGTCTCCACCAGACATGTTTATGCAGCATTTTCTTGGTTGCTGATTGATGTGGGAGGGCCCAGTTCACTGTGGAGCATGCCATCCCTGGGCAGGGAGGCCTGGGCAGTATGAGAAAGCTAGTTGAGCCAGCCCATTGCAGGTGGGGGAAGCAAGCCAGTGAGCAGCCTTCCCCTGAGGGCTCCACTTCAGTTCCTGCCTCCAGGTTGCTGTCTTCCCTCCCCATGACTGAAAAGAAGAAAATACACACAATAACTAGCCAGGCTGTGCCTTCAGAGTCAAGGCGCACACTGATTTATGTTGACACTGCTGGCTTGTTGCACTACGAGCTGATGGTTAAGCTGAGACTCAGAACTGAATCAAGGAGCCAACCAAAGCCATGTTGTCCAGGTGATCTATGATGGGGCTTGGTGAATCTTCTTCTTCTGAAGGAGGTTCAGGCTGGTTAGATGGGGCCTGCTTTGCTTTCTGTTGTTGCAATAAACATCATGACCAAAAGCAACTCGGGGAGGAAAGGACTGATTTCATCTTACAGGTTACAGTCCATCATCAAAGGAACCCAGAGCCAGAGCTCAAGCAGGAGTAGAGTGAGTGAGAGAGTGGGTAAGGGCCCTTCACACATTAAAGCTGGCGGAAATGTCCTCCCCACCCACCTCACGCTCCTGGGTCTGCTTTCTCCTATTCCAATATCGCCTTCCCTGTGCTCCTTCCAAGCCTGACTCAAATGTTCCTTCTGGTGGAGCCGTTTTTGGAAAGGACAGCCTTCCCTTCCTGTAAGTCATGACTTTGAGGCCAGGAAATTGCCTAAAATCATGTTACATAAATAAAGCCTTTTGTCTCTTGCCTAAATATGATTTAAAATACACATTAAAAATTCAAGATGGTGGAAACAATTCCTGCCCTAGAGGAAAGTACAAAAGCATTATTATAACAGTGCACCAAAGCTCCAAGGAACATTCACATAGTGGGCTCTGTGGCCTGGGCAGGACTGTGACACTAGAATAATCCTGGAAGAGGTGAGTGAGGTAAAGCCATAAGAAAATGCTACACCAAGAATGTCAGTAAAGCTAGAGGAGCAGGCCACACATGCCTGTGCTCCTCCATCTCTAACCCTTCCACTGAAGACCTGTTCTGTGCTGAGCAAAGAGCCAGACTAGTTGAATGTATCCACGGAGAAACAGCTGCCCCATGATGATGACCGTTGGGGTAGAAACAGTGGAGATGTGTCTCTAATGCATGTAGGGATCGTGGTTTCTTGCAATCTGGTGAATTCTGTCCTTCACACATCAGCTAAGTTCCTGCACCATCAATAGATGGTCATAGGCAGGACTGGCAAGCCTTTCACCCCTGGGAAATGCACAGGGCACAGGAGGTCTAGAGACTAGTGTTATCACAGCTAGCATCAGCCTTGGACCCCAGCACCTACGTCTGGGGTGAATGGGTTTAGGTTTCTACAAGGAAAGAAAGACTCTTTCTCTGTTTTGGGGTTTGTTTATTTTGGGTTTGTTCTGAGCTAAGATCTTATGCAGCCGGGGTTGGTCTCAAGCTTGCTATCTAGGCTGAGGACACCCTTAAGCTTCTCATCCTCCTGCCTCCAAATCCCAAATGCTGGGATTAAACACCTGGTTTGGGCAGAGGACAAAATTCAGAATCTGGTAATTCTAGGCAAGCACTCTACAGACGGATACACATGGGAACACTGTAAGCTGAGAAGGTGGAGGTAGAGAACTAAGTGGTTTAAAATGACAGAAACATAGCAAAGCTTTTGGCTTTGTCTTTTTAAACCATCAAGCTGCATTCATCTCTTAAAAACCCACCTTACCTGGACTAGTTGGGCATTTTAAATAGAATGATTAGAGAAAATGTCTGGAACATATTCGGAACAGGAAAATAGAGTATTTGGTTACAAAATGGATAATTATACACAGACCACCACCACAACAAAACAAAACAAAAAAACAAGGTCATTAAGAAAGAGTCCTTACAGGGCTGTTGAGATCTCTCAGCAGTTAAGTGCTTGCAGTGCAATCATGAGGACTGGAATTCAGATCCCAGCACCCTCGTAACAAGATAAACATCTTATGCATGCTTATAATCCTGCTCTGAGGGTGGGTACAGAGGTAAGAGGATTGTTGGACCTTGCTGATTTCTAGCCTAGCTGAGAAAACATGCTCCCAGGTTCAGGAAGAGACCCTCTTCTTGCCTCTATGCATGTGCATACACACACCAAACACATAAATAAATAAATAAATAAATAAATAAATAAATAAATCTTTTTAAAGAGAGAGGGGTTAAGGATGTAGTGTGGTGTGTTCCCCGACTGAAGAAAACACTGATCAAGGTTTGGCAGGCAAGCATTACATCGACCTAATGTTTTAGAATGGATTTTTCAGAATTCAAAAACATGATATGGCCATTATTTTTGGTGAGCAATTAGAATATTACCTTGACAACAATGAATTTCCATTGATGGAGGAGGGAGAGCTCTCCAGAACTGAGCATATCTTTACTTCCATGTTTGAAATTGGCAGTGGGAAAAAAATATTCTAAAAACTTCAAAAGCCCACTTGTTGGGAATTTGTTCACAGATCCATGTAGCAACTCTTGGCACTTTCTTGTAGAATACTTCAGGGCCCAGTTTCAGAGCTCTCTGCCACAGTTACACTACTCAACATCCATTCAGTTGTACACTATAAAGTTGATTTGAAGCTGTGCAAAGAAAGAACCATTGACATCTACAGGATGGGCTGCCCAGTCATCGAGTTGTGAAGACGCATGACTGCATGGCTTCTTATAAGGATGTCTGCGTTGTGCACACATGTGTGTCTGTGCACACGTGCACACATGCAGCAGGAGGCCATAAGTTTGTACATCTACACACAGAAGAAATATTTGAACTCTTGTGAATATGGGCTCCCAGGGGTCCATGGATTTAGTCACTAAACCTTTCTTATGCAGGTGCATCTCTCTGTACAAGCGCCTGCTCTCAGGATCCTCAGACTCAGCCTGCAGAGGGAAAACAAGCCAAAGAAGCGAAGTACCCAGATGAGAAGCAGAAAACCAGCAGTCAAGGTTACCAGGAAGGAAGTGACAGTTCCCTCACAGGCTCATCCATGGGGGCCACATCCTTAGCTACAGAACCAATGGTCCTCCCCTGAGTTCCTTGTGCACCAGGCACTTGATAGACAGGATCTCTGGTCCACAGGCCTCTTTCTGAAAGAAAGCAGGTGTTAAAGGACTCACCCATGAGTATTTAGCAAATAGGAGTCCAGTCCTGAACCCTACCCCACTCCTGATTATACTCATTTCTTGTTTAAACTGTTTTACTTGTCCTCTTTTCTGGTAGGAGTGCATTGCCTGCATGTGTGTAAGTGCACTCGTGTGGTGCAATGCGGGTGGAGGCCAGAAGAGGCTGTCAGATGCTCTAGAACTGAACTCACAGGTGGTTACTAGCTGCTATGTGGGTGTTGGGACTTGAACCCAGGTCCTCTGCAAGAGCAGACAGTGGTCTTAAGTGCTGAGCCCTCTCTGCAGCCCCCTCTTCATGTCCTTACTACTTTTCACTCCTCTCAGGAAAGCCAGGGCTGTAGGGAGCCATCTGAGTGGATTCACCACACTTCTCAGTGTATTGTAAGAAAGTATCAGAGAAGAAGGGCTTGAGGAAGGAAGTGTTTATTCTGGCTCCAGTTTAAGATGCAGTCCATCGTGTGGGAGGGGGTGCTGCTCACAGGTGTCCATCATGGAGGGAGGAGGGTGGGGAGCTCACAGGTGTCCATCGTGAGGGGAAGGGGATGGCAGGGACATGAGGCTGCTGCTTGCAGTGCCTGCAGTCAGGAAGCAGAGAGAAAAACCAATGCTGATGCTCAGCTGTCTCTTTCTTTCACTTAGTCTGGAACCCCAACCCATAAGGATGCCATCTGCGTTCAGAGTGGGTTTTCCCACATCAATTAACCAAATCTAGAAACGTTCACAGACATGTCCAGGCATGGAATCAGGTGATTCCGGATCCCGTGGAGCTAACCATCCATCCATATTAACCATCACGTGAAGGCTCCAGACTGAGGTGTCACCCTTGCCTTCCACAGGACAGACTACATCCACAGAGCAGTGCAGCCCAAGCACACAGTGCCTAGAGATGAGGCGGGAGGGAAGGGTTGAATGATGAAGCCTAGGAGGCTTCAGGGTGGGAATAATCTGAGACAAGCAAGCCCTGCAGACCAGGCATTCCTACAGATGAATGTGCTGGGCAACAGCTGTACCCTCAGCCTCAGACCTTCCAGTGTGTTCCTATAGTTCTAGAAGATATTCAGGCTCAACACAAAGTAAATGAAAATGTATGGCCTTCATAGAACCTGATGTTGGCATGGTAGTCCAGAGGTCCACACTGCCGCAGTCTTCTTTCCTGTGCCCCTGTTCACTCATACCATATGTGTTATGTGACTTGGGATATAACATGTGTGCCGCGCCTGCATGGCCCTGGATCTGAGTCTCTGAGAGGGACATCGAGGTTGAAGAGAAGAGTACACACACACACACACACACACACACACACACACACAGGGTACAAAATGGTGACGTGCCTTTACTTGTGAAGCATTCCTATATATATACATCTCTCTTCCATCAAAGGTTCATACCAAGTTTTATCTTACCGGAACATCTTATCCAGGAACTTGGTCAGTTACAAGTCCCACGACTCAGCCAGAACGGGAAACGGAGACATACTATCAGGACAAACCGTACTTTCCGCCCGAGTCTGCAGGGCCTCGTGAACATGTTGACACGGATATTAATTTGAGGCAATTAGCAAAGGGACTCTTTCCCCATATTAGTGGGGCAAGAGTTTTTAGCGTACTTTGACTGTTTGTCAAGGAGGGGGTTGTGCTGGGAGGCCTTATTCCCCACACATGTGGTGTTGAACTTACAGATGTCATGCATGCAGGACATATGCTTACTCTGCATGTAACATCTACTATAGACACACACATGCAGAGAAGACATTGGAGAATAGTTTAAATTTTTTATTGTTTTTAATTACGTGAAGGCATGTGTGTCTGCATGTGGATATGTGCATGTACATGTGGCACCTGAGGAAGCCAGACACAGTGGATTCCCCTGGAGCTGGAATTACAAGTGGCTGTGAGCTACCCACTGTGGGTGCTGAGAATCTCAATCATTCATTCAAAGTAATCACCATTTATAATAGCAAATATATCAGTGGCTAGCTGGAATCACCTCTGTCATTCAGGGTGGGTCCTCCTGGCCACCTGTAGTTGGTTGGGTGCCATGGCTGAACAATAGCCTTGAAATAGCTTTTCTTCTTTTCTTCTCACTCTTATTCTCCCAGAAACGAGCCTTTACCCCTAAGCCATCTCGGTGGGAATGACTTGGAACTCTATATCAGTGTGTTTACAATGTCAACAAGTTTATTAGGTCTTGGGCTTCTCTTGCAACCTAAACATATAATTTTAATCCCTCATGACCCTTCCTTGCTGTTGACTCAAAATAATGTGTGTGCGTGTGCACGTGTGTGCATGTGTGCACGTGTGTGAGTGTGTATGTGTGTGTGTGGTTGTGTGAGCTGTTCTGGGTTAGTAGGGGTCAGAAAAAAACCTGATCCTCTGATAAGACAAGTTTCTCCTTTCCCATGTGATGTTGGATGCAAATTTCAGTCTTTGTTCAGGAGCCTAATTCCCAGAGACTCTGAGGAACAAGTTCTCAGAACAGGTCAGGCCCATGGTTTTAATGGGTGCTAAAGAGTCAGGCAGTTTTTATTCAAGCATTGCCATAAAGTGGCATCCCACTGCCACAGCTGGCCAGGTGTTTTTGTTTTTTAATAAAAAATCTAATTCTAGAATACTTTTAGATTTATAGGAGAACAATGGCGATCACAGAGATAGTGCCAGTCACCCTGTGCCAGGGTCCCTATTATCAGCCTCTTCTGTTAGTGTCTAATTCACCACCGTTAGCTACAACCTTCAGTTTATTCCGATTCCCCTGGGCTTTATCTAACATTTCTTTTCCAAGAGCCATCTGATGCCCCTTGTTACCATCACTGATCTTGTCTCCTTCAGCACTTCTCGATTATGGCAACTTTTTGGAACTCCTTGTCTTTAGACATTCACAGTCTTCGAGACGGCTGCTCAGCCATTTTGTAGAATGCTCTTCAACACAGATCTGAGTTGGTGATATTTTTCCCATAATTGGAATGTTGCCATGGGTCTGAGGAGGAAAATCACAGTGGAAAAGGAGCATCTGGTCACAGAACCTGCCTTTCCTCAAGGAAAGCCTCAGCGCACAGAAGGTACTCAGTACGGGCCAGCCTTCTCCTCTCCGCCTTCATTAGGCTGTCAGTAGAGGGCAAGGATTTATCGGTGAGGCATTGTTATTGAGTGTTGATTCCTACCCTTGAGGGTAGATGCAAACCAGCAGGGAAGCAGACGTGATAACCAAATAGGAACAGGTTTTGCTGACGATGGCATGTGAGACGTGGTCTTTGTGTCCAGGTTTGCTAATCTGGGCTCTCTCAGTGTCCATGTTCTGCCAACAGGACCTTTTGCTATCTCTGGTCTTGTTGGGTTTGGAGTGAGGTAGAATGTTGACTCTCAGTTGAGCTATGTCTTTTTATTGCCTGACTGTGTCCCCCAAATAAAAGCCTTTGGAAGCCAGCCCTCCTCCCATCAGTGACCCTAACCTTCCTGGGGTTTTCTATGAACTTCTCCTCCCCAGGAAAAGAGTCCAGGGCATCTTTGCTGCTTGTCCAGGGACTTGAACTCCCCATGTACAAACTAAGCTCCTAGCTTTCTAAGTTGTCATTTAAACTCCCCTCAATTATGCATTTTGAGTTGTTGTCTTTCTCACCAGGATCTCATTTGTACAAGGCATGGGATTTGATCTCCAGGACTTCAAAGATGAAGAAATAAAACTAAAACCATTGTCAACAGGCCATACCCATGCAGTTCCAAGCTCTGACCGGTCACAGACCTGGATCAATGAATGTAGTTCTCAGGAAGTCTTTCCTGTGGTCATGATGAGACATTCTTAAATTTTGTTCTTCATGTGGCTGGGCTTATCATCATTCAATGTTGTCAATATGCAAAAATGATATTTGTTCAGAGATCAATAAAGTTAATCTTTGCTTTTTTATGTTTCCATAGCTCAAAACTGAGCACGTCATAAGCTGAAGAGTATCAGTGAGTTAAATTTCCTGAAGACACTCAGATGAGCTAGCGGAAAGGAGAGGGGTAACGCACCAGTTGCTGTGCACCTGAGCTGCCCAGAGGGACCCAGGGAAAAGCAAGAACCTTCTCCATCACATGTTTGACAGTATGACACACAGAGAAATCATCTTTCCTTCCAAAGATTTCCAATCAACTCAGGGTTCTTTAATTACCCAATGATGGGTTTTATTTTTCCATTTCTAACCTGCAGCGCACTCCTGAGACATAAATAAATAGACGAATGTAGGCATGTATGATTTTAAACTGTGGCACAGTCAAATGAAGTCAGTTGGAACTGCTGTGTAACCCCATGAACTGATGAAGTTAAGATTTGTCCTGCTGGGAGGTGGAAGGCTTCCAGAACCCCAAGCATACACCTGCAGAAACGTGTGACTCACCTCTGAGTCACTACATAAACCAGCAGGGAGAAGCCAGCCTGGCTGGGAGGATGGGCTTACCTTGGAGCCTTCCTTCTCACCCACAGCAATGACAGCAAAGACACTTGCAGACAGTTCACCCCATCACAAAGTGGAGGATTATAAGCATGTGACTGCTGACTTCCTGACAGGATCCTAAACAGGACATTGCATGTTTTATGGGCTGGGGCTGATTAGACCGTAAGACTTAAAATATGTAGCTAAAGTGGTTGAAAAATAGGCCTTGGATGTTCAGATCAAAGCATCATGGGATGTGATTAGATTAAATAAAAAGTTTAAGCCTAACTGGGTAAATAATTGCACATCCCCTGAAACCTCATTTCGTGGGATAGATCACATGTGACTCACCCAGGGCAGGTGTCTTTCCACGAATATCCCCTTTAATTTAAAATCTACATCAAAAGGAAAAAAAATCCAGAGACTGACCAGCAAATACTTCTGTTTGTGCAAGAAAAGCCTCTTTAAGACACTGACAAAAATGTATATATATACCTCATTATTGAAAGAGGCCAAGAAAAGCATTTCTTTTTCTTCTTGGTCTCTAGTAAAAGGTTTTTGCTTCTTTAACACATACTAATAAAGTTCACTTAAGGAAATTTTGAAATATTTCTGGAGTCTTATCTTGTCTAGTCTTCAAAGAAGTCAGATTCAAGTCGATGTTAAAAGCAGATTCTATTTTCTTTCTAAAGAAAAATATGTCACTGGGCAAAACTCATCTGTCTAGCAGAAAACAAAAAGCAAAGCCTCTGTGCACCAGCAAGTGTCAGACACAAGTTATCAGATCTCATCCTCACAACAGCTCTCAGAGACAGGTTCTCATAGTGCTGCTTTCTGTGAGGAAATTGAAGTACACCTACAGATTAAGTAACCTCTCCTGAGCCTGGTAAAATGGAGCGGAGCACCAGTCAGACCTGAAAGCATGTCTGAGACTATTTTGGGAGAGGAGAGGAGACTGAGACTTCGTCTCACTATGTAGGCCAGGTTGGCCTCAAATTTGCGGCAGACCTCTTGTCTGTGCCTCTCAAGTGCTGGGACGACTGGCATGCGCTACCATATCAGGCTTGCAGAGAACTTTAACCGACAGCCCCTTAGTACTCACAGGGTCTGCAGACAGCTGCATCTAGATTTCACTCCTTTTAAGAGCCGGTCTTGGATCTTGGCTTTTTCCTATAGACAGGATTCTGGGATTATTTCTCATTTTGAAAATGTACAATCTGACTAGGAGATGGTGGCTTTCTGAAGTCACATGACATGCCATGGATGGTAAGCATGGTCTTTGAGTTACTGAGTTTTGGTTCTGTGAGTTGGTACCCAGCTGGCCAGACAGTGAACCTGCAAAGCGATGTGGGCCGCTGGTGTTCTCTGGAGCCTTTGTCCATGTCCCAGGACTCTCATTTTCTCTGGAGGCACCTATATCCTGCAACAATCCTGCTATGTTGATCAGATGGGAAGGGGGAGAAGGATGGAAAGCCAGCGGCACCCACCAGCACCTTTGAATCAGCACAGCTTCCCAGGGTGCCCGCAAGCCAGGTGTTGCAATGGTACTGGTGATATTGTCACACCTTCATTTACTTCCCACTCAGAACTCTGCAGCCTTGTTAAGTCAATGCCTCTGCAGCAGGGTGTGGCCTTGTAGTTCACCACCTCTTCAGTGTCCACCCGGCAGGAAACAGCCAGACGGGCCTAGCCTGAACCCAACTCTGCGACTTGTAGAGAGTTCCTGAGCAATCTGTGCTACAGTTTCCTCACAGGATACAGTCTCAGTCTGTCTGAGTGGCTACCACGAAATATCATAGGCAGAGTGACGTAACAAAAGCGCACACCTCAAGGTTCAGGAAGCTGCATGTTTGAGATCAAGGTGTTGGCTAGCAGTCGCTGTCTTTGGGAACGACTGTGTTCTTTCTGCCTTGCTAGTGGACAATCTTACATCCTTATCTGCGAGACAGAGAGAGAGAGAGAGAGAGAGAGAGAGAGAGAGAGAGAGAGAGAGAGAGAAAAGAGATCATAAAGTGAACTTCAAAATATGAATTGTGGGGAGACGCATTCAGTCTGCAGTAGAACAGCCTGGACAGCAGTGGGCAAGAACTCATAAAGATTGGACATCACTGTAGTCACAGAGATAGTAAAGCTATCTTAACATGTTTGTGAGTGTCTATGTACTCATTCTGATTTTTGCAGAGAGACAAACATCTGTTGTGACAGATGTCAGGCTACCTTTCCCAAAAGGCACAACAGAGAAAAGATCAAATTTCTTCCCTTGAGGAGGTCCCAGTCTCCTCCCGGAGACCCTTTCCTCCTGAGTACCAGTTGGCTTGGTGTGGGGCAGGGTGCTCAGCTATAGGGACACATGCGAACCAGACACAGATGTACAAGCCTTGGTTTGGGTGTTGTTAGATGGGCATTCACATGTTAGTTAAGAGTTACTGGTGGTCAATTGGGTGTGTGGTGCACAACTTTAATCCCAGCACTTGGGAGGCAGAGACAGGCAGATCCTTATGAGACTGAGGTCAGCCTGTTCTACATCCTGAGTTCCAGACCAACTGGGGAGGCCTTGTCTCAAAAAAAAATAAGTATTGTCAGAGACTCTGGAAACTCATTCATTCAACCTTGCTCAGTCCAACTCTTGCCTCTGTGGAACGTAACGATACTAATTTACTCACTACTTTAAAACAGTCATGATTTTATTGTTACCATATCACAGAATCATTGGCTTCCTTTCTATTTGGATGGTGCCCAAAGCAGAAGCAGCTATCCATAAAGTCCTTGGGGTGCAGGGTGTAGCATTATCACTATCATAACAGCATGTCATGTGTATTGTACCACATGGAGCATCTGGTAACTGCAGCCCTGGTTAGCTGGACTACTATGAGAACTAAACCAAACACTTGTAAAATCAGCTGCGGATGGCCACCCTGAGCAAGGGTTCATTCTGTGCTTCTAGGAGAAGCAAACCAGCTGATTTTAGAAACATTTGGTTTAGTTCTCAGCTTTGCTTGGCTAGAGCCAAATACTTGTACATTTCAACCTCCTGTAGATAATTCTGCATTAATCTAGAGAGAGGCACAGTTCCACACACACACATATATAAACATAGAGGCTGGAAGCTCAGAGAGACTTGAAGTACTAAGCAGAGGGCACTGAAAATGAATGGTGTCTCCAGTCATCCAACACCAGTCCTGATCTCAAGTGCAAAGTTCCACTGGGACAATGAAGGAGAGGATATGACTCAGCACGCAGTGCTCTCCTGGGTGTCCTCAACCCTCCCTTCCAGCTACTGGATGAGAAGGGTGTGTGTGAGGCTGCTTTGGAGGGCAGAGCGGGGGCATTTTTGAAGCATGCTCTGCTCTGATTTGCAACAGAAGTCCACTGAACCCCAGCTGACAGAGAGGATTAGGAACAAAACCAGTCCGAGGGCCAAAAAGTCAGGACCAAGCAGAGATCGGGGAAAGATTGCTCTGCGCAAAGTAAAGGCCACCATACAACGCAGGAATGGAAAGGCAAGGGGACACAAGAAAGACAATAGAGAAAGGAGCCAGGCCAGGAGGCCCTCAGACTGTTAACAGAACACAGAGCTCCCAGTGTGAAAAGAGCCAAGGGTCCTTTCTGGGTTCTTATCATCTAAGTGACTTCCCTCACGGCACCTGCTTTTCCCCAAACATCCAGGGAGGAGTCAACTGTTTATTTATTGATGCTCTGCCTGCTTCCAAAATACATTAAAGACTGTGAAGCCTAAGAGGCAAGTCAAATTTCACTGTTAAAAATTCATCACTGGAAGAATTTTCCATATCTGTAGCCAGACAGTCCTTGCGTATCACAGTGTGTTAGCGCTTCTAGGACTCTTATATCCAGGTGTTTCTTTCTGCTTACGTCATAGAGAAAAGGATCTCTTGCCCCCAGCTCTGTGCTGGTTCCTTTTAAATATTTTAGGGAAGGTATCAAGAACCATATTTTCAGGTGGACAGTCAGCCTGAGCGTGTGAGGGTCACGTGATGACAGCCATTTTAAGGGTGCCTGTCATATGATCTGCAACTGCTTTGAATGCCTGTAGTCACCCCAGAAGGTGCTCATTGTCCAAAGTCTGTAATCCACAATTTATAGATGACACTGAAGACCAGGAAGGGATTTAGGCACTGTGTGGAGTCACACTACTGAGAGTTGGAAGGTCTCGAACACGGGTTGCTATTGATTCCCCACCAGTGCATTTTCCTTTAGACTGCTTCGCCTGGCTAGAGATAAGGAGGACCTGGCAAAAGATGAGGAGTCACCAGGGCGTCCCTTGACTGCCTGGAAGTAATATCCTCAGTAGCGATAGACCATCGTAGAGAAAGGTAATCCTCTCAGAAGCCTTTCTGCCCAGCTCTAAAGCACATCTTGGCTAGAAATCTCCCCCAAGGCCTTCACATCTCTGCCTAGGTGAACAGATCTTGCCCTCGCTTCTGTAACGTAGCATCATCTTCCCCTCTGGAGGCTTCGTCCTGATGGGGAACATCACTTTGGACTTCTCTCCTGTTTGTTGCTAGACAAACAGTGATCTGCCCACAATCTGCCCAGCACAATGTAAGTAACTGTAAAGGAGAAAGGTGAACACACTGCTCTCAAACATGACTGCAGAAGTAAGACCATGGGACTAGTCTCCACTGACACTTTTGTCTTTTCTGCAATACTTTAATATTTTAAGGGGTGGAGAAAAGGCTGGGCGATTCACAGGCGATTGGAAGTTTACAGATGCCCCCGGGGGCGAGCTACTCCTGTAATGTGCTGAGCAGCATGGATTTCTCCAGGAACCCCTGTTTCTGAGACTTTAGCACCGAGGCACCGGTGGAAGTCGGGGGTCCTGTGATTCTGAGACAGGCAGACCTGTGGACCATTCTGTGTCCTAGTGGATTGGTGTGGCTTTGAATTCCATCAGCTATTCCTTGAAGTTAGTGGTTCTCCGACTGTCTGGAAAATGGATGAGGACCTCCACCCCACTCCCTAAAGCCTGGCATGAATCTTTTGCTCATTATCCGTGTAAGGTCATCTTTATGCCAATAAAAATTAGACATTCCCAACAAAAGATTTACTTTTGTTCTTGACCATGGCCAGCATTAACTCAATGTCCTTCCCTGTGGCTTGTGGACTTGGACCAAAGATGACCCTTTCACAAACAGATCCCCAAAGCATGGCATGCCCCGGTGGACATCAAGAAAGTCTAAAGACGGGCAGAGCAGCTTGAGGACACAGGCAGTCACAGGCTATTTTCAGAAAAAATAATATAGATTGAGACAGGCTGACAACATTCTCTCTGTTTTCTTTTATTGACTAATTGCTTGGTAGATAGATTTTAAAATTTATTGAGACATGGTCTCATATAACACAAGCTGGCCTCAAGCTTGATATTTAGCTGAGGGTGATTTTGAACTTCTGACCCCCGTGCCTCCACCTCTTCAGTGCTGAGATTATAGCCACACTCATGATGCTCAGTTCACATGGTACTGGGAACTGAACCCACTGGGCAAAAGTAACCACGTTAAAATGTTGATGTCTACCCTTCCAGTTTTTTAATAATGAATGTTTTGTCTAGACATAAAGCATGTCATAAGCATCTGTTTTAAGTCCAGAGTTATTTTATTTTACAAAAAATTATGAACATCTTTGAATATCAAGAAAAGTTCTGTTCCAACATCATTTTTGGTCCTTATAGTATTCCTTTGTGTGCAGTTATTTATTTTCAAATAAAATAGCTTTTTAAAATCTAATTTTAAAGGTGGCATGGCATCACTGTTCAAAAGAAAGTTGCACAATGAAGAAAAATGTAAAGAAAAAAATCCTGTGATCAATCCTGTAATCAAAGATATACTTTCTGCCTTAAAAAGTGTATTTTTAAAATTTATATGTCAATAAATACCCACAAATTAAATCAATTTATATTTCTGCAGACATGCATGACAACATCAACTCTTTACAGACTCTCAAATATAGAGCACAATTATTAAAAAATCTTTACTAATCAGCTCAAGAAGAGGCTCGTGATTTCATTTTCATGTCCTTGATACTCAGTGCAGATGATCCCTATATGTCTATTTATATTTTCCAGCTATAATACTCACATTTGAATTTCTCAATCACTTTCTGAAGGTTTATAACAGTCCATTGTAGTCAGGCTATCAGTCATTTCCTTGCCAATGGGATTCAACATTTTTCTCAGTTTGTTGTATGCACTGAAAACATGTTCCATTATTATTTTTCACTTTTCTTATTTTAAATAGTTTTGGTTTTATGGAATACTTACACAGACAGAATAGAGAATGCCTGTGTACACTTCATCCGGTTTTTCATTAACTTGCATAATCACAATTACCAAGATCGACTTTGGTGACAAATAACAAATTCATAGACTTCATTAGCTTTTCCACTAATTTTATCTTTCTTTGCTAGAATCAGTACAACTTATCTTATACATTTAGCTGTCATGTGTCTTTGATTTATGACTGTTCTCATTGTTGCTTAATTTTTATGATATTGATTTAGAATTTTTATTACACTTATTTATTTATTCTGTGTATGTATGTATGGGTGCACACATGCCATCGCACACATATAGGAGTCAGAGGACAACTTGTGGGTTCCAGGGAGCGACACAGGCTTTTAGACGTAGTTGAAAATGCCTTAGCCTGAAGATCCACCTCACCAGTCAGACCTTCTTGACACTTCTTGAATTTTACTTGTCAAGCATTTGCAGAATGCCACTCGATTTGAGCATCTCCCCTTTAAACTGGCTATTTCTCTCTTTCTATGATGAATTCTTAGAAGCAAATCCTTAGATTCAACCACCATTTAAGAAGGAAGATCTCTGTCTCTATCTCCTAAGGGTGGAACATCAAAGTCTTCCTGTGGATCCTGGAACTGTCCATTAACTAATAATCATTTGGGGATGGAGAGAGTTTCACACCATGCAAATATTCATTTCTCCTTAAAGCTCCATTTCAGCGCTCATCTTGGATCTGGATGGAAGTAATTTTTACTGTATTCAGATATTCCTTCTCTACTGCCCTCCTTGCTTCTCCCTGTATGATTTGGGTTCCTTTTGTGAGGCTTAGCAATATTAAAGAGAGTCCACTTTCCTTGTCTTCTGCTTGTTGTGCTATGGGCTTACCAGGAATATAAGACTTGTGGGGTGCACTGTTTCCTATTACTTTCAAATTACTATACACTTGGTGGCTTAAGAGAACACATATGTCTCATCGTACACTTCCAGAGGTAAAATCTGAAATAAGTGCACTAAACTTGGGCAACCTGTCTTGTGGACATTCGGGAAAGACTCCGTCATCTCCCCCATCCAGCTTCCAGAGTCCACTTTGTTATTTCAGTCTTAATCTTCAAATTCAAAGTCAGTGACGTCCGAGGCTGCTCTATGCTCTACTCTGTATGATTCATTTTCTTCTGCACTTCTCTTTGATATACATGCCACCTTGACTACCCTGGGCCCATGTGGTTAGTCCAGGGTGCCAGCGCTCTCATAAGACCAGCCTCTGACATCTGTAGCTAACCCCCTGTGCATACTTAATGCAACACAGCCACAGGTTCAGGAATTGAGGTGTGCAGGATGTGGTCAGTTTAGGGTGACCTGCATTTTAGGGTGACACAGAGCTACAAGCTTCTTCATATATAAGGGAGGAGAAAAAGATGGGGGTAGGGACAGACTAGTCTACTGGGACACTGTTTACTTTAGAAGCTATTCTAGTTTGGTTTGCTATGATAAAAGACTGACTAAAACAACTTGAGGAAGAAGGAGTTTATTTCATCTTTCACTCTACACATCACAGAGGGAAGCCAAGGCAGGAGCCTGAGGCAGAGGCCATGGAGGAACAGTTTACTGGTTTATCTCCCTGGCTTGCTCAGTGCCTCTCTTACACAGTCCAGGCCCACTGGCTCAGGGACAGCATCACACCCAGTGGGCTGGATGCTTCTTCATCAGTTAGAACTTAAGGAGGGGCCCTACAGATGCCCACAGGCCAATCTAATGGAAGCAATTCCTCAATTAAGATTCCCTCTTACAAGGTGAGCCTAGGTTAATGTGAAGGGCACAACCTGACTATGACAGGGCCAAATGAGTGTAAGCTTAAGATATTACTCAGAAAAAAAGGAACAAGTAAACTCAAACCTAAATTTAGGCTGTGAAACCATCAACTTTAATATTTTAGACTTATAGGCTTCAACTAATTCAAGGACAAAAGATGTAAAGTGTCATTACAAACTGAACATTAAAGGAAGGTCTTTGCGGGGGATTCTGCTAAATTACAACCCTCTCTTGAAGCATCAGCCATTCTAGGGAGCTCTTGAACCCTGTTTCAGAGAAGTGCTTCCTCCAGTGCCCGTTTCTTGGTCTGCTTGCCGTTGCTTGTTTTTTCACACAGTAGAAGCTCTGGACCCTCACTCATTCTTTCGGATAGGATTCTCTGTCTTACTAGTTCAGCAGTCATGGCTCTGTAACAGTGAACTTCTTTTTTTAGGTGGATCTGCATTCTCTCCCGATAAAGCCACTTCTTACTACTGTAAATACCTTCCTGTTAGGGTCCCACCTTCATTCTACCCCACTTTAATTAGCCCTAGAGAGAAAAGTTGTCATATCAAAGTTGTAACTTTGTAACACAAGCAACTCATCTTCCCCATTGCCTCCCGCTCCCTCCAGCAGCATGGCTCTTGTAGTGGTGGGAAGAACAGTTCTTTGGTACCAGCTAGACATGGTTTTGAATCCTATTTCTGCTTTTTTAATGAAACAACTGCAATGTTTGAAAAATGTAATTCTTTACAGCTGTATTCCCCGTGTTCATAGAGTTGTCGCTGCCCGCCAGGAAGCTGGCTGTCACCAAGGTGTGGACTCTTGGGATCTCTTGTTCACTGAGCGTCTACTACAACCCTAGTACTTACTGCATTTGGTATAAGGAACACAGAGGTGAACACAATCAACGTGGTACTTGCCCTTCCACTGTTTGGGGTCTACAGGGGAAGAATTTGTGAAAACTTAGACAGACATGTCCAGTCACCATGGTGCCATGATGACCAGCCCAAAGAAACAGGCACGCACTTAGGAAGATGTATGAGCACTAATACCTGACACAGGCAGCTTAGGGAGGAAGGGCTTATTCGTCATGGGTGAAATACATTGCGATGGGCAAGGTGTGGAGGCAGAGCTATCGCACATCATTGAGTAGTCAGGAAGCAGAGAGAGATGAACGCTCGTTCTTAAGCTTGACTTCTTTTATTCAGCCTGGGTCTCCAACCCACGGTACCATCCACTTCAAAGCAGGATTTCCTACTTCAGTTTCCCAATCTAGAAAACCCCTCTCAACCTTCCCAGAGGTTTGTCTCCTAGGTAATTCTGTCAAGTTGATAACCAAATGTTACCATCACAGAATGTAATTAAACCTCTTTGTAATTCTAGTAGAATATTTTTTGCAATTATCAATGTGCACACTTACCTATGATGATTGGTAAGCTCTTCTACAGCAAACCTCTTAACCACACAAAGCAAATACTTAATCAAAATTCTGCTATACTCAAGTCTTCATGGTGGACATTTTAAATGGCATTGTTAAATGAAACAGATGCATCAGCTTTTCACAGTGTTTACAATCCCACCCATTAATTATGGAACTTTTAGTGTCTTCTCTATAATTGGGTGGCTAGTAGCTTCACTATATATAAAAAAGTATATATAATAATTATAATAAATATAATAAAATAATACAATATATAATTAATTAAATAAATCATTGAACTAATCTGGAATCTAAATGTGCCTGTGTCCATCATTTAATTTGTTATTTAAAGAAAAAGAAACATATGGCATGAATGTGTAAATTGACACTGAAAACTCATCAGAAACTAATTTAGTCCACCCTAGTGTGTCTTAAAGATGCTCTCTGTGAGGCACAAGTTTTACCAACACATTTGCTGTGTCTATGCAAAAGCTTTTTATTTGCTTCAAAATCTTCAACTTCACAGCAAAATCTCATTCCATCCCAGCAGAGTCCTGTTTAATGGAATTAAATTTCACCCTTCCTAATTATCTTTTGGAACAGACAATCTTTACAGAATCATTAGTAACAGAAGAACATAATGGATCGTTGTCTTTATTACTGCAAAGAAACTCTAGATGCGGCTCTAAATCTTAAAAAAAGATCTCATGAAATATAAAATGTACCGAATCCTTCCTTTTAAATTATGTAAGATTGAAACTTTGTCAACACAGCTTAAAGATGGTAGGAGGGAATTGTTTTCTTACTTCACTGAAATTATTTTATGAAACTAATGATCCCATTCAAATTAATGATGCTCACATTTCAGTTTCAAGATTTTTTCATTACTAGAACATTCTATAGTCAAATACCACTTGAGTACAGAATTTTCTCCCTCATCTTAAGCCTCATTTTGCTTCCCTGAACATTTCTTTCTCTTTCTAGACTCTTTTAAGTTCATGAGCATGCTCATATAGAATACCAAAGGGGTCTAAAGAGATCGCTGCTAGGGTATAGATGGATAAAGTCTAACGCCACTAACACATCAAGAAAGCACAGCGGCAATGGAAAATGTGTATAAAACACAGCTCGGTGAAAAAGAAATACCCTGACCTAGCTGGTTAGAAAGAGAAAAGCAGGAAGAGACAAAAAGAACATGTTTTCTTCCTTTCTAAATAGCCAGGCAATTGAAACACCTTTAAAAATTGGAAGATGGAAAAGGTAGTTGAGAGCCGAGTAGGGCCTTCCTTGGACTTCCAGTCTTTATAGTTTAATTTGTTGAGAATTTAAAATTACAGTAATTGCCCTTAAATAACTGACATTATTTGACACTACAACAACAGAGCAGTGGAAATGACTGACAAACACACAAAAGACTTTTGTTATCTTTGTTTGTCTGCCTGAATAAATCTCAACAAGTATTTCAAAGATTTAAATTTATAGCATACTTAATCGCCATTAGACGGCCAATCCTACTGGCATTCAGTGAGTTTCACCGACACTCAGCATTTCTGGTATCAACTTCTTTAACACGTCTGGTTGGTCTCGACAGCTATCTTTACATTATTCCCTTAACATCCAACATTTTGATAAAATATGTGGAATTAAATAGAGTTAACTTGAGTTAAAGTGGAGTCCTTTTTCTCCATTGATTCTGAGACCAGGATTGATGGAGTACTGTGATAGTGGTTTTAACTGGTATAACCTACTGTCCACTCTCCTCATATGACAGCAAGTTAGTTGATCTTTCCTTTTAGTGGTTTCCTTTTAGCAAATCCATTTCATTTAAGAAGCTGCTACCTCAAAGTGTCAACCACAGAGCACTCTGAGAAAATCTGGTCACTGTAGAATTTAGAATTCTTGCAAAGAATGAAGCATCTGAATTACATCCTTGATAGCTAGCTTTATTTTTCCTCTCATTATTTTTATTTAACTACACAGCCCTTCTCTTCCTCACTCCCAAATAAAACATAATCAACTAATGAGCACAGAGTGAGGGTTTCTTCTCAAAGGTCTTGTTTCATTTAATAGAGAAAATAAACACTGAAAACAATTGAGTTGCTGTAGTCCCCTAATCAGCAATACCTTTTACATCTGCAAACTGTCTCCCTTGCAGTCACTGATCATTTACCTGGTTTGCACAAACTCAACTCCCTTTTCCTGTTTTAATTTTGGTATCAAATACCATCCATTCCAAAGAGACAAAACTCATTCGACAGACCTTATAATACGACAATCTTCTAATTGGTAAGACAGTAAGAAAATGCTACATATGTTATAAAGAAGAGAGTTCTGGATGGCTGCAGCAGTAACTGCAAAGTCTCTGGGAATCAAGGGGTGAGTCATGAGGATGTTCAGGGTGCAAGAAGCTTTCTGCTCCATCAGGATAGTCCCTTGTGAAGGAAGCTTCTGTTTTCCTTTGTGGATGGGCTGGCTCTTTTCTGTGCTTTATTTGTCCATTATCTTAATAGAATTAAAAGACACTAGCTTATTTATTTTCCAGAAATAAAATTTATTGTTTGTATTGCTATAGAGACTAAGTACACAAAAAATTAAGAAAACTCAATTTTTCCTTTAGGCCTCTTCTCTGGCCTTCCCGGAGTCAATGAAAGCGCACCTTACTTGTCTTGAGCTACATGTTTTTCCCTGGAGCTGTTTGTACCATACCAGCTGTTTGTACTAACTGCCTAATTAACCAACAGAAGCCCAGATTTGGTCCTCTGACAAATAAGGGAATTTCTTTCCTTTCTCAGTGCAGGTGAAATGTTTCCATTGCTTCAGATCTGATGATAGTATTATTGCTATAGTAGCATTCCATCTCTTTCTCTCTCCCCAAATAAAACACCTGCGAACATCTTTTTCTTGATAGCTAACAAAGATTTCACCCAGTTTCAGAGGAAGCAAACCTCGTTTCAAATCTGAAGTCTTACGATGACTTCTAAAAGCTAAGTCACTGAAATTCTTTAACTGTTTTCAGATTCTCATTCTTGCAGTTAATCTTCATTATGCTAGCTGAATTCAAAGTTAAGGGAGGGCTCTCCCCTCAGAGACCAGGGAATTTCAGTCTTATCCAGTTCTAATAGTAAAGAGTCATTTGCCAATTGGCACAAGGCACCCTGAAGAAGGAATAGTATTTGACCTATCAGCTCTCAGTATCCATTGTTTCTTTTCGGTCCTCCAGCAACGACAAGCAAGAGTCTGATGTCTTCTCTCTGTTCAGGAGACAGAGGTTCCTGGGAATGTATTGCTTCTAAACTGATAGGATCAACAAACTTCCTAAAGCCCACAGGGGATTGATGTTTTTCAAAGAGCTGTTTAGGAAAACAAGGGAGGCAAAGGTTCTTAGTCTTTAGAGTAGAAGAGAAGGGTAGAGAGAATTAAAACAAAACAAAACAAAACAAAAACCTCAGACCTGCAGCAGCAAGGGATTATTCACTTTTTGATTCTCTCCTGACAGAAAGGAGAACATGTTCTCACACTTTTTCTCCTCAGAGATTTGTTTGAAGCAAATTTCTGTCCAAAACAGGGCTTCACCAAAGAGAAGATACATTGTTTATGTGAATAGTACACACAGTTATGTCAACTGAGGGATTAAAAATTATCAATTATATATCAAAATAACATTTGATTTTTGCCCTACTCATTGCTATTATTTAACTGTGGTAGTAACATCATTTTTTATTCAGTTTTAGTGTCTGGCAACGTTTACAGCGGAAGACAGACTTACTACTTCCATTCCATTTACAGTGACATTAATCTGGAAGAGGTGTCACCTATAAAATCTCTGATCATCTGTCAATGAATACTGCAAGATTTAGTGATGTTTTGACTTTTGGGTTGAGATCATTTGAGAGTTAATTTTTAAAACCAGGTATAGAGATTACTTTTTTAAAAATCATGATTTATTAAAAATAAACTTTTTATTGTTACTAGTAGAAAAATAGATGCTTCACCATTAATTACCTTTGTGTTATTATAGATACCAAGAGTGGAAACAGTAACAGTTGGGTTTGTTTGATGGTAGAACTTGAGTCACCTGATTATTCTTTTCTGGTTTAAAACATTATTTCTTTGAATTATCAAAAACAAGACAAAGAAATCAGTGATTACCTTTGAATCATGCAATGTTAGTTGAGGGTTTTGTCAAGACTTTTGCACATAGTTGGAATAGAAGGACTGGTATTTGCAGTAATTCTAATTCTAAAGAGAGTTTAGTAATCAATGTTCTATTTAGAGACATACTTTCAATATTTTTCCCCAAGTTTCTTATCCACAATCATTCTCTACTTACTAAAATGTTACATTGTTACAAATGGGTCCAGAAACATAACACATCTTTTGTTACTGAAAACATTTAATATTCAGGTTGGATTTCCAACAATATTTTATGATAAAACTTGGGGATCAAAACCACAAAAAAACATAAGTGAAGCCTGAGTGTCAGGAACACTCTGTGTGGCTGTCTGGGGGGACCGAGTATCTTCGTATTTCTTCCTCTTCTTACGTTTGCTGATACCTGGAAAGCTTTCCTCCCTTACTTCATTTGGTTCCTTCATTAATTAACTAATACTTTTGTTTTAAGAGGGGGCCACACAAACATACAGACAGTCTTTCAAAGTTGCACGCAGCACAGTTGGAGACATTAGTAATGAATCAGAAGCCCGTGGATATCTGGCTGCTCATCCCAGTCGTGCCCAGGAAACAAAAAGTCTTTTGAAAGCATCTGTGTGCTGGCCGTTGAATGTAAGCCTGGTTCTACGCAAAGAAATAGTTGTATTTGCTTCTCCCAGAAGATCCCTTAAACTGACAACAGTGTTTTGGTACTTTCTGAGCGATAGGGTTTTGTTAGGACTTTCTATTAACCCAAACTATACACTATTCGTGGGATGGCTCAGAATTGACCGACTTCATGGCCACAAATGACCAAGCCTAGACCTCTTCAATACCCTGCTATAACCATGGAGACTGGAAGGATTATTTTAAAGAGAACTGTCACATGGCAGGCACTGCTCATGTCACAGATAATGCAAACACATGGCAAAAACTGTCACTCCATCTCAACTTCACAAGCCACTGGTTGTTATATGTCCCATTTTGCGGATGAAGAAACTGAGGCTCTGAGAGAACAATTTGCCAAAATTTTAGAATGAAGACATTAGACAAATCTGATTAACTTGTTAACTGATGCCTCAAAACAGAAGCCTGGGTTAGACAGAGCAGCTCTGAAGAGCACTCTTGTGTGGGTTAGTCAGAAAAGAACTGAGACTAGCAAATTCCTTCTGAACAAGTCACTTGTTTAAAGCACAGGATGACTCTGAGGAGCTGCGGTGTTTCAGCAGCTTCCTCCGCTGAGCAAAGCGGACTCACTCCTCACTTGATGCTGTTTCTTTCCCACTGTGGAGTTGTTTTGAAAACTGTATTTTGGAGTGCGAGCAGGGATAAACTACAAGGCAATAATGGTGTTTGGAGAAATGTTGCAACCGTCGAATGTCAGAAGTGTCTGCAGCAGACAATACAAATGCTTTGTTGCATCTTTTAGAAACACCGATGCAGGTTCCAGTGCAGTCAGTGCAGGAGACACATGTTCCTCTTCGGTTTAACTAGCCAATAAAGAAACACCTCCCTTCTCCACACAGACAGGCGTCTTCCAGACACAATTCAAGATAATCACTATTCTCAGAATTAATTTTTTTCCCTTTCCTGCTAAACCAAAAGTACAAACCAGTCGGGAAGGGAAGTTCATAGAGCAATCTGAGGACTCAAATGAGCTGCGGCTAAAATCTGCCCCTAAAAAGCTAAGAACCCAGGGGACCCAACGAACCCTCAGACGGGGCTTAAACAAGAAGACTGCTTAATAATTTCCTCACAATTTGAATAATTTTACCTTTTTTCTCCCACTGGACTTTTCTAACTTGAATGTGTTTTTGCTATGATTCCTACTGTTGCTTAACCTAGGTGACACAGGCCGATTCTTTCTTGTGTTTTTGTTAGCATATATTAATTAGACATAAGAATGTGCTCTGCTCTAGCATTCTGTACACGTATGTACGTGCATTTGGGTCAAATTCACCCCATCAGCCTCTCTCTTCTTCCTACCACTCCTGCTGATCCCCTTTCTCTTCCCTGTCAGTCTCCTAGTTCCCTGTCCTTTTTTTTTCTGTGACCCAGTGGGTTCCATTAGGCTATGTACAGAAACACGGGTGAGTGGTTACTGGAGCACGGGCACCTTACCAGTAGCTACACCATTCAAGAAAATGTCTGTCTCCCTCCCAATAGCCATTAGCTGCTAATGGGGATGGGAGGGGGATACCAGCCATGCACTAAGGAAAACAAGGATGAGGTGGTTAAGTTTGTCTCTGAGTTTTAGAGAAAGCTATGAATAACTCATTTAAAGCTAACAGAACAGAAAATAATTTGTAGCCCATTTAAGTGACAAATGTATTTAGTTTGAAGATTTCATGTTCATCAAATGTTTAGGAATTGAGGAACTGAAGAAATGGTCATTGATGACCTTGATTCTAAACTCAGTGACAACTCCTTCCCCAACCATCCTAACAATGGTACCAACTCACAGTCCCTGACCGTCTCATACCCACAGAGCTATGCTAAACTCTTCTGAGTCTTATCATACTTAATCTTTACAATCCCAGTGGATGAAGAGGATTGTTCTTGGTCCAACTTCACAGATGGGGAAACTGAGGCTTGTAAGATCAATTCACTTACTATGGAGTAATTTGAGATCAAAGTTAACTCTAAATCTGTTTGACCCCAAGGCCAGTGGGTCTAACCTACAACCCATCTTGCCACCTACACTTGGAATTCTGAGGTGTTTGGGCTGAGAGTGTCTCTGGGATTACAGCCTCGTTTCTTCCTCCACGAGAAACTGAAGTTTAGAAAAGCAGCTCTCTGTCACCCTTCATCCTAAACACAAACTCCTCACTGAGCAGATCTAGAATTCAAGTCCCTTCCCTCAATCCCAGGAAATACCATCCTGTCATTTTATGGAACTTGCGTGACCCAGGAGACAACCCAACTCTGCAGGCTAACTCGCACACCAGACAAAACAGCAAACAGCTAGATTCGGGGCTTCCGTGTTCCCTAACTGCAGCTGTCCCGTCGAAGGCTCATACAACACATGATGTGACAGGAACTTAACGCCACACATAAAACATATTAAATGTAGTCAGCAATGATGAGATTTGGTACCAAATAAGAAGCTTTAATTAATTTTAAATGGTGCTTTTCATAGTGTCAAAAGCTCAGTCCACTGAAGTGGAAACGGGCTTGGAATGGCCAGAGCCTAGCAACCAGCTAATCTGGGCCCTTCTGAGCAAGCTCATTCGGAATTCTTACATCAGTGCATCGGCATGCTGAGGTGGGGCTCATGGGGACAAACAAAATAGCAACCCCAACTCCAGGCACTCCTCAGAATCCCGCATCCTGGGGAGGCCTGAGAGCTGCATTAAGGGGCCGTTGGAGTTCCCCTGTTATTTGTCTACTTTTTGAGGATTAGAACTTCCGCTGGGCTGTGTTCATCTGCGCTGAGAATTTGAAACTCGGTGCATGCAACGGGAGTGGTCAGGTCTGCTAGAAATGTTCAAAAAGAATCTGTTTTGATTTTTAAAAGCTTTCGATGCACAAAGACCAGCAAATTGCGGGGTTTCTGATTTCTTCTGGGGGCTCCACTGGGTAATGGTTTCCTTTTCTATTTCTCTGTGTCCTTCCTGAGCTTTTGTTTTTAAATCTGTGATCATATAGCTATTTACCAAGTAGACCCATTCATAGTTTCATGCTGGAAAGGCTGGCTATCCCGGTGACTCACACACACATGCACATACCATGCACAAACACAGACCCCAGGTACACACACTGTGTACACTTACACACACCACACATACTATATACATCTATATCTTGAATACACACAACACGTGCAAACATCACATACATACCACACACACAACATATGCACAGACCATACACACCACATCCAGACATACCACATATATACTCATGCACATATACCACACACATATCCCTTGAATACATATACTATGCATGCACAGACCATACACACCACCCACACGTAACACCACCACACACTAAATTCACAGCCACACACCAACAACATATACACTACATACATAAGCACATACTACACATGTATACACACACTCCACACACACCTCAAGTATACACATTGCACACACACCACATATCCCACACATACACATACCTCCATACACAACACACACCCACACACACCCATTGCACTTGCACAGATGCACACATGTGCATGTACTAAAATCTTCTGTTTTTTTTTTTTGGATCTCCATGATGTGTTAATGCAATGAGGGGGAAGAAAGAGGCTTTTATTGTCACTATGACATGTAAATAGGAGAGACTGCTAAGATCTTGCTAGCACTCACAGAAGCACACAGTAAGAACCTAAATAGTAAAGACTGCTTGAGCTTCTGTGACTAGCCCCTGGTTTAAGTCTAAGGAAACTGGGGCTGACAAGAATGACGTCTCTCTGTTCCTCCACTTCCCTGTACCGTCCTTTACCACACAGCTCTTCATTTCTGAGTGTTGTTTGCAAGAGTGGCTTACAGTCAAGTGCTGGGTGCAGCTTGGGAAAGTAACGCTTTTCCCGGTTTTGACGAAGGAACCAAGCTGCACGCAGATCCACGCTACTAACGGCAAAAGCCAGGACGAGCAGTCCTCAGTAAATGCAGCACTCTCTGGGGGTCAACACCCAGTGATCAAAGGTATTTTATCCCTGTTTATCACTATCTCTCTATTATTTTATCTTTGATAATGTGTGCTTTATCACCATGGCCATGAGTAACACTGGATAGTCTTGTTTCTCGTGGCCAGCCATTCATTAAGGAGATCAGCAAGCTTGTCTTTCCACACTTGGCCTCCACCCTCTCCTGTCCTCCGCAGGAGAGTGAAGCGCCTTTCCAGAGGCATGTTCTCTGTCCGTGCTGCACAGACAGGGGTTTAGAAGCAGGGCAGGCCTGCAGGGTGCATGGTTCCCATTAATAGTGGGAATGCACACAAAGCAGCCTAGGCAAGCTTCCAGAGGTACACATGCACCCAGGGTGAGCCCGGAACAGGAGTGCGCTATGATCAGGTTCCATCACAGGACTGCAGAAACTTGATATGTGAAAGATTAAATGTATTTTAAGGAAATCTTTCCTAGGTCCTCCTGCTCTTTTTTTATTTCTCTGTTCTAGTCAGGATCAAATTAGAGTGAGGGAGTAAACCGAGAAGCAAATAAAATAACAATTATACAGTGCATAAAGCAGGCAAGGCCACAGCACGGACCTGCTATTTACTTTAACATTTTGTTTAAGAGAAGTCACAAAACCTCAGATCGATGATTATTTGGGTGTGGGAGTGGTCCTGATACTCGAGACTTCCTTCACGGCTGCATCCGTCATGCCACTGACTCTACTGAATATCCGGGAGTTTCTCCCCACCCTGAGAAGTTTTAAATTTTCTTTTTCACCTGTCCCTTGGCCTCCTTAAACACAGCTCAAGGACGGGTGCTTCGGGGTGGTCATTCTGAATTTCCCCTGCTTGTATCTATCAACCATTCCATCAGAAGAAAAATTAAAAACTGGAAGGGTATCTGCTTTTCCTGCATTACTAAGTAGACTTACCACAGGAATATTTTGTATAGTATTTGTATTCAGTATCTGCTGGTATGTCTATATCTTAAGTTTCCACAAACCAGAATATTCCAAGCTTATATTAAGTATAAAGCTACCAAACATTAGAATAACCAATAGACCTTATAGATATCTGCTTTGCCTGAATTTAGCTAAAATGAAAATAATGATGACTTAAAAGTGTGATAGAGTGAACCCTAACATTAACCTGAAAGAATTCCTCATGTACACGTTGGACTATGAATGTAGAATGAAACTCAATCCTTCGCTCTCCTAATGGCAGTTAACTCGAGGGTCAGAGTTCCTGTGAGCACAGGAAACAGGGAGGCCTGGGCGGGTGCAGAGGGACCATCCGGGAAGAGTGAGTGGAAAGCAGGGATTATGTATACACTTTGAATCATTGCTGAAAAAGTAAGGAGCTTTGGGGGCTCCTAGGAGTTCAGCAACAGAGTAAAGTAAGATTCAGACTTGGAGTTGAGCTGTGCGATGAGACCATTCTCCCACCAGTACGCAGGCCCTGCCCTTGGGAGTGCGCTTTGTGAGGAAACAGACCAGAGTATCCTATTGTAGACCGATCATCACAGACAATGTGAGTAACATTTCAGAGTGATCTACACACGCATGTCTAAATGTGTAGGCCCTCACAGGTATGACACATGCACATGTGAATTTGTAGAAGTGTGCCGGCACACTAACTCTAGTCAGTGAGGAGGCTCATTCTGTACTATGTGCATACATATGTTGCTAATTCAAGGGCACAAGTATATGACATAAAACTCAAGCAACTGAAATAATACAGCAGGAAAACTGAGCTTCACCTCACCACCAGTCTTTCACTATCTTCCTTTTCATGTCTTGGTACCCTCAACCATAAAACACAAAAGCATTTTTTTCCACAGTGGAGCCCTCTCAACAATAGATATAGCATCTCTATTTTTCTTTAAAAAGATGAAAAGGTGCAAATTTTTCCATCGCTTTTGCCAGTAGCACAGTGGATTTTCACAGACTTTAGCATAAAATATTTCCCCATTGCGGAGTGAGTGTCGAGTTCTCATAAGCATGGGGGCAGGCAATTCTTACACTAACAGATACTACAATTTAATTGAAAGCTATCAGGATGGGTGCGGGCCTGCAGCCTGCTAGATTATTTCAGTTGTGCATAATCTGTTTGCTTACGCCTGCAGCAACTTGTTGATGGAGAAAGTCTCTGGGGGCGAAAGTGTAAGAACAATCACTAGCATCAGATTTAATAAAGTATCCAGGCAAAGTCTTAAAATGACACCCACACTATGAGGGAAAGCCAAATTTGCTTTATCTGAGGGGAATTTGTGTTGGTCAGGAAGGGTTCCCGGAGGCTTTGTTTGGGGGCCTTGATGTGTAACCAGTGCGCTACAGGCCGTCCTTCACCCTTGGCCTCCCTCCACCACGGCTCTGCCCACCCATACTGACACCGCGGGGGAAAGGGTTTCAGAGCAGAAAGAATCAAAAGCTGAGGGACGGGAAAAAAAGTGCTTTTCAGGGTCTGATGTGTGGGAATCAAATGAGAGGCCCAGCTCAAATCCGGTCGCCAAGCAACCAAAGGGCTACGCTGAGGGAATATCATTAAAGTTGGAGAGTAAGCAGCGTCTCTGAATTAGTAAACCAGGCCCGGGCTGGAGGGTGCACCCCGACTCTGCAAAGGGGACAAGTGGGGGCTTCGAGGAGCCAGAGGAGGAGAGGAAAGAGAGGAAGGGGAGATCGCAGCTGATTTGTAGAGTTTTTTCATAAAAAAAAAAGACAATGGCTGTCCAGACATGGAGTTGGTGGTGAAATATGGTGGCCCCCACCACTGCAGCTGGCTCTCGGACACAAGATTAATAAGTTGCCGTTTCCTAGCCGACCAGAACCTAGTGGGAACTATCCGGCATTTTATCTTGAATTGTGGGTAACAGCCTTATTGCAAGCTGGCCTAGTTTACTGCTCTGTTTTTTCCACCTCTCCCAAAGTGCAGCAAACATCTGTGCCTCTAATGAGGTCATCATCGAGGGTATCCAGAGAGCTGGGCCCTGAGAACTGGCCTCACCTCTGCCTGAGCACAGACAAGTGCTGGGGGGAAGCAGGACAAATTAAATGGGGGAACGGGCACTTGGCTGTAAGTTAAGCTCTTAAGAAACTTTTTGCTGTGATTAAAAAGAGAGGGAGAGGAAAGAGGGAGAGAGAGAAGGCGGGGGCTCAGCAATGTCAGCCGGACAAAGCAGCAGCAAGCCCACGGAATGAGATTTGGGCCCCACTGATGAATGTTACCACTGACATGAACAAGCCAAGCTTATCTGGGTCTGCCTTCTTGAAAGGCTGAATGAACCCGAATTGCCAACTTCTGCATTTTACTACGTTTTGGTGGAAATGGCCCAAACACCAACATGATTTAAAATGAAGCCGCGGTGAATTCAACCACAACGCATATGTATGTATTTCTGACAGCAAAATTTCAAGATTATACAACACGCCAGTGTCATTTAAAAGTAATTTGATTACAAGCACAGAAAACAAACCAAATTTCTTTGGAGGGCCTCCGCCCTCATTATTTTCGACATAGTTTTCATAAAATAACGCCTCTAAACATGCGTGCAGAGACAGACCCAACATGCATTCAAACCAGTGAGCCAAGGTAATTTGCGTTTAGAACCTTGAAGAGATGATTGCTGTCACTGTTTCCTGAAGATACCCCAGCCCCATGGGATCAGAATGCAAGGTCTAGAGGGAAGCAAAAAATTTAAACTTCGAGGGAAAATAAATCTGAAAATTGTCCCTGGGATTAAATGTGTAAGCATTTGGGGCCCGTGTTGACCGGGGACCACACCTGTCCACTGTCAGTGCAGTGAGGCCAGCGGAGCCACCTTTGATTCCCAAGGACGTGCATATGTGGATAAAGTCCGAGGGAGAGGGAAATAAATCCAGTTCATCCCCAGTCATAGGTAGAAATGTTCATTAGTACATACTAAGTGTCTCTTTGCAGACACCATGACCCAGAGGCATAGCCCCAAATGTGCTGTCACAGGACTCTCAGGCTGAGTTTGAGTGCAGAAAACAGGCGTCTGGCGGCAGGATTAAATCTGCCAAATTGGTAGATTTTTATCATCCCCATTCCAGGATCACATCTTTAGATCAGACCTCCTGCAAGAGCCACGGAGAGCTAGTAACAGACAAGTGGTGGCGTTCTCAAAAGCCAGTAAATGTAGCACAAATCTTGACTAAATCTATCGTGTGGGTGGTCTGGGAATGAGAGGGCAGGTGGGCCACGCAGGAGAGTGCCTTGGCCGTTTCGTACTGACCCTGGGTATCCAGAGGGCATCAAAAATCTGCCGTAAGCTTAATTTACAAAAGCCTGATACCATGGATGGGGGATGAGTCTAGGTATGTGCTCAATATAGGTGATTCAAGAAAAGATGTTAACAGGATTACTAGAGAGAAGACATAAGGTCACCTATGAGTCTCTCAGTTAAGAGACTTCACCTGAGAGGAGAGAGCTGCAGATTCAAGGTCTTGAGTGCAAGAAAACAGAATTATCCTTTCTTTACATGTGAGTTGGGGAGCAGAGTGTTTGGGGAGCTGGGGTGACCTCACACACTTGTTCAGTGTTTGGGGAGGGCTTGCCTAATGCCCATTTCAAGGCAAATGAAGGAAGTGCTGCGTTCAGCTTTGCCAACAGTTTTCAGCCATTCTGTTGGCCTACATTTAGCTGGGAAGCAGCACCAGGGACCAAGCGCAGGGGCTTGAACAATCGAGCAGTTGTCTGCCTGGCTCACATTCCTGAAGCACTCTGGTTCCAGCTGAACTCCTTGGGAACAGACTGGGCTGTGTCCCCCTGGGGAATCGGCCCCAATTAGCACTGACCCTTGGGGGCCTCCTTGCTGGCCCTGGGTCATCTCAAGCTCTCAAATCTGGGTAAACCAGATTGCTTCAGGTGCCTCTGGGCTATCCTGAGGCCCAAGATGAACCAGACATCCGGGGCTGTTAACAGAAACACAGTCACACACAGGATCCCAGCCCAAAGAGGCTCTTGCAGTTTTCTGATCCTGGGGAAGACATGGTAGAGCTGTGGCCGGACTGGGAAAGGGTAGGGAAGAAGGCTTAGAGTCTTCATCCTGCCCAAACTCTGCAGAATGGGCCATGGTACAGAGTTTCTTCCAATCCAATTTTGCTCTTGGGTCTTTTCTAATAGCTGGGTAACCCTGGCAAGTCACCATTCCTTACACTATTCTGCCTGTGTCACCTGACGACAGAGGCCATCTTGCAGTGTATTTGTGAAAATCAAGTGTTCATGTACATGACATGTTCCATAACATTCCTGCCTTACAGACCATCCTTAGTAAATGAGAATTAATTACAAAGACCAATCTCCATCCCCTTTGACCAGGGCAGTAGCACTCCTAGAAAATCGAGGGCCCCTAATTTGTCAAATTCCTTGTTTACTGCGGCTCATGACCAGTTTGTATCTACCTCCTTTGCTAAGGAAATAGCCTACAGCTATTTCTCCAAACAGTGCTTCTAGTTACTGAAGGGGGACAGAAGGAGCTCATAATTTGGTCTGTGGGTAGGAGGCCCTGACTGGACTGACAGAACCAGGACCTTCTCAATAACAGTTTGTCAGAGCTGCACTGTACTGAGTGTATAAAATGGGCTGAACAAAAGAGGGAGTCACCATGGCCCAAAGAATGTTCCATGGCACTGTTGGGCTGGTTGGTATTTATTGAGTGTGTGCATTGATGCCAGACTGAGACCGAGTAAGTCACAGGCATTGCTACACGGAGCTTAGAGGCCAGTGGAGAAAAACACCTCTGCCTATAATTTCAAAGCATGAACTGAGAACAAAGAATGAGTTTGGTGGGGCTGGAGAGGGAGCTCAGCACTTCGGAGCACTGATTGCTCTTGCAGAAGGCCTGGATTTGGTTCCCACACTCATGGCAGCTAACAACTCTGTCACTCCAGTTCCAGGGGGGGTCTCATGCCTTCTTCTGGCCTCTGGGGGCATTTCACAACACTGGTGCACTTACATACAAGCAGATAAAACACTCATACACTAAAAATAAAAACAAATAAATAATCTTTTTAAAGAACAGGTTTGGTTTGGAGACTTTTAAAAGAACATGGAATAAAAAAATTTCATGTTGGTTTTGAGAGACATTAGACCTGGATAAGTCCAAGCAAGTGTACAGCGTGAACAAAGGTGTAACAGTGGGGAACAAAGAAGGTGGTATGCATGGGGGAGGGGGACCGGAGAGGGTGAGGGAGGGGAGAGGAGAGGAAAGAGAAGGGAGAGAGCGGGATCAAGTTATGAAGAAAAACTCGCTCTAAGACACTATTCTTCTTTCTACTGAGGTGGCAGATAGTCACAGTGGCTATGGCTGTGAGGCTGACATGGTACATGGTAGGTTCAGAAGGTTAAAAATTCTTAGGTGTGACTTTCAGAGAGTAACCTGACAGGACAGATCAGCTGTGAACCTATTCACATTTGAATCCAGGCCTACTTTCCATGGGAACCTTCTCGGTCTGGAATTGGGGGTAGTTTGTGGGTTAGTTTGCTGAGAAATCCCTTCTGTTAAAGATTTTCCAACATGGCAAAAATCTGGGCCCAGTGCTGCCACAGGAGCTTCAAGTGCCCGGGCAGCAGGTTGAGATGGAGGCCCGAGGGGACGGAGATGCAGATGTACCCTCGGCTCTGACAGAAAGAAGCTGGCCCCAGATCCTGCTTTGAGCCTGGAATCCCACAGCTGGGTCCAGTTCTCCTCAAGTTCTCCATGCTTTGTTGACCGGAGTCACCGATTATCCCTGCCAATCTCCAGCCAGCATGGCCACCTAAGGGGCTAGGGTTCTCCATCGCTCTTGATGGCGGTTTTCAAGACTGTCTCATGGACCCATCTGTGATCATTCATTGATCACTGCCTTTGAGTTCTGGTAGCCTGGAAGCTTTCCATTGCTATAACAAATGCTCATTTGAAGAGGACAAAAGAGTGGAGACAGATGAGGGCCTGTGTCCGCTCCCCCCACGGGCACAGGACACACCCAAACAGCAGCTCTTCTGTGGTGCTCAGGAGTTCCTGAGGAGAACAAGGTGCTGAAACATAACCTCTCCTCACAGTCTAAGTATTATATGTGTTCCCTTCCTCTTCGTGTGTGTTCTTTTCTGGAGGAGTGCTTGCACACATGTGTGCATGCATGAGGATGTGCACGCATGAGTGGAGGTCAACCTTGGGCATTGTTCCTTGGGCACCATCCACCTAGTTTTTTGAGACAGGGTCTCTCCCAGGGGTCTGGGGCTCACGGGTTAGACTGGCTGGAACTGGTTAGACTGGCTGGAACACTCCAGAGATTTGCCTGTTTCCTCCTCCATAGTTTCAATGTTATAAGTATAGCCACGATGCCTGGGTTTTTACATGGGTGCTGGGAACTGAATTCAGACTCTCAGCGTTGCAGAGCAAGCGCTTTACTGACTGACCTGTCTCCCCAGCCCTCTCTCTTTCTTTTAGGTGACAGTTACTAAATACCAATTACCAGCTAGACATCATGAGGGACAGGTTTCCTTTCTCAAAAGCTCCCAGTTAACACAGAGTAAGAAGAGCTGATCAGGGCAAACCAGGGACACTGATAAAGCTTAAAGGAGAGGCTGGATCAGAAAGACTTTATCGTGGAGTTGAAAAAAGCAATGTGTTGACATGGCTTCACGCAAGGGCATGTGGGGACACAGACATGAAGTAAGATGGGCAGACAAATGTCCAGCCAGAAAGGGCCTTGCATAGGAGGCCAGTGACAGGGAATCCATCTAGCAGGTGACAGAGTCACCAAGGCCTTAATAAAGGAAGCTACATAGCCAGGACTGTGTTTGAAAGCAATCTTTTGGCAGCCAAGAAGCAGAATGAGAGGTGAAAATGGAACAGGAAGCCACTCAAAGTCTGTAAATTAAAGTATTATTAGTTACTGTTGCAGATGATAAAACTGAAATTCTGAGTAGCCTATGGAGCCAGTTTTCAATGCTTCTAGCTGGACAAGAAGGGCACTTTTCATTTCCATCCATCTGGACCAGGCCTTATAGACGTTTCTCATTCATTAACACTTTTCACCTGAGAGACTTCTATATGACCCAGGCCATTTCAGAAATTGTTGAAAAATCTGTTCTATTCCTAAACCAAAATTCACATTAAATGATTTTTTAAATGAAACTCATTAACTCAAACAACAGTTTTAAAAATTGGTCATCATAACACAATATGATCCAAAAATGTGTTAATTTCACACAAACATGCTGAAGAATGATGATAGGAGAATGTTAACATTCATTTTCCATAATTAACCTTATGTTTCTGCAAGAGCTAGAAACTTTATGTGCGCAGGGAAACCACTACAACCTATAATATGGAATAATCTTAAGTCTGAGCATGCGTGTCTCAGTCATACACAGTGGATAGCCATGTGCTCAGAACCAGGGCTGCAGTGAAGTCCTGTGACACAAAGCTGGTGCGCACTGCCAGGAGCATCTTGGATTCATTTTGCAGTTGATTTTCAATAAGTTTTTTCAATTAAGAAATCCTTTACTGTTGCCAAATTTTCATGACCCTTTCCAGGTTAGTTACAGGACCCCGTGTGGAGTCATGCTCCATCATTTAAGATGCTGGCATCTAGAAAATCACCTGGCTCATATCAAGCACTTCCTAAACATCTGGCGGATCCATAGCCGAGGTGAATCCAGGGCTGGTTTCCCTGCAGCCACCCAGGCTTCCGGGAGTCTGGCCGCAGGAATGACTGAAGGCTGGATGGCAGTTATACGTGTGGGCAGAGGGGCCTGTGAGGAGGAACAGCCTCCAGAGCTTGGCAGAGTGTGAAGCACTCTGCTGAAGGCAGTACCTGGACAATCTTGACTCAGAAAGAAACTTTAAGCTTCTGGGATAGAGGTGTGGAGAAGGAGAAAAAATTTCTAGAAGGTAGGTGGAGATTCAGGAAGGAGATGGGACAAGCTCCACTTTGACATTTGTTGCTAACTTACCCCACCCCATCTCTGCACCCCAACAAGGAACCTTTGATGTGTGGGTCTTAGCTCTATTTATCATAGTCACCTTATAGGTCTTGTTAGTCTGGGGGGTAGATCTGAAGTGTGAGGTGTGGGCACCACTCCTGTAGCCTGCTGACTTCAGGGGCTCTGGGGATCTGAGCTCTGGCATCCTGTGGCTTCCGGGGTCCTCATCTGTTAAGCGAAAATAACAAGAGTAGCCACGTCATGAAGTGGCTCTGGGGAAAGGAGATTCACAACGGCCATTTTGGGACCTGGGGAGGACATGAAGCGCCTCATTGAAGCTTCCCCTCACCAGCAGATATCCCATGGCTGCCAGTGGCCCTCCCACCTGTTGCTCACAGGCCGGAGGGATCTGGCTCTGGGTGGCTCATGTGATTGCACAGGTCACAGGGCAGGGTAGGGTACCAGCTCTACCTGGGAAAATCAGAGTCAAAACAGAAGGAGCTGGGCCTTTTGCAGAAGCCCTGTCCGATGACTTTGACCCACAGATGGGAATCAAAGTAGGACGATACTGGGAACACAGGCAACTTTTGTTTGTTTGGAGTGAGGCCTCACCATGAAGCCCCACCGGGCTTTATCCTTTGGCCTCTACCTCAGAAAGTGGGGATCACAGCATGTGCGGCTGCACCAGGGTCAGACAAGTCCAGACGGAAATGGTTGCTGTTAACATTTTCACTCATACATTTCCTAAACTATCATAAGAACTCGGACATTTCTCACCAACTCAGTTGAGGGACCAGAATTGAACATACATAATAAATTATGAGATGGTGCTTAATTACACCTAAAAATAATTTTAAATACAGCAAAAACTTCATGCACTCTTATAAAGTTTTTTAAAAGAAAGAGATTTCTACCACTTGCAATCTAGCTGGTCTAAACTAATGGATCAGTTAATTATGTACATAGATTTTTTATTGAATTATTTTGGTCCTAAAAATAAACTCCACGTCCCATAATAAGGTCTTGTTAAATATATACATCAAATGTTATACAATTATTAAAACCATATATGGTAGTGACTTTAAAGATGAGAAAAATGCTTAAGATCTATACTAAATAACAAGGATTCAGAATTGCAGGTGATGAGAGCAAATTCGTAGTTACTAAGTAATCCCACAGTAATAAGACCAGAAAGAAACTGCAAAGATGTGTAGCGGACATGGGCAAATAGGAGTTGGTGGGTTATTTTTAAACTTAAAGAAAGAGAGAACACAAAGTTGGGGTACGTAGAGAGGTTGGGGTGGCTCTACAAGGGTTAGGGGAAGAGTTGAAGGGGAAGATAGTCAAAGCACATTAAATGAGATTCTCAAGGAATTCATAAATATTTCCTAAAAGATGTCTACGGATGGTCATCTCTGGATGGCAAGCTGTGGGTGGTTTTGTTTCCTTGTCTACTGTGACTATTTTTCAGTTTTACAAACTACGAGGCATAATACTTTTGAAATGGGTTTAAAACATAATGGAATTATGGTGCATTGTCACAGTTTGGGACTTTATAAAAGGAACTAGTTATTTCTGCCCATTGCAAATTTCTCATAGCTGTAGTATGGGAACTTCAAAACATGATTTTAAGCGCTTTCCAACCTAGGGTTCCCTGGTTCCCACCTTGCTGTGGGCCTGTCCCCACCCCTTTCCTCTTATCTCAGGGCAAATCTGTCTCAAATCCACCTGCTTCTTCTTGTTAAAGAGGGGGGAATAGTCAATAAACAGCTACACTGAGAAAGAAGGATTATGTGGGCTTTGTTTCAAATAAAAATAGTTTAGAAAACAAAAATGTGATAAAATATTGTTTTATAACTAATTCACATTAAGAAAAATTCATCTTCTATCTGGTTCTAGAGGCACAAACTTGTAATCTCAACTACTCAGGAGGCTGAGGCAGGAGCCTAGCAAGTTCAAGGTCTGCCTGAGCAGCCTGATGAAACCCTATCTTAAAGAGGGCTCGGTGTGTAGCTCGGTGGTGGAGTACTTGCTTAGCCTGTACAAGGCCCTGTCCTCAGTTCTAGAACTATAGAAAACACTCATCTTCACAGTGTAGTATGAAGCCTTTGAAATCAACTTGTCTATTAAACATCTCCAGGCTTTCCTTAGGTGGATTCTATAAGCCCTGTTAAGAGGTTTTGGTTTTTGTTTTTCTCCCCTGCTTCTGAGGATGGAACTTGGTAACCTTCATCTGCTGGGCAAGGGCTCTACTACAGACCTGAATCCCTAGTCAAGAGGTTATTCTTGAGAAAAGGATTAGTACTAGCTTCTAACACAACATTCAAAGTGTAACAGGAATCAAGGAGAAAGGCAAGAAACTCATAATCAAAGTCAATTCTATCCAGCTGCAATATTTTCAAAAACTTGAAATTAGTGCAAAAATCTTAAGCGTAACCAAATGTAAAAAAAATCCCAACAATAATTGAATAAGACCAACAGGATAATTAAGCCATAATGGTGCTTAAGGTGAAAAGAAATTTTTTTTTCTCTAGACCTAGTACCTCATGACTGTAGGTGCAAGTCCCCGAATCCAGTGCTCCGGGCACCTCCAGTCTAGGTGTGCCAGTGAACACTGCTTTGAATTCTGTTGTGCTTTTACTTTTCTTGTAAAGCAGAGAGCACTCTAACACTATCTTGCAAATGCAAGTCAGGAGGAGGGCCACTTGTGTTTCTTCCTGGTGAGGAGTCAAGGAAACAGCTGTGTGATCCAGACACCCCTGTAGTCTTAAGATGAGGACTCTCTCATCCCATGCTGTCCTTCCAGAAGTTTTGTGTTCATGTGGGTTCTGAGTGGGACTGTTATTTTGCTTTTGATTTATCCCTTGAGAAGCTCGAGAGCTGGCTGAGCAGAGACAGAATCTTTGGCCCTCCTTGACCAGTGAGTCTAGCCAGATTGGCAACAGACCTTGCCTCAGAAACAGGTGGAGAGTGAAAGAGGAAAACAACAGTTGTGCCTCCACATGAACACACAAAAACACATACACGCACACCACACAAAGACACACACGTCCATACACATGGATACGCATGCACCACACATACGTGTGTATACATACACAAACATATATACACCACACACATGAAGACATACATGCCCTCACAGATGAACACACATAGACATATACTCATACATGCACACAAACACACATGAATAAACACACATACCACACAGATATACATGCACACCAATAAACATGTACACACACCACATATATAGATGAACATGTACATACACCACACATGAAAACATACACAGGGACACACAAAGACATGAGCACATATACCCAGTGCCCATACATGAACATGTATTTACGCATACCACATACATGCAGATACACCCACATATACACCACACACACTTCATCCCTTAAGGGAATCAGCAAATCCATTGCTGCCTCTTGTACCAGAACAACAGCTGACATTTATAGAGCGTTTACAGTTTACAGGAAATTTTCACACTTCCTATTCAACCCCAGGCAGTCCTGAGAGGCAGGACTTCCTCATTTATTCATGTGTGAGGAAAGCGAGATGAATTTGTAGGCCCACCTTCAGGTCCAAATCACCAGCCCTGCGAAGAAGCCAGCTGTTTAAAAACTTTCCAGGAGGAAAGTCCCCAAGGTGAGGCTGTGTCCTGGTACCAGAGAGACTAGGGAAAACTCGCCCCTGTAGATGGGAGAGTGGGAAAAACTGATGGCTCCATACACCTGATCTCATCCCAAACCTGTAGACCAGGACCCCCAGGAAGTGCCACAAATTTCGATTTTGAAAAAAAAATGGAGAATTTCAAAATCTTTCTACTAAACACATGGCTCCCATGAAATATCAGTAAGTGTTTATTCAATGTCTGTATTTCTCCAGGGACAGAGGAAGCGGTTGTTGTCTGTTTCTTCTGGATTTAGTGATGTGTGTACTTGCTAATTAATTTCTCAAAGACTTTACACTTTTTCTGTAACCCTCAAAAGTGTAGCAAACAGCGGTTTTCTGTTTACTCCATCATTCTTGTCATAGTACTTTACAGAAATCTCCAACAGTCCTCTGTCATGGACCAGTTCCTAAGGCTAGCCTGTTTACACCTTGTTCCTTCACCTCGATTGCTCTGGGTTTTCAGTCTTAACTATAAAAAGAGGGTTTTGGACTAACAAGTCTCTGAAACAGTTATTAGCTCCTCAGTTCTATGGATTTATGTGTTATAGATAAGAGTGCTGTGGTATCCAAACAATAGCAACAAAGCATTCTCGGGGAGGGTTTCTCTTGAGGACAGGAGTTGGTCTGGCCTGGGGACCGTCACTGCAGTGTCTCTGGTCAGGCACATTGTGGCTTGGGTGTAGACAGGAGAAAGAGCCTGCCCAGTTCTGATAGGGGAGCGTGTGCTGAGCTGGACTCCTGTGCGTATTTGCCAAAATACCCTTACTGGGGGGAACACAGCGACTTAGAAGGTGAAACTCGTTACTCAGTAGGCGCACACATGATGATGCGGTGTTGACGGCCCTCACAGGTCACCTTTAGTCCCTTCAAGAATGGTGTTTGATTTAAACTAGGGTCTGCTTCTCCTTCTGGGTTCTAGTTCATGCCTTTCCCTTTCTTTTTCCTTCCTCCCTTTCTTCTTCTTCTCCTCCTTCCTCTCCCTCCCTTTTCTCTGCTTCCTCCCTCCTGCCCTCCTCCCTGTTCTTCCCCTTCTTCCCTCCCTCTCTTCCTCCTCCTCTCCTTCCTCCTCTTCCTCCCTCCCCCTTCTGTTTCTTCCTTTCTCCTTCCTTTTTTCCTCCCCTTCCCTTCCTGCCCTTCCCCGTTCCTCTTCTTCCTTTCTCCCTCTCTCCCTCTCTCCTTCCTTCCTGCCCTTCCTCTTCTCTGTCCTTCCCGACTCCGCAGACACCTTTATACAAGCATCTCTGTCAGCTTCATCCCGCCATGTTCACGGGACGGGCTGAACCAGAGCAAAGCTCTTGTGTAGTGGGAACGGTAATAAGTGGTGATGGATGGCTATTATTGTGGTTGTTATGATACTGTCAGACTAGATTCACATACAATATGTCCATTCAGAAATCCAGCAACACACAAAACTATTCTTAAAAAAAAAAAAAAGCTCCCTTTCTAAAGCTTTGTTTTAAAAAGACACCTTCCTGTCACTAGCACTTATAAGTGAATAAAATGAAATTGATGCCTGGTGGGGAGAAGGGGAAAATACTTCTTTACCGTGTATTGGGAGTGCATGACATCTTTGCTGTCAGCGGCAGCAAAGTGAAACACACACCAAATATGTCTTGACAGAACTTGACAGAAATGTATGTCTTCTTTTCTCTCATTTATTTTTGTGATAAGAATATGTGATTTTGCTGCCAAGGAAGCTTGTAACGTTGTAGAAAAATGGAAATGGAATTGTGCTTGGGATGTCCAATTTCCCGACAGAAGCCGCCCAGGCTGCAGCTCTCAGGCAGCCCCGGAACTTAACAACAGGCCTCAGCCAGCAAGACCCAGGCACTGACATTTGTCAAAACAACTTTCCTCAACACATCAAAATGTTCCTTCCTCTTTTGTGTTAGTTATCCAGATGCATCGGGTAACCACAGTTTAGAGAATGGTGATTGTCAGGGAATCACTGCCATCCACACACGAATGACACTGAGAGAAGAGTCTTATCTTTTCTGCCCAAGCACAGGCCTATTCCATTTGATGGTTATTAGTCTGCAAGGGTCCTTTAAAACAAATTGAAAATCTAATGTAAATGAAATAATTTCCCTTTTTGTTGTGTGTTACTTTCCCCTTCTAAACAAAAGTAAATGGCATGGCTTGGCTCTTTCCAAGCTTTCTGCAGACAGCTGCTGTGTTCTGCTAGATTCTTGAGTTGTGGTTCTCTTTCCAAGAGCACCAATCACGTGGGTTCCCACTGGACCTTCAGGAAACGTCCTATTTATAATTCCTTGTTCTGTAGGCTGTGGAGTGCTGGGGTGTCAGGTGGCATATGCACCTCCCTTCTGTCTTTTATAGACTCTTTTAAGACTTACATGGTATTTCTAGAACCCTAAACACAATTTCTACAATAAATGATGTTTGAAGCCAGGATCCCTTACTCTGGGCAGACAGAAGAGAATCCTCTCTCCAGTGTGATCATTGCTCCACTGTTTGGAAGAATGTCGAGCTCAGATGCTTCCAGAAAGCCCACCAGGCCCAGCAGCAAGGCACAATGAAGGGGAAAATGACAGACACCAAGCTTTATTAGGAGTGTGTTCTTTATTCCACTTAGGACTCCACTCCTTGGTCAGATGATTAGTTGAAGTTCTTGCTAAAAAGGCATTATCCACCAAGAAAAACCCTTTTAACTCTTCAAAATAACAAATATCTCAAATGACTTTTATCCCCTATCACTGACATCACAGATACCATGTGACCTGTCTTGAAGTCCAGCCCAGATTGAAATCACGGCTGGCCAGGACAGGAAAAACAGAGCATTTGACAAGAAAGACAGATGAAGCACTAAGGGGTTGAAAAGGAGAAAACTCGAGTTTATGGCAGGGACAGAGACTGTGCACCTTAGGGAGTACCTGCCACTCTGTAAGTTGGCAGGTAGTTACATTTGTTTGTGGGAAAGGACTAAATCCAACACTTGGTAGAAACCAGGCCAGACCTTGCTAGTAAAACACTGTGATTATAGACCACATTAGCCGAGGAAAACATTTTCACTTAGTTATATGAAAAAATTGGCATTTATTAGAAATATTTCTAATATGAGACTTCCTTAATTTCCTTTCTCATTTCTACCAGAAATGATTATTTAATACTTAAAAGAATAAGAACATATCTGCACACACACATATGTGTATTCCAAGGACAAAGACAACTTCCCATGGGAGGGAGAGGTGTTCTATTTTGTGGCCTGTAGAATGCACCAGCTGAATTTCAACCTTTATCTTGCTCTGATTATTGTTTCATTTATTATTTCTAAATAATTCCTTACATTAGGGGAAAACAGGCACAGCGGGATCTGTTGGTTTCCAGTGATGTCTGTCACTGATTCCTGCCTGTCGTAGGTTGCTGTTCAGTCCTCATCTGCTGAAGGTTCTGGTTTGATTTGCTGATTTATAAAAAGTGGTTCTGATATCCTCCATCATAGGGAGAATTTTCATTACAGGATGACCACTTCAGTTATTGGTAACAGATATATTTTTGTTCTAGAGCCTTAAGAGAAGAATTTAATTCCAATAACTAATTGTTTGGCCTACATTTCCCAAGAAGGAAAGGCTGCTTGAGAGCCACTGCCTCCAGTTCAAGCCATAGGAACCCTTTCAGGACATCAGAGTAAACAAAGTTTTGAGCTCTTTTGGAATAAACATCTAAACTCGGGTTGCGCCTGACATTTGCAAGCATGCTGTCGAGGCACAACCATTGCCATCCCTCTGTGGGTAACAATAGCAGAATGTAGTCATGTTGTGTTTAAGTCTAGCAGGGAAAGCTGGGTTGCTTCTGGGTGCATCAGCACCTAACCCATGTTCAGTGCCTGCAGAGCTGGAGACATGTTTAACCTGCTCTCTTCTCTTGTTTTATAAACCACTATAATTTTAAAGGGGAACTTAATGCATATGCTTTTCATTAATCTCTACTAAACTCATCAAAATGGTGTTTTGTAAGAGTGACATGGTGCTCAAGACGTCTCTGAGTCTTGGTGACAGCCTCCTTAGGGCTACTTCTCTTTGAAGTAGGGACTTGTGTTTTGCCAACAGCAAAGAAATTCAAACCCCCAAAGGGTTCAGATCAGTTTGAAACTTCAGGCCTGAGGGCTTTGTGGGGTTCTACACTTGGCAAACTGGCTCTTTCCCTCCTGATTTTGAAATACCTTACTCCCCGTCCACAAAACATGCTTTATTTATTGTTTGGCTAAAAGAAAAGTGTTTAAAATGATCTTCAGACTTTGTAGTACATGAAACTTGTACATGAATTGACAAGCGCGCCTCCTGTAATTTATTCTCAAGCAATATCATTGGATTGTCCTTTGGGATTTTCTTTAACTAGTCTATTTCCTGATTCTGTGTATCCTTGTAACTTGGGCTTACCCAGAGATTTACCACTGAAGGTGAAATGAAGCTCCTGCAACCCAGGTAACCATGCTGAGCACACAAGGGCTTTTCTTTGTGTGGCTCCCAGAAGACATATTTCATGATATTCTAAGCTAATGTATGTGCCTACTGATGTTGACAACCAAAAATTTAAAGCAAATTTCAAATTACTCTGTGCCCTGAGCCATTAGGTGAGCTGTTCACAACTGACTGTGTTTACTAATTTTCTGGTATAGTTCATTTGTACTCAGACATTTAAAAGAAGGTCTGTATAATCTCACTTTGGTTTTTTAATAGAGTGTGAGACAGAGGAGGAGAAAGAGTTGGAAATAGGAACCAAGACTGTGTGCTGCAAGTTTATCAGACCACTGTGGTCTTTTGTCCTTCTTGCCTCTGCGCTGTGAAGTGGGAGCGCCCCCTGGTGAAACTTTAAAATCACTGGAAACTTCAGGGTGATCCAGATTTCCTCCTAAATTCTGGCTGGAAAATCTGAAGAATTAATAATTTGAGTAAGTTTAGAATTAGACTTTTAAAGAAAACACAACAAACAAAGTAACACCATTTCTTTAAGAAACAAATAAAAGTTAATATATTTTTGCCAATATTTGCCAAAAATACATCTCTGTGTTTCTGTCTGTCATCTGTCACTGATCTATGTGAGCCTAAGAACACATCGGTGATCCATAACCCACCCTGGGGCTATGGTTGCATAAATAGAAACATAATTGTCTATGCCTCAGCTAGATGGTTAGTAAACGAATCCCTTGAGAATATGAAAGTAAAGAAGCAGCAGAAATTTAAAAAATAGAGACAGAAAAAGACATTTTCCATCTGTGTCACCAAAAATCTCTGTAGAAAGCATCACAGACTCGTAGTGCAAAATCTGGTGTGTTTTGGAGATAACATGGACAGTGGCCTCTAGAGTTCTTGGCCTGGTGTTCCCTAGCCAGCAGCAGGAGCCTGGGCAAAACCCCCAACCTCTCTGAGACAGGAGTATCATCTGAAACACAGGTTAAGGAGTACCTATCTTGTCCCTGACAAGTACTCCTGGAGAAGGGGCTCCAAAGGATAGCCTTCTGCAGGAACTGCACCGTGAAGATATGTTTCTGACTTGGTCTTCCTGCTCAGGGGGCCATGGACAGCAATTCCCCCTTCAAGGTGAAGAAGGAGGGAAAGAAGGTTCTTCTATGGTCCCTGGAGTCAGGATCATTAACAAAACAGCTTTCTTCCCCATTGCAAAAGGTCACAGTAAAAGAAACAGGTGGTTCCTGGGAAGGGTGCAAGGCTGGGCCTGCCCCAAAGGAGCTGGCACTCCCTGTACCAAGCCCCACAGAGAAGGGATTCCCAGGCTGGCCACCTTGCAGAGAGTGTATGTGGCTCACCTTGAGTCAAGTCTCCTTTTCACAACCAGCCATGTCAACCAGGTCCCAGAGTGTTTTGTCTTTTTAAAACAGAAAATATTGTGGGGTTTTTTTTGTTTGTTTGTTTTTTGCCAGCAGTAACAAACTTTCATTTGAACAAACTATCTGGTTTTGCCTTTTAGTGACAGTTAATCTCATTTTAAATGTGTGCTGTTAAAAAATTCTTTCATTTTCTCTGTATAAATCTAGTTTCTGGTGGGATACAACTTCTTATTAGGTATGTTTACTTTGAAAAGCACTTGATGTAGTTATTTAAAAATCAACTTTTATGGGTACTTTAAACCACTGCCTTTCAAATCCAAACATTTCTATGCTTTTCTTAAAAACAAGCAACAGAAACAGCTAAAACAAAATAAAATAAACTGCACAGGTATCTTCTAAGTACTTGGTGCCTGAATTTTCCCCATTTATCTTGTGAGTGTCCAACTTCTTTCTTTTGTCCAGAGTGAGAAACTGTTCCCCCTCTCCTCACTCAAAGGTACTTCACAATGTCCGACATGAGCAATCAATCTTCTACTTAAACCTTTGTGAGGAAGCAGAGCAGATGGATAATGGGAACGTGGGTGCCATTTGGGCTTTGGTGGATTCATGAGCGGCCTCCACAGCCATGGCTCAGCAGACAGCAGAAGAACATAAAGTTAATTTCCAGGGCTCTCCGGGTTCCCTGCCTGCTGTTTATGTACCCCTCTCGCACCATTGGATCCCAACAGTTGGCATGGGGGGCAGGAAGAGAGCTACCTCTTCCTCAGAATAAAATTAAACATGACTTCAACTGCCCTCCGTGCTGTCTGAACTAAGGGACCAGTCCCAGTCGAATGGCTGGGGCTTCCACGTCATGAAACTGCTCCTGCCTAAGCCTAGAGTTCACTTTCTCTAAACTACACACTGGCATATTAGTGGAACACCATGACTCTTCATTGGTAACTTGGGTTCTTTCTGTACTAGAACCTTCCCTGACCTTTGTTGAACACCACAAAGAAACCAAATGCCAACCTCTGTTTGTCTCAAATTTTCCCCTATTAATGCTTGGTCCAAGTCTATGTTTCCAGCCAGCCTTTCATTTAAAAACACAATCTCATTCAAAACCTGCCTGGTAACTTTATCACTGAGGTAACTGTTACCTATGATGCAGGCTGACCTGGGCCCTTGTAGCACTTGACATCATCTTTTGGACGGGTTACAGAGCCTTTTGAGGGAGTTGTTAGAAGCCCGCTTACCCTGCAATGCAGAACCGGTCGCAGAAGAAAATTAGTGCATTTATCTGTCAGCATTAGACTAGATTTTCAATCCAGTTCACTAGTCACAGAGTCTGGGTTTTCTCTTCCTCTGGGAGATGAAACTGATATGCCGGTGGGTAGTAGAGGTACCAGCTATAAATTGGACTGTTGGAGCATGCACACATGGGAAATAGACAGAAGACTTTAAGGCCATAAATTTAGTTCAAGGCAAAGAATTTCCCTAAAAATAGCCTCTCTTGTTAGAACGCCATAGGAAAGATGTGTGTCGGGTAACAGTTGGCGATGTCAGAACCACTTTGCGTTTCTTTCATGAGAATTGGTGTTTGCAGCTCTCTCTCTAGTGTGACACAGTCTAACTGCTTCCCAATGGGGAAGGGATCTTGCTGACTGACAGCGAGCTAAGAAACAACTAAATAAATCTAGTTCCTTCTTCACTGTTCACACCTAGGAGGCTGCGGTCACTGGTGCTGTAAGTGGAAGGGGCAGACTCAGCTTCCCCGGAGTCCATGCTCAGGCTGTAGTTTACCCATCACTTCACTCAATGGAGCTCTGGGCTAACTTAAAAGAAACATGTGGCTTTTTCTCAGCTCAGTGGGTAACCATGTCCTCTACTGGCTGTTTCTTAGCCTCTGTCCTATAAAATGAACCAGGCAGAAAACCCCAAACCCCACCCAATGACAACAGCCCAGCACGCAGGTTGAAATACTCAAGGTGCCTGGTGACTTGACTCCCACAGTTGCTACCAGTAGGGCGCATGTGCCTCTTAGGCCAATAAATATAGAGTTTACACTGACAGTGTGGCCACATGGATCCCATCCCTTGACCCCAAGAGCTAACAATGAAAGATAGATGAGAGATAGCATGGAACAGTTCACCGAGGAGCCGCCCCAGACATGTGAGAATCCAGTGGGAGCGTTGGGAGGGCCAGCATCTTCTTGGACGCACAAGCGAACGGGTCAGTGATGCAGCCTAGAGGCGGTATAGCAGTTAGCCAAGCCTTTGCTGTGGCACCTAGTGTAGGCCCGCCCATCTGTTGGCTATCATCTATCTTATTTCAGTTTATTTTGGGAGAGAAAGGCTTACCTCATCTCAAGATGCAGTCCATCACTGCAGGGAAATCAAGACAGGGATGTGAAGCACCTAGGTCCATCTAGTCAAGAGCAGAGAGTTCTGTCAGACTTGGCTCCTTCTCTACACTTTGACAGTCTAGAACCCAACCCAGGCTGGCCTTCCCACTCCAACTGATGCGATCAAGACAACCCTGCCTAGACAGGCACTGACCTGATCTAGACAGTCTCCTCTTGGGACCCTTTTGCTCATGAGTCTAGGTATTTGACAATTAAAACTAACCTAATACAGAACCTTTGGAGAAGAAGGCAAGTCAGGAACTGGAACAGAGACTATGAAAGTTCCTGGAACCTCATAACGTTCTACTTTTTATTTTTTATAGCCCACTCAGTCCAACTGTTGCAGTCCATCTGTACATGGTTGGGGTGGGGAGGCTTATACTTTTTTAATATTTTGTTGTTTTTATTTTATATGTATAAGTGTAATGCCTGCAAGTATATAAGTATAATCATGTCTGTGCAATGTCCAAGGAAGTAAAAAAAGCACATCAGACTCCCCTGGAACTAGAGTTACAGATGGTTGTTAGACTCCATGTAGGTCCTGGGAACAGAACCCAGGCTCTCCACAAGAGCAGCCAGTGTTCTTAGCCACTCAGTCAGCTCTCCAGTCCAGGCCTCTTGTTTGTTAGAGACAGGGTCTCTCAATCTGCTTGGCTTGCCTAGAATTATTATGCAGACTAGACTGATCTACAACTTGCAGCAATCCTCCTGCCTCTGCCTGATATAGTTGGATAATGCTTTAAGGCTCTCCTTCATGGAGTTATGGTTTCTCTAGGATAACAGGATGACCTAACTATACCCAACCTTCCCTTCTTGTGTGTGATATTATTTGTTCTCAAGGCTGAGTTGTTAATCTTCTGTTCTTCGAACGGCACCTGACCTAGGACAGGTATTCAGTACGTATACTTTAAAAGGAGGAATGAACTAAAACATGGTACATTTGACAGTGTTTCCAAAAGCTTCATTTTTGTCCCGGGTAAGGGAAAAAGCATGCTGGAAATGGAGAATGGACATGACTGTGAAGTGTTTCACTATAGCAGTGATGGGCACTTGTCAGCAGACTAGGCCATGGCAGGTGATGGGGAGACTGTCCACAGAAAGCAGAGAACCCAGAAGAGATCTCATCTGGAGAAAGGGAAGGTGGCAGTGTCTATCTGGTTGTGGACAGTTGCACCAAGCTTTTGGTGGAAGGAATTCTGAAGCTGGAAACACCCTGTCAGTGGTTTAAGGAGTTGGTTGAGAGATCAAGGGAGGACCGAGGGCAAATCCATCAGCATGCCGGGACGGTGGGTAGTGGTCATAGGTGCCGAGGCCTGACTGTTAGCTTCCATTGCCCTCCAAGAATCTGCATCTGGAAATCCTAGTACTTCAACTGATGGCACTAGGCAGTAGGGGAAGGAGGGGACTGTGTGAGGTCCAGTAGGAAAACCCCAGTGGGAGCTGAGAAGCCTCAATGTGCTCCCTGATCTCAGACTTCACTTCAGGAACTGTAAGAAATGAACTTCTGTTGTTCATGAGCCCCCCAGTTTATGGTATTCTGTTAACAGGAACACAGTGGGACAAGGAAGAAATTGAGTTTAATAAAAATATATTGAGCATATGAGCCCGACAGTTGATGGCTCTGGGAAAGGGAGAGTCATTTTCTGTAGGGGTGCGACCCCAGAGAGGTCAACCATACCTCACTAGCTGGCCCACATCCCCGAGTATATGGACAGCACAAATTGAACTTGGTGGGTTAAAAATTAAGGAAAAAAGTGCACAAAGTTGAGAGGGGTAAGGAGAGAGGGGTAGATCCAGGAGGCGCTAGGGGAGTTAGGAGGCAAGTATGATCAAACTTCATTGTACACATGCATGAAATTCTCAATGATGAATAATGTAGTGAGCACCTAGCATATTTAAAGCACTGCAGGGATCATACATTGAGAGATAAAATAATCTTTAGACTGTTATGTAATGTTTTCTGAAGACTCTGAGGTATTAACACCTACCTCTCCTTGAAGATGCAGTTCCAGGCCAGGTGGAGGCTGAAAGAGTAACACAAAGCACAGAAACTAAGATGGGGATTTAGAGCTCAGATGACCTGGGATGAATTTCTGGATCTGTTCCTTTTAAGCTGTATGGCCTTGGGTAAGTTATTTGATTTCTTTGGATCACTTAAGTGCAGATCAATAGTACCTTTTCTTAAGATCTCTATTTGTGGTAAATAAAATGACATCAAAAGCAGTTGCTTGGTCAAGCTTGAACACTCAAATATTAAGCTACTGGGAAGTAGCTGTTGTGGAAACTTCAAATCTGTCAGCTTTGTGAGTCCTTAGCAAAGATCAAGACTCATCATACACAATACTACACAAGACAAAGAGCTAGTGACTTCATGAGCTAAAAGAATAATAAACACCAGACAGACCAGAGAAATTTGTGACAGCCTTATTTCTCTAAACTGGTTCTGATTTTTGATCAAAAACTTAAGAAAAAAAAACATCCAATGTAATTTGAAAGGTGGTAGCAGCCGGGCGTCGGGGCTCAGGCCTTTAATTCCAGCACTCGGGAGGCAGAAGCAGGTGGATCTCTGTGAGATCAAGGCTAGCCTGGTCTACATAGAGAGTTCTAGGCCAGCTGGGGCTACATGAAGAGTCTATCTCAATGACAATTCCCCCCACAACTTGATGACATATATGCATAAGAGTCCTAAAGAGTTAGCAATTGTAAAAAAGAGGAGAAAGAGGAGGAAGAGGAGAAGAAGGAAGAGGAGAAGGAGGAGGAGCAAGGAGATGGGGAGGGAAAAGGAGGCAGAAACAGAAGGCAAAGCAAAGGAAGAGGAAGAAGAGGAGGAAGAAAAAGAAGGTGTCTTTATAGCTATGACACACACACACAGCTCCCCCCACAGCAGAATGTAATACACACATTAAAAGCTAAAATTTTAACTGGACAATAGGTGCTCATGTACCCCATAACCTTTGTATCTGTGTAACTTTCTACATTGAACTGTTTGCCTGTTTTGACTTCAGTTCCTATTACATGTAAATTCAAAGTTTATTAAACAAACCAGAGAAATGGAGGCAAGAACAAAATTTTCTTGGAGGCCATTTCTTCCTCCTAGAGGAGCTCTGGTAGGTCCTTGACATAAGACAACACAGACTGGAGTGTGGGAAGTGCATGTCTGGGCAGGGATGAACTTGGCCGAATTACTCTTCTCAACAGAGGGACCACATGCAGGAAAGGAAACCTGTGCACATTGATTGTCAGCCCACACTCCCTCCTTACAGAGCTTGTAAGAGCCAACATAAGAGTATCTAGCTGTTCCCAGTCTTTGTCGGAATTGTAGCTCCACCTGATAGAACGTAAGCAGCCCACCTCTCTCCAGCACTCCCTCCTGATTGGTTGTGAGCTGGCAGGCAAGATTAGGCACTCTGCTTCCAGGTCACCATGAACTCAGCCAACTTGGCTACGCCAGTTCCAGATATGGATTCAGTTAAACCACGGTAACCAAGAAAAAATGGAAGACACAAATATTCTTTGAAGAAAAGGAGTTGTTTCTTAGGACTGAATCAAAACTCCCCTGGAGTCGACAAGGACAGAGGAACTTTAGGATTCTGAAGATGAAGGAACTATTATGATAGATCAGGGCAACCCAGAGGAGACAGGGTGACTTTGTTATTTCATGTAAAATGGACCTCTAAACCAGGCAGTAAAAGTTCACTGAGAAAGACAGACGGTGTCAGGAATCTTGGTCTTGCGTTTCTCTTTTCTCGTTTTTCTTTTTTTTTCTTTTTGAGACAAGGTCTCATGTAGATCAGGATGGCTCTGTCCTAAGGCCAATCAGGGTGTTTTAGAAGTTTTCCTGCCACCATCATTACCTTGAGCTAGTTGTGTTCTTGTCCTTCTGGCTCACCTGGTTCTCCCAGTTTTATGTTCCTGTCATCTCTCAGGTGCTTATAAAGTGGCAAGTCTATGGCAAGTGTTAGGAGTCCAGACTAGTATTCAGCAGGTCAGGCGGTCAGCCCCTCCACATCACAGCTGGCTCTCCTTGCAAATCAGAGGTCACACATGCTCAAACTTTATAATCAAGGACCCAACAGAGTTTTAGAAGCTCTCAGTTTCGTGGTCTAACCCTCTAAGTGTTGAAGCATCTGGCTTTGTGCTGCTTTGTCTGTGTTTCCTTTGCTTTGCAGAATCACATGAAGTCATTAGCCTGCAGAGGACCCAATGAGTTCTAGGTTCCTCTTTCTTTTTTTCCTTCTTTCTCTCTCTCTCTCTCTTTCTTTCTTTTTATAGCATACTCCTATATAGAATTTGTTTCTCAATAAGTAATTCTTGATGATGATCAAGTGTACCCCAGGGACAAAGGTAGAATAGAAACTTCTGTTTCTATCTTTTTGGTAGATTTTGAGCTGAAATTTCTCTGAGGAGAATGAACACACCTGAAAAATGAGAACTAGATTTTCCCAAATCATTTCCAATTAAACATCCAAGACAATTGTCTTGATGGCCATGTCAGGAGGCCGGCCTCTCCAGAGAATCAGCTATACCAGACTTCCAGGATGATTTTTTTTCTTTTCTTTTTTTTTTTTTTTTGCTCAGGAATGTTATCTTTTTTCCTTTCCTTTCCATTTCACATTTCCCCTCTGAGTATAAAAGATACTATATTTGGAGAAAGAAAAGGTAACATTAAATCTCAATCACAGGACTTATGAGCTACATGATTAGAGGAAGCCAGGTAGCATCCTGAGAGTTCTTTTTCCAACCTGTGGAAAGGGGACAGCAGCCCACTGCTGCCTCTCCCACAGCCATCAGAAGAGAGATTCGGGATGCTATACACACCTAGGGTCTCACTGTTACTATCATTGGAGCTAAACTTTAAGATTTTTTAGTTAAATTTTAGCACACAGAGTAAGGATAATTTTTAAAGAACACATTTATAAAGATGCAGACAACACAAAGAATGAGACACAGCATTCTCAGAGTTCCTTCTACATGGTTTCTTTCCTACAGACCACCACTGCGCCCTTTCGGGAAGTTGTAGATGGGATGGCAGCTAATTGCAGCCATCTCTTTCTGAACCTCTTTGGGAGGGAAACACAACTGCAATTTTTTGGCATGTATTTTCTCACTTGAGCTTTATCCCAATGCCTTTCTTAGAGTATTATAATCATCTATGGTCAACAGAAGCAGAAAACAAACATCCATGAGTCGGAGAAACTGAATAATTTGCTCATGCCACACATAGTGGCTACTGATCCTGGCATTCTGGTTCCAGAGCACACAGTCTTAACCACCTGGTAACATTATAGGTAATAAAGGAATAGGCTATAAAGCAGTTCCAGACCAACTGTCCCCAATCCGCACATCAACTGCCCAACTCTTGTTCATGTGGACACATAGAAGTGCTGGGGAGAGCCATGCCAGGGAGAGCCCGAGCTCACATCGTTGGTTCATTTATTCACCGGCACACACACAAGAGCAGGGGAAGGCCGAAAGCCAAGTGGCATCTGATGTGTGTGGATGCCACATTCTGGCATTGGCCAATGACACAAGCAACTGGTCAGCTGAGTCCTGGTGTCAGACCTGCTGACCACATTTCAGCGTCACAAAGAGGAAAATCCAGGAATGAGCACCGGGACACAGACTGTGGTAAGGCAAATCAAGTCAGAGTAAAGGTGACTGTTAAATTAGAGCCTAGAGCAAAACTACAATCATGCAGGCGGCAATCTGGCCCTCTGTATGTGGTGCATGCCAGGAGAACCATGGCCACACTTTCAAGCCGCGTGCAAGAAGGTGAGAGATCCTTCCCTCCTGGGCCTTTGACCAGGATTGGGCTGTACTGTGGTGGTAGCACAGGCCTGCCTGGTCAAACTAGAGGTTGCCTCTTCTGCTCTGAATTGAATATAACGTAAGTGAACTTTGAGCATGAGGATATTTCTGTCCTAAGAGCCACATCCAAAGGACACTTGTCTTTCTTGGAACCAATATAGCTTCAAACACAACTGCAACGCTTTCAGCCAGGCCCTTTCTGCCCTTCAGCCCACACCTCCTAGCAGGCTCTCCACTTCTGCAGGGGATTAAGACTCAGGCCTGGGTTCAGGCCAGCACTAAGGAGGCAGCAAACATCCTCAGCGCAGAATGGAGGAAGACACAGGTGAATCAAATCAAACAGAACAATCAGGGGTGAATTTTCAGTGTGGCCCAGCATGGAGATTCCCTGGCAGGATTTCCATTAACTCGAATGGGAGTTGTACGGCTAAATCCCTACACACTGTGCGGAAAATGTGCCTCTAAGTGCTCGGCTGCATTATGCCTGATGGGACAAAAACACAGAGTACCTCAACCAGAAGAGGCGCTCCCAGTTGAGGCTCCGCGACTCCCTGCAGAAGATGTCTCAAGCCCTGACTGTCTCTGGTAAGACACAATGGACCCCAGGCAGCCTGGTGATACATGCTGGGTACAGGAGGGCTCTGTGCAGCTGCCAGTGATCCTCTCCTCTCCTCAACACAGACTTTGACTGTGGGTTGATCTGGTGTTCCACACAAAAGGCCCGTGTTTGCTAAAATGATTTCCCTCCCGTGCTGATGACCTGAAATTTCAGGAAACCATAGCATTGCATCAGGCCCACTAGAGCTGGAAACTCAGAGGGTGACAGTGCATGATTCGTCTTGATGTGGTTTGAATCTACAAAGTAAATGCCACGAAAGACTCTCAGCCTGGTATCAAAGAAAATAGTTGAGAAATCTCTGACCTGGCCTGTCTCCACAGAGCAACTCACCTTGTAAATCACACGGTGTTTCTGGAACTAGTCTGATCTTGGAGATTTCTTCCTCAAAACTCTTCCATGGCACTCTGGTGCCTCCCCATAAATTATTTCCTTTCCCACTGAATCTGACTCTGGATTTTTGTTTTTTTTTTTAAGAAAAGATCTCATGTAACCCAGGCTGACATTGAACTATTGATCCTTCTGGCTCTGTCTCCCAAGAGCTGAAATTACAGACCATCATGCCCTGTGTATAGAGTGCTAGGCATCGAACACAGGAATTCGTGAATGGTAGACAAGTACCCTAACCCTAACCCTATCCCTAACCCTAACCTCAACCCAAACACAACCCTAACCCTAACCCTAACCCTAACCCTAACCCTAACCCCAATCCAAACCCAACCCTAACCCTAACCCTAACCCTAACCTTAACCCTAAACCCAAACTCCAACCCAATCCTAACCCTAACCCTAACCCTAAACCCTAACTCCAACCCTATCCCTAACCCTAACCCTAACCCCAACCCAAACCCAACCCTAACCCTAACCTTAACCCTAACCCTAAACCTAACCCTAAACCCAAACTCCAACCCAATCCTAACCCTAACCCTAACCCTAAACCCTAACTCCAACCCTAACCCTAACCCTAACCCTAACCCTAACCCTAACCAACCTGAGCCCCACCCTCTGCCTCTACTGTCCTTTCGCATTTCCCATTTCCCCAAACAAGTCACCTCTGGTTGACCTTATGCACACTGTTCTTTCTGTTGTTCATTCCTTCCCAGTGACCTTTTCACCCATTTGACTTCTTCAAAGTCAAGGTTGTTTGTACTGCCTTCCTCATACAGTTCTTTTAAAAAATATTTTATTATTTTTATTTTATGTGCATGAGTATTTTGTCTGCATGTGTGTAGGCGTATCACGTGTGTACAATGTCCTCAGAGGCCAGAAGAGAGTGTTGGATGCCCTGGAACTGGAATTACAGGTGGCGGTTAGTCACCAAGTGGGTGCTGGGAGCCAACCCAGGTCCTTTGCAAGAGCAGCCAGTGCTCTTAACCACTGAATCATCTCTCCAGTCCCTTCTCATATTAGTTCTGATATTGCGGTAGCCAGCAGCCCCACTATGTGATCTCTGAGCTCATCATAAAATTCACTCAACTCTTCTGTTAGGTGCCGTGATCTCTGTTACACTTCTCATATTAGTTCTTACATTGCGGTAGCCAGCAGCCCCACTATGTGATCTCCGAGCTCATCATAGAGTTCACTCAGCTCTTCTGTTAGGTGCCGTGATCTCTGTTACACTTCACACTTTACCTTCTGCCTCCATCGCTCGGTAAATGCTATGACAGTTCTCCAAATCTTCGCATGCCCACAAAGCCCTGTCCTCATAGACCTTTGATAAAGACTTGTTAAATGCGTTCAAGACAAGGTCTGTGCTCATCTTTCTCCAATACCAAGTTCCACATCTCCAGGTCACAGTGGTGAAGATATCCCTAAGAAATGAAACAAATTACTGCCAAGAATCCTTTAAGCGTCTTCTCACATATTGGACAAGCACTGAATGACTTCCTGCCCTGTGGGACTCTGTTCGGGTGGCATGGATATGATTAGGGTGCCGTCTGGCCCCAGAGCAGCGCACTGTCTAGATGCCAAAGGAATGATGATGAAGCCTTCAAGAGCAGCACCAGGTGGCAAAGTCTGCTCGGAAGGAGTCTGCATAGAGGGGTGGGAGTGGGACACGTGGGGCTGCAATGGGGGCTGTGTAAGAAAGCAGTGGTCAAGGGGGGCCACACTCAGGCCTCTTCTCCTGAACAAGCAACACCCGAATCATCACCTCAGATGACAGCATCCTGGAAACAAACCTGACAAGCTTTTGAGTGAGGCTGAGGCTGCCCTTTCTCATCTTAGCTCCCTAAAACCTATAGTCTGCCTCTCTCTAGGTGTTACCTTTCCTCTTTAAATTGCAAGATGAGGTATGAGTCTGTTCATCTTTGATAAGCTTATCAGGCAATATAGGCTAGCTTAGGTTCTTGCTGGAAAGGGCTGAAGGAAGCAATATGGCTTGGAGAACAGGTGCACCTCCTGAACCCTGAGCTGCCTCAGTGAGGGCTTTAGTACCTCTTAACTCTGTGACCTACAAACATTATTTTAATTGAGCTCCATTTTCCTCTGTGGGCAGTCTCCTTGAATCCACAGTCCATAGTTCTTCTATAAAATTAAGCTGTTAACTATTACAAGACAGGCCTAAGGAGAGCTTTAGAAATACTGTATATAAAACGCTTAGTGCACCCATAGCAGACCCTAAAGCACAGTGTTTATTACATCTTTTTAAGATGCAATAACTTGCTGCCACACTCAACCTGCTAATGATGGAATAACAGGTGTGGCATCAAGTGAGCCATGAGCTCAGAGTGTCAGGAAAGTGCCATAGTCAGCCATGCAAGAACACAGATCATGGGACAGACAGGGCACTGGGAGTTCCCAGCCCCGCCAACAGCATTAGCATGGGAATCTGGGTAAGCTGCTGATCTTCTTGCCTCAATTTCCTCCTGTTTAATATGTATCTGGAGATCACCTCCCCTGACAGAGATTTTAATTAGTGTACAGTCCGGCATCCAGCTCCTTGGCTGGAGTGGGCTTTAAAAGCCCTAGGTCTGACTATTCCTTTCAAGGCTCCTGTATCCACCAGGAGACCCAGAACAGTGCAGTCCCTTCCCCCACCCTCTTGGTGCTATTTAGTTTCTCCAAGTTGCTTCATCAGAAGAAAAATACAGAAGTCTGCATTTCCTTGGCTCGCTTTCCCACTGACAAGGGCAATGTTAACATCGGCTCCTGAGCTGTGGCTAGATCAACATTGTAACAGCCATGAAAGCAGGCTACAACACGAACACACTTTCTTCTTTAAGAAAGACTGTGGTTCCCTCAGTGTTAACTGCCCCTTGTTCCCCTCCTCCCAGCTCTCCTGCCACTAGCTCAACCCAGATCACATTAGAGTCCCAGAGCACAGGGCACAGTTCTCGTCTGTCCGTCACCAAGGAGGCAGACAGGACCCGGGAACAACAAGTCACTTGTACCTGAAGAGGAGGGCACTCCTGGGAAACAAGCAGATGAGCCACCCCACGAATCTGAGCCATGCTGGAGGAAAACAGAACTGCATGAGAAACCGCGGCTATCTCCGCATCACCCTTCCCTCTCTCACTGGCCTGCTGGCGGCCCGAAGGGGACCTGAAACTGAAGCTGTAGCCTGGACCAATATCTGATTCTGAGAAAGTTAACCCTCGCAAAGGTGACTTTCTTTTCCCTGGGTCTCCTGGAGTCGAATAACCATCCATTTCTAGTGCTTGTCTTATTTGAGAACTGTATTTCCACAGGAAAGTGGTCCGAGTCACTGAAAGTCTGACTTCTGTTTGGGTAAAGCACCAACTTTAAATAATCAAATGAATTCAGAGTAAAAGAGTGGGGGGGCTTTGAAACATTTTTGGGATGCATTTCGTAAAACACACACATCACAAAATGAAACTCAAGAACAGTGGTCTTCAGGAGCAAGGCTGGTAGTGGACTGGATTCTGGGCCACCCAGTAGGAAACCAGAGCACATCCAGTGACTGGTTTACTTCACTCAGTGTTGTGAACCCACTATTGTCCCCTGATCTATGGGCTGAGATGGTGCATATTAGTCATGATGACTGGGAAAGTGGGTTTGTGGGCTAGGTAGACCACACACTAGGTCATCACCTCACAGAGACACCTGTGATCAGAAAAGGGAAAACTCAAGACTGCATGAAATAGAAGGCAGAAAGTCACAAAGAAACTTTCTGCAGAAGCCAGGTTGCCACCTAGTAGAGCACAGAGGCCAATTTCCAGTTTTAAAATATGTATTCCTTTAAAAGAAATATGGAATTCACCCTTCAGTGTTGAAGAATCTGAGCAACCATTAAAAAAATTCAGGAGGTTATCTGCTGAGCAGTTTACTAGTGTTTATTCAAATACATTACTGCAAAAACTGTGCTTTAAAGTTCTTATATTCAACATGCAGCCTGAAATCACTGACTTTTCAAAGATCATAACAGGAGCCAGTCCTTGACACTGAGACACACACCTGGAAGCCACAGAAGGCTGTTCCTCCTGGGAAAGGCCAGGTATCTGTACTCATTGGCAAGAAGCAAGCATGAAGGGCAGATAAAGATGCCCGTGGGCACAAGATGGGGCAAAACCCTTGGTCAGTCCTTGGGGAGAATCAGAGAAGTGACTCCCACAGTGTATGGTGTAATGCAGGATGGGCCTTAGCCAGGCCGCCTGCCATGAGGAACAAAGAAATGGCTTCTGAGGATGTGGCATTCCACTCTGCTCTGGCCAGGCATGACACCAGCCTCTGCCCCACGTCTGGAGAGAACCTGCATCAAAATGATTTACCTGGAGACGGAACACCATTGGCCGCAGTCGGGAACCAACCCAAAGGACGATTGGCTAACCAAACCTATAAAACCCTTTGCACTTCCTTGAATATACAAGTTTGCAGAGGTTCGACCTGCTCATGCTTCCACCCAGCTCCCGGTGTCTGTGTTCTGATTCCGAGCTTCTCATCCCCATTTGGTGGGGACCCTGCATCCCCCTTGGGCTGGCCCCAAGCAGAGGGACAGCAACACCACAGTGGTGAGTCGCTCATAAATTATCAGTTAAATGTCTCAATAATCACCCAGTATCTCCCATCAACTAATCAGATACTAAAACCCACAAGACCAGAAAAGAGGGCAAGAAAAAGCTGTCAGTTCCTAGACATCTGCATCCATGAGAAACACCGAACCTTATGTACATTGATTTTCTTAACTTGCATGACATTTCTTTAAGGGACACACAAGGTACCAGGGAGTTAAGTAACTTGCCTTTTGGGGTTTATGTAATCTTAAAATTTTAGGAAAACCCCGAAATCTAGAAATCCAACAGACATCAACTAGCACTTCCACATTCCCCAAAGTGCTGTGTAAAGGATACTCTGAGTTCCTCCCACAGTTCACCAGACTGGGACTGGACCCTCCCAACAGCATGAAAATAACTGGGTAGCGATGCTTCAACCAGGGAGAGCAGGAGGCACCAAGGTGTGAGCTGCCTGCAATAGACTGTTCACAGGCTTTCTCAGGTAGATCCAGCACAAGCAGAGGAAAATACAGTCCTGTATTGGCTTCTGTTCATGAAGGGAATGCAGAAGAGGATGAAAATATGACTCAAAGAGGAGGAGGAACTCAGATGGGGAAAACTGGGCTCAAGTCCCCTTCTATATCCTAAAATAGGTGGTTTGCTTCTCAGCCTCAGGCTCCATAGCACATTCTATAATGGCTTACTTATCCTTTTAAAGCCTATCCCATCTCCACATGGTAATAAGAACTTGATTTCCTTTTGGGAAATCCCTGGCTCTTGGCCCAGATTGTAAGGTTTGCCCATCTGAAGATTCCAGCAGGCCATAGCTAGGTTGGTAAACATAAAAAGAAACTGACTTTATTTATGTATTTATATATTTATGTATTTATTTATTTATTTTGAGACAAGATCTCAGGTATCCTATGTTGACCTCAAACCCCCAAGAATGACCTTGGCTTGGGGAAGTTGGACCCCCACTAGAAGGTCACTGCCAGACTCCCCTCCAATTCCTATGTACCATGACCTCTCAGCAAAGACAGGCCATATCCTGCTTTAGCTCTTCACAGTGATTTAGAGCAGTGGTTCTCAGACTAGCACACCCTGGAGTCACCTAGGGATGTATTAGATCTCAGATTGCTGGGCCTCAGCCCTGGAGTTTCCAGATAAACTCCTGCAGGAATGTGGGTGCCACTGGCTCAGCCACTGCTCCAGAGGGCATTACGGTTCAAAGGTTCTTCAGTGGACTAAAGATGAACACAAACACTTTAGCAGGTCCTTGCCTGCATTTTTAAGTAATCCTGGTATCTCTAAACTGTATCCCAGGTTACATGTCAGAGCTCTGGGAAAAGCTATATTTTTTTCCCACATTCTAGAGTTCTGGAAAGATATCCTGTGAACAAGCAGGTATCTTCTCATTGTACAGGAGAATTAGGTGATTATTAGAAAAATGGATATATTTGCTATATAAATGGAAACAATCTCAGTGTCCATCAACTGATTAGCAGTTAAAGGAAATGTGGTATACATACATAGTTGAATATTATTTAGTCATAAGAGTGAAATTCTGTCATGTAACTACATAGATGGGCCTGGAGATCATTGTTATGTTAAGTGAAATAAGCCAGGCACAGAAAGCCAATTCCTGCACAACTTGCTCACATGTGGAAGCTAGAGAGATTAGTCTCATGAGAGTTGGGATCACCTGGAGTCTCTAAGAAGCAGGGGAAAGGAAGAGTAGTGGAGAAAGGGTTGTTCAGGGGGTGCTGAGCTAAAGGGGGCAGGAAGTTCTGTGAGTCACTGCACAGTAGGGTGGCCTGATGGTGGCGCTATGCTGTGCATGCTTCGCTGTGTAATGTCCTTTCAGTTATGTGCTGTGTAAGGCTATTTCCTTTCCAGACTTATTTTTATTGAGGACTTGTCTTTTCATCAAACACAGAGAAAACAGTCTATATTTTCTTCTTTGGTACTCAAAACCATTCCATCATTAGTTTTCCCTGCTTTCTTGGAACTGTCTGGGCTTTGGAGACAAGGATGATGCTATTACAGGGTTTGCATGGGGACAGTATTAGATAAGGGTGTAAGGTAAAGGCTTAGACTGCCTGATACACATGAAGGACTCAGGAAAGATAAACTGTCATATTGGTCCTTGCCAAAGAACAAAACCTTTAAAACCTATACCCTACACCTCTTAACAAATGTGTGGGTGTAAAATACTCCAGGGGAAATCAGAGATCAGAGGGATTGACCAGTCACCATGTGAGTCAGGTGATATGCTCAGACCACACTTTTCAGGATGTCACTGAAGCTCTTCGTATGATGATTTTGACCAAATTCAGTTCTGGCCTTTGCCCCATTCTTAGGGTCCCATGAGACAGTCAAACAGGACATCATGTGATCAGCTCCATCACATCTCATCCTTGTGGGTGGGTGTTGTTGTTCCTGGATGTTCTGCATGTTCTGTATTGGGTTTCATCTCGGCTTTGGGTCACAGTAAGCCCGGGGCTAACACCCACATAGCTTACTGCTCCAGGAAGGCCCAATTTCCACTTTTTTCAACATACCTGACAGCTCCTCCAATGAGACCATTATCCAGGGAGCCACAGTGTGTTCCGAGGTCCAGACTGGATTTAGATTTAGATTGCAATTTACTAAGCATTTTGCAAAAATTGTAGGACTTTAAGTCAGTAAGGATTCTCCAGCCACTGCTACCTGTCTCTGACGTGTTGCAGCACCACAGAAAGTTTACTTTACACCAGCAATTTCTGCTGACAATTTTGTAACTATGACAGCAAAACAGTTCCACCTTCTACCACCCATGTGATTCATAGTGTTCTGTCTGCTCCGCCAGACTCTGTTTGGTCTGGGTAAAGCAACAGGGCATTTTGTACAAATGAGGGCTGAAGACTGACTTCTCTGCTTCCCACCCATGCAGGAAGTCACACTTGTTGCTCTGCAGTAAGAGGATGCTGGTCAGACCTATGTTCCCTCACTGGTTGGCTGTCCCTCCTTTCCCCACAGATTTCACACTGTCCCTTCTTTTCAACTTACGAAAGTTTACTGAGAATTGTGCCATTCCTCACATCCCCCAGGTTTGTGGCAGGACATTTACCAGCGATTAAGACCCGTTGAAGATCAGCCTTTGCTCAGGGATTTTTTTTTTCTCCTTAGGCTTATGTGTGGGTCTCTGTGCACAACTCAGAATACAGAACAGAGAGACAAGAAAGCGTGGTGTGGGTCCCAGGGGCATGAACTGCTTCTGTGTGATCTTGAATTTTCCCTAACTGCGCAGTGGGCATATCAGATCAAAGAATTTCCAAGGTCTTATAAGTTCTAATATTGAAAACCTCCAAACCTGAGCCATAAAACACCTGCATTAAACAATCTTCCAATCTTGTTTCACAAGATGAGACATTCTCCCAGTGCCATGGTTATGTGAATAATGGGCAGACGTGGAGGAAATGGCTCTAGCCATTCCTTTATGAACATATTTGATTTGAAACTATTGAAATTTTCCATAAAAGGTATAGAGATAACCAGTTTTTATCAAGATATAAAACATAGCTGGTAAAAAGCCCAAACATGAACTGGTAATATAGCTCCATGGCAGAGTGCTTGCTTGCCAGGGCGTGCAAGGCTGTGGGTTCAACCCTCAGCCCATCAAAAAGAAAAAAGTCTGAAAAATACTTCTGGATCATACCTTTCTTTTTACTGATAAGGGAACGCAGGGGTTCTGCTGAAATATGAATTGATCAGATGGATTTCTCTGAACAGCAAAAGGCCCGTTAATGACCTGGGGAATTGACTGAGCAAGCCAGACCATATCCAGCCCAGTGCGCTGGGCAACACCCAGGACAAGGAGGAGAAGGACCCGCCCCATTCAGAGGTGCCCTGCTATGATTGTCCTCCTCAGGGCTGTTTTCATCTCTTACCTACTTGCATCCACTAATTCCCTCTCATTGTCCCTAATTTCCACCCAATTATTTTTTTTATTAAGACCAGACACAACAGATTGAGGATGTGAAGTTGAATAGCTCTGAGTATTCATCAAAACAGACCTTTGAGACGGCAACAATGGTCCCCAAGGTGGTTTGCTTTACCTGCTGTCAGAGCTGAGCTTCTCCCTCACTCCACCTTTCCTGTCTTAGTCAGGCTTTGTACTAACTAACTCCTCCAACCAGGCCCAGGGAAAGTCAGCTGGAGGTGAGCAGCCCAGCTCGGAAAGAGACCCTCCAGCATCACCTGCATGTTGGGCTTCACCCCAGCTGACTTTCACAGATTCTTGCATTAAAAATTAAGATTCCACTACGTTACAAAACAGATTGGCAGGCTGCTTGAAACCTATAAATAATTTATCAGCCTATCTGTCCTCATCCCCTCCAAATACTATCTTGGCTATTTTTAGTGCAAAAGAAATCATATGTAGCTACTGAGGGCGGTGAAGACGGAAGGAAAGCCGCCACCTCTGTGCCACGTCGAGGAGATGGTGTCAGTCATCCTCAAAGAATCCACAGCCCATGATCAAATGAAGGTGTACAAACCCTGTGCACTAAGGGAAGTACGCAGTCAGAGAAAGACCATTGAAGTGAAGGCTGTTCCCTCAGCCGTATGACTTAATTCAATGAACACTAACTGAACCCCGTTTTTGGTTTATAAAGGAAGTGGGTAGGCTCATCTCATGTACCTCTCCCTGATGCTGAACAGATTCTTTGGTAGAGATGTAAACTCATAGTCTAGTGAGCGTGTCAGAAGCTGTGGTAAAAGTTAGGCCACAGCGAAACCACTTGGTTGGTAGAGAGCTCATGCAGGCTTCTCAGAGGCCTAAGGAGGCTCTGTACTAGAGCAACTTTGTCTCCACAGGAGCATGGCAGAAGGCACCTCCTCTGGGTCTCTTTGCACTTCTAAGGGTAAAGATGGGACAGTCGTGGAGGCTGGTGCTAAAGCCCGCAGAAAAGAGAGGTGGCTCTGCGCCAGATTACATTGATAGCTGTCCTGGTGTTGTGGGTGGGTAGTGTGGGTGAGGCCAGATCCTGGAGAGGTGTGGATCAGTGGGTTTGACCCACACAGTTTCCCCAAGCTGTGGTGTTAGAGAAGGGTTGGCGGCGGTTACAGTAATGAAGGCACAATAGTGTTGGTCTGGCTGGACCCTCCCTCCAGGACGGCGGCAGCCACTCTCTTCCAAGTTCAGAGTATTTTGAGGGTAGGTCTTCCTGGTACAGAATGCAGATCCCTCAGCCACCACAAGCTGACCCCTTCATCTCAAGCATGGTGGAACACGTCCCAGGGTACCAGGCCAACAGCTCTACCATTGTAGGCCACCTCTGCTTCCCATACTGGCTGTATAGGTCCCAGGTCATCCCAGAGAGATCTCCAGCTCTTTTTGATGTTCCGCAAAACCTCTAACCTTGCTTTGTCCTCTCTGGAGGAGATGCCTAGCCACCGGCTCTGTCCTGCTGTCCTTTGTGGAGGAGACGTCTAGCCACCGGCTCTGTCCTGCTGCTCTCAGTTACTCATTTCCAAAGCACTTTTTAGCATCTGTCCACAGTTCAGCTGTTTAACATGTTTTGCTGTTAGATGGAGGGTAGAGAATGCACCAGAAAACCACCTGTGGAAGGCTCCAAACCATCACCACTGCTCCTGCCCGAGCCTGATGTCTATTTTATTGGCTTCTGTAGTTTCTTGCCATGAGGCTCCTCACATTCTCCTCCCAAGAGATCTCCCACCACCTTCCCTATCAAGCCTCCAGGCCATGTTTAGATTCACAGCAGTGTACCTCTGAATTACTTGTTTTAGGTGTTTGTTCATGAGTATCTCCAAGCCATTGACTTTCTCCACGCACCTGAGGGTGACAGTGATCTGAACGTGGACTAAAGTGAAAATGTTTGGCTATGAGCACAACCGAGCTCCAGACTCCCTGGAGCACATCTCTATGACAGAGATTGAGTTTTGTGTTCTGACTGTTTCCATGCCTTCCCTGAAAGGACAAGATAAGTCACTGGGGGACTGGTGGGAGTGATGGAAAGATGCTTCTGGAACATCATGAAATGTGATGAGCTGATGACAAGGTGTCAAACGAGAATTGCATCCCTGCACCTCTGGAGAATTACACCCGAACAACGCAAGGCTGTGCATAAAATTGCTTCACCACCATCTTTTTGTTCTTGTTGTAAATTTTTTTTGAATTTCTGTGTATTCATATAGAATATCAGTCATCTGTATACCTGCTCCCCAATGGCACCGCCCACAGCCCCCTCTCACTGGAATTCATGCATTCTGTCATTTGTGTTATGACCTATCGTGTGAAGTTAGTGTCCCGAGATGTCCCTCAGTGCAAGTTCATCTACTGGGACCTAGTCAGACCTGACCTCTAGTCAGCCTATCTAGAGTCCCTCCCTTTAAGATCAGCTCTTCCTCACCCAGCAGAAATCACCAGCATCTGAACGACAAACGTGGACAAGGCACCGACAGTTGCTGAAACACAAGCACATTTACTGTCTGACTTAGTTCAGTAACCCACTGAAGTGGTTTATTTCCTGTTACTGGATGAAAAGTTGAGAGCTAACAAGACTCGGTGATTTCCCTCAGATTTGCTCAAGTAGAAAGGAAAGTACAGACTCAAACCCCAGGTTTGAGCCCCTTTCTCTACCTGCTTGCACACACAGGGGCAGTCAATCCAGAGTCCGATTGGAAGTAGACTACCTGTACAGCTTCAGTCCCCACCATTCAGGGAAGGCATCTAAAATGGATTCCCTTGAGGACATCCCCTTTTCTTCATTCTTTCCTCTCTTCCCTCCTTTCTTTTGAGTGTTTTATTTTCGAGGCACAGGGGCAGAAAACAGAAATAATTGTTTTTTTTCTTATTAATAATTTTATTAAGAAGTAAAATTTATTACAGATTGCTTTTCTAATTTAATGGGGATTTTTTGGAATTTTTACAAATTCCAGGTAGTTACTAAAAATGATAACTGAAATTTTAATCTAAATAGGGAAATAACTGTTGTCTATAGAGGTCTACACTGCAGCACAGGAAGTGGTCTTGTGCTGAGGGACCCTAAGCGGTCTGGGTAATGGGGCCAGGCTTTTGGAAAGAAGTGTCATTTGACTGACCTGGACAATATGTACATTATCTCTGTGGGAGACCATGGGGTGGGAGGCATTTGGGGAAGACATTGACTTGAGAACAGACTCTTAGCGGGGAAGCACAGGACAGGTTTGGGAAAACAGCGAGTGTCCAAAGAGAGGGAGAAGGAATATTTTTAATCAGCTCCTTCTCCCAGCTCTTCTCTGGTGTGCTCTGTGCAAAGGTCAACATGAATGGGCAGAGATGGCCTTGGCCTCTTGACATGAACATCCTTGGGGATGGGCTCAGAACTATCAAGGCCAAGAAAGCCACAGCTTTGTAACTCTTTGTAGAGTAAAGAAAGTATTTTCAAAGTTTCTCTTAAAAGTGATATAGTGAGACAGCGGACAGATGCTTAGCAAGCTAGGTGAAAATTCGTGTCCAGAAGGCTGTTCCTCCACTTGCTGGTTCTGATATAGATAATTTATATGTTCCTGCCTTACCTATCTATTCCAGGCATGCCAAAAGCAACTCAACAAAACATTTAAAATGTTTTAAATGTGTAGGTCACCCTGTGTGTGTGTGTGTGTGTGTGTGCACATGTGTGTGAGTGTGCATGTGCATGAGTGCCTGTGGAGGCCAGAAGAGGGCATCAGATTCCCTGGAGCTGGAATTACAGGCCATTTTGAGCCGCTGGGTGGGTGCTGAAAACCAAACTCTAATCCGCTGAAGGAGTGGCAAGCACATTTAACCTCTGAGCCATCCCTCCAGTCCCAAGAATGAGGCTGCGACATTTACCAAAAAGCGCTCTGCAGACACAGTTCAGCCCACTGCCCACTGCCCTTTCTGGACACAGTGGTAGACTCGGCCTGCTGCCCCTGTTCTCTGAGGAACCGGTTTGGTTCAGATTCCATGTGACCTGCACCTTGGAACTGGCTGCTTCCTCTTTTCATGGCTGTTAGAAATGACAGAGGCAAATGTGTGCCTCTCTTTCTGGAAATACACACAAGATTCCATGGCTGGAGTCCTTGCATCAGCTTCATTTGTGGTTCAGTAGCCATGAGAAATATCTCACCTGCCCATGAGTTCAAATTTGGAAAATATAGAAATGATTCTAACTTATTTTTAGGGTATTTTCCTGTAAGATAATTTGCAAGGCTGTGTTCAGATGGAATTTGGATTCAACTATAAAAACTGCTATGAATTAGGAACTGACAAATTCACTGTGTCCCTTCTTAAAAAGGGATCAGTCTTTTTGGACAATTACCCATCCATCCCAAACCGTCTTGAAATTAGCATTTGAGAAGCACATGCTAATCGCCCTGCTTTTTGATCACTTCTAAACACAGCACCATAGCCAGGTTGTGTTCTTTAACGAAAAACGTTGAATCTACACAGCATACAGCACTAGCCAAGCTGCAACACCCTGCTTGGAGTAACTGCTTGATAAACACTTGTTAGTGTGTGTCCATTTACATTTAAGTTCCTGAAGAAACGGCTTTTTTAGACAGGGTTTCCTGTCCCAGGCTGTCCTGCAGCTCACTATATCGACAAGGACACCCACACTGAACTCCCGAGTGCTGAGATGTAAGAGAATACTGAAGAGCTAGAAACAGAGCCCAGGGACTTCCTGCCTGCACCAAATGAGCTACGCCCCCAGCTCCAGGCAGGATTTGCCTAGTTCAAGTGAAATACAAGGCCATCTTCACCTCTAACTTTAGACCCTCCTTCCCATGCAGCAGAAGTTTCCTTTAATGTAATGATACAGCTCTCTTAGGTTTCAGCCCATCTTTCCTGCGCTGTCACCCCCTGTCTGTGAGCTCGATAGTAAAGTATTTATGGGTCTTCCATCAGGAAAAAAGAAGATGCAGCGTTCCTGGTTGCCCTGCCCTGCCTGATTCAGGGTGTGGAGGAGAGGAAGCTGGAACCTACAAAGGGTGCAGGCTGCCCCCCTCACCTGCTCAGCAGGTGCACCCAGGGCCAGTTTGTCTTTGTTTGCCAGTTGCTTTCTCTGCCTGTTTGTTTTTCTGGTTTGGTTTCCTGTCCTGTTCTTAGTCATTTGGTTCTTCCTTGTTTGTTCTGTGTCCTGGGAGTTTCTGCAAGTTGCTTTGCTCCTCAGCACCGGAAGCCTGCTGTCTTTTGTTCCTCCTGATCTGCTTTGTGTGTGGCTGCTGTGTTTGGGGTACACAAGACAAGGTTGCAGAGGTCACAGGTGAAGAGGCTGAGATGGCAGAAATTGTCAAGTCCCTGGTGAAACAGACCTTGTCGTCCTATGGGACCCTTGAGTAGCAACGGAAATTCTAAAAGGAAATCTTGAAAGTGGACAGTGGACTGAAGGCCTAATGGGTAATTACGGGTTCCCAAGGTGAGACAAACAAAAGTATCTTAAGCATTAAGGCATTACATGTACCTGATGAACAAACATCTATTTACCCCAGATAGGAATGATAGGACTCACAGACCCAAGAAACAACCCCAGTAGGACTCCAAAGACACAAGGGAAAAGCGATGACACCAAATGCAACTTGCTAAACTCATGAGCTTCCTGGGGTTCCTACAGGAGCATGGGCAGACCATCACCCAAAGCCCACCACAGCCTGAGGGATGACTGACAGAAAACTATACCCTTGGGACAGCCTCTTCTCCCCTGCTAGTGTACTACCTGTACTAACCCAGGGAAGGGCCTCGTGGGTCTGGTAACCTTCTTGAACTTTCTGAGTCTTATGAACTCCCTGCCTCCTTCTGGTAGAAAGCGTCAAAACAGAGGAAAGAGCTACTCTGCACATGGATGGGACCACAGGATTGGGTGAAGCATGTTGTGTTCCCAGTTTGATTCCATATTGTGTTTCACATCCCCTCTCCAGTTCCTCCTCCTTTCTCCCACAGTTTTTGAATAAAAAAAACTACCTCTAATCTATAATCAGGTGAATTTGGGAGTGGGAGGGAGGACAAGAGCACAAATCACATACTTTCACATCTTTGCAAATTAAATCACTGCTTCGCTGATTCAACTGTGTTATTAGAAGTTAATTTTCGTGACCGGAAAGACGGCTCACTTGTGAAAGCACTTGCTGGTTTTGCATAGGGCTGTGGGTTTGGTCCCATATGGTAGCTCACAATCAGCTGTAATTCAGGGGATCCAGTGCTCTTTTCTGGCCTCTACAGACACCAAGCATACACATTATGCACGTATATACATGCAGGCAAAACACTGATACAACATAAAATAAAAATAAAGAAATCTCTCAGAAAGGTTACTTTCTTCACTGGCATCAGTTTTAGAAAATTACCACTTTGACCTGCCTATTAGTTGTAATTAAGCCAAGTTTTTTTTTTCTATTATGTTCTATAAATCCCATTTCAACTTATTTTACTAGTAAAATTAATGTTTAATTTCGCCTGTTTCCACTTGTACTGGATAATGTCAGTTGTCAACTTGACACACCCAGGAAGAGGCAACCTCAGCTGGGAGACTTCCTCTACTTAGACTGGCCTGAGGTATGTCTGTGAGGCGTTTTCCTGATTGCTGAATGATGTGGGTGTGCCTAGCAAAGGCCAGAGAACAAGCTTGTAGGCAGTGATCCTCCATGGACTCAGTTGCACCTCTGGTACCTGTGCTGAGTTTCTGCCCCTGGCTTCCTTCAGTTACGAACTGCTGTCAGTACCGCAGTCAATGTGTATAAGCCTAATAAACCTCTTTCTCCTCAAGTTGGTTTTGGTCAGAGTACGTTATCACAGCAATAGAAAGCAAACTAGTACAGAAATTGGTACCAGGAGGTGGAATATTGTTGTGATGGGCCTGAACACGGTATTTTTGGAGGATTGTGGACCTTTTTGGAGCTTTGAGCTGGGAAGCCATTAAGTGCTTGGAGCTTAGTGAGTTGCTTTGTGGACTTGGACGACAATGCCAAGAGGAACTGAGAGCAATGGCCATCCGCCTTAGAGAAGTGCAGAGCAAAGTTTGAGGGTCTCACCACTTCTCTCTGGGCCATTCAGGTGATATTTTGAGTTGAGCATCTCTGATTTCTAGTAGGCTGGGGCTGAAGAATCAGCTATGATTAAGAAGAGACCAACTTCAGTGAGAGAAGTATTTCCTTAAGGTCAGCACACAGAAGCTTTGGTCTAGAGGGGGCCCAGGCTTCATCTCAAGCTGGAAGCAGAACTTGGTGATGTGTAAGAGTCTTTCATGTGGTGTTGGTTTGGGCAGCATGAAACTTGTAGACTTGAAGGAGTCATAGAGAGAATCTGAGACCAGGAGAGGCCACCTGGTGAAGGTGCAGCTTCGGTTCCAGTGGAGACCCCATATGCTAGCGATGACAGGACCATGGGATGGCCACTGAGGAGAGCAGAAGGTGTGAAGTGGAGCTGGCCTAAACCGACTAACCTAGCTGTGTGTGCTCCAGACAACAGAGCCAAATAACTGAAGCTGTCCAGGCTCTTTGGTGAATCCCAGACGTTGGACACTGAGCTATTTTCACTGTTCAATTTTGGTTTGCTTTGATCTGCTGGTGGTTCTTCCCTACTGGAGTAAAAATCATTTAACCTGTTTCCATTTTTTAAGAATTCACAGTTAAGAGACTGTGTGGTATTGACATTTTTAAGGACTGTGGGACTTTTAAAGTTGTACTGTGCTTTATATTGTGATATTAATATTAACATGAAATCTTGATGACAAATAATGGAAATGTTATTGTTTAATAGTGACATGTATATATGCCAAGTTGACAAGGGGTCAATTCTTCTTGATAACTTCATTTGTCAACTTGATACATCTGGGAAGAGGGAACCTCAGCTAGGCAGTTCTCTCTATTGGACTGGTCTATAAGCACATCTGTGAGGCAATTTCTTGATTGTTGAATGATATGCGAGGGCCCAGCCCATTCAGGGTGGTGCCTCTCCTGGGCAGGTATTTTGGGTTGTGTAAAAAAGGTCAGAGGAACAAGTCAATAAGGAACCTTCCTCCATGGTCTCTGCCCTGGGTTCCTGCAATGATGGAGATGTGTAAGCCAAATAAATCTCATCCTCCTCAAGTTGGTTTTGGTCACAGAGTTTTATCACAGCAGTAGAAAACAAACCAGAACATCACTTTTTCTCAAATTTTCTCCTTTAAACCACTCATGACATTAGTTATAACAAAAGCAAATGAGCCAACCCAGGTGGTTCAAGACTTCCATCAGCAACTCAAGAAGTTGAGGTAGAAGGGTCACAAGTTCAAGGCCAGCCCGAGCCATGGAGTGAGTCTAAGGCCAGCCTGAGCAACAGAATGAGCCCAAGGCCAGCCTGGGCAACTTAGTGAGACTTTGTTTCAAAATCAAAAGTGTAAAAGGGGCTAGAAATGTAGCTTCAGAGGTAGGGTGCTTGCCTAGCACGCAGGAGGCCCTGAGTTCGATCCCTAGTACAAAAGGGAGGGAGGAAGGAACAGAAAGAGGAACAGGGAAGGAGGAAAGGGAAGAGGAAAGAGGAAGGGGAAAGGTGAGGGAGAGAGAGAGAATTCTATGAAGGGCTATGAACAATAGATGCTCTCTCTTTCTAATGGTAGCGTTGAAAGCCTGTCTTTGAGGCTGTCACCTGTTCCGTGGCTACTTAGCACCAACACACTGGTAAATTCAGGAAACATAAATGTAACCCCAATTCTAATATGCAGATGAATGACCTGGGCAAGAAAATCAAGACAACATGCACGAAACTTCAGAGAAAAAAGATGAGTACCTTGTGGATTTCAGATGCTCTGAGATGAAGTGTCTTTCTTGGAAACTGTAAAATCAAAAACAAAACCCAGAGCCTCCGAGACGGGTTAGAGTGTTGTCAGTTGAATGCTATACATCTTTAGGAGGAGAATAGTATTAGGCTTTCCCCTATATCCTATGACCTATCTAGCCTCAGGTTCCTGGGCCTGGTAACAATTTTGGGTATGAACTCCATCCTATGAAGCAGACTGTAGATCCTGTTAGAGGGGTTGGTTACTCCCATAATATTCATGCCACTATTCACAGGTGGGCACATCTTGCCTAGCCAGTTGCTATTGTAGTTCACAGGGTTCACAGCTGAGTAAGGTTGATAACTATTTTTCCTTCCAGGAACATGCATAGAACCTACCAGCACTATGAACTAATCAGTAGACATGGGGCTCTGAAGTCAGCACCAACTTGATTTCTCCTTGTTGTTCTACAGCTCATATATATAGTGTATTCCACAATAAGGTCTCACCATCAAGTCCTGATGGCTAACCACGAACAGGGGCAATGGCCAGTATTGTTTGAGGGTCTCTAGGATCCCCGGTCAACAGCTTCTAAAGAGGGAGTCCAGTCCTCACAATGAGGATACTGTTATTATCATATGCCAAATGGTTCAGGAACCAGAAGACCTGACACCCTGAATTGGACAGAGAAGAAAGTAAAGAAGACACTGGAACTTACAGCACAAGACAGGACTTTCAGAACAAGACTCCTACAGTGCAGACATGAAGTCGAACAACTGACAAATAGGACCTCGTGAAACAAAAAAGCTGCACAGCAAAGGACTCCATCATTTGAGTGAAGAAGCAACCTACAGAATGGAAAAAACAGTCTTCGCCAGCTATACCATCGACAGAGGGTTAGTGTCTAGAATATTCAAAGAACTCAAAAAGCTAAACATCAAAAAAACCCATCAGCCCGATTAAAAACTGGGCCAAGGAGCTGAGTAGAGAGCTCTCAAAAGATGAAACCCAATTGGCTACAAAATTCTTTAAAAAGTTCAACGTCTTTGACCATGAGGAAAATGAAAACTAAACCACTTTGAGATTTCACCTAACTCCTCTCAGAATGGCTGAGATCCAAAAACCAGATGCCGGAGAGGATGTGGAGAAAGAGGCGCTCTCATCCACTGTGGGGGGAGTGCAGCCTGGTGCAGCATCTGTGGAAATCAGTGCAGAGATTCCTCAAAAAGCCAGACATTGGCAGTGTCCTGTCTTACTGTGGCATCATTGCTCCCAATCCTTCTCCAAAGCTCCGTAGGAAGTCTCCATCAATTGGTTACAGTTGGACCAGAAGATGAAGGTCACTTTGCCTGCAATAATGTTAGTAATTCCACCCCATTAACTGTGTCCACTTACCACAATATCATTTTTAAAAACACACAATTTTTAAAGTTCATTTAATTATCATTTAACACTAAAATACAGTCCAATGCTTCTCAAACTTCTCCCATGCCTGAATGCAGCATAATATATTCAAAGACTGGCTGGTGATACTCTGTAGTTCGCACCTCAGGTAAATGGGCACATATCTAAAAGCACCTCACTGGAGAATTTTCTGGAATGTAGTCTCTGTGACAGCGGACCACAGAGTGACCTGTCTTCTCCAGTTGTTCTTGAGATCGTTATATGGAAAAAGGAACCTGACACCCAAGAGAAGTCAGGAAAAGTCGAACAGGCGAGAAAAATGCCAGTAGAGACTGATGGTGGCTGGGCTTTCTTGGTATCCTTTGAATAGAAAGGATGATAGCATCCTACCCTGTCTCCCTTCCAAACCTCACTCCCCCAGGCATGCACAACCTTTAGACATTGTGACAGGTCATTGTCGTCTACAAAGTTCATACTAGAGAACTGCATCATCCAGCTACAAACACCTGTTTTAGAAAGTTTACAGTTTTGTGTTGACCTATAGCCCCATACAGGCACACCTACATAAGTAGCTAGGACCCATATGCCACTGTTACACATCAGAGACCCCAATACCATCTCAGGTAACCCTCTCTGTTACCTCTGCTCAGTGGCCACTATAATACTGTTTCACAAATTAGAAACGTGAGATTCAGAGCAATTACTTAACTTTTCCCACAAATAAAACAATTAAGGGATAGAAGCATGCTTTGAACATAAGGTGTTCCATTTAGCTTGAGTGCTGGGAACTAAGTCCAGGGCCTCTTGCTTTAGTACTCAGCCACACCCCAATCCCCCATTAATATCCTGTGCGTGGAATCTTCCATGATGGTAAAATACTTTGTATGTGTGCTGTCCAACAGACACAGTAGCTACAGATGGTGGCTGAACTCTGCCTGTGACTGATGCTGCAGAGAAAGTCCATGTCGCCTTTCTTGGGTCTGAGTATAGATGACTAGTGCGTCCCACTGTGGGCAGCACAGCACTGCACCATAGAACCATCAAGTCCGGGCTGCACGCCCTGCTGATTCTGCGTCTCCGTTATCTAGAAAGGGTCTGGCACACATCAGCAGTTATCCAAGGGAATTCTCTAATGAGTCAGTGAGTTCAAATCTGTGTGCATAATTCACACAGAAACCTTGCCTGGAAGATATCATGTCTTTGGAACGCTTGATCAAGTTCAACACACCTTGCAACTTACTGTCAGCAGAAGGATAACTTAGGGTGGTAATACAGATAATGTAATTTACCTAGCTCCAGGAGGAAGAACTAATCAAAACAAATTTTGTGGAGAAGACTTTATCTATGAATCACTGGTCAGCCAAAAGACAAAAATCTGTTGTTTTTTTTTTCACATTTCTGTCCTGAAGAAAATTAGTGTTTTCTTGATATAAATAAGAAAAATGAATTATATGTTATTTTCTCCTGTCCAAATGTGGCAGTAAACTAATTCTCCTAGTAAATGTTTGTAAAATAACACTACCCACCACTAGGACCAAAGGGATTTTCAGATACAGTTTATGTGAGCAACTTTAAAAACATCCCTTAAAAATAGAAAAACATAGGATTGGGGAAATAGCTCAGTCAGGAGAACGATTGCCTTGAAGGCAGGAGGACCTCACTTTGATCCATAAAGTAGCAAGGCCTGGTAGCACGCACCTGTAATCCTAGGGACTGGGAGAGGGAGACACAGGCAGGTCCCTTGGTGTTGCTGGCCAGCCGGTCTAGCCTGCTCGATAACTTCAGGTCCATGAAGGCCTCCGTCTCAAAAATGAACACTTTAGAAAGTAGATAGCTCCTGAAGAATGACCCCTAAGTCTGTCCCCTGGCCTCTAAATACATATGTACACATATGCAGGTGCACCTGTACACACACATGTACCTGTACACACACAGACTTGTACTCACACACAAAAGAGAGAAAAATGCATAAATTCTGAACCACATAATGTGGAAGAACTAGATTCATTATATTCACGAAGTTGTTCATGAAAATATACTATAGAAAGCACAGTGTGAACAGACAGACTTCCGTATTTGAGGAATATAAAGTAAGGTCCACCCTGTCATGAGATGTTTCTCGGGTAGTGGCTGTTGATAGCTGTTGTGTTCATGGTACTTTGTAAAGGCACTGGAAAATGCTCTCTCAAATCTTCCTAGAGCAAGGCCATGATCTCCTGAAACCTTCACCTTTGGGCATGAAATTTCTATGGAATAGGTGATCTCCAAATTTTAGTGGATATGACAAGTACCCAAGGAAACTTAAAAATGGAGACCCTCAGCCACTGGGGTCACTTGGAGAAAATCTGAAAGGCCCAGGGATTTGCATTCAAATCACCTTTGCAATTTGGGTTGGTCCATGAACTACACTCTCAGAAATACTATAAGTTCTTCCAAGGTAACTGTTACAGGAAAGCTTTGCCAGAGGAAGCCGCACAGCGAGGCATGCTCACTTAGCAGTCACTGTGGACCACCTAGCTTCACTGGCTCCACCATTCTTTGCTTCCATACTACCCCATTATGGTTTAGGGGATCATTGATCCCTTATTTCAGTTCCAGAAGTGAGCACTGAGTTCACATCAAGTTCATCCCATTGCCTCTCTCTCCTCCTCCCCCTCCTCCCTCTCCCTCCATCTAGATGTACGAAAGAATGCAGTTGGGTTTAGGTGCGTCATGGGTACCCACCTTGCAAATGTGTGGATAGTCAAGTTTGGAATAAAATTTACACAGAAGGCAGAGCGAAGGGACAACCAGAGATATTACAAACACGGTTCAACCAGATCAAGCCCTCTGGGAAGCCAGTCCCACACGCTAGACTTCTTGGTTATACATTCTCCCTTTCTGTTATTTGGGGCATACAAAGACCTAACAGATACAGGCTGTCGTTTTAGATTTTATACAGCCATTTTTCTTGGTGTTAACTTCTGTGTCTCCAAGATGCTCTCTTCCTTCTCAACACACCTCTAAGCAGCTGTAAAGACAACATAGGTAAGTCCACATTCTCCCCGCCATCACTTCTGAAGTTGTTCCTACCTATGTCCTGCCTTCATCTGCCTCTTTTAGTTCTCGCTGGAACTAAGACACCAGAGACAAGAGTAGTTTTGCCTCCCAGCAAAAGAGCTGCACTAAAGACCCTCGGACTGAACGGATAAGTCCACATCTTTGGAAATTTGAAGGTTTGGCAAGCGAGCCGCCATGCAACCCTGCTCCTCCTGCCTTACGATTTTAGCTGCATTTCAAACGCATTTAGATGCTCTCCACTCTTTGACTCCTTTCTGAAGTGGTTTTACACATGGTGTCTCACCACAGTCCAAAGATGCAGATCGAGTGGGGAACACAGCCAGTGCCCAGGAGAAGCCGCAGTCCTTTGCAGAGACCTCCCATCAGCTGAGTGTAGAGCCCAGCAAAGCACCCCTGGGCTGCCAAGCCATCTCTGCATTCTGGAGACAGAAGACAGACAAATTCACCTTTTACTTGGCTCACTTCAGACACAAAGAGCAAATGAAAGGGAAAATCAGCATGGGAAGCTAAATCCAGGAGGAAAAAGTCAAAGGGAACTTCAGGCAATTTTTCACAGCTTTGAGAACATGGAAGAGCTTCCTGATCCTTCATGGGCCACTGTGAGATCGAAACAACTGGAAGTGGTGAAATATTTTCAACAATCTCTCATATTCCGAGGAAAGATCCCAGAAGATGGTATTCATCTAGTCAGAAATGCTACCACCAAACTTATTTGTTTGTGTATTGATTTAGCTGTTGCTCTCTGCGTTATCACTTATATAATGCTAACATTCTTCTCAAATGGGCAGATGGACCTCATTCAAGTTCTGACAGTAACTCTTTGTTGCTGTACAAATGGCCTCAGAGGTGTTTCATTACCATTAGTAATCATCCGTTTGCTTCTAGCTGGTGACATTTGGAATAGCAAGCGGGCAGCAGTCTTTGTGTCCAGTGAGTTCATAGAAAGTTAAACCTACTTTTGACAACAGACTCAAGCTTAGCTACCATTAACCCCTCTTCAGTTACTGCATGATGTGTTTGAACAGTATGAATGATTAATGAAGGCTAAATAGTCTGGTTTCTATCTTAAAAACTTTTTGTTAACCACGCGAGAGCTGAATGACTGGGGAGGTGATTTCAGCTCAAGTATTTATGTAATTTGTTGCTTGTTCTCTGAAAAAAATAATGTATCAGCTGCTCATTTTCAAAAAACATAAAAAGTCAGAAGCCCTCCTCCTGACGCTTTTTCCCATACACAGATCCACACCAAGCAGGGTGGTTCTTGCCAGCTTGGCATCAGGAAGCGAACTTGGCTTGCCTGACTAATCGAAGTGCATTGTTGCTTTCTCCCAAGGAAACCAAGATAAAATGTGGTCAACTGGTAGCATCCATTACAAAGCTCCTGAAAGTCGCTTTGCAGTTTTCCTGGACCAAATTCTGGGATTGCTCCCAAAGGAAGGCCACCACCATCTAAGAGTCGAGAAAACAAGTCGTATCTGGCAACTAGCTGAAGGCAGGTAGGTGTGCAAAATGCTCAGGGTGTTGTCTAGCTGATCTGGAAGAGACATCTTTAAAGCTAATTCCCCTGGAAGGATCCTTTGTACAGGAGTCTAAGGGTGATGAGGAAGCAGAGACCAAAAAAAAAATCCATGTAGAGAGCCAAAAAAAGTGAAGGCTGACTACAAGATATGGGCGAAGGGAGGAAGGGCTTTTAGAACTCACCACAGTCTGGAAATGTCAGCGCAGCATACATTGCATGTGTATCTTTTTGGGATATTGGGAATCAAACTCAGTCTCTCGTGCAAGGGCCAAGGCTCTTGGCCATACTCCAACTCTCACATCCTTTATAGAAGTGTCTTTGGTGATGCCTCAAATTTCCTCTTCCTCATTTTAATATTTCTATTGCTTTTATGACACCGTTGACAGGGTGCCTGGTCATCCAAATCCCTCAGAATTGAGATGCCAATCCAGGGAAACAGACACCTGACAACCTCTGAAAACACTGATCAAACCCTTATCATTTCTAGTTTGGCTGTTGTTTTGACATGCTCCCATTTAAGAATTTACGAATGAAGTGCTTCCATGTATTTCCGCATTGCTGCCATCAAGCCATTTCGTTCCCCAAGAAGAAAGTGAAGTGAAATCAGATGATGTTTTTCTGAAGAGGAGTCACAGGTCTCTCTCACTCATTTAGTGACTCAGCAAACATGTTATTGTCCTGTTATCACTAACAGTGTGCTTCACACTGGGGACACAGGGATGTTTACGTCCTTGGTCAACAGACCCCTGTTTATAAAGAAGAGTTAATAAAGATGGTAGCACTTGCTTATGGATACTAGCAATGATGAGACAATCCAGGGTTGCAGACATTGCTCAGGAACACTGTATAAACCTGTGTTCTTGGAGAAAGAGGATTTGTGGGGCCAGATGGTCATATAAACTTTATGGAGGTGAGATGAGCCTCCAGTGTGAGTTCTTCATCCTGCAGCTACTCTGTGGTAGCCAGGGCTAGTTTATAAGGAGAGCCCTAGGGCCTCTGTCCTCTTCAGCTGGTCCCCATGGACAGCCGACAGGGTGTCTAGAAACTGCCTAGACCTTGTCTTGGTCTCCACAGGTAAGCTCCAGTATGCCCAGGGAGGTCCTGCCACCTTGTTTCCTGGGCTGAGTGAAGCAGGTTATCTTGCTACTGTTTCTCCCACAAGCCCTCTAACCAGATGATGAGCAGCATGGGCTGTTGGAGAGAGTGTGAGTTTTGGAGCAGGAGTGTTCCAATTGTCCAGTTTACCTCCAGACCTATGGCAAGGAAGGTCTACCTAGGTCCAGACCACCTAGGGGAAAAAGGCACCGGAACCCCATCACACTCATGACGTAATTGCAGTTTCCTTTGTCTCTGTGGCTCTTTCTGTTTGAGGCTTCTGCATGAAATATTTGTTTTGTTTCTGTTGTTTTCAGATGAAGTCAGTACTTTCAGACTCAGGCTTCCTGAGTCACTGAAACTGTAGGTGTACCCCATAACACCTGGCAATATGAACTCTTAAAATAATTGGTAATTACCAACAGAAGACACCCGTTTGCATGAATCCCTTGTCTTATCCCTGTGAGAAAATGCCTGGTAAGAGCCACCCCAGGAAGGAAGGGCTCATTTGTGCTCAAGCTTTGAAGGGACAGACCCTTGAACTGGGGAGTCATGGTGTGGGGCGGCTGGTCATGTGGCATCCAGAGGCAGGAAGCAGAGAGAGATGAACGCTGTGCTCGGCTCACTGTCTCCTCTGTATTTCCTCCAGGATCTCAGCCCAAGGGATGCTGGGTGACATCCACATTAAGGCTGGATCCTCCCTAACATATTAAACCTTTCTAGAAACACCTTCATAGACACTTCCAGATGTTTGATTTCATAGTGATTCGAAATCCTTCCAAGTGGACAATAAAGATTAGACACCACATTCTTTAAAGTCAAAGGAGGCTTGAATTTGGATACAAACTTTTACCTGATACCATTGACTTTAGTTTAGGTCCTGGTACTCACTCCGGAGTCCAGGTTAACCTAGAATTTGCAGCAGTCTTTCTCCATCAGCCTCGTGGGTACTGAGATTAGTGCTGTGACCCCCCCATTCTTGACTCTGTCAGCTCTTGTCTGTTGACTGTCAAAAGGAAGAGTGGGTTATGATAAAACAGTTCCATACTCAGAAATCCACTGCTGAGGCAGGAGGGTCCCAGGAAAGAGACTCACTAGGGGCCACTAAGGAAGACCAAGAGCTGGGAAGGGAGTTCCCCTGTGCAAGAGCAGCGACTAAGGAGAGCTAGCAAGCCCGTGTCCAGTACCCCCTCCATCTACTTCCGTATTTATTCTTACCTTGGCCCCAGTTTACGCATCTGAAACATGGGTAAAGGAAAGAAATTATCTGCTCTCTAGGGTGATAAGACTTACCTGAGATAAACCCTGTCAAGTGTCAGGACAGTGCTTGTCAGGATTTCAGTACTATCTTCATAAAATAAGCCAGTGGTCTCACCAAACCTCAGAACACTTCTGTGATGCTACCTTGGGGTTTACCAGATGAAGAAACTGAAAGTGAAAAAGGTCTGAATAAACTCTCAAAGGTTTCATAGTTGCAGCACAGTAGGGCAGGATTTGCATGGCTAAATGACTAAATGTCTTCTTGGATTCCATTCTTTCTCGCTAATTCCCACCTACACTTGATAAGATTTTTTTAGTTGATTCTTTTGCTTTTTAGTAAGCAAATGTGTTTATATTTGTATAAAGTCTTATTTCCTCGAAACATTGCTTCGGTCTATAACTAACTCTGGTCAACTCTAACCTCCTGAGCAGTTTCTTCACACATGCCCTGGTGTCTCAGTACCAGTGCCTCAGAATGCTCATCACAGTGTGCTCACCTCACTTGAAGGAGTTGCAATGACCTTGATTGTATACCCACACGACTGGTTTTCCAAGAACGGCTCTGAATAATGGTAATGTTGTTCTCTTTGTGACTTGGGCGGCACTCGTAGACATGGTGTGCACAGGCAGGAAGGCACAGGGAGACGTTTTCCTGCTTGGTCAGTTTTCACTCCTCTTGGCAAGGTACGATCCATTCTGAAAGGCTGCTACCATCTATGAAGAAAATGAAAACACCAAGGAGAAACTCATCAGGACTCCCCAAACAAAGAGCCTGCTCTCCTCTAAGCCTGTTAAGCTTCTTGGAGGAAAGGTGTCATTGTAGGTGAACCATGTTCTTGGGGCTAAGCCTTTAGTCCTGCTGCCACCGAGACAGCAACTGTGTTCATCTTCTGGTTCCATGGCCCTGTGGTTCTTGCTTGTTTTATCATAGATCTTGGGCAACTGAAGTTTGCCTATGAATTCTCTCAGGCCATGGTGTTCTGTTGAAGAATTACGGAGTTTGGGTCTGGAAAGAAGGTTGGGGCTACAGAACCAAAAATTGTCTCAGCAAAAATGAAAATGTATTATTTCACTTGATGTGAAGGTTGTAACCAAGGAAGCCTTTGGTTAGTGAATCCAGGCAGTTCAACAGCCTCCCTGCAGATTGTACTCAACACAGGCAGCAGCAGAGCCCGAATGTCAAAGGTCACTCTTCTTTGGCTGTATTTTTAAAAGCTGGAGGAACTTCCCAGTAGTGTCAAGAGCTCTTTCCTGGTGTTGGTGAGAAGTGCTGGCTCCACCAAAACACACAGTTTCCCAGCCACTTTGTTCTTCGGACAAAGGAAAGCCACAGAAGATGCTATTTTGAGCCCAGCCTCAGCCATCATGACATCCATAGTCACCCAGATCTAGCTTTGATTCCCTAGATCCAACATGTGCAAATGTAAATGATTTTGCCTCCCCAAATTTTAGTATATTCACGGGTAAATGGAATTAAAAATACCTACCATAGAAGCAGTCCCGGAGGATAAAGCAAAATGGTACTTGGAAAGACACAGCACAGACCTTGGCATGTGGTGGTGGCTGCCGGCAGCCTCTCCTTAAAGCTCCTTCCCTTTGGAAAGCTCTCAGAGAACAAATATCCATGGGAACTGGGGACTTCCTGAGCCTCTCTGTGTCACTTTGGCCTGTCTCTCATCTTCTTGCCTTTTTTTTTTTGGGGGCTTCTGGTCTCACCACGCTATGAGTGAGGGCCTTTAGAATCTACCACTCATGGCGGTTACTAATCCCACCATTACAATAATTGACAAATGTGTAGCCTAAAACGATATTCACCCAAGTTCCTATCTGTTTGTTTTATTTGCCCCTGATAATGTGGCCGATTGGGGATCCTCCAATTAAAGGTAATGAACCGATTTATTCCCTTGTAATTTGTTATGTTTAATAAGTAGGCACCTTCCCTGCCCTTTGTCCAGCAAGCATACCCACACATTAATCTTGATCAACTGCCAGCAAGTGTCTAATGAGTGCCTTTGTTGGTAGGGTTTGGGGTGGTCCTTTGCTCTATTTACCATTGGTGGAAAATGCTGTAAGAGGAGAATTCATATATGTTGTCACTCGGTGAGATTCTGCTGCCCTGAGAAGGAGAGAAGTATTCTGTTTGCAAAGCAGAACACAAAAAGGGCTAATGAGGGGCACCGGTTCAGATTATTATTAAAAGACACATATACTTTCAAAAATTGAAGATTATCTCTTCGTGTATAAGACGTGATGGCTCCTAGGTGAATGCTGGATAAAATATTTATTCTGTACTGGAGGAGAACTGATGGTCTCTTTTTAATGTTATGGTTTCTAAACAGTCTTGATTTCCAAAGAGAAATTCATTCATCCCAATCAATCATTTACTGTGCCCTGGACAGCCCTGTGCTAGGGAGGTGGAAGGTTCAAAACTCAAGGAAGGCCTTAGGACACTCTTGAAGGTGGCAATTCTGCTATGAGTCTATGCTATGCATAGAGAAAACAACATTGTGAGTCTGCACAACGCAGGCCACGTGAAGTGGGTGGGGAGCAAGAACTGACCATCAGATCTAGCTGGTAGCCTTGGGTATACATAACTGACTTCTGTGGGCCTTGCTTGTAAAGCCCTGGTTTGAACTAGAGAACGTGTAAAGATCAAATTCTAAACTCCTGTGCTTCCCCAGGTGTGATGAGAATCATAATGGGAATGGAGTTGGCAAAATTTACAGGGCTGGGGCTGGGGTAGATCTTGAAGGGTGGAGACAGTGGGGATGTGTGAAGAGGAAGAGCTTCCAGGGCAGCAGGTAACAATGTCTCTGGGTCCTAAGTGTCACCCTGAGGGGGTGTGCTGAACAATGTCCTGGGGAAAGCCACCTGGACACAGAGCACACCAAGACAGGAGCACGTGCATCCCCAACTGAGTCCATCAGCTCTGAAGGGCTGGTCCACGGTCGCCTGAAGCTGTCCTCCTGTTTTTCTTTGATTCATCTTCTTGTTCTCCTCTTCTGCCTTTTCCTTTCTTGCCCACCGTCCCTCAGACCCCTCTCATTTTCTTCATGTCTGGCTTCCCACTTCCCACTCTTGCTGCAGGAGGGCTTCTAGCTTACACAGCAGTCACCTACAGGCTCTTTCTCAGTCCAACAATAAGGCCTACCATTCCCCTCGGGCTTCTTGGGATTTAGACTTAGGGGCTAGAAAATCTGGGTTTGGGTCCTGAGTCATGTGTGTACCAGTTTATACAACTGCCTCTCTGGTCATCTTGGGTCATTTTCTCTCCTGCCCTAGTGAATCATAACACGTGCTTTTCTTGCCTGTTTCTATCTAACATTGATACATTACGTGACCTACTAATATATTTACTTGAAAGAACTGGATCTTTCTGTTAATCTTTTAAATGAACTAAATAAAAACTGAGAGTATTTTCAAATCTCCTGAGCATGGTTATGGCCAGTTGCGCCCCCTCTGCCTGATGTTCTAGAACAATCTGACTTCACCATGGGCGCCTCCTGCTTCCTAGCCAGGATCTGACTTTAACTGCTACTGTTTAAATTTTATGAATCATACTCCTTCTATTTGAACTCCTGAAACTTCTTGACTATATGAATAATTACCACGATATAATTGTCACAGTTTATAAAAGATACTGTAAAAAGTTCCTTTTCTTCTCTTCTATGAACCCTTTTTCTCCTCTGTTGTCTCCAGGTTGTGGCATGAAGAAAATGTCAGCTCTTCTCCAGTGAGGAGAGCAGGGGATTCTTGGAATGAAAATGCCTGACATCCGGTAAGCAAATACTCCCTTCTTCCAAAGGCAGTGGGAGCGTGCCATGACAACCTTCCTTGGTGGGAACTCAGCCTGAGCCTTGGTGTTGCAGTCCCCCATACGCTGACAGAATGTCAGCAAGAAAAGGTTAAGAGCAGGAAGGCCCAAACACAGCCTGCTGTTTGTCAATGGAAGAGCTAGGTCTTGGGGCTCTTTCCCCAACTCTTGCATTTGCTTTTTAAAGATTGCTTATTTGAATTCATGTCTTTGTCTTGGAATACCTTCAGTAAAACTGCCAAAATGGAGAGAAGGAGGGATTTTCTTTGCCTTCTCAAAAACTGAGCAGACTTGGGGATTTCCCCAGGGGTCTTGATCCTTCTACATTCCTCCTTAGTGTTCAGATCAGGCATATTCTTGGAAACCTCTGAAATGAGACTCTCTCTCTCTCTCTCTCTCTCTCTCTCTCTCTCTCTGAAACTTGGCAGTTTAAAAATCTCATCTGAGAGTACATTTTTTTCCCAGTCTAATTCTCCCATGTTAAATGCTTGGTAGCCCTTGCATTTTTCAATTTTTGGCAGAAGAGAGCAAAGTCTATTTGCCAGGACCCAAGTTCTTGCCGTTATGAGGCAAGGGGTCTCTGGATCTAAATGGAACCAAAAGTTCCATTTGGCATGGTTCAATCAACCTTATCAGCAGAGCCCAGGAAGGTTTCCCTCTGAAATTGGGTCTTTCATCAGAACACAGAGCACAAGTGAATCCTGCAGTCTGCATTCACAGTGCCTGTGAGCTGGAGACCAGACTGAGGCAGGTGGGGACGCTGACCCCTTGTCCTCCTCCAGAACCTCTTGGTTTATTTTTCCTAACATCTCAAGATACACTTGGGGAATAGATTACACTTTCTGTTCTTGAAATATTTATGCACAAATTTAATCTCCTAAATTAGCCCCTAAGTTATGAAAGACAGGAACCAGGCAATGTATTTCTGTGCCCTGTGGGTACCAGGACTAGATCCTCAAGAGGTACTTACTGAGTGAAATTGGATCTCCTCACGTCCTTTCAATCATGCCAGACTGCAGAAAGCAGATTAAGAACAAGAACTGCGGAGGAACTTAGCCTTTTCATTTTCTTTATTCGATAAGATTTCTTTATTTATCTCTTTACTTATTTGAGATGGGGGTCATGTGTCTGTCAGTCTGGTCTTAAATTTCCCACATAGTTAAGGATGACCTTAAACTTCTGATCTTCCTGCCTCTACCTTCTGAGTGATTACAGATGCGCATCATCACATTTGGTGTTATACAGTGCTGGAACTTAGGGCTTCGTGCATGTTAGGAAAGCCTTCTACCAAATGAGCCACATCCCCAGTCCTATTCTAGAACTGCTGAATGTAGTTCCCAGTGCCTCCAGAATCAATGGGGGCACTGGGAACTTCTCTGGAACCCTGCAATATTAGTGATATGTTTTAACTTTGAGATCTTGACCCTTCTGGAGAGCTTCCTTTTGAAATAACGAGTGACAATCAACCATGCATACATTGACTCTGGATGATTCCATTTGCCCATCTAATTATTCCCATGAAGGTGAGTTATGTTCCTTAAATTTCTGAAATGTGGCTTGCGGCATCTCCAATAGTTAGCCACTGGCTGGTCAGCTGTGAGCTGTACGAAGTACATGTAACTGTATGTCAGTGAGGCTGTAAAAGCCTCTGTTGTATCTTATTAGCCCCTTTCTCAAGAAGACATGAATCTCCTTCAGTGTAGACGTACTAACCTTGGTTCATAGTGTATTAGGCTGGACATTGTTAACATATAAGCTTTTGAAAACAGAATTTACATGTGGAGTTTTTGTAATTGGAAAAAACTTAAATTGCAGTATATAATTATCATGCAGCCTAAGGATGTGCAGGGCAGATAACCTGGTTGCAATGAAATGTTTTGCTAGGAGCAAGTCTGTCCTTTAATGGAGCATTTGTCAGTGCCTGTGTTCAGAGGAGCGATCCCAAGACAGTGCTCGGAAGTCAGGAAATAATTATATTTCCAAACATAATCTTTTCTAATCATTCCATTTTATTTTATTTAAAAATAACCTGAGGGTCTATACAGCAGGTACAATTATCTTTCATCTCAGCTCTTAGGTACTACCCTTCTAGAAATTGATTTAAGGGGGAGAACTGAATATACTCATGGACTGAGGTTTCTTTTTCAGAATATCTTCACTCTAATTACAAATAAATATATTAGCAAGAAACTGCCTCAATTTAGCCTCAAGCTTTCTATAGTGAGACAGGCTGGGATGCACTGAATTTATAGTTAAAATGTAACAGTTTGTTCATGCAAGTTTCATGTGCAGTTTGGTAACGCTTAGGGTCAAGTCATTTCCACAGCCCTCTATTGAGGACCACAGTCTGTGCAGATGTTGCTAAGTTTCAGGGACACCAGTGTGAAGACGATACAGTTCTTGACTTATAGAGCAGACTCTGGGGAACAAGAATAGGAAAACCCTGAGCGGAGCTGAAAAGAACATGGAGGAGGGGAGGGGTGACATGGATCTCAGTGGCCTGTGTTAACCCGTGAAGGCCCATCAGCATCTCCTAGTTGAGAGAAGTGGCAGGCAGTGGGCATGAGGACAGGCAGTCTGGTGATCTGGGGGGCACCTGGTGTTTCTGCAATAAGAGCACTTAGACTGGGGGGGCGGGTAGGGATAAGCCAGCCTGTGTCATGGTACTGTAGAGATTTTGCTTTGCTCTATATTAAAAATCAGTTTCTGCCAAGTCCTGGTCTAGAAAGGTGCACCCACCGGGGCCACTCAGGACAGACTGAACCCTTTGTTCTGCTCCTCCAGCCCTCAGAATCCTGCTCCATCCCTATAGAAAATCCCCAGACTGTGCCAGACACTGTGGGCCTTTCTTGCCACCGTCCTGTTGAAGAAAGATCATCAGACACCTGCCACATCCCAGCCCCTGAGAGGCACGGGCTGAGGGGCCAGACCCAGGCTTCCAGAACCCACAACCATGCATTCATCCTACGTCCCATCTCCCCAGGGTGCGGAGGACGTTCCAAGGTGGCAAGGAGCCAGATGATAAACAAAGCCACTCTGTGTGGAGTGAAGGCTCTCTTCTCAGTCCTCTTTCCCGGCCAAGGAATGTGTAAACATCATGTCAGTGTCTTTCCCAGTAACACTGTCTGTCTTCAATCTAATCTAAAGAAATAGAATTTTCAAAGTATTTCTGAAGGTCTCTTTATTAGCTTCACTGTTTAGGAGTTTTAGTGTTTTAACACTTTAAAAAGTATTCATATTAGCTCATTCCATACTACGATAGGATCAGGAAGTAAAGGGCAGCTTCCGGCTGAAGGAAGATGATGCTCTGTAGGTACCTTATATCAGTCAGATGTGAGGATGCTGGGAATACAGAGGGTCCTGGTGAGTGGGGGCTGTCATCCCACGATGGAGAGACATGAGCCTGAAATTGAGAAAGATTCAGAGATGCCCAGCTGGGGGCGTGGGAGATGCCCAAAGGGTTTTGCATATAGAAGAGCAGAGCAGAGCCATGAGAGATGGGAATTGTAGGGCTCTTGTCTCCCAGAGAATGTCCCACAGCAGAAACATTAGACCTTCAGGGACCATCATAGCCGGCAGAGTGTTAGTCTAGGGTGGGGGATATTCTGCCTTCTTAAGGGGAGCAGGCTGCTTCTCCAGAGCTGGGGTTTCTGAGGGAGGGGCTCTTGCCTTGCTCCAGGTGCCACTCCTCAGGGGGAGACTGAGGCTGGAGCTCAGCTGCTGGAGTTGTCTGTCAAAGCTCCCACCATTCAATTCAGTTCCTACAGACTCATACTAGCTAAAGCTAGGCGACTATAATGGGGAGACACTGAGAGGGAAGAAGGTTCCATTAATACAGATGTATGGGCTGACATAAAGGGGGCTCTCCCAGCTTGAGATGTAAAGTCACCAAGCTGCTAACTACAGATGCCTCCTAATGGATGGCCATGTGTGACACCTGCACGTGTGATGCGTGTATGTGCAACACCCGCATGTGTGAAGCCTGCTACTGTTCCAGTGTGTCCCTGTTGAGCGTGCCTCAGTGGTTAGAAGAATCAAAGCAGACTAAAGGAACGACTGGCCAAGTTTGCAACCAGAGTAAATACACAGAGCTATTGGCAAAATAGTCCAAAATACCACAGAATCACTGACTGTCCTTGAGTAGGTAAGTTTCAGGGGGAATTTGTCTGAGGCACAGCCTACTGAATGCAGGTAAGGAGCTACTCCATCTCATGTCTCATGTGCCCAGTGGTGCCCAAACCTCAGGCTTGGGGTACTGATGAGATACAGGTTCTGTTTCTTTGTCCTCTGGGGTCCTCTGTCCTTAGTCTCCACAGTTGGCGGTCACAGGGGCCTTTTCTGGGTGTCTCAGTTTCAGTTCATCCAGATGATCTCTGCCTGTGTTTTAAGGGGCTTTGCAAAGTAAAACTCACAAATGCCAGTAGCCTGAGAAATGAGTCAACAGTTTTAAACACTTCTTCAAATGTGGAAATCTTCCCTCTACTTTCTATGATGCAATAATCAATAAATAGGGTGATTTGGCATCATGTATAGAGGTCATTAAACCATGAGGAAAAGGGAGACTTTTTCTGAGATCACTCTCATTTAGGGGGTCGGAACTTCGGTATTAAAAACTTCATAGGAGTCTTTTGATTTGAAAAAGTGACCTTGTATGGTAGAAAAATTTGAATTTTAGGGACTGACTTGAGTTTGATCTAGCTATATAACCTTGAAAATGGTTCTAAACTTCTCTGAGCTTCTGTTTCCTCATCTGTAAATAGACACAATAACCCTCCCCTTTCAGACTTGCTGAACTCGACTGCACACAAAGAGCCTGGCACTCTATAAGTACATAAGACACTGCCGTTGATTGTTATCAAGGTGGCCGAGATGTTTGGGAGGAACAGGGTTGACACTCTTCCGGTTCTCTAAATACTCCTCTAAAGGTTCTTATAGAAAACTTGACATGAAAGCACATGATTTAAATTTATAACATTGCTTCAACTGCAAAAGTTCATTCAGGTGAGCTAATCAGAGGATGAAAGAGCCATCTGCCCATGACGTGGCTTATCATGACCTTCTCCTTGCTATGGAGTTGGACACTTGGTGTTACCAAACAAAAATAAGGAATATTCTTAAACTGACTGTGCCTTGTCAGTCACTTCCTGCAAGGAGGAACCCATTCACAGACAAGGCGGATACAGTGAGAACTGTCAGAGACACAGCCGGATGAAAGGCACGCTTTGTCTCCTCAAGTCCACAGCAGCAGTGAATAATGGCATTTTCTTACAGCTAAGAATGGGTCTGCTTTCAGAACATTCCTCTGTATTTTCCTTGGATCCAGGACATGTCTATGAAGACTCAGTAAAACACAAGAATAAGACTCAATCTGCAATAACTCAACACTCATAGGAAGGGTGGTTTTCAAAGACAATTAGGAAATTGTTTGTAATCTGAGCTTCTAAAACCACTTAGGGAAGTTCACCAAGTCTGAGGAAAACATTGAGTGTCTGTCTTTGGGGCAAACAGCATAAACCTATCGAAGGCCTCTTGGGGAGGAACTATTTTGTTGCTTTCTGTTTGATCCTTATGTGTAGGACCCAGCACAGGTTCAGTGACAAGGACTCAGAAGAGGGTTTAGACTAGATGTTCAGTCTGAGATATGGCTTAGTGGTAGAGTGCTGGCCTTGCATGTATAAGGACATGAGTTCTATCAATGGCACCTAATACACACAAGAATAACAGAGGTCCCCTTAGATCAAAGTGACTCTAAGTGTCCAAAACCTCCCTTCTATACATCACTGTCAATATATCACTGCCTTGCATTTGATAATTAGTGGTAAGGTTTATTATCCCCTATCTTGGCCCCATAATTTAATATATATATTTTTGCCTTTTCACACCCTCTATTCGGTATTTTTGTCTTTGTTTCTGCCTTTTGTAAACCCTCTGATTTTCTTCACACATTTTTTCGTCATTGGGCAACCCAGTCCCTTTCAGTTCTTCTCTCCTGTCTAACCTCTTTTGCCCTTCATGTTTCTATTTTTCATTCTACTGTATCTTCATAGTATTTTGGCTTTTTCTTATTTCTAAACACACATGCTTTTATCTTTTATTCCCCTTCTTACATTAATTTAATTTTGTTTTTGAGTTCTCATTATTGAGAAAACAGTTTCTTCTTTTATTTCATTTTTTCCTAACCTCTTGCTCTTTTCTTCTTCCTGCCATAATATTCTCAGTTCTTTCTCCACCTCCCTTTCATTTCTTTAACTTGCATCTCTATTTTTCCCTCCCACTGACTCCTTCATTTATGTCTTTCATTTACTATTTCCACGTTGACCCTAAATAATTGTAACTTGACAACACATTCTGCATTTGTTTTTCTATTTTCTGTTTCATGGTGGTTGATACTATAGTGGTAATGGGCTTTCATCAATTGTAGGTATACTTCTCTATCTTGTGTAGTTTCATGTAGTTACTGTATAGAGATTTGTTTTTTCCTCTATGAATCGTACTGGGGATTGAGCCCACAGGAGAAGGCTTCTCAGTAAGAAGATCTTCAAAAAATACTAGAAGAAACATCCAAAACGACATATGTAGAGATCACAGAACAGCAACACAAGAAACACGGAGCAGCAAGGCAGCCGGATGCCCCCAAGACGGAAATGGGTAAAATTCTGGATGAAGATTTTCAAACTTTACTAATAAAATTGATCAGTGATTTCAAGAGGATTCAAGTGAACAGGTGAATTTAACCCAGGACCTGAAGGAAAGTCAGCAACAAATGAGAAAATCAGTCAAACAGAAGAAAAATTCCATGAGGAACTTAAGGGTTGGAAGAAAAAAGTTGAGAAATGAAAAACTCAATGAATACACCAACACAAAAGAGAGGATCACCAAAAGACTTGCTCAAGTGGAAGAAAGAGTGACAGGGAGGGAGGACAAGTCCAAAGTGTTACATTCAGGCATCAGTAAGGATATCTCAGACGAGCACAGCGAATACAGTTTGTGACCACTGAGCTACTGCAGTAGAAGACATGAAAGGAGTGCTATACAGGGCGAAGAACATCTCTATCTCAAGAGTACTGGAAGCAATACATTTCATGACTGAATGTCTCAACAAAGGAGAGCCAGGAAGGAATCTACCATGTCTAACACAGTAAGCTGGCAAAACCGTAATGCTTATAGGGATAAGAATAAACAATAACCTCAACCTAACAAAAAAGCAACCAAAAAAAGAACAGGAATATTTTTTAAAAACCTCTCAATTATAAACTTAAATATCAATGCCCTCAATTCTCCAGCCCACAGAGCCCAGAAGACCATAAGGAAAGATATGCATGTATGCAAGCTTGAAAAACAATTTAGGAGAGATGTAGACTAGATTAAAACACTAGATCCAACTATCTCTCGGCTCAAATGCCAGTAAATAGGTGGAGAAAGAGGAACCATTATTCCCTGCTGGTAGAAAGCAAACTGGTACTGACACTCTGGAAATCAGTATGGAGGACTCTCTAAAACCAAAATGAAAACTACTGTACAACCCCTGTATGCACTGAAAGGACTCTGTATCCTACCCCTGAGAGACTTGCACATCCGTGATGTGCTGCTGTATTCACAAATAGTCAGGAAATGGAACCAGCCTAGATATCCATCAACAGATGAGTGGATAAAGAAAATATGGCACATGTACAGTAGACTGTTATTAGACTGAAATTAGGGCATTTGAAGAGAGATGGATAGGACTAGCACTCAGTATGCAAGGTTAAATAAGTCAGATTCACAAAGACAAACACGCAGTTTTCTCTCACATGGGAAACCTAGATTTAAATGTGTGTGTGTGTGTGTGTGTGTGTGTGTGTCTGTATGTGTGTTGAAACTAAAAGGGGATCATGAAACAATCTCAAGGTAGGTGGAAAAAGAGGGGGGAAGTGGATATGAAACACAGGTGCCACAAAAGCAGAAGGAGGCTGTTTGGGAGAAGGAGACTGGCAAGAGGGAAATTTCAGGAAGGAAGGCGGGGAGGGGCCGAAGTAATGAGATGTCTCATGTGCATGAAACGGCCATAGCGAGTTGGGTCAGTGCTTGTCTTGTGTGATGGCTTTAAATGTCAACTTGCCACAGCCTTGTGTCACCTAGGCAGAGAGTCTCAACCGGGGAATTATATCTAAATTGTTAGTACTCAGCTCATTGTGGGCAGTGCCATCCCCTAGGCAAGGGATCCTGAACCTGCTAGCCGAGAGGAGGCAAACAGATATCCTTTCATTTATTTTCTCTGCTGTTGACTGTGGCTGTGACTCTGAGTTCAACCCTTGACTTCTCCACAGTAATGGACGGTAACCTCATTTTTTTGTGTTTTCTTCTTTATTTGCAATGATAACTTACACATTTTTCTTACACAGAAAATAAGTTATATTTTCTTCATCCTCTAAACAAACAGACCTGAGTCTCATGTCTTTTGAATAGCTTTTACCTTCAAGAAACTTCTCTAAGAAAGAAAGGCAGAAGACATGGAAAAATTGTGGATATACACATCTCATAGCCTGCATGGTATTCAGTTCCCTTGCTTTAGCAGCACTGGGATTGTAGTGATTAGTCTTTGTTCTGGAATTCAACCAAAACACATCAGAGTGGGGTACTGGAGTTTTAAGAAGTGGGCACTTTCTAAAACACGAGGAAACTCCTTCATGTGTCAGATGCAAATAGAGAGAGTCTTGTACTGAGCTCCTGATCATACCTTTTACCTAGAACAAAACCAGGTCTTGCATAAATGACAAAAATTGTTTGTTTTTTACAATTAAGTAAAAAGTGAAAATGACATTTCCACTAAGGAAACAGTGTTCAAAGCAGTCGGTTTTAATCACCACAAAGACATTCCATGGGCACGCTAAAAATTGCACTGGTCACCTGCAGGATATGCCAAGACATTTGCTCCAGGGAGGGCGAGTGGTTCCACCTTCTCCTAGCATCAGTATGTTGGGGTGGTCTGTGTGACTATCCTTTCCCTAAACAGGAGACCTAAGTTTATCTAATAACATTTACACAGGCTTATAAAACTGTAGGAAATTGCATCAAACATGTGGACACCACAGGAAGTAAGCTCTGGAGTTGGAGGTGAGCACAGTAATGTCACTGTCACCAAGAAAGGGGACAACATCACTCATGGGAAATGTCTTTGTATGTGCTTTGATATCCTTTCAGAAGTGCTGGCAGATACAGAGCCATACACCAGGTCGACCTCTGCCCCCTTTATTTCAGTTGACTTTTTACCCTGAAATTGTAAGCCAAATAAACTCTCCCTGAGTTGCTTTTGGTTGGGGCATTTTATTACAGCAACAGAAATGAAACTAGAGCATCTTACAAGGGAAAGAAATAAACAAAACTACAAAGCCCTGTGATGGAATGTGCTTGTAATCACAGAATTGGGGAAGCAAAAATAGTCTGACACCTGGAGCTTTCCAGAAAGCTAGCGCAGCCTCCTTGAGGAATCCCAAGCCAACGAGAGACCTCAGCTCAAAAACAAGGTGGATGGCACTTGAGGAATGACAGCCAAGGTTGTCCTCTGGCCTTGGCACACATATACCAGTGTACCTGCACATAAACACATATACATATGTGTATGTGTGTATGCACACACACCATACACATGGAGCAGATACCATATTGAAGATCATTACTTTGTGTGTCTTAAAAATTAATACAAATACATGAAGTTGGCATAGGTTTTCATCACTGGCATCTTTCTCTTTGTTCTTTGCAACAACCTTAAGAAACAACAGAAAACACTGTTATTATTGTTGCCTCAAAATGTTACTATAAATTATTTAGATTAGGCCTTTTGACAGGGATGGAGGGATGCAGTGAGGAGCTCGAGTAAGAGGATGTATAGAAAAGAACCAAAGTCAGGCCAGTGACATGGTTCAGTGGGTAAGGACTCAAGTCTGAGGACCTGAGTTTCATCCCTGGGATACACGTGGTAGAATGAGAGAACCAACTCCTGCAGGTTGTCCTCTGAACTCCACACATACAGTAACACACACACACACACACACACACACACACACACACAAATGAAAGAAAAAGCATGAATCGACTCAACCCAACTTTCACAGATACCAGATCTCTATATATGCATTTCTCTAAACCACAGTGCCACTGTGGACAGAGCATAAGCAAAACATTATAACCTCTGGAACTGGAAAAACGAAACAAAAGACTTGCTCCACAGGGTCAGCCCTGTCACCGTTAAGGCTACCCCTTGATCTCTGGTGCTAACAAGTAACAGTTATGGGATGTTACATTTGTCCTCATTAATAGCCATGCAAATATGTTCATAGAGTTGCTGTGCAAACAAAAGAGAGTCAAATCAGAATCAAACAGATCCAAGAGGCAAAGGAGGAAGAAGGATTAAAAGGGATCAAGGAACAGTGGCATTACGTGCTTCTAAATCTGCTGTTCTGCTCAGGACTCTACAATAAAAGCAATTTTTTTCAAGGCTAAATGGTAAAGTGGAAAACTAAATTAATGTTGCCTTTGTATTACCTTCAAAATAAAATTAAAGTTCCCCTTTTATAGAAATGCTTTCTTTTCCCGAGGTTAAGAAATAATCAAACAAAATGCCCGGGAATTACTCGTTCCTCAGTGGCTTCTTTCCTCTTTTGTTCTTGTAGAGCTAGAAAGCTTATTGACTTGTAAGTGACTCTTCATGCTAATATGCACAATATTTATACATCTATAAGTAATACCCACTTGCCCAGTGCCATTCCACACAGAAAAAATAGAATTTTATGTATCATTAAGCAGTTTCCAAGGTGTCGGCAATTTCATGCAAAGCACGGGTATAATAACTATTAGTGTACCTACTAAACTGTACAGTGTTCGGAGATTTTTAAACCACTGCAGCGGATACACCTGGACTCCCCAACTGAGCTACCCTCCCTCCATGTGGTCTGAGCATACAAATAGCCCTCTAACAAGGTCTTCTCCATAGGGCTGAGGGCCTAAGAAGCGGCGTGTGGACTGAGAAACCCGAGCAGCTCTCAGCAGAAAGATGCAGTGTCAGGGGCAGCTGCACGTTTGCCAAATGAAATTAAGTGTGGGTCTCCCTATTTGAAAATCAAGAAAAATGTTGGGCTTAGAAGGTCTTCAAACACAGTACAGCCCATCTGTTCCGTGGTTCCTCCTGGCCTGGCACAGAGTTTTCAAGTCTTTCTAGAGCCGAGGCAATGGCTCAGTCAGTAAGTGCCTGACACATATGCATGAGGACCAAAGCCATAGAACCCATGTCAAAATGCCAGGCACAGTGGTATGCACTTATAATGGCAGCATGAGTGGTAGAGACAAGTGTACTCTGCGGCTCACTGGCCAGACAGCTTAATGTGGACTTCCAGACCAGTAAAAGGACCTCAGATAATAAAAAGGTGTACAACACCTAAGCTTGCCCTCTGGCCTCCACACACACACATGTGCACACACACAGAGAAAATTCTTTCTACATAGACAACAAAATTTAAAATATAACTGTTGCCATTCATCCTTTTGTAAAAAGCCGGTTTCATAAAATGACACTGAACTAACTGCCTTCTGACACGATGTGGTGCAGTTTCTGGAGCTCACAGACGTGTTTCCTTCTCACTGGAACAGAGGAACTACCACATCAACTGGATCCAGTTGTTTTTATCTCGCTTCTTCACCTGTGTGCACATTCTACCAGTTCCTTGGTCCAACTGACTAGTAAGGATAGACATAAAAGAAAAGAGGCCCTGGGTTGCCCCATCTTTCCTCCTCCTCCCTTGCATCCTCTCAGCCTAACTGGGTGCTAACACAGGCAAACTACAGGTGAGGACCTGGATTCAGTGCTTCTGAGGGATCAGAACTCCCACATAAAGGTACAGAGGCAAGCTACTGCAAGGACCATGCACAATTCCTCTGTGCAATCTCATACCCCATGACCCCAACTGGATGGGCTTAGAACCAATCCCATGTTCTAAAATAAACTCATTAAGACCCTGAACAGTGATGGGAAAGCCAGTAGCCCTTCTAAGTGAGTGTCTACTGATGAAAACATGTCCTACTCAGGAAGAACTGGACAAAACCCCATTTCAGTGTGTCCTCATTCTGATCTAATAAGACGGTCAAGTTCTCTGATGTCTTACTGAATGTTTCAAATACTTCAGAGTCCATCACAAATCTCAGCTCTCTGTCCATGTTGTTTCCAGTGCATAGGATTTAAATATGTACTCATGCACAGCAAAACGTTTGGGTGTATTATAATGAGTGGCAACAATTTTCAGTCATGCGATGAAAAGTACGCTATGCTGAATGTCAAGTACATGTGTGTGTGTGAGAGCCTCGATATTGTTGCAGTGTGCTCCCTAAGTTCCTAAAAGCTTCCAAGTTAGACGAAATGTAAACATTTGAAGATGACCCTGGACTGTCCACAAATGCGGGACACACCTTCATAACATAAATTTATTGCTGTCAGTCAGCTAGTCAGACAGTAAGATTAGAAGACACTGGGATGGACTCTTCCTCATAATCAATAGCTTGAAAATCTGTGGACTGAAGCCCCGGACTCTGATTACTGGTCAGAGGAATGAGACCTAGTCATATCTACAAAACTCATCAGTTCTTCCTCAGAAGCCAGAGAAAGGGAAAAGCATTCACCAGGGATAGGTCTTCCTGACACCTTTAGAACCTGCCTTTTCTGAGCTCTTTGACCCTGTGGCAGTCCTAACTGGTACTATTTATTCTTTTTACTTTTATCATGGTTCACTTCTAATCAAGCTAGAGAAAAGCCTGGCACAAGTTGTCAGGAGATCACTAAGTCACAGACACTGCTCCAGCACTCACGCCTCAACTGAGCACCTCTTTTCCTGGCACAGGGACAGGTGCATACGAGGCATCAGTCAGAGACCAGTGGCATCTGTTCAAGGGGCTCAGGCCCTACCACGAATAGAAGGCATTGAACAGCTCCTAGTGGACACAAGTAACTATCCATGTGCACACATGCATATGTGTGCCATAAGCACATGTGCGCATGTCTGTGTGTGATATGCATATGCTCTGTGTATTTGTGAACATGCAGTTGTGTGATTTGAATCTGTATGGCATGTGTATGATACACACGTGTATGACATATATTCCATGTGTGATGTGTATGTATGATTATAGACAGTTATGTGATACATATAAGTGTGATAAGAATGTATGTGGCACACATAGGTGTAGTACATATGTGCATACAACACATATAGGCAATACTTGTATAAGACGAATGTGTAATACATATATGATACATGTGTAAAATGTATGTGTGGATGCATGTAAGCGTGATGGTATATATGTGTGCTATGCATGTATGTGATTCATATAGCGAAATGCATGTATGTTATCTATGCATGTGATATATATGACATGCACATGTGGTACATGTGACATGCATATATGTTTGTTGATATGTGTTACGTGCATAATGTAATATGTGTGAAAAGTATGCACATGATATATATGATATATGTAAATGTGGTATATATGTGACATGCATGTATTTGAGATGCACATAGGATCTTTATGTGTATACTGTATTTGTCTATGGTAATGTGTGTGACATTTATGATATGTGGATGTATGATATGCATGTGAGCACAATGTATATGTGCTGTGTGCATGGTATATATACACACAATACACATGTATGTGGTATGCATGTGTGTGAAATGTATGTATACGCATGCATTAGCAAGGGCACGAGGTAGGTGAGGAATGGGAGGTAAAATTAAGGGGGACAGATGGTGCCAGGACAGGACCTCATGCAAGGCCTGGGAAGTGAGGAGAGGCCCAGAAAGAAAGCTGGAAACGGGCAGCTGGAGCTCTGCAGGAAGGCCCAAGGCCCGTGCAAGAGGTGAGTCTGGGCACCTTGGAGTCTCCTAGAGAATTCTGAAGCAGTGAGCAAAATGCCTTGGAGACCACGCTAAGAACGTTGAACTTCCCCAACAGTGAGAACTCAGAAGGCGCCTCAGAGGAAGGATGCCCTTGACACCACAGAAGTCCACAAAGATGACACTCAACTGCCACCACTCAACAATGAACTGGGCCAAAGTCAGCTATACATCCTGGGAGACATTCCAGGACCTCTGTCCACTGCAGATTGGTGTCTCTGGACCCCAAATGAAGCAAGAACCTAGTACTTCTCTCTCTTGAGAGAGCATTTCAAAACACAAGCTCATTGCCTGAGAGTTGGAACACAACTCCAACTGAAAGAAGTCTTTGCTAATGTGTTCCAAGGAAGTGAAAGCTGCAGACATGAGCAGCACTTAGCTCAATTAATATGTTCCATGTAACGTGTCCAATTCGCTGAGCAGTGCCGGAACCCTGAGCCGCACGCTGAGATCTTACTTCTTAGTACAGCTGTAATGGAATAAACTAATATTGTCCATATCTTCAGAGGAAAGCTTGGGTGGTGCCCATTCACAGGTTTCTGGAGTTCTCTCAAGGCGTCTTCCAGTATTCCTGTCATTCATTCACCATCTTCTCCATGTTCTGATGGAAGTTACTAGAAGAAGGCCCAGCTGTCTGAACTCCAGGTTAGAACACTGGATCAACACCAGTGTGTAATGATTCCACGTTGCTGTGACTCCAGAACACAGCACAGTCCTAACTGCTACAGGCTTAGAAACACCCTCTGCCCACAGTGATCCTCGTGGACTCATTCCTACAGCCCATCCTGCACTGTAGCCCTTGAGCAATACGGTCTGCTCACTCAGCACCCTGGGACCTGATGGTGAAAGGCAAAGCCAGACCAGATTCTGTCTTTCTGAGTCCAGATCAAATGTGGTCACATGAGATGTAAACAGGCAAATATTGATTTCTGCAGTAAACTACCTCTAGTGCAGATATCTTCCTTTCAACAAGACCGAGGCTTTGACTAAGTGTCACAGATGGAGAAAATGGCCCGTAGATGAGCTTTCTCCTACAGCAAACTCAGGTTTGGATTCAAAACTGTGAAGGGAGCGAATTGCACACTCACTCTGTATGAGAAGCTCACTTAGCATTTCGCTAAGATTAGAGAAGGAGCAGTATTTAGATACAGTCTTCCTGATGATCTGTTTGAAGAAGGATTGTTCCTCCTCTCTGTAGGCTTTGTTTTTTATTTATGACAGTTAGAAGAAAAAGACCACCTTCTCCATTACCTTCCATGACTCCACTGAAATCTTTGGCAAATTTTTTTTCATAACCATAGGTATTTTCATAACCATAGCCTCAGACATGGTCTCTGAATGATGAAAAATAGAATAAAAGGAAAAGGCTGGCTATGGCAGTGCCCAGCTGTGCTCCCAACACTCAAGAAGCTGAGGCAGGAAGATTACAAGTTCAAGTCCAGCATGGGTTCCACAGCCAGGTCTAAGCCAACCTGGGTTACACAGCAAGACCTTATTCCTAAAAAACCAAAAACAGAAGGCTGCAGGGAAGAGTTCCATATTCAGAGAAGTTGGGAAAGGCCAACAAATTCCATCTCTCCTCTGCTCTTCACAGAAACCACAGACATTAACAGAAGAAAACTCCCAAATCTCGCAGTGAAGAAGCTATGTAATTTCATCTCAGGCCCAGACTCTCCAAACTACCAGAAAGCAAAGGCTTGTTTGCAAATAGCAGTTTGAACATATGCAGCACAGGAACAAAACCAACTCCTTATGGAAAGGTGCATTAAAGCCAGGAGATGTTCCACAGAGCCCCAAACTTCACAAAATAAATGCCTTCCTCTCAGGGTAGTCAATCACCTGGTTAAATAAAACTAATTTTAAAAAGTCTATTCTTAACATCCATTGTGCTATGGTCAAGTTCTAGGTTTATCAACACAGAATCTGCCTTGTAAGAGAAGTTAGCAAAGACCAAGCTCCTTAAAGACACACACAGCGATGTAAAGGCTGAGTGGAGTTATGGGGTTAAAGAGGAAAGGCGGGCAATGGACTTCCACAGATGGCAAAGTCCAGGTGCCCCTTTCTTCCCCTTTGCCTGTCATTTTTCCTCCCTTTCCCAGAGACGCTCGGAATTCAAAATGTGTTGTTTGTTCTGTGCCCACAGCTCTGGCAGGTTGGGCTTCTGACACTGTTAAACCAAAGGGCATTCAGTATCAGAGTTTATTGTCAGGAAGTCACAGAACTTACAGCCAGGGCAACGAGAAGACTCTCACCCTCCTCTAAGCTACAACACCCCTGCCTGGCCCCAGCTGTCTTCCAGCTTCAGCCTGAGCCACCCTCCAGCCACTCCCTAGACAGAGTCATTCTTTTCAGATGTAAATCTGACCTGGTCTTTTTCAGTGGCTTCCCATCACAATGAAAACAAACCCAGTTCTTTGCCACAGGCTACTGAGCCCTGTGGTGACTGACCCCTTGCACTGCCCTCTACCTCCAGCCTCTCTCCTAGCCAAAGCCTGGGTACCTCTGTCTCACAGGCACAGCTCCAGGCCTGTTTCTCTGCATTTCTTCCAAAGTCCTCAGGTCTCCTCAGAGCTAGACCCCTCCTTCCCACATCACTCACACTGGACCCTTCAGCTCCCAGCCCCTCCCTCCTTTCTTCATTTAAGCATGTAATTTAAAAAGCACTTGTCTGTTTACTTGTTTACCTCTTTGAGAGTTGAGCCTGCTCTTTTTGACTCATCTCTACAATATTTGGTGCCTGATGCTTTTTAAGCACTCTGTAAATGTTTGTGGAATGAATGAGCCAGTCAGGAAATAAATAAATGAACGGACATGTTTATAATAAAATAAACATGCACAACAAACAGGAGATCTGAATGAAATAGACAAATACTTGAATGGAATAGAAAGCACAAATCTCATATAAATCCAGAAGGAAAATAATGTTTGTGGAAACTTGTTCAGGAAAGAGTTGATCATTTACAGCTTGACAGTCTTATATGAGGTACTGGGTGTCTGTGTGTCTCAGTTCTAACTAACTGTAAAATGGGAATAACAGATAACAATAACTACCTTGCAGGAGTATTGTGAGGAGGATTCAATGAAATAATATCCATAAAGAGCTGGCCAAGAACTCTCCACCTGGATGCCAGTTATCATTAGTTCCCCAACGACGCTTTTAGGATTTCCCCTAGAGAGAAAGGTAAACTCTGGGAGGTCAGAGTGAAGGGCCTTTGCATCTTTGCTGATGCCTGGGAAGGACAGGCAGTCACTCTCAGAGCATATGGTCCGTTCCATGCAAAGACATTTTCTAAAATTGGTGTTTTGAACTGTCTACACCCTAAACAAAACAGACTGGCAAGCCCGCAGGGTCAGAGGGTACAGACTTGTGACCCGTCACTTATCATTTGGGTTTGATTTCTTGGTGGTGTCTTAGATTATCAGGAGAAGCTGCATGAAAAGTTAAAAAGAACTTCGATTTTGAAATCATTAAGGCTCGAAAGTTTCAAAAAGAATATATTTTACATATAAGCTTCTCTTGATTTCTACCAACAATACTGACTTGACCACAGTCTAGTGTCAGAACCAGGAATTAACACTGGTTCATTCCTATTAACTCAGATATGGTGCTTATTCAAATTCCTATGGAGGATTTTATAAATTTCAGAGTTAGGAGTTAATTGGGATTATATCTTCACTCCATTAATCAGGCAAATGAGATCCACTTACATATTAGTACGGAAAATAGTAAACTAAACAATTCTTTAAATTTCCAAAGCATCTTAAAATTAAAACAAAAAGCACTCTACGAGTTCCAACCCACGCAGAAGTTTGCCATTTTCTCTGGGGAAGGCAGGACATAGAGTGCTTCATATTTTCAAAGGGGCAGGGCAAGAGACTCAATATTAACCCTGAAGAGCAAAGCCATTCTTTCCCTGAAACTTATTTCTGGTCAGTTACTGAGCTGGCTATGTTGAGGGTTGGCCTAGAATTCGAGGAGAGTCTCAGCTGCCGTAGGTGAGGGTCAGGGCAGGCAGGTCTGGGACAGTCAATCGGGACATAAGAAGGTGTCTCTCATGCCCAGGAGGGTTGCGAGTCCTCCCTGGTGCCCCTCAGCCTCCGCAGGTGTGAAGAGCACCCGCTGCCATGTGGTTACACACAAGGGAGCATGTACCAGCTATCTCTGTCACAAGCCACAAGCTCCTGCCTCACAGGCTTCCTCCTAAATGCTCACTACTAATTAGCATTTAGTGAAGTTAGTTAATTTGGTAGAACAAACTGTGGTACTAAAGATAGTCTTTAAGGTGGAAAAAGTCTAAAATTACAAGTCTTACAGTAACATCAGCTACAGGTGAGGCACTGACACTTTGTGTTTTGTAAAGTAAGTGTTTTCTGCTTTCTTTGAACATCCCTCCGAACCGGGCAGCACTGGGAGTTCTTAGACTCCAGGCATATGGCCTGACTGCTTCCAAAGCAGATGACCCAGGCTTAGTGATCAGAGTTGCTTGAGGCAGAATACGACTTTTCATTTGGGGGCTATCTTTGTTGAAACTTGGGCTCTTTGGAAGACTCCCAAATGTAATAATTTGGGGTCCAGAAAAAGGAGTGAATGTAGGAGAAATAGTGGGGTCAGCTCCATTTCTCCTTAACCCTTGATGAAATGAAAAAAATTGAAGCCCAGAGAAAAACAATGTAGACGTGGGGTTCCAGAACTTGTCAGACATTGGACAAACCCTTCCTTCATCTTCCTCATGTGCAGTTGGTGCTATAACAGCAATGGTGGGGTTTGTTTGGAGAACTGAGATCATAAATGCTGACTTCCCTTTCTTCCCTTCACAGATGACAAGAGCTCTACAGGATTTAATCACTGTTACGTCACTCACCAGAAAAATCTGGCTAACCTCCCAATTAAAGCCACCATCCTGATGGAATGACACAAGAAGTAGGCTTTTCTTTCTCTTTTCCTTCCTTCTCTTCTTCTGAGACCTGAAAACGGTGCTGAGAGAGGATTAAGAAAATGGAACTTACTTTTCTTCCTTAAGTTCATAGAACATGCGTCATTTCATCTTCATAAATATTCTCCACAGAGCCACACCCTGCATCAGTCACTGCGGAGAGGAGTGGGGGGCATCAGGGACAAGCCTGAAGCCAGGCAGAGAGTTTCCTAAGTCTTCATGGTAATGAGAAAAAATAACCACAACTTGCTGAGCTAAATTAATTAAATTTACATGACTGTCATTTATCCTCCGATTATGTCCTCGGTGCGTTATTTAGTGTAAAAATCTCCTTTCCCCGGCTGCACTGACGGTGATCCGGGGTGACACCTGTTGTGTTTGCTTTCAGTGCCCTTCCTCTACGTTAGGCCCCAATTAGTCTCTGAAACTGGATTGGCGGGTGCCATGCGGTCCTGTGGACCCGCGGGCTGGGAGGCTGATGGGAAGTGGCAGGCGGCGGCAGGGAGCCGGTGCAGACATCCTGCATCCCGCGCTGGTGCACCTGCCTGCCGCACCGCTCCTCCGCCCGGCCCCGCAGGCTGGCGTCACTGCCCCAGACGCAGCTCACGAAGTTTGCCATGTGCGTGACCCCGGACTGACCCTGGGCCATGATACAAACCGTAGGACTGTAATGAATCTCTAATGGCCTGCGGTTCTGTCAGGGCTGCCACTCAGCTATCTCTCGCTGTGACTCCCATCCCTTCCTGCACCCCGATCCTGGGGTCCCACCAGGCTGGCTCCGCAGGCTCAGTGCCTCGGTATCCATGAAGCCCACGTGAGCCCTCGGCGTGGGGACCTTGCTCTTACCTAGCTGAGAGATGCTTAGGATCTAGGGGACGGCTCTGGGACAGGGGACACAGTTAGGGTATGAGAGAGAGATGTTAAACATTTTACTTTCAGGAAACAATTCTAAAATCCTACATGGTAACCTTAAGACGAAAAGGAGGGCAGAGACTTAACCAAATTTAATAAAGAAGCAAGAAACGGGTTTTGATTTTTTCCAGTAATTTGCTAAGAAAAACCCAGACCACACCTTCTTCTGTGCTAGAGCCGACATGTACACCATCTGTAATCTTAACTAAGCTAAAAATATCACGGCTCCATGGTAGGCAGGCTTTAGACCGAGAAACTGAGGCTGGGAGGTTAAGCAACCTATCCATCCTACACCTATGAAAGCGGTACGGAGCCCAGAAAGAGGTGTCAGCTCTCCAGGCACACGGGGAATTCTTATTCATGAATGCCAGACCTCAAAATAGCTCACAGATTTTTATATTTTAAAATTGAACGAGACAGTTAACATGAAAATATTAACTCAAGATAAGCGAGTTGAACACCTGGGAAAGTGCTCATTGAAGTCCAATGTCAGCGACAAACACAAAGCATTCTATATTCTCTGGTCTCCTTCCCGGGGCAACACTCAGGAAGCACAGGCTCCCAAGCCTGTGCCTTTAGGGCCTGTAGCTGCCACTGTCTGCAGGCCAAGCAGTGCCCCATGTTGCCTTTCTAAAGTGCCAGAGACAAACTTTCTCCAACACTGCTACATTCCTCTGACTTTCCAAATCCAAGGCTTGCCAGAGCAGAACTATACCCTTCTATACCTCTGTGTGGGAGATGATGCGTGCTGCTGCTCCAGACTCTGCTGCCCCCAAGCAGCTAGAGGAGATGTCCAGGAGCACACCTTGGTCTCCAGTAGTTCGGTTTTGCACTGGCAATGACCATATAAATGTGTTTCTTTTCTTTTTCCCATTTTGTTTTTAAGGCACAGTCTCTGCAGCCCAGGATGTGCTCAAGCTCACATCCCCCTGCCTCAGCTTCTTAAGAAGTGAGATTGTAGATGGGAGCCACCACACTCAGCTCTCTATTTCCTAACTGGAGAGCATGTTTTCAGTTTAGATGCATCTTAGGGGCCTGTTCATTACTCAAATTTGTAGGTAATTTGTTCTTTCAACAGTGCCTCCTGGTTAAAACAGTAATGTTCCACTCTTGAGACCGATGGTCTTCTAGGACAGGCAGTAGAAAGGCGTTTGCTTCAGAGATGACAGATTTGTAAGGAAAATCCATAATTACTAAAGCCGTTGCCTGAATCTTACCATTCCTGTAAACAGCACAAGGGTTTAGCTGGGAGTGAATGCGATCTGTTCACAGGCTCCTGCCCTAGGCATAGAGAGCTCAGGGACTTCAAAGACACTGAAAAGATATACCCTGAGGGGTGCTGGAGATGTGGCTCAGTGGGAGGATGCTTGCCTGGTGTGTGGGGAGCCCTGGGTTCTATTCCCAGTGTAAACCCGTCAACAGCTGCACACCTGTGATCTCAGCACCAGAGAGGATGAAGCAGGTGAGTCAGGCGTTCAAGTGACTCTCTGATACATAGTAAGTGCAAGGCTAGTCTGGGCCGCATGAGACCTGTTTCAAAAGGCAACAGAACATCTGCCATGACGCGGTGTGTGAGCAGAACAGGAATACATGCTCTCTGCAGTGAGAGCTGAGGACCCTACATCTCTTCACTTTGGAGGTCCTCTTGCTGTGATATTTCCTGCATGTCCATGAAAAGATACTCTCATCAATGAAGCTTTCTCATATGACAGAGGGTGATGAACCCAGGGTTCAGGGATCATTGCCAAAGGGGATGGAAAGTTTGTAAGAGCCAGGGGTGCTGCGTGACCATATAGAAAGAGAGTCTTATGGGCCCCTGGGACCCTGCTCATACAAACTTACATCAATGGTGACACTATGTATAAGACCCACCAAACTCAAGCAGACAAAACACATAGAACTGGGGCAATGGGCAGCAGAGCCCAGTCTTAGCCAAAGAGCTATTGGACAGCTGATTACCGCTGGGTGCGGAAGAGCTGACCTTCTTAAGGGAATGACTCTAGAAAGGCTGACAAGACCCGTGGATGAACTTGCTCTGAGGGACATCAGCGGACACTAACTTAACTCAATAGGCCTTAACATGAATTACAGAATGCATGAAATTGGGGCGGGGGGGCTATGGGAGCGTACCGATTGGGAAGAGTACAAAGAGGACAGAGATGTTGTGTATGGAATACACAACAATACAAAATTCAATAAAGTATATTTTAATAAAGGATGATAACAGCCTGACATGTGTCTCAATGAGAGCTCCTTCTCAAGAAGTCTGTGAGCATTTTGGTGATATGAGTTTAAGCAAAGGAAAAAATTTAGGTGATGCCTACATGGATTAAATATGATACAATATTCCTGAGACTTACCAGGCATCTTTAGATGTCATGTTCAAATGCTTCATTGTCATAATGCAGATGCTGTTATGAAGACCTCCCTACAAATAAAAGGATGAGTAAAACGTAAGTCACGTGATTAAAAGTGGAGTCAGGTTTTATCTTCGGTCCTGTGCCATTCACACTGGGCTGCAACCTAAGAAACACATTATCAGACACTTGGGTGTTGTATAAACATAGGCAAGTGTACTTCCATGAACCACAAGCTAGACTAAGTAGTGCAGTCCACTCCTCCTGGACTGCAAGCCATACCCGTACCACATACTGCATGCAAGTGACATTTGCATGAATAAATATGGAAAGGATACAGTAAAGATACTAGATGTGTGTGTGCATGTGTACTGCTGAGGGTCAAACGCATTGCCTCACACATGCTAGGCAAGCATTCCACTTCTGAGCCACACACTGCCCTCTAGTAGAATCCTGTGGTGACATGGTAGGGCATCACCTGTTCATACAAACGTCGTTAGATGACATGCGACTATACTTTCAAAGTCTGGGTTTCCTCCTATAGGAAAGTTGACATGACAAAGTGAGAAGGGGAGAGTAACCAGGTTCCATCCCAAAAGCATACTAAAATGCCTGACTCATGAGTATATTTTGTTGGGTGTGAGTGACACAGTCAAAGCGGCTCCAAGTGGTTTGTGTGGACTCGGCATAATCTTGTGATGGTAATGCTCTCTGGTTATAGAGGTGGAAAACAGGATGCATTAGTTAGTGTTGCCATGACTGACAAAGACTGACTTACAGGAGGATGGGCTTACTTTGGTTCATGGCTTAAGGGAATAGAGTCCATCCCAGGAGGGAAGTCTGGTGACAAGTGGTTGCATCGCATTCAGTCAGGAGCAGAGACATGAGAGTGTGTGTGCTTCGCTGCTCAGTTCACTTCCTCCTGATTTCTTTTTTTATTCCACCCAGGGACGGTGCCCCCTACAGGGGATTTTTCCTACTTCACTTGAAACCTTCTAGAAAAAGCCCCACAGACACACCAGAGGTGCATCTCCTAGATGATTGTAGAGTCTGTCAAGTTGACAATGAAGGGACATTGCAGATGACATAGAGGGATTCAGGCTTTTCTGGCTACTGGACAGGAAAGGACTCAACTTCAGGCTTCTCCCTTCATCTGGACCCCAAGTTCATTACCACTGCAAAGAAAGGAATTCTGCTGAGCCAGGACTCAATGGAATCACCTCAGTCCTTCTTACACGCTCTGTGTCAACAACCCAGCCATTGAGCAATAGGTCATGGGCGGCACAAGTTGCGTTCTGGGAAATGCTCCGCTTTCTGCTTCCCTATGGTTACCTCTGCTTTAGAACTCCCTTATAAGGTCAAGCACTGGATTTTTTCTGGCATACTCAAAAGGATACCAATTCTCAGGGGTTAACTCACATTAATGAAACTTATAAAGGCTGTGCAATAGACAAACTGGCATTAACCTTCTTTCCCATGTGCAGACATTTATGGAATACCTAGGTGTTGGTGACTTAATAGAAATGCTAAGAGCTTCAAATGGAATTTCTGCCCTCGCAAATCCTTAATTCCAAATAGGGATGATGGTGCCATTCAAAGCCAGTTACTAACTTGTGATAGGAAGAAAACACTAATCAAGAAAGGAAGTGAAGAGTGGAGAATAGACAGTAGAGTTATTTCTGAGAGGACGACATCTGAATGCAGACCTGAGTGCAGGAAGCAAACCAAGAGGACGCGAGAACAGTGCTCAGAGGCAGAAAGGGCGGGAGCAAAGGCCCTGGGACACAGAGGAGGCCAACATGCTTGGCTGTCCATGGGCAAGGCAGAGAGAGAGGAGACGGCCAGATCAGATCAAACAGGGCATCAGAAGCCAGATCACAAAGGTTCTTAAAAGCCATAAGGCCGGAATAAGGAATTTTGAGTTTCATTCCAATGTGATCTAAGTTGCTGGAGGGTTGTGACAGGGGAAAAAACAAGATTTTCATCCTAAAATGATTACTAAGTTACCATGAGAAAATAAACCATGATCTTCTCATCAGGATGGGTTGTGGGTCTGAATGGAAAAATCAATATTATAAATCTGACAGAACACAATGGAGGGTGCTTTGACAGTCTTGGGATAGAAAAGATTTCTTCAGACACAAAAAGCACTAACACAAGAAATTTAATAAATTTTACAGCAGCAAAGTTAAGAATGTGTGCATTGGGTTGGAGAAGTAGCTCAGTGGTTAAGATCACTGACTATTCTTGGGGAGGACCTACGTTCAATTCCCAGCACCTATATGACATTTAACAGCCATCTGTAACTCCAGTTCCCGGGGATCTGACACCTTCTCACCTCCACAGGCATTATATAACATGAGTGAACTTACACACATGCAGGCAACACACTCATACACATAAAACAAAAAAAATTAAAAATTAAAAAGTGAAATAAAAACGCTATTAAAAAAGAATGTGTGCACATCAAAGGACACAATTAAGAGAGTAAAAAATGGGGTGATTAACACAAAAAGTCACAACTGGCCAAAATGTAAAGAATAAGAAACTGCAGAGTGCATATCCCCTCATAGGACTGCTGTATAAAACCTCTGCCACACAGGGCTCAGGGACCATTGTGGAAGAGGAGGAAAGACTGGCTGCAAGAGCCAGGGGAGTAGGAGGACCACAAGGAAATAGAACTCGCCAGGTGGCTAGAACTTGATCATAAGAACTCACAGCAATGGTGACAGCATGCACAAGACCCATGGCCACTCAGTCAGACAAAAATCTATCATAAAGTTCAGAAAATAGGTAAAAAGTAACGTTAGCCAGGGAACTATTGGCAGCTGATCACTGCTGAGTGAGGGAGAGTTGCTCTTCCTTAAGGGAGTGAATCTACATAGGCTGATCAACTCCAGTGGATGAACTCACACTGAGGGACGTCTGGGGACACAGACTTGACTCGACAGGTTTTAACATATATGACAGAATGCATGAAATCTAATGGGGGGCTATGGGACATGCAGATAGAAGAGGGAGTTCTAAATAAGATTAAAATGTATGAAGTGCACAAAAATTTAATAAAATATATATCATTTGAAAAAGAAAGAATGTGAAAAACAAGTCATAATTCAGATGACTACACTAATGGAGCTATGTCTGTATAATACAAAGAACTGGAAATCAAGAGGAAAAACAACCAAAAATTTAAATGGGCAAAAATAAACAGATACTCCATGGAAGAACGCATCCACATGAGATCACTAGCCCCAGGGAGACACAAGCTGACATCACCATGAGAGATCGCCCGCTGCACGCTCCCATAGTGGTTAAAGTAGAAGGACATGTCCACACCACACATCTCCACCTGCCCATCTTGATGTCTTTTATAGAAGTCGTATATGGTGCGGGTGAAATGCAAATTTCCAGTCTGGAAATCTCTAAGACTCAACAGTTCTGCTCTCTGACACTTGTCCACAAAACTTCAAGGACATAAACCCATAGAGACTTGTAAAGAATGCCACACCACTCTGTTCCTAACTGCCAGAGGTGGAAGCCATGGAAATGTTCATTGGTGGCAAAGTAGAGAGAAACAGAACATTCTAGAACATGCATACAATGGAATACTACTCAGCATCAAAAAGAAATGAATGAGTGGGGGACAAAATAAGATAGACTAAGAACTCATAGCAAAGGGGCTCATTATGGCATAGTTCTGTTTGTGTCACAGATGAGCGCAGCAAGGCTAATGCGTGGTGATAGAATCAGCGTTCTCAGGGGTCAAGCGTAGCACCCCTCCAGGAGGGGAGACATTCTCTGTAGTGACGAGATATTCTCTGCTTTTATGGATGTGGGATACACAGGTCATATCATTTGTTAAACTTTCTCAGGATAAATACTATTCTCTAAGAGAATACCAAACTAAGAAAAGTAGAACTTGAAATGATAAATAAATTAAAAAATTCCTAGGAGAGAAACACATGGGAACAGCCGATACAGCAATTCTTGAAATTTTAAGTGGTCCTTAAAAAGGACAAGAAATGAAAGTCGTTAATAACCTCCAAAATACCAGGCCCTGTCAGAAAAGAGAAGAATCAGACTTGCAGCTAAGTAAGATCTTCAAAAGAACAGATATAACAAGGACACCAATTTCATCTTCAGACTTCAACATAAGAACCCCAAATGAAGTGTTATCAAATCAGGTCTAGCAGCTTTTACAAAGATCCCACTTCCTGACAGGTCAAATGCAATGTGGGCTAAGAAGGAAAATTTCATATTGGCACTCACTGCATAAACAGGTTAAGGAAGACACATGTGGTCACTTCCACAGAAACAGATAAAAACTCTTCTTGGAAACAAGTGAAAAGACAGCTTTGCCATAAATCAGAGAACTGAAAGTTAAGACCATAAAATATCAGCTTATAAAGAGTAAGTAGCCAAAAGTACTTTTATGTGAACTTTTTTACTGAATTTTTGTGCATTTCATACAGAATATCTCAATCAATCTTAATAATCTTTATGTCCCCTTCCCCACTGGCCCCTCCCATCACACCATGCACCCCGGAATTCATACATTCCATCATTCATGCCAAGGCCCACCATGTCAAGCTGGTGTCCCCAGATGTTCCTCAGTGCAAGTTCATCCACTGAGGTCTAGTCAGCCCCTACAAAGCTCCTTGCCTTAAGATCAGTTCTTTCTAACCCAGCAGTAATCAGCTACCAATCTATCATCAGCTAAGATTGGGGTCTGCTGCCCATTTCCTCAGTTCTATGCTGGATTTTTGTCTGCTTGAGTTTTCATGGGTCTTGTGCATGCCGACACCATCACTGCAGATTCACATGTGCAGGGTCCCAGGAGCTGTTTCCATATGGTCATGCAACTCCTCCCTGGCTCTTTCTGCTCCTTCTTCCACAATGGTCCCTGAGCCCTGAGTGCAGTTTAATATTTGAGTCCTGTCCAAAGACCCACATTCTGCAGACTCTTACTCTCTATGCTTGGTCACTTGTTTTCTTGATCCTTTGTTGTTTTGAGTTCTTTATATATTTTGGATGTTAAACCTCTGTCAGATGTGTTGCTGGTAAAGATTTTCTCCCACTCTGTGGGTTTCCTCTTCACTTCCTTGGTTGTTTGTTTTGCTGTACAGCAGCTTTTTGGTTTAATGAGGTCCCACTTGTTGAGTGTTGATGTTAATTCCTGAGCAACTGATGTCCGATTTCGAAAGCCCTTTCCTATGCCTATATCTTGTAGATTACTGCCAATGTTTTCGTATAACAGTTTCGGAGTTTCAGGTTTCATGTTGAAGTCTTTGATCCATTTGGAGTTGACTTTTGTACAAGGGGAAAGATAAGGGTATAGTGTCACTTTTCTGCAGCTGGAGATCCAGTTTTGCCAGCACCATTTGTTGAAGATGCTGTCTTTCCTCCAGTGAGTGTTGGACCCTTTGTCAAATATCCGGTGGCTGAAATTGCATGTACTCGTGTTTGAGTCTTCAATTATATTCCATCGGTCTATGGGTCTGTTTTTGTGTCAGTACCACGCTGTTTTTATGACTATAGCTCTGCAATGTAGTTTGAAATCTGGTATAATAATCCCCCTGCATTGCTCTTTGCGTTCAGGGTAGCATTGGCCTCTGGAGTCTTTTGTGCTTCCAGATGAATTTTAGTATATATTTTTTCTAATTCTGTGAAGAATGGCATAGGGATTTTGATTGGGATTGTATTGGATCTATATATTACTTTGGGGAGGATGGTCATTTTCACAATATTAATTCTTCTGATCCATAAGCATGGGAGGTATCCTTCCATCTTCTGGTGTCCTCATCAATCTCTTTCTTTAAAGATTTAAAATTTTCATTGCAGAGATCTTAATATCGTTGGTCCGATTTATTCCAAGATTGTTTTTGAGGCTGTTGTGAATGGGAGGGTTTCCCTGTGCTCTTTCTCCAATTGCTCGTTATTGGTGTATAGAAAGGCTACTGATTTTTGTAGATTAATTTTGTAACCTGCCACTTTACTGAAAGTATTAATAATTCCAAGGAGTTTTCTGGTGGAATTTTTGGCATCTCTTATGTGTAATGTCATGTCATCTGCAAAAAGGGGCAGTTTGAGCTCTTCTTTTCCACTGAGGACTCCGTTAGCTCCTTCTCTTGTCATATTGCTCTAGCTGGAGTTTCAAGCATTGTATTAAAAAGGAGTGGAGGTGGTGGACAGCCTTGTCTGGTTCTTGATTTCATGGGAGTGCTTCTAGGTTTTTCCCATTTACAATGATGTTGGCTGTGGGGTTTTGTATACAGCTTTAATTATGTTGAGGCACGTTCCTTCTAGTCCAATTCCCTCTAGGACTTTTATCATGAATTCATGTTGAATTTTGTCAAAGGCTTTTTCTACATATATTGAGCTGACCATGTGATTTTTGTCTTTGAGTCCATTTATGTGATTTTTGACATATATATTGAACCATCCCTGCATCTCTGGAATAAAGCCTGCTTGATCATGGTGGATGATCTTTTTCATAAGAGTTTATATTCAGTCTGTATTTTGCTGAGGATTTTTGCATCTATACTCATTAAGGATATGGCTCTACAGTTTTCTTTTTTGGTTCTATCTTTACCTGGTTTGGGTATTAGAGTGATGCTGGCTTCATAAATGGAATTTGGGAGTTATTCCTCTATTTCTATCTTTTTGAATAATTTAAGTAGTACTGGTTTTAGATCTCCTTTAAAGTCTGGTAAAATTCTCCTGTGAATACATCTGGGACTAGTCTTTTTTTAGTCAGGAGGTTTTGTATTACTCTCTCATATGTTATGTCTTTATATGTTATGGGTCTCTTTAAACTGTTGATCTCATCTTGATTTAGCTTTGGTGAGTCCCATGATTTTTAGATATATATTTCTTTTAAGTTTTAAATTTAATAGAATATAGGTTTTTTTTCTTTTATTTTTAATTTGTGTGTATGTGTATATTGTGTGCATGTATGTCAGTGCACCAGTGTCGTGCAATGTCCATGGAGGTCAAAAGAGGGTGTCAAATCCCCTGGAACTGGAGTTATGGACAGTTGTTAGCCACCATGTAGGTGCTGGGATTCAAACCCAGCTCTTCTGTAAGAACAGTCAGTGATCTTAACCACCAAATCATCTCTCCAGCCCCAAATATATGCTTTTAAAGTATTCCCCTACAATGTTCTGGATCTTTTTGGTGCCTGTTGTGATGTGTTGGTGCCGTTTCATCTCTGATTTTGTTGATTTGAATTTGCTCTTTCTTTTGGTTAACTGGACTAAGGGTCTATCTTGTTCTTCTCAAAGAACCAGCTCTTAGAGTCATTGCTTCTTTGTATTGTTTTCTGTGTTCTTTTTTCTAGTTCATTAATATCTGCTCTGATTTTTGCTATTTCTAAAGTATGAAGCAAAAATAGCATTCCAACTATTGGAAGAGCCTAAGTTGATATGCTCATTTTGATACTGCTTACAGAAATGTGCTCACTTCGACTGGCAAGTCCATTCCTAAGAATATATGGAGGAGCAAAAGATGTACTCTGACAACTGGAGGGAGGCATGCAGACGGAGATGACTCTGAGGGCCTTGCTTCAGCATGGGGTATAAAACAAGAAGACCCAACAAGGCTGACACTGGCGTTGTCTACCCAGGTCCTATCACGGAAAAAGAAATTGTAGAATGGAGAGTGTCTTAAATACTGTTTCTGGACCTGAAGAAAGGAAGACGAGCTTTGCTTTCCCTGGCTCTCCATTTAGCTTTGCGTTGTTTAAACACTCAGTTCATATAAAACTCTTCTGTGTGTCCAACACTCTCCGTTTCCTGAATGGATCTGCCTATAACCAGGGGACCTTGTTACTTAGATTTTGATTCATTTAAAAAATTTAGTTGACACATATGAATCACATATCTTCATGGGGCACGGTGTGATAATTCAGTATACATATGTATGAATCACACATCTTCATGGGGGACGGTATGATAGTTCAGTGTACATACATATGATTCACACGTATTCATGGAGGACGGTGTGATATTTCAGTGTACATACATGTAACTCACATGCCTTCACAGAGGATGGTGTGATAGTTCAGTATACATACATATGACTCATACATCTTCATGGGGGACTGTGTGATATTTCAGTACATATACGTAAAGTAGCATGACGAGGCCTGGGGAGCAGCTATAAATCACTTCAAACATCTATTGTTTCTTAATGCTGAACATATTTTAAATTCTCCCTGCAAGTGATTCTGAAATAACAATAGTTACTCATCACACTTTACTGTGCTCTCAGCCTCTAGAAGCTATTCTCCTGTCTCCCCACGCACCGATAGCAGACAATCGCCCTCTCCCAGCCACTGCCTCCCTCAGTCTCTGGAAATCTCTATTCTCTATGCTTCTACTTTTTGAACAACTCTGAAGCTGCTTTTCATAAAAACTGGACTAGGTTACATTTCCACCAACAGCTCCTTCTGTAGACAGGATGTAGTCACGCCAGGTGGAGAGTGGGCAGATAGTTTTCCCATCCCGTAGGTTGTCTCTTCAGTCTGTCCACCAGGATCTACATTTCCTGGTTACCAATTTGGCCTTTGGAGATTAAGAATCATCCTAGATCAGAGCTGGGCATGGTGGCACACACTTTTAGTTCCAGTACTTGGGAGGCAGAGACAGGAGGATCCCTGTGATTCACGGCCAACCTGGTTCACATGGTCAGTTCCAGGTCAGCTGGGGCTATAGGGAGACCCTGTCTCGAAAAGACAACAAGAACAAAAAAATCCGAGATCAGAATTCACAGTATCCAAGGGACTGCTATAGCTTATGGTGGTGTGCTTCCTTGGGGAACTGGTTTGAATGAGGGATAGCACCTCAGTTCAGAGAAAGGTGGCTCAGTTGGTGACTTGCTCTTGCCCTTGGCGCAGTGGCAGCCAAGTCCTGTAGAAATGTCTGTGGTGCTTCATGTGTTGTGAGAATAACCGTGAACTCCATCCATTGAAAGCTGGTAAACTTCATAGCTGTGGCTACCAGTTCCACTCCATGCACATTAGATGAGCCACTTCATTCAGTCATCAAGAACAGTAGAAAACAGGTGCCGTTATTCTGCTTTACCAAGGTAATGGAGCTGGAGAAGGGCAGAGCGGGACACCAGCAGCCTTGATCTCTCCATTTATGTACCAATATCTCATGAAGTAAAACTGGAGTTAATTCTAAACAAAATATTTACAGTGGGTTTTCCAGAATAACAATACAATTCTGTCTGACTCTGAAAGAAGTACTTAGAGCGCACTGACTGTGGTAATCTCACTTCCAAGGGTGAATGAAGAGCCGCTCTGAAAGCCTGAGACTCCTCTCCAAGACCAACTATCAGAAGGGAGTTCTCATTCTGTAAAAAAAATAAAGAGGTTCCTAGACCTGGACTTCAATGCAGTCTAAAAAGAAAAAATAACAAACAAAATTCTCTGACTTAAACTCAAGAAAAATAAAATTAATAAAATAGAAATTTCGAAAGGACTTTCTGCCTAGAAATGAAAGCAAATTAAAGTTGTTATATGATACCTGGGTCAAAACATTGTAGAAAGAGTCAGACACTAGAAATATAGGCCATGGAACTTTATTCATATAAAGTTAATGAACCCATGGTGACAAAGGTCAGAACGGTGGTCACCTCTGCTTGCTGATAGGAAACAGGCACCAAGGAGCTGCCTGGTACCAGACATTCATCTAATTTTGACCTAAGTATTAGCTACCTGGAAAGCATATATATGAAAATGGTTCAACTGGAACAGTTAGCACTTGTGTAGTTCATGCATGTAAAGAACAGAAACTAATGTACTTCTTTACACTAAAAATATAAGAAAATCTGGGCTGGAGAGATGACTCAGTGGTTAAGATCACTGGCTGCTCTTGCAGAGGAGCCGGGTTCAATACCCAGCACCTACATTGCAGCTAACAACTGTCCATAACTCAAGTTCCAGAGTATCTGACATGTTCTTCTGACCTTCCCAAGCACTGCATGACATGGGTGCACTACATACATACAGGCGATACACTCATACACATAAAAATAATAATAAATAAAAATTTAAAAATATAAGAAAATCCTGATATCATTTTAGAGCTATGTATAGATAATTTGACAAGATTTACCATTCATTCCTTAAAAAACTGACAGAAAACTATAACAGAGACTTCCTATATGTAGCCACGGTGGTATGGAAAGGAAACATTCTGTGAGGAAGTGAGACAGTCTTCTGAGACCAGAAAACAGGCAATGGGTGCCTACTGTGTCCCCCCACCCCCGTTCAGTGCAGTATCCGAAAGCTCAGCAGAGCACCAAAATTGCTCTCATGTGCAAATGCGTGACTGTGCACTGAGAAGACACTGCACAGCGATCATGCTTAGTAACTAAACTTGGCAACCTATCAAACTGAACATAAAAATCAATAGTATTTTATTGTATAAATGAAAGTATTAGAAAACTAAATTTTAAAATAGTATTTTAAATAGCATCAAACATTTAGACACAAATCTCAAAGAGTATTAATACAACTTGAGTGCAGTAAACTTCAAAGTAATAATGAACAAACATAAAATTCCATAATAAACGATTACTTTTTTTCATACATTGAACACTCAGTATTTAAATGCATAGGCTCTTCCCCAGTCCATTGTAGATTCAGTGCAACAATAAAATCTCAGTGCCATTTGGGAGAAAGGACAAGGACTGGAGAGTTTCTAAACTCTGTTTCCTAAAAATGAAAATAAACTAATTTGAAGAACCAATCTGGATCAGCTCCACCACTGGACCAGCTGTAAGACACAGGGACCAGTATAGACTCAGGAAACAGTGATGACCCAGAGCCACGCAGGTCACATTGCAAGGGGGGGAGGAACCATCAGCAAGGAGCAGGGGATCAACAGGCGTTTACGCAGACATTAAGGGTTCCTACACGACACTACATAAAAGCTCAATTCTCGATCTTTTACAAAGTGAAACAAACGTTTACAAGTGGCATGGAAGAATGCCTTTATAGTCTACACAGAGGCAAGTTTTCTCAAACAAGAAACAAGGGCGTTTCCAAGGTAATTTGCTGAAGCTTCCATGTTCAGGCATGACTTCATTGAGAGTTCTGCCTGGACCCCTGGAGTCTCGGGTACTCCCTAGAGCCCAGACTTATTGGAGCTCTCTGGCTCTGACAGACCAGAGATAAAGTAGAAACTTTATTCTGGGAAGCTTACAACTGAAGTGTGAGATGACAGGCATGTTCTAAAGGAACATTAACTCCAACGCTCTCAACCCACCAGCAGTCGAGGAGGCCTCTGGCTACCCATCTGTCTTTCCACAGTGAGGTGGAGAAAATGTCTCCGAAAGGTGAAAAACCTTCCCTTCCCATTACATAGCAGACTCCATTCTAGACTCCCAAAGGACAAAATTCCACACTGGCTGTGGGTGGAACAATTAATGAGGGTTTATTTCAGCAGATGAGATAGCCAAAGAGGAAGGTAAGCATGCATGGCCAGATTGGAGACAGATCAGCAGAGACATGATGGCAAAGGGGTGCTTCTTGTCTCTGGGCTTACAGCACCTGGTCCACCATTTGTCCTCTCTTAAGGCATCTAGGGTGATTCCTTTCCTAGACTAGGCAGATACTTTTTTAGAAGCCTTGCTTTCCCCATAATTCAGTCTGTTGCAATTGGATGCAAGAGTGAGTACAAAGGTGTAACCCACGTGCTCCTCCAGAAGGGCAAGGACAGGGTGCCTGCACCTGTTCCTTCCAAAGAAGCCTGCCCAAATGGCTCTGGTGCGTTTCCTGGAGCCCCGTTCTTCCTCCTATGTGACAGGTGTGGCCATCTCACACCTAGGTGCAAGCCCTCTTATTAATCTTCTCCAGTGTGTCCGGGACGTCTTACTCTAACCCTAACTTTGGTTTCCACCTTCACATTTCAACAGGCTAGACTTCAGAAGTCTGGGGAACCTGGGGTAGCTTGCTTATGTGAACTGATGATCGTAGGTGAGAGAAATTTCATTATCACAGACCACGAGGCCTGAATAGACTGTTGGACAGGACACAGCCACCTTGGGTTGGAGAAAAGTTGCCTCAAAAATATTCCTGGGTTTGGCTGGGCTGGGCTTCTGCCTGTTTCCTCACAGGAAGTGGAAGGGCAGGCAAAAGCCATTTGTGACATCCATGACCCCTTCAGTTACTCACAGGCTCAGACAGGACTGATCTAAGGCTCAAGGTAGTGCTCTGAGAATGGAGTTAAAACTATGAAGGTGTTGTGCATCCAAGAGCTACAGACTCTGGGTAGACTGAGGGAAGATCTGAGTAGGACAGCCAGGGACCTTCTTGATCCCTGGCTTTCTGATTCTTCAGATTACCTTCAGATCTAAGCAGAGGACATTCCTGAGACATGGGCTTAGAGGAACCCCTCTTGCCAACTTTCATCAAAACAAGCAACACTTAATTGTAAAATCTGTGTCAATTATTCCTTAATTCATGACAATATATTCATATACTCACGTTCAAAGAAAAGGAAGGAGGAGGGAGCAAGGAAGGGAGAGACGAAGGGAAAAAGGAAGACTTGAGAAATGCAGTGCACACTTTACATGGCAATTATAAAAAAGAAAAATGTCACTAATTACAAAGAAATTGGTAAATGGCACTACATGAAAATTAAGACCCTCTGCTCATCAAAAGACTTAGAGAATTAAAGGCAAAATGCAAGGCAAGAGTCCATATTGGAATATGTATGACAAAGATCTAGCACATATAAATAACTTCTTCAAACTAACAAAAACAAGGCAGAAAATCCAATAGGTACATGGACAAAGACTTGAACAGATCTTCACAAAAAATATCTTGCCAAATACATATAAAACATAATAAAATGATCTCCAGTCACAGTTTTTTGATTGAAGAAGCTGGATGGTACTGAGTTTAACAAGGCTACGGGGCAATTGGAATTCAGTTCTTGGGCCACCTAAGTTAGAAAAAACATTCTGGAAGCTTGAAGCATCAGTTGCATCTGAATACACTGCAGAGTGGACACAGCAAAGCCTCTGCCAGCCTGACCACCCCGAAATGCTTACATGAGGATCATAAGAACATCTGGGGGCCGTGGCCATCTCTAGCACACTGGGAACTTCGTGGATCTTAACTGACTGCAGCACAGTTACCCTGTCGCAGGATAATAATGAGTGGAGGTTGCTGAACACTTAAAATGAATGAACTCGGTACACACAACAATATGGGAGCATCTTCCAAACACAAGGGGTGAAGGAGCTGGCTTGTATTGGATCAGATGAAACCCATGCACAGTTTCGTAAATCAGAGGGTGGTTTGGGGTGGTGAGGGTTGCAGTGCCCATCAGGGGACATGTTCACACTTCTTTCCATGGATCATCAATTTCTTGAGGCAGGTAGGGCTACACAGATGTGTTCACTTAGTGGGGATTCACTGAGATGCATATTTATAAAACATGCTCTTTCTGTATATTATACTACTATGAAAAATAAAATGTTAAAAAGTAAAAGAAAAATACAAATACACAAAATTAATAAGTGGGAGTGGTTATCAAATTGTAAAAACAAGACTACCTTGTAAAATTCAATGCAAAATCAGCACATAGATCAACACCCTCCATAGGTACAAACACAGAAAGAAGATACATAAGAGAAGATTCTTTAGATGGTCACACAGAAAGTAAACAGATTTCAAAAATATGAATGAGAGCCCTGTCGTAGCACAGGCCTTTAACCCCATCACTCAGGCAGGAAAGGCGTGAAGATCTCTGTGAGATCAAGGCTAGCCTGGTCTCCATAGCAAGTTCCAGGCAAGCTGGAGCTATAGGGAGACCCTATCTCAAAAAGCCACACACACACACACACACACACACACACACACATACACACACACACAAACAATAGCAATGAGCCATTGCATTACAGTCAGGTGAACAGTGGAGTAGAAAATCCAGCAGTGAAGTCAATCGTTCAGAAGTGTGTATCAAAGAGACAGCACTCACCGGATCCAGGGGAGAAGCAGTCATTTAACTACATGTTTGGAGATCAGTAGATGACCATGAGAAAAAGGTTAACTTTAGACCCACATGATGGCCACATGGGAAAGGAGAACACTAGACCCATAATTCATATCACACACACAAAATTCCAATGTACTAGATCTGAACACTGATGTTTAATGAGTTTAATGAGTCATGCAAGTCCTAGAATTAAGAAATTTTCCTTTAATTTGGGAAGGAAATTAGTCTCTAACCTATGACTTGTAATTCAAAAGATTAAGCAAAGTGAAAATAATACATTTAATAATATACAATTTTCAATGATTTAATAGTAAAATAAATACTATAAAAAAGTAAAAAAATCAGGAGCTAGGAAGGTGGTTTAGCAGTTAAGAGCACTTAGTACTCTTGCGGGGGACCTGGGTTTGGCTCCCAGGATCCATGCTGGGTGTCTCTCAACCACCTGTAATTCTAGCTCCAGGGGGATCCAAGGCCACTGGCCTTTGTAGACACATATACTCACATGCACATACCCAACATAGACATACACATAAGTAAAATTAAAGTAAATCTTAGAAAAGTAAAGTTAAAAAGTCAATTCAGGTCAATTGACATGAGCCTGTAATATCAGTCCGTACTTGGGGGTAAAGGCAGGAGGGTCAGAAGTCTAAAGCCATCTTTAAGGCTAGTAACTTCAAGGCCAGCCTGTGCTCCGTGAGACCTTGTCACAACAAAACAAAACATCAAAAAAGGAAAAATAAAAATTCAAATAGCAAACTGAGTAAAATAGTTGCAAACTATCTAACCAAGAGTCAGTAATCTATGAAACACTTCTAAGACTTGATTAGTCGAGAGCACAAAGTACTACAGAAAAACAGACTGGAGATCAGTGAAGACTTGCCAGAAAAGAAACAGAATTGGCCTGGACCATGTGAAAATACGTTCAATGTCCCTCCTAAAAGAAACTCTAGCTAAATTTGCTCTGAGTTGTTAGACCAACAACTCATGGAAAAAGGCTCAGACTGCAGGTCAAGGCCCCGGGGAGGAGGTGTTCCATGTGTTTACTCTGACACAAACACCTTCCTCATAAAAAGTATCACAAATCTACAGGACAAAATATGAAGACATTCAAATGCATAAAATGGACAAAACCATCCATTAACGTTGCTTGCAGAAGCATCTGAAATGCGAAGCACCATAAAGAACTGTATCAGCTGGGAAGGGATCAGTAGTTTGACATATGCACAAATAGAGCTTTAAATGGCATGTGAAGCATTTCTGTGCACTCTTGTGGAATTATGGCCAGTGTAGAATGCTAGGTTAGAAAGGCGAGGTGGGAAGTGTATAATAATAGAATTTTGTGTGTGAGATTGTGTGTGAGTGCATGTGCACATGTGTGCATGTATGCACAAGTGTGTGTGTGAGTGTGAGCACATGTTTGTGTGTGCACATAGTGTGTGAGTATAAGAGGGTGTGCATGTGTTTGTGTGTGTGTGATGCTCACTCGATATCCAGTGCAAAAGGGAACTATCACCTACAGATTTAAAGTGCTGTGTTTTGAATATTCATCTGTTCTAGAATATACTCAATGGTCAAGGAACTGCTCCAAAGGACCACGGATTTCTGTGTGAAACAAAGGAATATTGCTCCAGTTTAAACAAAACCCTGCCATCCTGATCTGTCTGGAACTAATGTGAAATGGAAAAACGTTCGTCCTCATTTCCATCCACTGAAAAGCAATGGCCAAGCCAGCAGCAAGAGACACCACTGCTGCCCAGAGTGTGAACTTTAGGCTCCACCGCTGAGGCGTGAGCGGCGGAGCAGGGTATCTGCAATGAGTTAAAACTTACCACGTGTGTTCAGATTTGTGAGTCAATAATAAATTCATCAGCTCCTCTTGGGGAATGCTGGAGCTCTAATTCATTATTCTGAAAACTGGTTAATACAGTGGGAGAATTAAGCATGTGTTCTGCCTTAATTATACGAAGCAAACTTCAAGGTAAGTAAATAGGTAGTGAAGAACGTTTCTTTAGAGGAGCACCAAGCCAGTGAGTGAAGGAGTGGAGAAGTGGGTTCTGATGCTTTTAATGAATTAATGGGTCTTGGCAATGATGGCTAATAGTTGTTAACATCTCGAAAAGAGAGACAACCAGGCATCACCTGCCTCCTGATGGATGCACACAGCGCTGCTTAGGAAATACTCTCACTAAGAGTCAAACTGGAGCTATTCAAGCCTGTCTGTCAAAGCCTCGAGTTATGGGAAAACAAGGGACAGGAAAGTATCCCAGGTTACACCGAGGACACAGACCGCCAGATCCACCCATGAAAATCCCGACAGAAAATAATCTTAACAAACACACTGTGAAAAAATGATGGAGGGAAAGGGTAGGAAGCATCTCGTCTCAGGGATGCTCTCACCAGCCGCAGCTTCGGACTCAGTGGGAGACCCTGTCTCGAGGGAAAACAATCAAGGAACATGCCTTCTCTGGCTTCCATGTGGGTACCCACACCTGCACAGTCACATGCATGCATGCACTGTGCACACACACACACACAGAGGGGATGGGGGAAGGAGAGACAGAGAGAAAGAGAGAGAGAGAGAGAAACCCAGATTCTCTTGCACTGTATAGCCGAGGTGAACTTCACCCCATCCCTTTGTGAATTCTTGAGGTAAATGAATTGCTTTTCACAGGCCCAAGCACCCTTCCCAGGCTTTGCTGTCCCTCTGGCATGACACTCTGCCTTCCCACAACTCTTTGCCCTCTCTTTGGTGAACTTACCCACCAGTGGACCCTGTGACCCTGGCAGGATTAGTTTATTAGCACACAGTGTCCTGTGTTAAATGCTGGGTTAAGTATTCTATATATGCATTTTGAATATCAATTACTATGATTTTTAAATTGAAATTCTTTCTGGAGTATCTAATATAATTATAGATAGTCCTGAGCAACATTTTAATTAATCCTGGTTATGTGGTTATGATTTATCTTTCATTATGTATTCTAAGATAATGTTACTTTTCTCCAAAGAATTCAACTTGAATTAATCATTTCTATATTCTCTCTTCCTCTCTCTCTCTCTCTTGCTCTCTCTCTCTCTCTCTCTCTCCTTTTTTGAGACAGTCTCATGTAACCCACACTGGCCTTGAATTCTTGATACCTCTGCCTAGATACACACACGACACATGGATAGATGTATAAGTAGGACATGGAGACTGCTGTACAGTAGCTGTTCTGATCACAGAGGTGGGTGGGAATGCCATCCAGGGCCATCAGAGAGCCCCTGGCCTGTGGATCAGGACTGGCAGAACTGGCTACAGTTCAACCGAAACATGACAGAGACCTGGAAAGGCCTGAGCATGGCTGTTTGAGGTGCACTTGTGAAAGTTTTACGGTAAATTGTAAAATATTTACTGCAGTTGATTCCACACTTTTGGATCCAGAGATGTGTCAGAAAATGTCTTGAAGAATGGCATTGATGGAGGGTTACCCAGCTCCTCTTTTTCCAAGTACGTGCATTTTAAATTGCTATCTGCTACTTTGTCATCTTATTCAAAATGATATTTTAATGAAAGAAAGTAGGAAAGATAATTTCAAAAAGAAAAAGAAAACAGTCCCTCTCCAATCTCAGAGACAGTCTAATGACAGGTATCGCTCATGCTACCATCCCAGCAGAGCTGGGTTTTCTTTTATTAAACTCTCTTAAAATTCAGATTTTATAAATAACCCGTGTTCACAATAAGAAAACTTGAAAAGATCATGGAAAATAAGTAAAGAAAAAATAACCTGAATCCCTCATCTAAAGATAGCCACAATAGCCACAATTTATTTTATATATATATATATATATATATATATATATACTCACCATTTTAATAGGTAATTGATAACTTTTATTAACCCAAAGCTATCAGTTTAAAATTAATATTCTTATCTACTTTATTTGGCGCTGCACCCTGAAAATTTCTCAGGAATATATATCTTTCCACAATATGATTTGAATAATCATATAGTAGTATATTTGTAGAGAACAGAAATTTTTTCCTAAGTCTATCCTCTAATTATTGACCATTTGGGTTGTGGGGATATTTATTATCTTTCCCTTCTTTACTAATGTAAGCAATACTTGAATTTCCTCAGGTCTCTAGTCTGTGGTACAGACAAGATTGACTCAATGATAGCAACACACTTTTGCTGTCTCTTCTGATTCATACAGATCTCCAGCCTCTGACAGTCCCTAGAGTTGGCCTCTTCCCACCAGTCTGCTCACAGAGACTCCTGCAGGGGACATGGCTCTTCTCACCTGTCTTCTCTGAACATGATAAAGGAATCTTCTGGAACCCACAGTGTCCCCAACAAGAGGTATACATTATGTTTTATGTTTGGGAGCATCCTAATGAGGATGCAGATGAAGGTGGTCCAAGGAGCTCCGTTCTCTACCAAAGGCTGAATGCCTCACGGGCTGGGGCAGGGCTGCTGTTCTGAGGAAGGCTAGGCACATCTTTCTTTGCCTGAGATGAATTCCCAGAGTGACCATGCGCGTTTTAAGGTTCTTAACGTTATCATGGACTGAACTGCGCCCTTCCATTCAAATGTCAAACTGCAGCTCCTTCCACTCTCTCAGAATGGAATATTTGGAGACAGATCTAATCAAGAGGTGATTAAGTTAAAAGAGGTTAGAATGGGTTCTAATCCAATCTGATGGGCATCTGCCTCAGAAGATGTTTGGACACACAGATGAAGAAGGCAGGCATTGCTAAGCTAAGGAGAGAGGTCAAAGAGAAACCACACCTGTCAGCACCTGGATCTGGGGCATATCTTCCAGTGAGAGAAAGTCATTTCTATTGCCGAAGATACCTCTCCTGTCACACTTTGCTAGGTCAGCCCTGGAAAACAGAGGCAAATGTACACTCCAAAACTAAGCAAATCACTACCCATGTCTAAGAGTACTGCCTCCCTTTGGACAGTACTCCTCCCTGAGGACATCACAGAGTGCACATTTAGAGGGATCTGGAAATCTGTGGGGTGACACTAAGCAGTAGTCACTGGAACTTTCCCAGTTCTGAAACATGAATGTGCTGAATCCCAGGCTGGGGAGATGGGATTTAGAATTGCCATGGAAACAAACATCGAAGCATGTCTGTGAAGGAGTTTCTAGATTAATTGAGATGGGAAGACCCACCCCCTGAGTTTAGGCTGTACTATACCTTGGCCTAGGGCCTCAGGCTGAATAAGAAGGAGAAAGCCAGCTGGATAGGAGCAACCATCTCCCTACTTACTGAGACCATCTGCCTCACCTGCCCAGCTGTAATGAACTAACTAACTGTACTCTGGGGACTGAGAGCCAAAACAAACCTTTCTTTCTTTAAGTTGCTTTTGTCAGGTATTTAGTTATAGTAACATGAAAGGTGACTGATACATAACAGGGAAGGAGGGAGGAAGGAAGGGAGGAGAGAAGAAGTGAAGGAGGGAGGGAGGGAAAGCTGGGTGTGGTGGCATATTCTTGTAAGCCCAACCCTGGGGAAGTAGAGACAGGCAGATTCCTGAGGCTCACTGACTAGCTCCATCTAGTCCATTCGGTGAGTTCTAATGAGAGACTGTATCTCCAACAAAAAGGTGGATGGCATCTGGGGAATAACACCTGAATTTGTCTTCTAGCTTCCACATGCATGTGCATATACAGGAACATGCACCTGTGCACACCTGTGTTTGGAGACACCTACACTAAGGATGTAAACAGAGGGCGGCCCTGAGCAAAGGGGCAGCCCATACTACTGGGGGTGTGCACACACATGCACACAGTGGGAAGACAGAGCTATCATCCCTAACCTGAGTGAGCAGGCAGTAAGATGCAAGCCTGTTGAGCATTCAGTCCCACCATCTCCTCTAGTGTGTAAGGACAGCATTGGCTCCAAACCAGGGCAACGAGGATATTCCATCGCTCTGCCTCTCGGACTCCCTTGCCCTGAAATGATGGCTCCAATGGTGAAAATGGTGGTGTTGATAATGATAGGAGTTGCTTTATATCCAGCAGTTTCATAGTAAGCCCTGGGAATGAGAATTAGCATAAATTAACCCATTTAATCCCTCCAACAACTCTGAAAGGCTTCTTACTACACCCATTTTTCAGATGAGCAAACAAAGGCTTAGAGTTAGGCTCATAAGTTAACACCAGAAACAAATGCACACTACCTAACTTGGAACCTAAAGCTGTGCCATTCAGGGTGGACCATGATTCTTTCAAACGATTTAAAGGAACACCCGAGTCTTCCAAGCTTTTCAAGAGAAGAGGGCCATATTCTAGAATCTGGATAGCTATGACTGGTGTCTTTCATGAAATTAGGCTGGCTGGGGAGACCTGGCAGATTTGGAGACACCTACAGTAAGGATGAACACGGAGGGCCCCGAGAAGTGGCCCAGGCTACTGGGATGTGTCCTTAACAAGATTAAGGAGGAACTCTTGCAGGTCTGTTGAACTTGGAGGTGATAGTTGGAAATCTGTCACCAGCATCTCTTATGTGAATAACTATGGGAGGAGAAGCAAAGGAAGTAGAGAGCGGGCTTTGAATTTCTGTCCTGTCTTCATTAGCTTTGTGATTTTGGATATGTCCTATAGCTTGCTCCAGTGAGTCCTGGACTCCGTCTTTGTAAATGGGAATGCCAGCCTTGTAGGAGATAGGGGAAACTGGAGGTACTGTGTGAAGGGCTTTGTCCTGAAGAGTCAGCAGAGAGAGACTAGAATGCTCACTGCTCTGGAGGAAGGGCTGGCCAAAGCAGCGTAGACGTTCATTCTACAGAGATGGATTGCTGACACCAAGATTTCATGTAGAGAAGATGACAGGGGTCTAGAGGCCATCAGAAAGCCATTGGCTAATTATACTGGCTACCAGATGGCCTGTTGTGGTCACTGAGCCCCAACTAGGAGTAGCCTTCAGGTGAGAGTCAGTGCTTAAGGGGCTAGGGGCTGGAATGGGGGCACAGGACAGGGCAGCATGAGAAGAACGTGACCTGTAAAAGCTGTGCTCTACACCATTCCTAACTGGGCACAGCTATACACTGATTAAAGAGCGAAAGAGTCCTGGTTACACAGCCCCGCACGGCACCATAGTTCTTCCTCAGATGGAGCCACAGTGGCCCCTATTCATCTATCTGAACCAAGCTCTTTTTCCCTGAACACATCTTCCTTTCTTTGGGCATCAGCTTCTCACCACTCCTTAACAGCTTGATGTTTGCAAAGCTTTTCTACCATCTGTATACACGCCTTAAACTTTGGAGTACATAGACACTTCAGATTTTCATCACAAAACACACTTGGAGTTTCTTCTCATTAGGAATATTCATGGCTGCATTACCAGACTTTCACTTTGAATGTTTCTCAATAGTAAGACTACCTGTGGCCTTATGGAAACTTAAGATCATTTGACATGCCCTAACCAGTAGGAACACACTCTGTCCACTGTCCTCAAGGCCCTGCTACCTCCATTTCAGGGATGCTTTCTCCACCTTCTCATTTAAACAGACGATGGCTGATTTGGGAAAGGCGGAATAAATTCAGAAGTTTCGAGAAGAAATCATTTTATATGATTTTAGATTTATATTAGAAAAAGCATTGTTACTGGGACACAATCACTGTTGTCTGTTTCTGGCATAAGGTTCAAAGAAATTTCTAGTTTAGAAATGAAGTGGAAGCAGTCACCACGAGGGTCCCTGGGAACTTTTGCTGCACCCACAGCACTGTGCAGGAGGCACCCAGCGTTCTCATGATTTCTCTCCAGTGAAATGCCGTCATCCCAGGCAGTCACTCAGACAGTCTGTTTCTATATGTCATGAATTAGGAGTCAAGAGCCAGGCAAATGCTATAAACCCCCAGAAGCCTTTCTTCACCCCAGGGTGACCAACAAATCTATTCTTATTGGGATTCTTGTTAAACCCTTATAAATACTAGTTGGTCCTCCACAGCCATTTAAGAGACTTTTATATGGTTTTGAAATGCTCTCCAGCCATATTGCTTTTATCTCCCTCCACCCTTATTGATTTTTCCCCTTAAGACTTTAATTCACTCTTCTGCAGTTGCTACAGTCAAGAACAAAATTCTGCAGATCACATGGAGATAACATCCTAACCGAGGCTGGGTCATATGCATCTCACACAAGAATACCAGATTCCCGCCGATAACCTGTCCTGTCCTGCTTTTCAAGCCCTTTCGTCTCTCTTATCTTTTTTTCCCTCTCCCGTACTATTTGAGACTTAATCTTTCTTTAGTCTTACTCTTCACACTGAGCTCATCTGAAATGTACCAATAATTGCCACCAGCTAAATCTGGCTTCGTCATTCTGAAAATTCCTCCTTGAAACCAGCTCCATGGACTAGGAAGCTGACATTTTCTGCAGGTTACAATGGCCGCTAGGATGAAGTTCTGCCAATACAATGTAATGTACATGTAGATAAATCTTGGGTGATTACAGTTACAATTCTAAGAAACACCAGCATCCAACACTTAGCCAAATGCTTTAACAAAGTGCTATTTAACTTGATTAAAGCATTATGACAGCGGAAGCATATTTGAGAAGTCTTACAGCAACCAAACAGGTGTAGAGTGTAAAGCTGGTAGAACAAGCCCTGGGTACATTAGAAGAGCTCGCTCTGTTTTCCAGATATATGTTTATTCATTCAACACATATTTCCTGGGTCCTTAGCTAATCCTTGTGAGATGCTGAATACAGAATTAGCCAAGTCACAGTAAATATGTTTGTGTTACAAATATGTAAATAAGCGACTCCATTGTGAGAATACACTCTTAAGTGTACCAGACTGACCATATCCGGTGAGTCAAAAAGCTTCCAGAGGGAGGCAACATTTCATATTTTAGATGGAATATTTTCAAATGAAAGCATTATTTTTTCTTTTTTCAGTTCCACCTTTAACCCCTAAGCTAAGTCATCATCAATACCAATATCACATTCAATGATGTGATTCACACATTCTCAACCCTGTCATTGGCAAGGCACTGCAACATTACACATCCAGCTTCACTAAACATTAGAGACGGAAGAGGCTCAAGTCATACCTACAAGGAAATTAAAGTGGGCTTCAGGCCCTTCTTACTCATATCCAAGTTCAGCTATCCCCCGTGAAAACATGAATTGCTGAGTCAAGTGCGAATTTCTGAGCTGAGGAGATGGTTCAGAGGGTCAGAGTGCTTGCTGTGCGTGAGAACCTGCATTTGGAACTGAGCACCCACTTAAAAGGCCAGGCATAGTTGCATAGTTGTTTGTAACCACAGAGCTACGGGGGATGGAGACCGGAAAACACTGCTCGTTTTACATCTTTGACACTTCTCTGGAAGAATGGCTTCTTCAACCCAGCCCACAGAGGACCGAGGTAGGATCCCAGACAGATGTGACCACCTGCCTCGCTTGGTAGAGGAGGAACTGTCATCTCTTCCGAGTTCTCAAGACAATAAGGTAGACAGTGATAGATCAGGTACCTGATCTCTCTCTCTCTCTCTCTCACACACACACACACACACACACACATACAAATTACATGCATGTACAAAGGAAAAAAGCCCCAAACTATGAATTCCCAGCTTCCCTGTGTTTGCACTCTGATTGGGCAGTAACAAGACCTGTTTACCCAGGAAAGCAAAACAAATGTGCTGTAGGGTGGACCAGCATGTGCCAGTATGTGCAGAGCAGAGACCCATCATCTGTCCCCTTCCCAAGGCTGAGTAATGTAGAAAGCTGTGACATGAGAGACTCACAAAATTAGTTACTGAGATAAATATCTCTGCTCTAGTATAAAGAGTCCATAACTGATCTTTCTCAAGGCCATAGAGCCACAAATATGTGGAAGGTCTGGCATTGTCTGTCTCTTCTCAGTTCTGAGCTCTGCTGGACCATCTGATACCACCATCTAGCTTTCCTTATTCCTTTTGCTAACTGAAATAGTTCAATTAATAATCTACGTGTATACATTTCTAATTTAGACTACTCATCTTGCGTGATTCCGTTTAATCTTCAAAACAATATTTGGAAACTGAGGCACCAAGGCAATTAGAGACTTGTCTATGGTTTCATAGATGGTGCAAAGTTGATGCCAGCTCAATGTGACTCCAAGGTCTGACTCATAGTCACATCTGCCAGTGGGGTGCATGCTCTCGTCTGTCTGGGCTCAGCTCCTACCTCAGCCCACTGCAGGCTGAAGAAGGCATTCTCCTGGAGAACAAGCTCTTCAGTGGTCAAGGGTATGAAAGGAGCTGTGTGGCAAGGCCAGCACTCCCCAAATTTCTCTAGATCATCTAAGAGCACACAGCATTTCAGAAGCCTGGGCATCGCAACTACTTTTTGTGCTCATTCTCTATGTGTAGAAGGAATTTAAAGCACATTGCTTACTTATGAGCCCAAACAGCAAATGGGCAATGTCTGCTCCATCCATTTGGCTCCAGGGCACAAGCTTCATGGCGTATCCAGTGCTTACTCTGACACCCCTCCCTGAGGAGGGTTAGTGGAATTCCTGTGTGCTTCTGAGGCAGAGTGAGTGATGCTTCAAGAACTGGCATCCGGCTCTGCCCCAGAGATCCCGTTCATCTAAGAAGCAAGACCACTGGCTTCATATGATTAGTGAAGAGAGGCACTGAACAGAAGAGAAAGAGGAGGAGGAGGAATAGGAGGAGAGGGAGGAGGAGGAGGAGAAGGAAGAGGACGAGGATGAGGAGGACCTGGAAGGGACAGAGTTGGGGGTAGAGAAAGAGGAGAGAAAGCAGGAGGAACAGGGAGAAGAGAAAGAGAAAGAGAAGATGAACAGGAAGAGGATAGGGAGGAGGAGGGGTGCGAGAAGGAAGAGGAGGAAGAAGGAGGAAAAAGGAGCCCTAGGCAGAGTTCCAGGTTATGGGGCTTCAGCCCCACAGAACTTGGGAAATAAGAACCAGGCTTGGGCTGTGCAGATTCCAAGTCACAGGGCCTCCATGGCTGGCAAGCGTCAAGCCGGAAACTCAGCTGAATAGAGCCCTAAATGTTTTTTTGTTTGACATTCATGCTTAACAGAAAATGATGAATCCATTAGCAACTCCTTCCGTTGCCAAAAGAAACAGACTCTCACTCGGCGATTGCTTTCATTGCGCTATCAAGCCACCGCATGCTCGGCTCACAAAGCTGACAGTCATCCATCACTTTCAGATGGGTTTAGAGGTACAGTTGTCTTTGTCTGAAGTGTGTGGATGTGTCAGTGTGAATGTGGCTCATTAAAACAGACTGACCCAACAGTTTAAATGGGATTCACAGTAGGGTTAGAATGTTGTATTTGAGGTTTGTTTGGAATTATTTTGAAGTTTGTCACTAATTTTGAAAAACAATGGGCTCATTTTCCTAACTTCTCTCTCATCCCTAAGATGTGTTCAAGAGAACAAATAGCTATATTATACACTGGCTCAAAAGTATGCTCTTTTGGAAATGAATAAAACGATCCTATGATTATGAAATTTCAAGAGTTCCCTTGTGCTCTAGAATGGGGCATACTGAAATGACTCCACAAAGTAGCCCGAAGTTTCTTTCCTCAACCTCTCTGCCAACCCATAAATGACATCTTTGACCATTTTCTTTGGACCTGTTTTCCATCATCTCAGTTGGCCTCTCAAGAAATGCATCTGAAGTCAGTGATTCCACAGATGGCAGATTAAATCCTCCATAAAATGGGTTTAAATATTGAGAGGAAGGCACCTGTCATACACATCTGGGCCATCCAGGACACTGCTGTACTCTGAATACTTCAAGATGTTCAGTAAGGTAGAATTGTTAATGTGAGCCTGTGCGCTGACAAACTCTCTCTGTCTCCCTCTGTCTCTCTCTCTCTCTCCCTCCCTCTCTTTCTCTCCCTCCCTCTTTCCTTCTTTCCTTTCCTCCCTCTGACTTTACATTGGTGTTTACCTACTTTTCAGTGCTTTGAGTGTGGCTGTTCTTCCAAGGGTTTCTTTAAACACTTGTAAATCATAGACTCAACCATTTAGAACAGGCACTCGGACCCTAGAACCTCTTTGCTAGGGTATTAACCCTTAGCTGGCTGAACCAGTAGATCCAAGGACTCCACAGAGTATTAAGGAGACAGTATGTGTATGTACGATACAGTTTCAAAGTACCTAAGAGTTATCACCGTTTTCCAGCCAGCAGTAGAATGTTTCGGTATTTGAATGCACAATTGAACCAGTGTATGCTGGCGGAATTCCAGTCCTGTTTCCACCATCTCTTGTCCTTTCTTGTAGATTCCAAGGACTTGGGATACAAAAGCTAGAGACCCCTTCGACTTTGGGCTGGTGTTCCAGTCTCCCGTGCAACCCCAAAACAGCCCAGCCAAGGCACCAAGCACCATTCAAACCTTTCCCACAGCAATGATGGATGCTGACAGTGAGAGATGTAAATCAAGCCATAAGAAAGGAGTCAAGTTTAATTAACTATGGTGTCATAAATTTTCTCTAATAGGGGTAATTTCTTAGTGTTCACCCCATTCTACCCCCCAAAACTGTCTAAATTTTTAAGCACTACCAGCACATTTATTGCATAAAATATGTGGAATATGTACTTAGCTTATGCCACACTTTTCATTTAAGGAGCTCAAATGAGTTGTCATTAACTATTTGACTTAATTAACCAGCTTAGTCTTTACTTGCCACCCCACCCCACCCCAACCCCACCCCCCAAAAAACTAGTTCACGGCATATATTAAGATACCCATTTGCACTTGAAATTAAAAGTAAAATTAATATTTAAGACCCTGTGGCTCTAGCCAACCAAATACCAATTCAAATCCAGTCTCTTGTATCCAACACTGATTTGACAGAGTTGTCAAGTGGCCCAACAAGTGAGGTTCCTGCAGGAAGGTATAAGAAGAGTCAAAAGGCCTCAGTCTTCCCAGAAACACAGTGGGAATTCCTTCAAATGAAGACACTTCCACGCTTGAAGTCAATATTCACCAAATGCAAGGGCAGAGGGTGAGGAATATATGAGTTTTATGGGGGCAATACAGACCAAACCTGACCCATAAAACAGCTTTGTGCGGTGGTATGTGTCTGTAATCCCAATGCTGGAGAGACCAAGACATGTGGGACCCTGGTGCTCACTTGCCAGCAAACCCAGCCTACTTAGTGGATTCCAGATCAGTGAGAGACCCCGTTTCAATAAACAAGGTGGATGGTGCCTGCACCACACATGAGGAGGAATGACACCTGAGGTTGTTCTGCTCTCCAAGTACATGGTACACATGCACTTCCCATGCACAAAAATACATAGAGACAGAGAGACAGAGACAGACAGACAGATATACAGACACACACACACACACACACACACACACACACACAAAACACTTGATAAAAAACAAATATGTGGGGAGACAAGAAGGGATGTGAAGCTGTCTTGTTTCTCAAGCTGCTGTGACCTGAAATGCAGCAGTTCACTTCTGCAGAGCTCTACATTTCTGAGCAAAACCTCCGTGTCAAGTCTAAACTACCACGTTTAAGCCATGAGTTGCTATGCTACACACAATGACTTCCTTGGTAGTAGGATGTACATGTCATAGCCTACTATGTGACGTGTCAGTAGCTACCGACACTATTACCTTGTGTAGTTTGTTTGTAATGGAAGGGGAAGTGTGGGCTTTAGAATCAGGCTGTGGATTGGTATCCAGCACTGCTGCTATGAGTCCTGGACACCATGTGAGGGCAGGCCAGCTGTCATCTCTGACCCTGCTTCAAAGATGGGCACAGTCACACTGCATGGTGAGATGGTGGAGCTTAAATGAAGCCAGTCAGCAATAATGGTGCTGTTACTAAGGTACCTCCCTCTTCCTGACAAACCCATCTCTCAGGGGACTTGGCCCCTTGGCAGTCAGGATTGAACCACTGGGGGTTCTGGGCTGTGAAGTTGCCCTTTCTAAAAAATATCCTGTTATCCTCTGAGTCTGTCCTATCTGGGCTGTGCCTGCTTCCTACTGTGGAACTGACTGATGGCCCCAGAACTTGAGCACCAATCCCTGGCATATTGATGCCACCAAGTTAATAATCTGATTCTCTTTCGTGCAGAGAAAATCCAAACTAACAAAATTGCTCTTTTATTCACAGCTTCCAAAAGCTTGGAATATTTTGGAGTTTTTTCAGTGAATAACTCTAAGGAAAGGCAGGAAGAAAAGTTATTAAATAAGGCACATTTTGGTAAATTAATTATAAAGTTGCATTCAATAAGAGTCTATTACAAGTCAAGCTTTTACAAAAGTGATATAATAAAAGCCAAGGGTAGTGGCACACATCTTTGATCCCAGCACTTGAGAGACAGAGACAGGTGGGTCTTTGTGAGATCAAGGTCAGTCTAATCTACAATTCTAGTTCCAGGCCATCTTAGAAATATACGGAGACCCCGTCTCAAAAAATAAAAGGATCTACTGTAAACTCTAAGTGGTCACACATGTTCTTAATTCAACACTGGGGAGGCTAAGGCAGGAGAATTGCTAGTTCTAGGCTGACCTGGACTGCTAGCTAGACTCTATTACAAAACAATAATGAAATAAGTGTCACTTCTGCTGTGGACTGGGTTGCAAATAGAACTGAAGCCTTTCTTGATTCTTATAATTTTTTTCTGTATAAGTTTCTTTACTAGAATCTCATCTTCCTTCTTTGACTTTATTAACTTATTCAATAAATGTTTATGAAGTACTTTTTGTATTAAGTACAGAGTAATTTTGTTACAATTCCTGAATTTGAGATATTTCAAGTCTAGCTTTCTTGCCTTGGGTTTATGGCATCTTAAAGCTCAGTGCCTAACTGACTTTCCAGAGCCTGGACACACACCAGTTCCTGGGCTTTTCTTCAGGTTCTGATTCAAGAAGTCTGAGGAGGCGGCTATGGATTTGCACTTTTAACCTGTGAGTAGGTGCTGGTCTAAGAACCACTTTGAGACTTCTGCTATAGACTGACCCTCTATTCTCTATGTCAGGCTTCCCAAGATACCACCAGTCCATCACTAGAGTCAGGCCCTTTCTGGTTCCTCACTCTCCAGAATGAAACCTGATGAAAACTTTTCAGATCTGACCATCAAAGTTGCTTCACTTTCAGTTCTCTTTGGAGAACTGCCAATCTGCCTTTGACTGGAGAGTGAACCCTTAGGTTCATTAGGTGCATTAGCACCACATGTGATGGCCTCTGGGAGAAAAGGAGAGGTAAGCTTTCATTCTCACCCCTGAGATTAACCTAAGTAACCTACTGTGCCTTTGAATCCACTGGGCAAATTTTCAGGATGTGATAACTCTTATGGAGCAGCATTAAAAATATTCAGTCCTTTCTGCTAGGCGTAACCTTTCCGTGAGGATATTCCCCAAAATGTTAATATTAGAAAAGTACGTTGAACTACAGCTCTTCTCCATGACCTGAGCTGTCGGTTGCACAGTCTTTCTCCTTTCTCAGGAAACTGCTCTGTTCATAGCTGGTATTTTTTGAATGTCTTGCTTCTGGGCAAGCTTCTACTTCATACTATATCAGTGACGAAGACACTGTGTGCACACACATGTGTGTATGTGGAGGGGTGGGGGAAAGGCAAGCCTCAATGGCCATTTTGATATTTCTTTGTGATTTTATTGAATATTTGCTAGTTTAAAACCCATTTTTGGACATTGGAGAGGGGATCTCACAGTATGCCCCTAAGTCAGTAACAAGACAATCTTGTGACATGTAAGTCCTCTCCAGATGTGCCTATGGCAGCACCCAGCATGCTGGCCACTCAGCCTGTGTCCCACTGTGAGAACTTGCACCCGCCCCAGAAGGGACAGGGTCTGCAGGGATTTGACACCATGGTAATCAAGCAGCACACTTACAGGATTCAAAGACAACCCACAGACACTGGCTGATATTTGATGAGCACTGGCTCTTCAAACCATTAGGAACTCAGAATTAAGTTTTCATGACTAGCCACAGTAGACTTATGTATACAACACAGCAATGCTAGTCAGGTCTTTACCAGCACCCTTTGTGAAAAGGATGCTGGGAACTGTAGGGTGTGACGTCCAGCCTCAGAGCTATGGCCAGAATCATACTTCCTACCTCTGAGGGCTGTAAAACAAACAGAATGTATTTTCCTGTCACTTTGAAGTACCTGGGACAGACCAGGAACAGTAACCCCAGCGCACAACTGGAATATGACCATGAGCAGCAGCAGCAGAACCAGAAAGGACTCCAACGTTTATACACAACTCACCAAGGAGCTCTGGCCAGTGGTGGCCAAAGATGGGCTTAACTTCCAGCCCTACAAGAGACCTAGCACCCATTAGAATTGGGTTTTACAACTATCTGCCCAATCCAAACAGCTCAACTTTCTAGATATATTGTTTTTTAGTCTGAAGTTCAAAACACACATGAAATTATCTCAACAACTCTTATATATTTTTGTCTTATTTGAAGTGATTTACAGTTTTAGTGTATTTTAAGGTAGAATCTGTATTGAAGTGAATCCTAAGGGGAAAAGCCATTATTATGTCAGGAAGCTAGAAGATACGGTTTCTGATACTGAACACTAAATACAGCCCTGAGATTCCTAGCAGTCAGTGCAATAGGGGAAGTGTGAAGTTGCATTGTCTGATAAAGACAAACCTGTATTTTATTTGAAAAAGCAAATACCATGTTATTGCTAAAGTCTGGGGGAGCATGTCCCATGTGGAAAGTGTGCCTGCACATGGACGCACACACACACACGCACGCACGCACGCATGCACACACACACGGACGCACACACGCACACACACACGCCTAGCTCTCACTTGTTCCTCCACACCTTTTCCTTGACTATTGGGCAAGCTCTGGGACTGGATCTTTCTATCATTTGGGGCTCGTTTCTGGTCACTAAGATGAGCTAGGCTGAAGTGGAACCCCACCTGTTCATCCAGCTGCTGGACAGGGAGGACACCAGCGCTGAGCTTCCTGCCACCCTGCTTTGTGGATGTGTTGCTGCACACAATCTGTAAGCCTTGTATGTTAATTCCTCCTTGGTGCCATCACAAAGCTTGAAAAGTCACTTGCCCACCTATATTGTTCTGACTATCACGGCTTGAAAAGAAAACACAGGTAGTAAAACCCTCTTCAAATTTAAAGCATTTCTGGGAGTTATATTCTTAAAGCTTAAGTCACCGTAGTAAGGTATATAAGCAAATTCTCATAAGCTTTCACACACCCAACCTGGCAAGGGATGAGCTGTATGAATAGTCCTTTGTTTCCACTCCTAAGATGTGCACAGGTTTATACAGAACTCGAATTGATTCTAGCAATTATTTAAAATTACTCAGAAATACCTTAAGTCTCCCATCTTTATTTCTGAGTGGGGACAATGCCAACAGACGAGTATTTCGATTAAAGCCACCATCTCTTCTGACAGCGCCCCCCCCCCCGACACACACATACAGGCAAACAGCCATTCAGATAACACACACACCTCTGGTCTCACTTCATGAGCTTCAACGTATGGATCCTGTGGTTGACCAGCAGAAGACATGAGCCTGGGCTACAGCTTGTCATTTAAAGCCAGTCAGTCCTCCATGCCACACGCAATGGATCGCATTTAAATGGAGCGTTTTATTGCCCTGCAAGGTCATGTGTCAATTCTTTTGTCTCTTTAGTTATAGCTATAGCAGCAATTTATACCAGTCTTAGCATCCATGTTCTTAAAGCACTGTTCTTTATTTGAAAGACAATGCTCTCGAATACAGACAATCCATCTAAGAGTGTGACTTAGGCTGAGTTGTGCTCTTATGTTCTCTTTCCTTAGACCAAAAGCCTGTTGTGCACAGGAACTGGATGGGTTCAAGGAAATGAAAAGTCTCATGGAAATGAACTTTAGAGTAACCCTACTGCTCTTACAGGACAGAGGCCACAAAATAGCCACAGGTACTGCATTCCTCTATTGAAAACTGGGTGTGCATGTGCTCATCATGTTTCTCCAAAGAGTTGGACGAGGTGATGGTTCTCAGTTATGCAAGTTATCTACCATCTGTTGCAGTTTGTATCTTAAAGGTTCCCCACAGGCTCCTATGTTTCAACACTTTGTCCCCAGCTGGTGGTGATGTTTTAGGAGCCTGTTGAACCATGCGGACATGGGGTATGAATGGCAGGTGCAGAACCATAAAGGTGGAGGCTTGAAGGTTATAAGCTGGGCTCTGCAAGTTCTGCTTCCATGAACAAAGTTGGAGATTCCATGTCTTCTCCTCCACCGCCATGATGAACTGTACCCTGACATGATACACTGTACCTTCTTCAAAATAAGCCTCTTCTTCCTGCAGTGGCTTCAGTCAAGTATCCTCCAAGTTGATAAGAAAAGTAATCAACACAGCACCCTTCCCCTCCATCCTCATATTGATGTAGATCTTCAAGGGAACCAAGCACAGCCCACCGCCTTAGCAACCTCCCGCAACAAGGCTTAACCCTCTCTCCACATCTCTAGCCAGTGGCCATTCAACTTCCTCACCAAAGCTCTCAGCCACAGGCTGAACACACAAACCATAAAAAAGGGACACATGGATGCATGTGCAAAAATAACAATTAAGTGACTTCTAACTTATGCACATTGGGCAGTATCCAGTTGCATGACTTATTGCTAGTGCTTACTGTAGCTCTTAAAGAGAGTGTGCTGGGGAAAGAACTGCTTCTGCACTTTATTTCCCAAGAACATTTCATGCCTGGGGGTGAATTCTCAATTCTCTGGCATACTTGCATTCCAAGATCCCTCCAGAATAGGGTGGTCTCAAGAGTCTCATAATAAAGGGAGAACTGAGCTGGGAAGGCGGTGGGGGGGTGGTCTGATGACCTCGGTGTTCACACCTCAGTTACTGTTCTTGCCCTTTCAGTCCTTTACCCCATTTCAATGTCATCAAAACCTCCATTCTTTGTTCTTCATTCAAAACACTCAAGAGAAATATGTACTAAGTTATAACTAACTCTTTCAGAAAATATTTGAATACCAAAGGAAGACCCATTAGTGTAAATGACTGCCTCCTTTGTAAAGCTAGTTATGATCTATTCTTACCTCCTCCTCCACTCACTACTGTCCCAGCGAATAAGACCCATAAATTGCACGCAATGCTAGACTCTTCTCAAACTTAGATGTCAATGTGCTTTCCAGAGTTCCAGTGTCTGTGGACACCTGCATGCCTCCAAAATGCTTGTTGAAATTATTCTACCTCCCAGAAGACAAATTCCAGCCATTCATTAATGTTAGAGGAAGCACGTCAAGCAAAACCTTGCTGTGTGACTTTTCCTAACTGGCTTCACTCACTGTAGGTTTTAAACTAGGTTAGTGTTTTAGCTAACATAGACACATTCAAGAGCAAAGATACAGTTAGAGAAGGAAGCATTGCTCACACTGTTCAGATCCAAATAGTTTTGTAGAGACCATTGTAGTCACAGCATGGCCCAAAGGGCATGGTTGTTATTTGGTGCCCTGTGTGAATGTTACTGGCAGAAGCACTTTCTTTTTGTATGTAGAGAATATCTGGAAATTGATGTGAAGGAGCCCTGATGGTATTCATAACTGTGGTATGTAGGTAAGCTCATCTGGTTTGGTCCTAGATATTTATAGGAGACCTCTTTCTTTAAAGATCTTGGAGAGACACACTTACTGATGTGTTTTAAGACTAATATAAATCAGGCAAAATGGAATAAAGCTAAGTCATGTGCCCAATATTAAATCTGGAGTTGATCTGTTTTATACTTCGGATTTCATTCGACCCCTGAGATGGGTAATAATAGTTAATGGCATACCTCAAAAGAGGAAAAAAGACCAGGCCTTGCCAAGATGGCAAATCTTACAGAAGCACAAAATATGAGCAGGTAATTTTGTCATAAAAACATTCCTATTTTCCCCTTATACAAGTGTTGATTAGAATAGGGTAATCTCTGAACAGCCGGTATGTTAAGCACAGATTCCATAGGACCTGAAAATTCAACAAGTTCACATGTACAGGGTAATTTATAACTTTATTTTCCCCCTGAACCCTGGGGTAAAATGTCACCTTCTGGGAGCGCAGTAATTTAAAATAAGAGGTGGGTTTTTGTCCCTATAGTAACAAAGTCTCATTTTACCCTCAGTACATTTCCAACCTGCTACTAAATTACTAAATATTTGAGGATGCTTGGCAGAGCACAGGCAGATGCTGTTAGCTGGGAAACCCAACACCAATCGCTTAAAATATGCTGTGTCAGCTTGGAAATAAGACTGGAATAAACCCCTCACCTCCTCCCCCCACCCATTTAGCCACCACCTAGCAACTGTTCAGTTTTGTAGGCTCTAAAACCAGGTTCTCAATTCTATACACCAAAAATCACTTCCAGGAAGTAGAGTTGACTTTCTAGACATATATGATTTTTGCCACAAGAATATTCTTCATTATACTCAAAAAAGTGTGTTCTGGCTTTTTCACACCTTCATCATTCCATATTAAGAATCAGCAGCTAGATATATTTTCTTTGGCAGCAAATTTTTAAGTGTCTATTAGCTACAGGAAGCAATTATATTCCTTTAGAGTATCGAAGGGTCCAGGGAGCCAAGAACAAGGTTTTTCTCTCTGTCAAGGTTTTCAAAGGGTCGGCCAAGAGAACTGGGACAGACGGCAACCCTTACTAGCAGAGCACCAGGACACTCTTCAGTGTCCTGTAGGGAGGAATCTTTTTCTTTGAAATTTAAAGTCTCACCTGACAGAACCCAGGCTGGCAGGAGCCTCAATTTATCTACTCTAGAGGAAAGAACGTGGAAATCCAATCTGAAGGCTCCAAACCTTTGTTTCCATGGTGAGGATTCCAAAGAGCTGCTGAACATTCAATTCTGCCACTGCAGTTTTATGGTGTGAGTATATTTAAGAATCTACTTTAAGTTAACACAAAAACGTCAGTCTCCCTTATAACCAGGAATGAGGTCATCCTGGGATGACATTATAGATATTTACCTTGAAAGGTATTGGGGTTGCATGTACCTATTAAGCTCTCTTGTGTGAAAAGTGAAGGGTTTGAGCCCAACAATCTCTAGGGTCTGTTTTAGGCTGGCTATCTCTGTGACCTGGACCAAATCATTCAATTTTACTAATGTGGGCTTCTTTACAATTCTAAACCAATCCATGTGTCACTATGCAATTTCAAGGAGTATTTGATTCCTTAAAATTAATATACTTTTAAAGATTTGTTTATTTTTATGTGTATGAATGCTTTCCTGCCTGTATGTATATATACCACACAAGTGCCAAGGCCAGAATAGGGTTTCAGATATCCTGAAACTAGACATACAGATGATTGTGAGCCATTATGTGGAGTCTGGGAACAGAACCCAGGTCGTCTGGAAGAACAGAAAGTGCTCCTAATGGCTGAGCCATCTCGCCAGCCTCCTATATAATCTTAGAAACACGATTAGTTTGTCTGGGCTGAGGAGTTTTGGAGGAAGTAATTTTGTCTGCTATTTGTTGGTTTTATGAGGCAATCAGACGCACCAGTAGCCAACTGTAGTTCCAAGTAGGCAAAGGTGTTCATGATGCAACGTCTGACAATGGAATAAAAAATTAACACCACAAAGAACATTTCCTCTAAAACCAGTAGGTCTTCACCTGCCTTTCCAGTTATGAATTCTTCAGTATTCGCTGGATATGCACCAGCATTTTCAGGAGTCATTTCTAAAAAGGGCTCCTGCACCAAGTTCAGACAGACTTGGATGCAGTATGATTTTCTCTACAGTAGTAGAGATACACTGATAGACTAAAAGTCCATGCGACAAAAATCAGACTCCTAAAGGCAAGGGGGAGGAGGTTGGAAAGGATGTGGGATGTGGTCTAGAGCCAGAGGGCTTCAACCTTTTTGTTTGTGTTCTGTTTTTACCTGAGCAAATTTCGATTCAGCCCCACATTTGTTTATAGGTGCATAATGCAAGAATACAAATAAAATATTTACTGACAATAAATACTGTATTTTTTAGAAAGAGTTCTTTGGTATAATTATTTTGCCACTATTAAAGATGAAAAGCTCATTTCAGTACTGAACAAATGTATGTGTATTTTTACATGAAGAATTAAATCTGGCTGTGTAGCTGATGCTGGAGGCTGCAGACTTTACTCAAGATTTTTCAAAGTTGAGTGATATTTTTTGTTTTATGACCATTCATGCCAAAAACGCCACTTTGCAGTCTTGAGTCTGGGCTGAAGTGTCTGAGGCAGTTGTTCATTGACATCATATGACATGGGCAGCATGTGCATGCACCTTGTGTTCAAACCAGGGCTCAGGTGAAGACATGGGCCACAACACAGGCGAGCTCTGCCAGAGACTCACTGTGTTCATTATGTGTTTGATTTTGAATTAATTTTTGGTTGTTGTTTTTCATGGGTTTTACAGTTGCATTTTGGGGACTCTCCTCACTCAGTTACATGGCTCCATGGCACTGCCATTCCTAAGTACAGCTTAGGAGCTGGGCTCTAGAGAGCCCGAAAAACAGAAATTTGCATCTCATGTCTGTTTTGTATCCATGAAACAGGATGCCTTTAATATTCCTGTGCTTCAGTTTCAGCATCTGTGAAAGGCTGGTTGTCATCGAATTGTTTGAGACAATAGGCAAAGGTTGTAGGATTTCCAGAAGTGCTTGGCCTGCCTGTTCAATTTATTCAGTTGCAGCTCAGCAGTCTTTTACTAGTGGCCTACTATATGCAAAGCACTGAACAGGTCCTGTAAAGTAAGTGTAAAAATGAAAAAAAATCCATACCCATTCCACAAACACACTGTGCATGGAAACAATGCAATATGGGCCTCAACACACGGAAAACGAAGCTGTCCTAAGTTAAAAATCAGAAGCGATGCTCATCACTAGTTACACTGAAAACCCCTTCAAAGGAACCTACTTTAAAACTGCAAGGGCTGTGATGCCGCAACAGGTAAAGTCCTTGCTGCTAAGCCTGACCTGAGTTCCATACCTTGGTCCCACATGGTGGAAAGAGAGAAGTGACTCCCACAAGGTATCCTCTGATCTCAGCACCCACACTTTGGCATGCACATACCTATGCTCCCCTCCACTAATAAATAAATGTAATACAACTTCAGTCATTCCCATTTTCAGAAACATAATGTTTGTATTCATTCAGGAGTTTTGATGAAATGTTGTGTCAAGCACAAAGGTCTTAGCTGTGGTTTTTGTGTCTTAAGATGTGTTCAGTCCTACAAAGAAGAGCCGAATCTATAGCAAGCAGAGTGAAAAGGAAGTGACTAAGTAAATTCAGAATTTCCATCAACCCTTCAGAATGATGCTATTCTATCAGAGAACATGGAAGTAGGACACACTTATGGCTCCTGTGTTAGGGTGTGCACTCAGTGAGGAGCATAACCTGCTCACAGCAAACAGTATACATGTATGTCAGCTGGGTCAATGGAGAGGTTTGGGCAGATGGTCTATGATAACTCTAGGTACTGTGTTCTGACAGCCTTAAAGACTGGTAAGGAGAAAGTTCTTAAACTTCTAAGAACACATAGGATTTAAATCAATAGATCTGAGAATGAGGAAGGTGAAAATTATAGGAGCCTACCTTTTAAAAACTCTTAGTGCTGAAAGAAAAATGAGTACAATCTATTCAGGATCTAGGATCACATGGGATCTGAGTGGAAAGACAGGACCTTTTGCTGGTTGAGGAAGGCAACAATCTATAATTCAACATGGCTTATGGTTGTTTTTCTTTGATCCAGTGGCAGACTGGCAAGAGACCCTCTGAAGCTTCTTGTCCTTGAAAATTATACATTAACCATGAGTGACCAGTTGTATCAACTGTACCAGCTAGCATTTTACTGTTGGTATCACAGTGAAGATCACAGCTACTCAAAAGCAGCAGGGGCTCAATGAAGAGGCCTAGTTATCACTTAACAATGAATACACAGGGACAGGTTCAAATGAGGTCCAGACCTGAAAGTGGCAAAGGATCTGCTTCCCCAAATTAAAGCTGTTGCTAGTTTCCTACTTCCTATTTCAGAGAAGAAACAGTGGGGCTGGTGGAAGTGAGGAATTCCATTCAAATTCCAATAATGTAGCAGATACCTAAAACAAAGGAAAATGGGTTTATGGTGGCTCACAGTTCAGGAGGGTCTAGTCCAAGGCCAGTTTCTTTCTGTACTGGTAAGACCATGCATCATGATGGCAAGTGTCCTGGCAACACGGCAGAGCCACACCTTGAATCTCAAGACAGGGAGAACAGCATCTAGCATCCATCTCCATGCCCTGAAGACCCCCTCGGCAGCAGGCTCCACCTCCCAGCAGCACCAAGCAGGAAGTAAAAAGTAATGATGACATCAAGGGAATGGGCAGATAAATGCACAGTGGATTACAGATGCATGCAGAGATCTGCTGACCACTCACTGAACCTCAGTGAGCGTTAATGCTTTTCTAAAGCAGTGGCCAAAGGCCAAGACTCTCCTAACCACTGCACCGCAGCCATCTAGAAATGCAAGAAATAAATGGAGAGGGAGCGTGGAAAACAGAAGCACTGACTGATGACAACGTAGCTCGCTTTCTCCTTCAGGGTCTAATTTAAGTTCTTCCATTGTATTTGAAGATGTCACTAATATGTGATTTGAGCTCAGTTTGACTTAAGAAGCTGATCTATCTTGGGACCCTTAATCTAAACACTAGGAAAGCTTTATGTAAAAGAAACACAAAATCACTTTTGTGTAATTTGAAAATTCTTTGATGATTTTTTTCTGCAACCTAGATACCCAAAATTACGAATTAAGACCAGAGAAAAGATCTTGTTAGTGAATTAATATACTTGTATTCAATTCCTTGCTACAACTGAACCCCAAACTTAGATTCAATTTATTTATTTATTTTCTTTATATATATGGGTTCTTTACCTGCACGTATATAAGGGCACCTGTGCTTGCAATGCCTACAGAAGCTAGAAGAAGGTTTTAGATTCCCCTGGAACTGGAGTTATGGACAGTTATTAGTTGCCCAAGTGAGGCTTGGGAACCAAACCCAGGTCCTCTGTAAGAGCAGCCAGTGCCCTTAACGCTGAGCCAGCTCTCCAGCCCCGAACTTTAATTTTAAGCAAGTCCTTCACCTGCTTCTCATTTTAAATGTAACCTGCAGGCTCTTGTTCTATAATTCCACTGTAACTGTCATTTTAAAGGGAAAAGGGGGCTGAATAGATAGCTCAGTCAGTACAGCTTCCTACCCAAGTATTAGGACTCGAATTTGATTCCCAAAGCCCATGTAAAAATCAGAGCATGGCTGTGTGCTTATAGTCCCAGTCTTGGGGAAGCAGTATAAGCAATTCCCTGGGCTCACTGTTCAGCCAGAGAGCCTAATCCGAAAGTTCCCAACCAATCAAAAAAAACAAGGTAGGGTGCATTTAAGGAATGACATTTGAGATTGACCTCTGGCTTCCTCAAGTACCTTGGCATATGTACCTACACACACACACACACACACACACACACACACACACACACACCCCAGAAGGAAGAAGGCGAAATGTTCAAATTAGGCTAGTTTACCATTTTTTTTTTCATTCTCTGTTCAAAGACTAGGGAGGAGGACAAGTGCAGAGATACTGGGTTACAGGCCTAATTTCCAGATGGTGTTGCTGGATCAGAGAGCTGAACACATGTCCCAGATGCAGGGCGTGGACAGATCTACATGGTAGAATGAGGCTTACTTAAAGGTTTTAAATTACACCATCGGAATTCAAAATTATAGCACACATCTCTTGGATTAAAAGTCCTGCTGTGTTGGCAACGGCTAATACCACTGCAGATCTGCTTCCCTCCACCCTGGAGCTCCAGCCCTTGGTACATCGTTACAGACATTTCCATACTTATGCAGAAATGGACACATAAAAAACTCTAAATTAGCACAAATTATGCTGTGATTAACAACTGCAAGCAACATCCATAACCATCATTAGTAGAAGAAATGGCCATGTCATGTTGGAGTAAGGCAAAAAAAATTAGAAAATGGGGCTAGAGCGATGACTTAGATTAAGAGTCTTTGTTGTTCTTGCAAAGGACCCAGGTTCAGTTCTCAACACCCACATAGCAGCTGACAACTGTCTGAAACTCCAGTTCCAGGGATCCAACACCCTCGTTCAGTCTCCTCGGGCTCTGCACATACATTGTGCATTTACACAAACAGGCAAAACATGTATACACATACAATAAGCAAATTTTTAATAACAAAAAATTAGTTAGAGATGTGTAAATCAACATCCAGAAACTTCATACAACTTATGACAGAAGTAACACTCATTCAAGGAACTGTTCAGTATATTAATTACATGAGCACATGTGCAAAAAAAAATGTAGTGATCATTAAAAAACAGAGTAAAAGCATCAAACCACTGTGGCATAATGGGTGGCACTAGCAAGGTTCATAATTGGTTTAAATCTGTACTTAAATCTGAATTTCTCTTAGTTTTTCCTCCTGGTCCCAGGTATTGACTCTAACCCTAACTCTAACCCTTTCAGCTGTGCTAGGCTAGTGCTCTACCACTGGGCAGCACTTCCGTTCTTCTCTTTACTTCTGTTTGGAGACAAAGCTTCACTAGGTTGGTTAAGTAGACTTTGAACTCATTCTGTAGCCCAGGCAGGCCCTGAAATTGCAATTCTCCTGCCTCAGTCTCCTGAATAGCTGGAATCACAGGCCAGGGGCCCAAGGGACAGCAGTATCTGCATGTCTCTAAAAATAAAGGACATTTTTCAGTGATGTGTTGGCACATGCTTATCTCCCCAGCACTCAGGAGGCTGAGACAGGATCCTGAGTTGGAGGCCAACCAAGTCTATATAGTGATTTTTTATCTCAAAACAGCAACAGTAAAACAAACAGATCAGATAGTAAAACATTTACAAGACGCAATAGAAGCCCTTGGACTTTCAGAACGAACTGTTCTGTAATATCTGGAATATCATTTTTAAGAGGATAACAACAGAAAACCTAGGAGTGTCAATGAAAGTGCTGATGCTCTGAGAAATCTTGTGAGCCAAACGTCTTTCCTCTCCCTTTTCCGCTCTGCTCCCGACTTCTCTACCAGGGTGTGCGGAGCCTTTAGAAAAGACTCTGTGACGGTTCTTCAAGTCGTGAGGCACAAGCACCCTTTTTACAGTTCCGGCCAATTGTTTTCCTCGGGTTGAAGGTTTTAATTGAGAGAGGACTTACCAGGTGTCTGCACTGGAGCGCTTGAAACCTCCCCTACAGCTTAGAATTCGGGGTCCTCTGAAACAGACCCGGGCACCTGAGGGTGGGTGTCTGCTGTTCCCACAGTCACCCTACGTGTACGCGTGCTCCCGTGTGTGTATGTTCCCATGTGCACATGTTCTCGTGTGCGCATGTTCCCCTGTGCGCATGTTCGCATGCTCCCGTGTGTGCATGCTCCCGCTTACGCAAGTTCAACACCGCCCAGAGCTCAACTTCAGGTATCATCCATCCACCTTATTTGTGGGGCACAGCGTCTTTCACAGGGCCCTGGAACTAGCTGATTAGGCAAGGTTTGCTGCCCAGGGAGCCCAGGGACCCACTCATCCCTGCCTCCCCAACCTGCACGACCACGCACCACTTCTTAGGTGGGTTGAGCTCAGGTCCTCGGGCTTACACAGAAAATGCTGCCCACGGAGCATCCCCGCAGCCTAAACTCCACCCAGGATCACATCCTTATTGGTGCCACTTGAGAACAACTATATTCTCTTTGGGCACATGAATGTGCTTATTTTTTCCATTTACATCCACTCTGGAGAGGTTTCCATAACTGCCCTGGGGGCCACATAGTAAGGTTTGCCTCATTCGGTGGCAGTGTGAGCAGAGGCTTTTGTCTTCTGACCATGGGGCAAACTGAATCTAAAAGAAGACGATTTACAAAAGGCTGGTCTGGTTCCATGTCGTTTCCACTAGCAGGTGAAGGTTTTTCACCTAATCAGTCTAAACTTGGTGACAACCATCAAAGAAAGCCCCCAATTTGAGAGTCTTCTTATTAAATACAGTTTTCCACGGTTGCCTTCTTCTGTTCTCTTAGTTTGATTCCTGAGAGCTAGGGGTCATGCAGTCTTGACTAGAACGGAAAACTCTCCAACCAGCAATAATCCAGGAAGACATCAAAAACGCCCAGACAGAATCAGGCTAATATTTCCTCACCAGGTGTCTAGCTTCTTAATCTAGTGATAATATCACATTCCAAAGAAAGACACCGAGACCCTCCCAACCAGTGCTCTAAGCACTTACTTCTCCACCTAGGATTACCAGCTTGCCTTAGCAAACATTCTCACCTGCACCGAGCTGGGGGCTGGTCCCCAACTGCTGAGAACTGCAGCTTGTGAGTAGGAGGTAACAGCCCAGGAAGAACTTTCTTTGGAAACTAAAAGCTAGGGGCAAATTCGCAAGTTTCAGGTGCAGATGCCAAATTACTGGGGGTTTCATTTACTGTCCCCAGTTCCCGAGCTTGACACTGCTCTGGAATCCAAAAGTAAGAGTGGTCTTCCTGGAAAGGCATAGTCTGGAAAAGCGTGCAAGTCTTTGTCAGAGATCGAAGTCAAATCTCCAGTGTGGCGTTGAACCCTGAGTAGTCCAGGATTTCGTTCGGCAGAAGGCTTGGTGAAGAACTGAGCAGAGTCAGATAAGCCTCGGGCTTTTGGATCTGATGCATTGTCCTGTTAACATGAGTTTACCTTAGTCTTTTCTCTAGGGTATCTTAACAAGTTCCCAAACTGTCACACAGAGAGGATGGAGAGATGGAGAAAGGGTCTAACACAATTTGGCCCCTGAATTGTTGCTGATGGCACCCTAATCTCTGCCAACACAGGGACAGGACCTGAGTCGAGTCCAATACTGCACTTAGTGGGATTTAGGAAGTTACAAAGCAACAGCCATGTACTGCCTGTCCCCTCCCCCACCAAGGGCAACAGAAGCAGTCACTGGGAGGTGGATCTTGCATTTGTTAGTGTGTTCATTTCCAAGATGAGGAGGCCAGTTGATAAAGTGCTTGCTGTGTATACCCAACGAGGGCTTGAGTTCAAGCCCCTGCACCCATGTAAACAAGATGGGAGTGGTGGTGCACACCTGTAATACCAGCTCTGGCACCACGGTGGGAGGGGGGGCAGACACAGCAGAATCCTTGGGGCTTTCTGACCAGCCAGCCTAACCCCTAATTGGTGGGTTCCAGGTCCCAGTGAAAGAACCTACCTCAAAGAACAAGGTTGACAAGCATGTGAGATGGACCTCTGGCTTCCACATGCACGTTCACATGTAAACACACACACACACACACACACACACACACACACACACACACACACACGCCCAATTTTGATGTAGAACCAGGATGAGAACTGGGCTAGTGCTTGCTCAGGCTGTCAGTGCAAGTGTGTCCTCTGGGGGCATATGGAATCAGGGTGGAGAGCTAATGGGCTGTCTGTGACAAGATGTCTGTGGTCCACAGATCACCTGCTGAGAAACAAAGCTTCCCACGATGTGACTCCTGGGTGCAAAATCACAGTTACATGACAGAAATCTGTTGTGTACGAAGAAATCCAACTCTACTCCTCCATACAGCTACATACACCCTTCTATCTTAAGAAGGGTAGAAAATAAATTAATAAAGAATAAGTAAGCCATGGTACAGGCAGTCCAGGGGTAGACTGTGGATAGTCAGGACTTGACAGATCACATTGAAGAGCAAGAGATGGCTGAAAAAGGGCTTCACTCAAGAAAGAACATGGCCAGCATTTCACAGATAACTTCTTATGACTGTGGAGCAATGGATCCGGGAGGTGGGTGCATTTGTTAGGGGATGTTTCGGTATATAATTACTTCTTGAGAGTGCATGAGACTAGCTGTTCTGCTTCTGAGAAATTCTTCTGCAAGTACCCATGCCCACACAGATGTCAAGCACTATCACATGATATATAAAAAAATAAAGAACCAGGAAATGTCTACCAGCACCGCACTAGTTGGATAGATCCTGGTATACTCAAGAAATATTACGTGACCATTAAACAGAACATAGTAGATCTACCTGTATTACCATTAAAAACCCATAAAGTGAAGAGATGGTTTATATGATGTGGACTCCATTATGCAATGATAATATCTTCTATAATTGCATTATATATGTGTTTTTAAAATAATGGAAAGGGATGTATAGCTTGGTTAAAAATGATTGTCATGAACGAAGTCTTGGGTTCAGTCAACACATAAACCATGTGTAGTGGGGCATGTCTGCATTCAGAAGGTGGAGACAGGAAGTTCAGAATTTCAAGGTAATCTTTGGCTACATACAGAGTTCAGATCCAACCTGGGCTAAATGAGAACACATCTCAAAATCAATTTAAAAGTTGTTAGTAAAAAGGGCTAAAGCGATCCCTCTGCAGTTGGGGACAGTGGCTATGGAAGGCAAGTAGAAACTTATTCCATACATACTTAAGATTGTTACAAAAAGAAAGTATTCATGTTTTACTTGTAGAACAGAAAAAAAAATCAACAGATGGATTGCCACCTAGCAAAAATTTGTATCCACATTTGGAGAGCATGATGCTTTGTCTTTAGTCCATATAACAAGTTTTATCATTTTAAATTGCTAATAATAATAAGTCTCTAGAGAATTTAAAATTGAAAGCTTCATCTCCCTTCCAGAGCCTGATCTGAGCCTCACTGTCATTTTCACCTCACCCCCCCCCCACCACCCACATCTTCCCTAACCCTCGATAATGTGGGGCGGCACCTAAGCAGTTGAAAATAATTGACAAGATTAAGTAGCGAGCAGAAATCAACAGGGATTGAAAAGAAGTTTTTCTCTTCACTGTTCTGAGCTCTGAGAATTTTCGTGCTGTCATAATTTTCTAGAAAGACCCTCTGAAAACAACGAAGGACCCCCACAGCTGCTCCTGGATCCCAGTAGAACCAATTCACAGGGCACCCAAGGGAGAGTTATAAATTGCTTAGAGGTGAAGGAAACAAAAGAGAGCGCCCAGCCTGGCTTTTGTTGGGGTAAATCTGGGCTCCCCAACCTGTTAAGATGCTTTGAAAGAGGCAACAAAATGGTCTGTAAAGGCGAAACAGTGGGTGTCATTTCTTCAGATAATCAAAACCTTTTGATTGGGGGAAATACACAAAAGGCTGAGGAAGGTTAGAAACCCAGAGATGAAAGAAAACTTTCCTTTATCAATTAAAAAACAGTTATGGAAAAATGAGGACTAGAACTTCAATTTTCCAAATGAGGAAAGATTTAAATGTTGACGTTTTCCACTGTTACCACAGTCTGGTGTGACTGAATGAGATTATCTGTAAGAAATAAATTGTTTAAAAGACTCTTTTAAAAATGAAATGTAAAAACATTTACTTCACAATTAGTAAATGCAACAACAGCGATTTTTCTTTCTATTCTAGTACACATTCTGCGGCCGAGTGTCTAAGGAATGTCATCAGTACAGGTACCAATTACATGCTAACGCCAGGACTCCTTTCTCTGAAATCCTCAAATTTTCAGTTGTCTTGTTTGAACTGCCATGGAGACTGTGTGATATTTAATCTGTATTGCGTTTGCTGTTTAAAGTCAATAGGTGCCATTCCTATCCAAAGCCGACACAAAAGAAACAGCAGCACCGGACTGGTTGACAGTAGCATCTGCAGCTGCTTTCCTCCAGGAAAAATTAAGAACTCTGTAAAGACACTTAGCATTTAATGGTCATGAAATGGGAGTGATGTGTGGTATGATGTGTATGTGCCGTAGGGGGACTGCATCTGCAAGGGAGCTTAGAATCCTTTGGCTGGCAGAGCAAGATGATGCCAACTGTATACAAAGACGATTTTCAGAGCAATTGCCACAGAGGCATGCCCGGCCCATCAGCTTGCTCCAACACCTGAAGGCTGCTCACGAGAGCAGCTTCTTGAAGGCCAAGGACTCCCTGCTGGAGAATCAGAGGACACTGACTGCCTTATATCCAGGCAACCAAGATAGACTAGATGGTAAATAACCCACGTGTGGACCTGTGGAAACAGAGCCGGAGTGACAGAGTCCCTGAGAGTGAGGACGTTACACTAAGCCGGACAAGATGAAACTGGCTGGCATGTTTTCTCGGTGCACTGAGTACTTGGAAAGGAGTACAGAAATCTGAGCCTAGTCAGAGGTGGGCAGCTGACTTCGCAGGCGCTGAGTTTCCCCCGTTAATTTCTCTGACACCAGACCTAACCCAGTACTTCTCCATGCTCCTGCTGTCACCCCACATGGTAAAATCTGAAAAACACAGGCCATGATGTGAGGCTTTCTTTAAAATAAACTACACCTACTTCAAGGCTTAAATTTTTCAAATGCTCTTATTTTTATAAAACAGTGGTTATAAAACAGCCTGGGAACCTGCTCATATGAACTTACAGCAATGGTGTTGGCATGCACAAGACCGATACAAAATCAATCAGACAAAACCCAGCCTGGAACTAGGGAAATGGGCAGCAGGAGCCAATCCTAGCCAAGGAACTACTGGCAGCTGATCACTGCTGGGTGAGGGAGAGTAGATCTTCTTTAAGGGAGTGACACTAGACAGCCTGACCAGGCTCCAGTGCATGAACTGACACTGAGGGACATCTGGGTATATAAACGTGACTCGATAGGCCTGAACATACCGTGTGAAATCCTGTGGGCAGTCTGTAGGGGTGCAGATAGGGGAGGTCTAAACATGATTAAGATCTATTGTATGGAATGCACAAAAATTATACATTGAAAAAAACCCATGGCGATGCAAGTAGTAGCTGTGATCGTGTGTTATCAGTAGAATAAAATGTGAGTGATCCTAGGTTTTAGCCATGAAGAAGGTTATCGATGTGCTAAATCCAAAAGTCTGTTGAGCCTGGGGACATGGCTCAGTAGTACAGTGGGTACTTAGCATGCATCAGGCCCTGGATTCAATCTCCAGGATAGTTTAACAAGGAAGGACTGGATGCGTATCTGAGGACTTCTGATGACAATGATTGAGGGGTGGCTGAAGCCAGGCCTGGGAGTATGACCCCCTCCAGGCTGATGGCAGCCCAGAAGTTTGAGGCCAGCCAATCCATCTCAAAACAGAAACCCAAATTCTGTGTGAAATCAAGTAAATTTAATTTAAGTCCCAGTTCTGTCAATTTTGTGTGACCACCTTAACTGTTTCTTCGCCTGCTCAGTAGATGTGGCGATGGTACCATGGAGGGGTGGTCATGAGTACGCGTCTCAAATTGTGACACTCTGCATCGAGCTCCAGAGCCTAACACTGGATGTTCCTCCAAAATGCATGGAGAAATGGGACCATTGGGAGATGCTGACGTCAGGGGCTCATGCACAAGTATCAGGTGTGAGGGGGGCTTTGCTGTGGCGGCCAGTGCTCCCTGAGCTCCTGTTGTACGATATTTCCGTCATGTAAAGGCAGCAGGGCTGTGCGTGCCCCGCACTTTGACCCCATCACTTTGACCCCTTGCTTCCCAGGTTCCAGAACTGTAAGAAGCATTTCTGTATAGATGACTCATCTAGGCTTGTGTCACAGCAGCAGAAGGTGACTAAGGCATGGTGCTGACTGCACTCAGGCCTTAAATTCACACTGGCCACAAATCTAAGTTAAATCCTGAGCCACCAGTCAACTTCAGAGTGACATCCTCTGTCACTGAGTGAGAAAAACGTGGTCACAATCCAGTTACAGCAGCATTGTCCAATCTGTGTAGAACGAAATCCATACAAATGTCACTCTAACCACCCTCCTAAGAATGCTCTTCCTCTGGGCCAGAGTTGTTCACAGAGATGCCACATCAGCCATACATGGAATCTTACACTTCTAGAAGACACAGTTTTTAAAAAAGGAATTTGTTTCAGCAGTATACTTCATTTAATTCGTTATAAACAAAAGATTTGTTTCCATGGGCAATCACTCAAAAGATTATTAATGACGTATTTTTGCATTATTTCTTCCTATAAAGTCTTTGAAATCTGGTATCTATCTTATACTCACAGCCCATGTTAATGTAGACCAGCTTACTCCCAAGAGCACAGGAGCCATACCTGATTGATAGCCACTGCCCCAGAACTGCATAGGAACCAAGAGACAGAAGGGGAGAGTTCACCTTATTTATTTTATATGCCCATTTCCTAAAATAATTCCCACCCCTATATTGGATACTTGAAAATTACTTTGAATGAACTATCCCATTTGTCTGTGTGGAGGCTTTTATGCCCAAGCACAAGTTGATTAAGTATAGAAGGAATCACTCTGCTCCCCAGGAAAAAGCAGAGGAATTTTGGGGAGAGTCTCTCTAAAGATACAACTCCAGAGTTGTCCCACCCTTTATTTAAAGGTAAAGCTGGCAATCTAGGAATAAAAGACAGCCCTGTGCACTAAGGACAGATTACTAACAAAGCCAAAGCTGATAACAAATCCACATTCATCCATATTCTAGTCAAACATAATAAAAGGAGTCAAGCTAAGAGAATGACAGAAGACCTACTCATGGCTGCTACGCTCCCAGTGCAAGTCCATCATTTACAGCCTTCACTTTAACAGGTTCACAAGAGCAAAGCTCAGAGAAGGCTTGGCTGTGAGGTTATTAAAACAAACCTCTGGATTTGAGCCCTGGGTCTGTTGGTTTCTAGCTTTAGGACCTAGGGTGATTTTCCTAACCTCTCTGAGCCTCAGTTTCCTTATTTGAGAAAAATGGGCATTAAAACATCCACCCTTGAATATTTCAATGGGCATGTTACAAACTCTTGATAAGTCACAATTAATATTAAAACTGAGTCCCAACTAAAATGGAAGCAATCGGCATTATCATTCTCACCCTTGGGTCTATAGGGGTTTAGAGGAGTTAAAGCACTATAACACTGTGCCACAAACACACAGAGGAGCCACTCAGCCCAAGCTTTCCTGTGGGCTTTGCATCTTGCCATGCCTGGGAAAGGTTCATCACAGAGCTTGGGTACGGGGAAGGAGCTACGAGAATGCCCACGTGGGGAGGATGCACAGAATGCCATTCAGGATGGTTTACCACCCCTACCCTGGAGGAGCGACAGGTTTTGGCTTCAGGAAGGCCTCAAGCTAGTAAGGAGTAGAGATTGAATGATGACCTAAATCCTGTCATGAATCTGAACAACTGTTGACCAAAACCTGGAGATTACAAGGCTCTTTGTTTATTTTAATCCTAATTCTTAAAAAAAATAAGATGTAGTCTTATTTTTAATTACTTGTGTATATGATCATCTGTGTGTCAGGGGTGTGCACATGAGAGCAGGCCCCCTCAGACAGAAGCCTGAGGTCAGATCCTCCAGGAGCTGGAGTTACAGGTAGTTGTGAGCTGCCCTAGGTGGTTTCTGGGAACTGAACTCAAGTCCTCTGGAGGGTCATCTGTCCAATCCCCTTAAACCTAATCCATTAGGCTGATAGGAGCATTCCTTCATTCAAGCAAAGGCTCACTCATCAAATCCTTCCCTGACATGGTCTTAATTCCTTGGGCTACATGAGGACTGGTGTTCGCTCACCCTTATATCACCCAGGCCGTGCAAAGCAGAACCCAGTCTTCACTGTGGCTGAAACACTGCAGCAATGTCACTCAGGTTTGACCCTTTCGGCGCCGCTGAGCCAACACAGCTGCTCACCCTTTGCTCCCCTTCCTCATTTGGCGGCCTGCCTGAGTCACCTCATCAATGCGGTGAGTTGCCACACCTGGCCTGCCGTCTTTGAACTTGTTGTGCAAAGGACTTTATCAAATACTGTTTTTTTAAGAAAACTGAACAAAGTACATGTGTACACAGCAGAACCCCCATATCAACACGTGTTGCCTGCACACACAAGGTGAGAACACTGGTGCTTAAGAAACATGGAACTAGAAATTTTCTCCAACCAGTAATAGAAAATATTATTTACAAAAAAATAATCTCTCAATTCTATTGTTTTTTTAATGTGTTCAAGTTTAAAGTATATTCCTTCCTTCAAATTGTTTATTTTGGCAAATAATATTTACTGTCTATAAAAATGAGGCAAGAATTCTATTAGCAAAAAGGATAGAGGGTAAAGTTTCAGGGAACTTGTCATTAATATCAAATGAGTAGTTAGTTTCTCTGATAAACACATAGGCAATTATTTCCCGCATATTCTAAAACAGAACACACACACACACCAATTTGAAAGACATTGTACAGATTAAAATTGACACCTTGAAAATGTTTGAAAAGTTTGCAAGCTTCTTAATAAGACAACAGACCAGCCACCAGTACTAACACGAACCATCCATGGAAATCTTCCAAGTGTCGTAATTACTCAGGGCCTTTCCTCCTCCTCTGGCCTGCCAGGGTCCTGGTGCTTCATTATGACTCTCCAGCACTTTTAGATGGTTTGTGATATAACACCCCCCGCCCCAAAGAAATCCGAAGAGTAATTTTCAAAAGGAACTTTTATTTTTAATATGGATTGATTTTTTTAAAGGCAGCCCCAAGCAGCTCAGTATATCAAACAGGGCCCATCACACCGATCCCAACACATCAAGGGGCAGTTTTAACACGTGAGGTTTGTTGTTTCTAGCAGGTATCCGTGTAGCGAGAGGTCACCACTCAGCGAGGTGCTTTCTTTCTGGTGTATAAGAAAAGAAATCACCAGGAATACAGGGGGAAATGGGCTTGGGAAACAGGAGGGGACCTTGTCAATCTCCAAGATGCTAGAAAATGATTGTGGAAGGCTTTTGTTAGCGAATCCTATAATGGTGTTGCCGCTCATCTCTTGTGGACACGAACAGCAACTAGCCCGACATGGTAAGGGCGCCAGAGGATTAGACAAATTGTGAAAAGGCCTGGGGAAAGGAAGCATTGGTGTTTGGAATCACAAAGGCCAAAATCGTATCATTATTTACCTTCAGTGGCTATGCCCCTATGGGCAGGATTTCTTGGGGGGTTAAAAACCAAAGGCACATGTGAAATGTTTGGTAGAAATGTGTGTGTATAAATTATCTCACAAATAGGAAAAGTGGCCCTAGAACACTGTCCTATAGGCCATATGGTTTTCTTACTTTAAGAATTTATGCTACTTCCAAGAGAACCATATAAGCTTGACGTCCACCCTCTTATTTTAAGCATACAGATTCCTGAGAAGGTCATCATTGGGCTGGAAATAATTCTTATGCATATAACATGAAAATCAGCAACAGGAAGATTGTGTGGTCTGACAGCAAGATCCTTGGCTTTATCCACTGTGGAGCTCCAGAATAATGCTGCATCATATGTTTCAGAAAAATACCTGGTAAAGAGTTTAAGTTTTCAGAATGACTTAGGTCAGTCCTTCCACAGACACTGTGTTGAAAACAGGAATCTGTTGTCGATACTTTCATAGGGTTAGAAGACAAGCAGTTATGTTTAATAAAGGCAAGCATGCTTTTAGTAAGATTAAACAGTATTGTCTCAGTTACATGCCCCTTCTCTGGGTATTTTCTCTAGCATGGTTATTTGGGGGCCATTTGAAATTCATATAAGTTGGATTTTCTGTCCGATTAATAGTAAGACCAAAGCTAGCTTGTATTACTATACAGTAATGACCCCGAGTGCTGGTCTAACGCTGCAGGTGGTCCTACGCCAAGCTAGGGCCAGAAGAGGGTGAAGAGCAGCAGAGCAAATAGCCCTCATGTTCTGACTCCAGACTAGTGGAGAAAGAAAGGCTGGGACATAAACAGCTCTGAATCCACCATGGCAGGAGACCCTGAGTACACTGTAAAGACAGATGACCATGGGTCTGTGAACAGGAACGAGTGCTTATTAACTGAACAGAGCAGTGGCCTGGCCAACCTGCAGCTCGCACCAGACTGTCTTTCATTTCTCAGATGAACTCTACTTGTTGCCCACCTGACCTGTTCTGGCTAGACCCTTGGCGGGTGTCCTAGACCTACCCCATCCTGGCCACTAGTGTCCCATTGTGTCAGAGCACCCTGGATCACTTTGCCTGAGCGCATCCAGAACACAGCTGCTCCTACCAGGAAGCAAGCATTTCAGAAAGCACAGGAACTCCTTCTGTGGTATGGTGAAGTAGAGAAGTGTTGTGATGAGACAGTGAGATGGACCAAGTGGCCAGTCCATTGTGGGGCGGACAATATCGCCAGTCTCTGCCTGAGATTCACAACACTGTGATTCTACATCTACCACCCTTACTTCCAGATATTCATTTTCAATGTAGAACACGAAGTTACCAGGTGGCTTCCTGCACCTTTGTTATGGCTCTACGGTCCAGGCATCTCAGAGCTGGTAGGCATAATTCACAGAGAAATATGAGATTTCCCCCAACACAAGTAGAACTGTATTTAAACAATTAAGTGCAAGTATTACAAATGTAGGGATTCTTACTAGAAAGGACACATGACACATAGTAAGAATTGGAGAACAAAGACACCATGGATTTTGGAGGGGTTGAGAAGTCTGTCTCTTCTCATCTGAGTCCTGACCTGATGTAGGGCTGCACTGCGGATCCCCACTCAGAGCTATTAGAGTCTCTGCTGGGTGAGCTCTTCCCAGTTCCTGTTGGTGACTCCACAATCTAGTAAGTTAGCGAATACTTCCCACAGATCCCCTTGAATGTCCTAACTCTATGTGCACACATCTGGGGACCTGTCAGGATCTCCAAGCCCATGTGGCCCTAGACATTAACCCCAGCCCCACCCTACGTGGCTAGTCCTTTCTTTCTCATTCTAGTTGTAAAATGAAAAATAAGTAAAGGCGAGGCTGGAGAGAGAACTCAGCCATTAGGAGCACCCTGCTATGCAGAGGTCCTGAGTTCGTTTCTGGTCAGGAGGCTAGAAACCACCATAACTCCAGCTTCAGAGGCTTCTACACTCTCTTCTGGACTCCATGAGCACCTGCACTCACGTACACATATCCACACACAGGCATTCAGATACACATGTAATTAAAAATAAGATATTTTTAAATGAAAATTAAAGTAAAAAGATACATTCTATGATATTTGTTCATGTAATTGTAATTGTCAGACAAGGAGGTTTTATTTTCCATCTAGACTAATATTCACCCATAACATTTTCATACTCTTTTCCCCCCTTTGAAATAGGGTTTCACTGTGTAGCACAGGCTGGCTTCGAATACACATCCTGCCCTCTCAGCCTCTGGATGCTGGGATTACCAATGTGTAGCACTGTGTCCAAGTCAGACTTTTCATATTCTTGATTGTTAATGTTTCCAAATATAAACACATGGCTAATGTTCACTCTCTGAGATTTTGCTCCTGGAAGAGAAGCAACTGCACCAAGAACCCACACGCATGAGGCATGTGTATCCATGTCTGAGATACACAGAAAAATCATACCTACTTGCTTCATGGGCTCCATGAGTAAACTCACATATGCAAACATGCATCTGTGTGGTTACAGTAGGGAAGGGAAAAGAACCCAGGCGGGAAGGAGTTGACCACTTCAGACTGAGGAGCACCACAGCATCTTTCCTGTGATTCCGTAAGCAGTCTCAATGAAAACACCACCAGTCTGTTTCCTTTAGAACCAAACTCTCAGCAAAAGAAACCTAAGCTCCTTTCTTCCGGTTGCTCCAACCCTCTCCTCTATACACTGAGTGACTATCGATTCACACTGCTCACAACATAGAGGTACTTTGTGTGTAAACTACAACCACAAGTGGGAGATCCTCAGCAATGTTCACACGTAGAACATCGCTAACAGAATTTACATGTAAGCATGGTTTTCCAGAAAGGTTAGAATAACAGCTTTCCATTGAGAAGCAAATTGGCAGCCTGGAACTTGAAACTCCTTACACGCATTTTGACTTGACCGAAAGATGCCCACTTTCTCAAAATATAACAAAACAGGATTTTCATATGAGCCAGCAAATATGCCACTATGGGGTCCTGTGCCAGTACCACAGAACCTGCCTTTAATTTGGCCTCACAGTAATCAAAGCTTATCACCCACCCAAATCCCTCTGGCAGTGGGCTCAGAGGGGCTGCGTGTGGAAGCCTGCTGCTTTTCAGGCTCCCGTTAAACACCTATTCTGGGCTTGGGCCATGCGTCTGGTTTCTTACTCAGGTGGAGAGTCTTGCTTAAGGGGACAGGCAGGTATTTTGCTGTCACCAAAGACAGCTAATTTAGAAAGCCTAATCTTGCAAAGAGGCCAAATTTCAGTTCTCAGAGTGTTGGGTTTAGGGTAGAAGAGACTCCACCCAGAAATGCAACTTGAATACTTCCCCCCTACCTCTTTCCTGTCTTGCTGAGAATCTCCAAAAGAACTGACACATTTTATAGATTTCAGGCAGTCAGGTCTACAATGCGTGGCTTCCACTCTTTCCTGTCACCTGACTAGTTTAATACTTTCCTCCTCAAATGGATACAGTGCTCCTGACCAGCAGGGACCTTGTGGTTTCCTTACAGTTAATTCAAACGCAATACTAAGTTGAGAAATTAGTTATGGGGATTGAAGGAAGGAGGAATTTTTACAGATGTGTAGTCACAGTCCAACCAAAGGAACCCCATGCGCAATGAATACTGTCCCTCGACTCTCCATGTCCTGAATCCTAGTGTGTGAAAAGATGTCATTCTACATTCAGCTTTTTGAAATGATTTAATATATTCTTTAGCTTTTGTACAGTATATATTGTACATTGAACATACCTTCCTGGACCCCTCCTACCTTCCCTCCCCTTCCCCCCATTTGTCCTCTTTGTCCCACTGGACAGTTGCACTCCAACTTTTGTCTTATGTATACATGCCTGATTTTATGTGACTATAAATATCTTGGAAGTGCAAAAGAGAGAATACACATTTGTCCTTCTGAAAGTTAGTTCACTTAATATGATTATCTCCAGTTGTACCTGTTTTCTTGTGAATGATATAACTTCATTCTTCTTTACTGCTGAAAATTCCAATATATGTGTATACATGTATACATATATCATATTTCTTCTGTTTTTGGACACCTAGGTTGGTTCCTTGACTTAGCAACTTTAATGATTTTAAACTCCTCCTTTCAGCAACACCATAAGAGAATAAAAGTCAAGTTTCCTCTGTAGCTTTCAGCTAAGGAGAGCAGTGATGACCATGGTTTCATTTGAACACCACTTAGAACGCAAGGCTGCTGGCCACCTCACACTGGTCAGAAGCGGAAGAGCTGCCCCTGCTGTCACAGTGCTGCAACTTTAGAACACAGAGTTCTACTCCTAGCTTTGGAGGATTTTGTCATTAAGGTTTTTAACAAAGAGGAAGTCATTTTGCAAGCATTTGCCTACCTGATCATAATCGCCATTTCACAAAATTAACAGGGAAGTTAAAGGTCAAAAGGTTCCATGTAGGTTTTTTACAGTCTCAAAGAAATTCAGCTGGAGGATTAGCTCTGAGAATGACGGGCACTCAGTTCAATTACCCAGTCAGCTTTATTGCACACCTATTACGTTCCAGGAATTCCAGATCATCCGTGGACAACACAGAGAAAGCTGCATTTGGCGATGTTCAGGGAAAATGCTCCTGGATTTGTGGTTTACCATGTCTTTCGAATGTGCTTCTACTTTGTGATTAGTTCCAATCTTCTGAAAGATAAAACCAGCACACCTGAAATCAAAGGGAAACATTGACAACAGGCTGGTGGAGTCTGAGCAGGTTTACAGGAATCAGTAAAACCGGAATGAGCAAGTCTCCCAAGAGCTTCAAGAAAAGCCACTGATCCAGGGGATCGAAGGCCTCTGCTTAAGAAAGGTGCTCAGCAAGCAGAAAGGGAGAGGAATGTCCCAGGTGGGGAGCAGAAGAGAGTGTGCACACAGATGGAAACAGAACGGGAGGATGAAGAACTATTTGCAGAGGAGAGAATTAAAAACAGCCTGGCGCAGCCCCTGCAGCGCCCCAAACATCTTCCTCACTTAGAACCACGAGAACACGGAGTAATATACCAACACATACTGGGTATAATATGTAGTAAGATGCTGCAGGAGGACTTGTCAAGAAAGAAGTGTACTTTCCAAAAGAAAAGCCAAGAAGCAGGCCACGGGGTGTGCTCTGCTCTCAACAGGCTCAGGCTTTGTGAAATTAAGAGTCTTTTTTGGGGAGATAGTGGCAGGAGGGTTAGCTTAGGGACCAGCAGGACGGTTGGGTTAGAGACGAGCAGGAGGGTTTGGTTAGGGACCAACAGGAGGGTTGGCTTAGGGACCATCAGGAGGGTTGGCTTAGGGACCAGCCACTACAATATCTCACAAACATTGGAATAAACAGATTAGAAATCTTTTTGAGAAGAGCTGACACATCTTCGCCATCTTCTCTGGCCATTGGAATTGGTTTTTGATCCATTATCGCTACCATTTGTTAAGTTGAAGAGACTGTGCAACACAAATTTTAAGAAATATGATACATTTGTTGTAAGATCATTGAAAATATGTCTTCAGGGCCTAGAGCAATGACTCAGCAGCTAAGAACACTGGCTGCTCTTGCTGAAGACCAGGGTTTGGTTCCCAGCACCCACATGGCAGCTGACAACTGCCCAGAAGCCCAGCTGGTCATGGGGACCCAATGCCCTCTTTTGGCATCTTCGGACCTCACATGGCATGGGGGAACCTACATGCATGCAGGCAAAGCGTTCATACATACAAAACATTTTGAAAAGATGTTTTTGTGAAGTGAAGTGATATAATGTATTTGGGATAGTGTCACAGCCAGCTCAGCAAGGGCTCGCCTCATGAACGGTGGTTTGTGACAGTATCTCCAGAGCACCCAGAGCCGATCCCACCACAGGATCAAACAAGGGGAGAGTTGAGAAATGATTACCAATGTTTCCAACAGAGACACCTGGCCATGGACAAGCCTACTTGTCCCACGAGTACCCACTTGCTCCATTGTCCTCTAAGAAGACCATACTCAGCGCTTCACCGCGCAGACCCTCGGAACTGCCTCGTGGTCTAGAGGCAGATGTGGAAGGTCAACTTTCGGATGGCACACCTCCCCACCCTAACCCTCCCCTGACATCTTATTTTCCTGATCATCACAGCATCAGCCGGATGGCAAGCTCAGCTTCTGCAAGTTCTTCTACCAACCAACAGTGCTGAGGGGCTTAAAGTCAGGCTTTGCTAAGTTACAGCTCCGGCTTTCCCCTCCTCCAGTTATGTTAATATCTGTGGAAGCACAGGACATTTCATTTCTGATCCAGATTTCATCTACAACAATAATGTTAAATAGAAACCTGGCCTGATGTTTTGTTCATTCTAAAGTCGTTCTTTTTTTCTCCCGTACACACATTTCTACAGAATCTTCAGAAAGGATCCAGCTCCATAGACTCAGACTGTCAAATTCCAGGTTATTTCCTAAGACATGGGATGTCTATGAATAAAGAACTTGGGAATTCATGTTCTCTATCTATCTATCTATCTATCTATCTATCTATCTATCTATCTATCTATCTCTATCTCTATCTATCTTTCCAGCTGCCCACATGATCTTACAGTAGGTTAAATTTGCAGATATAATCATGTTTTCCACATACCGGCTCAGAGTATACCTCTCCCCAGTAGTAAAGCAGAGGATGAAGTCTCCCTCTCTGACCACATCACCCTCACTCTGCACCGTCTAGACAGGGATGTCTAGATCCCATCCTCAAACTCCCTTTACTAATTTGGAAATGGAAAGTCTTATAGAAAGAAAATAAAAGAAACAAGAAGTTATAATTCTGTACTGCATTGAATTCCCGGAGTTTTACACTCAGGATTGCTGAAGGTTAGCAGCACTGTCTGTAACTGAGTACTCACCTTCATATGGCCACAGCCTGGAACTAGGTCAACTAGAGGATTTTTATGGGACATCCAAACTGCCCCCACATTGTGCTGCTGCTATGGCATCATCAGCCCTGTCACAGTTCAGTGAGAAGAGCAGCACTTCTGCCAAGCACAGGCTTACTGAGGACTTCCGTAAGATCCAAGATCCAACCAAGTAAGGCTGAGTCACGGACACTATGTCTGTAGAGGGGAGAGCTGACCAGAGCTCTGTGCCACACTCTTAGGCTTAGCCGAGTGCTAGAAAATTGCCATACTCAAGAGAAATGTTAACACAATGCCCAGCCAAGTATTAATGTTTGTGTTAAGTTCAACTGTGGACATTTAAAAATAATACTGTAATATTGGCGAAGAAATAGTTTGCCATTACCAAGTGAGTGTCAGGTGCTGTTAAGATACTTTTAGAAAAAGACCTTGAAATTATATCAATCTCTCCTTCCTCCCCACATATTTAATTCTTAATTTTTAGTGAGGTATCTCTTGTCCCAGGAGGAGGCTCCTTGGCAAAGCATTAAGTCATGGAGAAACACTGCTCTCTTCTTGTAAAGTCCTCAGGAGCAGAGCTATTCCACAGGCTTCACTCTGTCATCTGAGGAGGGACACCCTCCCCCGACAGCAGAAACAGAGGCCACTGTGAGTAGTTATTGCCACAGCCACAATATCCAACCCTTCAACAGGCCAAGGAAAGAGTTGATCACTTGGCCTCACACAGAGTTCTACACAATCAAGAGATACCCACAACCCTAGGGGCTAGAAGAGAAGGCAAGGCAAAGGATAGGTTGCCTTCCCTATTGGAAACCCAGCCAGGACATCCATGGTGGATTACCAGCGCTTTCACAGCCAGGTGTTCTGACCAGCGGGTTTCTTTAGTTAGATTAAACCAAGGTTTCCTATTTCTAAGGGAAAGAAAAATACCAAAAACCTCTTGGACACTTCAGACTCTTACAAAACAACTGTTTTAATGGTTATGTGTAAATTAAATAATGGAACATGTGGGTTGAATTTTCCTTAAAACACACAAGGATTTTACAATTAAAGTAGAAAATCCTCCTGTAAAATGTATTTTGAATTTGAGTCTTTGCCATGGTCCAAATACTTGAAACACAGCAAAGATCTCAAACTATAACTTAAAATCTTCAAGAAACAGATTCTGGCCTTTGCCATCATTCTCTAGACCATGGAACAGAAGCCACACGAGAGAGGGCCTTGCAGTGCATTCATTTCACAAGCCTTGCCCATCACCACCATGAATCAGGCACTGTTCTAGACTTTCTCCTCTCTGTATCCATGAGATAATGTTGCCACCTCAGAGTACACTGGAAATGAAGTGAATCAGCAAAAAGATGAGTCCAAAAGATACGTGTCAGCGTTGGGCTCAACCCAGGCCGGTAGTGGAGCTCCTTTGAGAGAACGTTGATTTATTTAGTCATACTCCGCTACTTCTAACAAAGCAGTGTCACGTTAGAGGTGAGGAAGTGACAAACAAATTTTCTTGCATTTCGTGTATACGTGTGTGTTTCTGGATGGACATGTGTGTGCAGGTGTACACATGTGTGTGCCGATGAGTGGGCAGGTGTGAGTGCACGTGTATGCACATGCATGTGGATACCAGAGGACAGCCTTGACTGTGTTTCTCAGGGGAAGTCACCTTGCTTTTGAGACAGGGTCTTTCTCACTGGAGCTCACTAGTCAGCGGTCAATGAGTCCCAGGGACTCGCCCACTGCTGGGATCAACTAGCTTTTTATTTGATTTTCTTCTTTCTTCAGTTGCTTGCATGAGTTTCACAAGTGTGTAGCAAGATGGTGTACCTACCTCTCTGAATGAATTTGGGGAACTGATTGGCACCCAGATGCAAGAAATGAGGTCAACTATGAGTTTCTTCAAGACTATCTTCAGAGCTGGGATCAAAATCATTCCTTATGCTGGGCCCAGTTGGCTAATGACCAAGCAAGGCTGTGATACAAGAACCCAGACTAGAGAGGCCAGGGCTAGAAAAGGGCTCCCCCTCTTTGCTCCAGAGCACCCCTTGGGGTTGGCCAAGACCTCGTTAGGCCTGCAGGACAGGCTGGTGGCTCCCTGCCACATGTGCTCTTCACTGTCCCCCCTGAGGCTCAGCTGCCTACAGAAGCAAGTTGAAGCTCTCCTGATAGCGATTATACTAATACTCATGGCTGAAATGCCAACAACACTCTTTCCACTACAGAAAATGTCACCCTGTACAGTGTCAGTACCACTTTTCCGTGTTGGAAAATTAGCAGTAAATAGCTACACCTTACAGGTTCCTTCTGTCTCTTTCATTTCCCTGACATAGACATTTCAGGACAGGAATGCTAAAAATGCAAGACCAGAATAAACTGACAGTGATCACAAAGGCATCTTAATAGAGCAGAAGGATAAAAAAAAAAAAAAAAAAAAAAAAAACCCTTACTGCCTGCCTGTAGCCCTGTTTGTAAGGCTGAAAGGGAAGGGAGTAAGCAGGAAGAGAGGGGCAGACCCGCAGCCAGATGGGAGCAGCTTGTACTTCCCTTCCGCATTCAACAGCAGTTCAGACCCATCACTGTCCTCTGCTTGTCATAATGTCTCAAAAGTAAAGTAGTCTGCACCCTAATTACAAAATGGAGCCAGGGTTCAATCTTTGGGCTGTTCTCCCTGGGGCAGGTACTCAACACATGTAAGACATTTTATTTCAGTTCTAAACATGAAACCAGCCTTTTAAGTTGTCCTTTAATCCCATTTTGGATTTATGAGGCATATCCTGATCACATTTATAAGAATTCACTCTCGTGTCTGTGGAAGGCTGGTTTGACAACACTGAGCACCATGCTTGCTCACACACATGCAAAGCAATAAACCTCGTCCCCATTCCTATTGCTCTGCATTTTCCCTTCTGCCAATGACTCTTCACATCAGAATCCCCCTCAGCAGAGAGGAGGAGGCAAAACAAAACTGTGGGTGCCTATAAAGGACTTGAATAAACATTCTGGAGCCAAGATAATATAGATGGCCAAGAAGCAAGCACAGGAGGACACAGTCAACATTGTTCTGAGTGACACAAAATCCCAGCCACAGTGAACCTCCATGTCACCCCCAAGACCATGTCTTCACTTTGAGAAGAAAGCTCCAGCCAAGTCCCCACAATCAGGATATGCAGACAGCATTGGCAGGAACTCACGGGGCTCCTGTGAAAGGTGGTATGCCTCAAAAGGTTAGACACAGGTTCACCACATGCTCTCAGAAGACCTCTGCTAGGTATTACTCATAAGAATTAAAAAGTTACCCGAACAAGCACATGCACTCACACACTCACAGAACCATTACTAACCATAATCAAGAGATAAAATTAGCCAAGGCCCAACAGGTATATGAATTAGCCGATGATGGTGATACAGAGAATGAATATTATTCAGCCACAAAAAAGGAATTCAGTAACAAGGCATGATGAAATGCAATGAATCTCAAGGACACTCTTACATGAAAGAAGCAGGATGAGAAACACTGTGTGTGACTCTGCTTACACAGATATCCAGAAGAGACAGGTGCACAGACAGAATGCACACTGGCAGCAGGCTGTGGAGAGCAGGGGTCACAGTACATCTGATGATCTGACCTTCCTGGGGTTCTTCCAATGGTTTCATTGTACAGAAGGGTTGGAATAGACACAAGATGGTTTCTTTATTAAGATGTCCAAGCCAAATATTCAAAATAGAGATATTTTTAGTAAATATTATATTTTTATCCAATATATAATTTTAATTTTGAAAGTTACTTCTTTGGCAGTTTTTCAAAACAGTAACAGAGTGATCACATTGTCCATTGCATTACCTGGTACTTTGGATAAATGTTTAAAAGAAGGAAATGGGGCTGGAGAGACGGCTCAGTGGTTAAGAGCACTGGCTGCTCTTGAGAGGACACATGGTGACTGACAACCCTCCAGAACTCCAGTTGCAGGGGATCCGACACCCTCTTCTGACCTCTACAAGCACTGCATGCAACCTACATGCAAGCAGTGCACTAACACACATTAAAGAAAAATAATAAAATATTTAAAAAGAAGGAAAGGTAAGTTCTACTTAGGACCCTGAGTGAGCCTGGGAGATTGAGATTTATCACATACTTTAGTGGTGCCTTAGTGTCTCTGGGAAGTAGATACAGACTCCTCGTAGACTTGGGAAAAGGAGACAGGAGGAAGGATCCGCCGTCTGTGGAGGGACAAAGCAGGACTTGTATTCAGTTCTTAGTGGGAAGCCAGAATCCTGAGGCCCCTAACACAAAGGGAGACCTGTGGAGTAGGGAGTCAGGCAAGCCCACATGCCCTGCAGCGTGTGCAGAAGCCCCAGGCAAAGGCAGACCCTGTCTGGTGAGATGAATCCTGTGTCTGAAGTACTGTACAGACTCCGTGAGTTTATGTCTGAAGTGCCAGCTTGGTGGTGAGCATGGGGGACATGGGACCTGTTGTTTTGTCTTTTTACCAATGCTGCTCCCCAAACCATCCCAGAAAGGATGGATCTGAGTCACGAGTTGTCATCTATACCTGTTTATCCCCTCAGCACAATCTAATACTATTGTTCTCTCTTATTGTTCCATCCAAATCCCAATTTCTGACAGACTCTAAAACACGTAACAAGCAGAATTTACTGGCACAAGTTGATCGTAAATTCAACAGACATAAGAACCAAAGAAATGCATCTATTTTAAGGATAAACAAGCTAATTCTGGTGTAATTTCATTCACTATTGTAAACACACTTTTTGATAAGGTCAACAGATGAATTTTACTCTAAGGTTGAAATTTTATTTTTTTTAAAGTTGGGGTGTTTTTGAGATGTGCTAAAGGACATGTTCCAAGAAGCAGGAGTGTAATTACAGATTTACCATCTCCTGTATGGCCTGATAGAAGTCTACCATTTCTTGGGAAGCCATTGCAGTATATACTTAATGTCAGCTTGATCGAGAAAAACACTTTCCTAGGTTCTCTTTGATTGACACATTTGAAATGACATCAGTTGCCAGCTTTAAAACCCACTGTTATTAGGTCTCTGTTGCTATTTATGTTAGAAATATGTACACGTGTGTCAAAACAATGTATCAACTTTGCTGATTGGCTGCACCTAGATTCTGTTGCCAAGGGTAACAGAACAATTGCTTTTAATCTTTCCTAAATTGCTTCTTGTTGTTTTTTTTAAATACTTAGTGTTTTCAGGGATTTTTTTTTCCCTTACCTTAGAGCAAAAATAAAGAAATGTTATCTAGGGAGAAAAGAAATGCATATTGTCTGTGTGTGTTAAAAGGAAAATTAAATGCAAAGGCTATGGCCGGAATATGTTTAACCAGTATAGCCACTTATCACAAGGCTCTGAGAACCCTAAAAAGACCACCTTCATTTCCAATGACCCTGCACCCAGCCATTTGCCTTGATCCAAGGTTTCCTTCTTTTGGCAAAAATCCAATGCCATGTACTCCTCATCGAGGGGCAGGAATGGCTATGGAGAACAACCTGCTCTGAACTCCATGTGCCACCTTCCCACTGCACTTACTTCATAGAGTGTGGTTGTGGATTGTGAGTCCCAATACTAGCCTTTGGACTTCGGAGTGTTTGAGAGCATCAGTCCCCAAGCTGACATGTGGATATGGTATATGCTTGTAAATTAACCAGACTCCTGAATAATCTGTCTGCTCTGTCAAGCTAGCAGCTTTCAGGGGTCACTGGGGTGTGGATCACCACAGAGACTTGCATTCACTAGTCTTACTGAGGCCAGGGAATTTGTACTTTAGCCCATGACTGTGAGTTAGGTAGCTCAAAGACCACAAATAAAAAATTATTATCCTGCTTCTCCCCTGATGCCAGGTATCAGATACCACCTTGGAGTTGTTGGTCAGGGAGGTCCCACAGATACAAACAACACAGACTGTTGCCATTGCTCTTGGTTACCCACTGGAGCTTGACGGTAAGACCCTATTACTGAAGACACTACACATTTGGTCACAGGACGTGGAGAGATCCAGCTGGCATTGACCTAGAAGCTCCCTCCCTATTGGCTAGTTTTCATGTTGCTGGAAGGTGCCATGCAGACTGCCAGAAAAGAAAAGTTATCAACAGTCCAACATAGCTGTAAATCCTATGAGCCACAATATGACCCACCTGGCAAGATATGCCCATGGATACAACAGTAACATGAATGTTATGGGTTAGATATTTCTAATTGGATGTAAGGCTTACTCCACAGGATGCTATTCATGCCTGATACTATAAGCCTGACCAAGGTCCTGTCTTCTTTTCAGAGTCCACAAAGTCCAATCAGTGCTCTCCGTATGGGCACGGGAATGGGACCATTCACTGAGCAACTTACCAGGGGCCACTCCTTGAAGAAAACTGACTCTCTCTAGCACACTTCAACCACTAAAGCTTCTCAGTTAGGAGTGGGGGGTGGGCTGAGGAGGTCATAGACCTTAAGGGAGAATCCACTATTATTATTTTGCTAAATAGATAGTATCAAACAGCCTTCGTAATACTTCTCTGTGTACCAACAGACGGTGAAGCTCGAATCCTTCACCAGAGACACCTCTTTTGGTCATGGACAGCTATTAATACAGACTCAAGCTGGTGAGAGTTCTCAGCCATAAATGGGACACCTATACCACACTGTCCACCCCACATGGCTCTGAAACACTGCAGAGGACGAGGTGAAAAGGTGGTAAGAGCCATAGATGGTGGAGGACTGGTGTAAAACAGTGTCTTCCACACATGGTGGGACCATTGTACTCACTAACTCACAGCAACTGTGGTTGCCTGCACAAGACCTGTGCAAGGTCAAGACAGTAAACATTTCAGCATAGACAGAGGAGGGAGAACTCACAAATCCCCATTCCTGAGAAGCTTTAGCGGTTGAAGGGTGCTAGAGAGAGTCAGTTTTCTTCAAGGAGTGGCCCCTGGTAGGTTGCTCCTGTGCCCGTATGGAGAGCACTGATTGGATTTTGTGGACTCTGAAAAGAAGACAGGAAGTTGGGAGGAAGTTGGGGGGCACTGGAAGGAGTTGGAGGGAGGTTAGGGTGTTGATATGATCAAAGTACTTCGGATACATGTATGAAATTCTCAGAGAATGAATTTAGAAATTGAAAATATCCAAATCACCACTTCTTCCATAGACTGCTGAGCAAAGGCTAGTCATCGAGCTTTATGGAGCAGTTGTATGCTCCCAAGGATTCTCATGGAAGATAGCGTGTCTGCCAGCACTGACATCTGTTCTATAAAATGACTAAATGTTTAATCAAAAACTAACCAAATGTACTCTGCTCAGTGGATTCCTGTAGAAGTTTGACCCAAACGTAATACTTTTAAGACAATGAAGTCTTTCGAGTACAAGACTTCAAGCTATCTCCCTCCCTAGAATATAGTAAAGATTTTGATATCAGAAAAGATAAAAGAAGAAAAGTGAACACCTAAAGGAGTTGAATTATGATGCCCCCCAATTCCTATAGTGAAACTCTAACCCCCAGAACCCAAGAACAGCAACTTATCAGGAAACAGGATCACTGCAGATATAATTAGAAAAGAAAAGTCTTCAGGATGAGCCCTTATTCAATTTAACTGGTGCCTGTATAAAAAGGAGACATTTGCACAGAAACAGATCCAATGTAGACACAGGGAAAAAGGCACCCAGAGCCCAAGTAGTAGTGCACACTCCCCTTAGAGCCTCAGAAGAGGATAGCTTATTCTCGGCTTTTAAAATGGGGAGGGAACAAGATTTGCTCAGTCACCCCCGTTCCTGAAACTTAGCAACCTAATGCACCCAAGATGGAGACTCTCGGTGCTCTTAAATACCGTCCTGCATGGGCTTGTACTTCTGTCTGCTGCCAAATTGCTCATTCAATCAGACAGAATCAGGCTGCCCAGTTAAATGGGCCCCTGTAACCCTGGACACATAGTCCCTTTTTCAAAGGCAACCCCCAAACCATAACTGGTAAGCTAGGCCTTTCCTAGATGATGATAACAGACCACTATCCCTACCAACAGCAGCATTCAGAGACACTAACAGCCAGAATTTCAAATACAAAATGCAATAAACTGTTTAAAGTTTGGTGACAGGGTGTACTTTGTAAAAGAGAAACAATTACAGACAGGGGGTTGCAAACAACCTCGTGACAAGCATTTCACTGGAGCAAGCAGTGAAAGAACTCATTCGGAGCTTCCCAGGGCAGCGCCACGGGAGTCAGATTGGTCTGAAATTGCTGTTTGTGCTGCCAGGTCTGTCTTTTATGTTGTCTCCATACTCCTTCTACCCTCTTCCCAAAGATGTCTGTTGGGTACTGCACTGGTCCAGGATTGATAAATCTCCATGCCGCGCTCAGATGCAGACAGGGGCCTTCAGGAGAGTTTGCTGGTGAGGAGCAGGGTTAAGAAGGCATGAATTGAGTTATAAACTAAAAACAAAAGAAGATATAACGTGTGCTCAGAAATGCTACCAGTGGGGTAACAAGTACGAAGAGCTGGAGGGGAAAGAGCTCCCCATGACAAAGCAAGACCTGCCACCCCAGACTTCCCAAACGAATCAAAAGAGGAAAAGCAAGAGAATCAGACCCACATGTTAAGAGTGACAGGAAGACGAGTGCTCTTTAGTCACACCCGGCAGGCTGGGTAGGGTGAAGAGCAGTTATGCTTTCCATAGAGTCCTTTAAAAAAGACTTGGAAGAAAACGAATCTGAGGGGAATGTACAGAAACATCTGTCCTGTCTCACAGCCTTGTGGCCAGCACAGATGTTACCTATCTCTGGATGTGGCTTTGGAGTGCAGGGCTCCATGAAGCTTCCCTGTGGCACAGTGTCCCCAAGCTAGCAAGGCAACAGTCAATGTTGACATCCATGTCCACGACTCAAATGCTGGCAAGTAAACATAGGGAACTGAACCCTTCTCACCTGACATTAATCCCAGACAACTGGATATGCACCGTTTCCCTCTGATAGCAACTGAAGGCAAATAAACAAAAAACAAAACCATGAAAACTAAAACAATAACAACAGAACCCATGCCTGGAGCCACTCCCATCAACCAATTCGATTTGTTGTAGAAGGAGATTTCAGTTCTATTTTGTTGAAACAGTAAGCCAGCTCCATTTATCCGGTTCTTTCCTGCCTGTCCGCCACATCCCTCCTGTTTCTCCTCCTGTCTCTCTTTTTCTCTCTCCCCAACCCCTACCACACCTCTCTCTAATCCGCTTTTAGATTTTCCCCAGGTAAAAAACTCCATGCCAGACATTAATTAGCCTCTGTTTTGTGACTGAGGGTCACCACACACAGACCCACATAGTGCAGGGCTCCTGTGAGGACAGGAGTCAGTGTGGACCAGGAACCTGCCGCAGAGTTCTCCCGGCATCATTATTGTTTCAAGTTCTGCTCCCTCAGATCTGTCCTCTAGTTCTCAGGCTTATTCCCCACATCCCCTGCTTCAAGCTGAGGGGGGGGGGCTCTAAACATGACCATAGAGGGAAATGTGTAGTACGATAGGAAGCAAAAGAAAGACAGCCAGAGGGCAGCAGTGCTGGGCAGGGGCTAGTGAGCAAGCTGGGGGGACATCAGGGTCTGCTGGTCAGGACTGGGCCACAGAGGGTCTACTGAGCTAGGGCGGATACGCTTACCCTTGGGGTTTAGGTACCAAGGAGACAGCCTCAAAGATAAGCCTAAGGTAAAGGATAAAGCACTTTTTTCCGAATGGGAGCTGTTTCAAAACGTAAGCCAGTAGCATGGGCTTCCTGGGGCCACCCATGCAGGGTATAGAGCTCGGGCTTATCTTGACAACCTACTGGGTGTCTGTGCTAGGCCTAAAGGCTTCCCTATTTTTCTGTCTAGTGTTCTTCAGCTCTGCCCACAGGCATAGTGGTATTCAGGCTCAGCCCTGCTGGAGGAAAGAGATGCCCCAAGCTCACAACACTGCAGCCTGCATGCCTTCCACAGCACTGCCTTAACCAGAACCACTTCCCTCATTAAATGCTCAATATCTGTTAGATGTCAATGAATACTGTTTGAATGAGTGAGTGAATAAACAGCCCTGAAGCCTACTTAATAACCCTCCCTCTGTTCTGTTCTTCTCCCTGCTGCCTCCTCTCTATATTCAGCCCAGGGAAAGAGAAGCTGCCCCCTCCTGGCCTCTTGAGAGGAAGGTGGTATCCTTGGATGGAATGGAAGACAGCTGGGCTCAGACCCTAGGTCCACTTTTGAGACTTCCCCAAGCCTTCTGTTTTTTCACTGGTGAAATGTAATATCTTCCGGGAGATTATCTTGGGTGCTAAAAGAGATTTGCTTAAATTTCTAACTCAGCATCAAAAACACAATGGTCATGGGTTGGTATAACTGTCCAAGCCTTACTATCACCAACTGTTTAATTCTTTATCTTTCCACTGCAAAGATTACATACTAGAAAATGCAATAAAATCAAGCACTCATATTTCATCAGTCTGTGGGGTCTGCACTGGGTAGTTTCTGTCAACCTGACACAAAGTAGAGTCACCAAAGAAGAGAGAGCCTCCATTAAGGGATTGCCTCTGTCACACTGGCCTGTGGCTATGTTTAAGGCATTAATTAATGAGGAGGCCCAGCCCACTGCAGACTGGTGTCATCTCTAGGCAGGTGGGCCCAGGCTGTATGAGAAATATCGCTGGGCAAGCCAGAAGAACAAGCCAGTAAGCAGAGTTCCTGTGTTGGCTTCTGCTTCGGTTCCTCTTGCACTTCTCTGAGATGGACTGGGACCTGGGACTTGTAAGAGTTGGTTTTGGTCAGTGTTTTATCACAGCAACAGGAAAGCAAACTATGATGTGATGAAGTGATAAATATACATTTGGTATGTTGAAGATCATATTTCACATATAAACAGACTTGCTTGGTCAAGGGGGAAACAGATTAGCACCAAAACAGAACCAATATCATGGGGCAGTAGAACTGCCAAATCAGTGACTTACACATGAGTCTAGATGCTGAATACCTTAGTTACCTCAGGGTCCCTTTGACCAAAACAACTTAGGGAGGGAAGGTCTGGGCTGGGATTCAGATTCCTCCTGTCACAGCAAGGAAGGCTGGCAGGAGCTTGTGGTGACACTCCTCTAACCATGGTGGCAAAGAAGCCTGGAACCAAGGCCAGGCTACAGCCTTCAAAGGCCCGCCCCCCAGTGACCCACTTCCGGCAGCTGCAGCAAGGCCCCAACTCCAACAGCTTCCACAGGCTCCAAAAATATCACCACCAGCGGGACTGAGAGTTCAGAGCGTGAGCCTGCAGGGGACATTTCACATTCAAACACCACTGACACTGCGCTTTTCATAAAATGGGTCATGGAACGAAATGTAAAATAAAAAGCTGACCGTCTCTAGATGACAACCCAGGAGAAAATTCAGGTGGTTCTGGATAGGGCAAAGAGTTCTCCAGAGCCACACAAAGACCATGAGCAATGAAATTAAAACCAACCCACTGGACATTGTCAAAATTAGAAACTCTGCTCTGCCAAAGACATAATGAGTGATGAAACAAACCACAGGCTGGGAGAAAATATTGCCAAACAGATCTGCTAAGGGATTTGCATACAGAGATTTTTCAACTCAGCAAGAAGACAAAGCAGGGAGAAGCAAAAGGTCTGAACAGATATTCCAATAAAGACATAAGTGGTAAATAAAAATATGAAAAGAAAACTGAACAAGCAATGCCATTAATGACTGGAAATTTAAACAGGATACCGTCACATGCCCAAGGAAGCCATGAAGATGCAGAGGGGACAGCACCCAGTGCGGCATGAAGTGCACAGGACGTGTGCTCTCGGCTGCTGAGGCACAGGGAGTCCCGTTCTCTGTGGTAGTGAGTGGAGCGGCGGTCACTCTGGAAGACAGTTTGGTGAAGGTAACCTATGAAGGTAGTTGTCTACTTTTTGCATAATTTTAGTCCTGGATATAAGATATTGTTCACAAATGGCTTGTTAACTGCCATTCCACAGGTTATCAAAGAGAGAGCCAGTCTGCTCACCACTTCATGGGTTAAGTCAGAATAACACAGCATACAGAGGGCTGGTACAGGCATGCAGCGCTCTCTGAAAGTGGTACCGGCAGCTCTGGCTGAGCCAGAGAAGAGACAAGGAGGGCCAAGAGCTGAGCTGTGTGAACTTCCCTGGTGAGCTCACCAGGGGCTATGTTAGTGGACATCTCAGCCTAAGACAAGAAGAAGCTGCCCATATGCATAGGCAGGGTAGACCCACCCTGGTGACCCGCTGCTGAGATGCCTTATAGTGTCTATACCACCCCCTCCCAGACCTGGCCCAGTGCACAGCTGGGCAGCACAAGGGCCAGTGCCAGGGAAGCAAAGACTCACACTGAACCTTGAGTTCAAAACTCATGTGCTTTCTGCTGCTCTACCCCATCCATTGCTGCTCCCAACAATTTTCCTCCTCAGAGTTCTGTCTAGAGCCTTCTGTTTCTTCTACACAACCATTGACCTAGCCAGTGAGCGCGCTCTCTCTCTTTCTCTCCTCTCTGGTTTGGTTTTCAATTTAGCACACATTTGTTTTAAAAAAAAAAAATAACTCCATGCCAAGCAGTAGGATATGCAGGAAATACAGAAAGGAAAATAAGATTTATCAGGACGTCACGGTCTAGGGACAAAGACTCGGTGTTCAGTGTCTGCCTGTTCTCAAACTTCTCTATCTTGCTTTGTGCCATTGCCTTGCATTTGAAAGTCTCTCTTTTTGACACAGGGTCTCTGTAGCCCCAGCTGGCTTCACTATTTAGACCAGGCTGGCCTTGATCTCACAGAAATCTACTTGTCTCTGCCTCCTGAGTGCTGGGATCAAAGATGTGCACCAACATGCCCAGCTTCGAAAGCCCTGTTAAACCCCTCCTTCCTACATATTTCATAGCATTTTGATATTGTTTTAAGATTGCTAATTGGATGACTCTCCAATTCTCTGAGACTACTAGGTCAATGTACATAGATCTATCAACAAAATCGCTGTGACCCTTTAAGAACAGGGAGACTGGAGGAGGGAGGAAGGCAGGTGCAGTGTTGTATCGTCAGGCAGGGAGGATTACCAACGTGCAGGCTGCCTTCATGCTCCAGGAGGGCGACGTAGCCCAGAGGCAAAAGATATTATGGAGTCGCAGAGTCCGGGTAAAGGAGGTAGCCTCCCTTTCTCGCCTTGTGTCTTAGATTAGTGCCAAGTGCTACAGTGGAACAGGGGGATGGTGAGCAGAATGGCTCACATATCAGATCTTCCCTTTGGGGGCTGAAGAGAAGCAGAATCCAGTGCTGACAGCCTCCTGTTTTCTGCATTGCCAAGAGCAGGCCATATTAGACTCTGTCTAGGCCTTGGGGACAGTCTATTACCAAAGGCTTCACAGGAAATGTCTGCTTCTCTCTATTCAAACTCTGCTGCTGTTAAGATGGCCCTTTGCATTCCAGTGATGTGTGGGAAGGAGCTCCACTCCCGTCTACATGGCATGCAGCCTCTTTGCCTGGATCATGCTTTTTCTTACTCTGCAGTCCTGCACTCTCTTCATCACCTGCCTTAACTCCTCTGTAGTCTTCATCTGGCTGGTTCTTGTCTGTCCAGGTCTTTCTTCCACACACCCGTCCACTCCTTGTAGGAATTAACCTGCCTTTACTCTTACTTTCCACTAGACTTTAAGCAGCTTAAAGCCAGAAGATGTTGGCTTTTCATTCCTCAGACCCAGCACAGCACCTGGGACGGTCCAACTGTCTCCTTCTTCCTGGGTAGACATGAACGACAGCGTACTTGGCTAAGCACAGATTCCAGGGTTCAGTCTGGCCACATTTAAATCCTGACTCTATCTCTTTATTAATCATCCTTCTATCTATTATCTATCAGTTACCTGACTATCGATGTTTATTTGTCACCTACTCTGAACCCAGGGACTGGACTTAATGGTATTGTTTCTGAGTCTTGTCAGGTGTGAAATAAAGACAGAGATACTTACCAAACAGGTTTACTGTAGAGTTTGAATAGACAGGTGATAGGTAGATATAAGAAAGAGGATAGATAGATAATAGATGATTAATGGAAAAATGAAGATAGATGATTGATAGATGGCAGATGACTGATTATAGATAGATGATAAATGGTTGACAGATAATTGATAGATGGATGACAGTTAATTAAAAATAGATGAGAAATAGGTATATGATAGATGACTGATAGAAGATGAGGTAGATAGATAGATGATAGATAGATAGATGGATGGATGGATGGATGGATGACAGATAATTCAGCCTGACATTAAATTCTGGGTGAGTGCCAGGTATCAAAATCACCAACATCAGCATCTCTATCCATGTCTGATTGGCCATCCTAACACTAGGTTTTTCAGACCATCCCCAAACCTTCTTCAAGGTCACCATAACACATATTTGCATTATCTCACTTCCAGATTATTCAGAGTGAACAGTTGACACTGACCCTTCTAGCTCCAACCTGTGAACACAAACTCTAGTACAGAGGGTGATGGTGATTTTACGAAGTAGAACTGTTCAAGGGGAACGAAGAAAACCACAAACTCTGCTCTCACCTAGTATTCATCATTCAAAAACTAGATGCCTCAAGTAAGCATACTGGGAAATCAGGACCAAAAGGAGAGGGATAAATGGAAGCCAAGGAATGACCTTGGAGAGATAAAAATCAAGAAGCAGAGAATTGTAAGAGTCTTCATTTTAGGGTACTATGTTCAATCACTTACTTCTTTAGAAAGACACAGCTCTTGAGAGGAAAAATAGTAAGACGAGGAAAAAGAAAAGTTTTTTTTTAAAGCCAGAGGAGTGCAAGAAGCAAGCCAACAGAATGCATCTGCTGCAACAAGTAGCATGCATCTGCTGCAACATGAAGTATGCATCTGCTGCAACAAATACCATGCATCTGCCACAAGTCTCATCAAAGAAGGAAATAGGAATTTGCTGGCAAGCCCTCATCAAAGGAGGAAATAAGATACAAAACTAAAATTGCTATTCAAAGTAACTTGATAAACAAAATAATCCATTCAATATAACAGATGTCTGTACAATAGTGTGCGCCATGACTAAAATATCTAACCCCTCACCTACCACTGGCAGTGCTACCAATCACAACAATTTTAACCAGGCAACCTGAGCTGTGCAGAAGGAAACAGGCTACAATGTCAGCAAAATACATTCATGCTGAAAAGAATGGAAATATTCAAAGGGCCTTAGCAAAAAAGTATACTTTCAAATGCTACATTCTCTCCAGCCTGGGTATGCATTCTGTTCTTGCAATTTATTTACTTTTTATAGCTTTACTGGTTGTAAAGGGAAATGGAAGCTAACGGCCATGTGCTGACCTGGAAAGAAATACTGCCTCCGCTGGCTTCCAGGCCTCGGGATAGTTGCTGGATACACTATGGTGGGAACTATGTCCCAGATCATGGAGGAGTTCATGCCTGGGTACTGTTGACAACTGCCTTGCAGCAGAGGCTAGCAAAGCCTCACTTTGGGTATATCTGAGTCTCCATGAGTCTGGAATCATTGGATAGATGGCCACAGGTGACCTCCGTCATCTGGACTCCCATTCTCACATGAAGATGACCAGGCCACCTAATTTAAGGTACACTGTACACTGGTTTCAAAACCTGTTCTAAGGCAAGTAAAACGTTACACTTTACAACCCCAGTTCCATTGACAGAAAAGGTTTTATTTTTTTTAACACGTTCACATCCAAACTTAAATGGTTGAGCAATGGCTTTTTATCCTTGCTGTGTCTTTCTTGGACATTAACTATTATCATGGAGAAACAATGTCTTCATACTTCAGGAAAAAAAGGACAAAACCCAATTCACAAATGAAAATTGTCAAAAAAATATTAATCTTCACATTTCTCTGCTGCCTTGTGTCCTAATTCACTTCTGATGGGCCTCCAATGAATTGCAGTGCTCCAACAAGAGGGGCCTTAAAGAGAGGTGACTTTGCACAGCACCTCATTTCCAAGTCTGTCCCTGAGCACAGCAACTGGTATCCCCAGGGACTCATTCAACATTCATTTGAATCATGGAGAAAGAGACCCAGTTTGGAAGATATTTTTCTAGAGTACAGAGGGGGCCTTTGATCTTAGCTCAGATAACAGCTGCGCTCCCTGAGAGGGTTTTCTGGTTGCTGTGTCCCTCAGGCCAGGGAAGTCTCCAGGGAGGTGTCTAGTTGACCTCAAAGCTCAGCCAAGCAACTGATACCCGAGGGAGGGTCTTTGAGTGGGCAAGGGAGCCTGGCATCAGGTGTTATCGCTCTGTCAGTCTCTCTCCTGGCTGGAGACAGCCTACAGGAAACAGACTCCTAAAGGGAGTCAGGTCTCGCCTTGATTTTCCCCCATTGTAAGCCCAGAGGAAGGCAGGAAGCCAAAACACCATGATAGATTTTAGTCTCCACCATTGGGTTTTCTCACTATTCTGCAATTTCGACAAAGTGTTTCCTTTGAAATCCCTGACCCTGTGGTTTTAAATATAGAGCAAAGGTGAATATGCGCGATAATCCTGGGAGAAAAGAAAAGTGTTATTTGCTTAAGAAACACAGGACTGGAAGAATACAGCCTCATCATTTAATGAAAAACCATTTTTCTTTTAGAATTGGGTAGATTTTGCAAAAGAACTGGACTATCCCCTTAAGAGCTAGAAGATTCGGCTAAATATTAACACCGCGAGGTAATGCTACACCTTTGCATTGTTGTATCAAAGATGTGGAACATCAAGGGAGTCAGCAGAGGCACAAAGACATAAAAATAACTTTAATACAAATGTGAAAATCAAACATCTCCAGCTGCAACAGAACTATCTGCCGTTCATGATACAATAAGCCTTCTTTATCTTTCATCCACATACTCATGTAATAAGCATTTGTTAAGTACTCATTATGTGCATGTTCTGGCCATCTTGCATTCTGGGGCTTCTCCTCGGCTCTCATCAGAATGAGTGTTAGAGGACCATGGTGCAGAGCGAAGTCTGTGATAGCCAGGGCATCCTTGTCTTCCTCAGCCAGAGCCAAAGCCTTGAGGAGGCAGGGAAGCATATTCCTTTGTATCAAAGGAAGAGTCATTCTTACAGTCCCCTGAAACTGAAAACATTGCCTTTTGTAAAAAGCATGCAACTTGGCAGGAATGTGTGCACATACACAGATGTGTAGAGACATATTCACGGACATCCAGCCACCTGCTTGTCTGTCATGACACAGAAAGAAGCCTTTCCCTCTCCTATCCCCGACTCTCTCTTCAGCTGGGAACTACAGTGTCAGTGGCAGAATGGGACCTTCTGCAAGATTCCTCTTTCTCCACAGCCAATCAGAAGATCCTTTTCATTTCCCACTTTGTCTCATTTAAGATGTTTCTATTATCTTCATTATTGCCATTGTCAAGTTCAGTTGGCCAGCAACTCCTCCATCGCTCTGCCTGAGGAAGCAGTTCTCCAGCCAGCCTTGGGCGTGAGTCTGTGTACTGGCATTTGATTGTCTTTCCTTTTCACAAGATAGCACACCTGTCCATTAAGCTGAAAACACTATGCCAGTTGAACAAAGAAACAGCTACTCAAGATTCACTGAGAAGACACAGGCACGTCAGACACCATGCACTAAATCCAAGTGAAACCAAGGGACTGGTACTGCTGTGAAGTTTCTAGAGGTCCGGTTGTGCAATGCTTGTCGAGATGGCTCTAGGCCAAAGGATGTGTCATCTGTCCCTTCTTACAGCCAGGAGAGGGGAAGCAATGCATTGTGAGCATCTTTTGATTTGGGAGGCAGCATATCTTCACTTGAGTGTGAACCCCAGCCCATTTATCAAATGGCTCAAAAAGCCACTAGTTTTCCATAGATGACAGATGAATGTGTATATGTGTGTAGTGTATATATGTCCATGTATGTATGTGAGCATCAGTATGTATTTATGTCTGTGTGTACATGCATGTATATGTATGTGCACATATGCATGTGTGTGTTCATGCATGTGTATGTATATGTGTGTGACACTGTTTGTTCCATTTGTCTGTACTCTGCATTGACTTCTCTGGTCACACAGCTCACATGAGCATCCTTGACATTTTCAGTGTGCACACGGCCTTTTGATTGCTTCCGTTTCCTACTTTACCTCATCTAGACCTTTTCTTTTCCTTATTATTACCATGGTCAAGTTCAGCTCTCTATGCAGAACTCAGCAAAGTCACCTATTCATGATTTGTCATTAAATTACCATGTTTCAAAGAGCAAATTTTCTAAAATGTTCATAACGGGTATTTCCAAAACTGTTTCTAACCTGATCTTGCCTCCGTGGATGCTGTTGAGTAAAAGGTGGCCCTGAGCAGAATCAGTCCCTTGGACAAGCCATGTGTATTTGCAGTTCACAAAAGGTCATGTTAGCAACTTTTCTAACCTCTGTGAGCTTACACCTGACAAGAAAGAATTAAGGGTAAGATCAGTTTTGCTTATGATTTAAGGGTCTACAGTCCCTCATGGTGGGGAAGCAGGAGCTGGCAATGATCTGTTACATCTTACCAGATCAGGGAGCACAACCAGCTACTCCTCAACACTCGTGGCCCTGTGACCCTCTTCCTCCAGCAAGGCTGCACTTCTTAAAGACTCCACGTCTTCCACAGATGCTTTTACCAGCTGAGAACCAAATGCATATCATCTTGACCCTCTCAGAGGTCTCTGTAATGTGACTTTCCCCTTCCCATCACGTCTCTTTCTCTTCTTTTTGCTTCTGGGTTACCCAAGCAACTGGCTTTGACCAATGCATTTGATGGAGGTGTCCTTGCAGGCTTCTAAGTTTCTCAGAAGCCTGGTGAGTCCTCTTCTCTTTCTCCTGAAGTCCTGAAGCTGTGAAGAATCTCAGAGTGAATGATCCCATGAAGACAGAAGCCATTTGCCTGTCACTTGAGCCATACCAAATAATACTGTCAATGTGTAAGCAGGTGCCACCTCGGTGTCTCTGTCAACTGTGGTCCTGAACACAAGCAGCAAGATCAAAACTACTGGAACTGCCTGGTCAGTCCACAGAATTAGGGGAAAAGGTTAATTTCTGTTGTGTCAAGTAATGAATCTTCTGGTGCTTGTTCCACACAACAGAGAACAGCTACAACTCCTCTGGAACCTGGTACCCCACTGTCTTTCACTGGGTGCTCAAAACACAGAAATGAAAACACACATGCCAAGCAGACCAATATAGCAGATGTAACCATACCTTTCAAGGGGTAGAGAGCATACTAATGCATCTCTCAACTCTCATCAACAAAGCTCCTAAATGCAACAGAGAGCAATGAACATAAAAAGCCACAAATGGCCGAAGCATGGAGAATAAGAGTCTGCAGAAAGGGGGTACCTGGACAGGACTCCTATGTTAAAATTCACCCACCCAGGTCCCAGGGACCATTGCAGAAGAGGAGATGGAAAGATTGTAAGAGCCAGGGAGGAGTTGAATGACCATGTAGAAACAGAGTTTTACAGGTTCCTGGGACCCTGCTCATATGAACCCACAGCAATGGTATCAGCATGCACAAGACCCATGCAAACTCCTTATAGACCTGGGGAAGTGGGCAGCAGGCCCCAATCTTAGCCAAAGAACTAAAAGGAGCTGATTACTGCTGGGTGAGGGAGAATTGATCTTCTTTAAGGGAAGACTTTAGATGGGTTGACTAGATTCTAGTGAATGTACTTGCACTGAGGGACATCTGGGTATACTAACTTGATTCGATAGGCCTGAACATATGAAAGAATGCATGACATGGTAGTTGCACACCTTTAATCCCAGCACTTGGGAGGCAGAGGCTGGCAGGTATCTGTGAGACTGAAGCCACCCTGGTCTACATAGTGTGTACCAGGCTAGCTGGGTTTATAAGGAGAGTCTCTCAAAAAAAAAAACCAAACAAAATACTGACATAGGTTTATAATCACATGTTTATGTAATCAATACTCACTATAAACAATAGTATGTGATGCATGTATAGAATATATAATCATACAAATATATAATTACATATAGGGAGTTTATATTCATAAAATAAGGCCCAATTTTTAATATCAACATACCTGATTTTAAAAAGCAAAAGATGTCCTTATCATGAGAAATCACATCAACTGGGATTTGGAATAATGAACATGAAGAACTTTTGCTACATAGATTTGGTGGAGAACAACAGGCCCCAGAGAAAGGAGAGGTTTCCCCTGACTCGGGGAGCAGAGGCAAAGCAGAGAAAACCAAAAACCTGAGAGCTACTGATGGAGGCAAGTACAAGAACCAGAGCTCAGGGCATGTCTAAACCAGGTAGACAAGCACACCACTGGTTCCCACACCAGCTTCTGCTGCCAGGTCCTAACGCTGAACTACTCCAAGACATGCCTGGAACTTTCCCACGGGGCAGAGCCACCTTCCCACTCCCTCATCTAGCTCACACCTTAACCCTAGAGACTTCTTTACCTCAGTGTGATTTTTCTTTCGCCCTAACTAATGCATCTTGCTATTTGCTAGTTATGTATTTAACACCAGTTTACACATACTCATACATTCCTTATACTAGACACATGCTACACCTGTCTGCAATCAGGCCAGAAGTACCTCGTAGTTAACATATCTCAGACTCACTTTAGCCTTCCCTACAATCTGCTCTCCTGTGTCTCATCACAGTGAACAGCACCGCTAGCTGACCAGTCACCAGGCTGGGAAACGAACCGGAGCTGTTTGATTCTACTCCCCTGTGGTCACCTCACAAGCTCCACCCCACTTCACCTCTGGTACCCAACCCATGAAACAGGCTACAGGTCCTTACTCACTGTGCCCTGTCCACATCCTCCATGTCCCGAGCTCAGGAACTGCAGCTGCCTTCACAGGCCCTCACATCTGTCCTGACTTTCTGCTTCTACTCTTCCTTCGTCCACTTGCCATGTGACCATCAGAAGCACCGTGGCAAATGTGGAATTGGGCCTTACTCAGTTCCCTGCTGACAGCCTTTCTGTGACTCCCCCCACTCCAAAATACAGAGTTCTAGGCACAGTACTGAAATTCTTTTGTGACCAATCTACCTTATGGTCATATTTCTGTACTCTCCTATCCCAACAAGCACACTACCCTCCAGCCACGAGGCTGTAGAATTCATGAACAGCGGCTCAAACCACTTCAGTCTCTAAATGATGTCATCAGTGCCTGCTTTGGCTCCAGAACAGTTCATCTTGAGGAAACAGTCTATCTCTCTGTTCTGTTCCTCCTTCCTTGGGCCACAGAGCATAGAAAGGACCATTCTGCTGTTGTGACCCTATGATATTCTGAGTACATTGGATCAGAATTCCCACTACCGTTTATTACATGTATTTATTTGAGCCTCTAACTTCATTCCTGAAATCTTGCAATCCTGCCATTAGCAAGCTGGTCTCTGAAGACACAAAGACCTCTTATCCATATATTTGGATCCTATCACATACTACCTGGTTCACAGTAGAGATTTCATCATGAAGATGAATCTTTTTGCCCAGTAATTTGAACACAATTAGTTCAGACAAACAGAAAAACCTTAGGAAGGATAACCTAAACTTACTTTCTTGCCTGCTGATTCCATTAGTCTTATTTCAGCTGGTTCGATTACAAATGCTAAACTTTTGATAAATGAGAATTTATTACGCACTTTTCCTATTGATAAAATAACCAAATTTTACATAATAAGCATTTTACTGCTTTTATGAAATACCTGATTTGCAAGCCCCACAGTTCAGATTTCAGGTCTGGCACAATTACAGTCACAGGGCAATGAAAAACAAAATGTCTCAATATCGTTGCACTAAAGCACATTGATAGGAAAACACACCTCTTAGAATTTTATGTTCCAAACTTTCACATATTCTATGTAAAAAAAGGAAGAGGAATAGTATAAAACATTTTAGAATTACTTTCAAATTATTAATTTTTAAAAACTTTAAATTTTATCCATCCAAGATAATTCAGAGCTGACAATTCTTCTTTTAACTTTATTTTGTGTGTGTGTGTGTGTGTGTGTGTGTGTGTGTGTGTGTGTATCTGTGTCTGTGTGAGTAAATGCAACATATGTGCAGGCATCCACAGAGGCCAGAAGAGGTGTCAGATCCCTCGGAGTTACAATTAGAGGTGGTTTAAGGCACCCAACATGGGTTCTCTAGAAGAACTGCAAGACTCTTAACTGCCAAGCCAACCCTCCCCAACCCCAGAACTGCCAGGCTTAAACTTTTAATGTAAATACCAAGTAAGATAATGATAGATTGAACCCACATGTTTCACACCACACTGAAGCCCACAGGAAAGGTATCATCATCAACCTCAATTTACTTTACAGGATGGGCACAGTTATTCCCACTCACAGATGGGGAAGCCAGGGTTCAGGAAGAGGAATAAATGCTCAGGGCTGCATAGCTAGTTGGCTGCTGAACAGAGATTTGATGCAAGACACTTTCCACTCTTGATTGTTATATGATTATTTATTAACTTGGTCTCAAGAGATGTGTTCAGTGCATAAAGTGCTTGCTGTTCAAACCTAAGGAGTTCATCAACAGGCCTTAACATACATGACAGAATGCATGAAATCCTGAGGGCAGGCTATGGGGGGTGTGGATAGGGGAGGGATCTAAATATGATTAAGATCTATATTATGAAATACACAAAAATTCAATAAGAATACACATTGAAAAACATAAGGAGTTCAGATCCACAGCATCTACATTAATTTTTAAAAATGGGCAGGATGGTGAGTGCCTATAATCTTAGCCTAGGAAAGGGAAAGCAGAAAGATTCTCAGTGCTTGCAGGCCAGCCAGTATAGTCAATTCATGAGCTCTAGGGTGAGACACCCTGTCTCAAAAAATAAGATGGAGACCAATGGAGGAAGATATGTGAAGTCAACTTCTGTCCTACATACACAGACACACATGTGCACACATGCATGCCACATATATATAAGAAACTAAATAAATAGATCTGTAAACTTCAGTTGACAAATCTATACCACAAATGAATCTCCTCTGACAGTAGAAATATCTCTTTAGCAAGGTGACCTTCACAGAAACAGAACACATTCACCTGGAGTGTCCATCAAAGCCTGTCTTGCCTGCTAACTAATGGCAGAGGCATGGTGGTTGCAAGAAACTGTTACCAAAAGCATGTGGACATGTTTCTGTTTCTCAAAGACAGTTAAGAGCTGAACATGGTGTTAGTTGGGGTCTAAATATTAAAAAGACCCATGGATAACAGTTCTCCAAATGGAGAAATAAAAACCTCACTAGAAAGAAACTTAAAGAAAAAACAGTTTCTAAAACTCATAACCTTAAAGGAAAAGTAGGAAATGTCATTTTAATTTTAAAAATAGATTGAAATTAACCTTTCACACTGTTAGTATGATAGCTTAAAAACTTAACATGTCCCAAGAGTTGTTTATTTAAGGGCTTTGTTCTTGAAAATCATTACATTATTTCAATAAAGATGAAAGAGTTTATTTCCCTAAATTATTTAGGTGTAAGAGCTAGCTTTCAGACAGGTGCTCTATTTATGCAGATGGAAAAATAAATTATTGAGAAGCAGGGACAGGTAAAACAGATGGAAAAGCAGGGTTAAAGAAGAAAGCCATGGCAGCTGCCTGACAGGCCAGGCCCCAACAAGACATGCAGCTCTACAGCACCGTGCAAGTTACCTTGTCAGTAAGAGTTCTAGATCATACACTGCTGTCCACATCTCAAAAATGCCTTTGGGGAACTGGCACCCAATTCAGTGGTTCTGTACTTAAAGGATATCATCTAAAATTCTTCATGGAAACTTAACTTTAAATGTCTTTTCTGAGGCTGTGAAATATTCCCAAGGGCATGTTTCCTAATAGAGAGTTAATTGCACTCCCAAAACATTTGAAGCTCTTCTTTTTTTAAGTATTCTATTTAACAACTGGCTTCCTCCTAGCACTTTCTACATTGATGGATGTGCGACTTAAGATCCTTCTTTAGGACCTAATGTCTGTTTCTTACTCTGTAGTTAAGATGCCAAGAAGGTCACACCATTTGGCAAGTTCCACTCTGGAGAATACTGCAACAGTAGTCTCCATACAGCATGGCGACCTGAGGATATTCCAGTGAATGCCTGCGTACAGAAAAATCCTTTCCCCTTTGCAGTGAAATGCAGCTCTAAATATTTTCACTTTTGTTTAGCTCACGGAAGCAAATTATGCTGTCCCCTAAGGAAGTTGGACAGTCAAACACAGGGCTTTCAGGGACAGAGAGGAAGGGAGGGATGCTCAAAGAAAGAACCAGGCATCTCCTGGAGGGACACTCTTCTGACTGGTGCCAAAAGCAGAGCTTAGACCCCTAGACCTTGCCCTGACTCTGCTCAGCCCAGCACTAAAACCAGCATCAGTTAGCCTCTCACATGTCACTGCCTGTCACCACTGACTGTCAAGATTCCTGAGGTCTGGTATTCCACTGGGCCATATAAGAATGGAAAAGAGTGTTTATTCATAAAAGAAGTGCTTAAAATGTGCTTTATGCTTTCATTTTAATCTAAGTTTTAGAATTTGGAGCAATTATTTCAGAAGACAACTCCTTTATTTGAAAAAGCCAAGTATGCAGTACATACTTGTCATCACACAGTAACAGACACCCAAAGAGAAAGGGTATGATATAAATTAAAGATTCAGCTTTCTATGTAGTTTCTATAATTTGGACAAGAAGACTGTTTGTTCAAGTAAGTGACTGAATTTTATTTAGCTTTGCAATAAAACCCTTTGATATTATGACAATATTAACACAACCACTCATTTTACCTAATTCCAGAATGCATGCCTGGTGCTCACTGGCACATTTCAAAGCTGGGTACTGAAGATGCTATCTTATTGATATTGCCACTTTGTCTAAATATCATTCTAGCAATCAGCATTCACCCAGGTCCTTTTCTAGGATATATCCAGAATAAACTACCTCGCTTTAGTGACCCTTGAAATATTTCACTATCAATCTTTTGGAAAGTAAAACTACCACACGCCAGCACAGAGAGGACCAGTTCTGACCTAGAGGAAGTCATGTCTCAGAGGAGACACAGTAAGTGTGTAAATCAACAATCACAACTCATTGGCATGGGTCAGGGTTGTTCTGCTGGGTTCCCAGTGTTGACCTTAGCCCCACTTCACCTACACTGTCCTTTGCCTAATAGTCTTACTTTCAGTTACTTAATATTATAACTAATGGTTTTTGTAAACTCATTTTGTCATTGCTATATATGCAACACCAGTAACTTTGATAATAATAAGTAGCAATTCATAAAAATTAAATGCATAACCATTGATGTTAGTAAAATGCTCCTCAAATCTCCTGCATGGGCTTCTCTTAAAGGATTAATCCTTTACTTTGTTTAAGCAATGTGCATAAACACCAACAAATAGCATTATTCTATGATGGTGTTAATAACCTACCTAGGGACTTATGTTTCTTTAGTCAGTTTGGTGTCTGATGTGGCGTGTTAGGTTAGCTGACAGTTGAGAGGTCAGAGATAAGATGTCTACTGCAAGTTCAGCTGAGATAAAGACCTAAGATACAGTGGTAGCTACTTGGGGAGTCTCCGTTTAGTGCGCGTGAGGTAAAGACAGCGGGACCCAGGGATGCTTGACTGTGGGGACAAGGTGAGGAAGGTGTCAGGGTGCTAATCCAGTTCCTGTTCTGAGCGACTGCACTCAATAAGGTCTCAGGTTCCTGATTCATCTGGCACTCAGCATATTTAATGGACCATTAGAGGTCATTATCTGTACCTTAGAGATTTACTGATGAGATACGGTGGTGTTGGCTTTACCATGCACTTCTGTATGGGTAAATATGCCAAATATATCAGCATTGGGGGATTAGACAGTGAAATGAACTGAATGAATTACCATGAGACACAAAGAAACCTCAAACCACGTCTTGTCTCTCTGAAGCTGAATTCGCTCAGATAATTTATACAGAGGTAGCTTGTGATGGGGGTCGTCTCACGGGAAAGAGCACTTGACTATCAGAAATAAAATTCCAAGACTGAAGAAATAATGCCATTCTTAACTTCTTCATTCTCCCTTAAGTTACAATGATCAGGAGCAGATGGCAAAGTTATCAATATGCAAAGAACATCACTAAAGGATGCCATCCTTTAGGAATGGTCCCACTTCTGCTGCCTCAGTCAACAACATGTCCTGGTTACATGAGCAAGTGAACACAGACTCAGCGTAGGGATGCTGGGCAGCACAGTGATAACTTCTGTCAGTAGGAAGAGGTGAGTTACAGTCCCTCTTTCATGAACAGCAAACTAGGTTATTATAACCAGACATGGTGGTGCACACCTTTAATCCCTGCATGTGGGAGGCAGAGGCAGGTGACTCTCTATAAGAGTGAGGCCAGACAGGCCTCCATAGTGCGTTCCAGGCCAGCTGTGGCTGCAGGAAGATCCTATATTAAAAAGATTTTTAAAAAAGGATATTGTTTAGACATTAGTGTCTGTGTGTGAGTACATGCACATGTGTGCATGTGCATAAGGAGACCGGAGGAGCTCAGTTGTTACTCCTTAGTCACCACCCACTTATTGAGACAGTGTTCCCCGGTGGTCTAGAATTCTCCAAGTAGGTAGGGTGGCTGGCCAGCACCCCAGGCATTCACTTGCTTTCTGCTTCCCTAGCACTGGGATTATAAGAGTGTGTCGCCAGGCCTAGTGTGGGTCTGGGAACCAAACTCTGCTCGCTCCCCATGCTTACAAGGCAAGCACTCTACTGAGAGCTGTTTCCCCAGCCCTATCTAGTCAGTTTTCAGGGAAAACCAAAGAAGACCAATACTTGATTTCAATAAATTGACATGTAAATTAGGAATACCCTCTGCAAACTTCTAAGGCAATATTTTGATAATTGTAAAACCATCATTTAATCTTCAAGCATATAAAAAGTTGGAATAGAGAATCAGGAAGCCCAAAACACTTAGATTGTTTAAATGTTTAGGATGATGATGTCTTTTCAACTTCAAGTCTATTTATATTGAGTTTTTGTGCATTTCATATAATAGCTCTTAATCAAGTTTAGGTCCCCCTCATTGCCAGAGCCTTCCCCCACCAGAATTCTAGTATTCTGTCATATATGTTAAGTTCTATCTGATCAAGCATTTGTACCCAGATGTCCCTCAGGGAAGTTTATGAGAACATTTTTAAATACTGTCTCTGAAGAGAAGAGGTCCAGAAAGAGTTAATTACAGTTATAGCTAGAACTAGCCGAGCTGGGGCTAAGTCTCAGACACTGATTCCTAATGTAGACTGCATGATCAAGGAGCTGTTTACCTAATGCTTCCAGATATACATCCAGATTTTAGTGATAAAATTCAAACATTTATCTACTCTTTAGGAGGACGAGAGTCTATACCCACAGCTCAGGCTGCCATCTGCCGTGTCTGGCTTTAGTAGTGCCAACAACACTGTGGTAGGAACCCAGAGCATCACCTTTGTAGAGGACATTCTGTGTTGACTTTTTAAACGCATCTATTAATTTCTACAGAGAGTTCTTATTATTTCATTATAACAACATTTATATGTCACTATCTATAAAAGATCAGCTTTCAAACAAATCTTTGAAACAGGAAAATCACTTTGGTTCTGTGAAAGAGCGAGAGTGCTGCACATTTGCAGACATAGTCTGAATATTCAAGTGCTTCTTTCAGAATCTCACTGGAGAAAAGGGGCTACTAACAGCTACTCAGAACTTTATTTCTTCCCAGAATTGCCTGTTAGAGGAAACTCAGCCCAGACCACACCAAATTTTCACTGTTGACTCATCCAGAAGCTTTTCTTCTGCTGGAGACTTGGAAGTCTAACTTTCCAGTGCCTGGGACTGAGGAGCAGGGATTGCTAAATGTAGAGTTGTTGAGATATCCACAAGCAAGAAACAAGCCAGAGTTCTCAACTCAATATTATAATTCTCAAGAAGGGTATAATCCATAATGTATAACATGCATTATACCTATCTCACATAAAATGGGTTGTATATATGTGCAATATTTAAATCAAGTTAAATCCCATACTCCTTTATGGATCCTTAAATTTAGACCACTAGCCAAGGTGCACTGTGTCCATTTCTTCGGCATAATAAAAGTACATTTGTAGTAAGATTCCAGACTAACGCAGGAAACAGCAGAGAAATAACTAAGCATGGTTGCCCCTCCAATGACTTTATAATAGGATGGGAAGACATGTGAAAATGAGTAATGGCAGTATGTAGGTTGCAGAAGCATCCAACACTGTCCTGAGTTGGGCTAAGAAGCCGAAGCCTGACACCCAGCATAAAAGCAGTATTCGAAAATCTTTTCTATTCCTTAATTCATTTGTTCAATCACTTAACTGTCCACTCAGGAAATATTTATTGAAGATCCAGAGCATGAATAAAGCTGTTTCTGGCTCCACAAAGTTTCACTCTTATATAAGACAGATGCAGAACAAAACAAATATGACCAAATAGATTGGATTCTCTTATCTGATACTAGCAGTGTAGAGAATGGGATGACAGGGAAAATCAGCAGAGTGGGCAGCAGCTCCAGCAGACCTCAAGGCTCGGCTGCAAGGAGAACGGGTTGCAGACTCATGGGAAAAAGGGGGAGAGAACTCGACAGAGATGGTGCCCAGGCCCAGAGAATTCAAAACCAGACTGGCCTCAGAGTAGAAACTTGTTCCCAGAACAAAACAAGGGGCTGGAGAGATGGCCCGTGGTTAAGAGCACCGGCTGCTCTTACGGAGGGTCCCGATTCTGCTCCCAGCACCCACATGGCCCCTAACAACAGTCCTTAACTCCAGTCCCAGGGTATCTGATGCCCTCTTCTGGCCTCTGAACTTTGTACAACATGGGTTCACTTGCACTCATGCAGACAAAACATTCATATACCTAAAATCGAAATAAGAAAATCAAAGAAAAAATTAAAGAACAAAACAAAAGGAAAAGAGTGGGGGAGGGGAGGGGAGGGGAGGGACAAAAGAAACGGATTCAGGTTTTGATCTTCTTCCTAGGGTCACTAATTGAACCACATCATTTTATTTCTATGTCTAATAAAAAAAGGTAAAATCACAATCACAATATGGATAAAAACTCACAAAGAATGGAATTAGAAGATTTCAGAGGAAGGGTGCATTGAAAATTAACATTTTACCTCTGACCATCCACTCAGACCATGTGGAAGAGTCGATTCACAGACAATGAGTAATAATAATCAAAAGGAAAAAAATGATGACCAAAGGTGGTTCCAGCTTTCAGGAAACTCACACTGCCAGCAGACTGTCCAGGACTCAGAAGAGCCTAGTGATGTATCATGGCTCTCCTGTCCTGGCTGAGAGAGTCATTGAGGCATCGAGCTCCCAGAACGTGTCACGACCTCACCCACATCTTTTACCTCTGCTGTTCCACAATTCTTCATCTACAAATGCTACTTATCTTTACATTTCACCCTTTCTTCTTGGTTCTACTTTGTAGAAACTGACAAGCCAATTCCCTTTGAAAGACCCATAAAGTAGAATAGTGTTTGATAACTAGCAGTGTGTAAGAACTCAAGGTAGACTCTCTGCCTGTCTGTAAGATTGCAGTTGTTACAGTCTAGTACAATAATAATAATGACAATAATAATGGTTCCTGCATCATATTCGCAAGTTCATACAATGTGTGCAAGGAAGCTCCTTCTGATCTGCAATGTAATGAGGTGGGGACATGTCATGCATCGTGGTTTTCAGTGGTGGGACAGGTTATACCTTTTTTTCAACCCCTTTTTTCAAAAGTTAAAAGCCAAAAACTTAGCAGAGGTTAATTTTTCCCATTCATTTTAAAACTAATTCCTAGGATATTTTTAGATGCAGAGAAAATAATATTCAATAATTCTCCTTTAGTATTCTGGACTGTCCCCACAGAGTAGTCAGAAGCCTTCAGAGGAAAGGCGGGTACATAGAATTGATAATGGAGGCGATTCTCACGAGGACTTCTTATGAGCAGTATCATACAAAGACCCAAACATCTTGTGAGGTTGCAACCCACCTGTGTATACATGACATCTCCTTCTTGCTCTGTGTTAGGGCATGGTGCTTCGCAGAGAAGCTAATGAACTCTAAAACTTTGTATATGTATATGTTATGCATATAGAAATATGTACAAATATAATCTTAGGCCCATGTAGTGTGCTTGTATGGATGTAATTAGGGCTGACCACTTGCGACTGGATGATGTAGCAAGGAACTTGTCCCTGGGGAAAGCATCTCTCTCCCTCAGCAGCCATTGATTACTGTAGCTCTTCACCCAGATATGGGACCCTGTGAAGTGTACCCTGCCTGTGTCAGCGTGTCAGCTGGTCTTGTTATTAATAGGGTCTTGTTTAGGCAACTATACAGTTGGGATTTCATGGTGTAGCTTCCCTGTCATGTCTAGAAGACACTGTCTAGCAGCAGGTATCTGGGTCCTCTGGCTCTTACAATCTTTCTGCTTGTCCCCTCTTCCATGATGGTCCCTGAACTTTAGATATAGGGGCTTAATTGGGGCTGGGCTTCCCATAGTCACTTATTCTCTGCATTTAAAAAACTTTATAAAATTAAAAAATTAACCCATTCATGTGTCTATTCACCGCTGTTGTGTGCTAACTCCTTCTCTGAAGTGTCAAAATTCCCCCACAAGGTTAAAAGATATTTCTCTTCTTTATCAGATTTTTCATCAGATGGGAAGGGAAATCTTGGGGTCTTGTCCCAGCCTGGAGCCTGTTCCAGGCTGAGCAAATGTGATTTTCCTCACTCTGTCTTGCCATATGCATTTTCTTATCATGAGGCTGAAAATCCCTTTAATTGGCCCTGACTGTTGAACTCAGGGAAACATGCCAATTATGCAACTGTGTCCTGTTTTTCGGGGTTTACAGGGTACACATGAGAGACAGTGTATTTTCTATTCACTTTTAAAGATGTACATTGTTAAGCAATAACGCGTCTAAGAGTATTTTTATTAAAGGAGCCTTGACAAATTAGGTGTCTATAGTTTATAGAAGAGACTCTGGCTGAGACTCACAGTCTCAAGTCCTTTACCCTTAAACTGGCAATGTTGGTGGGTGCTGTTCGTGTCCTCCAAGCCTAAGATGCCAAAACACAGGACAGTCCCAGACATACATCTTGCCCAGTGCCCAGGTGTGCCTTTCATCCACAGATTTGCCACTGAGCCATGTTGAACAGTTTTACACAAAACCTGCTCCAGCACGTCTGCAGAACATTCCAGGTAGATGGCATTTGCCGTCTCTCAGGGCAAAGACACAGCAAGTTTAAGTTACCTCCTTAGAGACTTTTCTTTCATTCAGGTTTTCTAAAATGCAGCCTATAGGAATAAATTGTGTATTTTAATGCTTCATCCCTCCAAATATAAAATAGACAAATGGGCATATCTGTAACTGTCTTTATTTATCAGCTTTGTTTCAGACAGTCTCAGAAGTCGATCAGACTGGCCTTGAACTCACTATGTAACGGAGAATGATGCTGAATTCCTGATCCTTCTGCATCCACCTCCCTAGTGTTGGGATTTCAGATCTGCCCATTGTGCTCTGCTTCTCTGTACGCATTTCATTTTTATGCTGTCACTTCACAGATTTGACATGTTTGACTCATTGCTCCAGATGTCCTGTGCTCTGACAATTCCCACCTACGAGCTGGTATGGGCTATGTCAGAATGAAAGCACATAACCAGAAGAAGGCTCCAGATCAACTGTCATCTTGAAGTCACGGTGGCCCTTCAGTCCCTTGATGTCATAGTGCACTAGTGCAAGGAAGTCGTCCCAATGAAATGTAGGATTTTCTTATTTTCTTTTAATAAATTTGGAAAAATAATTTATGTTTCCTAAGTAGGGGATGATTTCTTTTTGCTAGCGTTATTTCCTAGTTCTACTGGTTTGTGATCAGAGAATGTATTGTACCTATTAGCTGAGATTTTCACTATGTATTAATAATGCATGACTAATTTCCTGTCATAGGACAGGAAGCTCAAGAACCTTGCCAGCTCCAAGAAGTTCAGGAAGTCATAAGATCCAGAAGACCCCCAAGATTACAGCAGTGGTCAGCAGTCGTTGGGGAGACTATCTTCGGTGCAGCTGTGTACAGGTTGTCCAGGAAACTCCAGGGATGCTGTTTTCCTGGGTCAACACCCAGGCTGGGGAGGGGGGGGCTTCTTATGATGCACCTGCCTTCAAGAAGCCCCTGTCCCTGTAGATAACCCCTCACCCATGCTCCTGTAGGTAACCCAGTGAACTTAGGGATTCACCAAGCTAGACTTTGGCATTTGTTCTTTGGCCTGTCTGAGAACAGATAGTCACATCTCCCCAAGAAAAGTCACACAGCTATGCCACTTATCTGTAGGTGAGATTTCCAGAGGACAGTTATGCTGTCTTATTTCATCTTGGGTTTTTTTTTGAGATGGGGTCTTGCTGTGTAGTCCAAGCTGACTGGCACTCATGGTCTTCCCTCTTTGACCTCCTGGAGTGCTAGTGTTACAAGGATGCACCACCATGCAGAGATCAATTGGTCTGTCAACTTGACGTCTGGTTTTCCTTGTACAGATTTACTGTAATTTATTTTACCAGCTTCCTTTTGTTTTTTTCCCCAATATTGTACTAGCATATGTGACACATATATACTAGCACTATACAATTGATTTCTTTGTACACACACACACATAGCTAAAGTTTCATTTGTGCTAACTTTTTGGACACATGATCTTTGTGTCAAGGGTGTTTCAGAACTTGAGACCTTTCATCAGCCACTCTAACCACTTCACACGAATCAAATCGATCTTACTCTCACCAGTAACATTTGGGAGTTTGTTTTCTCATTACTGAATCAATGTTTTATCAAAACATTAATTCTTCAGGGAAAAGATGTTATATGATTGTACTTTTAGTTTGCATTTTCCTTCCTGAGAATGGGATGGGATCCATTTTCAAATATTTAAGAATAATCTTGGGCATTTTCCTAGTACACTCTTGGCCTTTATATTGACCTGCAGGAGCTCTTCATAGGTTGGTTTTTTAGCTTTTGTGACCCATGTTTGCTCTCTCGGGTCTCCCCTTTTCTAGGTTTCCAGATTTCCGTTGCCTCTCTTCCCTAGCTTTATCACTTTCTGCTCTGAAACGCTGCTCCTGTCATTTTGAAGCATTTGGGGGGTGGGAGAGGCTTATCATATTCCTCTACTCTTCCTGGACGACTGCAGCTCTGAACAGAGGCCCTTCTGCGGCCACTCTGCTTCCAAAATCAAGGAGAGGGGACTGTGGAACCTGCACTCAACTGCTGTGGTGCCTGGCTCATGGGAAGGACTCAGAGAAGGTTTACTGCATGAAAAGAGGAGAGGGGAAGGAAGAAAAGAAGACAGGCATTTTAAGAATTTTTTTTTCCATTTGGGTCCATTCAACATTTTTATTGAATATATTACTATGCACCAGGTACCTCTGGGCATCAGTGTAACCGGGGAAATAAAATGCCTTCTTTGCCTCTTAAATTACATGCACATGGGTTGGGGAGGAAGAGAAGATTAGAAGCATGCATTCTAAACGTCCAAAGTTAATATCTTAAGGCAGAAAACCCTAATAGAAATGCATTGCAGCTAATTCGACAGGCTTTGGAAGAGGGCAGAGAAGGTAACTGAGACTTGGTAATTTAGGCAAATAGAGAACCTCATTTGTAGGTGATGAAAACTAGAGGAGAGAAGGAAGGCAGATCTAAGATGCATGTTTTATTATACTCAGAGCAAAGGGTTTGCAGATGGATTGCCAGCTCTTCCCTAGACTCACGAACATAAAAAGAGCAATAACCACATACTTTTTGAAGATGGCCAAAGAGTAAATTTAAAGCAGACAAAAATAATTTCAAGTCTTATCTTTCAAGTACCATTCATCTTGGAAAACTCTGCTTCACAAACAGACTCATGCCTTTGTAAAGTCTATGGTCGTGTTGAAGTTGTGCTGGGAAGGGGGCTCAGTGTTCACAAACAAAAGGTTTGTATCTCTGGTGGAGTTTGTGTTGCCCTCCAGGACTTAATAATCCCAGGTAAACAGCTCTCCCTAGCTGAGCCTGACCCAAAGAGGGGGAGACAAGTCTCTGACCAAGATAATGGGGAGTGGGAGAGGCAGAGATAAGAAGGGGATAGGCAGTGGAGAGAGTTCCTGAGTGCCCCCTGTGATTGACCTTATGACCACGGTGACACAAGGCACTAAATTCTAAAATATATTTTCTAGCATCCTCTAAATTCTACGTCTCGTGTCCTATGTATAACTGGATTCTTCCTGATCCATTAGCACACCCGTTTCCAGACTCTGTGAGGCCCCAGCATCAAAGCACCATCAGTTACTGAATGCAGCATCTTCCCACAGTTCGTGAGAGGTGAGATAAGAGAGACACTCAAGGTAAGGGAGGCGACATGAGCCACACTGGGGACAGAGATCCTGAAGAGTGGAGCCGGGTTGTTCAGCCATCATTCTGCCTCAGGGCCCTCACCTGTGAAACAGGTGATACAGAAGCTTTTATGGTTGTGGTCGGGATTAAATACAATCATGCATTTAAGATGCTTAGCATGGTGCTTGGCACACAAGACACACTTGAAAGTTGTTGTCTTTTTATTACAACTAATTTCTTCAACTTCCTACATGATATACATTAATTAGCAGTTCTGAAGCTGTGGTCTGAGGGGCCAAGAAGTTTTCAAGATCTCAGGGGCCACAAAATAAAAAACAACTTTCATACTTTTCCAAAATAAAAATTTTATAGTGATAATATATATGTGATCCACGCTTTGTTTTGCTTTTAAGGTTTTTATTACTATTTTAATTTTTATTGATTTGAGAATTTCAGACAATGTATTTTGATCACAGTCAGACGCCCTCCCACCTCTCCACCCCCACTTTACTATGACCCCCAGACGTACCTTTCTAAAGCCTACCTATCAAATCGAATCTGTGTTTCCCAAGTGTTCTTGGGTGTGGTATATCTCCTGGAGTCTGTTCAAACTACCAGGTGTCACACTAGCAAGGAGAATGAACTCTTCCTCTCCCAGCATCCACCAATTGCCACTAGATCTTCAGCTAGCACTGGGGATTCCTGCCCACCTCCCCCATGCATGCTGAGCCCCTGTCTGGTTCAAGTCATATAGATCTTGTGCGTGCTGTCACAAGCACTGTGGCACATATGCACAACTACCCTGTGGTGTCCAGTCAACATAGTTTCCTTGTATTCATCCACTACCTCTGACTCTTACAAGCTTTCTGCCCCCTCTTCCACAATGATCCCTGAGGCTTTGGAGGAATGGGTACAATATAGATGTCTTACTTATATCTGAGCATTCTATAGTCTCTTGTTCTCTGCACACAGACCAGTTGTGGGTCTCTGTGTTAATCACCATCTGCTGTAAGAACTTCCTCTAATGAGAGATGAAAGATGCATAGTCTATGGGTATAACAGTAAGGCTTTATGAGTCAGCTCTTAATATTATGTCTATTTAGCAGAATGGTAGTAGTATGTTCTCTCCTTACGGTCTGTGTCTGTCTAGTCACAGGTTCTTGCCCTGAGAACAGTATCTGGTTCAGACTCCATCTTGTGCAATGGGCCTTAAATCTAATTAGAAGGTAAGCTTTGGTTACTCCTATAGCATTCATGCCAGTATTGTACCAGTAGGCTTTTCCTGCCAGGTCAGTTGCTACCATAGCTCACAGGTACAGCTGAGTAAAGTTGCTGATTGCTGTCCTCTCCCGGTTGCATGTATAGCACCTTCCAGTACTGGGAAAGCTAGGCAGCAGAGACTTAGCTTCAAGGTCAGTTCCAGCTTGGGTTTTCCTTATTTGTTTTGCTACTCCGGTATGGTCCGTCTTTAACAATAGGGTCTTACTGCAGTTCTGGTGCAAGAGAATGCAGTGATACAAATGGGACAGGGAATTGTAGATAGGACAGGCCAAGGGGTGGGGAGTGGAAGGGCAGGACGGAAGAGGAAGGAAGAGGAGGAATAACCAACACTGAAAGCCTTTGGAAAGGGTCCTATGGGAACCTACTACAGAAAATTCTTTCAATACACACATATACAATATTAAAAAGCTTGACTGCATCTGCTCTATAACAAGGGCTCAATGACCCCACCTAACAGACACCATGGGCGGCAAATGAAAAACCCAGTACCAGGATTGGACTCCCTCATTTGCAGCTGTTGACCACGGAGATCCCACAGTTCCTCAAACAATATTGGCCATTGCCACTTCATTCAGCTAGCCATCATAACTGTACAGTAAGGCCCTACTGCTTTTTCATTTCTTTGAAATGGGGAATCTCATGTAGCCCAGGTTAAGGTCCTTCCAACTCTCTACATGGGGTTGAGATTGGCCTTGAGCTCCTTATACTCCATTTCCCGTGTGCTGGGAATGCAGATATGTGCTACATGTTAGGTTGTGTCACTGTGCCTTGGCTGAGTCTCTTGTGACTTCACACCAGAGCTTCCCAGAGGTGACACAATAGTTAATCCAGCAGAGGTTAGATGGTAGAACAGATGTGAATATCCAGCTGTCTTCTGTGAAACTCTACACACGAGCTTTGCAAAAATACAGACTAATTCTACATTTCTCAGTATTTCTGTTTTGAAAGGATAAAGTTATGGTTCACAAGCATGTTAACATACACTAGATTTTTATTGGTATTTGATATGCAGAATTCTAGTTTCTTGGTTCCAGTATGTAATAGAGTAAACATAAATGTAGAGAACTCACATAAGCAAAATCTATTTGGATTACATAGTAACTTTTAAGAGAGTAAAGAGGTCTTGAACCCCGAAAGTTTCAGAAGTGCTGTCTTTAATCACACATTTAATCATTAGGATAATTCATTTTCTTCTATTTATAAAAATGCAAAGCTGTAGAAAATAAAAGTAATTAAAGAAGAGGGCTAAATGTCTGATAAGCCATTCAGTAAGGCCCCTGCTAATGTGTTGGCATATAAATTCTGGGGTTTAGTCCTTGATGCATAAAAGACAATATGTCACATATTTTGGACCTTATTTTTCTTTTGCTTAAAATATGTCATGAACTCAGTTGGGTGTAGTGGCACACGACTTTAATCCCAGCACTCAAGAGGCACAGTCAGGCCCAACTCTATGAGATCGAGGCCAGCCTGGTCCTCATAGCAGGTTCTAGGTCATCTGGGCTACACAGAGACCCTGCCTCAAAAAGACCAAGGAAAAAAATATATACCATAAAATCAATGGCTGTCACTAAATGGTTTTCTACAATATCCATATAATGGTCGTATTATCATTTCTATAATTTAGTTTCTGGCTTTGATCATTCATGTTGCTTCTGTTTTTTATGTTGTAAAGAATATTACAATGAACATCCTTTTCTCAGACACTTGATAGTTTCTCAGAATAAATTCCTAGAAGTAGAATTGTTGCCCAAGGATATATATCTTTTTAACGTTCCTATAATCTTCTGCCAAACTGCTTTTCAGAAATGCTGTGCCAGAAATATTTCATCAGTTTTATGGGATATCTTTGCATTATCTCATTCTTTACCAAACTTAGAGTTTAAAGTGGTATCTCATAATTTACATTTATTTTAGTAACCTGCATCTTACAATTAGGACTAAGCTAATGGGACTTGTTTTCTATTTCTTTTTACCAAAAAATTATGCTAAAAGTAGGTAAAATTATTTCTTTACTTTAAAAAAATTTAACATTTGAATATATCAAAAGCAAGCATTATTACTTAAATGGTTTGTGTTGCAGCTAATCCCTCAAGCCTATGACAATATGCAAATCAGGCATCATTCTCAGGTGTGGACTAAGGCAAGGAACCAAGCCTAGGTGGCACAGGAAAGAGGTAAAAAGAGGTATACAGAGGGTGAAAATGAAGTCCCACAGGTCTCAACAGTACTGCCTGTGACTCTGGCTGACAGCAGACTCCAGAGTGCTGTTGGGATTTGGCTCTGCAACAGCATCAGGCAATAGGTTAACTAAAGCAGGCTCTAGGCTTCAGACCTTCAGAATGCATTCATGTGTTCTCTCTCTCTTTCTCTCTCAATCTCTCTCTCTCTCTCTCTCATTTCAGTACAGTCATATTCATGTTCCATATCATGCCAAGAGTTCCTGAGTTCCTCCTTGTCTTTGCTAAGAAGTCTAAGGGAGCAGGCTAGACCAGGGTTGCAGCTGAAGGAAGCCAGAGAAGGAGCTGGCCAGCTCAACAGTAGCCACCAGTGACACCACTGATTGCATTCTGTCTCTAGACTCAGGTAGAACCCTGCACAGCGCAGTCTATGGATATTTGCCAGATGAACAACAAGTAAATAAACAACCAGACATCACTTGAGAAATCCACAAAAATAAGTAACAAGTGATCACTAACTTTAAAGATTTTTAAACTAAAAATAATAGAAGAAAAGAAAGGTTTTCTCATTTATGTCAATGGTCACTGCATCTATTGAAGGTTTCCTACTAAGAATCCTTATAAATATTTAAGCCATTCCAACCTACCTTGCCAGTTGGTGCTTAGGGGGAATTAAGCTGGGGATTACAAGAATGGCTTCTTGAGAAGCTTTGAAGTCTACCATCTTAGGCTCTGTGATCACAGGACTGTCTCACCCACTTCCCCTTCTCCTTTCTTTTTTTAATCTTTTGTATGGGGAAAAAAGCTATAAACACACTAACCTGTGTTGTTATAATGATTTTTTTAGTGAACACTGTAGTTAACATAGAGACTTTTATTGTAATCCTTCATCTTTCCAACCTCCTCAAGTTCATTTTTTTTTTTTCATATCCTTCAGCCTAACACCTTCTGGGCTTTGTTCCTTGTGCCGATAAATTTAAAAAATTTAAATTAGGTATGAGCAGTTGTTTCTGAAGACAAAGGAGAAATGATGTCTGGCCCACAAGTGTTAGAAAGACTGACCCACAGACGTGGTATATTCATCACGACCACCCACCCTTCAAGAAGAGCTCATCCAGGGAATCAAAAGAACAGGGGAGAACAATCAAGTGATGTCTGACAACCAGTGTGGATCTGTTGACAGAACCTACTCTGGGAGTATGACACTCATCTTCTTCCATCGAGTGCCAGTTCTTCCCTGAGTCATGTCCCTCTGTAGGGGTAAATTTACAGAGTTTTTCTCTGCCTCCAGGGTCATGCCTCCAAGAATGTGATTGACACAGATGAAGCCAATAGAGTCAACTACTTTCCAATTAACCAGTGACTTAGGGGGAGGGCCTAGGGGGAAAGCAGTGAAAGCTGGATAGGAGATGGAGATGCATGGCTGGTCTTCATCTTGGGTGTGTGTGCCAGAAGTCCACCAGACTTCTGATCAGAATGCTGGCTCCCCCATATGAAATTTCTGTCTCTCTCCCTGGGGATGAATCCTTTGTAGGTAATCTTGAACAAACTGGTTTCTCTAATTGGAGAGCATTCTCTGTTGGCTCAATCAGTTGGGACCTAGAGAGGTGGGCCGAACACCGGGTCTCACTGCAAGAGGGGAATTCTTAAGACAGAATGGCGTGGTTCAGCAGAACCAACTGACAAAAATGGAGAATGCTTCCAGGAAAAGGATTTACATGGCTGCTGTTAATGTGGGGACCAGTGAAGGAAAGAGTAGGCAGAGGAAATTTTGACATGGTAGACTATCCCCATAGGACTGGTTTGTGTGGCAGCCAGTGCACAGATCAGTGATGCAAATACTGGGGTGCAATTCCACATGTAAGTGGTATGGAGTGGCATGCCTGCTTGACAGGGGCCACCTTGGGAATATGGCAATGCTTTGAGAACAGCAGAAGGTCTAGAACAGACTCTGCAATCCCTGGGAGTGGCGCACCAGAAGCAAAGATATCAGCCAAGCCCCTGTCAAAGTGGCTAGGGCCACTGCTATGACTTGTGAGAGACTTATCTCAGGCTGAATCAGTGACCTAGAGAGAGATTCAAAGTGTGAGAGAAGAATCAGATCGAGAGAAAGATATGAGGCTTGTTTCCTCAGTACTAGCCTCTGACCTTGCTAGCAAATTGGATAAAAGAGAAAAAGAGATAGAAGTTTTAGTCTGCCGTTTTTTACAGGTAGGAGGTCAAAAAGGGATGAAACCCCAGGTCAGGTCGATAACACAAAACCCATCCTGGGACCCTAGGACTTGGAACCCCTGGGAAGAACCAGGTAGTGATGAGGAAGAGAGCAACCAAGAAAAAGCTGAGTACTCCTGTAATACAAAGAACAGAGGAATCCAGATGTCAGCATGAAGGCCTTAATGAGCGTGAGAATTTAGCGAATTGAGGGTACTCATCCCTGGAACTGCTGAAACTAGGGAGAACATTCAAAAAAGCCACAAAAGATCCTGTCATCCCCTGGCTCCTGAGAATCTGGGACACAGGAGTAGATGATATTAGCTTAAATGCCGAAGAGGCAGGACAGCTGAGCAATGTAACCGCTCATCCCTCCTTGAGATTTAGGCTGTGTTACCTGAGGCAGCACAAGGGGAGCAGTCTCTGATGCACTGGCTTGTGGGAGCCATTAGAGACACTGGGTTATCACCAGTGAAGGTCTCCCTGGATGTCAGGAGCTGGAGGACGACAAAAGGGGGACAGGCACTGCTGAGAGAACTGGGTGTGAGGAAAGCAACATACGGTGCTCCGTTCACAGGACCAGACAGGACTGTGTTCACTAGATTTAATGAAGGACTTCATTGAACAAGGACCTCCACATTGGTATGGAGGATTAGTGTCTGTGCTAAGTCCCCTAGTGGCACAAGATTTTTACAAGGCAGGAGAGGCTTTGACAGATTTAAGCAACCTATACCAGCATGTAAAGTATGACTGTAGAAGAACAGAACAACCTAAAAGATGTATAAAGGAGACAAACTAGAAAAGGAGGTCTGCTTGGGTTATTCATAGGCAAATGTGGCAAGACTTGTGTCTAGCCCAATTTCCTAAAGAAAAGATTGATAAAAAGCCAAATTCTGTGCTAAAGCACCTCTAGGAGGCTTTAAGCCTTGAGGAACAGTTCACAAAAGATAAAAATTATCCCAGGGGTGGATAAAAGCCCCCTCAGGGGGAACAAGGAACACTTCTCCCCTGTGAATGGCTATTCAAGGGGTGGAGACAGTTTACCAAGCTAGGGCCTCTCCCAACAGTCAGGTGTGGTAAATGGAGAGACAACAGGTGTGGCTAGAACCAGGAGTCAGACCCAGAGTCTACCAGGCCCTGGGAAGCAACAGCAACAACGGCAAGAGGAGCCTTATTCCTCCTTGGCCCTATGTAGGACCAAGCAGTTTGGGCCAGCCCCAAAGAGATTATCAAGGATAAAGGGATAAATGAAGGCTCCATGTGAAAACTTGAGGATGATAACTAAAGATAGTAAAGGATGGACTAAGTTACATGCCATTGTACCCAACATGGATATGTTGAAAAAACAGCTGATACAAATGGAAAGGAATTTTCCATGCTATGTTAGACCTTGTGTATGTGTATGATAACTTCTGAGTGTTTTACAGATGTGAAACCTGGTTGAGAGACATCAAGTACACCTGATGAAACAAGGATGGACTGTAACTCATATGGAGTACAAGGGTGAAGTATAACTGAAATTCTAAGGAGCTCTATGGGCCAAGGCCTATATGTGCCAGAGAGTTAAAGGACATTTTATATAATTGTTAACTAGCAATTCCAGTACCAGGTATAGGTTGACCACCCCTCTCCCCTGTGAGCTGTTAGCCTAGGAAGCCTTGGAAGCCCCCTTCTACAAAAAAGGAAATTGCCACATTATAATGCTGGTTGCACACTGGAAGCAGATGGTAAGACTCTATTACTGAAGACATGACATGGTTCAAGCATGGAAAAGAGAGATCTAGCTGGGACTGAGCTGGAAACTCCCTGCAAATGGATGGCTGACCTTCATAGTGCTAGAGGGTGCTATGTAGACCACTACAGGAGAATCGTCCTTAAAAGCTCTGCTTAATGACAGATCTTGCATGCTTTGCTGTCAGATGCCAAACAAGATGTGCTCCTGCTGCTGTAATAGAGACTCATCTAGTATATATACCCCAAGCAGAATTCTAATTGGATTTAAGGCCTCCTCCTCAGGAAGGGAACACACATCGGATACTAGGAGAGGAATTGAACCCCATTGGTGATGGGGGGGAGTTATAGGCCCCTGTAAACAAACTACTCTGATTGTTTGTAAGATGAATATGATGTACCTACTTAGGTACTGCCTAAGCATTTGTGTTTACACCCATAGGTTAGGTCGTTCAGTACTTGTGTGGATGTTACTTTTGTTGTTGTTTTTACAGTTGTTGTGTTTTTATAGTAGAAGGAGTATCACTAAAGCCAGATGATAATCCAAGCCACAGTGGAAAGAACATCATCCTACACCTATCATTCCCTCCCAAAACCCTTACTCCTGAAGGCTCAGGGACTATTTTGGAAGAGGATGGCAGAAAGTTTTGTAAGAGCCAGAGAGAAAAGGGGTGGAATGTAGGTGTTGGATAAATTTACAGAGTTTCTCTCTGCCTCGAGGGTCATGCCTCCAAGAATGTGATTGACATAGAAGAAGCCAATAAAGTCAACTACTTTTCAACCAAACAGTGACTTTAGGGGGAAGGTCTGGGGAAAGCAGAAAAAACTGGGTAAGAAACAGGAGCACCAGCACCTCAGGTCTCTTGGGTGTGTGCTGGAGGTCCACCGGACTTCTGATCAAAATGCTGGCTTCCCCATATGAAATTTCTTCTCTCTCCCTGGGGATGAAGCCTTTGTAAGTAACCCCGAACAAACTGGTTTCTCTGATTGGAGAGAATTCTCTGTTTGCTCAATCAGTTCGGACCTAGAGGGGCAGGCTGAACGCCAGGTCTCGCTGCAAGAGGAGAATTCTTAAGACACCCTCCAATTCTCTCTTCTGAATTTGAGTGCTGGCTTACTGTCTTCAAAAATCCCAGAATTCCTGTTAGCTTCTTGACACAAAGCAGTGAGACCACTGTGGCTAGACCTTTAATTGGACCTTGCTTCAAAAACCCTTTTCACCCCCAAAAGTCCTACCAAGATGAAAAGAAACCCAGTGGTTAGTAAAGAGTAGAAGGGAGAGAGCTATGAATAAACAGAACACATACTGTCAACCTGAGCTACCATAAAGGCGGACACATGACATGGATTTGCAACAAACCATAGCATGTCAAATACACAGGATGAACCTTAATGTAGGCTGCAGACTTTAGAGCACAATGATGGATCAGTGTCATTTCAATAAATCTACCATTCCACGTGGTACATGGAAGTGGAGGATGCTGCCCCTGTGGGAGGCAGAGGGAATGCTGGAAATCTTTGTGCTTCCCTCTTAGTTTTCTGTGCACTTAAATTTGCTTTTAAAAAACAAAGCCTATTCAAGTATTGTTTGGTCTTGGTTTTCTAAGACCTTCAAGTACATTATTATTTATATGAGAGGCCTCTAATTTTCTGATGTAGGCCCTTAAATTTCGTTATACATTTTCCCCTTAGGACTGCCTTTATTGTGTCTGATAGATCTTGGAATGCTCTGTTTTCATTTTCATTCAATTCTAGGGATTTTTAAATTTCTTCTTTGATTTCTCCCTTGATTCAATTTTTATACACTAGTGTGATCTTTAGTTTCCAAGAGTTTGTGCTTTTTTCTCCACCATTATTGTTATTGGTATCTAGTTTTATTCCTTTGTGGGAAGATAAAATATAGGATGTTATTGATTTTCTTAAATTTGTACAGACTTGCTTTGTGTCCTAATATGTAGTCAATCTGGGAGAAAGTTCTATGGGCTGCTTAGAAGAAAGTATATTCTTTGGTGTTTGGGTGGAATGTTCTGGTCCTGTCTGTTAGGTCCATTTGGTTTATGATGTTATTTAACTCCAAGATTTCTCTATGTAGATTTTGTCTAGATGACCTGCCTGTTGATAAAAGTGGGATATTGAAGTCAATAACATCCAAAAAGAGTAGGTGGAAAAAGATAAGTAAAATCAAGGCTGAAATTAATGAAATAGAAATGAAGATACCAAGACAAAGCATCAATGAAATGAGGAGTTGGTTCTTTGAAAAGATTAACAAGGCTGACAAACCTTTGGCCAAATTGGAAGAGGGAGGGGAAGGAAAGGGGAGGAGAGGGAGAGGGAGAGGAGTTTCTCTATCTGAGAAAGACAGAGAGAGAGAGACCAAATTAATAAACTCAGAGATGGAAAGGGAAACATTATAACACACTGATGAAATTCAGAAAATCATAGGGATGTACTTTAAAAATCTATAATCCCACTAAAAAATTTAAAAGAAAAGGATAAATTTCTACATATGTATGGCCTGTTAAAGTTAAAGCAAAATGATACAAATTATTCACACAGACACATAACAACCAATGATACAGATACAGTAATTAAAAATCTCCCAACAAAAATCAGTCCAGGACCAGGAGATTCAGCAGAGAATTCTACCAACTTCAAAGAAGAGGTAATAACAATACTCTTCAAATTATTCCATAAGATAGAGAAGGAAGGAACACTCCCAAATTATTTCTGTGAAACCAGTATTACCCTGATACTCAAACCAGACAAAGGCTCAACAAAAAGAAAATCATAGGCCAGTCTCTCTGATGAACATAGACACAAAAATTCTCAGTAAAATACTTGTGAATCAAATGCAAGAACACATCAAAGGATTACCCACCATGATCAAGGTGGCTTCATCCCAGAGATGCAGGAATTGGTTCAACATACATAAATCAATAATCTACCATGTAAACAGTCTTAAACTACATCGTCAGCTCATTCAATGCGGAAAAAGGCCTTTGACAAAATCCAGTTCCATTCATGATAAAAGTCATGGAGAATGTATGGAAACAGGACATTTTCAGCACAACAGAGACAATATACAACCAGCCCACAGCCATCACCACACTAAACAGAGAGCTCAGAGCACTCCTATTGAAATCAGGAACAAGACAAGGCTGTCCAGTCTCTCTGTTTCTGTTCAATATTGTACTTGGAGTCTTAGAGAAAAATGACAAAAGAGAAACAAATTGGAAAGAGGAGGTCAAAGTACCCTTATTTGCAGATAATATGTTTCTATATATAAAAGTCTCTAATGATTCCACCAGCAAACTCTGAGAGCTGATAAACACACAGCATAGTAGTATATGTAAAATTAACACACAAAACCCAGTAGCCTTCCTATGTACCAACAATAAACATAATGAAAAAGAAACCAAGGAAACTCTCCCATTCACAATAGTCTCAAAAACCTTAAAATATCTTGGAATAAATCTAACCAAGGAAGTAAAGGACTTATACAGCAAAAAATTTATCACACTGAAGAAACTGAATGTACATATGAGAAAATGGAAAGATTTTCCATGCTCATGGATTAGGATTAGTATTGTGAAAATGACCAGTCTACCAAAAGAAACCTATAAAACTCAATACAATACCCGTTAAAATCTAAAATTTCAAGATAATTCTTCAAGAAATTGAAAACTATTTCAAATTTCATATAGAAACACAAAAAATCAGGATGGTCACAATAATACTGAACAATAAAAGAACTACAGGGGGCAAATTATCCTCAATCTCAAAATATACTACAGAGCTATATTAATAAAAACAGCATGGAACTGGCATGAAAATAGACACACTGACCAGTGGAATAGAAAGGAGGACCCAGATTTAAATCCACATGTTTGCAGCCACCTAATGTTTGAGAAAGGGGCCATAAATACGCAGTGGAAAAATTATGATGTTCACAGGTAAATGGACGGAACTGGAAGCAATCATCTTGAGTGAGGCAACCCAGGCTCAGAAAGATAAGTGCCACAGGTTTTCAATCATAAGTGAATATTGGATTTGAATCCTTTTATATGTGTGTTTCAACTGGAAAATCCATGAAGGTCAGTAAATAGCCATGAGTGCCGATCATGGAGAGGTAGATGGAATGATATAAATGTGGAAAGGGGAATAATGGACTAGGAAGGGTTAAATGGCGTGGGGACAGGGAGGGCAGGCCGAGGAGGGTGTGTAGGGAGGGGTAACCAGCACTAAAGGACTTTAGAAAATGCCACATGGAAACCTACCACTACGGAAACTTCTTAAAGTATATACACATATAACACAAGAAGAGATTAAAAGGAGCTATCCCATAAAAGGGGGGCATCACCCCTACTAGACACCATAAACTAGCAAAGAAAAAGCCAACACCAGGAGTAGGCTCTCTCTTTTGAAACTGTTGACCAGGGATTCCACAGACCTTCAGGCAGTCCTGGTCCTTTGTTACCCACCAGCACGTGATGGCAGGATGCTAACTGCTGAAGACACTGCATACGCGAACTAGAGAACAACAAGGAAAAATCAACCTGGTACCGACTTCAAAGCTTCATTTTACTAGCTTGCTTTCATGGTGCTGGAAGATGCTGTGCCATTAGAAGAGAAAAGTAATCACCAGCTTTGTCTGGTTAAGAATCCTGAAAGCTACAGCTAGCCTGACAAGAGAAGCCCACTGCTACAATAGTGGCATGAATGTTATGTGAGAAAGCAACCATATTCTGATCAAATGTGAGGCCTGCTTCATAAGGTGGAGCCCATACCTGACATTGATATCAAGCCTAGGAACCTGTGGCTAGACAAGTCAGAGGCTATAGGGGAGAGCCAGCCACTGTTATTCTACTAAATGGACATAGTATTAAACTGACTCCTAATGACTTATCGTTATGCCCGTGGATGAATGCACCTCTCAGCTCTCACCAGGTAAACTTCTTCATGCAGCAGATGGTGATGAACACAGAGACCTACAACTGAGCAATGTGCAGAGAACAGGAAGCTGCAGAGCGCTCAGCCCTGAATAGAATAGCTATATCAAGCTTCCACCTCTCAAGTCTCAGGGCTCATTGCAGAAGAGGGGGTGGAAACGTTCCAAGAGACAGGAGTAGTGGATGACCACAAGGAAACAGTTTTCTAGACAGCTGGGAAGTTATGAATGTGAACTCACAGCAATGGTGACACCATGCACAAGTCCCATGAAAGCTCAAACTAGACAAAAGCCCAGCACAGACATGGGGAAATGAATAAGAAACCCCAGCCATACCTGAGAAACCACTGGCAGCTTAACAGCTTCTAGAAGGGGAAGAGGCATTCTTCAATAAGGGTCTGACTCTGGGTAGCTTTACCAGGAACAAGTGAATGGGCCCACACCAGAGGGCATTTGAGGACATAAATTTGACTCACTAGGCCTTAATATATATTATAATAATATATAATATATATATATAATATAATACATGAAATTGTACAGGGGCAGTAAAGGGTTACAGATAAGGGAGTGTTATCACAATATATTGCACAAAATTCAAAAAAAATTTTAAAAGCAAAATTTAGAAAAAACCATAACATCTATTTAAAGATTTCCTCAATGTTTTATTCACCACTTTTATTTTTGAGTGTTTTCCTGCATATGTGTAAGCATACTCCTGTTGCGCAATGCCTGCAGGGGTCAGAAGAGGAGGCCCTAGAACTGGAGTTAAGGATGATTGTTAGCTGCCTTATGGGTGCTGGGATTCAAACCCAGGTCCTCTTCAAGAGCAGTGAGTGCTGTTAACCACTGAGCCATTTCTCCAGCTCCCTATTTAAAGATTTTTTAAAAGCAAGGACAGGAGCTCTTGCTCTCTTAAAATCCCAGTAAAGTCATCTCTTTGGCCTTCACAGCATGCACATAAGTCAGAAATGATGGTGGTAAAGAATGAAAGCAACTGAGTGGTGTCCCTGCCCTGCCTGCCACACTGGATGAAAGTCAGCCTGGCTCAGGCACTGAGTATGCACCTGGCCAGTGTGCACTTCTCATGCCCGTCAGAGAATGATCACAGCAGTACACATCTACTAAGAAACTATAGCAATTCGCATTCACCTAACACTATATACTAATTGTGCTCTCTGTACAGGATAGTCCAGCCTAATTTGATCATCTTGATATGCCAAAGACCATCACACTAGCCCAGTTTATTAATGAGATTGTACTAATATTGGTTCAGATATGGGAAGTGACAAGTTCTGTGGTTACCCTGGTCAGATACCCACATGCTACAGGGCAGAAGATAAATCCCAAGAAGATTCAGGAGGCTGATGCACCACTAAAGATTTTCCCCCAAATATCTTATTATAAAAATTAAGACATAACAGAAGAATTTAAATGATTTTACAGGAAACCTCTGAGTATCTACCACCCGATGTCTTTAATCAACAACTAACACTTACTTTATCATGTTTGAAGAGGTGTTTAGGGTGCCAATAACCTGGGTTATTGTTATTAACAATATTAACAATTAGTATAACCACCTCCAAAATGAAAACAAAAAGCTGTTGTATCTTGCATCAACTTACCACAGTAGGAATAAGACACTCGGTCACTCCTTTTCAGGACTGCAGGCAGGCATGTACTACCTTTAGGAACACCAGTGTGACTTGTGTGGTGGGCAAGTTGGAAGACCAAGACCACAAGCAAGGCAAGAAGAAGGTCCAGCCACAACCCCAAGCTGCCCGTGTCTCCTGGCTGCATAAGCAGCAGCTGATGTAGTGGCTCCAGGCGTCCCTGGGGCAAGACAGCCAACATAGACAGACAGACACAGAGACGAGGTCTCTGGAAAACACTAATACAAATCCAGAGCAGATAACCCCTTTGGATTTAGGGACAGCATGCTGCCTTCTCGGCATAAACTGCATCTCTGTCCAAAGCATCCCGTTTGATGTTGGGCCTGAGCAGAAGCAAAGCACCCACTTGGGTATCTACATGAGCACTGTCCATCCTGCACTTTCAGTTCTGCCATGCTGTGAGATCACACAGGGACCACCACAAGTCAGGAAGAGCCAGAGGGGTACCAAAAGCTACATGTGCAGGACTCCTGTCTTCCACATCACCTCACTCCAGGACACTGATGCTTTGCTCAAGATCTCACTGAAGGGAAAGTGTCTGACAGCCACGAGATGGAGGAAGAAAACCCTGGACATAGTTCACCACTGGGTTGTGCATAGCAAGTTGATACTGTCTCAAAATGGCAATTCCTGCACCCTAGTCCTGCTAAGTGACAGCTCAAAACATCAGCTCTGAAGGGCAGTCCTCCCAATAAACAGTCTGGGGGCAATGCATTTGAATTTTCACTTTCCATGCTGGAATAAGTAGCTCTTGAGTATTGTAAAATTGTTGGTTGGTTGGCCAGGGACCAGAAGGAGAATGCTGGGAAGACTAGAATTTTATAAAGCACAGGAAGAATCATGTGATGAGCCTAATGGGGTGGGAGCAAAGTAGACACAAATCTCATGCTGCCCATGAAGGCCATCCAAATCAGAGGAGACAGTCAACAAGAGAGAAAACTCGTTCCACAGGTGCTGGCTCTCACTCCCGTGCTTGTCAGTCAACTGAGGCCAGACATGGAGTCCCCATGGTGACAGGAATAGAGGCTGTGCATTGAAGGACTTAGCAACATAGGCTCCCATTCATCCAAGTTGCCAGCCTCTGTCCAAATGTTAACAACCTGAAAGAAAGCCTTTCATATCGCAGGAATGCTTGGTACCAAGTTGCTGGCAAGTTGATCACATCACATCCTTTCCTGCTTGATGGGCTGTGATCATCTTCCTGGAAAGTGATGCACACTCCCTGTTATTTCAGCATCCCTGTCTGCCATGTCTCTGCCAGCACCTTTTTAGGATGATTGCAGCTGCCAGCACTATGAAGACCAAACACACCCACACACAGCACACACAGCTCAGGCCGAATCTGACTGTGCTCGGCCTCCATCCTCTCAGGTCACTTCAGGCGTCAGTGTGGTTGTCACTGTGGACAGTTACATAGGAAAGGAACGAAGCCTGTTTGAAGACTGTCTCTGGCTGATGTGAAGACTGGGATGCCCACCCGAGTTTACTGGGCTTGGACATGCCTACAGCCCAGGGAGAGGGAATCCCTCCCAGAGACAATTTGACCCAAGAGAGATGGAGGCCAAAGGTCAAATGGTTCTGCCTGCTGAGTCCCAGAACCCTCCCTACGAGCTCCCCCAGCAAAGTTCTTTCCTCGCTCTGCTTCTCAATATGGCCCAACGAGAAAGAAGCCCACCAGTGAAAGTGAGCACAGCCCTTGCAAACAAGATGAAATGCTACAGAACCCAATAAAAGCTCCTTCTGGGGAGGCGTGCTGGACCTGGCCTGTCCCGGCACTCAGAAAGCTGAGGTGCGAGGGTCTCAAGGATACTCTGTGCGATACAGAGACCCTGTCTAAAACTAAAAAAAATACCTTTCCTTAATGAGTACCCACCCAGCTTCAAAGGTAACACAAATACAATTTTGACTCATGCTAAGTTGTCCTCTTATCCTTAGTTGAAAGTTGAGGTAAATATTTTCCCTTATAAATTCTTCCTAAAGAGAAATTATTCTAGGAAAGAGTATATTTTGTATTTTCTTCTAGTTTCTGCGCTACACCAAATCACCATAAACTACGTGCCTTAGAATGACTTGCCTCTTGTCTATCGGTTCTACAGTTAGAAGCGCCCCTGAGTTCCACAGAGCTGAGATTATGGCATCCTCAGGGCTAAATCCCCTTCAGGGCTCTGGAAAAAGTATCATCCTGCCTTACCTGTCTTTAAGGGCATTCAACATTCTGTGGCTCATGATGACCTTGTCCTGTCTTTACCCCGATGTCAACTCCTTTAGATCCCTTTCTTCTTTTTCTAAAAGTAAGATATGGTAAAGAACATTATCTTGCCCTCTAGATTATTATGAGAGAGACAGTATATAAACTGTTTTTCAAATTTATCCTCAGATTTACTTAGACACAAACTGTCATCTCATTTTATCCAACTTCTGTCTCTTTGTTACACTTCTATTGACAGATAACATTTGATTACATCCAGCCAGTGAGTTCATTTTCATTTGTAGTTGAGTAACAGACTGCAGTGCAAACCCAGGAGGGACATAGAGAGGCTGATTGGACTTTCCCTATGAAAATGTTGCCTGAGACTGGAGAAGTCTGTCTCAGGCAGAACCAGCATGTGCTTGTTAGTACCTATTCCCCGCTCAGCAGTCTGGGGAGAGATTCTGGTCAAAACCCTAGACAAACATGAAATTATACACCAGCACTGGTGAAGATGTAGAATGTAGGGACTGGAGAGACTGCTCAGTGGTTAGGTGCACTGATTGCTCTTGTGAGGACCCAGGTTCGGTTCCCAGCACCCACATAGTGGCTAACAACTGTCCATAACTCCAGTGCTAGAGAATCAGACATCCTCTTCTGGCCTCTGCTGGCATCACACACTTGTAGTGCACTTATATTATATAATATATATGCAATATATATTATATATGTAGCACACTTATATAATTAATATATAATATAATGAGTGCAGGCATAACACTCATACACATAATTTTAAAATTCATAATAAAAATTATTTGCACATTCTAAATTTTTTCAACTTTAATTTTCTTTTTTATTTATTTTTTATAGTTGCTTAGAAGACATGTAAAGCATAAGTTTCATTTTATGTACATGAGTGTTTATGAGCATGTATGCAAGTGCACTATGTGTGTGCAATGCCCACAGAGGCCAGAAGAGGATGACAGATCCCCCGGACTGGAGTTATGGACAGTTGTCAGCCACCATGCAAGTCCTGGGAACCAGCCCTGGGCCCTCTGAAAGAGCAGTCAGAGCTCCTAACCATTGAGCCATCTCTCCAGCCCTCCTGAATTTCCTTGAAACACTTATGTTCTTGACTTTGGGAATCTAGATAACACTGAGCAGTAGACAATAGACTGCAGCATCTTTTAGAAAAACAAGGCTGGAGCTGCCATTTATGGACAGAACACATGCCTCCCATGCATGAGGCACTAGGTTTCATCCCCAGCCCTATCAAGGAAAGCAAAAAAGTAAAACAAAAGGACATTAACTGGCAGAATTAGTCTAACCAGCATCTTCAGTATTCATTGTTCTGTGAATTGTTTCTGTTTTATAAATTCCCAATCTTATCTGTGAGATTAAATATGATCAAGTGTTTCAACTGACAACGTGTCATATTTTATTTTACTATTGATCTCAATCCATGTGATTAAGAGTGAACACTACCAGACAAATTTCTTTTGAACTAGGAAATCCAACAAAGTGGTAAAGAATTATCAGGGAGGTAATATCCTCAATATGAATTTGGCATTCGAAAACAAATGGATACTTAAAACGTTATTGGAGATTAGTTGAGTGTGAGTAGCTACATACTCTGCTTTCTTCTTGGCCAGAAAATCGTTAGACGAATAAAGCTAAGCATAGAAATATTTCCTCTGTTAAGACATTATCTTTATTTTTTAGAAGACTGGCTTCAAAATATCTTAGTACTTTTATTTTTATATATATAGTATTTTTCCGGGTATGCTAATTATCAGTTCTGTTTGGGAAGCCAGTAATGAGAACTGTGGTGAATTTGGGGTGGGAACACATAGCAGGAAGCCACTTCAGGAAAGAGATGCCCATGTCTGTGTTTTCTAAGATGCTGCCAACTCCTAAAGAGATGGCTTGACTTATTCTGGTCAGGGAGGCATCTACCTCTAGAGAGACCTGGCCTTTGCCTCACTCTCAGATTATCTCCTTTTGGTATTGTCCAGGTCTATATTTGCAAAAACACTTATTGATACTCACAAAATATTAAAGCCATGGAATTATGAGCCAGACTTAAAGTTGGCCATCCTTGTGAGACTACTTGAAACACAAACTATGAAACTGACAGTTTGAGTTTCTAAGATCCAGAAGACTGAGGTCACCCTTGGAGGACTCTTACTTCAGTTGTGTCAGGGAATTGCTCAGGGAACTCATTATCCAAAGACATCTGAGAAAGGCTTAAATAAAATACACAGAGAACAAACCTGTGCTGGAACGTAATGGGTTATCCTGGGTAGCCATTTAGTTCCTTCTTTAAGAGTGAAATAATTTCTGTTAGGATCTACCTTTCATGCTCTATAACTTCGTCTGGTAAAAATTAAGAAGCACGCTATCCGCTATGTTATGTCTATCACAAGTTTGAACAAGAGAGCTATTTAAATGTAAGTGAATATAAACATTCTTCTGTTGACTAATAAGAAAATTATCCTGCCATGTATTCTTGGTCTCCTTTTTTGAATCAGTTATAGCTTATTACTAATACAAACAAGAGGCATCCCTAATCCCAGCACTGATACCCACCACAGTGTCTGCACCATGCTTGCAAGCTTGTCTGCATGCAGGTTTGACATGACAAGCTTTACATAGCCTTCTATTAATGATCTGATAAAGAGTTTGGTTGGTTTCTATTTCTACATACTTATTAAGAACTATTTGTATATGGTGATTGCTTGTGAGATTTTTAAGTTCAGCATAATATCATTAAATTCTAACTAATCAAAACTTTTTTTCTAAAAAAAAAAAAAGACTACTGCTCTCCAGGACTACTAACAATAAATTAAATCTAATGACATCTATAAATATGAATTTCACAGAAATCACCATATCCAAATGCTAGCCAATTTATGCCATTTAATCTTCACCTCCTTGAACAAACCTTTGTAAGAGGTGATCTAGTTTCCTTCTCAACCGCTGTGACAAAATACTCTGACCAATACTGCCTTGGGGAGGAAAGGGTTTATTTGGCTTACATCTCCTGGGTCACAGTTCATCATTGAGGGACCCCAAGGAAGGAAGTCAAGACAGGAACCTGGAGGCAGGAGCTGAAGCACAGACCATGGAAGAAGGCTGCTCACTGACTTGCTCCCCTGGCCCATGCTCAGCCTGCTTTCTTATACAAATAGAAAACAACCTGTCCAGGGGTGGGTTGGGGCTCTTCCACATCACTCACCAATCAAGAAAATACTCCACAGACATGGCCACAGGCCAGTTCAATGGAGGCAGTTCCCCAAATAGGACTCCCTCACCCACGTGTGTCAAGTTGACGCTAAAGCATCCAGCACAATTGACCCCTTGTCAACTTGACACACAAACACATCACTATTAAACCACAACCTTTCCATTTCTTGTCCCCAAGATATGTTAACATTAATATCACAACATAAGACAGTACAACCTTCAAAGCCCCACAGTCTTTAAAAAATCCAAACACTTAAAAGTTCACAGTCTCTTAATAATCTCTTAACTGTGGACTCCTGTAAAATCTAAAACAAGTACTGTCTTATTTCAAAGGGAAAAACTGGGCACACCTAAGCAAAACCTAAGTCCAGCAAAGTAGCTCAAGTGTGGACACCTGGGATTCATTCACGATTTTCTGGACTCCAAAGGGTTTCGGCAGCTCCACTTCTCTGGCTCTGCCGTCCACAGCACGCACAGCTTGTCTCACAGGCCCAGGCTGGCTCCATTCCACACCTGCTGCTGCCCTTCGTGGCTGTCCTGTGGCCCTGGCATCTCCAAAAAGCTGGGGTCTCCACTGAAACTGAGGCTGCACCTTCACTAATGGGCTCTTCTGGCCTTTCCTGGTGCAAAGCCTCAGATTCTTTCCATGACCCCTGAAATCCTGGGGTCTCCACTGCAACTAACTTAAATAGCAAATTTTTATCTTATGTATAATTTTTTATTTAATTGAATTTTGGGGATTTCTATATAGCATAATTTGATGGTATTTTTCTCCCCTCCCTATATGCACCTCACCTTGGCTGCCTTCCCACCATATATATATATCCTGTAGACTCTGATTTGTGTCCCCATAAGGAACAGCAATTTTTTTAGATCAAAAATTCTTTCAGCATTACTAAGCCAATATTATAGGTACCTGAACAAATAAAAGTTTAACTCTTAAATTTAATTTTTAAGAGTAGTCCTGAACTCATGGACTTGTTTCCCCTAGAGATCTCTTAGAACCATCTGTCTCATGGAACTGTGTCCTAAATCCAGTCCCACCCATAATTTTATTCAAGATGGTTTCTCTAGCTTCAGTTGGGAAGTACAAGCTGATATCTATCTTAACCTTAACAGACCATCCAGCCTTTCCATCCCTAGTTCTAGAATATGTCATTCATCTGAGGTCAATCATCCTTCCCAATCTCCACTGTGTTTAATGGAGATAGGGCACCACCTTTCAGCACTTTGATGTGCTGATTCTCAAGCATGTTCATATTTATTTCATTCATTATCTTTTTTGGTAGAGTAGAAAACAAGGTCAGGTGCCAAGATGACAGACACCAGAACACATGGTTTTGCTAGGGTTAACTTAGTCGTTAGACTGGCTTCTGTTCATGTACAATCATTTATGTACTTTCAAACACAACCCAATCCAAAGATATTCAAATTTGATACTCAGATGCTGAGGGATGATGGTAGAAGATACTAGAAATGTCTCCTGTGATTGAACATTTGTCTGTGTAACAGCAGAATAGTCACTATGTAGGAGAAATACTGCAATCCATAGCAGGTAATAGTCTCAAGTTGGAGAGGAGCATTCTGGCAGCATTTGTACAAATGGTCTTGTGTGGCATGGTGCAGTGGCAAGTACAGGTAAATAGAACATGTTGCATGTTCAAAACCAAGGCTACAGTGACGTCATCGGACACAACATGGGTGAGCACTGGTGAAACTCCTGGGTTCCTTCGGTGTTTAGTTTGTAATTAAGTTTTGGTTGTTATGCTCAGAAGCTTCTTACTATTGCCAAATTTTTCACAAGCTCCACATTCATTTATGTGACCTCCTAATGGCTTGTGATCCATAATCTAAGAAGTTGTGGTAAAAGACAAAAGGCAATCATACCTACCATTATCCCAGAAGCTTCACAGTGATATTAGCATTCCATTGCTACAGTCTGTTCTGTCAATATTTTGCTTGGATGAAAAACCACAAAAGAACTTTCAAATATTGTGTCCAAGACTATGTAAGAGGAGGCAAAACATTTTAGCACACATATGCACAGTATTGGCAGATAACATCAAACTGTATCTTCCTGTGGTGAATCATGCACATATTAAATAGGATTATCAGTTGAAAAGAGACCCAACTCTTCTCTCAGATCATGGAAGACCAATCACATGACTGCATGAAATTCCAGAGATTTACTCTAATCAAGATTAAACATGCCCAGTGCACAGATTCACCCAACTAAATTTCAGAACTGAAATGATCTCAGAGACAGCTTTTAGGAAGACATGGGCAGAATGAGCCACCAGAAGTTGTGCCATCCAAAGCCTTCTTCCAGATTTAGAGGCAAGAAAGAAACACTTAGATTTTGATTCACAGTGATCTGTGGGCTCAACACTGCAGCAGCCAGATGTCTCCATAATGGGGACCTGTAGGCACAACAGCCCCTCCCACAGCCAGCCACAAAGCACCTATCCTTTGTCCCTGAAGGTTGTGAGGGGCCTCTCTCCTTCTCTGAAGTCCTAAAGATGTTTACTGGCCTAGTCCTGGTGGAGGCCACAGAGGCCTCTCAAAGGCTGAACTTGGGTCTAGATTTAATGGCACATCCTGGGGTCAGCAGTGATCCACACCCACAGGCACGGTGGAGAGGAGGACTGGACCAGATGGCCTAACTTCTTCCTCCTTACAGCTGTGCGTCTCTGGAGAAAGGTCCCACCCTCAGGGAGTATCTGCTACTCTGTACCATTAGGATGGAATAATCAAAATACTTACAGCCTGTGAAGATGAGCTGCTACGATGCCAAGACCTTGGTGGGGTGGGTTCCCAGTCTTCCTCCCTCCTGCACACCTTGTTTCCTTCTTTCACATCTCTCCGTACCCAGGGCTTTCTCCCTGTCCCCTGGGTGGCAGCATCCCAAAGCTTTCATGAAAAGTACTTCTCTGTCATTCAAAGCTTGCCCTCCTTAACCTCGTCATTTGGCTCCAGGTTCACTTGCACAGTTTACCTTAAGAAAGGTTTCTAAACAGGGGAGTAAGAACTGGTAACCCTCCCTCTCATCTTTTTTGTGGAGCCCTGGGGTCATTGCAAGCAAGCCTGGGGAGGCTTTTTCCACTAATGGTGAACTAAATGATGCATTAAATTGGGCACAGGCTGCCTTCAGGTGAAGATGAAAAGGGCCCAGGCTGCTCCAGGGGAGACAGTTTCCTCCGGGGTGTTCTCAGCTGCACTTTTCTTTGCACTTTAAATAGCACAGGTGAAAAGGACTTTCCGAGCACAACCCCATGAGCTAGCCCAGCTGCCGAGTCACTTTCTGCTGCGGGAAAAGAAGGAAGGGAGGGCTGTGCAAAAAGGATGCTTTAGCTTTCAATTTTCCCTTTCTCCCTCACTCCCACCCCTTTGGAAGGAAAAGAAATGCAAGCAGAAGGAAAGTACTGCTATTTTACCCAAACTTCAAAAGCTACCAGTCCAGGTCTCCAGGTTAGTTTCTAGAACATTCCAGTAATGTTTGATTATGATTCCAATTAGGTTAAGTTTTGCAAGAACGAGCTAGGTATTCAGATCCATCATAGGCATATCACAGAGACAATCATTTACTGTATGAATCAGTGCAAGACCAAGGGGAGACTTTGAGAAGATGTGGGATTTACTCTTTCCAAAGGGTCAAAGAGCAAATGATGTCACAATAAAGGGCAGAGAGATTTGGACCTCAAGGTTATGGGAGACCTGCTATCTGATCAGAGTGCAAATTGCTCCAAGGTTTGGCTGTCAATCACAGAGGAATAAGGAGACCATTATATTTTACTGTCTGCCGCATGCATACACAACAGTGGAGTGATTCGTATATATTTAACCACTCTCTTTATGCTATTACAGATGGATATGGCATGTCCCTGTCTTGGTCAGGAGAGTTTCAGAGAGAAAGAATACTGATAGGATTTTCTTTCTTATTATATTTTTATTTTTGAGATAGGACCAGACTCTCCAGCGTAGCCCAAGCTGACTTTAAACCCCACACTCCTTCCCTCTTGACTTTAGAGTCACACACCACCATGCTCTTCTGGAATAATTTTTAACATAATTTCTAATTCTTTTTCTTTGGCCATACAAGTGATAACAGTATTTTAGGACCATATAAGCTGTATACAGGAATTAGCTATACAAATATGGATATTAGATGTTGTAAGCTGATATATTTCTCAAATAAATGGAAGACGAGGGTTTTATTTGCATGCGTGCGTGTGTGTGTGTGTGTGTGTGTGTGTGTCTGAAGTTCAAAGGACCACCTTGAGTATTGTTCCTCAGGTTCCATCTACTCTATTTTTGAAATAGAATCTCTCATTGGCCTGGAACTGGAAAACTGGCTAGGTTGGCTAGGCATCTAGCCCCAGGGATCTGACTGTCTCCACCTCCCCATCCCTAGAATTACAAGGGTATGCCACTAAACCTGGCCTTTGTTTATGTGGGTTCTGGGGACTGAACTCAGTTCCTTGTGCTTGCAAGGGAAGCACTTTACTGACTGAGCCATCTTTCTAGCCCCAGAGCAGACTTTAAATACCGGTGTCTCCAAATCCTATCTTATGTAGCTGCCACAACAATTAAATGCAATGAAGTCCAAGTCCAGTGTAGGCATTGCCTGGTCGGCCCTCAGCATTCAGTAAACAGCACCCATGGGCACACACACTCACTTCACGTTCATGCCTATTCATGGTGTCCTCCTTGCCCCACACTGCACACTCCACAGACATTAAAAACAGCCAGTCAAGTGACATAGGCACCCAGCAGCATCAATTAGAGATGACAGAATGGGCAAAGGAGAAGTTCTACAGAGGGAAGAGACTGTTTTAAGGGATGTTAGCACTGGGGCAAGATGGGGATAATTGGGGCGAGCTCTCCTAGATGAGGGTGAAGGGGGTTCTTAGACATCAAGTAAGGAAGTCAGCACTAGTTAATGGTATGATGCATGTTCATTTTATTTTGCATGTGTGTGAGTATAACATCTTAAAATGTCAGACATAGTTCCCCGTTGATAACAGCCTGTCTGCCAGCCTTCTTTCTGCAGATGAAAGTCACAGGTGAAAACAAGATGTATCCAAATCTAGAATGGGCATAGGAGGAACAGAAGCAAGGTCTCTTCACCCTGGAATGTCCCCAAGCTCCCTGCCTGGCTTGCAGACTATATCATTTTCCTGTTGGGTTTTTTTCCTTCAGAAATGACTCACAAATGCTATATTATTTTACCCTACACAAATTGCTTTCCATAAACTCTGAAGAGAAAAAAGTTCTTGGAGTCATATTATAAACATGACACATCTGTTTTTAATAAGTGAAGATGTATAATAAAACCTTTACGTTGGGGGAATATCCAGAGTTTCATCCTGAAGAAAAATTGTATCCATCTGGTCCCGAGAGAGCTGGTTTTTGCATTAAGGGCTATTTGTTGGTTGGGTGATTGGAGAGTGGGAGTCAGGGGAAAGGGAAGTTGTTAGAGCCAACACTTAGCATTAAGTGGAGTTCGCTTCTAAAAATGAAGCATCCAGAAACTGGTGAGTAATCCTCCTTCATGGTGCGATATTATGTCACCAGATCTGCTGAGCCAATGCACAATAAAATTAATCCTCCATTCTGCAAGTGTGGTGATACAGCCTCACAGATGTGCTGAGGCAGAAGTGTGCATGCCAGTCAGAGTTCACAAGCCATGGACCCAGGCAGCTGATGAATTTCAGGTCCGCACATCACTCTACACCTATGTGAGCTCAAGTCATGGACTGGCCTTCCAACTCTATTACCTCTCACTCCAGACTCATGAGTGCCCATCTTTTGAAAGATATCTTGTTCCTTGCAGTCGCTGTGGCACCTTACTGTTGTGAAGGCAGCACAGGCTGGGGAGGAAGGCAGAGGAAGGAGCAGATAAGCAAAGAGTTGGCATTTGGAAGGGGACACACTGTGAAAGCTTGCCCTTCCCATAGTCACCTGAGGCCTCAGATCCAAGGGAACTGCTGCTGGATAAGCACACAGAGGCCAGATGACAAAGCCCCATCTGGGGCCCAATCTGTACAGATCTTCATTTCATTCCATTATGCCATACTTGCCCAATCATCCACTGTCCATGTTGAAATTATTCTTAATGATCCCTATTGATTTCAAAAAGGAGGCACCAGGTGAAGACAATGTAAAGTTAATATAGTTTAATGGCTCATCTGTCTGTACTTACCAAGCTACAACAGGAGTCAGTCTTCATTCCAGAGTCTAGCTGATCATGGCTGTTTGTGGCTCCGTGTGCTTCCAATGGCTCCCTGCTTTCCAACTCTGGTCACATGCCTGTAGAAGCCACATCCTGCCTTCAAAACTCAAGGAGAGAGATTCTGATTATCTAAGTATGGATACAAATTCATGTCCTGACGAGAGAAGTCCTGATTCTTTGGCCAGTATAAGGCCACATGCCAGGGAGGAATGGATCACTGCCATTAAAAGACAAATGCCATCCACCAGAATGGTACTTAAAGAAACTTTGTTACCTTATCTATTGTGGAAACATTTTAGCATCTGTCCCTTTCACTAAACCAAGCATGTAGCAAATACATGGCTCTTCTATGAATGGATCAGGCAAAGCTCAGATGTCGGTGTGAAGCTCTAAGTGAGCAGGGCATAACACTTACTAAGCTGGTGTGACAGAGAGACCTCCAGCAGAATTTATTGTTCAGTTAGTGGAATCTCAGAATTGAACATGAACATAGTAGGCCCATGGCAGAAAGCTCATGCCCATCAGCCCACTCAGCTTGGTTTTAGCAATTCTTATTTAAATGAAAACCATTTTACTTCCTGTAGTTTTAAGTAGTTCAGTTCGCTTCATATGCATGCAATCATGAGGACTTCAGCTGCTGTCTCAATGCCTTGGAGGAAAGTCTCTTTGAAGTAAGAGCCTGCCTGACATTTTTTGGTGGTAACAAACACTGAAGCCAGGCCCTGGTGCATGCTAGGCAAGCATTCTATAACTGAGCTACAGGCTCATCCTAGGTGATACATTTTTTAACTGGAAAGCAGGAGTCTGGGGTCTCCCCACCTCACCTTTACTAGCTCTCTGCAACTTGCAAAGGTCCTTTTTGTGTTTCTTACTATTGCATTCTCTAAAGCTCTGTGAGGCGAGAGAGAATGTCTACCTTATTTCCGGCTATGGCCTTAGTACTCAGTGCAGGCTACCCCCAACCAAACCCACCCCCACCCAGCTGATGCTCAGTAAATAACACATCTTTCTTTAAAACCAGTTCTTTTTCTTTAAATCAATTTCAACTAAATGCAACTAATTTTTGAATGCTAACTCTATGCCAGGCAGGGCACTCTTGGGAATCTACAAAGAATGTAAGCTTAATGGTCTTGCTAACCCATATATTTTTTGCTCAAATACTCACTGTCCGTAAGATCTACAGGGAGAAAACAATAGAGAGGAAAGGCGGAGTGTCTGGTGAAGCCATTTAGCTAGCTTAGCCACCCCTCCCCAGCCGTTTGTTCAGTAGCCTATTGGAGTAGGACCACACGGTGGCTTTTGGGAACCTAGGCAATGTGCCAGCAGCTGCCTTCCAAACACTAATCAAAAATTATACTTTACAACTGTGCTGGTATAAAGATGAATATAAACCAGACCAGATTCAATATCATATATGCAATGCTAATAAATTCAATTTTATTGTTTTAAATGCAATTAAAGTTAAAACATTAAAAGTGTTATGAGTTGCCCAGATACTGTGCCTGCAGGGGCCTAACGGAGAAGTCGGGCCTGCTGTGGAGCCACTTGGGGCTGTCCCTACCAAAGCAAGGCCTCCCATTCTCTCCTTTCAGTGCAAGGCTCTGGCTCATCCCAGCATTTTGGTTGAATCCTCACTCAGGAGACCTCTCCTTCACTGGCCTCTCATAAACTAACATGCTGAGCCTTAAGGGGGGACATTCCCACCTACCTCAACCCCATCCCTGAATCATGCTGACCAGTACCTTCTCTGTTGCTAAGACACCAGGCAGTTATGCCTCCCCAGCACACCATACCCTTCCTCTTGTTCTTGTTCATGTAAAGACCCCAATTAAGCCAGAAATAGAGTTTAGCACTGCAAACATTGTTTAAAAAATGTTAAGACATTTAGACCAGTGTTCCTATTCGTTATTCTCTCCTGAAACCTAATATTAGTAACAGCATGTACCAAAGACCTGGACCATGCATTAATAATGAAGCACTTGTACTGGAAAATATGTGAGCACCTAGTTACTTTATTTGGCAGGAACCCGTGGGGACCAGAGTTCACTCTGTCTTACACAGCACTTGCCATGATCCTTTTGCAGAACAAAACCAGAGATCAGTTATTTCCATGGGATTTCCCGCAGGGAAAAAGGTAACTGAGCGTTCATCTCCCGCCCACTCTCAACTGCTGTAGAACAGACACAGGTCCCCAGGCAATGATTTAGCCCAAACCTTTTCTTCTCTGAAAGTTTGACTTTCCACAAACACTTTGTTCTTAGATTATTTTAGTGTGTTTGGCGTCAACTATTTCTCCATCTTATTCCAGCATAGGATTAAAAAGAACAAGAAAAAATTGTAGCCATGCATCACCTCTGTGCCCCCAGCAAGGGCCACAAATTCAGTCGGATTTCGGGTGGGATCCTAGCTCTGCGGACCTCAGATAAGGTGCATGAGCAAACCATTTCACTTCTCTGAGCCTCCACATGTACACACGTGACAGAGAAGGGCAGTAGTCCCCTCTCTGGAACCTCACAAGGATGGAAATGCAGGGGCAGTGGAGGGGCAGCCCACACAGCGTGTGGCAGTGAGGGTCAAGTGGAAACAGCAGCCATTGTTTCCTTTCCATTCCCCTTCACCTTCTTTGTGTTCCTGCCTTCTAGTGTGGTCATTGGTTCATCCTAATGTTTGCTGTATACATCATAGAATAGATTTTGCATGTAATCCTTTCATCTACAAAGAAGGCCAATTTGTTTTCCTTGGCATGGTTTTTAACAAGATCAATTTTTACCTGAGTTTCCCGCTCTCACGAATTGCTCCTGCTTTCTGGGGGCACCCCTGAGTACTGATGACAATTCATCAAGAATGTTTTCCACTGGGATCTCCCCTTCTGATGGGTTTTTCTCTCAAGATAACTCAGGACAAATTCTAAGCCATAATAATACCAACATTTATCATTGCAATCAAGAGAAATGCCATCTTGAACAAGAAAGTGGGTGTGTGCATAGGAGTGTTGAGCTTGGGGCTCTGTTTCTGTTACTGCAACTTTAGGATGATTCAGTTTATTTCTTACAACCCACTTCACTCACCTGGCCCCTGAGACTGGGCTTTCTGTAGCTTCATACTTATGTAAAAAAAACAATGCCTTTCTACATCTGCACAAAACAAGCCATGCTGTCATCACCACCCTGCCCTGTGAAACTTTAGCAAGGTGCTAGGGTTACACATTCCGTTCCTCTAAGCAGAACACAGCATTTCAGCCCCACAGTGGGGAGGTGTGTCCAGTGGGTCCACAAACCTGACTTGGGAGTTTCATAAATTTAGACATTATAAATAAAATCAGGCCCCCAAATACTGTTCACAATAAAACCAATAAAATACAGGGAAAGGGACAGGTTAGAATCCTCTCTGCCAAGAAAACCAATCCACGGCAAAGGCCCAGTTGGGGTTTTTTTTGTTTGGTGTTTGTTGTTTTGTTTTGTTTTTAAGCTATTGCATAACTACTGAGTGCAGTATGTGGTCCAGGAAATAATTTAGCCCACGCACCTGCACAGAAAACCCACATCAACGAGTTTGCTTCGGCCGTCAGTCTGTGGGACCAAAAGTTAAGCCTGAAAGCAAAGGTGAAATGAGATACGAAAATTGCATAGCAACCCTACAGGAGTCAGCTATCCAGAGGCCCCCACTGAAACCCCATCTGTCAGGTAGAGTTTCAGACACATTTTGATGTTTTGGTCACCTGACCCAAGCTCTTCAGCCCAATTGGCCCCCAAATTCACAGGCCAAGTAATGAGGTAACCAGAGTGTGTGGGAACCAGGGGGATGAAACAGAGACAATGTTTCCCAGTAGTTTATTAGACTTGTCGACTAATTCTGCTTGTTCCTCAGTTTGACGTCTGCTTATCAGGAAATGTGAACTTCTTAAAAGACATAATGACTTTATCTAAACCCGGGACAGAATTTAAGTCACTTTCATGTGAAACCATCATAACAGAAAATAGTAACTTGTAAAATTTAATTACTTATATTTAAGTAATTTAGCAGCCAATCTAATTTAATATTTCTGTGTTCTGCTTTTTGATACTCCTTGTTAAATATCATTTATAAAACCACAATATCATCCTTGGGTTTCCTAGAATAACCATCGAAATAAATATACTGGCTTATCCATGAATTTTCTAACCCTTTTTTTGATCTCACAGGGATTTTGTCCAAACAGAATGTTTATACTCCTGTCATTTGTCACTATGGGAACTTTTGGCCTTTAACATGCTGACACTGTTTCATAGACAACCAAGAGAAGAAATTATCCTCGTTTAACAAGAATAAGCAGAACCAGTTTGACAAACCTCGGTATAATCGACCCTAACAGGGAAGGGCTAGAAAGTGTGTGCTGTTCTACCAGTGTTGTTTCTTGTCAGGAAAATAGGAGCAGATTCAGTTTTCACAGTAAAAACAGAAGACCCAAGTCAAATAGCAAAACTTAAAGGGATTTTTTTTTCTAAATTTCCTTTATCACCACAAAGAAAGCATGTGGTCAGGCCCTAACATATACAATATCATCTAATGTGAGGGCATATATTTGCAACAACGTTTCTAACTGATAATTTAAATCTTCTTAGAGTTTCCTCTAGTGCACCTCAAAAGCATGATCAATAGTTTGTGGCTGGACTGTAAAGCAAATCCTCCAATAACTTTTTAAACATTTAATTGGTGTTTTTCACATTCATAGAAAGCATTTTCCATTCTCAAAATACTTCATCTAATTATCAAACACATCTTTAGGGGTAAAAAAAATCCCTAACATTTTTAAAAATCATTTTTCAGGATGCATCGTGCCAAACACATGCAAAGATCTGGTGTCTGCTGCCTCCTCAAACCTGCTGGGGACTATATCAAACATTAATGGGGATTAGTGTGAAAACTGATGTAGCAGTGAATGATCTTCGGAAAAAGCACATACTCACATTCCCCTGTATTGTGCAGGAAGCAGTCATTTAAGAAGTCAGGGAGATGGTATTCTGCAGTGAGTGGTGAGGTTTGGCTGATGGGAAGCAAATGCACCCTGGATATATTTATTTCATGACCCCAGTATATATACATGCCCATCTAACTGATGTTCTTAAGCTCTCTTTAAGACAAGTCCAGTTCAAGATGTGCAATTCCAAAATGAAAAGCCTCTAAAACACAGATAAAAATGATTTAGTACTTCCAGGTGCACTGTAATTCTTGGCAGAAAAATTTAATTCCAGGTGTGTAATCTCCTAAAGAAATCTGTTGTCAGAGCTGGATAAAACCATCACATTGGAAAAATAGAAGTTCACCTATAACAAAGTACAAGGTATGACTAGGGAAACTGCTTCATGCAGAAGTTATAGCATAAAAGTGAAACTCCCATTTACTTATGTAAACATTGCTGAGTTTTGGGCACCATTTCAAAAGAGGTAGAGCTGAACATGTAGAAGCATATAGAAATACGACAGACTCTCGGTGGGAGGTTTGGGGTGGGGTTCCAGTGCCAAGCCAGACTCTAATATTCAGACAAAGGAAGAAAGAAGACACATTTTATAGCTTACAGATTTTTTTCTTTTTTCTTTTTTTTTTTACTTAGGGCATCCGACCAACCAAATAACTCAATCAACAACAACAAAACCGAGATGTGCCACACAGTGGAAAATGTTATATAACAACTTGAATAACAAGGGGGCCCCCCAAGAATGGGAATGAAGTGAAGTGGGCAGGGGGAGACCCATGTTATGGAATATTTAAATGCAGTAATTCAATGCACATTTATTAATTGGCTGTTCTCTAAGAGGCTCTTATTTATGACAGGCTTGTGAACAATATAGTGTATTCGGAGTCTGGAGTTCTCCCATGGCTTGTTTTGATTTCCATATGTTCAAATGGAATGAACATCACATTTACTAGCAGTTCTCTCTGTTCTTGAAGTATGTGGCACCAGTGCCACATCCCTTGGGAGTTGTTACCACCAGATTAATATCCTGTGGATCACTAAATTTTAAAAAACACATTATAGGAGCATTATGTGATTAGATGTGCTGCTTTTACGTGGTGGTTGGGATGGGTACTTTGTATCTGATTTAGAAAAGCTGGTGGGGCTCATGCATTTAGACCTCTAACCTGGAGATCTGAGAGGCAAAGGGCAGCACAGATGCAGGGCCAAAAATGTGTCCTCCATCCACCTCCACCGTCAGAAACTGACTTCACAGGATGGACCAGGGCAACTTGCTTAGTAAGAAACAGGGCTAAACAATGGGTGGGACTAGCTGCTGTGAAGGGAGGTATTGCCCTGTCTCCCACAGCCTTCTTGGCACCAGATGCTCTTAGTAAATACAGAACTATAGGGTGCTCCAGGGGCTTAATCGACAAGCATGTGGTGCTTGGACAGAACCATTATGTGCCCACACTATACTGCCAAAATAAGTTCTACCAATCAGAAAGGATCAGGACTATGAATTTAAAATGTCTTCTTTATTTTCCTTCTAAAACATTCTCAAATCAGAGTATTGGGCAGGCCACCAAAAGAGCACGAAATATATCTTTTGAGCAAACAAGAGGACTTGGACATGGATTCCAAGGACACCTGGGACCAGAATGCCTAGCATTTCCAGCAGGAGTTTCAGGCAGCACAGAAGCATCGGTTCGTGGTCTACTGCTGAATGCCACTCAGGCTGCCTTCGGGTGTCCTTCAGGTGCCAAGCCCAGAGAGTCTGCAAGCTGTCATCAGTAGTGGAAAAAGCCTAAAAGTATCCAGGTGGACACTGGTGGCTGGACAATGTGTGAGCAAGGGGGACTATGGGTAAATCTTTGGTTACATCTGCAGTCAAGTGGAAATGCTGCTTTCCTTCATTAGCAAAAGTCTGCAATAGTTACTTAAAAAAAAAAACTATCTTAGACCTTCACAAATACTGTGAATCGATGAGCTTGTTTTAAAAATAAAATCATTCTGTCTGGCTATTCCAGCTGTTAGTGGTATGATCACAGCACCATTTTCACCATCACTGTAAATCACACCGACAGTCGCTCACTGTGTTATAGCAAAGGGGTTTTAGGAGCTGTGGCTGGGGATGAACTGGGAGAAGAATTGCTGGACCATTGTGGACCATTCTTTGGGGTCACCAAAGCATAAAATTCTTGACAGCCTCTTAAAAGTACCATTAAATTTTTATTCCCTAAAGGAAGTGGGGTCTCAGAGAAGAGAAACACCCCAGGGGTTGCTTTTGAAGACTTGATCATAGGTTGAAGCAATCAGCATCAGCAGTTCATCTGCCCATCCGTAGCCCTCTTGCCCATGACTTTATTTTTCAGCTGGACACAACAGGGAAAACATGGAGATGGAAGGGGGGAGCGTAAAAAGGTGGATTGTGTTCTGTTCTGCTTGTTGCCCTATTTCTAAAGTACCATGGCTTCCAGTCCCAGAAGTAAATGTGAACCTTTTACTGTATCCACCTTTTTGACAGAATTCTAATAATTATCCCAAACTTAGTAATTAATAAAATGAATTCTACTTTTGGCACTTTTGTCTTTAAACTGATAGCAAGTAGAGATCATTTCTGATTGGAACTGAGTAGACAGTAACTCTTCCCCAAATGGTCACTCTGAGTAGATTACAGATTTTCTCTGTATCTCTTTATCTGCAAGATCATGCTGTCATCTGTCAAATCCACCTGGTAGTTATGAAGAACTGAGTTCAGGAACATGAAAATGTCTACAGAAATAGGAAGCACCATAACAACCTGGGCAGATACTGGTGATTATGAAGATGATGGTGGGGTGGTGGTGGTGGTGGTGACAAGACAGAACACAGGTAGAAACACTACACATGATGAACCTGTGGCCTACTTCTTTGTTATTTGGGAATTTTGATATTCTTGCACATTTAGAACTGGGGTGATGATCAAAGTTTATGATCATGAATGTGACTCTAAAATAAAACTATTCTGAATATATAATGTATGCTTTCCAAAAGAAACATTTCAATATGCTTATTCTTATATTTATAGTCTCAGAAGGTGATGAAGGTGTTGAAGATGGAGCACCACATACATTTAGAAACGATCTTTCCCTGCTTTCTGCCTTCATGATTTATGTGCCTTGAGCGAGCACAGTGAGGCCTGGTCACCAGCACTGTTGGCTTCAGTGTGATGGAGACAATGTCCTGTCCTATCCAAATGTGTGGTTTTTCCAAAGAGGAAAGTAAATGCTTTCCTCAGTATTCCTACCCACAAATTTACCTTTTACTTCTTTAGATCTGCCTCAAGTGGTTACTGATGGAAGGAGGAAAACATATATGTGGAGACTTGCAGTGAGCACTAAAATTACACTGTAAACAAAACTTCATTTCCAAGGATGAAGGTTGGCAACATTAGTCACCACTACTACACAAGCAACTGCCACTAAAAACAACTTTACCCTAACAGAAACGTGTGCACGCCTCTCTCCACAGCCCCTCCCCCCACTCTCTAAAGTAAAGGCTAAGTGCACCAATTCTTCCTGCAAACTCCCATGCTTTTAGCAAGTTAGCTGACTGCAAACCTGCTATTCACACTGGAAGCTATATCTTCCTAAAGGAGCTGAAATTGCTGGCAGAGCTTTAACTGGAAAGACATTTGAGAACAAAGTACAGGGCCAGTATTAGAAGCAGGGGCATCTCTTTGGGGCTATCACATGCACCTGCCTTGCTACCCGGACACCCAATTCAAAGCAAGAGCAAGAGGAGTGGGCTGCGAACCCACGCACGAGGACTGCAGCATTCAGACGGACACGGTTTTGCTGAGGGCACAGATCACTGTGCGAGTGCAGGCAGAGCATGAGGGCTACCTTTTGCTTAACTTCAATACTATCTGCTGGGATCTCAAGCCACTTGCTTCCCAGTTTCTGCCCATTACATTCTTTATCGGCGGTGAGGCACTTTCAGTTCTGTAACAGGGTCTCGGAGTTACACTCCAGAAGTGAGGGCTCTGTCAAGGTTTGCTAGACACCCTAACTCCCCCTGCTGGTGAGATATAACTAGATCCCAAATGCCAAACTCACAGTAACTGTTAAAACTATTTTCCAAGTTACTTCACATGATAAAAGAGTAGATCAGCAGCGGGAGACACTCTAAAAGAACTCAACTTGTACTTCAGTATGTAACTTGCTATACTATGAATGAGTCGGAGGTTTAATAGTTTTTAAACTACCCTTTGGGATTAGATTTGTGAACTATAAAATGGATACATTGGTTTAAAAAATCCCCCCTGTTCCCACACTCCTCCTCATTTTTGTGGCTTGTGATATTTCCCTTTGTCTCTAAGCTCTAGACATCGACTTAATAAGTACCAATAAAGACTGGATGTTAGCCTTAAACAGTGGTGGCATTCCCCACCTGCTAATTGCTTATTTGTACTCACTGTTTCCGCCCTCTCATCAACAGGAGCTTTAGTATAAAGGGCAATGAAGTAGAACGCACCGAGGCGAACAGGAACCAACCCAGTGAATGCTCCTGTAATTACACAGTAGCCTGGAGTAGCTCTTCTCAAATCAAATTATGAGCTGGGATTACCTAAAACTCTCAGGGCCTAGCCCGGGTTTTCATTTGTGTGGAGGTTGCTGTCAGCAAGCAGCCTTCTTTCTCCTTCTCCTTATTCTTTTCGGAGATTATCAAGGCCCCACTTCCAGTGCAGCACTCCCAGAGCACAGAGTGGTCATGAGAATGCTGTTTTCTCACATTGCTTGCCTGACCTGTGCATTTTATTGCTTATTTTTAAAATCTTAAAAGAAACAAAATGGAAGAAAGCCTTTTTTCATGTTTATAAACATTCCTGTCATTTGCATATCAAAGTTTATTCCCAGCTGAGTTTATTCATGATTCTTTGGCAAACATTTATGTCCTGTCAATGTCCCAACCACCCATACGCCAACTGGGACAAGAGTCAATAGGCTTCAACAATGTTTGGATCGCTGTTTGCACACCTGACGGTCCCCTCTGAAGTGTACACTGTGCTGGAAATAAGAGGGCCACATCAAGGTCAAGCCATCTGGAGTAGGAGTTCCCTAGCTGTGTGGCCTGCAACACTCCCTCGGACTCTCAAGTTCTCCATCTGGCAGCCAAGGAGACTGAACTCCATCATCTCCAAGGTCCCTCTTCTTTCCAGTTTCATATAGTCATAGGAGTACATTGAACATGCCGATGCCTGGGTTAAGACTAGGACCTCATCAAAAAGAGTCGTACTTTTAACTTCCGTAGCTAGTAGCTCAGCAAAGGAAGATAGCCACCTACTTCACAAATGGTTCAGATATTTATTGAATCAAAATTTGGTGTGTCTGAGATGCAGCTAAAACCATGAGCCTAAGGCTCAGAGCATGGCTGACAACTGAGAAGAACAGTCTGGGGTTCAGTTCCCAGCCCTGGCACCTCCGTGAGGTGCTGGATGCAGAATGGGGAGGGGAAGCCATTAGAGAGCTAAGGGAATTTTCCAGAGTCAGTCAGTTATCACATGCCAGTTTGTCAAGATAACACTTTGATGGTTTCAAAAAGGCATTGAGATTTTAACTTCATGGCTAACAGCTTAATCTAGAAACATTTTAAGTTTTAAACTAAACTTAAAATGTTAGTTGTATTTCCATTAAAAGATCATGAGCTTCTCATACTTAATCCTTTTTGAAATCACTCATTAGCTAAAATTTACAAAATGAACTGAACTTTAAATTGTTTCCATTTGAGAACTAAAGGACCTTGTTAATAATGCAAATTTAATTTAGTTTTCCATAGTATTTTTCTTAATTTAAAAATTATAAACATAAGTGCTAGCACCTTCTAAGAATTTCTGTATTTACTTAAAATTCAGGCTCCACACACAAGACTAAACACTCAGCCAGAAAGATATCAAGAGAACAGCACTCAGCGGGTGACATGGTGTTCCCAGTGAGGATGAGGCTCTCTCTGTGGGCCATCAGCATCCTTTGTGAAGTTAACTGAGATAGATGGAAGAGGAATGGCATTTGGGAATGCATTCAGTAGACAGATTACAAGCGCATTTTGTTTTCACATGCACATATTACATACAGGTAGAATAACAGGAATTTGATTTCTAGGCTTCAAGTCAAACCTGAAGTCCTTGACCCAGAATTTCTTCATCACATTTGCAGAACTTTAAAGCCTATTTTACAAACTGGAAAAGTTACAAAATCCTTATGGTCAGCCCTTTTGGGGTTTACTCGTGGCCAGTGTGTCTTTCCTTTAATTGTGGTTGAGCCAAGTAGGAAGTTTTGCCAAGAGTGAATTATATCATATTTGTCGTTTTCTGGCTAACCCTCTTTTCTGTTTCACCAGCTTGCTACTAATAACCCTGCATCTGACTACCACTGTCAAAATGGATGCATGTGGATGTAAACATACTTTAAAAGATGTGATTGCTATGCCATGTGTGTTACATAAATGTATAGCTATGTAACTATGATCTGTACTTCAACGACATAAATGTCCTCACAAAGAGACAGCATGTAAAACAGAGTGTCAATTATCAGCCCTTTCTACATTTAGAAAACAACATATTGATTTCTGGCCCTCTATTTTTAATCAGCAACTTATTCTTAAAACTTTCTTCAAAGCAACACTGTAAAATATGTTTGTGTAGGAATAATGGATACATACCCAGTATCCTAGCACACCCTCTGAGCTGCAGCTGCTACCCAGTTCCCTTAGGCAGATAAATTCATGAAATTGCCAACCTCACTCACCCTGTTTCCTCATCTATAGACAGAGACATAGCGTCATCCACTTTGCAAGACTGTTTTGAAGAATAAATGAGTCTATGTGCTTAACAAATTTAGAATAATGCCCACCACATAAGAAGTCAGAAGCAGGGCCAGGTGTGCTGGTGCACGCCTTTAATCCCAGCACTCGGGAGGCAGAAGCAGGTGGATCGCTTGTTCGATGGAGGCCAGCCTGGTCTATATTGTGAGTTCTAGGCCAGCTGGGGTGATGGGAAGACCCTGTCTCAAAAAGCCAAAATAATATTAGCACTGGTTTAGTGAACCCTACAGATATATGTCTGCCATTGAACACCTTTCTTTGCTAAATATCTTCCCAGGACATAAAGTCTCCAAAATGTAAATTCTTTTTCTTTGAGTACATATGTATATTACTATATATGATGCATGTACATGCAGAGGAAAGATGACTTTGGATGCCATTACTCAGGCACCATTCACTTCGTGTTGCGTGTGTGTGTATTTGTGTGTGTGTGTGTGAGAGAGAGAGAGAGAGAGAGAGAGAGAGAGAGAGACTGGAATTTGACAGTCAGGGCCAGGCAGAGCCCCAGGGATCTACCTGTCTTCATCTCCCGACTGGGATTACAAGTGTGCACCATCATACTTGACTGTTTTTTGTGGGTTCTGGGGTTCAAACTCAGGTCCTCATGCTTCAAAGACAAGCACTTTGCCAAACAATCCAGCCCCAAATGTCTAATCTTATATACTTCCATCATTCTCCACCAAAGTAGATAGGCTTGAATTCTGTTATTTTCCACGTGGGCTGACAGGTCTGTCCACAGGATACTCTTTGATGGTGAAAATGTTTTTAATCTACAATTTCCAATGGGTTACTCATAACCTACGTACAGTTAACAAGAACTCGAAATATTGGATTTTTACTAAGAAATTGAATAGTTGACTGTATTTTATTTTAATCAACAGAGTTATAATGACTAATGGTTATAATATCGATCAGCACCATTATGAAAGAACTTGCAATCACACCTACATTTGAATGTTTGTGACCACTTAGCATTCAATCTCTCAGTGCCTCGGCTTCTTAGTGTATAAAATATAATAATACCAGCCACCATGTATCATGAGCCTCATGAAAAGCACCTGAGCAGTACAACTCATAAACATCAGTCTTCCAGCCTCTTTCCTTCCTGTAAACTGGTATTATTTTGGCAGAAAGGCTCTTAGAAAAACAGCAAATTTTTTTTAAATGAGTGATGGTCTATTTTGGCAAAGATCCCTGAAAATGCTGAATTTTCTCTCAAGTGGAATAAATTGAGAACCCTTGGGTTTGCACATAGGAATTGAAAGTGGGTCCCAACAACGAAGGTCATGAGTCCTTTGTGCACTCCCAGGTGGGTGCACCATGAGCCAGGTGGCTTCCTGTTACCTGATTTTCAAAAACTCAACTACCATGAGTTCCCATCACCTAGATGTCCCACATCAATATCTCCATTCATCTCAGTACTTTGGGCCCCCAGGAGGTGCCCTTTAATACTGAAAACCCTCACATTTATATTTCACTTGCTATGAAAGTAAAAGTATAATGTCCTCCAAGATCTTCAGGGACCAAGCCATGAAAATCTGGGAGACACAAGTGTGGGTCTCCTTGAGGAGATCACACCAGGTTTCCTGGGAGACACTCATGAGGAGAAACTGAAGTACCCACACTCCTAACCAGGACCTGGCCTCAGTAGAACTGGCTTCCAGATGCTCTGTTAGCAGTTGCATTCCTTTCCAGGTTATCTACAGTGAGAAGAGCTCTACTAACAAAACTTTTGGATATTTCAGAGGTTTTAGTAAAGTGACTCCTTACCAGGTCCTGACTTTTAGAAAGCCAATGGCTCCATCTGAACAATGTACCATGATTATCATAAAACATATGGGAAACCCCACATGCGCCTAACCAGTAGAAACTATGTGCACATAAAGTGGGGGATGGGAATGACAGAACAGCATCACCAACTCACTAGTTTCAACTCTAAGCTAATGTGTTCCCAAAGGGAAAAAAGCACCAACAATAAATTTCCCAAATTAAGTGAGACAGCAGAGAGTCTGGTGTCATGGGACCCACTCCGCATCACTCAGTAACTGGATTTGGGATGTCAATTCATTTACTTGACTTTTCAAACCTCTGTGTGGATGATTCATAAGTAATACCACTTTATTCTGAGGTTTTTAAGGATCAGTTACATAGCGTGTAGAGTATTTGATACCTACATGGAGTTGGTGGCCAAAGATTTATTTCCTTTACTCTTTAGATATTTCAAAATATTGTAATCATCCCTCTTAACTTCTACAGTTCACTCAGACTTCTAAAACCTATTGCTTTTCTCAGATTTCAAAAATGGATTAAGCCATAGACTAATGCAAGATATCAATGTCAGGAACGGAGACCTATCTCGGTGGTTAAGAGCCCATACTACTCTTGCAGAGGACCTGAATTCCATTCCGAGCTCTCACATCAGGAGGCTCACAACCGTCTTCAGCTTCATCTCCAGAGGGAGCCTACACTTTGTGCCTCCATGGGCCCTGCACTTAAGTGCATAGGGACACACACAGACATGTGTTTGTACACATAATTTTAAAAACTACAGTAAATCTTTTTTTGAAATGAATTTTGGATTTAAGTCAGGCCAAGTGATTGGCTTGTTAGCTCAGCTACCCAGGAGATTAAGGTAGGAGGTTTTTAAAGTTCTGGGTCAGTATGGAATACAGAATAAATCCAAGGCCAGCCTGGGAAACCTAGTGAGCTACTGTCTCAAAATAAAAATAGGTCTGGGAATACAGCTTAGTGGTAGAGCGTTTACCTAGCATGTTCAAGACCCTAGGTTCAATCCCCAGTACCACCAAAAGAAAAAAGATGTGGGATTTAGTACTTCTAGTCAACAAATAAAGTTTGGGTGGGAAGGACTTACTGTGCCTGGAGGCATGAAATAGAGGAACAGGCTGCCCATCAGCTGCCGTGGCACCTCTCTCTGGATTGGTACCGTTTCTTCTCCCCTGAGCCGGACCTTTGGTGTTTCCAGATCTTTAATGTGGGCTTTGCTGCCTGCCTCTTCAATCTACAGCCTTCCATCATACTAAAAGTGAGAGCATCTCTAGAAACCTCTGCAGCATGATCATACCTAAAGGCAATTACTCCTCTGTTTCCCCCAGTGTGGGCTCTTCTCCAACCAGCTGGACTATGCGGTTTATTCTCCTAAAACTAACCTCAGTGGGCCCCCGTGTTGCAGATGGAATTAAATAGAGTGGGAAGGGCTGAGGAAGGAATCTTTCACACCCGCCTGACTCTATGGTACTGTGGCATCGTCGGTGTTGTATTTGTAACAAGAACCCTATAGGATCCCACGCACCTGCCTCCACAGAGCCAAATCCACCATAGAAAACGAATGCTCATCTGTCAGTTTAAAACTTCAGTTTACAAAAATTTTTCCTGATCCGTAGTGCCTCCATTTGAGAGACACCAAACACAGGCTGAGCCTGTGACGAGTCGTTTCCACACCTGTAAGCTGTTCCTTTCACCCTGCAGACTTCTCCCTGTTTTACCGTTGCCTGTTCAGCCTTCTTTTTTTTCCTTAAACTAGGAACGTCAAAGTATAGAAGCCACGTTATTTGATTCAGTGGATAATGGGCTGTAGAGAGATGCTGAAACAGGCTTTTCAATTGATTGATTAATACAATTGATGGATAGTGGCGGAAAGGGTGAACACATTACAGCCTTTTCCATTTGCTATTGGTGAAATTCACCAAAGGGTCTCACTCTGCCTCTGTCCCCTGAACAAAGCAGAAGTAGGTGAGTGTGGCGGGGGGGAGGGGGGGGACACGACAGTGGGCAGAAGAGGACATCTTACAGAGAACCCAGCTTCTTTGGCTAATTGTTGCAAAACATCTTTTGAGGCAGCATTACTTTCTGTTAATTCTTGGTTATTTCTGAGAAATAATTTGTACTTCCTAAGTTTTTTTTTAAAAAAAAAAGCAAAATCAACACCACCTACACGTTTTCTTAAACCCCATACTTCTTAACTTTGAGTATCTGTAAATTCAACTCATTCCCCTAAAAACTTACTCATTTCTTAAGCCAATGTGCATCAACATGAATATGTAGATATTGATTCATAAAACAGGAAATGTGAAAAAATAAGCCAGATATTTAAATCTTCAAGTTGACAGGTTTCTGTTCCCACTCCACAAGTGCAACCCCCAACACACAAGAGAGCAGGTTCTCTCAGGAGATGTGCACCTGTGGGCAGTCCCAGGCAACAGACTACAATCCATTACTCTCTGCTACTCAAGAAAACATAAGCTAGAATACAAACTGAATTTTTAGGTGTTCACTTTTTCTTTCCAGAGCAAATGTGTCCCAAGTGTTTCTTACATGCCAAGCACAGGTCCAGGCACTGCAGAGACACACAGGTGAGAGACGGCCACTTCTCTGCCCTGAGGAAGCTGATGTATATCAGCCCTGTCCTTCTAATGAAACAACTGGATGCCAGTACTTCTGCTGCACCGCACCTTCCTTCTCTTTGGCTCCTTACCACAGTTCTGTGGTCTGTGAAGAGGAGACAGAGTGGGGATCCAAGGAACAGAGGGCTGTAGCTCAATTCTCAACAAATCCTCAATCCATTGTGTAGGAAGGAAGGACTGGCCAGAGTGGCACGTGTGCCTCTCCTTCAGTGTCAGGAACTGTCATCATAAAATGGTTTACTCTAGAAACCTTCATCAACCCATTCCTGGTTAATGGAGACCTGTCATCTTAGTGTGGCCATCATAGAATGCTGATGTAGGACATTGCAAAATGAAAATTAGATCATTCACTAAAAGGCAGCTTCTGAAACTTGATGAAAAAGTATTTGCAGTCAAAGACAGCTAGCAGCACACAGCATGCTGGCTTGTGAGCTCTGGTCAGGACTGGATGTGATGTACCTGTCTGTGAGCATGTGTGGAAAATCTGTTCAGGGCTTTCTATAACATAAGGGTGTAAAATTCCCTAATTATGGGGATAAAATTATGCACCCCCAATAATATCAAATAGCCTAATATTATTGCAACAGAAGGTGGGCTCCCATAAAGAGAGGTTGGACTCCTATCCACACAGCCTCCTTTTGTAGCTTATGACCTAAGATTGTTTGACCTTGCCAACACTTAAAATAAAATTGTGACACATTGCTTCTCAAATTTCACCTTGAAACTTTTAGCCAGCAGCAACCAAAAGACCACACACACACACACACACACACACACACACACACACACCAATTTTCCTTGTCAGGGGCATCAAACCCAGAACCTTAAACATGTTGGGCAAGTGCTTTACCACTGAGCTACAACCCCATAGTTTTTGTTTGTTTGCTTTGGACAGAATCTCACTATGTAGCCCAGCCTCAATCCTTGCCTCCACCTTCTCAGGGCTGGCCTGAGGACCATGTACACTATGCCCAATGCCCTATGACAATAAATTTCAAAACCTTGCTTCTGCATGCAGCATATGAGTGGAGTTTTATCATCTAGGAATAGCTGATAACTTTTATAATGGTGCTCTACTAAGGCAAATTATATAATCTTTTTAAAGCTACTGAAAGAAACAGATCACAATATTACCTAACATTAGTAATCTCCTTTAACAACATATTTAAATGACTTGTAAAACAGGCAAGATGGTTTCCTAAGGAGCTATAGAGATGTAGCATTAGGTAGATATGAAAAAGAAAGATCATGGTCAGAACAAAATGGTAGATTGCTGTGATTTCTTTCACTTTAGTTTCTTCCGATCTGAACTACACACACACACACACACACCCCCCACATACACCACACGCTGCACACACATACACTCTTACCACATATACCACATTTCAAATACACACTCCACACCACACACCACACATACATACACAGAAACTACATATACTATGCCACACACACATACATAGCATGACTATCACACTACGTAGCACACATACAGAGCACACACACCACACATACCACCCACATACTATACATGCCACATACCATACATCATACACAAAGCACACTATACATACACCTTAAACCACACAGATACCACACACACTATACTCACCACATACACACACTCCACACCACGTAGTGCATGTGCACACACACACACACACACATACACACAGGCTATTCTACAGTGCAGAAAAAAATAAATGACTGTAAACTCACAGACAGAATCAGTCTGTCACCAATTGGCAAATATGATTAATAGTTTATTAATCTGCAAACACTTCAGTCCTGACACTTTTCAATTTTCTGGTCACAATTCAAAAAAGAATCTACTCATTAGTAAAATAATTTTGGGGTTCTTTCTCTAAAGCTCTTTGAAAAGTTTGTTTTTCATTCTGTGGTTCTGTTTTAAAAATAAAAAACGATCCTCTGACTCCAACATGAGAGCTAAGAGCACATGCAGCCTTCCCCGCCCTCTAGTCAGGAATGCTTCCCAAGAGAGCATTCCTGTTGAGAGCACAGCTCAGGCTGCACGGAGCTTCGGCTGCCACTGGGTCACCTGTGCCGCATGGCAGACCTGGCCTCACTCCGCGGTTACCCTGAGATGGTCAAGACCCTGACTGAGAGGATGTGTCCAGCCAGTATGTGGTCAGATCACAGATGGATGTGGAGAAGAGAAGATGACCAACCGCTCGTTCGGTTTCAGGAAGGGAAAAGCAAGGCCTGACAAAGAGGTTGGAGTACATCGCTCACTCTGTCACCTTTGAGTGTTTGGGGACAAAAACATTAACTTTAGTTAATGAAAGACCCACTAGACCCCAGGCTGAGGCTTGGGTCCCAGTTCTGGTTCCCCTTCTCCGCCCCTCCAGGGAGCAGTGCACGGCCCTTCTTGGGAAGGGTCACGAGGAACGGATTTGCAGGGTCCTCATTGAGCGCGCGCCGCATGCTGAGGGGAGCTGCCGGCTCGGACACCTGGTCATTAACATTGCTAATTAGCAGCCATTAATCAGGGCTCTCGCTTTTTTTTGTTGTTGTTGCCTGTCACCGGCTTGGGGGGACCAAGTGAATAAGAAGATTGTTTCATCACCTCCACAAGAGGTGGAATGAAAGCAGTTCCCATCAGCTCAAGGCGAGATGGATTAAGGGAAAGGTTAGACACCAGTTTGAGATGAGCTGGGGGCGGAAGGAGGGTGGCAGGGCCAGGGGCCTGGGCTGTCTGCACGGTCACCTATAAGTAATGAAATCTTTCGCAGTCCAACTCTAATCACCCTGTGAGAGCGCTCATGACCAAAGTTTTTGTATTTTAAAATTTTATTCTCCTCTGAGATTAGTAAAGGGAATTATCTTTATTGGTTGTTTTAATTGTTTGATGCTCAATGGGACTTAAGTTGGATATTTCCTGCTTTCTCTCATTCTAAATTCATTTTTTTCTTGCAAAGATTATGAAATCATCTAAGATGTGAAGTAGCTTTAGCTAAAGCACAAATGGGTACTTACAACCAGGAGGCAAAAACAGAGCAATTCTACAGCTTGTAGACTAGAGATAATATAAATAAGTAGAAATAAAGAGTAAATAAAAACTCTTGATCTTCTGGGGAAAAGCAATATTCATTTAAAAGGATTAAAGAAAATGTGTGTTGTGTATAATAAATTAATTGGGAGCTTTCTTGTTATTCCGCTGCAATGCAATGAGCATGCTGGGGGTATATTCTCACTGGGAATTCGAAGTGTCACTCTGTATGTATAACAGGATTTCTGGAAAGCATTGATCCTGGTAACAGGTTGTGTAACCCTCACTTGTAGTCTTTTTTTTTCTTTTCCTTTTCTTTTTTTTTTCTTTTAGTGGAAAAATACTGAAAGAATAGTTACTGAATCATCAGCCAGTTAGCTGCTCCAAATTCATTTGTTTATTAACGTGGATTCCTCTATGAGCTATAAAGCAGGTCTGGAGTTTTGTTAGAATTCCCCCTACTGAAATAACAGATTCAGCCAGCTCTGAGCTAGCCAGTCCTGTGCTGTTTCGGTAGAGTTCTCTGCAGGGTATAAACTGTGATTTGCAGGGGCACTAAGTGAATATGAAGCAGAGATTGCCTAAGTATTTATTAGTGCGGTGGCCTCCTTTGGACATGTGCAATAAATGTACATTTGCACTTAAAATTCTCAACCCTGCACTTCCAAAGCAACATTACTCATTTAATGTGCCCTACATTTCAAGACAATGAGAGACAAAACCTGTTTTTTATGTACTAATTTGTTCTGTTTGCAAAGAACTCTGAAGTTGTTGGGGGAAGGAAGCAAGTATGTAAAACTGATCTGGGGAGCATTTCAATTGGACTGGAAAGTCCTAATATGATTTCTAGAACTCCATGGGAAAGTTGAATGCTCAAGGGGAAATTACACAAAGAACAGCTGAGAAAAAGTTGCATTCTGGCACAGAATCATGCAAATGGGGCGCATTCTTCAGTTTTCTCATGACGGATAGCCCCCACCACTGAGCCAGGCAGCAGTGTTAATGAGGCAGAGGCATCAATAGCAGTGTCATCCCGGGGGCTGCCAAAGGGGATGAGAATGGGGAATAGGCAAAATGGAAGAGGAGGGAAAGAGGGGAGGGAGAGAGGGAGGGAGAGAGGGGGAAGGGAAAGAAATGAAGAAAAGGAAGGAGGCCAACAATTTGATATAAGTTATGGAAAGTTAAGATGAACACAACAATTATTAAAATTTAAAATTTGAGAAATTTTAAGAAACAGTATAAGACTGGAGAAAAAATACTTTTTAAAACTGTCTTTTGAGCTACAATTAAATTAATGTTGGATATTCAGCTGCTTCCACTCAGAAAATACCTGTGGCTTCCTAAAATCCTCTCAGGCTGGAGTGGAAGAACAAGGAGGCTAGGGCGGATGCCATGCCAGAAAGGAAAAATGCAGCATGTTCTCAGACTGAACCTCTCTGCGGTCACAGATTTCTCCTTTGGATATCTCCAAAACCTGCTAGCACGTATATTGTAGCTCATGCACCAGAAACGAGAAGCAATTTACCCGTCACTTTGGTTGTACATTGGAAGGTATTATTATTTAAGCACATATGCACAAAGTCTGCTTTTCAAATTGTAAGGGCCAGGGAGGAGGTGCATGACCACATGGAGACAGGGTTCTACAAACTCCCGGAGCCCTTCTCATATGAACCTACAGCAGTGGTAGCAGCAAGCACACGATCCACACAAGCTCAAGCTGACAAAAGCCCAGCATAGAACTGGGAAAATACACAGCAGATCCCAATCTTAGATGAAGAAACATTGGCAGCTGACTACTGCTGGGTGAGGAAGAGCTGTCTTTCTAAAGTGAGGGACTCTGGATGGGTTGACTGGACCTTAGTGGATGAACTTGCCCTGAGGAATGTCTAGGTACACTAACTTGACACAAAAGGCCTTAACATAGATGACAGAATGTATGGATTCCAGTTTGAGGTGGGGCTGTAGGTGGGGAGAGGCTATAAAGATGATTAAGATTGATTGAGATGTTCTGTATGAAAAGACAAAGATTCAATTTTTTTAAAAAAGAAATATAAGGCAAAAAAAACTTTTTTGAGATTAAAAATTATTACTTTGAAACTATCTCGGAGTAGATTTCTCTTTCCTGAGCCACCAAAACCACATGTATCACAAACTTCCATTTAATAAACACAGACTTGCTAATGTGCTTGGCATCTCCCCTCTATGCTAGGCTTCCAATGCAGCATGTATCTTATAAAATCCAACTCCATAGCTACTTACTGGGTGCTTACTATATTTAAGGCATTTAAAACTATTTTTATAAACTTTAAAAATATGTAACCCTTAAGTCTCAGCTTTTTAAAAGAGCATTAAGTTTCCAAACATTATGAATTAACAATTCTTTGATTGTAACACCACAACCAATTTGCTACTGATGTGAATTGTGTGGTTTTCTTTCAAATTGTCCCAACAAAACTTATTAAGGGCTGGTTCAGTCAGAACTTAGTTAAAATACTTCACTGTTCTCTCCATATCTTCTTTTGCAAGCATCTGGTTTTCAGAATGTGAGCAGACACCCCCATTCACGGTCTGCCATTTCAGCCTGTATAGTTAGGTAAATAAAACTTGGTGCGTTTATATTCTTTAACCCATGAAGAACTCCACTCTAACACATCAGTGCAGCTTTTAATTGCCTGATGCAATATCAGCCAGCAGGAGTTGCAAGATTCAGAATGAAAACTAGGGGAAAACCCTAACCCATGCTATTGTGCACTGCAGTTCATATGGTATAGTTTCCAAGACCACCCAGGGTTTGGAGAGGGCCTAATGGAAGGTTGGATTGGCTGCCTCACCTAATGACAACTCAATGTCTAGGACTGAAGTGTCAGCATTCACAGTGCTGTGGGCACAAAGCAGGCTGCTCACACCATTCCAAAGACAACCTTGGCACTCGTCTGTGTAGCTCACTTCTAATCAGGAGCACTGCCTATTGAAAGCTTCAAGTTTTAATGTTGTAGATAAATGCTAAAATCTATTCTATTAAAGGATCTATTAACAGGAATTTAGAGATTTTTAAACCACATATTAATGGAAACTTCAAAGCACGCTTCTGACATCTTACAATGGCATTAACAGCATAATTATGAGCAGTGTTATTAATTAGTTTTTCACTATTGTCCATCACAGAGAGCCCAGAGTACCTCAAAAAACTTTCTCTCTGGAAAGATCTCAAAAGAAGAGAGGACACATATGTACCACAAGCCATATGCCATGAAGGCAGAGACAGAAGCCCTGTGTGCTCTGCTCTTCAAAGAACAATTCTTTAAATTCCCCTGCTTTGTTTAATAGCCCCTACATGCATTCCTCAGTATGACTATGTTCATTCTAATATAAAAGTGCTTTCAATCACTAAGTATTGTACTTAATCACTTGCTTGCTTTTAAATCTTAAACTAGTAATTCAGGAAGATGGACCACATTACATCTATCTATCCCTAGGTTACATTCCGCCAGTCCTGCCCAAGAGATGCTAGAGACTCCAGGCAGTACCAGTCCCTCCAGGTTCTGTTTCGCACACACACACACTTCCTCTGAGGAGGTTTAATTTATACACTACCTCAGAAAGAGGTAGACAAAGTAATGATGGAATGGAGTAATCATAACAATGCACCATAATGAAATCGACTTAAACTTGTAAATTGTTTTATGTCTAGAGTTTCGCATTTTACATTTTTCTACCTCAGGAGACTTCAGGTAAGTGAAAGCATGGTTATGGGACACAGCACTGTCTGGATAAGCTCCCCTCTCCAATGAGGGATCTGATGCCCCATAGAGACTCACCGTGGCTTTGGACAAGAACGTAGCAGAGCTGCTTGGCTTCCTGATGGGTGAAATGAGGTTCTGAGGAAAGACTGTGACTTTGAACTCCCCTCAATATTAGGATGGGACAGGACCTCTGGCAACACGTTTTGTTTATGTACACCAATCCTGAATCTTTTAAAGGACACACATATACATATACACATATACACACACGTGACCCCCCCCAATGTGAAACATGAAGAGCTACTAATTGTAGCTCTTAGCAAATTTAATCCTCCAAAAGTCTCAATATCAATATCATTTTAAAGTCCTGCTGGTATTTCCTTTTGTTTTTGCATGTTCAGTAAACCAATTTTAATCTAAAACAAGTAGTCCTAAGTCTTAGTTAAGAAAACATTTTCCTTGAAGTTTAATTCCAAGAAAAAGTTGGAGAAAGAAGCCAAAAATCTTCTGATTTATTGCTGCTTTCATTTAAAACTGTCCAATTTTGTGCACAGTTAATCACTAGACTCAGTGTCTAGCATCTCCCACCTAACCAACTTCAGTAATCTGTTTGCTTCTCGGTCTCAAGCCAGCCTTGGGTTGACCCTGTTTCCTCCATCTGGCTATGCTATGTGGTTTTCATGTCTCCATAGTCCCATCTGTAAAACACAAATAACACTACTTCATAGAGTTTAGAGGAGAGTTTTAAATTAGATAATATGAGTCAAGTGCACATTGACACTGTGTTCACCCAGCAAGGATAACTTGTTAATGTTACTTCTTGTTAATGCCTTCACATACCAGACAGTGGCACTTGCTATTTCCCTTAACACTGAACACATTGTCAAAGTAAGATAAGTGCACAAAGAAAAGAACATAACCAAGCCCACGCAGCCAAATGTTATCCAATTATTTTTCAAAACCTGCTGTTTGGGGTGCTGGGAGATGCCTCAGTGGGTAAGAACATTTGCTATACACACATTAAGACCTGAGTTTAAATCACCAGAACCCACATAAAAAGCTAGGCATGACAGCATGTGCCTGTAAACACCAGCACTGAGGGCTGAAACAGGCAGATCTCCAGAGCTCTGCAGCTACAGATTAGCCAGAATGGTGAGCTTCAGGTTCAGTGGGAGTCTGTCTCCAGAAAATAAGGCAGAAACCAATAAAGAAAGACATTCGCTATCCTCCTCTGGCCTTTGTGTGTGTGTCCACACAGGTATGCATACCTACACACTAAAATGCATGCAAGACACACACACACATACACATACACATATATACACATAAACATACGTGCACATACATACACACACAGACACATACACTCACACACATACACACAGAGACATACACTCACACACATACACACACAAATTTTATTTTCTGTGTATGAATGTATTGCCTGCATGTGTGTAAGTGCACCCATGTTGTGCAATGCCCACAGGGTTAGAAGAGGGTATTGAATCCCCTGAAACTGGAGTTACAGACAGGTGTTATCTGCCATGTGGGTGCTAGGAATCAAACGTGAGTCCTTTGCAAGAGCAGTCCATGCTCTTAACCACTGAGCCATCTCTTGAGCTCCCCACCAACCACACACACATTTTTTAAAGTTTTTTAATACTATCTTTGATGAAAAGCCAAAAGATTTCCTTACTCTCTGTCCTTCTTCCACATGTTCTCAGCCCTAAGCCACCATCATGGTGCCCAGCCTAGCAGACTGCTCTCCCTGGAGGGGCTGGCAGACATCTGCACATTTAGAATCTGGCTGTCAAGGCTATCATGAGGTTCACACCTGTACTGGCTAGCCACCTGTCCCCCACCACACACACTCTCAGGCTCAGCCTGACTTCCTTTCACCAACTCATGTTCAGTTATACTCACTCCACTCAATGACATCTTCCTGGCTCACCAACTCCTTCATGAGTTTTCTGTTGTACTCAATACCAAGTTAAACTCCTTCAAGGCCCTTCTTTACATCTTCAATTTTAACCCTAGTAGTGTGATAGATGGAGAGATGGAGGGATAGAGGTGAATAGTAGGTGGAGGAAAATGGTGAATGGAGGTCAGAAGGCCATGGAGGAGGGTGGAGGTGGTGGAGATCAGGAGGAGGGTGGAGAGCCAAGACAAAGCTGATACTGAAGAATGAAAGCAGGCCCATTACAGTGAGGTCACTGTGAAGAGCTGCCACATTTCTACAGAAAAAAGATGTGCTATCTCACTGACACATTTTCAAAGCTGTCCCTGCATCCTGAAAGTTGAACACATGGTGGGGACCATGCTACGGGGGGTAAGGATGATATAGTCATAATGTTGGATAAAGAGTTCTAGCCAGAATCTAAGGCTGAGAGATGGCTTGGTGGTTAAGAGAACTGGCTGCTCTTGTAGAGGACCCAGGTTTGATTCCCAGCACTCACATAGCCACTCACAACTGTCCACAACTCCAGCTCCAGGGGATCTGACACTCTCTTCTGTCCTCCATGGGCATTGCACAAGGTGCACTTACACACATGCAAGCAATACACTCATACACATAAAGTTAAAAACAATATTAAAATATTTTCTTAAAAAGTGTTCTATCAATCTTTGTTTATAAATATTTTGTCTATGATTAAGACACTCTATGATATTCGCCAGCCCCCTCAGATCTGTATGGGCTAGAGGGCTGGAGAAGAGATGGGCAGTCTTCTGGCTGTGTTCTGGCAGTGCTCTGGCTCAAGCTAAGGAGCTAAGAAGGATTCTTCTTCATGTTGAACTCTCCTCTAATTTGATCCATGATTTGCTGCAGCCAGACACTCCTGTATGCCGTACAAAAGTCCCATATGGGTCAGCTTTGGTCACACTTTCCTAGCCAATGCCCGCCTACTCATTACTCGTGCCACTGCACTTTCCAAATGTTCCATCCTATGTGTCATTCTGGGTTCCCGTCCTTGCTCTGTGGATCTGGCAACTTGCTCTCATTTCTTCTTACATTCATTGTCTGACTGATTCTACTACAAGACTCAAGCTGTAAGGAGCAGCTATTTCCTTCTTTTGCTACAGTCATCTCTTATACACCATCAAACACCTTAAAGAGCCATTCTAGAACCAGACAAGCCTGGGTAGACTTTGGACCACCTGCACCCTAAGCAGGACCATGGACTGGTGTTTCCCCAAGAGCTAGGAATGTGATGCATGGGGGATGTGGGTGTGATAGGGAGGGTAAGAAGGACCCAGGGGCACACTGGCTTGGCCGGAGGCTCCACGGGTTTGAAAAGTGCAAAGCTCTCACTCCATTCTTTCTGAAGAAGAGGAGAGGCTCCATGCTCCTCTCAAGCTCCGACGCTGAATTTAAGGGCAGTAATTTCCATTTGTTCATTTCTGACAATAACGTTTTCTTTGAGATAAATCATTTCATTTCTAGTACTGTAATTCCTGGAGCTTTAATTTCTTTTGCAAACAAATCTTATTTCAAAGCTAAGTTCATAATACAAAAACATTATTTAAGCAACACTGATATAGGCAGTGTGTAGTTACTGTAAAAAACAAAACAAAACAAAAAGCCACATTCATGACATAGTCACAGAGAGCTGAATTTTGGCAAAAGGCAAAAATTTAGATTTGCATATCAAAATTGCAAATAAAACATAGGTATCAACCATCATTTAGATAATTTCTGACTCTAAAAATACAGGGGTTTCTTTAAATTATCCAAAAAGTATTTTCCCTAATTATCTAGTCTTTCTTAATGGCATTTAAAAATAAGTATCTGCCCATCCTCTTTATCCCAGTCCCATTCTTCCCAAAAACCATGAAATAATTGTTCCATAGACCACAGCACTCACGGGTAAACCAAAAGGAAAATAAAAATAAAAGGACCCTTCAGTTCCGAGATTGCTAGAGGAATACACAAACCTTGAGAAAACAAGCTGGTGGTCAAGAAAACCATTTTCATCGCTAGCGTCTAACCACCCGCCTCTTTCTTAAGAGGATGAGGCCCAAGGACAATAAAAGGCCCTGCGAACCACACAAAAGTTCCACATGTGCTACCCCTGAGTGGCCTTCAAGGGGGTAAGGACAGAAGGGGGCAGGGAGATAGGCTCAGACAAGACAAAAAGCTTTGCTTCTGGAGATGTCTCATCTTACACAAAAAAGCCAATTCACACACTGGGTCCCTGCTCCCAAGATCTTGTTATGGGGGGAAAACAACAACAACTCAGATCATCGTAATAATAATAATAAGCTCAGCCTTAGCGGTTAGGAGTTCTGCAATTACCGAGTGGACTGCATGAGAGGATTATATGAAGGGCTCTTGGCTTGGAGGGGGAAGTCGGACGCTTCAGCTTGCAAGTCACAAGCAGCTGCTTGGGGCCGTGCACCTGCCGGTTCCAAGGCTGTTTTTACCTCCAGAGGAAAACAAGCCTTTTCTCTCTCCCTTTCTTTTTTCACAACCCCTCAATCCAAGCCACTGCTAAGAAGGAGGGAAGATGCAGAAAAGAGAGGCAGGCCAGAAAAAATTAAATTAAAAAGAAAAGTTCATCTACAGCCAGCCAAGAGGCTGCCCACTTTGAAAGAAAGCTGTGGGACTGGAGAGGGAAGTCGATGACGGCCGGGAGCGGGACAAGGGGGAGGGAGGCGCCTCATTTTTATGCAGCCACAGACAGACTGCGATCTGATATTGGCAAAGTTTCAAGGAAGATGGGGGTGAGGGGGCAGGCAGAGAAGAAAGGACTCTTTTACTGTTTCATGCTTCTGAGTTTTCCCGAAGAGCAGCATAAGCTCCGCTGGACACTCCAGGCATAGTAATGAGGCACGCACAACGATCCAAACACGCCAAATGGGTCTGATGACTCACCTCACCGAGCATCTGACCCACAAAACAGAACTTCAATTAAACAACCTTGCCGCTCTGACTGAGAGAAGGGCGAGCAGGGGGATTTTGAATGAGTCAAGTCCCTTTGGACAAAATAAGGTATTTTCCCTGTACTTTATTCTCAAGTGGGGGGGGGCGTGTGCTGAGGAGGGGGTAGGGACACTCTCCCTAATGTTTCTTGAACTGTTTCTTCCCTTAGCAAGGAGCCTGTACAAAATTGGAGCGTGGGGGAAGAGTCCAAGAGGCTTTAATCTACACTGGCACAAATGCATATACTACAGACCTCTTCTAGTGCTGTAGTAGGCACCCCACGTTTACAGAAACAAAACACAACACACGCAACAAACAGAAAGAGAACAAAAACTCTAGCATCTCAAACCAGATCATGTGCAAACAAGAATTTTTACCTACAGGGATTTTTATTTCTGTGGTGAGCATACATCATTTCACTGCTTAGACATTGTTTGGTCCTAGAGCATGAAACCTGTCAGATATGTTTGCATCCACACTGAAGGAAAACACACAGTCCCCTGGAACTGATGGGCCTGAGTGCCCCAGAAAAGCCCCTTTTGCTCAAGAGATCCAGACTTACCCGTTTTTCAGAAGGCCCTCCTAAGAAGCTTGGTCTGCTGTTTGCTATGAACAAAACCAAAATGAAATAATCCATATTGAAAAGTGAAAATGTTTGTAAAGCTGTCTTTAGAACTCCTGGAAAGAGTCAGTCTCTCTCTCTCTCTCTCTCTCTCTCTCTCTCTCTCTCTCTCTCTCTTCTCTCTTCCTCCCTCCCTCCCTCCCTCCCTCCCTCCCTTCTTACCCTTACTTTGGACTTATCTATCTCGTGACCTCATTAGAAATTTGAAGGAATGGGAACAGAAGTCTGAATGACCCTAGATTTGGTCCCTCTCTCCCCCAAAAGGCTCCAAATGTTAATAGATATCTGATAAAATAGGAATCAATCAAATTTGTTTGAAATACAAGCATTTTTCTGAACATGGGTTTCTGAGATCAGTAAAAAGACTATTTAGCAAAACAGGAAAGCCAAACTTACAAATTTATAAGACAGGAAAATTAACAAAATCACTGCTTAGGCAGTGAAATATAAATGAATCACAGAAAGGAAGGCAAGAGCTTATGAGTGGGTGTGAAACTACCAAGCATACGAACGAATTTGGGTCCAAAACAGCACCTGAGGGGAACTCAGACCAGGGACTTGGACAGACCACCCCATGAAATAAGTGCAGAAGCTTGTAAGCTTTAGGTAAAAATAGGAAATAAAGACACTGGAATTCTTAAAGAAGTAGTATTGCACACTTGAGCCTTGCAGAAGGAGGGGAGGGAGGTACTGTCAGCTCCCCTCAGTCAGTTCCTCAGGGAGAAGGTGAAGTTCTCCGGCTGCAGAATGAGACCAGGTTCCATGTGCATTCTTCACTGACAGAAATGAAGGCACACCCTTATCCTTGGGAGGCAGGAGTCCCAACTCCCAATGCCAACTCCATGAGACCTTGAGGAAACCCTGTGCTCTCTTCGGGCCTCAGAGTGCTCACCTAAGAAGTGAGGACTCAAACCATTAAATAGCCTCAAAAATGTTGGCTCAGGTTCAGAACAAGGCTGATGAAAAACTATGCACACACTGACAAAGAGGAAAGTGTTGACCATCTTTCCTTGCCCTGAAGTCCGACCCCAGTAGCTCATCCCCCCAGAAAGCCAAGGGCGCTTCCTAAGTCCATTCAGAACCTGCCCACCCAGCCACAACACACAATAAGAACACTGCTGGCAGTGAAAGTGAGTCCTTTCAGGGTAGAGGAAGCTCCCGTTTCCAGAAGGGAAAACCATGGTCCTCCTTGACTGACCCCTCGCCAGCTTCAGTCTGACCTCTACACTTCCATTCCATGCAAGATTTTCAAGCACATCTTTATCTTTCTCAAATGACCCTGTGAACAGTTTCGTGCTCTTCTGACATTAACATATTCTTACCCAACAATTTTATTTTAATTTTGGATTCATTTTTATTTTTATGTGTATGAGTGTTTTGTGTACATGTATGCAGTTGTGTCAGCCTTGTGCAATGCCCATGGAGGCCAGAAAAGAGCATCTGAGTCCCTGGAACTGGAGTTACATGTGGGTGTTAGCTGCCATGTAGGTGCTGGGAACCAAACCCAGCTTCTCTGTGAGAGCAGCCAGTGCTTTTAACCACGGAGTTATCTCTCAAGGCTCTATTACTCAATTTCTAGGGCAGTATTTCTTCAAACTTGATGCTTCTTAGTGTTCCTTGACATGAGTCTATTATCAAAAGATAATATATCTGAATTGCACCATGTTGAATAAGAATAATTTTACATTAAAATATTTCAGGGTAATTAATAGAATGATATGTGTTGTGGTACTCAAGTAGCAAGTGTTGCATGAGTTTTTCCCAAACTTATTTTAAAAATCATTATTTAGAATAAACTGCTTAATCTTTTTAATGTGGCTATCCTTAAGACTCAAAGGTTCAGGCAAAAATAAATGGATACTGAGGAAGGGAGACTCAGTTGTCTAATCCCAAATGGACAGCTCCAAACACAGGTGTACATGAGCACCACTAAGTGAACTCAGTATACTATCATATTGAAACAGCAATATTTATAAATTTATGTATATATGTGACAATCAAAGAAGAGGAACAAGAAATTGAGAGAATTGGGGTGCAGATGGAGTTGTTGGGGGACTGGGAGGGATCGAAATAATGCAAAGACAATACTCTCATAGGAAAGTCCCAAAAATTTTTAAAAAAAGATATTTTAAAGATTCACATAGTGCTTTGGTCATTAACATTAGGATTGTCTACTGAGCACCTGCTTTGTACTAGACAAAACAATACTGCATGATCTCAGATAGATCATCCCCAGCCACCCAGTAAAGGCCTAATGACAGTTTATCATCACACAACATGACGAGGGAAGTGATTGCAAGATGCACTAGATTTTATCAGTGTCAACAAAGAAGTACCCACTTGGTCAGAGAATGATCAGAGAATTGGGAGCATCATCGGAGGGCAGAGGGCTGGGAAGATGGCTCAGTAAATGCTTGCTCTGAAAACATGAGGAGCTGAGTCTGATTCCCAGAACCCATATCAGAAAGTCTGGTGGAATGGTATATATGTATAGTCCTAACACTGGGACAACAGAAGCAGGTAGATCTCTGAGGCTGGCTCACTGGTCAGCCAGCATCACTTGCTTGGTGAGTCCAAGACCAGTTAAAGACCCTGTCTCACAAAGCAAGATGGGTGGAGCCTGAGGAAGGACATGCGAGATTCACCTTTGGCCTCCACATGCTTTATATTCCTTTAAGCACACACAATATATTAGCTGTCTTTAATTTATCTAGGCTTTCCTATGCCTTTGGAAAAGGTTTGTTTCTTTTGGAGCTTTCCCATATATATTCTGTCTGTGAAATGCTTCTTTCTCAGCCTCTACCTAACCTCAAGTCACACTGAAAGACCAATGAACATCACCACTCTCATGTATTTCTTTTCTTTATATATTCCCTAGGGCAAAAATATTAAACAATATCTGTTAAATTCTCAAGAAAAGAATAGGGTCATATTTTCTCAAGATGGTGAGATTGAAACATTGAAAGCCTTGTGAGCAGTTCCAATATATGAAGGGACTTTTTGTTTGTTCTCAGAGAATGTTGGGTTTGGAATTCCTTAGCAGAATACCAAAGAATCAGCCTTGGACCTTAGGAACAGGCAAACGTGACAAGGACAAGGCAGCTTTGTGTGACAAAGACCTTCAAGCACTGCCGCTGAAGGTGAGACCAGGGTTCACCTACCAGCTAGTGAGTGCAGCTGACTTTCAGTGTGTATACGCCACCACAACATTCACAATACGTCTTATCACAGATCGCCTCAGTCCATCTGATGACAAGCTGGGGTCTGTGGGCATGTGGTAACTAACATTCAAACCACCATCAGGTCTCATCGTGAGTCAGCTACAAGGGCCCTTCCTCTGTTCACTCCTTACAACACGCAGTTCAGATCAATGCCTGTCTGTAGTAACATGCTGGTGATGCGTGTCTGTCTGTAGTAGCATGCTGATGCATGGCACAAACTTTTCTTTTCCTTCTTTCAGAATAATTTTCAAGCAAGGATATGGGCTATCCTTGGCCTTCCCTTCCAGGCCTAGGCAGAAGATAATTCCCAACTCTCCCAGGGTACCTCATAGTGCAAGGATATGTTCTGTGCATTTTTACACCTGGTACAGGGCAAGTGTAGTGACAGGTCACAGCTTCTATACCTGGGCAGACTCTTCATTCCATCTGCAGGGAATAGCGCTGGGCTAGGAGGAGGTCTTCCCAAGGCCCAGACAGTTCTACCTGCATTAACGTTCACATCCAAGCTCTACAACTCCCTTTTTTATCTTCAAGTGGAACTGCAATACCTCGTCAGGGTCAAGAGCAGTACCTCAGATGGCTCCTAGCTGTGCATTCTAACTGGGCAAGAGCTCAGATCCATCAGTCTCTTCTGAGTTGGAATCCCAAGCATCCTCCTACCAGCAGCATAGCCTAGGGCAAATTTCAAAATTCATGCCCTACTTTTGTAAAATGAAGAGCACTCCTCCCTCAGAGGGGTGGAAGGACCTCATGATATCATAATGTAGGGTCCCCTGGTGTCACAGGCATGTAATCCAGTACTGCAAAAGTACAGGCAGGGAATCAATAGTTCAAGGCCATCTTGGCTACATAGTGAGTTCCAGGCTAGTCTGGGATACATGAGACCCTATTTCAAAAAAAGTATTCATTAATTAAAAATAAATAGCGACAGGCCCATTCGGTATCCATGGTTTTCAGATGTTCTCTGGCTCATGTCACTGGGGAGAACTATTACCTTACAGATCTGATGGCCTACTGTGGCTGTGTGGAAAGTAAGACTCAGCAAGTGTGCGTGGGAATCTCATCAGACAGAAAGTTCTCTTCCTCCCTCCCTTGCCATACTGTGTGGCCTCTCCACTACACCATCTCAGCTTCAATTCTCCACCGCAAATACAGACTTTCCTCATTCACACACTTCACTAGAGTAGAAGAAACGTGCTGTCAGGGCTGTGTCCTCTGCATCTCAGAATCACTAGTACCTACAGCAGTACCCACCACACAGCAGGCACCTAATAAATGCTTATGGAATTGGACGTATGAATATAGAACATTTTGCTGCAGGTTAACCCTCGATAAGTGATGGAGATGTGAGCACAGAGGCAGCATGCCAAGGAGAAGAGCACCGTCATGGTCAAGGGTAACTGGGCTCTGACATTCTCTCTTGCTCTTTCACTAGTGTGTACTTAACACAGACCTGACCTCCACTAACCAGTTCAAGAAAACATTTAACTCAGTTCTTTTTCTGGTCTGTAAATCCAATAAAAATGAAGCAAGAAAGACGGAAATAAAGTCTTTTAAATTCACCTAACTCCATCTTCTCCTGATTTTGCTTACCTAATGTCACAGAGTCCAGGGCTTTAAACCAAAGAGAACTAATACATCTGTCTTAGAACAGGGGATGGCAGCCAGGATGAATTTTTAGAAGTTTTACTGCACAGCTCTCAACTTCCCGCTGTAAACCTTTCCCTTCCTTGCTAGCCAGTTGGCATCTCCAGCCACTGTAAACCTTCTGTCTGTGGTGAGACAAAGGTGGATGGGCATGACATCTTCAGGAAGGCCTTGCAAAAGCACCTGCTCTTTCTTAGATTGCCTCTTCTCCTTTGTATATTAGTTCAGTTCATGGAAATGCACCTCATAAATCATGGAAAATTATTAACAAGATGATTAGCTTCTTGGTCCCATGGAAGACAACTTGGCCCCAAAGGATAGATAAATTGGAAAGAACAGAGAAATTTGAATCATGAGGCTCCCACTGTGGTGAGACTCAAGCCATATGCAGCATGGAGAAGGTGACCCAGGGAGAGGTTGGTTAGAGCCTGGGCATGAGGCAGCTCAGACAGAAGCACAGTGATGGAATCAATGTCGCTATTCAGTCCTTTTGTGGTTGTTTTTGAGTAGGGCTTGCTGAGCCCTGAGTGAGTGAAGCACGAGGACCAGCCAAGGTGGCCAGAGTAAGACTCCCACTCTGCTCCTAGAGATTGACCCACCACTACCTTGTCCATGACCTCAATGAAAGTGACAACCAAGAACATTCCTCCAAGTTCACAGCCTCAACTGACGGTATTTGGAAAGTGCACATGAGCCCATGGAACGGTTCCAAATCCTCCTGCCACAATCCTCTGACAGAGTCCAACTGGAGTTCAGTGCCCATAGTTCCCTTGCCCAGTGCTGAAGACGTGAGTGTAAATCTGAGAGGGGACTGTGGCAAAGACCCAACAAACAGATGTTAGGGACCTGAGAGAGGAGCCGAGAAGAAGGAAGCATGTCCTGTTGGCTATTCCCGGAGTCTTCATTCTCAGTTATCTGTGAGAGCTGAGACAAAGCCTGTCCTGTCTGCTTTTGCTACTGACTGACTCTTAAGTTAGTGTAAGCACTGTGTATGCTGCTTGAAATAAATGATCCCCAATGGTAAACTGGAACAGTTCCCATGGATTTTTAATCAAGGCCCTGTGCTGGATACAGGACCACTGATAAGAAAGGGACCAGAACCAACACCTACCAGAAATCTGCTATCTGTCAAGCATTGCACATAAGAACAGCCATAACCTTCCCCACAGCCATCCAGGGAGTAGCGTTGCTTTTACTTAACTACACTTAAGATCTGGTTGTGCTGGTACATCCTCATAATCCCAGAAGTTTGATGGAAGAAGGATGAGGACAAGTTCAAGGCCAACCTGGGCTACATGAGGCCTTGTCTTATATATATATATATATGTATATATATGTATGTGTATATATGTATGTATATGTATGCATGTGTATATATGTATTGGTGTGTATATATGTATGTGTGTATGTATGTGTATATATATGTATGTATACATATGTATGTTCGTATATGTGTATGTGTGTATGTATGCGTAGGTGTATATATTTATATGTGTGTATATATGCATGTATGTGTATATGTGTGTATACGAGTATGTATATGTGTGTGCATATGTATATGTACATGTATGTGTGTATACGCATGCATGTATGCACGTATGTGTATATATGTATAGTGTGTATGTGTGTGTACATGTATATGTGTATGTTTGTGTGTATATATGTATGTATGCATAATGGATTATCCACAGGAGGGAACCACAAGACTCTAAACTCATAGCTCTTCAACTCTTCTGCTGAACTTACTCTTCCTGAGGTCTTGCAGCACAACTCAGAAGAGATTTATACAGCTAACACGCTGGGATATGAGGTGACATGGACAAGGTCAGAGGATCTATTAGTATAAACTCACTCACTTGCCCAAGGACCACCCAAATTCTAGCTACCAAATTGGAGTCTGGAAACCTTATTACTGCTTTTAAACCCTGCCCCTGCCATGAACCTAAAGATGCCATTGTTTCCCAAGAAGAGCCTTCGTCAGTGCACCGCACTCAAATATGTCCAGATCTGCAAATTGGAGGTAGAAAATAAAGTCTTCAAAGACTTCAACAATTTTATTGGGAGAAGAGTAATGTTTAACCAAGCATATAATAAAACCTGGAAGGGTCGGCAAAATACAGCCACCTGATGACAGGGCAGGGAAAATGGGTCTAACCCACAGAAATTACTCACTTCTTTATCTGGGAAACCCACCGGGTGATTGAGAGGTGGTTAAACAATGAAATGGGTTACCAGGGCAAGCTACGGAATCTTCTGTCTAGGGGCCTCTAAAATGGTAAAATTTTCTTGGCCTGAATGACTTTACGTGTGGTCTTCTTTGAGATAGGGTGGGTCAGGGTACTGCAGAGAGAGGGCCCTGATCCTCAGAATCCTTTCCTGGAGCCTGGGAACCTTCTTACCTGACAACATCACCTTGCCAAGGGGTCTTGGCCCCTCCTCAATTGCCCTGTTTCCCAGGTCTCATCTACCCTAGTAATGCTCTAATTCACAGGCGCAGCAGAAACGACTGAAATATTTAGACATAATGGAGAAAGTGTAACAGGGTCCAGTGGGAAACCCAGGTGTTTAGATCAGCTTAATACTAATAACCTCCTCCCCTGCCGGGGGCCTTTCTATTCAAAATCAGCTCTGCTTTTATTCTGAACCATAAAGGCTACCTCAGACAGGAAATTATTCACGTGATTGTCTTTACAAGTGCTGTTGGGTTTAAACTGAGGGCTGTAGGAGTCATTAGTGGGCAGCTTGTGATTAACCTTTGCTAGCCTGTTGCTTTTCACACTTTGTTAACAGCCCCCATTATTGCCCTTCTGAATCCTGAGGAAGCTGTTTACTGACAGTATTAAAAATACATCGAGACAAATTCTTTAGAGCCCTGTGGTAAAGAAGGGAAAAACCCTCCCAACATTTTATGCTAGCTGACCTGGAGAATGGGAACCCTCTAACTTGTTGTGAAGGTTTATCAAGGACTGCCCTAAGACCCACCATGTCTAACTCAGCGGTGGCCCCGTGTGCCACTTTGCCCTTTTATATTTACATCTCATGGTGACACCAGAGACTGGGAAGGGAACTGTAAGTCCTTTTGGTGTATTTAAGGCTTGAACTGTGTTATTTCTCAGGAAATTAAGTTGCATGTAAGTTTTGGGGGCACAGAGAGAGAAAGAGAGAGAGCTTAATGACAAAAGTGGTCCTGGGAAGGAGATGGAAAGGCTTTGGGAGCATAAAGTGACCCGCAGCTTCAGGAAGGGTTGTTTGGAAGCTGTAAAAGGTGGTCGCTGTACTGCCCACCCCACCTAACCCCATCCTCACCTGGAGAGATTTCTCCACAGCGTTTTCCAAGAATTCATTGTACAAGAAAGGCTGTATTGATGCTTCCCTCCCTTCCATGTGCCTAAAACCTAGAGGGTGTCATTCTTCAACCAATCTTTGGTCCATGACCCCTCCCATTGCCCCTGTGACCTTCCAACAAGAACTCAGTGACCTTTCCATGACCCCAGCCCCTGCATAAGACTTTTCTCCCAAGCACACTCCTTTTTACTTTCTAAATTCCATTGGAAAATTTAATTCCCTCTTTGAGAAATGTCTACAGAATACCCCTCCCTGTGTCAGAAGCCGTAATCAGCTGGGGGTGGGGGGAGGACAAGAAGATGCTGCCGCCAGGGCTTTGTCCCCTGGTGTGTTCCAGGCATAGACACACATGTAGGTATGGATGCAAGTGGGAGAAATCCATGTGAAACATTCGTGCTCAAAAAGTCAAAGAAAGGGACAGTACACAAAAAGAGATGACTGAATGCTTGTCAACTGGCCAGACATTTTGTTTGCTGGTTTTGATGGTCTCCTTTATTTCCGTGATGTTTAAAAACAAGCAGCTATTGGCCAGAATTCTTACCCTGAGAGAAATCAAAGAACAAGTATTATTTTTCTCAAAGAAAAATATCAGTTAATATTCTTTTCAGGCGGAGAAGTAAGGTGCTGCTGTTTTCCCCCACAACTACTTCTCCTGTGTCATAATGGCCTCTGGCGTTTATGCAAACTGCACTGTAGTGACCATGTGCACGCTCCAGACAACAAATCCAAACAAGCAAGCAAGACTGGCTTCCATCTTTAAAATGCCTTGAGAACTTTAAAAACTGACAAGCCACATATTCCTAGTGGAAGGTGTGGGGGGACTTGTCGCCAGGATAAGACTTTGTATTTCATGTCAAATTTTATCTAGAAGCTCATTTTGAAAGTGGAATTATAACCCGCCCACCCCCCAAAAGCAGGGATTTGATTTGAAAATGCCAAAATAACTTTAATTACAGGTTTGTTGGGGGGTGTGACATTAAAATATCAGTCAGTGGAAAACTTCACATTGTTAATGCGTCACTCAGAAAATTTGAAATTTGTGTTATACTATTACTATTTATTTGTAAGTTCCTGGTTTCCAGTGTACCTGCCTGCTACATAAGAGCCAAAGTCTCCATAACAAGTGGTGCTGCCTTTTCAGATTTCTTTAAAATCCAAGTTAAATATACATTGCTATACGTGTGCATATGAAAACCTTGGCTCTACTTACTGCATATTTTCAACATTGGGTTGGGTTATATGTCATTTTTAACACAAAAATAACAGGTCTTCCTGTTTTTTTTTTTCTGTAAAATTCAAAATAATAATGGCATTGGGAGAAAAACCTGTAGTAGTCCCTAGCACCAGGCATCTTCTATTCCTTTCTACAGACTTATTGGAGACAGTAATTGGTTTGCTCTGCTCCCAAGCTGCATAAGAAAGGGAACCATGGAGACTGGGCCACCAAGAAGCAATGCTTTCCACCCTCAGCCCAGCTCTTGCTGACCTTGGAGATGGTTTTACATGCCCCTTGTTGACTAATTTTACTGGGCTGCAGTGCATCATTGAATAGTCTTCTTCAAGGGCTGCCTCTTGACTTCCTTCAGCTTAACTTCATCAGCAGACGATGACTTACAACCTTCTTAACTACGGAAGGTCTTTGTCAGGAACCCCTACTACTGGTGTTTGACCAAATGCACCTGGGCTTGAGCTGTGCAGTCAGGTCATGCACCACACTTGGCTTATTCTCTCCACCCTCACCAGTCAACACCCACTCACCAACTCACCAGCTAACCTTCACCACATCCATCATGCTTAACAGTATCTTCTGTCTTTTCTGCTGAGGGTCCTGTCATAGTCTGTACTACCCTAATCTAGCAGAAACCTGAGACTGAGTAAATATAAATAAATAAACATTATATATTTTATATATATAATCTTGAAGTTTTGGACAGTAGGGAGCCCACAGTTAATGAACTTCCACCTGGCTAGCAATTTTAGACTGTAGTGCTCCATGGGGGAAGGCAGAAGGGCAAAAGAGAAAAAGAGAAAGAGGGAAAAAGAGCCAAAGCCATCTTTCAGAAACCCATTCCTGCAATAACCAACCCACCCCTGTGGTAGCTGACCACTCCTGCATGTTAAAAGACCTATAATATACGCAACACAATTAGAACAGGACCCACTATTCAGTAAGTATAATCATATTTTCAACTATTATCCTACAGATAAGGGGGACCAATTGAGTTATAAAGAGAAAAGTTAATGTCCTTTAAAGGTAATCATTTGGATAGGGGTATTCATTTGTTTATTCGGAGATAAGATCCTACTGTGTAGCATAGGATGGCCTCAAATTCACAGCAATTCTCCTGCATCAGCCTCCCAAATGTAGAGATCACAGGCACGTGGCACTATACCCAGCTTGATAATTCATGTGGTAATATAAAAAATGGACACGGAGAAAGATGTTGGAAGTGAAAAAAATCAGTTAGGGTTTTAAAATCATGAGTAGCTATGCAGGGCACAGTGGGGCATGCTATAATCCTAGCACTCAGGAGGCTGAGGCAGGAGAACAGACACAAGTTCAGGGACAGCCAGGGATACATGGTAAGATTCAATCCCACCCAAAAACTCGCAAGTAACTGAGAGACAGTAGAAAATGACAGACAGGCTTAAGAATACTTTAAGAAGCAGAACCAAGTGAACTTGGTTTAAAAATGTGAATGTCATGCACATGAGACTTCCAAACTTCCAACATGGGATATCAGCACATGGTGGAGTGTGCTAGTCAACATCTCGTTGCTGTGACAAGTACCTGAGGAAATCAGCTTAGTGGATGGAAAAACTATTTGGCTTACAGTTTCAAGGGTTTAGTCCAAAGTTGGTCAGCTCCGTTTCTTTCAGACCAGCCACAAGCAAGAACCTTCTTGGAGGGAGGCCATGTCAGGGGAGAAGTGCTTACTTCCTGCAGATGGGAAGCAGAAACACAAACTAAAGAGGCTAGAGACAAGATGCACCCTTCAGAGTTATGTCCCACAGTGACCTGCTTCTTGAAACCAGGCTCATTAAATATGACCTTATCAAAGGATGAACTCCTTGATGAAATTAGTGTCCTCCTGATCTAATCACCTCTCAATAGCACCACCATCTGGGGACCAAATCTCTCACACATGAGCATTTGGGATGGACAGAAATGTTATGCTCAGGAATCATCAAGCAAGTCAGACATACAAAATGAAGGACTGATTTTGGAGGACAGACAGTAATGTACTGAACTTTTGTCTATGGAGCAGCCATGAAAATATCATGAGCCAATTGGAAATGTGGATCCAGAGCTTTGCAGAAAGCACTTGAAACAATGAGTGAGAAGAGGGACCCAGAGGCCCCTGGGGACGCCCACATGAAAGGGAAGAGACACTCGTGAAACAACAGCAAGTTCAGAAGACATCATGAGAACCACGTGGTTTGAGAACCAGTTTAATAGCATCAAACCTCAGACACATCACCTGTGAAGATAAGAACATTAACAAGTTCTCTGGTTTGCGACCTGTGTCTTATAGACAAAATGGGGACAGAAATTGGACCACATTAGGTGGAAGACAAAAGAAACCAGTGGAAACAGAAGAAAGTGATTTCAAAAAAGTCCCTAGAAGTTCAGGAATGGAGGAGAACAGAGCGGAGTACTTAAAGAGGGACATGGGGTGGAATGTTCTCTTTCTTTGAAAATTAGACTCCATTGAGGAGAGAGCTCCATGATGGGCTGTTCCATTTTCTCTTTCTTCTCTCTGATTCATCTTCAAAGGTCCCACACTGGACTGGAAGGAGACCCAGGACAGAGGGAAAGAAGAGGTCCCGGTAAGAAACTAGTATTCACGCCTTGTCCTTATGTCCTAGCCAACGCCAAATCTGAACTGTAATGGACTACAGGATGACTCAGCAATTTCTCTACATTGTCCCCACCCAGACTGCTTGGGATCCAGAAGGTATGTAAGGAACAGTACATGTCTTTGAAGAGACAAGGGTTCTATGTATCTTAAACCTGAGAGGACACATCTTCATCCTCCTTCCTTAAAGACTCCTCTATTCTAAATCAACATTCACCTCTACAGTGAAGATTCTGTGTAAATTAGGTTTAAACTTCAGCTACAACATTATTTGCAGTCCCAAATAGAAGGGAAAAAAAAAAAGAAAACCTAATCTTTAAAAGGCTGGAGAAATGGCTCAGCAGTTAAGAGCCCTGGCTGCTCTTTCAGAGGAATCCAGGTTCGGTTTCCAGCACCACATGGCAGCTAACAACCTCCAGTTCCAGGTGATTTGACGCCCTCTTCTGGTCTCCAAAGACATTGCATAATGCAAATACATTTGCATACATGAAGGCAAAACACTGATACACATAAAATAGAAATAAATATAAATAACAGTTTTAAAAAAACTGATCTGTACAAAGAACACATTCTTCTAGTTCTCAGGACACTACTAGCGCATCTCATAAAAGTGCTTCAGTCCTCTTATGACCCTCTTGGCCCGGCCTGCTCAATGAGCTCTCAGATACTACTTTCCAACCTGCTATATGCAGCATCTCGTCTGGCTACGTGACCTTGAGCAAGTCAGTTCACTCACTGAGTATGAATTTTCTACTCAGTTACTTGCAGCTCAGTTACATCCCCAAACAAAATCTTGTTCTATGTTTTCATCACCTGTGTACTCCCTGTCAGACATACTACAAATCTACTTGAAAAGTCTTCTGGGGTATTGAGAGAATACTCACTTCAGTTTCAAAGTCACAGGAGAACATTGAAAGTAGGGGCTTTGGGGGAGCTTACCAGGTCACTCTAAATAATGGAAAGCTCAAACGATGTTGCGGTAAACTGCTACTCTAATTTATTGTGCCATCAAGGACAACTCTGGGCATTAGCAAGTTCAAGTTCAGCAAGGCCTTGGGTTATCGGCCCCAGATGCCCCATCAGTCAGTTATTACTGCTAGGGCCAGCTTTAAGTTGCATCGTCAGATTTTTTTTCCTGCTTAAAGCACTATTGTACAATTTGTATTCATAAACCGCATTTGCCCTTGGCTTTACTGTTTACCCTTGTGACTTTCCCCCCATCTCGGTGCTAAAGAGAGCCCCATTGTACACACCAATATCCAGCACTCAATGAGGGAGAAGAAGCATATTCCTCAGTTGCTGAGTAGGATGAAACACAAGAGCCCATGGCACATTTCCTTACTATGAAAACTGCTGCCTACATCTTTGTGCCAGAGTTCTGGGAGTTGAATTAAAAAGAGATGGATTAAAAATGTACATGACTTTGCACCCTGTGTACAATCATGAAACAATAAGGGAACAGTAAATTTTGTGACAATTTTTTGAATTTGTGGTTCTAGGCAAAATTTCACCAACTTTCCATCACTTGAACTTAATTCAAAATGGATTCAGAAAATGAAGTACTTGCCTCAATGAAAATAAATGTTGTTTCAGCAGTGTCCCCCCCTTTAAATTGATGGCTAAATGCAAAACAAAAGGAGAAGACAACAGATGACATATACATACTTCTGTGAGAAAGCCAAAAAAATACCACCCACATGCACAGAGTACCACACACAGTCACTTCATGAGTTGTCAGATGCCATATAGGGGAACTGCTGAACACTGACGGCATGTTTTCACCCCATACAGATTGTTCCCGCTGCAGTGCATCTAGCTCACATGGTCAGCCCTCCCCTCCCTTATGCTGTCAAGCCCTTCAGCCGGGTACATCCTAGGGGCATTCTCAATGAGAACATTTTAAGCAGTCCTGCCTAAACACAGCCTCACCCATAAACCCTCTGTTTCGTTGGCCTTTGACAATCAGTAAAGCATTTTTTTTTTTAGAAAAATAAGTTGAACAAGCCTCTTCTAGGAAAACTTAACAGATCTTAGCAGGCAGGAGAGGTTAAGAGGACAGAGAAAGCCCCAAAGCTTATTAAAAATTCTCCTTAAGGACATGTGACTCTCCTGTACCATGAGCATGGCCGGTGGTTTCTCTTCTGTTCCCAGGCATCTCATGGCCACTCTAGAATAACTCTCACTAAGTTGGATATCACCAGTGCCTTTAAAAGGATTACCTTAGTCTCTCATTTAAAAGAGGATTGGTTCATCGTACATGGCAAATTCTGCTAATTTGGAGAAGAGGTTCTTGCATTTACATCAAACAAGAAGACTGAAAATTCAGCACAGATATAAAACCACACTGTAAACTTCTGAGTTCCATACTTTGGTGGAAAATCTATCCTCTCCTTCCAACTCATAGCAAGCACTGCTGCATTAACTCAGTACACATTTATTGAGCACCTGATATACACCAGATATTATTTTAAGCACTGAGAATACAGTAATGAATAAAGTGGACAGAAATTCTCAGTTACCTTCTTGATCACTCACACTTACACAGCAAGCTAAAATAGAACTAACTGTCCTCTCTCCTCCAAATCTTGCTGGTCTACACTTTCACTCACAAAGGAGGTCAACTTCTGAGAAAGTACCCCTTGTTTATGACAGTAGACAGAGGTCTCTGAAAATCATTCCCTCATTCACCCAACAATTATTGACGTGCATCAATTCAATGCCAGGATCTGGACTTCAGGCTGAGGACAGCAAGATAAAAGACACTCAGCTCTTGGCTTGGCAGGGATTATATATTTCTGCAATGCCTTTCATGAGAGCAAATTAACAATTGATAGTTTTAAAATTGAATTTGCATGTTTGAAATCCACTGATAGCTGAGAGTTAACTGTTTTTCCTTTTTCCCAGGCCAACTATTTTCCTGATGTACTTAAGTACGACTCTAGGGATAGCAGCCATTTCTCGAAAATATGTGACTGCCCAACTTGAAAAGGGTTAGCTAGACTTGGACGTGCATCTGAGTGTTCTCGCTCCGTTTTCCATAGTCACAACTCTTGCTATGTTTTCAATTAGCTACAGTCACTGAAATTAATATTCCATTACACTTTTTTGATCGTGCTTTAATTTAACCAACAATAACGATCAGGGCATAAAATAGCCCAAGTCCTTTGTCTAGAGTTTGATGAATAGAACCATATGCCTGACCTCAGCCCTTCAGGGAATGGACCTTCAGAAAGTATTTTCATGGCCTCTCCATTTTGTGTGTGTTGTTTCCCTGTTGCTTTTTTTGGTCTGTGTGGCTTTGTTTACTCAATATATGTGGGAGAGGAGGCTGGAGTAAGGGGTTTTGCTTTACTTCTAAACTTGTAGCAGTTGAGGATGTGGCCCATTTGCCATCTATTATGACTTCTTTCTTTAAAGGATATTGCAGGAGACTTTGGTCAAAGTGAAACAGAAATTAACCAGTTTTCTTTGCTTTTAGGAGGTTATTGTAGGGTGTGTGTATCTCAGTGTCTCTGTGTGAGAATGAACAGATAAATTAACCTCTATTAAGTGTTTCTATCTGACCATCTCACCTAGGATGGAGGGTTGGCAGTGTACAGTCCAAAGGCCCCATGGGATTCACTGCTGGAATGCCGCCATTCCTCGGCAGATGAACGCACTGTGACTTTGACCAAGTCAGACTTTCCTGCTTTTCCCTCTTAACAGTGTGCGGATGAGGCAGTTACTTCCTGACCTCTCTGAACATCTCTGCTCATCTAGAGGGTAACAACAATAGGACTAAGAGCTAGTGCACATGTGGGACACAGCAGAACTTCTGCCATCGCCGTTGACTAACTGCCAGGCATGGAAGAAACACTGGTTACCCATTCTTTGTTATCTTGCTCTGGTTGCCATCCCTCTGCTGTGTTCCTTTTTAGAAGTCCTCTCTGGCTTTCTTGTTATTCTTCTTCCTCCTCCCAGTATCGCAACTCTGAGTGTCTTCCATACGCATTGTTTGGTTGATTTCAAAACTATAAATTCAATTGTAAAACTATCAGTTGTTAATTATCTGTTCACAAGAAAGGCATTATGGAAATATATACAATCCCTCTCCAGCCAAAAGCTGTGTCTCTTGTCTTGCTGTCCTGGTTGAATGCACAAGCAAATGCCCACAGAGTCCCAAACTAACACAGAAACACAGGAGAACAAGAAACACAGAAGAAAGGAGACAACAGTCCCAGAAAGGGGAAAGCAGTGGGATGAGATTGATGGAGAGCCATTCTGACACTTCTGTCCGGTCTTGCCTGTGGGAGCCGCACTGAACTTTGACAATTTTGTCTTAGAATTACCGTGCCTATGGGTCTACATGCAGAGTTCCTTAAATTACCTCAATGGGAGCTTCCAGAACCTGATCCTAGAGTCTGCTACTTGTCCTGCTGCTGAAGGACCCTGACCTGATATTGAAGGGCTTAGGCTCCCAGTCCCCTTTGACACCTATTAGCTGTGTATCTTGGACAAGGCACTGCCTATCTGCAGGTCAGTTTCCTCTTTAGGTTGATGTGTGTCTTCATCAGAGCACAACTACAGGCAACAAAATCCATTCTGAATGGCTAAAACGAAAAGGCTTTTAAACCTGGATATAAGTCACTTCAAATCATTGGAAGGGTTGGATACCTAATCCCAAGCTGTACTTCCAGGCACATCCTCCAAGACCAGAACCATTTACCTCTGGGATCTTCCTAGCTAACAAGGCAGATGCTTCATGCTGAATTTCTTTTTTCTTTTTCTTTTCTTTTCTTTTTTTTTTTTTACATCTATTTATGTGTATTGTGTATGGATGTGTGCATGTGTCAGTGCGGCAGTCAGAGGACAACTTTTGAGAGCTGGTTCTCTCCTTCTACCATGTGAGTCCTGAGGATCAAACTCAGATTGTCAGGCTTAGCAGCAAGTACTTTTACTCACTGAACCGTCTCACTGGCCCTTCGTGCAGAATTCCTGACTGAGTGCTGAACTCATACTAATCCAAATCTCCCAAAAGCATGAATGATAAGGCTTGCATCCAAAATCTCACCCCCAAGGCCACATGAGAAGTCTTATTGGCAACAGCCTCTGGAACTGAACAGGCACTCAGGTGAGGGGGGGAGGGGCAGTGCAAGTTGACCATGTGGTCTCCCACAAAGGCAGTAATGTTGTTCAGGATTGTTGGAGGTTTGCTGTTTCCGAGGATGCTTCCTGTCAGCAGAGACTTGGCTTCATGGACCGGCCAGCCTACTGTGTGTCCGCATACTGAGTATTCAGCCTAGGAGTCCAGTATCAAAACCCAAGTGCCTCCCATGCTCAGAGCAAAGCTGAACCTTGCTTCCAGCATGCTATCCCTCTTCCCTGATGCCTGGGGGACCCATCAGACAGGGAAGGTCCTCGACACCCAGCAACTCAAGGCCCATTGAATGGATCAAGAAATATTTGACTCCCACCTTTCCACCTGTGAAAACCTGGGCGGAAATGGGAACTAATTCTGCCTGGAAGGAGGAGGTGAGTATTCCCACTTCCTCATCTCTGTTAACACAGTTCCCCAGGCAAAACGGAATATTATTCTATTTGGCTTTCTTCCCTCACCTATCAAGAAAGATCTCATAACACTTTCAGTGATAAAGCAGCCTATGTGTCATATATTCTGTTAACTCCAGTATGTTTTGGTTTTGGTTTTGTTTTGAGACAGGCTCTCACCACATAGCCCTGACTAGCCTGTAAGAGTGGTTGACCTTGAGACCTGCCTGGCTCTGCCTCCTGAATGCTGGGATTAAAGTGTGTACCACCAGCACATCCAGGTTTTGTATGATTCTTCAGTACTGAGTTTCCAAAACTTAAATATATTTTTCTAACTATAAAAGTAGAGGGAAATACTAATTTTAAAAATTGGAAAATATTGAAAACTATTTTTTAAAAAATAGTTATCTTTCATCTTATCACCTATCCTTAAAGACTCTCAACCATTCAGAACTATTTCCTTCTGAGCAACTTAGAACCAAAAGAAAGCTGATGAGCCTTATTAACATCAAGCAAATGTATTTTCAGATAAAAAGCATGAATAGAAATAAGAAGGCCACCATATAGTCACAGCTCACAGGAGCACATCACCACTTTAAACTCCTAGAATGCATGAACGCAAAATTAAGATGCACCTTTAAAAGGCACCTGTGTTCACACACTCCAATACATCTCCTAAGTGGTAGATGGAGCAACAAAGAGGAGCGAGGGCATAGATCCAAACAGCACAAACAGCAAGCTTGATAAAGGACATATTACAAAACACTGCATCCAACTACCTGTCAAATCCACAGAGGCAAGCTACAAAAATTAACCAGGCATTAGGCCATAGAACTAGTCTAATAAATCTTGGAGAGGTAATTCTTCAAAAAGAATAAAATAAGTAGGAAATTTTCAAATACATTTTAAATAATCAATGACAAAAGTAATCAAAAGTAAAGTATTATATAATATTTGAAAGTAATTACATATGAAAAATTGATATGTCAAGATGAAAAATGTAAAGCTCTAAATTCTGACAGTTGGCAAAAAGAAAATTTCAAAATGAATACTTAATGATATATCATATATCATAAGCACCAGCTGCTCTTGAGAGGATCCAGGTTCAATTCCCAGCACTCACATGGTAGCTAACAACTGTCTGGAACTCCAGTTCCATAGGATCCAACACCCTCTTCTGACCTCTGTGGACACTGCATGACACGGGTACACCTACCCGACATGCTGGCATTACGTTCATATACATAAAATAAAAATAGTAAATAAAATCTTTTAAAATCCAAATGGCATCACTGAAAAGACTAATGAAACTGACATTCCCCTTATAAAGAGAGAATAAACAGCATTAAGAATGGAGGAGTTGGGCAGCTGTGAGTTGCTAATAGTTCCTCAGCAAGGGTGGGGGCTTTTTGCCCTCCTTTCTCCTCCACGTTTGAACTTTGTTTGGCTTGGTCTTGTGCAGGTCATATGCACGCTGTCCCAACCACCATGTTTTCATATGTGCAGTGTGCTCTTATGTCTGGAAAATATCTTTTATATTTGCGAATCTTTTTGCCTTAAAGTCTTCACTTCTCAAGTAGAAGACAAACAGGAAGTCTCTCAACTCCTTACCTAATCAGACATACACATGAGCTTTAGGACCTGCCAATCAAAGACCCTCCGATCAAACACAGCGTGCAACACCTATGTTCAAAAGACAGCACATAGACAAAATTGTGAAGTCTGCATTCTGGAGGGCAGGAGACAAGCAAGTTCAAGTCTCAGTGGATCATGGGGACAAAGCTCTTGGTGTCTCCCTACACTAGCAGGGACAGTGGTCTAGTGTTTGTTGAGTATTGTGCTGAGGTATGGAATGTCCTGAGTAGCGTTTTTGCCAGTGAAGGTGCTTATGGCCTGGCTGCTAATCATCACTGGTTGTGAGCACTTATACCAAAGTCTCTGGCCCACCAAAAGACACCACTACTAGATTCTTACCACCAACCGTCGTTTCATGTACAGGCCATGTATAGGTTAGACAAACATCTGGAAGTGTTCAGCTCTGAGGAGAGGCTGAGAGTCTTATGATTTGGGAATGCCTTGGATTTCTCATTGAAGGCAAAGGAAGCAGGGCATGTGTCCTTTCCATCTCTTGGGCTTTGATTGTTGAATCCTATTTCTACAGAATATGACTAGCTCAAGGGTCCACCTATTTCACACTGTTTTCCCCTCTCAAGAAAGCTCAGGAATCAGGATTAGCCTGCTGTCAGGTAGAAGACTGAGGCAGGAAGAAAAACTTTAGAATTGGGACATAATGCTAAAAAGGCCTCCACCCCACCTTTCTCAGCTGCCGCCATCCTTCCCCATCTTCACTCTGGGTAACATTGCAAAAACTCTCCTGTGGCCAGATTTTACCAAGAAAAACACTCAACACAAAGACAGGAATTCCCTCACTTTTTCTGCCCCACTGCCTTGAGGGAAAGAACCCTTTGTTTTTCGTTTATTCCTGAGCTTCTGAAAACTCTAAGACATATTTCATGTCAGAGACATCATTTTCATTTCATTACTCTCTTACAGTAGAGTGAGACTGTATAAAGGTACCCCAGTGGTGTGAACTCCCACAAGTGCATGTAGCGCAATGGAAGAATGTAGCCCTCCGCACAGGTGGCACGGTGGCAGCTTTATAGTAGTGTGTGTGTGAGGCACAGAGCTGGGCGAGTTAAATGAGCTCTTCAGTTCTAAGAAGGAGCAGAAATTTTAGTTGCTGGTTGAAAGATTATGCCATAGAGTCACTTAAAATCTGAAATAGAGTAAAAAAGAAAACTCAACAACAGAGCACAGAAGCTCTAGTGTCCTTTAAACTCTTCACTCATCTGATCAAACCAAACATTTCTTGGTAAAACATGACTTTTAAAAAAATCTGATATTTGACGAGATTTAATAAAAGTATTTAATTTCAGTTTTAAAAAAATCAGTAAGATGATGGTTCAGAAACTAAAACAAACAGAAGTACTATTGATTTGAGCAGAGAAAATGTTCCTGAAAAGGAAACATTCAAACTTGAAATGCCAGGTTTACACTCTGAACCCTTGAACGTTCAGGATACTCTAATTTCCTCTTGACTGGTTCACACACTTCTAGTTCCTTCCCTGACCTCACCTAAGCCCTCTTTGCCTCCCAGAAAGTGGGAAATGTCCCTCTTAAAGAGATCAAATGAAACAGGGAGAGAAACCATATATTTTCGCCTGAACTCTCCATCAGCTCAGAAAGGAGACAGCATCGACCTAACTTAGCACCATATGCCTCACCTTTCAGCTAGTACCTTTGTGTACCATGCCAGCAACCCAGCCCCAGGTCTCCCACTCGGCTCTCCCAGGCTTCTTAGAACTCGAGTTCCCAAGACAAAGGACAATTGAGGCCCCGTTAGTGCTCGGGTTTACTGAGAACTGAACCATAAGCAGATACCATCAAAACACATCCCACTTGTGACCTTTCACAGCCAACGAATTGGAAGGATTTTCCTTTGCTGGGGATTGAATTTAAAACGACTTCCCAGGAGTGAAAGGTCGGCTCATGGAATCATGATATCCAGTTAAACACAGCTAAATAGAACGTTTTAGCATGACAATAAATGGAGTTATATTTAGCTGATTTGAGGAACTATCTAGCTGAGGAAAAAGGAGGGATCAGAGATTTTTCATCTCCCCACCCTCCCAGGCTGGGAAAAGTAATGGAGCAGGGTAAAAACGTACAAAGGTGAAGAATTTCACCAAATCTGTCCAAGGAGACTGTTTCTGCTTTCCCAACATCTGCCATGTTGTGAGTGGGCCATGTTGGTGGAAACTGCATAAAGACTATATTGTTTTCTTGATGCACATATAAAATTCCTATTAGTGTCACTGGTGCAAGATGGGCCCCAAAGGGAGACCATACCCTCAAATAACTCCCCAGGCAGCTTTGATTTCTAGATATGTAATAGGTGAAAGCACATTAGCCAAACTGGCTTTGATAACAAATGCATTCTTCATTAACAAGGAAAGGCTGAAGGGGAAAAAAAGTAGTTGGCCCTTCTCCCCTCACTTGAAATGCCCCCGTGTCATTTTGAAACAACCTCATATTTTGCTGTTGTTAACTAACAGATGGTTTTGTTAGCCAGTGACTGTGTCTCTAAATAACTCCCAACAATAAAAGGCTGTGAAACATGAGGGCAGAATGGGGACCATAAGTGGCAGCCTTTTACCTCCTGAATCCTACCTTGTCGTCCATTCTGAAACTTGATGTGTGTAATTGCAGCCACTGGGAAGGTGTGGAGTGCCATAACATCAGATCTGCCAATAGTTAGGAGAGATTACAGGTATATGTTGTTTTCTTAGAAGGGAAAAGTATATTTAATTGAAACCAATTTAGAAATCAGGATCCCTGTGAGTGTACGGTAAGAATGTTTTCAGTGAAACACTGTCCCATCCTGGCTCTGGGAGACCCATAATGTCTCTCTCCCATGCTAAGTGTGCTATTTGATAGGGAATCCACTGTTAAGGCCTTTCCCCCAAGGCCCTGTCTGCTAAACCTGAACTGGTACTGTGGGTAAGTATAATCCCATAGTGATTTAGCAAAACCATCTCCCCACATTGTGGATCCCAGCTAAGTCTCATTTCACCTATAGCAGTAATCTCTCTCTGTGGAGATCTTTTTTTTATAAAGTGACTTTCTTCCATTTTATCTTCTTAAAAAGAATCTCACTTGATCTGGATATTTCTAGCCTTTTACTTATCTTTTATTTTGCCTTTGGGAAGTGCAAAGTGGGGTGACCCAATCTGTGTGGTACAACACGGCCACTTTCAAGTCCATAGCTAACAGCAAGGTATAAGCAGAGAACTGATGCTCAGCTTCAAGGCCTTGGCACCTAAATGGCCATATCTGAGTCACTCCCAACCCAGGAAGACATTAGCACCATATGAACAAGAATACAGCCTTTGTACAACTCTACAAAGATGTCATGTTAGAATACGGTGAGTCGGGGAAGACACCGTGCTTAGATGTTTTGCTCCAAAATTATGGAGGTTTAATTCCCTTTGGTTTTTTATTTGTAAGTTACTTTTGTTTGTGGGGAGGTCACTTTTTTTTGATGGGGTGAGGAAATGGTCTCATTATGTCACCCAGGTTGGCCTTGAACTCATGATCCTCTTGCTTCAGCTTCCCAGGTGCTGGGTGTGACAAATGTATGGCTCCGTATTGGCTTCTAGTTTTGTCTTACTCTTTTCTCCTCATTCATTATTGGCCTCCCATATTTTTCAATGCCTCCAACCAGTCTCTACATTGTGATCTACTTATACACTGTACCCAAAGTTGAAAGCCAGCTCTACTGTCTATGTGATGGTTTAATCATTTACCTTTGGTTTGAAGAGCTCTACAGGAACTTTAGCCTGGCACTAAAACTACTGCTACTCCCCGTCCTCCTCCCCCGAGGTGTACTGCACCAGGTCTGTAGCCACATAGCAATGAACAGCCAGAAAGACTCTGTCTCAAAGGTGGAAAGTGAGGCTGGCAACCAAGGTTGTCCTCTGACCTCCACACATGTGCCATAACACACACACACACACACACACACACACACATACACGTCAAACACACACACATATACATCACACACATACACATACACATACACATACACAAGTTAACATAGAAAATACTGAGTGCTGAATGTGATAAAAGAATAAGGAAAGAGCTTAGAATCTGCAAAGGATTGGAAAGAGGGCTAAGTTGGCATGCCTGCTTTTATGCCATCACTGATAAAGGCTCCTGTTCGGTTTGCTAAGTAGAGTTCTCTGCTGAGACGAGGCTATGGTCACTCACCTCCACAAATGACAAGGTCTTTGTTCTAGCAGTAATCAGTAGAATGTGTGCTTGGATGAGTTTTCCTTTGGCCCTTGGGAAGGTAGGCCATGATTAAGTGAAGAAGTCTAGATCTAGATTGGGGCTGGAGAGATGGCTCAGCAGTTACGAGCACTGGGTGCTCTTGTAGAGGACCTGGGCTCCATTCCCAGCACCCACATGGTGGCTAACAATTGTCCATAACTCCAGTTCCAGGGGAATCTGATGCCTTCTTCTGGCCTCTGCAGGCATTGCACAACATGGGTGCACTTACACACATGCAGGTAATAAATTCATACACATAAAAAGTAAAAATAAATAAAATATTTCTTAAACAAAGTTCTAGATCAAAGAAGAAAACTTATGCTTTAGAATTGCAATGACTGCTTCCCAGACAAAAGACATTAAGATGGAAGGCACTGTGTAAACTGAATGAGTTCAAAGCAGATCCTTCCAGGTCTAACATTTTATGACTATAATGAAGGGGTGAAGACTGAGCTGAAATTTTCAGACATGTGATCTGATTCTTGGGACTGTAATGCTCAAACTTTGTACACTTTGTCTCCTATGTAACTTGTAAATAACAGAAAGAAAAAAATTTTGGAGATAGTGCTACAGTCAAAGCTGGGAGCAGCGAGCAACAGAAAGAACAAGTAAATGAGCCACTGCTGTCAGAGTGCAGTCGACACCGGGTCGGTCCCCTTCTGAGCTGCCAGTTAGAGACACATAGATGCTGAAATTTCTGTAAATGTGGATCTGGGATATCTGCTACCTGAATAAATTATTAGAGGGTATGGTAGGGAGACCTCTATGAAATCATTGAGTCCTGAATCACACTTCCCTGTCTTTAAATGGCAGTAACAAAATCTAGTTTTCGGTGAAAACCATGCACATCTTTTGACAAAGCATTTAGTGCAGTGCCTGGCACATCAGACCCAAAAAACAGAGGCTACTGTCATAGCTAGCTATGATTTCTATTCCAGCTTGCCTTAAATTGCTGTGACCAAACACTCTGACCAGTACCACCTTGGGGAGGAAAGGATTTATTTGGCTTACATCTTCTGGCAGAAACTCAGAGCAGGAACCTGGAGGCAGGAGCTGGAACACAGACCATGGAGGAACACTGTTTACTCGCTTGCTCCCCTGGCCTGTGCTCAGGCTGCTTTCTTATATAATAGATAACAACCTGTCCAGGAATGGCATTACCCACAGTAGACTGGGCCCTCCCACATCACTCAGCAATCAAAATGACTCACAGACATGGCCACAGGATAGTCCAATGGAAGAAATTCCCCACTTGAGGCTCCCTCTACCCAGGTGAGTCAAGTTGACGCCAAACTTCTCCAGCACAATTTTTATGTTATCTGGAGATCAAGTCAGAGAACTTGAAAACCTGAATTAGCAGTGGTATGCTGAAGAGGGCACCCAAACTAGCTGTGTCTCACTGCAATGGTCCACTGCTTATCTAGTCAGCCCAGGAGAAGGCAAGGTCATCACTGAACACAGGAAATGGACACAGCATTTCACTGATGGGGAAACAAAGTCCTCTACAAATTCAAACACTTGAGACCTACAGTCTCTGTCTGCAAACAAGTCACCATCCCAAGACCTCAAAGAAAATGACCCAACACAGCTCTGGTCTCTCCATTCTGGAATCAGGGCCTGAGGAACCTCAGAGAACTGCCAGGCCAGGGTACAAGGCTTTCCTTCAAAGGTTACCTTAGAGTCTCTGAAAATAACAAATTGCTAGCTATCTGTCATTTCCTTTATAAAAGTACATAACCCTTAAGTATGATTGTACATAGAACTGGAGAGATTGCTCAGTGGTTAAGAACACTGGCTGCTCTTTGAGAGGACCCAGGTTCAGTTCCCAGCACCTACATGGCAGTTAACAATCATCAGTAACTCCAGTTCCAGAGGATCCAACACCCTCTCTTACTTCTGAGATCATTGCATGACATGGATACACTTACACACATGCAGACAATACACTCATACACATAAAATAAATATAAATATAAATTTTAAAAATGATTGTACAAATAAATAACACAAATAACAAAGCAAAATGTGCCTCAAAAAAGGCAACTTGGTTTATGAATAGAAACCATGCACATCTTGCCCCTGTCTCTGACTAAAATCTCTGTGAAAAGTTACTGACAGTTCACATACCCATCCCGGGGGTATGAGTGGACCAGTTACAGAGATGTGGTGACCGGTAACAGAAATAAACTGGTTAACTCGAGAAAAGTAACAGCAATGGCAACAATAATAAATAACAATAAAATAAATGATAGACCCCGAGTAAACAGCCAGGCATTAGGGAAGACAGGTCAGGGATGCTCTAGGAGACGGCAGCCAGGCATTGACAGACTGTCTTTCTGGGCAACAGAAGGACAAATGCCAGTGCTCTGTCAGTCTGCTCACTGGAGGACTAGACTTCAGGGCAAGAAGGATGGTCCTTCACTAGCTTGTCTCAGGAGAAGGGACAGTGTGCATAACTTCCTCACCAAACCACGTGGAAGAAGGGACAACAGTCTGAGAGGCGGTGAAGAAAGTAGAGAGCCAGCCAGGCAGACGTGGCCAGACCCACCAGGAGAGCACTAGTCTTGGACAGAAGTAAGCCTACATTTGCAAAACTCATTTGTGAAGTTTGATTCACATTTTCAAAACAGCGTAAAAATGTATTATCAACCTTCTAATTTGAAAGAAATCTACTATAAACACTTTCTCTTTTTAAATGCCTTTCTGGGTCTAGAGAAATGGCTCAGCAGTTAAGAGTCCTTAAATGTTGCTCTTACAGAGGGCCTGGGTTCAGTTCCCAGTACCCACATGGCAGCTAACAACCATCTATAACTACAGTTCCAGGGGATCTGACGCCCTCTTCTGACTTCTACGGGCACTGCATTACATGGGTGTACTTACATACATGCAGGCAATACACTCATACACATAAAATAATAATTTTTTTAAAAAATAAAAGTCTTTCCATCTCATTTGTGGTGGTGTATGCTTGTAATCTCAGCACTCAGGAGACTGAGGCAGGAGAATTTCAAATTCAAAACCAGCCTGGGTTGCATAGTGAAACATTGTCTCAAAACAAATAGTCTTTCCAAGCCTTCCGCTTAGAAGCCTTCCACCTGCAGGGGCTGGTGTGCACACCTACCTTCACAAACTCTCACAGATCACACATGATACTGTCAAATATCACTCAAAGGCACCTGGGACCTTGATAACACCTGATTTCACGTCTTAGGACCAGAAAAATAAGGATGGCAGTGCTCTATCCTGCTGTATAGAAAATCAGAACCCTGTTCACAAGGGGTCAAAACAGGTCCAGCTGAAAGCACACTGTGATCATGCAAATGCCCAAAGCAAACAAACATACAATAATGATACATTATTAATAAGATAGCTGAATTTGAAGAAGGAAGGATTCATTATGGCACCAAAAAAGGGGAAAGTTGATTTAAATGTGATTAATGTAAAAACAGCATTTTATTTTGCTCTAATAGTAAAATGTTGCTATACGTGGTTTTTCCTTCGTTTCTGTGAGTATATGCATGTTTTCGATGCACAGATATACCCTTGTTTCTATCCATTTGTACAGAAAAGCATGAATACAGAAAGTAAAGGAATAAGGGTATTACCCAGAAAAGAGAGTTACAGAAACAGCAGGGCCTGTTTAATACCAGTAGTCACAGATAACGGCCGTGTAAGGAAACATTCTCAACAGCCAGTCAATCTCAGCTGTCGCACCACAAACAAATTTAAAAGAGGAGCTCACAGTGTGTCACACGAGAACAAAACAAAATCTCCCAAAAGAGACCTCAGCAAATGTGACCCCTCATTTACTCCACAGAAAACCGACAGGTGAATTCGCATTAAAATCAAATGTTTATTTGATATATGACTGAGGGCTGATAACAATCAATACATCACTGGTAATGATCAATATATCACAATGGAAGAAGAGTGCCCAAGCAAGCAGGGAGGAGTCCAGATTTTGCAAAAGTATGAAGTCACGTTTTAAATTCCTACTATTAACAACAAAGTAGAAGACTTAACCATAAAAGGGTGCTTCATCCTAATAATTATAACTTGGATTCACCCAAAGGCACCACAATCAACTCTTGTCTACTCATCAAGAATCAGTTTGCAGCTGGGTGTATGCACCTTAAGATCTCAGCACTCGGGAGACTGAGGCAGGAGGCTTGAGACCAGGATAGGCTATAGAGTGAGACACTGTTTTAAAAAGAGCTTAGATTCTGCAGCCTTAGGTAGTCTCTTTTCTCAAGTCTGGTAATAGTTTCTGCAACTAGGAAAATTATTGCAACCCTAGAAATAGTCTCTTCTTAATTATAGCAACCAGGAAGGCAATCCTGAGAAAAGTATAGAATTAAAATTAAGGAAAAGGATATAAATAGAGATAACGAGGAATCAAACACAAATCCACAGTGTTAGAACCTGTGCAGACAGGTTTAGTGTAAAAATTTTTGTGAGTTTTGTGATCACTGTGATATTTTATCATCATTCAAATATTAGAGATGTATGTTTATTGGGAGTATGTTTAAGAGATTTAATAGGACCTATTAAGCATGCAAGTCTAATTAAAAATTGGGTGTGATTAGATATGCAGTGAACATTGGAGTTTCTGGCTATGTATTTTGATGAAGTATTACATGTTTTTTCACATTAACTAGGTCAACGTAGTGAAAACATTTAGACCATGAGTCAGCACACTTTTTCTGTAAAATGCCAAATGCTAAATAGCTTAGACTTGCAAGCTAAGCCCTCTCTGTCACCATGGCTCAGCTCTTGGTTTGTAGCATGAAGGAAAGCTTGATAAAGCCTATGTGAAGGGGCTCTAGTGTTCCAGTGAAACTTAATTCATACTGATAGGCAGTGGGTTGGATTTAGTCCCTAGTTTTCCAAACCCTAAATTAGAGGTCTAGTAATAATTTTATAGTTAAAAGATCAGTTTTAAATAAATCCCAAAAGAAACAAATTGGACATTAACCAAGATACAAACAGTATTGAGTCTATTTTCCACCTGGGCTATGAAAAAGTGAGCCTTTCCAGCAAGCCCGGCCTGCAGCTGCCTGTGGATGTCTGGAGCCCTGTTCACCCTTCTGCTCCCCTTTTGTGGCTACCATGAGTCAGCATTCCCTAGTTCTGTCAAACACCTGCTTTGCTTCTTTGCCTTGTAAGGTACAGCCCCTAGATGTATTTCGTTATAGACATCGATTACCCTGGAAGAAAAATAGCAAGAAGGATTTTTTTTTTTTAAAGGAGAGGGTCATGGAAGAGACCTTTTGAGGCACCAGTTTCTAAAGATTTGTTAGACAGTCACTTATCCAAACTTCTGTGGTATTAAACGAAATGGAAACAAAAGTAATCATCCAGTATCTGTGTAAATATGAATTAGATTTAGGTAAGAATCTCATCCGCTTTGGTTTTTACTGTATTAGTGAGATTTGGATCAGAAAGCAAGAATGTTTAAAAGCATTTGTGAAATAAATCAGAGAAAAGGATGACCTTGTGGTTGTGGACGCTCAGTTCAGTTTTGCCCCTCATGGCAGGTCAATGCCATAGCTAACTAGAAGCTGTGCTGGTTCTGGTATCACCAGATACAGCGGAGAAGCGCCCAAGATGTACCCTCCAAGCAAAGCCCATCAGACAGAGGAATCAGCAGCTTGTGCTTTCCTTCATATGCAGAAGCTAGACAGGCACAAAGCAGAAAGGAGACTATTTACAAAAGAAGGGGGACCATGAGAAGAGTCCACAGCAGGGAGAGACGAGATGGAAATGGAGGTGAACATGACCAAAGGACCTATGTACATGTATGAATATGTCACAATGAAACCCATTATGTAGTTCAATTCGTATATGACCATTTAAAAGGAAAAAATAGAGGGCAATAACAGGAAGGACAAAGTCTTCATATCACAGTTTTGATCTGACACCATGGAAAAAGAACAGAAAGGAAGGGGAGTGCAAAGAAAGATGCACAGAGCGCAGAGGGCGCTGTGAAGCTCCAGCCAGCACAGGGGCACTCAGAGCTAAGGCTGTCCTGTAGAGGAGCCCCATGCTGGGCAGAAGTGATCTGGCTGTATATCTGGCTCCTGGAACCCTTCTATACTCAGTAGAATTCACTGACAAATTGCAAGCAGCTCTTGGGTCCTACGTTGTAAATCTCAGACATTTCAGGCAAGTTACACACTGGTAGGTACACTCTTACTGATGTCCACTCATAGGTCTCACATCAGAAAATTTATCACAGCAGTCCTCGAGGAGTAGGGACCTAGAGTGGTGGGCACCTCAAAGTTGCAATATTTGGGTACCCACTGTCAATTACAACTCCAAGAGGGCTTTCCTGACAAGACATCTCAGTGACACACCTCCAGGGCTACAGAAACCACATGATCCCGGTTTCTAATGATAAATAGGCAAATTCCATTCCAATACCATGTTTTCTCACTTCTTTTCTTCATGAACTCTGTGAGCTTTGTCTTCTTGGATGCAAAAGGACATTCCTTTCTTCCCATTCAAATGGGAAGCTTTTCAGATATATGAATGCTTCTTTCACCAAGAAAGTTGACAGCTGTCAACTTTCAAAATTACATGTAGAAAGGACATCTCTATGTGCCATGCTGTCAAAGACCACAAAGCTGTTCCATCATCTTTCAAATATCCTCCACTTAAGCGTTAAGCTTTCAGTAAATATTCATATCTCAGTTGTAACCTGAAGCTGGCATTTCTTTCCTCTCATTCCTAACCCTAAACACTTCTCCTATCTGCTAACCCAAAGAAAGAAGTAAAGCACAGGTAGAAGTAACTATGTATAGTTACAGAGTCTACAACAACCACACAATGCTTTAGGTCAAAAAAAGCACTAATGACGTTCAAATAAATGCTGTGAAATCTCAGAGAAAAGAGAGACATATTTCCAAACAGGATGATTAGGGGAATGCTGTATGGAGCAGGTAATACTTAACATAGGTCTTGAGAGATGAGTGAGATTTGTACCCATGGAGAGGAAGTGAATGGTACTGACAGTACATGCACAGCAAAGCATGAAGCCAAGCAAGCACGACCTTGCAAAAAAACAAAACCAAGCAACACAACAACAAAACAAGAAACAAACAAACAAAAAAACACAAACCAACTCAGGGCATAACAGATTTACCACAGTACAACAGTGAGGACAAACTTCAAATACTCTTCCGCTCCTGGGTTTTAAATTTCACACACTGCCGGCAAGTTAATCATGGTAGATCCACTGGTCTTGTCTTTTTTTTTTATATGTCTCACGTCAGAAAAATTCTCAGAGGCACAGATTTGAAGATGGTCTCCTGGTGATGAGGACCAGTCTGTCTCAAGGGTAAATTTTTTTGGCATGTGTGACACATGTTAAAACTGAACTGAAGACACACATAAAATATTGCTATTACATGACAGATAGAGTGTTTAAAAATAAGTTTAAGAGATGTCATTAGTTCAAATGGTGGCTCTGATGCTGCTGCGTAACGCTCCGTGACTGATCTAAGTGTGAAGCACATTATTTCCGTATAGTGTTCCATTAGTGATTTTAATTGCATGCTAAGCTTTATAATTTGTTGCTGTCATTTGGGTTCATGTACTGTACTAATATTTATTCTGCATATTATATAACACCTTATTAAGTTTATTGCCCTTACTCTATAAACTTTGCATCTGACTTGCACCTGAGGAACTGATTCATGTATCTATTCATGTATCTAAAGGCAGTGTGTGAATGCAAGTACTTAGTTTGCTTAATAATTTTTAACTATCCTAATCTTTGGAAGGAAAAAGGAGGTGGTTATACACACCCTATTGTACAATATTTATGCTTTCAGGACTGCTAATGATGCTGATGGCAATAACACACTTGGTCTTTCCCGTGCCTCCATGGCATCTTTGCTGATGTGGTGGTTAATTGTCTTTAACTTAATTGGATTTGGAACCACCTAGGAAACACACCTCTGAATGTGTCTGTCTGTTTCCAGGGAGGGTGAACTGAGGAAGGAAAACCCATCCAGAATGTGATGGCACCATCCGATGGTCTGGGTGCATGTCTGGGGCCCTGGACTGAATAAAACGGAAAAGGAGAAGTGGCTGGAACATCAGCACCCATCTCCCTCTACTTTCTGACTGTTCGTGCTCTGTAACCAGTCAGTTGATTTTCCTGCTGTCAAGCCTTCCCCACCATGCTGGGCTGTACCCTGAGCCAAAGAAATCTGTCTTTCCTTAAGTTGTTTCTGTCAGGTATTTTGTCATAACAATAAGAAAAGTAATACACCTGAGGGGTGGGACCAAAACACGTGTTCTATTAACTCACACCAGTAAGTGAAGTCTGTTCAACTTGCAATGACTAACACAATGTCTCAGACAGAGTAGATCATCAGAGTTTGGTAGAAGAAGCAACAAGGATGCCACACAGTAAGACTGTCTATCATCTGCATTGCATACAATCACAGGGTAAATTCCCAGTAAGCCACAGTGGTGGTCAACACAAATTCAGAATGAAATTGCAGTACAATGGCAAGTTCTTCATTATCTCCCCACACAGCCTGGCTCCACCGGCCCATCCACTTCCTGTAATCCTTAGCTCCTCTTTTCTAAATAGAACTCTTCAATGCTCCAGCACCTGCTGGGATCTGCAGCATGCATAAAAAGTACAGGTAAGGTTCAGAAGCATCTTTTGAAATGCTTGCCTTTCCTCTTCCCTCGCTTTTTGCAATTAAAAATAGATAAATCTCCAAAACATGAATATCTGGGTCCTTAACCTCAAAATTTAATGGAAATTTTCATTTGTTATGGGGCAGAGATAAGCACTGGAGATACGACAGTTCTTATTCTTACAAATGCCACTAAAACTGAAGTTTTAAATGATGAAAGGTAACCACAACATAGTTATGGTTTGAAGTGTATGTGTCTGTTTTGAGGTGCTGTAATCCCTCTTCCATGATTGACCTGATTTATCAAATTACTGTTCCTCTCCTTGCTGACTTGGTTGGTAAAAGCAAGGTCCAACGGCAAGTCTCCCAGCAGCAAGCAGAGTGGCACAGTGGAACCACTGGGCTCTAGCGTCAAGTACACCAGGTTGAACGCCAGCTTTTCTTCGACCTCCCTGTGCCTCTGATCCCTGAGCTACTGAAATGAAGTAACAATACTTCCATGTGACCAGTCAGTTCAATAAAAATATGTATACATAAAATGTCTTGACACAGAATAAACACTCAAGGAGTGCTTGTTCTATTACTGAGTTGCTTCATTTCTTTTTTATTTTCACTTGACATCCTTTGAAAATGCCCTAGAGAAATGCTGTGCTCACGGGCAGTGACAGCATTCCTCGAAAGCCTTCCTCAACTCTTACCTTCCTCTTGGTATGCAAAGCAACCCTCAAGTCAGTAGGGGAATAGAGGGTCAATTAACACAGGTGTGGCTTTTATCAGAACCCAACCCAAGAAGGAGGCAGGTCTGTCACAGAGGTAAGTTTTACTTTCTACCATAAAAGTCCCAAATCTAAATAATCAATAAATTGCTGCTGCTTTTAAAAAGTTGGGGTTTTGATGTCATTAATGGCGTTTATCTTGTTTTTCCCCTCACCGCCTATTTAAAATGCTGACAGAGGAGGCAGAAGACATGGGATTGATGACTGATAACTGATCCCAATTCACCTGTCACTGGATGACAAAAGCAACAGAACTTTGAAAAATCGAGACATCAGTATCTGCAAATCATTTTATGAAAGTCTCACTCATTTCCTAGTGTTTTTTCAATGGAAATTTCTTCATCTTCCCTTAAATGCAATTAATAGGATGATAGTGATATATACTTTATTAACACACATCTTCACAGTAGATACCAAATTCATCTACAAAAATCAAATAGCAATAAAATGTACTGAAGTGCTGATATAAATCTGGAGCACTGGCCAAACTTGCGTTCACAGTCCCAGCTGCTTAGAAGCGAGGCAGGGGGATCCTAAACTTGGGGCCAACTTGGGTAACAGAAAGAGACAATAAACAAGAACACAAATTTTCATGCAGATCTAGTGAAGCCAAACATTTTGAATTAGTTGTCAGCTGTCCTGAGTACTGATCTTATTTCGACTTCTAAATAGTGGCTATATTTTATTCCTATGCACCAAATAGTTCCTTACTGATGCTGTCTAAAAGAAGATTATAAGGCTCAACCTTGGGAAACTCACCCAGTCTGAGACTGACCTGGCCCGTGGGATGTGGAAGGGGATGGCCCCATTCCTGGGTGATAGGTACATGTATCTATCTTTTTGCCATGCCCTCTTCCACAGTCAGCATTTCATTCTTCTATACAAGCTGCTCTGACACAGCGGGACCCCATACGAAGACCACAGGAACCAAATACAGCTTCGGCAAGCTGGCCATGCAGCACAAAAGAGCACATTCAAATCACATGGCAGTCAGTACAATATAATCTAACCGTCCTAACGGGCACACCAGGAACATCTAACCAGTCTAATAAGTTTTTCAGTTATAGAAGTGTCAACTGTAAAATTTAAATGCTATCTACACATTCCTTATAAACATCTCCAAAGATGTTATTTGGTAATTTAGTTCATGTACAGATTCAAGAACAATTGTCAATTATGGATACTGCATAAATAGGAAGACATCATCCTAACCCATTTTTACTTCTTAATTTAATGTGTGCTGTTAACTTCATGAGCATATATTTGATTTCAAAAGACCTGGCAGTTTAATGGATTGTAATTTTTACCTAGAAGTGCCATTTTACTTTATTTTTTATTGTTTGTGAATTTTATACAATATATCTTGATTATATTTAGATATCCTGTATCTCCACCACTCCTTTCTAAATTCCCACAAGTTGTATGTAAAGGCCAATAGAGTCAGGTTTGTGCCCCCAATCGCCCCTTGGTGTGAGTTCATTCATGGGAGCCTGGTCAACCTACCAAGAGTCTCACTCTTAAACGAGACTGACTCTCCCCTTCCCAGCAGTCATCAGTTAGCTGTAGAGCCTCAGAGATTGAGTTTCTAACCCACTTCCCCAAGTCTGTATTGGAATTTGTCTGGCTTGAGCTTTTGGGGGGACTTGTCTATGCTGCCAAGATTGCTGTGACTTCATAAGATTTGACCAACTGTCCAGAAAATTGTTTGTTGTCACCCACCTCCACCGGCTTGTACAGTCTTTCTACCTCTCTTCTGCATTGATCCCTGAGTCCTGAGAGGCAAAAGTCTGATCCAGGTGTCCTATTCAGGGATAAGCACTCTAGAGCCTCCTATTCTCTGCATGTCATTCTCTGTGCTAATTTCCATCTTCTGCATGAAGAAGTTTCTCTGCTGAGAGAAATGCATTAATCTATGGGTATAACAATAAGTCATTAGAAATCAGTTTAATGCTATATCTGTTTATCAGAATAACAATCCCAAGGCCTGCAGACTGTGTAGCCTCAGGGTTCTAGGCCTGATATCAGTACCAGTTAGAGGCTGCATCCTATGAAGCAGACCTTAATCCAATTAGAAGATAGTTGATTACTCCCATAATATTTGTGCCACTACTGCATTGCTGGGCACATCTTCCGTGACAGTTACTGTTGTAGCTCACAGGATTCACAGCTGGAGGTAAGGAAGGTATATGATAAATTTCTTCTTTGGGTAGCATGCACAGCACCTTCCAGTACTACGAAAGCTAGGCTGTACAGATGAGGCTCTAAAGTCAACCCCAGCTAGATTTCTCCTTGTCCTGTTTTCAGGAATCAGGTTTTACCATGAAGTTCTGGTGGGTAACAAGAGCAGAGGTGATGGCCAGCATTGTTTGAAGGTATGTGGGACCCCTGGTCAATAGCTACAAAAGAGGGAGACCATTCCTGGCCTTGGGCTTTTACTTTGCTAGTCTATGGTGTGTAGTAGGGGCAATGTCCCGTGTTATAGGGTAATTCCTTTTAATCTCTTTTTATCCTGTATATGTGTATACTTTAAGAAGCTTCTCTAGTGGTAGGTTTCCTTATAGCTTTTTCTAGGGCCTTTAGTGTACATTTAGTGCACCCAGATACATTGCTACAGATAAAGCTAGAAGTATCTAGAACATGTTATATAAGCCAATGCAATTCATCTGGGATAGAGACTCTTCATGGCCTCTTAATTCCACCTTAAGTGACCAAGAGAACAAATCAGTATGAGCTGGTTGGTTGTCCTACCTTGTTTTGAAAGCAAAAAGATAATTAGATGATTTGGCAAAATACTTACGGGACTCTTCAAAATGAGTCCTGCCTAATGTTTGTTTTGGTTGTGGTTGTTTTCCCACTGCTGTTGTTTAGATGGAAAATTGTTTTGTTAAAGATGTCCAGGAAGATCTGAGAACTAGGCTTCATCACAATGCAGCATAATACCTTCAAAGAACTCTCCAGCACACCTAACCAAACATCAGGAGCTCATTGTCTCCGAGGGTGGAGCTATCTAGGGTGGTAAAGAAAACCTATATCCTCAAGGCCATGAACCTGAGGCACAAACATAGTTAATGATGTGTTTTTACAACAAGTCTCCACTCTTCCTTTTATCCCTACTGAGATCGTGGTCATTTTGACATTTCCATATTTGATGCTAACCTGCCGCTAATGGGTGTTTTCAAATGACATAGCTAAAGGAGGATTTCAGAACAGAAGTGGTACCACAATGAAGCTTTTAAATATACTTTCAACTATTGTTTGATCTTTTTGCAAGGAAAACTTCTTATGAACTCTAAAGTATTCTTTCATCTGTTGCTCCTTAGGTGACCTGTTCATTTTATTTCCGCCTTCATCATGCATATCTATTGCCAAAAATGTGCACTTTATTTGTTTTTTCAGATCACACAGCACTTCGATTTCAACTGGAGTTTATAGCTCCTGCATTTTATATGATGTCAGAAAGGCACATTTGCATGTCTGGCCTGACTTGCAATTAGAGCTATTAGCAGCATACTATCCAAGAAAGAGTTCACATTAAATAGGTTGTGGGCTCCAGGGTAACAGATTAGAAAAAAGAAATCCAGGAGGTTTCCTTCACAACAATCTCCTTCCATCTTAGAGTCTTTTGTTGAGTCTTTTCATTTTAGATTTTCTTCCCCAGAAAGTGGGTAGATAGGACTGACTGCTGGCATCCCACCACCTTTTATTAACATTGTAATAACAGAAGTCGGCCATTCAGAGGGACATTTGAAGTATGCAATTTCAGGTCCTTTGAATGGCTCCAAACACACCCTTTGCGTCTTGTTCAGACTAAATATAATCAAAAGTGTCCCTCCAGAATGACGGACATTTTGCCTTCCAATTCCATATCTTTCGTTTGTGCTGAACAGGACATCAGGAGGTTATCAATATTACATGAGGAAATTGTGGGCTTCCTTTCTCTTAATACCTAAGAACTCTATTTCATTTCTTCATGCCAGTTGACTCGGATTGCACGCCACCATGTTCCCACTTGATTATAAATGAGAATCTAAAGTATTGGTCAAAGCAACCAGGAGAGACTTTTGCCAGCACATCAAAGTAGTCTTTACTCATCAAGAGATACTGGAAAAGTGGTAGAGGCCCATGAAAGGCATCTGAGTGGATCTGACCACAGCATTCCCAGGATTTAATCCACAACATAACACTGGATTATGGAAACTTGCCTGAAAACATCTGTGCTAACAAGTAGCAAAAATACCTAATGAGTGAACACATGCTTCATTTTTAAGTCTCTGGCTTTATTTTATTTTTGGTTAATTAGCTTATTCTCACATGGCAGTACAAATTGCAATGATTTCTGAGGATTCGATAGGAAGGCCCTACTTGAGAATATTCCCCTTTAGCTTTGTCTGACATTTGTCTACTGTTAACACATTAACATGAGAGAGAGAGAGAGAGGATTTTCTAGGGTCTAGGGATTCAACTCCCGCCATCATGCTGTGTGGCAAGCACCTTTATCCATGGTCATCTTGCTGGCCATGGCAAAAGATCACCTCCCTGACTGCTCAGTGCAACAGTTTACACTACTTAGATTCACTTAAGTTCAAACATAGTTTAGAGGATTTTAGAGAAGACTTGGCAAAGAAATGAGGGAACAAAATGGACTCTGAGATGTCAGGACACCTCGCTCCTGGACCACAAGTGATGCTTCCGTTATACGTGAAGCCTGCTAGCTATGACTCAGGGACGTCTATAATAGCTCATCTGCCTCCCTACTTTACAATTTTGTTTTTCTGTGTCACTAGGGATTGAACCCAGGGCCTTCCTCATGTTAGGCAAGCATTCAGTCACTGAGATCCACATCTAGTCCTTGATCTCCTGCTGCAATGCTTAGTAATGTTTGAGCTTACTTGATTTTGCGATCAAGTATATGTGAGAAGGGTTGGAAACTATTTATTAGCAAGAATTACTTAGTTTACATTTTCTGCTAGTGCTGATGGAAAACGGCTGCACACACTAGCTCTGTCATGGTGTCACACGCTTCCCCCACCCAAGGATATTTACAATTTCATGTATTCTGGCTTAATTCTGATTACTTAGGTTTTTCTAAAACAATATTCACATAATTTAAGATTTCATTGGTCACAGCTCTTTAAATCACTCTCTGTTCCTCTCCTTGCATCCTTGCATAGCTTTAAACTCTAGTGTCTCATTGGTATCATTTTCAATCTACCTGTCATCACTGTACACATTTGTGGGGCAGAATATAAAATCTGGATAAATGAATACATTGTTTAGTATGGAGAATTAATATATGGATAACCTCAAATAATGATTCCTTTTTGTAAAAATATTTAAATTCCTTCCTTGAGCTACTTTGAAATATGTATTATTGTTAGAAAAAAACACAAAGCTGGAAAAGAGACGAACACCACAACCTCAACAGAACAAGTAGGTTTACTGAGGCTGGGAATAAGCCTGGGAGGGCATCCACCCACTGTGACCCCAGGGGCAGGACGAGATGGGCATCTCTTTGAGACCTGGAGTAGAGGAGGATCAGCCTCTAAGTCTCAGGGTGTTTAGACTTCTCCCCTCAGGGAGGGGTAAGGGTCTTGTGGTTGAGATTGTGTTATATTGGGGAGGCAGTTGCAAGGTGGGCTGGAGTCATGTGACCACTGGCTTCCAGGGAAGGCAGTTAGAGGGCAACCAGGGAAGGAGCATTCGGGACTTAATATTTCTCCATCATTCCTGACTCTAAAGGGATATAAACGGGAGCGGGGCCATTATCATTATGTCCAACTTCTTCCTGCTGCCTGAGGGGCCTAGAGAATAATTTATATTCCTTAAGAGGAAGATGGTTTTTATGTGGTCCTGAGTGGTAACTTGAGAAACTGTTGTGACTCAATTAACCAAGAACGCCTGGAAAAGACCCAGAAAACATGGCAAAAATGATCAGTAGCAGGGAGTTGCAGTCAGTGGGGAAGGTCAGAGAAAGTAGTCAAGGGACAGATGAGAGAAAATCTCCTGTGCGGAGCCCCACTCTATGAGGGAACTCATCTTTAGGTTGCTTTACCCCTTCCAAGGTCTGTCGCTACATATGTGTGTGTGTGTGTACACATAAATACATGCATACATATGTGTATATATGAAGCAGTCCCCCCTAGAAAGTGGCACAGGCCTCCCTTTTCCAGGGTCGGAAGATCTAAGCTCCATCTGCTTTGAAGTATCATGGAAGCCAGAAAGAGTCTCTTTGTGGTGAACTGGAGTGCTGGGTTCTCCCGGGAGTCTCTTAGGGCTATGAACAGTTGCTGAAATGTGTCTGTGGAAACCTCCAGACCTGCCAACCTGGTAGCAGCCTTGGTTAGGATGCCCAATCCTACCACCAAAGGGGCCATGCCAAGGTTTCTTTTATTCTTTACATGATGGGAAACAGGGCTGAGCTGGTGATGAAGGAAAGCCAAAGCAGCAGAAAGACTAGGGTACAAGTGCATGCTTGTCCAGTGGGCAGCAGGAATGCACAGGCATTCCCTCCATGGGCAAAAGAAACCCTCTCTGCTTGGGTTCGACATGCCCCCAGTGTCCATGCTAACATCTGCATGGAGTTCCCATTCATAGGACCTAAAGGAAGTAACTAAGAAAGCTGTGGTCAGAGACTGAGAAGGACTGAAGAGTCAGGCAGGAAGGCATGTTCCATGGCCAATCTTCAGGCTCAGAGAGGAAGAGTCTTGTACCAGGCACTTCACAGGGAGCACTGGAGAAAGACACAGCAGTTGTTACTAAAAGCAGAGGTAGGCATTGTGCCAAATGGTGAAAATAAGACCAGAGGGGGCATCCCTGTCAGAAGACCCAGGTCATGCTAGTGGAGTTGGGGGACATGAGACCAGGGAGTAGGCTGTGCATTACTGGGCTGGTCAGCGGCCATGCAGTGAGCCAGACATCAGCTCCCCCTGTAAGAAAGAGTTTGTTTTCTCTTATGATCGGTGCAGGAATTTGAATAGTGAGTATGACTGAGCGGGTTGAGGAGGGATGGGATGAGATCTCATCCCAGGGTTGGGATGTTTAGGGAAGGGAAGGCCTTCGAAGGGAATTGTAGTCTGATCTTAAATATGGGGATGAAGAGGGTTGCCCTTAGTCTATGTAGGAGACCATGTTCCAGACGGGAGGAGGGGCAGGAGGGAGAAACAAAAAACAAGTGAGCTACAGTCATAGAGCCCAAAGTGCAGAAAACTGGGAAAGTTTGTCTGGGGATGACCATAGTGCCTCCAGCACCCATCATGGAGGTGGAGGTCTGGAGGAGAGGACAGTTAAGAGAGGTGGGCTAGCCCAGATTAGCCATAAAGGTGACAGAACAGCCAGACACTGTTCCAATAATCCAGAGTTCCAGGGACTCACTCTTCTGGGTGGGAGCTGACAAATCCAGGTCTCCTCATTCCAGTAGGTATAAGGGAAAAGCCTCTGTTGGGGGAGAAGAGAACAAAACCAAGGGGGAAAGGTGTCTCCTCTGAGGGCAGCCATTTTCCAATATCCCCCTGGGCTGCAAGAGGGGCAAGACTCGGTGGGTGGCTGGGGATGAGGGCATGCTTTTTCCCAGTGCCAGTCCTTACCAGAACAGAAGCAAGAACCAGGTAGAGTTGGGGATCTGGTCAGGTTAGTTTTGTCTGGGCTTGCCTAAGGTTGCTTAGAATAGTAGAGAATGGCAGTTGGTATTTCACTTAGACATGTCTCTTTTTCCTTCTCCTCTCTTCAGTTATTAGAGACTTTGAAGGCCAAGTATTAGAGCTCTTGTGGACTTTGGGGGCCAAGTTCAAGTTTTTGGAGCTTGTTTTTCTGGGTATAGGGGCTGACTGGATAATGAACTAAATGTGGAGGAACAAGAGTCCCTCCAGGGTATTGGAATCCAGCCTAGTAAATTAAGTAACAGCCTCCCAGTTGGGGTATATGCACAACTTAACTGCAGTGGGGTTGGGGGACCAGCCTCAATTAGCAAAGCTTAAATCAGGTATGCAGTGAGAGCAGAATGCTCAGATCGCTGAATTTATAGAGAGTAAGAAACCGATGGGTTACTAATAAAAGTTAGGCAAACAGAGTTAATGAGACATGTCAGGTGAGCAAGTCTTCAGGGAACCTGCCTTTTCATGCTCAGGGCATGAGGAGCTAGGAGAGAGAGAATGAGTTTTGAAATACCTGAAAGGGTCTATGAAGCTATTCCTTAAGCCATACTTCCCCAAATGTGTTTAGCCCCCTCAATTGGAGTTTGGGCAGTTGCTACAGCAAGCACTTGACTCTGTAATTTTAAAACATCAAATGAAGCATTTTGAAAAGATCAGAGCCCAACAAATGATTTTTAACCTTTTTCCAGTCATGTTCAAATTCATTATATGGAACACCTAACACAGAATTGAGTAATATTCTAATGACATTGAAACCTATGTGACCATCTTAATCCTGTGTGTGTTCTGCTAGCCACAAAATGGATTCTGTTCATTGTTGGCTCTCTCCCCAAATTTCCTGATCAATGTGAGTTTGGGTGGTCCAATTTTCCATAAAATTCCTTTGGAATTTTTGGACAAAGTGAGCAGTTTCAATGGTTTGAAGTGTTGCTGAATGGCTCTATAACTATCAAAACAATCCCACAATAACTCACCATATAAGTCTTTGGCTGCAACATTTGAGATGTTGAATAATCTCTTGCATAGGTGCTAAAGTTGGCATTTTTGCCAAGGCTCATCTGGCTCCATAGGTAACTAACTACCAGCAACATGTCTCCTTGGGATTGAGAGTTCGGTATCCTCTCCTTCCCAATGAGAGCAATCAATCATATTTGCAGTTTATGATTTGTGCATGAAATGTGACATGATAATTGTTTTACTACAATGGCAATATTACTGGGTAAAATAACAAAAGTTTAATATATATTTTTAACCAAAATTTCTGTAATAATGACTCTTCAAGCATCTTCTAACAGAGTTCTCAAATCTTTACCACCAAGATCCACTTAAATCTCATACTTCTTTTTGTATTTTGGCTTTTTCTTCTTTCTTAGAAGACTAAGTAATGCCATTTCTTTATTATTATAAGAATAATACATGATTTAATCATAAAGTCCTACTGAGTCTAATTTGTGTCCCCAGATTTTCTTGGGTGTGAGTCCATCCTCTTGGTAAACCTATCTGTAAAGAAAACTGACTCTCCCTCTCCCAGTAGCTATCAATTGCCAAAAGTGCCTCAATTAGGGCTGGGGCTTCTTTGCCACCCTGCCCACATGGTGGTATTTTGTCTGGCTTGAGCTTGCATATATCTTGTTCATGCTGTCACAACTGCTGTGAATTCACACATGTACAATATGTGTAACTGCCAGCTGTCTGGAAAACATTGCTTTCTTGTAATTGTCTACTACCTCTGCTCTTACAATCTTTCTGCCCCTTCCACAATGATCCCTGATTCTTGGGAAGAGAAGGTGTGATATAGGTGTCCCATTTAGGGCTGAGCATTCCATACATTTTGACCAGTTGTGGGTCTAATCATAGTATTTCTTTTAGGCTTTTTGAAATACTGAAAATGGTTCCAGTTTATCATGATTTCTTTTCTGAGCTCTCAGAGGACTAAGATAAAGTTGACCTATTCAAACCCCTCCTGTACATTATGAATTGAGTCCCAGAAAGGTGAATGCCAGCACTAGAGGAATTGCAACTCCTATTTTCTGGTCCTGTGTCCACTACAATACAACGGCCTTCTTCACTCCCTCATGTAGGCAAAGGGCACTCAGTAGACCACAGTGGTGTTTGTGACGGTAATGATTCTAAAATGTATACGTAAGGCTAATGCTATTAAACATTCTCATTTTAAAGGGATTAACTTGTGTTAGCCAAGCCAGGCACAATTAATGGAATACTGTATTCCACTTGATATAGATCAAATTATGCTCTTAGAATTTCATTACCCTAATTGGTAGCAAATTGACTTTTATGATGTTTAAGGGTGAATTGCTATGCTAAGTGATTTGCTTACCAGCTAGAAAATGAGTGAAGTTGTCAGTGAAGTCCAAAAATCACCCATAGTTCTAATGTGGATAAAAATTAGTAACTTTGATGATAGTGGTATAATCAGTTAATCTAACTACAGACTTGTTAGTCCTTCTCACCAGGCTGGGACAGAGGGCAGAACAATGACAATAACTGACAGTCCACACTCCAGTTCTCACTTACAGTTGGTTCATCATGGTGCAAGATGGCTGACCAGGTATCACAAAGGACACCAGTTACCGTGATGAAGCTTTGCTTTGTGACTTTCCAGGGTGATCTTTGAAATAAAGTCAACTATACAAGGTATCTGAGAGATGCACAGAAAAACCAAAACTCTATGCCAATACTTACAACACTCATAAAAGACAAACGGATATGAAAACCAGAACATAATTATGATTTCTTTCTTTGGAGGACTAAATCCTGGTGGAAACAGGGTTCCTAATTGTGGCAGTGTCAATTTGGCACTCTCTCAGAGTGCCAATACAAGAAGAAAATGACTCTGGGCAGGATGGGGGCGGGGATGGAATTGGCAGACATATGACATGGGAAGAGTCAAAACGGATGACAACTCAAGAGATGCCCTTTGCTCTCTGTGGTAGAGAACCAGAGCTACCTGGAGCAGCCAAAAGAAGCAGCTGACGGAACTGAGTCTCAAATATCTGCAGCCAATTGCCTCCTCTGCCTCCACTCTTGGACTCTGCTTCACATGGTGAAATCTCTTTACTGGACACCTGTTTATTTATACAATGACCAGACTTCAGTGGTTTCAAAATGGGTCCATGAAGATCGAGAGGAGTTTTCCACAACAGTTTCTTGGAGTTGGAAGGAAAAGGTTAAGAGGAAGATCCACCTACCAACAGCGTCTACCCAAGGAGCAGATTTGCCAATTTGTCCTCTTATGTACTGGGACTTCCAAATATCATTGTTGTTGCCAGAAGTACTTTGAAATCACCGAACATACAAAGGCTTAGAAAACCAGTGTGACATCACATATCTGGGTGGATGAAGAGTTACACAGCAATGCTAGAAAACCCATATGATGCTGAGATGTGTCAGGACCTCCCCCATGGGAGGACTCCAGAGACACAGGTGCAGAGATGGAGACTTCCTGTTGAGCTTCAGCTGAGACTTAGGGGGGCTCTAGTAACAAGGCAAAGTATAGAGGTACACCCTAGGGGCTGGAAACTCTTAGAAAGCAAGCTGAGGAGATTTCTCAGTCAGCACAATATGCTTGCTATGCATGCTGAATCAGTGAAATATGTACATACAGGCACATGTGATCACACACATGAAGTCACATGCATGCAAACATGAATGCATAAGCACACATTTAAGAGCACACATGAGCATAAACACATACACACATGACCATACACATAAGCATACACATATGAACACACTTATAAACATACATGAGCACACATACACACACATGAATACAAATACATACAGACAAAAAAAAGCCCTGGGGGCAAGATGCTTGAGAGATATCTCAGCAGTTAAGTGCCCTGGAGCTCTTGCAGAGGACCCATGTTTGGTTCCCAGCACCCACATGGCAGCTAACAACCATCTGTGACTCCAGGTCCAGGGGATCTGACATCCTTTTCTGCCTTCAGGGGCACTGCATGACACAGGTGCATTTATATACATACAGGCAAAATACTAATAAACACAAAATAAAAATAAATACCTAGGAAAGGTAACTTCTTTTTGGCAGTTTAATTTTATAATATATAAGAAATTCCTGTTAATATTCAAATATTACAGAAATGCATAAAGCATAGTATTTGCTGTTAACCCTCCAGTCCAACCACACCACATTTTCTTACCATAGTCTTCAACTATTTTCTAAGAGAACTTTTTTCTATGAAAATATATTTTATCTATATTCACATTATATATACATAAAATCTCTCTTTAAAAAATATAAATGAAACCACACATATTAAAGCTTATTTCATTTATTAATATGTCTGGGAGTTTTCTTATTCTAATTAGATATTTGTCACTTATTGTAAGTTCCTAGGGAGTACTAAGTTCCCTAAGATTCAGTACTTGGTGACTACTAGTCTTACACACAGAGGTTACTTAAGAGTTGGTGACTGCTAATCTTACATGCAGACAAAATTTTCAGTGAAGGAAGGTAAACTGAGTCAACTAAGCACATGCCCACTCCTTACTTTCTCCCTTTTTTGACAACTTTCATATATATATATATATATATATATATATATATATATGTAACTGTATCCAGTTACATAAGTGAGTACATTTCTGCACATACTAGTCAGCAATGATTATTGTTAATTTCCATAATTTTAATGAAGTTGATAATGGACATCATTGTATATATAGTGATATTTACCCCACGTTGTCCTCTGTATCCCCCCCTTTCCCTTGAACCCCCTCTTCCCACCTGGTCTCCAGGCAGCTATACCATCATAGAAAATGCCACCTCCTTCTCCAGCAATCACTGACAGTCATTAGCCTCTCAGGAAGGGATGAGGCCTCTCAGGCATCCCTTCTAACCATGACAAAGATGGAGGCCCAGGCTACTGCAGGTATCAGAGCTGTGTGTTCATGGAGGTGGCGGCAATGTCTTGTCTGAATAGCAGCATTTCACAATACCCCTGCCCATCCTCTGACACTTAAATTCTTTGTGCCCTCTTCTGTGATGTTCCCTGGGCCTCAGGGGCAGAGTGGAGGTTATATAGATGTTGCCTGGGAAATTTTCTGCAGAAGCTCATGTGCACGTCTTACTGTTTCTGAAAGAATCTCATTATATATGTGTACTAAAGTTGCTTCCAATGTATTACCTTCAACCATAAGCACCATTGTATACACCTCTTGACATATAAAATATTTTCCTGAAAGCATACTGTTAGAAGCTGAGTTGATACGTTTAAGAGTATGAAAGTTTACTATATTCGTTTATATAAGCCAGTGCATTTCTGTACATTTCAGCAATGATTAGTGTTGACTTTCACGATTTTAATGAAGTTGGTAATGGCATCTTTATATTTTAATTGCATACCTAGTGGGAAAGAACACATCTCACGGAGCTGTTGACCACTATGTGTGCTTCAGAGGAAGCACTGTGGAAATCAGGGACTAGGTTTTGGTGACAGGTTTGCAGTAGCCTTGAAGACTTTTGTTTACTACATTTGGTCTTCTAAACTTCCTGACCCCAGTTTGACAATTTCTCTTCTGTCTCATTCCACAGTTATTACAGATGTTCAAAAAATAATAGATGAAAAAGTGAGTTTAAAATGCTGAAATTCTAGACAAAAGAATGCTATTTCTTATAGCCTTTAAAACATGCAGTAACTAAACAATTACGTAATTGGGAGTCTGCTAAACAAGAGACGGCAGACATGCACAGACCATTTTCAGTGCTTCCTCCATGGAGCTGGTAAAGAAGAGAGTTGGGCACTTGCTCAGTTGCAACCTTGCTCCACAGCCCTGTCTGCCGACACTTGAGAAGCCTCACTCTTTAGGAGACCCCTCGCCCAGGTTTGTGGTTTCAGGAAGCCAGTCGGGTGGAGACTCCCACTTCGTCCCTCCTTCATCCAGCAACAACAATGCCATCTGGTCACCGGGGACCAGTGAGGCATAAAATACCTCGAAAGTCAGCTGCCTTCTCCTCACCTGAGTCAGAATTACTAATTAAGTGGCAGATTTGCCTTCAGCTATCAATGAAATTTCATGCTCCTGAAACTGCACAGTTCTGACTATTACCTACACACTTTAAATAGTTACAACTCCTCTCTTTAAAAGAAAATACATGTACCTCTGTTAAACAAGGATAAGAATTCCCACGCGGCCATCTATTAAGTTTTAGGGTGATGAATGTGGTAATTTGTGTAAACCTCTGAAAGGTATCTCACCTTTTCACTTTTTACTAAGAGGTAGGACCGAGTTGCCTGCTTAGTTTCCTCTCCCTGACATGGATTTCTAAGGTTGATCATGAAAGAATTTTCATTACCCTGTTTTCTCTCATCAAGTCACACTACACTGTAACACATACCTGCATGGGGAGGGGGGGTGACGTGACTGACTAGTTCTGTAGTGTACCCTCCCCAAACTTTGTGAAACTCTCTCTATACAAATATAAATGGGCTATCTCAGTTGTCAGCATCACATCATACACAAAATTATAGAAGACATGCTGGGTTTGACTAGATGTTTTTACAAGCCATGGTCTACCAAATGTCTTCGTATTAGGTAAGGCTGCAGTGTCCATCACATCAGTTGTTCCACATGTACAAACTGACCCCTTCCTGCTCTCAGGGTACAAATCTGTTTTCTCTCTCTCTTAACAGAGGTATTCATGAAAGGTTCGGGAAAACCATTAAAATCATGCCTCTTATGCTTCCGTGGGCCCTTCTTCCTTTGGGATTGTTTTGGATGAACAACTAATGTTTGGATTCTGAAAATCAGAAGGATGCCAAACTATGAATGCACAATAGGCTTCCAGCTTGGTAAGCACCCTGGACAGGGTCCATGGGGCCAAAGTGTACCTTCCTTGGTATATTCAAGGCACTTATCCTTGCACATTTGATGTTACAAATTTGCCAGACTCCTCATTTTCCCCAGGACAATCAATGCTGTGACTCATTTTGACATACTTCATCTATTGGTGACTATTACCAATTCAACCCAACCATCTCTCATCAGCTCCTAGCATGTTAAAAGGTCTGGAACACAGATGTAAAGGGGATAACTATGAATACTTAAACTGCCTCAAGAGCCTTATCATATATAGATATAAATAAAATGTATGACAAAATGTGGATTTTTTTCTAAGTTGGTGATCAGATATCCACATAGAGAACATGAGTCTACTGAGTCATGTGGCAACAAAGGGTCTTCCTGTCTATGGTTATTAGGCAACCTGCTGCCCTCTCTATTGCTTTTCTGACTCAGCTGCCAAGTTCACCTTAGTGCTGTGCAGAGTAGAGAGTGGCATTTTAGTGGCAAGGTCAGTAGGAAGATCCATTGTCAGCCACGGTTCCCAAGAAAAAGTAAATCGCAATGCTCCTCACTCCTCACCTTGTAAGGGCTGAAAGGGTGCCCCAGCTAAGAGGGAACACTGCTCCTGCAGAGTTCACAGCACCTGTGTCAGATGGATTACAACCACCTGTAACTTCAGCTCCTGGGGAATCTACCACTCTGACCTCTGCAGGCACCTGCGCTCACACACACATACCCTCACACAGAGACAGACACACAGACAGACAGACAGACACACACACACACACACACACACATACACATACACATACACACCCCACAATTTTTTAAAAACTTCTTAAAGAAAGACCCTTCACTGTATGGATAAACTGCATTGGGGGGCACTTGATAAATGGAGATTCTACCTCAGTTGCTCTTGGAGGGAAGCCTGAGAGTTTCTGGTTCTAAGGAGCCCCCAGGTGATGTGTGCAGCCCACACTTTCAGCACAAATATTGGAACATGGATGCCACAGCTGAGGAAGATGCTGCTTATAGCAGAGAAAAAGTTGCCAGAGAGTTCAGACTAAAGTGAGATGGGAGATGGCAGAGCCACCTGTCAGTTTTATTAGCAAATAAGGTGGTTCACAGCATTTCACACAGAGTAGAGAAACAAAGCTTTTCATAAAGCCCCTGAAACGTGTTCAGTTTCTCAAAGCTGCAGCGTAACTCAGAATAGAAGGGGGTGTTTGAGCTTGGGTTCAGTTGCTGTGATGAAACCCTAACCAAAACCACCTTTTGGAGGAGGAAGAAAACAGTGGGAGGAAGGAAGGAGGCTGACTAGAGAGAGAGCGAGGAGGGGATGCATACGGCTAGAGTAAATGAGATACTCACATGAAAACGTCTTAATGAAATCATTTTGTACAGCGATTATACACTAATACACTTTTCCACGCTACATTTTGAGAAAAGGCAGGCAAATTTTCGGGACAATTTTGTAATTAGTAACATAGCATGTGAAGCATGAAGCCACAAGAGCCCAGGGACACATGAAGGAGGATTTAAACAGTCATAGTTCTCTAACCGAGACTTTCTACTTCCTGGGTAAACAGGAGCTGAGGTAGGGCATGACGTAGGCTGAACTGAACAATTCCTATTAAAGAATGAGGTATAATCATCTTCAGCAAACACTTTTGTGGCCTTCACATAGCACCAAGCTACAGAAAACAGCTTTACTGATACAAAGCTGTGACCTCAAGAGGTCATGTCTGTGAATTACAACTTAAGATTCCATCTCAGGTAGTTGACTCGATATATGTATCTCCACATATGGCTATTTACTACAGAAACAAATAAACAACAAAGAAATAAGATGTGTTTGGATCTGATCTTTTTGTTCTCAAGAGCATGGCATAGCAGAAGGATCTTGTTATGTGTCTCATGCCTCTAAGGAAAAAGACCGGCCAGAGCCTCGCAGATGGCCATTGTAGCCAAGTTCCAGAGTAGCTTATGTTCTTCCTGGTGACAGGCATCATGCCTGGCTGCTAACAGACTAGGAGCAAGGGCCAGAGAGAGCAGAGCACATTTGCTCACTCTAAAGAGGATACTTATCAATGTTATTGTGAGGAAGTAATTTTCAGCTGAATTCTCAACTCATTACCACAAAGACTTAAGGTTTCTTATAGAGTCCAAAGATCCAGAAAATTTTATCTACTGTAGGAAGATAAAGGATAGCTCTATCAGTCTCAGACGGCTTTATGTAAAACAACCACTTTAAAGTTCAATTTAAATAGTTTCTATGAGAACTAGCTCATCCTCAAATTCTGTTGAATCCTTCTGACCTCCAACTTACAATGGGCCTTATAGTTTATTCTTTAATATACATTAATTTGGCTCAAGCAAGATCCAGACTGCATATCTCAGCACTCTCCTTAAATAAAGAAGAAAGCATTCAATTCCCATCCATGGCAAATTCAGCCTTCCACAAGTCCGTTCTGCCACTCAGCGAGGGCAATGTTGCAAAAACTGCTTTTGCAAATGTTTTGCTGGGTTTTGTTGCTAGGGGATGACTAGGGAAACTTTGCAATTCCTGCTGAGAGGTTTTAAAAAAATGTGCCTGTAACCACTTTCATATTAAAGAGGAGGGGAGAAAATAGGGCAGCCTGGGCCTTAATTCCTCAAGTTCACTCCTTGCCCTGTACTCCCCCTTAGCTGCCACAAAGAGAAACTGAACACTAAGCAGCATAAATGTACAACACTGGGGAATTAAACAACTCGCAGCTCATCACTAACCAAAGCAGAGCAGAGAGCATACAACCCGAGTTCTTAATGTCTTCCTTTTGTTTTGAACTAGAACCGAAACTATGGCTGGGGAGAGGGTAGGTAGAGGAAGTGGGGCCTGAGCGGCACCGAGTCATCCAACATTCTGTGCTCTACGTACAAGCAAACACCCTTTGCTTCAGAGGCTGGCCTGACGCTAGCCTCAGCTTCAGAAACCCTTGGCCTGAAGGGTTTGCAGCCACGCAGCAGGGGTTCCTGGGAAAGCCCTGGGGCCTGTCTGAGCCTGGGTCCCATGTCAATGATTGATGAGGGCAAGTGTGAGAGGTGACATACTGTGAAATCAGACTGAGGCACAAAGAGTTAATCCTTGGGCTTCTTCCAGACTGGGCTCTTTGAGAGAAAAATAATATTTATTCCTTCCTTTGTTAATTTGGTATCTAAAAAAGCACTCTTGATATCTTATTCACCAGGCAAGATGCCAGCCCACAACCTCCGTAAACTTCAGGAGACAAACACACTAGTGCCAGTAATTATTTGTCCTTCCGCTATCATCAAATTATTTTAAACTGCTGATTTAACAAGGACTGTATTATAGCCAGCAGAGAGAGAACAGTTGTTTCTGCATACAAATTTCTTTTCACAAATTACAAAACCTACCTATAAATCACAGAGGAGGAAAAGAAAAAAACATAGAAAACAACACTCTGCCACCTTGGGCTTCTTTCTTCTCAGAACTTGGAAACAGCTTGGGAGTGTACGTCCCTTTCCGTCTTTCAGTAACTTACTCACTCATGACACTCCCCTCCCCCCAGGGGCCTTTCCTGGCAGGACAGGGAAGGGCATGTGTATGTTAAACTTGGCTACATGCACAAGTTTCTTGTACCTTCGCACCCTCCATAGCAGATGCACAAACTTTAGCCGAGTCTTTTTAACACTTCATTAATTATTGAATGGTGCCAAGAGTAATTACTGGGCTATGCCCAGAGTCCTTTTCTCCCACATCAGTAAACAGTAATTTAGAGAAGGGGGTTATAACCGTAGGGCTAGGGCGAGCAACGTTTTCCCCCCACAGCTGTGTGGTGCGGGCAACAATGATGCATATGTTCCAACAAATGAGGAGGTCCTCAGTCCAGCCCCTGGGCATAAAGGGAAGTTATAGCCAGCTATAAAGCACCATGCTAATTGTGTCACATAATTTAGAACATCTCATCTGCCAGCATGTCTGCTCTGACTTTGTGCTTGTGCCCTAATTTAATAATAATAATAAAATAATATCGAAAAACCACCAGGGCACTGGCTCCAGGATATTCCTGATGTGTTGTACTGGAGACATGCTACCCTTGAAATAACACTTTCTCTCAATTAGTACTGGTCTTTCTCTTGCCGTTCATCAGTGAGACATGGATTCCCTACTCTGTCTTTGATTCAGAGATGCTATTTCATAGCTTCTTGACACCCTAGCCAATTCGGCAACCAATTCTGGGGGTCGGCAAACCAGAAGCCTTTTCCTGACATTTTCAAAGCCAAACCAATACAGAAAAGTCTTCTCTGAACTGGTGTTCATCTTGCTACCTCAGGATGGGTGAGGGCTTGCTCATCACAGGGATGGACACTGGAGGGTGCATTACTTACTGCGACATTCCTCTGGTGTCATGTGGTACTTGACTTCCTTCCAGATACCTCCCCTCCTCCAGTGGTTACTCAGTGTTTGTCGCTATAGGAGATAGCTAATTTCACTCAAAAACAATGATCCCCTCTCAGGTGGCCAGCACTGAGCTTTTCAACCTGAAACATTGTAGAAACCTATCTACAAGAGCTTCTGCTCGCTGGTCTCTCCATAGAGAGGCAGAACATCTTGGGAAATTAGCAATCCCTAAATCAATAATTTTCAAAGGCTGGAGTAATTAAGAAACTCCCACTGCCAAGAATGCAGATTCCAGAGCCCCACATCCCTAGGGGTTTGATGTTAGGGGTCTTTAGGAGGTGCCGGGTAGCACCTCAAGAATCATGCTCTAAGGCTCTCCTAAAGGCCAGATGCCTTTAAGCTTTTTTGATCAATTCTGATGAAGGAAGGATTACCAGCCAGTTCCACAGCATCAGATTCTGTGAGTTATCTATCCTCACACTCATCTCTTTCCCCTTCCTGAGAGCTTTTCTATCGATCTGAAAGGCCAGAGTCCTGCCATTCCCCCTGAATTACTGTCTACTCTCAGCACAATGGCTCCCCTGGGTATGTTCTGGAACACAGGGAACCAACTCCTGCCCCAGTGTTTTGCATTTCCTTTTCCTGTGCATATAGTTTTCTCTTCTTATTTATAATTCCCTCCCTGGATTATTTCAGGTCTCTGGTTAAATGACAGATCTTCAGAGGTGCTTTCTCTGACCAGCTCCTTTTACTGTCCTCTGACATAGCCTTGTTTTTTCAGCCTTTTGTCATCAGATCTTAAAATAAATACTTATTTCTTCATGCATTTATTCTGGCCTCTCTAGTAAGAAAGTAGGCTACAAGAGTCCATTTTGTCACCTACCATTTCCCCAGCACTGACAAGATACTTCTAAATACGTTCGCAAGATCAGCTTCATAATACTGGTTAAGCCAGAATGGGCCCCTCCAAAGAGTGCAGCCTGAGCTCCTCACAGGTAACGAATGGGCCTGGCCATAACAATCTACACCCTTTGTGGGGTGTAGACCTGCATATTGTGTCCCTCCTGTTGCTACTCTGTCTTGCTATTGAACATCATGGTGCTCTCACAGCTGCTGAGCTGGGCAGCCCTATGCAGCTGGGTATTTGGAGCTCAGCTTGGGGTTTCACATTTCTGCGAAATGTTCTCTGATTAAGTTTCCTCCAACCTATTCAAATTATTTTGGATACTAATTCTGTCATTAAGTACACTACCATGTCAGGAACTCTTCTGTGTTCATTTTCTAAGACTGTTGACTCATTTCCTTGTTCTAATCATTAATGAAAAAATAGACTATGAAAAGGCATTGAAAAAGTAAGGCTTGATATGGGCACTACCACTTGCTAGCTGTATGACGCACCTGTCAAGCAATTATGTTCAATGACATCCTTTCCCCTAAATACAATAGAGTACACGGTATCGAGAGTAGCATCTTCTTGAGCAAGCCAGAGTTGTTTTTAAATGAGGCACAGTATCTGACACAGAACACTCAACAAACTTTGACTAGGACAAGGCAGAGTTTAGTAGCAGAACCCAGAAACTGCTCAGAGATGTCAACTATCATCGGTCCGTTAGGCTTCTTTGCAGTTAAGCTGCTTTCTTGACTGGCTATGAATGTACCCTATTTGCCTTTCTCCACTTTATCCTTTTTTTTTTTTAAGTTCAAGAGGAAGCCAAGCATGGTGGTGCTCTTCTGCAATCCCAGCACTCAGGAAGTGAGGGCAGGAAGATCTCAAGTTTGGGGCCAACCTGGACTACAGAATGACAGCTGTTTCATGACACCAAAAAGAAAAAACCTCTCAAGAGAGACAGCCAAATGCAGGAGGGGAAGTGGATGGGGCTATGCTCAGCGCTGTCTCGTGAGCTACCAGCATTCCCGTCTCTGGTGTGACACAGTGAGCCCACTGCTTTCTTTCCTGTCTATTCACAAATCATCCTGTCATCCAAGATTGATGCCTGGATTACCAGCTTGTCATTAAGTCAGATGTCCTTCCATTCCCCACAGTTCCCTAGGGGCTAAGCTTAGCTTCAGTTCTCCTTAGTGTCCAGGATGGGAGGATCAGAGCGGGAAACGGCTTGCTTGTCAATTCCAAGATGCTTGCTCACACAGTTCTTTTTAAGAGTCTCGCTATTCCGCACTTTGTAGTCTGTTCTCATCCGTGTCAAAAAATTAAATGTTTCAACATGGATCCTTAGAGAGCATGGAGGAGAAAGAACATCCCTAAATCTCCCCCTGTCTATCCTCTGTCCACCACATTTCAAAGCTAGGCGGGCAGAGAGCTTCTTTCTGGTAAACACTCAGTGGGCATCCTTATTTCACTAAGAGCCAGAGCTTAATGCCACACTTCCAATGCCAATGGGGCACCTCACCCCAAAAGGCAGAACATTTTCCATCTGCCTTGAGGTTAATCTTTCTTTCTTGAGCAAGACTTTTCAGAACTGGTCACCTAACAGGAATTCTATAAATGCTGGTTCTTAAGATCAGTCTCTAAACAGCTTCACAGGACTCTCTTCCAAGTTCCTACAACACCCTACCCACAAACCCATTCTGGGAGCTCAGATTGATATTCTTTCCTTATTGAGAGAGTGTCAAATACAGAAACTGCAATGTGTTTGTCTTTACATTAAAAATAAACGAGTCAATCTAAAAATGGTACAACTTTACTAATGTTGCTTTTGTTCGCACTAACTAAATGCCTATAAATTAGAGGCATTTCCTTGATTGTTTTAAACAGTTCATCTTCATTAACTTGGTTAATTCTTCCTTTATGTTTAATTCAAAAAGTAAATTTTCTTTCAGGATTTTCTGAATTACAGTAACTGTTGGAAGTTCGTGGGCTACCACTGCTAGATTTGATTTATTTGTGTGGCTTTAAAAATGTATTCATTTAGCCTCAGGACTTGCCACCAAAGCATACAAATTCTTCAACACTTGAAAATTAATTAAATGAAGTAGAGGATGAAAAATGTTTCCCATCGCCGTATGGTAGCTTTTTCTTCTTCTTAATGGATTTTGACTTAGATAAAAATAGTCTGAACATTCCCTTATACTTCTCCAGACCTAATCAAAGTCAGTCTACAGGAAACATTCCTACACTAGCCAACCCTGAACCTGTGTATCTAGGTAAGATAAACATAACCTGCAGAGACGTGAGCAGCTAGGCCTGCTGGAAAGAGCAGTCAGATCCTCAGTGGTATTTCATGACTCTTCACTATTGCACTTTGGTTAATTTTACTCCAAGTCAGGGAAATTCCCACCAGACTATATTTACACTTTCAGAGAATGAGATGTGGCCTCTACCCACCAGGAGCTTTCTTTATCTAAAACAGCATCAAGAAAATCTGTGAGGACACATCATCTGACCAAACAGCACTGACGGCAAGAACTAAACCTATGTGCTTTCACTCAGTTCACTTTTGACTAAGGTTTAAAGAAGACACAATGGGACAAACAGCAGATTCTTCAACAAATGGAGTTGGGGAAAGATTTCAGCATGCAGAGCATGGGGTTAGGCCCCCAGGAATTAAATACTAGGCTTGAAATAGTGAACTACTAGAGAAGAGGGAGAAAACTACATGACATTAGCATAGGCAATGAGTTTTTAGTAATAACCAGTATTTAAATTTTTTATGTGTAAGAGTGTTTTGCCTACATGTTTGCATATGCTCTACATGTGTGCCTAGTGCCCATGGAGGCCAGAAGAGGGCATCAAATCCACTGGAACTGGAATTATGGACAGTGGTGAGCGGTCACATAGGTGCTGAAAACTGAACCTGGATCTCTGAAAGAGCAGCAAGTGCTCTTAGTCACTGAACTATCCAACCCCAATTTATTTTTTTAAAGATACCTTGAACATGACTCTGTAGGAAACAAAAGCAAAAAAAGACAGCGGATCACATGAAACTGAAGAGCTGTGCACAATTACACAAATAATTAGTATAGTGAAGACTCAGCGTGCAGATTGGGAGAGAACACTTGCAAACCATACATCTAACAAGGGATTGATGACCTAATTATCTAAGAGATTCAAGTAACTCAGTAACGAAACAGTCTAATTAAAAATGCATGGAGAGTCTGAATAAACATTTCTCAAAAACATAACCAACCACTGTATGAAAAATTCCTAAAATCCCTCATCGGCAGGAAAATACATATGAAAACCATAAAAGGGCCATCTCACTAAAGTAAGGATAGTTATTATCAAAGCACAAAGATGGGTCCTGGTGAGGGTGCAGGGAAATCAGCTCTTGTACACTGTTGAGACTGGGAACTAATATATCCATCATGGAAAGCCATATGGAGTGTCCACAAAACAATCAGAACTCTGTGACCCAGCATCCCTCTACCATGTATCTGTCTGAAGAAAATGAAATCAGAAGGTAAAAAAGACAGCCACGCTCCCATTGTCATTGTAGACATGTTCCCAATGCCTCAATCTGCCATCAAGGTCAGTACCCTTCAGCAGATGAACATGTGGAAACGTGCATAATAGAATACTGCCACCTTTTAAAATGGGAGGGCAGAAGGGAGGGATGGAGGACAGACAGGGAGGACACAGCAAGAGACATTACACTACTTGTGAAAAGCCAGACATAGACATACTGTGTGATCTCATTTACATATGGAATACTCACAAGTCAAACTCAGAGAAGGCAAGGGTAGAATAGACCTGCAGGCTGTGGGGGCAGGGAGTTGCTGATTAAAGAGTACCAAGCTTCAGCTACGGAAGGAATAAAGCTTTCAGATCTATTAAGCAGCAGGCAACTAAGTTAATAATAATACAACAATTGTTCAAACAGCTAACACAAATTTTACATGTTCACACCACAAAAATAAGTATGTGAGGTGATACATTAATTAGCTTAATTTAATCATTCCATAATGTGTACACATATATCAAATGACCACATTGTACCCTATAAATTTAGATTTAAGTCCATTTTTATTACTATAGCAAAATATCCAAGATTAGGTAATTTATAAAATAAAAGTCTATTTGGCTCATAGTTTAGGACTAGAAATCCCAAGCACATAGTGCTGGCATTTGTTCAACATCTGGTAAAGGCCTTCCTGCTGCATCCTAAGGTGGCCTCACATGGAGAGGCAGAGCAGGGTGCTAGAGAAAAGAAATAACTTTAATCACAAAGCCACTACCCCTGGATACCATTAATACCTAAAATTGAGGGATGTATTCAAATATGTAATGACACTGTTTGTCAGTTAAAACCAAAATTTCATAAGGAATCTGTTTAAATATGCCTATGTTCATGACAATCAGTGAATCTGTGAGAAAAACGCCCTGTTCAATTAAACCTAATCAAATTTAATCAAGAAATTTGTATCTGATGCTATTGTCATTTAAGATCTTTTAATACAGCTCCAATGCTTAAAGTAGAACAGCACCCTCCCAGATTAACTCACGTTTTAGATAGATAGATGATAGAGATAGAGATATACATATAGATATATAATTTTCATATCATATAATTTGATGGCATTTGTATCACCACATCTCTTTACTGCCCCCTGATCAATTTGATATACTCTATTATATATATATATACATATATATATATATGTAAAATAAGGCCTATAGAGTCTAATCTGTGTCCCTAAACGTTCTCCAGTGTGGGTCCATCCACTGGAGCCTGGTCAACCTGCCAAAAGTCCCATCCCGAGACTGTCTTTCCCCCTTCCAGCAGCCATCAGTCTCCAATAGTTCCCTAAATTGTGTTGGGATTTCTTACCCACTTTTTCATATCTATGCTGGGATCTTGTCTGGTTTGAGCTTGCATGGGACTTGTGCATGCTGCCATCATTGCTGTGAGTTCATACAAGTAACTGACCAGCTGTCTGGAAAACTCTTTCCTTGTGGTCATCACCACCTCTGCCTTGCAATCTTTCCACCCTCCCTTACGAAGTGATCCCTGAGCCTTGGGAGGCAGAAGTCTGATGTAGACATCCTATGCAGGGATGAGCACTCGGTAGCCTCTTGTTCTCCGCACATTGGTCAGTTGTAGGTTTCTGTGTTAATTACCATCTGCTATGTAAGGAAACTTCTCTGGTGAGAGTTAAGGATGCATTCGTCTTATGTGTAGAGGTTGCACTGAAGATGTGTCACTTAGGGCTAAGCATCTCACAGAAATTTATTCTCTATATTTGACCAGTTATGGAACTCTGGAATAGTCTCCATCATTTGCAAAAAGCAGCTTCTTTGATGAGTGATAAGAGGCATACTTGTCTGTAAATATGGAGATGCATATTTAGAATACAGTAAATCATGTGACCTAGGGATGTGGCAAAAGCAGATTTTTCTCTAGGATCTATGACTTCTCCGGCCATGTATATTTGGCTACACTTACAGTAGCACACATAAGTTCCCTCCCACTCAGCAGGCCTTAGTTCCAATTAGACAGTGACTGATTATTCCCAAGATAAAAGTGCCACTACTGAACCAATAGTAATAGATTGCTGGGCCAGTCATTGTTATTTAGTAGGTTTTATAGCTGGACAGGACCGTTGATTGGTTTTCTCCCTTGGCAGCTTGCATAATATCCTCTGATATCATGAGAGCTAGTCTTCTATATCTGAATACTGAAATGTATCAAGATTAGGAAAAATAAAAAAGGGAGGGATTGCCTCCAATTGCAGAGACAAGAAATCCAGGCATGGCTTCATCTCAGATTAAATCCTGCACTAGGAAAAAGATAGCAGCTCAGAGAGTTTTTGAGAAAAGCACAAACAAATTGAATGTTAATAATATTGTAACAATGTTAAATTTTCTTCTTTTCAAAATTGCAAGGGGGGAGGTGTGGTAGAGAGATGCCTCAGTGGTAAAGAGTGCGTACTGCTCTTGAAAAGGACCCAAATTTGGTTCCCAGTACCTATGTTCGGTGGCTACACCACCCTGCAACTCCAGTTCCAGGAGATCCAACACTTGTGGCCTCCAAGGGCACCTACACCAATGTGAGTGTGCCACACTCAGATATAAGCACATACACATCATTTTTAAATAAGAAAATTTTTATTGCACTGCAATTATATGAGATGATCTGTTCTTTGGAAATGTACACATATTAAGATGGTTCAGAAAAAGTGCCATGAATCTGTAAAATATACATAAAGTAGAAGTGTAGAAAATATTAAACATTGGTGAGTTGGGGTAAATTAATGTTTTTCACTTCTTATAACACTGGTATAAGTGAAATTATGTTCAAATTAACTACAGAGCAAAAGCCTAGGAGTGAAACAAAAAGATGTAGGAGGGGGATAAAAATGTTCAAGACAGGAAATCAGTCAGTGCTGTCAAAAATAGAAATGCTTCATTTTATAGAGTAATCTGGCAGGACTGCAGGCCCCTACCACAGCATTGGCCCACCACATGCTGGACCCAGAAACGCAAACACAATAAATGAAATCTTAAACTTCAAATTCTAGCAAATCAGAGTACGGCCCAGGCTATCTCTATATTGACGAGTGTCTATCTACTGGTCTACCTACCAATTCTTCTGTTAATCTCCACCTATTCCCATGGTGACAGAACTGACTAGTAATGTTCACCAAATGCATAGGTTATTCCTTTCTTTGTACTTTTCAGACTACTTGAAATTTTGATGAGTACGTATAGTTTTTATTTAGAACTATGGTGTGTGCTCTAAGGTATAAAATGGCATTTACATTGTAGTTCTCTAAACATAATGATATTAATTTTAATTTGATAAAGTATTAGCATGCTGAAACCATTTCCAGTTCCATAAACAAACTAAAAAACCAACACAAAGTATCTGCACCACACTTCAAGAGTAATGAGTTCAATCATGTTAAGGTTATAATTTTGTTAGTCTGTTAATTTTTTTCCTCTCAATGCAACTAGAAATTAATTCTTTGTCAGTCTTAACAATTAGTGTTCTTATCTTTTTCTGAAATAAAGATGACATTACATCAGAATCTTTTTATTTTTCTTGCTTTAAAAAATTCACAGTAATAGCCTAGTCGTGACAAGCATTTGAAAATATCATCTACTTGGAAAAACAAAATTCAGGATTTCACAACCATTCCTACCAACTATTTTATTAGATATGTGGCCAAGGTAAAAGTTCTCTCTCATGCTACCCTGAAGCGTTCTTTATTATCTCTTCCCCACTGTCCAAGCTTCTTTTATAATAGCCTAATTCCATGTCTTATATATATAAATTATTTCTATAGACATCTTGTTATCTTGAAACAATGAAAAGTCTCAGGGTCCTCCTCAACAGAGGCTTCCCAAGCTCTTTCCACTCACAAACCCTTTTCATCAGAGAAATTCTATGTGACTCCAGTTACATATGCGTGTGTGTGTGTGTGTGTGTGTGTGTGTATAGTACAGAGATAAAACATTTACTAATAAATCACAAAGAAATTTATTTTAAAATAATTATTTGGTATGCAATACATATATTTTTGCCACTTACTAAAGACAAAGGGCAAATTCTGATACTGAGATGGATGGGCTTATTTTCACATGAATCAAATCTTGGCTGAGTATTTGACACTGAAGGATATAGAACATCATTGATGTCTGTCATAGTTAATCAGGATTTGAATTTTATAACTTTTTAATGCCACTCAATATAGATACATAGAACAAAATGGCAGAAGCATGTTGAGGGATACTTCAGACATTGTTGGAAATTCTGCTCTAATTCCAAGCCAGAATTCACTTAATGACCTTTCATGAAATTAAAGTCAGAAGTTGCATTCTTAAAACTGAAGCATTTGAACACAATGCAACTCAGAATGTATTAATGTGATACTTGTGTGCTGAGCAATGACAGTAGGAAAATATTAAGTCTTTTTTTTTCACAATTAAACCATTGTATGTTCAGTAAAACACACTGAAGTTCATAGCATACAATAGTCCCTAACCTGAGCTGAGGTGTTTCCAGCAATGTTTGCTGGAATTTCTCAGTGTAACATACACACAGTGCATAGCGTGTACATTATAGGTTCATAACAAGGTGGATATGACGTGATATAGTGTGACACCGGTGAGCACTGCCAGAAACATCTTGAATTTACTGTTTGATTTGTTTTTAATTAAATTTTGGTCATCAAATATTCAGAAACTTTTTACTCTTAACAAAATCTTCATGTTATGACCCATAGTTTAAGCTGGAGTGTAAGACATGAAATTTTATCATTGAGAAAAATCGACTGCAGAAAAGGCTGTGGAATCTCTCACGACTCATCTCCTTCTTATTTACTTCTTCTCCTTATGAGATAACTATTCTTACTTGGTCTGTTGAATTGAGCATGCCACAGGACCTGCTTTAGTTTGCAAAATGTAGAAGGTGATTTGGCCCTTTCAGGCCAACATAAATACAGTGCCTGCAATGTCCAGGTGGAAGTGATCACCTGTTCAGTCTGGGCCCTCAGCAAAGGCGACTTGAAGCAGCATGCTACAAAGTCACAGTCAGCATACAATGTGAGGAAAAGCTGTCCTTAGGATTCGCTACCATGTAGGGGTATTTATTGGCATAGCATGACTTCGTCTATCTCAGTAGTACAACTGGGAAGGCCGGTGATCCTCGTGCATCAGCCCTACAATGTATCACTACATGAGCTGACAACAGAGTATTGCTCATTCACCTAACCTGTTATTTTGGCCCCTCACTATCTACTCTGTACTGGTATAGGCAGTGAGATACAGCAAAGAACAAAAGAAGGCTTCTGACCTCAAGGAGGTCAAGTTCTGTACCGTATACTTGCATACTAAAGCATACTTCCTACACTTAACTTGCATACCCCACATACATATTATAGTTAAATGGTTTCCTAGAAAAAGGGACCATACTTTATGAATTATACCTTTTCTCATTTATTTGAAAATAGTCATATAATTTTCTTCATATCAGAACACAGAGTAAACCACATGTCTACACCACTTAAGCAAATAATAGACTGGCAAAATACTGTCATCATACAAAACACTGAGATTTTATATCCAGAACATATGTTTAAACTCCTATAAACTTTTATAAAAATACACAATTAAAAACTGGCATATGGTAACATAATTTAGATCAAAATAATTAAATATATCTTAACATTTATTTATTTACTCTGTGTGTGTGTGTGTGTGTGTGTATCTGTGGGTAGGGGGAGCCACAGTGTGTGTTGTTGAAGTCAGAACACAACTTACAGAGCGACAGCTCTCTCTGTCCTGCATGTTAGTTTTGAGATCAAACTCAAGTCATCAGGCTTGGTGGCAAGCTCCTTTACCCATTGAGCCATCTCACTGGCCCCTAAATATATGTCTTTTAAAGTGCTTAACATAATTAAAAATATGGAAAATTAGTAAAAGTCTAGACAACATGTGATATTTTGAACAGTATCTCAGCTGTTGAGATCACACAGTGCAGGCAGAGGGGACATAAGCAAGTTCCAACAGCAGTCCAAGCTTACTGTCTAGAGATGAACTCTAGTCTCAATGCAAAGACAAGCCAAGTGTTGTCTGACAAGCTTCCTGAATTGAAGAGCCTGAGGCAGTGAGATGATGGTCTGGGAGGCTTGGGTGACTGCATTTCTCAGAGAACCAGAGGATAAAAGATGCACCCAGAGAGGGATCTCTGGAGCCCGAGAGAGTCCACTGAGTCTTCAGCAAAGCACTGGTTTGCTGGTGCTTGGGAAGAAGCCTGAGGTCAGGAAAATAATCACCCAAGTGATTATAAGGAATAAGTCTAAGAATTCACACAGATCTAGGAATAGTTCCTGTTTAATAAATACTAATTATATTCTCTGCTGTGAACTAACATAAAATGAAAATGCACAAATAATTTGAAAATAACAAAATTCCTCAAAGAGGAACTGAAACTTCCATGTGAAAAACAAGAAAAAGAGCAAATTTAACCACATGTTTGAGGAGGTAGAAGGTAACCCACCATGATTTGATAATTACACACTATATACATGCATCAAATTATCATTCTATGCTCTATAAATTTATACAACAAAAATAATGATTTTAAAACCCAAGTGATCTAAAGAAAGGAAGTAATAAAGAAATAATGAACATTAATTAAACAAAAATATTTAAAATGCGAGGGAAAAAATGAATAAGAAGTGTCTGTGTTTAAAAGATCAATGAGATTGAGAACATGGTCATAGACTGGTCAGGAAGCCAAAGACATGAATTGCAATGCACAAGAATGAGGTGTAAGGTTGGGCACACTTGCAATCCCCACACTGGGGAAATGGAAGTAAGATTATCATGAGTCTAAGGCTAGCCTAGTGAGTTCAAGGCCATCCAGAAATACACAATGAGATCCTGTCTCGAACTAATGTGAAATAGGATATAACTAGAGATATTATAGACACTAAAAAGGTATAAAGTTTTCTCTTTCCATCAATCAACTCAATTAGATGGAATGAAAAACTTCCTAGAAAACACAACCTGAAAATCTATTCATAAAGAAACAGATAACCTGAGTAGTCCCATTTTGCTTTAAAAAAATTAAAATTTTTGTTTAAAAGCATATCACAAAGAAAATTTCAGGCACAGAAGACCACATTGGCAAATTTTACCAATCATTAAGTAGTAAGTAATATCAATTCTCGTCAAACTCTGTTAGAAATGCTGAAGTGATCGTAACACTGCCTACTCACTCTCTGGGGCCACTACTGCCCTGTCATTGAAATCCAGCAAAATCATTATGAGAAAACAAAATGGCAGATCAACTTCCCTTATTATAATAAATGAATGAACTATATAATGTTGCACATTGAACCCAACATATACGAAAGGGAACAGCATCAAAACCAACTTGGGTGAGTTTGTTCTACAAATATGAGAATGGTCAACACTCAAAGACAATTAATGTAATTCACCATATTATAAACTAAAAAAGGCTATATGATGATCCCAATAAACGCAAAAAATTGAAAAAAAATCCAACATCTCTTCCTGACTGAAAATAACCTCTTGGGGGACTAAAAATAACAGAGAATTTATCAAATTGATTTTTATCATTTTAATCGAATTCTTATGATTTTCATACAGTATAATTAGGTGGTATTTGGATTGCCCCCTGCTAATTTAATGTACTCTATTATATATACAATAAGGCCTACAGAGTCTAATTTGTGTCCCCACGAATCTTTCTGTGTGGGTCCATTCACTGGAGCCTGATTAACCTACCAGTAGTTCTGTCCTTAAAAGAAACTGTCTCTCCCGAGCCCAGCATCCATCAGTGGCCAAAAGTTCCTTAGGTTGTGTTGGGATTTCTCACCCACTTCTCCATGTCTGTGCTGGAATTTTGTCAGTTTGAACTTTCATGGAGCTTGTGTATACTGTCCCACTGTTGTGAGTTCTTGTGAGTAACTGACCCGCTGTCTGGAAAATTGTTTCCTTCTGGTCATCCACTATCTCTGGCTCTTACAATCTTTCCATCTCCTCTTCAACAAAGATTCCTGAACCTTGGGAGGCAGAGGTTTGATATAGGTGTCCAATTCAGGAATCAGCACTCTGCAGCCTCTTAGTCTTGGTCTCTATACATTTGCCAGTTGTGGGTTTCTGTGTTAATCAATATTTTCTTCATAAGGAAATTTCTTTGGTGAGAACTGAGAGTTGCATTAACTTATAGGTATAAAAATAAGTCACAAAAAGTCAGTTTAATAAAACTATCTAGTAGAAAACAAGTATTAGGCTTTCCCCCTCTGTTCTGTTACCTATCTAGTCTCAGGTTCCTAAGCCCAATATCAGTGGTAGATATGGGCTCCATCTTATGAAGCAGACCTTAAATCCAATTACAGTGTGGTTGGTTACTCCCATAATATTCATGCCACTATTGCACTGGTGGGCACATCTTGCCAGGCTAGTTACTATTGTATTTCACAGGGTTCACAGCTGAGTAAGGTTGATAACTATTTTTCCTTCCAGGAACATGCATAGAACCTACCAGCACTATGAACACTAGTCAGTAGAGATGGGGCTCTGAAGTCAGCACCAACTTGATTTCTCCTTGTTGTTCTACAGCTCATGAATGTAGTATGTTCTGCAATAAGGTCTCACCATCAAGTCCTGATGGCTAACCACAAGCAGGGGCAATGGCCAGTACTGTTTGAGGGTCTCTGGGATCCCCAGTCAACAGCTTCTAAAGAGGGAGTCCAGTCCTCACACTGAGGCTATTCTATTGTTGTTGCTGTTATGATGTATAGAAGGGGGTGTTGCCCTCCTGTCATAGGGTAACTCCTTTTAACCTCCTTTATAATGTAAATCTATGTACTTTAGGAAGTTTCTATAGTGGTAGGTTTCAAATTAATTTTTTAATCTTTTAAATTAATAAAAACCATGTAGCTCATGTTGTTCAGGGGGAGTATGCTTATTCAGCTGATATGGAACCTCTAGGTTCAATGCCCAGTAAAACAGCAATCTGTGAAAAACATGTAGTTCACATCATATTTAACATCATATTAAACATTTAGCCCTAAAGATCAACATGAATCTACTATATGATTTAGCCCTTTCAATACTAGGTACCCCCAAAAAGGAAAAGTGTATGGACAGAGACTCCTAAAAGCCAGGGCATCAGAAAGCAACCCTGAAGTCCATGCATAGTGACTAGGAGATAACTGGTGATATGGCCATAGAGTGGGAACAAGTTAGAAAATGGGCTCTGTCAGAAAACAGGCTGCTGGGGAGGGAGGGTGTAGTGAGGAACTGTAAAGGCACAGGAAAGCTTTAGAATTCAGAGGAATCATTTTCTTCAGTTGTGACAGTGGTTTCACAGGCACACAGAGATACATATATGGACACACACTATGTTGTCAATATTATATTTCAATATAACTGTAAAATAAATCAAATAGACCCACAAGAAATTCTGTTCACACATCACATGAGCAAAAACCAGGAGTGTGAGCGTATTAAGATTCCCATTCAGTGCTGGCTGGAGCTCAGTTCTCACAGTATCTACCAATTAAAATATTCTTCTTAAATAGCAATTCACTTTATAATTGAATCTTAAATGTTTCCACATGAACACAAATATAAATATTGCTTATAATCATATAATAGATCATCTGAATGCCTCTCAATAGCAGAAGGGTTAAATCATGTTATTCAGATTATGAAATAAAGTTTTAAAGTTATATTTTACCTTATTAGACAAATATCTATTTTGTTTTAACAAAAATTGCATAACTGAGTTATTTTTGTCCCCAAGTTAGATTCTGGTCAAAAGGTGATGTGTGTGTGTGTATGTATGTGTGTGTGTATGATCTAATTTTATTTTTCTCTGACAGATGTGAGCTATTCAGAAGAGCTCATTTTGATTCACTGGGTACATAATAATATGCCTTTCAAAAGAAAAACATGTACGTATATATTTGCTTGACAGATTAAAATGCTACAGAACTAACATTTTGTTCTTTCAGGAATATATATACATATATATATATATGTATATATATTTCTAAATGTGCTCCTAGCCTAATCATCCAAGTAAAAAGTAAAAAGTAAATCTAAAGGAGTTATTCCAGATGCTTCAATAAATGTTACTCATTTTATAACTTTTCATTAAAGTAAAATTAAAATACCACTACACTTTGCATGCATCACGTATAAACCTATAATTGGAGTATAGAGATATGCAAATTACTTAAACTTACATACTCACACCTACTATCAAAAAGTCAAACAATATTGAGGACTTGAGAGTGAAATTTCCTTTTCAGTTCTGAGTCCTCTAGTCGTTCTTCGTATCAGTTCTTCTACATGTCTCAAGCTGGAACGTCAGGAACTTCGTTTTGCCCACGTCTGCTCCACAAACAGGTTGTGAAGTTCCATGAACCTTAATACACAGTGTGTGCTCTTCCCCACGAGAGTCAGAGGGACCCAGCAGGCTTCCTGGTTCACTAAGGCCAGGGGAAGAGGTGGTAGCAACGAGATTTGCTGTACTTGCAATGAAATGAATCTTCTCAGCCCTGCTGGCAGTTTAGCTTCGTGCTGCTTCTGAGGATGCCCTGTTTTCCAGTGTATGGGGAGCAGTTGACGCTAGAAAGCCTAAAACAAGGCCACCAGCAGGAAGAGATGGAGACCCTGGCAACAAAGTCAGCCATAGGAGAGAGGCAATGGCGGCAGGTGTCCAGAGCTCAGAAGCTTGAAGCACAGATGAAAATGCAAAGATTCAAGGGACGCATACAAAGACAGAGCTACTGCAGGCTCAGAAGTGATACAGCAGAGCTCTCTTAGTCAAACAGTGCAAGACAGGTTGGCCTGAAACAGACCTGGGAATACCATTTCCAGAGGGTGAACTACGCCAGCAAGATGCAAGATTCTTGACCACATTAAAGGCAGAGGCAGAGGAAACAGTGTACCAGACTCAAACTAAATCCTCCTGTCTAGATACACCCTAGACTGGGCTCATTCAGCAAGTACTAAATAAATAGGCTTTGTTCTAGGCCCAGGGGTTACAGTTACGAACAAAACAAAGGCTGTTCCTTCATGGGCCTTTCTTTCTTCTGCAGATAGCCCAAAAGCAAACAACTGAAGACCCATTTAGGAAGTCAAGCAAGGGGAAGAGCACTGGATTAAGGGTGACTATAGGAAAGATTCAGATGTGGCCTTTCTGGGAGACGTCTGTACTTCAACCTTCACCATTAGGCAAAGCAGCCTGCAGAGTGCTCTGGGAAGAGCACTTTATGCTGCTGGAATAAATGTAGAGATTTTTCTGGGGGAGAAATCTAGCAATTTCAGGGAAAAGGGGAAGAAAAGCATGAAATGACCTCAGAAAATGAGAGTAGGTGGGGTTATGCAGGACCAGAGGGCTGGCTGTGTAAAGAGCTGAGATGTTACTCTAAACATGCTGGGAGACCTCAGGGAAATGGACGCCAGGAAAGCATGTGACCCTGGGGCTTATTCTTGAAGAATACTCTGTATGCTCTGTGAAAAATGGGCAGGTATGGGGGAGTGAAGAATCAGAGACGGTTAAATCAGGAGACTGTGCCTGTGTTCAGTGAGAGATGATCATCACTTGGAACTGGAGAAAAGTTAACACACGGACACATGTGTTTTGTTTTTGTCTTTGAAGTGTTTAGAAATCAAACCCAGGGCCTCAAACCTGTCAGACAAGTGCTATACTACTGAGTCACACCACCTGAAAATATGCTTGACTAGAGACCTGCCAGGACGCACCAGTGAACTGGATGTAGGGTTAGGAAGAGAAAATGGCCAGGGACAAGTCACATCTCCCAAAGGGCAGAAACATGCAAAGTACTATTGGAAAGAAGGTCCAAGTTTTTCAAAGCTCTGTTAAGATGTCTATTACTCCCTAAGACATTAGTTGGACATTTGGCTGTAAGTCTGAAGTTCAGAAGAAAGTTGGAGACTGGAGGTGCTACGTGGGGAGACACCTGAAACTGATGACACACACATTAAATAGAAACACAAGACAAAAGACTGGCCTGGGACTAGACCCCAACTCCTCCAACCTTCAGAGGCTGGGAAGAATGTGAAAGAAGCAGCCTGTGATTTAAGTGGAAATTTTGCTGTCAAAAAGGAAACAAGGAAACCAAGAGGGAACAATCAGCAGTTGGGAATTGAGAGAGACTTCTGGGTAGAATCCAGCCTGTGACTAGACTGAAGGAAATCTGAGGTGGGAGAGCAGAGATCTTTGGCATCCAGGCTTGCCTTGGGAGACAGTTCACACATCTCTTTGGCGGTCAAGGAAGGAGTACAGACAGACACCCAGGATTGAAACACAACACAGAATACTGTAGCTCTGGCAGAGACTTCATCTATCCCTGTGTAAACATGCATCCTGTCCTTGTGGGCATCCGCTTATGAACTGAGTTGTGTTTGAGTCCACACTAATGGTGGAGATTGGGTGCAGTACTAACAACAATAACCAATCTGTGCCAAAATTTAGGGAAAAGAGCAACAGGAAAATTGAGACAAGGGCCAAGAACAGGGAGTCTAAAGGTCCACCACCTGAACAGGTCACCCAAGAAACAGATGAGGTGTTAGAGTGAGTACCAAGCAGGTGGGCAAACACCCTCAACATCCAGGAGCCAGAAAGTGCTCAGGAAGAAAGGATGGTGATGTTGGCAACCACACAGGTGCCCTACCTCCAGCACTGCAGGCAGCGTGGGGAGGGAAAGGAAGCCTGCACTTGGAGTTGGCCTGGAAGGTACTGCAATGATAGACATATAACTATTGGGGAGCTATTTCCTCCAAATTAAAACATTTCCTCCTGCAGGGAGGAGCTCATAAGACTAAATGAAAATCATTATCCAAGCTCGGGAAATCAAAAAAAATAGAAAATCTTACAAGTCTCAGGAACTTCTGAAATTTACAAGACTCACAACCCACCTCCCAAGGTTACATAAAGCAGGAACCATGGCTGGGGAGAGGAGACTCTTGTGGCGCCACCCACCAGTCATGCAGAGAGTGCCGAGGGTACAGCTTTGGTGAGTCATCCCCCATTCTAGGATGGGCTTTCTGGTGATACAGCTGCCTTTGAGTCACCCATGCCTCTGTAAATAGTCCCAGTTCACTCACTAGCTCACAGAGCTATATTTGAATGGGATCTTTCCTTTGGTCTGTCCTCTGTGCCTTCTCTGGGGTGACAGGTGTTTGTTCACATCTACCCAGGAAAAGTCACACAACAACACAAAGCACAGTGCTAGGTGCATAGTAGGGCTTCAGTTCATAACAGTCACAATCATCAGATCAGAATTCTTAGGTAAGCAGGAGTCTCCCTGCCCAGAGCACTCAATGCTGACTGACTTCCACACTTAAAATCTACAAAGCAATGGCCCACCCTGAGTTCTGTAATTTTGACCCAAAACTACCTTCTTCCCTGAGTAAACTTTGAAAAATAATTTCAAAGTTTCTCCTGGGTCTTTGTATGCTGAGAACACAGAAAGTATGCCCAGGATTCTCTTCCCGAGTCTGGCACCTGACAATGTTGCTAGGGAAGGAGATTAAACCAAAAGGCCTTAGTGAGCCTCGGGGATTATCCGTGGATTTCATTCACGCAGGCTGCACTTCCTCCCCTCCAACCAGCAAGTGAGAGGCGCCTGCTGAATATGTTGTATATATGTCCTATGAGCTGCCTCATGTTCTAGTGGACAAAAGAAAGACTGGCTGTGGCGGAACTGACACAATCTTTAGTTCCACCAGTGTGCACCCAGCTGCACAGACGCATTACAAGGAATGAACAGCAGAAACCCAGAGCTGCCCTGTGCCCAGCCTCCCGTCACACTGACCTACCTTCTCCATTTCACATTCTTCCCTCCCAACAGAAGATGAAACGGATGTTTCCAGCTGCAGATCTTTAAGTTCCCCTATGGACAGCAATACCTAGCTAATGTGGAGAATCTTTCTGGGGAAGTAAGTGTCTGTGTTCAAGCTCTTAGCCTGGCGTGTATCTGAGTTTGCACTTCATCATGTTCCCAAGGCTTGAACTTACTGCAGAACTGGCTTCGTTCTTGTCTTTGAGACTGTCAGAACTGCAAGGTATCATTTAGTGCAATGCATTAACCTACTGGCCGAGCAGAGCTGATCAAGCCAGTGGCAAAGCTGGCATGAGCTATGTGGTTGGAGGCAGATGGTGATGGTGCCAAAGACCATACTTCTAAATGATTGTGTATTTGGTCTACAAAATCTGTGGATGCTCTACCCCTGAGAGAGAAGAGAGACATACACAGAACCAGGAAATAGCCACAGGGAGCTGGGTTTCTCCAACCTGGAAATTTCACATTAGCTTCATTGGTGGCAAGTTCAGAAAGGTTTGAAGTCAGCATTTAGCCTTTTTTCTAAATCCTGCTGATGGTGAGCAGGGTAGGGTAGCAGGAAATCCTAAAACAGCCACTGTTTTCTTTACATCAGCATTAACGGGCAACATGAAGGGTTTAAGAAAACTTTGTTGGAAATTTTCCACTTTGAACAGCAGGGGATTAGGTGTCTATTCCAATTTCTCTCTCGCCCCCTCCTTTTCAGAGAGGAGAGTTCACTCTTAAGTTGAAAAGCAAACAGCCACAAAAGCATTTCCAGGTACAAAGCCACCGGGTATGTTCCGGCCTTTGCTGGTGTCTCTAACCACAGCCGGTCTTATGTTCCGAGCATCAATCCACACTCATGATTGTTACTGTACACCTGTATATCATTCAGAGGTTAGCCCCGCTCACGAAAATTATATTTTAAAACTGCAATGATCAAAAAAAAAAAAAACAGTTCAGGGGAAGGGATTTCCTAGCTCTCAAATAAAACTGTGCAGTGGAGCGCTTACTAAGTAAACAGAAAACATGGGCAGCTGAGAAATCAATTTAGCTGAACAAACAATGTTCCATGTAATGAACTACTAATTATCCTTTTATGCCATGTCAGTCTGAGTGATTACAGAGCTGTGCAGTTTAATTTGACGTTTGAGCATTGCCTTGCTCCATTAGCTCCATATAAAGCTACAACACATTTGGGGGGCGGGGGGTCTGTATTTATCAGGAACTAAAGTAAGCACCTGTATTAATAATAGGACGAGATCGCAGAACCTTTTAAAAAATGTTTTCATAGAAGATGAATAAAGCCCAGAACCTAGCCAGCCAGGTGTTCTTGGTCAAGAGGTCAGACACCAGCCCAGGGACATGCAGAAGGCTTCTCAGAGGAGTAAGTGCCAACTCCCGAAAGTGCCAGCTCTCGAAAGTGCCGGTACATCACCTCCTTGCTAGAGCTCTAAACCTGACTCTTAGGCCTCAGCTGCCAGGCTGGGGCCAGACAAGCAGATACAGAGCAGGCTGGGGTACGGAAATGTCTCTTTCAGATTCACTAAGCTGTAAACATCCTAAGAGCCTCCGCCCTGTGCAGGGAGAATGTGTGCAGAGGAAGTGTGGGTTGAATGCTGGCATTTACCTGCTTTTCACATACTTTCACATAGCAAGTAGAGCAGCCGAGGGTAGAAACAGCAAGTTGGAGGGATGTATTTTTAATTCCATCTCATTCCACAAATGATGCTACTGCTGCGCTAGCCCAGCCTGAGCTGTGCCAGATGGCAAGAGAAACAAGATAAAATACAGGTTCTTCGAGACTTCAATCCTGGGGCCACTCCGATCTCTCCAACTTGCTGAGCGAGAGAAACTGGCCCTCCCAAGATAGTGGTTCTTAGTTTGGAATGCATATTGATACCACCACCTAGGGATCATTAAAAAAAAAAAAAGTTGGATTCCATCCCCAGAGAATCTCATATGATTGGCCTGTGAAAGTCACTGTTTTTTAAACTATTTTATCTTATTAACATTATTTTCCTAGTTAACACATCATAACTGTATATCTTTGAGAGATACAATGTAATGTTTTGATATAAGTATGCAATGTAGAATTATTAGATCAAGCTGATTAACATATTTATCACCTGATGTCATCTTTTGGGGAAGACATCTGAAATTTGCTCTCTTGGTTATTTTGAACTATGTAATACGTTGTTATTAACCAGAGTCATCCTGCTGTGTGATTGAGCTGACTCCTCCTAGCTAACTAAAATTTACACCCTTGACCAGCAACTCCTCTTCTCTCCATCCACCCCTGCTCTCTAGTAACCTCTGGTAACCCTCTTGCGTCTGAGTTGATGATCTTAGATTCTACATATTAAATGAAACAAGGGTTTGTTTGTCTCCCTATGCCTGGCTAATGTAAGATAACGTTGTTCCTTTAGTTTCATCTACAGTGTCACAAATTTTGAGATTTTGGGATAGTCCTGACTTGGAAGCTCTTTCAGCCAGTCTTCTGAGAAGCTGCTATTGGAGCCTCCTGCTTCATTGACTAAGCTTTCCAGTTAGGACATTTACTCAATCCACAAATACTTATTGCATTCTTGAGGAGCACTTACATGTCCTGGGAAAAATATGCAGTGTTTAAACAATGATTTCCCAACCAGAAAGATAAACTGTCCATCTTACTCCCATAGAGCATCATAGTGAGACTCAGAGATACTTAGAAGCAATTAGTGTCTGTGACAACCCTGAGTGTTGTATCCCTATCCTCCATCAAGGATGGGAAAATGAGCCTGGAAAAACCACAACGCCAACTCGGGTAGAACCTTTAATAAGTGACAAACTTGGAGGTCAGGTGACCTAATTCATGTCCTTTATTTTCCTAGTAAGTGCCCTGAGTTCAGACAAGTGCTTGAACTGGCCAGGAGCCAAATGATATCTAAAGCTCTAGGCCTGAAGCTATGTTTTGCTCTGACTTCCATCATCAACTCTACCCATTAGACCACAGGAATTAGGACAATCAGTGAGTAATAGGGTCTATAGCTCACTGGCCCCAAATTAAGGAAGGTAGTCCAGCACTTAGCACTGTTCTCAAGTGAGGTATGAACACTAAATAGAATAGCCATGAGCGTTAATCAATGCCACAGAGACTTGAGTGGGGTTCTAATTCCCAAGTCCCTCATCAGTTGCCCTCTGGGATCTACTTCCTTCTTCACACCATTTCTGAGACAGGAGAGCAAATCTGGTCTTTATTCTCAGGGTCTACATATTATGTTCAGTTCGTATGCTCTTAAACCATGCCTAGACCCAACTCACACTCCCAAGAAACCCATTTTATTCTTCTGGAGTGCATTCTGGATATGCTTTTTGAAGCTCCCTTCATGATTCTCCTGTACCCTAGAGTTAGACTGTCAGTAGCAGAGGCTGCAGCCCTTGGCCTGACACAGTTCCTCACTCACTTTCCAAGACAGGCAAGAAATGACCATAGAATACAGCAGGTTTGTGTTCTGTTTGTTTATTTGAAATTCTACAAAATAACTGTCTAATATATGAATAATTGTCTGTTTTGACAAACTGTCAAAATTGTCAAGATCATGAAAAATGAGAAAAGACTGAAAAGGTGTCAGAGACCAGCAGGGACTACAGCAGTGTGACAAAAAATGGAACCTGTATCTTGTGTTGGATCTTGAACCACAACAGGGAAGTCATGCTGAAAAGACCAGTGAAATCTAAACAAGTCTAGCATTAATCACATTAATAGTATTGTACAAATATTTAAGACTGATGAAATCCAAATGAGTCTAGCACTGATTGCATTAATAGTATTGCACCAATCTTTTGGAATTTTTAATAAATGTACCATGAAACTGAAGTTTCAACAGGTTGACGGGCAAAAGAGCTCTATCATGGGATTGTTTCTATGGATCTAAAGGTTTTTAAGATAAAACCTCTTTTTGCAAAGAGCAACATTTTGGGGTTCTCTACATGAGAAACTAAAAAGTTGCTTGTCTTCCCTAGATTTCCTCATGACACCCTTTTTTAGTGCTCAAAACATCACCTCTTAATAGCATGGAGAACTGTTTGTGTTTGGGGGATGCCATCTGCCCTTAAATTATCCCACAGTTCTAGGAGAGAGCATGGAGTCTTTGCCGGAGTTTGGGAGCACTAACTTGCTTGCAGCAGTATGTGAACTGACCTTATGGGAAAAAATAGTAGACGAAGCATGGGGACACGGGGAACCTTCTCACAAGAAGACCTGACAGCACACACCGAGACCCAAGCTACACATCCCAAGAGCATCACAAGGTGCTTCCATTGTGTGGCGGTCCCAGTTTACTGCCTGTTTGTTCCACACTCACATGCATATTTTATGATCTTACTGGATGCAATGTGTTCTCTACATATTACATATGTAGTCTCTGAGCACATTGAAAACAGCTGCTGCTCCACTCCCTGACTTTTCTTTCCAGTCTATGAGTCTGGTTACCAAGTATGTCTTTCAAGACTGTCCCACCTAAGAAAGAAAAAATGAACTATTACCAAATGGCACTTTTGCTACTGGATCTCCAAAATGATCTTCACGAGCGTTCAGGGAAGCCAAAGGGAGGCTTACTTCCATAATTCAGTCTGAAGAGAAACTAACTCAAGGCATTGCAGTTTTGTTGCCAATAATAAAAATCTACTTAGTTCTAAAAATAGAAGCCAGATCATGCCACCTTCCTCCCATAGCTGAAGATTGTTCCAGGAGACTTCTGGACAATGTCCCTGGGAGGCTGGGAAGAAAAGATGCTGCAATGTGGCTTTAACAAGAGGCTCTTTTATCTAGTTGAGTCTGATCTCTTCCTACAGGAAAAGAGGAGCTTCTGCTCTGGCCACCCGGATAGGATAATGTTTTAAATCAGCCCCTCCATCCGGCCTGCTTCTGGCTTTCCATGTGGCCAGGGCAGGATTTCCGTCACAATATGTTCTGATTTGGAACCTGGAAGCTGGGTGGTTCTGCATTTGGCCCAGCCTCCATGTGTCTCCTCTCCATCTCCCACATGTGTCTGTGGCTTCCCTACCTGTCTTCTCTGCTACATCACAGACCCCCGAGAAGGGAAGAACACGCGGTACTCATGCCTGTGCCCTCAGTGCTGCACCGACCACAATGCCTCTCAGTAGCAAGTGTTCGACACATGTTTGTGAACTATGTTTTGTGCTTCTTTAAGTGGCAAGGCTTCCTATGGAGCTGGTTTATGGCAGCAAGGGGTCCCCTGTGGTCACACCAGTAGGGGTGGTCGGGGCAGCACACAGTCAAAACTCAGCCAGAGGACCTTCCGCTTCTGCCCGTGCCAAAAAGAGCTGATCCTCTTGGGTTGACTCACTGGAGGCCAAAGGGAGTGTGACAGTGCCTCAGAACCACTGCGGTCCAAAGGCACCGGCCTCTGAGCCACAGGGCGCCGGGCTGTGCACGTCCTTCGTGCACCACCTGGATAGTGGTGACACAGGCATTGAGCAAAGAAATACATAGATGCAGACATGGGAATAAAGGCAGAGGCAAGTCCTGTCGGCACTCCCACGCACAGGTGACTTGGAGTAGGACGTAAGTAGGTACAGCCCATAGCCAAATGGCTGCAGATACAGCCTGCAATACAACACCAAGGAGAGATACTCTTGCTGTGGAGCTAGAGTGATATCATCCAGCCTGGACCTGCAGGGATGGCCACTAATGAAAGGACTCGTCTCCCATACCCTACCCTGGGCTCTCTTCAGCTAGCATAATGCTCTATATTCAAGGCACTCCCCCAAAGCTTCTTGCGTTCCTTTATCCACAGAGCCCCTCCTCTTAATCCTTCTTCCACAACATTTTTGCTTTTAAAACGTTGTAAATCCTCCCACCAGGCTCACCTTGGACTAAGACCATGATGGCTTGTTAACCACTAGAATATGCATTTAGATTGCTGAAGTCTAAATATAGAAAAGTAGAGAGAGGAGCCTAACCACTGCCTAGTTTGCAGACAGGGAAGATAGGAATCAAATGTCTTGCTAGTGTATTTCCTGCCATTAAACTAAAAAGAGCATCTGTTCCCTTCTTCAACTCTCATCTCCTTCTTGATTATAAGCACACCTTTCCTATTTCCTGTGTACAGATCTATGTTTCACACTAAACTAATCAGAAAGTCTTTTGAGGAAAGGACCACAACTATGGTTTCTCTAGACGTGGTATACACCTGGTCCCATGGAAGAATGGTGTCGGGGGCCAGGTAAGGCTGAGCTACCCCATGCCTTATTCCAAGTCCTCAACTCTGTGGCTTCAATGTATTAATACATAAATCCCAAAGCACCTTCAAAATCAGTCACTCTGTAACCAAAATCCAGCAAGATACCACTTTATCCTTTATTTTTATATCTTGAGTTTTCTATATACAGATGTAGGCTTCGTGTAGGCTTCTCAGCTCACCTGGACAATCAGCTTGTGATTTGGTCTGTTCTGATCTGTATTAGTTAGATTTTCACTGGTTATGCTATATAACAAACACCACCACCACCACTCAAATTGCAAGGGATGATAGCATCTGACATTTATTTTGCACTGTGTCTAGTTTCAGCTGAACTCATTGTGTATGATCCGCCTATAAAACCCTGGCTCCCAAGCACCTTAAAATATGGACACAAGCAGTCCATGTTATTAGTAAGCTCACCTAGTAGCTGTAGCATGGGAGGCATTTGGTAGCGTGACACTAAGAAATGAATACATGTGCAACGTGTGCACCTATATCTGTGGGACCTCTGCATGAAAAATATCACATCTTAATTAATGGCTTCAAGTTCTGACATCAGACAGAACTTGGTGCAAATTTCGTCCACCCCTCTCCTGGGCTGAGTGCCCTCTAAGGAGGTATTGAACCTAGCCATGGCTCAGTTTCCTCAGCTACATGCAGACCCTAATAATCTACATAAGTGAGTGTTCAGAGGCACCCTCAGCAAACGCTGCTTTGCTGCTGCTGTGCGCAGTGGGGTCAAATGCTACTTAGCTTGTCACACACAGTGTGTTGAAAATATTTGGTACATAAGCTCATCATGACAGGAGTAAACAGGAACATGTGTAGAGTGGCGGGATGGTGAGCACATCCTTTTCTTTATTTCCTTCACGGATAATATGGTTTTGTTTATTCAATTTTTAAAATTTGAACATTTATTTTCCTTGGTGTTCAGCCAACGCTGGGGTGGTGACACCCATATGGAGCCACCCTGTTCTTCAGCAATGGCTGTTTCAACAAACACTGTCTGCTGGGCTCATTATAAACACTTTTTTCCATGTCTCACAGAAGCTCTGCAACATGAGGAATAGTACACACATCTAACAGGTGATAAAGGTGAGACTCTAAGAGGTGACATGATTTGCCTAGGGCCTACATCAGGAAACAAGAACTATTAGAGACAGATTAGGCCTGACTGAAATTTAGATTTCCTTCTCCACCCCACATTCCTGTTCAGTCACCATATTTTAGGGAATTTACAGTGGGAAAAAACAAACCAGAGGCATCTAGACAGAACTTGGATTCCAAGACTATTTCCCCATGAAGAAACCAGGCTCCTTGGAGAGATGGCTTGTTCTAGGACTGAAGCAGGTGATATATAAATGGTCTTCAAGTTGTGGTGCCAGAAAGAAGGAGGGTCCCTCCCAAAGTTCCCCCCTTTCTCCCTCCCTCCATCCCTGCCTTCATTTTCTTTTTCTTAGTTTTAATTTTTTAATATTTTTTTTATTTTATGTGTATAAACACATTGCCTGCATGTATTTAAGTGTACCCGTGTCGTACAATGACCACAGAGGTCAGAAGAGAACATCAAATTCCCCTGGAACTGGAGTAACAGATGGTTTTGAGCCACAATGTGGGTGTGGGAATCGAACCAGGGGCCTCTGCAAGAGTAACCAATGCTCTTAACAGATGGTCCATCTCTCCAGCCCCTCTTTCCTTTTCTATGTAGGAGTGTGTTTCTGGGAATCAAATCTTGTACATGCTTAGCAAATGCTCTATCACTGAACTATACCTCCAATTCAAAAAAAAAGAAAACTTTTAAGAAAAACACATAAATACACATATAACAACATGCATGTGTCCTTTAAGGACACACCAGATCTAACTGAAGAGCTTCCAACAGCCCAGGGACAATGGGAACACAGTAAAGAAGCATAGCTCAAAGAAAAAAAGCTATCCACAAGTCTACACTGATACAAATGAAGAAGGAAGGCTGTTGGGGTGGAGCATCTCTGCGTCCCAGCACTCCAGAGGCAGAGGAGGAGAATCACAAACGCAAAGCCAGTCTGGATAGCCAGTGAGACGCTGGCTCCAAAAGAGGGGAAAGAGGATGAAGACTGAGAAGGTCGACCAGAGGTCCTCAGGTGCAGACGGTGCCAGGTGGCTTTCTTCTGTGGAACATAGTGTGGGAAGTGGTGGGGAAGAGCAACTTCATATACAGAAATCCGACAAACACCAACTTCTGTCAGGGAATGAGCACCCATATCAGAAGTGGTAGTCAGAGTCTGAGCCCTTGATGTCCTGAGAATGATTCTTAGCCTCTCTGACATGTGCTCTATGAGTGGACAGGATATACCACAAAATGCAGGAACAGGTCTCACTAAAGCTATGAAGTTCACCAAAGACAAAGGAAATCTGAGTGAAGAAGCCTAAAGAGCCCCAATGTCAATGCAGTGTGACAGCCTCAGTGGGGTCTAGGAGCAGACAAATTTTAAATGAAAACATGAACCTAATTAATAGCACCCTATCTACGGTGGTTCATTATTCTGACAAACATATCATATTAAAGTTAAGTAATGGGGGAGACTAGAAACAGGGTATCTAAGAACTCTCCAAATATCTCCACATTCTTTCAACAAATCCCAAATATCCAAAGTTTTTCAATTTATATATTAATAAAACAGAACCTGGGATATAGTTCAGTCATAGAAAGAACTTGTATTATATGCGAAAAACTTTAAAAAGAAACTGTTAGCAAGTCTAAGAATAAAAAGACAGAAAAGGACATATTGCAAGCAATCATACAGAAATACAAAGGTTCACTGAAGATCACTATGAATGGCTATGTTAATAAATTCAATAACCAGGGAGAAATGAACAAACTCTTGGACATACAGATCTTACAGTGATTGAATCATAAAAATAGAAACCCTGAACTGACAATCGTAAGTAAAATGAAAATGAATCCGTAATGAAGTTGCCCATCAAAGAAAGCCAGGACCTGATAGTCAAACTCTCAGAGCAGAGCTAATACCAGTTATTCTCAAACTACTTCAAAATACTGAAATCTAGGAGTACCAAGCACAAACTACAAGTCCAACCATTATCCTGATAGTAAAATCAGATAAGGAAACAACAAAACAAGAAACTTATAGGCCAGTACCCCTGGTGAACTTAGATGCAGAAATCCTCAAAGAAGTACTAGCAAACTGAATCCAACATCATGTTAAAAAAGGATATTCACCACCCCCAGGATACAAAGGTAGTTTAGTATATGCAAAATGAGATCTACCACACGACAGAAAAATAAACATCTCAGTAAAAGAAGAAAGAAATGTAGAATTTTAAAAATCTACTTACATTTGTCAAGCTGCGTAAGTTAGGTTTAGAACAGAAATACTGCAACAGAATAAAGGTAATTTATAACAAACCAGAGCTAGCATCGTACTGAGAGGGGAAACACTGAACACCTTCTCTCCAGGATATGGAAAAACACAAGGATACCCTCTGTCACCGCTTTCATTCAACATAGTGCTAGACATTCTAGCCAGAACAATCAAGTGAGAAATAATGGCTATTGCAATAGCATGATCTTATATGTACAAAACACAAAGATGTCACTGAACAACTGTTAGCACTAATAAATGAATGTTGTAAAATTAAGAGACACAAAATAAACATAAAAAACAGCACTATTGGTAAATTATGCATAAAAGAAAAGAAAACTCGCTTATTTAAAAAAACATAAAATATTTAGCAATAAACTTAACCAGAGATAGTCTATATAATAAAATTTATAAAAACATTTATAAAGGAAATTGAAGAGGGCCAAAGATGTACAAATATTCTACATTCATATATTGGGAAAAATGATGCTGTACAAATGCCCATGCTACCCACAGAAATCTATAGATTCTATATATAGATATAGATATCAAAATACCAATGACACTCTTCACAGAAATGGAGAAAACAACCCTTAAATTCTCAAGGACTATGTAAGGCCATTTAGTACACTACTTTGGCAAAGCCCTTGTTATAAAACATGTAAATGAGGAAACACTTCTTTGATGCACAGTCTCAGAGTTTCCAGTCCATGGTCACTACCCCACTGCTGGGCTTGTGCTGAAGTGGAACACTGCAGCAGTAGGGTATGAGGAGAAAGCTGTTTATTCCATGGCAGCCAGGGACAGAAAGATGAGAGGGAGGGACTGAGAACAAGGGCTGCCCACAAGGCTATGCCCTCAGTGACCTGCTCCTTCCTCCTACCTCTGAATACTTCCCCACAGAGTCATCAAATTAGAAAGCCTATCGATAAATTAATTTTCATTGTTAATGTATCCAATTACTTCACTCAATCAACTCTCATTCTTCAATCACCTCTGAACATTGCTCTGGGAACCAAGCCTTCAGCACATGAAGTTGGAAGGCAGGGGATACTTCATGTGGCTCCCCCAAGCCATAGCATAAACAAATGGCACAGAATAACTACCCTTGCAGTGAATCCGCATCTACAGTAAACTAACCTTTAGCAAAGGTGGTAACAATATATACTCAGAAGAGAAGAGTCTTTTCCATGAATAGTGCTGGGAAAACGGAATATCCATGTGCAGAAGTCTCAAGATTAACCCTATCACTATATACAAAAATAAGCTTAAGGTGGATTTAAAACTTAAATATAAGGCTAAACACTCTAAAATTACTAGAACAGAACACTGAGGAAATGTGTCAGGACACATTGGAAGGTTCAGGGATGTTTGGGGAAAGATCTTAAAAGCATAGCAAACAAAATAATAAAAACAAGATAACATCAAACTAAATGCTCTTTGCCCAATAAATAACAAATGAAAGAACAAAGAGAAAGAGAAAATTTTTTCATACTATAATCTGAGGGGAAGTTTGTATCCACAGGATCTATAAGTAATTCAAATACCTCAACAAGATAATAACATTATTGTAAAATGATAAGCTTAAATAAATATTTCTCTTAAAAGAGCATACAAGTAGTCAATGGATGTTTGACAAAATTCTCAACATCACTAATGATTAGGGAACTGCAAATCAAAATAGTGAGGCATGATCCCACACTAGATAATGGCTGTTCCTCAAAAGACCAGCGATAGGTCTGGAAGTAGACAGTTCAGTGACAGAGTGTGTACGTCACACGACTAAAGGCCCACATTCGATCCCCAGCACCAAATAAAAGACAACAGCAAATAAGTAAACACAAAAGACACAGTGTTGAGAATGTAGAGAAAGGGAAGCCTCTGCACATGATTAGTCAAGTATAGATAATTACAGCCATCATAAAAGCAGTACTTTAACACTGAAAATCGAAACACTAGACATCCCACCACTGAGTGTATCTCCAAAGGAGATGAAGTCAGTATGTCAGAGAGACATATCCACATTCATTTCCGTACTACTCACAGTAGCCAAGAAATGCAAACACCCTAAATGTCTGTGTTAGTTGCTTTTCTTCTTACTGTGATGAAATGCAGGATGAAGGCATCTTGGGAAAGGAAAGGTCTATCTGGCTCACAGTTTGAGAAAGCACCAGGAGCTTGAGGCAGTTGGTCACATCGCATCAGCAGTCAGGAAGCAGAGAGAAGCATGCTGGGGCTTAGTTTGCTTTCTCCTTTTTATTCAGTCCAGTTCTCCGGTTCATGCTGTGGTGCTGCCCACATTTAAGATGGGTCTTCCCACCTCAGTAAGCCCAATCTAGACGCAGACATGCCCAGAGACTTATCTCCAAGGGTACTCTTGATCCTGTCAAGTTAACAATCAGTATTTACCAACACTGTGCCCATCAGCACATGGCAGGATAAGGAAAGCATAGTGTCTATACACAATGGAATACTATTCATCTATGGGAAAGAAAAGAATGGACACTCATGACAGCGTGGATGGAGCTGGGGGTCATTGTGCTAGATGATACAAGCCAGAATACAGAAGGTCAAATACTTCACAGAATCTAAAGATCTTGATCTCAGAAGCTGAAAACAGCATAGATGTTACCAAGCAAAGGCTGGAGAGAGGAGGTGGGAGAGGGAAAGGAATGGCTGTACGACAACTGGTCTTCATTATCAACTTGAGGGGACTTGGACACACCTCTGGGCATGTCTTTAGTGGCATTTCCAGAACGGATTAACTGAGGAGGGATGACCCACCCTCGAAGTGGGGAGTACTTTCCTAAAGGCAGCCTAGCAATAAAGAGGTCTGAGAAAAAAGCCGTGTGCACCCGCTTGTACTTGCTTGCCTTCACATAATCCTTCTAAGCCAGTGTGCCTGTTGCTACTGCTGCTGCTGTCACCTTCACTAACACCCACCAGATTCTCTGGCCTTCCAAAGTAGGCTGAAGAGCAACAACTTTCTGGGAAACTCCCCAACTCTCGGATTGGGACTATTCAAGCAACCAGCTTTGTGGCCTGAGCAGCTACAGAGTTCTAACCTCCCAAGCACTGGGAGAGCCATTGTTGGGCTCCTCAGTCCCTATAGTGTTAGCCAGTCTAATAAATCCCCTTCATAATATGTGTGCATTCTAGTCTGTGTTCCTCTGGGGAATCCTGCCTGCTACTGATGTGTCAACACATACTAGGTTAGAGGAGAAAAGAGAAAGTAGTTATCACACCCTATTGCACTGTTGAATAACTGAGGATAATTATAACACACATTTCCAAAAAGCTAGACAAAAGGATTTTGAACATTTCTACCAGAAAGAAATGATAAATGGTTAAGGAGATAGATGTTTACTCTGATTTTAACATTATACAGTGTATCCATATATCAAAATATCCTTTGGTTTCCCATAAACATACACAACTTTTATGTGTTAATATGAAAAGGGATGGTTTCCCATTTTCTTGTGATAGCTAAGGCAATGTCACCTGACAGAACACTTGACCACCACCATCACATTCTAATGCAGACTGATGTAGCGAACATCGCTGTGCGGTCCTAAATGGGGGCTCCACTGTCAGAGCACTCCAGCTCATCTCGTGGTCCTCTGAAGATGTCCACCGGTGTCCACCACCCACCCTAGTGTCCTAGCACACGCTGCTCTCCCCTTATAGCACTTACTCTCTGTAAATAATTTTTTCACCAATTATCTTCTCAACATCTGTCTTCCCCATACACTGGGAGTTCTAAGAAATATCAGTCACTGGATTTCCAGAATTCACAAAGAGGCGCCTACTAGGTGCTCAGCAGTTGCTTGCTGAGTGCACAAATGCATCTCTAGGAGCAGCACTGCCCCCTGGGGTTCTTCTGAAGATGGAGGTGCCCAGGCACAAACGGAGCTCCTCCCTCTGTCCCATTTCCTAGTTCACCTCCACAACTTCAAAGACCACTATTTACAAGTCTTTCAGATAAAATCTGAGAGAAATTTTACCTCTTATCAAATTTCATCCTAGGCAACATGACAGTTACCTAAGATCCAAGTGAATTGTAAGAACTACATATTTTCTTTTATGTGGTTCTTCAATTATCCCAAGAACAGTCTAGTCCAGATATCACAGGAAAACCTGGATTCCTAAAAGTCAGTGGAAGCATGAAGCCCATGCACTGTAGGAAGACCATCCTTGGGGCCACTCGGTCTGAAATCTCTTGGGTATGCCAATTTTCTTTATTGTTATTTTATCCTCAGAGCATTCCAGGTCATAGCAAGTTAGTAATTTTGCCATATCTTTAACTGACTGGCTTTATATAAGTGCTGCTAAGAATAAAATTAACCAGTGGGAGAAAAACATCAGTTTGGTATCTAATTTTAGAAAACTTGATGAATAAATCTATTAAATCCATTGTGGGGAAAGAGAAGAGCAAATAATTCTTCATTGGAAAAAGAAAATAAATAGAAAATAAAAGGTGATTGTCGTTATAATTTAGAACAACAGATTTAAATGTAAAGCTCCCCCACACCCTCTTTTATTTACAAATGAGTACATTGGTTGATTGTGTATTTTCATTCACATAAGTCTCAACTTGAATTTTTAAGAAGATGTAATCATAGGCAAGAAACCAAGCAGAAAATTGTTACTGGAGTCCTGGATTCTGTGCTTGTTAGAGAGGCGAGGTCCTTTATGAGAGACCACGGTGTGACATAAATCATCTGCCCAAGATCATGGAAAGCAGGTGCCCGGCAGGCTGCACTGCAGACATCTGGCAGGCTTTCATCCTCACACCCACCCTCTCGCTCAACATCTGGCAGCCTCTTCATCCCCTGCCCCACCCTCTACCCCAACTGCCTCCCAACATCTGCCACACACTTCTCTTAACCTCAGAAGCAAAGCCAGTCACAAGCTCAAAAGCACAGCGTTCCAGGGGTGGTGACCTGGAGTCACACTCTGGGTGGGAACAGGCAGGGTTTGTTTTTATTTTATTTCTTTCCTGGATCTTAAATGAATGCACAATTCTCTTGGATATATGCTTTCATGTCCAACTGGTTCTCACTGAGAAACTTGTTTAAAATTAAAATCCACAGATTAATATCAACCTCAATAAAAGTTTCAAATCTCCAAAGAACTGGAGGGTACAATCTAAAAAGTACAGGGAGAATAAAGAACAATTTGATAGCGATGACACATCTTATGAACAAAAAGAATTAATGTCTATTTGGTGGGAAATGGATAAAATACTTATGTCTTGTCTGCAAAGCACAAATCACTGAGAGAACACATCTTAAACCCGATCTTAAAGTGTTTTGAAGCTGACTTAAAGGAGTGAATGCTATTTAAATTCCAGATTTGTTTAGTTATTCCTTCTCAGTGCCTTCAACACCTAGTACACTTCTGGTTTATGGAGTCTTCTACACACAGGGCCTCCTGGGTCTGGAGCTGGCTTCACCCTGACCCTCCTGAGTCTATCACCTGACTTAGGGCTTCCTCCTGACTAACTCCCTCTCTGGCTGTTTGCTTTTAACCACTTCCTGGTATTTACCTTAAGAGTTTCAACTGACTGAGTTAACTCCCAACTTCCTCCCACCCATGCACACATACAATCCCCACCCCTCTCTCAGGCCACCCCCTAGTCTTTCCTCCAAATGAAGAGATGCTTGCTCTTTCTGGGCACAGGTGAATTCTAAGGTAGTCCTGGCTTCTGATGAACTAGAAGCTACACAGGGCTTTGGCTGACTGCCAGGATGTGGGCTGTTTTGCAGAGACTCTGTAGACCAGAGTCCTATCAAAGCATTTTATCATATTATTACACACTTAAATTAGTAATTACTTTGGGGATAATATTTAGATACTCCTGTGAAATTTCTTGTTTTGAGGGTTAGATGTGCTTGGTGACTATTCTTTAGTTAAAACTTCTTATTCATATATTTGCTTAGTTCCCCCAGTTCTACCCCACACTATTCTTTAAGTCCCTACGAATGCACTAGAACAAAGAGCTATATCAATATTGTTTTTGTTCTGATAGTTACTTCAAGTGGGGAAAGCTTTATGCTAATTAAAATCATGGGAAACAAAAAACTAAGTTAGACTGAAGATACTGGAAGCATGTAGCTGTGGCGAGCTGAATTTGAGACAGTGGCATGAATGGTACACAGAACACGGAAGGCAGAAGAAACGTGTGGTGTTCTAGAACTGGCATCCAAATCGGTGGGAAAAGACGTCTTGTTCAAGTTCTCCATGACTTGGCTTTGTAGGATGGAGATGATGTCTTGCTCCTCTGGATATTGGGTTTTTTTTTTCCTCATCTAGAATGAGTCAGTTGGGCTGGCAAAATGATTCAGTAGGTAAAAACACTGGCTACCAAGTCTGACGACTTGAATACAATCCCCAGGACCCACATGGTGAGAGGAGAGAACAGACTCCAGAAAGTTGTCCTCTGAGCTCCTCATGTGCACTGTAGCATGTGTGTGCCCACACATTCAATAAAAAATTTAAAATTTAATAAAATAAGTAAGTTTATCTAATCACATTTTTCTTTACCTTCTAATATGAAAAAATCATTCCCCAAAGTAGAAAGAATAACATAATTAACTTCAATAATTATCACTCTATCTTGTTCATCTCTCCACCTTAATGTCCCTCCCTCTCTTCATGCTGATGTTTCTGAGCAGCCCTACACATCGTAACATTTCATCTCCAAATGCCTGAGCATTTCTAAGAGATAAAGACTTTGCCTTAGCCACATTATGCGTCACTACATCAAAACAAACAAACTGACAACACCAAAATCAAAAGAACAAAACCACTTAGCAATAATTCCTTCAATCCCTTTCAAATCAAACATTCCAAGGCCCAAAGCCTCCCACCCACCACACAAGAGGCAGGAACAGTCCCACACTTTTGAAACTGAAGCTTTTTATTTGGATCTATAATCGAGGAAGAATTTTAGAATTTTTGATAGACTCCATTGGTCTCTGAGTGTGGACTTCAAATCAAAGAAACATGGAAAGCTGAGGACTGAACAAAGAGTCAACCAAAAGATTCACAGATTGAAAGAGAAAGCAGATTCTTGACAAAGCACTAAAGGACCAGAATGTCTCCAACTGAGAAGGAGAGACACCAGCAGAGAAAACTCATTTATGCAATGTTTATTGTTTCTTTCATTCAACGGGCACTAGACTAACTGCATAACCCCCTCAGAAAACAACAAAAAACTACAAGGGAAGGACACAAAGGCCACTGCCAGGAAGCATCCCAGTCAGCTGGCCTTCATCTTCAGTTAGGAAGACTCAACCCCAGGGAGTATGACAGGCAATGGGGAAACGTGGAAAAGACCAAAATGAGTTTTCAGGAGACTGAGCATCTCCTCTCACAGGCAGAACTTCATGTTTGTTTAGCATGATCCAAATAGTCACAGAGGACACCCTAACTCCTGAGGAAATGACGTTACCTACATCACATGCTCCCAAAGTCATCCTACATTACGGAAACTGATTTGAAATTTTAAACGCAAACCAATATAAAAATAACTAAATTTGTCTACTCAACCATAATATTTATTTCCACTTTTATTCAGATCTCTCACATACATCATTGGTAATTAGCATATGTGGACCTGAAGATACTGAGAGCTTTCAGTTATATTGTCCAGTTTACCCCAATTGCTATAGTAGCCCCCACATAAGGGGGAAGCTACCAGCTTTTCCATGACCACCCAGCACTAACCAGCAGAGTCATTTCTGATTTCACATCCTAGCTCAACATCTGAGACCTGAGCACTTATCTGCCTGGTAGAGCAGAAGCCAGGCCACCTGCTCAGTGGGGAAGGTGGCAACACGCCCTCGGGCCTGGCTCTTTGCTGCCAGCCTCTTGATTTCTGAGTCAAATGCTTTGTTGTGCTGTCATTGCTGCTACTCATTTATCCTGCTCTGTCTCCACCATCCTGACATCCTTAGCTAAGGAAATGCTGTAACTCAGAGGCCCTTCATCATGGATATCACAGACACCTGCAGTCTCCGAGTATAGACACCTTCAAAAGGTATCACACAGAGAGCCACATGCTTGCCTGACACCCAGGCCAGCACCTCATTCCCTCTCAGAGGTTGAAGTCATCAGGAGCAGAACGGTCTCAGTGGCTAGTGCATGAAGGCTGACTTCAGCACCTTTAGTTGGCTTGTTTAGACTTTCAGAGAGATCAAAGTAAACAAATCACATAATTCCCATATTAAGTCATACTGGATTAGCCAGTGAGTGAAAAGAGAGACAGTCAAACCCTTTATAAAACAGTCAGCAGTATCATCACCCTAGGGTCAGCTCTACTGTTTCTGCCTTTCATTGTGCATAGGGCTTATATCTGGGGAAAGCTGGCTAGATCTGAGTATATCCAAGTCTGTATGATGAAGACTACCATCTCACCTCCTAGTTTCTCAGGGAGGGAATCTCATCACGGATATCACTAGGTCTGTGATCTTGGGTAAGTCACTAAACCTCAGCCCTGGCCTCAGCTCCATCATCTAAACAATGGGGGCAGTGAAGAGATTTGGTCTGATCTAGAACTTCCATTTCTACCACTGCCCAGAGGGTCACTACTTTATATACTTTCTAGAAGGACATAGCTCTTGCAAAAAGAGGCAGCATCGTGCATGCTGGAGTTAACCTGTCACTTGCTACTGTCCAAGGCTCAGGTTCTCTGAGTGGAAACAGCAATGAATCAATATGTGTAAACTGATAAGCAGGGTGCCAGGCATGCAATAAGTGCTTTAAAATGTCAGGCAACAGTACATTTAAACATGTTTCTTACCCTTTACTGTCAACAGCCCATAGATCCACATGTACTAAGAATGGAAATGATTTTATTATGTCTTGGTAAGCATTCAAGTTCCCAGGTAAATGTGGAAAAATTGTTCTCCAACTCAAAGTCAAAAAAAGCTTGATTGAAAGCTCCCCTTTCCTCTCTGCGGTGTGCTCCTTGTGGTACTGGTAAAGCAGTCCTGAGCAGGCCATCTGCACACCCATCTGCCACAACTCAAATGCTTGAAAAAGATCATGGAAGCAAAATATATAACTGATAACATACTGTTAATTATCTTAACACTGTTCTTTGACATCATCAGATCTTAGAGACAACTATTAAAATTAGGCTGGCAAGAATGTGAAAATATTTTAATGTCATTTGTCCCCTCGAAAAACACTTGTGAACACTATTCTGTGCACAATACTACGTGGAGTGAGATGGACACAGCTACTGTACAGAAGTACCTGTCAACAGTGTGAGCCATGTGCAATGCAAGAATACAAAAGAAAGAGAAGTCAGACGCTGCTTCTGGCTGAAGATGAAATGGCAGAGAACTTCCGTCTGGTGGTAGTGAACGGGCGCCAACGACACAAAATGGGTCTCAGTTCCCGGGGTCTCCTGGGAGTGGGAATGGTAGCCCTCCACAAAGACTGGAAGGGCCTAGTCCATGTCTTGGGAGACTGACCAGTCCCATTTGATGGACTGGAGAGATGGAGGGAGCAGGAAGCACAGAGATCAGGTTAGGCCCAGGGCCAAAAGACTCAGCCTCCATGAGTTTGGGCCTTGTTCCACAAACAAGATCTGAAAAGCAAGGGGACCATCCATGTAGCAGCAAATGAGACATGTGTTCTTCTTCTAAGAGCTCCAACTGGGTGACTGGGGCTCTGCAGCTCTCAGCTGCAGCATGCAGAAGTTTCTCAATCAAATTTCAGCAGTAGATAGTACACTTTCACCTGGCTGGAGTTTTCTATACAGGTAACATATCCATAAACCACAACTGACTTCTTTTCCCTGAAAAGAGCCTATAGACTGTGTGTCCCTCAAACAATTTCTTTATTCTCAATGTTTCTCAAAAGCACCACAGCCTCCCATCCCAAGGAGTGTATTAGCTTTTAAATGCAAGCATTACATTCATTGTTGTACCCCACAGATCAAGGTAGCATTGAAAAGGCCAGCACACATCATAAAAGTAAATAAACTCAGTTACCTGTCCCTCCAAAAGTCCTGGCTGTAAATTCAGGCTACACAATAAACAGGTTGGTGGCCCCCATCTATCTCCTGAAAGCATTTGTTTGGTTTACCAAACATGATACAGTTTGACACAGTCCATATAATTAGTATTCACTACTTGGGAGAATGCCCCAGAAAGTTGGAATTTAGATGTACTAAAGTCAACCTGAATTTCCCCTCTTGTTTTCTGCTCTTCATTTCTTCCTTGAGGACTGAGCAGGCTGGAGGCTTGAGTGAACGAACAGGTCCCAGATGTCACAGGTTCTCTACACAGAGCCAAACAACAAAACATATATTTCACTCACTGCTCTTCTGATTATCTAGAACAGAGGCGGCTGTCATCTGGTTGGCTCCAACCTTCTCATGCGACTGTTTACACAGTGCTGGTTTCACAGAGTTTTCTGGAAGAGGCCCCATTGCTGGCGGGAGGTGGGGGGGTTGCGTATTTAACAGTGTGTCTACTAACAACCATTAAAGTTATTGCTATTACTTAAATAAAGTGGGGCATACATACACAGCAGAAACCACTGCTCACAACATAGGAAATTTCCTCTTGTCCCAAGCTCAGAAGCGTCTGCTTATGCATTTTAAATCTGTTTAATTCCTGTTTTAGGAGGCCTGTGACAGGCCTCCAAAAGTTAGCTGCCAAAACCGTGACTATATTTAGCTGTTTATCACATACCAGCTCAAGGTGGTGCATGTGTAGACACACAGTGAAGCAAAGAAAATGAGAGCTCACGAGCGCGGGAGGCCAGGGAAGCCTCGGGAAAGTTCCAAACAGAGAGGTATCCGGTAGATGATTCCAGTTGTGTCATTTAAAATAAGTACATGAATAGCCACTAATTTCATAAACAGGAATAGTATAGGTCAGTTTTAAAGTTATAAGGGACAATAAAAAGGTGATAATGGATCCCCAACTCCAAGACAAAACCCTTTCGTTAGGGGTAGTGGACACACTTACCATCAGTCACAGCCTGGCAAGAAGAGTTCACTTTAAATCTTTTTCTCTCATCAAAAGTTGCATGTGTCACTCTGGAAGAACAGCAAGTCTCAACTGGGTGGTCTCTAGATAAATGGCAGAGCTGTAGCACTCAACAGTGCAGAACCGGATGATTACTCACCTGGAGAACGAGGACTCTTCTACAAACACCATATCCAAAGGGATGCTCGAGCTTGGTTTCTGCTTGGTGGTGACTAGTTCTGATGAGATCCAAAGCCCCATTTCAGCTTCTCAGAGAAGCAGCTTTGACTAATATCAGTGGTCTGTGTCCTCATTAGTGATTATAGGCCAGCATTGGAGACACACTGGCATTTGAGGGCATCTCCTCAATCCCACTTTCCAAGTCAGGACATTTTATTTTTTCTTGCCATTTGTTAAAGGTTAGAGGGAGTGGAAAATAATTGCATATTGCTCTTAAAATCAGTTTAAATCTTAATTGGACATAAGCCCATAAGTCGTACATAACCATAGGTGACAACTGGTTCCTAATCATCCCACCAGATTGATACTACATGCTCATTTGTATTCTCTTCCCTAACATACTTCCCCCTCACCCACACCCCAGCAAAACCGCACCACTTTGAAATGAAGATCTGTGTAGAGGCCTCAGTGGAATAGCATAGATTGGTAAACAGTGCCACCTAGTGGGCTATGCAGGGCCAGGAAGAAGCAAAGGCCAGACCAGTGGTCGGTGGGGCCACATGTTCCCCATTTTCATTCTTTGTTATCACCATATCAAATAAGAATTACCCTCTAGGAGATTACCAAAACCAAACAAAGCCAGTAAGCCAGAACTACATAGCTTCTCTTCACTTCTCTAGACTCTGGTCCCTTAATGAGGACTTGTTCCAAACAAAAAGCAAACAACAGCTAGCATGTACAGGTGACCTGAGCCAATGTGGTAGAGAGCTTTTACCTGGCTCCTATCAGTGAACCATCCAGTGGTCCAATTATTTTTAGGGTATTTGGTGGCACTTCAGTCTCAAGTCATAGAGCCCAATTCTGAAGGCCATTCAGTAACATGCATTATGCAGTCCCCCAACACAGAGCCCATGGGCACACGACGAGATCCTCAAGGATGAATAAATGTAATCCCACAATAATTAGATGCACATTAAGCATTTACTGTGCCCCAAATTACTCAGTGGATACAAAAATGAACAGACAAGAATCCTGTCCTCCAAGAGTTTATCCTCTAGAAGATAATTTAAATTTATAGAGTACTTTAGAGCTATTACCATTTGAACCTATCTTCACAGCCTGATAAGGTAATTACGGTACTGATTTTAGAAATGAGGTTTTATGATTCATCCAAGGTCACACAGATAAGAAGCAGCAGCCCTACAGATTTAAGAGAGCTCATCACCCTACCTTAAGCTGCCTCTTTCCCAAGGCAGTTGATAGAGATTCCTGGTTATTAGATTGGGGGAGGAGGTGCAGAGAGCTGACTTGGGAATTGTCACCACAAGGTTCAAGAATAGAGCATCCTTTGCCTTCCCTTCCTCTCAAGTCATGGAGGAACAGCTATAAACCAAATATCTCAATAGAGCCGATTAAAATAAATCACTTATATTCCATGAGTCTTAAACGATGAGAACTATAAGGAAATTTCCTTAGCCAGAAAGAAAGGCATACACAGAAGCCTACATAATAAACTGTGAGAGGGCAAATTCCCCTGAGATTCATAACATCTTTCCCTACTCAAGGTCCTGGCTAGTGCAATAAGACAAGAAAAGGAAATTAAAGAAACACTGATTGGAAAGAAATAAATAAGACTATCTACACATAGTAGGTTGTTAAAGTAGAGAACTCCAAAGAATCTTAAAAGAAATTCTAGTAGATACATTTGGCAATAGCGAGATGGCAATGTGCGAGACAAAAGTCACTGCTTCCTTATCTACCGGCAATTAGCAATGGGAATTCAAAATTAAGAAACAATGCCATTTACAATTTCACCAAGAACAGTAACAACAATGGCCTAAATCTAAGAAAATGCACATAAGGCTCTCCATAAGGAAAAATTATCTCTAGTAGAGAAATAAAAAAAAAAACCTTTCCAGTACATTAAAATAAGAGAATAAAGGATAAGGTATATTCTCTCTTTTTAAACACTGGGGTTTTCTGCCAGAGATGAAACTCTGGATTTCAAAACCCAGGGACTAGTAGCCTAGGAGAGACTGTGTAGTCCCTTTCTCCTTTCAGTGGCCTAGAATAAAGGACCAGCATGTGGGAGACTCAAGGTTTCTAAATTCACTCAGGAAAGCTAGGATGAGAGCAAAGAGGAAAAAAGTAAGTTGGAGCTTTTAAATTTTTTTTAATTTAAAGCTTTAAAACTGGCAGGTGGCAGAAGGAAGCATCAGGCTGGGCAGTTAGCTCAGCAATAGAGCAATCGATTAGTGTACATGAGGCCCTAAGTTCAGTTCCCAGTAACACCATAACAAAAACATAAAGAAGCCTTACAGCATTTCTCCCCTGCCCCCAAAATATGAGGTTCTTCCTTTCTCTCAGCAATGAAGATCCTTTGTCTAAAATCCTTGGAGGACCATTTTTAATTAAAGAGAACATTTTGGCTTATTGAAGGTGAGCTTAAAGAGTCACCTACTTACCTTCCCCATCATTAACACCACAAAGAAATCTGCATAAGCTATGTATCCTATGGACAGCTTGGACCTTAACTTGGGCACTGCCCGCACCTAGCTGCCCAGGTATTTGTCAATGTGCTTATGCGTACTATTTAATCCCTCAGCAGTTCTATGAAGAAGCTGATCTGTTATTAATTTGACAGGAAACATAAACTAATGAATTTCTTGACCATGCAAAGTTTATCTTAAAATTTCACTTTGATTTTAGATGACAAATGACTTATAGCATGTGTCAGTTGCACTCTTTTAATCTAGTCCTTCAACATCTGAAGAAGACATTGTTCAGAAAACAATGTGCATTGGTATTGTGGGATTCCAGTGTGGAGTAGAGAGACAGGGAGGGTGACTATGGGAGAGCATCTTGATAAACCTGTGTGTTTGTATTTAATGACCAGATTTCAAGTTAAGGACAGAAAAGAAAAGAAACAAAGAAAGTCCCAATTTGTAGTGTTGGCCATGTGTAAACACTCTACCACTGCTGATTGTGAGGCTCACAAAGTTCCTAGAAATTTCTCGGTGGACTTTCAACCAGCTAGTAGAAGCTGGCTTTGGCCTCCCCAAGGACCCCTGAGAACAGAGCCCATGATGGTTGGCCCTTATACTTGGCACAATATGTATCTCGAATAGGAATTCAATAAATATTTGTTGAGCCAGGTAGGGATAGTAACACATACCTTTGATCCCAGTACTTGGGAGGCAAAGCAGGCAGATAGCTGTGAGATCTAGGCCAGCCTGGTCTACATAGAGAGTTCTAGGCCAGCTAAGGTTACAGAGAAATTCTGTCTTAAAAAGAAAAATAAAAAAGAAGAAATATTTATTGAATTAGTACATTAATAACATATAGTCAATTAAAAAGAGGTAAGCCTGCTGTTATCCTTCATCTATATGCTAATCAGTCTTTGCTGTTTCTGTGACATCACAGTCTTGATTCATCACAATGGCATGGCTGTGTACAGTTCAGAGGGAGAAAGGGAGGAGAGTTATCACAGCACTGAACTGTGTTCATCATAATGGGAGTAAGAAGGGAAATAAGAGTCTTGAGTATCTGTTTTCAAAAGCAGAAAGAAAGATATATGTGTTTTGTGCAATTTAACCAAGCAATATAGTTATAACTTCTAAATGTTATTATTTAAGCCCCTCTAAGGACAAAAAAAAAGTAATTGTGTTATGGAGGTCTAGGACTCCAGCTTCTAACTCTTGTAAATAACTGGGATAATTATTTTATCCACAGTCTTATGAATTCAATGTTTCATTGAGGTAAAACAGCCAGGAACTCACTGTCCATGGCCACTAATTACTTTCTCCTGCTCTCAGGAGTGATCTCTCATAGTAACATCGGACAGAGAATCAGAAAGAACTAGTCATCCATTCATTCTTTCCCTCACTCATAAGTGAGTGGATTTATGCTAATTTGTACACAACCTATCGTGAATACAAATTTCAGGTCCTGCAGAGAAGCACGTAGAAGGTGGAGAACACCATCTAACTTTCAAATGGCAAAGGATGGGAAAGTGGCAATCCCAGTAGACTGCAGTGAGATTCCACTCAGGTTGACATGTGTAAACAGGTGAGCTAATGGCCCCCAACGCAGACTGTAAAATGAAATTCAAGAGACCCAGTTAATTCTGAACTCCAGGTAAACAATGAATAATTATAAGTAGGAGCATCCCAAGTATTGCCTTTGTCTCACAGTGCTGAAATGTCTCTGTTGTTTACCTAAAATAGCATCTGTATTTTTATTTACTACATCTTGCAACACTGTTCCAAGGGCAGAATTGCTTGAAACCATTTAAAAGGCACTTTGAAATTTCGAGTCTATAATCTAAATGTAAAACAAAGAAAATTTTGACAAAATTCTTTTATGACCTTGAATACTGAAAGCCTTTCCAACTGATAAACTATCTAGAGGCCCTGCAAAAATATATGCTCTATAAGAACTTTTTAAAGTCTTCTTAGGGAAAACAATAAATCAAGTCAAAAACAAGCAACAACCGGGTGAAACTATTTGCAGCTTGAGGATTCCTTACTATATGCTAAATATGGATCCCTATATTTACAGACAAATATGCCAGTCATCATTCAAAGAAGCTTCTTTTACAACATATGGAGACTATTACAGAGTTCCACAACTTGTCACACATAGAGATTAAATGTCTGCGAAATTCCCAGCTCTAAGTGACTCGTTTACAGTGGAACCTCTACACCTAAGGCTCTTGGAACACAGAGGAACAAGGGGTAGAGAGACTATTGATGCATCTCTCAACTCTCATCAAAGAAGCTCCTCATGCAACAGAAGGCCAGGAACACAAAAGGCCACAAATGGCCAAAGAGTAGAGAATAAGAGTCTTCAGGGTGTGTGGGACAGGACTCCTGTATTAAACTTCACCCACCATGGGCTCAGGTACCGTTGTAGAAGAAGAGTGAAAAGATTGTAAGAGTCAGGGGAGGAGGTACATGATCATATGGAAACAGTCTCACAGGCTCCTTGGGTACCTGTTCAGATGAACCTACAGCAATGGCATCAGCATGCACAAGACCCATGCAAACTTGAGTGACAAAATGACAAAACCCAGCATAGCAATGGGGAATTGGCAGAAGGCCCAATTTTAGCAGAATTATTGGCAGTTGATTACTACTTGGTGAGGGAGAGCTGATGTTTTTAAGGTGGGGGGGGCTCTAGATAAGCTGACTAGCCCCCAGTGGATGAACTTACACTGAGAGATGTCTGGGGACACTAACTTGATTCCATAGACTTTAACATAAATGACAGAATGCATGAAATCCAGTGGTAGGGGCTGTGGGAGGGTGCCAGTGGGTGGAGGTATAACGATGTTTTGTATGGAATTCACAAAAAAGTCAATAAAAAATATACAAAAAAAAAGAGAGAAAGTTCCCCTAAACTGTCAAGTGGGCAGAATTCCAGAGGTTTAATAAACTATGTGTTCTGGCTAATGTTTGTCACCCGACACAAACTAGAGTCACCTGGAGAAAGAGAACCTCAGCTGAGGAGTTCCTCCATCAGACTGGCCTGTGAGCATGTCAGTGGAGCATGTCTCGATTGCTGCTTTATGTGGGAAGGCTCAGCCCCCTGTGAGAAATGCCATGCCCAGGTAGGCGGGCCTGGGCAGACCTAGGCTGTATTAGAAAGGTAACTGTGCAAACCAGATGAAGCAAGCCACAAACAGCATTCTCCCATGGTCTCTGCTTCAGGTTCTGCCTTTTAGTTCCTGCCTTGAGTCCCATCTTAGTTTCCCCTGATGATGGACTGTACCCTGGAAGCCAAATGAACCCTTTCCTCTCCAAGTTGCTTTTCATCAATGTTTTATCACAGCAACAGAGGACCAAACTAGGACCTATGTAACAAAAAGAACCTAAAAATAGCACTTTGTGCATCTCTGGTGAGAGGCTGAATTAGCATAATTCTTATGAAGGGTTCCTTGTCCTATCTATCAAAGCTTCAAAATACATAGATCCCACTGACCTGGCAAGTCTACTCATGGTAATGCAGCTGACACAAGGCCGCAGTGTGAGTTCAATATGAAGCTGTCTCCTGCAATGATGGAAATGCTCATTAGGGGTACTAAATAAACTTTGGTGCATGCACACAGTGGGGTACAACTAGGAGGAGTAAGAAACCACTGCTAGGCAAGGCATCCACCTGTAAAATACCAATACTCAGAAGGCTGTGAGGCAGAAGGATCATAAACATGAGGCCAACCTGGTCTGCAGAGTAAGTTCTAGGCTAGCCTGCGATATATAGTTAGACCCTGTCCTAAAACAACACAAAAGAAAGGAGAAGGGGGTCTGGAAAGACAGGTCAGCAGTTCAAAGCACTGGCTACTCTTGCAGAAGACCTGGGCTTGAATCCCAGCACCCACATGACAGCTAACAACCATCCATAACTCCAGTTCCAGGGAATCTAATGTCCTTTTCTGACTTCTACATGCATGGCATACATGAGTGCATCTAAAATATACATACAATTATGCGTATGTGTATTTTTCATACTCATAAAATTTAAAAATATACTTTAAAGAACAGAGAAATAAGTTATTACTATTAATAGATGGACTAGTGTTTCTAGCAATGTTTTTTCTCTGCAGAAGAGTAGTTCAGAGATAGCATCCCTATCTCCCCTATAACACTTGACTCTGTTGTGAACCTTCATAATTCCTTGTAAAACTTTAGCCTAGGTTAGGAACAACAAAAATAATTAAGCACGGTGCACTGCCCCTCAGGAAGGCAGCCTGCTGGCCTCCTTGCTTCTGAAAAACCTAACAATCTTTGAACTGACAGGCTATCAAGGAGTGAATAGTGCATACTTTAAAAGTATGAAAATCCATGAAAGGCACGAACAAGAAGGCTGAGATCCAGAAGACACTGCAATCACACAATCACTGTGCTTTATGTGGAGCTGATTTGAGTCCTAAAGGGTAAAAGTTCAGAGCAAGAAGGAGTCCAGGGACATTTTGAGCAAGAAAACATGATGAGGGAAGGCACAGATGTGGGAAGTGAGGAACAAATTCAGACCAATAAACTAAGGGTGTGCCTTCCACACAAAAGGCACAAAGAAGAGAGACAATCACAGAAAACAAATTCAAAACCTATAGCAGAGTTTACTGGTCATCTGACTCAAATGTGTTATCCTCCTTTTGTTAAAGAGAATGCTGTGTTTTTATTGGGAAAATAACATGCAGAATGAAAGAACACATTTCCTCAGACTTTCTTGCAGCTAGACATAGCCACTGACTGAATTCTGGGTAACAGAAAAAAAGGAAATGTTCTAGGAAATTCTGATAGTTCCTTAAAGGAAGGCGGAATGACCCAGAGTATGAGCGACAAACAGGAGTCGAAGTGCACACAGAGAGCTTTGGCAAAGACACCTAGAGCAAAAAAGGATGAGGAACATGTTCTCTCCTCTGTGTACTAATGCCTGCTGTGAGATTTAGTGACCACTGGGACATGGAGAATACTTCTTTTATATGCTTGTGTTTGTATATCACCACACGTGTGCAGGTGCCTGTGGAGGCTGAAGAGGCATCGGATTCCATGGAGCTGGAGTTGTAAGCCAGTGATGCAGGGACAGGAAAACAAACTCAGGGCCTCTTGAAGAGCAGCAGGGCTCTCAACCACCAAGCTGCCTCTCCAGCCTTGAGAGAGCACCATTTTGATGAGCCAGTGCCTAGGACAAATCTTTAGGAAAGAGAGAGCTTTCTCCTAAACTCTGCTTGAGGAGGAGTTGCTGTAATGGAAGAAAAGAGTAAACCGATATAGTCTGGAAGCTGTACAACATATACACTGCTTGGAATGACCTACTAGATGGTCATCTGGACCAAGTAACCCTTAATAATGCTACTTTGGCATCTTACAGCCTTGCAATGTACTAGAAAAGAATGAACTTTCTCACAAAAATTGCCAGAGAGCAGGCAGCCATTCAAATGGCTTCTTGAATTTGGCTTTGCTGATATGGACATCAAAATTGGGCTTCAGAGTAGCACTGGGTAGAATTGGTTGTGATCTGATGGACATTCCCACAAAGTAAAGAGGAAGAACTAAGTAATACCAGAACTAACTGAGAAATGTTTTGAACCAAGGAGCAGAAGACCTGGGTTATGTAGTAAACCATAATATTGGCCATTGAACTGAGTTGTGCTATAGTATCAACTTACTTTCTCAAAAGTTGTGTTAGAGTAACCTGCTACATGTCACTATTTCTCAGAGGATATTCCCACTAAAGCAAAGACCAAAGCAAACAGAGCTAGAAGCCAGGTCTCTAACATGTTGATATCCTCTTTCTGGGGAGGAGAGAGTCGTGGTGGCTAAGAAAAGGGCTTACTAGTCAGCTGTGGTGGCTGAAAAGAGGCAGCTGTGTGGTGGCCTAGAAAATCCAGGGCTCTGAGAAGGAGGGCCTCAGGAGCCTCCCAGGAGGGTTAACACCTCAGAGCAGATGAGAATGGACCTGAATTTGAGGACATAACCCCTCCACACAGACTGTTCTAGCACCCTCCATGATCTCTCAAACAGGACTGACTTGAGACTTCTAGAGCCATGCCCAAAAGACTCCCAGGGACGAGCACTGCACAGAGCACCTGAGGCTAGCATGTCCTAGTGTGAAGACTATCATTGTTGTCTGCTTGACCAAATTAAGAAGTGCCTGTGGCTTTAAAATGGGCTGTGATGCCATTCACCTTTAGTCCCAGCACTCAGGAGGCAGAGACAAACAGACCTCTAAGTTCAAGACCAGCCAGGTCTACATAGCAAGTGCCGGGCCAGCCAGGGTTACTGGAACACACTGTCTCAACACACACACATGCACGCACACACACACACACACACACACACACAATGAGGCACTAGTGAGGTCCACCTCTCAATCAGTCTATGAGGGTGATCAACTGAGGGGGACAGTCCCCTCTGAATGTGAGTGGCACCATCCCACAGGCTTGAGCCTGTGAGTGCAGAAGGGGACTAGAAGAAAGTCAGCCCAGTGTCAGCATTCCCCACCCTACTTTCTGACCAAGGGCAAGGTGAGCAAACAGCCCTGCTGTCCCACTGCTCACAGCTAGGAGCTGCCCCCACTGCTGTGCCTTCCTCACCATGGTGCACTGTACCATCAAACCCAGAGCCCTTCAGCTGCATCTCACTAGAGATGTTGGGCAATGAGTGGGAGCCACATATGGCTTCTGAAGCAGGAGGACCTGGCCGCCAGTCCTGCACTACACGAGGTCTCAGAGGACTTGGTGCACTTCTTATTGCTAGTGTTCATCTGGTTGTCCTAGACCTCTTCATCTTCTGCTCCAGAATACTAGAAACTGGGTGATTCATCCGGTACAGAAGCTGATTTCCTCATCGTTTTGGATTCTGGAACATCCAAGTTCACGGCACCAGCAGCTGGTGTCGTCACAGAGCCAAATGCAGGAGAAAAGAGAGACCACTCCCACCAGACCTTCTGACAGTGCCATCCATCCATTTGTGAGAGCACAACCTTCATGACCCAAAGGCCTCCTGCAGGCCTGGCTTCTCAGCACCAATCCCGGAGGATCAAATCTCCAACACAGGAGCCTCAGGGAGCACATGCGGGCCATGGTTCTGGTGTACCAGCTCTGATGATCACCTAAATTCAAGTTTTCACTTGTGGCTAGAAGTGAGATTTAATGTTTAATACTTCTTTTTATGAAGTCCAGGGTTTCTTAAGGTTATTTATCACTCAAGAGAAAATGGCTAACTGATGTTGGGGCTGTAGCTCAGTGGGTAGAACGCCAGCCTAGCAAACTAGAGCCCTAGGTTCAATTCCCAGCACCACTAAGCCTGTAATCCCAACTATCCCAAAGAAAGTGTAACTGGGCACCATTAAGTGAGGAAGAGAGTGTCCATCATTGACTCCATATAAATTCCTGATGAGTCAAAGTAAACTAAACATGAAATTTCTTTTGCTTGTTGTTATCCTAGCATTTTCCACATTAAAACAGAACCTTAGCTAATCAAAGAAATCTACATAGTATCTGCGCCCTCTATATTAACTAGGTATATATGTGATCCATCATTTATCAGTGATTCTCAGAACATCTCTCATATCATATCTGAGAATCTAAATAATCAGAGTTGATTTAGTGTGTGTGTGTGTTTGTGTGGATAACCCACTAGATTCTGACAAACTTGTATAGTCTGTAAGTTGTACAACACATTCACTGCTTGGAATGACCTACTAGATGGTCATTTGGACCAAGTAAACCTTCACTTAACAGCCATGTGTTGAGTACCTACTATGTGCTCGGCCTTTCCCTGAAAGCTCAGGCTAATGACATAAACATCTAAGTGCAGTCCCCACCTTGTGCCAGCTCAAGGTCTGCTTGAGAAAGGGCACTCACTGCTAGCCTTCCTGGAGTGCATAGACACTTGTGCTATGCAATGATCACAGCTAATTTGCACAATAACTTCCAGAAATAAAAATATTCTTTGACCTGAGTTTGAGCAATGAGGTTTTCCACAAAGAATGAAGCCATCACCCAACAAGCTGCAGATGGTACAGCCACCACGAGGCTGCTGGGGAAAAGGATGAAAAGCTCATATGGATACTTGACCTATAGTCACCAATACACCAATAGTTCCCCAATAATTTCATCTACAATATAGATGCCACAGGTGCACATGCACACACACACCTGCATGTGCACACACACATGCATGCACGTACATATATACACACATGCACACTCATGCACACACACACTCACTTGCACACACACATACAGGTTATTGGGGAGAGAAAAGGCAGAGGCTCAGATGCTAACATGCAGAAGGAAGGCACTCTCATTTCATTCACCCTGAAGTGACAGAAGATTCCCTGCGATCACCCTACCCCATGGACTCTGTGAACTTTCACTACCCCCTATTCGTTGTGTCCTTATTGCATTGCTTTTTCTCTACCGCTATGATAAAACCCCGACCAAAGAAACTTATAGAAGACTTCATTTGAGCTTCCAGGGGTCAGGGTCCATCGCGGAGGGGAGGCATGGCGGAAGGAAGTAGCTGGAAAGTCAAGGGATCACATCTTCAAGCAGGCACAGGAAACAGAGTGCACAGACAGGGTGGGTGAGGTTAGGGAAGTCCTGTACCTGCTGGTATTATCCTGCCAATGAATATGAAGTAAGCATCCTCCACCCACCCCACAGCACCAAGCCTGGGAAAGTACAGCTAAGTCAATGTGCCTGCTCTGCTTAGAAATGGTGGCAGGCGAGCAGGCCTCCCTCCACCTGTTGTAACTTTCAGCTTTTGTTCTGAGCTCCCACTCCAGCCCCAGCTCCCTTTCCTCTCTCCAAAGTGCACAGAGTGCCTTCTAGGAGGGGAGGGAAACCCTAGGCCTCACTCAGCCTCTTCTGGGTCGAGAGCCAACCCAACAGAAAGTCACCCACCTTTGCCTCTTCTCCAGCCCTGAGTCTGTCTCACCCACCATGTTTTTGGTTCATTTCACATGATGAACATTTAAGTGCTTCTTTCAGCACTGAGAGGATTAGGACAGCCAAATTGGAGTTGCCAGTCACACTGAAGTTGCAAGAACTGAAGAGAGTAAGTTCTGTGTTTGTCTCCATGGAGATAGCTCTGCAGCTGGAGGGATGAGTTCACCTATTATCACCAGCAGTCTCTGAGCAGACCTCACAAGGTGACACCTTAAACTTGTCACAACAACTCCCCTCACCATCACATGGCCAATTTACAAAGGAGGGGAAACATTTTCTTAGATCATTAGGTGAACTTACAGGATCACAAATCTACCCAACTCAAAACCATCTCTGTATCCCAAGAGTAAAACTGGTCTACATTCAAGACCAGAGTTCAAGGGTAGGCAAGGAACTTGGGGCCTGTGGTTCTTCCCAAAGAAACAGAGCAAGGAACCAGAAGCACAAGTTCTCTTTGTTGCTCTGACACTAACTATGTGGTTTCAGAGACTGCGATTCAGAAAACAGTTTACAACCTTTGAGACTTCAATGATCTGCCACCCAAACTACCATCTGCCACTGAGCTCAGTGGCAGAACACTTGCCTGCCATGAAAGAGGCCCTAGGTTCAGTCTCCAGCACCATAATAAGTAACTCTTTATTACAGTGAGTTATTTCAGTTATTAAAGTAAATACAATAACGCATGTGAAAATACTTGTAAGAATACAGTGAGAGAGATCAGAAAGAGGATCATTATGATGGAGGAGATAATTATGGAGGAGATGATGGTGGAGGAGATGTGGAAAAGATGCTGGTGGAGGAGGAGATGCTGGTGGAGGAGAAGATGGTGGAGGAGATGATGGTGGAGGAGATGATGGTGGAGGAGATGCTGGTGGAGGAGATGATCGAGATGACACATTGAGGCTACAAATTGGATGTTGCTCAGCAAATTATTGGTTAGATTTTTGAAATCTTGATCAAATTATTCAATTTTGTAGTATCTTTCCTCTTAACATTGAAACTTATCTTTTTAATTGTTCTATATGACAGCTTTAGCTATAGACAGCAAAGAAAGCTAGGCATGGTAGTATGCCCTCATAATCCCAACACTGGGGAAGCTGAGATAGGAGGACTGTGAGTTCAAGGCCAGCCTGGGCTATGCAGTGAAACCATCAGGGGAGGGGAGACCAAACACAACAAAAATCTTCTTTGAGTTCAGAGAGTGGCGTTCTCAGGAACTGGCAGTCACTAATGAGGTTACAGGGGAAGAATCTGTTCACATACATATGCAAAAATAGAATTATGAAAACTTCTAGTGGGAGAATCCCAAGGCCACCCAGGTTGTTTAACCTTTATACTAAATATCTTCAATCCCTAGGGAGTGGCAAAACAAGTAGGCCTTGCTAGGGAACAGCTGGGTGTGTCTCCCAGCACGTGAATGCCAACAGTACTGGGAAGTGAAATCGCATGACTTCACAGGACACTGAAATCAGTCCTTCTTCGTGGGTGTTTCATTGTAGATATCTGCCATCTTTTTTCTCTAGTTTAAAAATCTAAACTTTTCCTACCTGTACCCTATAATTTCCACAGTTGATTCTTAAACCTGTACATAAAACCCAGAGGTGTCCTTCAAGTAAAATTCTTAGAATTTACTTGTTGTTCCCAAACTAGTGGAGGGATGGAAAAGCTGTGAGGGGAGACCCAGTTGTGAGTAGATGGGAGACAGCTACAATTCCCTGGAACAAAATGATTACATAATAGGACTTTCTGCAAGAAAGACTGTATAAGACTGAAAGAATGATTCCTAATCAAAGCACTTTGTCAGTCACCGAAATGGTTGTTTAAAACACACACACACACACACACACGCATGCTTGCCCGCCCGCACACACACTGTTCTCTAAAGCCTGGTGTTTTCTGCCTGAGTCTTTTCTTCTCTCTTGGCAGCCCTGTTGTGTACATGATCTCTACAGGAATGCAGAAAAACCACCTGAGGGAGAAAATTACTAATCACTAAAAATTACTAATCACTCTCTCACACTAAACAAACCCCACCAGGGGTTCTAGTTACATGCCAGGATATGGGTTCTTTTTTTTTTTTTCTTTCCTCTCGGGTTAATGATACAAAGGCACACAAAACAAAAAAGGAAGCATGTCACATCTTAATATGCATTAGCTGGGATATTTTTACATGATAACATCTAAGTCTCAGTCCAAAATAAAGGGAGAGTAGACTGAAAGTCTCTTATGCCCACCCCTGGGTCTGTCAGAAAGAAAAGAGGTGGGACAGAGCTGCACTTCCCACAGCAGGGAGGCAGCGCCTATCACCTCCAGGTTGCCCATATCACTTGAGCAGCACTGAGCATGATACTCAGTTCACAGAGCCCATCGAGGGTCGTCATCTCCTTTCACTGGGTAGATTAGTGTGTTATGTATGGCAGGTCCACCAATGTATCATATCATCACACTGTTTATCTCAGACCTGTTTATCATTTGTTGTTTCTTTAGTCATCTGAAATAGCCCCGTCCATGCTGCTACTCAACCCAAGCAGCTGAGAGTATCCAATTCAATGGTCATATTACAAATGAGAGAAATTAGCAGAAGCAACAGTCGAGAGTTTTGTCTGAACGCGCCCTAGGTTCTTTTCTCCTCCTTTGTCTTTCTTGCTCAGCTGATCATAAAATATGACACCACTCACTACAAAAAAAAAAAAAACGTGTAAGCAAAGTCAATGGCAGAGCAACTGCAAAGAGCATGTCCTCCTTCAACCCCTGTGTATGCAGAATTGTGCACAAGCCTGTCCTCTGTCTCTATAGTTATGCATGAAAATAGACACTATTATATACACACATTATATATGCATAAATAAGACACTTTAGATGGAATACAAGATGTACAGTTCTATCATCTTTTCACTCAGCAACAGATTGTCAATGTGTTTCCATGTCTACCCAGGGAGAAGTACAGGTGCCTTTTGGATAGCTACTGAGTAACTGTTGCTTTTGGAGGCTATCATAGCTCATTTAAAGGATTCTTTATTAGTGGACACGTAGTCCCATTCCCCATTTTCTACTTTCATTATTTATTTATTATTTATTTATTTTTGAGACAGGCTCCATGTAGCCCTGGCTGGCATGGGACTCACCATGTAAACCAGGATGGTCTTGAATTCACAAAGACCCACCTGTGTCTGCCTCTGGAGTGCTGGGATGGAAGTCACACCTACCATGCCCTGCTTATTTGAATAAACTGAGAAGTACGTTCTTCAATGACTTTCTGATTTTCTCCTGAGGATAAATTTCTAGAAAAGGAGTAACTTTATTAAAGGATGTGAACATCTTACATTTTGACATGTAGTAACTATATACTTTGGAGAAAAATTAATGCAACTGACCCACATTTTCACAAACTATACATGTGAATATTTTTGATCATTGACAACCTGATTGCTAGTGACAGAATATACTATTGCTATTCGTTCTATGATATCTACTATTAGTAAAATGGATACTGTTTCATTAATATGGTAATACAATCTAAAATTAAAGTTCTTCATGTTACTGTATTGATTATAACTGCTCCTTGCTTTTAGTGAGCTCTCCCTATCACAATGCTAAGCTAATCATTTTGATGTTATAGATGAAAAAGGTTAAGTCTAAAAAGTATTATTATTTGGCTGAAAGAGAATAGAGAGCTTAGCAATCATCCCAAGGATGGAACACACTTTTTGGTCTACACAGAAGAGGAACACAAATATAGACTTCTACTCTCCCTCTCTAACCCATACTGACAGAGGTCAGCTGTGACTGAACAGGACACAGCTGAAACCAAGTGGTAAATAATTATGTCCCCAAATGTCAAGATGTCAGTCCCTCTTTGTCAGCTGCAATGGCATCTAAAATGCCAGTCATAACGATAGCCCAAACTAGGCAGGTGATACTCACCTGCTGTAACACAGCATGCAGGAGGCTGAGGCAGGAGGACCACAGGTTCCAGCCAGTGCTGTGAAATAGGACCCTGTATCAAAACAGAAGCAAAACAAAGCTGCAGCCTATATTCTGCTCTTCCTTAAGGTGTGCGGTACAAATACTGGGTTAGACTGCACTTTACATGCGGAGAAATAAAAGCAACCTAACCCTTGTGAAAATTTAGCTCTATCTTGGGGCAGTCACCTCTGAACCAGAGGGCCAATGGTACAAGTTGGAAATGGAATCTTTCAATCAACCTGTAACTTTCTGTCATGAGGTCAAGGTAAAGGAACTCCCTGGGGAAGAGTGTCCCTCCCAGGCCCACCTCCACATACAGACTTGTTTCTCACCAACTTTTGTCTGGTTGACCAGGGCCCACAAGGGCCTCTCAGTGCCTGTGTGGTCAAACAGCCTACTCAAGATCAGCTGCTCTGCATGACACACAGGTGTGTCCTGGAGAGCCCTTCACATTCTTGTTCTGCATTTAGGCAGAAAGAAAACAAAGAGTAGATTAAGTTAAACACAGACACAAACAGGTAAGAGAGAACTCAGGAAAAGCCACACAAGCCTCAACCGAATTTAGACACATGCTCCCTGAGAGTTCACTGAAACGAGGTGAAGACCAGAATACATTTTAAAATAGTCACCTGTACAGATAGAACCCTGACTTTTATCCCAACATCAAGTGATTTTAGTTGTTAGGGCAATGTAAACGCTGTGGTAGATAGGATTATCATCCTGGAGGGAAAGAACAGAATTGACATAAACTATGTACAGAGGCATGTGCCTTTAGTGTTTAAGCTAAAACTTTGTCTCCAAGACACAATATATATGAATTTATAAAAAGAGGGCTCTCAGCAGGGGCGTGCACGCCCTTAATCCCAGCACTCATGAGACAGAGGCAGGCAGATCTCTGAGTTTGAGGCTAGCCTGGTCTATATAGCCAGTCCCAGACCAGTCAGAACTACATAGTAAGATGCTGTCTCAGAAAAAATTTTTATAGATATATAGATGATAGACAGATAGATAGATGATAGATGATAGATAGATAGATAGATAGATAGATAGATAGATAGATGATAGATAGATCGATCTCAGGTCTGGAGAGAGAGCTCTCAGTGGGTAAAGGCAAAAGCATGAGGATCTGAATTTGACTCCCAACATAAAAAGCCAGATATATCTGCATGCCTGCACTCCCAGTATTGTGGAAAACAGAGACAGGAGGATTCCTGGGGCTTCCTAGATACCAGCCTAACTCCTGGTTCAGCGAAGAGACCCAGTCTCAAAGGAAGAAAGTGCACAGCAGGATACGTGACGTCCATCTGTGGCCTCTGCACATATGTGTACAGGCTCCTGCAACCATGCACATACAATACATATACAGACCACACATACATGCAACATTCTCTCTCTCACACACACATGGGGGAGGAAGAGAAGAGCTCTCCGTCACCTTTCTCACCCCTCACTAGAAGCTCTTGTTGCCTCAGCTCAGCTGTCTTTTCTATGTAAAAATATCTCCTAATCCTGGTGCTCTGTATGTATGTATGCATGTGTGTAAGTATGCATGTATGCATGTATATATGCATGTAGCCTCTATCATTTATCAGCCTACTTATCCATTATCTATCAATCACACCCACCTGCACAATGCATTATGGTAACAATTATGAAATTACTGCTGTCAGAAAAGCACTTCATAAACCCAAGGATCACTGGGCCTTGTATGTGAAAATCCAAATCTAACCACGGTACTTTTGAAGGAAGTGAACATCCTTAAAGAGAGAAGCAAGTGTTTTCAGGAGGCTGCTCCATTGATTTATTTAGTATTTATTTGTTTATTGGTTTATAGGGTGCTATTTTGTGTGTTTCAGTAAGGTCTCCGCAACCTTGGAGTGGAAACACCATTCATCAGCTCTGTATTACTCACTGTGTGAATATGTTTGCTCAAGCATTGGCTTGACAGGATGCTCGAGTATCAAAGAGAAAAAGTCAGAGCAATTATTTTTTCTTATGTCTACAAGAAGAATAATTATCCTAAGCAAGCCACCGGGGCCAACACAGATTTCCAAGCGGGATCCCTGTGAAGGATTCTTAGGCTTGGTTTTGTTTCTGGATTTTAAATTCTTCAGTGTGGAGATGATAACACCAAACCTGTTTCTGGAAGAGCTTTACTCTCCTACACTGAATGTTTTCTGGCTGCTTCAAAATAGGCTGGCAGCATGCTGGAGACCTCACTCAAGGGGGGGAAATGAGGGGCTTCCTGCAGGTCTCCAGGAGGCTGCCGCCACACAGGCCCAAAGATAAGCAGGATCCTCCCCAGACACGAGAGCTGTGCTGGGCTATGGCACGCCTCATGCCTGAGCACAACTGGGTTTTCAGGAGACATAGCACTACGGTTAGGAGACAGGCATTCAGACAACTTGGACTCAAATACCACTCAATCCAGTAGCTTAGGAGTGCTGTGGACTGGAACAATTATCTTAGCCTTCTGTCACTGGGACAAAATTCCTTGAAATACTTCTAGGAGGAGAGATTTCTTTTCGTGGTACTAGGTTTCAGTACATGGCTATGTGGCCTCTTTGTTTTGGACCTGTTCTTATATTGCTTTAGGTATGGACCTATTCACCCATCAGTGGCCAAAAGCAAAGAGAGAAAGGAGAGTCAGGGATCCAGTATCCCCTTCCAGGGCACACCCTAAGGGACCAAACTGCCTTCCATCAGGCCACACTTCCTAAAGGTTCCCCCTCCGAATAGCAGCAACAGCTGGAGATCAGTCCTTTAGTATGTAGTCCTTCTGGGGACAATTTCAAACCAGAGCAAAAAGTACTTAGCCTCAGTTACTATACATCCCTGTCAACAAGCACGTTTGTTTGAGACTCTTGCAATATTAAGACTAACACAATAATGGAATAGGGAATTTCAAGGACACTCTGAGCTGCACACACTTGACAAACTTGACGTCCTCTTCAGTACCCTGGAGGAGACATCTGACTTACCTGGAACATCCCACTTTGCTAGACTGAAGGACTCGGGTAAGCCGGATTCCCCCATTTCCAGCAGTAGATGGACCTCCTCTACCTACGCTCTGCCTGCACCAGAAGCGACCCAGAAGTCCACGCAGCCGTGCCCCAGTTCCACTCATCCCACTTCATTCACCCTGCCCCGCCCTCCACAGCCACCTTGGTAAGTCTCAGTGGCAAGCTCTAGACCAGCCAGGTCTGAGTGTCAACCTAAGTGACTAGTGAGGCCAAGATATAAATGAAAGCTTTCACCCACAAACCCAGGTTGAAAACTGTTCGCATCACTAGCAAAAGCCAGGGCCTCCAGACAGCCCAGTCAGCAACTTCCAAGTAATCTGGAATCAACGGTAGACCAGACCAACATGGACATGCCCACATGAGAGAGAAATGGAGTAGGGCCACACAAGGTCACCTGCCACCAGTCAGAGGGCATAAGAAACTGAGGCAGTAGTTGAGAATGTGAAAGTGAGAGAAGATGGTGGCAGCTGCCCAGAGTTCTGTACCTCTCACGGTGTACCTGATTCTGCATTGGAGACTGACCCCTAGAAGGAGAGAGAGAGTGTAGGAGATTAGGTAGGTGCTAAAGTCCCAGCACCACAGCAGGAGAAGCAGGAGTGTATTGTGCTCACACGGAGACGGCAGGTTGACAGGCAGCTTTGTCTGCTTGTCGGCACTCTCCTACTCTATCTGTGTGGCTCCAAAGGACAAGGCCAGGCTTGGGATGGACCTTCCAGGCAGGACTCCAGCAGAAGGCTGGTCTCTCCTGGCACATGTAAAGGGGATATGGAACACTCCTGGCAGGATTTCTGCATTGCATAAGGGAGCTGGAAGAGATGGTCTCTGGCATTTAAGTCCTGTTTGACTACTATGTGGTAAAATGGGGTGTGTCCATGAACATACCCAGAACCTCTTTTCTCATAATCAGCACTAGTTTATACACCTTCCTCTCTTCCCACCACCTGGAGATCTTTCCCAAAATAAATAGGTGACATATTGTTTTCTGACCACCAGATTCAGTAACATTCAAAAGCTGATTGACTTCATGAAATACTGGATTATAAATCTTTCCCCTATCCCCATCATTCTAATGTGTTGAAAATGGAAAAAAAGAACCTCTAAACAAGAGTTCCACAACCGGCCACACACAGACATTGCCTGAATTGCCCAAGCCTAAGTGCCACATCTGCATTGCAAACTCTATACCTAAGACCCATAGAACATAGAACAAGGGGTAAAGAGGACACTAATGAAATCTCAGTTCTCATTAATGAAGCTCCTCATGCAGCAAAGGGCCAGGAACACAAAAGGTCACAAACGACCAAAGCACCAAATCCAAAGGGATTAGGAGTCTGCAGAATGCTGGTCCCGACAGGACTCCTACATTAAACTTAACCCAACCAGGGCTTGGGGATCATTGTGGAGGAGGGGGCAGAAAGACTGTAAGAGCCAGGAAGGAACACATGACCATATGGAAATAGAGTCCTACAAGCTCCTGGGACCCTGCTCAAATGAACCTACAGTAACGCTGTCAACATGCACAAGACCATGCAAACTCAAGCAGACAAAAACCCAGCATGGAACTGGGGAAATGGGCAGCAGACCCCAACCTTAGAAGAAGAAACACTGACATCTGGTTAGTCCTAGGTGAGAAGAACTGATCTTCTTAAAGCAAGGGACTCTAGATAGGCTGACTAGACCTCAGTGGATGAACTTGCACTGAGGAGCATCTGTGGACACTAACTTCACACATTTGTGGTAATAGGCCTTACCACAAATGACGGGCTGTATGGATTCCAGTGGGGGGCAGTGGAGAAGGAAGTATAAAGATGATTAAGATGTTCTGTATGAAATACACAAAAAATTCAATAAACAAATAAAAAATTTTTAAATAGGTTTTTAAATGATTAAAAAATAAACATACTTTTTGAACATTTCTTAAAATTCATGTGTGTGTGCATTTGTGAATGTGTGTGTGTGTGTGTGTGTGTGTATGTGCACATGAGCATAGAGCCCTAGAAGCCCAGAGGTATTAGTTTCCCTAGAAGTGGAGTTGGAAGTGATTGTGAGCCACCTGACATAGGTGCTGAAAATTGAACCCAGGACCTCAGAGAGTAGTAAGCTTTTAATCACTAAGCCACTTCTCAGGCCTCTTATATACACCTTTTTGAAAACTCAAGACTGAAAGACTCAGCTGCATGAATCTTACGGTGGCTATCTTCATTGACAACTTGACTGATTTAGACTCACCTAGGAGACACACCTCTGGGCACACCTATGAAGCTTTCTCCAGAGAGGATCAACTGAGGTGGAAAACCCAACTTGACTGTGTGTGGCACCATCCCATAGGCTGGGGTCCTGAAATGATTTAAATGGGAAAAGAGAACGTCAGCTGAGGCAGCATTCCCCTTTCTCGGCTTCCTGATCCTTCCATGTGACCAAGCAGTCTAATACTTTGGCCACTACAGCCCAAAGCCACTCCCTGACTGTGCCTTCACAGGGTGATGGACTATGCACTCAAACTGAACCAAAAATAAGCCCTTTCTCCTTTAGGTTTCAAGATGGAGGGCCAAGTGAGCAAAGGTAACTGACCTTCCTTCTGCCAAGCTCCTTTTTACCTGGGCTGCTACGAGAAGGTGTTGCTCCTATTTCAAGTGATTCTTTCCTCCTCAATCAATGCATCAGGACAATTCCTCAGCTGAGACCCCCTACTCAGGAGTCCTGACTTACAGCAAGGTAACATTAACAGCAACTGTCCCGTCCAGAGAAACATGGATTTCTGCTTTGGTTTCTCTGGCCAAAGCAATTTCCAGGAAGAGAGGTCCAAGCACACAGTCCATGACTGAAGAAAGGCAGCTGGAGTTGAAGCAGCAGCTGGTTGCACTGATAGAGTTGGCAAGCAGAGACACAAAGAATGCGTGCTTGTGCTCAACACACAGTCTCCACTCCTTTTTTGAGGACAGGGCTGGCCTAGAACTCACTATGTAGACCTGGCTGGCCTTGAACTCCCAGAGACCACCAGCCTTTACCTCCCAAATTCTGGGATTAAAGCTGTGCACCACCATGCCAGCAACTTTGTCTACCGTTTTGTAGTTAAGACCCTGCCCAGGTAATATGGTGCCAAGCACAGTGAGTAGATTCTCCTACCTCAGCTTACTTAAAATAATCACACAGACATTCTCAGAGGCTAACCTTAATCAAGGTGTGCCCAGAGCCTTGCCTCCTAGGTGATTCTAGATCCTGTGATAATTAACACTAATCATCACCATACCCAAGTACAGGAAGCATTTAGAACCCCAAATTAGTATGACCAGAAAAGAACCTATCCATGTTGCATTATGCATTTAAAACCTTAACACTAAGAACAAAGAACAATGAAACAATATTAAAACTTTAAGAGAAAAATGTCAACATTAATAAATGCAAATTCATCAGAATAAAATCAACTTCTCAGCAGAAAACCTAGTTGCCAGAAAATCAAATAATGCATCTCAAGTACTCAAAGGAAATAACTGCCAATCAAAACTGCAATCTACAGCAAAGGAATTTTTAATCAATGGAGAAATAAAGACTTTTCAGAATAAGCACAAACTAAAGTGATTCATAACTACTAAGGCGGCATTGTAGAAGACACTTTAAGCCTACCAAAAGAAGGATAGACAGTGGCAAACAGGGTAGCCCAGGAAAGAATAAACTGCCTGAGAGAACAGATGAACACACATGTAAGAACTTGAAAATAATCAAGCGTAACCAATACAGGAGCCAGCAAGCGGCTAACATGAGTAGGGGGGAAGAAAAGAACCAAGAGTATGTGAATGATCCAAGGAAACGACCAACAAAATTACAAAAATGAACAAACCCCTCTTAACAATAACCACAAAAGGAAATTATCTCAATTCTCCAATTAAAAGACACAGTAGGGGCTGGAGAGGTGGCTTAGCAGTTAAGAATGGTCTTACTGCTCTTGCAGAGGATCCAAGTTCAGTTCCCAGCACCCATCCTGGGTGGCTTACAACTGCTTTTGACTCCAGTCTAGGGGGATCCCACACCTCGGGCTCCTGCAGGCACCTGAATTCATGTGCACATACCCACACACAGGTACATACACACAATTTAAAGTAAAAAAATCTAAAACAGTATGTTTGCTAACTACTTGTATTAAAATCCAATGACTAACTGCTTGCTTTCTGTAAGAAATATACTCACTGGCAAGGACACACGCACACACACACGCGCGCACACACACACACACACACATACAAGGGCTGAAAGAGAAAGGCTAGAAAATTATAGGAAGCAACTGGAAACTGAAAACCAGCAAGAACATCTGTAATTGTGTTAGCCAAAGTAGACTTCATATAAAAGTTAGCCAGTAATTTCACGGTACTTGAAGGTGCTTGGTAGGCTCACAGAGGAAAGAAAGTCAACAGTCTTACTCAGTTGTGAGCCTTGAAAATCTGACATGGAAAAATGCAATTATGGGTAGACAGGCCACGCTGCCCACGAATGTCATGGGGGTGACCAACTGCTTTCTGATTTAGCACCTGCCAAAGGAGGGAACATACACCTGATACTGTAAATCTGGCCAAGGACACATATCGAGGAACTCACGGGCCCCAGAGTGAACCCACTACTGTTATTTTGCTAAATGGGAAAACTACCTTCTGACTTTGTATCTGTCTACCAATAGATCACTGCAGCTCTCAGATCTCAACAGAGAAGTTCCTTTGTGCAGTAGACAGCGATTAAGAGAGAAACTCACAACTAATCAAAGTGTGGAGAATGATGTCTGCCACAAATGGGAAAAAGCCCTCCCCAAGGCTCAGGGATCATCATGGAAGAGGGGACAGAAAGACTGGAAGATCCAGAGAGGACCACAGTGAAACTGTCTTCTGGACATGACAGGACCACTGGACTCTTAAGAACTGCACAAGACCAAGTCAGTCAAGACCACTCCATTCTATCAAGGAGTGGGAAGAGGTTAATGAGTCTCCACACCTGACTGAGAAGCTATGGACAATCGATGGCTTCTGGGGGAGGAAGAATCCATTTTCTTTATGGGCATGGCTCCTGGTAGGTTCCAAGTCCCAGTGGATGGCCCCACACCCAGAAGTGTATGAGCAGCATGAATTGGAGTCAATAGATTATTAAACTTAAGAAACAAACAAAGACACAAAGTTGAGAGGATAGGGAGGTGGGGTAGATCTGAAATGAAAATGAGGAGCAGTTGGAGGCAAATATAAGCAAAATAAGTTGTATGTATAAAATGTACAAATAATAAAAAAAGTATATTAAAAAGTTGGAAGAAATAAGGAAGGTCGCTATATAGTAACAAAGAGAGCAATCCATCAAGAAGATGTAATAGTTACAAATACGTATGACCTGAACAGTGAAGCGCCCAATCTTATATAAAAATATCCTCACTGCTGGACAAACAGGGACACAGAAGTCCAGGTACAATAACCAATGATGACTTCAATATGCCAGTCTCAGAAATAAAGAGAACATGGAGACAAAAAAAAATAAAAAATAAAAAAATAAAGAAACTTCAGATTTGGAATCCACCATGGAGCAAAAGAATTAAACAGATACCTATAGACTATTCCATCCCACCATTGTTAGAAGATACTTTCCTAAGGATTCCAGAAACTCATTGCAAAATAGATAACCTCATAAGTCAAAAGCAAGTCTTAACAACAAAACCATAACAGTTTCTCATGTCTTACCAGATTGTGATGGAATAAAACTAAAAGTCTATAGCAAGAGAACCCACATGCATGGAGACTGAACAATATACTCCTGAATGAACAGTCATGGGAAAAATAAGATGCAGCCAGATGCTTCGTGCTCCTATTTCCACAGCCCAAAGCAGCTCCTGCCACCATGTCCTACCCTCCATGCTAGATTCTAGGCCCTGACTATGACTCAGAATAGATCATTCCTCCTTTAAGTTGATACAACAGGTAAGTAACTAATTCAGATACCAATAAAGATCCCAGAACTGGATGGAATCATTGCTGAATTCTACTAGCATTAATGTTCCTCAAACTAGTCAAAAAAAAAAATAGAAACAGAAGAAACACTATCAAATTCATACTGCAAAATCAGTAGTACTCTAATATCAAGACTGATAATGACAGAAAACTATACACCAATTTCCCTGATGGGCATAGTCAAAAAGATTCTTGATCAAATTCTTACATGCCAAATTCAATGTTATAAATATAATTCATGATGAAAACATTGGTTTCCTTCCAGGGATGCAAACAGTTGGTGTAATACAGCTCATAAAGAGAATCAAGGAGAGAAATCACATGATCATCTCAATAGATTCAGTGAAGGCCCTTGGCAAAGTTCAACCTCCTTTCATAAGAACCCTGAAGAACTAGCTATAAAAAGAACATGTCTCAACATAATAAAAGCTATCTGCAACAAATTTATAGCCATCATTGTACTAAACAGGGAAAAGCAAAGTATTTCCTTTAAAGCTAGAAATAAGATAAGGTGTTTACTTGTTTCATTCTTATACAACATACTGCTTGAATCTTAGAGCAATAAAACAAGAAAGAGACCAGAAAGATGGATAGATTGATGGATTGAAGAGGACAGAGGATCAACTGATGATTGACGGATAGTCAACAGATGAGCAACAGATGAGAGATGATAGAAAACAGATAGACAGATGATGGATAGGAAGGAAGAAAGGAAGGAAGGAAGGAAGAGAGGGAGGAGGGAGGGAGGGAGGGAGGGAGGGAGGAAGGGAGGGAGGGAGGGAGGGAAACAAATAGGAAAGGAGGAAGTCAAATTATCCCTATTTACAGATGACAAAATCCCACCTTAATTTTTAATACTTTCAGCAAAGTAGCAAAATATAAAATCAATATCATTTCTTTGTGCCAGTCACAAATTTGCTAAAAAAGAAATCAAGAAAAGAGTTCCATTAACAATAGAAAAAACTAGAGGTAAAAGAACATTTACAATGAAAACTTCAAAACACCAAAGTAATAATTGAAGAAAACACTGGACAATGGAAAAAAGTCTGATATTTATGAATTGAGAGAATTAATATCACAAAAAATAGATACACTCCTAAAAGAATCCACACATTCATTGCAATTTTCTATCGAAACTACAAAAAGCAACCCCCAAACCCATATGGAAACACAAAAGACCCCAAATACCCAAAGCAATTCTGAATAAAAACAGCAATGATAGGGAGATCACAAAAACTGGTCTCAAATTATTCTTCAGGGCCATACTAACAAAAACAGGGCAGTACTGGTATAAAGCCAGACACATGGACCAATAAGATGGATAGAGGACCCAGAAATAAATCTGTGTTGCTATACCCATTTGATTTTTGACAAAAGTACCAAAACCATGTTGGAGAAAAGACAGTCTCTTCAACAAACACCCTTGAGAACACTGGATAGCCACGTGTAGAAGAAAAACTAGATCCCTATTTCTTGCCCTGAACAAAATCCATTGGTGCTCACTTCAGCAGCACAAACATCAAGTAAAATGATCAAGACTAGCATGGACCCTGTAGAAGGATGACATTGTCGTGGAGTGTTTCATTTCTTAGGAAATCAGAACAGTCCCCAAACTAGTTAAAGTCCCCAAGAAAGAGTACAGGTAAGACCACTATTTATTTTAACTCAGCACTTTGTAATTTTCACCCCATTTTCCACAGACTATTTTTGCCATAAATACTAGGATGTGTTATGACTGCAAATTTCTATTTAGAGTAGATCAAAGGCTTAAATGTAAGACATGAAGCTATGAAACTACTAGAGGTAGGCATGGAGAAAACACTTCAAAATATAGCAGTAGCAAAGACTTTCTAAGCAGCCCAAGAAGTAACAGCAAGAAACAATAGATGAAATTACATGTGATCACAGCAGAGATGCAATGAGCAGAGTAGAGACAGACTACAGCGAGAAAACCTGTGCCAGGTATTCCTCTGAAAGGTGTCCATTTTCAATACATACATATATTCATAATATATATATATATTCACAATGTAAAACAATTCAAAATTTAAACACCAAAACCTATCTAATCAATAAATGGACAAGGGAACTAAATAAACAGGTCTCAAAATAAATACAAATGGTCAATAAAAATATTTAAAAATGTTCATCTTTAGTCAGAAAAATAGAAATCAAAAGTACAGTGAGATTCCCATCTCACCCTATTCAGAAGGCCTGTCATCAAGAAAACAAACATCAGATGCTGATATGGAGAAAACAGAAGTCTGGTGCTGATGGGGGAGCCAGGAAGTCAGTATGGAGGACCCTCAAAAAACCAGTAGGGTAACCATGCAACCCAGCTGAGCCTGAATATGCACTCCAAGGACTCTAGTCAACATAGAGATATGAATGAGACAACTTGCTTACTGAGTACTGCAAGGAAATGGGTGGCACTAGAGATTTATCATAGTAAATGAAATGGACCAATGCTTTCTCTCATATGTGAAATCTAAATCAAAAATGTATGAGGAAGGGGAACCACTTGGGAGGGAAGACAGAGGACGAGAGAGAAATGGGGTGAATATGATAACTGTTATACACAGGTACAACAATGTCACAATAAATCTACTATTTTGTATAAATCACATACATTATAAAAAATATTTTTAAAGAAAATAAAACAAAATATTGAAAAAGTAAAATCAAAAGAAGGGCTGGAACCCATGAACTATATCTGTATATTGACCAGTTGTGGGATTCTGTGTTAATTCCTTCTACTACAAGAAGAAGCTTCTCTGACTGAGAGATACTAGTCTCTGGATATAGCAATCAGTCATTAGGATTCATTAACACTATGTCCCTTTAATGGAATATTTCTAGTAGGTTCTCCACTAGGGTCTATGACCTATCTAGCCATAGACTTTTGGTCACAATAACAATGTCTCATGAGGTGGACCTTAAATCTAATTTTCAGTGGTTGGTTACTCCCATCACATTCATGCCACTATTGCACTAGTGGACATATCCTGCCAAGCTATTCCTTATTGTAGCTTGCAGGGTTCACAGATGTATCACATCCCAGCTGTGATGATTATTTTTTTCCTGCAGTAACATGCATAGAACCTTCCAGCACTATGAAAGCTAGCCCGTAGGGGTGAAGTTTTCAGGTCAGTACCTGCTTGATTACTCCATGTGTTGTTTTGTTTTTGGTCTTTTTGAGACAGGGTCTCCCTGTAGCCCAAGCTAACCTGGAACTCACTATGTACACCAGGCTGGCCTCGTCCTTACAGAAATCCATCTGCCTCTGCTTCCTGAGTGCTGACATTAAAGGTGTGTGCTGCCACAGCCAGCTTTACTCCATGCCTTATGACTCGTTATATATTTTCTTCAGCAATAGTGTCTTACTATCAAGTTCTGGAGTATGACCAAGAGCAATGGCACACTGGAGGATCTATGGGATCCCACTGGCCAACAACTCCAAGAAAGATTGCTCTCTGCAGGAAAAGGGATTGTTCTGGAGTACTGTGTCCTGGCCTTCTACTGTGGAGCATACCTTCGGCCCCTGATCCTGCAGATCCAACACGGCTACTCAAATGCAGCTAAGAATCAGCACATTCATGGCAGTTACCAATCTGTAGTGCAAAGAGCCATGCAGGAGTCTGTTTGTCTAATCACCACCCTAATATTCAGAAATAGACCCTATTTTTGCCCCCATTTTAGTGACTGAAAAACAGAGTCACGGAGAGAGGTTCAGTAATGTATCCAAAGTTACAAGCAGGGGGATGATAAAGGCAGACAATTTGGCCCCCACATCATCTTCATGGGCATGATGTGCCTGCCACAGGGGGCTGCACATTCATCAGTGCAGAACAGACATCCCATCACGGGATGTGCACCCCAGAGGCCTCACCCAGTGGCAAGGTCTTAGCCAAACAATTCAATAATTAATCAACAGATGCTCCTAAAGTGAGCAGAGACCCAACACTCCCCGGTGTCACTTAGCGGTACTTCAGGGTTGTTGGTTGTTACCACAATGCTACAAAACCAGGTAGACCAGACTGTGCTGAGACTTAGATTCTAAAGAAGGCAGTGGCTGCCAAGGACATGAACAGGAAAGAACAGACTCACAACACGAGGTCCTGGACCACAGCCAGGCTTTGGGGACGTTCCTAGATTCTCCCCTAGGCTAATAGTCTTGACTTGGCCAGGGAGAAGTTTCTGACAATTGCACAACTTCTACCTCAATTTCTTACCTCAAAAATTTGGATAAGACCAACTACGTGTAGTGTAAAGACAGATAAGATGGACAACAACATTCATCAAATTCTGCATTTCCTTTCTGCTCAGCTCTATGTCACATTGAATTTTCAAACAAACCCACAACTTGGATGCTGTTCTTTGAAGAAACAAATGAGCATAGTCCAAAACCCCCTCCCTTCTTTCTCCACAATTTTCACCAATTCTGTTTTTTTGTTTGCAGTCTTTTTAAGTAGGTCACTTAAACCATAGCCACCAGAAAGCATGTATATGGCAGAGTAGAGGACATAGACACCCCACAATTCAGAAGGCCACAAAATGTTGGTGGCTGGCTTGCATCCCAAGTCTTCTGATCAGAAGCAGCTGGGGACAGGAAAACACAGGACACCAGGACACCATGGAGACATCAGCAGATCTCCAGGACACCACGGAGACATCAGCAGATCTCCAGGACACCACGGAGACAGCAGCAGACCCTCCAGGACACCACGGAGACATCAGCAGATCTCCAGGACACCATGGAGACATCAGCAGACACTCCAGAACACCATGAAGACAACAGCAGACCCCCCAGGACACCATGGAGACACCAGCAGACCCTCCAGGACACCACAGGGACACCAGCAGACCCTGGCCTTCCTGAAGCCCAGCCCAGCAGATGACCTTCTGCATCTTACTCCCCAGGTCCCAGGGACCCCACTGGACCCAGAAGCATAAAAACTACACGTGACATAAGATGTTTCATAAGACACACATCACAAGTCATCCACCACTGACCTTCTAATCTCTCCTAGCAGCCATGCATAGACTGGAAAGTATGTCCTATGCTTCCCTGAAAAACGAACCAGGAGAAATACAGAAAATTGGGAGGATTTCCTGTCCCTTTAAAGTGTGTAGGGAAAAGTCATTCAATGCTTTTTATGTGAAATAAACCCAAAAGCTGAAATGTCTAAGGGAGAAAATGAGATCTTGAATAAAAGCCTGCCACAGGGAGAGAAGAGAAAGGCTGGGCCTCAAAAATAACTATGTTGCATTTCTTTTCTTTAAACACTGCCTGTTCAAGTGAAATTAACCTTTATTATCCAACCTCCACTCTGTTCTTCCCAGGCCTCCAGAACTAGGTAGGAGGAAGTGGTATCCTTTACTTTGAGTTTGTGGTATCTGATTGCCCTGGTGTTTTCCCCACAAATGTTGCCTTGTTCGGGCCAGAGGAGAGGCTGGGCCAATGGAAAGAACTCCACAGGCTGAATGGTGAGCTAGCTGGCTGGCTGTGGAGCAGCAAAACCTTTATTTAATAAGCAATCAGTAAGAAGCAGGAGCATCTTGGGCTGAAGAGGTTGCTGTGTTCTTTGAGACACGGTTAGCGCAGTCGGGTGAAGCATGGTTTAGAGGCAGCTGTGACTCTAATGGAGACCCCATTTCCTTAGGAGGTTGACACAGGAGTAGGTGGCCATCCCTTGTCTGTGTCTCACCTGAGCACAGTGCACCCTGTTTTGAAATGGGAGAGCACTACTTCCAAAAGGTTCTTGTCAGGCTATCACACCCTCTCTTCAGTCACTCACAGCTACAGCCATATGAGCAGCTCAGAGCTTTAACCCTCACCCTTCCCAGAAGAGATCACTTTGGATGTCTCATAGCAAACCATCTTACTCCTTCTGTATCACTTGTTTTTTGCATTAGAAAGAGAAGATTTAAGATGAATTTAAATGTGCTTACAGAAAATTTTAAAAAGCTGTATTCTTGCTTTCTCTGGTTCTTGAAACACATACGGTATCAAGTTCCTCAACTGGAGCCCAGAATGCACAAGGTGCTGGCAGTACTGGCTTCACTAGGCCTTGAATTTTATGCTGTTTCTTCTCTTTTTAACATTTGTAGCTTGGAACCAATTAGGTTTATGCTGAGAATCAAACAAATCAACAATCTCTCAAAATCAGAAAAACTACGGAAGGATAGCACTGTCCTTCCAGAAAGTGATGCTGTCTTTAGCTAAAGGAAACAATGTCCATCATGGCCTATGGCCATTACCGTGATGAGAGGAAAGGCAGAAATAATATAAAACTTCTAGGCTAACTCTCCTAAGTAGACTCAGACACACATACCCTCCCTGGCGCAACCCACAGCTTCTCACTGGAAGCTTTTGCCCCTGCCAGACAGTTGTGCTGTGACTCTTTTAAAGCATAAATTGGATTGAGTTTCTCTGTTTAAAACACTCTGAAGAAACTTAACCCCAACTTTTCTCTAGCCGAGTTAGATCCCAAACAACAGAGTAAGGGAAGAGGAAACTATTTGGTGGACAAAAAATCTAGCAAGCCTACCTTGACCAAATGATGAGGGTTCACACCACAAGGATGTCACAGAGATCAGCACTCTTGATTCACATGGCAGGATGTGTTCCTCAGCTCTTGATACTCATTCTTAGGACTCAGAACTGAGTCTAATCTGGAGAGAAAAGGAGGAAAGTTCAGATTGGGAGCATTCCTCAGGAATGTTTTGGTTACTTCATATTGCTCTGATAAAAACACTGACCAAAACTGACTTGGGAGGAAAAGGATTTATCTTCTCTTACATCTCCCAGGCCGCAGTTTGTCACTGAGGGAGGTCAAGACAGGAACTCAGGGAAGGAGCCTGGAGCACAGACCATGGAGGAACGCTGCTCACGGGCTTGCTCCTCTGGCCTGGTTGCAGCCTGTTTTCTTACGGAACCCAAGACCACCCACTCAGGTGTGGCACCGCCCACAGTGGGCTGGGCCCTCCCACCTCATTCAACAATCAAGAAAATGCCCCACAGACCGTGGCCACAGGCCAATCCAGTGGAAGCAATCCCTCAGCTGAGATTCCCTCTACCCACGTGTTTCGAGTTGACAACTAAAGCTGTCCAGCACAATGCCTGACCAGTATTCCTCAAAGGAGTCCAGGTCCTGAAGGACAAGAAAGACTGTCAGCCCAGAAGAGATGCAGAGGCAGGACAACACCTGTGACATGGTAGCATAGATCAGACAGCAGAACTTAAGGACACAGATAGGAGAATCCAAAGGGGTTCTGAGGCATGATAGCCTAGTCTGTGCCAGGGCCAGTGTTCTGGGTTAGCCGACCTCCGGACTACAGAGGTGTGAGGCATAACCCTAATAGAAATGTTTGCTAACTTTCTGGATCATCTTCAACATTTTCTTGGCATTGTCATGTCTCCCTCCATGAGGAGATGGATTTCCATCTGTTTTATCATTGCTGTAATCCCAGGACTCAGCAGTTCCTGGGACATAGTAAGGGTTTAATCTGTTGAATGAATGAATAAGTACATAAAAATAAAATCTGTGCAGTTCTTGCTTTAGTCCACATCTCTTTGGTGGGGGGGCATTGGTCCCCTACAACAGGAAAGCTGAGACTGCCTTCTGGGCCCAAAAGATACCTAATGATGGACATGTTTGATGAAAATGAAACAAAACCTCCAGCCTTGGACTAATTATAAGAAGCTATTTATAATTAGCCTCACTGTTAAATTAATCAGGAAGCTTTTGGTACCTCATGAGTAAAGTTTAATTTCCCAAATGAATTTGGCACTACTAATAAAGCCCAGGAGCAAGAAACATTATTTAACTGCCAGCTAGTGTCAAAGAAAAGTATTTGTTTGGTTAAGATGCTGGTAAAATGTAGTAGTGATATCTATCTTTTTAGTTTCTTGGCAAGAATAAGCCAGATTTCTGGCAGAAATTAATTTTATAATCAAATATAGACTATGTGCTTCGAGTTATATCCTCTAATTAAAGGAAATTTCTATAATTTCTAGAATGATATTCTATATATAGATTGGGTTGGTGGTTACATAATAAATATCTTTATCAAAATTTATATAGACTATCACACATGTAAGACCTGTAGAGTAAATATGAGTAAATTTAACTTCAATTATTTGGAGTATGGCCCTAAATTGATAATAAACTCATTGAACACAAGTCATGCATAAGAAATCTATTTTGTATATGTATAGGTATGTTAAATCCATCTATAAGTGTTTGTGCTCATAGACCATCAGGTATGCACAGGTGTGTATCACAGGTACTAACCTGCACTATATTTTTCTGTTGGAAGTTTTTAACTAATAATTGTTGTTTCAGTGATGACGGTGATGATAGTGATGGTGATGATGTTAGTGATTAGTTTAAATAAAAATCATTTTGGAAATGTTTGTTTCTTGTAATAGTGTTAATTGTCGATTTGACAGTCTAGAATCACTTGGGAGATTTACTTGCAGGCACATCTGTAAGGAATTAACTTGATTATACCGAGGTGGGAGAGCCTACCCATGAATTTTGAGCCAGTATAAACCTTCACCCTTAAGTTGCTTTTATTAGAGTTTTTCATCACAGCAAGAGAAAAAGAAACTAAGACATTTTCTTTATGCAAAAACATGCAAAACAAGAGGCAGCAAAAACTACCCTCCTAACCTAAATATTAACAGCACAGTCTCAAATGGGAACAAATTTTACTTGCTCCAGCCCATACCTCTTTAGACTTACATAGAAAACTAAACACCTAACTTGGAATTAAAGCAGATGACATTCCTAGTTCTTAAAGGGAGGAAGAAATACACCTGCAGGTGATTAGCACAGCCAGGAAATGAAGAGGAACAGCAAGGCTATAAATGAAGTTCCAGCCAAAGCTTATTCCAGAACAATGTTTAATGTGCATTTCTGTGTCAGGTTCTTAGCAGATTTTCCTGTGAGGAACTAACATCAAACTTTCCCAAGAGACTTACAGAAAAGCATAACAATTCTTTGCAACACTGCTGCCTTCAGCTTCCCAGAGATAACTGGACTTACCACCAATGGCAATATAAGATCTTGGTTTTTTTAACTTTTTTGAATGATGTGGGGGTCGGAGGCTGATATTTCTTCCTCCTGAGTATTTTTCCGACCAACTACTCTCCTGGCCTTATTCACACCACTCCTCATCATCTGAAGTTACAACTTGTTTAGCAATCTCCTCACAGGAAGTTTCCTCTATTGCTGTGTCCACTCTGTGGGCCCTGGAACTTGATTCTCCTGTCGTCCCTGTGTCCCAGCACCTAAAACAGTAATCAGTCACATGGCAGGCACCAAAGTCACCCTGCTGTGTCCTGGAGAAAAGGTGCCATAACACTACCTTTGGTCCCAAACAATGATGTCATACAAGGGGAATGGTTCTGGCCACATGAGCAGTGGGCCAGAACCTAGAGCAAAAGGAAGTGAGCCATGAAGCAGTGGACAAGTGGCCACAACCACCTTCAGTGGGGGAAGCACCACGTGGGGCAGGGTGCCTGGGCTGGCCAGAGGCAAAGGACTGTCACATGGTAACAAAAACGGACAGACAGAGCAGAAGGGCCCAAAGAAGGTGACGTAGCAGAGGTCAGTGAGACACACTGGGCTGATTCACAGGGACAGCCCAAGAGCGTGCTGACTACACATAGGAGAAAAACTGAAATGGAAAATATTGCAGGTAAAAGAAAAGAGGAGAAAAGCAATGGCATTCCTGCGTGCTCCCCGCAGACCTGTTCTTGTCCCCCGCTATACCAGCCGTTCTATCCCAGGGAGCAGCATGGCCTCCCCTGGGCTTGTGCACTGTTCTTCCTGCACAGGACCCCTCTACATACTCCCGAGGGTTCAGCTTGGGCCGGTTGGTCTTCAGTACTCCTCCTGCCTGAAATTCCCCTTCCTTTTCTGGTCTCCTCAGGACCACAGCCCACCTGCTTAGCTAAGGCCACTTCCAATACAGCATCATCATACATTAAGCTACTTTGAGAAGATGGGTCTCTTAGAGTACAGAGATCCTCTGTCACCTGAAAAAGAGACAGTGAGGTCAGGGGGAGGGAGAAAGAGAGAGAGAAAGTAGGCTTTGGAGCCAAAGACATGTGGTTCAAAGCAGCAGCATCCCCCTGCCTGCAGTGTAGGTATGCCACCTACAAAGTTTCCCTTCTCTTCTTAAGCCGTGATCACAGAGCTCATGAGATGTGATCTGTAGCAAGTCTGAATGCTTCAATGGGAAGAGGGAGGATTCTGAGGACCACTTTGGGTTGCCTACGGGAAAGGAATAAAATACGGGGACGACTTGCTGGCTGCTGTTAGCATGGAGGTCCCAAAGTTGCGCACCCCAGTGTCTCCGTGTATCTGGAAGAAGCCATACATTCCTTTGGTAGTATTACGAAGGCCTGAGAGAGTAGGTGTTACATCCTGCATCCCACAATTCATTCTGCAGCTCTGTAAAAGGTATCAAATGTCAGTCAGTTGCCTGGGTCTTGGCAACACTGCAAGAACAGCATACAGGGCCAGAGAGCGGGAAGCACGGGCCATCACTGCTCCAAATCCAAGAACAGCATACAGGGCCAGAGAGCGGGAAGCACGGGCCATCACTGCTCCAAATCCAAGCGCTCTGGTAGAAGTTGTTTGCTGTTTTGTGAAATGTCCCTTCATGTGGCTCTCCCACTGGAAGAGAGTTACACATATGTGTATTAAGGTAGATCTTCTTGGAGATTTACTTGACAGTCAGCACAGACTGTACAAGATGAACAGACTTTGAGGGTCTGCACCGTGAATGGTGTCACACGGGAGGCTGAGTAAGTCGTGAAAGCCATCAGGGAGATCAGAGGTAGTCTTTTAGGCTCTCCACATGGAAAGCTCTGCTTTATCCCAACTATAGATTTTACAGATTCAGAAACCGAGGCTCAGAAGTAAAGATCTGATTTCTCTCAGCTTCATATGAGGAGGAGCCATGGGCTTTGCTGCAGGTGATACAGCTCTCTTGGACCTCCAGAGGGTTCTGAGGCCTGAAGTTGAAGAACACAGGTGAGAATTCATACACTGAATCCCAGGTGTCTCTCCTCAGACATCTCAGAAAATATCTACAGTTCTTTCAAAATCTCATGCAGTTGAGAAACAGAGTGGGACCATGGGAAAACAGGGCCAAGAGAAGAGAAAAGATTCCAGAGACTCTGGTAATGGCTGTCTGACCTCACCTCCTTCTGGCTTTAGACACTGGGGTGAGAACTCTGAAGAAAATGGATCTAGGAGTCAAGCAGTTACAAAGATCCAGGTCAACAGGGAGATAACAGAACAAGTTCACAGTGCGAATTTAAAAAGAGTACCAAGGAAATATTCCAAATGTGGGGCCCTAGTGAACCTTTCAAGTTGACACAGAGGATCAGTGTGACTGGGCCCATTTAAGACCACTGAGTCTATTCAAACAAGTAATTGCAAACCCAAGTCATCTTCACACTACCTGACTAAGCTAGCATTGTCTTTCTCATAAATGGTAAAGTGATTTACGTAAGCCTACTCATTGACAGATTGAGGTAAATTTCCTTTTACTTGGATATTGTAAATATTTACGATATATATGTATACATATCTTACATATATTGTTCAACTATTTTTAAATCTTTTATTTATTGTTTTATACTTTTGAATATATTGCCTACATGTAATTAAGTATACCCACGTCATACAATGTCCATGAAGGTCAGAAGAGGGCATTGGAGTCCCCTGGAACTGGACTTATGGACAGTTGTTAGCCACCATGTGGGTTCTGGGAACAGAACCTGGGTCCTCTGCAAGAGCAATTAGTGCTCTTTATCACTGAGACATCTCTCTATGGCTATAAAAAACTATTTTTTTAATTTATTTATTTAATTTTAATTTGTATATATGAGTGTTATGCCCGCATGTATGTAAGTGCATCCATGTCGTGCAGTGCTCATGGGAGGACAGAAGTCATCAGATCTCCTGGAACTGGAGTTATGGATGGTTGTTAGCTACCATGTGGATAATGGGATTCAAACCTAGGACTTCTGCAAGAGCAGCCAGTGCTCTTAACAACAGACTCACCTCTTCAGTCCCTGTTCACCTATTTTTACAGATGACATGTATACACAGTCTATACATGCTCCTGTTGTTATGAAGCCTTGCTGATGGAGAAATAAGGGAAGAGATGTAGAAATAGAGAATAGAAAACATATTGAAAGAAAAAGAGAACTTAGAGGCAGAAATAGAGTTCTCCTTACAGGAAGAAGCCAGTCTGCTTCTGAGAAGGCGGTACTCTCTGGATTCTGATGCCATGTCAGAAAGACAATGTCCATGTCTGGATTCTGTCTGGGCTATCTGCATCTCGATCTTAGTGCAACAGGACTTGCCAGTGGACCATGTCACTGGAACAAAGGTGTAAAAGAGAAGCACATTCCTTCACACAGTATCCACGACCTTCAGGGTCCAAGGGCCTCTTCTGTCTGCAACATGTCCATCTCCTGTCATTAAGCCTCGATGCCTTCAACCATGAAGACTTTGCAAACAGGGAGATGGAAAAGCAGCTCAACGTGTTCATCAGTTTAGCAAAAGCCCCTTCAGTATGCTTTTCTTAGCATTGCCATTTTATATCTTTCTTACCCAAGGCTACATGTGACCACAGGCAAGGCAGAGGCAACTTTGGTTGTGGTCCTTCTGCTTCAAGATGTCACTGTCTGTTTGTATGTATGGAGGACTGGTCGCCCTCTCCTTCCTAGGTACAAAGCCTTGGGGTAAAGGTCTCAAGTGTGAGCTGACAGTCCCACTGTCAGGGAACCCTTCAGTGTGGGTCACTTCAAATGATAAATGCTGGAGGACATCAGATTAGGTTTTCCTGAAATCCTAGCTTTCATTTGTGTAAATAAATGTCATCTGATGCTTAGCAAATGCATTCAACTGAAATGGATAAGGATCTTGGGTTTCAAACAGGAAAGACCAATGTGGAGATTTGTGTCAGAGGCTAAGAGATGGGAGAACTCTTTCGTTTTGCTTTTTAAAGAAGCCTGAGTCTTGACAGATAGCACCTATGTGCTAGTGTCAAAATGGCTAGTGGAAGAAGAGTCAGTATGCTACAGGGAACTGAATTCCATGTTAATTTTTAGACTTACTGTATAGGCAAATGAGTTTAAAAGACTGGAAGTGCTATAATTCCTGCACTTTGGAGGTAGAGGCAGGAGGATCAGAAATTCAACACCAGCCTCAGTCACATAAGATCCCGTCTCAAAAAATAAATAAATAAAACAAAAATAAGTAAATAAAATACAAATGAGCCCATTTCCATAGGCTGTCCCAAATCATAACATGTTTCCTAAAAGACTCTAGTGAAAGCATCTACCTTTCCTTCCTATGCACATTCTTTGTACCCTGATCCTCTCCCATTTACCTTCTACAATTCAACTAAAACTATATAATTATTCATACAGATAAATTTTGAATCTACATTGTTTCCTGGGAAGTCCTACAGGAATATATAATTTGAATGTCTTCGTTTATTAAAAGTATTTCTGTAACCCAAAATTAATCTATTTATTGTTTTATTTCCCATAAAATGTTTATTGACCAACTAAAATATAAGCAAGTTGGCCAGGCAGGTGTGGTAGTGAGTGCAAGCCTTTAATCCCAGTACTCAGGAGGCAGAAGGAAGCAGTTTAAGGTCTCAGTTTAAGGCCAGCCTGGTCTACTTAGAAAAATTCCAGGTCAGCCAGTGCTATATAGTCAAACCCTGTCTCAGAAAACAAAACAAAAATTAAAAATAAGTAAAATATAAGCAGGTTGCCTGACTTCAGGAAACTTCACCACGAAAGAAGGGTAAGTGAAGTTCTGGATGTGCTGATCGCTCTGATTGGTGAATGCACATTCTGAAAGGCTACAGTGCACGGTGACTCATTATAATTAATGGCACGAGTTAAAAACAAAGATCCTTTTAAATGATGTAAATGTAGAGCTGCAATTGCAGGATTATGAGAGAGAACTCATGGTCCCATGAGCGATTACAGCCAACTAACCTAGAAATGACAGAATGCTTCCGTAAGGAAATGACGATCTTTGATAAGAGCAGAATCAGGTTGTAGGTGACGGGGCTGGGGAAGAGGGACTGCACTGCAAAAGTCCCCTGTGAGAGGAAGCATGATGCACTTCGGAAGTTACAATCAAGCCAGTCACTAGATTTAAATCAAAAGCACAATAAGATGCTACGTCATGGCTATGAATCTGCCGGTCATTAAAAGGCAGTTCTATCAGCTGTCACAAAGATGCAGATAAAGTAGAACCCAGGACACCGTGATGAGAGTGTGAGCTGCTTTGGAGAGTGTACAGCTCCTTTGGATAACAGCTTGGCAGAGAATCAAGAGTTAAACATGGAGCTGCTATGTGGCCAAACATTTCCATCCGTGGGCATATACGCAGGAGGATATGTTCACACAAACATTTGTACATGGGTGCTCATGGCCCACAAAGCATAATAGGCAAAAGGTGGAAACAGTTTAAGCTTCGACCAGTTAGTTAGTTGATGGATGGTAATTAAACATGCTATATCCACGCAATAGAATGTTATTTTGTAACAAAAAGAAATGAAGAGCAGATGCACGTGAGAACATGCGAACCTTGAAAACACTATGTAAAGTACACAATGCCAAACAGAAAAGGCCACACATTCAAATGATTGCATTACATGAACACACAGACTCACAGAGACAGAAAGGAGATGAGTGCTTGCTGGGGGCTGCAGGTGTGGGGCAGGAAGAGGGACTGCTGGTAGCCTCCTTGGATTTGTTGGTGGTGTCTGTCAGTGCTGGGGACCCTCATACATACTGGTAGATGAGTACTCTACCACCGGCCCTAATGACTATATCCCCAGCCCTACTGACGCCTTCTGAGAGTAATGGACATGATCTGGAGATGCATAGTGGTGATGCTTGCACAGTATCCAAGTCTGTTCCGGTGAAGTAGATCTGAATGCATGGCTGAGGCAGCAGCAGATAACAGAATGCCAAAAGGGGCATGTTGGTAGACACAGGTTGTACATGACTTTTTCTCATGTTCAAGGATAAGGCATTGTCTTATGTCTGTCTGACTGCTGCAATAAAATGCTTTGGACTAAGCAATTTATAAACCACAGGAATTTATTGCTCCCAGTTTTGGAAACCAAGATCAAGGCCCCAGGTCCAATATCCAGAAGGGCTGCTTTCTGCTCTCATGATCGTATACGACTGATGGCCTCACAGGGTGGAAAGGGAACATACGCTCCCTCAAGCTTCTCTGACAAGAAAATTAATTCCATTCATTTCCCAAAGCCTTCACATTTTAAAAGCACCACAGTGAAAAAGGTTTCAGCACGCATTTTAGAAAGATATAACATCCAAACCATAGGAGAAGCATCCTCAGGCACATGCATTCCAGTCTCTCACCTGGTTCCTCTGCACTTACAGCACATTCCTCCCATGGAGCCCATACCTCCTCCACCCTCAGCATCTTCTAGATCTCGCATCAAGTATCTTCTCTCTCTCCCCTAGCAGAACCTTCCTTTAAGCCTGAAGTATTTGGACTAAACAAGAACCTTCCCAGGAAATTTCCAAGACAAACAGGATAGCATTACCTCAGGCTCAGAGTATGGAGTTAGGTGAAAGGGTACAAATAATAGTTCCAGACTGCAAAACCACAAAACAATTCCACATTGGTCCAAGGATTCCAAGTGGGTTTCTTTTGGATTTATGCATCCACCATATACTCTGATCAGCAGATAACTGTTGTAACACATTTCCAAAGCAAAAATTAATTCTCAGAGACAGTATAACTAAAAAGGAAGAAAAGTATTTTCTTAGCCCCTTCTGTGTCTTGAAAAATCAGCCATCTCACAATGGAACTGAAACTTACCATTGTATAAAATAGCTCCTCTTAGTGATTTCTTTTGCAATCTGTGCCCAGCCTGCTTTAAAAATTGCACCCCTCACATCTACCAAGAATAAGAAAAAGTCCCATTGTTAAGACAAACATCTTTTGATAATTGCCAATACAGTCAGCTTACAAGAAGCCCCATCAAGTTTTTCCTTACAGCAGGAGAGTGCTTGTATCTACTAAGTATACATAGCTTGGTTCGTCATGTTCTTAGAAAGACAGAACACAAAATGGCAATAAAAGTTTCTTAGCTGCTAGATACATCAAACATAGCCACATACATACATGAAATCTTACACAGCACTGAGCTTCCTCATAAGCAATCCCTAAGACTCTAAACTTCCTAATGGCAACAATGGAGTCTCTGTGCCATTTTCAAGGCTTTTAGTCGAAAGGAAAGCACTCCTTCCACCTTTAGATGGATATCAGGTATAGAACTCAGGTCATGAGGCCAGCAGGGGAAGCATGTTACTTGCTAAACCATCTCACTGGCCCTTGATGCATCTCATAAAGCACATGTTTGACTGGATGTCCTGACGTTGTATGTCTTTAGGAATGGTTAAGGAAGACAAGCCAACAAAAAGAGAAAGAAAGAGCACAACTCGAAACAAGATGGGTACCATGCATATGATGCTGTGGGAGTTCTTTTGGATTGCAGGGGAATTATATCAGGTTAGTGCTGAATATCAACACTGCATTTTACCACATTTTATCAGTTTCTCACAATTGGCTCTTAGCTATAAATGTGTTTGGATATTAAAATGAAGGAATTCTAATAAAATACAGTTTGATGAAGAAAATCTCAAAATTTGTAAGTCATGAACTTTTGGCATTAATAGGGTTAGAAAGCACAGCTTCAATGTCCCCCAGAAAATACATTAAATATATCATCTGTCTTCTGGCTTACTAGTCATAAAAACAGTGATATCAGGCTGACACACTTTTGTTTTGTTTTCTGTATTTGTGTTCACAGTTGAAAACATTTCTTCTTCTATGTCTACCAGGTTTCAATTATTAGGGGTTTCAATTAAAGTCACATAAGGCCTTATCTATTGTTGCATTATTTTGACATGCTCTGTTTGTTTATGGCTATGATATTATTAGTCAGCTAATTGTCACCATTAGAAAATATGTGTCCACGGAGTTTTTTAAACAAAGTAACTTAAACTGAGTGCTAATTACGATCAGGTGCACTTCTGCACGTAACAGCTCAGCTCAAAGCAACAGCAAAATAAGCACAGGACCCCACAGGAATTGTGCGCCACCACGATGACTTGTGTTTCTGCGGCATTCCCTCCAAGTCAGCACAAGGTATTTGTCTGTCAGCACAGGACAGCTAAGAGATTAGCTGACACAGCTCTTCAGTCTATGGGTCACTGGCAGAACAGACAGGTTCAAACGTACAAGATGTTGGCCCGAGCGCTTCCTGAATGCCTTTCCCACTTCATTAGGATTTAAGCACAGTTGCTTGGGTAGGACTAACACACACACTGGTTCCCAAAAATATAAACGTGCTGCCTAAATGCAGTATAGCAGTCTGCACAGCAAGAATCTACCAGTTCCTAGAGAACATTTTCTTTTTCAATAAGGGTAATGAAGAAAGTTTTCAGCTATTTTATCTTGAAGAAAGTTTATCCATATATTCAAATAATCCATATATTCAAATAATCATATCCATAAAACCCCAATATGGCTAGAATTACCTACTGCTCATCCCCAAATCTCACTCAAGTATGAGGACATAACAAATACAACTCATCAGAACAATTATCATTTTTCTCTAGGCATCATTTTTTAATTTATTTATTATTTGTGCATCTGTCTTTCTGTCTATCTGTCTATGAGTGAGCATTCAGGTAAAGGTCAGAAGATAACTTCCAGGAATTTGTTCTCTCCTTCCATCTTTAAATGGGTTCTGGGTATGGAACTCAGGTCCTCCGGCCTACACAGCAAGTAAAGTGCTTGCTGAGTCAGCTCACTGGCCCCTGATGCATCTTATAAATATGTTTGACTGCATGTCCTGGCAAATTCATTCTTCATCCCAAGTGCCTTGTCATTGTATTGATTGATGAATGAGTCAACTCTGACAACTCTCACAATAGAATGCTTCATTTCACAGCGAGGAATGTTGGAGGACCTGAGGGAATTGATTGATTTTCCAGTCCCAAGCATGTGGCAGTCTCACCCTGGTGCTTGTAGTACAGCCTGCCAGCGTTTCTTGGAAAATGACTTACCTATTCCTCCACTCTCCAGAAATTAGAACGCCCTCTCAGGCTAGGATCCACTTCCTAAAGACATGACTGAGTTAAAACCACCACATCTAAGCTGACTTGGATTTTAATCTCACTGCCCATGCCTATGAGACCAGATGACTCGACAGAGAAACTCCCGGGGCACAGAATGTCCAACTTCACTTCTCTTGAAGTGATGATCATTCTTAATAGATGCCAAAGACTGGGCCAAGGTCTTTGGTCCGGAACAGCCAAAATAAAGGGAAAGGTGGCAAAGATGGAGGCGTTTTACATCGTGAAGCAGAAACTATGATTGACAGCCAAAGATATATTTAGACAGGAAAGAGCCTATCCCCCATGCCCAGTTTCCATGGTACTAAAATGTAAGCTGAAATCCTTATTAGAGAAAAGGAGACATTTCCTTTCACATTTTGAATATGTGGGAACAGTAATATTCTAATGTTATTTTATCATTGGACAAAACAAGAATATTATCCTTTATACATAGTTGTGTGGTGGAAAGACATTAGAAGCCCCCAAATTGGATGTTAACGACACATACCAGTGTATAAATTCTATAAACTGAAAGATGTTATCATGTTGAAGCCAAAATATATACATCCACAAACCTAAACACAGGCTTTGGCCTTTGGAACAATGCATTTAGGGCCAAAGGCAGAGTTCTTGTCCTCATGATTATGAAGCAGCCAGATACATGGAGCCCTAAAAAGCATTCAGGCAAAATGTCCATCCATCCTAAACTCAAGCTCTTAAGAGTAAAGACAACTCTCACACTTGGCCTAGGGATAATTTGAACGAAATAAATCAACAGACAAATCCCCACCAATTCCCCTTGCACAGACACCTCATATCTGTGTCACTGGACAGTGACTGGAAGCAGGAGGAAAGTCATGGGGCTTATTTGTGCAGATGGCTTTGAGTCTGAAAGAGCTTGTGACCTGACGCAAGCATATTTGGCCTAATATAACGGTACTGAGCATTCCAGAAAACCCTAAGTACAGGAAGAGTGATGACTGAGTGAGGAGAGGTATTGTAAACAGGAAGCCAATGGGAGAATGCACAGAAGTGAAACTGAGCTGATGTGACAGGTTACTGGACAGACCAACTGGAGAAGCCCAGAGCCTGGGGCTACAGGAAGCACAGACAGGAAGAGAACTGCCAGACACAGACAGGGTTGCAGCCTCCAGGAGCAGCAGGTGAGTCTCAGCCCTGCAGAGAACATGGGCCAGGCTTCTACTTGGCTTGCCAAAGCATTTGAGGATCAAGTGTTTCTCACTTCGATGCACTTGGTTAGAAGCACTTTGGGGATAAGAGCAACAGTCTTCTGTTTTGGTTGCATTTGCATACTGAGAGAAAAAGGGAACCAGAGAACTCAGATACAGAGCCAAGCTTTCTGGAAGCCTAGGAAAATCACACTTGCCAGAGTTACAGTCTGAAGTGGAGGGGAAGGACACTGTAGACCCAGGGACCTCCAGAGGTAATGTGGGCATCACTCAGGAGTTACTGGTCCCCTAGTCTAGTATTTACTTAGTGAAGATTAAACACATCTCTGAAGAAAGTTTTGCTTTCTCCAATAATGTTACAAAAACATCTTCCACAAGACATTTATCATCCCCAAAGGGCCAATGTGTTTGTTGCTGTGAACCACTTGGCAGACTCTGAGAGCTCCCAATGAGGACTTTGCCAGGCTGCTGCATAGGAGGATGGTATACACACCTCCCTCCCTCTCTGACCTACTGGCACTGTGTCTAGGTCTTTACAAGTGACTAACAACCTCAGAGGTCCTGTGGAAGTTCATGTCCACGAGTAGATAGTTTATTTTCCCAAAAGTATGGTAATGTGCTGCACACAGGGAACTAGACCTTGTTTAGAAACTTCCAGGCTGCGTTTCTTCTTCCTCAGTGCTCTGATACTAAATTTCCATAGATAGCCATCTAGACAGCTGAAGGGTATACCACTTCAAGGAAAAGAAAATGAGCTCAGAAACTAGTAAACATAACAGAAAAAGAATTTTTATCAACTCAGATCTAAAAACAAGTAGTTATCAAACTATCTTTTCAAATTCCAAATGTGTATTTTTTTCCTAGGAAGAAGGCCAGAATTTACAGAAGGAAGAGTTTTCCACTCATCTCCACAGCCTCCTTAAACCACAGCCCCAGAGCTCCGCTGTACCTGGGGCACATGCTTGATGAGCATAATTCAAAGACAACTGGGAGAGGTCTGTTACTCCTGCCTCAGAAATTGCAGTCAGAAGAGAAGGAAACAAAAGAATTGGCTCCTTCTCACATTTCAGAAGCTCTCAATAATTGTTCCTATCCAGAATGTTTGGATGTAAATTATTGGGAACAAATCCACTGACCACTTAGTGGATTTACTCACAGTTCTGGCTTTCACACTCCCACTTGGCTTAAACCATAAGTTAAATTTCAATTTCAAGAAAGGCATCCTAATATGAAGATTAGCCTGAGTAGCATACCAACCTGCAAATCGAGCACAGTGATCCCCCTTGTCTGTGTCTTTAGATCTCACAGGTCCAGTCGCCCATGCTCAGCTGTGGTCAGAAACATTAAATGGAAACTTTGAATAATAAACGAGTTTTAGATCTCATGTCCTTCTGAGTGGCAAAAAGAAACCTTAGTCCATTCCACTATGCCTGCCTGGGGCATGAGTCTTCCTTTACCCTTCATACCCTTGTCTTCACCTTCCATCCCATAGTCATCAGCAAACTCAGTTGTCAGGCTACTGTTGTGCTATCCCAGTGCTTAAGTTCAAGTGACTATGATTTTATTTAATAAAGTCCCCAGACTACAAGAATAATGATATCAGCAATTTGCATGTGTGAAAGAGAATTCAGAAAATGCTTTCTACAGTAGAAAGGCAAGATTCTACCATGGCATATAAGGAAAACAACAATGTAACTTGTGGGTTGGTACCATCTATGATTTCAGGCATCAACTGGGGGGCTTTGGAAAGACTCCCATGGCTGTGGGGGTGCCGTGATACTGCACCCTGAACAGTGTATTCCTCTTGTGAGACTTCACTGCACAACTAATTTGCAAACATTTTTATTAATTCCCTGAGAATTTCATACATGTATATAATGTATTTTAATCATATTCATCCCCTACTCCTCTCTTCTAATTCCTCCCACATCCACTACCCACCTAACCCCACTCCACCCCATCCCAACTTACACATAAACAATAGAGTAACAGCCTGACTCTCAGCAGTCATAAGGCCAATAGAGTAACAGCCTGACTCTCAGCAGTCATAAGGCCAAGAGTGGACCCAAACTGGGGAACCTATTCCCCAGGTATCTCTCAGCAGTGAGCTCCCAAGCACAAGGTTCACCCATTCTTTTATTGAAACAATATCACCAGCATGAAATGGGGCAGTAAAAGTCAGAACCCACATTTATCTTATCAGAGAGTCTTGCCCTTTGAGCCCTAGACTTAAAAATATCACAGACATGCAACGACAGACACATCTCGATTTCTGTCATTACTTACGATGAGAGAAGCCCACTGCTTACCATATTGGATATGGAAGGCATGCATGCATTCATACACACATTTATACACTAACTATTTTGGTTGGAGGACAAGGAGAGGTCTTGAAGGATTAAAGTCATATTCCCAGGTCACAAGAGGAGCATGTAGGTTTTTGAGTTTGTTCATATTGTGGACAGTAACTTTCTGGTGGCAAGGTTAGGTGAAAGTCCTTAGTCCAGAAGATTATGTTCATGTTATATGTCATTCTTAGAGTGTCTTCTTTTCTTTTTCATAAGCAGCCCAGTCCAATTTGCGTGGCATATATATATATATATATGAGTGCAGGGCTATCCACTGAAGGGTGGTTACCCTATCAAGAGTCATCCCTTTAAAGAAAACTGACTCTCCTTCCCCCAGAAGACATCAGCTTTCAGTAGCTCCCCAGTTGGGGGTGGGAGCTGATGAGCTCCTGTGACCCCTCCCCATGCTGGAATGTGGACTAACTTGCTCTTGTTCAGGCAACCATAGCTGCTGTGAGTTCATGAACACAGGAGTCCTGTCATGACAGAAGACACTGTTTGACTCCAGTCCTCCCCTCTGGCTCTTACAGTCTTTCTACCGCCTCTTCCAGGATGGCCCCTGATCTTAGAGTGAGGGCTACTACACCAACCTTGATTTTATCACTACTTAGACAGTTGTCTAAGAGAATGATCTTTCCTCTTAACTAAAGTGAATGTGAAATTTTTCCTAGACTATAACTATGACTCTCTAAATTGGCTGAGTTTCAGAACTACTTGAGAAATATATTAAAATACAAACCACTGAACCCAACTTCACCTTACCTGATGCAGCAAGTCCAGGGTAACACCTAAGAACTTGTGTTTCTGACAAGTTCTTCTTGGCTTATCTTGATACTGATTCAGATCTACTAGATTAGATGACATTATTGTTATTACTAGTTTTAGCAGATACAAATAGCTCTGCCTTCCAGAGCATACACTCCATGTTTCACCAGTGAATATTTCAATCATATTTTCATTGACATCTCCAGCAATTTACTGTTAGACCAAGCAGAGAGTAAACCCACTAAAAGGCTAATGAGTATTCCAATGGAATAGAAAGAGGAAACTAAAAGAAACAAGCAAGGTCAAAGCTGGAATATGGGGTTAAGGACATATCAGTATTAGAGTATGTGCCAGCATGGGAAATGCCCTGGGTTCAGCACTCAGCAACACACACACACACACACACACACACACACACACACACACACGCAGATATGCAGCTGTATTTTGAGCTGTCCCAAATTCTGAAGTCCATTAAAGGATTTGATTGTCAGAAAGACAGATCTGGACATTTGGCTCTGAAACACCTAATTTGGTCACGATATGAACTGCGTTTGAGCATATAGAGAACAGCAAGGCAGTGAGGAGATCAAATAATGCGTGTCTCCCTAGAGAATATGGTGGAGACTGCATGAATGGCCATTCCAGAACGCTGTTATAGTAAAAACCAGGAAGCAGCTTCTCTGAGTGTTAGGGTTAGTTAAGGTTTAACACTGAAGAAAATGGAAAAAAATCTTGATATTTAAAAATATTCATCATCTGAGAACTTTATAAAAATACCATTGCCCAGGACAGTATAGAATCCTGAGTGGTACAGCCTGAATATTAATGTTTTCAAATCTCCTAGGTGATTCTGACTGATAGTTGATTGAAAAATCTTGGGATAAAATAACCATCTTGATCTCTTTAGCATATTTAAAGTAATTAACTGATAGCCTGTTTACAAGCAAAAGAGCAAAAATAGAAGCAAAAGAGATGGGCCAAAATATACTGATACTTTCAAAATTAAAAAGTGGACTAAATCTACAATTTTAAAAACATGTTTCATAATGGATAAATATACAAAAATGCTAGAATTTTTAAAAATAAAAATATGGAAAAGTAACCTTCTGGGTAAGACGTAGAGTAAAAGCTGCCTCCACATTAGCAATTAAGGAGAAGAGTCAGTATTAGAAAGTCTTTCTGTGATATCATAAAATGAACACCGATAAAGGGGACAAACAGTATGATCACAATGTCCAAGACTTCTGGTGTGAATGACCAAGAGAGCAAATTTATGAAGGAGCTGAGAGAAATACCGAAGGTATAGAAAACCAGTCTGTACTAAAAAATCATAGAAGAAAAATTCCCAAAACTAAAGAACGAAATGGACATGCAAAAATAAGTAGTATTTAGAACCCCAATATACCGAAGAAGCTCTCTGTTATAGATCATGGGCTAGATAACAATGCCCAGCCCTGAGTGCACACCTTCAATGAACCTCTACACTAAGACTCATGGAACAAGGGTGGAGAGAACACTAACACAACCTCAACTCTCAACAACTGAGGACAATGAACAAGCCCAGGGCTTAGGGACCACTGCGGAAGAGGGAGTGGAAAGATTTTTAAGAACCAGGGGTGGAGATGCATGACCATAAGGAAATAAAGTCTTATGGGCTCCTGTTCCTGTGAACTTACCACAATGGTGAAAGCATGCATAAGACCCATACAAACCCAAGCAGACAGAAACCTAGCATAAAACTGTGGAATTGGGCAGTAGGCCCCAATCGTAGCCAAAGAACTAGCAATTGATCACTGCTGGGTGAGGAAGATCTGATCATTTTTAAGGGAAGGACTCTAGATAGACTGACTAAACCCCAGTGGATGAACTTGTACTGAGGGACATCAGAGGACACTAACTTGACTCAACAGACCTTAACATAAAAGACAGGAAGCATGAAATCCAGTGTGGGAGGAGCTATGGGAAGGTGCTGGTGGGGAAGAGGGTATAAAGAGGACAGGTGTTGTGTATGAAATGCACAAAATTCAATAAAAATATTTTTAAAAAATGAAAGATAATGAAAATGCAAAACAAAGAAACAATATTAAAAGGTTGTAAGTAAAGCACACCAACTTACCTACAAAGACAGCACATCAGAATAAAATCACTCTAAAATCAGAATAAAATTACTCTAAAATCAGAATAAAATCACCCTAAAAAGGCAGGAACATACAGGCTTCAAGTTCTGAAAATAAAGAACTAATAATTAAGATTGCTGTGTCCAACAAAGCTATATTTTTATAGATGAAGAAATACATTTCAAGATAAGCAAGATTAGCACAGGCTTTGGTAGTTCATGGCCAAGCCTGCACTGCAGAATTGCATTAAGAAACACAGTCTCAGCCACGAGAGCATGGGGGAAAACAAGTTTCATGACGACACTAGAACAAAGGGACGCTAAGGACGTGGTCTATTACAGTCAATACCGTAAACTCGACCACTGTGACTAACAGGGGAGAAAGGAACAAACAATAATCCAACCAAACAGAAGAAGAATAAACAAAATTACAGGAATTAGCAAACAAATCTTAATAAGAACCTTAAATCTAAATGATCTCAACTAATAACTCGATTATTTAGTTTAAATGTTTCTGATCCATTAATGTGATCACTCATTAGCTATAAACCTTAATCTTGGACTTTCCTTAGTTGAATTTTTTGGGGTTGCCTGATTCTGTTTTGAGACAGTCTTACTATGTAGTCTGTAGCACTGGCTAGCCTGGGACGAAGACTGCCTGCCTCGGCCTCACAAGTGCTGGGATTAAAGGCATCCCAGCACCACCCCCAGCTTTTTCTGATTTGCTTTAATGTAAGCACTCATAAACTTTACATTCCAAAGATTCTCATAAGTTGCACCTTCATTTTCATTTGATTGTAAGAATTTTTCACTTTCCTGACTTTTCAATGACCCACTAGTCATTTAGGAGTATATGGAAGTGCATACCTGTGCACATGCATGCACACACACACACACACAAACACACAATTTTTAAAAAAGAAAAGTGAAGTCAAATGATGAAAAAAGACAAAGCAAGAAGATAGAAAAATATAACCTTGAAAGTATAGCCAAAGAAGCCTTCAGTTGCTGTTAGCTTCCAAAACACAAATTAAAATGAGCACAATCAGGTTATACACCTTACATGATGACAAAATATTCAGTTGTTCTGAATAGCAAAATAATTCTTTATGTTTATTTATTTCTTTCTGTGACTCTGAGGGTCTGTATTTGAACAGCAAGCATACTATCACAGAGCTCCAGCTCCAGCTCCAGCTCCAGCTCCAGAATAACAACGATTTTCAGCTATGTATACAGAATAAGATATCCTCAAAACACACAAAGCAAATATTAATAAAACTCCATGGAGAAAGTGACAAGTCCACATTACACATTCAGAAAAACTGACAATCAGGAGACTGCTTTTAATGCCCTGATTCTACCACAGTTGTACAAAGCCAACAAAACAACTTGCTCAATATATACCTACACTGGCTTATTACCATATAATACTGTAGTATTCAAACAAGGGGTACACAGACTCCCACCATAAAAAGAGTGCTGAAACATCCAAACTCAGGGTAAACTAAAAATGCCAAGAATATATTCCCTTTTAGTTATACATATCTTACAGAAAGTGTAACTTCATTGGGACTAGTAAGTTAAATGTAGCCTGAGTGACTTCATGCCTCAGAGCTCAGTACTCAGCTGCAGCCAGTTTCACTTTGAGTTACATAAGTCAATTTTTTCTGTTTATTTTCAGGATACACCTTATCGACTTTCCTCCTAAACTAGATCTTAGAAGCCAGGTGAAAGTGGTTCACACTTGAAAGCCTAACACTTGCAAGATCCAGACAGGAAAATCACTGTTTCAGGCAGGCTTGGGCTGCCAAATGAGTTCTAGGACAGCCTGAGCCTGAGCTAAGAGTGAAATGTAGGGGAGGGGAAGGAGGAGGAGGGGGAGGAGTAGGAAGAAGAGGAGGAAGAGGAGGAAGAAGAGGAGGAGGCCTATATCTTACTTGAAATTACGTTATGATTCTTTAACTTTACAAGTTAAATGCCCATTTTTACATGTACGCATTTGTATGTATGTTACAGATATAATGAATCCAGTTCATTGAAAATGCTTCTTAAACCTAAAATCTATCTATGACATATATTCAGTAATTCCTTTCTGAAAAGCAAATCAGAAATAAAAATATGAATACAAGAGGTAGTTAAAGAAATACTGCACATAATAGTAAAAATCACAGAAAATCTTTTATCCATCGGTGGAAAGTGAGTAATAAATTGTTATATTCATGAAAGGCAGTGTTTTCATTTTTACAAAGACTATTCAGTGTATGGAAATACTTGTAAATATATGGAGTATTGAAAAACACTAAAAGGATGTATAATTAATGTTAAATTTTTACATTTATATATGTTATTTTCTAGAATGATATATATTTTTAATGAGGGGAAAAGGCAAGTTACTAAGAGAGGAGAGATGGAAGGGAGGGAAGAGGGAGGGAGACCTTAGACGTGCTCTTTCTCTCTCCGTGGGATGTTCAGACCTGGTTGCTGGCTGCACCTGCCTGTTTTGTTCCAGCGTCTCTTCCCGAGTCCCTCCACTTACAGCTGCCAAACTATGCTTCCTGTGATCCACAACTCCACTGAGTGCTAATTTCTCTGCCAAGAATGGGGTGAAATGCATATTCTCATTTCTGCTCATGGAAATATAAACTGGCGCATTTCAGTGGAGCAATTTAGGGATATAATAATCTTAAATATTCACATATTTTAGACCAAACTGTCATTCTAGTAATTCTTCCTGTGAAGAAAACAAAGTAGATTTTTAAAAATCATTCTTCTGGTGCTGTTAGATGTTAGATGAGGAAAGTATAAAGCACCCTAAGGTTCCAACAATAGCACACTAGCTAACTTAGGGCAAGGCTGCAAAATGTGACATAAATCATGTTTGCAAAGAACTTGTAATGGGGAAAATGTGCCATGAGTTCAGCGCTGAATATTGGCAGCAGATGCAAACTTTCTATAGTAGCCCAAATTATGTCTCAATTATAAAAGTCAGTATTTCTTAGGAACAAAATAACAAGAGCAGCATCCCAGAGTTCATTAAGCCGTTATCTCGGGTAGAGCACCACCATTCGAGAGCTGTCCTTCTATCTCTGTTGACCTGTGCTTAATTTCTGCCACAAAGAGATACATGACCTGACCAGACTTGTCCTCCGTGACCTTCACCTTCAAGCACATGGCCCTCATTGTCCTTGGAAACACCAGGCTTTCCCACCTCCACACCCTTGCTGATTACACTGATTCTCTAAGCTGAAGTGCTCATCCTTTATCCAAGAGCAAACTCCTATCTCCCCATCCCTGCAGAGGCTTCTCCGGCTATGTGGCATCTCAGACATCACTCCTTTCCTAAGCCTCTGTGGTTCCTCAGCAATGGCACCTACATCATTTAGCAAAGGCACAAGTTGCCACCTTTCATGGTCAAGCCTCCCTGGGAGTCTTACATTATTGTATCCATTTCATTGGTGAGGGACACCGACACTGTGTGACTCAAAGTGATTAGGTAACTTGTACAAGAGCAAGGTTTCATGATTCTTTAATGATTTCATGTTTTTACACTCATTGTATCTCCACTAAGATTATAGCCACTTGGTTTTCTAGGATCTTGTTTTATGTAACAAGACCTTACTTACCTGGTATTCAAGAATTAATTTTTGCGATAGTTGTATGTTCTAAATACTTGCTTCCTTTGGTTGTCAAACTGTAGTTTATGTTAACCACTTTTAGCTATTTTAACAATTCCCTGACTTCTTGAACTGTTATGAGCCCAATTGGCTTTTTCTCCAATAGGTATATTTAATATAAAATCAATTATCATATCAAGCCATAACAGTGTTATTCTCAGAAAATATTTGGGAAAAGAGAAATTTGCCCTTCTTCTGAATGGCAGGCACAGAACGCTAGTATCCTTTGCATAAATATTATCAGTAAGACTCCTGTATCTAATGCCTTTTTTCTCCTCCCCATTACAATGAACAGACAAGCTCGTTTTAACCAGTACAGCATTATGTCTGTGCATTCCCAGCTGCTGGGGATAAAATGAGCTTGGTACTGAAAGTGCAACTGGACTAACTATAATGAAAATGAGCAATTTAAAGAATGGATGGGATAAAAACTTGTCCTGTTTCAAGAATCTTATGTAGGACTAGTCAGATTATGAATAGATAGATGATAGGTGGATGCATAAATAATAGATAGATTTAGAGATGATAGATAGATAGATGATAGACAGATAAATGATATATAGATAGATGATAGATAGATAGATAGATGGATAGATGATAAATAGAGATGATAGAGAAATAATAAGTGATAAATAGATGACAGATAATATAGATAAATTTAGAGATGATTGATAGATAATAGATGGATGCATAAATAATAGATTTAGAGATGATAGATAAATTATAGATAGATGCATGATAGATAGAAGACAGGTAGATGATAGATGGATGTATGGATAGATAGAAGATAAATGATAGATAGATAGAGATGGTGGATAGATGATAAATAGATGATAGGTAGATAAATGATAGATATAGATATAGACACGTGGATAGATGATAGACAGATAGATAATTGACAGATAGATAGATAATGATATATAGGTATTTACATGATAGAGTAGATGGATGACAAAATGATAGATTCAATACATAATAAATTAACTTAGACACAGAAAAACCCTGTGCTTATTGCTACTGAAAGTGTGTTAATATTCTCTGTTGTAAAATCCAATTCACAGAGTTATCCCAGCTTGCCCTAGGACAGAAGACATATGAAGCTTTGGAAATATTCATTGCTGTAGTTTGGTGCATTCAGGACTTCCTACTGGAATTTCTGATTTCTTTGGACTGAGAGGAATATGAGAATCTAATTTTATTTATTTTTTAGCAACCATCCTAGGTGATTCAAAGTCTCCTCAAGAATTTAATTAATGTTTGTGGGCTCCACTCTCTACATCCTGCATATCAGCCTGTCTTCTTTCCTTCATAGCGGAATGCCTTGGCATGCTGTTGATAAAATGAGCTTGATATTGAAAGCACCTTTCTCTTCCTTTGACAAGAGGTGAGCACTTACTAAGGGAGGTTTCCAGGTAGTAATAAACAAATCCTCTGACTTCGTGGTGCCCATATTCTAATGGGAGAAAAGACCTAATGAACAAGTACCACAGGTTGCGAGGGTAGGTCAGTGACAGGCGAGTGCCCACATGCCTGAAGTGTTGGGTTCTATATCCAACATCACAAAAAATAAAAACAAAACAAGTGCACAGTGAAGAACAATGAATATGTATAGAAAATAAAGAGGTTGTACAGAGTGGTCAAGAAGGAAGCTGTTGTTATTAAAGTAAAGAGGTGGGGACAGAGAGGCCTCTTGGATAAAATAATAACTGAACAAAGACCAGAGGCCAGGCCAAGCCACACAACCACACATCACATCTGGTGAAGTTCATTCCTTGCTGAAGGCAAGGGGCCATTGTGCTAGGGAGCTGTGAGCAAAGGGAGGAGGTTAGGGGGGGAGGTGGGAACTGCTAAGGGGTTTTGAACATAGAAGTGATGCAGTCTGACCATTGTTCTCAAAAGGGTCTTCTGGCTGATGTGGGAAAATAGACTCCAGTGAGAGGCTACGGGTATCCTCCAGGTGAGAGATCACTGGGGCTTACATCAGTTGTTTGGGGCAAGGGTTCACAGGCTGGTTGCTTTTTCTCCCTCTCATATGAATCAGATTATAATAATTGTATCTCGGTCTTCTGTAGATGCTATATTCCATTGTTTTCTGACTTTCATGTTTCAAAGGAAAAGAACAAGGCCACTCAAACTCTTTTTACTTCTTTATGTAACTTGTCCTTTCTATTTGGAAACTTGTAGGACTTTCCTGTTTATCCTTGAACTAAGGTTTCCAACGAAGTAGACAAAGGCAGTATTAAGTCAGGCTAGAGAGGAGGGAGTTGAGTTATCAAATCTAGGTCAGAAAAACACAAAATCGGGGACAAGAAAACTATTGCGAGCCCTGGGCCTGAACGCGTAGTCCAAAATGGGTTAAGGGCAGAAAGTCAGCTTTCAAAAAATATTCCTGGGGCCTGCTTTACCTGGCAGTAGAGCAATTGCTTTCCCCAGCAGCCTCAGTCCAAACCACTCACCCTCAGATCCCAGCCTCCAGCCTGTGCTAACAGCATCTGTCCCTGTGCCACCACTGCCACTTCCTCCGACCAAAAAAGCAAAAGAATTACATTGGTAACATTATCACTGGCCACCTACGTTGACAACATTTAAATTCTATATGCCTACTGTCATCTCTGTTGAGAAGCACCTGCTCTAGATACTTACTTAGTCCTTAGATAGATCTAAGTATCTATTCACACATATCTGTGGCCCTGAAAGAACTTGGATATATTTATACAAACATATAAGTAGAAATCTTGCTTTATTTAGACGCATTTCTTGATTTTTATTTCATATTTGGCTAAAAGCTGAATTTGTTCATATCTATAAAAAGTTGGTCTCATTTGAGATGCAGGCAGAGAAGAGCCTTGAAGAAAGTATTTATACCTTGTGCAATTTCTGGGGGGCAGAGGGACGAGGGTAAGCAGGAAAGCCTGGCTAGCTAAACACAGAGTAAGTAGCACAAAGTCAATTCAGCCTCCATCTGCTGTGGAGGATACGCTTGAGAACAGACTGGGAGAGATGTCCAGAAAGGATCACAGGCCTGGAAACCTAGTCACCTGGTAGACTTTTTGCCTGGATTGCACAAATCCCTAGAGTGAATGCCCAACACCACATAAACCAGGCGTGCTGGCACCTGCCTGTAACCCCAGGGCACTGGAGGTAAAGGTAGGAAGGTCAGAAAATCAAGGCCCCCTCAGGGAGTTCAAGACCAGCCTTGGTGATATAAGACCCTGTCTGAAAAAAAAAAAAGAAAGAAAAGATGGGAGGGGAGGAAAGGGGCAGGTATCTTCCAGAAGATTGACGCAGGAAAGAAAGGGTGTGATATTCATGATATCTGATAATCATCCCTGGGAAAACAAGGCAAATCATCTTATTTATGTTGTTTTCCCTACTCGGTCTCTTCAGCTTCTAGGCTTTATTTTGCTCCCTAATCTAGTCACTCTCATCTCTGCCTTTTCTTCTTGTTCCCTCCATAAACATCTTTGGCTGCATTTCCATGTTTTCAGATGAGGAGACACTTCGGGTCACGCAGTGTAAAGCCTAGAAGATGAAGATATATATATATACAATTGTAGACAAAGCTAACTGACCAAGGACTACGTGGAGGTAAAGGTTGTAGGATCAGAAACACAAGGCCATCTTCGTAGATCAGCCTTGACTATATAAAACATGAGGACCTAGATGCCCAGACATCTGGACAGAAGACATACATGAGCAAAATCCAGAGAGCCACCTGGAGAACAAGTGGACGGGAGAGCCGACTGTTTCCCAAATCAACCAGCAAGCAGGAGCTGTCCAAAGGCTTGTGTGGGGGCAGGAAGGCTCAATAATATAAAAAGGGTTTGTTCCCTGAATTGTTTCCTCAAGAATGTGCCAAAAGGGTGGGGGCAAGGAGGAGAAGTACCCTTTAAATGTTCGTGATACGCCTGATGGGTGGGTTCTATGCAGAAACCTCAAAGAACGGCACCATGTTTGACTTTGAAGTGCACTTCTTCAATGACTGTATTTGTTAAGAATCCAAGTACAGAAAAACATTGCTGGTGGAAAGTCTTTGATGATGAAGGGTTTGGGGTCCTTCAGGTGTGGCATTGTCATCTGGTATGGGACTTTCTTTTTCTTGCTTCTTCATGAGGTTGGACTTTCGATAAAAGAGCAGAATGGGTCACAAGGTCCTGTTCCAAGTAATTAGAGAGTTTTTTTTCTTTTATCTAAGTGTGCCTTGTTAAAGTATATCAGTGTCAGCCAGGTTAATTGGAGCTTTAATACATAATTGATGTTAATTTATGGCCCTTTTTGTTCCAGGATGCTACTGCAGACCTTAAAGTCAGGGTACAGTTTTCTTGTTATTAATTATATACAGAAAGCCAATATCCCCTTTGAGAAGACACCCATGTCATCTGTAGCTTATTAGAGATCCAGGATGTCAGCCATGGGTCACGTTTACTGTGAGGGTTCTCCCCAAACTCCACACTGCTCTGTAATAGCTCAGTGAACTAATCACAGCAAGTGAAAATTGGAATTATACACCAAAGTCCATGAATATAAAATGTTTAATATAGAATGCTTAAAATGCATTATGTTCCTATGGATTCACTGTATTTCACAGGGCTAGCAAACTAGCAACAATGTAGAGGTCAGGATACCTTCTTAGAACCGAAATTATCTTTACAAATACAAAGGCAATAATGCTGCTGGCTGTAAGACATGGGTTTTCTTGCAGATTTCCATTGCAATTCTAATTTCCATTAACCACTCTTTTAAAAATAGAGGGCAAAAAATTGTGTGTCCAAAACCCAGTTAAAGATTCTATTTTCAAGTTTTCTAAGCACTCGTTATAAAAGTACAGACTCACACAAGTCTTGTAAATCACATAATCCCGCATGTTGTCCAGCGTGTTTTTGTCAAGCCTCACAACAGAAACTGAGCCAAGCCCAGCAGCAGGAGCTCACCTGAGGGACAGCAGTTTGCCCAGCTTTGCTGATGGCTCACAGCTGTGTGTTACTCACTTTGCCCACTTTGACTTTTCCATGTTGACAGAGTGGAGAATGGGTGACTGTCTGTAACTCTTTGCTATTTTTTCTAAAATGTCACTATCTGGTTCAACTTCATCACAATGTGATCAGATGTGACACCATGTGCTGAACAGCAGGGGCATCTCAATGGTACAGGACACAACTTGATGTGTCAAGTTTCTTTTGAACCTTTCTTGGGATCCGATATCAGCCAAAAGAAGGTCATTTTAATTATCAGATGATTAATTAATTAGACAGAGAACTGTCAAAGGTGGATGAGTGAATTCATGGGCAATGCCACCCAGGATACCCATGCTTCTACATGGAAGATAATGTGACTTTCAAATGTAGCTGATAATGAAAAGGATCCCTTTAACATCACCAACAGTCACCGTGTATCATGCTAGATGTTGTACGAAACATCTCAAAATAGAGCATCCTTCCTGCCCATGAAGAGCTGAAACTCAAGTTGAAAAGCCATCCTAGAAGCAATCTGGACATTCAAACAGCATCTAGTAAATATATTTTCAAACTAACAACTACAGAACAATTTGAAGCCAAAAAATTACAAGATAGGGACCACCCCTAATGCTTTCCCAGTATCTGCTTTTTAAATTTTTTTGATATTTTAAAGTGTGTGTGTGTGTGTGTGTGTGTGTGTGTGTGTGTGTGTGTGTGCGCGCGCGCGCGCGCTCATGGAAGACAGAAGTGCTGGACCCCCTAGGAGCTGGATTTATAGGCAGCTGTGAGCCACCTAACATAGCTGCTGGTCCTCAGGAAGAACAAAATGGGCTCTTCATCTCTGAGTCACCTCTCCAGCCCCACTATCTGCTTTTTAGGGAAAGTTGTCACATTCTAGGAACAAGAGTGGCTCAGGAAAGAGCAAATTTTCTTTCCAAAAATGTAGTGATCAAACAAAGTGTCAAGTACCAAAGTGATGTATAGATCAAAGAATTAGAATGCTATGTAAAATCTTCATACATCTGTGTTTCTCTGTGTATATTTGTGTATGTATGTATGTATGTCTAAGGTCAACCTTGAGTGTCATTCCTCAGGAATACTATTCACCTTATTTTGAGACAGGATCTTTCATTGACCAGGAGCTTACTGCCAGGTAGCCTGGCTGGTCTGCAAGGCCCGGAAAGCTGCCTGTCTCCATATCCCCAACACTGGCATTACTAATGCACAACACCACACCAAACTTTTTTAGTGAGTCCTTAAGATCAAACTCGGGGTTCATGCCTTCATGGCATTTGACTGTCTGGGCCATCTCCCCAGTGCTTTAAGGACAATGTGCACTTTTCATGTGTCTACTAAAGGCAGAGGTGCAGAGCATTGCTCAGAAGAAATGGAATCCCACAACCCTCGCATATATCGTAGTGTCCTTTATACATATTTAGATGCGGGCTTGACAATCAGGGGCAATTAGTATATGATGCCAAATCACTGTCAAACGCATTTGAGTGTCTATTTGCATGAGATTCCATCCCAGGCATTAGAAAGCAAAGTAAGAATGCAGTCAGAGTTCAACAACCCAAGACGTAAAGTGCTTTTCATTACTGTAAACTAATGAAGCCATGTTCATCTGATTTCCTCTATCCAACATTTGTAATTAGCTCCACTCACCCTTCTAGGCTTTAGTCTCTTCCTTGGCAAAATGAGGGTATGTTTGTCACGTGCAGGACTGACAACATCTCAAAATTATCTGTGCTATTTGTCAACCAGAGCATGCTAAATCAAAGACGGTCAGAATGTTCACATGGGATTTCTAGACAAGAAAAGAGCTATAGTGAACTTTAGTGTTTAGCCAAAATAGTCAAAGCTTGCCGGCCTTCGTTTCAGTATAACAGAAGCTATGAAAATGCATGGACCCCAGGCTACATTAAGACTCTTTTAACCCTCCTTCTCCCTCACCACCATTGAGGCTCTGCCAGTGGGTTCCACATGTCTTTCTGCAAAGCCACTGGAGTCTGCATTCTCTTTATGTCTAGCAACACCACCCTGTCCTGATCGTTAGCTTCTCCGCTCAGCTCAGCTGCAATGGTCCCCACAGTCCCTCACATTAGCACGAGGACATTGTGCTTCCTATGCACAGAGGTGCATTCTCCACGCTCCCTCACTCTTAAAGACTAACCTTTTCTTTTTCTATTTTCCTGAGAAGCTGGAAGAAAATTAAAGAGAACTTCCACAAAGATCCACTGGCCTTCACCCTCTTGGCCTACCTTCCTGCCATGCTGGATGAGTGACTTACACTCCCATGTAAATGCTATGCAGTGTCCTAGACACCATTTCTTCATGTCTACTAGAAGGCGTAGCTCCGGTGGTATCTCCCCAGAATCTCTCATTTTCTTTCTCTCCTTTGGCAATCTCATCTACAAACAGCTTCTAATCTACCACACTGCAACAAGGAAAATGCTCCCTGAATCTCACCTGTCCCAGAACTTCAGGTTCATGTATGCAATTTCTCTACACACATGTCTGAGGGTATCTTAGGGAGCATGTGTGCACTGTGTGCACTGTGTACTCTGTGTATACTATGTACTCTGTGCTCTGTGTGCTCCATGTGCTTTGTGTGCTCTGTGTGCACTCTATGCACCGTGTGCTCTGTGTATCTTGTGTTTACTGTGTATTCTGTGTATACTGTGTTTACTGTGTACTCTGTGTATACTGTGTACTCTGTGCTCTGTGTACTCTGTGTGCTCTGTGTGCTCTTTGTGAACTATAGTATTCTATGTGCACTGTGGTGCTCTGGAGGATTATGTCAACCAGTGATGGAGCAGACGTCATCTGCGTGAATGCACTGTGTGTTGAGCATGACACAGCAACATGTCCCCAAACATCATAAATGGCACACAAATGTACTGCAGCAGCCTTCCCACCAGTCCACCTAACCTGTGCACCCCGCCTCCCTCCAATCTGTTCTCAGCTGAGCATCCAGAACCATCCTTTTTCCCATAATACGATGGGAAATGATGATACGATGCCTCTCCTCTACTCACAATCCTTAAATGCCTTCTCAGGCACAGGGACTGTCACAGTGTTGACCGAATATACATTTCCCTACAATGTTCCCCTCCTTCCAGCTCACCAGTCTCCCAGCTGTTTCCTCCATGTGTCAAGAGTGCTTCTGCCTCACGACATTTGTTCTGCTCTTCCCACTGCCTGGAACGCTCACCCCTTGAGATTCCCCAGGTCTGATCCTCAAGTCTTCACCCAATCTACCTCTTTGATAATGATCTTTCTGAACCTCCACCTCTCTCACCCCACAGACCTGTGTGATTTGTCTTGGTGCCCTGCCTTATACTCCATGGCAACTACAGTCATCTAACATACCTTTGTTTGAATCATGAAAGTAAGGAGACTTTTATCTACTTTGCTCAAGATTATCTGCATGTTTAGAGTGGTACCTGGTCTATTAGTTCACTTCCTGCAACTGTGACAAAATAGTTAATATAATAATTAACTTATCAAGAGAAAAGATTTTTGCTTGTAACTCTGGAGATCTCATTCACAATAGTATGAAGCACAGCTTCTCATCATGGTAGGCGTATGTTTGGGAGCAAAGTACTTGCCTCATAAGCCAGGAAGCAAAGAATGAGACAGGAAGGGGTCCGGATGCTACAGTCCTCTTCAAGGGCACATCCCCAAGGCTCAAAGGACCACCTACTAGAAGTCTACAACACCTCTTAATATCACCACCCTGAGCACTAAGCATTTAACACTTAGACCTGCAGGACATTCAACATCCTAACTGTACTAGCACTCAGAAGTTATTAGGTGGGTCCATCCATTCATCCCCTGGAGCATGGTCAACATGCCAGGCATCCCTCTCCCAGCCGCTATCAGTTGCCAGTAGTTCCTCAACTAGGGTGGGGCTTTGGTGCCACCTTCCACTCCATGCTGAGACTTTGTCTGGTCTTCTGCATGCTTTCAGAACCACTGTGAGCTCATAGTAAAACTGCTGTGTTCAGAAAACACTGTTGAGCTGCAGTCATCCATCACCTCTGACTCTCACAGTCTTTCTGCCCCTTCTCTCATGATGACCCCTGAGCCTTCGGAGGGAAGGATATAGTTATAGATATCTTTGGGGGCTGAGCATGTCACAGTCTCTTATTCTCTGCACACTGACCAGTTGTGGATCTCCGTGTTCATCATCATCTACTGCAAAAAGAAGCTTCTCTGATGAGGATTGAGAGACATGTAATCTAAGGCATAATGATAAGTCACTAATTTACTATGTCCATTTACCAGAATGGTAGTAGGGATCTCCCAAAGTTTCAGACCTATTTAGCCACACACAAGTTCCTGGCCCTGACAATAGGCCAGTATGAGTTCTGCCCTGTGTAGCAGGCATTCAGCCCAGTCAGAATGTGTGTGGTTAGACTCAGCATTCGTGCCACTATTGCACCAGTGAACTTGTCTTGCCAGCCCAGTTGACAAGGTTCACAATTGTGTAAAGTTGATGGTTACTTTTTTCTACAGGGTATCATGCATACCGCCTTCCAACAACATGGAAGCCAGTCAGCAGGGATAAAGCTTCGAGGCCAGTGCCAGCTTGATTTCTTCATGTTCATTAACTCAACTCAGTATGTAGTCTTCAGATAATGGGTCTTCTCATCAAGTTCTGGAGCATTTGGGGAACACAAATTGACTTGGTGAGCTTTGAAAAATAGAGAGTGCAAAGTTAGGGAATAGGGAAGTGGAGGTGAATCTTAGAGGCACTGGGGAGGGGTTGGATATGATCAAAATAAATTGTATGACATTCTCAAAGGGAAAAATATTATCAGATGAGTGAATGAAAACCTGTTTCTACAGTTAATGTGGTGTGTTGGTTTGATGGAGAACAACAGGGATTCTCATACGCTGAAGGTTAAGATTTAAATTTTAATGTCTTTCTGGTGGCTAGTTGGGCTGCAAGGAAAACAAAACCCTAAAAACACAGATATTCAATCCAGAAGCTCCAATTCTATAATCGAGTCTCAGGAAATTATCACAGATATATTTGTAGAAAGATGTTTAGTGCAGCCCTCTCTGCAATACAGAAAAATTGGACATAATCCTAAATGCCAAACAAAAGGAATTTGGCAGGATAAGCTACAGTATGGTTCATCTATACAATAGAATTCTATTTAGCTAGTCAGAGTAATATTATAGAGGATTATAATAACATGCAATGCTGATGACAGATGCTATATTAAAATCAAATTTCATGAGATAACAGCATATGCAGGGAAAATTATTCAGAATTGGCTCTCTCTGCTTATTTTTGGATGATGGGATTACACAAAATTTTATTTCCTCATGCTTATCTATGTAAGCAAAAAGAAATGAAATTAACATGAAAAGGTGCTGCTACGAAGTAAGAAAGTACCACTAATCCCAGGAGCTAATAGTCTATGTTCAGAATGCAACAAATGCTTACCATGTGGCCTCTTGCTTCCCTCTCAGAATGGACCATTACAGCCACAGCTTTGGAATGGAGGCCTGATGAAGCCACACAGTAAAGAGGTTTGTGCTCTTAGCTGCTGTCGGGTAGGCTGATGATAGGCAAATGTTTTTTGTTCCTTTCATGCTCCAAAGCAGGCACAATGTCACAGCCAGGAGCAGAGATCAATTCCTGACCTGAATTTCCATGTGATTATTCTATTGCAACTTCATTAAACTGCCTCCAAGCCCACACTCTGCCCCCTTAACCTCCCATTCCTGAGCAGCACTGTCCTCCCATCTCAGCCTCCACTCACAGTTAGCTAGGAAGATGGTCACAGGTGATGCTGCAACATCTTAGGACCTCCTCAATTATTCATGTGGCTAAGGTTGATGGGACAGGGTAGTCCAGAAGACAACCATACAGACAGACAACACAAGGTGAAAGAGAAAGACTGCTTTCTTTGTTGTTGTCTCTTATATAACCGAGTAGAAACTTGAAAAGAAAAAAGGAGGTCAGAGGTTAGTCACTACTGCTGAAGAAAGAAGGAAAACTTAAGATGAAGTGACGGGCCATTTACTTCTATATAACTTCAAAAGACCTTAGGCCTTTCCATTGCTGTATTAAACATGCAATAAGGACTAGTTTCAATGTAGCAAGTGCATGCTGAGAAAGTGCCACCTCTTCACTACACAGTGACACTCTTCCAAGGAGTTGAGATCTCTAAGAGAATTTGATCCCACATAGCCAAGACCAAGGGCAAACCCCTCAAGCCATTCTGCCTCTAGTTTTAACAACAATTTGCTGAGAGCTTCCAGCTCAATGCAAACGTCATGTTCTCCTCACCAAAGCACGCCAGGTCCTGTGGGTCCCACCAACACCCCTACCATCTATCTCCTTCCTAGGTACTGGCCAGGAACCCTAGTACCTCTATCCTGGCCAGCATATCCCAAATACAGCTACTGCTGATCTTCAAAATGACCTCAGCTCCAGCATCCCAGGAAAGAGGACACCCCTACCCATCTCTCAACCAGCCCCTCACCACAGCCCAACTCTGCCAGCTCATGCTCTGGACTTCTCCACACCCTTTTCCACTACCAGAAGCTGTCAGATTTGCTAGTGTCTTTGTCTTTGCTCCTGTTTCCTCCTGCTCAAAAGTCAATTCCACAAAAGCACAAGCTACACCTGACTTGCCCACCGCACACTGACTGCAGTAAATATTTATGAAGTGAGTCAATGGGGGAAAGGCCAGCAGATGGAAGAATGTCTGTGACAGCTGCATGATCCCAGATGACTCCAGCTGCTCAAGGGCCTTAACGGGCAAATAGCAGCCAAGGGATCAGAGTCCGATCGAGCTATCATTTATACTTTCTTTCTATTTTTGCTCTTTTTGAGACAGGGTCTCCCTGTAACCACAGCTGGCTTGGAACTCACTATGCAGACCAAGTTGGCCTTGAACTCGCAGAGATGCACCTGCCTCTGCCTCTGGAGTGCTGGGACTAAACACTTGTACCGGCATGGCTGACTCATTGATGCTTTTCAGTTTAGTTTTTTCTCATGACTTCTTTCAGCATCTGCAGTTGCCAGGCCAAGAACACCAACAACAACTGCTAAATGCCTGTTGAATTGACAAACTTCATTTTAAAACACTTTGAGTGTCTTGCATCCCTTCAGAGAGGACCCTGCAGACAGCTTGGATGCTGGCTGAGATTTTAGGTCCTGTGGCAAAACCAGCAACATCCTCACAGAGACTGCACCATTGGAGTACAAAGTTGGTTTCTACTGTGCCAGCAAGATGAGTCTAGTCAAGCAAGCTCTTTCCCCTACAGGACTTCAAGCCTTATATAGAAATGTCCTTAGACTGTGAAACTTTGCTCACTTTTGTGATTTTTCTTCTTCTGGTGGTGCTCTCCCACTGAGCTACACTCTCATCCCACTGTTGTGATTTAAATGCTACTGCCTTCTTTAGATGGCCCTGGCTTCTGTACCAGGCTTTCATTTCTGGCAATACTTACATACAGAAAGGTAAGGCTTACTCTTCCTCCATTAGATATCTGCTATGGCCTCAACTGTGTTTTGCCAAGATTCATACACTGAAGCTGTCTCTCTGGTACCTCAGAATGGCACTCTATGTAGAGGTAAGATCCTTAAAGAGCTGATTAGTTAAAATAAGAGCTTGCTGGATATGATGATGCAAACCTATAATCCCAGCATTGGGAGGCAGAGGCAGGTGGATCTCTATGAGATGGAGGCCAGCCCGGTCTATGTAGCAACTTCTAGGCCAGCTACGGCTATAGGTAGACACTGTCATGAAAAAAAGAAAGAAAAAGAAAGAAGGAAAGAAAGAAGGAAGGAAAGAAAGAAAGAAAGAAAGAAAGAAAGAAAGAAAGAAAGAAAGAAAGAAAGAAAGAAAGAAAGGTGGGTGCTGGGAATTGAACCTGGGTCCTCTGTAAAAGCAGCCAGTGCTGAGCCATCTCTCAGGCTCCAATGTCCTTTTTCTATTCATGTCTAATTATAACAAGAAAAAAGGCAAATGGACAGCTGTTTGAAGAAACGAGAAACTAACAGAACTTGTCCTTACACCACACCAAGCCCCAAAGCAAGGTGTTAGCATAAGGTTCAATCACTTTCCCATGTCATGCGCTGTGTCCAGAAAAGAATTAGAAGTCCAAGTCAAAACCGTAAATAGAATGGGAATGCACTGCCCAAAATATGTTTTTAAACATATGTAAGACTGCAGAGTAATGGTTATGACTCATTAATGAGGCCAAGATTACCAGAGAAATACAGCTTTATAATTTTTTAACTTCTACAAATCACAAAGTGCCCAACACACACAAACATGAACATATATACGTTGGAGAGGAGAGGAAGATTTGTTACATATGACACAAAAAAAGATTCAGTCCTTATATATGAAACAGACTTGCAAATCTGTAAGACAACAGTCACAATAATAAAGGGATAAACAGGGTGAAAAAAGCAATTCACAAAACAAAACTTCAAAGGTCTCACTACTAGCTGTTTTTTATTGAATCATTATGTCTTTCACATAGAACATACCAATCAATGTTAATCATCTTTATACCCTGTTCCCCAACATCACCTCTCCCATAGCCCCTGACTGGAATCCATACATTCTTCCATATGGTCTATTGTGTCAAGTTAGTGTTCCCATGTGACTTCCATGAAGGTTCATCCACTGAGGTCTAGTCAACCTGTCTAGAGTCCCTCACTTTAAGATCACCTCTTCCTCATCCAACAGTCATCAGTTTCCAATATTTCTTCAGCAAAGCTTGGGGTTGATGGCCCATTTCTCCAGTTCCATGCTGGGTTTTTGTTTGCTTGAGTTTACATGGGTCTTGAGCATGCTGACACTATTGCTGTAGGTTCCTATGAGCAGGGTCCAGGAGCTTTCAGGACTTTATTTCCATATGGTCATGAACCTCCTCACTGGCTCTCACAATCTCTCCACCCCCTCTTCCACAATGGCTACTGGGAGAGTGAAGCTTATTATAGGAGTCCTGTCCAGGGACCCACATTCTGCAGGTTCCTAATCTCCATGCTTAGGCCATGTGTGCTCTTTTGTGTTCCTAGCCCTCTGTTGCATGAGGGAACTTCATTAATGAGAATTGAGAGGTTCATTAGTGTCCTCTTTACCCCTTGTTCTTTGTTGCATGAGCCTTGAATGTAAAGGTTGCACTGTAGATGTGCTGCTTAGGCATGGGCAATCAATCAATGGCCCAACACCAGCTTTATAACCAAATAACCACATCGAAGACTGGCACAGCATGTGACACTGCTTCCGTAGTGGCACTCTTACCTTGGGGGTAATCAATGGCTACCTAATTGGTCTTAATGCCCACTCAATGGGAGGAAACTCATGTGTGGTACTGAAATCATAGCCAAATACACATGGCTGAACGAGAGACCAATGAAGGTGAAGGAGAGTGATCGTAAGCCATGATCTGTGCGGTTTCATGAATTTGGCACTTGTTAGAGTAGAATTTGGTCTAGTAACCTAATTGCCAAGTAACCTATTTAAATATAATTTCATTTTACGGTGGTGGGGGGAATTGACAACACTTCTACAGATGTGTGGTACATACATTAATTGAAATTGTATAAATATGTTCTTTTAACCAGGCATGGTGGTTCGTGCCTCCGATCTCAATACTGGGGAGGCTGAAGCAGAATGCCAAGTGAGGCCTGCCAGGATGACTAGCCCTTCCCTAGCCAGTAGCCCAGAGCTGCGGCTGTGCACCTGGCACCAGGGTGCGCTCTGTGGTCTCTGCACCCTCTGCTAGTCTGTACGGTCCCCAAATTAATCCACCTTCTGTATGGTGGAGACGCAAACAGGTCTTAGGTGAAATTTGTTTTCGACGGAACACATTTCTGTCACACCTGTAAACGTGCAGTGATTAGGAAGAGGCCACTCACCGAGGCCCAGTACTAAATGGCCTTGCTCGCTCACGCAGCCCCTGCTAATGTTCTTTTAATTCGACTGCTTCAGCAAACCTGGAATGGAGATGGAATCTCGTTGACGTCACTGAAGCTGTGGCGGGAGATTTTCAGAGATGAGCTTGGAGCGCCCCCGGGTGGACGCGCATGGGTACTGCAGGGACAGGCGGCTTAGCCCCTTTTCCCTTGGGCCTCAGTAGTTACTTTGTATGGTCCTAGGTGGCCTGGGTGCAGAAGCTCACTACTTTTCGGCCTCGAAAACCTAAACATTCGTTAAGAACGATAAATACCTCATTTTGTCTTCCTCCCCGCCCCCCAAACTTTCCAGCTGGTGATAAAATAGGAGAACATTTTCTTGTAAAACCCACAGCTGGGATAGTCCCCACTGTGACATCTTGAAGTATGTGGGATGAGGTAGCTGTTGCCTGCTGTGCCACTTTTCAGCTGCCTAGACTGACGATGGGCTGAGAGAGGAAAGCACAGAGAGAGAGGTGCAGAGATACCAGAGAGGCAGCTCTGCCAGTTAACCGCACTTGCTGCTCTTGCACAAAGCCTGAGTTCTGTTCCCAGAACCACTCCAGTTCCAGGGGATCTGACATCCTCCTCTGAACTCCACTGGCATTGGCACACATTAGGCATACATTCACTCCGGCACAAACATAAAATAAATCACTCAAAATGCTGTAATCATAAATACTAGAAGAGTGAGGTGCAGAAATCCAGCTGATTCCTGCGCATCTAAGGAATGGAACCTCTACTGTTGACCCTTTGGCTGCTGTCTCGTTGTCTGAATTTAATTTATGCTGGCCTTTTTTTAAAATCTCAAAATTTGGCTGGAGGTATAGCTCAATTGGGACGGCTCACTTGGCACACAGGAAACCCTGGGTTCATTCCCCAGCACCACATAACTTGGGTGTGGTGAGGTACACCTGTAATACCAACACTGAAAGTTGGAGGAGGCAGAGGATCTGGAGGTCCAAATCACCCTCAGCTACACCATGAGCTCGAGGACAACTTGGCCTATATGACATTCTGTCTCAAAAAAACAGAAAGTCAAAAGAATAGTCATCATATACCTCTAACACTGACAAACAATAAATTGTGTGTGTCTGTGTGTGAGTGTGTATATGAGTGTGTGAGTTTGTGTGTGTCTGTGTGTGTGTGAGTATATCTGTGTGAGTGTGTGTGTCAGTGTGTATCTGTATGTGTATCCATACAGACTGTAAGCCATATAAAACCCTTCCTTCTATAAATTGCCTAGTTCATGGCCATTTCATCACAACAATAGACAAGTAACTAATATAAATACTTTTGATCACAAGTGGCAGAAACACAAATCTTTCTTACAGACAGTAATACACAGACTTACATAAGTGAAAACACAGCTCAGGCTTAAAGCAAAGGCTGATCCAGAAATCTCAGTACTGTCATCAAGTGTGGGCTTTTTCCCATTGCTCCGCCTTATCTTCCCAAGTATTCACTTCGTCTTAAAGGCGAATTAATGGAGCCATCCCAGATCATGCTGCAGGAGGTAAGTCAATCTTTTCTAAGAAATGGCAGGTGAAAACTGTTGAGTCATCTGAACTTTTCTCCCCCCAAAAATAAAATAATCTATAGATCAAATGATATTTAAATTGTAACTGCTAAGCCCCATTGGGAGGAACTTCTCCTTTCTGCAATGGTCCAGATGTCTAGCCTGTTGGTAAAGGGGCTGTGGTGGAGCGTACAGCCCCCAGGCCAACAACGCACCAAGCTCAGGACTGGGAGAAATCTGACATGCCTGTGGCCTTGCCTCTTCCATTCTAGAGACATGAATGAGACCCAGAGACTGGAAAGGAAAATAATCTTCATTTATGGGGACTGGGGAGGGGGGCGTTAACTGCAAAGAGGATCAAGGCTCATTTATTTATCAAGACACAGCAACTGCAAATCAAAGTTAAGCCACAATTCCCACCATTTGGAGCAATGAAATCCCCAGGTACAGTTTAGAGGGGAAGCTTGCCATGTCCTCATGTCCTCATCGTCTACCTGGTTCAACATGGTGATTTAGGAACTGAAAAGCACACACAGCCAAGGTGATGTGTGTTACAGAAAATATTACTGGCATATTGTGCTTGTGATTTTGGCAAGATCATTGTTTAGGATGATTCCATAGTTTATATATTCGTGATTTTCCACATTATACAATCTTTTTAACTTTAAGATTCAAAAATAGCCACAAACCTCCCCCAGAATCAGCCTTACATACTGAAAGCAAATGTGACTTGCGATTCTATTCACACACAAAAAAATCTCTCAATACTTGTGATATCTGAAGGCATCGGGGAACATTTTTATAAAGCTTTCAAGACTGTAAACATCAATGTCAAGTCAGTAATTTCTTTGCTTTTTTAGAAAACTTTTGAGAGATGGACTTATGGCTTTCACAGCAGTGCTCCCACTCTATTCTGGGAAGAACTTCAAGTCTTTTCTGTACACAATCTTCAGATTGTATACATGGCTTGTGTTGCTGTCAAGAGATGATTGCTCATTTGAACATTCTGAATCTAGCCTTCCACAGTGATCTTCACACAAGATCAGTAAATAGAGACGTTATAGAACAGAACTCTGTGAGGAACACACTGCTTGATCAGGGTGAGTAAAATGCCGTAAGAAATGGTTGTTAATACTTATAGCCTTATTAAAGAAAAAATTTAAACACTTTTAAATTTTAATTTATTTTTATTTTATGCACATGAGTGTTATGGTTGCATGTATGTAGGTGCACCCATGTCATGCAGTGCCCATGGAGGACAGAAGAGGGCATAAGATGCCCTGGAACTGGAATTGCAGATGGTTGTTAGCGGTCATGTGGGTGCTGGAAATTGAACTCAGGTCCTCCACAAAAGCAGCCAGTGCTCTTAACCGCTGAGCCATCTCTCCAGTCCAAAGAAACACTGAAAAAAATTTTTAAAAAAAGTCTCAGAATGCTAGCTCTGGACAAGAAAACTTTTCCAATATGGCCTCTAGCCCCCACCAAGCAAATGCCAGGTAAGGCATCATTTGTTGCATTTCAGAATTAGTAAGTAAAGGAGAGCCTCATCATACTTCCTCCAGAAATCAATTTTAAAGCATGCAGGATGGTGAACAGTCAAAAGGAGAAAGTAAGCTAGCCTGCTTTAGCCTGAAGAGGGCAGCCACACAGTTATCTGCTGAACTAAATTCAGGCTAGAAGCAAGGACAGAAGCTAAGTTTGAATGCTCCACACAAAGCTATGGTTCCCACAGGGCCCTGAAGTGCCCTAAGGCAGGAGCTCCCCATTTTCTCACAAATGCCAACATAAACGCCTTATGAGGAAAACACCTCGGGTGTTTTCCCATAGGACTCCCATAGATCAGACAGCTATCACCTCAACAAAACCAAAGACTAAAACCAGAGGCCAGGGAGATAGCCCGGTGGTGAAAGCACCAGCCTCGCACGTCTGATGACCAGAGTACAGTCCCCAGAATCCCCATAAAATGCCAGGTGCAGTAACCTGTGTCTGTGATCCCAGTGTTCTGATGGTGAGAGGGGAGATAGAGGCAAGAGAGTCTCCGCAAGTTCCCTGGAGTATCTAGCATAGAAGAAAGAGCAAGACACTGCTTCAACAGGTGGAAAGTGAAAACTGCCCCGTGAAAGTTCTCTACCCTCCACACATGTAGTGTGGCATGTGTGTGCCCATGTGCACACATACATAAATAACCCAAATCAGCAGATAGCTACACATGGAAAGAAAGCACTATTATTGGAAGTTAGCACTAACTACAAAAGATTTAAATCACAAAGAATTTATATTTGTAATTTTTGGACACAGAATAAAAATTATTGTCCATAAACTGTTTTAATAGTTAAAGATGTGTACATTTGAATCCTAAAACTTTTAAGCAATTAAAAATTATTACTGGGAACCTCAAAAACATCTCACAGATTTGAATAATAAAAGCACAAAGAACTTGTGGAAGTATAAAATGAAAAAGAAGGCATGTGGCTGAGGATGAAGATGAAGAGTGACCACTGGTAGAGAGATTCCATGAACTGGAGACTTGCCTGAAAAAATGCCCAGGATCCAGTGTGCAAGAAAAAGGAGACTGATATTATGATGGATCAAGAGACTAAAAGATATAGAAGACAGAATAGAAACCTTTAGGATACACCCAACCCACATCTCAGAAGAAGAATGAAGAGAAAGGATGAAGGGGAAAATGACAAAGAGAACTGAAGAAATGCACAAAATCACAAGTAAAAGAAGTGAATATATAACAATCAAGCTGAATAAAAAGAAATTTACAAAGATATATGAAGTGCTGAAATTACAAACTGCAAAAGACCAAAGGAATATATTGTCATTACCCGAAAGGAAAAGGTTGATGGGTAGATTCTCAACAGTAATAACAGAAAAAAGAAGAGGAATCCTTCCTTCAAAACGCTGAGAAAAATGAACAGTCCGCTTAGAATTATATATTTATCAAAGCCATCTTTTCATAGATAACGATGTCTGTGTACATTGTTGACTGAACAAAACCTAGTTTGCCACTGACAGTTCGCCACAGGAGCTTCTAAAAGAGGAAAGTCCACAAGATGGAGATTTGTCATAAAAACAAAGTCTGAAATGCAAAACGAATACATAGATAAATTATGGATGACCCTAAAATGGCAGAAAGTTTATAAAAAACCAGAAAGAAAAGACAAGGAAGAGGAAAAGGAGAAGGAAGTAAAAAGCATACAGAGAAGGATCAAATTCAAATTATAGTGTTCAAAACCTAAGGCACAGAATTAAGTCCAAGCCTCTCTAGGCTTTGAATCAAAGGTGGGTGACTGGTCGGGAAGTGTTCCAGATCAAGTGATCTTACATTCATTTGTATTTGTTGTGATTTCTATGTTTAGACTTGCATCTATCAATATGTTCCCCCTGTTCATTCAATTTTTCCTCTTTATTTTTCTTGCTTTTTAGAAATTAAGTATTTGGTGACAAATTTTCCAACTGTATGTTCCCTCTATGCTAAAACACTTTACTCTTGCAGTAATTAATTTGAAATTTTAATGTACATATTCAAGTTTAAATACATATCTACAATAGATTAAATGATAATGATTGATTGATAAATAGATAGCAGACAGATGATAAATACTAGATTACAATAAATCAGTTGATCAGCATAGCAGCAGTAGCACAGAAGAGTCAAAAGAGCAAGAGAAATATAAGTCAAGCTGTTCTAACGTCTTTGGGTCTAGGACACATGTTTCCAAAGTGTGATGCCCAACCAGCATCATCAATATCATTTACAAAATTGTTAGGAATTTTAAATCTCAGGCCTGCTGAATTAGAAACCCAGAAGACAGGGCTGAAAATTTTGTACCTAAACACTTAAAGCAATTTTGAAACATACTTGTTTGTAAGCCATTGGCCTAGAAAATATCAAAAGTTCCAATTACATAGAAGTTCAACAAATCAGGTAAAATGTTAATGCATTTCTCTAGGAAATGACTATAAGAATGTATAACGAATAAGCTAATAAAGGAATTGAATAATAAAAATATTTCATTGAAATATAAAACAAGGCAATGAACAAAAGCCATGTGATGGAGATGGGACAGTCTCTTCAAAAGCTGTGATGGAGATGGGACAGTTGGAGATTACCTGTATATAAAAAAAGAAAAACAAAAACATCTGTATTCTATATCTTCCACATACAAAACAATTGTCCCCAAATAAATCTCTAGGATCACGGGTAGTCTAATGATTAGGATTCAATGTTCTCAAAATAGCTTGCAGACCTAGATGTAAAACACAAAATTTAAACAAACTTACAAGATAAAGTAGGAGAAAACATAGGTGACCTTGGATATAGCAATATATTTTTATGTATAACACTAAATACACATGGAAAAATAAGGTGGATTAACTAACATTTAAGATTTCTGTTCTTCAGAAGATACTTTGCTTTGATGTTACTGTAACTGAGATGAACATCCAAAGGAGATGCAGATGAGTGTCAGTTCTAGTTGATAATATTTCTTCCCACAGAAGTATGAGTGAAAAATTCTGATACTGCATACATGAATTCAAGGATTGAACAGTTCAATAATGGGCAGCATGATACAAGGTATTCTCACTGTTGACTGGGAATTTATGGTTAAAAAGACAGAAGAGGACAGAAACACGCACGGTAAAGCCTAGAATGGAAGATATCAGTAATGAGCATACAATTAACATGTGTACATACTTACATGTAGAAATATTTATAAATGTGTGTATATGCACAAGTTTTTGTGCACACATATATTTCTTCAAGCTATCAGGTGAAAAGGAATAGAGTAAACAACATCCCAGAAGTAATGAATACTCCCAGAATCTGAATCTTGACTTCTAACATTATCCTTATATTTAAAAAAGACAGAACTTCTTGGAAAAATGATTGAACAGAGCAGAGACAGAAGATATACAGAAAGAACCTGGAATATGTAGTACCAGAGAGTAAGCGAGAGTTCCACAATACACACACACACAAAGCAGTGGAATCTCTCAGAGAGGCATGGAAACTTGAGAGATCTCCGTGGTCAAAGCAAGCACAATTTGAACAACAAAATTAAGTAGTATTGAATTATAGCCCAAAGTACAAAATAAATGTTTATGATCACATACTGACATAAACTAATGAATAAATTAATGTTTTTTTAAAAAGAAACAAATACCCAGTCCAAGAATTCCCATTATGTAGAGGATTCACCCTAGAAGCAGAAGAGCAAAACTCTCCACTCTCAAGGGAATGTACTTCCACAGAGCACAGCACAGAAGAGAGGAGAGAAGAATGCTGTTACAATGAAGACACTAAGCAAGCACCACCTCAGCCAGGTGTACGAGGTCAACCTCATCAGTGATGAGCCATGTTGGCAGCACTTGGCCTTGACAGCATGTGACAGCGTGGCACTTCTGTGATGTTTCCCCAAAACCCTATCACCAACCTAGTCATGAAAAAACCATCCAGCTGATTGCTACAAAGAGGCATCCTACAGCATTCAAGGGCAGTAAGCCTTAAAGTTGTTGATGTGCTTAAAACAAAGAAATCAGACTGGAGACATGGCTCAGTGGTTAAGATCACACTCCTCTTTCAGAGGACCCAAGCTATGTTCTCAGTACCTACATTGGACTGCCCACAGTCCTCTGTAACTCCAGTTCCAGGGAATTTGACACTCTCTTCTGGCCTCCTCAGATACCTGCACATACCACACATATGCACATATAAGTAAATAAATTAATGTAATAAAAAGTTAAGAAATTAAACTTTAAAATGTATTTAAAGTCTTTTATGGTTATCTCAGCATAGCAGCAAATTCTCTGGTGACATCATAGATGAGGCCATCTCGGAAATCCTGCACAGGAACCAACATGAACACTCAAGTTTCTGGAAATAGCAGAACTGCAGATAAACCCAAAGAATTTGACTCTCAGAAAGGCAAATGCTTTTTGTGTACCATCAGGCATAAGTTTGCTCGGTGCCCAAAGTTCTCCGTATGCCGCTGGGCAACCAGCAGCACTGTGAGGACCCCAAGTCTGTGGTGATCCCTCATACAGATGTCAAAGCACTGACAAAATCCAACAAGAAAGAGAAGTTGGGCGTGGAGGCTGATGCCCTTTTGGCTCTGAGTCTCTACACAGCTCTCCCAGTCCTGGGACCAGGCCTGAAAACTGCTGTTCCCTTCCCTGTTGACATACACTGAAAACATGGTGCCAAAGTTTTTGTAGTCTGTAAGTTCCAGATGAAGAAGGACCTGTGTCTGACTGTTGTGGTTGGTCACATGAAGATGACAGCCAGGGAACTGGTCTACAGCATTTCTTGGTGACAGAAGGCCCAGGTCTTATATATCGAGTGCACCATAGGCAGGCTGGAGACTTGACTCAGTGGTTAAGAGCACTGACTGCACTTCCAAGGGATCTGGGTTTGGTTCCCAGCATCCACAGGGCAGCTAACAACCATTCATAATTCCAGTTCCAGGGGTCTGACACCCTCTTGTGACCTCCATAGGCATTACACACATGAGTGTGCTTACATACATGGATAAAACACTCATATACATAAAATAAAAATTATAGATTAAAACATTGTTTGGGAAAATTCAAGAATTAAGTAAGTGTACGAGGCCACAGATCAGCATACTCAGCACTGTGCTGACAGCAATTCTTACAGGTACATCTTCAGATTAAAACCATTTTGTATCAGTTTCCCATCAGGTTTTTTTTGTATTTATTTATTAGAAACAGACAAGCTGACTGTAAAACATAGAAAGCTACCATGATCTGTTTTCCCATCAGGTACCCACAGAGCCCTGTACCTAATTTACATACTATATTTAGGATTTAGAACAATTTTCCAGCTAATTTATTTGCCTTATGATCATTTAACACACTATACATTGAATAATTGTATGTTCTTCAAACCACAATCACATTGTATTAAGACATTTATGTTGACAAAGAGACAACCAATTAAAGAACAACGTCTTCTTGATTGGCTGTTTAAGATACATCAAGAAGTTCACCTAACAGGCTGTGTTTACTCATTTCTCTAGAAAATAAGAGCATGGAACTGTACTTCCTTGCTTGTGAGTTGTGCAATAGTATTTGCTTCCCTAATTTCACAGCAGATTCTGTGCCAGCACATACTGCTTTCTGTTTGTTGTGTGAATAAATGAGGGCAGATAGAGCCTGGGGATGCTGTGTAGCAATTTCCTCAAACTGAAACATTGCCTCCTGGAGGGAAGCTCCTTAGGATTTAGAAGTTTCTAAAGAAAGGTTCCACAAGACTAGAGAAGTAAATGTCTCCCAAGTCTCAGGAAGTCCCTGAAACTTAAATGGATTCCTAATGATCCTCCTTCCCCAAGATTATATAAGGAGTGAGGACTTGTGAGTCATCCCCCACACTCCTGGAACTCCTGGTCTACACTCCTCTTAGGAACCCCAGGAAACCCACTGGCTCACCAAGTTGTACTTTGGTTATATTGTTACTTTGGTCTGTCATCAGTTCCCTATCTGGGGTGATAGACATTGGCTCATGCTTTGCCAGGAAAAGCATCAAACACAGACAAACAGAAAGCTGTTGCAAGGGATATAACTTGGTGATAGAACACTGGTCTAGCATATACAAGGATCTGAGGTCAAGCACCTAAAAGAACAAGTTTCAAAACATTTTTAAAATGTTGTGTGAGTTGTGGACCCTCAAACATTTCCCTCTAGTTTGAGCTTTACCTATTTCTGTGGCTGTTTCGGTAAAACTTCATGAACACTCTTGTCATTGAGCTTCCTCGGCTCTATACTGTGCCACCTCTTGACTGATCCAGTCATCAACCTCTAATGAGTGTGGTATGTCTAAGAACCTCCTAAAAACTCAGGGTGGAGCTCTTCTGTGCTTGTTTGATTATCTCATTTGGCAAATTCCACAAAGCCCACTTGGCCACAGGATGGAAATCAATAAGTGAGGAGACTGCAGAAACGACAGGGTTGAACTCAAACCCTTGCCACAGCAAGCACGCTGCTTTGTTGAGCTCCCTGGCACTGGCCCATGCTCTGTAAACTTTCCATCTGCACACAAATTGCTTTCACAGGGATACTAAAAGGTTACTTATGCTGCACAAATCCTGTTACCAGATAATAGGGTTAACATGCAGGCATAGACATCTACATATATAGCCACAGTCAGCCACTTATGGTACCACATGTAAATTGCTGCTAGATCATCTTTAATCCATCACTACTCCCTCATTCTTGTCACTGCCCCCAAGCTGAGCCACAGCAGTCGCCATTCCAAGGTGGACCCAGCTTTGTTCCTGCTTACAATCACATGGTCTTAAACCCCCATAAACACACCTCAATAGCAGCAAAACCTCTCAGTTTTTGTTCTGAAGCCCACAGAAACTCACAGGCCCTGAGAACAGTGAGGAAAATCAGCTTGGGAGAAAGGATCAAGTATTTTTGCAACAATGATGAGAGGCATTTTACAAGACAACCAAAAAGTGGCTCTCTGGACTGGGGAGGTAGCTCAGCAGTGAAGAACACTGGCTGCTCTTGCAGAGGACCTGGGTTCACCCACATGGCAGCTAACAATGGCCTGAAATTCCAGTTCCACGGCATCTGACGCCCTCTTCTGTCTTCCCCAGGCACTGCATGACGTGGATGCACTTACACACATGCAGGCAATACACTCATATACATAAAGTAATAAGCAAAATGGTGGTTCACATGGAAGCTGAGAGAGGGAGAATCAGTCTTCTCCAGGAACAGATCCCTGAGAGGCTATCTAATTCCAAGTGGGCAGCCCTAAACACATGTACATATGAGCACCACTGCATGGACTCAGTGCATTACATGCATGTATATTTACAAATGTATGTATGTATATGTAACAATAATAAAGAGGAGGACAAGAACTTGTGATGGAGTCAGGGGTATATGAGAAGATCTGGATGGGCCTGGACTGAATGGAAAGATAAATATAATATTCATGTTGGAAATTCTCAAAAAATAAAAAAAAAATATATTTTTAAAAGCCTCAATCAGGAGATGCTCAATAAATATTGAATAAATGAATGAACGAGTAGATGAATGGAATGGTGATTCAATCAGATGCTCAGTCGATACTGAGTGAATGAATGAACAGTGATTCAATCAGATGTTCAGTCAATACTGAGTGAGTGAGTGAATGAATCAATGGGGAGTCACCGTGTGTGCTGTCACCCACTTTGATGGAATCCCTTCATTTAATTTAGATCTGAACATTAGAGAGGCAGTTTCAAAGTATTCTGTTTACAGTATCTTCCCCGGTAAGGCCAGGAGGACTTACTCTGTGCTGGACTTCCCAAACTGTGCAGGCCATGACCCTCAGGGCTGCAAGACTGCCCATCAGATTTTCTAAACAATCATATGCCCTGACCCAGCAAAGATCTTTCCCTCAAATATGATTTGTTTGTTTGGGAATTATTCAAGCATACAAATAAATCCTTTTTATATACATATTTCTATGACCAATTACATAGAGTGAAACACAAAACATGTATACATAAATATATAACCTGGTGAGGGACTGTGACGGATGACACTGCCAACTTGGCAGGATCTAGAGTCACCTAGGAGACAAACCTCTATGAGGGAGTTTCCAGGTTTGGTTAACTGAGAAGACCCATTCGAATTCTGGGTATTTCCAGCCCTGGTGGAAGCCCAGGACTGGTAAAAGGACAAAGGAGCCGAGCACTCCGAGCACCGGCATCTAGCTCTCGACTTCCTAACTGTGGATGCAGTGTGACCAACTGCTTCTGGTTCCTGCACTGTGCCTCCCCACCATGATGGGCCACACCCACAAACCATGAGCCAGAAGAACCCTCTCTTTTCTTAAAATGTGTCTGCCAGGTGTGTTGGTCCAACAATGAGAAAAATGCCTAGTATGGTGATACATATCTAAATCAAAAGTCTTAAAACATGCAGGTTGGATGAACAACTGCCTTGTACGCCGGATGATGGAGAAGAGTGTGAAACATGCAGCTTGGCTCAGGCCCAATACTGTGCTCCCTGTTTTGTATCAAATATGATCCTTCAATGAGACAGAGCCTCTGCTTTAGCCACCTCTGCCACCGCAGGTAGGTCTTGTATGTTGCAGATTATTTCCACCCCTCCTACCTGTTTGAATCTTATTCCCTCAGGGTACTACTCAATTCCCTGGCTGCCAGGGTGGCCTGCTGTTCTAGTCATTGGTGTTGATGTGGATTGGAATGAATTTGTAGTTCACCATCTTCTTGACTGGGTAATCCTAAGAACAGTTTAACTCAACTACACACCCCAGTCCTTACAACTCTTCTAACTTTCTAGCACAGTAGATCCCCCACCTTACTTTCACCCATCCTGTAGTTATCTGTTGTCAGCTGTGATCCAAGAATATTAAATGGAAAATTCCAGAACTAATTCACAAGTTTTAAGCTGTGCATCCTCTGAGTAGCACAATGAACTCTCACACTGTCTCACCAGAAGTGTGAACTGTCCCTTTGTCCAGCATTCCATGCTATGTCCATCAGTCCCTGGGTAGCTGACCAACTGTCAGATCCATGCCATGGTATCACAGTGCTCAGCTTGGGAAACTGCATAATTGCCAGATTACTAGTCACAGTGCCTCACTCACCTTCACCTCATGTCATCATCATAAGAAAGATAAACACAGTGCCCTTATGGTTTGAATGTGAAATGTCCTCAGACTCATGTGTTGGCCCTTAGCTGGTAACTACATTGGGAGGTAGTGGGAATTTCAAAAGATGAGACATGGCCAGAAGAAGGGGATTGCCAGAGGTGAGGCTCTGAAGTCGTACTTGCTCCCCAGTCTCTGCTTCCTGTCCTCCATGAAGGGAGTAGCCCCCACTTCAGGCTTCTGCTACTGTGAAGTTCCACAATGGGCCCAGAACCAATAGAACTGAAATGGTGATTTCAATCATTTTTATGAAGTATTTGGTCACAGCAAAAAAAATAATAAAAAATAAAAAACCAAAGTACAGTAAGGTATTTTGAAAGAAACCACACTTCCGTCAGTGTTATTATGGTATACTCTTACAATTGTTCTATTTCATTATTAGTTGATGTATTAACATCGTACATGCCACATTAATAATAAACATTATTGTAGGTCTATGTATACTGGAAGAAGTTAGTATGAATGAGGTCAGTGCTGCCCGGTTCAGGAGGGCTCCTGCAGTCTCATCCCTGCTTTGCTTTGCAGTCTCAGTTCCTAGGCATGACCCTTGACCTAGACCATGTAGTTTTGGCTGTTGTCAAACCTTAATTAAATGGAAGTTTTTAAGCATGTGGATTTTTTGCATGGAGTTCTTTTACACGTGCAGATGAGCAGCTCACTGCTGTGCTGCATGTGGTGTGGTTCCCTAATTTTTGCTGCATGATATTTCACGTTAATACCACAATTCATTTATCCCTTCTGCAAGGTATTTGGATTGTTCCAGCCTAGAGAAATTTCAGTTAATGCTGCTGCAGGCATTTTTGTACATGCTTTCTTGTGTGCAGGTGCTTAGGAAAGAAATGCCTGAGTTTTGAATACATAGCTCTACCATTTGGCTGGAAAATGCCAAGCAATCTTCTGAAAACACACTCAGCTTACCCCTTGGATCCCAGCAGTCTGGAGAAAGATCTACTGTGCTGAATCTTGCTGTCCCTGCTTATGGTTGGAACCCTAATTCTATCCAGTCTGGTGAGTTAGTGGTTGTACCTCTCTGAGGCTTTTTAAATTTATTTAATTTTTTAGTGTGCACATGCATGGGTATGTGTGTATGTGTGTGTGTGTGTGTGTGTGTGTGTGTATGATATGTATGTAACAGTGGGCATGCATGGACCATTGTATGCTTCCCTACCGTGGGCTCTAGGAATTAAATTTGAGTCATCAGGCTTATACAGCACACGCTTTTACTCTCTGAGCCATCTCACTGCCCCTCACTGTAGTTTTAATTTGCATAGCCTTGGTTACTAATGACTGTAGCTTACTTTGCGGTATTTCTTGGCCATCAACAGTCTCATCCATTGTCAGTTCAGGTCTTCGCCATTTTTTGTATTCTGTCTTCCTATATTGAATTGCACCAGTTCGTGTATTTAGGGCTTGAATTATTTTCCTATCAGATGTGTGGTGAACTGTCCTTCCTCTTGGAGTTATCCTTCTTTTTTTCCATGACTTAATGTCTTTGGAAACATAGTAAGTTTTAACAATCCCCCCATACATCATTTAAAAGTATCTGTCTCTAGCCAACTAAACTGAAGATATTCTTCCAGATTAACTTCAGAAAGCCTTACTGTAGCTGGGCAGTATTGTACGTACCCGTAAGCCCAGCACTGAAGAGGCAGAGGCACAAGGATCACTATAAGTTTGAGGTCAACCTGGTCTATATAGTGAGTTGTAGGCTAGCTGGGTCTACATAGAATCTGCCCTAAATTAATGAATGAATGACTATATAAATAATAGCCTTACTGTTTTGCATTTAAGCATTGAGATCTACTTTCCACCTAAACTTGAATTTTGCCATGGTATAAATCCTTAGTCATCTGCTACTGTCTGTTTCTTTCTTTCTCCCCCTCCTTTTCTTCTTTCCTTTATGGCCCATGTGTCTCTGCATATTTTTTTGAACAATACTTTCCTGCAGTTCTTCACTGACTCAGTCAGTACAATCGATCTAGCATACACATGGACCTCAAACTCATGCTCACTTGCATGTCCATCTATTCTAAAACCAAACCAGTGCTTCATAATCAGTAATGCTTTCACATCTTAGTATCAAATACAGCAAATCTTCCCCCTCTTGCTCTTCCTGATATAATGTCTTGGCAGTGCCTGGCCTTATACATTTCCACACACACTTTGAACAGGATTTGCAGGTTCTGTCTGTACACACAGAAGAACTGTAACTGGGATTACAGTAAACCTTTACAGTAACTTGGAAAGAATTAACATTTTTTAAACATTATGTCTACAAAGCTAAAAACTTGGTGCACTTAGTTACACTGCCTTTTTCTTTCAAGTTTTATAGCTGTTTTTTGTTTTCACAGAGAGCAACAATTTTTTAGATTTATGCTATAGTATATGATGGGTGCTATTTTAAATGGCACTTTCATTTTCTAGGCATTTTTGCTAATAGAAAAAGAGCTTTTATACTGATTTTATATCCACAGCTGAATTCAGTTCTAAATCACGTGATCTCATAGGTGCCTTTAGAACTTTTGTCACATTTTAACAATGAAGGCTGGTGACTCTGTTAGAGTCCTTGTGTGCCAAATGCAAGACCCTGAGTTCGATCCCCAGTACCATAAAACCACAAAGAAGTTTGGAGGGGCTTTGTTTTATTCTTTCCAGTCCTTATGCAATCCGTTCATGTCCATGGGCATCACTGCCATGGATTCAAGCTGGCTCCAGGTAAAACAGATGGCAACAGAACTCTTCTATGCCAAGCACAGCTGTTATTTTCATCAGCAATACAGAACAACTATTTGCACTGCATCGATATTGTAGGTACCCTAGAGATGAGTCAAAGTATTGAGAATGACAGAGAAGGTGAAGTGTGTATACAGAGGCATGCACTAAGCTAGCTGCGTGCAAACACTGCATCATTTCATTTGAGGGACTTAAGCAGCCATAGATTTGATTAACCATGGAGTATTCTGGAACCAATTCCCAAATAAATGAACAGCCTCTTGTATATCTTCTTTCTTTTTCTTTTCTGAGTTTACTAAGAGCTAAAATTATAAGTAGAAATGTAAGAATAAGTTTTCTTGTACTTTCCTAATTGTCTCATCTATCCTGGTGGGATTTTAATTTTAAAAAGTAACCACAGAGAGTTTAATGTCATCAAAAGAATACATTTCCCAAGAGTACCACACAGGGCCACCTGAGGATCCTGAGTTTGGTCAGGAGACAGAAGTAGGAGTCAGGAAAAAGCACATGCAGAACCTATCTGGGGTTTCCTCAGGAAAGGAAAGGCATGGCATGGGAAACTGCCTAGGACCGGCTACACTGGGGGCGGCAGGGGCCAGGGTCGTATGGCCCCATGCATGAGGTTCCAGGCTACTTTGAATAATAAATGTCAGTCTTTGGGCTAGAGGGGGAACTCTAGTTTCCTGAACCTGCTCTGAGCAAACTGAGGGCAAAGGACATCAGGCTTTTAGAGGGGAGACATAGTGGAAGGAAGGGAGGTCTTTGGGGCAGTGTTTTCAATAAGGATATGGATGATGGGTCTCTATCATTCATTCTTCTATCCATTCTATCTATCTATCTATCTATCTATATCTATCATCCAGCTATCATCTATCTATCATCTGTCTGTCCTGTATCTATCATCTATCTACCATCTAGCTATCATCTATCATCTAGCTATCATCCATCTATCATCTCTATAGCCTCCCTGCTACCATGAGGTGACCAGGTCTCTCTGCACTTTCCCACCATGCTATACGGCTCCACCACATGTCCAAAGCAACAGGGTCAAGAAACCATGGACTGAAACCATGAACCAAAATGAGCCTTTCTTTAAGATGATGAGCTCAGTGTTACTGTTTAGATAGACTGGTCTCCCGCTGAACCTATGATTGGGAAAAGTGGAAACTCTAGCAGTTAGGGCCTAGCTAGAAGTAAGCATAACTTTGACGGATTCCCTCTCTCTCTCTCTCTCTCTCTTTCTCTCTCTCTCTCTCTTTCTCTCTCTGTCTCTCTCCCCCGCCCCCCATCATGAAGTGCCATATCTGGTGTGTGACACCATTCCCAGGGAGAGGTGAACAAACATCTACCTACCCCAGATAGGGAACCAACCACAGATCAAAATAAAGATTCCATCAAAATTCATCTTGGTGAACCAATGGGCTTTACTGGAGTTACTTACAGGAGTATGGGTGACGGACAACTTACAGGAGCAGAAATGACTCAAAGACAGCTGCATCACCATCACCCCAGCACAGTGAAAGCTGGGAACCTGGTACTCACTGCACAACATGCAGGTGGCTCACCGGACTAGAGAATATCTTTCCTGGTGCTCAGCTGTTCTCTGCCACTCCTACGCAGCTCAACTTGTCAGTTTGTCAGCAGTCTGTCAGGCTTCCATATATTAGGGAGAAAGGGCCTAATGAACTTTACCAATTCCAGGACTTCTGGCGTCATCAAGGCACCCACTCCCAGAGCTTAAGGAGCCTCCCTGCAGGAGGGACTGCTTCATTTCCTCTCAGAACACCCTGCTGCTTTCCCAGCCTCCCTCAGGATGGAAAGCTTTAACTCAGAAGAAACTGCTATATAACACCTACCACCATTACATCATGGCTCTCCTCAAGCCCAAAGCAATGGAGCCAGTGGACTATGGCCTAAAACCTCTGCGACTATGAACCAAGACAAATATTTGCTCCTCTGGGTTAGTTTTCTCAGGAATTTTGTCACGATGAAAGAGCTAGCACAGAAAACTGGTATCAAGAAGTTGGAGGCAGTGACCTGCCATGGATTCAAACGCTTTCCCAGTGGTTGAAGGGTAGAATTTTGGAAAACTTTGGAGAAGTGAAACACAGAAAACCTGAATACCATATGCAGCATGTGGTGAGTGATTCTGGAGTGCGTGCAGCAGAGCAGCACTCTGACAGAACTACAGTCAGGAAAGACTGTGTCAATCAGGTTCCAGATGCAAATAACTACTCTCCTAGCCATTCACGTGACATTCTTCCAAAGAACTCTGTAATCTGTCCAAGGCCTCAGACTTTACAGTGGTTGAGTTTAAGTGATGGACTTATTAATCTGGTGGAGGAAGTCTCAGGGCAACACAGGATTCAGGCTGTGGATAAATACTGGTGGCTTCGTTTAGCTAGATTTATAGTAACGGTTGGGAACAAAAAGCAGAACAGAGTTTTAAAAAGAAAACTTGCACTGTGACCAGAAAAAATTGCCCATTGAAAGTTCTGGACAAAGATAGTATTGTTAAAGAAATTGTCATCATTAAAAAGAAACAAAGTGCCTTGAATCAGCATAATAGGAAGATGTTCTGAAGGTATATCAGGAATTGGCTAGACTCCACCATTCAAGGCTCTAGGTATAAAAGTTTAAACTCCTTTGAAAGACTGCTTTGAAAAGAGTTCTAAGGCATCCTGCTCACACAGACTTACCTAAGAAAGTATTTCCCTATATTCAACCATTTAGGGGCCCCTGAGGCTGCCGTAGTCATGGTCTAAGGGAACCCAGCTACTACTCCTGCTGGCAGCAGATAGTGGTGTCATCTACATGGTCCTGCTTGGCAGGCATGTAGGATGCAAGCATTACAGGGTCATGGGAACTTCCATGTAGACTTCAAAAAGAATGGTGGTAGTATGCGGCAGGACTGGAGCCACTGTGGACAGCTCTTACCAGTGTTGCCAGGGGCGGAACTGCAGCTACAAAAGAGACCTTAGGAAGTCAGAGTTCCAGTAATGTACAACATCTGCTAAGGAAAGCTGCAGGTGGCACGCGGAGCCAGCCCAAGGTACAGGCCATATAGGCCACAGACATTGACCCACAGGAGTCACGGCAATGCTGCAGAGACCCCGAACCCCATTCAGATCCTCAGTCACTTTCACAAAAGGTGTTTTACTGTTGACATCAAAGGCAGTCACTGATCTTATTCAGACACTGGAGGGGCCCTGCATCAAAGGAGATCACTAACTTTGTCTAGATGCAGGAAGTCCTCATTGTCTACATGAAAGGGTGCCATAACCCTTTCATTTGCACCAGAAAATGCTATCACCAAAAGCCAGGTTGTGGTAAGTATGTTAGTTGTTTTTCTGTTGAAATGAAAAAATATTGTGATCAAGGTAATTTACGGAAGAAAGAATTTATTTTGGCTTCTGGTTCCAGAGGGAGAGTCCATCACGGCAGGAGAGGTGTGGCAGGAGACAACTGGAGCAGAAAGTCGAGAGCTCACATCTTCAATAGTAACACAAAGCAGAGAGTTAACTGGAGGTGGGCAGGGCTATGAGCACTCAAAGCCTACCCCCCCAGTGATATTTCCTTCAGCAAGGCTATATCTCCTAAAGGTTCTATGACCTCCCCTAGCTGGTGCCACTAACTAGGGACAAAGTTGAAAATACTTGAACCTATGAGGGACATTTTTCATTCAATTCACCAGTTCCCTTAGGCATACTGATCTTGACACCGCCCAAATGGTGCCCAGGAAGCAGATGACTGCACAAACCCTGTGTCTGTTCCCGTCATCTCATCATTGTCCTCAGCATCACACATACACGTGACCCAGATTCTGGACAGGGAGCCAAAGGGTTTGATGCTGTATTTCCTTCTTACTTTAGTCTGACTCTCACTGGTATTCTCCTGTTCCTCCCTTTTGGAATGGGAATGTATACCCTGTGCTATTGTATGCTGGAAGTGGATAATTTTATTTTTGTAGGGGCTCACAGTCTAAGAGTTTATCTTGAGTCTCAGAGGAAACCTTGGACTTAGACCAAGGTTAGAACTGTTAAAACTCTGGTGACTATTACCGGTTGACTGAATGCATTTTGCATTTGATACAGCCATGACCTTTGAAAACCAGGGGTGGAATGCCACAATTTAGATATGAAATATCTTCCAGACTGGTGATCTAATGATGCTATTGAGATGCAGCAGAAGTCCTTGGAGACAAGGCCTGGCAGGAGAGGTAGACCTCTGGGTCTCTCTCTCTCTCTCTCTCTCTCTCTCTCTCTCTCTCTCTCTCCCCTCCCTCCCTTCCTCCCACCTCTTGGCTATCATGAAGTGAACATATTTTACCACATGTTCCCACTGCCATGATATTCTGCCTTACCTTGGAAACAAAGTAATGAAGTCAGGGACCATGGACTGAAACCTCTAAATCCATGAATCCATGACCCTAAACAAATCTCTCTTCCTGTAAGTTGCCACAGTGCCAGAAACATAAGCAACATGGGGATGGTTGATCTGTAAATGAAAGATACACTCCCAAGTAAGGTGTCTATTTTGAAAGAGACAGGGTCTCACTCTCTTGCCTAGGATGGTTTCAAACTTCCAGCACAAATGACTCTTTTACCTCAGCCACTGAGCAGCAAAAGCTACAGGCACGTGCCACTCTGCCTAGCTATGCATAGCTGTGCAATGTGTTTAGGAATTAGCTATCTAATGAGGACATGCTTTGCACAGATAGAAACAGTTTTAGATATCAGCACATCACATGATACAAGCAATAAAATCATCATATTCTTGCAGATTCTATTTTCACTTGCTTGTTTCCCCTTTTTAAAAAGGAGTTCACTATGCCAGTGAGTGAAATGGGCAGTGAGTGAAGTTCTCTAGGTGTGAGAGTATTTTCTTACAGATGATGAGTGTGTTATTGAAGGAAATCAGGAAACCAGGAGTCTATAGTGACTCCCAACAGGACTGTACCTCTTTTCTAGGCAGTGATCTGAGACTGGCAGGGGGAGGGTGAATGATCAGACAGAGTAAGAGATTCCTAGTTAAACTGAAGACTTTATTTGGGCACCAGAAAACATAACAAATAATTTCAGATCTTGAGCCATATACTTCCTTTGAAAAGTATGCATTTCTCCCACAAAATTTTGTCTGAGGTTGTTACTGAGATATATCATGAGACATATGTGAAGAAGGTTGTCCAACCATCCTGGAAGACTGTAGTACAACAGCAAATTTAAATTCCAACCTCTTAACAAAATTTTTTGAAGTTATCAAAATGAATATGAATCCAGTTTTTTATACAACAGGCAATCCATTGTAGCATTTCTTTCTTTGGATTCTCAGGCATGGTTTGGCAGTGGAAGAACACTAAAACATTAACAACTTCACTGAAAAAGTAAATATATGAATCATGAAAATGAAAAGGTAACACTGAGACTCCATCGCACCCCAGAGTGGCCACCATCAAGAAAACAAATGTCAGCAAATACTTGCTAGGTTCTTGTGAGGAAGAATCCTTATTGAGTTCTGATGGAACTGTATATTGGTATAGCCACTATGGAAATCAGTATGGAGGCTCCTTAAAAATTTTTAGGAAAAAACAGAACCACCATATGATCCAGACATACCACTCTAAGCTACATATCTTAACTATGCATCAACACAGCATAAAGATACCTATAGATCCAAGTAAATTGCTACACTATTCACAGTAGCCAAGATATAGAGTCAGTCCAGAGGTCCATTAACACAAAGAATGTGATAAAATGTGGTAACATATGCACAATGGAGTTTTATTCACAAGAGTGAAATTATGTCATTTGTAGGAATCTAGGTGGAACGGAGCTTACCATGTTAAGCAAAGTAAGTCAAACTCAGAAATATCATGTCTCTCATGTAGAATCTAGATTTTTTTAAATTGTAGCAAGCTAGATATGGTGTCACATGTTGTAACTTCAGTGCTTGGGAGGTAGAGGCAGAAGGATCAAGACTTTAATGCTATCCTCAGCTACAGAGAGTTTGAGGTCAGCCTGGGCTATATAAGATTCTGTCTCAGAAAAACAAAGTAGAAGAGGGACTACGTTGGGTATATGGGAAGAGTAAGGGTTAGTGGAGGACAGAGGGAAACAGGAGGGTGTACTGGGGAAAGAATGACAAATGCTGCATGTGTTCTCTCATACATGTGTGTATGTACATGTGCGTACATGTGCAAATACAAAATGGGACAGAAGGGGCCAGTGGGAGTAGGGAGAAGAGGTAGGAAAGGCAATGAGGGAAGGGTGACACGCGTGCATGAAAGTCACAATGAAACCCATTGTTTTGCATGTTAATTAAGAAAATAATGGAAAGAAACAGAATGTGTAAGCCTCATAGATCTTTTCTCCAGGGTGATGGAAGGTTCTCAGTGTAGAGAAACTTGCCATTGATTTGTCTGGTGTTACATTGCTCTGGGAGCTTTGTAGAAAACTTCTTGTAGATTTTTTCTCTGATTATGAGGTAGCAATGCAATAAATTCTTTTTCCCTCCCTAAAGTATCTTATGTCATGTCACACACAAAAGGAGGGAGGGAGGAAGGGAGGGAAAACCAGATCTAAAGAGGAAACTACAGGCATGAGCTGGGAAACGATCAGTCTGGATCTGCCAGCACAGCCCTACCCTCTATGTCTACCATCCCAAGGGTCAGGCTCAGGGTTTGTTACAGCCACTTGAGCAGTGAGACCCACACAAAGGGTTGCCACCCCAGTGAAGGGCCATTCTGGGAATCAGCCATTGCCTGCAACAGTCAACGCCCTGTTTTCAGCCTAGATCCTTAGTCCTGATCTCTCCGTCCCCAGATGAGCTTCTGTATCCTCTGCCACTCAGTGCATTAGCTGAGGACTCTTGTCACCTGAGATGCTTTCAGAATAGAAAAAGATCATGCCATGGCACAAATTACAGTAGCCAGTGAGGAGCGGCTGGGCACATGATCAACTTCACCACAGCAGCACACAGACTAGTTAAGGCCTCAGAATGCAGCTCCTGATACTCTTGAAAAATAAGGTGGATGTAAAGTGATTATAACATGTGCTCACATTAGATGCTCTAAAGAAAGGTATCTTCCAGTTCCTAGGCTAAGTGAAATGCTAAATACTTCATATCCCAAGATGGGCCATGAAAAACAACTAGCCATTTTATTCCCAACCTTCAAAATTCTGCTAGATAGCTATTCAGATATCCAGAACACAGCAAAGAAGACAAAAAGTCTCCAAAATTTAAAATAGATTGAATGCCATTTGTTCAACAGCCCTCCGGTCTTTGACTCATAGGCGAGACCTTTCTACCTTATTTTAATGTCTTTTTTCTCTTAGATTCTTCTCTGAGTTCTTTTATCTTAGTTCTTTTTTCTCTTAGTTAAACAGGCCATACTGATGTGAAAGGTAGGAGAGGTTTACCAGGGGTAACACATCAGAAGCAATCAGAAATAACACTTTGACATTTGGAGGTCAGAATGAAAATTCAAAGATACAGCTGTATCAAAGAGTATGACAGTGTGAGTCTATTTGTCAACTGGAAATGACATTACAGTTTTCAGTGTAGTGTGGAATAATAGCTCAAGTACAAAGGGTTTTCTATATACTTATAACATATATATATATATATATATATATATATATATATATATATACTTTAAGTCATTTTCCTAGAAAAAAGGGAAGAAATGTGTCATGCATTACAGAAAGTCCCACTAAAGCATACTCAGGATTGACTTTGAACTGTGAGGGTGTTTGGAGGCACAGCTTGCCTTTTCTAGCCTCTATCTACTGAGTCGGGAGAATGTTCTTCGCAGGCAGTAATGGAAAAGGGCTCTTGGTGAAAACACATTGATCACGGGGTTATGGTGAAGGCAAACACTGGGGTTCAAAGGAAGGTTTGGTTAAAATGACAAAGTTGGCAATACTGAGGACCATAAATAAGAGGGCTTGCAGCTGGGTGTGAGACAGCCCAGCTGACCAGATAAGAAAGGAAGATGGGGCCTGGGAAGCAAAGTCAGTGTCCACAGGCAGCCTAGCCAGACCCTGTGAAACTCTTGGCCTTTTGTGTATTTTTGCATCTAACTTGGTAAATTGAAATAGATGACTTGAAAGTAAGGATAGCTTTCTAAAAGCCTCGATGTGTTTCAGCAGAGACCAACCCAGATCACCCTGCAAATGAGGGAGACCATATAGTTACATAGCTACAAACTGGGGCTCTCTCTGAGATGCCAAGGCTTCAAAGCACTCTCTCTCTCTCTCTCTCTCTCTCTCTCTCTCTCTCTCTCTCTCTCTCCGCCCCCCATCCTAAAGAAAGAACTGGGCTATGTGATATCACGTAGAAAATCAACCAGTTAGCTGCTCTAACTGCTCTATGAACTGGGGCAAGTTAACTGGCTTCCTTAAGACTAGGTTTATGATTTCTAAAATGAAATAATATGTCCTTCATAAAATCAATGTGAGGTTCAAATAAAATGAAACCTGGGACCCCTTACTCCACATAGTAATTGTTCAATAAATATGTGCTCTGCTTTCTATCATATTAAGGTAGGGACAGTAAACCTAGTGACTTTGGGCATGCAGCCAAAATGCAGAGGTTCAAAGTTCAAATTTGCCTTGGCTACTTAGTTATCTGTGTGACTTTAAGGCAGTCACTAAATGTCTCTGTGCTCCATTTCCTGGTCTGTACAATGGAGATAATGGCTATACTCCCTTCATAAGGTTTGGGGAGGGTTAAATGAGGATATGGTACATGGTCAGAACCTTCTAAGTGCTGATTGTCACCTCAGCTAGTGGTGGACCATTCATTATTAAGAAGCACTCATCTTGCTTTGACTTAGCCATGGTGTTCTCTGCCTCTGTCCTTCATGCTATATGCAAAGTGTTCTCATGTGTATCATTCCAAACTAGTCTTAGGACTAGTTCTGTCTGTGACAAAATGAGGTAATCTAATAAAACTGTGCAAACGTCTCACAAATATTTGTCCAAGAAACCACTTAGCTGAATCATTTATTCCAGTGTCGATCCAGCACAATTATCATTCACATCATATTAAATTTGGAAAAAGAAATTAATGATAGTTTTTTCTCCTCAGTTCCTAGTTGGTACAGCCACTGAGTCTGGCAGTTTAACTAGGTGCAGTTCCTCCCACTTAGCATGAGGTGGCACCAAAGGACATTTTAATCTGTGTTTCCATGCTTTGGACAGGTGTTAAGATGCCCAGAAAGTCTAGGAATGCAAGAAAGTCCTGCTAAGTGACCTGGGTAGGCAGGAGGAGCCTCCACTGTCGGCAGCTTCTTTGAACCTTTGGTGCCTTAAACATTTAAAAATTTGTTTCAACTTGGGTAAGAACAGGAAATTCAATTACAAAGATGTTATGTTCCAGTGTACTGGAGAAGGAGGAGGAGGAAGGAGGAAGGGAGGAAGGGAGGAACAGAGGGAGGGAGGGAAGAAGAGGAGGAAGAGGAAGAAGAGAAGGAGGAAGAGGAGGAATGGGGAGGGAGGGAAGAAAAAGAGGAGGAGGAGGAATGGGGAGGGAAGGAACAGGGCAGAAGGGAGGGAAGGAAGGAAGGAGAAAGGAATAGGAGGAGGAGAAGGAGGAGGAGGAAGGGGAGCAGCAGCAACAAGGGGCTGGGGATGCAGCTTAGTTCGAATAGTGCTGGTCTAGAATGGACAAGGCTGTGGGTCTGACTGCTGCACTGCTTTAAATGGGCATAGTGGTACACATCTATTTTCCTAGCACTGAAGATGTGGAGGCAGAAGGGGCAGAAGTTTACGATCATCCTAAGCTGTATAGTGAGCTTCAGACTAGCCTTGTCTACATGAGATCCAGGGTGGTGGGGAGTGGAGGAGGGAGGGAAGAAGGGAGGGAGGAAGGGAGACTCCAAAGAATGCTACTATTTATTTGAGCATAACTTCGTATTGATTGCATGGTACAGTAAACATCAACAGCTGTGGCCAAGGGCAGGTTTCAAAACCTAAAATGGGAGGTATTACATCTGATGTTTTGAAGCAATAATCTATGATAAATATTGATAAATAGAAGTTATGTTGGTCTGGGGATGGTGGGTAGATATTCCTGAGGAAGTACTTTCTGTGCAAGGTTGTGGTAGCCTCTGTTAGGCATGTGGCTCTTGCGTGTTTCATGGCTGTCCATGAGGCTGCCCTGCGTAAGAACTCTTCATTGGTAAGTACTGAGCTTTGGTTACTCTTTCATAGGGTTGATACAGTTGGCTCCATTGTGACCCAACACCATCCACAGCTCTGTTTCTTTCATGTCCCTGATAGTAAATGAAGCAGCATCATATTGGAAAGGCAGCACACTGTAAAGACTAATAAAAACAACTATGAATAATATACAATCCAGGCATGTCACTCAGTTTTCAGCTCCCCAAATTCCCTATGTTTAGTCTTCCCAATCCTTTGTCCCAACTTAAATCTCTGATTCTGTATCAATGTTTTCCAGTTAACTAAATTCATAATATCTGATGTATTTTACCATTGTTCCCTACAAAGCATTAATAATATCTGCCTAAAATTGTGTTATTTTAAGTACTTCACCACTGGAGTTCCATAGCCAAGGAATTTGGACACTCAAAGTTACTACTAAACTATGCATCTTAAATGGTTGATAAATTTTGTTACAATTAATTTTCAATTTTTTGAAAGAAAGAAGCTGAGGCAGACTAGAAAGGCAGGGAGAAGCACGGGGATATGTGGACATGGGAAGGAAAGAAGCCCCTCACCTGGGATCTAGTTGAACTCTCTTGCCAGCTAAGAAGGAACACTTCCAACACAATTAACAATACTTACTATAAAGGTCACGGACAGAGAGATAGTATTCCTTTCATATATAGATATTATATGTTAAAATGGCAATGACCAAAGCTTGCCTAAATGCATATGACATTGGGTAAGACTTCATTCCTCTCCTAAACGTTTTCTGGAAATCACAAACAAGACTATTAACTTTGTGAAGATGTCCTTATTTCTGCATCCTTGTGATCTAGACTACAGTTTACCAATTACAATCTCGTCAAGCATACCTCAGGAGCCATCCGAAAATTTCATTTAAATTCCTTAACAGCTCTTTAAAGATAATTTCAGCAGTCACCAAATTCAGTGGATCTATTGTAAAGAAATGAAGTCTAGCCCATCTTTGAGAAGCCCATAACCAAACTCTTGGGGTACTTTGTTCTTTTCCTGAACATCTTTCTTTCTATTTTTAATAAATTCCAATTCTGCTTCTAGCTCATTCTGAAATTTTCTTCTGCATGTAAGCCAGGGATCTGGTTTTACCTGAGTCCAAGCTACCCTGATTTACAAGGATTGATCAAACTGTTGCAAGGGGCAGAATAGAGCTGTGCCTCTGTCCTTGCTGCCACAGACAATGCCTGGTTGTCCGGGCTTGTGATTCCAATGATTCAGGAGGATTGCTACTGTCTAGGGGGTCTTGATTGAGTTTATTTTCTCTTTTGATTAGAAAATTAAAAGGCAGAAAGAATCTCAAATACAGTAGGCAATAAACTTTACTAAAATAGAGAAATACAGAGAGAGAGAGAGACTCTCCACAAGCAGAGGGGATTCAGAAAGAGAAACCCAAAGCCTAGAAGAGCTTCAGTTTTCTGCATTCTTGGTGGGTATAGATCAAATCCCCATCCCCTAATTTTTGAATTGGTCAATTTAAACAAAGAAGAGAAAGCTGATAGGCCCATAGCTCCAAACTGAGATAAGTTCAGGACTAGCCTTGGACCTATTTAGACTGGTTTGGACTGTCAGCTAGAAGAGGGGCCCTACCAACAGGAGAGAAAGCCCAGGCCTTTGTCTCAGATGGGGAGGAAGCTGGAAGTTTGACATCTTTGTTACTTATCTGTGACCATTTCCCTGTCTGCCTGCCTGTCAGGGATCTGTCTGATTTCTAGTCCCTTAGGATGAGGCAGGAGAATCACAAGTTCAAGTCCTGCCTGGACTACACAGTGAATTCAAGGCCAATCTAGACAATTTAGTAAGACCTGTCCCAAAATAAATAAATAAAGACAGAAATAGATAGAGAGATAAGGCAGTATAGTGAATTTGCCTACAGACTAGACACCCTGGGTTCACTTTTAGTACCATACACACAGAAAGAAAATAACCAAAAAATATTTAGTCATTAGTTCAAATTAATTTGAATAGTGATGCTCAGACCACAGCCAGGTGGAGGGAAATGGACCAGTAAGCAAACTCACGCTAAGGAAATAAATAAAATCATCTTGTGACTTTGGATTTCTTGACTTGTGGAATCCAAATACAGCACCCTAGAAATACAGGTAAGAAGGGGGCAAGGTAAACATGAAGGCTAAGAACAGATTTCAGCTGCTGCAACTTCTCCAGCGTCCTGACCCTGAGTATTTCCCCAACATCAGGTGGCCAGCAAAAACTAGAAACATTTAACTTCTTTGAGCACCACACATACTGGGTTTCCACTGTGTGGGGAAGGAACTGTAACTGCTGTCAAGGGAGGAGACAGTCTAGAATTATTCCCACCCCTCCTTGGACTATTGGACTTGGACTTCAAAGAATTAAAATTTCCCCAGGAATCCCATACTGGAGGATTCCCAGATGCTAGCCAGAGGAAGAACTTCCCTCCCAGAAAAGGCTTCTCACAGTTCTGACTACTAAAATTAGCATATGCATATTTCCTAGAGTTTGTTTCAACTTTCCTATAAAATCATAATACTGCTATGGGACAAGGTGGAGACTAGGAATCTCTCTCCTCCAGTTAGGCTGAACTGTAAATAAATTCATTGTCCTTTATTTTTTACTTTAAGAAGTGCTGGGCTTATGAATCTAAGTGCCTCCCCACCCTCCCTCATAAAAAACAAAAGGAAAAGTGAACTAGTCTCAGGTGCTTTGGGCTTCAATGGATTCTAGACTGGGATGAGGGCCTGCGATTTGTCTAATGGGCATTAACAGTTGGAGCTGTGCAGAGTCCTTAGGAAGTGAGGACTCAGACAGGGAGCTGAAGGCAGGCTTCATGGGCAAACCTGTGCTGCTGCCACTTACTGGGTGTGTGGCCAGCTTTGCACACCACTCCATCTGCATATGCCCATGTTCCTTCTGGGAAGCAGGAACAATACTGGAAGTAGTGATATTTATCTCACAGAATCCACAAATGCATTTTAAAAAATTAATACTATGGTGTTTGACATCCAGAAAGTGCCCAATAAATATTACCAGGAGCTTAGATGGCCCCTGGGAGCCCCTGTCCTGGGCTTTATACATTGCTGATCAAGAGAGAAGTACCCAGCCCTGATGTCCTCCTGTTAATATTGGCCTAACATGGCCAGAAGAAAAGATGGTGAGGCAGAAAGACTACTAAAAAAGTGAATGTCTGAGAACTCCCCAAATTTGGCTATATACACAAACCTACAGATTTCAAAAGCTGTCAATCTCAAACAGGAAGAAACCAAAGAAAATACCAATGAAAAGAAAAAAAATTAAGAAAGCTAGAGATAGATGACATATTACCTAAGGAGCAAACTAATTTAAATGTGGAATTAGGGCATAGAATGCTAGGGCATAGAAAGCTAGACCCATTAACACATGGGTCTTTCTACAATGTCAGTGTTTATTGAATAATAATAAATTCACAAGATATGTTGGTTTTGTTGGCTGAAATTCATCAAGTAGTCCTGATTTCTCTTGATAACTGGCTCTTGGCAAACACGGGTTCTTTTATTCCGATCTTAATTATTAATATCAACACTCAGATCACGCAATTCTGTTCACATGACTGTGTGAGTGTTGGTTAGAGAATGCTGAAAGGGGTTAACGAGGTAGCAGAATTGAACGAGGCAGAACTAATCCAGTTGCAGAATCACTATGGTAGTTAAAAAATTCAATTGGAAAGCTGCTGGGAGCAAGCGGAGCAGAGAGAGACAGAATTACAGCAGTGAAGATCTGGTCCAGATGGATAGACAGATGGACCAACAGATGGCGCTCGGATAGCTGTGTCAAGCAGTGAGGCCCCTGCGGAGCTGGATGGAGCCCTGGGACAGGCTAGTGTTCTCTGTCTCCCAGGCCCCTGACTCACACCAGGCAGTTAAATGACAGATTCCTGTTCGTCAAGGTCACACATTTTGAAAACTGCCGTTTGAAGAGTACCAGCAGTTTCACCAAACCGTAGTAATCGCGTTCCGGGACTATTTTTTCTAACCTCCTGCTGGCACCGCCCCCCACCGACCCCACACCCGTAGAACCTCTGGTAAGGGCAGGTCATGAGAGATAAAGTCTCTCCTCTCTCTCTCAGAAACCCCTGATAACCCCGCCATAACAGATGTTTATCCATCACATCACCTTCTTTCACCATTCTTTGGGCACTCGAGACTGGCCACGAAGAAACTCTTCAGCGTCCTTCCTGCCCCCATACCCTTCTGCCCTGTAACTGCCGCGGCTTGTAAGTGGACAGTGGGCTCTGATTGGCGTCTCGAAGCCCCCTGAAAGAAGGCTGGTCAGGAGAATAAAATCTCCGGCCTGGATAAGGACGTAGCTTTCCAGTTTCGCTGGTCATAGAACCGCCCCTAGGAGGGAGGGTTCACCTTAAGTCATGCTAAAGAGATGAGCAGAATACCTAATGTGTTCACCACAAGTTGGTGAACTTTTCCTACCAGAAATCTCAGTCCTCCAGCGCAGCTGTGTGGATCAGGTCACCGACCTGTGGCTCTCAGTAAGTCTTGCCCATTTGTCTGAATCTCTCTCTCCTTTTCTTCATCTCTTTCTAGGCGTACTTTCCCTAATGCCTTGGGTTGCCCTAATGTTTTGGGTTACCTTGTCTTTTTCTCTGAAACACCTCTTCCCCTTCCAGCCAGGCTGCTGGGCTGCCACCAGCTATCCGACCTCCGTGCAGACTCTAAAGTGTCTTGGCTTCTTGGCTTGGTTTTTTTTTTGTTTTTGTTTTTTTTTTCCTTTTCTCCTCTCCATTCTTCTCCTTGTGGAGCTGCCCCGATTTACAGCTCTACTGTCCTGAGAATTTCTTCCCATTCTAATAAAATTGTCCTAAAGCTTCTGGTCCATTCTTAAATTCCTTTATGAATGACACTAATAACCCTTGCGGGGGTGGGGGGGATCCTGTTTCCCCCGTGTCACTGATTCTTACAGAGACCCCCCCCCCTGCAAGATTTTTCCTCAAAATAAAAGCCTGCACTGGCTTAAGTTGCTCCTTCGTTCTTGGCTTCCCTTCTCTCTTTCAGTTGGTAAGACTGTCATTTATGCAGGGATGTCTGTCCCTTTTGTCACGGTCTAGGTAAGGAGACTGTCCATCATTGGTCTATGTGCTTGATAAGTTCTTGGGCCTAGTTTTTCTAATTTTTTTTTTTGATATGTAGTTAATGAACCAATGTGTTCCCATCTACTTTAAAAAGTTTATAGGTGGTATCTTCTTACTTTTAGGAATAAGCTATTTATCAGTCTGTTTTTCTGTTTTGATTAATAGGCTTGGGTTTAGTAAGTCCTTATTCACTGTGTATATCTTCCCATATGTGTCTGAATTTAGTCATGTGCATGCCCAATTGTGTATAGGCATTGCATGGTAAATAGAGGTTTTTCCTAAATGTTCACTCAGAGGATACAGTTAGGATACTCAGAGTTACTGTGTATCTTAGTTACTTTCTATTGCTGTGACAAAAACACTTACAAAAATCAACTTGGGGAGGAAAGGGTTTATTTTATCTTACATTTCCCAGGTCGCATTTCATTACTGAAAGAACTCAGGGTAGAAACCTGGAGACAGGAGCTGAAGCACAGATCATGGAGGAATGCTGCTTACTAGCTTGCTCCTCTGGTCTGTGCTCAGTCTGCTTTCTTATACAACACAGGACCACCTGCCATGGGGTGGTACAACCCACAATAGATTGGGCCCTCCTATATCACTCAAAAATCAAGACAATGCCCCACAGACATGGCCACAAGCCAAAACAATGGAGGAAATTCCTCAATGGAGGGTTCCCTCCACTGAGATATTTCAAGTTGACAACTGAAGCTATCCAGCACATTGTACTTGCATCTGAAACCAGTCTTGGCTGGATATAAGTTTCAGGGTGTGTTTTTCTTTCTTCTGAGCACCTCTGTCTTAACCTTTATATTTAAACTATAGGAGAACATAAATGTTTAATGTAAGTTTTGTGTGACTAAGCCCTGGTCAAAGTGTGGTCATGCCCATCAATGACCTATCATTGTCTCAGCTCTAGTCCCTCCTTCAAGGTGTGTCTAATAAGTTGTAAATCTCTTTTGGGAAGATAGCTCCCTCTGGCTGGCTACAGGCTTCAACCTTTTTCTTCTCCCAGCATGAAATTCCCAAGAGAATTCCAGTCTCTTGGGAGCCATTGTTTCATTGATTTGATAGTCAGAGAGAGGGCACCGTGTTTTTTAGAATATTATAACTCATGTCAGAACACAACAACCCCCAAATTGTGCTGCTGTGGCATAAGGATTGTTTTCAGTAATAGACATTGCCAGCAGCATGCACAAGAAGGGCACTCTACGCTCCCTTCTTTTTCCTGAAAATGAATTGAAAATGCCCATGTTAAAGATACTACCTTTGTACCAGAAAAAAAGAACATTCTTAACAGGAGCCATAGCAAGTGAATTCTGAACAGACCCTGATAAAATAGTTTCCTTTAGCCTCCTACATGATTTAGCTACTTTAGTTTCTGCAACTGGGTCTCTTTGTTCAAACCAACATAAAAGCATTTGGATGTTACCACTTCTCTGGATATTCATTTCTTAATCAGGGCTCCTGAGTCACACAAAACTTACATTAAACATTTATGTTCTCCTGTAGTTTATCTTATGTCAATTTGATTCTTGGGCCCAGCAGGGGATCATAAGATAATGGTGAAAAGTTTTTCTTTCTCTCCAAAAAAACCATTTTTAGATTAATCTCATTATGCATTGCCTTGAAAAGATACAATTAAAAACAAATTGAATAACTGATCATAAAGGTTGAATTTTTAAAGACGTATTTTTATTATCTCTAATTATGTGTGTGTCTAAATGTGAGGATGTACACACAAGCACAGGTACCTGCAAAGGCTAGAGACATGTGAATGGGAGTTCCTAGTGGAACTGCATCTCAAAACTCAGTCTTCTGCAAAGGCAAATCAACTGATTAGAACTTCAGTAGATGTGGAGAATTTGGAATGTTATAGGTCCAGAGCCTAATTACCAGTTTTCTTGGGCCATCTTTAGCCTCCTAAATAGTCATTCCTTGCCTACCTTTGTTTCTGACTTAACCTCCTGTGACTAATAGATAAAAACCTTTTGGAATGTATTAGCTTAGTAGATCACCAGCTCCCACCTATCAAAATCTGAGTGCCATCAGATGGCATCTGAGCCCCACAGCTGAAATTTCTCTTGTGTTGTAACCACCTACCTAATGCTTCCATTAATGTATTTGAAAAGTGTCTTTTTCTTTTGACAGGATCTCCCTAGTCCCAGGCCATCTGGAACTAGCTATGTAGACCAGGCTGACCTAGATCTCACAGAGATTTGCCTCCTTCTGCTTCCTCAGGACATGCCACCACACCCTGCCTTGGAAGTTCTTGATTTATGACTTTTCTTTGCTCTGTTATTATAAAAACCCGAAACTGCTTCCCTGTTGGAACATGGAACCTGGGGTAACCTGAGTCCATGTCCCTGGGCCATGGTCACTCATAATCGACTCTAGAGTAAACTCTTATCCCCTTGGAAGTGAGAGTTATGCTTTTGCATCATCAGGTGTCAGATCCCTCTGGTGAGTTACAGTTGTGGGTGCTGGGAGCCAAACTCAGGTCCTCTGTAAAGGACCACATGCTCTTAACCTTTGAGACATCTCTCCAGCCCTGTGAAATTTGCCTGATTTCTGATTAGGCAAATAGATTAGCCACATGCATCTCTTTCCCTCTTATTTAAATCTGCCTAAAATGTCACTAAGTAAAGAGAGGTCTATGTGTAAGAACAATGAAAGAACTGAAGAGATGGTTTAGTCAGTGAAGTCATCTAAGCATGAGGACTTGAATTTAAGCCCCCAAAAGCCAAGTGAAAAGGCCTGGTACAGCAACACATACTTGTGATCCCAGTGCTGGGGAGGCAGAGACGGGAGGATTCTTGGCTATTCTAGCCAAATCAACCAGCTCCAGGTTCAAGGAGAGACCCTGTCTCAAAAAACAAGATGGAATGTAATTGAGAAAGATATTCAACACTGGTCTCCCATGTCCACATGCACCTACCCCCCCACCCCTAAAAAGATAAAGAAGAAGTTAGGGAGAGGAAGAGGGAGGAGGAAGAGGAGAAGGAAGAAGAGGAGGAGGATGATATATATTCTCTATATTTTAAAATTTAAACAAAAAAGGCATTTTCTACTGTCCACTAGACATGGATAAGTTTTACACAATTAAGAAATTGTTCAGCAACATGAACCATGGCTTATTTTACTTTGTATACCAGATTCTATGGATGATTGGTCTCCAATGTTTCCTGTTTTACTGCATCTAATCAGTAAAAATTATTGATCACACACCAAGAAGCATGCAGTTATTTTTGATGAAGAATATACAGGCACTGTCGATAGAAACAAAATCAAGGCAAGCATTTACAGCATGTTATTTTAATAACAGAGAGATGGCTCAGAGGTTGAGAACACAAGGCTAAGTACCAGAGTTCCAATCCCGGCACCCATGTAAGCTGAGCATGGTCCCACACATGCTTGTGACCCCAACACCGAGACAGGAAGAGACAGGAGGATTATTGGAGCTTGCTGGCTGCCAGCCTAGTCACAGAGCAAAACAACCAATAGCTTCAGGTTCAGTGAGAGATCCTATCTCAAAAGAAGTAGAGCAGAAAATAATAGAGGACATCAGTTGCTCTCTTCTGGCCTCTGTGAATATGTGCACAGACAGACAGACAGACACATACATACACACACATGTGCTTGCACATCTACATGTGCATATATCTCACATATGCTCACAGGAGGAAAAAAAAAGGAGGAAAAGAAGCTCCAATGTCATCTTTCTGTATTTGAGTGGGCTAGCCTGCACTCAGTGCTACATGAACCCAGAAGATCTCAGGCCAAGACTCACTTGTCATCTAAGAAACCCCAACAATGGTTACAAATGCCTGTGATGATAAATGACTACTTCTTCTATCCAAGAAATTCAGTGGCTTGAGCGTACACTCCACATCGCAGATCACCACCCACCCAGACCTTTCCCTGCCCAATGGAGGGCACACTGACCTACCTCCTCCCTTGGTTCTGACTCCCATACACCATCATTCAGAACTGGGCCTGAAGTGAAGAGCATACCACAGAAACACATGCTTTTGGTCAAACTGGTCATAGAGACCTTTCCCTGAGTTTGTAGTGAAAAGCAAGATCAAGTTCTTTAGTCACAAAACAACACCCCTTTTCTATCTTCTTTACAGTTTGTTTTTTGACAGGACTGTGTGCCCCTCAATTTGTCCACAAAGGTGACTTAAAGCCCTATTTGCTAAGTGATAAGACAACTACCCACAACATCTTTCCAAGCTGTACTTTCTCTGTGTTATGTCTGAGCATAGGGAAGAGGTTACCTGAGGGTCCCCATGGACAGGGGTCTCTCTCCTGAACCATAGACAGTAAGAATTGAGTGAGCTGGGCATTGTCGCCCAGGAGGGTATATGCTCCTGGGAATGAGGGGGTGGTAATTGTAGATGCTCAAGGAAGACAGTCTGCAGCAAGTACAAGTCAAAGTTCAAATCTAAATGCTTAAAGAGAATTCCCCCAGAGCCCCAAACTGGATGAGTCACCTCGGGAAACAGCTACGGTGGTGCTTTCCTGAAGCCAGATTTTACCTGCTGTAAAATACAGGACAGAAAAGAGACTCTAAAGTGAGATGCCCTGGTTGTCAAACTCAAGTAGGCCTAGGATCAATATGGGACCTTGTTAAAAATAAGGTTCTAATTCTGTAGAGTTGGAATGGAAACAGGACAGGGGCTATGAACCTGGATTTCTAACAAGCACTCTAAGGGGTTCTAATGCAGATGCTCCATAGTCACATTTTTAAAGACATTGAAGTAAGTTATAGTCATGCTACGGTTCTAAGATGCTATTAGAAAAGAACTCCCTACAGTTTAAACTTTATATATGTGTGTGTGATTCCGACATGTCTTAATCACTCATATTGGTTAATTTGTATTCTGTATTTTTTTCCCACTGAAAAATGTCTCCAAAAATTATGTCATTGCAAATTAAATACTATTGATAAGAACCTCAGCCTCAGGAAGTAAGGAATGTAGCAAATGATAGGACAGCTCCCTAATTGTATGGTGCAGCACCATAAAACAGCCGTTAGGGACGATCATATAATAATGGTATAATGGGTCACAAACTGACAGGGTAAATTTATAAATTAGCCCTATAATTATTTCTATTTCACTTTCTAGTGAGAGGTTTTGCTTGGTTTTGTTTTTGGCATAATTCATGATTCAAAGGCAATGCAAGAGCTGAGTGTGCAGTGTAGCTCAGTGGTACAGCACTCACCTAGTACATACAAGACTCCAGGAACTCTCTGTCTCTCTTTCTCTCTCTCTCTCTCTCTCTCTTTCTTTCCCCCTCTCCTCTCTCTCTCTCATATGACAATGTAAGTGTCTGTCTCACATTAGTCAGTTTAATGTTTTAGGACTGAGAGAAAAGACCTTCATAAAGCTGCCAAGTTCGTGCAGATCTTGTAACAACCAAGAAAACCACAAAGTCCCGAACAAATGAGACAAGTAGTGAATTAATGGTAAAACATTGCTGGAGAGCACACGACAGTGATGAACCTTGTCTCAAAACTGTAGGTGTGCTCCTCTTAAGGAAGGGTGGTTCTATTTCAAGTGCAGTTGACACCCAGTGATGGAGAGTCCCATTAGGATTCAGAAGCAATGAGGGGTTGGGGGGTATTCAAAATAAAGTTTCCTAGGTTCTCAGGATGAACAGAAAAGCCCCTGTGGTACCTTTTCTCTTGCTTTTGTACACAGTTGTGGGGACATGGGTTCTACTGCGCTTCTCTATTGCTGTGACAAAACACTCTGACCAAAACCAACTTGGGGGGAAAGGGTTAATTTTGTCTTAACATCTTCCAAGGCACAGTTCATCACTGAGGGAAGTCAGGGCAGGAGCCTGGCACACAGACCATGGAGGAACGATGTTCACTGGTTTGCTCCTTAGGCTGTTGCTCAGCCTACTTTCTTATTCACAAGATGACCTGCCCAGGGTGGCCCTGCCAACAGTGGCCTGGGTCCTCCAGCATTACTCAACAATAATAAAATGCCCCCCACATGTGGCCACAGGCCAATCCAATGGAAGTAATTCCTCAATCAAGGTTCCCATCACCCAGGTTAACAGCTGAAGCTATCCAGTACACACGGGATTCGTTGCAAAGCCAGTTTATGTTGGAATCCACTCTGTCCCCTCACTGATTTCTGTATGCTAATGTTCTGTGAACTCTGGTCACCATCGGCGAGCCCCTCCTATCTGCCTACCTTCCTATATAGCTTGCTTTTAGACTTTGCATGAATGTTACTGAATAATTGACTGCCTGCATGTACTGTCATGACCCACAGAAAATCCAGCCAAAGTTATTTTATGTTGTGGCTTTTGGCCATTTTACTCCATCCTTATAGACTATGTAGAATTTATTACAATGCATTTTATGCCTTGGGGGCGGGATGCTGCAACTGGACTCATGGCTACACACATTAAATACCTGTTCTGTCACTAAGCTAAACTCCCAGCCCCTATAACTTATTTTTAGTCCTTGCATTTGCTAAAATATAGAACCATTTGTTTTCTTTTACAGTGACTGTGATAGAAGACTTAGTTACCAATTTGTGATAATTTATTCCTCTTCTGGGTTGCAATACTCAATGGTAGTCAGTATACTTCTTTAGAGATAGTTGTGTTTCTTCAGTAGTAGTGGAATATCATTCTATACACTACACTGTAGGATAAAACCAAAATTGTCTTTCCCCACAAAAGGCAATTTAAAGTCACTTTTAATGCAAGTTTAGAAACAGGTGTCTACTATGTTGCAGGTAATTTTATGTGGTTTATTTTATTTAATCTTCATGATACCTCTAAAAGAGGTACTATGACTGCGTGTTTTATGTGTGGTAGACCTAGGACTCAGCGAGAGACAATAAGAGGCCAAAAGCTCACAGCTAGTAACTTGGCCCATACTGAAACTCACTGCATAGTCCTGCTTCCTCCAGCTATGCATGTGGAAGGAACTCTCTCATTATCTATGGATTGTTTGTGGACATGAATGTGTATATAATGGCTTTAGCCTTCCCTCTAAATGCCCACTTCCTCTCACCCTCTAAGATGGCTGAGATTGGCTGCTTGTGATCTCTTGAGTATGAAGAATGTAGTGTCAGGACTTAGAAGACCTAGGTTCTCCTGTGTGTGTGTGACTTTGGCAAGTTCAGATTTTCTGTAAAATACATCTTTGGAAAAGCCTGAGAATATTTTCTGTTTAGTTCACAATACTGTTACGAGAAAGCCAACTGCATTGATGCAGACATGGAACAAATATTTGTTGAATGAAACACACAGTTCTAAATAATGGTAATAAAATGTGAGTAAAATAGTTACGACCGTATGCTCAGTGTTCATTCTCCAGAAAGAAGAACCAACAACAAATGTGAGCAAATCAGGGACAGGAGAAAAGGCTCAGTGGGTAGGAGTAGGACCTTGTAGAGGACCTGGGTTCAGTTCCCAGCACCCACAGTTCCCTACCAACCAACAGTAACTCCAGTTCCAGGGAATTTTATGTCCCCTTCTGTCCTCCATGGGCACTGAATGACATGGGTGCACCTACTTACATGCAGGCAATAGACTCGTACATATGAAACAAAAATAAATTTTAAGAATTGTTTAAAATTGAACAAGTCAGTGGGATAATTTCAGAGTAAGGACTTTAAGCACACTAAACTAGAAGCCCAGAGGCTATCTTAGATAAGAATCACCAGTGGGGAAACCCAGAAAAATAATCTGGAAAGAGTGACACTGGAGCAGAGGCCTGAAGCATGAGAACCAGCTACATGCAGAATATTCCAGATCCAGGGAGGAGCTGGGTATGTTCAAGGAACAGAAAGAAGGACCCTGTGGGGAGTACAGTGACCAAAGGACAAGGGGTCAAGACCAGGAAGGTGAGAGGCATGGAAGGACCTTTTCATTTTAAGGGGAAAGTAGTGCCTTGAAAGGGTCTGAAGCTAAGGCATGGCATGGTCTGAATAACTGTAAGGGGAAATGTCTAGGGTGAGTGTAGAGAAAATGGATTAAGCATGGGGGGAAATGCAGAGAAGACCTAGAAGGACTAAAGTGAAGCACACAGCTAGAGTCCAGAAGGTACCTAATCTCGACCTGTATAGAGTGGAGAAGTAGAGGAGAGAGGAAATAAACAAACAGGATGTGTCTGCGGACTTCACAGAAGTGGTATATGAAGAGCCAAGAGGAGTTGCAGATGACCGGAACACAGCACATGTGTAAAAGACTGACAGTCTATACAGCACTGTGACAAACTAGGAAGCCACTCTTTTCCTATGGGAAAAGAGGTCGGGGTTCAAAGACGTTAGTGTTCGGGGTTTCCTCTGCTCTGGGGCTTGCCCACACTGCTGTATAAAATTTCTGTTTCCAAGGTTTCAAATGAGGAACCTAACCAATTGCAAGGGCATTTATATCCTATTCTGAAGGTAGACGCTGTTAACATATGCCAGCTCTCACTCCAAAGAGAAGAAAGAACGAGTTTATCGTAAGCCAATCTAAGTGGCCATAGTCCAGGATTCAGGTTACTCTGAATGGCATGTTCCTCGATGGAAGAAGTCACAAGAACTTTAGGGGGGAGGTATTTTTGAGACAGGGTCTCCCTGTAGCCCCAGCTGTCCTGGAACTCACTATGTAGACGAGGCTGGCCTTGAACTCACAGAGATCTGCCTGTCTCTGCCTCCTGAATGCTAGGATTAAAGGCGTTTGCCACCATGCCTGGCAAGAACTTTTACAGTCACAAAACAAAAGAAAAATATGAATCAGTACATTTACTGGACACACTGTGGAAACATCGAGTCGCTGGGTTACAGCAGAGAAGGGAAATCTCTTTCTAGTTCTAGGCGCTTCTGACGACATTCGTAGCTTTATAGCTGCTGGAGGCTAGTGGTCTGCTAAGAATACATTCCAAAAGTTTTACTTGATAGTCACAAAGATGCTAGGTCTGATTAGGAGTTAGTAATAAATGGTTATTAGAGGGACTAAAGACAACTCATGATAATTTCAGCTTTGGATCTGCAACATCTCTCTACAAAGTTCTAGTCAGTCGGTCATTATGAAGTATCTTTAACATAGATGAGGCTTCTTAGGAGAACTTCAGTTCCCAGTCCAATTGTACTCACTCTCTATGAATTTGGGGTCCATTATTTAGTGTTTATATTAACTTTCACATTTGAAAATGGTACAAGCAAATTGGTAAGAAAATAACCAACATATGGTTAAGATGTAGCTAAGCAGTGGAGTGCTTGCCTAGAATGCCCTGGTTTTGATCCCCAGCACCACAGTGGTATATGCTTGTAATCCCAGTATTTAGGAGATAGAGATGGGAGAATCAGGTTCACTAGGACCCCATGACTGGCTAATCTTGTCTGCTATACTCAGAGGCTCTGAGTCCATGATACTTGAGATGGTTACAGCAATTTATTTTGCAAGAGGTAGTTACATTTTTTCCCACACTCTTTTTGCCCTTACAAGTATTAGAGTGGCGTTTTTGCAGTCCCCTTGGGCTCACACTTCTTTGAAGTGACTGTCTTTAGGTATGAAGGACTGAATAAAGGAGTCCCGCCTAGCTTAGATCATCAGCCTGCCCGGTAATGACACCACCTTTTTATTTCCTTCTATAGATTCAAAGAGTGTGGCTAGGAACCAGATGATGACAGCAAGAGACGGGTTAGAGAAGTTTGTAGAGCAAATGACTGACTGAAAAGGAAGGGCAGGTGACCTGGGTGGGGACCAGGCTCATCACCACACCACTGGTCATGGCTACTTTTTCCAGGCCAAAAGTCACTACCTTGAAGAATTATGAGAGAGAAGTAAAGAGAGAAGGGGAAGGGAGAGGAGAGCAAGGGAGAGGAAGGAATTGGAAGGAAGAGTGACTGAAGGCAGAGACCTTTATCAGACAAGGCTGGTGACTGCATCTTCTAACAGGTTCTTCCAGTTCTGCTTCTGAGAATTTCCAAATGATAGTGAGAGTCCAGGGTGAACTTCCTCCTGGCTCTGCCTCTGTTTCACAACAGGTCTTTCTTCTTGTTGAGTTGAATTTATTACTCACAAAAGTAAACCATGACTCCAAATTTGTGATTGGCTTCTCCGGGACCCTCCCAGAGAAGAGTGCACACTGCACAGCACATTATGAGATTTACGTCACCTTCAGTTGTTTGTGTTTTACTCTGTGTAAGTGATGGCAGGATGTGCTGTGTATAGTATGTCATGATGGAATTGCATTCTCTACTTGGTTTACAAAGACAGTCACCTTATTTTCATTGAGAGTTTCATGGTTTCTGAAGGTAGACAGGAAAGGGGATTCAAGGGATTCCATGGGAAAAGGAAGGGGCAAGACAAGGACAGGGCTGAGAGCACAGATGGCACAGTCAATAGCATGCCTTCCATCTGAGCCCAGTGGAGAATGAGAAAGGGTGTGGAGAGAACTGGAGGCAAAGTGGTGAGGAACCAAGGTGTTGCTCAAGTTTTCAGTACAGATAAGGAGGTAACAGGTGTCTGCTGCATTTATCACACAGCAAAGGGCATAATTTTAAATTTTTTCTGTAGCTCGAGCATCAGTTTACAGTGGAGCAATCTTCTGTGAGGCCTTGTGGGATGAAAAGCATTTTGCACACTTCATTGTAACATGATTTCCAGAGTAGGATAAATGCAGCAGACACCTGTTACCTCCTTATCTGTACTGAAAACTTGAGCAACACTTTGGTCCATTTTGGTTGCACATTTGCTCATTAAATTTTGGACCCTGAGTCTCCCTCTGGGCTTTTATTCTATATTTAACTGTCTCTTATTATTCCCACTCGATTTTCCTATTATCATCTCCAACTCCCACCCCACATAATAATGGATTTCATGGATGCATATTATGTATTTTGGTCATGTTCACTCCTGCTCTCTCTTGTCCCCCTCCAATCCTGCTGATCTCCTTCCTCTTCTCAACCAACCCTCTTCCACTTTCATGTCTTTTTAAAATATTAAACTTCTTACTAATGAGTAAAAATACAAATATATTTAAATATAGAAGCACTATATGTATAAAGTATATTCATTTTATTTGGATAAACAACTGAGCTTATATACCAAAAGGTACATTTTCCCTTTATAGATAATTCAAGAGGCTCTACATGTGGGGAAAGCAGGCCTCCTGACACAACCCCCATCCTTGTAAATAACATATTTTGCTAGAGCTGAGTACGTGACTCCACTCTGGGCTTTTTGGAACTTGCTTATACAAGCTGTTCCACTGCGATCTTGTGATCGGAGACTTGCGATCAGTTGTACCCTGATGTATGTCTTTGTGGTGTCTGGTAAAGGTCAGAATGTTTCGACCTGATAAAACCTCCTCTTTGGAATTTACCCTGGGCCTCGCGGTGGGGCAACTGAACAGTATATAGCTTGAGTTCTAAGTGAATAAAGCGGCAGTTTTCTTCACCCTAACCAAGAGTGTGCTGTGTGTTTCTTAATCCCGACATCCCTCACAGTAAGCTCAGACCCAAGGTCGCACTGGGTCTGGGTCGCAGCATCTACACGCACCCCAGATGCTTTGAAATCTCTTTATTTGGATTTTCTTATAGACAAAGTTGTTCTTTGGTTCTTTGAGAATTTCATACATTGTGTTTTGATCATATGATACTCCCTCCTTCAACTCCTCTTAGATCCCACTCCCCTTTCCCTACCTATCTGACTTCGTGTCTTCACTTTATTGAAACCATCAAATTCAATTTGTGTTGCACATATCTCTTTGGTATATGGCTATCCACTGGAACATGACCAACCTATCAGGGGTCATACTCTTAAAGAAAATTAATTCTGCTTGTCCAAAAAGCTATCAATTGCCAATAACTCCTCAGCTAGAAGAACTTTGTGCCCCCCTACTCTGCCATGCTGGGATTTTGTCTGGCTTGAGCATGCACCAGTCTTGTGCATGCTGTCACACAGAATGTGTATTCACATGTGCAGTTGCCCCGCTGTGCACAAAAAAACACTTTGATCTTCTTCCACCCCCTCTTCCTCAATGATCTCTTTGCCTTGGGAGGAGTGTGTTATAGATGTCTCATTTAGGGCTGAGCTTTCTGTGGTCTCTTATTCTCTACATCATGACCAGTTCTGGGTCTCTGTGTTAACCAGCTACTGAAATAAGAAGTGTCTCTGGTGATGTTTGGGAGATGCACTAATCTATGGGTGTAATACGTCATTGGGAGTTGGTTTAATACTACGTCCATTTACTTTTTGTATTGTAGTGGGAAAGATCAGGAAGGACACCAGGAACATACAGGAAGCAGGTATTTTATGTAGGTTGCAGCCTGCTCAAGCCTCAAAATCTGGATGCCAAAGAGGAAGAGCATATATCTTTTAGATCTTAAGCATTAAGTTCTAGCGAGAAGGAAACTTATATATGGGTGTCAGTAAAGTTTCAAAAACAGATATATTATTATAAATTCAGAAAAGAAAAAATGCTAAAAAAAAAAACCAAAAACAAAAACAACAAAAAAAAACCTGTCTCAAAGTCTTTGCCGAAGTCTCCACCTGAGGAAAATAGAAAGAGAAAGCATCTTTGAAAAGGGGGGACAACACCATAGGCTGCACTAGGTTACTACCAGCGTTTCCAACATAAAGCCTCTCCACAAACATCCTGCTGACAAACTGGTATGGATACATGAAGAGAGAGAAAACAAGGAATAAAATCCTTATTTTCCTCACATATGCCATCAGGGTCTAGCTCAGTGTGTGACCCAATGAGCTTAATTAGGCTGTTTACATACAAGGAAAAAATTCCTTATTTTTCTTACATATTCCATCAGGCTTTAGCTGAGTGTGTGTGACCCAGTGAGCTTAATTAGGGTTGTTTACATGAGCAGGAGTGGTAGGGCCCCACCTCCTCAAAGCAGCGGGGCATCTTGAGCTCTCTCTCCTATCCACTGTTACTTATGTAGCACCTTCTGAATCACAAATTTCTATCAATGGCACTATGATTCATTCAGTGAATTTTGCTTCTTCTTTCTGTTCTAGCTATTAACACCCACCCTCTCAAAATCTGAGACAAATTCTCTCTCTGTTGCCCAGACTGACCCCCAACTTCCTGACCCCAACTAAATCCCTCTGGGGAAACTCCTACCTCAGCCTCCTGGTAGCTGGAACTGCAGTACATGCCACTGCTACCAACTACCAAGCCCTGTTAGTTTCCCCCCATTCTTCTTCTCTCCTGTCTATTTCTATGGCCACCATCTTGCTTTCCGTATACCATCTGCCACTCTATTATTCTTCATAAATCCATGCCCACAAACATGCATTGCCTATATTAATCAAAGTCTTAAGTTGCAGATTGAAAAAACAAAACCTCTTCAAGAGTTAGGAATATATCTCAGTAATAGAGTGCTTGCTTAGCATGTGCAAGGCCCTGGGTTCAAGTCATTGAACTAAAAAAAAAAGGCAAATGAAAAATTAAAAAGAAAATATATGACTGCATACCTTAAATGAAAAAGTCAAAGATAGCTACCTTCAAGAATAGCAGGAGCTAGACAAGCAATGCCTGGAGAAATCAGTCTTCTTCCACACTCAGACGTGTTCTTACTGAGCAGGCACCTACAGATTCACAGAAATGCAGAAGTCATTCACAGAGAGCGCTATTTCTCAGCTATCCAGTAGAATTCCGAATACTGATTGCTTTGCAAGACCTGAGGAATGAAATTGACCACGGAGCCAGGAGGGTGATGTCACCCCTCTTAAAGTCTTCAGATTTAGAGTTCTCGTTCCACAGAACATAAGGGTGCTATTTCAGAAGAGAGCATCTATTCCCAGTAAGCAAAGCAACAGATGTCCTGTCACTCTTCTAAAGTTCCTTCATGTGACATTCGAGCCTTGTACCTTGTGTAGCTTCAAGTTCTCTTTCTTATTCAACACAAACCTTTCATGTGGCTACTCTTAAGCATTTGCTGTCCTTTCACCTCTCCCTGAAGACCCAATCCCTTGACACTCTATATTCCTGCTATGTTACTACACGTGTCAGCTCTCTACCCATCCCCCAAACTCAAGATTGGTCCACTCCATTTTGGTGTGTCCAACCTATCCAAATTGTAAAGATTTATGCTTTTATTCACTCAGTCAACATGTATCATCTTTAAGCTAGATCAGAGAGATGCGTAGTAGACAGTGTCAGATTGTGGGGACAACCAAAAGCATTAACATTATTATTGTTTAGAATGAGACAATAAATCACAACTGATTACAAATTTTGAAAATATGACACATCACAAACATTAGAAAATCCAAATAGCAATGCTACTGGTGCCTACTGTGTGCCTACTGTGTGCCTACTGCATGCTCTGCTGTATATTTTTTAAATCTGTTCATTTTTAAAAATCTGTAACATTTTCTATAAAGACAAAAGTAATTCAATATTTTAACTTCTTAATTTTTATTACTGGTTCATTTCAAAACTAATTTCATCTTCACAACTAACATTTGATAATGCTACATAAATATGATATCAAATATCATAGGGAAAGCTCTACATCAGATGTTTTTCTTAAATTAGTGATCTGTCTCTGGTCTTCCCTGGCCACCTTCCTGTTCATCATCTAGCCTTGGGCACAGGCACACCCCTGTTCTTAGCACCCTGGATCCCTACACTACTCTCTTAATCCAGAACTTCCCCCTGCATCCTGAATCCCATTCTCAGACCAGCTCATTTTTCAGTCTAGTTTGTTAGAGCCCTCGCAGGGTGTCCCCACTCTCAACTTGCCCAGACCTTTGAAGACTGCCTGAGAAAGCTTGAATTCGGTCTCTGCCTAGCAATCTTCACAAACTGTCCCGTGCCTGCTGGCTAGAGGGACCCAGACCCTAAGAGAGAACCTGAGAGCATCTGATCTCACCTAATCTGTGCCTCTGAAGGAACTCTGGGGCAGCTGGACTAGAGCATCTGGTACCTCGAATATAAAATCAAAAAAGAGAACCAGAAGCCTTGACCAACCAGCTGTCCATACCCAATAAGAAAACAACCAAGTCACATCAAGTATACAAACAGAATCAGACTTTGACTGAACAAAGGAATGTTTGAGTCTCACATCAGAATCGCAGACAACAAAAGAAATCCACATGCTAAGATCACAATAAAAAAATATATGAAAAACCTAAATAATATGTCCCCACCAAACATCACCAGTCCTATAGAAGAGTTCTAGGAGAACGCCATAGAGATAACCTAGGACACAGAGTTTATAAAAAATAATCATAAACATGATCAAAGAATTCAATTAATTTAAAGAACACACAAACAAACAAATCAAAGAACTGAAAGAAGATAGGTATAAAGTTCTTACTGAATTCACAAAAAGGGATAGAAATATTGAAGAAAACTCAGGCTGAAATGAAGAAGGAAGTAAAGAATTCAGTAAGCCAAGTTGAAAAAAATGGGAGAAAGCCTCATCCATAGAATGAATGAGATGGAAAACAGAATACTAATAAAGTTGAAGAATTGGAGCACTTAAGCAAAGATTATCAAAAAAATTTTAAATACACAGGAATGGAATATGCAGGACACCATGAAAAGACCAAATTTACATATCGCAGGCATAGAGAAAGGAGAGGAATCTCAGGATAATGGTACTGACCAGATCTTCAACCAGATTATAGAAGAAAATTTCCCCAAATTAAGGAAAGACATGCCCATAAAACTACAAGAAGTACATACAACACCAAATAGATGGAAGCAGAAAAAAAAAAAAAAAAAAACTCCCTACAACATATCATGGTAAAAACACGAAGCATACAGAACAAAGAGAGAACTCTGAAAGCTACAAAAGAAAAACATGTCACATCTAAAGGAAAACCCACCAGAATTACAGCTTTTCAATGAAACTATGAAAGCCAGAAGACCCTGGACGAAAGTATCCCCAGTTCTAAATGACCAGAGATGCCAAGCTAGAATACTTTACCCAGCAAAAATGTCTATTACAGTTGAAGGGGAAAGAAGAATCTTCCATGACATGAATAGGCTGAAAGAATTCACTTCCAGAAAACCAACCCTTTAGAGAATACTTGAAGCAATACAAAGAGCCAAAGAAAGGAATGACTATATCCAAGGGAAACAGAAAGAAATTAAATTAAGGCATAACTGGGGAACCACAAAGATAGACCAAAGATGCAAATACAATTTAAAATGATGGGAATCAATACACATCTTTCAATAATAACTTTAAATATCAATGGACTGAACTCTCCAGTCAAAAGACACAGGCTAGTCAAATGGGTCAAGAAACAAAACCCATTTCACCCGCAAGGACAAGCACTACTTAAGGCGAAAGGATGGAAAAAAAATATTCCAAGCAAATGGTACTAAGAAACAAGCAGAAGTTGCCAGTCTAATATCTGACAAAATAGACTTCAAACTAAAACTAATCAGAAGAGGTAGAGAGGGTCAATTCATTCTGATCAAAGGAACAATTAAACAAGAAGACAGTACAATCATGAACATATATTCACCAAACTCTGGTGAACCCAACTTCATAAAAATGGTACAACAGGACTTTAAGATACAGATTAATCCAGCCTCACTAATAGTAGGGGACTTCAGTACCCCACTGTCTCCATTGGATAGGTCAACTAGACAGAGAATAAACAGAGAGACATCTGAATTAAACAATACCTTACATCAAATGGATCTAACAGACACCTACTGAATACTCCACCCAAACATCAAAGAATATATGTTCTATTCAGCACCCCTTGGAAATTTCTCCAAAATTGATCACATACCAGTGTGGAAAACAAATCTCAACAAATGCAAAAAAAAATTGAAATAATTCCATTCATTCTATAAGACCACAATGCAATAAAGCTTAAAGCCAACACTGAAAGAAGCCCTAGTAACTTCATGAACTGATAGAGACTAAACAACACATTCCTGAATGATGATGTGTCAAAAGAAAAATTAAGAAAGAAATAAAAGTATTCCTGGAATTAAACAAAAAGGATAATACAACCCAACAAAACCTCTGGGATACTTTAAAAACAGTCCTAATAGGGAAGTTTATGACTCACAGTGCCTACATTAAAAAAAAATCAGAAAGAGCACAAATAAATAATTTAACATTGCAATTCAAGAATCTTGAAAACCACTTACAAATGAAACCTAAGCCCAGAAGACAAGAAGAAATAGCAAAAATCAGAACAGAAATTAATGAAATAGAAACAAAGAAAATAATACAAAAAAATCAATGAATCCAAGAGTTGGTTCTTTGAAAAGAACAGCAAGATAGACAGACCCTTGGCCCAGTTAACCAAAAGAAAGAAAGAGCAACTCCAAATCAACAGAATCAAAGATGAAACAGACAACAAAAAGATTCAGAACATTATAAGGGAATACTTTAAAAACCTATATGTTATTAAATATGAAAGCCTAGAAGAAATGGATGCATATCTAAAATCACAGGAGTCACCAAAGCTAAAGCAAGATGAGATCAACAGCTCAAACAGACCAATAACATGTAAGGAAATTGAAATGGTAATACAAACCTCCTGGCCAAAAAAAGTCCAGACCCAGATGGATTCACAGTAGAATTCTATCAGACATTAGAAGATCTATATCCAATGCTACTTAAATTGTTCAAAAAGATAGAAAGAGAGGGAGATCTCCCAAATTTCTTCTATGAAACCAGCATCACTCTAAAACCAAAACCAAGTAATGATACATAAAAGAAAACTATAGAGCCATATCCTTAAGGAACACAGATGCAAAAATCCTCAACAAAATACTTGCAAACCACATACACACATCAAAAAGATCATCTGCCATTATCAAATCAGCTTTATCCCAAAGATGCAGGGTTGGTTCAATATATGTACATCAATAAATGTCAGAAAGCACATGAATGGACTCAGACAAAAATCACATGATCATCTCAATAGATGAAGAAAAGGCCTTTAACAAAATTCAGCATGAATTTATGATAAAAGGCCTAGAGGGAATTGAACTGGAGGGAACATACCCTAACACAATTACAAAAGCTCCACAACCAACATCATTCTAACTGGAGAAAAACTGGAAGCTTTCCCATTAAAATCATGAACCACACAAGGTTGTCACTATCTCTACTCCTTTTAAATATAGTGCTTGAAACTCTTGCTAGAGCAATATGACAAGTGAAGGAAGTTAAAGGAGTACTCATTGGAAAAGAAGTCAAATTATCCCCTTTTGCAGATGACATGATATTATACCTAAGAAATGCCAAAAAATCCACCAAAAACCTCCTCAGTAAAGTGGAAGATTACAAAATTAATCTACAAAAATCAGTAGCCTTTCTATACACCAATAACAAGCAATTGGAGAAAGAGCACAAGGAAACTCTCCCATCCCAACAACCTCAAAAAATAATAAAATATCTCAGGATAAACCTGACCAAAGACATTAAAGATTTCTACAATGAAACATTTAGATCTTCAAAGAAAGAGACTGATGAGGACACCAGAAGATGGAAGGACCTCCCATGCTTATGGATTGGAAGAATTAATATTGTGAAAATGGCCATCCTACCAAAAGCAATATGTACATTCAATACAATCCCAATCAAAATCCCCATGACATTCCTTACAGAATTAGAAAACAAAATCCTAAAATTCATATGGAAGTACAAAAGGCCCTAGATACCCAAAGCAACCCTGAACACAAAGAGCAATGCAGGGGGATTACTATACCACCTTTCAAACTATATTACAGAGCCATAGCCATAAAACAGCATGGTACTGGCACAAAAATAAACCTGTAGACTAATGGAATATAACTGAAGATTCCAATCCCATGAAACTCCTTTCCTCTGGAGCAGGTGGTACAGTTGGAGTCACCTGTAACTCCTGGTCTCCAGCCTTTCTTACTCCGGTGGTGAATTGCTGGTCAGGTCTTAAATCCTTCCATAAACTCACTAGTATAGTGTTCGGTTACTCTTCAATCACCCCTAGAAACCCCTGTCCTGCGCAGATCCAGCCACATTTGTGCTTGAGAGACACAGAGGGGCCATTTTGTGGGGTTCTTACTTTTTCCCCTCGTGTCTACCTGCTTTAGCACCTTTTGAACCCATTTTACATGTTGGGTCAAATCATCTAAATCAGCTAAAGCCTCTCCTGCCTCATACAGGTCACGCCCAACCATGGGGCTCAGCACTGCCACCACACTCCATACCAGTCTAGTGGGCCTTGCTGAATCAAGTTTTTTCTAAAGTCCGGTAAAAACAGTTCTGTCTGGGCCCATGGACTGGGCATCAAACACAGCTTCCCTCATACCTAGTTCCCCCAATAGCGCCTGCCCTTCCTCTATCATCTTCCAACCTCTGGTGCTCATGGGAACCTCAATTGGGGATAACCACATGTCCCTAATGGCTCATATGAGCCAATCCATCAGGGACTGATTTCCCTCATACTGCCTTAGATTGTGAAGTCTTCTCAGAGAGGGATGAGTGGTTATATTGTGCAGCTTCTCATATTTCTAGGTTGCTTCCTCCTTCATTGCTGCTTAATTCTTCTCAGGGGATCCAAGTCCTGGGGTCCCAGGATGGGCCTTGTATTATCAACCTGATCTGAGCTTTCTTCCCTTTTTGACCTCCGAGTTGTAAAAAAAAAAAAAAATGGCAGGCTAAAACGTCTATCTCTTTCTCTTTTATCCAATTTCTTGGCAAAGTCAGAAGCTAGTACTCAAGGGTCCAGCCTCATATCCTTCTCTTGATCTAATTCCTCTTACATTTTCAGTCTCTCTAGGTTACTGCCTCTGCTTGGGACATCTTATCACCCATAGCAGTGGACAGGCTGCTTCTGCAGCTGCTCGCTGATATCTTTGCTTCTGGTGCGCCACTCCCAGGGTTTGCAGTTTGTTCTAGACCTTCTACTGTTCTCAAAGCGTTACCATACTCCCAAGGTGGTCCCCACCAGTCAAGCAGTGGAGTGATAGGGCTATCAGGATCAGAAATGGCATATACACAGAGCTATTACATAGCAGGCACTCAACAAATTGACTACCATTAGTTTATAATGAATTCTTGAGACTGGGGTATTGGGGGTTCCAGCACTCAGGGCCAGCCCGAGGGGGACTGAAGGATCTCCGCAGTGGGGTGAAGGGGTGAGTAGGTGCAGAATCAAGACACCGACTCCAGGAGTTGAGTGGAAAGCCAGCAGTGGTGGTCTGCTGCAAACTCATTTATTCAAGAAAGCACAGAGAGTCTTGTTAGCCACAGCCAATCACAGTTTATTCCCAGGTGGATCAGGTTCCCTCCAGGTGCTGGACCAAAACTGGCTTCACAATCAACCGGTGTGGAGCACCACACCCTCGAGAGCCATTCCTCCATTCCTCCAGGCAGGTGGCCTAGCTAGGCCCACTCTGCATTATGCCCAACACTGGGGATTCTAGTTCTGTACTGGAACAGGTAAGCTTGCCTTTTATGCATATGGCCTTGGGTCTGACTCAGGGGGAGAGTGGGAATATTGAGATGACTCAATGGGTAGAAATGCTTGCTGCCAAGCATGAGGACCCGTGTTCCACCCTCAGAACCCACATGGTGGAAGGAAAGAATCTGCTCTTCAAATTATCCTCTGACCTCCATACATGCATGCATATGCACGTGTGTGCATGCACACACACACACACAGAAAGAGAGAGAGAGAGAGAGAGAGAGAATAAAATTTAATTAACATTAATTGATTAAAATGTTTAATTCCAAGGGGCCAAAGATGTTCAAAGAAACCTACAACCTTCGCTGTTGATTCTTTTATCTTACATGGGAAGTGTGGATATAGATAATATAGTCTCCTTTTTATTGTAGGGAAAAAATGGATTTGCTCTTTATAACCCTAAAGGAGGAATAAAAATCAATAGGTAATCTCAGCACTAGGGATGTAGAGACAGGCAGATCCCAGAGGCTCACTGACCAAGCAGCCTAGCAAAATTGGTGACGTCAAGTCAATAAGAGAGACCTTATTTCAAAAAAAGATGGATGACTCCGGAAGAATGATCCCTAGCATTGTTCTCTGGTGTCCACACACCAGTGCTACATGTGTGTGCACGCCTACAAGCACAATGAGTTCCCCAGGTATCTGGCTTTTTCTGAAGAAGCACAGCATAGATACCCGGAAAGGATGGTTGTAAGGTAACATCATATAACTAGCCTACCATCATGTCCATTTCAGATCTACCCAGAAAGTTTAACAGATGAAAGGGAACAACTTGGAGACTTCATGAGTCTCTACTTTCACAGGATGAACAGTTGACTACGAAATGGACATCTAATCAATGAAGCAAAAGATAGGGCTGACCATTTGCAAACTAATAAGCAGTTTCTGCACCACTGATGTTTAAAAGTTTCCTGGAATTGGGTGTAAATTTGTGATTGGCCATACTCTGTATTTCAAATTGATAGAATTAAACATAGCTCAGCAACATGTGCTTTCTTTCTGTTGCTACAGGACAGTGGATAATATTTGCAATGCTTTAGTTAATGAATTAAATGAATGTAATAATGAAATTTTAGAAAACATTGGATCTGTTTTGTAAAGTGAAAATTTTCCCTTTCTGTAATAAGGACTCTTATGCATAAATATTTTTAAAGAAAAACAGGATTTTAAAAAAATTTCACACTCTCATTTAACATATTCTTTTATAAAATGAACCTGTCCTAGAACCTGTCTTTTTAAAACAATTTGAAGCTTAAACAAAATCATTATTTGATACATTAATTGAATAAGACGCTGCTTTGAGATTCTAGTTCCCGCTCAGATTCCAAGTGGAACAAGTCTCCAGTTAATAGTGCCTTCTCCTGAAGCTGCAGTTAGTATGCACACAGGAAATCCAAGACAAGGAGGCACATGTTAGGAATTAGAAGTTTTAAGATGAGAACTCAATTCCAGTTAAATGTTAGGATTAGGAATTGCAGGTGGAAAAGAAAAGCAACCAACATCATACAATCCATACGAATCTTTATTGGTCAGTGAGGGAGGACTACTGACCAGTAGGTGTCTGCAGTAGCCACACAGCCAAACAACACGGGAGCTTATGTACCTTGGTGTTAATGTAAGTAGAGTAATGGGCATTGGGTAAAAGATTTAGAACCCACATTCTCCCCCATAAGGGTCTCCTTTGCAAAGCAGGGCCTGTAGGCAGAAATTTATGGGGATCTTGGACAGGCTTGTTTGCAAAGTAAGAATTGCTTTATGCTTTGAGGCTTATGGAGGGTCTCCCTTCATACCCAGGTTGGACTCAGAGGGAGATGCATACATACATCAGTGGACTCCATCTCAGCCAGTTCAGAGATGACTCTGAAGCCTATCAGATAGAACCCTTCTGGAGGAATGCAGGAGATAGTCTCTCAAGAGAATGTCAAGAACACTGAGAGTAAACATTGCTTGAGACAAAGTTAATGCAGAAGGTTTATGGGAAAGGATAAGTACAACCTGGGAGGATGCAGATCGTACCTGAATCCAGCTCACACCTCCATCCTGAATCTCTGTGAGATTAGAACACAGCTTTGATCCTTAGTCAGCTAGCTGGCCTTCACTGTCTCCTGGTTATTACTGACCTCATCATTTCCAGAGTCCAAATGTCTCCTTCACAAACACATTTATCTTTATAATGTAATCCCTATAATACCCACAACTAGAAGCTGTACACTCTGCTCTTCAAATAAGATCTCCTTTGATTACCCACCCTCACATGAAACAAACTGAACTTTGTTTCATGCTACCACCCCAACCCCACAAAGATACAGTCAAGCTGTCATTCCAAACTGCAAGACACTGTGTTACACTGTCGTTAGTACACCCCATCCAATCACATATATGCACAGGCTCAAACATCTCTCTTCTCCTAGAACTGTCATCAAGAAAGCCAATCTGTGATGGAAGAAGAGAGAGCAAGGGACAGAGACCTTCTTTGAAAGGGAAATTTGTTCAAAGTAATTGTTCTTGGTTTAAATTATAGGTATGTTTCTCACACACAAATTATGTCAATTTTAAATCATAAATCTATGCCTCAAATCTGATCATTATCTTCTACTCTTACCAACAGTTGTGAAAATGTGTTCTAATGTACAGATTCTAATGAGAACAAGAAAGTGGCTAAGAGACACAGTGGGCAAAGAGGCACTAAGTTCTTGCATGCACTGAAGTCATTAAATTTTCTTTTGATGAAACAAACAGGCACAAAGAGGCTGCTTAATGTCAACCAATCTCTTTAGTGTCAATATTCCTTCCCAGGGAAGGCACACAGGAAAACTAATGGAAGGGGAAAAAGCAGGAGCGCTTATTATTTTAAACAATTTCATGCTCCTTATGCATTTGAGTGTGGAAAGCCGATGGGGCGGAGAATTGTTCTTTGTAAGTCTGTTCCTGGAGTCAGAGTCTCATTACTGATCTGGAGTTTACAGGAGGAAAGGGTGTGGCTACATCTGGACCATGAGCGATGTCATGTGGCAACATGATGTTCTGAAGTCCACCCTTCCAGGACTCTGTAAAGACAGAGAGGAAACATGAAATCACCTAGGAACAGGAGCTCCTTACAGCCATAGAAAGAACCCTTAGTAATTCTGAGACTAGACAAAGAAAGACAAGCAGGAAGAAAAACACAACAGCTTCCTTTAGTGTTGATCAGTGACCTTACATAGAGGTCCTACCAAAATCCGTTTCTACATTAAATCTATGAACTCTGGGTATCTGCTTAACTCTTTAATATATTTAGACACTGACTCTGTGCCTTTTCAGGATGGGCTTTGCCTCCAATACAGTCAGTGCTACATTGTAATGTTTTTGACTTGTCTGGCTCCCAGCCAAGTTCTGTGGCATCAGGGACTAGTTGCAGTGCCTAGCATGAGGCTTTCCAATGTGCAATGAATTAGTAAATGATTTTATTCCATAAAGTACTAGTCCACATTTACAATGGAATCATACAGGAAATGATCATAACATTAAAATCTGTTTCTTTTGGTCTCTTCTCCAAGAAAAAAATCATATATAGTAGGTTGGATCATCTGTTCGTGATTTTTAGAAGCACATTATTTTAAGAATATGATTCATGGAAAGAAAAGATCACTTTCATGTAAAAATTTTATAAAGTTTAGTGGTATTGTGAACATTTATTCTTTCTGTTTGAAATCTGTATCTTGAAATAAATTTCTATTAGTCAGGGTTCTTCAGAGAACAAGCAATCGAATCTATCTATCTATCAACCAATTAATCTATCATCTATTAAGTATCCATCATCATATGTATATTATCTATCTGTCGATCATTTATTATGTATCTACCATCCATTACATATGTATATTTATTGGCTATCTATCACCTATCAATCAATCATCTAGTCAAATAAATTACTGTAAGGATCTGGCTCATGTGACTGTGGAGATTGGCAAATGCAAGTCTGCAGTGTGAGCTGACTGGCAGACACTCAGAGAAGTCACAGTACAAAGTCCAAAGGCAGTCTACTGGAGATTTCCCCATCCATGGGCAAAGTCAGGTCTTTTTCTTTTATTCTCATCTATTCTGACCTTGAACTGATTGGACAAGGATCAGCCATATTTTAGGGTGAAGCCTGCTTTATTCTACCAATTAAAATGTTAATCTCATCCAAAAACACCCTGTAAGCAACACCCAAGATTGTGTGTGACCAGTAAATGCAAAATTATCTATGACAACATTCATGTGGCACTTGCCTTAGATAGACTGCTAGAGATCGCTCTGGTTAAGCTATTAAGTTGCTAGTTTTGTGTAATTGGGCCTCACACAGACTTTTACTTCAGAAAGACCTGGGTTCCAAGCTCAGCTATGGCAGTTTAGTATCTCTGGGACATTGAGCAAGTGATTGCAATGGCTTCCTCATTTGTACTTTAGAATAGTACCTCCTTACAGAATTTTCAGAATTACATGTATTTAAAGTGCACATCTCAGTGACGGGCATATAGGAAGATGTCAACACTGCTAACTAACACTGGCTATGGCTATCTCTGCATGATTTGGTCCCCTGATTAGATTGGCCATTTTCTCAAGACAAAATTTGTAACCTTTTCCATCATACTTGTTGCTTATCCAGCATTTTGATGAGGTTAACTGGCCTCAGTTTTCATGAATTTCCTTTTATGATAAAAATGTCAGCACAAGTGGGTGCATTTTAATAGCAGGAATTGCCTGGTGTTTTTTTTCGTGTGTGTTTGTTTGTTTTGTTTTTTAAGAAAAAGTATGGGAAAGTCCACATTCTATTGAAATCTTGGAGGAAGCCAGAAAAAAATCCATGCAGCAGAAACTAGGCTCTAGTGTAGAGAGATGAGGAGCCTTTCAAAGGACAAATAGATATGTGACTAGAAATGTCTGGAGCACAGAATTCAAACTGTACTTGAGGAACAAAGTCAGAACAGTGGGAGTCACCACACTCGCTCTCTGGCTGGCCGTTGGACCCAAGCTTCCATCATGCTAGGTAGCACTCAGTCCTCATGTGAGCTCTACTTGAAGAAGTTCCGGATTACTTTAAAGTAAATCTAATATGTATCATTTATTCTCTATGCATTTCAGTATTCATTTTTAAATGGACTTTTGAAAGCCATGATATCATCATTTCCCCAAATCAAGAAAAATTATTTAATATTATCAAAAATCCAATACTCATATTTTCCCCATTGAAACTGTGAAATATTTAGAACAATGTTTGTTCAGATCTAAAAAAAACAAGGTCTGTACATTTTTATTGACTGACTGAAATTTTTTAAAGATTATTTCTATTTACATATGTGTTTGTGTAGTTGTATACAGGTGCCTGTGGAGGCCAGAAGAGGGTATTGGATCCCCTAGAGCTGGAGTTACAGGTAAATATGAACCACTGAACAAGGTGCTGGGAACTGAATCCAGTTTCTCTACTGGAGCAACCAGTTCTCTTAACCTCTGAGCCATCTCTCTAGCCCCAAGTTTTTTTTTTAATGTATAATTTTCCTTATTTCTGTTTTGATTTTGGAACTTTTATTATTGAAGAAAAACTATTATAGCCTTATAACAGTCCCTAATGTTTAGATTCTGTTGAATAAATATCCATGGACTTATTAAATGTGATCTCATCAAGCCACTAACCATTTTCCTTTATTTTCTATAAATTAAAATGTGAAAAAAGAAAACTATGACAAATTGATTACCTAGGAAAAACCCTGAGACACGATACTGGGCCCCATGACCTGTTGGGCCATAAGAAAAAGAAACCTGTATGCTAATAAGGCATCCTTTTTCCTCTGTAATGATTGGTAGGTTTGCTTGCCCGTGTAACTGCCCATTTATGCTAATACAAGGCTTGAAATTAACACAGTGCAATAGGCTGTTAAGAAATGAGGAAGTACACCTGATTGGAGAGAGAACTGTATATAAAGCACGCTTGAGCACTGTAAAGGGATTTCTCTGCTGCACCAAAGAAGAGCTGTAACACAATAAAGAGCTGTAACACCAGAAGAAGCCGGCTGTAGACTCTTCTTGGCCCAGTGGGGGTCCCGGATCTCCGCTGTGTTGCACCAGGGATTTGGGTTGGGGCAAGCCGCACTGATCTCTCCCAAGCTCCCCTCCCTGTGGGCCAGGGACAGGGGTAATCACAAGGAGGAAGAGGAGCACCTATCTGTGTCTGCCACGCTTATCATGATAGCTGAGAGGGGACACACAGAGACCCATGCCTGTCATCCCAGAATTTAGGAAATGGGCGCAGGAGGATCAAGAGTTCAAGGAAAGCTGGGCGTGATGGTGCATACCTTTAATCCCAGCACTCAGAAGGTGGAGACAGGCAGATCTCTGTGAGATCAAGGCCAGCCTGGTCTACTTAGTGAGTTCCAGACCAGTTGCAACCAAGGGAAAATAAAAGCAAAACATAAGAATTCAAGGACAGCCTCAGCTACACGATGAGTTCAAGGCCAGCCTGGGCTACATACTCTGTTTAAAGACAAAAACAAATCTGAGATCCCACAACTTCATACGCTAACTAAAACAAGTAATAAAAGTAAATGAAAAATGCATTTGAAAACAAAAGAGAATCTGAGGCTTGATCTTTTACACATATTTGATTTGATGTTATGCTTCCCTTAGAAGCTGCATAGTGTCTGGTTGTCTTCCTGGTATGTTTACAGACATCAATGATTAATGCCTCTATAGCAAAATTTAACCCTTTCATTCCCTCCTGTGTTGCTATAACCTGGGGCACAGGTCAGGATCAGGAGGACTGAAACTATGCTTCATTCAAAGTTCAAAAGTTTTTATGAATTTGATATTAAATTATAGTCATGATTCACCACTGGCAGCTGCAGGATTATGTTCTCTCTCTCCCTCTCTCTCTCTCTCTCTCTCTCTCTCTCTCTCTCTCTCAACAGGCTCGCCTAAAATCTTCTGTGTATCTGAAGGTGACTTTGAACTCTAACCCTTCTACTTCTACTTCCCAAGTATTAGAATTCAGGGGAATTCCACCAGACCTGGGTTGTAAAGTGCCTGGGATCCTGCATAGGAGGCAATTGAGTTGTCTCAGCTGAGCTATGTCCACAGCCCATATCCCACACATTTGCATTATGAGTCACAGAAAGCATGAAATGAAGTCCTGTCATTTGAGCAACATGAATGGACCTGGAGCTTTTGTTCTGGGAAGTAAACCAAACTCAGAAACAAATGCTGTATGTTCCTGTGGTTTCAGAAACATGCAGTTTAAAACAGGCATTATCAGAGCTGGGAATGGCAAGGGCAGAAGAAAAAGGAGTGAGGTTGACTACTGGGTGCAAAAATAAATGACAAGAACATCTCTTGACTCTGTCACAAGGTCGGGGAAGGTGCAGGTTTCAACCCAGGAATTGTGTGAGAGAATGAGATAAGTGCATGTCACAGAGCCTCTACAGAGGCAGTCTAACCTCTGTTGTCCATTTTTGCCTTCCACCTTAACATAGTCTCTGTTGTTTCTGCTGCACCAGTCTGCTGGCCTTCCCTGCCCACCTCCCTCAGAGCATAGGGGTTGCCTCTTCTAGGTAAAGTTTTTCTACATTTTTCTGGTGATTTTGAACTCAGGTTCTCACGTTGGTTTGGTCAATGCTTTTACCCAGCAAGCCATCTCTCCAGCCCTCAACATAGGAATTTGTGGGGATAGGAAGATGGAGACTCACAGAATATCATAAATTCTTTGGGAATTTACTCCAAAGAACAAAACTAAGCACACTCCTACTTAGGGAAGGGGAATGGAGTGTATAGATATACATGTGAAAACATTTTAAGTTCTTCAGAAAAAGTCATTTATTTAACAGAGATTAACTTGAAGTTCTTGATATGAGGAGCAGGGAACGCCCAGAGAGGAGGCTCCTCTGGGACTGGAATGCCTGGTGACATACATTCTCTTCCATTTTGTTTTTCCATCAGAAAGCCCCACAGCTTTCACAGACAATTCTGTAGTCATCCATATACAGGCCAGCATCTGCCTGAACCTTTGGAAAAGTGACTTTCTAAGCCTAGCTCTGGCAAAATCCAGAATGTCAGGTGGGGGCGGGGGGGGGGACTCTGGGAAGACATTTGCAGAAGCTAGTAGGCCTGACTCCTGTCTTGGTTCTTGGCAACCAACCAAATCAACCTGAGCTACTTTAAAATTGCCAAGGAAGTTAGATGTGGCTCACACCAATAATCCCAGCACTGGGGAGGCTGAGGCAGGAGAATTTCCATGAGTTTCAGGATAGCCTGGCTACATAGTGAGTTTTAGAGTAAAGGAGCAAGTCAGAATGCTACTGGCTCACAAAACAACAAAACCAAAACTCACCAGCAATTTCTGCTTATCCATCTTGAGTAATGTGCTAGTGCATAATGGACTTTTCTTTTAATGGACAACTTAGTGCCCAATTAAATAATATGTATACCAATTAAAATAGGAGTAACAATATGGAATTAACTATTTTTTAAAAGACAGGGTCTTGACATGAAGTTCTAGCTGCTTGGAACTTGCTATACAGCCCAGACTAGTTGCAAACTTTCCTGCTGAGTTGCTGGGATTACAGGTGTGTACCACCCCACCCAGCCTAGAATTAACTTTTGAAAACTAGTGAGTCTGCCAAAGCGTTGGGCATTAGGAAACTCTCCCTTTAAGCCTGTAGCTGATCTACTCTATTTCTATGTGCCCCATCTTTTTAATTTCTAATGTGAAATTAGAAATAGCAAAATAATTAGTAACCAAAAATTTAATAATTACTCTGATAATACATAATACATGGGGAAAATCTATACAGGCAGCTGGGTACAGTGATGAATACCTATAATCCCAGCACTCAAAGGCAGAGGCAGAAGGATTGCCATACATTTGAGGCCAACCAGAGCTAGATAATGAAACTCTATCTCAAAAAAAAAATAAAGTCCCCCAAATAATACAAGCCTCTGCTATTTCTCTTGATTGCCCACAAGAACTAGGTGATAAGACCCCACTGGTGAAGACAGTACACATCTTGGTTTCATGATACAGAGAAATCAAGCAAATAAGCATTTGTCCAAAATTTGAATCAGCTTTTATGGCCCATCAACCCAGGTATCATAACAAAGTCTTCAGTCTACAACAAATATGTAAGAGTATTTAATTTTCTCTTATACATTTCCTTAGTTTCTATTAATGCATTTCTATTCATTTTCAATGGTAATAGTATTTTCCCTAGTCACACATAGAAGTAAAGGCTTATAAATTAAACATAGGTTTAAGTAAATGCTAACTAATAAAAAAAAACCAATGCTTGTACTGACTTTCTAGACTATTACAACTGATTTATGTGGGATTTTTGAACAGCCACCCACTCTCCCAGACAAGGATCTGAAGAAGTTGCACAGAGGGACAAGAGGTAAGAAATCAAGCTGATGCTGACCTCAGAGTCTCATCTCTATTGACTAGCTTTCCTAGTGCTGGAAAGTGCTATGCAAGCAACCTGAGGAGAAAACTTAGCATGAACCTTTCCCAGCTCTGAATCCTGAGAGCTACAACAACTTGAGTTGCTCTTGAGTGCAATAGTGGCACAAATATTATAGCAGTAACCAACTACTCTTATAGCACAGAGCCCATACCTGATATTGATATCAGGCCTCAGTATAGCCCATTTTTTAATATGGTCATATGTTTCGTTTTTGTATATTCTATCAGGTGTATAGCTGGCAAAGACTCTTTCCCACTCTGTGGGCTTTTGCTTCACTCAACTGTTTGTTTCCTTTGCTGTACAGAAGCTTTTATGTTTAATGGGTTCCATTTGTTAATCATTAACCTTAATTCCTGAGCAAATGAAGTCCAATTTAGGAAGTCCTTTCCTGCACTTATATCTGAAGGGTACTGCCTGTGTTTTCTTCAGGTTTTATATCTAGGTCTTTGATCCACTTGGAGTTTATTTTTGTACAGGGTGATGGTCATAGGTCTAATTTTATTCTTCTATATGTGGAGATCCAGTTTTCCCAGCACCAGGGGAGCGTAACTGACCTTTGCTCTAACTCACCTTCCTTCACTTCTACTTCCTGTCTCAAACTGAAGACAGCTGCATGTGCCCCGCTTGTACATCTAGTTTATTTCTAGATAGCACTTAATCGCCATTTTACAACATGCCTTACATTTCTGATTTTACAGAATAAATTACTCTCCATATTATCTCGATGTTTTGTAATAAATTTCTAGACTAACAAGGATTATACCAGAGTATGTCATCCACATGAATAAAGGAATTACACTTAAAAAAATCTGAACAGAGTTCTTAAAAGGAAAAATTAAAATGTCTAAGGAATATCTTTAAAAGTGCTTAACATTCTGGGGCTGGAGAGATGGCTTAGAGGTTAAGAGTACTGGCTACTCTTGCAGAGAATCCGAGTTTGATTCCCAGCACCTACATGGTAGCTAACAACTGTCTGTAACTCCATTTTTAGGGGATTCAACACCCTCTTCTGATCGCCATGGGCATTGCACACACAGGTGCACTTACACACATGCAGGCAATGCATTCATACACATAAAATGAAAATAATAAGTAAAATAATTAAAAAGTGTTTAACAACCTTAGTAACTAGGAAAATGCAAATTAAAACTAGTTTAATATTTCATCTCATCCCAGGCAGAATGGCTGTGATCAAGAGAACAAATGACAGCAAATGCTGGTGAGGATGTGGGGAAAGGGGACCCTCATTCACTGCTGGCCGGATTGCAAACTGGTGCAACCACATGGAAATCACATATGATCTAGCTCTACCATTCCTTGCCATACACCCAAAGGACTCAACAGCCTGTTGCAGAGACCCTCGCTTGGCCTGGTTCCCTGCTGCTCTTTCCATAACAGCAAGGAAGCAGAAACAGACTAAGTGTCCCTCCACCAATGAATGGATAATCAAAATGTGGTACGTATACACCATGGAGTTCTACTCAGTGGTAAAAAACAAAACAAAACTGAAATCACGAAATTTGCAGGTAAATGGATGGAACTAGAAACTGTTTAATAAGTGACATAACCCAGACTCAGAAAAACAAAGGACACATGCTCTCTCATTTGTGGGTCCTAGCTCCAAATCATTAGATGTGAGTATATATCCTGATGTCACCACAGAAGCCAGAAAAGGGGAAAGTAACCGGGGGGTGGGGAGTAGCAAGATACAGAGATGGGGGGTAGTAAGAAACAGGAATTATCAAAGGGGGAACAAGAGGGAAATGAAGGATACTTTCACTAGGCAGAGGGGAGGGAAGGCTATACAGAGGCAAAAAGATGAAAAGAGAGATAAATAAAATTTAAGTGGTATGAAAAATCAAAGGAAAATGTGGTGCTGGTTTGAATGAGAATGTCCCCCATAGGCTCCTAGTATTTGGACATTTTGTTCCCAGTTGATGGCGCAGTTTTGGGAGGTCTTGGAAGGTGCTGCCTTGCTATAGGAAGCACATAACTAGGGGCAATGTTTAAGAGTTCTCAAGCCTTGCTGGACTCCCTGTCTCTGTTTCCTGTGCCTGCTCAGATTTCTGCTCTGGCCTCTCTCACACAGTGCCATGCTTTAGCATGATGTGAAGATCTAATATTACAACATAAAACAGTACAAGTTTAAAAGTCCCACATTCCTTAAAAATTCTGACACTTTAAAAGTTCAAGTCACTCTAAAAAGTCTTGGGACTAGAGAGATGGCTCAGTGATTAAGAGCACTGGCTGTTCTTGAAGAAGACCTGAGTTTGATTCCCAGCACCCACATGGCAACTAAAAACCGTCTCTAACTCTAGTTACACACATGCAGATATAACATTCATACACATAAAATAAAAATAAATAAATGAAATATGTTTTAAAAAGTAAAGTCTCTTAACTGTAGGCTTCTATAAAACCCAAAACAAGTTAAATAATGTCATACTTCAAAAGTGAAGAATCAGGCACACTTAAGCAAAATCAAAGTCAAGCAAAGTAGCTCAAGGCTGAACATCTGGGATTCACTCACAATCTTCTGGGTTCCAAAGGGCTCAGACAGGCTCATTCCTCTGACTCTGTTGTCCACAGCACACACAGCCTATTTTGTAGGCTCAAGCTGGCTCCACTCCACACCTGTTGCTGCTCTTGGTGGCTATCCCATGGTCCTGGCATCTCCAATGTGCTGGGGTCTCCATTGCAACTGAGGCTGCACTTTCACCAAAGGTCTCTTCTGGCCTCACATGATCCCAAGCCTCAGATTCTCTCCATGACCCCTTCATGCCTCAGTCCTCAAGTCCTGCTTCCAGTTTGAGATACAGCCTTGGGTGCCTTCTGGAACAGAGCTCTTGTGTGCTGACCCTGAAGAAATACTTCCCAGAAGATTCATCTCAATGATGCTAGTCTCTTCTTACTCACAGCTGATTTTCAGCCCCAACTAACCAGCATCAATTGTCCCAGTAAAGCACAAAAGGTTTCACTTCCCAAAATTCTTAATTTAAAATATATCACACAAACAGTCCTGATAGAATCTTTGCTCCCCTTAAAAAGTCACAAATCAGGCCTCCATCATCCACATTTGTCTTCAGCATAACTATTCCAAGCTCCATAGCAATAGCTCTCTAAGCTCTGAGTACTCAATGGATTTTCCAGCCCAAAGTTCCAAATGCTTCCACAGTCCTCCCAGACACATATGTTCAGGTCTGTCACAGCAACACCTCACAATCCTGTTACCAACTTCTGTCCTAATTACTTTCTATTGCTGTGATCAAAACAATGACCAAACAAACTTGGGGAAGAAAAGGTTTATTTTACCTTGAGCTTATAGTTCATCAAGGAGGAACACCAAGGCAGAAAACTCAGGACAGGAACCGCAGTACAGACCCTGAAGGAACACTGCTTACTGGCTTGCTCCTCTGGCCTGTGCCAGTCTGCTTTCTTATTCAACCCAAAACTACCCGCCCAGGGACGGCACCACCTACTGTGGGCTGAGCCATCCCACATCACTCAACAACCAAGAAAATGCCCCACAGACATGGCCCCAGGCCAGTCTAATGGAGAAAATTCCTCAACTGTGGTTCTCTCTACCAAGGTGTGTCAAATTCACAACTGAAGCTGTCCAACACAGGAAATGTATAAACCTACTGAAAAATATACATATAATATAAATGTGAGTGAATGTATATATCTGATGACTATATAACAAAAACACAGTCCCAGGCATGGGAAACCTCCCTTGGAGTTTTTGGTCACAGTAGTCCAAGAGACTCCCAAAATACTACAGGCTATTGCCACAGCCCTTGATTGTCTTCCAGAACTTGGGGTAAGACCCTGTTGCTACAGACAGAACATACTTCAGACACAGGACTTGAAGCTATTGAGCTGAATGAAACTAACCTGGATGCCTCCTCCTCCCTGAAGCCTAGCCCTCATAATATCAGAAGATACTATGCAAGATGCCAAAGAAGAAAATCAATTAATGCTCCTACCCAGCTGTGACCAGTCTGGGAAATTATCTCTATTGATGCCTTAGTGGCACTTTATCTTGGGGGTTAATCAACAGCTGTCTAATCAGACTTACGGCTTGCTCAGTGGGAATGAAATCATGTGTGATACTGTAAACATGGGCAAGTATACATGGCTGGAGAGGCCATAGGTCCTAGAGAAAAGCCTACTTTTGTCACATCTCTAGACCAATAATTTCTAACCATAATCTAAATACACATCCTTATGTTTACAGACAAATGATCTCTCACCATTCATCAAAAAGCATCTATTTCAACAAGTGGAGACTATTACAAAGTTCTACACTTTAGTCAAATGCAGAAAACAAGTGACTGTGAGGCTCCCAACCCTAAGTGACACATCTACGATGCAACATCCATACCCAAGACTCAGGGAACAATGAGTAAGGAGGGATCTAAAGAATGTAAGACCCTGAGGGACAAGACACCTTGCTGCTAGTTAATGCATTCTGGACACGATGGGAAGCTGCGCCCATGGCATCTCCACAGTGTGGTGGTCTAAGGAGATCTGCATGATGACAAAACTAGTTGACAGGTCAAGGAAGCTAGGGGTTGCGGGGGTATGTCCCACCTCAAGATGAAGAGCTATAAGCAATCAATGGATGGTGGGGGAGGGAAAGCCAGTTTTCTTCAGGAATTAGCTCTCTGAGAGCTTATCTAATCCTAAATTGACATCCCTGTTTAAGCACACACAAGCACCCTAAGTGGACTCAGTGCATTTTATATGTATATATTTGTATGTATGTGTGTGCATCTATAAATGTATGTGTAATAAAACTAATTAATGAAGAGGAAAAGAAATTGAGAGGGAGTTGGGGGACATAGGAAGAGATGATGGGGGACTGGAACTGATGGAAATAATGCAAAAAAAAATAAGCATGTATGAAATTCTCAAGAATAAGAAAATTAAAAATAAAACAAAAAAGCTAGAGCAAGGTCTTCCACATGACTGAGCCACACCATTCTTGGGCATATTCCCCCAGGACTCTGTTCCCAACTGCAGACACCTGCTCACTGCTGCTCTACGTTCAACAGCCAGGAAGTGGAAACAGCCAAGATGTCCCTCAGTCAATGAAAGGATGCTGAAGGTGTGGCACATGTTCACAATGGAAGATTATTCAGCCCACCTGCCTAGGGTTGGTACTGCCCACAATGGGCTGGGCCCTCCTACATCAATTAACAATCAAGAAATTGCCCCACAGGCCAATCTGATGACAGAAATTCTTCAGTTGAGATTCCCTCTTCCTGAGGGACTCTTGGTTATGTCAAGTTGACCATAAAAACTAACCAGTACAGGGACTGGAGAGATGGCTCAGTGGTTAAGAGCACTGGCTGCTCTTACAGAGGGTCTGGGTTGGGATCCTAGCACCCACATGGCAGCTAACAACTATCCATAACTCCAATTCCAGGAGATCTGACACGCTTTTCTGACCTTCACGGGTAGTGCACAACATGGGTGCACTTATACAAATGCAGGCAATATACTCACACATACAGTTAAAAATTAAATATTTCTTTTTAAAGAACTAACCAGTATAGGGAACTGACTACACAGAAGACCCACTTGTACCTTCTCCAGGGCCTACCCTCCTCAAGGCATTTTCTGGAAGTTTTGCTACTTGTGGGGTTCCTACTCAGTAACAACGAGAGGAAGAGATTTAATGATGGGCTCCCCAATTCCTAGAGGTTTTCTTTCTTATTGTAAATTCATAAAGTATATTTCTGTTTTAATAAGTCCTTTTGCTAGGAGGTTTACTAAATTAAACATCCCAAGTCTGATTTGCTTCAGAATATTGATGAGATAAGTTTCTCAAGTGGAAGTCTGGCTGGGACTATAAAACAGTAATTTCTCCCCATCCACTGTATTGGTGAAAGTCGAGCAAAGCTTTTCCATTCCAAAATGTGTATCCTACTGAGTAGGATGCCTTTCTGCCCTTTTAAGCGGCAGAATGTGAACAGGGATGGTGTCCAGAGGACAATGGTTTCCTCCAGGGCATGTTTCCCTCATTTGCATCTATCTGGAATATAACAAATCTCTTATGACATAACAAATAGCTCCTAGCATTCAGCTGGTGTTCAATAAATATGTTAAAAGCATGGCTGTACTTATACAAAAGTGACAGTCTCCCACAAGAAAGAGGACGGCCACTTACAGTCTTGACAGTATCTCCTTGAGTACTAAAAGTGAACCTTTCAGTGAGTGTGGCCCTAGGGAGAGCAGAACATCCCACAGTTAGAGCAATTTTTAAAAGGCACTTCCAGTTTCCAAGAAGGGGATAAGGACAGCACAGTTCTCGCTAGTTCCAGCCTCTCCAGGGCACTTGGCAGAGATTCAGTCTTCCCTTTCCAGGTCCCTTTTGTCTTCCATTGGGATCCCAGGGGACTCCTACACTGCTAGCTCAGTGACCATTATAGTTCCTGCCTTCCTTCTGATCCCTCCGGATGGACTGCCGAGGGAAAGTTCAGCTCAAGTTTTCTTTCTCCATTGTTGAATTCTGATCCTCTCAGAGTCACCTTGGAGCTAAAGATGATGCGGGGGCCAGCTGCATCCCTTTCTAGATGCTACTGAACATCCCAGGATTGAATATCACCAGAGAGTTGTGTGACCACCACTTCAGGGCCTCAGTGCTGCCTGGGACTCAGGGGAGGTGACAGGCACTTCAGCTCTACTGTTGCTCTGAAGTAGGGTTGCTTAGTACTGCTGCAGGCCCCCTCCTTTGCTAGTCCCGGAACCCAAGACACAGCCAAATACCAGAGCAAATGTGAAAGGGAAGACAAGTGGAAGGACACAGGGGATCAGGGGAAACCCCACCAAATTCAGTATCTCCTACTTTGCTCCCAGAAAACATAACACTTCTGTGACCCTGGATGTGTGGACCACCAACCCCACAAGTAAATTCCCTAGCAGCCCAGCCAAGGGTTCTTTAATTCAGCCCTGTCTGTCTATTGATATCTGTCTGAGATAGCATCAGACCCTACAGGTTGAAAGCTGAGATACACACACACACACACACACACACACACGCATAATTTTTTAAAAAAGAATGAATAGTCGGAGGAAAAAGATACAGAGGGTTAACCATGGGAAAAGGGGAGACAGTTCCCATAGCTTTTCAAGGTACACTGCTTTCCAGAAACTGCTGTGTTCAGCTTTTGGGGAGTTTATGAAAGCTTTGTCATCTAGGCATGATTTGACTAAGTCATTGGCTATTGATTTATCAGCTCAACCACTTGACCTTCTAATCACACAGTTAGTTGTCCTGGCAATCAGGCTATGTTTGAGACCACCAGTCATCTCATTAACATGCAATAAAGCAATCTTAACCATTTTGTGGATTTAAGGATTTTTGGAGCTCTGTGGCAGATGTCGTAGTTAGCCTTTACTGATTCCTGGCTCTCATTCTTTCTGGAGGAGTGATCTTGTGCAAGCTGCTTCAGGTATTTACATGAGTTTCCCTACCAGCAAAATAGGAACAATAGCTGCATTCCTGCTACAGCTAACATACTTAACAACTGGTACAGGTTGGGCCGTGGATTCTGACCATTGTTCAGGGGTTCTAGAGGCTGTGTGCCTCCCTATTCACCCTTTATTTCCGAATTTGAGGTAATTGAGGAGACAGCATAGAGGGCATGTGGGGAATGCACAGACCACAGTGCAAGGACTTCAGCATCTAAACCACTATGAGGGGTGTACAGTGGATGGTACCACAGCTAAAGTTAAGAAATGTTGTGAAGAATAAATGACACATGCAAAGGACATCATTCATACTAAACTCAACAATGGTAGCTATAATGATTGTGTCATGATAGCCACCCTCAGGATAACAAGTTTTAAATAAGACAATGTGCTCAGTGCTCAGTCCATAGTCTAATTTATTACTATTTATACCATTGCCATGGCTGCAGCTATTTAAACCTCCTATGTGGACTGAACTGTCTGTAGTGAATCGTGAGGCCAGTCAGAATCCAAGCAAGCATCTGCACATATCACAACTTTTCTAGTTAATAAATCACTACCACATGCATATGGTAAGATTAAATGAGATCATGGAAAACTATATGAAGACCTAGTCATTTTAAGAAAAACCAAGGGTAATGCCTGTAAAACATCCTACACGAGAAACACAACTAGTCTACCATAAACACAATGTATGGCGTTATGGCATAACCCTGGGACAGTATAATGCAAAGTGGTAGAGTGTGTAACTTGTAGAAGAGCTACAAGCCCCACTAGAGGAGCCATCCAGTCGTAAATTTTTTAAAGTAACCAACTAGCCTTAAATTGGCAAGTCTGGTCTCACTCAAGAGTCTTACCAACTGGTCACTCCAGGCACTAGGCTGTTTGTAGATTCAATTCATCTCTTTTAGGGCCTTGAGAAAGCAGCCTGCTCCCCTAGAAAGGGGATCTTGAAAGAGGGGTTTGAATCATTCGAGGACACCAAATCTTGGCACCAAACATTACAGCTGGGCCCAAAAGAATAAAAACTTCCCCTCTCCCTCATGATGGTACAGAGGCTTCTTCTGAGGGGAAGTATTTACCCAGGCTGTATGCTTCTGGTAAAGTATGCATTCCTTGCCTGTTGCAGGTCTGGCTCTGGTTTTTATTTCTTAACCCTAAACTCCATTCCTTTTTCCTTTCCTAAAATCTAACACAAAGGGCTCTGTCGAAATGAGAGTTACTAAAGCAATCTGAACTCAGCCAGTGATGGTTTAAAATTCAGAAGCACAGTCTGCATTTCTGGTAGTACATTCTATGTCAGCAAACACAGTATGCTTTTCCTTATGAGACACACAGCTCACAGCTGAGCCTTCTGGAAGCTGTCCATACTACACAATTTGAGAATTCTTCCTATATGAGCATACAATCCAAAATGAAATGACTACTTTATTTTTTAAGCAAACATCAGAAAAAGGATGATTTAATGGATCTGGGGTTTGTGGGTTTTGAACCTCAATTGTTTCTTGGCATTCAGTATTAAGTCAAGTAATTATCAAGTTGCTATCTCATATTACCACAACTGTAAAAGTCTCTGAGAACAACCAGCAGCTTGAGAAAATGTGGTTGAAAGGAAGTGGAACTCTACTGAACTTAACAGTGAAAATCAGCAGTACTTTCTTCAGGGGCTTTATTTTGGGAAGGATAGGAAAGGTGAACAGGCTTCTCTGTCCACCCTTTGCCACTGCTGCAAGGGAGGCTATTAGCTACCCAAGGAAGCACAGGGCCAGAGGACCCCAACTCAGTTCCCAGCACCCACAGCGGGAGGCTCATGACTACCCATTACTGCAGCTGCAGGGAATCCAATACCTCTAACTCTGTGTGCGCCTGCACTCACAGGCACACCCACATAGGAACTCCCATATACATAGAATTAAAAATAAAATTCATCTTTAAAAATAAGATAAATTTGAGTCAGGTAAAGAAAGATGAGTTAAATAGCAGACTGTATTGTTTTGATCACCTTTATTATAGAGGATGGTGTAAGAAATTATTAATAATATTAAATTAGTATTCACATAAATTACAGTATTGCCTCATAGTTATGTTGAAACAGGTAATCAATTGCCCCAAATGTTCTCCCTGAAGAATGCTGCATATCCTATCTTTCTTGCCCTCTCGTCCCCTTCCTTCCCCTCTCCTCTCTGTGAGAATACACATCTACCACCCTGAGTTGACTTTCTGCTTGTCTAGTGACCCACGGAGTTAGATGCCTTCTTTTGCTTCATTTCACAGCTGCAAGTGCAATCTGTGGACAGGGGACAGAGCTTTTCCTCTGTGTAAAACTAACAACTACCTGTGGGAGCTGAGTTCACAGTTCTGCTCTTACTATAACTGAGTAAAAATTAAATCAGCTAAATAATAAAACATTTCCCTATATCTCCTTCCTCCCCTCAGCATAATCATGCACACACACATGTATGCACACACACCGAACAAAACTTCATCACTCCTGTTTTTTAATATTTTTAGTGTTTAATTTATGTAACTCTGTACATGTGCGCACACATGTGTGTGTGTGAATGCCACTTGTGTGGATGCCCATGGAAGCCAGAAGAGGGTGTGGGATGCCTTGGAGCTGAAGTTACGGGGCTGTGAAACACTGAGCACTTAGCACTAGAAACTGAATCCAGCTTCTTATTTTTGTGTGGTTCTCTCTCTCTCTCTCTCTCTCTCTCTCTCTCTCTCTCTCTCTGTCATTTTGTTTTTAAAGTACTGGGGCTTGAACCTCAAGACTCGTGCATCTTAGGCAAGGGTTCTACCACTGAACTACAGCCCCAGCCCTGTCACTCCTGCTTTGCGTACATAAGATGCAATCTCCTTTTCTGCAGATACATGTCTCTTCTTGCCATGTCACTGGGCATGCATATGCTCATTAGCAAGAAGCACTGGCCCACCCAAAGGGCTAGCACATCTTGTCTGAATAACAGAGGACCTGCTCCATGAGTAGGTAGGTAGTAGGTTTTAAGTCAGAGTGACAGACCTAAAGATTTCTAAATGTGATCTCATCTGTATAAAACAGTTCAGGGCTGTTCCCCTGGGGACCTAGCACAATAATTAGCATTTTCTAAATGCTCAGCAATTAGTTTTGAGTGATGAAGTAGAAAAAAGGGCGGTAGAGGGAGGAGAGGGGCCGTCAAGACACGACTAGAAAACTGCTCGTGATGCTAAGAATGAGTCTCAATCAGACTGACTATAATGACAGATTGACATTATCTTTTACTAGGAATTATCTACATAGAATCAATTTACTTCATCAAAAAGGTAACATTATGTAGTCTGTGGGGCCTGTGAAATGGCTCACTTGCCCTAGGCCTGAGGACCGGAATTCAATCCTTGGAATCCACATAGTGGAAGGAGGGAACTGACTTTGACAAGTTATCCTCTGACCTCTACCCATAGGCCGTGGCACATGAGTGCCTGCCATACACCATGAAGATTTAAGACGAAAGCAATTTGTGAAGCCTTCAATTACGAGGAAAACACCTCATATTCACCTGGCTTTCTCACCCAGTGAGTCTTCTTTCACTCCCTTTATAAGGGTCCAGTTCACCACTCTAGAGAATTCCTTGGCTTTTCCACTGCTCAATTGTACTTGTTTGCTTCACACAAAACAGCTAGTTAAATGGTCAAATCTCTGGGTTTTTGATGAGCACCAGAGTCCCAGTCTTACAGAATAGTTTCATGTGGGGAGAACAGATATACAGAGATCCTAGCATACAAGTATATAATTACCGGAGTATAAAGTACTTGGAGAATAACAGGACTCTAAGGGAATGGCTGCCAGGGGACAGTGAAGATTGTCTTGGTTGGTAGGCTCAGCACTTGCCTGGGGGTATCCACAAAGAAAGGCTCTAAAAAGAAGACAAAGCAAGAAGAGCCCAAGACAGCCTAATGAGAGAGACAGAGAAGGTATCTGAATCAGAGGAGAATACAGAAAGATGCTGTTCAGAATTCTGTGCACTTGGCTGTATGTTCTTCAAGAAATAAAGAAAAGGTTGTTTTATATTTAGTTTATTTTTTCTTAAGTTGGGCAGGGACAGTCACTAGAATGTTTAAGTACTCAGGGTTTATGCACATTTTAATCCAGTACTGTAAAGAGTCAACCTTCTCTGCAGAGTAACTAAAACAGAGACTTAGCTGAGTAAGGAGGCAGAGGATAACAGAAAAGGCTTCCAGAGGATGCATACAGAAAGAGAAACAACTTAAGATGGCTAACTAGGAACCCAAAGCCACCCATCTCTTTCTGCTCTGTAGGGAGTCATTTTTAATGGCAGTCCCATCCAGATCAAGGAAAATCCTTCCTGCAGTGGAAGCCATGTCAGGCCATAAACCACAGGCAGCTTGACAATAGCAGTAGTACAATACAGAAATGAATTTTACAGACTTTTCACAGGGCAAAGCTCTGAAAACATACTAGGGTGACTGGGGGGTGTACCCAAGGTATATCCTGCCCTGCACCCTTGGGCTCACTGACAGTAGTCTGTTCTCCCCATGGGGATCTTTCTTCCTCTGCCTCCTTGAGAAGTATGGCCTCTCCTGTTAAATTCTTCTTGCCTCAGCATCAAGCCCCCCCCCATGTCAAACCCACCCATGTTCTCATCCTATGCCTTCTTCTTGGCCTCCCTGAGCAGAAAGGAACCTGCTTTCTGCTGGTCATTCATCAAGGTCACAGGGGAACAAGTCACTTTCTCTGCTATCTGGGATGCTAGCCCTCCCCCACATCACACTGGTAGACTATTGCCAAAGCCTAAAACCCTCAAAAAGTAACTGCTCTTCCTGTTTCCCAGAAATGTCTTTACACCAGTGTTCAGTTCCCAGTGATAACTCAATCGGTTTGTGGCCTTGGGGAATGGAGTCTTTGGTCTGTCCTCTGACTCAGTTTCTTTTTCCCCTTTCACTGCCTTTCCTTGATAAGGAATCTTTACTGATTATTTGTTTTCTTCTAGTCAACAGTCTGGTATCAATGTAAAGGAGTGGAAATCTACCATAATTGTGGTGAAAGTAAAGGAAATCACATGATCTTCAGATTAGATGATCTAGGGCTCTCTTATCTAATCTCAAAAGTAGTCTTTATAACTTGTGTCATAAATGATCGACTTAAATTCTCCTTTATTCTCTCTGTTCAGAAAGACTGAAGATTACTTATAAAAATATATACCATACAGGACATAGAGAAGACGAATAACCAAGGAAAACCAAGAGCAGACAAAACAGTAAACTGAGGTGAAAGTAACTCACAAACATACCTCATGGGACTGACAAGTGGCTGTCATTGCAGAAAAATCAACAGAGTATGACAGGAAACACATTCGTTCGCGTAACTCAACTCAGATACCCACAAGATTATGAAACAAACTAGCTGCTTTGGGTGTAGTTATTTGTGGCATTACTGAAATTCTGCATCTGATTAGTGTGACAACACAGTTGAAGACAGTAGTATTTTCAGCCTTAAAAGACAGTCTCACAGCTGTGGATCCAAAAGTTGCTTCTCCTCCAGTCCCTAGACTTAGGTGGTTTGCATGACTCTGCATTGCAGTTCTGGAGTAATAACAGGAAGTGTACTGAAGTGTGCATTCTGATAGATCTTCTAACATTTAAAGGTAAAATCTGGATCTTTACAAAACAGTGCACCACGTTCAGGAACTCCTTTGCAAACACCCCTCTCTCAACTGAGTGTTTCTGACTTGCTCTGCAGAGATGTGATGGTGACTCAAAGCACACTCATTTCCATTAGTACTGAACACACTAGGCATAGGATTAATAACGCTTTGTAAAAGTGAAGAAAACTAAGAATTTTGCAGATAAGCCAAGGTTTTACTCACAAAACAATTTTCAGGTTTATTCTAATTCGGGCAAAAGAGGAACAAGACCCCAGATTTTTGCCACTAACTACAACTATGAATGTTTCAGTCTAGAAAACCTATGAAGCAACTGCTAGCATCCTTCCCCAATGCAGTAATTTTAATTAGAAAAAGCTCTCAAACCATGTAACTTCAAGCAAGGGAAGTGTCTTGTGATGGCTGTCAAAAATTCTGTTATAAAAGCAATGTCTTTTGAAGGCTATCAAACTTGCCCATCTGTACAGTACACGTAGCCAAAAGTTGGTCAAGTTTTGGAGGTTGCCAAATAATAGAACAAATAGTTGTTGGTGGGTTTTTTTGCCAGTTTCAGCTTTATTGCAGTCAATTTGAGTCACCAATATTTCTATTAGCAATTTGTCATAGCTTTTTCTCTAAGTCGAACATGTGTACAACTGAGTTCACTGGGGCTTTGTCACTGGTTCTTAAGATTTATTTTTAATTATGTGTATGCATGTGTATCTGTGTGGGGGTATGTGCATATGTGGAGATGCCTACAGAAGCTAGAGAGAGGCATTCGATCCCTGGAAATGGAGTTATAGGCAATATTGAGCTCCACGACACAGGTCCTCTGTAAGAGCAGCAAGCTGAATTATCATTACTGCTGAGCCATCTCTCCAGTGTTCGTGTTTTTGGTTTTGTTTTTTTTTTTTCTTTTTTTGAGACAGGGTCTCCCTGCTTGGGTCTGGAGACCATGGGTCTCCCATGACTTAGGATCTACTATGATCATCCACTAAGCATTACTCTGTATGGCTTTGCAATTCTGGATCGATATCTTTCTCCCTCAGTTCTTCCAGCACTGGCCACATGGGCTGACTTAACAAACATTTACTGACTACTCTTTAGACAGGGTGAGCACCACAAAGATGAGCTGACCAAGAAAAACGTCTTTGTGATTCCTGAGAAAGCCCACTACACCAAGTCAGGAGATGTTCTGTTTTTCTCGAGCATGACCATGTCTCATGAAAGTAACCAGCACAGAATTATGTTAACATATTTACAAATGAACCACCTTTACCATTAATTCAGAGGCTGTCACATGATGCTAATAAGCACTGTTTGGAATCTCTGCCACCTCTCCAGGAATAGCTTAAGTTTCAGGTTTGCATGGTACCCTGAACAACCTTTTGTAATGTGCTTTACTTCTGGCCCTTTGCTGGTCCAGCACTTTCTACTCAACGCTTTACTCTGGAAATACGTAGTTTACTATCTGACCTCTCTTTTCCCCACAGTCTACCACATACTATGTCTTTGGATTAACACTCCAGAGAAACATTCTACCATTTCCTTATTTAGAAAATTGCAGGAAATCCCCATTTCCTAGAAATACTTCTCTCCATACATGCCTGACTTCACTTACCCAGCCTCACCTCTTGCTGCCTCATGTCTGAAGTTTTCTGGACTCACATTTGCTCCCATAGCTGAGGTTGCAAAGCCTGTCCTTTCTTTATCCTTTCGTTTCAAACCTGAATGTGGTAAGCACTTGCCTAGAACTCAAGATAACACAAATGATGTGTAGTAGCTTTTTTCTGAAGGCTTCTCCAATTGCCATTGCTCAGATTAGCTTTCTGAAATTAGTAACTGTTGTCCCAGAGTGTCTTGGATTGTTACTTGACTGACTCCCCTTTGCAGCTTCTCTTTCCAACTAGATTATGAACTCCACCCAGAGTAGAGCAGGCCCTTTTAAAGTGGGCTTTGTGTCCTTTTCCAGTTTTAGGCAGCCATCACACATGAATCTCATGTTGAAAAACTAAGAAATAATTGTGAGATAAATGAATTACCACCCACTCCAAACATTTTCTTTTCACACTTGGTGCCTGCCTTCTTCAGTCATATGTTTTCCCATCTCTCTGTTTTTCAAAGCTTTCCAATCACAAGAAGCAGAAAGAAACTCCTTTTATAATTTAACCTGGTTAAATTAGATATAAGTGTAGGTATATATGTATACCTACACAAATACACCTGAAACTAAGATTTCACAAACCACCAATTACTTACACTAATATATTCTGACGTTTTCTAATCTGTTTAAAAGAAACACTGAGGGGGCTGGAGAGATGGCTCAGCAGTAAAGGACACTGCTGTCCTTCCAGAGGACCTGGGTTCACTCCTTGGAACCCACAAAACTGGAGCGAACTGGACTTGAACAAGTTGTTCTCTGACCACTACCCACTCTCTATGTCACACAACCCTGTGAATAAATGTAATTAAAAGATCATTGATTGTATACATTTAGAGGATTCTGCATCACCCTCCTAGCTTATGGTCCTGGCATTGTTTGTTCTGCTCCAGACAACTCGAGAATTATGACCTTTATATCATTTTCCACAATATTCCCTCAGAGGACTTACAATAAACCCCACCCTGCCCACTTCCACCTTGGGACCCATGTGGGGCATGGCAGCAAAGGTCTTTAATCCCCAGCACTAGGGAGGTAGAGGCAGGCAGTTCTCTGTGAGATAAGAGGCCAGCTTGGTCTACATAGTTTCAGGCCAGCTATGGCTCCAGCGAGACCTTGCCTCAAAAAGAACAAAACAGAAATTTGGACCCAGTAATGGTCCAATAATGGCCTATAAAACATCCTGTAGATTGCTTCCTCATATTCATCTTGACAAATCTTGGTGGCATATAGGTAAAACTTTTAGGCCTAAGTTTTAACCAAATCCACTGGAAACAAAATGTGATAAGCCTGTTTTTAGGTGCAGCTTCAGAACACAAACTGTACTGCCTGACAGTCCAGCTCTGAATCTCGGCTTTGCCAAACTACTTCACCTGAGTTTCCATTTCTCCATCCACACAACTGGGATGTGTGCTTCAAGGGCTGATGGATAAATAATAGTATTCAGGTAGACCTTGACACAGTAAGTAACGCGACAGGGTGCAGGGTGCTTAGGAATGTGGTAACATTCCTTCATTTTAATCAAGAAGAATATCTAGAACTTCATGCTGGTGTCATCAAATTCAGTCCTTAAAAACAAAAATCATTACTTTTTCTTTTAAAAAATCTAGTCCGTCCTGAAATTGGATCATGTATAAGATGAAACTCCACTGCTGCTTTTATAGATCATAGATATCTGAAAGGTTGTTCATGGTGCTGGGTTATGTAAGAAATGCCCACGGAAACTAAAAAAGACTGAATATGCATACGCAATGACTTATCAGGCTAATTTAGATTTCCGCGTTTGCTGGAGAACCGCCTTTCCGAGTGCTTTCCCTTCCCTCGTCTCTTTAGCAAGGTCTACGTCTCCTGGTACACGGGAACCCTAGTGCAGTCCAGTTTCAGACATCACCCTTCCCAGCAGCAGCCCTCCTCGGCCTCCGGCCTCACTACCCGCGGAGGCGCAGTAGTAGTCACGACCTGCGGGTGACAGCACGGGTGCGGAGCGGTGCGCGTGCGGAGCGGTGCGCGTGCGGGTGCGCGCTAGGCAACTCAGTGCGCTCGACTCCATCTCCAGGGCGCGGGAGGCTCACCCGGCCTTGCCCACTCGCCACCGAGGCTCCAAACTCTCTGAACTCTCCGTCACGTCCGGGCGCTGGGGGCGGGCCAGAGAAGCCCTCCGGAAAGTGGAGGGCGGGGCGAATGATCTGGGGGCGGGGCCTCGGACCGGGAGGGAAGCAGGTGATAGGCGGGGCCAACGGGGGAGGGGAGGGCGTCGCCTAGGGGGCGGGACTGGTGGCGCTGTTGGGGGCACTCCGGGTGACAACGGTCAGTGATGAAGGCGGCGGCGGCACGGTGGCGGGAAGAGCGGCGCCGGGCGCTGGCGGCTTCCGAGCTGCTGCTGTAGGACGTGGGCCAGCGCGGCGGGATGGGGGCGCGCCGCGGGGACTGAGGCGGCGGCCAGCGGAACCTGAGGCCGAGGGCCGGGCTCGGCGTCCTCCGCCTGCTGCCGCTCGGCCGCGCGTCTCGCGGGCCGCTCTCTGACAGCCGGGGCATGTGGCGCTGGGTCCGGCAGCAGCTGGTAGGTGCGGGCCGCGCCGGGAGGGCGGGAGGGCGGCGGGGAGCCCCAGGCCGCGGCCCCGGAACTCCGGCCGTCTTCCCGGCAACTTGCCATCGGGCCTCTTGGAGGGACGCGTTCGGGTGCCGGGGCGGGCGAGCGCCGCCTTCGCGGAGGCCGCGCGCGTCTCCCGTCCGGGCCTTGGCAGCCCGCGCCGCCAGGCCGGACCTGCAGGGCGGGTCGCCGGTGCAGCGTTTCTGGTTGCTAGTTCTCACGGCGGACTCCCGCACCGCAGAAACGGTGGTTCGGGACCCAACCGTCCCCTTTCTTTTCGCTGCGGTAGCACGGCGATTTCGCGTCCAGCTCGGAAGTGTGTGTTTCAGTCCGCCTACGCGCAGGCTGGACTGCGCGCTTGGTGCCCCAGTACGTGAAGCGTCGGAGAGAACTAGAACTGCCGGCCTCTTCCTCCTACCAAGTCGGGTCTTTATTTTTAGCGAGCTGTGGCAAATTGAGGTATTCCCGCTTGATAGGAATCCAAGCTAATGATGTCATTGTAATGTCACCCTGTTGGACTGATTTGACTTTTTTGCAGCAAGCCGGTAGTACAGTAATTTGACCCTGGAAGTTAATTATTCCAAATCTGATCGCCTCTTTTTGATTTCCAAGAGCTCGTGTGAAGAAGGGTTCATTTAATACCGTTTATCTGATGGTGCTTTGTGGTGCAGGAAGAGGATCTTAAGTTGGTCTCTTCAAACCTTTTCTACTACATTAAGACCCTAGGGCGTTTCTTAGTGCCAGGTACATTTGTTAGCTTGAATAAAACGCTGCTGTTACCATTTTCATCATCCAGACAGAAGTCTGATAGTGTTGGGGAAAATGGCTTCAGATAAACAGACTAAAGGAAGAACCGGAAGCGCCGAGGTTAATTTTTAAAGCACCTGTCTTACCGCGTTGGTGAGCATGTCAAACAAGTTGCTGTGCATTGAAAGGCTATCTCTGATATTTAGTTGCTATTTTCACTGGTTTTACTTTTAAGATGTCAGATCTTCTAAGACTTGTGCCAGTGCAGAAATTTGTATTTCTGAGTAAGCTTCTATAATCACTTAAATTATAAATCAAAAACATTGTATACAGTAAGGAATGTATGTTGTACTGTTGCAGTCATAAACAGCTATTCTAATTGCTACATGACTTCAATTAAAAACTGTAGTTCAGATTATGCTAATATTTCATAGTAGATTGAGTCACCATGTATCTCAGCATTAAATTAACTGTAAAATTCATGTATGTGCAAAATTTGGTGGAAATTGATAAGTCACAAGAGCAGGTTGCTGTGGAGTTACAAGAACTCTTGATATGAGTCATGATTTTCATCTAATGTTTCATCCAAATAAGATATTTTTGTCTTTAAAAACAATTTTTAAAATTTTATTGGTTGTGTATGTGTGCTGTGCACGTGTGTGTGCTCTCACTTGCATAGAAGTCAAGACAACTTGGAGTCAGCTCTTCTTCCAGCCTGTGGTCCTGGGATCAAACTTCACACAGGCTTGGTGGCTGGAGGGAGCATTTACCTGTTAAGCCGACCAACCTACACAGTTGTCCTTTTATTACAGAGACATGTCTATGCCCTAGTTCTTTCTAGTTAAGAAAACAATCTTTGTTTTCTTATCTGTATTTTTACTGCCTGACCAGATGAAAAATCATGACAAAACTTGATGTTTTCCCTTTAGGAAAGTAGAGTGAAAAACGTGGAGCGTCTTTTCCTGTCTTGTTAACCTTTCTCTTGTTTCTTTCCCTTTCCCTTTTCCTCTTTCACATACTGTTCAAGTTATTTTATGCTAAAAAGATTCTGTATCTTTCTGCTATAACTTCATAGTGTAACCATTTTCAGCAACGTACTTTATTAAACTCATACTGTGATATCTTATTAACACCCTCCCAGTTATAACCGTGGTAGTACCTTCTTTTTGGCAATGCTAGAGATCAAACCCATTGCCTCATACATCCTTGTCAAGTGTTGTGTCACCAAGCAGGATTCCTTGCTTATTCTAATATTTCAGCCTGTATGTTAGCTGTTGACTACGTTAGGCCATTAAAATTTATGTTCAGAAAAGAGTATTTTAAAGCGAATTATTTTGTACAGTACTGATTTAAACTTTTAGATACATAAGATTTCTGTACAGGGCAACATAATACTGTGTTCTTATAGAGTTTACTATGTCTGTAGGCACATATTAACTGCTGGGGATTCCTATGAAAATGATGAACCCTTAGTCATGCCTATTCGCAGCCCTTCACATTTGGTGTAGCCTTAGCCTTGATTGTATTTGCTGAATAGATATCAAGCAGGTTAGAAAAGAAAGAATGAACACAGCAGTGTTTGTGTTTGGAGGCACAGTGGCAAGATCAACCAGCCTAGAAGGTAGAAGATGACTCACTAGATATAAGCACAGCCTAACAGCCGGCTTTTTCTTCAGTTGGACGTGGTGGCAGGCCTATAGTATAGGGAGGATCATAAATAGGAGAGGCATTCTTAAATTGTTCATAAAGGTCCCTTTAGACTTGTGCTGTGACTGTGAAAGGAGATGGTAAGACTGTCTCCTGGTTCACTGAGCAACTGGGAAGCTCTTAACCAAAAGCTCCATTTTCCCTTCTCACCCCTCACTCACCACGCTGCTTGTTTCTGTGCTTCATTTCTTTCCTTCTTTTCTTCTCTCTTGTCACAGCAGGAGGTGAAGCCCCCATCTTTCCAAGTTGACCAGTCCTGCCTGTGTTTTGGTACTCCCCATCACTTATGAGAGCTTTCCCCCTTTCTCTTTTCCTTTAACCTGTAAACAGTCAGGCCCCCTCTGCTGCCTCACTTGGCCCTGTGCCTATAACCACCAAATGTTCTATCCTGTACATCAGTGTCCTCTGATACACTTGAAGTATAGTTTGTTTAGGTGAAAATTGTCTTAAATACAAACATAATGGATTTTTAAAACATTATGAAAAACTGCGATTATCTGAATTATAATGATTTCTAGGCTGTGGCAAGATAGTTCAGTGGGTAAAGGTGCTACTCAGCAAACCCGGTGACCTGAGTTTGATCTCTGGGACCCACGTGGTAAAAGGGGAGGACTGATTTCCAAATTTGTCCTCTGACTTCATCATGTGCACTATGGCATATGCTCATCCCCCTGTAATAAATAAATATTAAATTTTTTAAAAAATTTACTTAAAAATTTGATTACTAGAAATTTAAGAATAATGTATGTGGTTTCCATCTGTGACTCATGTTTTATTTTTATTTACTGCTATATGACATTAAAAATGAGCTTAGGTTTCTAATAGCACATTAAGTTTGAATATCTCACTAGGGTAGACTACATATCCTATAACAGGGAACATATCTTAATTGCTGTATATCCTTTGCCCTCACAACAATTGGTCCATTATAAGTACTCTCCACCTATAAAAACTTTAAAGTATCTGATTTAATTTAGCATCACTTTGGAATTAATTCTAATGCTTTTATGAAACATAAAAGGTCTCACTATGTAGCTCTGTCCAGCCTTGAACTCACATAGACCAGGCTGGCTTCAAACCCAGAGCTGTGCCTGCCTCTGCCATCCAGTGCTGGGATTAAAGGTGTGCACCACCAAGCCAGGCCTTGGAATAGCCTTTTCTTTGACTTTCTCCCAAATCACCCATGAAAAGAATACAAAAGGAGACACTGGCCTATAGGGACACTGGTTTTAACCTCAAGGTGAACATTTAAGAACCTAGATCTCTGACTGTGTGCTTTTGTATTTCTATATTCAGGCTTATATTCTTTCAGTTAATTGTTTTTTGAGAAAGGGTTTGTTTATGTATCCCAGGCAGGTCCCAAACTTCAACCTCCTGAGCTTTTCTTTTGGTCAAAGGTGAAGTGTCAGAGGCATCTAGGTATTCTCAGGAGTACTGATGCAAGGGCCTTCCTCCAGAATCTCTAGTCTGGTGAATACCATCATTGTCATCAGATGTTTTCTAGTCTCAGGCTGTCCACTCTAGTATCTAAAAAGTTTAGAAAGTAGAATGAGCCCCCATTTATCCCTTACTCAGCCTTGGTGATTGTCAGCACGAGCCAGTCTCACCTATTCCTCCCACCTACCTCCTTAACTGATTTGAAAGCAAATCTCAAATATTATAGAAGTCACCCATAAATATATCTCTGTCCTTGAAGGTAAATCATCTCAAGCACATAAATATGACTCCTACAGAAATTCCTGCATTCCCATTCGCTCTTCCTTCCTCGCAGTATCAAATTCTAGAGAGTATATTGCTTTTTTCTTATGGTTATATCTAAGGAGAAATCAGAGTCATGTGAATCCAAAAACTGCTTTGCTTCAGAATGTAACATTGTATATCCTAAATATATAGTCTTTGTCAGTTAAATAAAATGCTTAGTTTAATGACATGAAAGACTTTGCACTTTTAAGTTTTGAGGGAACAAAACATGCCTCTATCTTTGTTGCTAAAATGATACCTTAAACCCTCTTCCCTTTCATTCCCTAGGCTAGAATAGGGCCTTGCCTCTTACCTGCACTGCCTCAGTGCTTCCCACGGAGTGCAGTTTTTTCTCTTCTGTACCTGCAGTCTCTTCAGTTCAGCAGCCAGAGTGCTCTTGTGAGACACAGTACACCCCTGTAATCTTTAGAAACTTCCAAGGGTTCGTCTTGATTTCTTTTTCTTTTTTTGTCTTTTTGAGACAGAGTCACCCTGTAACCCCAACTGGCCCGGAGCCCACTATGTAGACCAGACTGATGATCTCACAGGTATCTGCCTGGCTCTGCCTCTCAAGTGCTGGATTAAAGGTGTGCACCACCACACCCGGCTTCTTGCTTTTTTATTGAGAGTGAAAACCCGTCCCTTCTTGGGCTGGAAAGATGGCTCAGTAGTAAGAGCAGGTACTGCTCTCATAGAAGACCTAAGCTCAGATCCTAGCATCCATATCCGGTTGCTCATAGCTGCCTGTAACTCCAGCTCCAATACCCTCTTCTGAACTCCAAAGGCACCTGCACTCATGTGCATATAACCAGATACCCACATATTAAAAATAGTAAAAATAAATCTTAAAGTACTCAGTCTCTTTTGAGCTGTTCTCAGTCCACACCCCCCAGATCACTTCTCACACTCCCCGTGCTCTTGACTGCTTTGTCTATGCCTGCCTTCTTGCACTGTAGTTTAGATGTCCAGGCACATGTCAATCTCAGGATCTTTGTCTTTGTTGTTACTGTACCTGGAATATTTCCCAGTATCTGACGGCTTCTTTACTCCTTTCAAGACTTTAAGTATTCCCTTCTAACCAGTACAGCCTTTTGTGGTCCTTCAGTATAAAATTGTAACCCTCCCTGACACTGTGCTCCCTGAATCTCCTTTCCAGCTGCGTTTCTTTTAGCACTTAGCACTAGGTAATGTTCTGCAGTCTATGTATCTCACAAAGGCAGGGATTTTAGTTCTCCATCTAACAAAAACTGCTTCATTTCTCACTTCTCTGTCTCCATTTAGGTAACACCAACTTTTTCATTTGCTAATTCACACAAACTGATTTCTGAACATTCACACTTTGATAATATGTTCATAGGATTTGGAACAGCTGAAATGAAGCAACCCCTGCCTTCATGAAAATCTAATACTGTTACTCTGCTAAATGTACATGGTAATAAACTGCTCCTTCAGATCTTATCTTTATACCCATAGACTAGTTCATCTCTCAGCCCTCATCAGAGATGCTTCTTTTTACAATAAGATGCTGATGAACACAGAGACCCACAGCTGGTCAACATGCAGAGAATAAGAGACTGTGGAGTACTTAGCTCTAAACTGGACAGCTGTATGACACTCCTGCCCCGAAAGGCTCAGGGATCATTGCAGAAGAGGGGGCAGAAAGATTATAAGAGCCAGGGGCAGTGAAATAGGATTTGCCAGACATGTTAACATGCAACTTGTTAACCCAGAGTGGCTGTGACTACATGCACAAGACCTCCAGAAAGAAGATCAAGCCAGCCAGATGACAGCATAGACAGGGGCAGGGGCTCATGAAGTTCCACCCCAGCTGAGGACCTGTTGGCAACTGATAGCTTCTGAGAGGAGAGAGAATCAGTTTACTTCAGGGATATGGACCCTGAGAGGCTACCTATGTTCCAGTAGATAGTCCTACCTAGGTACAATACAGGTAGCATTAAGTGGCCTCAGTGGGTTAAAAAACAACAAGAAAGGCTGGGCTGGGAAATGATGTCTCAGGAGTATCCTTAAGTGCCCTTAAGAGTACTTGCTATTTCTGCAGAGGGCCGGGCTTCAGTTCCCAGTACCCACACCGAGTGCCTCACAACCTCCTGTAATTTAGTTCCAGGGCATCTGATGTCCTCTTCTAGTATCTTCAGGTACCTCACACACGTGGTACCTGTAGATAGGTAAGCACATACATATAAAAATTTAAAAACCATTTTTAAAAAGCACATGAAGTTGGGGAGAAAAGTAGTAGGGGCATGGAGGAGGAACTGGAAATGGGGCGACTTTGGTCAAAATGCATTACACGCATTCAGCAGTTCTCAGAAAATACAAGATTTTAAGGTATAAAACAAAATTTATTTTCTTAGGACTTATGATATGGCATGTTTAATCATGTATGATAAATACCTCATTAATATATTAATGATTTAATAGATTTTTGTCATATTATTCACTTGTTAAATGCATATAAACAAAAAACAGTACGTGAAGTTGTCCTAAGGGGTAGAGAGGTGGGATGGATCTGGAAGGAGTAGGAATGAATATGATCAGAGTACTTTGTATGAAATTCTCAAAGAATTAACAAAAAATACTGTATTTTAAAAAGTAGTCACTCAAATACCTGCCAAATTCCAAACTCTGCATCTCTATGAAGGTCCCTGCAGGTAGAGCAGCCATTCTGAAATCCTAAGCTCTAAGCTTTACTTAGAGTTTTACATGCTCACTGTCAACTACGTTTTTATTTACTTAGCCACTCTGGAAAAGAAAGAGGGAAAAAAAATGCCAAAGTTGAGACTAGGAAAAAAAAAAACAGTTTTCTGTTGTCTTTTAGGATTCGTGTGACCTTCTGCCTGCCACTTGTCCTTCCTCATCACCTCATATCCGCATGTCTAGGACTCTTCTGAATGGTGTGTTATATCCACACTACAGAGGTTTCCATAGATACATGTATACACTACAAGTTAGGATCCACATATTAGGGAGAACGGGTGGGTTTTTTTCTTTCTGAGTTTGGGTCAGTTTGGTTGATGCACTTTCCAAGTCCATCCATTTTCCTGCAAAATTCCTTTTTTTTACAGCTGTTGTAGGTACCACATTTTTAATTATGGGTTCATCTGTTGAAGGATATCTTGGTTGGTTCTATTTCCTTGTTACCATAAATAGAGCAGCAGTAAACACAAGCGTGTAGATAGCTCTGCGATAGGGTGTAGAGTTCTCTTGCCCCGGAGTGGAACAGATAGATCATGGGTGGTTCAGTTTCTGACTTTTTAAGAAGCCTCTAAGCAGATTTCCGTCCTAGTTGTATCAGTTTGCATTCCTACCAGCAGTGAATAAGGGATCCTCTTTGTCCAGATCCTCTCACTTCTAGCCTTTATATACTTCACATTCTCAGTATCCACTCTTGGATTTATCATATCTTATGATTTTTAAGTTTCAGGATTTATTATTGGATTTTTTCATTTCCATTTCTTCTTTGTGAATGACTTCTTGAGAAAATGGCTCTGTCCCTGTTATCCCCTCCCTCCCTATCCTGTCATCTTATACATGCCTAGGAATGAGACCAGGCTAGAGAATGGATTAGGAAGGAATGTGTTGGCACTGGGGACTCTAGAGTTTGTAGAGGGAAAAGAGAGTAGTGATCAGAATTCTGGTTACTAAGCCACGGTCATTTTCAAGTCATGTATATTCTAGTAGTTAGGCCTTGCTTATTCCTTGATGTCTAACTCCTCTGACAAATGATTTATTGTAAACTGTAGCCTGTGTAAGTTGATTTTGAACAGCATGGCACATTTTAAAAATTTTTTCTCTTTCATTTTGATTCTTGGAAACTCCAAAGTTAGATTGATTTTTTTTTTAAATACCCATGTGTGGTGATTTGCATGAGAATGTCCCCTGAACTCCCAGGTATTTGACATTTTGTGCCTAGTTGGTGATGCTGTTTTAGAAGGCCTTGCTGGAGGAAGCTCATCACTGGAGTTGGCTTAGAGAGTTCTTAAGCCTTGCTGATTCCCTTCTCTGCTTCCTGTGTCCCCTTGAAGGTGTGAACTCTTCTTTCAGCTCCAGCCACCGTGCCACCATGCCTTCCTATCCTGATGGGCACTGATTCCTCTGGAACTAGAAGCTCAAATAACTCTTCCTGTTATAAAGTCTTTCTTGGTCATAGTGTTTTATCACAGCACTAGACAAGTAACTAATATACTATGATACTGAAATAGAAGTTGAAATTGCAAAAAAAGACAAATTTCTTATTTTAATTAAATGTTCATTATATCCAAAAAGAAATGAGAGCATTCTTTGAAAAGTCCTCATTCAGAAGCACATGACAATGTTCTGTAAGAACAATGAGCTGTGGGAACTGGAGAGATGGCTCAGCAGTTTTAGTAGTTAAGTATACTGGCTGCTTTTGCAGAGGACCAGGGTTTGGTTCCCAGCACTCATATGGTGACTAACAGCTGCCAGTAACTCCAGTCCCAGGGGTTCTGATGCCCTCTCTGACCTCCACAGGCATTGTATGACATGGGTGCACTTAAACATACAGGTAATACACTCATATTTTTTAAAGTGAGCCATCTAATGATGCAATGCTATTTCAGTGAGAATTTTTTCTCATTTTACTTGAAAGTTGTTTTACTTTTTTTATGGTGAAAGATTGTACTAGTGAACTAGACTAGGTGGTCTCAGTTTTGCTGGACAGACCCAGAGCATCATGATGAGGAGCCAATGGAGCACAGGGCTTATTATCGTCAGACTAGTCAGGGTATTGACTTGACCACTTAGGGATCAGGCCTGTAAGGTGGGTGACATGGGTTTTCTCTTACTCTTTGGTTTTATAAAATAACTTTTTTGTATTAGTGTTTTGCCTGAGTGTATGTAAGTTCATCTTTGTCATGAAATGACTAGAAGAGTGTGTCGATCCCCTGGAACTGGAGTTAAGGATGGTCGTAAAACACCATGTGGGTACTGAGAACTGAACTGGGGTCCTCTGCAAGGGCAGTCAGTTCCCCATTTGGGAGGAGTCTTTAGGTCCCTGTAGCCCCATCAGGCCTCCTTAGAACTGGTATTAAAGGCATTTGCCACCATGCCTGGCCTGCAGCCAGCCAGTGCTCTTAACCACTGAGGCCTCTCTCCAGCCCCTCCTTTTTGGGTTTTGAGATGGAGTCTTTGTGGCCAGGGCTAACCTACCTAGAACTCATGATGATCCTTCATCCTCAGCCTCCAACATGCTGGGGTTATAGGTAGGTGCCACCATGCCTATAGGGTTAGGGTTAGGGTTAGATTGTTTGGGCTATGGATGCCTTTCAGCAAGCACTGCCTTCTAATAGTCAAAGACTTTGCTGTCTTCAGCTTTGGGAAGGGCAGCAGCTTCCCTCTTTGCTTCCACGCCATCTTGGTACAAAGCTTTAAAAATCTTTTTTATGCTTATTTTAAAAAACCTTTTACTTCCCTCCCACCCCTTTTTCAATGCTGGAGATTGAATTCAGGGCCTTGCCAGGCAGGCTTCTGCCACTGAGCTACATTCCCAACCCAAAAGACCTCATTTTTAAGTACGAGGTTTTGCTCAGAGTGGGGAATCTGTCTTCTCCTTTGGGCATTTCCACAATTGCAAGTATATTGCATGTAGTCAGTGCTTGTTTTACTTACAAAGTGAATTTGTCAACCTAAATTATAAGACAGTGTAACAACATTGTAAGTGACTTGATATTTCAGAATAGTCAAATGTTTTGCTTAAATTTGTCATAATACTGTGCATAGTAGCAAACATATTTTCTCAATAAACACATGTTACATATTGATGTCCTAAGATTTGACTTTGAAGATTCTTGGTAATAAGTATGACTGGCAGCAGCTCCTCAGCATCTTACTGAGACACTTGTTTCTTCTGTTCACTTCTGTACTCCACTAATGTCCCTTAAATAGAGTAAGCTCAAGAAGTCCCAGCAGTGAGAGTGACCTGATTCATTGCTGGTGAGATAGGAAAGTTCTCTAATCTTGTGTTTTTTTTATGTTGAACTTTAAATGTGAAAGAGCTGATTTCTAACTCAGATATGGACACCCTCCTACTTTGTGAATCCAATCCTAATGCAAAGTTAAAAGGAGTCAGTGCAGTGTTTACCTGCTAATGTTCATTAACTTTTTTAAAAAATTATTTTTATTTTATTTATATGAGTGTTTTATCTGCATATATGTAAATGCACCTGTATCATGCAAAGCTGGCAGAGGCCAAAAGTAGGCATTGGATCCCCTGAAACTGGTGTAACAGACAGCTGTGAACTGCCATGTGGGTGCTGGGAACTGAACCCAGGTCCTCTACAAGAGCAGCCAGTGTTCTTAACTGCTGAGCCATCTCTCCAACCCCGAGGAGGAATTTATCTTTTTTATAAAAACAGGATCTCCCTTTGGCTCAGCTGGAGTGGGACTCCCTTTGTAGACCAGGCTGGCCTTGATCTCATAGACATCTGCCCACTTCTGCTGCCTGAGTGCCAGGTTTGAAGGTGTGCACCACTACATATGGCTAGTAATTAACTTTTTTAAGAAACATTTTCAGAATTCAAAACGAAACAAAAAAGTCATGAAATGAACATCCTGTTCGTTTATTATGAAATAGTGAAAGTCTAGGTACTTACATGACCAGATAAACTTTTCAGTCTGTTTCACTTTTGGCTTCCTAGACCATGGAGTACCTAATGGCACTTGACAACTGAGTAAATATTTCAGTGTGATGTGTATGATTGCATAAATTTGCAGATGTCCTTGTTTTTGAGAAATGTCTAAAAATTAAGTATGAATTCAATTTTAGAAGAGTTTTAGATTAATAGAGAGGTTGTAAAAGTAGTGCAAAGAGATCTTGAGCCCTCTTCTCTCTCATTTTTTCTTATATAGCTACATTGTAATACTGATACCAATACATTGTTATTAATTAGGCCATATATTTCCTTATTTAAATTTTATCAGTTCACCATTTTTTTCTGTTTCATCTGGGATACATAGAAACACAGTTACATTTGCCTAATAAATAATATCCCATACCATTACTCAGAAAGCTGAGGTAGAAAGATGGTGAATTTGAGACTAGCCTGGGCTACCTTCTATTGAGTCCCTGACTTAAAAAAGATCAAGAGAAAGAAAGGGGGGGAGGGTATACTAGGCTCTTCTGAGCTATGTCAGTTTCCTTTGAGAACAACTGTCTTTTAAGTCATTGTTTTCTTATGTTCTTTTGTCTTAGTATTCTTCCTTGGGAAAAGTTAGATCAACTTCCCAACTTAAAACTTATTATATGGGTCTGTGAAGTACTAAACTCTCTAGAGAACCATTGCCTTTCATTGACAGAAGTCAGTGTGATTACCACTAACATGGAAAAAGTTCCATATGACCAAACTGTTTTGTTTTGTTTTATATTTATTTGTGCATATGTGCATGGGTGGGCCCGTGCCATGGTATGCATGTGAATCTCAGAGAACTTGTTGAGTTGGTTTTCTCTGAATACCATGTGGGTTCCTAGGAGTGAATTCAGGTCCTCAGGTTTGGCAGTAAGAACCTTTACTCACTGTGTCATCTTGCTGGCCCCCTGTATTTTACTTGTACAAAAATACATATATTAGTAGTAATAAAAGAGAGAGACTTTTTTATTTATTTATTTATTTATTTATTTGCAAAGGGAATGGAACTCATGGCCCACACATTCTGCCACTTAGCTATGTCATTAATAACTCAAGAGTGTGAGTTTTGGAGTTAATTAGAGAGCCAAAGTTTTTGATAGAAGTTTGAGTTTCCATTAGAGACACTAGTGTATGTAGAAAGCCACTGGAAGGTAGGAAGTACATTGGATGACTGAAATGCCATCTCATCACAGAGACACCCTAGTGCTAGTGCCAGCAATGAGGGTATGACAGTAGTTGCTTTTAGCTTTATTTTCATCTTTAAATTAAACAACAAAAAAATTTTTTTTGCATGAATAAAAATCCTATTCATTTGCTAAGTTAATGCTTAACACTTTGGCTTTAGTCCCTTGTTGCTTTCTTTTCCCTGATCCTTCAATAAGTATTTTATTTCAAAAAGTTAATATCATAACCAGAATCTTAGGACTAGCTTGAACTAGAATCCCTCCATTGGGTCAGTTTCCCTGGAGTTGCTGCGGCCTCTGCTTCCTCACCTTCCTTCTACCTCTACTCACTCTGACTGGAGTCTGACCGGCTCCCTCACCTTCTCTCAAACACTGTGGGCAATGTTGCCCACACTGTCTTTATTCAGCTCAGCTTCATTGTTCTTCAGCTCTCCTCCTTTCTGCAGCATAGGAGAATCTCAGCACCCATATGGCAGCTAACAACCTCCTATAACTCCAGTTCCAGGGTATCTGACACCCTCTTCTGATATTGATGGGCACTGCATGACACAGGTGCACTTATATACATTTCAGGCAAAACATTCATACACATAAAATAAAAATAAATCAGAAACAATTCCTTTGGAAGCTTCTTCCTGACTTCCTGTTCTCAGCTGTGTTCAGCCATGCTGGGAATCTGCGCTTAGGTCTTTGCGCAGAGTAGCAAGCACTTTATTGGCTGAGCTATCTCTCCATCTCTTTTTTTTTAAAAAAAAAAAACATTTTATTTAATGTGTATGAGAATATTGCCTGCATGTATTTGTCGTGCAGTGCCCACGGAGGTCAGAAGAGGGTGTCAGATCTCCTGGAACTGGAGTTAAAATTGTTAGCCTCCATGTGGATGCTGGGCATTGAACCCAGGTCCTTTGCAAGAGCAGTCAGTGCTCTTAAGTACTGAGACATCTCTCAAGTCCTCTCTTATCTCTTAAGCTTACGTTGTATAACTTGGTGTTAAAGAAAGATAATCACATATCAGGTGCCTTTTTGTCAGTTTAAATTAACTCTACCTGGCTTCCATCAGAATCTGTTCAGAGGAACCAAATCGCAATGATGCCGAAGACAAAACAGAAAGCACGTTAAAAGGACAGTAACTGACCAGAGAAGGTTGGTGCACAACTTTAATACCAGAATAGTGAGTTGGAAGGGTGGAGGCAGGTGGTTCTCTTGAGTTTGAGGCCAGCCTTGTGTTCATAGTAAGTTCCAGGTTAGCCAGGGCAACATAGTGAGACTCTATCTAAAAACAAAACAGAACAAAGGAAACAAAAGCACCCAAACAGGCAAGGGCTGGGGTAGGAATGAGTGCTGAGTAAGATGCCTCAGCCTGATGGTCTGGTCCCAATGGCCTGTTTCTAGACAGATCAGTGTGCTGTGTACTCCTTGTAGAAGTAAAGTCATGGACCAAAGAAATAGCATTCAAACCCTGTTCATCTGCTCATTAATTCATTTACAAAATATGGAATGTTTAATAGAAGGTTTATGAAGAAAATAAATATTCATGTGCCATGTTTTCCATGAAGAGACTGATTTTTGAAATGAGACATGACACCTATATTCCACAAAATGTAGTCATCACGGTTCCAACGTGTTATAGAAACAAACTTGAAAATCGTTACACGTCATTATTTTTTCTTTCCCCATTTTTCAGGTGTGCATATGTTTTTGCATATGCATATGAAAGCCCAAGGTTAATGTCAGTAGTCGTTCTAGATTGTTTCTTCTACAGTATTCATTGAGGCAGGATCTCTCAGTCAGACCCAGGGCTCACCTAAATAGCAAGTCTTGCTGGGCAGCCCCATTTCTGTTTTCTGAGCCTGGAATTACAGGCAGACCTGCCACACCCACCCAGCATTTACATGGATTTTGGCAATCCAAAGTCCTGGTCTCCACATTAAGCACTTAACCTCTAAGACATCTTCCCAGACCCAAGACTTTAAAAGTGAAAGCATGGCCTTTGAGATGGCTCAGCAGGTGAAGGCATCTGCCCCCAAGCCTGACAGCCTGAATTTGATCCCTGAGACCCAGTTGGTGGAAGGAGATACCTGACCACAGGTACACACTCACTCACTAAATGAAATTTTTAAGAATTAAAATTATAAGTGAAGTTGAAGTTAAACTAGTGTTTTATGGAGTATACAACTATACTTTGTATAGTCCTGTACTGTTTCTCAGATCATGAATAAAAATTTTAAAACCAAGAATGATAGCCATTGACTCCATGCCTAACACTGTTAATATTCTGATAAGCTAAACAAAATATCCTTCTAAATAATATGGGAATCCTCAGATCCATGGGAGTCTGTTAGTGGGACGTGTTACATGGCACAAAGATTCCTTCCTTAGTGTATTACTAGAGTCTCTAATCTTTTTTCCTAGTTTGCTTCTCTGACCAAAACCAGTTTGGAAGGAAAGGGTTTATCTGGCTTACACGTCTCTAGAGAAGCCAGGACAGGAACTCATGACAAACCCTGGAGGCAGAGTCCATGGAGGAGGAGCATTGCCTTCTGGCCCGTGTTCAACCGGCTTTCCCATACATCCCAGAACACCTTCAGAATTAGCACCACCACAGTGAACTGGGCCCTCCCACACCATTCAACATCATGAACCCTCATAGATTTGCCCACAGGCCCTGGGATGCAGGAAACCCCCAGTTGGGATGACCTCTTGCTAGGGTATCAAGTTGACAACCAAAGCTAGCTATGAAAGTCATATCTAGACATGGATCATTTTTAGTATTTAATGACTATCAAGTCTAATTGAGGCTTATAAATTATAACTTATTTTGCTAATAATGCTGTTATTAGCAAAATGAAAATCAAAGGAATTTGAAATCATTTGCTTGTTAAAAACAAGGAAAGGAGTGCTTTTATCTTACTGGTGCTTCACTCAGAGCCTGGAGGACAGTGAAGTATTTAAAGTGTCTGTATCCTTGTGACTAGTGAAAAATTTTCCATCAAAGATGAGTACTACTATGAGAGATGGTCTTCTGAATTTGAAGACAGAATACATATTCATGCAGGAATCTAATGATAATCTTACCTATATTTCAGGAGGTCAGTTGAAGATGTTAACTGGCACAAATAAATGATTGGGTGGTAGGTGTCTATAACATGAATCTGAGTGTTTTGAGAAAAAAACTCTTTGAAACCAAGTTGATCTGGGCATGGAAGAAGTTTAAAATGAGTGTAACTTTTTGCTGTCAGATATGGCAGTCACGTGCTAGCTACACACATTTCTGTTTTCATCCAGTAAGAGGCCCTCCTCAAAGAGAGCAAGGCACCTCCAGGAATGAAGTCAGGAAGCTTCTATAAGTCTATCTGATGTTTTCCTTGTAGCCTATCTCACATGTGAACTGTTTCTTTAGAAGGCTTAGTTCATTTCTATCTGAAGATAATATGCCTATTCACCTGTGAAAGAGAGTATCTGTGGTTGAACGGTTCTGCAGTTAAATAGATCAGGTCTGTGTGCACTGTAAGTCCAGTTATAATATAGTCTGATCAGTTGTGTAAAGCCTGTAGTGAAGTAGCATCTAACCACCAGCCTGTGACCAGTACTGTGTTTTCTTTTCTTTGATCTTAGGGTTTTGACCCACCACATCAAAGTGACACAAGAACTATTTACATAGCCAACAGATTTCCTCAGAATGGCCTTTATACACCTCAGAAATTTATAGATAACCGGATCATTTCCTCTAAGGTAAGGATAAACAATTGTATTATTTAAACTGTAGACAAAGGACTGGGAGTATATTAAAAACTCAGTTGGTCGAATGCTTGCCTAGCATGTATGAAGCCATGGGTTCAATCCCTAGTATCACATATGATGCAGGTGTGTAACCGTAGCTCTTAGAAGCTCAGAGTCATCTTTGGCTCCTTAGCAAGATTAGGCCCAGCCTGGAGATATGAGACCCTGTCTCAGAAGCAAAAACAAAATAACAGTGACAGTAACAACAAAACCTGTGCATGTGCACTTGTATAGTATGACTGAGCTTGTGCAAGTGTACATTTATGTTATTAAACATTTGGGAAACTGACCGTTGATTTATCTTAACCAAAACGATATGTGACAGAAAAGGAGTTGTCAGCTGCTACCCCCTATCATCATACCAAATAATTACCTTCAGCACTAATGTTCATACTGAGTGCCTGTATTTGTAAAGTTCTCTATTTGTTTCATCTCATATAGTTTAAGCTTTGCAACAGCCCATGTGAAGTAACTGATATTAAATCTAGTTTACAAAATACTATATTCCTACAGTGCTTGGAAATTAAATAATTTCCCTAGATTGCTAGTGGCTAGATTGGAGTATGAATTCATTTCCATGTGACTTTAAGCCTGCTTGCTCCAGTTTTGAATCTTCTGCAAATATTTTAAAGTAAATTACACTGCTTCATTCTTATTTTTTCTTGTTTCATTTTTTTCTGTGACTTTTGAAGATGTCTTGTTTTTCCAAAGCTGAGGATTATAGAGCCATACTGTCTAATAGATTTCTTTTTCATGATAGAAATGCATTCCACGGTATCTAGTATGATAGTCAACACCACATACTACTGTTGAGACCTTAAAAGTTTGGCTGGTGCACCTGAGAAACTGAAGATTAGAGCTGCATTTAAATTTAAATTTCAAGAGCTGTATGTATCTAGTAACCTTTATTAAACAGTGTATTTATAGAGGAAGTGAGTCAGAGAGATTGAGGGTAAAGTTCTCCTTAGCCTGGCTCTTGCTGATAGGACCATAAGAAGCATCACTGTTTGCTCCTTCACTCTCTTCAGGAGACACTGCTGATACCTTTTTTCTAATCCTGAGCTCATTTTTCCAGAGATACCATCTTGGTTCAGCAGTTTCTTTGTCTTGACCCTGTTTTCTCTAACTTATCTACTGATGACTCTTTTTCAAGGTCGTTCCACTCCCTAGTCCCAGCCCTCCTGGAAGTCATATATTAACCAGGTTGGCCACCATCTAGCAAAGATCCACCTGCCTCTGCCTCCCAAGGGCTGAGATTAAAGGCTAGGGCTACCACACCACACCCGTCTTCCACTGATGATTCTTAAACAGCTTCTTTTAGTTCTTATCTGTATTTGGATACTTTATGGGTTTTTAAATAGTTTTCAACTCAAATTGTTGTAATTCTTATCTGTTGGACTTCTCAGGTCTATTCAAAACTCCTTAGCTGGTGCTGGAAACTGAGTATATATTTTATGTGTATTAGCATTTTACCTGCATGTATACAAGTGCACCATGTGCATACAGTGCCCACAGAGACCAGAAAGGAGTGTGAAATCCTCTGGAACTGGAGTTACTGGTGATTGTTAGCTGCCATGTGGGTGTTGGGAACCAAATCCCAGTCCTGTGCAAGAGAGCTAGTGCTCTTAATTGCTATCTCTCCAGCCCCCAAATTTATGAGATTAAGTACTTTGATATGGTGGTTTTCATATGTAGTGCATTCAGTTTAATGTTTTGACTAGGGGCTGGAGAGAGGGCCCTGTGGTCTCTCTTAAATCTGTTAGCATGAGTAAGAGTTTTCTCATACTGCTTTGCTCACTTGATTTATGCCCCAGTTGTTTCTGAGGCATCCCTCCAATTCTCTTATCTACTACTTTGTCTTCCACAAATGTTCTCCTTTACTTCATCCCTTGAAACCCTTGACTTCAATCTCTTTAATTGCAATTTTCTTTCTCACTTGCTTTGGATTATTTTATGTGATTGTGATTATTTTACATATTTTATCTTTGCAACTATTAATATTTAGTTCAAAACTCTGATTATAAGCCTCTTAGTTTCCTGTATTCTGTGTATCTTATGTGATGTAGATAGTTAGTAACATATCTTACTTTAATCATAGTAGCTACCTTACAGTAAATTTAAACTTCCTCGAAACATTTAATTTCATCATTCTATCAATGTTAGAAGATGGGGGGAAAGGTCAATTATAAAATCATACATAACTGTAGAGAAATCTTACTAACTCAGTTGTCTTAGCCACTATTACATAGTGATTAGGATAACATTAACATTCTATAAATTTTCTTAAAAGTATTTTCATATGTTGGGTGTGGTGGTGTACTCCTTTAATCGCAGTACTTGAGAGGCTGAGACAGGCAGATCTCTGTGAGATTGAAGCTAGTCTGGTGTACATATCGAGTTCCAGGCCAGCTGGTGCTATAGGGAAACGTTGTCTTAAAAAAAGAAACCCCAATAAATAAAAAGTATTTTTATATTTAATAGCATAACCGTGGAGACCAGAGGCCTTAGATCTCTCTGTAGCTAGATGTATGGCATTTGTGAACCACTGGACCTGGGTTCTGGGAAGTAAACTTACTTAGGTCCTCAACAAGAGCAGTCCATGCTCTTAATTCCTGAGACATCTCTCCAACCCCCCAAAGGAAATATCCTGAAACCAATGACTGTACTGACAATTTATGTAATTTTTCTCCTGAAGATTGTAGGGGGAGGGACTGGAGAGAAGGCTCAGCAGTGAAAGACACTTATTGCTCTTTTAGAGGACCCTAGTTCAGTTCCTAGCATCTACTGGCAGCTCATAACCATCTATAACAACAGTTGAAGGTGAAGCAGTGCCCTCTTCTGGCTGCTGTGGGCATCAGGTATGCTCACAGTGCACATAAACACATGCAGGCAAAACACTCATACACATAAAATAAAAATAAATATTTTATAAAAAATGTAGACAGCAAAATATATTATCATTGTCATAATGTATGTGGGTGCTTGTAAACAGAGGGCATTGTCAGCTTCATTCATAGGAAGTTTTGTACATTTGACGTGGAAACTAAGGAATTTACCTGGAGATATTCTGAGCCCTGTAGGAACAGCTGCCTTTTCCTCCAAATAAGATCAGCTGGAAGAGGCTGTTAGTAAAATGCTTCCTGAAAACTTGAGAGCCTTGAATTGGATCCTCTATGTAAAAGTGGGGTACCGTTTCACATGCCTGTAATCCAGTGCTATGGAAAAAGAGACAGGAGGGTCCCTGGAGCTCATTGGCTAGCCTGACTGAAACACTGAGCTCCAGATTCAGTGAGAAACCCTGTCTCAAAAAGTAAGAAAGAAAACAATTTAGGAATACACTCATTAGTGACCTTTGGCCTCTACATGTGTGTACACATGTGCACATGCACCCACATATGCATGTGAACACATACATACAATAGACACATATCCACAGATCAACTCAAGGTAACTATCCAGAATTACCATCTTACATATATGCCTTTCTTTTCTCCTGAGCCCTGAACATAATTTTTATTTCCAGATTCTGGAGCTACTTATGCTGATACCCTAACAGAAAATACCCATTTCATGTGTCTCAGGTTAAAAACGGAAATATAATTTTACCTAAGAAAGAAAAGTTGTTAGATGTCCTCTAGGCATAGGCTTTAATGGGCCCCTCTGGCAGCCTAACTATTTATAAAACTGTTTATGTGGGAAAGGATGTTTCAAGTTTCAAACACCTAATTTAGAAGTAAACTTTTGATGTACACAAATGCAGAAATTAGGCCAGGTCTGGTAGCGTATGCCTTCTTGGCACTTGCCTGAGGCAGAGGCAGGCAGTTCTCTGTGAGATGGAATCCAACATGTTCTGTATCTCGAAGAACAGACCAGCTGGGGTTACAGGGAGACCCTGTCTAAAAAATTTTAAAAAACAACCAGAAACTAAAATGAAACAGACTAAAAGAACCAAAACAGAACAAAACTTCAGAAAGTAGAAATGTCTTACTTTGTACAGAGAAAATCAAGTAAACTGCCATTTAAAAAAATCTTAATCAGTAACTAAGCCACAAAACTCTATTTCATCTATTTATTGTTTATTTGTTTGTTTGTTCATTGAGTCTGCAAAGTCTTTGTAAGTCTCAGGGAAATTACATTCTATTGAGAGAGTATAAACAGATGAAAAATAAAAATTCAGTAAACTGATTTTTTCATATATAATGAGGTTTTGAATGATGATACAAATAATATGTGGTGTATTGCTCTACTCTCATGATACGACATAATAAGCTTATGAGTTAACAAATAACTTAAACACATAACAGTTAACAGAAGCCCTGTTCTACCCTACAGGCTTTAGAAATAGATTAGCACATTTACACTTATAAGTACCCTAGAAGAGATGCTTATTATCACCCTCGTTTTATAGAGAAATGAAATGGGGCACAGAGAGATTAAGTCCGTTATTTAATGAATGTTGCAATTAAAATTTGAACCAGAGGAGTTTAACTCCTACATACATGCTTTTGACCATCTCTCTACTTGGTCGTGGCTTTTAAAGTGGATATTGTGGCAGTTTTGTGTCCTTCATGAATTTGGGGGTGGTTCTCCAATGATCACTTATCTAACATTTTTATTTCTTTAACCCTCCAGATCATTACTCCATATTGATCATTTACTTCATGTAAAAATAATTGCACAATTAGGCTGTCTCCTTTGTTTCTGACACTGAACCAAGTAGAATATTTAATCTGGGTAACATTTCTAACAACTCTTGTTCATCGTTTATGCTTTAATTTTATATAGCCAAAAGCCAAAATACATTAAAATGTTGTTTTAGATCTATTTTCTCTAACTTTTGAAAATCAGTAATTGAATAGCAAAATTGATAGGTTCATATTGTCTCATTCCTTAATATGTACTAAAGTTGTCTAGGACAGGAGAGATGGGTCAGCAGGTCAGCAGTTAGGAGCACTGGGTCCTCTTACAGAGGAACTAGGTTTGATTCCCAGCACCCACACAGCAACTAACAATCATCTGTAACCCCCATTCCAGGGGATCCAACACCCACTTCTGGCCTCCGTGGGCCTTGCACAACACAGGTGCACTTACATACATGTAGGCAATACTTACACACAAAAATAAAAATAATAAATATTTTTAAATAAAAATATTTAAATTGTCAATAAATAGCAAAGGAAGAAACTAAGAAGGTAGAATAACAGTCTAAAATTCTAGAAACTAGGGGCTGGAGAGGTGGCCCAGTTGTTAAGAGTGCTGGCTACTCTTGCAGGGCATCCGATGCCTTCTTCTGGCCTCCAAGGGCATTGCATCACATGTGTGCATTTACATTCATACATGCAGGTAAAACACTAATACACCTAAAAAAAGTTTTAAAATTCTAGAAACCAGATAGCGTTTGTAGCACTGGGTTGTGGGTTAAGAGACGAGTAAATCTGATTTTGCTGTTATTATAATTGCATGAATGTGTTGTATATTGTTTAAAATATTCATTTATTGATCTCTCCTTTCTTCTTTTCCCACCCAGTATACTGTATGGAATTTTGTTCCAAAAAATCTATTTGAACAATTCAGAAGAGTGGCAAACTTTTATTTTCTTATTATATTTTTGGTTCAGGTAAGATTTATCAGTCTATACATCATTTGTAAATTTGATTTCTAAAAGTATATTATATAATTGGGGAAATTACATTGTGTTCTTCTTAGTTGTTTGATCTTAGGACTTTTTTCTTGGCAGTTTTCCCATACATGAATAAATGATCTAAATCACATCTAGATTTCTAAAAAGTAGGCTATAAATTTTAAGATTTGTTAGATTTTGTTTCTCTACTAGTGTACCAATAGCTGTAATCTAAGCTAAGGAGTATTACTTACCAGTTTTCAGATGCTGCCTACAGTATAAATGTTCTGGCCGTTAGTAGTTAGTGCCTGCTTTTGGCACAAGTCTACCTATGGAGCCATCTTTGTAATTTATTTAATTTTATTTTAAGTATGTAGGTATTATGCCTGCCTATAGTGCACCCATGCTGTGCAGTGCCTGTGGAGAACAGAACACCTGTCATGTGGGTGCTGGGATTTGAACCCAGGTCTTCTGCAAGGACAGCCAGTGCTCTTAACTACTGAGCAGTCTCTTTAGCCCCTGACTTTTAAATTCCTTAATATAAGTTTTTCTTTAGCCAGATGTAGTGGCATGTGTCTGTATTCACAGATACTCAAGAAGCCAAGGCAGAGGAGAATTGCTTGAGACCATCATAGCCAATCTTCATTCCAAATAAACAAATTTTATTTAAATTTAGAATTTTAAAAAATATTTTTATTTGTTATTTTTACTTTATGTATATGAGTGTATTACCTACATGTATGTAAGGCACCTGTGTCATGCATTGCCCATGGAGGTCAGAAGAAGACCTTGGATCTCCTAGAACTGGAATTACAGACAGTTGATAATTGCCATGTACATGCTGGAAATGGAACCTGGGTCCTCTGCAAGAGTAGTCAGTGCTCAACTGCAGAGCCATCTCTCCAGCCCCTAAATTTAGAATGTTTTAGACCCCTCTCTCTTCCCCTTCTTTTTTCTTTCCTTTTGTTCTTTCCTTTCTATCTCTTTGATTTATTTATCTATCTATCTGTCTTAGACAGAGTCTCATTTTGTATCCCAGGAAAACTATATCACTATCCCTTTGCCTCTGTCCCTCCTTGAATTACAGGTGTCTACTTACCACACTCACACAGTTATTCTAATTTTTAAGTATTCATAAGAATACAGATCCAGGGGCTAGAGAGATGGCTCAGCAGTTAAGAGCACTGTCTTCTCTTAAAGAGGATCTGAGTTCAGTTTCCAGCACCTACGTGGCAGCTAGTAACCATCTGTAACTTTAGTTCCAGGGGATGTGACTTTGCATGACACAAATGCACTTGCATACATGCAGGAGAAACAGTCATGCACATAAAAATAATATATATCATAAAAATAATATGTATATTTCAGAGTGAGAGAGAGAGAGATATCCAGGAGGTCTTTTTCTGGGCCTAAATCTGTGTTCATCATAGGTTGCTGAATAGCTCTTAATTTTAGTTTTTGTGCTTTTTAAAACACGTATCAAAATATCAAGAGAAAAGCTCATGAAACTTGAGTATAAGTCAGTATGTAAATGTAGTGATTATCGTTTTCATAGAGGTTAGTCGTGTCTGATAAAACGACTTTAGAATTTTCCTTCAGTGTTCCATTGAATTTTTGTATGAGCTCTTTTGCCAGGAGAACCTAGGATTTCAAAAGAAAATTTACGATTAGTCAAATAATCATTTAAAGCTTTAGGAAACATTTACTTTTTTAAAAAATGCTTTTCTTCATGAAAAGCAAAAGAACTTCTAATTTTATATCAATAGAGCATCTGGTGGTCTTCTTAGAAAATGTGAAATTGTACTTACCATCCACATGGCATGTATTCATTTGCGAAATTACTAGGTAAGATGAGGAATTCAGCATGTCTGTGGGATAGAGCAAATTTAATTGGCCCATCCGGAGCAAGGAACATTAATAAGTCTTAAGATCTGTGTTCTTGTTATCCATACATAATTATTACAGATACTTCTCTAGCAACTTATAGAAATGTCAGTTATATGATAACCATTCTAACTGCAGCGTCATTTGCTAGCTGTCTTCCTTAGATTCTGCTGGGTGTCACAGAATAAGTTGTAGGAAAGATCATTTTCCATATTCCTATAGCTAGTTGTCTTTCTTCAGTGTTGAGTTTATTCTGCATCCTAAGAGTAAAACTGATGACTCTTCAGCATTTTGTAGGTGGTGAGAGAAATGTGTGGTTTTATCAGAGCTGCTATAGCTCTAGTCCTAGGCAGCACCAAGGAGGAAACCCTGTTAAGAAAGCGAAGTGGCCAGGTATTGTGAATGGCTGTAGTTTCTGTTGAAACAAGAGGATCAAGAGAGTTCAAAGTATAGCCTAGGCTTACATAGCAAGATGCTGTCTCAAAAAAAACAAAACAACAAAAAGCAGAATGACTAAGTCCACTCTAGCAATATGTATGAGTCTCCAGTTTAAATGACCAATTATGTGTTCTGTGATGTAGCCAAGAAAATGACTTTGTTAACTAAACTGCACCTGTTTACAAGAGTATGAGATTTTACCTATTGAGAGTACAACATGGGCAATATAAAAATATAATACTCTGCATTCTTTCTTTAAATCTAGCTTATGATTGATACACCTACCAGTCCAATTACCAGTGGGCTTCCGCTATTCTTTGTGATAACAGTAACCGCCATAAAACAGGTATGAAATACTTCCTGTCTTTGTTTTCCCAACATTCATTCAGAAGGTGTTAAATATTTCCACTCCAAATTAGCATTTACTATAAAAATAATTGCTGTTAGAGAATTTCAGGTTTGTTTTGATACATGATTTGTTACATTTCAAGTACCTTGAGACTCAGGAAGGATCACAAGCATATTATTTTCTTGACATAGGAATCATCTAAAAATAAATACTACATGTATAAGGTAACTTTTTATGAAACATTATTTCAATCGTTTTTTTCACTTTAGTAATAAAGGAAGTCTGGTTCAAAGAAGACCTGTAGAATGTGGAGTGTCTGCTTCTGGGTGAACCCTTCTGTTTTCCTACTTATAGTTCTCCTTGACAAAGCTGGTTTTTGTGTGTAGTAATACCCTAATAGAATCATTTTAACCAGATTATGAGTTGACATTAAGATTTAGGAGTAGAGAGATAGATTGTTGGAGAAGCATGTAATTAAGAAATAAGTTTTCAGTAATGTCATATTGATATAGCTACCACTTCTCAAAAAATCTTGGCAGGGTCTCAGTGATACAGAACTGATTCCTTCCACTCAAGAGAGTTCATTGCATTTTCTAACCTAAGTGATATTAAGATCTTCCATTTTGTGTATGTAGGACAACATGTTAACTGATGGGGAAATGAAATGAACAAATATTTTGCAGTTCTGGGGTGAAGCCTATTGATTGCCTTACTTTTACAAAGTTAACTTCTTTTTATGAAAATTTTAGTCACATTTCTGGTGTGTGTGTGGGCGGGGGTGTATGTATACATGCCATGGTTTGCTGATAGAAGTCAGAGGACAACCTAGAGAAGTCAGTTCATTCCCTCCACTGTGTAGGTCCTGGGAATTGAATTTAGTTTGCCAAATTTGTTGGCAGATGTTGATACCTGCTGAGTCACCCTATAGGTCTTGTCTCGTTTTTATTAAAGGATAAGAAGGGTCTCTAGTTTATCCAGGCCAGCTGGCGCTACAGGGAGACCTTGTCTCAAAAAAGAAAGACAGACAAAAAATAATTTAATCAAGAAGAAGGGTCTGTAGTTTAACTTACATTATACAACAGTATGTCAGAAACTATTGTGCCTTAGCTCTCACTTAGATCTCCTTTTCTTCACTCTTCTGCTAGAGACTAGGGTATGTGTGTATTTAGTTAGCAAGCAAGCATCCAAATCTCACCATTTTACCTATTTACTTGCTTTTAAAATGTCATTTATTTCATCTGAGTAACACTCTGTTGGACCTGTTGTCTGTTGGACCTGTGTTTCATATTTTTCTCTGGGTGATTTCATTCAGTCTGTCTATATATTGATGTTCTGAAATTAATTTTTCCTGAAACTATCTAACTATCTGAACTTCTCTCTCTCTCTCTCTCTCTCTCTCTCCTCTCTCTCTCCCTCTCCCTCTCCCTCTCTCTCTCATACACACGCACCAGAAAAATTAAGTTTTCATATTCCTACTTTTAGGATTCAGTAGAGGCTCACACAGAGCTCACCATGCTGCTCCTGCTGTTCCCCCACCATCATTGACATCCAAATCTTTTAACTGCTTTTATCCTTGCCTTTAGATGCATCTCATTAGTTTGTTACCACCGCCATCCTGTGCCTCAACAGATGTAGTGTTCTCCTGATAACTTCTTACCTCTGCTGTCAGCTTCCCAGTGAATAATAGTCAATCATGCTACCCTCCTCACTGGGCATATGTTGCCAGGCTGTTCATCATTATTATTCTTGGGGTTCACAGTTAGGTAAGATAGATGATTACTTTTCTCCTCCTGTAGTGAGCATAGCACCTTCCAGTGCTATGAAAGCTAGTCAGTAGGGATGTAGCTTCGAGGTCAATACCAGCTTGATTTCTTCATATTCTACTACTCAAGTATGGTCTTACCATCAAGTTCTTGCGGGTAACCAAGAGCAATTAGTCATAGCCAGTAGTGTTTGGGGATCTGTGGGGTCTCATTGGCCAACAACTCCAAAAGAAGTAACTCATTCCAGGCACTGAGCTTTTTACTTGTTAGTGTGTGGTGTCTATTAGGGACATTGTTCCCGTGTTTTAGAGCAACTCTGTTTAAAATTTTTATATATATGTATGTATATATTTTAGGAAGTTTTCTCTGGTTGTAGCTTTCCATGAGACTTTTTCAATTATTCATTTATTTATGTATGTATGTATGTATGTATGTATCCTTGGCTGGTCTGGTAGACCAAACTGGCCAAACTGACAAATCTGCCTGCCGCTGTCTCCCAAGGGCTATGATTAGGGACATGCATCACCATATCCGGCTCCATATTATTTTAAAGCAATTAAAAATGTAATTCTTCTTGTCCTTATGTCCCATTGTATGTTTGGCCAACTATAGACTGCATTTAACTAGATGATAATGCCGTTAACTGAATTGAAAAAAATCTTGGTGAATGTTTATCTACAAAATAAGAGTTTAATATAATAATTGGCCACCACTTTCTTTCTAAAATTGTTAAAAATATAATCTCAGGGGAAGAGCTGAAAAATTATATCTCATACTTAAGATGATTGCTGTATTTGAGTACTAAATTTAGATAAGACCCTGACAGTAAAGACAAAATAGAAATTTTCAAAGAGAGTATTTGTTCTGTAAGAATTTTCTTTCCCAAAATTTCAGAACCCAAAGTGTCCTTTTTCTTGAGAAGTCTTCCTGAGTTTTACTTATTTAATAAACACACAAGCTACTTCCATATATTACTTGGATTTATGTGTCTATCACTGTAGATAATAGAACAAAATTTGGAGAAATTTTGAAAGTGAAAGTTGCTATGTTCTATGTTTCTCTTCTCTTTTATCCATCTCTGCCTGCCCACTGCACTTGTACTAGAAGAGGAAAGCATTCTGCTGTGCTGTGTATCTTGTCTTCTCACTTAGCTGTGTAATGTGAGAGATAATGAGCTCAACACTCAGACAGATGGTCAGGGAGGGTTTGTAGGGGATTATTAAGATGAGTCTTGGAATATGGGTATAATGACAGTTGATAAAGAAGGTAAGACAGAAACCGTTTGTATGAAGGCCAGTCTGTCCATGAAACCCATTTGTAGGAATTATAATTGTGATAATGTTTGAGCCTGTCTAGAAAAGTAGTGAGGGGATATTAGAAATGTTAAGATGATGCTAAATTAAGATAGTTGAATGATTCTTTGCTGTAAACACGGAGAGTCATTGAAGTGATTTTGAACAGGCTAATGAATTAAAGGAATGTACTAGGAAAAATCTAGCTACGATTTGTAAGATGAACTCAAATTTATAACTTGTATTAAAATGAATTATTTTGTTATTACTAATTTGTTACTAAATTTATCTGACTGTCAAAGGATTTAGACTTTTTTCATAGTTTCAGAGATAATATTTTGACTCATTTTTTTCTAAAAAAGAAATTTAAATCTTCAAAAAACAATCCTTAATTTTTTATCTAAGTTTTATATCATCTTAATCTCTTTTTTCATTTGTTATGGTTTGGTTTTTCTCAACATTTTTTTTGTGGTGTAGGGGCACGTGTGCCATGTGCAGCTGTGGAGGTCAGAGGACCACTTTCAGGAGTTGGTTTCCCCTTCCACTCTGTAGACACCACAGAGCTAATTCAGGCTTTGTGGCGAGCAGCCTTCCATCCCTCTGGCCCTGTTGTTTCTGAGATGGCATCTCTTATATCCCAGGCTGACCTAAAACTTGTTCAGTAGCTGAGAATAACTTAAACTCCCTTATCCTATAGTCTTTATCTCTTGAGTGCTGGAATTAGAGGAGTACTGCCATGCCTAGTTTATGCAATACTGGACATGGAGCCCAGTGCTTTGGGCCCCCTAGGCAGGCATTCTACCAACTCAGCTACATCCTCAACCTCAGCATCTTTTTTTTTTAAGTTTTATTTTTATTTTTTGTGTCTACGAGTGTATTGCCTGCATGTGTGTAGATGAGCCTGTGTTGTGCAGTGCCTGTTGAGGTTAGAAGAGGGTGTTGGATTCCCCTGGAACTGGGGTTAGGAATGGCTGTTAGTCATCATGTGGGTGCTGAGAATTGAACTCGGGTCCTCTGGAGGAGCAGCCAGTGCTCTGAACCACTGAGCTATCTCTCCAGCCTCAACAGCCCCAGTATCTTAATATTTAAATTTTTAAAATTTATTTTCATGTGTGTTCTACTTGCATGTATGTTGCATATATATACATTGTATATATATACCCATATATACAATACCTCTAGAGGCCAGAAGAGGGTGTCCGATCCCCTGTACTGGAGTTACAGAAGTTGTTAGCCACCATGTAGGTGCTGGGAACTGAATCATTGTCCTCTGCAAGAGCAGCCAGTCCTCTTAACCTCTGAGCCATGTCTCCAGCTCCAGTTTCTTAATATTTTTACAGTAATAGATAAACACATTTTTCAGTGGAAACAATATAAAATAACGTGGTAAAAAATTCTTTCTTAATGTACTTAAACTCCAATTTGCTATTCCTCTTCTTCCAATAAAGCAATTATTTGTAAATTAATCCAGACATCTAAAGTAGTCACATTTTCATCAATGACAGTGTAGAACACAGGCTGCGGAGGTCCGTGTATTGCTTTTTAGCACCAGGTATTGTCTGTGCTGTGCTGTACTGTTGGATTCTTGAAAACAATGTTTTACATGTGAAGTCTATTGTGGAATTTTGTAGTTGTGGCATCATGTCAAGGCTCAAAAAGATTTGGATTTTGGATTAATTCTGTGGTCTATTATTTAAGAAAGTAAAATAAGTCAGCCTCAATTTTAAAATTTATTTTCTCTCTGTTGTCTGTAGTACTTCTGTATGAATTTATGTTTATGATTAAAATTTTATTTCTATGCAGACATCAGAGAATTTAATGCCTGAATAGTACTAGGAAAAGTAGAAGTCAATAATGATACCCTGGGGCTGGCTGAGCAGTTGAGTACTGGCTGCTCTTACAAATGACCTGGGTTTAGTTTCCAGCACCTACATGGCAGCTAATAACAGTCTGGAACGCCAGTTCCAGGGGATACAACGACCTTTCTGGCCTCTGCAAGCATTGTACAAAATGGGTGCCCTTATATGCAGGTAAATCACTCATACACATAAAATAAAAATAAATAGGAAATATATTTTAAAAGAACGATACCCTAGATTTTTGACATGACTAGCTTAATAGTGATGTCATTTTCAGTTTGGACTTTGAGAATAGCAGCCCCAAATCAATTTTCCATATGTTTAAGCTATTTATAATGGGGCTGGAGAGATGGCTCAGCAGTTAAGTATACTTGCTGTTCTCCCAGAGGACCCAGGTTCGACTCCTTGCATCCACATGGCAGCTAAAAACTGTCCATAACTCCAGTTCCAGGGAATCCGACACCCTCTTCTCCCATCTGCAGAGCATTGCATGCATACAGTGCACTTATATACATACAGGCAGAACATCTCAAATGCTTTTTTTTTTTAAAAAAAGGTATTTGTGAGCTTTACCTCTCTCTGAAGAACTGTGGGCAGTTAATGTGTGCTGGGAGGAGGGGTATCATTTCTTCATTGGAATATGCAAACAACCAAAATTAAATTCAGTGAGTCACCACCCTGTGTACAAAAAAGACATCAACATAGGAGGGGACTTGTTGGGAGGAAGAAGGATTTAGGGGTGGTGGTAAGAAAGGTAATGTGGGTAAAACATATGAGACATTAGTGCAGTTTAATGTTCACGTTTGGAATCTAGAAGAGATAGGGGCTGAAGATAAACATTTCAGAACTACCAGCCCATTTGATACCATTTCAATACCCAGGAATAGAAGAATTTCACTAGTGATTGTGAAGTGTGAAGAAGGGACCATGAAGGTAGCATAGAAGAAATCTGTAGCAAGAAAACAAAGAAGAGATAGGCCCTCGGACAACCAGAAGCATTTGTTTCCAGGAAAAGTAGTGTTTCCAGTAAGAACTTGTCAGAAGCCCTCAATGGCCACCAAAGCCATCTCTGAAATTTTTAGGGTTTTTTTTCCTTGCATTTAGTAGAAATATTTTAAACATATACTGAAAATGATAATTTTATTCTTTGGATATTTTCAGGGATATGAAGATTGGTTACGACATAACTCAGATAATGAAGTAAATGGAGCTCCTGTATATGTTGTTCGAAGTGGTGGCCTTGTGAAAACTAGATCAAAAAACATTCGAGTATGTATGTGGTAAATACCATGAAACTGTGTTTTTCTGTCATGGTACAGACTTGTAGTCCTGATTTCATATGCTGTATATACATTTATAGAATGTAGAATCCCATGAGAGGGTAGGGAGTGCTGCCCAGTGGTGGAGCACTAGCCTCACATGCCTGACCACCCAAATTCAGCCGCACTGTAAAGCATAAATAAACACAAAGTAGAAGACTGTTAAGGCCACTCATCTAGAGCAGAAGGAAAATAAACTCTTTCCTTCTAAAATGTATGTATCCACTTTCTCCCAAATTCTCATAGGTGGGTGATATTGTTCGAATAGCCAAAGATGAGATTTTCCCTGCAGATTTGGTGCTTCTGTCCTCAGACCGACTTGATGGTTCGTGTCATGTTACAACTGCTAGTTTGGATGGAGAAACGAACCTGAAGGTTTGTTCACATCTATGTCTGTGTTGCTCTGGGTAAACAAAGAAGTTTGTGTTTATAATATTTTCCTTTAGGCGAAGTGATACAATTTGACTTGATAAGGGGGAAATGTTTTTAAGTTGCTGAATTTTTTTTTAATTTACTAAATTAAGGGGTTGAGGTGATGGCTGTTTTGGTAACGTGCTTGCTACACAGTTATGAGGACCTGAGTTTGGATCTCTAGGACCCACTTTATAAAATGCCAGGCACAACAGCATGTGCCCAAGTCTCACCCTAGCTTTGTTAATTCAAATTGAAAATGGAGATGAGATGTGAACTGTGGGAATATAGGGCCTCTTAGTACTTTTGATGCTTTATTTTATATTTCATTTTATATATTTCTTTATATAGCCCTGACCTGGAACTTACCATGTAGCCCAGGCTGGCCTCAAAACTTTCAGTGATCCTCCTGCCTCTTCCTCCCAAGTACTGTTATAGGTATGGGCCACCATCCATAGCTTGGTATATTTTCAGTTAAGAAACAAATATAACATTCTTAGTTTTCAGAGCCTAATCAGGGATGAAAATTCTCATTTTTTTACTATTAAATAGAATGTATAAAACTAATAACTGATTATTAAGTAATAATCTACGTAATCTCAGCCATCCACTTGCTCTGCTTATTTCTAGTATTTCTCCTCTACATTGTCTTAGCTGACTTATCTCAAATATAGTGTGCTGTGATTCCATCTGTGAATGACATTGGATGTACTTGATATCTCTGATAACAATGAGACACAAGTTAATCTCTTTTATTCTTTCAGACACATGTGTCAGTTCCAGAAACAGCAGTATTACAAACAGTTGCCAGCTTGGACAGTCTCGTAGCTGTGATAGAATGCCAACAACCAGAAGCAGACTTGTACAGGTGTGGTGATATATCCAGTATGCTCCTCTTCAGTCCTCTTAACAAGTCATTGGGGCTAGAGAGACAGCTCAGCAAAGTTAATACTGACTGCTCTAGCAGAGATTTCCAGTTCGGTATCCTAACAACTGTTAATAACTCCAGTTCCAGGGGATCTGATGCCCTCTTCTGACCTCTGCAGGTATTGCATGCACATGGTGTATATATAAACACGCAGGCCAAACATACATACATATAAAATAAAAATAAATACTTTAAAAATTAAAAAAAAAACTTTTTAAAACCACAAATGTAAAATGAAGTCTTTTTTGGGTGGAGGGGAGTGTTTTGAGACAGGGTGTCCCTGTAGCCCCAGCTGGCCTGGAACTCGCTACATAGACCAGGCTGACCTTGAACTCATGGAGATATGCCTGCCTCTGCCTCCTGAGTGCTGGAATTAAAGGCATATACCACCACTCCGGGCTTAAAATTAAATCTTTTTTAAAAATTATTTTTATTGTAAGTGTATGAGTATATTGTCTTATGAATTCTCCTCTCGCAGTGCAGTGAGGCCCAGCAGTCAACCCCACTCCCCTAGGTTTGAACCAGTTGAGTGAACAGAGAATGCTTTCCAAATAGAGAAATGAGTTTTTTTCAGGGTTACTTACAAAGGATTCATCCCCGGAAAGAGAGACAGAAATTTCGTATGGGGGAGACAGCATTTTGATCAGAAGTCCGGTGGACCTCCAGCACACACACCCAAGATGGAGACCAGTGGCTCTGGTTGTGTGTCTCCTTCCCAGCTTTCACTGCTTTCCGCTAGACCCTCCTCCTTAAGTCATTCGTTGGAGGGCTGTCAATCACATTCTTGGAGGCATGTCCCGTGAGGCAGAGAGAAAACTCTGTAAATTTACCCTACAATTGTCTATGTTTATGTAAATGCATCCATGCCATTCAGTTCCTGTAGAGGTCAGCAGAGGGCAATAGATCCTTGGAACTGGAATTATGGACAGTTGTTAGCCACCATGTAGGTACTGGGAATCAAACCTGGGTCCTCTTCAAAAGCAGCCAGTGCTCTTAATTACTAGCCATCTCTCCAGCCTCCGTAAAATGAAATCTTTAAAAAAATCTCTTTACATTTTTATTTTGTGTGTGTATGTGTGTGGGCATATGCATGCCATAGTGTATGTATAGAGTTCAGACAACTTTGGGAATCTGTTCTCCACCATGAGAGTCCTGGCAATCAAACTCAAGTCATCAGACTTGGTGGCAAGCATCTTTACCCACTAAGCAATTTCACGAGCCCATAAAACGAAACCCTTATCTGATTAGAGCGAGTGTTTGTGATGCTTTCAGTTAAGGGGAGAAATGTACAAACATCGGCATTTTGGGAATTCTCAGAAGATTCTTGATTGAAAAGCTTTTATCACAAGCTCTCCTTTATGGTTCTTGCGCAGATGCAGTGGAGAAGTGGAGAGTAGATTACATCCTTACAAGAGTCTTGTTTTTTTTTTAACTTTGTAAAGTTAGGGCCTTCTTAAAAAAACAAATGATTAATGAGAAAATAATAATTTAACTATGTTACATGAGCTTTGTTACACCACTCACCCTCTGAATGTACTTTAAAAAGGTACATTATTTGGTGTTATATTACTAAAAATTTCATTTCATTGACCCTTCAGGTATTTAATTTATACTTTCCTCTGTCTGTTTTTTTCTCTCTATTTTTAAAAGTGAGGCCCATCTATCAGCTAATCAGGCAAACACTTGAGGTCAGCACTAGAAAGACTAATGGTTGCCATGGAGGATCTTGGAGAAGTCAGGAAATGACACTGAGGAAGAGTTCTCTGAACCTTTGAGTTCTTTATGAAAGTACATGGTAGTGGTAGAGGACGAGGCTCCATTTTTTACTCACTGTATATCATATGGAACATAGTGCTTTTAAAATGTAGACTTGTCATTTTATGTGTTTTCAGTATTTTACTTTCGTGCATAACCTATAGAAAGCGTATATAAATACCTTTAACTCTGATGAGCCCCTTAGAGAAAGAATTTATTCTTTATTTATCTAACCACCTATCACAGCAAGCACAAAATTTTCAAAAGCTTGTTTTTATTTAGTTAGAGTTTTAAAAATTTGTGCGATCTTTTTTTTTTTTGTTTTTTTGTTTTATTGAGACAGGGTCTCCCTTTAGCACCAGCTGGCCTGGAATTTGCTGTGTAGACCATAGTGGCCTTGATCTCACAGAGATCTGCCTGCTTCTGCTTCCTGAGTGCTGGGATTAAAGGCAGACACCACCACACCCTGCACAATTTTGTTTCTGAAAGGAGGTAGAGAAGTGGAGCTCACTAAATACAGTGTGAGTGTCTTTCAGTGACCTGCCAATTATGGTGTTGTATGGAATGGAAACAAGTCAACTAAAATATGTAAGGAACTGGACCTGACAGAGCATTGGACCTGAGTTAAGTTCCCAGTACCACATAGTACAACTCATAACCACCTATAACTCCAGCTCCAGACAATCAATGTCTTCTGGCCTCTGCAGGTACCCGAATGCACATGGCATATACTTACACAGACATACACACACATAAGTTTAAAACAAAATCATTAAATTTGTAAGAAACTAAGTTCATTATTGCTTAATGACTGACAGTAGGCTGAAGACCTCAAGCACATTTTTACAGTCACTGTTCTTATTTACCCACCCTCTCCATTGGTTGGAATGTTTATAAATATTAATATTTTTGCCAGATCTCTTACATAGGTTGGTTTGGATTCCTATCATAATGGAAATTTTTCTCTATGTGGTATTTTAAAAATGAATATTCATCAAAGTTAAATGTGTAGAATTTTCCACTGAACTGAAAAATTTGAAATCATATGCTTTAAGAGCATTTTCCTATAAAGAATGAAAGAACTTTGAGGGTCTTTATGTCACTGTTAGGTCCTGGTCACAGGGTATGGCAAATTACAAATTATTAAGAACTGAAAAATGACGCTGAATTAAGGAAGCATACGAGTAATATGAGATTAAGTATAATTAATGCTTAGGAAGTGTGGAGAAAGTGAAACACTTGCACAAAGAGGCAATACTTATTCAAAATATATTTTGTTTTATTTATTTTAATATTTTGATTCATTGAAAATTTCTTCCATGTATACAGTGTATTTTGATCTTCTCCACCTCCTGCTTTCCTCCAACACCCTCTCGGCTCAGCAACTCCCTCCCCACTTCTTGTCTTCATTTTCAGATACTATTATTAATAGCCCCAGAGTCCAGTTGTACCAACCATGTGTAAATTGGCTTGGGATCATCCACTGGGGCATGGGCAACTTACCAATTGTCACATCCCCAAAGAAAAGTGGCTTTCCTTCCCTTAGGAGGCATTAATGTCCTGTAGTATCTCAGCTATGAATGGGATCTTGGGAGCCCCTCTCTCATCCATCCTGGGATTTTGATTGATTTGATGATGTGCAAGTCTTGAGACAGCCATAGCTGCTGTGAGTTGATATGTACATGAGCCATGTCACATCCAAACAACAGCATTTCACAGCTATCCTCCCTATTCTCCAGCACTTAAATTCTTCCCACTCACTCTCCCATGATGTTCCCTGAGCCTTGGATGGGAAGAGATCAATGACTGCAAACTCAAAATCACTTATTCTTAGTGCCTTGCCCAGTTCTGAGTCTCTACATTAACTGCTACCTCCTGCAAAAAGAAGCTTCTCTGACTAACGTTGAAAGCGCACAAATCTACAAGTATAAACACAAATACTAAGAAAGTAGTATGACAGTATGATCATTTATTGAAACACCAGTAGGTTACTCCCTATGGTCTATAATCTCCCCTGTCATAAGCTTTTGACCAGGTTTACAGCATATGAAATCCCTCCTCTGGAACAGGCCCCAGATCAAATCAGAAACTGGTTGATTACCCTGTAACCATCATGCCACTGTTGTACCAGTGGGCACAGCTTTTCTGACAGGTTGGCCTTGTAATAAGCAGGGTCAAGCACCGGATAAGACCAGTGAGGTCTTTTCCCCAGAAGCACACATAGCACTTTCCAGCACTGTGAAAGCTAGCTAGAAAGGAAAGAGTTTCCCGGTTTGCTTGAGAGTGATTTCTTTTTCTTTTTTTCTTAAAGATTTTATTTTTCAATGTATTTTTGTTGAATTTTTGTGCATCATACAGTACATCTTAATCATATTTAGATGCCCTCCGCTATCTGCTCCGTTGGTGTGAGTTCATCCATTGGAGCCTGGTCAGGCTGTCTAGTGTCACACCCTTAAAGAAGATCAGCTCTCCTTTACCCATCAGTTGCCAATAGTTCCTTGGCTAAGGTTGGGGCCTCATGCCCATTTCTCCAGTTCTGTGCTGGGTTTTGTCTGATTGGGTCATTGTGGGTCTCATGCATGCTGTCACCATTGTTGCAAGTTGATATGAGCAAGTTTCCAGAGGTCTGTAATACTCTTGTTTCCTTATGGTCATGCACCACTCCTGGCTCTTAGAGTCTCTCTGTTCCCTCTTCTGCAGTGGTCCCTCAGCCCTGGGTGGGTGAAGTCCTGTCTTCAGAGTATGTGGGACACATACTCTGCAGTCTCTATGCTTTGGCCAGCTGTGGCTTTCTGTGTTCATTGCCCTCTGTTACATGACAAAGCTTTGCTGGTGAGAGTTGAGAGATGCATTAGTATTTTCTGTTCCACTGTCTTCCATGAGCTTTAGGTATGGAGGTTCCATTGTAGATGTGTCTCTTAGGGCTGGACATCTCCCAGATACATATTCTCTGAGTGTGACTAGTTGTGGAACTCTATTCTGGTGATCTATAGGTCTGTCACAGGGGACTTTTAGTAAATTGTAGTAAAATATATAAAAATTCATTGTTAGCTAAATCATGTATGCATTTTGTGTGTAATTATGTGACCATGATGACTAAAGTAATAATAATAGTAATGACATATAACATTTACGTGGACATTTTGAAAATATTTTCATTCATTACTTATATCAAGAATAGAGATGATAAAAAAATTTTAATTTCTAGCACAAATATTGGGCCATTCGCTTATATAAAAGATGGGCTAGGGATACAGCTCTGAATGAGCTTGCCTAGCATGTGTAAGAGCTAGGCGCTGTTCAAGCACTTTAAAAGATAGATAGATAGATGATAGATAGATAGATAGATAGATAGATAGATAGATAGGTGTGTGTGTCTGTGTGTCTGTGTCTATGTCTGTGTCTGTGTGGTGTGTGTGTATATATTTAAAGTTGACTTGGGGCTGAAGAGATAGTTCAGTGGTTAAGAATGCTTGCTGTGCAACAGTGAGGACCGAGTTTGGATCCCAGCACCCATGCAACAAGCCTGGGATGGTCCTCACAACTTTAGGGAGACATAGGCAGGAGGAAGGTGCCTGGGGTTTGCTTCAAGTTCAAGGAAGGAACCTGCCTCAGGGATAAGACAGTGAGAGGAGAATAAATGTCTGATGCCATCTTCTGGCTACACATGTGCACATACCTGAGATTTTATTTCATTAGCTAGTAGTGCTAAAATTCTGCAATTTATTCTGCATATTGACTCCACAACTAATCTATTTTTATAATATGGTACATTCTGTAGATTCATGGGACGAATGGTAATAACCCAACAAATGGAAGAGATTGTAAGGTAAGAATAAATTCACATTATCTAATTATTGTAAGTGGAAACTTGGGCAGAGACCAAAAATAAAGGGAAATTATGTAAATAAACATCCCATCATTGAAAAGGTGACTTTAAACACATTTTGCATCTGCTAGTGATTGTAGCAGCAGGAAGTAAAGATGAAACATTCCATGAAATGACACAAAAATCATTATGTCATATTTATGTATTTTAGTTTTCTTATAATCTTGGATAGCAGCTTTTAGGGTAAACAATGCTGACTTAATTCAGACCCTTAAGCACTGAAAGGTTTAACACTTAAAGTCAAGTAGACTGGATTCAGTTCTCTGGTATAGCATGCTTATCATGCTAAAGTCCATGATCCAATCCCCCCAGCACAAAGATAACAAGAAGCCACTTGCTTTACATACTGTTTAGTCAGTGTAAACGCTTTAGTTGTTTTACTTCAGAATCATTGAGTGCAAACTGCTGAGTCCAACCCTAAACTTCTGACTCACTCTTTAGTTGGTTGGTTGTTTTGGTCTGTTTTTTCTCTCTTTTGACAACCAAATAAAAGTCAGTTCTGAGATTTGCTAATACGATGAGATTGCATTGTTATTCATTACCTGAAGTCTTAGTTTAAAATTAACCTTGGAATCAGCTGTTAAATTTCTGACTGGATTTGACATTGCCACATCTTTTCTGGGGAGACATTCAATGTATATTGGTTGGCATGGAATAAGTCAATAACAGAAAGAGTTGAGTATTTTTCAATTAGATCTTTGGATAATCATCAAAAATGTCATGTGTTAGCACTAATTCATTTTTTAATAGCATTCAATAAATGTAGCATCTTATTTGTGTGAGATCTCTCCTGAATAACCATGACTAAATTTTATTTTGATTTCTTTATTGAAATAGTCAAAAAAATATGTGGATGTATCATCTGAATTGCATTCCAGGATATTGTGACTGGTAAAGGAATACAATACATTAGCTCCTGGGTGCCTGAAAGGATAGGTTGTGTTCTGTACTGAAGGAGCTGCAGTGAGCTGTTAAATTGCCTTTTAGTTAGAAGTTATGGTGGGATCCCATTTTGTCTGCATTTCTGTTATTGTTCAAACCAAGGGAAATGAGTGTTTTATAGCTCATGTGTAGCTGGCTGCCATACCAACTCTAAGCTCTCCCTGAGTACATGCCAAACAGGACTGTCTCTTGAAACTATACCTGGTGACCATGTCCCAAATATCTGGCTCTCTTGTTTAGTATGTTTTCCTCCCAAGTATTTGGGTTTGCTGATAATTTTCATAAGTGGTTTGAATTTTGTTTTATTTGGATAAGTAAACATATGCTTCAGAAAAGCTTACAAAATATAAACAAAGGCTTTTTAACTTTTCCAAAACAGACTCTTAGTCATTTTGCCATCACTAAGAAAATACAATTTTCTTTCTAGTTATTCCTTGTTGTTTTATATCTCCTTTATGGAGAGAAATTCAAACAGCAAGAAGACCTGTGCTCAGAGAAGTATGTGATGCAAGTAGTCATCTTGTGCTGTGTGATCTTGCCTGCAGTCACTAACATACTTTGCACACTATGTTTTTATAAGCTAGCATTTTAATTATGTAGAACTTAGACATTTATATGCAGATCCTACTATAGTTTGTAAAATTACACTGCATTTTAATTCTGTATTTTCCCTTCTAAAACTTTAATTTTGCTCAAAATATTTAAGGTTTTGTCTTCTGCTAAACTCGCTTAAATCACCGCTTAATTTTTAATTTTATTTTGTGTTTAAAATATTTTGAAAAAATATTTTCTTTCTAAGCCACTAACCTTAAAATGACTGAAATGCTAGTGAAGATGTCTGTTGTCACGGTAACTAACATGGCTGGGCCAGGAAGCTTTATGGTAGCTGGGCCTATGTGTATAAGAGCAATGGTGGAGCTGTGGGGTTAGCAGCTCCTACTGAAGATGCCTTCGTTTGAATTAAAATGTTAATATATTCAGTGCCTTTTGGGTTTCTTTTTTCCTCAGACCTCTGGGACCAGAGAGTCTCTTGCTTCGTGGAGCCAGATTAAAAAACACAAAAGAAATTTTTGGTTTGTACATACTTAAGTTTTTTTTTAATTGTTTGTTTGTTTTGTGTTAGTGTTTTATATGAGGTTTTGCTTTTGCTTTTGTGGTGCCGGAGATTGAACTCAGGGTCTGACGCATGCTAGGCAAGTGCTCTGTGTAGCACTGAACTATATCCCAACCTGTACGAAGAAGCTTTAAAAGCACAGCATTTTTCACTCTTTGGTTGGATAACGTTACTTTATTAAATGTAATACATTGTTCCTTTATGGTTATTCTTAGATTGGATTCATAGCTACAGACTTTTTCATGCATATATACATTTATTCAGCAAATTCTTACTGAGCTCCAAATGGATATCAGATACTATTTGGAATACACATTTTAATCTCCCAAAAGGATGAATACTAATGCTTTTGCTTAGAGAAGCCAGACCTTCAAGGCCATGCATGATATGAGTCTATTTACCTAGAATATCACAGGTAGGCATATTCATACACAGGAAACAGATAAACTATTTCCAGGAGCTAGGGAATAGAAAGGAATACAGAATGATTTTCTAATGGGTGTAGGGTTCCCTTTGAAAGTAATAAAAGCTTTCTCTAGTTAGATACTAAAGACGGCTTCACAAAATTGTGAAATGTATTATCAGCTTTAAATGGTTAGGTCATAGATTGTGTGTTACATTGTTTTGTTACCATTGTTTTAAATTCATTTTCATTTTATGTGTAAGAATGCTCCGCCTGCTTGTATGTAAGTGCACCCACGTATGCAGTGCCTACAGATGCCAGAGGAGGGTGTCACCCCCTGGAACTGATGTTGTAGATGGTTGTGAGCCAATGCGTGGGTGTTGGTAATCAAACCTGGGTCCTCAGCAAGCGCAGTAAGCACTCTTAACCCACTGAGTCATCTCTCTAGTCCCTTTGCTACCATATTTAAAAGTCATTGTAATACTCTTGACTGCAGAAGGCAGAGTAGACGTCCAGGATTCTTAGACTTTCTCACATGACTCATGACTTTCCAGCAGAAGCACTTTTGTTCGTGTTACCTTAAAGCAAAGATCTAGATACACATAGTCCTGAAAGCAAATGTGTATTTGGATGCTGTGAGATTAGTCTGCCCACCGCTTACCTCAGCAGCGTCTTCCATGATTTCATTGTTTTCACAGATTCTGTTTGTTTCAGTGCCATTTCTCACTTGAATTATGACCCAAAAATTTAAGGTATAATTCTAATAATAAAAATTCCAGGTCAAATCCTTAATAAAGGGGTATGACTGATTCTGCATTGCTTCTCAAATTAGGCATGTGAATTTACTGATCATTTGTTGGTTCTAGTCATTTTGTTAAATTTTTATACAGACCTGACAATTCCGTGAAATTATTTTCTTCTATTAAAATGGGTGAATTCAGCACCCAGGAGGCACACACAGGCAAATCTCTGAGTTCAAGACCAGCCTGGTCTATATATCAAGTTCCAGACCACCCAGGGCTATATAGTGGGACCCTGTCTCAAAAATAAATTAATTACATGGGGAAATTGAAACTCAGGGAGATTTTTTTTACCCAAAAACATAGAACTAATAAGTTGCAGAGCTAGTATTCAAACCAGGGTCTAAGTATAAAAGTTTTAAGTTTGGTCTTGCCTGATCTGTTTCATTCTGCAATTTTAGCCCCACTATTATGATCATTCTAACTCATATCGGAGTGTTATACCAGGTTTACATTTGTTAAATTGCATTTTCTGTGTGCGTTGTTTCATTTACTTTGAAAGACATTCATACTATTCTCCAAGAATCATGTGTAGAATTTCAGATTCTGGCATTCAGGGCCATCAACCTGATTTATAGCATTAACCTATCAGAAAGTTGTTTTTCTGTTTCTGCCTTTATTAATACCATTAGCTCCATATACAGTGGTCATCTACTGTTCCCCTCCTTTTCTTCCCTCAGTCACAACTCATATCTCTTTTATCCAGGTTTCTGTTGTAACTGAGAAATAGTACTCGAAATAGCCTGCTTCTGCCTATCCAATGCAGGTTAAGTGCCTGAATCACCAAAATTGGGCTTAGAAAGTCTTTAAAAATTAGGAAAAGACGCATGGAAATGCTCAGTCATACAATGTCAGCCAATACTTTTTCTTGTAAGCTTTCATGCTAATGAGTATATTTACTTCCTGTGAAACATGACAGAGATTATTAAAAGGACAGTTTGATTTTGTAGGTGTTGCTATATACACTGGAATGGAAACTAAGATGGCATTAAATTACAAGAGCAAGTCACAGAAACGATCTGCAGTAGAAAAGTAAGAACTCTTTTTATATAACTGTGTATGTGTCTTATTCGTATATGTATAACATAAAAATGAGTATTTCAAATGACATATACCAAATAATATCATTGGTGGATAGGAATGATGCTTTTTTTTGTATGCAGTTACCATTTTGCATGGTGGTGGTTTGGCAGACATTAAGTACAAATTATGGCTTTAAAATTAGTGTTAGACTGGGTAGAGTGGTGCACACCTTTAATCCTAGCACTTCGGAGGCAGAAGCAGGCAGATCTGTCAGTTTGGGGACAGCCTGGTCTACATAGCCAGTTCCAGGCCAGCCAGGGCTACATAGTGAGACCCTATCTCAGAAAAAAAAAAAAGGAAGGAAGGAAGGGAGAAAAGAAAAGAAAAAATTAGTATAGGGGCTGGGGAGATGGTTCAGTGGCTAAAGTGCTTGTTTTGCAAGCTTGAAGGCCTGAGTTCAGATCCTTGGCACCCACATAAAAAGCTACGTGTGGTAGACACAGGTAGATCCCAAGGGCTGACTGGAATGGCAATTTCCAGGTTTTGTATGAGACATTGTCTCAAAAAATAGGTGGAGAGCAGTAGAGGAACACACCAGACATCAACTTCAAGCCACTATATACCGGCATGAGTACATAAACACACACACACACACACACACACACACACACACACATCATGTTGGACCATGCATGGTGGGGCACTCTAATAATCCCAGTACTTGAAAGGCAGAGACAGGTGGCATCATGAGTTTGAGACTAGCCTGGGGTGCTCGTACTGGCAAGTGACTAAAAGACAGACACTGGCAGTGATTCCAATCCTAAAAGATGGCAGCAGCAAGAGAAAAGATTTGGATTTAGCTTTTGTCAGAGGACATTCCCTAGTTGGTATCCTACTTTGGCCTCAAGAAGTCTAAGCTCAGACTGAGATGTAGCTCAGTGGTAGAGTATATGCCTAGGATGGCCAAGGACACCCAGCAATCAATCAGTCAGTCAATCAAAAGTAAATAAAAAAGAAAGAAAGAAAGAAAGAAAGAAAGAGGGAGAGAGAGAGAGAGAGAGAGAGAGAGAGAGAGAGAAGGAGGAAGGGAGGGAAAGGGTCTAAGCCATATTGCTTTCCTGTGTTGAAGTATCATAAGTCAAGGTTCAAAACTGGAAGAGCACCTAGAAAGTTAGGGGAAAATACATAAGAGAGAAAGCTGTAGAGAAGAATGGACTTGAAAACATAAATGTTGTCCAAATTCTTGACTGACTGATGAAACTCTGTGATGCAAGCTGGGGGAAAACCAAAATAAAACACAACAGGAACAGAAAGAACTGAACAAAGTTTTGCTTCCACCCATTGCAGTGAAATTAGGTGCTTGAGCCCAACCTAGTTAACTGCCCGTTGGGATAAAGAATAGTGTTGTCTTGAGGAACATGAAAACCACAGCCTCTGTAAAGCCCATTATTTATAACATTCAGGATGAAAAAACGAATAGGGAGCATTGCCAGGCATGCACAAGGCCATGGCTCCAATCCCTAGCATTCAGAATAATGTTGATAATGATAATTGAATAAATATGAAACAGTGTAAAACTTTTCAAAGAAAACATAGAAATCTGTAGGATCTAGAATTAAACAGTTATTAGATATCATACCAAAAAAGATAACACCTAAATGGAAAAAAATTGATAAATTGAATTTCATCAAAATTAGAAACATTTGTCAAATTCTTTTAAAAGGTCAGAAAAACAGATTGGGGTACAATAAGTGCAAACCACAAACATAAACTTTTATAGACTTGTTATAAGTAGAAGTTGATGAGTGAGCATTAGTGAGTGAATATATTCATACTCAGAATATTTATCAGAGTTTTATTATTATTTCAGTTCCAGAGTCTTACTTATGAACTGTAAGAGATTTTGAAACTCTTAACCGATTTCTGCTTTAGAAAACTCAATATTTATTAAATGTTTCAAGGAGATCTGTGTCCTAGTTTGTTGTAATAAATATCACACTCAAAAGTAATCTAGGGAGGAAAAGTTTGTTTCAGCTTATAATCTCCAGGTCACAATCCATCACTAAGGGAAATCAGGGCACAAACTCAGCAGGAGCGTGGCTGTAGAAACTGGAACATAGACCGTGAAGAAACTTGCTTGCTCCTCAGCCTGCTTTCTTACATAACCTAGGACTGCCTGCATAGGACCCACAGTGGGCTGGGTCCTCCCACCATCACTCATCAGTTAAGAAAATGCCTCAAAGATCTGCCCACAAGCTAACCTGATAAAGAAATTCCCAAATTAAGGTTCCTTCTTCCCAGGTGTGTCAAGTTGACAACTAAAGTTCTCCAGCACTGTATGTCATGTGCTTGATTTTCAGAGACTCAAGTCCTTTCCTGTTGGAGGTTCCAGTCCAGTTGTAAATTAAAGCTACTATATAGTAAAATATTAGATAATACTATGACTTTCTTTCTGAGCACTGTTTGTCCTAACCCTTGTGTTTAAAATATAGCTTTAATAAAATCTTTAATAAATATCTTTAATGAAATCTTCACCTGTGCTTCATACTGACTAGTTCTAAAAATTATTTTCAGTGTCAAAACCAAGAATTCTAGTTTGGTCTGAGTTAAGGTCCCTAAAGAATAGAGAAATTCCTCAGGCTGCTGAGGGTGACAATTTGGAGCTGTCTTCTCAGTGATGACATTTGAGACTATAACACTAATTTCAAATTTAAATAAGAGAAAGTTGAATATAAGCTAAAGTATCAAGGTAAGGGGAAGGTTTTCAATTAAACATTTGAAAATAGCCTAAAGGGTTGGGAATTTAGCTCAGTGGTAGAGCTCTTACTTAGCATGTGCTATGTTCTGGATTTGGTCCCTGCCCCAAAAAGAACACACACATACCACCACCACCACCATCATAATAAATGAATTAATGAAAAAAGGAATGTGTGTTGTGTAATGTGGTCAAGAAGGAGAGTGTCTCATGAATGAGACCTGAGTGACAGAATGTGGAGATCTGCTAGGTTGTGTGGAAGAGTACCAGGAGACAAGGCTAGTGAAAAGTCACAGAGTTTGGAGTCAGACAGGTTTTAACTTCAATCCCTGTACTTACTAGCTGTTTGTTTTATTCCCTTGAACCAAATACTTTGCTCTTTAAAAATGGGAGCAATACCACAGAAGAGGTGCCGAACACCATCTAATGTACAACAGCCAAGCAAAAACAGGGATCTCTTTTTACACCTTTTCTTCCCTCCTACTCTTAGAGCAGTCTAGCTTGAGAGTTTGTGTTGCAGGATAGTGGAAGAGTAAATATTTACATAGTTAAGGTAAAGCTGAATTACGGGTAGCCTGTAGAGAAAGACCAGGAACATAGTCCTTTTTCTACCATGAAGTGACTTGCATTTCACTAATCCTTGCTACATGTGTGAAGTTCTACCGTCATGGCTATGTCTGTTTATATGTGAATTGTTTAGTGAAAAATTATTTCTTTAATCATATGAACATTTTGTTTTCCCATTTAAAATTGGACAACATATTAAGGTTGTGTGGTGAAAGAAAGAAGGATTCTGAATTTGTTACTTTGGTGACTTGAAGAAATACTACAAATTCAGGTTTTTTTTTAATGTACTTTATAAGTTAATTATACTTGTAATTAGATAGATCCTGAAAATCTTAGAGTAATTACTCTTATGTATTGGTTCATTTGTTGCTGGTAAGTATGTTCTATTTAATGGTAATTTCTTTAAAATAAAGACTGTGTCCTTTAAAATACCTATAATAAAGTCTTACAATTTTAATATCTTTAATGTATTTCTAAGCAAATGAATATAGAACTTAGACTGATCCATTGTTATTCTTTTTTTCTTGCTTTAGATCAATGAACACATTTTTGATAATTTATTTAATAATCCTTATTTCTGAGGCCATCATTAGTACTATCTTGAAATATACCTGGGAAGCCGAAGAAAAACGGGATGAACCTTGGTATAACCAAAAAACAGAACATCAGAGAAATAGTAGTAAGGTATTATGTGGAGTTCATAATCCAGCTGTAAGGGAAGCTTTTTGGGCACAGTTGATGCTTTGGTAGGGACTTCTGATGGGAAGGACCACTGTGATCGCATCAGAACATTAGTACTGACAATGACTTTGCAGAAGAAGAGCAATCAGCATGTCAGTAAATGATAGACTTTCCCTAGTTTAAAGCCTAAGTGTGTGTTCCCTCTGGCATAACTTAAATAGTTAACATCACAAAAATTTACATGTGAGTCCATTTGCATTCAACTTTAATACTACAAATTCAGGTTTTTTTTTTAAAGATACCTTATAAGTTAATTAAAGAATATATTTTCAATTCTGTCTGAATAATTCAAGAAATCTTATCTGTCCTGTACCAAGAGAATTTAACCTGCAGTTTTAGTAAATAATTGTTCTTTAAATTCCATTTATATTAAGATGTATATGTTAGAAAACATTTTGATCTCAAGAGACCATAAAGCAGATTAACATAGGATCCCGTTTGTGGTATCATTAATATTCCAGAATGTACACTCAAAGATGACTCCACAGTGCTACTGATAGAAGCTCTCTGTTGTGTCTGTTTTTCAATTTTTAATAATTCTACATTAGCAATCATGTCAGTGTGCTTAGGGTTACACTCAGATTTTAGTTATCCATGGTTTTGAAAAGTAGGAAGAGAATGGTTAGTACACTCCATAGGGTATATTTGTAATTTTGCCAAAGGGAATTTCAGTCATATCAGGTGGTTTTAGCTTCTGAAATGAAACAAATCAAGCTCTGTGAATTTAACCTTTTCTTCAACCAAGAATCAACAAAAGGAAATATAATATTAGGAAGACAGTTTAAGCAAGGAATTTGACTTCATGATGCCAGTCTACCTCAAAATATATTTGAGGGTCTTTTTAGATATGAGACTTTCTGATAATTCTTTTTCAATAATAAGAAATATATTTATTCTTATCAAATAATTTCTCTCTTTTTTTCTAGATTCTGAGATTTATTTCTGATTTCCTTGCTTTTTTGGTACTCTACAATTTCATCATCCCAATTTCTTTATACGTGACAGTTGAAATGCAGAAATTTCTTGGATCATTTTTTATTGGCTGGGATCTTGATCTCTATCACGAAGAATCAGATCAGAAAGCACAAGTCAATACTTCTGATCTGAATGAAGAGCTTGGTCAGGTAAAAATAATCCTGATTATTTTCTTAAATTGTTTATAATCAAAGCATTACGTGTACAAAGACTGGTATGAGAGAAATATTGTAAAGCTTATTCCAAAACCAGCTCTGCCAGGTTCTGTGCTAATGCTTATTCCCATTTTAAAATCTTAAGCTCTTTCTTCCATTATTTATCAATATATTTCTATTTAGTATTCTCATGGCCAAAGTTCTAGACTATCAGCTATGGACTATAGCTCTCTCTGATGGCTTAGTGATTAAGAACACACACAGTTCTTTCAGAGGTCCTGAGTTCAGTTCCCAGGAGGAGACTCAAAATCATCTGTAACTAGCTCCAGGGGGATCTGATGCCTCTGGCCCCTGCAGGTACTGGCACAGGCACAGGCACAAACATACATACACAAAACTAAAAATAATAAAAATAAATATTTAAAAAAAAGACATAATTGTTATATGACTCCTTTTACACACATACCCAGAAACACATTCACTTTGTATACCCTAGTATTATTATGACAGTTTGACATCTAATAAATATTTACTTACATTACTTTAAATATCATTCGCAGATTCCTACTTCATTGTTTGTTCTTCATGATTCTGTAATTATATTTCCTTTCTACATGTTCCCCCCCCAGAGCTAATTTATGTTTTTTCATTTGCTTAATTTTGTTTGCCTCAAACAAATCTTTTACAAATATATTCAACATCTCTATGTATATTTAAATACATCTGGTAATCTAAGATTCTCTCTGTCTCTGTCTTTCCATCCTTCTCTCCCTCCTCATAATTTGGGTTTAGATTTTTCTGTTTTTTGGTGTGATTTTTTTTTTTTTAATGAGATAGAGTCTTACATTTTGGTCCCCTAGCGAGGCTCAAACTTCTAGGCTCAAATGATTCTTCTGCCTCAGATTTCCCAGGAACTAGGACTGCATGAACATGTCACTGCACCCTATTATAACAAATTATTATTATTTCACATAGTAGAATTCCCATATCTCAGGAATTGTTACTTTTATCATTCCTGGCACTATGTACCTTAAAGTACAGTTTCTCTCTTCTTTCTATTTCTTAGTCAAAACAATGTTTTCCCATTTTAACCATTTGATTTTGCACATTGATCTTTTATCTTGGCATCTCACTGAGTTTGTTTATTAGTTCTAATAGGTTTTTTTCATTGAATCTCGAATATTTTTTTAAATTTTATTATTTTTATTTTATAAGTGTATTGCCTGTGTGTTTTGTTAAGTGCACCCATGTTGTGCAGTGCCCAAAGAGGTCAGAAGAGGGTGTTAGATCCCCTGAAACTGGAGTTGGACAGTTGTTTAGCTACCATGTTCGTGCTGGGAACTGAACCTGGGTTCTCTACAAGATCAACCAGTGCTCTTAACCACTGAGCCATCTCTCCAGGCCCCTCTTGAATGTTTTATATACAAAGTCATTTCATGTGCAAATGGAAATACCTTTGCTTCTTTTTTTCCAAAAGATGACAATTTTCTTCTTTTGTCAACAGAACTTTTAGCTCAATTGAATAAGAAGTGTGAGAACAGACAGCTTTATGTTATCTTCTGCTAACAGGGAAACTCACCCAGTGTAGTGTTATTGGACTGAAGAAATTCTGTTTTATCCCTTTTATGCCGAATGTTTTTATCATGAAGGGTATTAGATTTTTTGTCAAGTATTTGTCTGTATCTATTGAGAAGGCCATTTTATTAGTAGAATAAAGGGCAAATATCATTAATATGACAGATTATGCTGATTTTTTTTAAACAGGGTCTTCCTGTAGCGCCAACTGGCCTGGAACTTTCTGTGTAGAGTGGCCTCAATCTCACAGAGACACACCTGCCTCTGCCTCCCAAGTTCTGGGGTTAACATCCAGTTAATCTTGAATTTTTGAGATATATGTATGATATATGCTCATATATTTCTGGATTTAATATATATGTATATGTATTCATGAGGGATGTTGGTCTGTAGGATTTATTTGTTTACTTGTGATGGCTGTTCTTTTTTTTAAATTCTTTTTTTATTTTGTGTGCATGTGTGTGTGTGTGTGTGTGTGTGTGTACTCCAGTGTGCATATGTATGGTATCCAGAGGATGCTGTCAGGTATCCTATCAATCTCTGCCTCATTTCCTTTTGAGACACGTCTTTCCCTGAACCCAGAGATCACATTTTTTCAGCGAGGCAGGTAGGCAGCCAGCTCCATCAATCCTCCTGTCTCTGCCCTGTCAGAGTTGGGGTTACTGGTATGTATGGGATCATGCCCTGTGGGTGTTGGGATCTGAATTGCAATCTTCATGCTTGAACATCAAGTAGTTCTTAACTGCTTAGCCATCTACGCAACTCCACTGCCTCTCATTTGACTTCTTTCTCACATCATAGCAGTAACCACATCCTAACCATAATTCTGCTGTCAAGACTTCATTGTTGCATCCTTGTCTTCATGGACTTACCTTTCAGAGTTAATTTTTTTTAATCAGGCCCTAAGAACAATAAAATAGTTTGTCCTCCATGCTTTAAAAATAATTATTTTGATCATAAAGATTTTACTGTTTTTCCTGCCCCAGTTTCAACTTTCGGTTCAACTTCTCGCCTCTAACATCGTACATCATGTTGTGTGACTTTACCTGTTTCTGCACCATTTCTTCTGGACCCTCTCACTTTTTAGGTTACTAAGTATTCTTTCTACCTTTACTTCAGTGATGAGCTGAAAATCCTGCTGTTTAAACATGAAGTTTGGATACCACATTCTCTGTCACCTCTGCAAATGAACATGTACCTAAAAATGCTGTTGTCCTCAAAGTAGATGTGAATTTTGTATCAAGAACTATTCTTGGAGCCTAAGAATCTCAGCCTTGGTATATTGATATAAAAGATCAGCTAGACTTTAGGAAACAGGAAGTGTTTGTTGTTCAAAATGGAACCATGAACACAAAGGTTTCTTTTGTTTTCTTTCTCTCTAGGTGGAATATGTGTTTACAGACAAAACGGGAACATTGACAGAAAATGAGATGCAGTTTCGGGAATGTTCAGTTAATGGCATGAAATACCAAGAGATTAACGGTAGACTTCTACTTGAAGGACCAACCCCAGACTCTGCAGAAGGAAGCTTAACTTACCTCACTAGTTTATCCCATCTGAACAACTCGGACCACCTCACAGCCAGTTCTTATAGAACCAGTCCTGAAAGTGAAACTGAGCTAGTAAGCAATTCTGAAATTAATAAAAAGAGTTTCGTACGGATTAATTCTCATCGATAGTTGGAATGTATGGGGAAAATTCCTGTCAGTGGTGCACGTAATATGTATTTGAAATGGCTACCTTTGATTTAGCACCACAAAGTATCACCCTAAGACTCTAATGACAGCCCAGTTCAGCTTATCATTTACTGTACATCAGCCTTAACTCTCTGGGCATGGTAGTGGAACTGAGTTAAGAAAAGCTGTTGCTGCCTTGTAGTCAAAAAGAGAGGAAAGAGGGCTTAAATTTATTTACTACTTTCTGAAACCCCACTTTTATTACAAGAATATACTCTCCCTAACTTGGAATTTGTTTATGCATTCTAAAAAGACACGCTTATGTTGAAGGGTCTTAAAACAAAATGAAATTTCCCATCTTAAATGCAGTTCTTTCTCTGGGCGGCCCAGACTATAGCTCTCGGACCTGGTGCCTGGTTTCCTACATGGATTGGGAATGTCCTTTGATGGTGAATGTTACATTTCTACAGATGACAGAACATGATCTCTTCTTCAAAGCAGTCAGTCTCTGCCACACCGTGCAGATCAGCAGTGTTCAGACAGATGGCATTGGTGATGGTCCCTGGCAATCCAGCCTGGCCCCCACACAGCTGGAGTACTATGCATCTTCCCCAGACGAAAAGGCTCTAGTGGAAGCTGCTGCAAGGTGATTGAGTATGATCTTAACCCTCAGAGAACACTCTTTAAGTAAATGGTGGACTATTAGAAAACTATGATTTAAACTCTCAAATGTGGTTTTAAGAGGTTTTGTGGGTTTGCTTTTTTTTATGATCTCCTCTTGAAGTGTTTACTATGAAATCTGTATTTGTGAGAATACTTGCATTGTTCTGGATCTAGTCTGATCTTTCAGGTTCTTAAATGTAGTAACATATTAGTGAAATGAACTATCTTAAATACATGTTAAGCTTTCATTTAAAAATACCTTCATTCAAGCCAAGTCGTAATGGCTTAAGTCTTATATTACTTTGTTCTTTTTATCCCTAGAGTTGGTATTGTGTTTATAGGCAATTCTGAAGAAACTATGGAGGTTAAAGTACATGGAAAACTGGAAAGGTAAATTGTTTCTATGTATCTACAGTATGATCCATAGTAAGTATTCAATATAGATCAGGAGTCCACAAACTATGGCTTACAGGTCAGACTTAACATCCTGACTTTTTTGTATGGCCCCTAACTACATGACTACATGAGCTTGTATTTAGAGTGATTTGTAAAAAGAGAGGTTGGGAGGTGGAGGGGCAGGAAGGGAGCAGGCCTGGTGGTGTACAGGCCACAACAGAAAGGTCACAGGCTCAAGGCCTGCCTGTGCTGCAAAGTGAGTTTAAGACCAAGAATATTTAGCAAGACCAAGAACCTGTCTACAAGTTTATTTTTAATTTTATGTGTATGAGTGTATTGCCTGAATGTAAGAAGGCGCAGCCCTGTCATGCAGTGCCCACAGAGGTCAGAAGAAGGTGTTGAATCCCCTGGAACTGCAGTTGCAGTTAAGGATGGTTGTCAGTTACAATGTGGGAGCTGGAAACTGAATCATTGTCCTCTGTGAGAGCAGCCAGTGCTTTTAACCACTGAGCCATCCCTCCAGCCCCCTATCTAAAAATTAAAAAAAAAAAAACGAAAGAAAGAATGGAGATGTAGCTCAGTGGTAGAGCCTGTGCCTTGCATTCATGAAGCCCTAAGTTAAATTCTCAGTAGTACAGCAGAAAACAAAATACAAAGCAGAGACAGTTTTATGGTCCATAAAACTTAAAATACATATTATCTGCCTCTTCATGTCAAATATTTGCTGACATCTGGTCTAAAATGTCAGTATTATATTGTATCTCATCACAATTTAAACAATATTCTTGTTCTCCAATTTACTTATATATTTATATTAAACACTCTAGAGGTTGGAATTCATAGGTATTACCCACTGAATGAAGAAAATTTTTTATCTTACATTAGCACCAGAGATCAATACATATTAGGCAAGTGCTCTACCACTAAGCTGGACCCCAGTCCAAGTTCCCCATGTCCTCTATGACCTTATGCTCAAACTTGAAGGAACATCAGTCTATTTCTAGTACTTCCACTCTCAGTAAATTAGTCTGGGACTGGAGAGATGCTCAGTGGTTAAGAGCACTGACTGCTTTTGCAGAGGACCCAGGTTTGATTCCCAGCACCCACAAGGTGACTAACGGCCATCTGTAAACCGTCCATAACTCCAGTTCCAGGAAATCTGACACCTTCTTATGACTTCCTCCTCAGGCATTGAACAACACGGGTGCACTTACATATATGTAGGCATTATACACACAAAATAAAAATAATAATTATTATAAAACAGTCCATACCATTGTATGTGTACCTTTTATGGTTTTATCAATTACAAGTCGGTTCTTGCTGTACTTTTCCATACTCAGCAAGACCCATTTTGGGGCTTCCTTCATGAGGGACCTATCGTCAACTTAAAAGCCTTCATTTAACTCACTGTCTTTGAGATGTGGAATGTGTTTCACTTGTGCCTCTGGTAAAATTCTTTCCTGGAAGATTTTGCCAGCCACACCTCAACTGTCCACATAAGTTTCTCTGAACTCTCTAGAGGGACATTTATTTCCTAACCCCTCCTCCTCCTTGCCCCAGGTTCAGAATCAATGCTGACAAGACTCTAATCCCAAATGAAGGTTGTATTTGTCAGATGTATAAGAACAGGGAAGGGTGGAGATTCAATCAGCTGGACAGAACTGAGTTCTAGATGTGCTCTGCTGCTTACATGTTTGGTGACTATTTAATCTCTGATAGTTCTTATCTGCATGACGTAAGACCTTTCTTCTGTGAGAATTAAATGACACAAGGTCTGTAATGTGGATCTTGTTTGATTAGAACTGTTATCTCCTCCTCTATGTGCCAAGTATTGTTACTAATATTGTTACAAATACTGTTATTAACAGCGCCTAGTCCATCTTCATGAAAAAACTTTTGCATTTTCTTGTTTTAAATTTGTATTTTATCTTTTATTCTTCCTAGACTCACATATTATTACTCTAAGGTTTTGTTTTTCTTATTTTTTAGGTACAAATTGCTTCATACTCTGGAATTTGATTCGGATCGTAGGAGAATGAGTGTAATTGTTCAGGCACCTTCAGGTAACCCTTCTGAATTTTTAATGAATTTTTATTTACCTAGTATTAAGAGCCCAATAACTAATTTTCTTTTCTCCTTTTAGGTGAGAAGCTTTTATTTGTTAAAGGAGCTGAATCCTCAGTTCTCCCTAAATGTATAGGGGGAGAAATAGGAAAAACCAGAATTCATGTAGATGAATTTGCTTTGGTGAGTACAAATATCTGTGATATTTTTAAAAATATTCTAAAATATATTTGTGAAAGATTTTAGGTTTTCATCAAAATCATGAAAATTTATAAGAATTATGAAAATTCTGTAGTTTTATTACAGTAAGTGCTGACTCCATGTTCTTGATATAAAAACTGATTTTTAATCTGCAAGCATGTAAATCTCTTCAGCCCAGTTCTAGCTGAACCACATCCTGTTGCACACTACTCAAGCTGCACCTTTAACAACAAAGAGCATGGGTTGGGGGTGCAGCTCAACAGCAGAGCACTGGACTAGTGTTTGCCCAGCCTTGAGAACCTCCTGTGTGTCTTTGTGGTTGTCCTTCCTCCTTCCCCTCCTTTTCCCTTCCCTCCCGTTCTCTTTCTCCCCTTCCTTCCCCTTCTCTGCTCTTATTCTCTCTCTCCCTTTCTCTGTCTTGCTCCCTTGTGCTCTTTTGTTCTTTCTCTCTCTCTCTCTCTCTCTCTCTCTCTCTCTCACTCTCTCCTTCTCTCTCGTTTGCTCATTAATTATACAGGGGCAGTGACTGGGGAGGCTGAGGCAAGATAATACTTTGAGACTAGAAGTTCAAGAGCAACCAGGGCAATATAATGAGATTCTGACCTTTTAAAAAATATTTTATTTATTATTTTTATGTGTATGAGTGTACTGTCTGCCTGTAGGTAGGTGTACCTGTGTCTTGCAGTGCCTGAGGAAGTCAGAAGAGGGTATAGGATCCCTTGGAATTGGAGTTACAGATGATTGATTGTTAGGTACCATGTGGGTGCTGGGAATTGAACCTGGGTCTTATGCAGGAGCATCCAGTGCTCTTAACCATTGAACTGTTTCTCCAGCCCTGAGACCCTGACTTTTCATGAAAAAAAAAAACAAACAAACAAAAATTGTGGCTGTGTGTGATAGAGAACTCCCTAGCCTGACAGAAGAGGACTTCCTAAAACAATATGGAGGAATTCCAGGAACGGTAGAAACTGTGTACACTGTGTGATTCTGTAACCTTTGGATACTTTGACAATTCTTCAAAAGGCAAAAATAAAACTGTTCCCTGACCCAGCAGCTCCACACCTGGGTATACATGCTCATGTCTTGGACTGCTGGGACTTGTGACACTTCTTTATTTCCTAACTGTAAATGAGACTGATTTTTAAGTGATTGATAATTGTTTTCTTTGGTAATGAATCTGCAGGATTTTTTTATCTTTTACTTTTTTGCAGTATTAGGGGTTGAACCAAGATCATTTATTTCAGTAATTTCTTGATTTTTCATTAGTCATATATTTTCAACTTTGTCTCTCTTTTATTTTAGAAAGGACTGCGGACTCTATGTGTAGCCTATCGACAGTTTACCTCTAAAGAGTATGAAGAAATAGACAGGCGCCTCTTTGAAGCCAGGACTGCCTTGCAGCAACGGGAAGAGAAATTGGCTGATGTCTTTCAGTTCATCGAGAAGGACCTGATATTACTGGGAGCTACAGCAGTGGAAGACAGGCAAGTATCAGAAGTGGGTAGTATCATTTTCCTCTCAAAAGTATTTTAGCCTAGCATTTCTAATATATGAAATATTACTGGTCATTACCACTTAATTCACATGTATGAACCCTGTAACAAAATAAAGAACTAAAGCTGCAACCTCCTCACTCAGCACAGTGCTCTTTTCTGGAAACAGGAAAGAAAATTACTTGTGTTCTTCTTTCAGCTTGCATTTTTACACTGTCCTTAGTCTGACATACAAAGTCATATGGACACTTCGTGGCGTATTTCTCCACCCTGGCTTTCCACCACTGCCCCTTCTGCTTTGTGGTTTAGTGATGTGCATTTACTGCTGTTCTCTTGCTCACCTGCTGTAGCTAACACTGTGCTGTTCATGCTCTTGCCTTGTCAAGGCTGTGCATCTGCAAATACCTGTCCATAAAACATAGCTCAGGTATTAACTGTTCTCCAGGAAGACCTCATGAGGATTGAAAATGCCCTTCTCTGTGAGCTCTCTATTTGGTTGTAGTTCTGTTGTCCTTGTGATACTAATTACTTGTTACAGATTTCCCCCTGTTCACGTAGATTTTTCCACTCCATTCACATTGTCTGTCTACCTCAGCCTCTGGCTCAGTGTTTGTTTCTTGAAATAAGTTGAACTCTTGGAAACAAATTGATTTTACAGATTAAGTCAAACCTGGTGTTGTTTTCTATAGGTTTCGTTTACTTTATTTTTTCAGTTGTTCTTACAAAGATTCACCTGCCTCTGCCTCCTCAGTACTGGGATTAAAGTTACGAGCCGCCATGCCCTACTCATGAGAGTTTTTAAATTAACCTGAAGTTATATAGTCCTTTATTTTCTAAAGCCGGAGATTTGACTGTAAGAGCTACTTGAAAGATTTTCTTGAGAGGGAAATCTTTGATTTGAAATTTAAGACTTCCTAGAAGATAGTGCTATAGCTCAGTGGCACATTGCTTGCCTAGCTCATATGAGGCTGGTTCAGTCCCCACCCTCAAAGACTTCCTAGTCACCTAAGAGCTTATGAAGACCACCTAATTAGTTGGTCTTGTAAAAATCAAGTTTGACAATAACCCTCTTAAAAAGTGAAGTTGTATAGTGTAATTGGTTGAGTGTGTGTACTACATGGCCACTAGTAGTTTATTCTGTTTTCTTGAGTAGTAGAAGAGAATTTCACTTTCATTGCTACACTATAATGCTCTTTTATAGAGTCTACACCTTACACACACTACCTGGTTTATGTGTAATATATAGTCAGAAGAATATTTTCTCCTACAATTTTGTTTCATTTATTTTCAGACTACAAGATAAAGTTCGAGAAACTATTGAAGCATTGAGAGTGGCTGGTATCAAAGTATGGGTGCTTACTGGGGACAAGCATGAAACAGCTGTTAGTGTGAGTTTGTCATGTGGACATTTTCATAGAACCATGAACATCCTTGAACTTATCAACCAGAAATCAGACAACGAATGTGCTGAACAGTTGAGGCAGCTTGCCAGAAGGTAAAGTAGCAGTGTCTGGGCCAGCAGACCAGAGCTGACTACCCAGTGTCATTGCCTGCCCTTTTTTTTATATATATTTTATTTCGTATGTACAAGTATATCCCCTGCATATATGTAAGTGCATCCGTATTGTGCAATGCCTGTGGAGGTCAGAAAAGGGCATCGGATCTCCTGGAACTTGAGTTAGGATGGTTGTTTGCCACCATGTGGGTGCTAGGAATTGAACCCAGATACTCTGCAAGAGCAGCCAGTGCTCTTAAGCCACTGAGCCACCTCTTTGGCCCCTGTTGTCTGCTTTTACATCCAATAGCTAAAAGGTGTTTTTACTACTTTGAGATGAAAAGAATCCAAAGAATTACTTCATGATATGCAAATTATGTGAAATTGAAATTTTAGTGTCTATACACTTTGCTTAGAGCACAACATATAAATTCATTTCCCTGGTATGTACAGATGTTACCATTGTGCCATCTGAATGACTGTTTACAGAAGAGCCTTTACAAAGTCCTTTCTCATCTCTTTGCACCGCTGCCTTGTGCCATGTAAATCAAAGTGACACACTTACAACTTGCTAATGTTTTGAGTGCCACACATAGCACCATATTTCGACATTTAATATTTTTATTGTCAGTCTGAAGCCCAGTGATAAAACACAAGTCTTAATACCACAATTTTAAGACACAGTGAAGTGGGATTACTTTATTACTGAAGATCCTAGCAAAGTATTTTTATTATGAAGTGATATTTTAGCTTTATCATCTGTTTGAAAAGACATTGTCAAAGAAGAATTCTAAGATCTTACAATAGAGTTGTATTATATTGAAGTATAAACACTCATGACAGATGGGTACTCAGCATTAACACACGAACATTTGAAATCAGTTTTAATGGTACAGCATATAATTTAAAAATACTTTATCTTTAATATCTTATTAATTCTTTGAGGATTTCAAATACTGTATTTTGATCATATTTACTCCTCCCAGATCCAGCCTCACTTCCCTACCACCCCAAATTTGTGTCCTGTTTTTTCTTTTCTTAAATAACCCATTGAGTCCAGTTTGTGCTGCCCATATGCTCCTAGGTGTGGTACGATCCTCTGAAGCATAACTGACCGGCCAGAGGCCCTACATAGACTTAAAGAAGACTGACTCTTCACAGAAGCCATCCATTGGGGTGGAGGGTCATGGCCTTCTCCCACTTCATGCTGGAACACTGACTTGCTTGATCTTGTGCTGGTCTTATGTAGGCAACCACAGCTGCTGTGAATTCATGAGTGTAGTTGGTTTTCCTGCCAGATTCAGAAGACACTGTTTCGCTCTGGTCCTTCCCAACCTCTGGATCTTAAACTTCCTGTTCCCTCTTTAATGACAGTCCCTGAGCCTTGGGAGGGTGGGCTGATAGAGATGTCCATTTGTGACTGCACACTCCGTCCACTAACACACTTGGCACTTTGAACAGTTATCAGTTTCTGCATTAACCAACATCCACTGCACAAGGAAACTTCTCTGATGAGGTCTGAGAGCTGCACTTGTCTGTGGATAGAGAGGAATCCAGAGAGCAGTTTGATACTATGTGTATTTAGCAGAATCATAGTAGGAGTTCGGGGTCCCCAGTCATGAGTTCTTGGTCAGATTTACAATACCAGTGTATGTGTCACCTCCTTCAATCCAGTGAGAAAGCTGTTGGTTACCCTCATAGCATTCACGCTGCCATTGCACTCATGAGCGTATCTTGCTATGCTCATCATTATAGTAGTCCTCAGTACTATAGTACTGAGTACTATATAGTAGTTCTCATAGCTGGGTAAGACTGTGGATACTTTTCCCACAGCAGCCTACATAGCACCTCTGGTACTATGAAAGCTAGTCAAAAGGGTAGAAGCTTCTTGGTCAGCACCAATTTGATTTCTCCACATCGTGAAACCAATGTGTGCAGTGCCTTTAGCAAGTGTCTCACTGTTACGTTATGGTGGGCAACCAAGAGCAATGGGAATAGTCTGTATTGTTCTGATTGTCTCCGGGCACGTCTGATCAATAACTTGGCACTAGTTTTTTATTTGGCATCTGTGATTTCTGAGGAGCATAATCCCCTGTGTAGGGTAACCCCAGTTAAACTCTTGTATGAAAAAAATATATTTACATATTATATATAAAGCTTATAACATAGGTTTCCATGTGTCTTTTTAAAATACCCTTAGAGTTAGTTGTCCTTCCTTTTCCTCCCCTCTGCTCTCTCTCCCATCCCTCTCCCCACTTAAACTTCTCTCCCCTTTATTCCTCTTCTTTCCTTCATATCACCTGTGTTCTACTCTGCTCCCTTAAGATGATTGTTCTTCCTCCACTCCACCAGTAGTCCCAGTGGTAATGTTTTCCAGCTCCATCCATTTATCTGCAGATTTCATTTTTCTTTACAGTTGAGTAAAATTCCACTGTATATATACAATATACCGCATTTTCATTATCCATTTATCAGTTGACGGACATCTAGACTGTTTATGTGTCCTACTTATTGTGAATAGAGTAAATATGAACATGGATGAGCTTGTGTCTCTGTTGTAGGAAATAGAATTCTTTGGGTATATGCCCAGGAGTGGCATAGCTGGGTAATATGGTAGATCTGTCTTTAATATAGGAACTACCACAGTGATTTCCATAGTGGCTCCAGCAGTTTGAAATCCCAACAGCAGTGTGTGAAGGTTCCCCTTTCCCTACATCTCACCAGATTTGTTCTTTTGTTTTCTTATTCTTAGCCATTTTGACTGGGGTAAGATAAAATCTTAAAGTAGTTTTAATTTGCATTTTTCTGATTGCTAAGGATAGTGAACATTTTAGGAAATATTTCTTAGCCATTTATAATTATTCTTCTGAAAACTCTGTTAAGTTACATATCCCACTTTTGAGGGGTTGTTAGTTTTCCTGGTTTTAAGTGCCTTGTATATTCTAGGCACTAATCTTCTGTCAGATGTATAGCTGACAAAGATTTGTTTTCCCATTATGTAGGTTGCCTCTTAAGTCAATTAACAGTTTATGCATCAGTGCAGAAGCTTTTAAATTTCATGAAGCCCCACCTAATGATTCCTGGTCTTATTTCTTTGGCGACCCAAGTCCTATTCGGAACATCCTTACCTGAACCTATATCCTGAATTTTACTCCCTACTCTCTTCTAGAAATTTCAGTTTCAGGTCTAAATTTGAGGTCTTTGATCCATTTGGAATTACCTGTGTGCAAAGTGAGAAAGAAGGATTGAGTTTCATTCTTCTACATATGGAGATATCCAGTTTTCCTGACACCATTTGTGAAAGATGCTGTCTTTTCTTCAATGTATGTTTTTGGCATCCTTGTCAAAAATCAGGTGCCTTTGGATATATGGACTAATATCCGGGTCCTTGATGCTGTTCCATGATCAGTATGTCTGTTTCTGTGCTGGTGCCATGCTGTTTTTACTACTGTGGCTCTGTACTATAGCTTTGAATCAGGTATGGTGATGCCTCCAGCAGTACTTTTATTGTTTCAGGATTGTTTTGGCTATCCCTGGTGTGTGTATGTGTGTGTGTGTATGTGTGTGTGTGTGTGTGTGTGTGTGTGTGTTTCCAACTGAAATTTGAGATTACTTTTTCAATTCTATGAAAAACTGTGTTGGAATTTTAATAGAGATTGCACTGAATCTGTAGATTGCTTTTGGAAGGAATGCCACTTTCACAATATTAATCTTACCAGTCAGTGTTATGAGAAGTCTCTTCATCTTTTGGTGTCTTCTTGAATTTCTTTTTTCAGTGTTTTATCAGTGTATAGATATTTTACTTTCTTGATTAGGTTTATTCAAAGTTTTGGTTTCTGTTTGCTTTTGTTTTGTGACTATTGTGATTTCTTTCTCTATCTGGGTCTGATGGACTTTGGTTTGCAGGAAGACTTTCATTTGTTAATTTTTAACCTGCCACTTTGCTGAATGTGAGAACATTAACTTTTAACCCCACTATTCTGTACTATCAGAGAATATCATGTTATAATCATGCTTTTGGCTTTGAATGAGTGCATTCATAAAATATATTGCATGCAAAAGTAAGTAAATATTGAGTAGCAGACAGAGAGAAACAGCAGATCGGTAGCAAAACATCATCAAATCAGGTTCTCCACAACTTCCATCAGAGACAACTGCAATAGCATTGAAAGAGTAAGTATCATCAGGCTCTCTGCCCCTCTGCAGTATCAGCCTCACCCCTGACACATGATGGTGAAGGTCAGCAAATTTAGCTGTGTTGGGCTCCTGGTTACCAGGGCTGCCTTCAACTCAGGCGTAGGGAATGTTGTTGCCATCAATGAACCCGTCACTGACCTCAGCTACATCGTCCAGTATGATTCCACCCATCACAGATTCCATGGCACAGTCAAGACAGAGAATGGGAAACTTGTCAACAGTGGGAAAGCCATCTCCATCTTCTAAGAGCATGAACATCCCTACGTCAAATGCAGGGGTGCTAGTGCCAAATATGTTGTGAAATCTACTGGTGTCTTTACTGTCATGGAGAAGGCCAAGACCCACTGGAAGGGTGGAACCAAAAAGGTCATCATCTCTGCCCCTTCTGCTAATGCTCTATGCTTGTGATTGGTGTGAACCGGTAAGAAGTATGACAGCTTCCTCAAGCATGTCAGCAACACCTCCTGCACCACCACCTGTTCCATCTGTTTAGCTCCCCTGGCCAGGGTCACCCAGGACAACTTTCGCATGGTCAAAGGGCCTCACTGCCACCCAGAAAGTCGTGGACAGTCCCCCTGTGATACCAGTGTGATGGCTGAGGGTGTCTAGAACATCATCCCTGTGTCCACTGGCAATGATAAGGCAGTGGGCAAGGTCATCCCATAGCTGAATGGAAACTCTCTGGTATGGCCTTCTGGAGTCCTTCTTCCAATGTGTCTACTGTGAATCTGACCTACTGCCTGAGAAAACTGCCAAATATGATGACAGTAATGTGGTGAAGCAGGGCCCTCTGGAAGTCACTCTGAACAACACTGAGAACCATGTCATCTCCTGCAACTTGAATAGCAACACCTACTCTTCCACCTGTGCTGCTGGAACTGGCTTTGCCATCAATGACCACTTTGTCAAGCACATTTTCTGGGAGAGCAATGAACTTGGCTATAGCAACAGCATGGCGGACCTCATGGTCCACATGGCCTCCAAGGATTAAGGAACCCTGGATCACCCACCTAGTAAGAACACTCCAGGAAGATGAAGAGAGACTCTCAGCTGGGGGGTCCCTGCCCCAACTCAGCCCCCAACACACTGAGTATCTCCCTTCACAGTTTCTATCCCAGACTCCCAGAAGAGGAGAGGAGCTTAGGGAGCTCTGCTTCTTCGAACACCATCAATAAAGTTCACTGAACCAGTCAAAAAGAAAGAAGGAATGAGGGGGAAGGAAAAAAAAAAGGAAAAAAAGAAAGAAAAAGTAATATTATAAAACCAGGATCTTACAAACACCTAGAAAAAAAAACCAAAAGCCCCTTTGAGGCTACTGGCTGGATGTCCCTGTCACGAGTCCCAGGTTGGAGCAGAGTATCCCCTCAGACGAGACTTCAAGTAGAACTGCAGACAGTAACAAACAGATAAAATCATGTCAGGCACTTGCAATCATCCCACAGAAACTGACTGGGGAAGCTGAAGCAGCCAGCCTAGATACCCTGATTGAGAGAGTCCCTGGTGGAGGGTCCTCTCTGTCCTCTCCATGGATGAACTTCCACATTCTCTTTCCCACTGCTGGCATCTGTACATTAGGGGATAATCAACAGTAACCACGGTTGGAAATACTTTACCTTCAAGCTGTTCTCAAGGACTCGTTTTTAATACCCTTAGCTGCTTCCCATTTTCCTTAATCCCTGTTACAGAGTCAGGGGCTCCCCATACCCAGGCCGGGGTGTGCAGCGGGGATTACAACAGGTGACATAAAGATGCTTGAATCTAAAGTGGCAGGCCAATCCCACCTTCTCAGTGAGCTCAAACACACATGAAACTTTATCAGTGTAATATCCATTATACTCATTTAAGCAAAATATTTCACCCCCCTCAAATTATCTTTATTATTTCTAAAAATATGCTGACTTATTTCTACATTTGTAACTTAGTCAATAAATTTTTTTCTCTTTATGTTTTTATATAATGTCCTCAGGTTTGAGTTTTGGCTCACAGAACAACAACAACAAAAAATTAGTTACTTGACCCTTTAACGGAAAATACTTGCTAACCCTGAACAACTTTACATACCAAACTGGTAAATTAATCTGCATTTTATTGTTCAAAGATTATTTCATAAGAATTTATATTCTAGGGACTGGAGCGATGGCTCAGCAGTCAAGAGCACTTGCTGCTCTTGCAGAAGACCTGTGTTCAAATCCTAATACCCACATGGCAGCTAATAACCATCCTTAACTCCAGTCTCTATAGATCCAGTGCCCTCTTTTGGCCTCTTCAGGCATTGCATGACAGGGGTGCACTGACCTGCTTTCATAAACAGACTCATACATTAAATAAATAAAGTTTTTTTTAAAAAATAAATAGTTTTTTTAAAAAAGCATTTATATTCTAAATTATGTCTTTTCTGTAAGCCTGTTTTTATAGACAGGTCAAATCTGTTTGGGTTCCCCCATTTAGCATAGTCTGAATTTTTTGTAATAAATTGAGTGCTTCAGTGTGGGTGTAAGCATGTTAGGTCTCTGTCATTTGTAGTCTGTGATACAGAAAGACCCAAAAAGGCAAGGCTGTGGTTGTTAATATGCATTTACTGCTTTACTTATGTTTATATGTCGGCCGTGGTATGGTCTGGATCTCATCAAACAAAAACATTTAAAATTTTTTAAATTTATTTTTATCTTAAGTTTGCCTTGCCTACATGAATGTAAGTGCACCACGTGCATGCAGTAACCACAGAGGCCAGAAGATGTGGGATCTCCTGGAACTGGAGTTATAGACAGTTGTTAGCCAACACCTAGGGGCTGGGAAGCAAATCTGGGTCCTTTGCAAGAGCAGTAAATTCTCCTAATACTGAGCCATCTCCAGTACTCCAAAGAAAAAAAAAATTGGAGATCTATTTTTAACAGACTATCTATTTTTCCTTTTAAAATTCCATATATGTAAACAATGTATCTTGCTCATTTGCACCCCTGGCTCCTCCCTCACATTTTGCCAGGTACCCCCAATGCATTCCTACCTCCTTAATTTTTTTTGTAACTCACTGTGTTCAATGAGTGCCTGAATGTTAGCTGATCTTGACATTGTGCAAATAACCAAAGCTGCTGTGAGTTGACAAGTACAATGTCCATCTTATGTTCACAAGACACTTCACTGCCCTCTTCCCCATCCTCCAACTCTCACTATTCTTTTTCCTTCGTTTACAAAGGTCCCTGAGCTTTGGACAGGAGCTGGGTGATGAAACAGATGTCTCATGTAGGGCTGAGCACTCTAGTCACTTATTCTCAGCTCTTGGACAAGTCACAAGACTGCATTAAGTGCTAACCACCACAGAAAGAAATTCTCTGGTCAAGGCTTGAGTGCAGCACTAATCTGTGGATAAAATAAAATATTAGAAGGCAATTTGACATGTCTCTTTAGCAAGACAATGGTAGTCCCCACCTAGAGCCCATGACCTCTTTAGGCATGGACTTTTGACCAGGTTTATAGTTCCAGGCTTGAATTCCCTCCTGTGAAGCAGACTTCAAATCTAATCCAAAAGTGTTTGGGTCTCCCCATGCCAGTATTGTACCAGTTGGGCACATCTTTGTGTGGCAGTCAGTACTATAAAATGCAAGGTTGGCCAATGGGTAATGCCATCCTGGCATTTCTCCCCTGGTTGCCTGCAAAACACCTTCTGGCACTATGCAGGCTAGCCATCAGGGAGGAAATGTTCAGGTCTATTCTACTTTGATTTCTTAAAGAGCTATTTTTAAAACACAGTATAACTACCAGACAGCCCTATTTAAGACTAGAAGTACTTCATCTTGGGAATTGTCTTGTCATATGACAGCAGTGAGTGCCATGGTGGGGACACCATTCAAGAACAGTAATTTCAGGGAGGACTTAATTTCAGGTTCCAGATCATTTACTTTATATATACTTTATAAAATATTTTTCTTGGTTATAAAAATAATGTCAGGCCAGCAGGGTAGCTCAGTGAGTAAAAGGCATCTACTGCCAAGCCTGGATGTCTAGGTTCTATCCCCCAGAACTCATGTGGTAGAGGAAGAGAGCCAACTCCTACAAGTTGTCCTCCATGTGCATGCACATAATGTAAATAAAAATAGAATAAAAGGTTTAGCTTTACCTGAAAAATACTGAAAATTATAAGGAAGAGATAGTGGTCAATAACACTAAGTATGTAAGGGTTATTGATTATATTTTACCTATATATATAGTTTTGGTTTTTGAGATAGTGTCTCACTATGTAAACCAGGCTGCTTCAACTCACAGAGCTTGAACTACTACCTCTGCCTCTGCCTTCCCAAGTACATGGATTAAAGGTATGTACTTCCATGCCAGGCTGTTTAAAATATTTTCTTTATGTCTTCTATATATGTGTTTACAATAAATGTCAATGTCATGGTTGGCTTCTGATGTCAAATTTGACACACCTGAGAAGAGGGAACCTCAGCTGGGGAATTTCCTCTACTGGATTGGTATGTCTATAAGGCACTTTCTTGATTGTTGAGTGGTATGGGAGGATTCAGCCCATTATGGTTGGTGCCACCACTGGACAGGTGGTCATGGTTTCTATAAGAAAGTAAGCACAGACCAGTGAAGAAAGCCAGCAAGCAGCCTTCCTCTATATTCTTTGTTTCCATCAGTGGTGAACTGTAACATGTAAGATGTAGTACACACTTTCCTTCCCAAGATGCTCTTTGGTCTTGTGCTTATCACAACAACAGAAAGCTAGTAGGACAGTCAAAATCATTAGTAGTATTCATTACTTTTTTTTTACAAAAGCTGTATTTTATCTTAACTTTCAGGTAACACAACTGAGTTTCTTCACTTATACGTCATTCAACACTAGTCTGTGGTTGAGTTGCCCATCCTTCAATAAGACTCTTATTCTGTGAAAGTAAATAACACAGCTTCAGCATGTTACAAAGAATATAATTATTTTCTCTTCTAGAATTACAGAGGATCATGTGATTCAACATGGGCTGGTAGTGGATGGGACCAGCTTATCTCTTGCACTCAGGGAGCATGAAAAGTTATTTATGGAAGTTTGCAGAAATTGTTCAGCTGTATTATGCTGTCGTATGGCACCACTACAGAAAGCTAAAGTACGTATGTCGTAAGAAGTTATATAAATATATTTAGATGTAAAAATAAAATACTCTTTAAGAATTTCCATTTGGTTACATACAGTCTATGACTATATGTCAGTTACTTCCTAGTATGAATTACAACCATATACATTTTAGACTCCAAAATGCTCAGTAAATAGCAATGTTCCCAGTATTCATTTAGTCTAGAAAATCGGTAGTGAGTACCAATCTGTGATCTTGCTGAAACACACATTTGAACTGTGATACTTAACACTACCTACATTACTTAGCAAACAAGCCTAGCTAATGTGAATTCATCTGTACCTTCAAGTGGCTATACTCATCTCTACTTAGGCCTGTGTTCTTAGAAAATGGAAATTTATACAGAGCATGGTAACACACACCTTTAATCCCAGCACCAAGGAGGCAGAGGCAGGCCAGCAAGATGGCTCATCAAGTAAAGGCACCTATAGCCTGCCTGCCTGCCTGATTTTGATCCCTAGCCCCCACATGATGGAAGGAGAGAATGGACGCCTATAGATTTTCCTTTGACTTCCACACTTGCACTCCATCATTCACATACACATGCAATACAGTGTAATAAAGTTTTTAATCAATATCTTATAAATAAATATTATCAGTAGAAATCTAAGATACTGTTTATAAAAGTAATAAAGTAGAAATCCAGTTGCTCTGTTTTGTTTTCTTAGGTCTGTGGAATTTTGTTACAGTGCCTATGTGGAAATTAAAACTAGAGACCAAACCCAACTAATGTTCTTAGTCTTGTAAAAATTCATTCAAAGATTCCAGAACAGGACTCACTGGATAAAATCACTTGCCAATAAGCCTGGTCTCCTGAACTTGATCCCTAGACCTCATGTAAAGATAGGAGAACCAGCTCCAACATAAACACGCTTACCATCACAGACTTGCCAGCTCATGGGCACCCATACACATTATGCACGTGTACATACACACAGACACACACACAAACAAAATTTAAAAGCAAAATTTTAAAGAATTCCAGAGAGGAATGGAGAGATGGCTCACTGGTTAAGAGCACTGGCTGCTCCTACAGAGGACCCAGGTTACCAGCACCCACATAGCTGTTAACAGCCATCCGTAATTCCAGTTCTGATTGCCTCCTCTGATCTCTGTGGGCAGTGCACATAGGTGGTGTACTTCACCTATGATATAAACACTCACTCATAATAAAAATTAATTTTAAATGCCTTTTAATAAACTCCATCTTTGCTTCATATTGGCTTGATTTTTAATTCTTTTTTAAAAATTCCAGAGAAGTTTGTTTTTATTTCACTGAATTCAGTGTTTTCTTAAATCTTCATAGTCAATTATTAGGGTGTCTTTTCTTTGTATCAAATAAAAAAAATTCTTGAGAAAGAAAAATTTTGTCTGACAGTTCACTTAAGTGCAGTTCTTTATTTAAATAAGTTATAAATTAGTCTTTTAAATTTTAAAAAATTCTTTTCTTCCTAAAATTCAAACATAAAACTATTTTGTTGTGAAATTTCTAAAGACCTTAACAGAGTTTTCCCTCAAAGAAAGAAATCTTAGTATTGTCTAGCATAAAGTGAAATGTTTTCTTCACTACCATCCTTACCATAGAATCATTTTAGATAAATGACATTACACAGAAACAAAACCTTGAAATTTTATCATAAAGAATGAATTCATTGTGTGTCTTTCAGGTTATAAGACTGATAAAAATCTCCCCTGAGAAACCAATAACGTTGGCTGTTGGTGATGGTGCTAATGACGTTAGCATGATACAAGAAGCACACGTCGGCATAGGTGACTGACTTTTTCTTTCTGGATTTTAAAGCTGGTATAATTTTTTCATTTGGTAATTTGAATTTTCCTTAAAAAGTACAGTATAAACATATGAATGAAAACTAATTACAACATGGCTGTACATCTTTGTATAACCCTATTAGAAACCTATTATTATTTAGCCCCCCATTTAAGACATTTTAAATACAAATTTTAAAGGAAATGGTATATTAATGAATTTTGTCTTTGTCCATTTTCCTTAATAATAAAAGTAACTTTTATTTTACATCCCATTTTGTACCTGATAGGATTACTTCTATACATTGTTTTATTCCTCTTAAACTAAATTTATAACTTGCATAGTTGATTTCATGGTTTTAAATTCTTATTATTTGTGAAACTAAAGATTGTACAGTACATCTTAGAGAAATTATTCTAGTGATAAAAACATAAAATTTCAAATAAGTTTGATTTTAATGACCTTTATTCAGATTTCTTTTTTATATTCCTAAGACTATGATATAGATTCCCCTCAAAAGTATTTTCTTGGCTCTCATTTTTTACTATAAAATCATTTTATTGAATTCAGTGTACTGCCATTATATTGGTAATGTCTCATTTGTTGATCATGTACTGTTTTACTAGATTCTGACCTACCTTCTGCTGTTACTCTTCTTTACAAATACAGAACAAAAAACAAAATTATGATATATATTTTTCATTAAAGGATTAAATTTGAGTTAGAAGAGTTAGCCTACCCCTTGTTCTGGAATAATTTTTATAATATCCTGTGAATATGTAGAGTTAAGATCTGATATTTCTACTTTTCTCTGCCTATAGATTTATAATATTTTGATTCTCTCATGACAAAAAATTTCATTTAAAGAAATAATTTTTTAAAGTTGTTTTCAGCTAGAAGAAAACAATTTGGCAATAATTCTTTTGTTTTTTTGAAACTTAAAAGCTCATCATAAGCTAAAGAAAGCACTGTGGAGTTGGTATGGATAGCAGGGAAGGGCTCCGTTCTGCTGCAGTAACTGGACTAGTGGGGACTACAAGTGGACATAGAGCCAGGACTGTCTTGTGGAAGAGCCAGAGGCCAGAGCCATAGGTGACCCTAGAAAACAGACTTTCAGGAAATTTATAGAGACATTAGTAGCCATCGCATTTCAGTAGGCTGTGGGAGAGAATGAGATGGAATGCTGAACAGTTTTCATGCTGATTGCCTCCAAAATCCACGTGCTGTTGAGTTACAACACAGTGTTTCCCAGCACAAGTGTGTAACTGTGATGACTATGGCGCACTTAGGATGAACCCGTGAACTTTTAATTATTAACTTAAGCTGACAGTGGTCTGTGTTTAAGAACGTGGAGTAATGAATTCCCCTCTGTGACTAACTGTGGCCTAAGTTAAAATTCCAGCTCTGGAAATTGTTGGACACAGAAGCACACCCTAAAGCCCAACAGCCCCACTCTTGAGTCTCTGCTCAAGAGAAAGTATTGCATATTGATATTCGAAGGTCAGCATGTCTCTGCAGAAATTTTTTCTTGTTAAAGATGTGCTGGAAAATAAATGTTTTCCAATTCAGAGAAAAGTTATCCTGTGAAAATCAGACCTTCACAATCTACGTAGAGATTTTACAGGAAGAAATCCTCTGACTCAAGTTGAGTTGGTAAAAACCTGAGTTGGAGGCTAAGGATCAAGCATCTCAGAAGGGATCAAGCAATGTGCAGAAGGGAAATGATCCTGATCCAGTCGCTTAGTTGTGACCATGTTCAAGGGTGTGTGCCTGACCATTAGCAACTTTGCAATAACATAAATTTTCATAATATAAAAATTCTCTTCATGGTGTTTTAGAAGCAACAGAAATTGCCCAGCAAGGTGGCACACACCTTTAATTCCAGCACTCAGGAGACAGAAGCAGGCAGATTTCTGTGAGTTGAGGCTAGCATGGTCTAAATAGTGAGTTCCAGACCAGCCAGGACCACATAGTGAAACTGTGTCTCAAAAAAAGATAAAATAGGAGCTGGAGAGGTGGCTCAGTGGTTAAGAGCACTGATTACTCTTAGAGAAGACCCAGGTTTGGTTCACAGCACCCACATGACAGCTAACAACTGTCCCTAACTGCAATCCCTGGGACTCTGATGACCTTCTCTGCCTTCCACAAGCATGACACACAATGTGCATTTACACACATGCAGGCAAAGCACTCATGAATATAAAATATAAATAAATTAATAAACAATACTAAAAACTTAAAGTCCAGAAATTGGCAATATTGGTATGATTTTTGTGCAGTGCAGTTGGCCTTGGTTGAAGATTCAAACATGATTTGAATGTTGGCTAACAGCTGTGGTTCTTGATGAGCACTTTACCAAAGGAAACAAAACAAGTAGCAGATGTGAGTTCTGTATCATGAAATCAGAAAGGGATCTGAGTCTAAACTAGCAAAAATGATAACACTTCCAGTGACAAAACCGAATTCAGACAAAACATTTTTCTCTTTAACATCAGAGAACAAAGTTTCATGAAGCAATAGGAACCCAACACTCAGATTGAAAGTATTTGTAACAGCAGCAGTAATTCAGCTACTGTCATGACAAAAATTAAAGAAACCACTCAACATTCCTTTTGAGTCAAAGATTGACATAGCCATATACCATATTTGAATGTTTAAAGTTTCTAGTTAAAAAATAACATAATTTTTTGTGGTATTACTTTTTAATCTTTGAATGGTAAGATTTAAGATTAACCCCATATTAATTTGGGGTCAATGTTGCTTTTAGAATATTTCCTGGTATCAAATTCTTTATAGACTAAGGGATGGAGAGATTGCAGTGAAGCACAATGACTGCTCTTGCAGAGGACTGGGACTTGGTTCCCAGTACCCACATGGCAGCTAACAGCTGTCTATGATTTCAGTTCCAGGGGATCTAACACCCTCTTCTGGCCTCTGCAGGCATTGCATGATACAAGTGCACTTAATCAGATGTAGGCAAGAACTCATTAAAATTAAAAATGTATAAAATTTAAAAATAAAGTGTTTTATTTACATGATATTGAAATATATTATTTTGGCATATTATTGTTTATATACTTTTAAAATTAAAAATGCTCTGCAATTTTTAGCATGTGGCCCTATCGAAGAAAAGTAATGATGTCTATTATGGTCACTCATTATTATTTTAAAACATACATAAAATGCTATCAGAATGCATTATTTTTTAAAGGTTTCCAGGTTTTTCAAATAAAATGATGCATTATTTACAGGCTGGCTGTATTTTTTTTCCTATTTATTTATTGTAAAGGTATTTTTTACTTAAAAAACACACTGACTTCTATACAACAGCTTAAGAGTAGTAAAATATGCTCTTTTTTGCTAGGTAACTGGCAAATTTAAAGCTGTCTTAGAGTATATTGCTCATTACAAGTTTAGTACTTTGTATGTAGTAGTGTAGTAATTATCTTGAAATTGCAATATTATTTTCATATTTATTTCCTTCTAATTATTTGAAAATTAGTGCTAAATGTCTAGTATATTTTGTAGCTTCATAATAAGCATATTTAAGTAGAGCAGCCATTTGAATAGCACTGTTCCTAAGTGCAGCTTCAGTGACTGTAAATAGTTCAGATAATTGACATGTGTTGTGTCAATTACACTTTGGAGTTATCAATGAACATGCTTTTTTGTCTTCTTTACTACAGGAATCATGGGTAAAGAAGGAAGACAAGCTGCAAGAAACAGTGACTACGCAATAGCAAGATTTAAATTTCTCTCCAAATTACTTTTTGTTCATGGTCATTTTTATTATATTAGGATAGCTACCCTTGTACAGTATTTTTTTTATAAGGTGAGTTTCATTGGATTATTGGAGTCCTTTTTTAATATAATTTGAAATTCCAGTTTAAGGAATGTTATAACCATTCAAATTATTCTTGATAGTTTAAGTAAAAATTTACTAATTTTTAATAAATAGAATGCTGACAGAATGTAAATCAGTGGTTGCCTGTGTTACTCGGGTACAGGTAGTAGAACTGATTGGGAAGAAGTATAAGGGTGTTTGGGGCCAGCAAGATTACTTAGTCGGTAAAGGCACTTGCCACCAAGCCTGACACCCTGAATTCAGTCCTCAGAATCCACATAGTAGAACAAGAGAATCAACTCCTGAAAGTTGTCCTTCACATGGGTGCCATGACACATTTGCACTTTCATGCCACATGTGCATGTGCACACACAATGTCAAAAAGAAAACAGAGCTTTTAAAAAACTTTCGTTGAATTTTTGCCATTTTCATACAATATAATTTTTTATAGTATTATTTACATCCCTTCACTATACATTCCTCCCCTTATTGCCCCAGCCTAATTTATATATATATATATATATATATAAGGTCTATAGAGTCTAATTTGCGCCCTCAAATGCCCTTCAGTATGGTTCTGTCCACCAGAGTCTGGTTAACATACCAAGAGCCCCATGCTTGAAAGAGACTGTCTTTGCCCCTCCCAACAGCTATAATCTGTTGCCACAATTTCCTTAGGTGAGATTGTAGCTTCTTACCCACTTCCTCATGTCTATGTTGGGGTTTTTTTCTGATCTGAGCTTGCATGGGACTTGTGCATGGTGTCACTATTGCTGTGAGTTCATATGAGTAACTGACCAGCTGTCTGGAAAAGTCTGTTTCCTTGTGGTCGTCCACCACTTCCGGCTCTTACAGTCTTTCCACGCCCTCTTCTGCAGTAATCCCTAAGCCTTGGGAGGCAGAAGTCTGATGTAGGTATCCTATTCAGGGATAAGCACTGTAGCATCTTGTTTTCTGCACTTTGGCCAATTATGGTTTCCCATCTGCTACATAAGGAAACTTCCCTAGTGAGAATTGAGAGATGCATTAATCTATGAGTCTAATAATAAGTCATTAAGAATCAGTTTAATAACTATTTAGTGGAAAACTAATATTAGGTTCTTCTCTGTGTCCTGTCACCTGTCTAGCCTCAGGTTCCATCCTAGGAAGCACACCTTAAATCCAATTGAAAAAAGGTTTTGGTTACTCCCATAATATCTGTGCCACTACTGTACCAGTGCATACGTCTTGTCAGTAGTTAACTGTAGTTCACTGAATCACAGCTGAGTAAAGTTGATGATTATTTTTTTTCTTCCAGTATATAGCACCTAGGAAACATTGTCTAATTTTATGATATATAAATTTATCAAACACATCAAAATTTACACTTAAAATTGATGTATTCTGTGCAAATTCAGCTATAATAAATTTAATTTTCTTAGTTTATGTTGATCTAGTAATAAATTTAATTAAACTTTCACCTTGATGAATTCAGAACACAGCTCTTTAATCCTTTTTGTCCCATCAGTGTGACCTTATGGTGGACTAGTGAAGTGTATAAGCTGTTCAGTTATAGGATTTTTATGTGTAGAATATAAAAATACTTAAGATTGTAAAGAAACAAAAAATGTTGAAATACTGTTCTTTCTCTGGATCCTTTCAAGGAAAATGGAACTCAATGGAACCCATGTTAAAGAGTCCCTAGTAATAAGAAAGTTAACATACCAGAGTGCCATGTTGTATGTGCTCCTATAATTAATAACTACACACAATAGAACACCAATAGATTGTACTTTGCTGTAATGTAACTTCCTCTAACCTGTTGTTTTATAGCTTCTACTTGTAATATGAGTGATTTCATTGCACTAAAGGTGATGTGATTTCTTCACCCCTTTTCTATCTTTTAGTTGTGTTATGAAAAATATTGAGACAGAAAAATGTTTGATAGTTCCACTGTGTTTTAAATATTTTTGCATTACTAAGCTACTGTAATCCTATAATTTAAGTGAATATTACATACCATACTATCTATGACAAGTATTAAGAGATGGAAACTTAGAAATTTCACTGCTTTGCAGTCATGGGACCAAAGAAAGCTTTCATTGTAATATCCTCTTGACTTCTTAGGCTACTTCTAGACATGTTTTAGTAAAATGAGAACCCTATTTTCTCATTTACATAGGCTAATCTTTAGAGCAAAATCACTTCCTTACAATAGCAACTGAGATTCTGTTTCTATACACTTTCGTAACCATTTTAAGACTTTTCTCTTTAGCTGTAAATATTTGAGTCATCTCCCATTTGATCTTGTTTTTCAGAATGTGTGCTTTATCACACCCCAGTTTTTATATCAGTTCTACTGTTTGTTTTCCCAACAAGTAAGTAAATAGAAGCTTTTATTTTCTCCTTTTAGAATAAAGTACTGTGTTAAAATCTTGATAGGTTTTTAGAGAGACTTTTGCTTTGCCTAGTTCTTTAAATAACTAGCAAAACTTCTCTTAAATATACTATATTCACTTAATTGGACAAACATTCATAATATTTAGTCTGGTTTTGAGTTTGAGATTACTGTTGTTGGTAACTGAACACATGTTATTTCTGGATTCTTTTTTTTTTTTTTACGGTCAGCAGCCTAGAACTAGAACTAGAATTCACCATATAGACCAGGCTGGCCTCAATTTCAGAGTTCAGCCTGCCTCTGCATCTGCTGCCTTTAGAAGGCTGGGATTAAAGGTATTTGCCACCACACTTTGCTGACTCCCCTCTCCCATATGCAGTGCTAGGAGTTAAACTCAGGACTTTTTGCATGCTAGGCAAGCACTCTAACAACTGAATTACCTCCCTAACCCTTAACTTTTTCAACCTCTCTGTAGAATTCATATCAAATCAAACAAATTTTAGAAATTTACTTAATTTTTAAATTTCTGACCCTGAATTTTTAAAAAAATTTGGTAAGAACTGTAGTGATTTGTTCAAGGATAACATAAATTTCACCTCAGAAACTAGCTTTAAATACTCTCTAGAAGCACCTGGAATACTGGACTGAAAAGCATTTCTGAAGCTTTAGAGTAATAGGAGAAGACTAATTTGTTAGCAGTTGTTGTAATGGGCACAGGATGGTTCTTGGTTTATTTCTTTGCCATACCTGACTCACTGTTTTATTTTATGGAAAAAGAGAGTAAAACTCTGTGATCTAAATTGCTGCCTAAGATCACACACCTAAGTTAATGACTAAGCTGTGACTTGGACCTACTGCTTCTGACTAGTTGAATATCCTTTTCCCATTCCTGACTATATATCTTAAATTTGGGGAAAAAAAGAGAGAGAGCTCAATTACCTTAGACTTTTCATGAGTTCCTATTGGTAATTGCTGTTTTCTTCTCTTTACAACGTATGGCTCTAAATTTTAAATAGCTGCTTAGACACTGATTACTAGCAACAGTTTACCTGAATCAATAAAGCTCTAATCTATGACCATATGAGAAGGGGACCTGACATATTTTAATTAAGTGTTTAAAGAGACAGTCTTAATAATAGGAACAACATGTGAATCACAGGCAAAGAAAGCGCTAAGGCACTAGTACCAGCAGTAGCACCTGTGACACTTTAGAGAACTTAAGCCAGTAAAAAACAAAACTTCCATGGAAAAAGAGAGGTTTCAGTGCTATAGACAATATAGAAGAAGGTAGATGGGAAAAATCAAAGCAGAAGAAAATTGTATGTGTGGTCTGTCTGAGAAATTCCAGGAAGACTAGGATGTAGGTAGAAGCGTTCTGTAAAACTGGAGAGTCTGGAAATGTAGATCCACCTCACTACATTTCTAATCTAATACAAATATAGCAGCAAAGCATTCCAGTTTCTGCAGAGAACACAAATGGATCTAGGAGTATTATGGCTTCTATATTAAAGCATATTGGAATTACTAATTGAAATGTTTAATGGGTTTTGGTATAAGTTGAAAAACCTGTCATACTTTTTAAATGTTTCTTTTTGCTTATTTGCATAAGAGAAATATGTAATTGAGAATTTTCCTTCAATTTCTCTTTCTAGACACTGTATGACAGCGTGTACCTGACTTTATACAATATCTGTTTTACTTCCCTACCTGTTCTTATATATAGTCTTTTGGAACAGCATATAGACCCTCATGTATTACAGAACAAGCCTACACTCTATCGGTAAGTATTTTCCAATATCAAATGTTCCTACATTTCTCATTAGAAGTATTCACTAGTTATCAGTTTTAACATACATCTAAAAAATTGGTAAATGTGTAGAATGTGTATAGGTAGTGTCTTGGTGATTATTATCATTAATACTTTCACAAAGAAAGCATGGTTGTTACATAGTTTAATGTTACTGAATATTTGAGAAAATTTGAGTAATTTTTCCAGTGTTTTAAGGATAAACACCTTTATCCTAGGACTATTGGACACAGAATCCTAGTTCATGTGCAAAAAAACATGTGATTCAGTCATTAGTATCTGGAGTTCCTAAAAATGAGTTCCTGTTCTACTGTTACATAGTTTGGGTATTAATCACAGTAAAATGCAAGGTCCAAGTCCCTGGTTTTTTTCTTAACTCTCCCCAAACCAAGTAATCACAGAGATGTGGAACCTGTCTGGACCAGCCTGGTTCCCATTGTAAGCTCTTAACAGAGTCTATGGACGTACCACTGGGAGACGCAACTAGTTATCACCATGTAGAATAGCTTGCCTTGATTTCACAAGGTGTGTGTGTGTGTGTGTGTGTGTATCACATTATAGTTGTTGTTGAAAACAAGATAGTGAGGAGCCTCTATGTTTACCCAGCTCATATCTCAATAAAGACATCATCATGGCAGAGTGGCCAGATGACAAAAGAACATAACAGTGATAATTAGCTTTTCACAGTTAAACACTGATGCATTTGCCTGTATCATATTTCTTAAAACAAATGAGAAAACCTGTTGGAATTTATTATGTGAACTGTAAGCTGTTATGCAGATGTCTGCTTTTGCTGGAAATGGTTGTGTATAAATTTAGGACTATTCTTTTTGGTAACTATTTTTAGCTACCTTAAAACTCCATCTAATTTTTAATTATCAAATTGTAATAATAATGTTACAGGTTAAAAATAAGTGATTTCTAATGTGTTTCTTTTTTAAAAAATTTACAGGGACATTAGTAAAAATCGTCTCTTAAGCATTAAAACGTTTCTTTATTGGACCATCCTGGGTTTCAGTCATGCCTTTATTTTCTTTTTTGGATCCTATTTTCTAATGGGGAAAGATATATCTCTGCTCGGAAATGGCCAGGTAAAATTCATAGTTCTTTTAAAGAGTGCTTAACAAAATGTTAATGGTATTGAAAAAATGTAAGCTTGGATCACTTCTCTTTAGCTAGATCCCCAAAGAGGCTAGTTGTTATAAGCACCTCCTCCCCCTCCCCCCAAAAGCTACTGAATGTGAATTATGTAAAACACCCTCTCTTTTCCTTCTAAGGAATATATAGCATAGCATGCCTTACGTAAAACCAGATACTAAAGAGAAGGCATGTGGTTTGCCATCTCTAGGCCAAGTCACCTGGTTATATCAGTCATTTGTCCGCATGTTCCTACAAAGAAGAAACTGCTACTTCAGGGGCTGAGTTCAGGGGCTGATTTTTGGTATTTCTGATTCATTATCTGCAGATGCAAAAATTGAGAAAAAACACAGGTTCAATATGATTTCTCCATTCTGTAGACTCTTGGTAGCCACGAAATTTCCAGGAATAAAGAAATGTTCATTGATATTCTGCTGTTAAATAATAGTAGTTATTTAACAAATGCTCTTTAATTTTTCCATACTCTAAATCTTACCAAAACTTGTACATTTTCCTAATGAACTTAAATAATTTTTCAAGTAAATGCTGTTAGAAATGTATATGTTTTTTAAAATAAGCCTTTTAAATTCTAAACCAATGTTAATATTATGATTTTTGTAAACTAAATTAACCTAAGTTACATACTTACATTTTTTATGTATATGAATGTTATGCCTCCGTGTGTGTGTGTGTGTGTGTGTGTACGTACCCATGTCATTCAGTGCCCATGGAGGACAGAAAAGGACATCAGATCCTATTGTGGATGGTTGTTAGCTGCCATGTGGCAGCTGGGAATCAAACCCAGGTCCTCTCCAAGAGCAGCCAGTACTCTTAACCATTGAGCCATCGCTCCAGCCCCATACTTGAATTCTTATGGAAGTAAACTTCTGATACTCTTTTGGAATTCTGTGTGTGTGATGGATTAAGTTTTGGCCATAAACCAGAAGAGCACTTCTGACTGACATTCCTTGCATTTTTATATGGAACCCTTTAAAGAATAATTGTACTGACTGGTATCTATTCTTTCAGATACTGGTTTTAAGGTGCAATTTTGTTTTTTTTCTTGTGTACTTAGACTTTGTCCAGATATTACCATTTTTATAGTGTTACTAGGATAAAGCAGTCACCAGCAACTGTATCATCCTAAGTCGAGACAGTCTGTGACAGGGTTCTGCACCGTTTTGAATTTCCAGTGTGATTTTATTACCAAAGGGTCACTGTGCAGTACCATAGTCCTAACAGTACTTTGGTCTGTCTCTCCCCATCAAATTTTTTGTTGAGGACAAAGTTGCCTTTACCTTACATTGGGTTAGCGTGTGTTCATTTGTATCCTAACAGTCTGTTCCTTGTGTTTAGATGTTTGGAAACTGGACATTTGGTACTTTAGTCTTCACAGTCATGGTTATTACAGTCACTGTAAAGGTATGCTGCTAAATTAAAAACTGTATGCAGTTTGTGTTGCTAATTTTCTTTATCTTTAAGCTTTACATAGATAAGTTCCCTTTTGCTTTTCCAGCAGTGCACGGTTTAACTGAATTTTAATATTCATTATAGTTTTTGCTATAAAGTTTTTTCATGTTCATTATTTTGGAAAGCCTTATGATTTTTGTCACAGAGTACTAAAATTTGACTTTGCTGTTATCATCTAAAACAACACAGTTGTTTTGTGCTGTGGAGATGAGATCGTGTTGTCACATGAAATTTAAGTGCTGTTTCACTCAGAAAAAATATTATGCCATCTTCTACTGGGATCCATTCATTAATATTGTGTTTTCTGAGGAAGTGTGCCATGAAACTTTTAGACACTTATAATTAATATCTGTAACTCTTGAATTTTATATAAAAGTTAAAGATTTACTGTATTGCTAAGATGTGACTTTTTTTTTTCTTTAGATGGCTTTGGAAACTCATTTCTGGACTTGGATCAACCATCTTGTTACCTGGGGATCTGTTATATTTTATTTTATATTTTCTTTATTTTATGGTGGGATTCTCTGGTGAGTGACCACTACACCTTAACTATGTTGATTTAACAGCAGTGAACAGTTATTATTACGGGTTCTGTTCTGAGCACATTTTGCTCCTAGGATTTTTTAAGACACTGTGTTGGTAATAAGTTCCCTTTTTTGAGTTGATCTCCACAGTAATCCTACTGTCTTCATTTTTCTACACAGAAACTGAGCTTCTAGGCCACAGACATGAAAAAGAAACAAAGCTAGGCTTTAAATAGTTTGTCTGTCTTCACAGTTAATGTTCTTGACACTAACTTATTACATTTAAATTATTTATTCACGTATTTAATAAAGTAAGTCACATAGAGCCCATTAATTTTTCCTATTTTCTATTTTTTATTGAATTTTTGTACATTTCATACAACATCTTTATCAATATTTAGACCTTCTCCTCTCTCTGCACACCCCAAGCTCATTACATTTTGCTCTCAAAATTTAATGGTATGTTTCATCTTCATTAAATGTAGGATCATTGGTAGACTATTTGATAGAGTCTTTGGTAAGTGATGGACAGTTAACATATTTCATGTGTCCATTTGTCAGGAAAAAAATGCCTAAGGATAAGCAAGAAGAACTTGGATTGGGTGATTACTCGCTATCATTGGGAATCACAAAAGAACACACTGTATTATGTTCTCTCTCCATTTGTTTCTATTTCCCTTTAGTCTCTTGACATGATACATACAAAAGCCTAAGAGGCATACCTTCATAAGACCACTACCATGTAGAAAAACCTTTACCACTGGGTATGGTGGCATGCACCTTTAATCTTAGCTCTTAGGAGGCAGAGGCAGAGAGACATCTGAAATCTGAACCTGCCTGGTCCACCTCTTGACTTCCAGGAAGACTGGGACTAAGAAGACTGTCAAAAACAATTAAAAAATAAATAATAAAGAAAATAAATCTTCACATACTGTCTTTCAAGTGTGTAGATTGCAGGCACGGTACATCACACCCAACCAGAGTCCGTTCGTTCACAAAGTCTGCTCTTTCTTTGCAGGCCATTTTTGGGCTCCCAGAATATGTACTTTGTATTTATTCAGCTCCTGTCAAGTGGGTCGGCTTGGTTTGCCATAATCCTTATGGTTGTTACTTGTCTGTTTCTTGATGTTGTGAAGAAGGTATTTGACCGACAGCTCCATCCTACAAATACTGAAACAGCACAGGTAAGCATTTTTCATACTCAGTATCTCTTTAGTTAAAGGGTGTTAGTGATGAATAGCTACAGTTTTCCTGTGTCAGAAAGTACCTATTCCTATATCAAAGTATTTTCTAATATAAAGATTTTTAAATGTGTACTTTTAAAATTGTTTCTTATTCTATTAATTGTATGATTTCTGGGTTATAATGTAAAACATTGTAAATTTCAAACTATCAAGTTGTGTCCAGATGATAATAATCCCTGTTAAATGCTATCACAGTGTCACATCGTTCAGCTGTGACTGAGATTTGTATCCACATCTTTAAGCCACAGTAGGTATTAACAGTGTGTTACATGCAAGGTGATGTTTGGGAATGAGTGTCAGCTCAGCCTCTAGCTTGCTGCACGGCTGCATTGTGACTTTGAGCCTCAGTTTCCTTGTAGGTAAAGCTGTGATGAAGAAATGTCTTCCGTTCCTTTTCAACACAGTAAATGCTCAGTATGGCTCAGATGGTTGTATCAACATTCCTAATCATGTATTTGCTTTGGTAATACAGGCCTAGCTTTTTTTTTTTTAAGACAGAGTCTCCCTGTAGTCACAGCTGGCCTGGAATTTGCTAGGTCCCAGGCTCGCCTGAGTCTCACAGAGATTGGGCTGCCTCTACCTCCCAGGTGGTGGGATTAAAAGTGTGCACCACCACGCTCAGCACATATGTGTATTTGATGTTCTTGAAGCTGAATAGGAATGATGAGGATGAGGGTATTCCTCTGTCATACCTATCTCCAACTGAGGCTGAGGACCTCTGTGTGATGTCTGCTGTGTCTGCTGTGTGCATACGTATCTAGGTAGGGCCAAGCTCCATGCTGTAGTAGGTTATTAAATCTATGTCAGAGAGATTTACCTGTCTTATTTCTAATTTTCAAAAGTAAATATTTGTAGTGAAAAATAACACATTAATCCATTTTAATCCACTGTTTTTTATACTTTTCTAGACTTTCATGGAGAATAATTTATCTCTCCCTTTTGGCCTATATTAAATTTCATTTCACAAAAATTATATGACTAACAGTATATTAAAAATCTATTTACTGGTTGAAAATGAAATTTATACAAAATTATTTTATGGTATGAAAGTCAGAATAACTCCCCTTTTTTTGCCATCTGAATGTCCAGATGGTAAATGAGATATTCTGAGTGGTCTTGTTCAGGAAAGGAAATCTCTACTCCATTCATGGGTTTTCCAGCCTTCTGCTGTTGTTTGGTTTTGTTTTGTCTTCCCATTTATACTGAGACGGCATATAATCATTTATGTCCCATCTGTGGCAGTGACCCTTTGCTACGGTAGGCATTATTTCAGTCTCTTCTGTCATTTCTGACTTCAAATGATGGGTAAATGGCCACGAAGTTGCCAGCTACTTCCTTTATTTACCAAAAATAGCAAGAAAAGTCATATCAAAAGAAGAGCTATCCCTGGGTGTGGTGGCAGAGACAGGCAGATCTCTGTGAGTTCAAAGTCTACATAGAGAGTTCCAGGCCAGCCAGGGCTACATACTAAGACCCTGTCTCAAAAAACTAAAAATAAATAATAAATAAATAGCGAAAAGCTGTGAGCATTTATTATGAGCTTTGTTTTCTCCAGAATAACTGTGTTAAAAGTAAAGAGTGAACTTCTCTGTGGCCAGGACAAGACCTTACTAATGTCATTTGTTTATGTGTTCCATGCATATTTCCTGCTCCTGTGGGAACAGATGTTGGTATTTTCAAAGCTTCTCCTATGTCTGTCTCCTAGGTGATGAATACAGCTCACTGACTTGTGTGTGTCCCATCCCTTTTCTGTCCACTTATAGATGTACTCCAACACAGTCGCTTTAAGTGACGAGTTCATCGCACTGCAGCCTTTGTCGAGGGCAAGGAATCAGCTGAGCAAACTTAGGTAGAGTAGGAGCAGACCTCATTAACTTCTGCATGCCACAGGTCAATGAAAGAATATCCAAAGCAGAGGCATGATACGGAGTGGGGCCTTTTGTCAGCACAGCTCTGTCTCTGACAAATTTGACCTTTACTAATATGTATTTTAAAACCTAAAATGATAACCATTTCTTCTTTGAGAAGAACATTCAGATGGAAATTGAACATAAGAGGACAGAGATCTGTACCTTATTACACATTTTGATACCCAGGCTGTCTTTTCTAGTGTAACTCTAATGCTTCTGCTTGTCATAGTCTTCATATTTAAGAATGCTTCTGCATGTTGAGTGATTAAAACTACCGAAAGATACCACAAAATTTAATTGTAAGATGTAGTTACTTGGAAGCGAGAGTTGCCCATTTCTGATCTTGCCTTAATCTGTGATGTATGTACCTGTGTGTTTGCCTTTGCACAGTGTGACAGCTGCACAGGCCTCTCATGCCCTTGCTATTCTCTAGTGTCCCTACAAATTGACATGTCCATTGTATATGTCTTACATTACCCTTGTCTCCACAGTCATGCCCAATTTGTCAGTTTGCACAGAATAACCAGTAGTATAGAGACATCTTTTGACAGAAGGAAAAGAATGCCAAGATCCTAGAACTTTTGATAATATAATAACATATCTAAATGAAGTACTAAGCTTAATTCAACCTAATTTTGAGAAAGAAAAAAAAATATAACTAAAATATTTTTAGTTTTAAATTTTTTCAATTTATTGGTTTGTTAGTATCTGATCCTTAGTTATATATTTTTTAATACTTTTTAAATAAAGTTTCTAATCTGTCTATATTCACTTGATCAAATGAATGGCTTTGTATTTAACCTTTCAGATGATAGTGTGTGAGTTTATAATTTAGGCTTTTCTAAAGTTTACTAACCATTTTGTGTTTTATTAGCTTCAAATTTTTAAAAAAATATTCTACTTTGAATGATAATAGCATAATTATGTATTGCAAATGGGTATGTAAATGGGAAACTATATTTGTCTATAAGAACTAAAATTTAAATGTGATTTTCTTTTGGTTAAAGAAAATATGTAGATCACAGTTTTATCAGTAGATGATTTCCTGTAATCAGTAGCTATCACTACTTGAAGATCCAGTCATCCAACTTTATGGCCGTAGCAGAACTTGTGATTTAACAGAGCATGCTGGCCAGTTCCTTTGTCAAGTAAAGATAGCTTATGTTGTGAGGAATCAATCATATTGTTAGGAATTCATATTTTAACATATCATGTTGGCTTAAATCAAGCCACTCTTTTAAAGCAACAGTAGATCTAAAAGAGTGAGGAAAATCAGAAAGATTCCAGGCTTTATAATACTATAATATACTCGTAAGATTAACAGTCTTTTGAAAAATGACCATGAGAACAGGCTCTATGGGTCAGATGACCATCCTTCAGACTCTCCCCACTCATGTGTGCTGCAGAGGAGAGAGTATTAGTCTCTCAGTAGCTGGCCTGAGTGTGAGTGCCCCACTCACTGCTCCTCCAGCCATACACATTCGCAACATGCTCTTCTTCCCAGGCTTCTGAGTTTACCACCTAGCGTGGACATTTCATGAACTCTTCCCATTAAATTAAAATCAGCAGCAAAGGAAAACAAAAAGAAGATTCTGTTTCCAACTGAAGCCAGGCAGGAATAAGTTGACTTTCCCTTAAGAAATATTTCAACTTAATTTTTTTAGCAAGTAAATTAAATCAATCTCTTTGTTCACATTTGATGCTTATAATCATGTGACTCTTCTGCTCTGCAGAAGTTAAAGTAGATCAGCCTCCTGAGGTGGAAGCCTAAAGGCTTTTACTACAATACAAATCCCAAATCTTTAGGGCATGGGATTTTACAGAAAAGTAGAATTTTACTAAAGGAAATTGACTGTCATTACTAAGGGGTTTGTACTTGAGAAAATCATGACTTTGTATGCTTTGTTGTATTCCTCTTAACAGCTCCATTAGCTCTGTACTGTGACAGTAATTGTGTTGTTATGTGAACTTTCACTTGTGCCTCTCAGATTATAGACCCAACTGCTTTGAGTCTAAACTATATACTGTGAAAATTTCTTAATATGAGACTTACTGCTTTTCTGTCCTTCTAGATGGAAGAAGATAAGGGTTCAGTCGGCTCAGCATATGAATTTGCTGAAAGCCAGCACAGAGGGGAGGACAGTAGGCACCTGCTAGCTGAGGCTTGCAGCCAGCAGGACAGTTGTTGCGTGCACTAGGTAGTACTGCATTGGGCTTTCCTGGGGAATTCTGCATTCTCATGCTTGGGCATGCCATGGGAGAACCAATTTCACATTTCCATTTCACATTGCTAATTCTGTTCCTCATAGCCTGTTTTGCTTTAATTCTTTCCCTTATTTGTGTCCTCTTGATTTCTTTATATCCCTGAATGTCTTATTCATCTTTCTTTGGATTTAGAGTGATAAATAATACTCCACTTGAGATTCTACCACAGCTAGGTATTTTTAAAACCTGTTGTCTTGCATTCAAGAAACGATGCCTTTTCACTTATCCTTTTGAAATTATGTCATGCTTTATCATTTCAGAAATTGCTATCCTCTTTGAAGCTAGAATTATATAGATTTTAATGTATACGTTTAATTACCGAAGTCTACCTCTCTTTTGAGTTGAATAATCAAATGAGTTTGATCAGATTTAGTGAGTGATTTTTCTGACTGACATTCAATAAACTCTTGGTTTTTTTATAGTTGTATGTTTATATAAAGATATTGATTGGTTAAGGGAATAGTTACTCCTATCTTGAAGAATATTTCTAGACACAATTAGGATATGCATAATATTTTGTCATGTAGAAATTATAAACCCTACCACCAGTAACTATATTTTTACTTGAACTAATTGTCATTTTATTGTAATTTCTGATCAAGAAAATGCTGGTATCTCACCTAAGATAAGCAAATGGAGAAACTTTAAGATAAAGCCACTTAAAGATTTTAGATCTTTCAACTTTATTATAAATCAAATCATGAAACATGTATAATAATGTGAAGAATTTGTATTATTTTTATGAGATATATTTTAGTTATATTTTCCTTAGTAAATTGCCATTAATGAAAGCAGTTAATTGGTTCTCAGTTATCATTAATTGAAAAGAAATTCAAATGAATTCTGAATTTTTATTTTGATTTGATATGGTTCAAGAGATTATAGTAAGGATCCTGGGAATGTGACTCATTGGTAAGAGTTCTTGCCTCGCATACACAAAACCCTGGGTTCAGCTACCACCACTGCATAAATCATGTGTGGTGGTGTATGCCTGTAATCTCAGCACAGGAGGTGGAATCCAGAGAATGAGGGAGGAATTCAAAGCCAACTTTGGCTACATAGCAAGTTCAAGGCTGGCCTGGGCTGCATGAGACCTCTTTCCAAAAGAAAAGGAAAAAAGTATTCCAATTATATTTTTTTTGCTGTGCTTTGTTATAGAACGATTTCTTATTTTTTAAGTTTATTATGGTTGGGTTGCAGGAAAAGCTCATGTGAAGAACTTGCTGGGCAGAGAACCGAAGCTGGCCAGGATTGGTGCTATTCCCTGGGTCATGTACTGAACAGATAATCCACTTGTCACTTAACTGTGCTAGAAATATGAAATTCTGTCTCTGTGATAGAAGTTCTCCAAGGCTCAAGGCTCAACCTTGTAAGAGATGGATCTATTACCACTGTGCTTTAAGACGTCCATTAAAATGCAGGAGGCAGTTCAGAATTGTGTTCTTAGAATGTTTCTATTGAGTGACAGAAGCCTTATTTTGGTTACCTCTGCACAGGAATTCTGAGTGAATTTTCTTCTTTTTACCTGTGACTGTAACTTTCCTCTCTCCATTATATTGGGGAATTTTAATTTTTCATCTCTTCCTTACCAAATTATAAATTCCTAGTCATATTGTTAGTTAAATAAAAAAGGAGCTCCAGTCTCTGTTGAAACTAGGAATAAGCCAGTTATAAAAATGATTATAAGTATTTTATTTTTGCATGTTTATGGTATGTGTGCATGTATACACACATGGTTTCATGTTTGTCGGCACACATGTGTGTTGGGGGCTTATAAATGTTTGCTTGTGAAGGTCATTCTCTCTTTTTTACTATTGAAAAACTTTAATCTCGTGCTCCCTGTTTTCCCTGGTCTAGGCTGCTTGCTCTAGGGACCCTCTGTCTCCACCTTCCCAGCTCTAGAATTACAGACAGGGTTCTGGGGCTGCAGTCTTCATGTTTACACAGCAAGCTCTTTACTGACAAGCCTCCTCCAGTTTCCTAGTCAATATAATTTTTATCATATGCTTATTTTTGAGTTGAAGTGAAGGAAGATGTTTAGAAAGCTCTCTCTCTAGAAAGACCCCCAAACCAACATGGAGGTAATAATTTTTGTCTGTTCGAAGTTTTGTCATTTCCAAATTGTCTGCTCACTTAGAGAAAGATGATTGAGAGGGCGTGAGCTGGAAGCAAGCTCTGGATCCAGAAAAGAATCCTGGAGTAAGACAGACAAACAGACAGAGAGACCTGCACCTCCACCCCCACCAGCCACCCAGAGCCTCTGCCTACTGTTTCCATAACTGAGGAGAAATACTTCCTATTTTAGAGTTATTTATGATCTTAACAAAATTAGAAAATCAGCAATAATTTCTGACTTTTGATTTCACATTAAAAAATTTCTCTTAAAAAATTAATACAGTTAGCAATCTGGCAATTCTTATTTAAACTTAACTTTAATTAATGACATTGGAGTTACAAAAATGTTTAGCATTTTTAATATTTAAGGAAGATATTTGGTAGCTAAGAATTAACCATAATTGATATGGAATTGGAGCAGTAAGCCATAATTTCAAAAGGCAGAGTCTATAAAGATGGATAATTTTACTGTCCATCCATAGTCATGTTGAGTCTACAAGGGGGTACAGGGAGTGAGGTCGACAACCTAGGAAGCAGATGTAGCAGGAAATGAAGCTTACTAATGATTAGAATGTCTCCTACATTAAAGGCTAATTCTCAGTACCACCAGGTAGGACCCTACACCATTAATTTTTCTGGTTTTGTAAACAGTCCTCAAAATTATAAGCATCCCCACTCCCATTACCCTGAGTGAAATGAGAATACATGCTCCATTCTAGTCGTACTTCAACTATACTAGCAGCTGTGTCTCTGAGTCCTCTGGCTGAGTTCTCATTTCCAGGCACACCAGTAGAGCAGGGAGGCCAGCTAGAGATCAGGAGAGGCTTTCCGCAGATAGCTCTGGAGCATTTTGTGTTTTTTAGAGCACCTAGGGTTGATGTTTTGTTTGGTTGTTAGTGTTTGTTTTCATTTTTCTTTGGGGCAGTGCTTTTATTTCATTCAGAAGGTGATTGATCTGAAGAGGGCACTCCTTTATGATTTGTTTTTAAACCAGAGAGTGTACCTGGGACCCCACACTTGACAGCAGGTGTGCTACCACTCAGCTATACCGTAGACCTCTTTATTACATGTTTGACATTTTGAGATGTATGCTCTCTTGGGTATCCATATTTCAATATCTGGCCATAGGTTTACAGTGCAAAGTGAGGAGTATAAAGTAAGACAGCTACCTGAAACCAGGTGGAAACCTCAGCGCATTCTGCACACAGGTGGACACTCATGTACGGGTGCTGTGAGTGTCACTTTCAGAGACTCCTTGTCAGTTGGCTGAACACCTATGAGCAAAGAACATAACATTAAATTTAGGACAGGACCACTCATCCCTAGTTTATGATGCAGTTTATCACTCCCTAAATAAATGTGCTGAAAGACCAGGCTTTGTTTTCTGGTTTTTAGTACCCTGTCCCTCAAGTCCTCATATTTTTATGATTCTGATGAAAGTGAATTATTGGGAAAATTAAATTGTAAAGATACATAAAATAATCCCTAATTTTAAGAATGATTGTTGGATTTAACAGTTACAAAATTGCTTTGTCAGATTGCTATAAGGTTTCTAAACTCTTACTCTCTCAGACCAGAAGTACTTTGTGGGCTAGTGACAGTGTATGGAGGTCAGCACTAAGCCTTAAATCTCCCTATGACCCCTGCTGCTCTTTTCACAAGGGGCAGTAGTAACAACCCCTTTCTTCCACCTAGGCTAAGCCTATGCTGGAAACGCTCCACACTTAGGCCCTAAGCAGGTATTCATTCTCTTCCGAAAGTCTGGAATGCCCCTCCCTCACTCCTCCAGGCACTGAAACCCCATTCACCCTTCCAGATATAGTTCAAATGCTATTTTTCTTCAGATCTCTCATACCCTCTTACTAGTACCAATAATACCATCTGGGTTTGAACTTTGCTCGTTTCTGAGTCATCTGCTTCATACTATAGTTTTAAAAAACAAGGTAATAGATTGGAAAAGAATTGGGGCTCTGGAATTGAATGAACTGGAATTGAAGCCCAAGCTTGAGTGAGTGAACTTGAGGAAACTCTTGATCTGTCTTCTGATCTGAAGCGTACAAGACGACTTCTCACCTTTCCTAACCCTCATCTCACTAGAGGAGCACAGGTTGTCCTACTGAACACGGACACAGTACCTTCCCAATAAGTGCAAATTGATTTCCAGGTCAGTAAAACAAAATCTAGAGATTCTTCCTGGTTGAAGACCAAGAGAAATACAGTATGAGTTACACTGAACCTTGGTGTAGGATCAGCATGTTGACCTCTAAATGAGCCAGCAGGCAAGAAAGATGCCCAGTGACTGGTGTGAAGACTGTAGAGGAACAGCCTAGGTCAGGGTGAGGAGCCTGAGCCCAGTGCTTACACCTTACCTTGAACAAGTGGGAACCCAGGAGCCCCACAAAACAAAACTGGGAACTAGTAACATCTCGTTGCCTAAGCCAACATCCTCCTTTGCATACCAATGTTCCTTCTGTGTTATTAACTGTTCCTGGTATGTGGGACAGGGTTAGGGGAGCAGTTTCTTAAAAAGCCGATTGGAGAATGGTGACTTTTAAGTTTTACCAGCTGAAACTTAACCACATTTCCTGACAGTTTCAAGTTTGCTTAGAACTTTGCTAGATTGATATTTCCTGAACTGCTTAATGTGGCATAGAAACCCTCTCTCACCTTAATGAAACATCTCACAAACACAATGTAAGAAACAATGCCCTAAACCAAGGGTAGTTTAATGAAATACCTCAGTGCTTAGCATACCCCAGGGTGGTGTTGTGACCAAGCAAACAGGAATTCCATTCTGCCTCCCACTACTTGGAATTAGGCAGAGCCTCCAGCATTGGGTCTTATAGGGCCTTACCATTTACTTCTTTCCAGTGTCAGGTTATTTGTCTTTCACACCTGTCATTTGTGTCTGTTGGGAGTCTTTACAGTGTCCACTGTCACCATGCTTCAAACAGCACATGGAGATCCCATCCTTGCTGATTTGAACTTTACTGAATTTACTTCATTCTTCTTCTTCCTCTGTATCTCCCAAAAATTGTCATCTAGGATGTTATATACATAAAGGAAAGGAATACAATAAAGTTTTTTTTTAATGACAGCCCTCATAAAACTTCAGAGTATTCTTCACAGGCAAAACCAAAGCCATGTGGTTAGATCATTGTCCTCACTGTAATAACTAAAGCTGTTAATAATGTGGAAGTGAGTTATCTTACTGATTCTCTTCATGACTGACTCATAAATACTGCAAATTTGACAAATTCAATTTAAATCTTAAGTAGTACTTACCAACTATTGATAAATTTGATCCCTGTGCCATCAGTATGCCCAGTTAAGAAGATATGTTGATGGCGGGCATAGATGGCACGTTGAGGCAAACGGCTGTGGAGTGACTGTGTATTGGGTGCTTATTCTTGGAAACACTCCCAAGAGAGGCTGCTACTGCTGTTGGTCATAGTCTTGCTGAAGTCTTGCCTGATTGTTACCTCCAGGTCTCCAAGATCACTCTCACTCCATTGCCCTCAGCTGCTGAACATTTTTAAACTGTCACTGTAGGAGCATCTCACCCTAAGATGAGTTCCCTGAGTTCTAAGTAGTTGACATTAGGCAGTTTAACCACAGGAAATGTTTAAATAATAAAAGAGTAAATCTTTACAGATTTAAATACTATCTACTTGTTTTATATAATATCACCAGACTTCTAGTTAGAAAATAGGGCTTTTAAAAGTTTTGATGTGATTATAGCTCCAAAGATTTCCATACATCCCATACTACAGAAAAGCATGCATGTTTGTGTAAATCACTTTCAATTTTTAAAGTGCTCGTTGTGCTTTTTTAGTGTTTTTTAGAAGTTTGAAATCTGTGCATAACGTATTCTTCTTCGCCCTTTGCAGCTTACTGAAGCAAATTCAAGTCTCAAGTGCTTGGACTCCATGTGCTGCTTCCCAGAAGGAGAGACACCATGCACATCTGTTGGAAGAATTCTGGAACAAGTTATAGGAAGGTGTGGTCTCACACACATCAGCAGGTGTGACATTTCTCTAAGTAGCCTTTGCTGCAGATGGCTGTCCTGTAAAGCAATAGGATGAGCCTGCAGCTGCGGGTGCCTGGTAACTCAGCTGGTCTTAGAGCTGAGGCAGGAGTCTACTGCTCACTAGCTCTATTTGATAGTAGATTTCACTTTGTAGCTTTGATGTGTGGTTCTTTTCCTCACATGGGAAGAGAAAGCATTTTTGAAAAGACTTTTCAACATTCAATGAACAAACTACCACTTCATATTTTCCAAAAACGTGGTGCAGGGTATGTGTCTGGTCCCTCCTCTTGGCTGTGTATCTTTCTCTTTCAAGTTTCATTTTACAATGTTTCCTTCCCTGCTGGGCTCTTCTTCCACTGCCTTTTGTCTTTACAAATTAATATCTGTAGATGGAGTCAAGCATCTTTACTTCCCTCAGTCTCCACTTCGTCTCCTAAATTAGTCATTCATGGCTAACCCGAGGCTGTCCTGCTCCTTCCTAAAGATGTCTGTAATGAAGTTTTGAAATGAGTTTTTTAATTTTTAAGTTTCTTTTGCCTGGTATTATCTCGTTAAAAGTGTGTAAGTTAGAACAGATTCTAGTAATACTACTTCTGTAACTTCGATAAATTATGGATCAGAAGAATGTTTTTCACCCTTCTCAAATCTTTCTTAAATTAGATTTATCACACCTTGTTTTTATGGTTCATAGTCAGAAATTCCATTTAGAGGTAAATGCCATTTAAAATTCTTTTGAAAGTGAAACATTCATTTCTTTGTACATTTACACAAGACGTACATCATTATTAGAGGATACTAGAGATAGAACTATATTTTCTTGTGCTTGGTCTTCTTTATGTGAATGATATTATATCCCCAAATCAGAGCAGCAATGTGCTGAGTATTGGTAAAAGTTGTGATGGACATAGAAAGGTGCTGATTCCCATTGTCCCCAATATGCCATGGGAGTGTTAAGACTTTCTACAAATGCAGTGACTTAGAGAAGCTTGGAGAATGTTCTAGAAGAAAGGAATGAAGAAGTAGGGAGCCAGTGCTCTGACCTTTAGATAAGGTACTTTTAATATTTGGTTAGCGTCATATTTTGAAAAATGATGAATGTGCTGTCATTCACATCAAAATTCGGGTGACGTTTGGTGAACTTGTTCTCACTTTACCTTTGGCTCTGTTGTGTCTTTGTGCTACAGTTGATTTGATAAAGCATTTGAGTTTATATGAGATGCCTGTGGTTTCAAGCCCCATTTATTCTAACTTTAGTATAACTTGTGGTCCGTAATGTTGTCATATTGGCTATAGTTTTATCCCACATAAAAGGATTACTCTAGCAGTTGAATGCACTGGGACATTATTATTTCTTAAACAATTACAATTAAAACTTAAGATTGTTTTTTCATGTTGCTAAGTAATGAGTTTCCCAAGAGATGTTTCAGAAGGATTTTACTTACATAATTTTATCCAATAACATACCTTACCAAGGTATGAACCAAGATGAAATTTAGACTGATACTCTAATAGAACTGCTACATAGTTTTAAAAATATCTGTTTTAATAGGAATTTGTCTTTAATGGTAATACACATAATTACTCATTAAAAAGACGAGAATTAATTTTAAATGAGCCAAAAAATGTCTTCCACTTTCTGTGCCCTGTTCTCTTGATGGTGGCCACGCCCTTCTCCATGGCTCTCATGCTTCTCCGGCTCCTGTCCCCTGCCAAGAGTTGGGTTATTTGGGTATGTTTTCTTAGTGGTGGCATGTGTCAGTGTTTCTGCTCACTCAGAATTGGGCTGTAGTCTCTTCTAAGGAGATCTTTCTGATCAGGTGATGGCATTGGTAACTAGTGCCTTCTTTGCACACAGCAGTATCTTTCCAGTCGTCAGCGTCTCAAGCTGTCCTATTGCTTATTATTGTCTTTTTCTCCTTTCTCCTTAGATAAGTAAGCCAGAAAGTCTTTTCATACATTAACTGTTCTAGAGTGTAAAATCATGGAACACAGAGCTCCTTGGTGCTTCTCAAAGGGCTTTATGAAAATTGTAGTTCATCAACATTGAATTAAACTTTAATAGTCATTTTGATATGTAGGGTCATTTCTTCTACATACACTTGTGAAATATTTTTGACATTTCTATTTTGATGCTAGAGTAGTCTCTGTTGTACGTTTGAGATTCCTGTCAATTAAAGGTAGGGCAACACTGAGCAACTCCATACCAGAAGTGTGCTGCTTAACTGTTAACAATGCTTAGCCCTCTGGAGACAAGTGTTTCCATGGTTTTCGTATGGCACATTGGCCTGCCTGCTCAGTTTTTAATATCCAGACACAAACCTTTACTTATGCTTTATAACTGAGATTGTCAGAGGAGTATATCACACTGCAAGGTCAGTTTCCAAGGGAACATATTCTACCCTGAGGAGCCATATTTCAGCAATGACTGGGGACATTCTGCTTGTATTTTACTAGCAGCGATAAATGAGTTGCCACCTATAATCCCAGTTACTTGGAATTTTGAAATAACAGAATTTCAGTTTGAGGCCAGCCTGAGCAGCTTGGGGAGACTCTGTTTCAAAATGGAAAATAAGCCTGGCATTGTGATTGTCTTGGTTTCCTTTCCTGTTCCTGTGCTAAAATACTCTGAACAAAGTAGCTTCAGCGAGAAGGGGCTTATTCTGGCTCACAGCCCAAGGGCATAGACCTCCACCATGGGAGGAAAGTCAAGGTAGTAGGGACCTGGAACAGCTGGTCTTCACTGCACTCACAATCAGGAAGCCTGGAGGTGAACACCTGCTAGCACTCAGCCATTTTTTTTCACCTTATGCAACCTGGAGCCCCCTAGAGTATTCCAGGCCCGCCTACAGGCCCATCTCCCAGGTGACTGTCAGGTGACATTAGCACCAACCATAATCTGCAGTCAGGAGGCTGAGGCAAGATTGCAAGGTCAAGGCCTACCTGCGTAATTTTAAGAGACCATACCTCAAAATTCAGAAGAAAGAAGGACCGTGGTTGTAGTTTCGTGGTCAGGTACTTGCCTGGCAATGTTGGAAGCCCTGGAAGGGTGGGAGGAAACGAGGGAGAAGTTAATAGCCAGCAGGTGTTCAGGTGTTTTATATTCTGCCAAATTGACTTTTTTTTTTAATATATTGCCTGTCTAATACCTGCCCACTCCATTCCTGGGCCTCAGAGACAGTTGCAGTCAAGACCCTAAATCAGGGCAGAGGTAGCTCAGCTTTTCTGAAAACCAGTTAAGCTACAAAACTGTTCGTTGTGACTGTGCCTACTTAATAAACGATTCAAGCTTAAACCACATGCAGAAAAAGACACTGGAAAACCAAATATTTGATAAGAGTGAATTGGGGCCCTTTGAGGCATTGGCTCCTTCCTCTGACACTGTTCAGGGAAAGGGGAAACCCTGGCAAGCATCACCTAACCTGTGCTTACTGTTAAATGCTTTCAGTTTTAATAAGAAGGTCACATTTGCTTGGTAACCCTGATACTGCCCTTGGGCTAGGATAGTCTGTTTTAAGCATGAAAGGCTGCTTTTATGTTTGTTATTTTAACTTAAACTAACTCAAGCTAATTTAAGGTTACAGCTGCAAATAGAGTATTACATACTGAATTGTCTGGGGCCTCATCAGTCAGTCAGTGGTTTGCTCTTTCTAGACCAGTAAAACTGCATGTGTCTTTGATACCTTCTGAGTAAACCATTTATGACTTTCAGTCTAATTAGGCTAAAATCCTTAGACTAGAATTTTGCCTAAAAAGAAGTGACCAATAACTGAACACTCCACTTTTTCATTCCAAGGCCTTTGGTAAGTGAGAGCCTTGTGCTGTGATGTCAGAATACAAACCTAGTCGCTGTTCAGTCAAGCTGGATATCGGTTTTTGCTTTTTGGGTGAGCAGTGTACGTGTGTGCTCTTGGTTGTATGTGTGTGTACATGTACATATAGGTGTGAGTGCACGTGGAGACCAGAAGTTGACATTCATGCCTTCCTCTGTTGCTCTCCGCCTTACTTTTTGAGACAAGGTCTTTCACCAGACTTAACATTTACAGATTGGCTAGGCTTGCTGGCCAGGAAGCTCTTAGATTCGCCTGTTTCTTCCCCTCCAAGTGCTGGGGTGATAAGCATGTGTGGCCACACCCAGCTTTTTATGTAGGTGCTGGCATCTATGCTCAGGTCTTCAGGCCTGCGTGACGGGCACGTTACCATCTTCGCACCCAATGTCTGTAATTCTTAAAGCATACTTATTTCTTACTGAATTAAGATTTTAAAAGCATCTCATGCTTTACTACCCATAGAAACTGGTTGTGTTAATGAGTGGCTGCGTTCTGTATGGTGACTACAGCAAGATTTTTGCCAAGGTTTTGTACAGCACAAAGCAGGGCTCACTGCTCATCTGAAGAATTGCTCTGTAGCATTGAGAAATGAATCCATGGTCATTTTAAAACTCAAATTGTATTTCTGTCCTACATTTTAGAGTCAGTTTTCTTGTTTTTTTTTTTTTTCAATTAAACATAGTCTTGGTGGGCCAAACTTTTCTCTTATTGTTGCTTTAGATCATGGAGTACATCGGACCCTTTCTATGCCAACGACAGGAGCGTCTTGACCCTCTCCACAATGGACTCATCTACTTGTTAAAGGGGCAGTAGGACTTCGTGGGAGCAAGTTCACCTGTCCTCAGATTCAGGATCATCATCCTGTAAAGGGCCACACTGGCTCTGAAGTTACTTTCTGAAAGTTACATGGGGAACAGACAGTTACATGAACCATTCCCCTTTCTCCTTAATTTGAATCTGAAGATGTTAAAATTTGTGAATAAAGAGATACTTGAATCTCTTTGTCTGGGTTGTCCCATTTTCTTATGGGACTCCTGGAGGCCCTGCAGTTTATTACTGTGGCCACTATATTTTAATATCAAGGTAGAAAAAGAGGTAACCCCTGTAATGTGTATTTTTTAGGATTAGTGTGGTTAGGGACTCTTCTGTTTAATCTGCTTCTGTAAATTATGCTAAAGATTTGCCTTTGAGAACTCTATTTTTTTTATTAGAGTTATATTTGGCACTTTTCATGGGAAAAGTTATTGTGAATATTAAGGAATTGTGGTCCCTTGATGACCTGTGTTTTAAGTTCACAGAGCAAATCAGGAGCATTGCAACCACTGTTTACTGCAGTGTGGGTCGTGAGTTTACCCTGATGCCAGATTTCTCCAACAATATGGTGATGCTGCCAGTGAAGTACTCATACAAGTGTGAAGAGTGCATTAAATCTCGTGTGCAGCGAGTCAGGTTGCTCACCAGATTTTAAACTGATGTTTGCTAATATTTTGTGACCAAATATGAAGACCCTGTCGTGGGTAAATTAGACACCGTTCTGTCTTTGTCATTAGGTCTTTTGCATGCTTCAACCTGACTAATATATTTAAATTCCCCCTTATCCAAAGGCTCTGTTTATAGTCGTTTTATGACAGTGTTGTAAAGTTCAACTACATTAATAAAAGACAAGTTTGGACAGTATCTAAATATCTCAAATATGTTTAATTATATAAATCAAAACATGACTGAAGTCAGTGAGGAGCACCTCTTTATATGACCAACCTAGAATTCCTCTTTACTCTCCATAAGCTAGACTTCAGAATGAAGAATTTCTGCTAAGAACCTTGTTATGCTTACATTAGAGTATGTTCTAAGTTAGAGCAGACTGCCACAATAAAATGAATTCTACCCACAGTCCCATGATAAGGTATGTTGTCAGGAACGGCTATGGACTATAAATGAAACAAAGTCTAAAATGCTGAATTTCTATCAACAAAAAAAAGAAAAGAATTTTAACAGCAATAAGTTAATGTGCCAGAGATGATTAACGAGGCACATATTACTCTCATGGCACTCAAAATTTAGTTTCCATTACTTCACTCCTCTAGACTCCCGTGTTGTTTTATCTGAAAGTAACATTCCAAGTTATACAAATGCTTATTAGTTTAAAAACTACTACTTAGCTCTAAGAAGCAAGCTGTGTGTGTGTGCTTAAGATTCTAAGAACAGTTCAGTAAGGCTTTGCCAGATGTTCTTTTGAGAAGATAGTTATTCCTGAAGATTTACCGTGTAACTTTCTACTCCTTCCTTCTTTTGTGAATGGAACCCTGACGTTGTGCTGGTCAGGAAGGGTTAGCACAGACTATCTTTTTGCAAACAAACTATTTGCTTATCTGTTTCAGTAATGGCAAGGACATTAAGTTAATCCATGTTAGCTAAAATTAATTTTCATAAATAGCCCTTATTTAACTTAAATATTACAGTTAGATTTAGGAAGACCTTTTTTCTGGAAATACCTTAAAAGGATGATACACTTATGTTCTACAGATGAACTACTATATGACATTCATTAGAACACTTGAGACAGGATATTACTTTGTGAGCTCTCAGAATTTTTTATAAAATATACCTATAATAAAATAGCATTGATTAGGTATCATTCACATCTGTCTTTCAGTGTTGATGTGCCATCCAATAAGCTGATTATTGACAAAGTCAGCAAGGAGTCTCTGGCTCAGGATCTCGGCTAGCCTACATGGGGCCAGTTCTGTACATTCACTAGCAGTTAAAAAGACTTTTCCTCTCTCTTTAAAGTAAGGCTGAGGATCAAACTCAGGGCCTCCTGCATGCTAAGGAGGCACTCAACTGAAGGCCTAATCTTATACCTCCAACCTGATTTTTCTCCATGTGATGGGTTTTTTGATGACTAGGATTCGGACATAGCTCAGTGACAGAACACTCACCTAACATGTTTGAAGACCTAGATTCCATCCCCAGAATCACAAAGACATACATAGTGACATCCACTGATGTCTTCCTTCCGCCTTGTTGCTCAGAACTGCTCTGTTTTAAAGGGGAAGCATAGTAACTTTTAAGAACATGGTTTTCTTATGTTAATTAAGAAAGTAGCCAGGCGTGGTGGCACACTCCTTTCCTCCTGGCACTCAGGAGGCAGAAGCAGGTAAACTTCTGTGAGTTCAAGGCCAGCCTGGTCTATACAGTGAGTTCCAGGCCAGCTCTGGGGCTACAAGGATACCCTGTCCCAAAAAGATCCCCCCGCCCGAAAAGTAATTATGTCAACAAGTGTTTCACAGTTTTCTAATGCTAATATTCATGTACTAAAACTTTACTACAAAACACCAAAAAAATTTCCCCTTTCAAATTCTTTGGACAGTTCAACGTCGATAACCAGCTTCTCTTACCTGGCAAGCCAGTTCAGATGGTAAATGTGTTGTCCCATCTCAGCTGGCCTTTGCTTCATCTGAAGGCTGTACACCAAAAGATAAGGCCAGGCTCCAAGTTAGTTTGGAAGGTTGCCATCAACACCCCATTTAACGTTAACAGCACAGGCTCCCCCTGTGCTGAGTAGTGTGAACCCATGAGAGCTGCAGCTGTCAAGGGTTGCTTTGTGTTGAGGAGGAAGGGGAACTGATACCTGTGTCTTCAGCTCTGGGGTGTAGACAGTCTTCTAGAGTTGACCTGTCATTCAAAGAAATGAAACTGAGACAAACTACCCTGTTGGGAAACCTAGTGTCTGTGCTGTCATTAGTATCTGGATTAAGGTTATTTCTACTGCAGAAGATTCTGGAATTGAACTTTACTGAGAAGCTTGAGATTCCTTATTGTTAGAGGTTAGAGGTACTAAAAATTTACAACTCAAAGCATAAAGTTTTCTAAATAAGCTGACTATTCCTTAGAGCCTAGAGGAAAAGAGGGACCGCCATGTTTGTACTTCCCTGTAAAAATCAGTTTGGAATCTGATATAAGCAGGTATACATTAACAAACCAAAGAACTCTGTTTATTAATTTTGGCATACCTATCGTAAAATGAATCATTTATTTTCATAAAAGTAAAAGATTATAGAAGTGCTATTCAATGTGCAGTAATTTGAATGGTGTCCTCCAAAATAACCCAAAACTAATGATGTGATTGTTAAAGGGGCTGGTCAGAGTTGAGAGGTAGCTGGAGACCCTGTAGCAATACTTAATCTAAAATGTCAGACCTCGGGCACTGTGCTGTCCAGTGTGATCCGCAAACTCATCTGCATTGTTGGGAACTATCAGCACTTACTCTGCAGCTCTCAGTGACTGTCAGAGTTTATGAAATTATATTGACCAAATAAAAATGCTCCTACAGAATTAAAGGTTGTTTCTCAGTTATTTCAATTAACCCTCTCTCTGCTCATTATTGCCAGCATGCCAAACTTGCTTCAGGTTAATTTCCTATGGTAAACCTCCGTTAAATAGAAATACCGTGGCTTTCACTAGTTGCATTGTCGGTTTCTTATTTTTTGTTTTAAACTGATAAACTTCACTTTATAACAATTAAGAAATCCTGGTTCTTTAAAACATAGTGTTAAGAAAATGAATAGTTACACAGAATGAGAAAATATTTGAAAAAAGATACCTAATCAATAACTTGGTGCTAGGGCTCATAGACTGCTCTCTGAATTCAATTCACAAGAAAATGAATAACTTAATGAAAAAGTAGATATGTAAAGATATTACTATACAGCACACAAAATAACATCTTTAACAATTAATGCAATATGCATTGCATCATACATAAGCACTACTGAAATACTCTGACAAGAAGATACAAATAGGAGTTTGGGGGCTCACATTAGATTTGATATGGAAAATTATTAGCTGAAATCCAATAATGTAGCTTTCTAACAATCTCTTCTAAGATACTGACTGACCCTTACGGGACTTGATAGAAACTAATGGGTGGCTTCATTATGAGTACAGGGCTTTCTGAGTCAACCTTGCTGAATTTTCTTGCCTGTAACAGTGTAAAAATACTGTATTACTCAGCATAGAATTTCAGGCAGTTAAATACAAATAAATATCTGCTTAAATATCTGATATCTGCTTAGATACCTCTTCAAATACTCCAAGAGCAGAGTTTTAACTGTTTAGTTTTATAATATATATTCTCATAGAATTTCATAATATTTTAGATCCTTCTATTTCAGATAAAGCAAACATAGTTTATGGAAGCCCTAAGGGATTTTTTTTTTAACCATAGAAGGTTTTATGTTGTCAGTGCAGCCCTAGAAGAGGGTCTGACAGAAATGTCCCAGCTGTAAAGACCAGCACGCTCCAACTAGAAGAGGCATCATTCATGAAAAGCCAGCTACAACCATGCAAATTTGGAAACACCCTATAGCTATAAAATACATACTTTTTCAGCTGTGTAACCAGGGGCTGCAGAGATGGATTGGTGATCAAGAGCACTGACTGCTCTTGCAGAGGACCCAGGTTCAGTTTCTACAGGGCGGATAACAACCACCTGTAACTCCAGTTCTAGGGGATCTGATGGCCTCTTATGAACTCCATGGGCACTGCATCCCTGTGCACTGCATCCCTGTGCAGACAAAAATACACATAAAATAAAAATCAACAGTAGTGTAACCAACAGGGTGGGGGAGATGGTTTTGGGGGTAAAGCACTTACTGTGCAAGCATGAGTACCTGAGTTCACATCCCGAACCCACAATGAAAGATGGGCAGCAGCATCTGTAATCCCAGTGCTCTCAACAAGGTAGAAGACAAACAGGAAGCGTGGAGGCCAGGCAGCCTGGTATACACAGTGGCAGATAACGGAGATCCTGTCTCAAATGGTGAGGAACAGCGCCCCAGCGCCCAAGGTTGTTGTCTGATCTGCACATATGCACTGTGGTATGTGCATGCACATCACACACAAGGAAAGAACAATTGATGAACTAGCCTGCAGTCTCTCTCCAAATGTATCTACAAAAAATGACAGGCCATCACTCCTGTAATTTATTTCTGAAGTAAATATTCTGAACAAATCAGTGAGATTTCTCCAACAAGTAGATTTTGTTTGTTGGGCTGTTTGATTTCTGTTGCATGGTTGTTTGGTTTGGGAATCTCTTTTTGTTTTTTGATTGGTGGTATTTGAGGTGGGGTTTAACCTTGTCACACAGGCTGGCCTTGTGATCCTCCTGCCTTGGCCTTCTAAGTTCTGGGATTACATATGTGTGGTACTCTACTCCATCTTAATCCTAGTAGCCTTTCCAGTGAATGTGGAGCTTGAAAGAGCTTACCATAACTCAATTAGCACAAGTCCAGTCCCTTTTTCGTTAGGCTACTTTTATTCCAGAATAGTAGGAGTGCTTTGTATGTGGATATAAGCCCCTCATTTGGTATGTTTATGGTGCATTTTTCTATTGGACACTTAGATGATGCCCATTTTTTTCTCTTTTATGATTAAGTGCCTTTTATGCCTTCTAAAAACTGCCTGTCAACTAAGAAGTTCATAGAAATACTTTCCTTGAAAGCATTATGGTCTTTTACATCTAGATCTGTGTTTATCATATGATGTGATACAAAAATCTTGAAGAAAGGAAATACTAGTAAACTGAATTTAACAGCACATTTTAAAAAATAGCAAATAATAATACACAACTACTAAGTAGAAATCATTCATGGAATAAGGTGATAGTTCAGCATACAAACTCAGTCTTAAATTACACATTACCAGAAAGTCAAAAATGTGTTCATAGTTTATTTTTATTTTAGGTGTGTGTGGTGTGTGTTTTGCCTGCATGCATGTAAGTGCACCATGTACGTGCACTGCCTGTAGTGGCCAGAAGAGTGGGGTCTGATCCCCTCAAACTGGAGTTACAGGCATTGTGAGCTGATATTTGGGTGATCCTCCATAAGACAGCAAGTGCTCTTAGCTAATAACCATCTCTCCAGCCCCAGACAGGATTGCTGCAATTGATGCAGAAGAGCCTGGTGACTCTGCACCATAGCGTGTTAGAGTGAAATGAATAGAAGAAAATTACCTCTTTAAACGAAGACATAGTATAGAAAATGCACTGCTAGCATCAGACTGGAAGATGAAAGAGCTTTTCCTCTAAGATGAGGAATGAGACAAGGGTGCTGACTTTCACCTCTTCCTTTCAAGGTAGTACTGAAAACCTATCCAAAACAATTACGCATCAAATTAGAAAGGAAGATTGGGAGCTGGAGAGACCATTGAGCAGTTAAGAACACTGGCTGCTCTTGCATAGAACCTGGGTTTGGTGACTAACAGTAATTCCATTCCAGGGGACCCAACACCCTCTTCTGGCTTGCACAGGCACTGCACAGACAGATGTACTTACATACATGCAGACAAAACATAAAGATAAACATTTAAAGGAAGATTATCTCTTCACAGGTGACAGAACCTTATATTGAGAAGACCCTAAATAGTCTATAGTTCATACATGCACGAACACACCTTCACAACCTGTAGAATAAGTGAATTCAGCAAAAGGGCAAGATAGGGCCCCCAAAATGATCCAGTAGGTAAAAGTGCATGCCACTAAGCTTGAAATCTTGAGTTTGACCCCCAGGACCGACATGATAGAAGGAGATAATTGACTCCCAAGTTGTCCTCTGACCTTCCCACATGTGCATCATAGCACATGTGCACCCACACACACATGATAAAGAAATGTAAAGAAGTGCAAGAAATGTCACATTTCTATAAATCAAAAATGAACAATCCAAAAAGAAAAGGCAGGCCTGGTGCAGGTGCCCGTAATCCCGGCACTCGGGGCTGAGACAGAAGGCCAGCCCCGAGTTCCAGGTCAGCCTCAGTTACATGGCTGGAACCTGTCCCTGTGAACATTAAGAAAATTGTATTTACAAAATCATCACAAGAATGAGATTACTTCAGAATATGCTTAAGCCAAGAAGAAAAATTTCTGAAAGACTACATAAATGACACTGTGTGCATGAGCTGGAAGACTTAATATTTGTGACTTGACGGTTCTCCTTGAAGCAGTCCACAGATTCGGTGCGATTGCTCTGAATATACTAGTGGCATTATAGGTGTAGAAAAATCCGTCCTAAGATTCATTGTGGAATCCTAGAATGCATCCAAACAATTCTGTTGTTGCAGATAAGGGTTTGTTTAGTGACTGATATGTGTGATCTCCAAGACCACTATGTAGACAGGAAGGGAGACTTTACTTTGGGTCTCTTCCTTGGACAGTCTTCATGAGCTCCTCTTGTGGAGGAACATGTTTCTTTGGTCTTGGGCCTACAGGCTTCAGTCTAGTCAGCCAGATGCTTCTCCCAGCCTTGTTTGCCTTCTGCAAGATGTGTTCCATGAGAACTCTTCTGCTTTGGAACATGCTGTCCCTTGGAATGCAGGCTGTGGTGCACGGGGCTAGCTTAGATTCATGATATATTTTCCACTGCTGATACAGAATCCATTCCTTACCTAGGTTCTCTTCCCAGGAATTACACGTCAGTTTCTCCCTTTCCCTCCCACAGGCTTGTGTATGATCAGCCATCTCCAACCAGCTTCTGATCGGCTGATGGAGTTGGCTCTGTTGAGTCCATTGGCTCCACCTGGGTGGAAGTCCACCAGACCTTTTAGACACAGTACAGGAGCTGTAGAAGACTCTGGAAGCCTGAAACTATAGCCACTGTGGGGAAAGGAAGGAACTTAAGTCTCCAGAACTGTTCTTTAGAAGAAACAATTTTTAGGACTTACAATTCCTGATTTCAAAGTTTATTGCAAAGTTTTAGTAATGGACACATGTGAGGCTAGTATAAACGAGGACAGTACATTAGAAAATCCCATAATTAACCCTCTTGTATATTGTCAATGACCTCCAAATAGGGTGTGAGAACATGCAAGATGGAAGGACAGCTTGTTCAACAAATGATGCTGGGAGGACCGGCATTCATAAGAGTGACGTTAGAGCCTTACTTTACACCATGTTAAGATTAAATTGACCAAGAACCTGAAACAAACCGTGAACCACAAAACTTTCAGAATAAACATGAAAATGACCTTTGACTGGGCCATGATTTCTTAGATGTAATACCAAATAGGATGTGATAACGGAGCAAAATCAAAGGGGCCACATGGAATTTTGCATTTAAAGGCAACTGACACACACACACACACACACACACACACACACACACACTTCTGAGGTCACATTTCCAGTTCAGCCTCTCCAAGATGATACTGTATCTTTTTTTTTTTTTTTTGGTCTTTTTGAGACAGGGTCTCTTTGTAGCCCCAGCTGACCTGGAACTGGCTATATAGACCAGGCTAGCCTTGACCTCACAGAGTTCCACCCACCTCTGCCTCAGTACAGGGGTTAGACGTGTGTGCCACCATGCCCGGCAATATTGTATTTCTTAACATAATGAAAGCCACGTCTGCCACCTTGTCACCTGACCATGTGACATGACACTAGCACCAGCTATGGGTCTACATGTTTGGGGCATGTTCTCCCTTGCCAAGACTTTCTTGGTCTCTGCTGTCCTGTCACCACAGGACAGGTGTGCACTGTAGTCACCTTCAGTTTTCTTCTTAAGAATATGCCATGCAGTACTGAGGAGAAATAGATGGCAGAGCCCAAAGATTGATAAACTCAGACTCACCCACACTGAAATTTGCCAGAGTCAGGAAAATCAGATGCACATACCTGAGTGATGAACAGAAATGCTCCATTGCCCTGTTTACTCACGATGGAGGCAGGAAGAAGGGAGAACGCTGCTGGTGACTTAGAATATGGACAGGCTCTGGGCAAATGACTCAAACTTGCAACCAAAAAGGTGATCTCATCTTGGCTTGTTTATCATGTAAACCAGCCCACTAGGTTTTGACCTCCTCTGGTAACCTAAAACATAGAGCTTTAATCTCTTATGGCCCTTCCTTGCTCTTGACTCAGAATAGTGGGGGCAGGGGAGTATATATCAAGCACTGTAAACAGTGTAGGTTTGTTGAAAGAAACACCCCAGTTGTGTTAAAAACAACAGATGGGATTAAATTGATACGTTTGTGGTTGTGTGTGCTGCCCCAGATCAGTAGGAGTCAGAAGTGACAAAACCCTCTGATAAAGGGCTGCTTTTACTTCTTATTTCATGCTGGGTATACTGTTTCAATAAAAGAGAGAGGGAGCAATTTGTTCCACAGCACAGTTCCCAGAGAATTCTGAAGGAACAGATTTTCTGAGCAGTTTGGGTTCCCTCTTGGCTAAAATGGAGGTGAAGAGTGAGGTTGTTAGTATTAGGGCAGAGATGTAATGTGGCATCACGTACTACGCTGTGAATGACATCAATGTTCTAAAGGATTTCTGCAGAAGGACACACCAAATCAGGAAGATTCTCATGTGTTTTCTACAGGATACTTTACAACATGCTATGACCTCTGAAACATGGGGGCCAGCCCTGAGTTCTTCAGCTCGTTCCAGAAGGGCTCCAGCAAATACAGAACAAAGTGTGTGCCATCTCCAGTCTCTGGCTCTTGCATAGGGGAGGCCTTTTTTACAATCATTTTTGCAGCACAGTGATGTTCTTAAGCTCTCTTAAAATAGCTGCATAATGTCACAAACAATTTCTCATTTAAAAGTTCAACACAGGGACTGTAGACGTGGCTCAGCAATTAAGAGCATTGGCTGCTCTTACAGAGGACTCAGGTTCTATTCCCAGTACCCACATGGTGACTAACAATGACCTATAACTCCAGTTCCAGGGGATCTGACTTCCGTGGGCATTGCATAACATGGGCACACTTACATACATGAAGGCAATACATTTAAACACATAAAATAAGAAATGTTTTAAAAAATAAAAATTGAACATATTACCACAGGATTGTGATTCAGCAACTCCAATCCTAGGTATATAAACATTTAAACAAATACTTGCACAAGGATGTACATGGCACTATTATTTAACCTAATAGTAAAAAATTGAAATCTGGGGGCTGGAGAGACAGCTTAGCAGTTAAAGAACACTTGCTGCTCTTGCAGAAGACCAGTTTGGATCCCAGCACCCACATGGTGGCTAACAACTGCCCATACCTCCAGTTCCAGGGAATCCAACACCATCCTCTGCACTCTGTGGGCACTGCATAACATGGGTCCACTGACACATATGCAGGCATAAAACTCATATATATGAACAAATAATAAAAAAGGATATCCAGATTATCAATCAACAGATTTATAAACAGAAAATGTCTATACAATGAAATATAATTCAAACATTAAAAGGAATGAAGTACTGATATTTTCCAGAACATATTAATAATAAGCCTTGGAATCATCATGCTGTCAAAGAAGCCAGTCACAAGAGGCCACATATTTATGTGAAATGTTCATGACAGGTAGATCTGTGGAGACAATGTATCAGTGATTGTTAGAGGCTATGGAAAGGGCAACCAGCAGTGACAGCTAAAAGGTGGCATTTCTTTGGGAGAAACAGTCAGAAATTTGATAGTGGTGACCACTGTACAGCCTCACAGAAATATTAAGGGCTTTTGAAATTGTATGCTTCAAGGTGACTTTTATTAAATTATGTCACAATAAAAATATATTTGTAAACTGATACAACATACAAAAAGACACATTGTGACCAAGTGTGTCTCTTCCAGAAATGCAAGGTTGATTTAACATCCTCTCCTCCAAAATATCAATGAGTCATATATATGGAAAAAGGACAAAAATTAAATAATTACTTAATAGACATTAAAAAATATTCATGATAAAAATCCTTAATTAATGAGGTCAAAAGTGGAATCTATAGCATTTATCATGCTTAATAGTGAAAATGGAATATTTTCTCCCTAAAATTGGGTAAAAGACACAGGACACTTTTCTACTTCTAGTCAATATTGTACTAGACAGTAAAATAAGACAATAAAATGTAAAGGCATGTGAACTAAAAAGGAAGCATTAAACTGTCTTCGCAAATGATAGAAACTTGAATGTAGTATATCTTAAAGGATTCATTAAAGATTAGAACTTAGGAAGACGGGTCATAGGATCCAAGATAAATGGACAAAAATCTACTTTAGTTCTATATACTAAACATAAAATTAAGGCGAATTCACAACAACATAAAAATAATTGTTAAAATAGTCCAGCACTTGGACAGGAAGTCATAAAACCTGCTAGGGAAATTAAAGATCTAAACAAGTAATATATGTTGTTTCTTGACTGAAAAACTCAATATTCCTAAAAATGGCAATTCTCTCCCAAGTTAACATATAGATTTAAAGCAAGGTTTCTGGAACAGCCTTACTGATATGGGCATCATAGTTCTTTACTGTAAGAGGATGTGCTGTGCAACTTCCCTACTCAGCTAGGTGCCAGGCATGCCACTCCACTTGAGTGGAGATAGAAAGTTCTAAAGGCACTTCTATGTTACTGAACTTGACAAAAGTCATCAAACATCGAACATCCAGAGTGTGGAAATAAACTCCCACCATTGGCCTCTGACCTGTGGAAAGGGGAGTCTGAACAAATAGGGCTAGAACCATTTTTTTTAAAGACAGGAGAAGCAGCTGGTGAGACGGCTCAGAAGTTAAGAGCACTAACTGCTCTCGCAGGGGGCCCAGGTTCAATTCCCAGCACCCACATGGCAGCTAACAACCACCTGTAATTCCAGTTCCAAGGGAATCCGACGCCCTCTTCTGACCTCCACGGGCACTGCATGATATGGATGCATTTGCATGCAGGCAGGCAATACAGTCATACATATAAAATGAAAATAAATAAATAGAATATTTTTAAAAAGGAAGAGGGGGAAAAAGAATCTAGACCCTTACCTTATACAATATTAAAATTCAAATTTCACCATAACCCTCAAATGAACTAAAACTATAAATTACATAGGAAAATAGGAGAGAATTAGTGACCTTGGATTAGGCAAAAATTTCTAAGACACAACACAGCTTTAAGTCTATATGTTAACTTGGGAGAGAATTGCCATTTTTAGGATCAATTGAATTTTATCCAAATAATGTTTCTGCTCCTAAAAAGAATTAAGAAAATGTAGATAAGCTAGCACACACAGATACACAAAAAGTCACCAAATGAAAAATAAACACAAAATATATCTGTAATAAAGGACTTTATCCAGAATCTATTTTAAAAGTCTCCTATATGACAATGGCAAGACAGGCAAACTATTCTAAGACAACTTTTTTATTTTAAACTCTTTATTAGTATTGTTTTCTTTAAAAAAATGACATTACACTGAAAAGTTTTATATAGGTTGAAGAATGGAAAGGGAGGAAATGGTAAACTTTCATTACAGCAACAGGGACGAATTTCACTTTACTATTGAAGCTTGGTAGTAGTCTTGTCAGTAAAAAATAATCAGAAATAATAATAGACATATAGAATTGCGAATTTATATTCTAAAGTACAATTACAAATTTTTAGTTTGAGAATTATATGTTATTACAGTACTTCTTTTTATTTCCCTGATTTTTATTTCTAGAAGTTCAATTAAGTGTTTTATATTTTTCCATAGAGCATAGGTGACACACACTTGGGCTGTAGAAGAGCAGTAGAAAAATAATGGAAAACCTCTTGGTGCCTGGGCATAGGAAAGGTTCAACATCAAAGTCTGGATGCCTAGGACCATATGTGGAGTCAAAACCACAGCTGGTCCTCAAGGGAAGTGAGAAGTTCATTCAAGTTCATTCTAGAGAGTCAGTCTTTCCAAGACCAGAATCACCAAATGACAGAGACCGCCCCTTCCCCAGCATAAGCCCAACACTGGGAAGACCACTGCCAGGCGAAACCTGGACCTCAGGAGAGGGGCTGTGGGGAGTACAGCCCCTCAGACTGCCAACCAGCACTGGGAAGTTCTCGATCCTCCCTCTGCTCCACATCAGCCCACTGGAGGTCTGTGGAACTGTGGCTCAAACAAGAGTTCCAGGCTCATGGGAGGGGACCACAGCTCCAGGTTCATGGGAGGTGACCAGAATTCCAACCTGATGGGAGGCCATCACAGTTCCAGGTTCACAGGAGGGGTGACACCTTCAATGACACAGGTCCCCACAATTTTCCCGTCTCTTTCGCTCTAGCCACATGATTAGACTTGTGTAAAAGAGTATTTTGGCTTATGGAGGAAACAGTTACTTGCTGGCTTAAATTTCTCACTAGAGGGACATCAGTATTGGAGAAAACTACTTGGGTAGCATGTTTTGTGGTCTCTTTTCATGGCCGAGGTTCTGGCTGGCTCTTTTGGTCTCTGCAGCCTTTGCATCTTCCTTATGGAGGAAGCCAGTGCTGAGATGTCTTTTTACCATGATGAGCCACCCCAGCACGATCTTGGCTCTCCAACCATTTCCTTTCTTTCTTGGCATGTCCTTTCTCACCTGTGCCCTGAGAGGCTCCCTTCTTTCCTGGTGTTGGTCATCGAGATGATGACGGCTAGCTAACCATGGATGTGTGCCTCAGGGAGAGGCACAGTGAGGTGCTCCTAGCTGCCCCCACTGCCAGGACCCTCTTGGCCAGCAGCAGCCTCTAAGACAACTCTTATATTGATTAAGAGTCTCTAAATGTTGAGCAGTGTTTTTAATTTTTAAAATGTGTTTTTATGTGTATAAGTGTTTTGCCTGCATGTAAGTATTATGTGCATACAGTGCCCACAGAGGCCAGAAGAGGGAATCAGATCCCCTGGAACTAGAGTTATAGACAGTTCTTAGTTTCAAAATGCTTTTGAGGGCTAGAGAGATGATTCAGTGGTAAAGAGTGTGTGTACTGACTGCTCTTCCATTAGACTTGAGTTTGATTCCCAGCCCTCTCATCCATTGGCTCACAATCATCGGTAACTCTGATGCCTCTGGCCTCTGAAGGCACCTGCACTCACATGCACATACCCACACACAAAACAAATTTTTTGAAAAAATGTTCTTGATAAAGAGGTGTGGTGGCATACAACTCTAATCCTAGCACTCATGAGTCATCAGCAAGAAAATGAAGAATTCAAAGTCAGCTGGGGCTACAAAGCAAAATCCAGTCTCAAAGAATGATAAAAATTATCTACAGAGCACTTGGGATGTCCTGCCTAGACAGGATAAAGGGTTCAACAATGGGAGAGTCTGCAAATGGCCTGAGAGAGATGCAAAGCCCGACCCATTTTAATGACAGAAACGTTCTCAAAAGAACTGTCTTTGGAGGAACTGTTATTTTACAATATCTTCTTCAAAATAAATAATGTTCATCAAAAAAAATGTTCATCAAAACAGAGATTTGAGGAGCTGAAGAGATGGCTCAGCAGTTAAGAGCACTGGTTTAACTGGAGGGTCTGGGTTTGATTCCCATCACCCACGTGGCTGCCAGCAAGTATGTAACTCTAGTTCCAGTGAAATCCACCCCTTCTTCTGACCTCCGTGGGCACTGGAGGGCACAGGTGGACTTATATACGTGCAGGCCATACACTCTTACACATTAAATGCTAAAATATTTTTTAAAGACAGAGACCTTCATGCTGAACCAAACACATCTTTTTTTCTTTAAATCTTTTTGAGACAGGGTCTCCCTGTAGGCCCAGCTGGCGTCCCAAGTGGTGGGATTAAAGGCATTGGTCCCCACGCCAAATACATCTTAAATATGCTGTGACAATGGGAAAATTGAGAGGGAGGGTCCTAGACATCAGATAAGTCCCTGAAAATTTGCTTGTGTGTCCAGAAGTCGAATCCTCTGAGACTTCATCCTCAAAGTCACACCCATGCACCAGCAGCCTGGGACCTTGGGCTTCTCCTCAGTCTGCTTAAAAGCCACGGCCTCTTCAGAGCTACTATGCACTATGTTTCACTCAATGAAGGAAACCAGCAGATTAAACAGGCTCTCTGAACTGACCAGGTGCAAAGGACTGACTTTAGCATTGTTTTGTAGTAACTTCCTTGATGGGGACAGGTAAGATTTTCTGATCTGATGTAAAATACTTTCCCTGTAGAATGCAAGTCACCTCAAGTTCTGGGTCTGAACTGGAGCTCCTGAACTCAGTCCAATAGACCAAGCCTATGAAATCACTCTTGCTAGAACTCTGGGTCATCAAAGCAAAACTCCATGACATGAGCATCTACGTCATCAGGAGAGAATAGCTGACTAACCCCCTCCACACACACTTCAGCCTGCATTTTGATAAGTCTCTTAGTGACCTGAAATAACCTGAGCTCGAGCCATCTGCTTCTACTGCGACTTGCTTCCCTGTTCCTGTCTGCTCTCTCCTTATGAAAACCAGCGGTTCTGCCAGAGAGCCTGGCATGGCTCCTATTTTTAGATGAGATGGTACCAGACTCATGAATCTCAGAAAATAATAGATCCTTTAATTTGTTGAATTCTTCCAACTTTTCTAACGGGCCCAGGAGATGCCCTGATTCCAGCTCGGGTAAATTAGCTGGCACAGAGCCAGCCAGACTGGGATGCCCAGCCTGGACATCTAGACTCTGGAGAACAGGAGTTGCTGAAACTTACCCAGCTGTGTTTAGGGGGAACATCTAGAATCCACCCTCCCCTGCATTAGTCACAGTGCTATGAGAAGCTGAGAAAGCAAGGTTTGAGGTGAAATTCAAACACTCATTTTGGGTTTTAAAAGGGATCATTCTGAACTGGATGTGGTGGCAGACACTTAATCCCAGCAGAACTGAGATCCCCTTGAGATTAAGGCTTAATTTATCTGCCATGTTAAGGCATAAAATTCAGTGTAGCGCACTAAGCTATATGACCATTAACATTATTGAATTTCAGAATACCTTCATCATCCACAAAAGAAACCTGTTCCCATGTAACCCAGCCCCAAACCATTCTCCAGGACTGTGCCTGCTCTGCACACATCTTATAAATGGAACCCTAGTTTTTACATTTTTGTGACTAGTCCCTTTTACTTGGCATGTTTCAACGATCATCCATGTAGTAGCATCTTTTTAAATCTTTATTAGCACACAGAATATTTGGTATAATTATACCTTTTTGTTGTTTTGCTATTTTGAGACAGGGTCTCCCTGTGGCCCCAGCTGGCCTGGAACTATGTAGACCAGGCTGGCTTTGATCTCGGAGATCTACCTGCCTCTGCCTCCCAAGTGCTGGGGTAAAGGTGTATTCCACCATGCCAGGCTCTAATTATCCTTTTAAAGAAAATGTTTCTGTTTCCCCCAATGTGTCCCTGTCCCCCTGCGGCTTTCACGTCACACCTTATATTGTCCTTTCCACTTCCTCAACAGCTTTTCCACTCACACAGCCCACACCCACATTCACAGCTCCGTGCATACTCATGAAAATAAAGCTACAACTGGCGTCTGAGAACAGTGTTTTTCTGAGCCCGGTTTTCCTCGCTTATCAGATCCACTTTTATGTACAGCTGAATGAAATGCATGAACCACATTTTGAGATGGCTCATTTGCTATTGTGAACAGAGCAATAAACACGGATGTAATTTCCATCCTTTATATGTGTGTGTCCAAGAGCGGCATAGCTCGCTCATGTGGTAATACTACCTTTAATTTCTGAAGAACCCCTACTGACTTTGACAGTGGCTGTGTCCATTCAGTCCCCGCAGTGAACTGAGTGCTCTTCTCCCCACACTCACCACCATGTGCTGTAGTTCGTTTTCTCGATGACAAACATTTTAACTAGGGTAAGATGGAAGGAATCTCAAAGCAGTTTACTTCACATTTCCCCTATGGCAACGATGTTGAATATTTTAACATTTATTGGTATCTTATCAATACTTCACTCCTTTTCTGATAAACACTCCACTGTAACAGTCTTGTATGAATACGTATCTTGCCATCAGTTGGTCAGTATTTGTATCATTTCCCCTTTTTAGATACTGTGCTACAATATTATGTATTTTTTATATGAACAGATATTTTCTAGTCTTTTTTTTTTTTTGTCTTTCGGAGACAGGGTCTCCCTGTAGCCCCAGCTAGCCTGGAACTCGCTATGTAAACCTGGCTGGCCTTGAACTCACAGAGATATGCCTGTCTCTGCCTCCTGCATGCTGGGACTAAAGGCATGCGCCACCTCACCCAGCTTATTCTCTTGAGTATATACCTAAAAGAAATGTTAGATCATATGCTGTTTAATGTTTTCAGGAAGAGCCAACCTGCTTCCTAAAGCAGATGCACCAGTTTACAATCTCACTATCAATGTACAACATTTCATTTCTTCATGTCCTCAGCAACAATTGTCACTATCCAGCTTTTATTTTTGCCATTGCTTGGTGTCAAGCCCAAGGCTGTCAGGCATGCATGTACGTGCTCTGCACTGGCATGCAGCCTCAATTAACAATGCTAGTGAGTGGGAAGTGAATTCTCTGCTTGACTTATATGTGCCATTAATGATGTTGAGCATCTTTTCATGTGTAATTGGACACATGTATAGTTTCTTTAGAGAAGTGTCTATTCAAATCCTTTGTTTGGTCACTGGGTTATTAAGATCTAAGAGTTTTTGGCCAGTGAGATGGCTCCAGGGGGGAAAGGTACTTACTGGACAAGCTTGACAATCTAACTTTGATCCCTGGAACCCATGTAAAGGTGGAAAGAGAACTGACTCCAAAACTGCCCTCTGACCTCCACATGTGCGCCCTGGCATGCACACCCACATATTCGTACCATGCACACACATACATGATAATACATTTTTTAAGGATCTAAGAGTTCATTATATATTCTGAATATGCTATGAATGTTTAAAGTCTGCTGATAATTATACTAGCTTCACTAACTTTCAAGGTATGTTCAAGTTACGAAACACTCTTTTACCAAGTACATAAAAATTTCACCATTAATTTGAAATTGCAAAGCCATCATTGCTTTTCAAATACACTAACTCTATGAGATCTGTAGATGAAGAGACACAGGAGAAAAACAGTGTGTGGGACCTTTCCAAACACTGACTTGAAACATGTGTAGGGTGAGATTTACATGCTTACTAGTTACTAGTATTGAGGAATTACTGGTATTTGCATGGAAAAAAGAATGTGGTGGTGATGAAAAGTTCTTACACTGAAATATTTACAATGAAATGATTTGCTTTCTAGAACTTGATTCAAAATAAATCAAGGTTCATGACATGGGTGTCAATCAGATAGGACTGGCCATGAACCAAGCATTCTGAAATGAATTTATTACCCTGTTTTCCTTCTATACCTGTCTAAAAATTTCCATTAAAAATAAGAGTACTCCAACTGCACAGAAAGGCTCAGTTTGTAATTTATAACACTGGTTTTTTTTGTGTGTGTGGTATTAATAATTGAACCCAGGGCTTGCATATGGCTATAGGCAAACACTGTACTACTAAGTTCTACCACCAGCACTACACTAGTCTTCCAGCGTAATAAGGGACTGTTTTTGGCTGACAGCCTTGTAGCTGCAGAGGCAGCTGAAACAACAGAATGAGGACCAAGTTTTTAAAAATTTAAGGAATCAAAACTTCAAAGTGATCTCAGAAGCAATATATCTGAATGGAGAATGAAAATGTGGTACATTTATGCAACAGAGTTCTACTCAGAGGTAAAGAAAAATGAAATCATGAAACTTGCAGGTAAATGGATGGAATTACAGTTATCCTAAGTAATGGCAGACTCAGAAAAACAAGTGATGAATGTGAGTCTATACCCTGATGTAACTGCAGGAACCAGGAAAACAGAAAGGAACCATGCAAGTAAAAGGAAAAAGGAGTAGGAGAGAGGTGTTATCAGGGGGAAAACAAGGGAACACTTTAACTGGAGGGAGAAAGGAGGGTTAGACAGGAGAAAAATAATGCTAAGCTAGTGTGAAAACCCAGAGGAAATGTATTAGTTCAAAAGTCTACTTTGTGTGTGCATGCACGGGTGTCTGTATGTGCCTGCATGTGTGCAACTGAAGGCTTTATAACAACAGCAAAACAAAACAAAACAATACCAGGCGGGGAGAACCTCCCTTTGAGTTGTTGGTCAACTCCCAAAATAACAATAGCCGTTTATTATCTCCCAGAACTTAAGGTTAAGACCCTACTGCTTAAAGATAGGTCATACTTTGGACACAGGACTTGTAATCACTTTGGACACAGGACTTGGAACCACTGAACTGGAACAGATCTGGAAGCCTCCTTCCTGAAGACTAGTTCCCATGGTATCAGAGGATACTATGCAAACTGCCAAGGGAGAAAACTTATCCATCTGTAAAGTATATGAACCACAACAATGACCAGCCCACCAAGTCATTTCTATTGGTTCAGCAGTGGCACTTTATCTTGGGGGTAATCAACAGCTGTCTAATTGGACTTAAAATCCACTCAGTGGGAGGAAACTCATGTCTGGTGCTATAAACATAGTCAAATAAAAATGGCTGGAGAGGTCACAGAGCCTAGAGAAAAATCTACTTTTGTCATACTCCTAGACCAATGTTAATTTCTTACTGTATTTTGAATAGTTATCCTTATATTTACAGACAAATGTCACCTCTCACCACTCATCAAAGAAGCTTCTTGTTGTAACAGATGGCTAAGAGGCTAAAGAGTGCTTCTCCCTGAATAGACACCTGTATCAAACCTCTGCCACCCAGGGCTCAGAGACCATTGTGGAAGATTGTAAGAGCCAGAGGTGGCAGATGACCACAAGGAAACAGACTTTTCTAGACAGCTGTCACTTACATGAACTCATAGCAATGGTGACAGCATGCACAAGATCCATGCAAGAGCCAAAATCTAGCATACACGTGAGGATGTGGGTAAGAAATCCCAACCTTCGCTGAGGAATGATTGGTAACTGGAATCCACTGGAAGAGGGAAGAATCAGTTTTCTTTAAGGGTGTGTCACTAGATAGGTTAACCAGGCTCCAGTGGATGGACATTACCAAAGGACATTTGGAGACACAAACTTGACTTGATAGGCCTTAATATATACAACTAGTATATGAAATCTTGTGGCAGGGCGTGCTATAAGAGGGGTGCAGATAGGGGAGAGGTCTAAATATGATCAAAATATATTGTATGAAATTCCAAAAATTCAATACAAAAGCAAATGATCTGAAAAAGCTAATGAAATGGTAACTGCACAGTAATTCATGTCATTTTAATTACCCTTAACCATATTGCCACTGACAAAGCAACATCAGCCAAAGCACCAGCCATCAGCACCAACATAGACTTGACACATTTCCTCAAAACAGACCCACCTTCAAAGGCTACAGAAACTAGAAGAACATATCCATACCAATCTCACTTCCTTTATGAAGTCTGTAGCGATTCCCCCAGGCCATCCAACTCATCCAAACTGCACATCCTACAGATAAGATAGCTGAGTATAATTTGAAATACATACCCACCAGAACAAGGTTGTGTGAAGGACAAGCAAGTGCAACACTTGCATTGTGGTAGGAATATTTCTAAATGGTACAGTAACTCTGGAAAGGTTTAGTAGTAAAGCAAAATCACAAAAGTCCCAATGCTAGATTTATGTGAGAAATGAAAATATAGCCAGTCACACAAAGACAAGTATAGTGACATTTGTAGAATCATTATTTAAAAACCAAAAAGGAGGCATGTTCAATGTATATCACAGTGAGCAGAGACAGAGCCTGGCTTACCCACAGTGGAAGCATTCGGCAGCCTAAGGAGGTAAGCAAGTATACATGGTACATTGCAAGCGGCATACTATGAAGAAGATGCAAGTCCACAAAATGCATGGTCCTCCCTAGAAGGGAAAATGCATACAAGGCAGCAAATCAGCTGTGCTTTGTTGAATGTGGACAGGTGCAGGAATTAACAACATTGCAGCTCAGGGAACGTATCCAGTCTCGGGACAATATTCTGCAACTAGATTGTGATGACATCCCTTAGACTCTTCGACACTACTGAATCATACAGTGACTGTGTTTGGTGGATAAATTAGACTTTAAAGGAGACATTCTGGGACTAGGGCCCAGCTCTAGTCATTATACCTTTTTTAGCCTCCATTTTAAAAAAAATTACTACTAGAACAAAATCTTAGGGAGACTATGTTAAAAGCTCTGGGCGTCACCTCACTGGTGTAATGTAAATTCTAGTAACTATTAGGAATCGGAGTTTCCCTGGGAGTATGTGGACTGGAGCACCCACCTGTTTCCTGTTCACAGCAGTTGAATGGTCCACCATGAGTCACAACACAATGTGCAAAACCTCATTCACTGCCAACACCAGCGTGGTCATTTGGCCATGGTAGACATTGGCTTTTTTTATGCTCTATAGTATTTCTTTTAGGAAAAATCTCTTGCTTGGTATCACCCATTTCTTTCATTAGATACAAAGCTTTCTCTGAGTGTTTCATAACCTGAAATTTTTCATATTTACTTAAATATTAAATTTAATATTTATTTGCTTAAATATTTAATATTTAAATACAGTTTCTAAATGCAAAGGTTATTCTTTTTCTACCTCCACATTTTCTAATTACGCCACTGACACACTATTCCTAGAAAGCTTCAAACACTTGTTTCACATTAGATTTTGTTTTTACTATTTTGCTTGAAAATTCTTCTGTTCTCTCTGATGGATTCTTCTTTCCAGAGCAGGGCTAATTTCTAAGCTCAGGCTGGTTTTTCTTTTAGTCAGTCCAGTTTAGTCCTTTTCATTCACTTGACAAACTTGCCAAAGAGGTAAAGTTACCTTCTCAGCCAGCCATTAAAACATTTTAGGGGCATGATGTAGCTCAGCTGGCAAAGTGCTTGCCTAGTACTCATGAAGCCCTGGGTTCATGCCCCAGGCACTATGTAAACCAGACAAATGGTTTGCACCTGTAATCCCAGTGCTCAGGAGGCAGAGGCAGAAAGAACGTGAGTTCAAGGTCATCTTCAGCTATACAGTGAGTTCAAGAACAGCCTGGGCTACATGAGATCAGGTCTCAAAAATGAAAAAACATTGAAAAAAAAAAATCAACCCAAGCTGGGTATGGTACTACATCTCTATAATCCCAGGACTTGGGAAACTGAGAGGCTGGATTACAATTTGGGGAGACAGGCTGGGCTACACAGTGACTTGTCTCAAAATATCAAAAGAAACAAAAATAAAAACCCTAGCACATCTCATATGAAACACATAATCTATAGCAGATAAAAATGTAAAGTTATGGATTAACTGACTACACTCTGCCTGTAGAAGTTCAAAGCACTTTACAGTTTAAAAAACAAGGTTTAGGGGCTGGAGAGATGGCTCAGCAGTTAGGAGCACTGGGTGCTCTTGCAGGGTTCAATTCCCAGGTCCCACATGGCAGCTAACAACTATCTGTAACTCGAGTTCCAGGGAAATTTGACACTCTTCTGACCTCTGTGGGCAGGGTACAATATGGGTGCACTCACACACATGTAGGCAATACACTCATATACATAAAATAAAAATATAAATTTTTTTAAAACAAGGCTTAAGAATGAGTTACATTATGGTTTTGGCAGAGCATAACCACAAAAAGTTACATTGAAAGTAACTTATACAACACCTCTGAAGTATGAAAACTTGGGATATACTTATACTTTTAAAAGTCTTGATTAAAACAAGGGCTGGGTGGGAGAATAGCTCAGTTAGCTGGCAGAGGGTTTGTCAAACATGCACACAGCCCTGGGTTCGATTCCCAGCCCTGCATAAATCAGATGTGGTGAGGCACACTCCTAATCTCAGCACTCAGGAGACAAAGGCAGGCAGATAAGAAGTTCAAGGTCATACAGTGATTCTGAGGACAGCTTGCATATAAGAGTCTGCCTCAAAAAAGTAACTACAAGATAATCCTCTTCCAACAACTTGTCTTTAAAATTCCATAAAGCACTGCAATACCTCAAAGAGCTTTGTTCCTTCCACCCTAACTTATTTATGACAATAACCAAAGAGAAGTCAAAAGCTGCATTAGCACCAAAAACTGAGCCCCGGGGAAAACTGTTAAATAAAGAGGAGGTCCACAGGAAACTTCACTTTCCAAACACTTAGTACAGAAAGTAAGATGTGAGAGTGTGCTGATAAAACAATTTGCAACTGTTAGAAGGTTTTACAAATGTCTCTATCTGCCTCCAGAGTCAGGTACAAATAAAGCTAACATACTTAACAAAAATGGAATAGTAAACAGCAAAAAGCAAAGACAAACCCAGAAAGAAGGGTTTGTACTGCTAGTAAATTTTAAATTTAACTAAAATATATTAAATCCCTTCCCCTCAAAATGAAAGGTAAATGTATAACTTCATTACATTTCCATGAAATAAAAATTATTGCTATGATTATAAAAATGGAGACAAAAAGTTCAGAAATATACTCATTTATAATGAATTAAACGATGAGTCATGATCGGAACCTATTTGTCACGTGTTATATATAAATCACAATTCAGTGTTCATCCCTCAGCTACTAAGACCAATGATAAACAGAAACATCTGAAACGTTATCATTACATTACCAAACTTGATAAAGTTTTATCAAAACATCTCAGTATTCAATATAAACCATATTAAAAATTTAAGGTAACATTAAAAAAACTGAGGTGTCAGGTAAATATTTCTTATTAAATACACATTTAACATTCAGAGCTACAAAAACTCTCACTAAAAGCTGATCCGGCTTTACAAAGGCATACAAAGGTTTACTTTGTGAACAATGATTTCGCCAACAATACTTTTCTTCCAATTTTTTATTCCAAAATTCTTCCAATCAACTCTCCCCTATCACTGATGTCAAAATGACAGGTTTCCAATACATAGTCCTAAAAGAAACCTACCTAAATGCCTAAGCAGGGTGGCATGAAACTACTCAAACTTCTTGTCCAAGAAAAAAATAAATAACTCCTCACTTAGATTCTTTAAGGCAAAAAAAATAGTGTACCTTGCTGAAGGAAGAACGCCCCAGGGAGGATCTTAGGGGAGAGGGTTCCTATGGTTTGGGGATTTTTTCATTTAATTTTTTTGTTTTTATTTTTATTTTTTTGATACAGGGTCTCCTTGTAGCCCCCAGCTGGCCTGGAACTCCCTATGTAGATCAGGCAGGCCTTGATCTCACAGATCACAGAGATCCTCCTGTCTCTGCCTCCCAGTTTCCTACATTTTGTTGAGTGATTTACTTTCTTTCACTCTTTAAAACTTTTAGAAGTGTAGTGAAGGACGGACACTCACTGACGCATTGCACAACTAAAGCATTGTTATTCAGATAAAGCAGTGAGCACAGCTGTGAACATTAATGGAGCAAATCATATTCAGCATTTTTCTTCCCCAAAATTTGTCATTACAAAACTTTTCCATGAATACTTAAATCTTCCTGGAAAAGTCTTCAAGTACATTTTAGTTTTAAAAACTAATACACTGAATGTATGTGAAAAGATTTAGTCATGGCAACTTTACCAAAGCTTTTATTGCTTCTGCTGGTCATGTGACAGGGATTGTAAGAAGCACAACCGAACTTACAGATATGCAGATGATACTCACTGACGATAACCTTGACCTCAAGTATCTTTGTATGTGGGTACTTCTGATTTTATATATTTTACTATTTAAAAAGTGTTACATTTTAAAATGTGTATCTGTTCTACCATTTGGCAAAAGGAAACTCCATCTGTGGTTTAGTCTGAAACAGAATCAGTGTGGAGACTTGACCAAAATGAAGACTGAAACCCATGAACTAAAGCAGTGAAGTCCTGTGTGTGTGTGTGTGTGTGTGTGTGTGTGTGTGTGTATTCCTTTCTGACTCAGAGCTGCCCTCCACACCACAGTGTAAGCGCTTTTAGTACAAAACATTCACTATAACCACACATTTGTCCTCAGAATAATCACGACACATTAAATCAGTTTTCTCTTTTGAGCCCTAGTAATAGTTTTGTTTAATTCTAAGATGACATCATTGTGAACAACCTTAACTTTTATGCTACATAATTATAGTCAAAGCTTCATGTATTTTGTTTATAATTACACAGTAATTATAAATGTTTAGTACCAAACTGATGACAAATACTATTTTGTTGAAAAGTTTTTGCATTTAAAAAGTAAAACTGTAAAACCCAAGGCACTAGGCCACAACCAATATTAAGATTTTTATGGGAAAAAAATGTGGCAGGGAGAGAAGCTAATAGGAATCTCACTTCAAACCAAAGCAAAGCTGAATCAACCAATCTGAACAATACCAGGACTCAAAATCTTCCAGACAGGAAGTAAACAATACATATATATCTTTAAATTTTTTTCATAATTGAAGTTCTTCATATTTACAAAAATGAAATCAAGAAATACTGAAAACAGCAGAATTCTTTTTTCTTTTAATAACCAATTCCTACAACCTGAATAGAAATTTTCTAATTCTTCTTTTGGTAGAACTGCATTCCTAAATTAAAATTATGATTGGAATAATAATATATCTATAAGCTTTTTATGTAATTTCAAAATCAGGTGAATAAAAAGTTTTAATAGGTCATTGTTTCGTAGAATCATTTCCATATCTGCATAAAATGTACTGCTACCTCAAAGTACATTCCTTTGTTAACTGGACCCTGAAGACCTGGATATACCAAGCAAAATCTGTTCCTATTAAAGACTAGTCACCCAACATTTAAGTTCCTCATTTTTAACTCGCCTTACGGAAACATTTCTGAAGTAATACACCGTTCTTCACGCCACTTCGTAAACAGAGAAACGAACATGTTCAGCAGGAAAGCAATTCATGGGTCTTATAATGAAAAAGTACAAACAAGATAGCATTCTGCGTTGATGTGAAAACAGCTAATGTGAATAAAACAAGAACAATCAAAGGACTAAATAATTTATAACACAGAAGCCAGATCGGCATTCTGCACCAGTGCGGGCTTGTTTGGAAATTTGCAACCACAGTGATTTAGCAATAAAGCAATTTCAACAAAATAAGAAGTCATCAAAAATGGACAACTTGCCTGAAAGAGCAGTACCTGTATGATAAAGTCTGAACGCCATGGTTCATCATAACAATTTCCAAAAGTTAAATCCTATTGTCTTCTCATAAGTTAAAGAGAATTTCATTTGTGTTCCATAGTGTGATGACCAAAAAGAATGAAAACAAAAACCCTGAAAACAAAACAAAATAAAAACCTCATGCCTGAATTTGGAATATTGTGTATTATATAGCAATCCAAAACATTCAAAACAAATTAAATATTTAACTTATTTGAAAGGCATGTAAGCATTTCAAAAGCATAATGAAATCCAACTTTGTGTGCGTAGCGCAGACGTCTGAGAATGAAATCCAACACTATGCCTTATTTTGGCATTTCTAATTCAAAGTTTCTCGCAGGACCACTGTGTAGAAACACAGGCAAGAGAACTGCAGGCTAGTTCTGTGGACCCTTTTTGAAAGCGCCTAAAACACAGAACATACTGCAGGTAGGCACCAAGTCACCCTAAATTGTTTTCATGTTGGTTACTTTGACATCAGGTATATTCTATGCACATCAACAATACATGTGATTTTTCCAGGAAAACTAAATTCCCCCCAAACCAAACACCATTCCAGATCAGGTACATTAAATACATCACTCATCAGAAGTGCTATCAGCATAGTCTTTGCAACTAGCCCAAAGCATATATTTAAGAAGTTTTTATAAATTGTTTGTGATGTTCATTATTATGTTTAATTCTTATGCCAAACTGTTTTCTGATGAAGACAGCATTGTGCTTTATGCAAGAATGGAAACCTCAAAATAATCACCATAAAGCTTCTAAGACTTATGGGAGGGCAAACTAAGCTGGTCCACAGATAGAAGATGAAATCCACAATGTTGGAATTATAAATGTTTAGAGCGGCCCAGACTAGAAGACAAGCCCAAACCACCACTAGGAGAATGAAATACAGTATGGTCCAAGATGTGTCCTTAAAGTTCGTCTCAACCCTCATTCTGAATTGTGAGGATTGGTCTTCAGTTCAGTCCAGCCAGCAGAAATTGACTGTGCAATTTTCCGTTGTATTTATTGTACAGACTATGTACATTCTAGAAGGTTCCTTTAGTGCTACACTGTGGTACTTTTTGTCCCAGCAATTTGAGGGCGTGCAAATTCCACAAAGTCATCAATAAGAACAGGCCATGCTCCTGGAAAAGAAACATACATGGGAAGAAAGGGAATAAAGAAAAGCAGAAATAAAGCTAGTATTTTAATATAGTTGTGTTGTATTTCTTTCTCAGAAGAGTTCAAATATATTACTCTCATCTATTTCCACTGAAAAATCTTTCAAAACTTAATCTTTATGTTTTCTACCTACTTATCCTCTTGTCCTCTCTTCTAGTCTGTTATTCCAAAATGGGATTACACGTGAGCAATAAAGATAACCCTTCTGGGGGCTGGAGAGATGGATCAACAGCTAAGAACATTGGCTGCTCTTGCAGAGAGAAGACTGGAGTTCAATTGCCAGCACCCAGTAATGGCTAACAACCATCCGTAACTCTAGTCCCAGGGCATCTGATATCCTCTTCTGACCTCCATAGGGCAGTGCATGGCACGGGTGCACTTCTATGTGCAGGCAATTCACTCAGACACATAAAATAAAAATATATTTCTTAAAAATGAAAATAGCTCTTCAGGAAATAAATCAGTAATATAGTAATAGGGTTTGCAGAAGTCTTTATTAAAGTTAGGCAATAAAAATAATGTTATCAAAACCAGCAGCCTACACAATAGTGTGGTACAATGGCACAGAGAGAAATAAGTTTCCAGGCAGTTCATGACACTCTTACAAAGGAAATTAACAAGTGCCAAACTACCCTGCTGCACAATAATAAATTACTAAATGACAAATAGTAGATATGCATGCCTCATGCAATCTGCCAAGCTCCAGATCATAAAGTTCTCCAGCTTTGTGTAAAAGGAAACAGAAAGTACCACTGTCAGTTACAAGCAGGAGTGAGCTTTTCTCACATTTTAGTGAAGACTGTGTGCCAATGAAAGTGGAAGAAGAAAGAAGACCACCCTGGTTAGACTAAGATGCTCAAGGACCCTGATAAAGAAGCAGTCCACTGGAGATTTTCATAATCAATAATCTCAAAAAATCATCTGCTGGTTCTCAGAAGGGCTAGATAAGTGAGTGAAGACATTAACTGAAAGTGCAACCACCTCCACAGGCAGTGTGTGTGTGTGTGACTACAAGGAAGGCACACAGGCAAGCACACACAAAGAAACTGCTGGGCAGCGCTCAGCAGATGTCGGGTTGGGTATCACCAGAACACCCTGGACAGCTTGAGTTGTTCAAATTACACAAGTCCAGTGTACTATCTGAGTTTACAACCGAGTTTACAGACAAGACTAACAGAAAACAATAAAAGAACCTGGATTCAAGTAAGCACCAAACACATCAAGAGAATAAATTCTTGGCCAGGCATGGTGGCACACACCTTTAAATCCTAACATTCAGGTGGCAGAGGCAGGTGGATGTCTGTTGAGTACTAGGCCAGCCAGGGCTATAGGAAGACTCTGACTGGAAAAAAAAAAAAGAATTCTTTTAAACATTTTTTTTAAAAGATTTACTATTTCTACTATTTTATGTATATGAGTATTTGCCTGCATGTATGAATGTGTCCATGTGTATGCCTCATGCCCACAGGTCAGAGGAGGGAGTCAGATCCCCCTGGAACTGGAGTTACAGATGGTTGTGAGCTCCCATGTCAGTGCTGAGGACCAAACCCAGGTCCTTTGTAAGAACAGCAAGTGTTCTTAACCACAAGCCATCTCTCCAGTCCTGCAAATGTATTCTTAAAGTAAGCTGAAAATCTAAGATATAGATAAATGCTGCTCATACTGCTCTAAGGACATAAACATGGTTAGACTCTTATTTTTGTGTGCAGTGCTGCAGATAGAATGCAGAGCCTTGGGCATGTTAAGCAAGTAAGCTACACTACAACTCTACCCAACTGGTTGGAATTTAAAGAAACTAATGGATACAGAAAGGATAAAGACATGTTGTGCCTTCAGAAGCCTCTGAATAGGGGCTAGAATAGAGTTCAGTGTTACAACAAATGCTTAGTATATTCAAGGCCCTCAGTTTGATCTCCATCACCAAAAATTTAAAAAAAAAGATTATAAATAAAAGTTCAGACAAGGAAGATCCACCTACAAAGAAAAACAGTGGATATAAATTCAGGCAGGGCAAGGGTTTTTGTTACCTTCTTCATCGTAATTGGACATGTCATCTGCAATCATTGAACTGAAGTCTAAAAGAAGATTCCAAGTGTCTTTTGGTATTGATCGTTTATGATGTTCCTAAACATCAAAACAAAAACAAAATAAAAAAACATTCAAACCATTAAAAACACCGGGAAAAAAATTAGTCCAGACAATGTTAAAACCAAGATTATGTAACACTTGCATAACAAAGTTCTGGTAATTAGATTTCTCATTCTATGTTCATTACATGCTCTGAGGTTAATGATACCTTGAAATAAATTTGTATTTAAGAACAGTATAATCTTAGTAGAAAACATAGAAACTGCAGAAAATGTGAACTTACCAACAAAAATTTATTCCATAAGTCTAAGAATTTAAATCTTCCATTAAGCACTAAGTTCCAGTAAGCAATGGCCATTTCTAGATCTGTAATATTAAAAATAAATTATGTACTTCAATGTTATAAGTATATGTCCCTGGAAAAAAACTGGAAAAGAGCAAAGAAAGTCTTTAGCTTGCATTCTATGTATTACATATTGAAATTTTCTTAGAGAGTTAAGTCCAAGATTTGCAACCTGCTTCCTTCCCAATGAACTTCAGGGTAAGACAACACCACTTACCTTACAGGGAAATTGTGAGGTTAAAATCAGATGATGTAGTTATACATTTCTACTGGCAAGTATTCAAATGTGGGAGTAGCCAGGGATCTCAACATAGGCTCTTTAACGTTCTTAGTCAAATAACTATCTGCTGTAGGGGCTATATATGCAACGTGGGCAATTAAGCAGCACCCGAGCCTTTACCTATCATGTCAAAACAGTTTCATCAAAATATCCCTTACATTGCCAAAGACATTCTGGAGAGCAATCCTACCCAGCTGACAGTCTCAGATGCACACCTACAGGTTGCAATGGAAAGAACTGCTCAAGTCCCACTCATAAAAACCCTATGCTCCAAAAGCTCATGTTCCATTGGTCCTAACTACAAAGAAGCCCTGAAAACTGGCTCAAGATACATTGATCTGTTGCCCTCCTGGGGCAGTGTGCAGTGTGTCAGTCTCATAAAATGCACAAGTCCCTGGGTTCAGTCTCCATCATCATGAAAAAAAAATTTTAAAGAATAATAAAGATTTTCTTTTAAATTTGCCTAAGACAACATAAACGTCTCTTTAACTTGGCATAGAGCGGAGAAGGCTAAAGCAGCAACACTGCCATTGTCCACTGTGTCAATGCTCTGTACCTGTTCTGTGACAAAGATGAGGAACGTCTCTTTAAGGGAACTGAAGAGGTTCTGAAAGTTGCCTAGGTTTTAGGAGTGAATTACAGCCCAGGGTAAATTACATGTCAAGAAACTTAAAAATTTAGTCAGTTGCATTACATGTCAAGAAACTTAAAATTTCAGTCAGTTGCGATTCAAAATCAACTCTTGATAGCCCAAGGAAGCCTGAGAGACCAGGAATATCAGGGAAGCAAATGATCAAGCTTTTTAAAATAATAAAAATAAATGATTATTCGCTGACAAAAGCATAATTTGTAAGCATTCAATTAAAAGCACAAATGCTAGAAATCAAGAATAGTTTGTAAGAATAAATTGTATAGTGCTGGGATACAGCTCAGTGGGAGACCACTTGCCTAGCATGCACAAGGCCAAGTTCAATCCCTAACCCCACACCAAAGAACTCACAGAGCCAATTCCTTTATAGGGGTTCTTAGAATGGTAGGAGGTATCCTACCTCTTTAACAGTATAAAAACTGTCCCATAAAGAAACCTGAAATCAGGATAATGAATCCTTAACTGATTACAGAACCATTTCTCCAAGTGATCAGAGTAAGGCCAAGCTAGAGGAAACATTACTATTATGTCAGTCATCCCACTCCAACTGCCTCATCTGCTATTTTCGAGAAGACAGGTTATGGCAAGGTGATTATCTCTACAGGAAATACACAGGGAGAGAGACGGCCAACACATTATTACTTATCCAGTTAAGCCACCTCACCACCTTTGCTGATGCTTTTTCTGACAGACACTGTTCTCAACAGACCTCAAGAAGATGCTAAAACAACTTTTATCATTTCCATTTGATAATGTTCATATATCCCAACTGGACTGGGAACTGATTCACCCGCTCTTGTATCTTCCATACTCTTAACTCAGATCCTGATTCTGTTACCCTCATTTGTCCTCCTTTCTGACCCTACTGTGCCCAGAATGCCATTACCTCACAAGGAACCTCACAATTCCCAAGCTTTTCCAGAGACTGCTCCTCCTCCCTCTCCCTGTGCTCCATTTAAGTTTGGATCTTCCCAAAGGACACTAATTTCTAGTGTCATTTTCAAGTACGAGTGGCCGACTGCCCCCTCCCTTGGGAGTATGTTCATGTTCTTAGATCTCCACAATCACCTCCAAATTAGTATGCTTCTTCCTCTGTGGAAGCAACATCTGACCTATGAAACACACACACCAGTTATCTGTCACTTTATCCCACCTGTCTCTACCGCATAGCACACACCCACTGAAATCCTCCACTGTCACTGATGCCTTCGAAAAATGGTTCATAGTCCTTCTTGATGTCACATTCTGTCCTCATCCTGAAGATCTACAATGTCCATGTGAAACATCATTTAGCCACTGTAACCTATTAGTATAAGATTTGCCTTACTCTGGTTCCCAAATAATATACGCTAAAAGAGACTCCCCCAAAAGATTATTGGAATTGAACAGATTCAGTGAAGTTGCAGGATCAATATGCAAAATTAACATGAAATAACAATAATGAACTTACTGAGAAATAAATCATGGAAACAATCCTACTCTATCATAAAATTAAATGTCTAGTGGGGCTGGAGAGATGGCTCAGTGGTTAAAAGCACTGCCTGCTCTTGCAGAGGATTTGGGTTGGATTCCCAGCACCCACATGATGGCTAACAACTGTCTATTAACTCTAGATCCAGGGGATCCCATGCCCTCTTCTGGCCGCTATGGGCCACTCACAGGTGTACTTAACATACAGGCAAAACATTAATACAAATAAAAATAAACAATAAATAAATACATAGAAAAAAATTTAACCATGGAAGAGAAAGACCTAATTTACAGATACTGATAAAACTGACATAGTTCATGAATTATGTTTATACATTATAAGAATTAATGTTACTAAAACGTCCAAATATATCTAAGGAATTAATGAACTCAATGTGGTCTTTATTGAGACACAAAGGGCATTCTTCACAGAAATAGGAACATAAGTCCTAAAGTTCATATGGAAACAAACAGGACCTTGGGAAAGGGTTTGGAGATATAGCTAAGTGCAGACCACTTGCTTAGCATGCACCAGGATAAGGTTCAATCCCCAGCACTGCAAAAATAAACAAAAAACCCCAAACAAAACAAAACAAAAACCAGAATAGCCACAGGCATCTTGAACAAAACAATAAAGTGTGGATCAGGTAAAGCACTGCTACACAAACCTGACAATCTTCATTTAACCCCTAGAGCCTGTGAAGAGGCAGAAGGAGGAGTCGACAACACAAAAGTGCCCCAGCTCTGCACACACGCTCCTGCACTCACACATCATGCACACACAATCATAATAAAACATTTTTAAAACTCAGAGGCATCATAATACTTTATTTCAAGACGTACTACAAACTACAATAACCAAAACAAAATGGTGCTGGCTTAAAACAGACACATGACACTGCACAGAACAGAGGTTTCAGAAGTAAAACAAGTGTCTACAGCCAACTGATTCCACTCAAATGTTGCGCACCTTTAATAAATGGTGCTATGAAAACTAAATACCTATATAGAGAAGACTGAAACTTGACCCTTATCTCTCACACTACAGAACACTAAGCTCAATGTGGATCAAAGTCCTAAATAGAACAGCAGAAAACAAAACCACTAGAAGAAAACACAGGTGTCCTCTGACCTCTACACATGTGGCTAATGTATGCACACATGTAAATAAATAAATAGAGATTTCAGTTAAATCACTTAATAATGTACCTTTGGGCCTTGGAACAAGTCAAATCAAAAATCAGTAGATAGAAAGAAATAACAAAGATCAGGATGGGACTGAATGAAAGGGAGCTGGTGAGATGGGTAAGTAGGTAAGGGAGCTTTTGCCAATCCTGATGGTCTGAGTTTGATCCAAGAACCCATACAGTAGAAGGAGAGAACTAGCACATGGAAGCTGTCCTCTGACTTCCATATGTGCACCCTGGCATATACATATATACATGCATGCATAGTTGCACATGAATACACATACACAAATAAATGTTTTTGTTTTTGTTTTTTAAATAGCTGGGCATGGTGGTGCACACCTTTAATTATAGCACTTGGGAGGCAGAAGCAGGCAGGTCTCTATGAGATCAAAGTCAGAATTCTCTACACAGTAAACCTTGTCTTGGGGAAAAAAATAGGTTATGGGGCTGGAGATAGCTTGGTAGTTAAGAGCACTTGCTGTTCTTGCAAAAGACCGAGGTTCAGTTCTCACCACAACATGGCAGCTCACAACCCTCTGTACCTCCAGCCCCAGGAGAGCCGATGACATCAGAGGAAATGAAAACAGAAACAGAAATGTATGTAGTTGCTTTCAGCCCTTCACAGCCTAAGTTGCCCACTTTTCCTGTACTCTAACTCAAAAAGAGTAATTCTCCTTTCCCTTGTCTATCTTTTCTTTGAAGACTAGTCAAAATCCTAAGCATGTTTGCCTGAATACTCGGCTTTCTCACCGTTTTCTCTGAAGACTTCCTCCATCTTTCTACAGCAGACTGTAGATCACTATTGTTGACTCTCATTCAAAAAGGCAGGATGCTCTCTCTTCCCTCATTTCCCATCTCCTTCCTCCCATCTCCTTCTTCTAGACAGCAAACCCAAGAGAGAGGACCCAGACTAATAAATTAGAGGTGAAAAAGGAGACATTACAATATACAATAAAATTTATAAAACATCTTCCAGGTGGTTATGACCATAGCTCAGGTGGTTGAGCCCTTGCCTGGCATGCACAAAGGCCTGGGTTCCATCACTAGCACCACATAAACTAAGTGTGGTGGCCCACACCAGTAATCCCAGGTAATAAGAAGGTGAAGGCAGGAGGACCAGGAGTTCAAGGTCATTCTCAGCTACACAGTTGAGTTCAAGAACTGCCTAGGCTACATGATCCTGTCTAAAAGAAAGTAAAATTTAAAATGGAACAACGTAAAAGAAATGGATAAATTTCTAGCCACTTATAACCTACCAATATTAAATAAGAGAACAGAATGTAAACAAATCTTTAACAAGCATTGAGACTGAAATATTAATTAAAATATCCCAGCTAGGGATCATATAGCTAGCTCCAAGGGTAAAGGCACTTCCTGTCAAGTCAGAATCCTCAGGATCCATATTGTGGAAGGAAAGAACTGACTCTTACAGGTTTTCCTGTGACCTCTACTTGAATGTCATGGTATTTTACTCCCTCTCTCTCTAATCATTTTAAAGTTTTTTAAAAAGGCCATGCCCAGATAGACTCACTGCAGTATTCTACCAGATCTTTAAGAAAGTTTTGACCCAATGCTTCTCAAACTGTTTCCAAAATAGAATAAAAAGGAATACCATCAAACTCTTTTCTGAAGCAAGTATTACCCTGATACTAGAAATGGATAAAAACATAACAAATAAAGAAAATTATAGGCCAATCTCCCTGATGAACATAGACGTAAACCAAATTCAAGATCTTGTCAAAAAGACAATTAATATGATCGAGTTGGCTTAATTCCAGAGATGTAGTAGAGATTACTCAACATGGGCAAATTAATAAATGCAATATATCACATAAATGAACTCAAGGCCATAAATCACATGATCTCCTCAATAGCTCTAGGAAAGGCTTTTGACAAAAATCTACTATCATTTCATGAATAAAATTCCTGAATAAACAAGGGCTAGAAGGAGGAAATCACAACACAGTAAGGGCACAAACGACAAACCATGTCAACATTACATTAAATGAGGGAAAATACAAAACATTTCCACTAAACCAGGAATGAAAGAAGGGTGTCCACTTCCTCAGGTCACTGAATTAGTGCTTCTAGTCTGAGCTGCAGCACTAAGACAGGAGAAGGAGATAAAGGGATACAAATAGGAAGGGAAGACGTCAACGTGCCCTTTTTATAAACAGTATAAGCTTAAGCAAGAGACCCTAAAGACTACAAAGTTCTCTGAGGTGATATACAATTATACCAGATCAACATTGAAAAACCAGGAGCCTTTCATATTCCAGTAAGAAGAAAGAGGGACAGTCCCACTCACAACTACGTCAAAATTAGAGAAAGAAAATCCTGGAATAACCCTAACCAAGGAAATGAAAGACCTTCACAGTATAAACCTTAAAATACTGAAGAAAGAAACTGAATAAGACACAGAAAAGGAAAGATATCTCATGCTAGTAGATTGGAAGAATTAATATTGTGGAAGTGGCTATTCTATCAAAAACAATCTACAGATTCAACACAAACCCCATCAAATTCCAATGCCATTCTTTACAGGAATAGACAAAAAAATCTAAAATTCAAATAAAAGCATAAAAGATCCCAGATAAAATAATCCTGAGAAAGTAGAACAAAGTCATTGTATCACCTGATTCAAGTTATACTACACAGCCATGGTCCTGCCATGGAAAAAGATGGAACTTCACTAGAATACAAGAGAAGACTCAGACAGATGCCCACAGACACAGGCCATTCATTTTCCATAAATGCCCAAGACACACATTAAAGAAAAGGCATTCTCTTCGTCAGATGGTGCTGGAAGCTGTAGAAGAATGAAAGTGGATCCTCACTCTATTTACTTTTAAAAAATGTGTTTTTTACTTGGCATGTATGTTTTGTCTACATGTAAACGTACTCAGGTGTGCAATGCCAGCACAAGTCAGAAGGGTATTGGAGTCCTTTGAATTGGAATTACAGGAGGTTCTAACCTGCCATGTGGATGCTGGGAACTGAACTCTGGTCCTCTGCAAAAGCAGCCAGTGCTCTTAACTGATAAGACATCTCCCTAGCCCCCTTCTTACTCTATTTAAAAATCAATTCCAAATGAACTGAAGATCTTACTAGAAGACCTGAAACAGAGGAAAAAATAGGGAAAATATTTCAAAATATAGGCATTCAGATAGGAGAGACAGCTCAGTGGTTAAGAGCACTGACTGCTCTTACAGAGGACCTGGGTTTGATTCCCAGCACCCACATAGCAGCTAACAACTGTCCTTAACTCCAGTTCCAGGGGAATCCAATGCCTTCTGACTCCAAGGGCTCTGCACAACTCTGGTGTACTTACACACATGTAGGCAATACACTCATACACATAAAATAAAAAGAGAGATCTAAAAAGTATGACTAATCTCTAGCTATACTTCCTTTTCAGTATTTGTATCTTTAAAACTTCTAACAGTCCCAGTTGTTGAATTCTACCTTCTTTACTAACCCAACATGTCACAGTCTGGCTTCAGTGCAGCAAAAGATTCAAATGAAACTGAAGGATTTAAAATAAAATTTTATTATGAGCATGCCTAATTTACTTCACTTTGCACTGAATTTACAGAAAGGAACTAAGCTTATTACTAGAATCAGCATTGTTCCTTCTAAACTAACTTGTAAAATTAGGGTGGCAAGCAATGAAGTACTCAAAGGCCTACAAACTGTGAGACACTGAGAAGTGAGTATTTATCCGCACAACACTAAAAAAAAGACCAGCAAGACTGAATGCACATACATGGCCTCTAACCATTACAGCTATGAGAGAGAACTTGATGCTGTCTACATGTCCTGCTCCGATTCTTCACCTGCCACATGGGTTAATCCTATCAACCAATGTCTAACCTCATCATTCACCTCCACTGAATCTATGCCAGAAGGGTTAGCAAGGTAGCCTGGAGTTGCCAAATGAATACTTGTGTGGCCTTAATTCCTGCGTTCCTCTGCCATGTCTAACAGGGCGCAGCGCACCTGGACAGCACTCCCCACCTTCAGCTCCAGGGACAGCTCCAGCTGTGTTCTTCCTCTGCAGCTTCCTCTCTCACAGGCCCCTCTTCCCCATCACCTGCTTACCACAACTACTTCTGCTTTCTTCAGGGTGTTCTCAAACCCTCTTTCATGTTGTAGACTCGGTCACCTCTGACAAACTCTGACATCTAGACTACGGCTTCTTAAATTTTCTCTTGCAAATCCTTTTCTTTAACTTAAGAATTTTTTTTTTTCAGTCAGCCATGGATATATAGGTATACAAAGCAACATTTACTAAGAAATTGTATAGAAATTTATTTCAAAACAATTTTTGGTATACATGTAATTATACTATTCATTAAGATGCAAGCAAATTTGCATACCAGAGATGGGTCTATTTACTTTTACAGAGAATTAAATGTTGTTTCAACATTTGATACTGTAGGACATTAAGCATCTGCAACATATTTCAGAGTTGATCAGTATTTTGGTTTATAATGGTCAATGCTGAGAATGCTACTTCACATAAGGACATGACTGAAAAAGAAGTATGTTTAGGTCCATTTCAGAAAGTGTTGGAAAATATGTTAAGTCAGTAACTCATAGCACTTTTCTCTCTCTTTTCTCTCCCCTCCCCTTCCCTACCCTCCCCCTCTCACTCCTCTTCTCCCTCCCTCCTTCCTTCCTTCCTTTTCTCTCAGCAAGGTCTCCCCGAAGCAGGCTCAGCTGGCCTGGAATTTGCTATGTAGATCAAGCTAGTCTCAATCTCACAGAGATCCACCTGCCTCTGCAACATGAATGCTAGGATTAAAGGCATGACCACCCATCTCTGCAATTTTTAAAAATATTTTTATCATTTTTAATTTATCTTATTTTATGAGTGTATTGCACCTGTGTCTTGCAATGCCCACAGAAATCACAAGGCAGCGTCAGAGCCCCTAGAATTGGAGTCACAGACAGTTGCTGGTCACCATGTGGGTGCTGGAAATTGAACCCGGGTTCTCTGCAAGCATAGTCAGTGCTCTTAACCACTGAGCCATCTCTTCAGTCCCCTATCTCAGTAATTTTTTAAGCGAAACATTCTAACGCAATATAATCAAAAGATACTACTCTGACACTGTGCTGAGGAGTGAGGTAGGGAAATAACAGATATGTTTGTTATCCATACTAACCCAGTATGGTTTTGAGAGAGCAGAAAACAACGTACAGTAAAAGCACTGGGATTTGTAGCATAAATCAATCTTGAATTAGAATGGAGGCATTCAGGCAATGTTCAGGAGCATCATGAACATGATGCATACACAGCACATGTGCATGGCGTACACAACAGTGAAGCATGCATATGAAACCCAGAAACCCCTTGGACTCATTTCAGGTTTTATTTTGAAATAAATTTTTGTCACTGCATATTCAGAAACTTTTTACTGCCTCCAAAGTTTTTATGGTCCCACATTCAGTTATATGATCCCATAGAGGTTGGCCTCCTGAGTTAAGAAGCTGGGCTCTAGACTCACGAAGCTTAAGGTTAGCCCAACTGGGCACACAACTAGAACTCATGAGGACCCAAAATGAACTATCTTATTTTGGTAGAACTCCCATATCTTTTTCTCATTCAGTACCTGTCACCATCTTCCTATGATGTTTCTACAAGAAAGAATCTCTCATTGTGAGGAAATATCCAATGCATGGCAGGACATGCAGCACCCAGAAATACCAATACAAACCCCCAATCATTAGAACTGCCAAGGAACAACCCTGCGGATTTCCAGAGTCCTTTTCAGAGTAACAGAACGCCAGAAAGGCCCCATTCTAGTTCTCACCACATGGAAACTAACTTCCTCATCTGCCCAAGTACCTTTTAAAGCTATCTGTTCTCCACTCCCAAAGGCAGGGCCTATATCAGGACATTCTTCATTTCATTTCCAGCAAATTCCCTGATACCTTTATAGTCAACATCTCTTCAAATCCTGCTTCCAGTCCTTTTAAAGGGCCATAGCACACTGAGAGGAACAATTCAAACATGACCTGGTGTTAGCTCCATGTTAAAATTTGTCAGTGACTTTCTAATGCCATCAGACCACATTGACACTTGAGTCAAATGAAGCCCTCAAAGGAGTGACATTCTTTCACTGCAGAGCAATTGAACATACTAATTCTGTCATGTGGAATGGATTTTTTTCTTCTGGCCATGAAAATGTGCATCGTTCCAGGTTCAAAACTTATCTTTTTTGAAGACATCACAAATCTCCTAGTCTTAAGATGTCCCCGATCCCTTGCTCTACAATGAGCAACCAATGAAGTTGTCTTCCTCCATTTTCATGTGTTTGTGTGGTATACATGTGTGTACCTATGTATATGTGGAGGCCAGAGTTGACAGTTCTCTTTAATTACTCTTCCACCTTAATCATTGAGGCAGGGGTCTCTCAATCAAACACAGAGCTTGCTGATTGGCCATATCCATCACGTCCAACCAGGCATTTTTATGGATTCTGGAGATCTAAACTCAAGTACTCATATTTGCATAGCAAGCACTTTAACCTCTAAGCCATCTCCCCAGTCCCACAACCAATAAAGGTTTAGAGCTATTCAAGACAATAATTTAGAGCAAGAATTTTAGTCTTAGTTCCTGTTCTCCCCCTAGTGGTTTGAGTCTGGGCAACTGAGCTCACTGCTCTGAGATTCAGTTTAAAATGAATGTGACAGCACTGACCTTTCCTACAGTATAGTAAGGACTGAGTTAGTAGACATAAAGCACTTATAACAGTGCCTGCTAAATAATGGGTCCTTATTATTAATTATTTTAAGTATTTATTATTAGAAATTCTAAGCTAGTGTTGGCTGAAATGGTCCCACAGACCCACAAATATACTATTCCCATTGCTCTTGGTTGCCCTTGAAAACTTGACAGTAAAACCCTACTACCAAAGATACTACATATGTGAATCATAGAACAAACATGGAGAAATCAAGCAAGTACTGACCTAAAGTTTCATTTTTACTGCCTAGCTCTCATAATGCTACATGGTGCCACAAAAAGGGGACCAGAAAAGTGATCATCAACTTTACCTGCTGTGAACTCTGCGAGCTGCAATAACCACCAGTTTGGCAACAGTGACAAGAATACTATGGCAGTAACCACTTTCTGTTTGCATTTTAGGCCTGCTTTACAAGATGGAGTCCATACCGGGCACCATTATCGTGGCCAAGAACCAGTGGTTAGACAGGTCACCGGTTGTGGGGGAGATCCAACTACCATTATCCTGCTCACTGGGCATAATATTAAACTGACTCCTAATGAGCTTTGTCATACCCACAGATGAATGCATTTTTCAACTCTCACTAGAGAAGCTTCACATGCAGCAGATAGCAATTAGTGAAGAGAACCACAACTGGTTAATGTGTAGAAAATAAGAGACTGCAGAGTTCTCAACTCTAAATGTGACACCTGTAACACAACCTCTCTCCCCAAAGCTCAGGGATCTTTGGAGAAGAGGGGGCAGAAAGACTGTAAGAGCCAGAGGTAGTAAGAAACCGTGTTTTACAGATACAACAGGCAATTACACATGCGAACCCACAGAACTTGTGAGAGCAGGTACAAGACTTGTACAAGCCAGAAAAAAACCCAGTATGGAGGAGGGAGGCTGGCAGGAAGTCCCACCCTAGCAGAGGAACTATTTGCAATTCAGAGCTGCTAGGAGTCACTTTTCTTTAACAGTCAGATGCTGGGTAAGTTGACAAGACTACATGGGATGCATCCATACCTAAGAGCATTTGGGGAATATAAATTAGACTCCAGAGGCTTTAAAAAGAGTAGACATTGGGGGAGGGGGGGCGCAGAGGGATGAGGGTGGATCTGAGAGGATATGGAGTAGGGGATCTGAACATAATCAAAATACACTGTATGAAATTCTCAAAGACTCAATAAAAATATTACTTAATAACAGATACTCCAAGTATGAATACATTTATTTTGCTTTTATTTTATTATTTTTTGCAATATCATTCTTCAAACAAAATCAACAGCAGCAATGTTGATTAAAAATGGAAACTTATCATGTAAGGCCTGGGATGTAGCTCAGTTGGTAGGTGCTTGCCTAAAATGCACAAAGTCCTGGGCTCGATCCTCAAAACCATAGAAAACTGGATGCAGTGACATATGCTTATAATCCCAGCACTTGGGAGATATAGGTAAGACAATCAGAAGTTCAAGGTCAGCCTTGACTACACACTGAGTCCAAGATCAGCCCCCAAAGGATACTGGGGAACATGGACCATACTCTACAGGTCATGTTATATATGTGAGAGAGTTTATCAAATTGGGAGGGGCAGTAGTGGAAGGTACAGAGAGGGGAGCAGATCTAAATGCCATCAAGCTACATCATATGAAAACTGTAAAAATTGAGTGTAAAAAATCCCACAAATGAGGATAAACACCAAAGTGAACTAATGGTCCCAAAGGAGACAGAACAGCATCAACACACCAGGTGGATGGGGTGGTGATGGGAATCTATTTATCACTTCTTGTTTTACTCAGAAACAACTCTAGTCAGCATAGCACACTTCAACAGGAAGCACAGAGTGCCATCGAGACTGAGGTCCAGTCTCCCCTCACTACTGGAGTCACGGAAGTTTAAGTTGGCCTCTCTATGAGTTTATCTATGTGACGGCCTTTTTTTTTAAACTTAGCTTAAAGGATTGTTAGAACCACATGAGATTATACACATAAAAATATTCTTTAACATATTATAAATTGGGGCAGAGAGATGGCTCAGCAGTTAGGAGCACTGACTTCTCTTGTGAAGACCTATGTTCGGTTCCCCAGGATCCATACGGTGGCTTTAAATGACTGTCCATAACTTCAGTTCCAGGGGCATCTGACACCCTCTTCTGACCTCCAAGGTACTGCATGACATGGGTTCACTTACATACATGAAGATAATACTCTCATACACATAAATTTTTAAAAATAGTATAAATTAACTATAATAAAATAAATACTATAAATTTACTTATAACCTCAGCACTTGGGAGGCAGAGGGAGAGAATGACTGTAAATTTGAGGACAGCCTGGTCTACATCAGGAGACTCTATTTCCAGCTCCCAGGCACCCAGAACGATTTTAAAAATAGTATAAATTATTTTTCTTCGGATGTGGTGGTGCACACCTTTAATCCTGGCACTTGGGAGGTAGAGGCAGGCGTATGTCTGTGAGATCAAGACCAAGGCCAGCCTGTTCTATATAGTGAGTTCCAGGACAGCTGGGCTACAGGGAGAACTTAGCTCAAAGGGATTTTTTTTTAAGTATAAATTTCTAAACAATCTTTTTCTTTTTAGCTAAGGTTTAATTACTCAGTCCAGGCTGGCCTAGAACTCTCTGTATAGCCCAGGCTGGCCTCGAACTTATAGTCTTCCAGCCTCAGCCTTTAGTACTAGGCTTCACAGATGTATACCCCTATACTGGCTATAGAATAAATATTTACGCAATAATGTTAAAATGTTAAGATCAAGACAACCACAATTTATAAGAAAATGATCTACAGATCTTATTCTAATGATCTTTAAAATATTATTTATTTTAGTGTATGTGCTCTAATGTGCCTGCCAAGATATGCATGTGGTCAGAGGACAACTTTCATAAATCAATTCTCTTCTGCCACCTTGTGGGATCCTAGCATTGAATTCCAGTTGTTGGGTCTGTGTGCTAGTGCTTGTACCCAATGAGCCACCTCACAGATCCCAGATTTTATTCTAACAAAGGTTCAATATGGTCATCAAAATAACATGGCTGCAAGAGAAGATATATTATCTATGACCAAATTATTAGAACCAACAGTCTCACAAGAGCAGAACCACAGTATTTTATATTTAATAGCCTCCTTCTAGCAGATGAGGTTCGACTGTTAATGATCAATTTTGAGAGGTACCAACAAACCTGAAATGTTTGGAGGACAAACACCTTGAGGGATAAAATGAATTGGAATGTTGACTTGGAAAGAGGACGGGGTGGCGGGGAGTGCTAAGCAATCTTTAAATGGTTAGGCTTCCACTGTTTTACACCAGGAAGCAAGACAGAAGTTACAGAGACAAAAATGTCAGCTTAATAAAGAACTGTGTAATCAAAAGAAAAAGTCCAAAAATGGACAACTTCCTAAGCATTCCCTACATTGTCTCAGTCCTGTAAGCTCAAAAGCAGAAGTTAAATGTGTTACGAAGCAGGGTTAGTACTTTAGGTAGGTTAGACTTCATGCCGGACTTAACTCTTTCAAATTTAAGATACATAGACTAATCAGAAATTGCAGGTGGCTGAAGCAGACAGTAGAGAAAGAAAAGAGGTAAACAGGAAGTGAAGAGCACTAGCTCTAACCATACCCAGGGCAGTTCTTGTCACTATCATTCTTTGCCAATTTGTTCTGGGCCTTAACTGTTCTTCTATGAACTCTATAAATATGTGAACCCTTAGTAGGCTTGTCTTCTTGATTAAGCTCTTCAGCTAAGCAAGTCACTATTTTCCTAATACCTGATGCACCAAAGCAAAGCAAAACAAACTTTGTTTCCCTTCTCTCTCCCCTCCCTCCTTCTTCCCTCCTCTCCCACAGATTTCTTTTTTCATCTACCAGTTCCCATGATCTCTGACATGATGCTGCATTGTAATAAAATCTTTAATTGATGAATCAATATGGACACATTACTACTAAATCCACATTTTACATTAGGGTTCATTATATTGTCAATGTTACAGTTTGTTAAAGTATGAACTGTATTCATTGTTAAGCAAACTCCTGAATTATCTTCATTTTACAAAACAAACTCTATAACAATTAAACATTATATTTTTTCTTAAGCAAATACTAGACAACCACCACAAATACTTTAAAATTAATTTTAAAAAATTTTATGCATGAGCATACTGCCTGTATGTAAGTGCACCTGCCTTGGGCAATGCCCATGGAGGTCAGAAGAAGGTGTCAGATCCCCTAGAACTGGAGTTATAGACAGGTGTTAGCTGCCATGTGGGTGCTGGAAACCAAACCAGGATCCTCTGCAGGAGCAGCAGTGCTCTTAACTGCTGAGCATCTCTCCAGCTCATACCACAAATATTTTTAAAGTCTAATGTTTTCACATAATCTTTTTCTTAATTTTTCCTATAATCTAAAATTCTAATTTATCATATTAATATATCAAATTATCATAAAAAATGTCACTGTCACCCAAAACATCATTTATTTTGTGCTCCCATAAGGGGAAGGGATTATAACTAAGAAACTAGTTTGATACTTTTTTAAATCAATTTGACGTTCACAATACTATCATCTTATCAAAACCTTGTGTTACATTGCTAAATATCACAATAATATTCTAATGAAAGGCTTAACCAAATTTTTATTTATGGGAAGGAAGGCAGAAACTAGGAAAAAAAAAAAACAGCCTGGCGAACTGTGACAGCAAACAGAGAAACTACCACAGGTACACAGCTTATTATTCTGCCTCATGCTGAAAGTGAGGGCTTATCCTGTGAGAACAAAGTCTACCCGATATGGTCATCATACACTGCACATATATTCTAACATGCCACTCTGCACCCCACAAACTTGTGCAACTACCATATGTGTTGATTAGAAATAAAAATACATTTAAATAGGTGAAATCCAATTCACTCTGAACAGTTAATTTAAAAAAAGCTTTACTGGAACTTTGACAAATATTTTGAAAATCTTTAATCACCCCAGTTCTGTTTTCTCTTTCCTTAAGGTAAATCTCCATCCCAAAGACACATTTATCCCTTCTTTTCTAAGTTTGATCACTTCCTCGGTCTAACATCTATCATCCTAGTCTTATCATCTATCTCTCAATGTTCACTCTAAAATATAATGGATTACTATCAGAGGTTACATCAACCTCCCCAGTCACTGTATCTTCAAAAAAGAAAAACAGTGACTTGGGGGTCAGCTTAGTAGCAGAGCACTTACCTAGCAGAGGCCTGGGTTCAATCCCCACCAATGCAAAAAACAGCAAAACCAAAGAAACAACAGAACCGGGCCTGGCTGTGCAGGCCTGTGATCCCAATTCCTTGCTGAAAGTTCAAGGTCTGCCTGGGCTACAGAGTAAGTTTCAGCCTGGGCAGCTTAGGGAGATCCTCAGAATGAAGAGTAAAAAGAGAGCAGGGACAAAGCTCAGTAGTAAAGCACTTACCTCGCTTGTGTGAGGCTCTAGGTTCAACCCGCAGTATCACAAAAACAGCACACCCCACAAACTGACTTTCATCCTCTAACCCTAACCCTATCTGCTCATTTGCAAACAAATAAATAAAAATGACTAGACTATGTAACCATGTATCTGGCACTTAGCAGGTCATAAATTATTGAATGAAAGAGTAACTCATAAAATTGTTCAGCATTAATGATGTGTAAATGTGAAGGACTTAGCACACTGAAGAGCTAACCCTAACCCTAACCCTATCCCTACCTCTAGGTTAGGCACACTGAAGTCACATTAATGGGATTATTGTCCTCGCCAAAACCTTCAGTGTGCCTCCATCTCCCACACAGTCCAACTTAAAAACATTTTGTCCCATTTTCCAAAGAAGCCTGTGGTTACTGATTTAGCCTTATTGTTCCATACCACTTTCACCTTCCTCTAAAATGAAATGTGCCTTCTCTCCTCCACAGAGGCCCAGCCTATCTCTAAGGTTTGGGACTCCTGCTTCCTAACTATCCTCTTACTGGAATATCTTTTACCCTTCTTTGTCCAGTTAACATAACCAAGATCCTGTACTGACAGCACCCAGAAAACACTTTCTAATCACTCTATTTTTAGTCTGATTCTCCCTCCTTTAGAGGCCTTCTTCATTTACTTCAATTATCTATTGCTTTCAGAGTTTTTCAGGTAATCAGCAAACTATGCTGTACCTTTTACTTTTTGATACCCCTTAGCTGGCCCCCACACAAATGGCCACATACCACATCAAGTTCACACTGGCTGATCTAAACCCTAACAAGACAAGGCAACACAAGCTGTTAAGGTGCTCTCTGCCTGCTGCTGTTTTTTCCAGATAAGATCATAAGTGCTACTCATCCTTTTCATTCTTTCTTATAGTTTTCAAATTTTGAACAAAGTCATCTGGCTTTCTATGACTCAGAAATCTCATAATGGTATTTTTATAGACCCTAAGGCCCCGAAGTATCTTCTGGATTACAGAGGAATAACAGGATACATGACTGTCAGTGAAATATTAAGGGCTATTTATCATCTGTATTTATAGTTTTGATTTTTGAAAATTCAGTGGTTCACATACGATATTTGGATTAACCCTATTATTCAATGTGACCAGTGTTTTCTGGCTAAGTTAACTACTCAGCGGTTTCCAATAGCTGGTATCTTCAGCATAACTTTAGGTTCAAAACACATAACTTTCTATTGCAAAAGTGACACTATTAATTTATTTAAATATATGTAAAACACAAAATATAATTTTGAAATATTCTTACCTAATCCTTTTTGTCCTGGATTCTTTGCAAAATTAAAAGTAAACTGGTAAAAGTCCTTAAATCGTCCTGGTTCTTTCAATTCTTGCTCCATCTTGGGTATTTGGGCCTTTAGTTTTTCTATGCTGTCACATCTACATTATAAAATTAAGTTTATAAACGGTTAACTTTTCACTATAAATTCAAAAACTTAACTTAATTATTCCTATTAGGGCTTATATTTGTTTCCTAGAACTTATTTTTTTTAAATCAAATAGTTGGGATTTCATCTTTTTACATTCTATGAAGATGGTAGTCTCCCCTTAGCCACAGGGGGGATATAGGACAATGCTTGAAATCCTAAAGAGCACCAAGCCCAAGATATATGCTTCTTCTTACACACAGATACCTATGATACAAAGTTTAAAATATCAATGAGACATAGCAAGAGATTAACATTAACCAATAATAAAAGAATTATGCAGTAATAACTCTGCATATAATTAGGTGTATGTGGTCGGTCTCTCCTCAGTTAAAAGGAACATTTCTTTGGCACATCTAATTGCCAGTAACACTACTCATGCACTTTTGGACCATCATAAAACAAATAAGGCCACTTGGAACACAAGCACCGGGATAACAACATTTGCTGGATAACTGAGAAAGTCACTAAGCAATTATCAAGCAGGTAGTACATACACTGTGTATATGCTGGACAAAGGGAAGACTCATACTTCAAGCAGGACAGAGCAAGATAGTTTGAAATTTCACCACTCAGAATGATGAACAACTTAAAGTTTACAGATTAAAAAAATTTTTTTCAACTAATGAATTGGGAATATGGTTGATCATTAGTCACTAAAACCTCAAAAAGCAAAACCAAGGATAAAGGGTGACTTTTGTCTACAGTTAGAAAAGATGAGGTCTGGAGAGAGAAAATGTTAAAACTTTGACTTTTAAAAGAAACTGGCTATTCCTTCTAAATACATAATTCACTGAATGATCTGGATACTACCTCACAGACACCACCCTGCTTCACTGACTAGGTAAGAACGTACAATCATCAACACAACCATCAGTGTAACTGCTAAGCACTGTTACTGATGATATCTCACTTCCAAAATAACTGGAAGGTAAGGCCTCTTGCTTAAATGAGGAAGTATTCTTGAAAACTTGCATTTTAATAAATACTAGTTAAAACCCCTACTACCTTCAACCAAATTATCTCAAGTTAATATTAGGGTTTTTTTTTTCTGTATTTAAAAGACAGTCAACTTGCAAAGAGCTGAAAAGTTCCATGTATCAAATAATACTTTCCTCATAATAATGGCCTTAGAATAAAAATGTCCCATTTCTTAAAAATTCCACAAACAAATCAACCCCCGTCTTTTAAACATTTTTGCTGTCTTTTTCCCTTCTATATTCCTTATAACACTTTACAGATCATTTTGTAAGCTAAAATTTTCATTTGCAAATTTGTCATATTTTACAAGGAATTTCATTGCAAATGAAAATCACAATGTTTCTCCATAAATCCTAGTGAAATTTGTCTCTGTCAGAAAACCCCAGCAAGTTCAGGATGGGGCTGGCTTGGCTATTAGACAGGCTCTACGAAAATTAATTTATTCACTTTCAGTGTTAAGCCCACCCTTCTCTACCCTACTTTGGGTCGGCCACAAACTATGAGATGCCATTTCTCTTATCAGCTCAACCCACAGCAGGATCCACTGACAGGGCTAAAAGGCCAGAGTAGGGAGGAGCAATTTTACCCATGTTGTTGTCAGAAATGGTCTGAGTATGGGAAGGTTCCAGCAGCACCAGCCAGTAACAACTCTTAGGGCAGTCCACCCAGTGATATCCAATCAGGTTTCTGGAGTGGGCACCCTGCTCCCACAGCCTGCTGTCTCCCCCAGAAATTCAATTTTGTCTTGGCTGGTTCACTTTGCTCAGCCCCAGGGGCGGAAATACCTATTGCTACATCTTAGGTTTTCCTTTTACATAGTAAAACATTTCTTGGTCAAATTACTGGTGTGGCTTGTCTTGAGTGGACCCTGCTTTACAATGTTCCTGTAATATTTGGTCAGTCCTGACCAAATATTACCTGGTTTTATAATTCCTTGTGTGTGGGAATACTACCTCCCTCAGAAAAGTTGTTATGAAGAGGTTGGCAAAGCTCTGAGCATGGTTACGGGAACGAAGCAATGCTTGACTGAAGTCACTTTTTGCTGTTTTGTTTTTGAGACCCAGCCCCACTCTGGAGCCCAGGTAGGTCTTGAACTCTCCATATAGCTGAGGATGACCTTAACTCCTGATCCTCTTGCCTCTGCCTCCCAAGTGCTAGGATTCCAGGACTGTTTACCAGGCCCATCAGACACAAACAACTTGAGGCAGTAAGCAAAACTTCTCCCCATGACTTTGCAATCTACTTATCCAAAAACATTCAGGCAAATCAGCTGTTAAGGCATTAAGCAGAATGAAAAGTAACTTCTAAGATAGCTCCCAGTTTTTAAATTCTAATATTTTATAAATTTACAGTACATACCTTATTTGTTTGCTTTTCTATGTTAAATATTAATGGTCAATAACCTTAATATTAGTGTCCCTTTCCTAGAAACAGGTGCTAAAGTAATAATACAGACAGAGTAGGCTACAATAATTATGCAGATACCAGGCAAGGAGAACCTGTTTAACACGGGAAATAACACGCTAACTCTCTTGTAGTTGTTCTGTTTGTGGGCTAGTAAAAATTTAAATTTTCATTTGGAAACAGATGGCATAACAGGTCTGTAATTCTCAGAGCATGGTGTCTTATCTCCTATGGAAGTTATACTCACCCTAATTCTGTCATGCCATCCATGAACTCCTGTTTGGAGAACTCGCACTGCGTTGCTGCTCTGAACTTCCACGCAATGATCAACACACTAATGCTGGCTGGATCGAGGGCCAGGTCATCACAGAACTGCTGTATACCATCTATTCCAATTTTGTTTTCATCTTGAGGATCTTTAAAAATAGTAATATGATACAGAATTAATGCCATACTTTATTTGCTGTACTCATAAACTAAGAGAGGAAATGCTTTCTTTTTCATTCTAAAACAGACCTCAGTATGCCAAAGACATGAAGCAGTATTACTCCAACAAGTTTTTCCCTAAATAACAGCTTGAGCCACTCTGCCCCTAAATAGCACTGTTAAAGTATACAGGAGGGTCTTTAAGTAGATGGGCATTTAAATTTTTTAAATTTCCTGTATCCATGTGAAAAATGTTGCATACTTATCTACATTTAGAAAATCAGACATGCTTATATAGGGACAAGGAATTTTTAAGTCAACACACTCACATTTTATTTAAACAGGCATTCAAAATTAATAGTATTAAATACAGAAATTTTTTTTCTTAAAGTTAATTTTATAAAAACAATCACTTCTTGATTACTGACAAAGCTAAACAGACAATTCAATCTTAATCTCAACAATGTAAGTATCTGTTGTTTAAAGAAGAAAAAAAATTGAAATGGCAAATACAAAAAGAAAAAGAGGTACTCCTATACTTCCAGATATGATTCGCTAACACATTTACAAGAAATCCGGCAACACCACCAGTGACAGGAAAATGTACAGCGGGCTAGGACAGAGAGCTCAGTGCTAGACCACTTGGCTAGCGTACAAGATGCTTGAAACCCTGTGTTCAAACCCCAGCATCATTAAAAGAGAAAAAAAGCAGTGCTTTAAAGTACAAATTATTCATTTAATATAATCCCTGTCGGGGAAAAGTTCTGAAACTAATAAAAATATGAGACAAGAACAGTCATACCAGGCTATCAAATACTAGATACTTCAGCAGAGTAAGAGAGGGTAGCAGAATTACCCACTTACATAATCTCACATCTTCCCCTTGTTCCTTCCCTTTTTTGAGATGGTCTTGCAATATAAGCCAGGCTAACCTTGAACCTGTGCTTCCTCAGCTTCTAGGGTTACAGGTTTACACAACCTGCCCAGCTGTTGAACTTTTTTTCTTTTAACACTTAAAATTTTTATTGCGCATTTTTTTCATTTTTTTCTATTTGAATTTTTGCAAATTCCATGCAATATATTTTGATCATATTTAGATACCCTCCTCTAATCTGCAACCTCCTAATCCCCCCACCCCAAAATTTCCTATACTGTAATATACATAAAGTCAGGTGCGTGTTTCCAAACGCCCTTCAGTGTGGGTTATCCACTGGAGCCCAGTCAACCTCTCAAAAATCTCCCCCTAAAACGAGACTGACTAACCCCCTTCCCAGCAGCCACCATCTGCCAGCAGTTCCTCAGGTAAGGTTGGGGTTTCCTATCAATACCCCCAAGCCTATGCTGGGATTTTGTCTGGCTTGAGTTTACTTGGGACTTGTGCATGCTGTCACCATTGCTGAGAGTTCATATGCATATGCGTAAGTGTCCAACTGTCTGGAAAGCTCTGTTTCCTTGCAGTCATCACCACCTCTGGCACACCCCCACCCAACATTTTTAGTGGGTGTTACTTTATAATTCATTGTAAAAGATGGTGCGCAGATTGTTTCTTAAAATCTTGCTCAGCTGAGTTCTGCAAACACGAGGGGAGAAAAAATGACCCCAACCTCCTATTTTCAGACTAGACAGGGAAGGCGGAAAAAGGAGACAATAAAGAGCTCAAGAGACTCAGTGGAAGGGAGAATACCTTCTAAGACTATTTAGCTTCCGGGATCTATAGCAGCTCTGCTGGACACACCCATAATCCATAATCCATGAAGGTGATTTCTCAGAACAAACCCATAACTTTGGAAAACCCTGCTCAAAACACTTAAGTCATAAAACACTCACCTTTGTATCTATTGTACAGTTGTTCTAACTTCTTCCTATCCAACGATCCTTTTACACTCTCTCGTATATAAAGTTCAGGATTTTGAAAAAAATTATCTGTTGCAACATCTAACTTCCAGTCATTTTGAGAAAGACAACTTACTGCAGTTTTTTCACTAGATTGTGTGAAGATCATAAACTGACGAACTTTATCCTTCTGCGATGATTTCAACTTGTTCTATGAAAACCAGAAAATATGTGTAAAATCACACATAACTATATGTTTCTAATATAGCTAAGTGACCAATATTAGTAACAGTTTTCCTCATAAAACATGAAAACTTTTTTGAGTAAGACTTAGACTTATTTGAGAGATCTGTCATTAATTAGAAGACAATTTAAAGACTCTGAAACACAAAGTTTGGTACAGTTTTGGAAAAGCAACCAGCATGAAGAGAAAAGATGTTCAGCCTCCCTGCATCATCAGGAGTGGAGAGCAGAGACAGGCTCCAGGGGAAGAATGTGGCCACTCTCAGGTGACCTTGTGGACCAAGTGCACACACAGTGTGTGGCACATGCACATGCATATAGACTTCCAGCCAACAAGTCAAACAGCCCTAGGGATGGTGTGATAAGGTGTTTGCTACAGTCCTAATGCTCAATGTAGCACTACCTGCCTGCATTCCAGCCATTCCTACCAAATGGAAAAAGGTAATGGAATAGATGTACCCAGCATGGGATACGACCACTCTGACTGGTATGCAGGAACTTCATTCTTACTAGAATTTCCTCACATTCTCATATAAATTAGAAGCATCTTTCCTACTTGGATGCTTTAAAAAAAAAAAAAAAGTCTTCTCCTGGTTTCACAGACTGGGAGCTCCCCTCTCACCCAAGCTGGTCTCTTGTACAAGGCCCATTGCACTCTTTCCCTCTCAAAGTCCCACACTGTCTTCTCAGCAAAACACTCAGGTTCTTCTATGCTACAATGTAAACGAAGGGTGGGGTAGGGGTCACTTGAATTGAGAACTTATCAACAGATAATATTCTGTAATTTAAGCAACACAACTAAGAATCCCTAAATCTCTGATCTAGCCCAAATTGACAGATCACAAAACTCTGCATGACTAAACATAGGGTAAACAGAGATGGAAGGACAAGCCATTTTTGTTCACAGAAATAACCCAGCCTGTTCAACAGGAATGAGAACAAAAGTAGCCTCACAAATCTGAGTCTTAGCAATTTTACATGAGCCTCATTGTCTCCTTAGACATATTTATAAAGCTTCTGAGAGCCTCAGAAAAAGACCACCAAAGATAACAAAGATTACCACTACCACAGAGTAAAAAGGCTGCAAAAGCAAGTATGAAAATTAACCCCACCTCTTAAAATATGAAATATGTTTATGCCCAGGAGTCTGGTCTACCACACTCTCCTGTCTTTCTGCAAATGTGTATGAAGAAGTTACAGACTACAGTCTCAACCATGATTCTACACTAAAACAGAAACTGTAAGACACACTAACCTCCTGGACTTCATGAACAACCCTATTACCACTTCCAGATACCACCTCAGTCATAGCCCATTCAGATGACCTACCTCGCTCTCAAAGACCCAGGATTTTTTTTCTCCTTGAAATGTATTATCTAACAATGAAATCAACCAAGAAAGATAATTTAAATTCCTGAAAGTTAATTAACTCAAACAAGAAACTCAGTTTGATTTTAACCTTGAAAATTATTCTGAAACATAGCATACCTTTCTCCCTTGAACCACAGGGCATCTGATGTGCTGATATTCCTTTAAAGTAGCCAAGGGTCACTGTGATCACCAGTGCCCACTGTATATAGGACGTAAAGCTGGATGTGTATAAAACCACAGGCCACACTCTATAAACTACTTTTCAATTAAACCTGATAGAACTTCTTGCATACCTATCCAACAATTCTCCTAAAATTTGGAGGCAGCAAAAAATCTGGCTTATCTGAGGCTTTAAACACACAGTAGTAAATCCAGTGCACTGTTTTCTGAAGTTTTAATCATCTTTGTGGAAGACAAGAACTTAAAAAAACATAGCTTAAATTATTTCTACAAGCCAAAAAGAACTGTTCATTCTATTAACATCTTCCTGCCAGAAAGCAAAATATTAGAAAATTTCAAGCTATAAAGATAAAAGGCTGCCTTACCGAAATAAATTACACAAATGAACTATTTAATTCCATATGTCATATATCTCTTTAAAAATGCAATAAGTAATGCATATGTACATATTTTGACTAGTTTATGTGTAAATTTCTGGTATGTAGGACACTATCAATACAGTCTAAGAAAAAGGGTGAATTACTCATTTCTAACCTCATAAAAACAAATGGGTGAACCTAGCAAAGAACTGATAGCATGGATTCTAGAGAGGGCAAGAAGTTAGGACAGATAAGACAGACAGAGGTTACAAGATGGCCCACTCCTGCCCATTCCTGTCAGGTCTGATAAGAACACTCCTTTTGGGCTGGAGAGATAGCTCAGTGGTTAAGAGCACTGGCTGCTCTTGGAGAAAACCCAGGTTCAAGTCCCAGCACTCACATGGTGGCTAACAACCATCTGTAACTCCAGTTCCAGGGGATTCAACACCCTCTTCTGGCCTCCGTGAGCACTGTATGACACAAGTGCACTTACACACATGCAGGTAATGCACTCATACACAAAAAATAAAAATAATAAATAAAATATTTTTTTTAAAAAAGAATTCTCTTGCTGTAATGGGCTCCCACCATTTCTGTCAGCTTTCTAGAGAAAGCTTTAGCACTCAGTTTCTTTCAAAGGAAAATGACTAATTCTGTAGGGTAAAGGGTTGTCTTAAGAGTAGATTACACACAGAAACACTCTCTGCTCAGTCTGTTTATAACCCTAATACTCTCATCCCCATTTCCCAGGCCACACAAGTAATATTGGGCAAGGTACTCCAATTCTGAGAACATAAAATGTTTGACAACCTAAAGAAGAGAAAAAGGTTGATAAGACTAACCAGAGAATTATTGTAGGATGGGAGATAAGAGGTTAGATTAAAAAAAAAAAAAAAGAAGCAAAAAAGTAAATAGATTCTCCACTTCTACAACAAACCCAGTGGAGATTTTTTTGCCCAAGAGCAAAAACATGAGACAGCCTTTATGATTCACCAATCAAACATATATATACTGTTTAATATGCACTTAAAAGGAACAAGAAGGATCATTAAATATGATTAAGCAATACAATCTTTAGTACTCACTCATGTGTTAAAGTCATCTAGATTATTACCAAGTTTTCAAGAAAATTCAATTGTGCTAAGTATGCAAAAATATATAATACTCGGGCTGTGGTTTTGTTGTTGTTGTTTTTTATTCTAGGCACAAAAAAAGGGAGGGGGATGAGAGGCAGAGAGGAAGAGGGATAGGAAGGAGAAAGAGAAAGCTTATCATAAGTTATAGTCTGAACAGCAAAATGCATCTACTTGCTCATCTTTACAAAATAAAAAAATGCCTACACTACCAACACAGGGTTGTTTTGTATTTAAATCTAGCACATATCCCCCCTTTTCAACTCAAGAAATTTAAGACTCACATTTAAAATAATCTTTTAGGACAAGGGGGTGTGGCTCAATGGTAAAGCATGCTCAAAATTTAATCCCTGACATCAAAACAAGTAGTTTACCTGAAAAAAATTCAGACAAATACAGTGTTTTGAATCTAGAAAAGTATATATTCAAGCATATTTTGCCACCAAACCTACAAAATACCATGATCAAAAGAACAGAGACCCAGAATGAATCTACAGCAATGATAATAATAGTGACAATACTGACAGTGATGTTAAATCTTCCTACTATGTTTCTTAAGGGAAAACAGTGAACATGGGACATGGCTTGCTGGTCAACTAATTCCCCCAAATTTCAAAACAGAAATAACTTACTGAAAGAGTGATATTTGTAAAAGAAAAATAACTAAAATCGAACTTTTTCTATTAACCAGATTTTTCATCTTCTTACCCCTAAGCTTCCATTTTAATCTCAGGCCCGAGTATTATATATTTTTGCATACTTAGCACAATTGAATTTTCTTAAAAACTTTGTAATAATCTACATGACTTTAACACATGAGTGAGTACTAAAGATTGTATTGCTTAATCAATTCAGGTCCAAGTTTCAAAGGAATTACTTTTCAAATACAATTCTTATTAGTTGATGAATCTAGTTCACAGAATTGAATGTTTTAAAACATCCAAAAGAAAAAAAAGTTAATGACCACTAATCATCCTCATTAATAGTTCTGTATGTTGATTCCTATGTTATTAGCACATGTCTAACAGTTTTAAATTCATATGAAATTTAGAAGAGCTTTAATCTGTACATCATGCTATCTTATACAAGATGGAACATTCTACAGATAGAGTCACATGTTACCCAAACCCAAACCACTCAACTACAAAAAGGCTTTTCACAGATCACTGGTTTGAGGTCAAAAGAGCAAAAACAAACCAAAACAACAACAACAAAAAATCAATCCAATGACACTACCTGCTCCAAGAGAAAGATTTCACCTAGGGACAAAGTTCTACTCCAGGGAGTCATGCTAAGATAAGTGCAGGTCTGCTACATCTTTCTTCTGCCTACACAGAGAGCACCATAGTATAGTTAACAGTGCAGACTCTCACTCACAAGCCTAACTAGCAAGATTTCAATTCTACCTTTGTCTCTCAATTGCTCTCAATATGCTCTGGGAAAAATTAATTTTTGCTTCAGTTTCTTCATCTGTGAACAAAGGTGTTACAGTTCTAAGAAGTGAACTTGAATTCATATAACCTTAACTAGTACATAGTAAGTATTCTTTTAAGTCCACAAATTAAGGAAGAATAGTTGGGAGGTAAATTTATTTAAATGGTATGGAAAAACAATAACTATAATCAGAAAACTAGAAGCTAATATTTGTCTGAGATCCTACTGTGTGCTTGACCCTGAGCTAACCTTTATTTCTTCTTCTTCTTCTTCTTTTTTTTTTTTTTTCTTTTTGCTGTTGTTGTTGTTGAGATAGGATCTCCCTATGTGGCACCAAGCTGGCCTGGAACTTTTGAGATTCTCCTATTTCAGATCCTCAGTGCTGGAGCCACAGACTGAGCGCCACCTTGACAGCAACATTTATGTATTAACAACCCTGCAAAGTGGTCTCACTGGGCCTATCTTACAGAAGACAAAAATCAAGCCATAGAGTATGGTCTGTACTCACCAAAAAAGCTCAAAGCCAGGACTGAAAGCATGGGGCTTGGCTTCAAGGCACACAGTCTTTCCACTATTCTATACAATCTTCACGTGAAAGTGAAAACAAAGGTGATGGAAGTGTACTGACTCACTAGAGGAGAGGGGCACTGGAGAGCACCATTTCTTCACCTACTCTGGTGGCAAAGGCAGGGAATGGACCTTTCCTGTCTCTAAAGTAAACCATCTACATTCTACCTACATGAGCCCTATTAAGCACTCGCTCCCAATCTAATTCCAAGGCTAATACAGGGACAGGGAGGGAACATCTATTTAGGGCCTTGCTGGGGGAATGATGGGATGGGTTATTTTTAAGACAAGCAGTAAAACAAGAAAGAAAGTAGATTTACAGTCCTATCATAGTCTATTTTTCAAATAGATAGCAATCTATAGTTTTGAATAAAGAGGTAGAAAGATCTAGGGGTACTGAAAGTCATGGTCTCCTTTTCCAATGGAAAGCCTTGACATAAAAAAATATGAACACACACAGTTTATGGCCAGAAAATATGTGCAATTTCAAGGACTAGGCAAAAACATAGAAAATCTTCAGTGTATTATTTTACATTAAAATCTGCAATTTAGAATAATTACTATTAATTGTTTAGTTTCCCACACCATGAGTGACAGTTAAAATCATCTAAGAGCCAGGTACACCCTACTACTGGGCTGAATGTGAGAACGCTGGATTTAGGAGCACTGGCTAGGACACAGGGTGGTGACTAGGTGTGATAATGTAATCAGAAAATTACATCTGTGAAATTCAAAATCATTTTGTAGAGTTTTTCCTCACAGGTTTTTTGAAACAGGCTCTCACACCATAGTCTAGGCTGGCCTGGAACTCACAGCAATCCTCCTGTCTTAGCTTCTGAGTGCTGGCATTAGAGGCATGTACCACCACACTCAATCCTCCCACATTGTGAAAAGTGTTCCGCTTATAAAAACTTAAAGTTTTCTCATTATCAATCAGAATTGTTGGATCATTCAAAGATGGCTGTTGCTGCAGGTGGAATGCCTTAATTCTAGAACAGAAGTTGACTACTAAAAGATATTTTTGCTCCTTCCTGGCTACCTACTGTAACAAGATAGCAAATTCCTTAAAATTTTATTTCTGTTGGTCATACATCTTCCCAAACTTACTGCTTGAACATCTAACAAGCATTAGTTAACTTTACTCTCTAAACTGGGTGTGGTGGTATATAGGCACTTTGGAAGCTGACACAGGAGGATCACCTGAACCTAAGAGTTAAAGACCATAGGCTGGAGAGATGAAGACTCAGTAATTAAGAGCACTGATTGCTCTTGCAGAGGACTAGGTTCGATTTCCAGCACCCACATGGTGGCTAACGCCATTTGCAACATTAACTCCAGTTAACGGAGATCCTCTGACCTCCATGGGCACTACACAAGATGGGTGCACTTACATACATGCAGACAATACACTCATACACTTAAAAAATAAATAAAATATTTTTTTTAAGTTAAAGAGATCATCCTGGACAACAACACATCAAGACCTCATCTCAAAAAATAAATTAAGCCTTTTCTCTTTCCATCAACATTTTTTCTAAAGAAATTCCAAAAAAAAAAAAAACCCAAAGAATTAAATATTTTTAAAGTGTCATAGATAACTTCTTATGGTTAGCATTCAACAGTCAATGAAATTATTTGTTTCATACAGACAACAAAATGATCCTTGAAAAAGAAAATCTAATTTTAAGATTACTTTCCAACTGAAATCTTAACAAAGCATAAACAAACACTCTAAATGTTTGCATACTTATATTTTTGAGACAGGGTCTCAGGTACCTCAAGCTGTCTTGAACTCTTAGTTAAGAATAACCTTGACCTTCTGATCCTCTTACCACCATGGTCAGCTTATGGAGTCCCGGAGCAGAACCCAGTGCTTTGTTCATGTTAAGCAAGCACTCTACCAACTAAGCTACATCCTCAGGCCTTTAAGAATTTATTAAAATTAAGTACATGAATATAGCAAGGCTGGTGAAGGGTGCAAAAGCACAACCAATAGGATTCTTTATAGAATTAGTGTTCAAGAGTAAATCTCTTAAAACTTTACAATGCTGACCAGCAGCCTAATCACCTTCAGTGACTAAATATCAATTATGTATAAAAAAAAGTTCACAAAAATCGATGAAAGATGGTTTCAGAGGTGCCTTTTCCCTTACTTTTACTTGGTTGATAGGCATACACCTAAAGTAGTGCAGTAAATCAAGTCACCTAGGTATTCAGTAACTTGATTCTGTCAACAAGGAAAGTGAATCCCATTTGGAACTGTTTCTCATCATGAAATACCAAGGCTAATGCCACCACAATCTGAACACCACATAGTGAAATTTATATTTTTATTGTTTTGTTGGTGTTTTTCTGTTTGTTTTGAGGCAGGGTCTTATTATATAGCCCAGGTTGTCCTTGAAATTATTATATTGCCCAGGCTAGCCTCAAACTCCCACTTGTGGTTCTCCTGCCTCAGACCCTGGCATGCTGGGATTATAGGCATGCAAACCCACAGCTTCACATACTGTAGTTTAAGAAGAGGCTTTATTGGGCTAGGGATGTAGCTCAGTGGTAGCAAGCTTGCCTATCATGTGCAAGATCTTGAGCTGATTCCCAGCACTACAAAAGGTGTGTGTGGAAGGGGCTTCCTCAGAGATTTCTTCATGCACAGCCCAATCTAAGAGGTCCTAATTAAACAATCAATTAAAATGAATCCTGCTCCTTTAAAACCTAAGAAAAAATAAAACTTTTACCCAGTTAATTTTACTTCCAATGTTTTTAACTACATATACAAAGTTTAATTTTTTTATTGTATCAGACCACTTTATTTAATATGGAAATAATTTAGTTGCATTCAATATAAGAAACTAAAGTGAAACTAATCAGATTCTATACCAGTAGTGGAATGGTGCTTCCTGGGCTTTTTAAGGGGGAAAGTAAGAGTCGGTAGAGGAATCAAGTATAAGCCAAAAACAGTGTTTTTGATCCCTGTTCTGCTGCACTCTTTACCTTGCTCAAATCACTGAGAACCATCAAATCAATATTGCCAGATATACTGAAGAGGCAATACTATTTCCCAAGTAGAAGTACATAGTGAAAAGGTGTCAAGATCTGCATGTACTATGTCCTATAAATCTTCATTTCTTTTTTCCTTAGAGACTCAGTTTTCTGCATATAGTCATTAAACTATATACCAACCACCAGCACCAGAACATTCAACAATCTAAGAATAAGGTTGTATGTGTCTTATTTTAACCCTAGAATGGCTAGGGAAAATGTTGCATTAAACATTACTTACTCCAGAATTCTAAACCCATAAACTACAAGGAAAAGAAACTTAAAAAAAAAAAAAAAAAAAAACTGTCTTAACAGCACCTGGAAGGCAGAGGCAGGTGGACCTCTGTGATTTTGAGGCCAGTCTGGTCTACATAGAAAGTTCTAGGCCAGCCAGGGCTACATGTCTTAAACCAGGCATTGTGGCATATGCCTTTTATCCCAGCACTCAGGAGGCAGAAATAAAGGCAGGTGGATCTTCCAGCCTTTCTGGTCAGCTGGGACTGCATACATAGCAGACCGTCTCAAATAAAACAAAACAAAATCTTAAAATGATTATCTATGTTGTTATAGGATTCTACATGACAAGAAACACATAATATCATACTATTCTGAATCTACTGGTGGCTTCCCAGCTCTCTTGAAATAAAACTGTGGTATTTACAATGTTCACCAAGGTATACCCTACCACTCACCTCATGAGATCCAAAGCTCCTTCCCGGTACACTCACATACCAGTCTGCAGCTACCCATCTCCCTGTTCTTCAAATTCTCCTTCCATTACATTTCTGCAAGGCTTCTTCCCTCCACTTTCAGCTTGTCAGAACTTACTTCATTCAGGGTTCAGACACTGTCCCGTTACTTCTCATTTTTACTTCACCAAGCTCTAGCACACCTAAGCCCCTTCCCTCGACACTGTCTTTTCCCTAACTTCTAACACAGTAAGGGTGAAAACAATAGATACACTATGCTTATTATTTGTCTTCCCTACTAAAATGTAACCCTTATCAAAACAACATTTCTGCCTGTTCAGTTAAATACAGATATATATATATATATATATATATATATATATATATATATATATCCCTCAGTGCAGCTTCATGAACTCAACATAAATTAGACCTTCCTCAACCTCTCCTGTGGATATACAAAGGTAACAATAAGTTCTAAAGAACACAGAACAGACTTGCACACTGAATTTTTAGGGTCTGATATCTTCAAAAAATGTAATCATAAATGTTAAGGTCCATACATTTTTAAAGTTATTAAAAACAGTAATTAACATCATTAACCCATCCATAAAGACATTAAGACTTTTCCCAAATCTGGGAAAATAACAGGCCAGAAGAAAATAGTTACGATTTTGTAACAATTTTACAAGCTTGAATCTCCAAACCTTCTTGATCCTCAATTTCTAGTACTATAAAAGGGGAGGGAGCAAAATGAGATGATCTCTGCAAACAATGTATGCCTAAAAACTTGTGATGATTTATAAAAATTTAACAGGGTACACAATCTACATGTCTAACACGGTTAATAAAAATCACTGGAATCATAAAACTGTAAAGCAAGGTAGAACTTTAGAAATCATCAAATCTAGGCCTGACATCTTATAAATAAGAAAACCCAGACAGTTTGAACACAAAGATTTTTTAAAATACCGATGCCTATCACCGAATAAAGCCCTGTCTAGTTTGATCTCCAGGACGGGGTTATTTTTGGTCTCCCCGAACACGTGAAAGGTAACTGAATGTCTTTTCCTTCAGAAATATTTCAGATACTCCAACCTTTAACTGTCGTAAAACTAAGGATAACACATGCTGTAAAAGCTGGCTGTGGTGCACACACCACAAAACATCTCCTGAAACTGTACTGAAAACAAGTATAAGTTTATAATGAAATAACTAAGATTCTTATGGGCCCACGTTGCATTTCTAAACTAACAAGATCATCCCAAGACAACCCTAGTGACATGAACTGAGTTGATGAACAGAAAGTGTTTTAAATCAAGGGCATCTTGTCATCACCAGTATGATTAAACGACTTATGGCTAACTTCCAAAAGGAGCTAATTTAATATTAAGTAACGGGACAGAAGTTCACAAACCCCAACTTGAGGTGAGCTCTGATCTAAACTGCATCAATCCTGAATTCCTGAACAAGGTTCCGGATTCGAGGTAAGGAGGCTGATATGGACTCCGCCATGCTCTGAGTGCGGATCAGAGGCGCCTGGCATTCCTTCAGTCGGCTACAGGCACCTCAGTAAGAGGATGGAAACTTGTAGTTTCAGGAGTAATGTCTCAAAAGCTTAAGAAACGAGAAACTGCAGGTTCCCGGCTGATCTCTGCACTCACTCCCAGTCCTACCCTAACCCTAAGCTGCACTGGGCAGGAACATTTTCTTACAGACATAAACTGCAAAGTTTTGTGAACTTACCACGAACGAGAAAGCGTGAACATGTGAAACCAAGCCACACAATCCATACACCAAAACAGCTGGAGGTTGGGGCCAGCAAGTGTCACTCAGCGAAAACAATTCCCCGGGGCTGAAGACCGAGGCGCGCACCCTCCCCCGAGAGGCCCCCAATGCTCCCAGGAGCCAGCGGCCCAGGCGCCGGGTCCATACCCAGCGGCCGGCCGGCAGCGCTGGGGTCGGGCCGTGACTTCCGAACTGAAAACTGTCCGACAGCGCCAGGCGGCGAATGACAAAGGCGCCAACTCGCCACAGGGTCTTCGCGCCGGGCGCCTTCATCCCCTCCCACCCTTCAACCCCCCAGGCCGAGAGGGGCGCAACTTGGTCGGCGGAACCGCCTCACCTGGCCTCGGAGGCGACCGCACAGCCCTCACTCCCACCCCGCAGGCTCGCCGGGCGCTCACCGGGCGGCAGGTCCCGGCCGGGGGCTCGGGGACGCGCGGCACTTCCGCGCCCGGCCCGGTCCTCGGCCGCCCAACTCGGCGCCGGCACCTCGCGGGGCAGGGCAGGCTGCCGCCGGCTCCGAGGGCCGCGGGCCGACAGGCCGAGCCGGCAGGCGGCCCGCGGCCCGCCCAGCGCTCGGCCGCCCGGCGCTGCCCGGCCGCACAATGGGGCGCGGGGCAGTTCCCCAACGCCTCCGCGCCCGCCCCGGCCCTGCTCCGGCGACTAGGCCGCGCCGCGCTCCACCCGCCCGGCCCTCGCGTAGCGGCGGCGCCGGGGCGGGCTGGCCCGGGGCGGGCGGCGACGAGTGTGGGGCGGCGGCCGCCAGGCCCGGCCGGGGTCGGGCGGCGCGGCCGCGGTGCCTCACCATGTTGGTGTCCTCCGGGCCTCTCCCCTCCTCCTCCGGCTCCGCAGCGAATGGACGGCGGCGGCGGCGGCGGCGCCTCTCACGGGCTCGCCGGGCTCCCGCTCATGCGCAGTGCGGCGGCCCGCGGAGCGGCCGGGCCGCGGGAGGCGGAGGGCGCGGGCGGCGCGGGCGGCGCGGGCGGGCGGGCGCGGGCCCCGGGCCGGGCGGCATGAAGGAAGCGAACGGCCCGCGGTCCCCGTCGCCCGGCCGCGACCGGGCGTTCCAAGAGCGGGGGCGCCGACTCCGGGAGGGCGCGCCCCGGCCTCCGGCCCTGCGCCGCGTCCGCGCGGCGGCTGTCGGGTCCCCGCGGGGCCGCGGGCCATCTCCTGCTTGCCGGCCCCGGCCCCGATGCGGGCCGGGACCGGCCGGGCGCTCCAGGTAGCTCCACCCGAGTTCCCGGGGTAAGTTTGGTTAGAATCTGGGCGACTGCGGCTCCCCGGGCTAACGTCCGCGCCTGAGCTAGCCTGGGCTAGTCTGCTGTGGACCAGGGTGCTAAGCTGAGGGCAAGTGTACCAGTATGTGCTGCAAGGAGCAAGAAATGCACATTTGCAGTGCCCCCTGCCCTGAAGACGTTTACTCTCCAATTGCGGAGACAAGGAGCCTTCACGTGCAGAGGAAGGAAAGAAAACGGAAAGTTGGGCAAACCTACTTAGAAAACGTCATGGAAGACTGGCAAAGTTTGGGTATGTTGCTCAACAGTGCCATCTTCAACGTCATCAACAACGCGGATCTTTCCCTGAACACAGGCATATACCATGACATCAGCCCAAGAACTCAGCCCCTCCCAAGTTTTTATACAACAGCTGCTTTTGGTAATTCCCCAAGGCCTCCCTGTATATCCTAACACTAGCGAGTGTCGAGATCCCCGGAGTCTATAGAGCAGGTCCTTGGCCAATGCAGACACTCATTTTTTCTTTCCACCATCTTTAGTGTGTGCATGCTGATGTCGCTAGCCACTTGCTAAGTCCTGAGAAAACACCTTAGCAAGCCTGAAACTCCATCACCTCTGTGGATATTCTGTAGGAACTCACCGAGCAACCCCCCTCCATTCGACTTTACAGAAGCTTTCTTAAGCTCCAAGGGATAGTTCATGCATAATCCACGTGACCTCTCTTCTGTATCTACACACTTCCCCCTTGAATCTCCATTTTTAATGACTCAGTTTCTTTTTGGTCCCTCTTTCCTCCGACAATTCTCCTTTTCTAGTTATACTTTGGCTTCTCATCGGTGAGCTTTCCAGAACTAACCTCGAATCTCTTTATTACCTAGACTCCTGCCCATATCCCAGAGAGTCTAAAATCTTGATTAAGCTCTGAAATAGCACTAATTCTGACCATTCTGCAGGTTCTGCAAATCCAATTTATCCCCAAACCTCATCTTCCTTCTGCTTTTTTACCAAATCACACGAACTAAATCTCAGAATCACCCACAGTTCTCTTCTACCTCATCTCTCTTAGTCTAAGCTCCCAGTTTCATCTCAACAAACCACCTTTGACTCTAACCAAGACTTCATAATACCTCATTAGTAGCCTCTTCCCCCACCCTTTTGAAATGGGGGTGGGGTATCTCCATAGCACAAGATGACAGCACCCAATTCTGCCTGAGTCTGCTGAGTACTGGGACTACAGGCATGTGCCCCCCCCACCACCACCCTCCCCTGACCTCTGGTCGCCTCTCACTGCACCAGAGTTGCCCTTCTGCAAAGCAGACCTGAATCTCCAGCTTCAGTCTCCAAGGACTACTCTAGCAGGAACCTCTCTGAGTCACAGGGGTTCATGGCCCTCATCTTCCCACTCTCTTGGCCATACCCCATGACCCTCCACGCAAGCGCAGCTCATGTTGAGTGCTTGCCTGTTAAGCCTGATGCACTTCATGCATCCTTGCTTGTACTGCTGTCCCTAGCTAACATGCTAGCTAACATGATTGAGGGCTTCCCATGTATTGTGCACCATTGGAGCCCATAATACCCATGCAGTACTCACTTCAATTCTGAGCTAGGCCCATTTGGTTAAGAACACTAAAGCACAGAGTAGGTAAATAGCATGCCTAAGGGTCCACAGCAAGTTAACAGACTGGGATTTAAACCCAATCTAATTGCAATATATTCTCTTCACCACCACAGTTTATTTCCTACCCTGGATTTCAGCAGCTGGGGCCCCTCCTTTTGCATATCTGTGACCCCTTGTATATTGTGTTACACTTATGATATCAACTGATAATCCTTTGCCTCCATGACCAGAGCAAAGACATCTTTGAGGTATATTTGTTTTGTTTCATTTGTCATGGGGAGGGCACTGTGGTACATGTGTGGAGGTTAGAAGACAACTTTAGGTGTCAGTTCTTACCTTCTGCCTTATTTAAGGCAAGGTCTCCTATTTATCACCATATATAATGGCTTATTGGCCCACAAGCTTCTGGAGGATTCTCATTCTTCCAGTGATAGGCTGGTTCAGCGCACTTACTGAATCAGCCTATCTTTGAGTTTTTAATGTCGAGGTGAGAGGCCGACCTCTGTGACAGTTATGCATACTCTACTCAAGTAGCTGAATAAATTACAAGAAAGAAAGGAGACAGTCTGATATCTCTCCATTGGACTTCAGACTGCATACAGCTATGAGCTTATAGTTCAGTGGTAGAATACTCACCATGCACTACAAAAAGTAGTAATAGTAAAAACTGCCCATACTGGTTGTTACTGTAATGGGATAGCCATGCTCCTTGACAGATGCATATTGTGCCAGTGGGTGTATAATAAACACAGTGGCAACTGTACCTAGTGTTACATCTCCTAGCTACAAAACTGATTGTGAAATAAAGAATATTACACATTCATTGTGTGAGAGAAGCATATTTGTTAAAATTGTCCTGGCTGTTTTTTAAATGTAAGAGTCCTGAAGATAAGCATAAATTACAACATTTGATTAATAAAAAGGTATTCATTAACATGAAATTTCAAGTATTTTAGTTTTTACAAGTACAAAATTGTGTGTGAATGTGGGGTGGGTGCCTATTTGTATGCAGGTGCACATACCTGTCACATGTGTAGGCCAGAAGAGGACCTGGTCAGATAGAGTGCTTTTCACTTTAAGGCTCATTCCTTTGAGACAGAGTCTCTTACTGAACCTGGAACTGGGCTGCTAGCAGCCTCCAATCTCTAGACTGCTAGCTCCTCCTGTCTCTGCCCTACCTCACACAGCACTGGGGTTACACGCTACCATGCCTAGCTTTGTATATGGGTGCTGGGCTCTGAACTCAGGTCTTCATATTTAAGCAGCAGACTCTCTTAGCTACTGAGCTCTCTTTCCAGCCCCTCATATACATAATTTTAAAGATTGCTTTTATGGTAAGTTTCCATGCAGTAAAATAAATAATATAAAAACATCTAGCTGAAATCTAATATTTTACACACACACTTTACACACTTACAGCTACATGACAGTATTTGTAGATAGGTGACATTTCATCATAAACCAATTTGAAAATATTGCTGCAGAAGTTTACTTTTTTTATGTTAAGATGAATATTCACTGATAAAGTAGTTGTAGTCCTGTTTAATTAGACCTGTAAACCCAGCCCTGTAACTCTAGGCTCTTTAGCAGGAAGAAAAAAAATCCAAAAAGACAGGTTTCTAGTATTTCTGGCAACTCATTTATCGAAGATGAAGCCTGAAGACGAGCTCTGTATACCCGAGCTACAGTTCAAAGACACTAAGATGTGCAGCCACCAGCCTCTCCCCTCTCACTTGGGTGGATGCAGCTTAGCTCAGTGTTTACATAAAATGTGCTTATTGGGTCCAAGCTTGCCTATTTACAAATATGTAAATGACTTTGACTGGTACAACACATTTGGTTTGAATAAACTGACATAGAGCTTTGTAATGCAAAATTTTAACAGTTCTATGTATGTATGTGCTAGGACTTGAACCCTGGGCTTCACACATGCTGAGCACACTTAATACCACAGTGCTTCTCTCTCAACCTCAAAAAATTTGACTTCTTTTTAAAGGAGAAGCAGAGAAGACAAGGCTTCGTGGCCCATAGGAAATCTACTGTGGGAGCCACAGGCCCAAAGTCGCGCCAAACTCACCAGAGTAGGTTTAGAAATAAAAGCCTTTGCTGTCCCCATCCCAGTAACATTACCAGTGAAGCCGACAGAATGACTGCCTGGGACTCTTTCCTCCACATTCTGAACCATTCGAAGAGGGTTCCTTAATCAGGACAAAGGGAAACACCTCAGGGACTGTCCCCAGGAAATTAGGCATCATTATCTTCATAACAAAAAAGCAATACTCTGATGGGTCACCTTCTAAATAGAAAAATGAGAATATTCACCAGAGCCAGTCTGTCACCTCAAGGTCCATGCAGATCTGCTGATTTCAGCTGTTCTACGCTCATGATAGAGGTATGGGCTTGTAGTAACAGCTGGGACTGGAGGGTGAGCAATGGGAAACTTAGAGACCATCACTGCTGATGTCACAATGTCCTACTGTTCCAGGGTGGATTTCCTGCCCACCTAGGCTTGGTGTGTTCCAGGTCAGATTCCCTGCTCTGTCCAGGGTTTTTCATTTTCAGTTGTAAAGAATGAGTCCTTGGAGGACATAAAGACCAAAAGCACAGAACAAGGTTGATGATCTCCACAGAACGCCAGGTGTTTGTTCTTTGGTCTTTTTGATACCTTTCCAAGGCCTTTCCCACCATTCAGACAGAGGAATGCTGGTATGAATTATCCTTGCTTTTCTGTCTTTATTATAGATAATAAGTAAAAAATAAAACTTTCTCTAGGACTTGGTATTTTTAAGTACAAAATAAAAATTGTGCTAAATTTTAATAAATTTCCACCAAAACCCTGTTTGTTTGATCATTCCTAGTGAACTACCATTAGCCACCCTCAGAAATCAGGAAAATAGCCCAACTTGGTGGCACACACCTGTAATCCCAGCACTAGGAAGGCTGAGGCAGAAGGATCTTGAGTTCCAGGCGAGTCTGAGCTAGAGGGAGACTCTGTCTCACAAAACAAGACAACAAAAATTCAGAGACATCAAGAGAATCATAGTTGCCCACTCCGAGCACATGAAGTTTGTGGGCCACCACCAGCTGACAAATGTAATGCCCAAAGTGTGGGCAAATGGAAAACTGAAAACTTCTTCATGGTGACATTTAAAAAAGAGTCACCTACTTTCTTTTAACACTTCATTTGACCTAGACATATACTCAGTGTAAAGTATCGCTGAGACATCTAACTTACTGTCTGGATAACATTTGTGTTGAATGAGCACTCACACCTACAGGGCATCCTAATTCAGATTACCTCATTTTCAGATTAGTTGCTGTTTATGGGGCTGGTATCTGCTTCAACAGGTACTCAGCAATTATGAGAAGGAGGTATTCTTACTTTCATAAGACAAATGGAAGCGAAGTAAACCAGAAATATTTATGTATGACTAATAGAAAGCACAGAAATATCTAGCACTTGGGGGCTGGAGAGACAACTCAGCAGTTAAGAGCACTGGCAACTCTTGTAGAGGACCTGGGTTCAATTCCCAGCCCTCACATGGCAGCTAACAACTGTAACTCCAGTTCCAGGGGAGCTGACATCTGACCTCCATAGGCATTGCATGACATGGATACATTTATGTATATGTGGCCAATACACTCATACACATAAAATAAGAATAATAAAACAGTTTAAAAAGAGAAATAATCAGCATTTGGGAAGTTAGCATAATTCAATTGGAGCAAAACATCTAAAAATATTTAATTTTTTATGTATGTGTGTGCCTGCATGTATGTAAGTGTACCACATGCATGCAATGCCCACAGAGGCCAGAAGAGGGTGTCTGATGCCCTGGAACTAGAGTTACTAACAGTTCTTAGCCACTAAGTGGATGCTAGGAATCAAACCTAGGTCCTCCTGAAGATTAATTCTTAACCACTAAGCCATCTCTCCAGCCTGGAGCAAAACATTTTTGACAAGAGAGAAATAAATATTCTTAGAAAATGAGCTTCTCAGGGCTGGAGATATAGCTCAGTTGGCAGAGTACTTGCCTAGCATGCTAGAAGCCCTGCACCACACAAGCTGAGTTCCACAGTGCACTCCTGTAATGCTGGCACTTGAAGTAAGACAGTAGGGTTGGACATTCAGCCTTGTTAGCTGTAGACTGGACGCAAGGCTAGCCTGGGCTTCGTGAGGCCGTGTGTGTGTGTCTCACATTAATGTTTTTAGTGTATATAAAAATCTAGGAAAATCACCTATACAAATTTAGTTTGAGGTACTGGGGGTTAAAGCCAGTGCATCCTGGATGAGCAAGCCCTCTACCAGTGAACTACATTCTAAACTCTGTCTTCATCTTTAATTTTGAGACAGGGTCCCTCTAAGCTGCCATGGTTGACCTTGAACTCACCCTGTACTCCTAGCCAGCCTTTAACTTGCAATCCCCTTTTTCAGCCCCCAAATAGCTGAGGTTACAGACCTATGACACCAGGTCTGGGCTATCTGTACAGATTTATAAATGTTTTCCAGTATTTTCCTAATCTTGAACCATGTCATCCTACTAAATGTGATTTGTGCACAAAGCTTTTTCAATAAAAACAAGATATATGAAACACTTCATTTCCCCTGGGAAATGGAGAAATTTCTCTTTTTCAAAGAAATTATCTAGGATGAATGAGAAAAGTTTAGAAAAAGGAAAAATTTTCTCTGCAAATATAAGAAAACTAAAAAATATCAGAGTCAGGTTAGCCTAAAGAATTGAGAATAATCAAAGTAACAAAATGCTAATATTAGAGCTGATCATTTTGAGAACTTATCTGTACAGAAAGAAGAAATATCAATGGAGATAAAAAGGCAAAGCCCAACTGGTGGAGTGTAACTGGGGAGACTAAGGGGATCTGTTCAGGACAACCAGGCAAGGAGATGGCTCAGCATGTTCTCCTGGATAAAGTGTGATGCAGCAGTGTTTAGCTGACCAATGGTGAAAAGAAAAGGCTGTGGCCACAGATTACCAGGATGAACCCATACCACGAATTTGATAGAATTTAACATTTGGGGTGGTTTTTGTTTTCTGTAGTGCTGTGGAAGAGGTCCCATGATTTTCTAGATAATCATGCTCACAGATGGGACATGTGGGGGTGGGTGTTGAGTTGAGAGGAAGTAAGGCTGAGGCACCTAGGGTGTGGGGGGCATGACAGCACAACTGGCAGGTCAGGATTGGCTGGAAAGAGCAGTCAGTGGGAAAGGTCAAGAGAAAGGAAGGGATTATTTCCATTCTTGATCACTAGGACTCCGCCCAGCAGAGTAACAGCATAGCTGTGAAGTGTGTAAGAGAATAACACACTTAGTCTGTGCAATGTGCCAGATGCATACCTTGGGTGAAGACTGCCTCATAGCCCAGCCTCTTAGTTCACTACCATTGAGCCAGGCATTAAGTTGGGTGATTTGGAGCCTGAGAGGGATCTAAGAACTTATTTCAGTCTTTCAGATTCAAGGGTGAGTGGGGGCAGGGGACCTTCAAAAAGACTTAGAAAACAGCTTTGATGGTTAAGAACTCACTTCAGTTGGAATTTTCAGTGTTAACCTCCAATATCTGAAACTCCAGGCCCTTGGAATTTTCTTTTACATGTCTATATAACTTACAAACTGAGTTGTGACATCAGCTTTGCAACTTCTGAAAGAAGCCCGAGGATTACAAGAAACAATCATAAATGGAAAACATGTTCTCTGACTATCAATATTTGACTGTGCAAATTCCACCTGCCACCTTTGAGGCTGAGTTTGATGACTGAAAGCAAAATAAATTTGTATTAAATGAATTCATAGTTTCCTTCCTACTTCAAATAGGAACTTTCCTCAGAGTTCCAGGAAGTACAGTGGTTTTCGCTAAGTCATCTGTTTCAAACATTCATTGAACACCTATGTGTCACTACTGTGTGGAATGCTAGAAATAGAAAAAAGAAAAACAAAACTCTGGCACCCCTATCCAGCCTACTGGACCCAGGAGTTCTGGGAGAAGCCATGTGGAAACTATGATAGGTGGAAAGGACTTTGAGAAGACGACATAGGTGCTTGGGTCTCAGGGACACTGCAAACAGTGGCCTAGGTTGTCACCAGGAGGAGCTAGCCTGAATTACCTGAATCTGCTTGAATCAAGTTGTTCACTTTACAGTGGAGGTAATAATGGTCTATTTCCTAACCTCTCTGATGTTCTTGTTCTTGTTGGGAGTTTTTGGTTGCCTGTGCACATGTGTGTGTATGTGCGTGTGTGTGCGTGCATGTGTGTGTGTAAGAAAGAGAGAGAGAGAGAGAAACATCTCACTATGTAGCCCTGGCTGGCCTAGAACTTAGAGATCCACCTGTCTCTTCCTCCCCAGTGCTGGGATCAAAGCCACCATGCCCAGCTTTTTTTAATTTCCTCATGTCTCTGAGCCTCAGGGTCATTGTCTGCCTCAGCCTTGTGTGAAGGGTAAAGGAGATAAAACATGCAAGGCCAGCTTTGAAGTAGTACTGCTCATCTAGAAGAGGTGTGAGAATGAAGCTCTGAGAAGTGCACAGCAGAGAGTCTAAAGCTGAGATGATTTGGTTTTGTTTCAGAAAAAGAAAGCAACTTCAAGAATTGTACACCAAGATCACCAAACAATTTGGGAGCGGTTCCATTTGATTTCATTTATACATTGCTTTCAAGTAGAATACTTCACAGACTAAAGGATAACCCAAAGCAGCCACGATCATAACAAGTGTAAGCCTACACAATGAGAGCAACATTGACTAGACAGTCTCTCACTTGAATACCAGGTTGACACTCAGATTCTTCTGACAGCTGGTATGGCTCTTGGTGTCTGGAGATACTGAACAGTGGAGGCAACTTGTTGGCCTTCAGTATCTGTATACCATTATAACATTTCTTCCCCAGATCTGAAAGGCTGTGGTAAGAAACTGTAATGACCAACAATGATGCCGGAAACATTTTTAACCACTCCGTGACAGGCAGAAAAGTAGAAAGGGGCAACATGTTCCTCTTCTGTCTAGTCAGTGAAGGGGTGCAGGGCCATGTAGGTCCTGGCCTGCCCATCTGCCTCTTTCTGGGCTGCAGTGAGAGACAGATGGCTGTCAATACAGAACTCTAGACACACTCTCAAATGATGTGCTGGTTAGGTGGTGGTCAAACTAGTGAATAAGATATGGTTTATCTCTTAAAAATAACTTGGGGTGGGGCAGAGAGATGGCTTATTGATAAGAGCCCTGGCTACTCTTGCAGAGGACGTGGGTCCTCAGTCTGTCCTGCTGACACTGCAGTCTTGGTGTCTTTAAAGTTAGCATCACTTATCCACTTCTGACTCAAAAATTCCAGGGGTCACTCTGTTGGCATCATTCAAATATCTGGCTTGATTTCTAGGACATCTATTCTCTAGACACAATTTACAGTAGCTTGGAATACATCTGAACTATTTCTCCCCAAATACCCTTTCTTGTGTGTTTCCTATTAAGATGGGCACCAGAAAGATTTTGGAAGGTAGAGGTAGAAGGAAATTGAGGGCCATTTGTAGCTCATTTGTATTTTGGCTCATCTACCTACCCAGCTCATGGTGACAGGAACCCAGCATACTTCAGACTTCGATCCTTTCTCTCTGTCTCTCTTGAGTTTCTCTAGCTCCTAGAACAGTTTATGGGTTCAGCGCATGCAAATTGTGCTATTAGCTACAAGACAGTCTTGACATTAGGGTCAGAAGCATTGAGACTGCAGTGACAATTAGCCCATATTTGTGGGGTTCCAATCTGCTTCTGATCTTGACCTTCATTGCCCATTCCTTTTATTTTTTTATTTTTCTTTTTTGTCACTTTTTGAGACAGTATCTCGTGTAGCCCAGGCAGGCCTTGAACTCCTGTTCTTCCTGCTCTGTCTCCTGAGTGCTGGATTAGAGACAGGCATGCGCCACCACACCTGGCCCTGCTTCATGACTCCATTGTAAATGGAAACTCTATGGCTCTGGACCAGTGTCCAAGCTTCAACCCTGGACCTGTGACAACTGATGGATGATGGTCAGTTTCTGCAGGTTCTCTGGAAGGAGCCTTTGTTCTCCATGTCTGCTTTCTACAGGTTCCCTCAAATTGCAACACTAGGTTCCCCCATGAAGTTTTGAAACCTCTAGAATGTTTAGATTGTTTTGCTTATTGCCTTCTTGCATCTTAGGTATTTCTCCCTGTGTCATTTTTCCTTTATTAAGTATGAGACTACAGGTTCTCCAAGGGCAGGGATGTGCAATGTGCATTTTGGTTCACAAAAGTGAGTACTGGTGGAGGTAAAGGAAGGTTGGCAGGGAGATGAGGCCCATCAAAACAACCATCTACTGTACAGAAAATGAAAACAGAAGAAAAAGGACTAATTACTAGTTTGCATGCTTCTACGTCAAGTAGTCTCCACTACTGAGGATCTGTGTTAGAAATATATAGGTTCCCTGAATTATATGAGTAGTGCTATGAACATCTAAAAAGGCCTAGGGAAGTGATTAGTTGAAGGAGATTTTTAAAAAGTTTTCTACGCCAATAGATTGAAATTCTTTTCTTGTAGGTAGGATTATCTCAGCTAAGGGTGGTCATATATAGTACTCCAGATTCCTTTTCTAGTTTGTGTTTGGGAGAAGAGGGGAGGGGAGGGAGAGAAAGGAAGGAAGAGGAAGAATAGGAGGGGGGAGGAAGAGAAGGAGAAGGAGGAGGAGGAAGAAGAGGAGGAGGAGGAGGAAGAGGAGGAGGAGGAGGAAGAGAAGGGAGGAGGAAGAGAGGAGGAGGAGGGGAGGAGAGGAAGAGGAGGAGGGGAGATCTTAATATGTATATGCAATATATTCTGGGAAAAATTAACACCAAAGTCCCTGTCAATGGAAATTATTACAAGAATCTGCGAGATGAGAGGTTCAGAAACTCCGATGGTAAATGTGAGAATAGATGTTAGAAATGGAACTTTATCATATTAAAGCTTCTTTTTCATTATGGACTATGTGAACCTGGAGTCACATAATGGTGACAAGGACTCAAGCAATTCCAGAGACATAATGCAGTGAGTTGAAGAAAACTCCAGTAAAGGAAGTACACCAAAGAAGTGCTTTATGGGGGGAGGTCAGGATTTTTGGTGTTTTCTTTTGTTTTTGTGTGCTGAGATCAAGCCCAGTACCTCTAATGCTAGGCAAGCACTGGGCCACTTAACTACATCCCCAGCCTAGCCTAGATTTATATAATCCATTTCTATCTTTGTCTTTTAAAGTTAAGTGTGTCTGTGTGGGGGTGTGTGTGTACATGAGTACAGGTGCCCAGGAAGCCAGCATTGGGGGTTCCTCTGGAGCTGGAGTTATAAGCAGTTGTTAACCACCCAGTGTGGGTGTTTGGAGCCTAAACTGGGTCCTCTTCAAGAGCATTATGTACTCTTAAATGTTTCGGTACTTAATTTTTTAAAAATAAAAACTAATTTAAATCAAAACAAAAAAGAATCATTTTCATCATACTTGAAAAACTGCAGAAAATTAAACTTTCATTTTTTATTTTTTTTACCAAAAGATTTTAAAAAAATTTGCTACTTTTGTTTTGATAGATATATAGTTTATTGACTAGCTCAACCCAATACCTATAAAGGCAGGAAGTAGATCTTGGCGCTTCAAGCAGTTAGAACATGAAAGACAAAAGGCCAGCTGGGTTCAGTCACAGCTAAGAATGAACAAACTCAGAATTCATGAATCCACTAGGTCAGGAAAATCTCAAGGTGAACCATTTCTGCTTTATTCTGAAACAAGCTCAGATTTGAATGAGGAAATCATGTTGTTACAATAACCAAACCTTGTTTTCAGCATTTCCTTTCCATGAACTAAGAAATACCACTCAAGGGCTGGAGAGATGGCCCAGGGGTTAAGAGTATTGTTTGCTCCTGCAGAGGACCTGGGTTCCATTCCCAGCACCCACATGGTTGCTAATAACAATCTTTGCCTCCAGTTCCAGGGGATCGAATGCTCTCTTCTGACCTCTGTGGGCATTGCATGACACAGGTGCACTTACATACATTGTAGGCAATGCACTCATACATATAAAACTCAAAAAGAAACAGGTCACACAGAGGCCCAACCATAAGAATGACCGAGAGGCTGCCTGCGGGTAGAAGGTTGAGAGAATCTCAAACCTGCAGTGAATCCTAACGCTCCAGTAATATTCTTTATTTTGATTACACAATTGAAAATAGACAAAAGTGTCATTTTTTATGCTAAAAGTTTTTAAATATATGCAAAAGTAGTGACATAATTAACCCCTATTCATATACCCATCACCAAACCCTTACAATTGTCAAGTCATGGACCATCATATCTTGCCTAGACCCACCTTATTCTCATGGTCTGCTTAATTTTACTACAAATTCCAAATAGTAAGCTTCAAGATATATGTCTAAAAGTTTGGGGGTGTTAAAACAATGCCATTAAATTTAATTTAACAATTTAATTCTTTGTTTTCACATGTCCAGTTTGCATTTGCATTTATATTTTAGGAACATAAATGTTCCTTAGGAAGTTAATTAACTCTGGCTTATGTTCTTGATTTCCTAATAAATGGCAAACTGTGCAGGCAGAGGGTCTGTTTTGTTTAGGCCTACCTCTTAGTGCACCTCTTTAGTGCTTTTCCTGAGTTTCGAGGTATGTAATTAAATTTATAATAAAATAGCTTTTTAATAATTTTTACAAATCAGAATATTATACATCATCACACTACCTGGTCAGAGTTTTGGTACAGAGAATAGGGATAGCATAGACCCTAACTGTCTTGAATTCAACTGAAATGTAAATGGCTTAGCATGATTAGGTAATTGTAAACCTGGAAGGGTCAGCTGCTAAAATTTCTTCTGGTGATTACCATAATGTCTAACTGCTTGAGAAATGCATTTTGGAAAAGAGTGAACTACTCATGGCAGTCTGGGCAAAGAGGAGTGTGGAACAGCCTTGATGAGAAAGATGCTGACAGTTTTCACCTGGAGGGTCTTGTCAGTCAAGATCACTGATTCTTAGTGTCTGCATATGAGAGATGTTTCCTTCTACCTGTTTCTCTCAGTTCTACCCTGATTTTAGTGCAAGTGGACCAATGAAATACATAGTTTTGTAGAGAAGACATTTAAGAGATATGTACCCTTAGGCATATGATCTCAATATGAAAAGCAGAGCTAAACCACGAGGATGCAGCACTGTATTATTACTTATGTGTCCATGCACATAATGTGCGTGCCTGTGGAAGCCAAAGGGTGGTCTTGGGTGTCATCTTCATGCACTATCCGCCATGTATTTTGATGACCTTTCACTGGCCTGGAACGATTCCGGAGAGGCTGCCTTGCCAGCTAACCCCAGGTCTGCCTGTCTCTGTCTCCTCATGACTGCATGACAAGCGCATGCTACCACTTGGCCTTTATGCATGGATTCTTGAGTCTAACTCAGTTCCTCATACTCACATAGCAATCTCTTTACCAACCGAGCCATCTCCCCAGCCCCTGTGTTATGTTCTAGTAACAAAAATGTCAAATAATCTGAATAAGAACAGGAGAATAGGGTTAGAAAGTTGGCTCCATATTAAAGAATACTTACTGCTCTCACAGAGGACCTTATTCAGTTCCCAGCACCCACATGGTGGCCCACAACTGTCTGTAACTCCAGATCCAGGAGACCTAGTGCCTCTTCTGGCCTCTATGGGCATTGCACACCTGTACTACACATATATACATGCAGGCACTCACACACATAAAATAAAAATAAATAAGAGTTAATAGAATGATTGAATAATAATATCAATTATATTTATTCCCTGGGAAGAATGAAGAAAGCTCCTGAGATTTGGTGGTTTTCAGAGTCACATGCATGCTAGGTGTGTGCTCTGCCATAGATTTGGGATGTGGCCTAGTGGCAGAACAGGTGCTTACATGTTTTAGACTCTGGGCTCAGTCCTCAACATCATCCTTGATCAATTTTCATAGCAATATGGAATATGTTTGTAACATCATAGATAAAAATTAGTATATGAGGTTTATGAATTCAATAACTTTAGTTAAAAATTACACTAAAATGAATACAGTTTATGTCAATATAGTAGAGTTATGTCTAATTTTTAAATTATTTTTATTTTATGTGTATGAGTGTATTGCCTGCATGTATGTAAATGCACCCATGTTGTGCAATGCCCATGGAGGTCAGAAGAGGGTGTCAGATCCACTGGAACTAGAGCTACGGACAGTTGTTAACTGCCATGTGGGTGTTGGGAACCAAACCTGGGTCCTCTGCAAGAACAGTCAGTGCTCCTAACTGCTAAGCCACCTCTCCAACCCCGTGTGTGGTTTTTTGTTTGTTTTAATATATCCCTTGGGCCAACAACTTGGCTAAATGGGCAAAGGTACTTGTCCCTAAACCTCATTGTAGAATGAGAAAACTGAACACTGACTCTTCCAAGTTGTTCTGTGACCCCACATGCACGCCAAGGCACAAGTATATACATTGCCCCCCCACCAAGTTTAATAAAGGCACTTACTGCTGAGCTTGACAACCTGAATTTGATCCCTAAGGCCCATCTACATGTTCAAAGGAGAAAATCAACTCCTGAAAGTTTTCCTCTGCTCTCCACATGAGTACTGTAACATGTACACTCCTCTCCCAATGAATAAAGAAAAATGTAAACAATTTTAAACATAAAATATATTCCCTGCCATTAATAGGTGATAAACACTATTTCCTTTGTTTTTCGATACCTCCAATTAACATTCTTAAATATTATATAATTGTAAGTTTAAAAAATTTAAAGTTAGAAATAATAGAATTTTGTTTAAGAGTATTCAACTATTTTCTTTAACAGTATGTGTTCATTTATGTATATGTTACATAGCAAAATGGATGTGTGATTAACTTTTAAGAATAGTAACATGAAATAAAATATAATTATTTTACTCACTAAATTTAAGTTCTCCTTTCTTTTAAATATTAAGTACTAATACCATAATATTTAACAATATGACACCTAGCTGGGACCATCTGACATATGATGGCTGAATATATTTGAAATTATTCATTCATTTACAACATTTGTTCAAGCCCTACTTCATCTGCAAAAATAAGAATATTTCCTTAAAAAGAGCCAAATACAATTTCAAATGATCAAATACATAAATATACAAAAAGTGTGAGAAACCTAAATACACAGCTAGACAGACTGTTGTAAAATAATGTTGACATACCCTTCCCACAGGAGTTGGCTTGGAGCCCAGGCAGGGGTTATACCTCCAAGCCTTGACATTCTTTTTCTTATATTGAGTCTCCCTAAACTGTGTCAGCTTCAGGAATCATAAGAACCACTCATATTGTTGTTAATTTCTAAGCAGAGTGTCCAATATGAAACTGTCCATTTCCTACTACAGAATGTTCCAGTCATTCCTGAGTGTGAATTCTTAGCTGTTCAGGAAGCTCATAGAAGAGCTGACCACCCTATTCCAGGTACAGGAAAAATAATTTGGATTTCACAGCAGCAAGCCACCAGGGCTGGAGAGATGCCTCAACCTAGCTTGCTTCTCTGTGAGACAGATGATGATCCCAGAAGGGTAGGAGACCCGAGTCTCTTCCTCATGAATCCCCCATGCAGATCTGTCACCCCGAGGTGGACTTGGTTAGACACACAGAATACTTTCAATAAATCTGAATAGTTTGCTCAAATTCAAATATCAAGAGATTCCACATACAAAAAACTGGAAGATGTGACCACCCTGCACCCACATCCCACCTTCCCTGGCACTAGCAGGATTCAGTGGAGGAACGCTGCCTTTGGAGCCTGTGGGACTGAGGTCTCTTGCCCATCACCTGTCTATGTTCTTTTAGAGACTGATGTCTGTTTGCTTGGTTCATTTGGATTCTGCATTTACAAATCTAGTTTTAACTTATTAACATGAAGTGGTTTCTGAAGTAATGATGAAAAATTAAATTTGAAGCTAAAAATGAGCTTGCTCCAAAGAGTCTAAGATGACTTTCTCTTCCACAGTTTCTGAACCATTTACTAGCAAGTCCACTCCAAGTGCAGTTAAGCTATGTACATGTACATGAAGAAAGATTAGAAATATGGATCTCAAATAAAACAACTTCCTAGCCAGACACAGGAGGCAGCAACAGAGCGAGATGAGATCTGTAGTTGACGTTTGGGAGTGGCCTAGTTAAAACAGACTGCTGAGCCCCACCCAGAGATTCTGATTGGTGAGTGTGAACTTGAATTTGTCATGCATCCCCAGGTTGCTGATGCTACTGGCCGTGGTTTTGAGAATCCCTGCTACATTCTTTCAAAATAGAGTTCCCCAATGGGCAGCTTGCAAGCTAGGTACAAATAGAAATTCTCTCAACTTGCTCTAAACCACTAAAATCAAGATCTGAAGGTGTTTCATAATGACACTGCATTTTGAGATGAACTGGACTCAGTCGTGATTTCCATCCCTTCCTGGTAAAATGATTTGGCATGCTTGGTAAGTGTGCAGGATGCCAGGCCTCTCCCTTATACCAGTTCTAATTCAGAGCTCAGCATGGCGCCACATACCTGTAATCTTTTCTGATGTGGATGCAGGAGAATGTCCAGGGTCAGGCCAGCCTGGACTACTTAACCAGACTCTGTCTCAAAAACAAAAACAAAGCTAATTGAGAAACCTGCTCTTGACACATATTCCAGGTGATTCATCAGGGAACTACAAGTCAATGGGACATTATTAAGTCCAAAGAAAATGATGACGAACTGAAAATGAGGACAAAGTGGTTGGTTTGAGGGTGAGAACTAGGGCTTGTCTTCAACCACACAGGAGCTGTAGCTCTGGGTTTCCCTTCCTTTGAAGGAGAGAGATACTTCACATAGTCACATCCTCTACCTAGCCATGTGACATAGCCCTCTGATCTGGCTCACTGCTCTCCCAGCTGGCTGACTAACCTCCATCCTTTCAGGGGAGTAAATGGAATACTGTGCAGCTATGTGAGTGAACTGAAAGTGGCTGTTATGGAAAGGTTCTGCACAACACACTGCTAATAGCAAAAAGTAAAATGCAGGAAAATGGGCATAAAAAGTCACTGTTTCTGTGTGTGTGTGTGTGTGGGATCAATTCTGTTTGCTCTGTGAGTGCATAATGAAACACCAGGAGACAGAAGAAACAACACTGGAAGTGTGTAGACTAGATGGCTGGGAGATTATTCTCTATATATTTATTTAATTTTTGTTTTTAATGATTTTTTTATTCTTAGAGAATTTCTTACATGTATACATTTTCATCATAATCATCCCAATCCCTCTCTGAACTCTCTCTGAACCCCCTCCTACCACATCCTCCTCTCAACCTCATCTCCTTCTCCTTCCTCTTCCTCCTCCTCCTCATGTAACCCACTGAGCTGAATTAGTGCTACCTGCATGCACATGAGTGTGGGGCCATCCACTGGAATATCAATAACCTATCATTGAACACAGGTTCAAAGAAAAATGACTCTCTCCACCAGCAGCCATCAACTAACTGCCAATAGCTTCTCAGCTAGGGGTGAGGCCTCATGAGCCCCTCCTCCACTATGCTGAAATTAAAAAAAAATTATTTATTTTGTCTTTTTGGGACAGGGTCCACCTGTAGCCCCAGCTGGCTGTGAACTCATAGAGGTTTGCTTACCTCCACCTCCTGAGTGCTGGGGTTAAAGGCATGGGCCACAATGCCTGGCTTTACTTATTAGTTTTATGTGTATGAGTGTATTGTCTGCATGTATGTAAGTGTACCCGTGTCATTCAGTGCCCATGGAGGTCAGAAGAGAGTGTATCCCCTGGAAATGGAGTTACAGGCAGTTGTTAGCCACCATGTGGACACTGAGAACTGAACCTGGGTTTTCTGCAAGAGCAGTCAGCACTATTAACCACTGAGCTATCTCTCTAGCCCATCTGTACTGAAATTTTGACTGGCCTGATGTTATACAGGTCTTGTGCAAGTAACCACAGCTACTGTGAGTTCATGAGTACAAATGCCACGTCATGTCTGGAAAACAATAGCATTTCATAGAACTCTTCCCCATTCCTTGGCTCTTACAGTCTTCTTCCCCTTCTCCCATGATGTTCTTTGCTTTGTGGGGCAAAGTTGATATAGATGTTCTGTTTAGGACTGAGCACTCACAATCACTTGTTCTCAGCACCGTGACCAGCTATGAGTTTCTGTATTTGCTGCTGCTCACTGCAAAAAGCTCCTCTGATCAAGGCTGAGGCAGAACAAATCTATGAATAGACACAAATATTTAGAGTGTAGTTTGGCAACATGACCATTTAGCAAAATAAGAGAAGTAGCCCTGACCCCCAACCACTTGGGCCTAGGACCTCCCCAGCCATGGAATTTTGACCAGGTTTACAGTGCCAGGTGTGTATTTTCTCCTGTAGTTGGTAAACCCTATAACCTTAGTACTCCATTGCACTAGTAGGCACAGAGGCAGATGTGTATTGTTGCATGCAGGATCCAGCTCTGAGGAAGGCCATGGATGTGTTTTCTCTCCCAGTGGCCTGCATAACTCCTTTTGGCACCATGAAAGCTAGCCAAGAAAAGAGGAAGTTTTCTGTTCTTTTCCAGATTAATTTCTCTATGTCCTGCAACCAAACTGTGTGGTGTCCAATAGGGCCCTTTCTTTTCCTTCACCTCTGTCTTTCCATTTTCCTGGGTCCTGGTCTTACATCAGGATATATACTCTCATATAAGGGATTGGTGCTACAACCCACAAATAAGGGAGAACACGTTGCTTGCTTTTCTGCTTTTTCTTAAACATTTCTCTGTTTTTTAATTAGCTTACAAAATAGTGGATTTCCATAGGCTTTTCACATATCCTTTCTCCCTGAAATTGCAAGTCAAGACATTTTATCATGGTGACTGAAAAGTAATGAAGATAGTTGGTTTTGGGGGTTGTACTAGGGATTAATCTCAGGGCTTTACACAGATGAAGCACATATTCTGCCTCTGGTACTACCTCTGACCTACATGCCTAGCCTCTTGAGAATTATTTCTAGCCTAAAGGCTTAATAAAGTGATAATGAGGGTTGGTGTGTACAGAGCATTGAGTTAGCCATCCCTGGTTGGGATAGAAGTTTGGGAGGGGAGTGCATGTTCCCCTAAAGAACTCAGGAGACTAGCACAATGGCATTCTGACTCCAGCAGCTGAGATATGAACATCGGGTGATGAGGTCATCATGGATATCATCTACTGCAGGGCTGGGCATCCTAAAGTTCAGAAGGAATGCTGTCCTCAGGTTCATTGTAGAGGTCCTCAGGAAGAGGGCAAAGATATTTCCTCTCAGCCTGTGGCTTGGGAGCTGTGAGGCCTGTCTAGGGTGTCTGACAGGACTCAGAGTCTAGTACCCTGGTTGCTGCATCCTGGGAAAGCCCCAGCAAAAGTAGGTGAACAGGAGAGAAGCCCCTAGAGCTCCCTGCATTGGACACAAAGTAAAACACTTGGGATTTCCATGTCTTCTGTCACTCACAGTAAATTTATATCTTCCTCTCTTCCTGGATATGTTAAAGTACTGCATTATTATCTAGGAATGTTTCTTGATCCCCTCTGAAAGGTGCAATGGAAGTGCAAAGTTTACTTTCAACACTGTAAATACTTTATCAATAACAAGAGTGCCATGGCTAGGCAGTTTCAAATTTATTATTCCTGAGAAAAATTTGAGGTTTAAAGACGGTATAGATACACGGGTGAAAACAGCCGATCCTGAGAGACAAAAGTGATTTCAGCCAAAGGACAGCCATACTCTGCTGCTTGGAAGAAGTGGCAATGCCCACCCACACGGAGGCCAAAACCAGACAAAGAAGCTTCCCTCCAGTGACAGCTATAGGTGCATGACAACCAAGTAGGGCAGATAGAATAAATCTAAGCCCAGCCTTCATCAGGGATGAACTGCATACTGATGCCCCTTTATCTCATAGATTCCATGACAGTCTGGCTGCCACGGGAAGCTTTCCCTGAAGACAATATAATCAGGTGTCAGGGTGTCTCTGGAATGGGCTAGAGCTAGGGGAGGGGAAAGAACTGGTTAATGTATATCTAAACAAGACTTGCTATATTCCAAGAACCTGGTGTTTGCAAGAATAACCAGCAGACAGAACTTAGACCCCTTCTCCGTCCGGTCCCTCTGTTCTTTTCTCTGTACAGGACCCAGGGCCTTGTGCATGCTTGGTAAGCACTCTACCACTGAGCTTCACTTCCAGTCTGGAAGAACTATTAAGGATATGGACTTGGTTGTGGTAGCTCATGCTTATAATCCTAGCTCTAAGAGACTAGGAGACTAAGACAGGAGGATTGCTCTGAGTGAGGCCATCCTGGGCTACAGTAAGATATTACATCAAAAAGCAAAAACAAAAAAGTCAGGCATGGTGGACCACACCTATAATCCCAGCACTTAGGAGGCAGAGTCAGGATTGCTGCAAATTCAAGGTAGCCTGGTCTCCACAGAAAGTCTAGGTCAGCTAAGCACTACCAAGCAAGACCCAATTTCAGAAAAAAAAAGTTAAGATGTATACTAAGGTTTGCCTTTCCCACCCAACCCTCCACCTTCAGGTCCCACATTTAGGCCCCAAACATACTGTCTCCATTCTGTACTCCAGATCACACACATTACACAACTTGTAAAACTTAAGCTGTTAGGAAGTCTGGCAGCTCACCATCTTCTGGGTACAGACTGAAGCAGGAAAAGCCCTTTCTCCTGAGGGCAGTTGCTTTCCGCATCTGATAAACTCTTTGTCCAGTGCATGTGGGATTCTTCCCCAATATACTGTGGCTTTCCTGCCTTGCTGTTATCAATGTCTGCTAGTCTTTCTGCTTGCAGTGTCCTGAACTTATCAACACTTCATCACGTGGCAAAAGGCTGTCTTTCAAGGCCCAGTTCACATGTCACTCCTTCCTCTTTCCTTATCCACAGTCATCTACTCATCCGAACCTGATGATACCTCGTGCACAGGTAGAATAAAGCGCTTACCACCAATTCTATTGCCCTTTCCTACACAGAGGAGAGGCATCATTTCCCATTAGATTAGAACAAGGCACAAGCCATTCTTGTCATCTTTGTTCAGGGACAAAGGCAGAAAGCAAATGCAGACATGCATATCTGTATAAATGAGATCTGCTTGTTACCAGACCAGGCCCAGCTGCTTAACACACAGGCCCATTACGTTGAGAGAAAAGCACAAGGAAGAGGATAGCATTAGAGTTGCTGAACGAGAAGATAGGTGACTCTTTTCATAAGCAAATCTGGCTGGGAGGCTGATTTAGGAAAGATTTGGATGGGCAGGTGATGGGTGTTTTCACAAAGAGACTGTCCTCCAATAGCTCAGATGATGCAAGTCTGATCTTAATCACCTAATCATGAAATGTTTTTCATTTCTGCAAATTTCAAGAGCAACGATACTTCCAAGGGCTTTTTGCTTTTTAGTGGGTGAGGGGAATACAAGGTCTTGCTATGTAGCATAGGTGGACGTGGAACTCATGATCCTCCTGCTTCAGAGTGCTGGGATTACAGGCATGCACCACCACACTTGTCACTGATTAGCTTGCTATATGTAAGTTCTGACTTGAAGGACAGGCAAGAAGGTACCTATCATGATCCTTTTTCTGTCAAACTCATGGTAGTAAAAACAAAACAAAAATTTTTGCTTGATTATTGTGGATTATTATTAGTCAGATAAAGTTAACAGGGTGTTGGAAGGTCTGGCCTCAATGTCCAACTTCACCCATGCATAACTGTGATCATCCTAAGAATAAATTTCAGTATGTGGGATATCAGAATAGTGGGCTTCAATACTTCTCTGCACATATCCCAAGCATAATCACTTAACTCCCTTTGTTCTACTGAAAGACACAAATAGCATTCTTTGCAAGGGGTAAAGAGCAACTAGAAATATCCATTAAGGCAACTTCGTGGCTTTCTTTCAGAGGAAAACGTTGGGGGTCTAGAGGCACAGCCCAGGGATAGAGTGCTCACAGTGCAACTGTAAGACTGGCTCCAGCAGCAAAAATGCAAAAGTTTTGTTTTGAGTGGAAAGGAGCCTGTTTGTAAAGCTATAAGTTTGAAGAGCCCTGGTTTAGATGCTCTGGAACTTCATTATCTCATGCTTAAGTATCTGTAGGAATGATTTTCACTGGTTCCTAGCAGCTAGTCAGTCTTTTGCAGCAGCTGCTACAAAATAATTTTTGAGGCAATGTCTCATTCTGTAGCTCAATTTAGACTGGATCTGGCTATGTAGAACTGGCTGGCCTTGAACTCACAGAGATTTACCTGTCTCTGCCTCCCAAGTGCTGACATTAAAGGCAGAGGAGCTACCGTGCCAGACTTAACTTTATTAAAGTTTATCTTAATGTATCAAGTGATTTATAAAAAAGTCAAGTGTAGTCTGGTATAAAGCATAATTCTGTAACAAATGTGAAAAAGCCACCTCACCCAACTAGAACATTAAGTCTGTATATACCTCAGTCATATCGGTGCTGTTCCCAGTACTTGGAGTTAATCATGATCTGTCACTGTGCATTTTTATTACATCTTAAAGAATATCAGTTTGATCACTTCTATATGAGCTAAACACTATGTTGTCAAACTGCAACCTGGAGGTCTGAGTATTGTACTGCGTCTCCCAGGATGGACTTCTTTCACTCAGCATCGACTCCAAACTGATGCTATTCACTTATTTTGTTGCTATGCAGTGTCCAATGTGTGCCCAAACTTCGTTTGCCACTGACTCTGATCATTTCCAATGCTTCACATCTTGTGGATGAACTTAGAGCCTTGCACATATTAGACAAGAGTTCTACCACTGAACTGCACCCTGGTCCAATTATGAACATTCTTGGAACACAAATGTATCTGGCATTTCTATAAGTAAAACGTTAGGTTACAGGGTAGGAAAATATTCAACCTTGTGGAATAACATCAGTGTTTCTAAGGGGCTCTAATCGTTAGATGGATTTTTTTCAGTTACCACTGCTTTCGATTCTACATCATCACAACCCCTTTCCACCCAAATCTGGCACTCCAGATGTTTATGATTTCTCCTCATCCTTCACTGAACATCTTATAGCCTGGCTGGCTCAAGCATCTCTTCTCTGGTTGTGAACATCTGCTCAGGCACAGGACAAAACTTGATCATTTTTGAGTGAGGCTCTACATCTGCCTCATTTCTAGTCTACAACCTCCACATTACTTCCTGCTCCTAGTTATCCTTCACAAGCCCTACCTTTATCACACCTGACCACAAAACTCTCATTTACCCTGGCCCCTGAAACAAACTACTTCCAAACCAGACAGGACAGCCCTCACCTCTATCCACACAGAAAAGATGGTGCTCAGTGTCACCTTGTTGGAGAAGTGGATGTTGGAAAAGTTGTAGTACCAGAGGCAGAACATCATGAGGCCATGTAATCAGGCAGACTTAGCATTTCAGATTCCACATGGTGCCTCTGTCATTGTTGCCTCAGGAATTGCTTCCTTGGCACCCAGGACATAAATCCTGGAAACTTTTGACATGATTACATTTTAGTTTCCCAAGTAAATTATAAAGCATCTTAAAGTATAGAGACAGACTATCTTTGAATTTGTTTGAATTCTCCACATTAACCTAGTTTTATGTACTTGGCAGGAGAACATGTCAACTGCTATTTAACACTTTAATAAAACCTAGACAAAGAAGGGAAACAAAACAAAGATTTTTGTTGTTGTTTTGTTTCTGTAATGAATTGTTTCTAGAAAAAAGATAGAAGTCAGGCCTTCTCCTGTGCTCTTTTACCCCACCCCCCCATTTCACGTGTGTATACGTGTGCATGTTTGTACTACGAGGAGGCCTGAGGATGGCGTGGGGAATCTTTCAATAGCTCGTCCACCGTGTTTGAGGAAGGGTCTTTCACCAGTCAGCTTGTCCAGGGATCCTATATGCCTTCTGAGGCTGGAGCCTTTTAAAGGCAAGCCACCATACCTACCTGGCATTGTCACGGTTCTGGAGATCCAACTCTTGCTTGTGCATTGGTGCTTTAACTGCTGAGACCTCTCCTATGCACTTTCAATTTGTCCATATTAAGGATTAATAAATAATGTTCTAGGATGATGCACCCTTTTAACGCACACTTAGCAAGTACAGTACCATAAAAGCAGAGGCATCTAGAGGCAAACTTTCCAAACACAAAGACTAGAAACAAATAACATCTACCCTTTAAACCACCTAATTAAGTTACTTTTGGTTGAGTTTGGTTTGACATCTGCCTCTGAATTATGCTACTATTTTCATCATGATTGTAACTGGAAAATAATCCCTTCACATGACCATTTCTCTTTAACCATTCTCTTTTGATCAAGCTGCCCACCCCATCCCCTTCCTAAAGGAGTACAATGTATAAAATTTGAGGCAGAGGCAAACATAAGCTTCCAATAAAAGAAGTATAATTCCACTTTATTCATATGAAATCTTCTGAGACAGTTTATGCATTTGTGATCCAAGGGCATGATTTGTAAATATGAAAAGGTTTTAGACACAATGACACCACTGTGTATTTAATAAAACTCCTGTGTGTGAGATTCCTTAGAGATGCAGGAGGACTTGCCCCTCTCATACATGTAAGATGCTGTGCACATGGTCATTTCTTCGCTGGACAGTTCATTCTGACCCTCATTTGTCAGATTCTTCCTTCTCAAACTCCACTAAAGGCGCGTGTCTGTTGGCCTGGGACCCTTCTTTGAAGAACACCTTTTTTATTGTGCCATTCTTTGGAGCTTTTATGGTATGCTGCAGGGACATGAGACACAAGAAGGTGGCAGTGGCAGCAAGGGCCAGGAAACATGAGCCCAGAGTCAGACAAAAGTGATAGATACAGCCAATACCTTTGATGCTCTGTAGTTTTGCAGCATACCCATCCATCTATCTATCTATCTATCTATCTATCTATCTATCTATCTATCTATCTATCATCTATCATATACTATCTATCACCTATTATCTACCGTGTATCTATCAACCCTCTTATATATCATCTATCACTTATCTCATCATCTATCAATCTACCTATCTATAATGTACCTATCTTCCATCTATAATCTACCTATCACCTATCAATCTATCATTTATCTGTCATCTATTATCTATAATCTATCTGTCATCTATCAACCTATCATCTATCAATCAATCATCTATCAATCTATCATCTATCAATCATCTATCTTCTATCATCTATCAACCTATTAATCATCTATCTATTTAGCTAGTTTGTTTATACACATCTCCAAAGTCCAAAGTAAGTCCAAAGAAAGTGTAATACTTTTATAGTTGAAAGGGTGCAGCTCAGTGAGAGAGCACCTGCCTAGTCTGCACAAGGCCCTAGGTTCAATCCCAGCATTTCCAAATGGCAACAAAGTTTGATCCCTGGGCCTTACTCATAAACATTTCCACTTTGACTTGTCAAGGCACTGGCCTACAATGTAATGCCTGTCATCCTAAATACAGCCTTACAAAATAGCAACAGAAAGCATTCAGTTGAGATACTCCTGATAATTTCAGAATGACAGGTTGATTTCAGAAAATGAAAATTTATTTATCAAAAGCACAGTTTGCTTCAGCTTCTTTTAATTAATGCTTGGCCAGTTCATGGCCCGCAATACTGAAAATGGCATTAATCTATGAAACAAAGCAAAGAACTAGGCCTGATGGCCTAGTCCTAAGGCCACTTGACAACTAAACCTGTGATTTCACATACCTCCATCTTCATGGCAATCATAACCATCAGAGAGTCTCCAGCTTTCACTTTGTCTCCAGCTTTGACAAACACCTAGAGATTGAGTCGTGCATTAAACACAGGTCCTTCACTCAGCTGTATGCAAACAGAAGCACAGGCCAAAGACAGCTGTACCAAGAAACCAGAGACTGCTGGGCCATCCAGTGTTGCGCTGCTCTGTATTTACGTCTGGGATGCTTAGTCCCCTCCTCCAGGCACCTAGCTTGGCTAGAATCAGATGGGCATACTGTACATCCCTGACACTTTTTGGGTTTAATATTTTATATGAATATATAATCATAACACATCTCCATCAGGAAGGACTGATTTTCTAGTTTGAGTTGTGTAGGATAGTTTCAGGTCTACAGGACTATGTACTAAGTGTGTAAATGACGCTCATGTGAGAACAATTAGCAACTCCAAAAAAAGATTTCCATCTTCGTTTTCATAAGTATAAATGAACTGATACAGTCCAAGTGTCACTTGGTTAACAGTTCCGGGAGCATGCCTGAGAACATCAACGGAAGAGTCTCAATCATTGTGTATAGTCGAAGCTATGAAAGGCGAGAAGCATCCTTGCGAGCCCCAGGGGTTGCCCAATCTTTGGTAAAGCTTTAAAAGCCTCAGGAAACCAATGTGTGGTTTAGGGGCAGTCATAGGAAATGCTTATCTTTAGATTTAAGACTTATGCCCTGTGCAGGCACCACTGGTTGTGAGAGGCTGGTACAAACTGAGACTTACCAAGCTAAAGGCAGATCCAGGTATGTCAGCTCACAAAATGTGCGATTAAAATAATGATTTTCTTCTTCTTTTAAAAAATGGGTTCCAGGAATATACAGCTGATTTTTAATTTTTATTTGCAATGCTAGTGATTGAACCCAGAGGTGTTAGGTATCACCAAGCCACACCGTTAGCCCACAACTGAACTACTATGACTTAATGTATTGGGAAGATTCTCTTGTGCTTAAGTATATAAAAGGAGATCAGCAACCTAGCCCCACGGACGTTAGATCAGCCTGTGCTACCGTCTAAATGTCCTGTGTCCTGCTGAAAATTAATGTTGAAATCTTAAATCTAGTGATTTAGTCACCAGGGATAACACCCAAGAGAGGTCCTGTTATCTTCTAGTTTGTGAGGACTGTGGGAGAAAATGGCTGCCTCTGTCATGATACCAGGGAGCAGATTCTTTTTCACCAGACACAAAGTCTGCTGGTGCCTTGGTCTGGAATTTTCCAGCCTCCAGAACCATTAGAAATAAATGTCTAGTTTACAAGCCCCAGTTTATGGGATTCTGTTCTAGTAGCCTGTATGGACTGAGTAACAAATGTCAAATGAATATATCCTGTAGTCCACATTAAACCATGTGTTTTGTTGGGCATGGTGGTGTATGCTTATAATCTCAGTACTTGGAGGACAGAAGCAAGAGGACTTCTATAAACCTGAGGCTAGCCTGGGCTACCTATCGCAAAAACACAAAACCAAACAACTTTCGTCCCCCGAAACCACCTGGTTCTCCTCCAGTATCATTTCAAATTTAACACAGATACAATTATGGTCATTAATGACAAGTGGACTTCTCTGTCCTCCCTTTCCATCCCTCTTTTGCTTCCTTCCTTCCTTCCTTTCTTCTTCCTTCTCTTTCTCCCTTCCTCCTCAGGCATATTCCACCTGCCCCAAGCACACACAAAACAAAACCCCAAACTAAACCAAACTAGCCTAGTTATCATTATCCTAAATTAGATAAGTAGATATTTACAGTGATAATTGAAATATTATAATTTCAATCTATAACAGATCTTCTTATTTTCTTGAAGCAACTGCTTTCCATGCAACAAAATGTAGGAAAAAGATGTACATGATAAAGCACCACAGAGACATTCACACCCTTACTGGCATCCATCTACAGCTGTCATGTGATCACCTTTTCAATGGTTCCAGTCATAGGTGCGATGGTTCCCCCCTGAGCTCCTTCTGAGCTTAGCGAAGACAAGTACTTGGGTACTGGGATGTTAACTTCAACATTGCCATCCTGAACAAAACAGAGTGGACATGGAATCAAGACCTCATCACTTAATTTTCACTAATTATACCTGAGCTACTGGTAATTTTCAAGCTATTAGTTAATTACTAGTCATCATTGACACAGGTTCTAATATAGCTTCATAGTTAATAAGCCTTTCACAGTCTGGTCTCCCACAACACAGGGGTTATCTATGGATGTCTCACCAGCGATGAAAAATTAAAGGACAGGACTGTAGGTGACATGATGGTCTCTATGGTTTTTAGCAACATCTCTACCTTGGCAAGCTTGGTCTGTAACTTTATTTACACTTTTTATAATATAATAGTGTAAATAATATGTATTTACACTACATATTATTAAGTTGTAATAACTCTATGAAGCAGATTCGCTTACTACTCCTGTTTACGGACAACAGAACCAAAGTCCAGAAAGTTTAACTGTACAAGGTCACAGAATATGCTAAGAGGCAGGACCAAGGTTTGAGCCAAAGAAGCTTCACCTTCCAGAGCTGTGTCACCATACGTCCTGCCTCTTGCATGGCAGTTACAGCACGGCTAGCTATGGAGAGGAACGCCTAGGAAATGCCTTGACATTAGGCACAGTTCATTACTAGGGTACTAAAGCCATCTCACTATAATGAACTGTTATCTTTGGATGGCTCCCTTCATGCAAGGACTCCACAGGCCACAGCATATATGAAGAACAAGCTTGATGTGTCTCTTTTCTGACTTCCAAGTCACCACCACTAACCTCGTTTGTCTCTCTAGGGCCACCTCCCTTGCCCAGAAGCATCTGGTCCACAGACTCCTTTTCTAATGGTCATCTCCTCCCCAGTCCTCAGGATTCTGAATGTCAGGGGATTGGTTTGGGAAACGTGTGCAGGTATCAGGACCCCAAGAGAATGCAGCACTGAGAGGATGGACTCTAACAAGGAAAGTATAAACTTCATTTTTGAATTCAAAGAAGAAAACGATTATATCTAATGAGAATCTGTGGGTACATAACAGGTAAAGAGAAAACTAGCAAAGGAGGGAATGTGACAGAAATCTGGAGAGGAAACAGGGAAACATGACCTGGTGGCAGAAGGAAGTGGAACCTTTCTCATTTCTCTTTCAGCAAAATGCCTTTGGTCAAGTGTAGGAATAACCTTTATTAATGGACACAATCTGGACTAATGACATTTAATTAACCCCAGCAGAACACGCACAGGCTCTTGGGACTGAAGAAGGGGCATCTCCTTGGCAACCTCACACTACATGGTGAGTTCTAGCCCAGCTGGGGATACAGGGAGACCTGGTCTCAAAAAGATAATGAATAAATGTGGCTATGCTTGAGAATTAACAGATCAAAGCACTGTAAACAGTGTACCACCCACTGGACACAGGGGAGGCTGGGAAGGAAGGCTGTGTGACCTTAGATGAATATGACCTAGGGATGAAAAGTCCAGAGGGTCTGCGAAGATTAAGGGTGGAACTGAACTTGAATTTGTGTTTCCCCAGTGAAGATGCAGAAACCATTTTGAATAAGTGGTGTGGCCTGATGGTGGAGGGGTTGACAGGACATGATGTCAGTGGGAGAAACAGAGTTCCAGTCAGTTCCATTGGCATAGGGTGAGGACACAGACAGCTCTATCTGCACAAGCTGAGGGACAAGAGAGATCCATCAGCACAGTTCCTGGAGACAGAGTTCTAATAGATTACTGGGGAACTAGTGTCCTCCAAGTTGTGGCCCACTCTTAAAAAATTACATCAGTGTATTTGTTCAGGTGACTATGATGTTGGCATAATAATGCTGCAGTTAAGCAATTCCTTCTTAAACCTCAAGGTGGATATCATCAAAGCCAGACATGGTAGTAGCCCACACCTACAATCCTACAGTCAGAAGACCCAAGGCAGGAAGATTGCTATGAATTCTAGCACAGCTTGGGCTACAGACAGAGGCCTCATCAAAACACAACAAAACAGAGTGAATCTTAAGGAACATCACCATTGAAAACAGGTAGATGGTGTTGTCAAAAATAACCAGCTTGACTTTACTGGCTACTCCACTGATAGAAGACTTCAAGTAAGTACAACCTCCCTCACTGGAAAGATCACCAAAGACTTGGAAAGTCTTATCTCCAATCTGAAAAAAACATAAAAGATCTTTAAAATGAATAACCACACAGCATAAATAAAAGTACATTACTAGCCATTTCAAAAGGTAAATAAAAAATATTTTTAAGAAAACATGTAGGAACCTCCCTCTTAAGATTCTTAACCAGGGGCTGGAGAGATGGCATAGTGGTTAAGAGCATTTACTGCTCTTACAGAGGACCAGGTTCACTCAGAATTCACATGGAAGCTCACAATTGCCTGTAATTTTAATTCCAGGGGAATCCAACACCATCTTCTGCCTTCCCTGGGCTCCTGCACACACGATGCACATATACTCAGATAGACAGACAGAGAAACACACACACACACACACACACAAACACATTAAAAAACAAAATTCCTAGGGCTGGAGAGATGGCTCAGTTCTTGCAGAGGATCTGGGTTCCATTCCTACCACCCACATGTTGGCTAACAACCATCTGTAAACTCAAGTTCCTAGGGATCTGATGCCTTCTTTTGACCTCCATGGGCACTGCAAGACATGGGTGCACTTATATACATGTAGGCAATAACACTCACACACATAAAACAATAAATAAAGTATTAAAAAGATTCCTAACCACAACAATTTGGATACAAACAGCAGTAAGATAATTAAAATTAAAAAGCCATATAAGTTACCTGTATCAGCATAATATCAAAGATCAAAGTTCCCTTAAGAATGCGAAGAATATACTATATCCTAAATATGGATCCTTATATTTACAGACAAGTACGCCATACACTACTCATCAAAGAAGCTTCTTTTTGCAGAAGATGGAGGCTACTGAAGAGTTCCACAACTGGTCACACAAAGAGAATATACATCTAAGAAATGCCCAACTCTAGATGACACATCTACAGTGGAAGCTCTACATCTAAGGTTCACAGAACATAGCAGAACAGGGGGTGGAGAGAATACTAGTGCATTCCTCAACTCTCACCAGTGAAGCTTCCTTATACAACAGAGTGCGATGCATACAGAAGGCCACAACTGCTAAGATTTAGAGAATAGAGACTGCAGAGTGTGTGTCCTTGGATAGGGCTCCTATATTAAACCTCACTCACCCAAGTCTCAGGAACTGCTGTGGAAGAGGGGGTGGAAAGATTGTAAGAGCCAGAGTTGATTCATGAACATAGGGAAAGAGAGGCTTTCAACACACTGGAAGCTTGCTCATGTGAACTTGTGGCAATGAACACAAGACACATGCAAATTCAGACAAGACTCATGCCACTCACCCAGAATGGTGCAAAAGAATGGGTAGTGGGCCATTCCTAGCCTTGGAACTGTTGGAAACTGATTATAGCCGGGTGAAGAGGAGTAGACTTTCCTTAAGTTCTCTAGATAGGCTGAACAGATTCCAGTGTATGAACTTGCACCTAAGGACATCTAGGTAAAATGCTTGACTGGATGAGACTTAATGTTTATGGCAGAATACCTGAAGCCTGGTTGGAGTTGCAGGAGCATCGATGGAGGAAGGGGTCTAAATCTGACTAAGAACTGTTATACGAAATGTACAAAAAAGCTCAATAAAAATATTTTTTAAAAAGAATGGAAAGAATGATAAATATAACAAATTATTAATAAAAAATAATAGTAATAAATAATAAAAGAGTTAAATACAAATCAAGGGCCTGGCAAGATGGCTCAGCTGCTAAGAGTACCTAAGTTATATGAGGTTGTCCTATGTAAATGTCAGCAATGAAAAAAATTAGACACAAAGAATATTTCTTTTATCTCATCAACATGTAGATCCAACTTTAGGCTTTGGTTACAATTTAAGATACATGAAAAGCGGGCATGGTGGTACATACCTTTAGTCCCAGCTAATACAGGTAGCTTATATTCCTTCATTTTAATTATCTTACTGTTATTTGCATCTAAATTGTTGTGGTTAGGAATCTTTTTAATATTTTATTTATTATTTTATGTATGTGTTATTGCCTACATGTATATAAGTGCACCCATGTCTTGCAGTGCCCATGGAGGTCAAAAGAAGGCATCAGATCCCTAGGAACTTGAGTTTACAGATGGTTGTTAGCCAACATGTGGGTGGTAGGAATGGAACCCAGATCCTCTGTAAGAACAGCCAGTGCTCTTAACCACCGAGCCATGTCTCCAATCCTAGGAATCTTGTTTTTTAATCTGTGTGTGTATCTCTATGTGTGTGTCTGCATGAGTATATGTGTATTGCGTTTGTGCAGCAGCCCAGGGAAGACAGGAGATGGTGTTGGATTCCCCTGGAACTGAAATTACAGGCAATTGTGAGCTGCCATGTGAATTCTGGGAACTGAATCTTAAATTCCTTGGGATTTTTCAACAGCCGTTTGGAGGGCCTATAAAGTCAAACTATAGATCCAACATATTACCTGCCTTTTAAAACATTTTTTCCCTCATGAGTATGCAGTAGAATTCTCCAGAAGCTGTTGGACATGTGAGGATGTTGCACTTCTGATGGCTAATGTAATATGTATTAGTATGATCTTAGATCATTATGCTTTCTCCATTCTACCTAGAGCTCAACAGTAACAACAGATTGAACTGGAATTAAAATACACATGAGCAAAGAACATGAAGAGGAACTTTTCCCAAGAAGATACATCAATGGCAAGTAAATACCAAAACATGCTCAACATCCTCAAGTCATTTAAAAGTCCGACTTAACACTTTACCCCATCACATCCATTAGGATGATTATTATTAAAAAACAATAAAAGAGAAAGAAAAGAACAAGTTGCTTAGCCAGATGTACAGAAAATGGAATGGGCATGCTGTGCACTGCAGGTAGGAATGCAAAGTGTTGCAGTTGCTAAGGAAACAGTATGGTAGTTCTCACAAAGCTCTGAGAATGTCCCCCAGAGGCTGCAAGTATTTAGGCATTGTGCCCCCAGCTGGTGGCGCTGTTTTGGGAGGTCTTAGAAGGTGTGGACATGCTGGAGGAAGCAGGTCACTGGGGTGGGCTGAGAGAGTTCTTCAGCCTCGCTGGATGGATCTCTAGTCATGCTCTGTTTCCTGTGCCTGCTTGAGGGTGTGAGTCTCTGCTTCCTGTTCTTGCTCCAGCCACAACCTCCACCATGCCTCCCCGCTATGATGGATACTAATTTTCCCTGGAAACTGGAACCCTAGACTCAAATTCTTCTTCCTATAAGTTCCCTTGATCATGGTGTTTTATTACAGCAACAGAAAAGTAACTAATCTAAAATAAAACCAGAAATATTGCATGATACATCAATTCCAATTCTGGATACATATGCAAAAAAAAAAAATTCACACAGTATCTGTAATGATATCTGTACACCTATGTTCCCAGCAGCATTTTATAATAGCTGAAAGTTGGAAATACCCCAAGTGTTCACTGATAGATAAGGAAAACGTGATATATGAAATATTTTTTATTCTATGGAAGAAGTTCTGATACTTGAAGACATTATGCTAAGTGAAATATGCCAGTCACAAAAGGACAAATGTTAAATTATCTCATCTATATCAGGTACCTAGAGCATCAAACTCACAGAGAGAAGAAGCAGAACAGTGGTTCCTGGAAACTGAAGGAATAGAGAACATTCCTGCTTAACAGGTACAACATTGTAGCTTCAAAAGATAAAAAACAAGTTACATTATCAATCCAGCTCCTTTCTAAAGTCTTATGTTTATGCCCATAAATGAGTGCTGCTCTGAACCTTGGGCAGAAATGCTCCCTTTTGCAATGGTTAGCTGTTTGATCAAGGCTATTCTTTTGGCCAAGTCTTTCTTCTTGAGAGAATCAGCTAAACTGAGAGAACAAGTTATAAACAATATGTGGGTGATGTCCCTAAATGGCTCTGAAATATGAGTACATGATATTCTCCTCACTACATTTAGGATAGTCAGAGACTTAAGGGAAACTGGAGAATAAAAATTAACCCTGTTTAGTATGAGAGAAGAGTATGCTCTGAGCTACAGACCAGAACCAACAAAACTTACCTGCATGCCGTATGACCCATCATGGTTATAAGTCACAGCTATGGCTATATCTTTATGGAACCAGGGGAAATTGAAGAAAAATTAGAAAACATTAAATTAGTTAATATCAGAGATGACAAAATTCTCCCTTTAAACTCTAAGTTAGCCAGTTATTCAAAGAAAAGCAATATTTTTTAACTCCCTAGGGATATAATTTTTTCTTAGCAAAGCATCTGCCAGCATTCAATAAAGGTGGATTTTTCAAACCTTTCCCTTTTGAAATGGAGTTTTAATATTTCATATATTTTTACCTCAACAAAAAGGCTACAGTGTTAGCACAGAAAATGCAATCAACCAATAAAGAGAAATTCTAGTTTAAGATCCAAATCTACCATCTGACTACCTCCATAGTCACTTTTTCTATGTGCCTTCACCTGAGTCTTTAAACAGGTTTGAGGGTAGGGGTATGGTAATGGGTGAATAAACATGAAGTGCTTTAAAAACATCACAGGTTAGAAGACTATAAGAAATTATGCATGCTTTGTGTGAATGTGGAATTGGTTGAAGATTATTCTTTAAGTTGGAAATCAAAAGTTTTGTTTAGGTGTTTGGGTATAGTGTCTACAAGGCCTTGGGTTCAATCCTCAGAAACAAACAAAGTTCTGTGGGCAGTTACGTAGTTCAAAGGCACGTTGTAACAAACTCCTGATACGCCGGCTTTCATCTTGATGCTACCAGCTGGAGTTTGTTTTCAGCCCTGATCCTCTCTAGAATCTGATGTGTCATGATCATCTGGGAGCCGCTAGCACCTTGAAATGAACATGTTGGGTCCAACAGATCACTGTCCCCTCCTGCTCTATGAGCTCCAGATGGGTGTGGCTGTTCTTGTGTCATCCAGTTTAAGCCCCTTTGCCAAGTTCTTCCCTTTGAGGACCTATCCTCTGAACCTCTTTCTTCCTAACCCTATCTGACCTAGGTGACAGGCTCTGAAGACATCCTCTGGACCTCCCTGCTTCCTATCCCTATCCATTCCAGCTCCACATTAACTCACTGTCCTGGTGGCCCAGTCCCTCAGCTATTTCCTGTTCTTCCTACCTTTCTCTATTCACATGGCCCTGCTTCAAGAAAGAGAAAAGCAGGCCAGCTGGTGTCCCACATGCCCCTCTGCTCAGGTTCTTCCTCTTCCAAGCTGCTGTCCCACAATGGAACATCATATCTTATTCATATCAGATTCAGTCTTGGGAACGGTAGGCCCAGTCTTTGGAACTCACTCTTGAACATTTAGATTTCTACCAATAAAACAATTATGATTCACCCCTCATTTTGATTTATGATAAATTTTTATCTTTATCAGTTGTTTTTGCAAAACTACAAAACAGGGGCTGGAGAGATGGCTCAATGGTTAAGAGCACCGACTGCTCTCGCAGAGGACCAGGGTTTGATTCCCAGCACCCACATGGTGGCCAACAATCATCCTTAACTCCAGTTCTAACACCCTCTTCTGACCTCCACAGGCATGGCACAACGTGGATGCAGGCAATACACTCAAACACTTAAAAAACTATCGAAGTATTCACAAAGTCAAGCTCTACAGTTCACGTACCCTATAGCTTACACCACTCCCTACTACACTGTCCGTCTTCCTACTACATATAATTCCAGCTGGCAGAGTCATTCAGACGAAAGGCAGGAACGAAACATTTTTTACTCTTCTCTATATCTCTCAGCAAAACTGCTTTCAAAAGCTTCATACTGGGTGTATGAAAACTCTCCATCCTATGTATTGTCTACATGCTTTAAATTTTTTAGAAGAAAATGTTTTGCAATTATACTAGATCGGTTTTCTTTCAATTATAAAACATGAATAGTGTCTACCTGACATCAACGCCAGTAGAATTACAGTAAAAGTTATAATATCACACAGAGCATGAGAACTTATTGCTCTCTCTCCTAGATATCCATGTTGCCTACCAGAGAACCTTAAACATTTTGTTAAACATTTAATAAGACATTATAATGTTATATAAGCACACATTCTTCAGGATGTGGGTTCAAATCCTAGTTTCAATTACTTTAGGAAAATTACTAATCTCTGAAATTTGGCCTTGGCTAAGAAAGATTAGTTACTATTAATAAAGGCGGCATTAATAATTGCATGGATCTCATTAGCCTATTCTGAAAGTACAAATGAAAGGCTATGAAAAATGTTTAACACAGTATCTGAAAATATTCAATAAACCTGAGTCACTGTTATTATTGACAGTCACACAAGGTTCTGAAAACATGGCTAATAGTAACAGCAATGAAATTCAAGTCTTAAATATAGCACTAAAATACTTGGTTATTCTCATTAAGAGCACTAAGAATTGGTTCTGCTTTAGCCTCCAGGCTTCCTGTCCGGAATACTCTTTTGAGGTCAGTGCTTATCAGCATTTTTCAAAGACTCAGTATAACATTTCCAGAAGTGTTGCATTCAGAATTAGATTATTTTTGTAGAATACTGTCTAAAGTATAGAGTAAGCTGGGTATGGTACCGCACACCTTTGATCCCATTAATGCCAGCACTTGGGAGGCAGAGGCAGGTGGATCTCTGTGAGACTGAGGCCAGCCTGGTCTACTCAGTGAGTTCCAGGCCAGTTGGGGTTACAAAACAACCAAACAACCAAGACATAAAGTACACAGCAATCACACTGGCCTTCAATTATGTACTTATTTATTTTTAAAGTGAAATTTTTTAATTTAAAAAATCTTCAGCATAATTCAAAACAGAACTCAGTTCTTTACTGAAGAGCCATGCCAAACAGTAGGGTTGGCTCATCTGAATTACAGTCACATATGTGATCGTTTCCTACTTCTGATACATGCCTTTAGCATGCAGAAGTGTCCAATAAGACTCTTTCAGATTTTGGAGGCTGAGATGAATAAAAACTAGCACAAGAAGGAGGGTTAGCCATCTGAGGAATAATTACAGAGTGAAGGATGCGTTAAACTTTCTTCATACTTCCAATACGCTCAGGGTGACATAACAGCCACAGTGCAATGACTCTGTGAATGAAGCTTTTGCTACAGAGTGACACTGACTAGTGCTGAGGTGAAGAAAATCCTGTTCTGTTGAGAGAAGAGCGTGCACTGATCTGCTGGCAGGAGGATGCTGCTCTGCTCTCCCTGTAAGTATATGATTTTAATAACAGACCTGTCACAGTTCAAGAATACCTCACATCTAGTACCCAGCACACTTCACCCACCTTGCTTCCCTGGTAGATGAGCAGACAGGACAGTGACCAGCTATCACAGGATTCTGGTCCTCTGCATACTGCCTGGCTGTATTTTATAAATGACCTGGCTTAGGTGCCAGCCTCTTCTAACTTTAGCTAAGAGAAGCTAGCCTCTACCTTGAACTTCCTCAAACCAGTGTGCAATAAAAGAAGAAACATTACACTGAAAAGGGTTAGAAATAGCATGGAGTCAGTATCAGGAGGCACCATAACTCTGCTCCAGCTAGTCTTCCTTCCATCCACCAGGCTTCAGTTTCCTCATCCACAGCTGAGAAGGGACCCCCTCACTAAGTTGTTGTAAAGATGAAATGTACATGTGATGAGACATGCGCTGAATGGCAGCTCTTCAGTGACCCACTTCCCCTGGACTCTCACAACACTGCCTCAACAGTAGCCTTCTGTCCCTGACAGTTCTGGATGCTCCTCTTTTCTGAAAGTGATACGAACTGAGGAAAAAGAGGTGGCCTCAAACCCTCCCCATGTCACTCGACTACTACTTTGTCATATTTCACTCAGTTGTTTGCTAGGTATGTTTGAAGGCAAACATTAAATACTTAGAAAGCACAGATGCATCTTTAATTCTATGACACTGGGCCAATCAATTCTAACTTTGATATGAGTTCTTTCCAGTGTTTAGGCATTTAAAAGTATGCACCTGACTAGGCATAACCAGGCTGAAGTTCTCAGTTTAATACAGTGTGTTTCTATGCTTTTAAAAAAAATTTTAGCTATTTATTTTTTCGATTTATTTTTTATTTTATATGTAAGAGGGTTTTGCCTGCATGTGTGTAAGTGCACCCGTGTCATGCAGTACCTGAAGAGGACAGAAGAGGGTGTTGGATCCCTTGGAACTGGAATTATGGATGGTTGTTAGCCACCATGCCTCTGCTGGGATTTGATCTGAACCCAGGTCTTTTGCACGAACAGCCGGTGTTCTTAACTGCTGAGTCATCCCTCCAGCACCCTATAATTCTCTTTTAATAAAATATTACTTACCATTTTTACCATCTCTAAGAGTCATATTTCTGGTGTAACAAGTATTCAGTCTTCTTCCACTGCTGAATGAAAAAGGAGAGAACTGATCTGGAAAAAATTAAAAATTCCACAATAAATTTATAAATATCAAGCCCAATAATTCTGCCCCATTGGATATAATCCAGGGTCATGGCAAAATTAAACTGAAGCCGTTTAGTCTGAAGCTTGTAACTGTGCTGCTTATAAATTCAAAGAAATGATGACAGCAAGAGGACAGCCCACTCTGAAAGTGTCAAGGCTTAGAATTACCACACAGGGCATATTTACATGTATTTTCATGTAACATAAAAGGACAAAGGGGAATAGAGCCAAAAAAATATAAAGACACTGTCATATATTTTAAGTTTTCAATGTAGTGATTCATCTTGAATGAATCCAAATATCAAAGATGCTAAGACCCTATAAAATAAGAAAATATAATTCAATAATTCTAATCAGAAGACAGATTTTAAAAAATTCTGTTTGCTCCAAAGTTTAGGGTTATCCTGAGTAAATACTATGGAGTAACTTTGAAAGAGCTCAGATTTTAAATGAGAGAGAGAGAGAGAGAACGAAAAAAAAAAAAGACAGCACTTTCAATGCAGAGCTGACTGAAGCTCCAATAAACCATTCCAGGAGGCTACAAATTCCCAGGAAAGGCTAGGCACCCATCCAGCGGGACGCTGGAGGGAGAGGAAAGCATGCACATGGCAGCCAGGACAAATCCTGCCATGGCCCTTCTTCTGACACCTCAAAGGATCTAACTCTCTCTCTCTAGACAGAAATTTCATCAGAGGATGAAAAGAGGAAGAAGAAATTCAACAGACCACAGCTACCTCAAGGGTCTGAATCTCTGTCTTTGGCCTCTGGGACCACAGATGCTACTATAGGTGCAGGAGACGCAATGGAGGAGGCCACACAGAGGTGAAGGCATGAAGTCAACAGGAGCAGCACGGAACAGAGAAAGAAACCGTGTTTGGTTGGAAAGAGACCCACTTCTACAGAGCTAGGATATTAGCTGAGCTACATTTAATGTGTCAATAGGGTTTATGTATGCACTCATGATATACAAACAGCTCTTTTTACACATGGAAAAACACTGCCTGCAGAGAATGGCATCGGCAGCTGTAAGCAGAAAAGGACAAAATGGCACACAAAGAGAAAAGTACGTTTCTTGCAGATTCAGAAAGCATGACAGTGAACAGTGAAGGGGAGAGAGAGCATTCTGTACCTTGCTCGTGGAGTCTGAAAGCATCGGTCACTGCCTTTTCCTTGAGGATGAGCCCCAGAGCAGCCTGGCACATAGACTCTTTGGCTATGGTGCTGTGACTGGGCAGCAGTGCCTTGTGGTATTGAGAGATGAAATTAGTGTGCACATTCCCAGCTTCGAACTCTGGGTGGCCAGACAGGCGGAGAAGGAAGTCAATGTTGGTGCGCAGGCCAACAATCTAGGAAGATAAAAAACCGTGATTCCTTCTGAGTAGGGAAAACCACATATTCAGAAAAGTATTTGTTCTTTTTCTAAGCATTTCCTATTGTGGACACATCATAGGACAAATGAAAACCCTACAAAAGTAGCACACGGTGACAGGTCACTCTCTGTCCCCATATTTGTCATTGTATATCTGGATTTGCACTTCAAGATGTTGTTTAATAGGAGAAGATGATGCAGGACATGGTGCTACAGTATAGGTATCGTGGAGACTAAACAGCCTGAAGGGAACTTTCTTCCAATACTAAAATCTAAATTTTACATGTGAATGTAACAATTAAAAAAGGAATCCAAATCTATCTAAAAAACAGGATCAGAGGTAAAAGTAGCTATGAGCTTTGGGTTCATTCCTTCACGCGTTCACCCCCTCCTTTCTTTACTTAATAGCCATTTACTGTGTGCAGTCTTAGGTACCAGGCTCTGACAAGGCTCTGGGGACAGGAACAAAACAGATGCAGTCCCTGCTTCAAGAGGTTATGCTTGCACATATATATGCAAGCACACATATACCATCAAGGACAGCCAAGGGGACAGAGCTGCAAAGGGTGCAGTTTAAATGCAATGGATGGCTGGGAAAGGGCTCTGCAGAAGTGAGCAGTGCTGTAAACAGCTAGCAGAGAGTGTGGGGGAAAGACACTGCCAGGACAGGAGCATGGCTCCACACTGGTGCATCTGAGGGGTGCAATGTGACCAGAGTGCTGAGAACCATGGAAATGGGATGCTTGACCAAATTAGTAACACATAATAATTTAAAAATCATGCATTAATAATCCTTCTATGGAGTGAAATTAATGTGGCTTGGGGCTTCTGCACCAAGGAAATTAATGTGCTACAGAAAAAATAGTTAAATGTATGAAACTGAGGATTTTAATTTTTTAAAGAAAACTTAAAAGACTGCAGGCAATACCCCTGTAGTTGGCCCATTTCACAGAATGACTAGGCTTTCACTAAAATAGAGCAATGACATAAAGAGTTATATCTCTATAGTCTTTTTTCCCCAGCTGAAATAATAGTCTTCAAAGCCTACTCTGACTCACAGGGAACTCCTTTGTGAAGAACTGTTTTGTGTGTGACACACATGCAACTGGTAGAAATGAGGTGGGAACACTAAGGCTCTCGTGAGGATAAAGCATGACCCTGTGCTGAGGAAGCATGTCAGGTCACTGGCCTCAGCACACTCACGTTGTACTGATGAAGGCTGTACCTCAGTTTCGACAAGGCTGCCTGGCGATCTGAAGCCCATACGACCAGCTTTGCAATCATGGGGTCATAATGCACTGAGACTTCATCTCCTAGAATTGAGAAACACTGTAATCTGCAGATGTCAAACTGAAAGGAGTAAAACAGGACAAGGACATTCTGCCCGTGCGCCTCACACTCAGGTACCAATAGCACAGTTTTGTTTTCAAGAACTGAGGCTCAGAGGATTAAAAAACTTGCCCAAGGCTAACAAGGCTCATTGAGAGCACTGGGCCCCGGCATGCCACACAGGCTGGCTTTCTTCATCCTGTCTTTTCCTTTCTTACTTTGGAGGTCAGAATAAATCTGAATCTTTCGATTATACTCACTTCTGCTCTTTCCCCTGGACCCCCACAAAAGGAGAGAACCTGCTCTTGTACGTTGCCCTTTGACTTCCACATGTACATCGGGGTGCATGTACACGACACATTCACTCACAGAGAGAGAAAGGGGAGGGGGAGAAACTAAACATAAAATAGTAACAACAAACAGTAACCCAAAACTCCTCAAAACAATAATGCACTAAAATCTGTGCATGGTGGTGAGCACCTAGAGTTCTACATCCTTGGTAGGCCAGGGCAGGAGAATTGCTGGAGCCCAGGAATTTGAGGCCAGTCTTGGCAACACAGTAAGGCCTTGTCTCAGAGAAAAGAAACTAAAAGTTTAACTAGAGTGAGAGTTTTGGTCTTATTTCATGTCACCTTGCCGTACTCCAGTTTCAATCCTCGTGGACAGGTCAGCTTGAGGGGTAGAGAGATGGACCAACGGTCCAGCGCCTGGCATGAAGTTATTATTAGGATCTTCCGCATATATTCTGGCTTCAAAGGCATGGCCCTGCAGACGTATTTCTTCCTGGCACAAAGGAATCTTCTCTCCTGCCGCAATCTGGTAATAGAATAGTGATTCTTATGAAAATCCACTTTTGAGCTGCTTGATAGCTTACTAAGTCAATGGCCTGGTCTCTTCCCCTATGAAAAATGGCCATCTGGATTCTGCAATGCATTCTAATAAAAATGATGACTGCCTATCCCTTTGAGTATTAGACAAAACAGATCTAGATTTAAAAACAGACACAGCTTGGGGATAATTTACCAACTACAATTTTTAGGTTTTTAAGTGGAGAAAGGCTAATGGCTACTTTATAAATATAGAAATCAGTGTTTATTCAATACAATTAAAACCTAAATTACTTACTGGCAAGACATTCTTAGTTTTCATTTACAACATTAATACTCAGTCCCCAAATCAATCTTTATAAAATATTATTACTTGGTGTTCAGGTTTATATTCACAATCATGGAAAAAAGCAGAGCGGCCTATTGTTCCACACTGTCATCTCCACCAGAGTGACTTATTGTTCCACACTGTCATCTCCACCAGAGTGACTTATTGTTCCACACTGTCATTTCCACCAGAGTTGCCTTTTGTTCCACACTGTCATCTCCACCAGAGTTGCCTTTTGTTCCGCACTGTCATCTCCATCAGCAAGTGAGTGACAAAGCAAGGCAGAAAGGACATTTGGCTTTTCAATTTTGGTTACAAATGCCCGCAGATTATAAACTCAATAAACTGCTACTGTTCATCATTACTAAAATACAATTTTGGGTCTCATAATACTAATTCAATGAATTGTGCTCTTCAACAGGTATGAAGCTCTTAGCAGATATGTAGTCACTTTCTCCCTAAGTTTTTCTCCAAGATAAGAAAATAGTAACTTAAGAAAGCAACACAGACACAGGAGAAAAGACTAAGTAACTAAGTTTAACTCTGGACTAAACAGGTAAGCACACAGAAGCAAGGTCATTCCTCTAACCTGCAATAGGAAGGCTCAAAGAAAAAAGAACTAACTTCAATATCTAGGGTATTTCAAACCACAGTCTCTGTAGCCATACTGACCGGGTTCAGTTTGTGTCTATGCTCACCCTGGCCTGGGCAGTTTCTCAAGCTCTGTACATCGCAGTCTGACTCCAGTAGGTACCATGGAAGTATTAGCTGGTACTGTTTCCTTCCTATGCTTCCTGATGAAATTTTCTTTGCTTCAGTAGTCATATTTATTTTAATACACAAAAGAAAAAGGAACTGATCATGCACCCCATACTCTAAGACATAATCTTATTTCTTATGCAAACTGGCTTGTCTTTGCTTGCCTATTTTTTTTCCGAGACTGGTCCCAGTCACACCTTCAATTGGTAATTCTATGCCATTTTCATTTTCAGGCAGACACTAAGTCTCGAAAAGCCTTGATGATTTTGCTAGCTTTCCCTGAACACTGTTGACTATCTATCTGTACCACAGACTGAACCCAGCTGTTTGCAGCACTGAGTCCTCCTAAGAAGCCTTTGACTCTAGAGGCAGGCTTTGGAGCTCAAATGCTTGACTCACCAACTTTCAAGGTCCTTTGCTTTTCATAATCTAAAGCATGCCTCTAAAGTGCCTTGAGCTCCACATGACAAGCCCAATTCCCTAACTTCTATAATCTATCCTTAGATGATGAAAGTGTGCTTTCTTTCTGAAGGGCTTTAACAAGTGACTGTAACTTCCTGAGATCCAGGAAAAATGTCTGTGGCTTTCTTCCTCATTCCTTAATGTTTAGGAACCTTTTATCCTCCATGATTTCAAAGGTCTACCAAGCATATCCAACACTCTGTCAATGCAACATTACATTGTCAGCTACAAAATTGATGTTGTCAATTTACAAAAAAAAAAGAACAAACTTGTAAGAGTTTAAGTAACTTTACAATTTTGTGTTGGGTCACATTCTTAAGTCTCCTCAGCTGCATGTGGCCCTTGGATCACATGATGATGTATTTAGGGAAAAAAAAAATTCCTTTTTTTCTTGAATTCTGGAAGCAAAGCACTCTTGATAGAAACTTTCTCTGACATTCACTGTGTTTAGTAGCCAGCTGTGTCTGGTTTTCATTAGCTTACAAGGCCACATAGGCCCCTAAGAATCTTTGGACTCAATTTGAACCACCGATCATCCACCAAAGGAGCATCACATTACTGTCCACAGAAGTTTTGAAAGGACAAAGTTATCTAAATAATCATGACTAAAGCATCAAAGCATGGACCCAATAGCCTAGATTCAGTAATACAATGAACCAAAAATCCTACAGGAATAAAATGTTGATATTAAATACTTGTTTCACAATTTTAAAAAGATGAGGGCGGGGTGTGGTGGTGCATGCCTTTCTTTAATCTCAGTACTTAGGAGGCAGAGGCAAGTGGATCTCTGTGAGTTCAAGGCCAGCCTGGACTACATAGTGAGTTCCAGGCCAGCTGGGGCTACAGGGAGATCCTGTCTCAAAAAGACCAAAAAGTCAAACAAACAAACAGCTACAGCTCTATTTTTGTATAAAATACAGTAGATTCCAGGCCAGCTGGGGCTACAGGGAGATCCTGTCTCAAAAAGACCAAAAAGTCGAAAAAACAAACAGCTACAGCTCTATTTTTGTATAAAATACAGTAGATACATGATGGCAGTGTCAGAAAGCCTTAACAGCATCCAAACACTGACTGTGAATGAACATTTACTCGTGGGCTGCCAACAGTCTCTAAATCAGCACTCTCTGTGGATCCTCTACTGTGGAAAGCCATTCTCTCCTTTCCCAACTCTTCCCTAGTTATTTCATCTTGGCTGGCATCTGTCTTGCTTATGAAATCTAACAGCAACCTGGCTCAGAGTTCTGTGACCTTAGGTAGATCAAAGGCTTTGCCCTGTGATCATGACAAGCCTCAGATAGAGACCTCTTGCCTCCTTTCCAATGCCATCAGTACCCAAAATGCCAATGTTGCAGCATCAAATGCAGCTTCTTTAACTCCACTTTCCTGTCCTTTCCACAACCACAAAGTGAATCACATCAAAAGTGGCCTCAAAGGAGGCCAGAAGGAAGCACATTCTCTCGAGACTGAGCTTATTTCTATTTTTAGCAAAACTAAGAACTGAGCGCTGGGTCTTACTCATGCTAGGCACGCACTCTACCACTGAGCTATGTCCCTAGCCCAAGACTGATCTTTACTAGAAAATATTCTCACCCTCAGCTGCCATTCCACCAAGTCAGTTCCTGTGACCATTTCAGTAACAGGATGTTCCACTTGTAGCCTTGTATTCATCTCCATGAAGTAGAAATTATGCTTTGAATCCATTATAAACTCCACAGTTCCTAAAAGATAAGATATGAGGTCATACTCCACAGTACATAATCAGTAGTTAAGGTTTTTTGTGATGTAGCACACGGAGCTTCACTGATGTTGAGTTCATTTACGGCATATAATTTGCATTTCATGAAGAAAATATATTTTGGTAGTAAATGAGTCTCAGTTTAAAACAATAAGCTGCATGAAACTTAGCAAGGAAAATATCTTTGGAATGGCAAGTGAAAATTATGAATCAGTCTCATTTCCTATAGTATCAAGAATATGGCTGAACCATGTGTTTCTGTCCCATATACCAACACCCAAGAGCCCCACATCCTAAAACCCCATCATGATTCATAGTAGTATGCCGACCCCATGTGCACAAGGCCCCAGGTTCAATCCTTAATATTGCTGTCCTGCAAAAAAGATGAACAGTCTTTCTATTGGGGACACACTGAAAGACTACTTATCTGTTTATGAGTACCAAGTCTCTGGACCTCCTTTGGCTTTTTCTTTGTAGTGCTGGGGTCCCTTATGCATGGCAGACAAATATCCTTTAGTTTTATTAAGTTTAATTTTACAGAACAGATGTGATGATTTGGTCAAATGAATACAATCATTATACTAGCCTTGTAAGAAACATAAAATTCTTCAGAGATGGAAAATGATGTCAGAAAGACCACATAAAGACCACCAAAGAACAAGTGGGTGAAAGTAAAATGAAATCTTAATTGATTTAACAGTTTGTTTAAAAGAAGAGCAACTGTGAAAATGAGCACGTGTGTATCTATATATGCCTGTGTGGACATGCATGGCAGCAAGGACGGAGGGTCAAAAGAGAGCTACTAGAGGTGTCTGTTATCAGTACAAAGTACTTGCACTTGTAACATGAAATGACAGACTTCTAAAATTTAAATTTCTTTTTTTTTATTGTATGTGTGTCTATGATGTACGTGTATGAAGCCAGGCGTGTGCATGTCATGGCATGCATGTGGAGGTCAGAGAATAACTTTTGAGAGTCAGTTCTTTCCTTCCAGTCTGTCTAGGGACTGAACTCAGGTTGTGAGGCTTGCATGACAAGTGCTTTTACTCTCTGAGCCATCTCACTGGCTCAAGACTGTTTTCTTTTCCAAGTGAAGCTGGATTAATTTTAATACACACTGTAAATTCTAGTGCTACTATTGATATGCTAGGGGAAGATGGAATCACAAAATGCTCAATTATAAACAGGAGAGGTAACAGAGTTGAGTGAGGAGCTGGGGGAGGGGCATGAAAGGGAGAAAAAGCAGAAGACAAAAATAAACAAAGAACAAGGGAACAGATGGGGAGCCAGGACAAACACGGTAATTACAGAACCTTGTCACAATCACTGTAAATTTTAATGGTCTTAGGCTGAATAAAAGATTGTGTAAGAAGATAACAAAAACAAGACCCAACTATATATTGTCTACAAGAAACTCACCTTTACATACGTTAAGACTTAACTGATCTAAAGCTCATACCAACAACAAAGGAAGTAGTGAGGATATTACTTTTAGGTAAACCAGACTTCAGAGCAGGGACGTTATGGATGAAGAGGGGCAGTACAGAATGATAGTGAGATCAACAGTGTCTAAAACCCAAGGACAAGGAGAAACAGATGAGTCTGTCATGTAGTTGGAAAATACCAACCCTGATAAGATAGAGCAGATCTGGTAGGCAGAAAATCAGTAAGAATAAAGCTGAACTTAGCAACACCGGCCATCAACTCAATATTACTATTATCCACATACTACAACAGAACATGTTCTCAAACTTGAAATGATCAGTCACCAAGAATGACCACATTCTAGGGTATAAATCATGCCTTAACAAGTTTTAAGAAACAGAAATGGCAGATTAGAAGCACAAATCAATCACCTGCTTCTATAAGGAATAGAATCAAAACAACTGGTAACAAGTTTAGTTATAAGCAGATACTTGACAAGACCCATAAGGCTTGGAGAGTAAAGGACAAGAAGAGGTCTTTCACGTGAACATGCCACAATGCATGTGACAGTGGGGAGAGGTAGAAAGAGATTAAGAAAGCACCATTAGTTCAGGCCTCAGGACTGGGCAGAAGGGCCATCCACACAAGAGTAAACCTGGAATCTAGATATCACACCAGATAGGTTCTGTAGTTCAGTACCATTAGAGCCATCTTGAGAGATGACGTCTTCCCTTGTCCGAACATATCATTTTGGGAGTCAAAGGTTGTATCATCTTTCTGTATCCAGGAACTTGCAGCAAAAGATATGACTGGCCTTCAGAACTAGTTTGGCTACAGGGGAAAGATTTGAAATAAAACTGGTGTTAAGTGTGGAAATAAAACTCTGTGCAGTAGAAAGCTGGTCCATGATGGCAAAAACAACACAGGTTGATAGAGAAGACAAGTAGTTACATGATACAATTTGGGAGCTAAGCTCTGGAATACCCAAGAGGGAGTGGAACACTGTGCACTCTAGGACAGCTCTCACTCCCCATAAAGTCTGGACAACTGTGCCCTACCCCAGGCAGGAATGTCAGCTCTGCCTTCAACTGTGCAGAGAAAATAAAACCAGTAAGGCAGCCTAAAGGGATCACAACTGCTCTGTCCACAAACCAGCTCCTGACTACTAGCTGCGCAAAACACAAGAAGAAAAGGGCAAATAACAAAGGGCCTATGCTGACTCCACAGGTGGCTCAGCAAAGGCTGACAACACTTACTTTTGCTTCCACAGCTGACCTCTTAGGTGGAAAGGAAACATATGAAGTTTTTTTTGGTTATACCAGTGTGTGTATGACACTAGTGCTGTTCACTTAATACAGTCTAGAATCACCTGAGACAGGGCCATCAGGCACAACTGTGGGGGATTATCTTGACTATATTAACCGAGGTGGGAAGACCAGCCCTCTGTGGGTGGCACTATTCCCTGGCTGGATGTGTATGTGGGGAAGGGAGCTGAGCAAGCAGCAGTGTACACCCATAGCTGTGTGCTCCCTAACACTGGACCAGCTGCTTCAAACTCCTGCCACAATGGGCTGTACTCTGGAACTGTAAGCCGGGAATAAACCTTCTCCTCCTACATTGCTTTTGTCAGGTAATTTATAACAGTAACAGGAAAAGAAACTAAGATGCTTGAGATACAAATAAACGTGTTTGCATGTTGCTTTTTATTGTTACTATACTAAGGAACCTAACTATATGGCTGTTTGGAAATCTTGGCACTAGAGGTTAACTATGCTGCATTCTGAATTTTACCAGTTACTGTCATAGCTCCTGACCTCAACACAGACTACACTCACAAGGCTTCCTTCCTTGCCCTGCTAGTCCTGGAAAATGCCAAAGTTGCCTATGTAGAAGAGAAGAACCTTTCCGAGAAGACAAGGACTTGGTCTCCCAGAAGACAAAACCTCCACTTTTGCTTTATGAGGCAGACAGCAACCTCAAGCCACAGACAGGCCAGGGCCTGCGCAGGCCTCAATTTTGTTTTTTTATCTCTTTTCTCTTTTCTTCTCATTATTTTCCTTTTATCATTGTTTTTCTATCCCACTCCTTCTTTCTGGGATATCAAGGGTCAAACCCAGGGTCCTGCACCTGTTAGGTAGGTACTCTACCATAGAGCTAATCCTTAGCTGTCTATTTTTATATTTGAGTGGATCTTCTCTTTCTCTCTTTTCTCATTTAACTCCTGTAAAAACTATTTTCTATACTTTTCATTTCTCTTTAATATTCTTTAGTATTTTGTTCTTATCTTTATTAACTAATTATCTTTGAAGTTCATTCCATATTATCTTTGTACCACTCTCCTCTTCTGTTACTTGTACTGTGGAGGTAAATGCTTTTAACTAATTGTTGATACATTTCCATACCTGGTTTGTTTCTCTGTTGGCTGTCACTGCTGCTTGCTTTCTTCTTTCTTAGAATGCTGGAAACTTTAGTCCTGTGCCTCAAGCATGTTGAGTGGGTATTATGGTGTCTCATGAAATTTATTTTCCATGCCTTAGCGGATGGGGTCTGGTTGATCCGGCAGAATAAAACGGAAACTGGTCTTCCATTTAGAAAGATTGATTGATTTAAGGTGACTCACAAAGTTATTGCTCAAACTGCCGGCTGCCATACTGTCACAGTCCCATTCCCAGTCTGAGTTCCGTGTCCACTCATGCTATACTAGAGCCTCAGGGACATGGAACACTGCCGTTTGAGTTGCTGCCTCTCTGTGGGCCTGGGGCAATAGCACTGTGGCTTTGGGTATTCTTAGCCCAACATTCAGTGCCCCTTGCTGCGACTAGCCACCATCTTTCTTTCCCCCGCCTCTCCCCACCTTCCTGCCCCCTTATTGGTCAGAGGGCGGGACTTGCTGCTGAATGAACCAATAGTAAAAAAAAAAAACCTCAGAGAGAAACATGTATCTATAATACACTCCACCCCTTTCTCTCTGGAAAAGAAACAAAACATAACAACACAACAACAGTCGCAAAGGAAAGCAGTAACATCCACATAAACCATCACAAACACAAATGTTTAGACAGTACCTAAGTAGATGTATCATATTCACCTCACAAACAATCACAGCAGTGTCTCTACTGGGGCCTATAACTTCCTCCAATACCATCGGGAGTCAACTCTTTTTTTTTCTTTTCCTAATATCAGACATGCGTTCCCTCCCTGAAGAGCGGGCCCTAAATCAAATTATAAATATGCTGAGGGTGCACATACCAGACGAGCCTCTATTACACCTGTAGAGACATCTGACAGTGAAGCACACAAGATCTGTCATTAAGCAGCTTTTCAGGACCATTCTCCCATAGCCGCCTGCATAGCGCCCTCTAGCACTCTGAAAGCCAGCCATCCATTGTGGGGAGTTTTCAGCTCGGTCCCAGCTAGATCTCTATTTCCATGCTCAAATCATGTCACATCTTCAGTAATAGGGACTTACCGTCCACTTCCAGTATGCAACCAGCATTATAACATGGCAATTGCCTTTTGTTGTGGTAGAAAGGGACTTCCAAGGCTTCCTTGGCCAACAAGCTCACAGGGGGAGCAACGCACAGTTGGTACCAGAATTGCTAGTTAACAATTATATAAGGTATTCTTTTACTCTTTGGCATCTAAAGGCCTAGGCCTATAGTGCTCCCAAAATTTCACAGCTATACTACACCCTTGTACCCTGTACGAGTTACATTCCATTCTTGTTTCTTCAGGTGTACTTGATGTCTCTCAACTGGGTCTCATATCTGTAAAACACTCCGAAGTTAAGATTATATATATATACAAGGTCTAACGTACCAAGGAAAATTCCTTTTCATTTGTATCAGCTGTTTTTTCAACAGATATATGTTGGGTACAATGACATGTAATCCATTTAGTGTCCTGGATTTCTCACATGGAGCGTCCATGCATCCCTTTATCCTTGCCAGTCTCATTGGTGCTGGCCTAAACTGCTTGGTCCTACATAGAGTCAAGGAGGAATAAGGCTTTTCTTGCCCCTGTGGTTTCCCAGGGCCAGGAGACTCTGAGTCTGATTCCTGGCCCCAGCCACACCTGTGGTCGCTTCATTGACCACCCCTGGTTGTTGGGAGAAGTCCTGGCTGGGCAAGCTATCTCCACCCTTCAAACAGCCAGTCACAGGGGAAAAATGTACTCTGTTTTCTCTGGTGGCAGCAGGGTTAGTATCTACCCCTAGGATAATCTTCATCTTCTGTGTACCTTTTGTGAACCATTTCTCAGGGCTTAAGGCCTCCCAGAGGTGCTTTAGCACAGAATTTGGCTTTTTATTGATCTTTTCTTTAGGAACTTGGGCTAAATGCAAGTCTTGCCACATTTGCCTATGAGTAACCCAGGCAGACCTCCTTTTCTGTTTTGACTCTCTTATACATCCTTTAGGTTGTTCTATTTTTCTACAGACATACTTTATATGCTGGTCTAGGTTGTTTAAATTTGTCAAGGCCTCTCCTACCTTGTAAAGATCTTGTCCCATTAGAGGTCTCAGTACAGACATTAAATCTCTATATCAATTTTGAGGTCCCTGTTTAATGAAGTCCCTCATTAAATCTCTAGTGAACACAGTCCTCTCTGGTACAGTGAATGGGGTACCATATATTGCTTTCCTCATACGCAGTTCTCTTAATAGCACCTGTCCTTCTCTTGTGCTCCAGCTCCTGAAATCCATGGGAATCTCTGCTGGTGATGACCAAGTGTCTCCAGTGGCATGCACAAGCCAGTTCATCAGAGACTGTTTTCTCTTGTATTGTCCCAGGTTATGCAGCTTAAATCTCAAGGAGGGATGAGTGGTTATGCTGCTCAGCTATCCTGCCTCTCCAGCATTCAAGTTAATATCATCTGCTCCTCTGTTCCACACTCTCAGGAGCCAGGTGATGACGGGCTCTTCTGTAGCTTGTTTGAATGTCGTCCCTATTTCCAGCAGCTCTAGGGCTAAAAGCCCTCTATTCACTAAATCCTTATGTTTGTTAAGGCCTCCATCAGCATGGTGACATTTGGATTTTTGCTTTTTTTTGTATTACAGGTTAAACCTGAGAGGTATTTCTAGCCTCTTCTGGGTTGCTTTCTTCCTGTTCATTGTCTATTTTCTCTTGTGGGTTTTCAGCTGATATACTCTGGGCTATTTTTCCTTCTTATTTATCAGTGAGGTCAGTGGCTAATGAAGCAAAAGTCAGTCTTATTTCCCTCTCTCATTTTAATCTCTCTCTTAACTCTTCAGTCTCTCTCCAGGCTATAATCTCTGTTTGGGATAAGTTTTTCATCACACATAGCAGAGGCCATGCTGCCTCAGCCATTGCCTGGGAGTCTTGGCTTTTTCCCATCCAGCAGAGTTTTTAAAGTCTGCCTCAGACCCTCTGCCATTTTCAGAGTATTGCCATAATCCTGCAGCAGTGCCCAGTGGCTCAGTAAATGGGCCACCTCGTTCCAGCAACAAGTGGGCTCCCATCCTGGGATTTCTCCCCCAGACATTGCTGGCTTTGGTGACACTCAACTAGCCACTTGAGGATCCACTGTATCAGCCATGTCAGAACTCCATTTGTCTGCATTCCCCCTTGGGGGTCTGCTGCCACTGAGCTATCTTTCCGTTTTTGTCAGCAGGATCCTGCTCACAGTGCCAATTGTCTCATGAAATTTATTTTCCATACCTTAGAAGGCAGGGTCTCATCCATCCGGCAGAATAAAATGGAAACTGATCTTCCATTTAGAGAGATTGATTTATTTAAGGTGACTCACAAAGTTATTGCTTGAACAAACTGACAGCAGCCGGCCACCATACTGTCACGGTGCATGGCTCCTGTCCCTTTCCCACCCTGAGTTCTGTGTCCACTCATGTTATACTGGAGCTGCGGGGACATGGAACGCTGCTGTTTGAGTCGCTGGCTCTCTCTGGGCCTGGAGTGATAGCACTTTCCTTCCACGTGGCTTTGGGTATTCTCAGCCCACCATTCAGTGCCCCTTGTTACAACTAGCCACCCTCTTTCTTTCCCTCTTTCTCTCCCTGCCTTCCTGCCACCTTATCGGTCAGAGGGTGGGACTTGCTGCTGAATGAACCAGTAGTGAAAAAAAAAAAAACACCTCAGAGAGAAACATGTATCTACAATACATATGGTATCAAGCTATACCCTAGCCCAGGTTTAAGAAACTGCGCGTCAATCCTGCTACAAACAAACAAACAAGCAAACAAACAACTTAGCTAAAAGACTTGTTAACAGACTAGATCAAATAAAACAAAGGCTATCAGGGCTTGAAGATAAAGTTTATTGATTAGAACAGAAAGTAAGAAAGCAAACTAGTATGTATGAACAAAACATACAGGATCACTAAGACACCATTAATATGAATAACAGGAATGCACAAAAGAACCAAGGTTCAGGCTAATGGCATAGAAAACCTCATTCAGTGAAATAACAGCATTTCCCAAGTCTTTGGAAAAATGGTTATCCAAGTAGAGCAGGCATTTAGAAATCTAAACAGATATCATCAGAAAAGAACCTCTCTACGTGTCAGTTAAACTGCCCAAGGTACAAAGAAAGAATCTTAAAAGCTACAAGAGAGCAATACCAATAATTTCTAAATTCAAATCCATCTGAATAACAGAATATTTCTCTGCAGAAACTCCTAAGGCAAGGAGGATACTGAATGATGTACTTTGGACCCAAAAAGAAACTGAATGCCATCCAAAATTACTATATCCAGAAAAATTACCCTTCAGAATCAAAGGCAAAATAAAGGTCTACCAAGACAAGCATAAACTAAAGAAATTTATGACCACTCAACTAGTATTACAGAGGATTCTTAAGTGACTTCTATATCCAGAAGGGGAAGCTAAACTAACAATTACTGGAGCAGGGGAAGAAATCCCATGAAAAGAGGAAATGGGCAAAGGAGAATTAGGAAAGAATTAAACACTGTTCACACCTCAAACCCCAATATCAATCAAGGAGAAATAAATGAATGGGGTCAGTGAAAACAACCAAAGGAGAAACAGCAAAATGACAAGAACTAGAACAAATCACTAGTCATAACCCCAAACACAAATGATCTCAATTCACCAATGAAAGGTTTAGATGGGTTGGGAAACAAGAACCACCAACTTGCTGCCTACAAGAAACTCATCAACAGAGACATAGACTAAAAGTGAAAGAGCAGAAAACCACAGTTCAAGCAAATGGAATCAGAAAGCAAGCAGGAGTTATGACACTCTTATCTGACCACAGAGGACAATCCACCACAAAGACCTAAAACTGTAAATACACAGGCATCAAATGTCCAAACACCCAACTTTATACAATAGACAGAACAACCAGGAGAGACAGAACACCACTCCCACCAGAAGGTAAATCAAACCAAAACAACAAATAGACATTAAAGTTAAATTCCACTAGAGAGGAAATGGAATTAAACAACATCTATGGAATATCACACTACCTCAGCGCAAGAAAGCACTTCCAAAATTGATGATATTTCCAACAAGAGTGTTCCCCTACACACTGGCAAAAGGACAGCCTCTTCCGACAAACTGTGCTGGGAAAACTACACTCCTATCTGTCACTCTGTAAAAAAGTCAACTGTGGATGAAAGGCCACAGTGTGAGACCCGAAACTCATATCAGTAGGAGGAAGTACAGGGGAATGCTTCAGAATATTGGTATAAGCAGTGATTTCCTAAGTAAGACTCCAATAGCCTAGAAACAAAAGGAGGCGGATTACTCATGTTAAAACACTTCTGTACAGCAAAGAAAACAATAAACAGAATGAAGAGAAACCCTGCAGAATGAGAAAACTCTGGGCTAGGATTAATGTTCAGAATAAAGAACCTCATTAAAATGGTCAAGCATAATGAACATACACTTCTTAAAAGGATAAGTGGGCAATAAATATATGGGGGAAAAGTTCATCTTTATCCATCAAGGAAATGGCAAAACAAAAGTACACTGGGTTTCTATCTCACCCCAGTTAGAATGGTAAAAATTACAAAACTCCAAATAACAAATGCTGACAACAATGTGGAGAAAAGGGAATCATTATCCACTGCTGGTGGGAATAAAGATTAATATAATCACTCTGGAAAACGTAAAAATCTAAAGACAGGGCTACTGTATGATCCAGCTATACAAAACTTGGCAGGACTTACCCAAAGCAAATGACTTGAGCAGACACTTACATCGATCTGTTCATTCATGCTTACTGCAAGATTTCACAACAGTTAAGCTACGAAATCAGCTAAAGTGTCTATTGACAAATGAACAAAAAAACATGATAAAAAAACACAATAGAGTATTATTTAGGTATAAATAAGACTGAAATTATGTCACCTGCAGGGAAATGAATGGAACTTGAGATCATCAGATTAATCAAAATAAATCAGACAGAAAGACAAGTTTATGTTTTTCCTTATATCTGGAAACAGTGACCTGAAAGTAGGAGGGAAGAGTAGGGGAACTCAAGGAGGAGGAGAAACAGGAGATGGAAGGGAAGAGTGAACACAATCAAAGTCTAAGTGGAAATCTAACAGTGTAACCAATGATTCGTACAATCAATATTAATACTTAAAAATAATAACAGACACCTATGGTGTCTGCTCTCAGAACAGTGGTATTCAACTAGAAACCAGTAACAACAGTAAACATGAAAAATAAAGAAAAATAAGGTGGTTTATACTAAAGGAGAATGAAAACACAACTAAAAAATGTATAGGATATAGAGAAACAATGCTGATGGGCAATTCAGAGCGCCAAATGTATGTATTAGGATGGAAGAAAAGGGGCTGGAGAGATAGCTCAGTGGTTAAGAGCATTGACTGCCAGCTCCAGGGGATCTGAAGCTCTCTTCTGACCTCCACAAGCATTGCATGACATGGGTGCACTTACATACATGCAGACAATGCACTCATACACATAAAATAAAAAAAATAAATAAAGTATTTTTTAAAAAGAAAGGAAGACTTAGTAATCCAAATTTCTAGTTCAGAAAGCAAGAAAAAGAATAGCAGATTAAATAGAAAAACCCAGCAAAAGAAATAAAAATAATAAAAATTACAGCAGAGGGTTGGAAAGATAGCTCAGAACAGAAACTGCTGTGAAGCCTGATGACCTGGGTTGAAGCCCTGGAATCCCACATGGTGAAAGGAGAGAATGGAGTCCTGAAATCTGTCCCTGACTTCCACAAATGTAAGCAGCACACCTTCATGCATGCAAACATATATAGACCAACAGACACACATAAATAAATATGTAATAAAAGTTGACAATTATAGTAGAAATCCATGAAACTAAAATATAAAATCAATAGATAAAAAAAAATCAACAAAACCAAAATCAATTCCTGCAAAAGAACAATATAACAAGTAATATCTAGTCAGACTAAGGGGAAAAAAATTTACAAATGACTAATGTCAAAAATGAGGGTGGGAACATTACTGCAGGCCTCACAGACATTAAGAGGATAATGCTACCCCCTTTTCTGTTTGGTGTGAGAGCCTGCACTCAGAACCCTGAACGTGGTAAGCCTGTGTTCTACTACTGAGTTGTACCACCAGACCTACAGGAAAATTATAAACAACTTAGTTCATGAACTTGAAAATCTAGATGCAATGGGCCAATTCCTTGAAAGGCACAATATGCCAAAACTCACAAGAAACAGACAATCTGAACAGACTATGTATAATTTTTTTTTTGAAAATATTTTATTTATCATTTTTCTGTGTATGAGTGTATTGCCTGCATATATGTAAGTGCACCCATGTTGTGCAATGCCCATGGTCCGAAGATGGCATCAGATCCCCTGAACTGGATCCCTTGAACTTAGTTAACATGTGGGTCTTGGGAAATGAACCCAGGTCTTCTGCAAGAGCAGCCAGTGCATTTAACCACTGAGCCATCTCTCCTGCCCTCAGACTATGTATATTTTAAAAAACTGAATCAATAATACTTTTCCAAAACATAAACTATCCAATCTAGATAGGTTTACAAGTAAATTCTAATAAATGTCTAAGGAAAAAAAATTCTATCAATTCTCTCCTGTAAGACTGACATCATTTTTCTAACTCAATATGCAATTCGGCCCAAATTATTACAAAATAAACAATCTGGGCTGAAGGAGTAGTTAAGCAGCAGAATTTCTACTTAGTATGAGTCACTTGACAGCATCAAAAACCAAACTGAACCAAGCCGATAACAGATACTAAAATGTATCACAAAACATAGATGTACTTTTTTTTTTTTTGAGACAGGTCTCATGTATCCCAGGCTGGCCTGATCTTCCTGCCTCCATCTCCTAAGAGCTGGTATTACAGGTATGTGTCACCATGCCCAGATTTAGATGCAACATTCTTGACAAAGCTTAGCAAACTGAATCTAACAACGGATAAAAAGTACTGCACACCAAGGTCAAGTACCCTCAGTGTACAAGGTAAAGCTGGTTCAATTGATATAGTCTATCACACCAATATGGTAGGAGAGAAAAATCATTTTCAATAGATTCTAAAAATTCAGCACTCACTCACAAGAAAAATGCTCAAAAACCCAAGAAAATAAAGCAGGAACAGAGGGAAACTTGACAAGGAACTTCCCCAGGAACCAGGAACTTCCTCAGCTTGATAAAGAGCATCTACAAAAACCCAAAGTGAACATACTTAGTAGTGAGAGACTAGAAGCTGTTTTGCTAAGCTCAGGAACAACAGAGATATTCTACCTTTCCAGCATATGGGAAGTCCATCCAAGTAGCAAGACAAAACCATGAAACAGTGCACTTGGGCTAGAAAAGAAGGAATAAATGTCTCTATTCACAGGTGACATGGCTGTCTATGCAGAAAATCCAAACGAACTGACCAGACACAAGGAGGATTTCATTAAATTGCAAGATGTAAGGGAACTGTATCAAAACCACCTGCTTTCTTACATATGCTTGTTTTTCCTTTAAGGCAGAGTCTTACTATATAGCCTAGGCTATCCTTGAATTCACAAAAAACACAGTACTACTTAAAGTAGTCATCCCCCAGATGAAACAGTTATATATCTAATAAAATACGTGCAGGATCCATATGACATACATGACAAGTGAACACAAGAGGCTCCACATATAACTCATTAAAGTGAAAATGGAAGCAACAGCAAGGGCTGAGATGTAGCTCAGTGGTGGAACACCGGCCTGGCATGCTGAAGCCCCTGGATCTATCCTCAGCACTGCAAGATGGACAGATGAATGAATGAAAGAACGAACAAACACAAAACAGGGAGATTCCAAATGGCTGAAATTCCAAAGCAACGACAACACCCAAACACTGCAGAAGATCTGGAGCTACAGGAGTGTTCCTTCATTATTAGTAGGGATGCAAAATGGTACAGTCACTTGGAAGAGTTTGCAGTTCCGTTCAAAATAAACATACTCTTTCCATGTGATCTAACAATCATAACCCTTTATATTTATCCAAGTGAAATGAAAAATGTCCTCATAACATCCTGTGTATGGATGTTTCTAGCAGTTTCACCTCTAATCGCCAAAAATATGAAGCAACCAAACTGTTTTTCAATGGATAAGTGACACAGACATGGAGGATTATTCAGAACAAAAGAAATGAATTATCAAACTGTGAGAAGACACTGAATACAGTTAAAATAGATTCCTAAGGGGAAGAAGCCAATCTGAAGAGGCCATGCACTCTATGATTCCAACTGCACAAATTCCTGCACAGGCAAAAGCACGGAGGCAGAGAAAGGTTAGTGGTTGTCAGTATTTAATGGGAAGAAAGAGAGGAACAGAAAGAGCAGACAAGATATTTATGTCACTGAAACTGCTCTGAATGAAACTATTAATGCTAGAACAGGTACATATCATTATATATTTGTGAAAACTAGGTGTGCAAAACACCAAGAGAGAGCGTTAAATGAACTATGGACTAGGGTGGATGGCATGTCATGCAGGTTCACTAACTAGACTGAGGTGATTCTGGTACAGGGATGTTGACAGAGCTGGAGGATATGTTAGGACAGATGATGGGTGAGAATTCCTGACTTTCTGTTGAATTTTTCTGTAACCTTAAAACTGATCTAAAGCACTTCCGGTGTAATTCAGTGGTACAGTTCCTGCCTGGCATGTGGGGCCCTGAGTTCAGTTTGATTCTCAGCACTGTGAACAAACAAACAACAAAAACAAACAATAAGGGTTACTCATTTTAAAAGAGAAAAAGAACTCAGTAATTTAGTAAATTTATTTGCAAATAGAATAGGAAATATAAAATCTTACCATATATGATTAAACTAAGTACTGATTAAAATGCTTGATTTAAATCAGTATTTATAAAGGCACAATTATCTATGTGTATATAATGGGTCTTAAAAATGCATTTCTTATTGAGGATATGGCCAAAAAACCGAGGGAGCCACTGATTCATGTTGTTATTTTTTGCTTTTATTGCCTGAAAGAAAAAAAAATTTTTCCTTCCATCAGTACAGAATTTTAACATACCTGCTCCAACATACTTTACAGCCTTAGCAGCTCTGACTGCAGCTTCTCCAAGCTTCTTTCTCACTTCAGGGTTAATACTAGGCTATAAAAAAATATTTAAAGTACATTTCCATTACTACCTTGTCTCACAATAAGTGCCATCAAAATGTAATATATTTCAGTGCATTAAATAATGACATTAAAAAATAATATACCAATTTGTCTGTCACAATACCAAAGTTGAGTGGTTCTGATGGTAACATCTAATGAAATACAGTTATTACTCAGCACAGTACAATTACATATCTTCATCCTTGTACTTGTGTAACAGCCTTCATAACTATATAAAACATGACCAGTACTGGGTCAGAGAGATGGCTCAGCAGTTACGACCTTGTACTGCTCTCACAAAGACAGGAGTTTGATTCCCAGCACCCACATTGGGTGGCTCACAACTGCCTGTAACTGCAGCTCCAGGGGAATCTGATGGCTCTGGCCTCCACAGGCACCTATACTCACGCATATAACCACATATAAACACACACATATACATAATTTTTAAAAAGTGTCAAGTACTGGCCTGGAGAGATGGCTCAGTGGTTAAGAGCACTGGTTGCTTTTGCAGAGGACCTAGGTTTGAGTTCCAACACCCACATGGCAGCTAACAGCCATCATAACTCCAGTTCAAGGGACCCCACGCCCTCTTTTGACCTCTAAGGGCATTGTATGACATGGGTGCATTTCCATACATGCAGGCAATATACTCATACAGTAAAATAAACAACATTTTTTTAAAGTGTCAAGTACCAATATGAAAACTTTAACTGACTCCATTTTACTTCAAGATGACAGGGCAATCTGAATCATGTACTTCTTGGAGCAAAGGGACACTCTGAGAGTCTAAGTTAATAAAGATTCATAAAAAGAAATCCATGTCACCAAGCCAAGTTTTTAATAGTTCAAAATAGTGCTTTACACATACACTTTTAAGTAATCACTGCTTGAAAATAAAGCTCTACTGGAACTGCTCACATGTACTTCAAACGGTACAATACATTCTGTAATCAAAATTATATTCTTAACAGTGTAAGGACAAACTAATTAACTAGAAATCTCAGATTCCTGATGTTTTAGAAACATAGACAAAAAATAAACACCTCAAGAATGGTAGTTGTAGGTTCAAAGGAAATATAAATCCAAAAACTGGTAGTCCTGACCTTGATCCTCATAGCAATTTAAACCAATGAAGAAGGCTCAAAGAGATGTAAGCAACATTAAGGGAACAAAAGTTTCAAACAAGAGGGACCACCTTTCCTCCACAACATAACTAGCAGCAGGAAGATGACTAATATATCTTAGAAACATCTTAAAATAGTTAAAATAAGAGTCTTCTCTATTAAAAAAAGACATTCAATTAAGAAGAAAATTCCATTTTAATAATGTAATTAATTCTAATTAGTTATAATTTAAAGTGTGTGCTGCAACCTCATTGCCCAGTTGATAATGCTTGTCAGATACTTGCACCAGAATAGTTTTTCTGGACTATAATCCAGACAGAACATGTATCTAGTTTCAGATCAGTAACTTCCTCCAGACCCTCCACTAGGCAGCAAGGTCTTATTATACTACTAGTAGGATGCCCGAGGGATAGGGGACACGAGTTTCAGAAAGAAGACGTAAAAATGAGCTTGAACAAAGTTTACATTCTAGAGAAACTCAGAAATTGTCTTTCAAGGTTCTTACCGCTGGGGCCTCCTCGATGATCTTCTGATGTCGCCTCTGCACACTACAATCTCTTTCAAACAAGTAGACTACATTGCCATGGTGATCCCCAAACACCTGAACTTCTACATGTCTATTTCAAAATAAAACATACCTGTTAGTGTACTTCATTAGGGATGATAAATATCACATTCATTAATCCAAACTACTGGCCATGTTGAACAAGACGCCCTCATTTTTTATTTTCTTTGAGGAAGAGCTGATATTTTAGATTCAAGATTAAAGTTATAGATTTAGAAATATACTACAATCTTATAAAATCTCAATGAAAAAGTTTCTTTTTGCATGTAAACAATAGAAAGAATAAACTTATATATCTGAAATGACTGGTAAGAAGAATGAAAACACAGGAGACCCAAAGTAGGGGTAAGCCACAAAGTAAAAGTGATCAAAGAAAAGACATAACTATGGTTACATAAAAATTAAAAATGATGGGCCGGACATGGAGGCACGGTTTTAATCCCAGCACTTGGAAGGCAAAAGCAAGCAGATCTCTGTGAGGAGGCCAGCCTGGTCTACATGGTAAGACCCAATCTTAGAAAATATAATAAAATTTTAAATAAATTTAAATAAGAAACCACAAAAGGGCTAAGAAATAAGTAAAAAAATATGAAATACAGGCCAGGCATGCTGGTGCATGCCTTTATTCCCAGCAATGGGGGGTGGAGGGCAGAGGCAGGCAGATCTCTGTGAGTTCCAGGCCAGCCTGGTCTACATAGTGAGTTCCAGGCCAGCTGGAACTATAGGGAGAACCTGTCTCAAAAAGAGAAGGGGGGTGGGAGAGAAAGAGAGAGTGGGAGGGATGGAGGGAAGAAGGGGGAAGAAGATCACTAGTATTCAAAAATGTACTAACATAAATGGTGAAAAACAAGGCAATTGGATGTTGGGCAAAAGGGGGAAGTTTGATAAGCTACACATCAAGGGATGCACACAATGCCTACAGATATGAGGCTTCCATACCACTCAGGAGAGCACGCTCCACCGTCTGCCATGCCCACACTCCTGTCTCACATATTAACCACAATATGGACACAGACAGATGAGCAGCACATTTTTCTCTTAATTTTTGCAAATATAAAAATTTGTCAGGAAGTCTATAAATGTGCTGAGGGATTTCTCTTTGTTCTGGTTCATTTCATGGAGGACTTCATGGATCTCCTGGGAAGAATCTGTCTTTGTATCATTAAACCCTCCCGAATGGTCCCATTTTTTAATTTGCTAGTGCATCTATCATGTGCTTGTGACAAAATATTTGGCACTGACTTCTTGCCCTGAACTTTCTCACATTGATCTTTCCTCTTTGTTCAAGTACCCAGAAGCTGTCTAGACATACATGCTGCCACTTTGACTACCATCGCCTTTTGAGAGCCTGGTGTAATAACCAGCACATTATGCACAGGCTCTACCATTTAGTAGCACACTAGGCTTTAGTGCTGTTTTTACATTGAGCTGTTATTAGATCAAGCTAGAGTTAGATTGTTCCTCATAATTTTCCTCCCTTTTTTTTTTATATATAAACCTGAATTTCTAACCTGTGTCAGATTCCTAATTCAATAGGTGATTTTTATCAGGTTATAAAAACTCATACAACATGATTATAATACTCAAATATTATTACTAGAAATTAGAAAATAGAAATTCAAACACCTACTGTGAATAAGATTATGGGATGTTGCATAAATTTTCTCATGGCAGGTCCCAGCTTTCAGCCTCACCCCGGCCTCCAGGTCTGAACCAACTGACCAAATGGAGAATGCCCTTTTAGAGGGATTGCTTTATTTCAGGTGAGCCATAAAGTCATTTCTACCAGCGATCCGCCAGCCTAAAGCAGTCACAGAGGTGATGTGCAAGTCTCTTTGCTCCCAGCGCAAAGCCCTTTGTCCGGGGCCGGCCAGCATCTCGCTTCCACTCACATGATCCTTAGGACCACAGGGACTTGGAACGTGGCCTCCTGGGTTTTGGCCTTCTGCGTGGGCCCAGGACCCAGGCACTCCTCCTCCTGAGTGGCTTTCAGCAATCCCAGCACCGCTCTCTGGCTGGCCACCTTGTTCCTTTTTTCCTCCCCCTTTCTCCCCACCTTCTTGCCCCCTTATTGGTCAGAGGGCGGGACTTGCCATGGAACGAACCAATAGGAAAAAAAACCTCAGAGAGAACACCTTATTCACCATACAGGGATATTTTGTTTTCTTTCCCAAAAGTTCATAAAATGTGGGGCTGTAGAGATGGCTCAGCTGTTAAGAGCACCAGCTGTTCTCGCAGAGGATGTGGGTTCGATTCCCAGCACCCACATGGCTATTTAACAATTGTCTGTAACTCCAGTTCCTGGGGCTAGGACACATGCTTCTGTCCTCTGTGGGCATTGCATGACATGGGTGCACTTACCTACACGAATCCTATGATTCTCATGTGGAAGAAGGCATTTGAGTGGTTAGCTTATCTGCTTTTGAAAAGAAGGGTACATTTAGAACTGGCTACACTTTGCCTTATTCCCTACCAACAGGAAGCATACGCTGTGCTCTCAGAACAATTAATTCAACTATCTGAGATTGATTTTTTTTTAAACTATCATACTGTAATTGAATTTCATTTACTGTGTCCTGCTCAGGTATAATTCTACCTTTTTAAGGCTTAAAAGAAAAGAAAATAAAACCCAAAACACCTTGGGGTCTTCTTTAAAGAGATGACAAGATTAGAAACAACAATTAGAGAACTCAGGAAGAGGTTTATACAAGGAAAGAACCTAGAACTCCGAGCTCACTACCTACAAAGTAAAGCCTTCCTGTTCACACTTCACAAATGAATTGTTCTTTTCTCTTGACTTAGAAGTCACATATTTAAAAAAATTAACACAAAAATCTAGGACATAGGAAACTTTATCATCAACATCTCATTGTAAACAACAGAAAAAACACTAGGAATCCTGATGAAAGTATAATAGTTTAGAATATAAACTCTGGCATCAAACTGCCCGACTCAAATCCCAGATTGACAGTTTAGTAGCTGTAGGATTGCTGATGGTAGCATGACCATTCTGTTGCTTAGTTTTCTTATTTGCAAAATAAAAACAGCAATACAGACCTGGTGGGCTATTATTAGAATTAGAGGGCAGTCAGAGTACTTAGTGTATGGAAAACACAGAATCAGACACAGGAAAGTGCAACATAGGTATCAGGTACCAGTAATAAATACCATTATTTATTACCATATCACAAAACAACAATAAAAATCTAATTCAGTTAAGTAATTCCAGTTTTCTGAATAGCTCAACTGACACTTAGAGCTCTGTAATTAGAGCTGATTTATTAGAAGAATATTTTTATACTGGGAAATAAAACCCCTAAGTTTCACCTGTGACAAACATTGCATAAGTTTCTGGGATAGCAATATCACAGAGCCATTAAGTCTTGAATAAAAGTAATGAGATGGATCTATTATTTACTGGTATGAAAAAACATCTAGGATATAATATCATTGCACAGTATTATACTATTACACAAGATTCTACCCATTGTTCTTTTGGACATATTTTGTTTCCTAGATGTTTATGTGTATGTGTTACTACTCACAAAGAAAATGCTTAGAAGAAAGCATACTGTCCTCCACTCTGTTTAATCTGCAGCTATAATAAAGGTGAAATAGGGGAGTTGAACAGACCTAACATAGTATTATAATTTCATACCTTGCAAAAATACATGCATTGTTTTTATAATGTACTGTAAAAATCTGAGTCAGGCAATGCCCATTAGACAAGCCACCACGAGGTTTACCTGGGCCTGCCTGCCTCTCTGAGGAAAGGTATAACTATCTCTTTTTCTTTCAAATCTTGGCTAGAGCCTGAACATGCTTTTCAGTTCCCTAACTGATGCTCTGGACTCCTTACTCTCTTTTTTTTTTTTTAATTTTATTTTATGTGTTTGCCTACATGTATGTAAGTGCACCTGTGTCATGCAATGCCTGATTAAGACCAGAAGAGGGAGTTAGGGACCCTGATACTGGAGTTATAGATGGCTGCCACCATGTGGGTGCTGGGATTCCAACCTAGGTCTTCTACAAGGGCAAACAGTGCTCTTAACTGTTGAGCCATCCCTCCAGACCCCCTTACTGTTTTTCTGATGTTCTTCCCCACCCACTTGACTGCTGGCTGACCGTGCTGCCAGGTGGCTGACCTCTACTCTGCCTCATCTCAGCAGCACGGCTTTTGTCCCTTCTCTATTCTCTCTTCCTTCCTGGCAGCTTGAGATTTACATCTTGCCTGCCCTGTGGTTTTCCTTTAAACCAGTAAATTCTCCTTGAGTATAAAAACATAATCTAAGTCAGAAAAACAATCAAAAACAGTCAACCTTGGTGTGTCCACGAACTTCTCGATCAGCATAGCATCATCATTGAAAGACTTCTTTGCTTCTCTCCGTGCTGATTCCAACTGCTCTTGAAATTCATCTTCTGATCTAATAATCCTCATGCCCTAAGAAAGAAAGGACTCTGTGACCAAAACATAAACTCAGACCACTAACCAGAAATGCCAAAGGCAGGCACCCACAACCTTACTTTTCCTCCTCCTCCTCGGATGGCTTTAATCATGACAGGATAACCGATTCTCCCTGCGTGCTCTTTCAGGCACTGGTCAGACTGGTCCTCGCCATGGTAACCTTCTACAATAGGCACGCCAGCAGCAGCCATGATGGACTTGGATGTGCTTTTAGAGTAAAAACACTAAGACGCCTCAATTCTAAGATTTCTATCAATTATAAGTCTTTAAAGAAAACATCCCACAGGTAAAGAAAGAACTTCAATCTAGGATCAATATTAATGCACGACACTAAAATCCCTATTAGGTAAATTTTTTTATTGCATGTGGAAGCTCCTCTCACTGTACTTTTACTCAATTAATTTATTTTTAGTTTATGTGTATGAGTATTTTGTCTGCATGTTTGTAAGTGTACCTGTGTCATGTAAAACCTGTGGATATCTGAAGAAGGCACTGGATCTCCTGGAACTGGAGTTAAGGACAGTTGTTCACTGCCATGTAGGAGCTGGGAACCAAACCTGAGTCTTCTGCAAGAACTAGTGCTCTTAACTGCTAAGCCATCTCTCCAGCCCCTCATCTCACGTTATTTTAACCCTAGATAACTAATATATTGATTAGAAACAAATATTTATACTTGTATATTTTCCATAATTTAATGGAACTTTTGTATAAGCCAGAAGAGTAACAACAAAAGAATGTAATTTAAAATGCTTACTAACAGGGCTGGAGAGATGGCCCAGCAGTTAAGAGCACAGACTGCTCTTACAGAGGACCCTGGTTCAGTTCCCAGCACCCACAGCTAACAACTGTCCTGAACTCCAGTTCCAGGGCATTCAACACTCTCTTCTGGCCTTCATGGGCATTGCAAGATATGGGTGCACTTACATATATTTAGGTACAACATGCACATACATAAAACAAAAATAAATCAAAAAAAGATTTTAATATATATTAATAGAACTGGTGAGGTGGGTTAGTGGATAAAGTGTTTGCCCTGTAAACCATAACAACTTGAGTTTGATGCCTAGAACCTACATAAAGGTAAAATAACTGCACACACATGTGTACGCACATACACACACAGATAATAGTTTAAACATTAAATGCTTATTAAATAAAATAAACTATTTCAAGTGGCCTAACATGGTTACATTTAAAAAGATAACTCTTACCTCTTTATACCCATGTCTCTAATTGCAGATGAAGGCGGACCTATAAAAATAATTCCTTCTTGTGTACAAAGTTCAGCAAATTCCATATTTTCTGAAAGAAAACCATATCCTGGATGGATGGCCTAGAAAGAAGAAACACAACAAACTTAATAGTTTGTTCTCAAGTGTCAGAGATTTGATGCTGGTGCTGCTGCCATGGAAGCCTCTCCAGACACCACTGACAAGAACACCAAGGTCTCCTCCTACGAGCTCTAAAGAGATGTGTGGAACACTCATGTTGAAACTTTAAAGGCTTTTCTATTCCAGAAATAGCTCTTTCTTTTTTCTTTTTTCCACTTTATGCTTGGGATCAAACCCAGGGCCTCACACATGCTAGGCAAGTGGTCTAACACTGAGTTATACCCCCAGCCCTGTTTTTTTAAACTGTGGTAATCTGCACAACTTTAAGCACTTTTAAGCATTTAATGCAGTAGCATTACGCACACTGATGGTGCCCTCCAACTGTCACCACCACCCACCCATCTCCAGAATGTCATCACCACCCCAGACATAACTGCTATTCCCAGGCAGTCACTACGTCTCTTTCCATCTAGGAAAGAGTCAGTCAAAGAAGCATCTCATGTCAATAGAATTGTGTATTTGTCTCTCTGGGATTGGTTTATTTCACTTAGCAGTTTCCAAAGTTCATCCATGTGGCAGTTGGTAGCAGAATTTCATTCTTTTTTTTAAGGCTGCATATTATTTCATTGTATGTATATTCTATACTTTTTTCATCCACTAATCTGTTCATAGCCATGTGAGCTATTTCTACTTTTTAGCTTCTATAAATAGTGGTATGAACCTTGGTGTACAGATTATAAATGGTGTCCCTATTATAAATTCTTAGATATATACTAGAAGTGGAATTAACAGGGCCCAGTGTGAGGGATCAGTGGGTAAAGTGGGTGCTGTGCAAGCCTGATAACTTGAGTTTGATTCCATTTGAGCCATGTAAAGGTAGACAAGAAAACTGACTCTAAATTCCCTCTGATCTCCACTGCCTGTTCCACCCCGCAAATGCACATATACAATAGTGATAAATAAACTTTTACAGTGGAATTAACAGATCATATGGCCATCTCTAGAACAATCCACCTATATAAACAGACATTTTTAATTGTATCCTTCTTTTTGGTCTTTTTGAGACAGGGTCTCTCTGTAGCCCCAGCTGGCCTGGAACTCATTATGTAGACCAGGCTGGCCTTGAACTCACACAGAGATCCCCCTGCCTCTGCCTCCAAAGTCCTGTGATTAAAGGTATGGGCCACCATGCTGGCATTGTATCTTTTATTTTTATGTGTGTGTATGTGTGTGGGGGCATGTGTGTTAGGTTGTGCATGTGGAAGTCACAGGACAACTTGAGGAAGTCGGTTTTCTCCTTGTACCATGTGGGTACAGGGATTGAACTCATGTTGTCAGGCTTGGCAGGCGGTGTCTTTACATAATGAGCCATCTCATCCACATTAGAACAATCTACACTTTAATTAAAAACAGTACTGTTATTAAGGATGAATGTCAAGAAACAGGAGCTTCAGCTTGGTAAGGGGAATCTGTTACTGTGTCTGCAAAGCTACCCTGAAAAGAGCTAACCTATCTGATTCCTCATCTGTCTTCTGGACTTACCTTCCTGTTTTCTTTCCAGAAAAAAGCTGGAACAAGTCATAGACTCAAGTCAAGTCTATCTCTACTTAGTATGGTACAAACCTTCAGACTCTGGTCTAGTCACTTATAATTTACACAAAATTTTAACAAATTTACACTTACAGCTTTCCAGTCCCAAGGAAGGAAAATCAGCACCTGAGGGGCAGTTAAGTGTTGAAGAGGAAATGACCCAACAGCAAAAAGGGAAGGGCAGAGGAGAGAAGGAGGGCAGAGCAGGTTAGGGAGCTCCATTGAGGGTGCTTCTGTGAGGAGTGAAGTGACTCTGCAACAGCAGCTGCCCTGAGGGTGCATTTGTTCTAACAAAATAATGATGAACTTTACTTATAGCCAAGACAATGAAAAATTTAAAAGTTCATACATCTGTACTTCTAAACAGGTTCAAAGAAAGTTTCAAAATCAGAAGGTTAAGCTTCAGATGCCTGGGGAATTCATAGGAACAAAAAATCCCTCATTTCAGAAATAGGAAGCAACACAATGCTAGACACAGCCAAAAGTTCTGACAATCACTCTGTTGTTGGCTGGGGCTCTGGAGGTCAGTTTTAGTGTTTTACAGGAAATGGTCAAATATTCATGCTAGGTAAAGGGAAGCGGTCCTCGGTGTCTTCTTTTTCTGAGGTCTGATTTACAAGACACACACTCACCTGTTCACAGGCTAATGAATTCAATAAATATACAACTGCAACTCACTGAAACCCCATTTTAGAAGACTTTCATCAACTGAAAATCTGCAACAGATGCCTGTAGTGTTGGTCAATATTTTGTAGCTGTGATAAAATACCTAAGAAAAACAACTTAAGGGAAGAAAGATTTATTTTTGGCTCAGTTTCAGAGGTTTGAGGACATGTGGCAGGGAGGATGAGGTGGAGTGGGGCAGCTCCCATCAGGGTGTCAGGAAGCAGAGAGGAGGAAAGTGCTCATGGGTCTGTTCCTTTATTCCATCTGAACTCCTAGAATCTACAATGATGCCCCCATATTCAACATGATTCATTGGTTAATCTCACCTGGAAACAGCTTACAGGGACAACCAGTGCCATGATTCCCGAGCCTGCTAGGTGCTTCTGAATTCAGTCAAGTGGTTGATCAAGATTCATGATCATCCTGCAGACCCATGTTTATCATGGCACCACTCAACAGGTAGGTTACAGAATAAGCCTAGATGCTCACTGTGATAATTCATCTTGGAAACAGATTTCCCGGAATATCTGGGAGGGATTTTCCGAATTATGTTAACTGGAGGGGAATACCCACTCTAACTGTGTGTGGCATCATTCCATGGGTTAAGGGACTGAATTAAAAGGAGAAAGAGAGCCGAGTAGCAGCACCCATCACTCTGCTTCCTGACTGTGACTGTGTGTGAGTGGCTGCCTCTCCGGGATGAACTGCAACCCTGGAATGGTAAACCAAAACAAACCCTTCTTTCCTCAAGTTGCTTTTGTTAGAGCAAAGACAAGTAACTAGTACACTTACCAACAAATGGGTGTGTAAAGAAATATGGTTCATACACAACTGGGCTTTATTTAGTCATAAAGAATGAAATCATGCTATTTATAAGAAAATGGATGGAACTAGAAATGATCAAGTGAAGTAAGTCAGACTCAGAACGACAAATACCACATTTTCTTTTATATATGGAATCTATATGTTTCTTTTAAAAACAGACCAGCGAGTAAAGAAACAGCTCAGCAGTTAAGACCACTGTCTGCTCTTGCGGAGGACCTGGGTTTGGTTCCTAGCACCCACATGGTGGCCAGTAATGATCCTGTAACTTCACTTCCAGTGGATCTGAAGCCCTCCTCTGCCCTCTGTAGGCATTGCATGTACAGTGTATTTAGATATATGCAGGCAAAACACTCGTAAATAGATAAAATAAAACAGACTCAAGTAGAAGGGTGGATTATTGTGTATTAGGTGGGAAGAGTGACGAGAGGAGAGTAATGAGCAGAGTGAACATCATCAAAGTATATCGTATGCACACAGGAAATGTCATGAAACCCACTATTTTGTACAATTAATATTTAATAAAAACTTTTGTGAACACAAACACACATTCAAAGTCTGCTGTGGACCAGTGAGATGGTTCAGTGGATAAAAGTGTCTGATATCCTGAGTAGAACCATTGAAATCCACAATGGAAAGAGAGGACCAACTCCTGTAAGTTGTCCTCTTACTTTCACACGTGTACTGTGGCATGCACACAACCACACTTAGAAACACGCAGACATATACAATCACATGATAATAACATAAAAAATTTTAAAGCCTGTTAGGATTTTAATAAAGAACGAATATATAGATTATATTTGGAAAGAACTGCTATCTTACACACACACACACACACACACACACATAGGTATGTGTATATATGTGTGTATGTATGTATGTATGTATGTATGTCTAGAACATCTTACAGTTGCCTCAGCAATATTTCAGAGCACAGATTTTGAGTTTTGCTAACTTTCATCCTACTTCTGACTCACATTACTGAGTGTGGTGTTAACTTCACCTCCGGGGTCTGCTGCTATCCTCTGTACTTTTGGTCAATGCCTAACGTAAAAGGATTTTTTTTTTAATGAATGAGATAAATGATTCATAACTAAAAAGAAAAGCCGTCATCTTGTAAAATTAAAGACCAAAGAGACACTCTGGGTACAGCCTCAAGATTTTCAGGAAATACAACTTAATAGCCCAAACCAGGAAATTCATTTGGACTTGAATGGACTGAAAGAGAAATGATTCTACCACTAGTAGGCTAATTCCTTAGCTACAAGCCAACTGAGACTGTTTGTCTCACAATGCTAACAAGCCTTAAAAAAGATAGAAACTGGTGAGATGGCTTAATGGGTAAGTGCATCTGCTGCAACACCTGACAATTTAAGTTTGATCCCAGAATCCCCATGGTAGAAAGAGAGAAATCTCAAGTTATCATCTGACCTCTACACATGCTCTGTAGCATCCATGTACCCCACATACATGATACATACCCACACCCATACAATAAATAAACATAAAAAATAAATAAAGAGAACTGGTCTCTCCTGAAGCTATGGTTTAGGTTAGGGGTCTCTAAAGTTCATGTGCAGGAGCCTGGTCCCCATTCCATGGTGCTGCTGGGAGTTGATGGAACTTTTTGAGGCTGGGTGGAAGGGGGATACCTTACAAGGGACTACTTTCTGCTTCACTGTCCAGTCTTAAGGTAAGCAGTCCTGTTTCCTCAATTGCTCCTGATGTAACTTTTGCCCCCAAAGCAACACAGTCAACTGATCACAGACAGAAATCTCTAAACCTGGGGATTCAAGTAATTATTTTCTCTCTGTAAACTGATTACCTCAGGTATCTGTTATATAGTAACAGAAGGCTAACACATGCATCTTAACTCTACCACCCTTTAGCAGGCGGGTCCAACCTGTGGCCTCTAGGCTACATGGCTCTAATGGTAGCTGTGCATGCAGTCCAATACATTTCAGATGACAACATCGCATCACAATGTCAAAAGGTAGGACAGCTCTGCCAGTCTCACATAGAGGTACGTGTCACTAGACATCAACAGAAGTTTAGCATCCTTGAAAATTTCACTTTTGTTCTCATAAAAGACCCTATGTCAAAAAGGCACAGCAAGAGTACCTCTGTAGTTCTGGAGAATTACTCATATCAATAAATATGTGCTTCATATTAGTCAACATTCCTACATTTCTTTTCAGTGTCAAAGTTAGTGTAATATTCATTTTCCTAATCAGCAAGTATTTTTTATTTTCATTAATATTTGTAATTTTTGCAAGTCATTTCAAATCTTGGATATTCAGACAAAATGTGTAATGTAAAAAACAGTAATATTACTTTTCTAACTGCTTGTTCTATTATGTACCTCAAGCAATAATAGTCCAAATTGTGCAGAACTGCTAAGTTCCCAGGAATTACTAAATCCAGATACTACTACTTAAGAAACAACCCCAACAGTTTAAAAGTCCAGACTGGAGAGGGCTCAGCAGTTAAGAACACTGGCTGCTCTTGCAAAGGACTCAGTTCCCAGGACCCACACAGTGTCTAATAACCATATATAACTCCAATTCTAGGGGGTCTGGTGCCCTCCTCTGACCTCCACAGGCACTGCATCATGTGGGTGCACTTACATTCATGCAGGCAAAACACTCATAAACATAAAAAAAAAAAAAAATGTTCAAAGTCCAAAGTCTATCCGAGACTTGGTGATTTCTTAACTGTGAGCTCCTGTAAAGTAAAAACCAAGTTACATACATCTAAAATACAATGGCAGAGAGCTATTTTTTCCTATTGCAACCCCACAACTGGCATCCTCAGCCCTCTGGCTATGCTTCAAAGGGCTTGGGTGATGCTATCTCTCTAGCTCTGTCACCTTTACCCCTGTCTTGGGCTGGCTCCACTCCATACCCTCAGTTCTTGGTAGACATCCCACAGTCCTGGCATCTCCAACAACTTGGATTTCCACTGCAACTTGGGACTCACCTTCACAACTTCCTGCAATGGCCTCTCAATGTCATCTTGCAGGAATTTCAACCATGCCATATGTTGCCTGGCCTGAAACCATGGAGTAAAACTCCATGACCTCCTTAACCTTGCATCTTTCATGCTCCATAACCAGTACCATGTGTATAACACTGCCACGTTCTGTGGCAACTCACTATGAAGCCTGGCTCTGTTGGACCACAGTTGTATTGGTTTCTGTGTGCTGACCCTGGAGAAATACTCTCTTTGGAAGCTGACTTCAAGGGGCAAGGATTCAGCTGCACTTTCACTTTAGGCTTTCTCCTTTCATATAAATTTGCATCTTTACAAGCTGGAGTCTTTGATGGGTTGGGTCTTGTTGTCCGAAACCTTTTAATGGAGCAAATCTAACAATTATAGATGCTTTGTTGGTGCATTCTCCTTGTATGCTCACATGCCTTTCCTACATTAAAAAAAAAACAAACAACAATCTATTGTCTTTAAAGATTTATTTATATTTTTATGTGGAAGTTGTGAGCTGCCTGATATGGGTGCTGGGAACAGACTTGGGTGTAGAAAGCACTATTAACTTCTGAGCCATGTCTCCAGCCCCTCAGTATCTTTAAATTCAACTTCACTCAGGTTCTCAGTTTATGGGTAGAATGAAGCCAGATTCTGGGTAAAAATATCACATGAATGGCCATTAGCCCATTCCTTATAGAGTCCTTGTTCCTGTGACCCCATGAACTGGGCCCCTACTGTTAGTATTTCTTTCACCATCCTTGTCTTCCAAGACCCTACCAGAATGGCCTGTTAAGTTCTGTTTTCAGCATGTTAGGTCTTTTTTAGCTCAAGTACCACTCTTCCACATTTCAGCCACAAATGGTCTCAAAGGCCTAAGAACCACATGGTTAGGTTTATCACAACAGTCCTACTTCTTGCTGCCAATTTTCTGTTTTCATTTCTTTTCCTGTTGCTGTGCTAAAACACTGTGACAAAAGCAACTTAGGAAAGAAAGGGTTTATATTAGCTCATCGTTCCAGGGACAGTCCACATGACAGGGAAGTCAAGGCAGCAGATGCTTAAAGCAGCTGGCAACATCAGGTCCGCAGTCAAGAGGCCAAGGGATGAATGAACACCAGTGCTCACTGTGTTTTCTCCATTTTAAACAGTACAGAGTCCCTGACCCAAGGAATGGACATCTCCACAGCTAAGATAGGTTTTCCCATCCAGTTAACCCAATTAAGGTAAATCCTCATGGTTAAAGGCTTGTTTCCCTGGTGATTCTAGATTTTTGTCGAGTTGACAATGAACACTAACCAGCATACCATCCTTAAGGGTCTTTTAACTCCAAGAATCAAGAAACTTGTCCAAACAAGCACAAACACCTATGTATATAATAACTTCTCTGCCTTCTCATCTCCGACCATGTTATCCCTGATCAGTTACTCAGTTCCAAATCCAATTTTCCAGGATGAGCCTTGAGATCCAGGGGAGCACTTGTTTCTAAGCCTGCCGACCTGAGTTTGGTCACTGGGACCACATGCAGGAAAGAGAGAACCAATCTCTGCACATTATCCTCTGACCTACACACAAGCACTGTGACATGTGCACTCCACCCCCAAATAAACAAATAAATACACTTTTTAAAAGAGATATTTACAAGTAGGAAACTCATCTGAGACTAAGAAATCTAGATAAGAAAGCCTAAGATCTATGTGAACAAAAAAATAACTATTTCTGAAAACATTTTAAAGAAAGATTAAACACAAATCAGTTCCTAATTCATTTTGAAGGATGAAAGAGATGTGATAACACCCAAGTTTTGGGCCTGGCATATTGGAAAAATCAAGGGGAAAGATTTCTTTTGATCATATTTCACCTTGTAAATTCCTCCTCAAACACCAGCTGTCTTAGCACCTCGATTTCAAGGCAGAAGAGCTGAATCTCCTTTTAATTCTAATTTATAGTTTAGATTCTCCCTCTGCCTATTTCACAAAAGATTTAAAGTACAGAGGATGCAGTAAGATGGCTGAGGAAGGAGAGGGATGGATCTAGTTTAAAGACAACCCAATAATCACATGTAAAAAATGTGGCAAAAATAGAAACATACAAATAAATAATTTTGTATAAATTATACAAAACTTATTTGCTTGGAATCATAGCAGCCCCCCACCCTCCCCTGGCAGATCTTACCTGAGCAGCAGAGCTCTTGGCCACCTGAATGATTTTCTCCATAGAGAGGTAGCTCTGCTGAGATGGAGCTGGGCCAATGGAATATGCTTCATCTGCCTGTTAAAGAAATATCACACTTGTAAAAGATGACACGGTTATCATGTACCTGCACACTGTACAGAACTGTATCACAATCATTTACTCTCAAAATAAAAAGCTGGCACAAGAGGCTCAAGAACGATGAACATGAACAATGCAAGAATCAAGATTCAGAAGCACCAGCTCATGCTACGTTTTAAAGATCAGCCAGTTTGTGACTCAGTCCTGGGTCAGAGGGAACTCCAAACTTGATTTTCTCAGATAAACCACATACCAGATTCAATCATGACATTATAATGTTCTTAAATGTAGTTTACATAATTATTAGGGCATGATGATGTTTCTTTCATACATTTGTGAATTATTCTAGACTATCTTTTAACTTTCATATAATCATAACAGCCCATATAGAAAACATGTATGCACTCATGCAAACTTGCCAAATGCCTACTATGTATCAGGCATTGAGTTGGGAATGACCTACACCGACATGAACAAGACTTGCCTCCATTCACAGGGAAGACAGCCATTAAGCATTCACATACTTATGGAAAATGACAAAGAGCAGGAAGGAGAAAGCAAGGATATAGCAGTATCAAAAAGAGTGGCTCTGGTCTGTGGGATGGTCAAAGCTAGCTAGAAAAGAAGGTCAAGAGAAGTTCTTCGGGGTTAGTAAAGACTTCACCTGGGAGATGAATGGAGAATGCGGACTTAAAAGCAAGAATGGAGGCAGAGTGAGCCCTCCACACAGAAAATGACATGTGTGAAGATCTAGAGGTAAAAGAAACCTGGCCTATTTGAGTAACCAAAGATAGTGTAAGTGACCAGGACATAGTGAACAAGGGTCAAACACAGATGAGCCCAGATGACAGCAGGATACAGATTTCATGAGGCCTTTGGAGAAGTTGGAGAGTTTTAGATTTTTTTTCTAATGGGACTCAAATGAAATTTGAAACATCAATTATTTTTTAACTTTTAATTTCATAAACACAAATCCATTCTCATTCTGAAGCACTCGGGGGAATGATACAACAGCAAAGCGGCCTTCAGCACTGCACGTCCCTGCTGCAGGCCTCCCAGACAGCTACCACTACAACTAATTTGTGACATTTTTAGTATCCACGTTTCTATTTGTGTAAGTACATACAGTTTTAGTTTTACGCAAATAGAACCATACTATATGTGTCCGCAACTGTTTTTTCATTAACATTATATTCCTGGGGCCTCCTTTGCTAGCAAATATGTACAAGACACTGTGTGTAATGCTTGTACAATGTACCACAGAATGGTGGTACCACAGCTCATTTAATCTCGAGCTTCTTCATATGCACTTAGGTTGTGGAGGACAGTCCAGGGTAAGTCCTGACATCAGAATGTCAACATTAATGGCTGAATTATTTCAGATGGAAGGGGTCCAGAGAAAGGACACTGAGAGAGTTCCCCCTGAGAAAGGTCAGAGGTCTGAAAATCATGAGGAGAATTTATTTCTAACAGAAGGGAGCAGTTTACAAGCATGAGAAAAGCTCAACTGAAGTCAGCCTCCAGGAACTCACACTGCTGCCTCTGGTCTTGTGAGCCTAATGAAGGCCAACAGTTGAATTCATCCATGGCTGGAGTTTTATCTGGTAGATAAGAGCTAGTAATAATTAAAAAGAAAAACTTCAAAGGAATTGGGTCTTTTCAGCTAGAATTTTACTGAGAAACCAAAGTTTAGAAACATGAAATCTGAAGTCACCAATCAGTAAGAGACAATTGCTAACAACAGAGTTTTGATCTTTTCGTCCTCACACAATGGAGAGCTGGATATGTGCTCTTCAGCCTATGGCTTAACCACACTCTATGAACCATTTAAAACAGTCCTTGATACAGCCCTTGCATGTAAATCAGCTATGCCATGAAACATACACTTTAGTTCAACTGGGGTTACATGTTAAAGGTGTTCCCAAGAAGAGTACTTAGTGAGCAGCTTGAATTCAACTACACGAACCTAGTTAACATCTGCAAGCATCATCTATCATCATAAATAACTAAAACTAACTTAATAAACAAATATATATACTCAGTATTTGGTTTCCAGCTTTTATAATACCTACCATATCTACATGCATGGAATGTCTGTCAGCCTCACTGTAAACAGCCACGGACTGCACACCCATTTTTTTGGCTGTTCGGATCACCCTGCAGGCAATTTCACCTCTGTTTGCAATGAGGACCTTGGTGATGTTTCTTCCTGTTTAAAATATAATAAGATCAGACACAATGTTAAACAAGAAGTGAAAATAGGTCATTAACTAGCTGTCAGGGGTCTGTTCTGGTAAAACTGGCATAAAGAAACCTAAAATTACTATTTTAGTATTAGACTGTGGGAATGACTTTTACAATATGGACACGCTCAGGGCAGGTGACCTTTACTTAACCTTGCAACCAAAAGTTAATCTTAGCTTTTTCTACAATATAAACAAGCCTATTAGGCCTTAGTCTGTTGGTATTAAAGGTCTGAGCTACCAGGCCTGGCCCAAGGTTATTCTTAAAAAAATAAGGTGACCTGTAATTTAAAAGTGCTTTTTTCCATGACAGCTACCACAGATGATAGGTGGTAGCCACCACAAGGCTGCTATCATTCAGCATAAAGTTTTGTGTTCGGGGTCCAACAGGTAGGGGTCATATCCAATCAAAGAGAATTATACTTTCATTACATTTCTATTAGTTTTATATTTCACATAAACTTTTATTTGAAAAAAATAATGTTTTTTCTGATTAAAAGAACTGCTTTAAAAACAATGGTTTAGACCATCATAGTTATTTTCTTCCCATTCAACATAGGGTCAGATGGACAGAAATATAAAATACTCCATTATCATTACACTTTAAAATTCATACTCAGTAACAAGGAGGATTTGATATAAGAGACAATACTGGTGACTTAATAACTAATGAGAAAATTACCATGAAAATCTCAACATTAAAGGATTTATAAGAACTAATTCTATTGTACACAAATCAAGCGTTAAACACTACTCTTTCCCGGTCTGCACTCTAAAGCAAAGCCAAAATCTGTCAGTACCTGGCGTTGTTGCATACTTCAAGGTTCTCTGCTTCCAAGCCCATTTCCTATAAAACAAACCCAGACAAGATTATACTTAATCAGACTATACACAATCAGTTGCTAACAACAGAGTTTTGATCTTTTCGTCCTCACACAATGGAGAGCTGGATATGTGCTCTTCAGCCTATGGCTTAACCACACTCTATGAACCATTTAAAACAGTCCTTGATACAGCCCTTGCATGTAAATCAGCTATGCCATGAAACATACACTTTAGTTCAACTGGGGTTACATGTTAAAGGTGTTCCCAAGAAGAGTACTTAGTGAGCAGCTTGAATTCAACTACATGAACCTAGTTAACATCTGCAAGCATCATCTATCATCATAAATAACTAAAACTATGGTCTTTCAAAACTTGAAACTAAATCCAGATATGATCTAAGGTCAATCTCAAGTCCATTAGCAAAGTGATTTGGTAAGATTTGTTCTGTGGAAAGAAAACTAATCTAGAACCTGGAAGTTCTGACTGTTTTCCCTTGTGCTACCTGTCTGTGATGAGTCACTTCACCTGCTTAGAGCCTGAAGCTGGCATTTGCCACAAGATGAGAGATGATTAAGAAGGTACTTTAGGATAATCTACTTCATTTTTTTTTAATTGTAATTAATAATAAATACTACCTGGTACACGCAGAATTGTCATGAAAGATGACACTCCGTTACCTTGATGCTTTCTGTTTAACTTTACTAAATAAAGCATTCTAATCAAACCACATTTTGAAAAATAGCCACTGGATTCAACCCTCTGCTAAGACAGTTTGATATTGAACCAGAGATATTAAAGGAAAGAAACTGAACAAAGGCAGCAGAAAGAAGAAATGCTAGCTATGGCCTAGTTCCCAACGGACTCTTCAACACTGGCCAGGGTCAGATCACTCTACATCATGGTCTCTCATTCTTTTTTTCATTACTCCCTCCCCAAGGAGAAAACTTAAATACTAAGAAATAAAGTGTTATACATAGATAGGTTTGAGCTTTAGAGGGTCCCAAACCATGATGCTAGGGTAACAGCTAAATTTTTTGTTTGTTTGTTCTCACTCAAGAAATTTTATGGGTGATATCATCCAGGTCCATCTTGGATTTACATCTTTAATTCAGTGTTCTCACACAAGAAAGGAGAGTATAAAGGTAATGTTAGCCCTCTGACCACCCAATGAGGGACTGAATCTAGCACCCTGCACTGCTAGATTCAAGCTACAGCACTTAACTGTGTCACCAGTCCCTGTCAAGAGGTAATTTTGAAGTATACAATTTTTTCCAAGTTCTTATATTGAAAGAAAGTGTAGAATTGGAGAAGGAATGATGTCCCAAGTACCTTAACCAGGTAAAAGACTGCTAAGGTCTAGGACATTTTAAGTCCAGTGATACTTATTAATATCTTATTTATATAAGTAAACACTGGAATCTCAACCAAGAGCTGACAGAAAGCAGACTAGATTCACTCTGGGAATAAAAGGGCATAATAACCATTAGTGTTTCAGCTACACAGTATGGAAATCCATGCTGGGAATCCAACAAACTGCAGAACCAATTCTACCACAATCTCCTGCATCTGGAGGATTTAGCAAAATCATGGTTATAAAGACTGGTAAGTTTAGTTCCTTCATAAAGCAAAAGATAAGAATCACAGTGTACTTTACATACTATATAACAGTGTAGCAGTATATATGTCCTCTGCACAGAACTATGTGACAGGCAGGATCAGCATTTCATGGGGTCACTGGAGTACATTACATATCCAGTCTTCGGACGCACACTTAATAAGATGCTGCCATCCTTGAGGGCTACTGGGAGGGCACATAGGTTTGGCAGGTGAGCTCTGCAGATGGCTTCTCCAGGAGACCGTTGCCAACTCAAGTCTTTCCATTTGGCCCATCTCAATTTCTTGATCTTTAAGGTAGAGAAATAACTTTCCTGATCTTTCTAACTTGGAGATTTTTAGCTTTGCATTCTTCAGGTGAGTTTTGGATAAAGTTTAAAGCCTGCTAGGGCAAGGTGCCATAAAATGGAAGTTTCTTCTTTTTTTTTTAAAAGTTATTTCTTTATTTGTATAAATGTTTTGCCTGAATGTATGTAAGTGCATCCATGTGGTACAGTATCCAAGGAAGCCAGAGAAGGGCATTGGATCCTCAGAAACTGGAGTTACTGATGGTTGTTAGCCACCATGTGGGGGCTGGGAACCCAACCGTGGTCCTCTGCAAGAACATTCAGTGCTCTTAACCTCTGATCATCTCTCTAGCACCAAATGGCAACTTCTTAAAACTCTGATTATGTAATATAGTCACTGACGGCCCAAAGTTTTCTCCTTTTAGCTATTAAAGAGACAAGCAGACATCTCTACCCTTAACCACAACCCTCTATCCCAACAACGTTCTGATTGCTCTATCCCAATTTTCACAATTATTTAAACAAGATCGACAAGTTGCTTCCAGAGATAATCACAATGATTAAGACAGCTCACTACTAGAGATTCTTTTCGCTGTGCTAGTAGAGAATCGAGGCAAATAAAAAGTCTCAGGCTGTTATGATTTTTTAACTTTATAAACCATTAGCAGGACGGCAGGTAACAGATAGCTACTGTTCTACAGACAGTTAGTAAGCTTTGAGAGAGATGAGAGGTGTGTCTGTGGTAGTATCTATCACAAGGGCCCTGAGAACCCAAGAAAAGTCATGGGAAAATGCACAGCAATGAACTCCTTTCACCAACTTTCCTCTCATTTTGTTTGGGGTGAGTCCTACAATTTACTGAAAATCTAAGGCACCTAACCATCCCTTGTGGAAGATAAAAGCAAACAAAAAAGTTTATCTTAATAGTTGATTCTGTAACGTCTGTTTATGCATTAAATCACACGGACCATACTCTGTTTAAACTTTTATCCATGTGCTAATTTGGACAACTGAAGGGACCGGTCTATCTCCTGGGAGGAGAGGGTGGAGCGAAGACAACAGGTAACTCAGTCGAGATCACACGCGTAGCCGCAGCTGCAGGGACCCAGCCTTCGGCCCTCTGCACCGCCGGGAACGGTCTGCAAAACGCAGGAGGCTGACGGGCTGCCCGCCTGCAGGACCAAGAACGTTTACGACTAAAGTCGCTGGGCCCAACTCGGGAAGCTTCCCTACCCGAAGGATCGGAGTCAGGGCACGAGCCAGTCCTCTTGACAGCTGCACCCGGGACGCGGCGGCAGCTCTGAGCCCGGCGGGTTAGGCCCACCTCTCCAGCCGAGTCTGGAGCTGCAGCCTCCCGACGGGAGCCCAGGCCAAGCGTCGCCCTCCCGCCCTCCGCGGACACCCGCGGCCCGCACCGTCACCTCGGCTGCAGGAGCAGGGTCGGGACCCGCAGCCACCGGTTCCGGTCCAGCATCGCCAACGCCGCGGCCATCGCCCCGCCGCCTTCTCCCCGCGGGCACCGAAGCGCCTCAGCTTGCGCAGTAGCGGCCCTCGTTACGCCAACGTCTGGTCCGCTGTGGGCCACCGTCCAATCCCGAGAGCAGTGGGCGCCAGAGACCGGGGCCAATCAGAGAACGGGGATCATCGACGGTGCTGATTGGCTACTGGAACCACGTGTCCGCCTGTGGGCGGACTCACAGGTTACGCGCGCAGGCGTCGCGGGAGCTGCCGGGCGAACCGCGGGGTCCCGAGGCGGAGTACGAGCACCTTCCAGCCGCTGAGTATCTGGAAAGGGAAATCACCACCGACCGACAGATGTGTAGACGAGAAGACCAGGTAGACACTCCATGTAGAGGCCTGCTTATATGGGTCAGGCAGAAGTACACGGGGCATAGTGGCACACGTCTTCATGCCAGCAGCCAGGTGGGCCTGCGAGTTTCAACCTAGCCAGGGCTGCACAGTGAGACCCTGTCTCAGAAAACCAAAACCAACAAAAACATTTGAGGAAAAAGACGAACTTAAAAGAAATAAAAAGCAATGGCACACGTGACATGATGTTTTGAAAAATAGGAAAATCAATCTGATGTGTTGGCATACACCTTTAATCCCAGCACTGGAGAGGCAGAGGCAGTGAGTCTCTGGATTCAGCCTGGTCTACATTCCAGTTCCAGGCCATCCAGAGATATGTATAATGAGACCTTACATAAACCTCCCTCTTTTAGGAATAACAATCTAGCCCTTTTCTGTCTTGTAGTACTATTTCAGCCAGGTCAGTCTACCTGCCTTTCTAATTGCCCTATGGAGGCCTGTAGGTGCCCTATATCTCTATCTATCTGAGAACTTAGGAGTTTAAAGTTCTCTGTCCAGAGCCAAGGTGATGGCGCCCAGGACACCGGAACTGGCAGTACCTGTTCCTATGAGAAGGGGGACAAGGATGGCAGCAGGGCCCTCTTTGGTCTGGAGAGGCCTAGACTGAAGTGCAAGTGTTCTTGTCCTTCATCACCACTGTAGAGATAAACCTGGGGAAGGGTATGGACCAGGATGCACTTGTGTCCATGGTGGGGAATCCCGTTCCAACTGTTTGGGCTTACACATTTGGCAGAGGATATTATACAAGGTCCCATTCCCTGGAGATCTAGAGTTAACCTGTCCTCCCAGTTCCACAGAGGATCTGCTTGTTGTGAGGTGGTGGTAGGAACAAATGAAAGGTTGGCTCCTATCTACACATAGTAAGAGGGTTGGGGGTCAAGACATAGCCAGCAGTCAGTCCTCCACAAGGGTAGGGAAGTTTAGTTAATACAGGCATGAACTACCCGGACCATTCCCAATTTTGGCCTTTCTTCTAGTGGAGATGGAGTAGCTTGGTCTTTTAGGATGGAAGAAGTGCTCTGGGGAGGTGGGGGAGGCAGAAGAGGATCTGTGGGTATTCTAGACTCAAGTGGCCACAATGGTGGTTCCGGTGTTGTGAGGACCATCTGGGGTGCTACAGTTGTGACCTGAGGAGGCAGCAGGGGTGACAACTGTTTAGGAATAGGAAGCCAGTTAGCTGGACCAATAGGGACTAACTGGTGGGGAGACACTGGATAGTAAATTTGGTTCCAGGGTCTCTGCCTCTCATCCAAAGTCAGAGTCAAGTCTTTCCTGTCAGCCAATACCTTGCACTGAGTTCATTCCACTTTACTACAACTATCTTGAATGGATTACAGATACTTGGACTGCATGGGGTCAGGGATAGTAACCTAGTTATAACAATAAATTTGACTGTATGTCTGCTCCAGAATGACTCAGTTTCGAAACCCCAGGCAGCGCAATGATATTTCCACCGTCCTTGACATGAAGTGTCCCCACTTGTAGGGCAGATGTAAAACTGCTCATGTTGGAGGCCCTTTTCATAATCTAAGTCTCCACACCCTATCTTTTCTCCCGCCTGAATCCCTCTTCCTGTCATCATGCTTCCCCCTGGGGGACTCTACCATCTCATCTAGTTATGTTTAAGGTCACCAAGAAACACAGATCAACTTTGAAAATAGGTTGAGAAGTAGTATTGCTGACTCTCACCAAGCCAGCTGTCTTCGGTCCTTGGTTCTGGACAATTCCTAGTCATAGTGCGGTGGATTGACCAGAGGCCCACTTCCCCCTCTAGTCCTCAAAGGAGAAATCATCACCTATAGAATTAGTCCAAGGTTGACATTCTGGTGAGGTGCACTCTTAAAGGATAATGCGGATCCCTAGAAGCTCTCCATGTCTTGCCCCCTCCCTGGCTGGTGGTGTCTGCTTTCAGGTGGACCCAGGAGGGGATACCAGTCACCTTCAGTGCAGTTAGGGTGACTAGGATGACTATAAAGGGACCCTTCCAGGAGGGCTCCAGAGTCTTGGACGGTATTCATCACATCCAGGCACTGTCCCCTGGCTAGAACTGATGAGCGGACTCAAGGCTCTCTAAGGAGGCAAGTGGAGGAAGTGAGCGGTGGATTCCTTTTAGGGTCTTCTGGAGGTTCTGCAAAGATTTGAGGAGGGAAGGATTAGAGATACCTGCCAGCAAGGGGGTCCCTAATCTGGGGAGTGAGGGGGAGGGTGGTCTCCTGGACAGTACTTCAAATGAAGTGCTGGGGTACAGCAAGCTCTGAGAAGGGCCATAGGGAGCAAATTGGTCCAACCCTCGCCAGTTTCTGAATGGAATTTGGTTAAGGTTTCTTTTATTGTCCTGTTTATTCTCTCTACCTGACCTGAGCTTTGCGGCCTACATGCAGAGTGCAATTTCCTAGGCCCTTAGCTACTTGCTGAGATACTTTGACCATGAAGGGCAGGCCCTTGTTGGACCCCAAGGCTAGGGGAAGACTGAATTGGGCCACTATCTGTTGTACTAGCTTCTTTGGTAATATGGTAATGTTCTGGTAGGGATCACCTCCACCCATCCTGAATAAGTGTCCATGAATACAAGGAGATACTTGTAGCTGAACCCAGGAGGTATAACCTCAGTAAAGTCCAGTTCCCAGTGTTCTCCTGGTCCTGCTCCCCTCTCTTTGTGCCTGGTGGGGGGCACTTCCTCCATTTCTGGTTTATCTGAGCACAGTTCACACATCATCCAATGTCAACCAAATCAAATTTGGAATATAGTACCTGTGTCTGAGCAGTTCTTTCATTTTGGTAGCCCCAACAGGGTTTGACTGATGTTTCTGGGTAATCAGTGTCCATACAGGCTTGGGTAAGATTGGATTTTTGTGGGGTAACATCCACTATTTTCATTGCTTGGATGCCTTTTCTTGCCGAAACAATTGCTCTTCTTCCTGTGTGTATCATGGGGCTTCTAGCAGATTAGGCTCTGAGACGGTTACCAATACCTAGGCAGGCTCTAGTAGCCGGAGAGGCCCCATTGGCTCTTAGGTGATAGATTTCATGGTTTTGTGAACAAACCTGTTTCCTCTGGCCTTTGGGGAATCATCCTTCTGGTGTTCAGGGCAGTGGATGATAGCCAGTGTCTTCAGAAGCCACATAGCAGCAGGCAGTGGCTGGATCTCTTCCTTGTTTCAGACTTCCTTTCCAGCCGAGCTAAGGAGGCCCTGTTCTTGATATAGGGCCCCATGTGCATGGGCTGTAGCAAAAGCATACCTGCTGTAGGTGAGGATGTTGATTTTCTGCCTCTCTCCCCAGCAGAGCGCCTGGATCAGGGCAATCAGCTCTGCCTGCTGTGCTGTTCCTCAAGGGAGAGACTGTGCCCAGATGGCTTCATGCTAGGCGACTACTGTGGCTCTAGCATAAAGAGTTCCCTCACGGACATAACTAGTGCTGTCAGTGTAGACTGTTGCATCTGACTCAGGCAGCAGGTGATCGAGTATGTCTGGGTTGTCCATATTGCAGGTAGTCCATCATGTCTAAGCAGTCGTGGATCAGAACTTCTTCAGGCACAGACAACAAGGTGGCAGGATTCAGAGTAATAGCTGGGGAGAACTTGTTACAGGGTGAATCTAAGAGCAGAGCCTGATAATAGGTGTCCTAAGCATTTGACATATTGCTCTGTGTTAGAAATCTTAAGAAATCCTAATTGACTGGCTGGCACCTCATGGCCTGGGCAAGATGGTGCTGAGAGGAGCTAAAACAAAGACTAGCCAGAGGAGATAGGCACATACCACACATACCATGGTAATTAGGTGAACTAGGGACTTAAGTGCCATTGGAGGAGAATTACTTCCTCCCTCGTGAACAGTGCGTGGACAGTAGTAGCCTCTATGTAAAGTGAAGACATGATCAGAGTGACCAGTAAAATGATTGGTATAAACTTCCCACTGTATGCTAATCCCTGTAGCTCTAAGCCTTTATAGTGTGCCTGTTAAGTTCAGTAAAGGACTCCCTGCGGTACCACTGAAGAAGTTACATCATTAAAGCTGTATCATCAAAAGAGATGGCTAGCTGCACGCTTCTTTGGTCAGACGGGGACCCCAGTCGCACCTGAGAGTCTCCTGGAACGGGCCTGGAGGCTGGGAACAGGCAGGCTGTTGAACCCGACCTCCCTTTGCTCCCCTTAAAAGCCCTCTCCTACTGCGGGGAGGGGGCTGGGGCAATCCAAGAGAAGTAAACCTGATCCCCCTCTCCGCTTTCCCCCACTGGGCGGGAGACAGGGAATTTGGAGAGGGGATACACCTTCTGGTTGTCTCCACCACAAGAGAGAGCAACAGCTCTGGGGTCCCCCTAAGTAGAGTCTCTACTAGAGTGGGGTGTGATGACAGTCAGTTCCTACCCCAAAGCGAGTTTGTCAGTCTCTAGCCAGCAAGGCCACAGCAACTATGGCTCTGATGCAGTCTGGCCAGCCCCTGCCACAGGATCAAGTCATTTCGACATATATGCGACAGGTGTTTTCCATGGACCCAAAGCTTAGATCAGAACTCCCTTGGCCACTTTGTTTCTCGTATACAAACAGCTGGAAGGGTCTGGCCATGTCCGGTAACTCTAGGGTCAGCACAGAGGCCAAAGACTCTTTTAGCTGTTGAACCGCTTTTGTTCTTGTTCTCCTCACTTGAGAGGACCATTTCCCCCAGGCTCTGGTACAGAGGCTTCCTGATTTCAACAAAATCTAGTATCCAGAGTCTGCAATACCTGATGGCTTCCAGGAATTCCCTTATCTGCTTTTTATCCTTAGGTTCTGGAACGTGTTGAGGATTACCTTGATGTGTCCTTGGGAGAGTGTTCGCTTCACTTTCCTCCTTCCAGGGAATACTCTGGATTAGTCACCTTTTTAGAGCACAGTTGAGCCTTCTTAGCTGATACTGTGTTCCAGATGTGTATCCCCTGGAAACCAGTGAGCCATTAACATAGTATTTGTGACTTAGTTGGCCACATATATTAGAAAGAGGTTACAAAAATTGGAGGGTTTTGAGGGAATGAATAGATCCTAGCTCCTGGAGATAGCTCAGAAGGTTTCCAATAACCGGGGCCCAGAAGAAAAGAAAGATAGGCCCTTGGCAAGAGTTATGGTCATTGCCATCCAGGAAGCAGAGGGGAGCATCAGCCCAATGCCCAGCGAAGGACCAATGCACCTACTGCAAGGAGAGAGGACACTGGGAGAATGAATGTCCCCAAAGAAAGTGAGGACCAGGAAAAAAGGTCCTGAATTTGGCAGGGGAAGACTGATGAGACTGGGGCTCCATTCCAGTGAGCCCCCAGAAGCCCATGGTTGCTGCCAGAGTCAGGGGCAGACCTCTTTGCTTCCTAGTAGACACAGATATGGCCCACTGTGTGTTAACCCATCCTCTGGGATTGGTAACTAAGGAAAGGACCATGATCTAAGGAGCGACTGGGACAGGAACATATGTTTGGATGACTGCCCAGAGAATAAACCTTGGAAAAGATACCATGACTCATTCCTTCTTAGTTATGTCTGATTGCCTATGCCCCTTGATAGGACGAAACCTCCTAAGGAAACTTGGAGCTACCATAACCTTTGGTGAACTTGAAGTCCCACTAGATTTAGAGGGGGGAAGAGCAGCCAAAAGCCGTCCTAGTGACATGCCCACTTTCCCTCCTAGAGCAGGGAAGAAGGCCTGCCCAGCTCGGCCCTGGATTTCTAGAGTGAACTCCTAGAGATCTTACAACAGAAGTTTCTGAAGTTATGGACAGAAACAATCCTCCAGGACTGGTCTGCCTCCTGTCTTCATACAACTTACAAGTACTGCCAAACCCATCCGAGTTCAGCAGTAACTTACCCTTACCAAGGGAGGTGAAAATAGGCATCTGAGCACATATAAACTGCCTCCAAAAAGCAGGTACCCTTGTTCCTTGTCACTCCTCATGGAACACTGTGCTCCTTCCTGTCCTAAACCCAGGGACTCAAGACTATAGGCCTGTGCAGGACCTGTGGGAAGTTAACAAGAGAGTAGAAACTATCCATTCAATTGTCCCCAAATCATATGCCCTCCTCAGCTTACTCTCCCTTAGAAGATGGTATATACTGTCCTGGATTTGAAAGATGCTTTCTTCACTCTACCCCTGGCTCTTGTCAGTCAGCCCATTTTCTACTTTGAATGGGCAGATCCCAAAGAAGAGTTCAATGAGTAACTTTCTTGGACTAGACTCGCACAGACATTTAAGAACTCCCCAACCCTGCTTGATGAAGCCTTGAGTGCAGACCTACTTTAATTCTGCCAAGGATTCCTGAGGGTCATCTTGCCCCAATATGTAGATGACCTACTCATTGCTGCAGAGACAAAGACAGATTTCTAGGAGGTCACTGAAGGACTGTTGGAGATAGTCAAGGTCAATGGGGAGAAAACCCAATATGCTTCCCATAGCTGCTCCAGAAACCCAATGGGCAATTCTTGAGGACTGAATCACCCCAGTAACTTTGAACAAACTGATAGGCCTTCTGTCAGCTCCCCTAATTCTGTTCAGATGTGCCTGGAGATAGTCATCCAAAGTCCCCTTACCTTGATCAGTATTGGGGTCCCAGTTAGGTCTGCTAGAAGGAAAATATGTTCTACCCTGGTCTGTGGAATCTACATGCTGTCATCCTGGTCCCAGAATCAATTTACAAACTTCCAGCCTGATCTAGTTCCTCTCCTTGGCAGTGAGGAGGATACCTAGGAGCTGGTGACCATCGTCCCAAGTGAACTGGGTAAAGAAGTCAGTTTCGAAGAGACCTTTGAGTGCCTGTGGTTTTTCAAAGAAGATGGTTTCAGTTTTCCAGTTACAGAGATCACTTGTAGAGAAGTAAGCTGACACCTTAATTGGCTATATGCTGAGACATTTCAAGGAAGGGTTTCACGAAGGTGGGGAATATGGTGTAAAACTGTTCTGGCAAACCTGTGCAAGACTGAATCATTTCTTAAGGACCATCTTTTCCCAAGAGGTTCCAGGTCTCACCTCCAAATGCTGGGACCACTGGGAAAGACCACTTAGGCTCTGGAAAGTTCCTGGATGGTCAAATTTATTAACTGTAGTGACTGCAACCCAAGGTCAGGTTTTGGGAATGCAGTGACTGGGGGAAGCTGGGTTTTTAAGGTAAAAAATCAAAAGACATTACAAAGTATCTGCAGTTAAACAACTTTGTGTTACCTGGTTAAAACTCTACAAGGTGGGGTTTTCTGGTATTTTAGATAAACAGGGTGTTGCTACAGCAACCATGCTAGTTCCTGTCAAGCAAGCATCTGTACAGAAGTATAAGATTAAACAGTTCCAGCCTCTGGGCAGCGCCACTGTGTAGCTATTTCTCAGAATCAGACCCATATGGGAGAGGGAAGAGGACTTACTGGAATTAAGTTCAGTCCTAGATCAAGCCTGCCTAGTTTAAGAATTCAAAATGGGGCGGGGGGGCGGGGTGAGAGCTGGAGAGCTGGCTCAGTGGTTAAGAGCACTGGCTGCTCTTGCAGAGAACCTGGGTTCAATTCCCAGCACCCACATGGCAGCTAACAACCAGTAATTCTAGTTCCAGGGGATCCAACACCATCTTTTGACTACCACCAGCATTGCACAGCATGGGTACACTTACACACGTGCGGGCAATACACTTGTACACATAAAAGTAATAAATAAAATATTTTAAAAATAATACAAAATGGGGGAGAAGGAACAAGATGGAGTCACTTAGGCTGCCACGGTATATGCTGAGCTCAAGAAAGACTCTGTATTGAATTCTGAGCATCAGTTGTTTTTTCCCCTTAGGAATACTCTTATTAAAGTACTAGTACAAATACCAAGTCTATAGGATTAAGGCCCCACTTTTGTGCCTGTTTGAAAGAAATAGAACTTTAGAATTCCTTTCCACATGGAATTCTACAGACTTTCTCTATCGTTTGTTACCAAGGAACATGTTTTCTTGAGATATTTTAGATTTCTAGTTAGTGTAAGAAATTTTACCTTTGTGAATTTAGAGATAAGTATATTATAGGATTCTTCAAAGGAGGCAAGCCTTATGAGTAGTTTTCATATTATAGAAAAGGAGAAAGTCTTTTTCTTTAAAAGATTATCAGGAGAATAATAAACCATGCTCTACATATCAGTGCTTTTCAATAAACCATTCTAAATTCAGGCAGGGGCTGATTTTGTGGTTCTTTCCAGAGTAATGTGGTCTCAATCACTGGGTATAATTAGCTGGCAGCAGGCTGGTCTAGATGGGTTACATTCACTTATATGCCTAGTATCTTCACAGAAGATCCAGAAAGTTAGGCTCAGCAGAACACCCCTTTCTAAATACCATTCCATGGCCCCTCCATTTGGTGTGTGTCTCATGAAATTTATTCTCCACACTTTAGCGGGCAGGTCTGGTTAATCTGGCTGGATAAAATGGAAACTGATCTTCCATTTGGAGAGACTGATTTATTTAGGGCAATTTACAAAGTTACTGGTTACCTGCAGCCTGCCTGCAAGGTCCGAGGTAGCAGGGCCGGCTCTTAGTCCATTCCAGGCCAGAATTTCACTGTGGGCACTTGGAATGCTACCTTCTGAGTCTTGGCCTTCCACGTGGGCCTGGGGCCCCGGTGTTTTCCTTCCGGAGTGGCTTCAATCCCTGCCCCTCCCCAGTACTCGCCCCCATGTTGTCTCTCCTTTCCTCCCACCTTCCTGCCCTCTTATTGGTCAGAGGGTGGGACTTGCCGTGGAATGAACCAATAGAAAAAAACCTCAGAGAGAACCCCGTATTTATCATACAATGTGGTATTAGCAGGAATGGTAACCATTTATGTGGAGACTTGGGACATCAGACAAGCAAACAACCCAAGATGAGTGGGTAGAGTTCTCTTACAAACTAGCCTTCCAGCACTGGTAGCATTTGCTTCTATGATATTCTGTTTCCTTGAGAAGTCACAAGCAATTTCAGATCCAACAGAAGACACAACAGATGCCACCTCTTGGGAAAAGTGTTAAAGAATTTGTTATTATGGCTAATCTTTCCCAATCATATGTATATATGTGTATATTACTGAATGATGACTTACTATGAAATTTGAAGAGAATTGCAGCTTCCTTTGTCGGAATGAACCACAAAATACTACTCAAAAGATGCCACTACTGTGCAGTAATGTGGAAGCTTTCTTAGCAAATAATTCTTGTGGTTTTTCTTTCTTCATAGTTTTACATTGACCTAATAACTCAGTTTCATTGTTAGTTTTCATTAGCTGATAGTCCTCTCCTGTAAGACCAATTTAAAGCTTTCCTTTAAATTGAGTACCTCTATATCTGACACCTCTGTTACCCAAGATGACTTTTCTGCCCAGATGAACATGGCTTTAGGTAAATAATTATTTTTGATATTATCATTGTGTCTGCACACCATCCAGTTTCTCTACATCCATTTCTCTCAAAGAAGTGTTTGAAAGGCTGGGCTTGGTGGTGCAGGCCTTTAATCCCAGCACTCAGTAGGCAGTGCTGTAAGACTGGGGTCAACCTGGTCTACGTAGCAGGTTCCAGTTCAGCTAGGGCTACAGAGAGACTTGTTCAAAAAAACCTAAAAAAAAAGTTCTTGAGGCCCAGAAACACAGCTTTGCCTTTTCTCTCTTATCGAGTGTTTAGACTTAAGTAGCAGAGAGCTTCATCCCTCATTCCTTGTCATTTTATTGTCTTTCATGACAGCTGTTCTGAGCCATGAGAGGGAATCATAAAGTAGTTTAGTTTGCATTTCCCTGATAGTAAAGGGTGATAAACATTTTTTTTCAAGTATAGCTATTTGTGTTTTTCATACACAATAAGTTCCAGGCCAATGAGGGTTGCACAGTGAGACCCTGTCTCATTACCAAAAAAAAGAAAACAAAACAGAAAGATCTGTGAGGGATCCTTGAAAGATCATCTACACCATTTCTGGGTATTTATTGATTGGAAAATTTGATACTTGGTGTTTTAGTTTTTTGCAGTTCTTTATATAGTCAGATATTTATACCCAGCCTGATAGATGTTTATAGTTGACAAAGTTTTTCTTCTGTTCTGTAGACCATCTCTCTGTTCTGTTCATTATCTGCATTGCTCTGCAGAAACATTTTAGTGTGTGTGGTGGGTGTGGTGTATGTGTGAGGTGTGTGTGATGTGTGTATGTGGTATGTATGTGTATGCGCTTTGTGTGGTGTGTGTGTGTGTGTGGTGTATGTGTTAGTGTATGTGTGGGTGTGAGGTATAGGTGTGGTGTATGTGTGAAGAGGGGAACAAGCATGCACTCTGTCTATGGTGCATATGTAGAGGTCACAAGACAGCTTTGGGGAATAGATTCTTTCCTTACACAGGTTTGGGGGTCAGGTCACTGGGTTTGTCCAGCACTTTTACCCAATTTTTAATTTCATACAGTCCCTTTTGTCACTTCTTGAGGTTATTTTTTGTACTATTAGAGTTCTTTTCAGAAACTTCTTTCCTGTGCCTGGATTGTCAGGGATTTTGCCTGTTTTTTCAGTAGCAGTTTCAAAGCTTCAGGTCAGATATTAAAGTCTTTGATTACTCTTACTGGCTTTTGTACAAGGTGAGAGATATTTAAACCTTCATGGTTCTATGAGTAGATATCCAGTGTCTCCAGCAGCATTTGTTTGTTTTTTTTTTTTCCCCAAAGTATGTTTTTTACACCTTTGTCAAAAACTAAGTGTGTGTAGCTGTCTGAGTGCGCTATTTCATTGAACCACATGCCTTTTGGGGCTGCTACACCATCCTGTTTTTATTGCTGTCTCTGCAGGATAATTTGGAATTGGCTCTTTGATACCTCCAACAATATACTTTCTGCTCTGCACTGCTTTAAATATTTTAAATTCCATGATTTTTTTTGTAGTTCTGTACAGAATGTTACTGGAAGTTTGACAGGGATTACATTTAATATGTAGACTGTTTTCAGTAAAACAGACATTTTTATGTATTTTCACATATTAAGTATTGCTCAGTTGGGATGACCGCTAACACTGTCATTTCCTGAAAATTTCTAATGACAACCAAAATGGAAGATAGCTTGGCAAATGTGGTCCAAAATGAAACAAGCCTGACATTGTAACCCAACAATCTCATTCCTAAACTGTCTGTGTTTAGACCATTTGAAAAGTCATGCCCAAATCAAAGTCAGCATACTGTCATGTACAACCTCTCTATTCACACAGACTAGTTACTAACTAAAATAAAGTGTTCACCATGCATAGCCAGTTTGGAGTGTGTATCAGTTACTTTTCTCAGTGTTATAACAAAAACATCAGTCAAAGCACTTTAAAATATTTATTTGGCCCATGATTTAGGGAACATAGCCCATTATGGTGAGGAGGTCTTTGTGGAGGGACCAGTTTCTGTTGGTGATGGTGAGAGCATCTGGCAGCTACGTGTTACATAGTACCAATCTGGAAGCAGAGAGCTCCCACCCAAAGCTGGACTAGAATACAACCCTAAGCCCACTCCCAGAGACCAACTTCCTCCAGCTATCCCCCACCTTCCAAAGGTTTCACAGATCCCTGAAAGTGTACCACAAGCTGGGGAGAAGGCTTCAGAGTCAGGAGAGTTCACATCCAGAACATGTCTGTCCCTTTGCCTTGGCTGTCTCACTGCTTTGTCATCTGCCCACTCCTTTTGGGAGGAATTCTTCTCGTGGAGGTGCTTTTAAAATACATACAGATCATTAAAGGTCCACATCATCCCTTCCTTATTGGACAAACATAGGCTTCTCGCTTCTGCCTGATCTTGCTAGGGACAGCGCATACCCCGTGCCTACCGAAGTCACTCAAATTTGCCACCTTCAGTCTGATGCCTACTCTTTGCTTCCCGGCCATGGTGGGCAGTTTCAGTCCCATGTACTCCAAACATGATGTATTGTGCTGCAAACAACCCAAAACAACAGAACCAAGCAACCATGGACTAAAAATCCATGAAGCCATGAGTCAAAATAAGGCTTTCCTTCTAATAATTGCTTATCTCAGGCATTTTGCCACAGTGGCAGAAAGCTGACCAGCATAGTACTCTGGGAGATAAATAGACACTAGTAGAGGAACCACCCTTCCAGTCTCTGATATTCCTTCCCATTCCCAACACAGCTGTCAGAACTTTCATTGTGCAAGAGTTAATCTAGTAGATAAATTGACCTGACTAACTCATCATCCTAGGACTGGCCCAAAATCCCAGTCTAGAGGCTGATGTTCATTTGATTTGCTGGTAATGACTAGTGAAAATCCATCCCAACGCAGATACTCATACAAGGTGGGAGAGAATGTTGAAGCCTATTAGAAGAACTCTCCACTTCTTCATGAGGCGGGCCTCTATGGGCATTTTGGTCTGAGCATTAAAAGTATTTCCTGCCCATTTGTAGATCAGGAGGACCAGCATTCTTCTGCCTGGCTATGGATATATACACATGGCCCATTTTCTGGAGTGTTACAGCCAGAAACTAAAGTGTATGTATACACTTGCTGTATCTGGGATACCATGAAGATGCCCAGAGGTGGCAATAAACACTGAAGTACCAAGTGTTCATTGTATTATGATTTATTAATGATATTATTTTTTGTGGTGCTGGGGGTTGAACTCGGGGCTATGTATGTGCTAGGCAAGTGCTGTATTGCTGAGCTCTGTCCCCAACCTCAGCAATATTACTTATAGTGGCCTAAAATTGCAAGTAGCTTCAATGTTCTATCAATAGAAAAACAATAAGAAAAAACAGATGGATTATCCAATAAATCTCACAATTGCTTTAGAAGCATCATGGTCTGGAAGACAAGAAGATGTGATGGGGCTTTCAATCAGGAAAGCTTGGTACTTGAGTGTTGGTCACCATCTCTGGTCATTTTCATGGTGTCCCAGATGTGTAACTAGATATTTACAGTCAGATATTATTATCTTCATACCAGACATTTATGAAGTACAGAGGAAATAATACAACCTTACCTTTGATAAACCCAGCAGATCTTTCTTAGCCAAATAATCAAAGTTCACCAGGACTGGAACAAAATTACAACTTAAACCTCCTTATGTCCTTGTGCCCACAGGACTGAAATCCCTAGTTGTTCATTAGCTCCTGGCAGAGGCTCCAGGAAAGTAAAAAATCTTACACACATGTTTTTTGTTGAGGAAAGAACTATGAATCAGTGTTTAAAGTTGAAATTATAAAAGTAAGTTATGTAGGTTTGATGGCACTGTGGTGATTGTGATACAGGAAAATGTTCACAGTGGCTGTGGTACCAGAATATCAAGATGATACCTATATTTTTATATACCCATATAGTGATGAAAATGGGAAAAGACAAGTAAGCCATCATTAAGGTGATATTTAATTCCGCAAAGTACTAACAACAATGTGGTTATTTGTGTGCTGCTTTGACAACTAGAATCGAGGCAGCTGGAGTGCATAAAACTTGGCAATACAGACTTCCTCACAGTATACACTTTAAAGTTAGTTATAGATTGCAACAAACAGTTTAAAATATTGTGTAAATTTTTACCATTCATATGTACTACAAAAATATTCTTCAATGTTTCCACATACATTTTGGAAAGAAATTAAAATGTTATGTGAACCATTCAATAACATATTAATGATAAAATATTATCTTTCAAAGTATATATTTTCTTTAAAATTTCTATATATTCTTCTGGTAGTTCCTTTAGGAAGACTCTGACTTCACATATGAGTAAATCCTAGGAGAGAAGTTCTAAAGAGCCCAGATTCAAATTCAGTAGCACCTGCAAAGAAAAAAATATTCTCTATGTCAGAGTCTTTATAGTGAACTAAACATGAATTAGCTTTAAAAAGTTAAAGATTTTATAAGATTAATGAGGATGAAAATACTGCAGTGCTCCTGTGCAAAAGCAGCATAGCTTACATGAACCGCTTTCTCATTGGATTGGAAGCCTCCTCCATAAGAGGGAATTTAATACCTGGTACTATAATCCTGGTCAAAAACCCATGGCTAGGGGAGGTCATAGCCCTCGGGTAGTACCTACTGTCATTATTTTGTTAAATGTTCATGCTGTCAAATTGCCTCCTAAATGTTTATGTATACATAACAGGCCACTTATATCAACTGCCCACACAAGCCTCAGGGAACTCCATAGAAGAGAGGCAGAAAGAATGTAAGAGCCAGAGGATGGGGAGGAGTGCTGTGAAATGATGTCTTCTGGACGTGACATAGCTACCATACTTTTGAACTTACATCAGCTGCGGTTACCTGCAAATGATCAACATCTGGCATAGATGGGGACTGATGATCTCTAGGCCCCACACCTTTTTGAGGAGCTGTTGGTAGTTGGGAGTTGCTGGAGGAGGGGATTATTCTTTTTTAGGAATGTAGTCTGTGTTAGGATTCTCATGTTCCAGTGGATTGCTTCAGACCCATGCACATATGGCAGCACTAAATGGACTTAGGGAGTTATGGAAAAAAAAAAAGGCAAAGTTGGGAGGGAGACATGTTAGAGAGGACATGAAAGGAGTTGGAAGGGGAGAATGGGGGAATACATATTTGAGGCTAATACCACAACATGGTAGTGTCTGAACAAAGAAAGTCTAACTTTATTTAAACCCAGAAAGTAAACCCCATCTCAGAACTGTTCCTCCACCCATTCCTCTTTCTCTGCATTTCTTTCAACAGTACAGCCAGCATGATGTGGGAAAAGGAATGAGGAACTTTGTCTTTCAGTGAAGGTTTTTTTTTTTCTGACCCTTACCGACCCAGTCCATAAAAAGATGTTATCAGTCTAATCCCACCTGCTTGCAATATAAACTGTGGATAATTCCTTGTTCTTAATGTTGCTGCTTTTAGGAATGATATTTTCACAACACACACACACACACACACACACACACACCCATGTACACACATACAAGTTTTGGTCAGGGGCAAGTTTTGGTCATAAAATAGGGAAAATAATTTAAAATTAAAACTATGTGCTGTGCTTAGCTTGTAAAAGTTTATTACAAGAGGAACCCAAGGCCTAACAAGATTGTTTACACTGTAAACAAGCTGAGTTAGTGCTCAATAATTTCAAAACATTAGATTAACTTTGTTTACAAGGTTCAGTAAGACAGAAGGCATTCTGAGAAAAGTCATTTCCACACTTTTGACTAGTTCATGGTATACCTGTATGAAATTGTCAAAAACACCAAAAAAACTTTTAGAAATATGGCTGGGCATGGGCATGCCTTTAACCCCAGAACTTGGGAGGCAAAGGCAGGTGAATCAAGGCCAGCCTGAGGTACACAGTTCCGGGCCAGCTGGGGTTACAGGGAGACCCTGTCTCCAAAATATCCACCCCAAATTATGACTATAATACAAACTAATTATTAAATACAACGTGGCAGTAGTTACACACTGTATTAATTATCAGTGTGGTAAAGAATCAGTTCATCTGGTTCTCTCATTCTTCATTTATTTATTCAGTAGCCATGTTATAAGGTGCTGTGACAGTCACTGGAATGACAGGCTAAGGGTTACAGAGTTCACTCCTCCACAGTCAGACACTGAAATGCTAAAAATCAAATGAGCACAAAAGTGCCATGTAGTCAGTTTTTTTATTTTGACACAGAGTCTCCCTTTTTTAAAGATAGAGTCTTATGGGGCTGGAGAGATGACTCAGCAGTTAAAAGCACTAGCTGCTCTTGCAGACGACCCAGGTTCTGTTCCCAGCACTCACATGACAGCTAACAACTGTCCATAACTCCAGTTCCAGGGGATCTAATACCCTCTTCTGATCTCTATGGGCATTGCCCAACAGGGGTGTATTTACATATAAGCAGGCAATACACTCAGAGACATAAAATAAAAATAAAATATTTTAAAAAAAGATATAGAGTCTCATGTAATCCAGTTAACCTTGATCTTCCTATGTCACCCAGGCTGGCCTGGAATTCATGACTCCCTTGCATCACTTTCCTGTGCTGGGATTTTAGGCATGCACAACTATAGCTGGCAGAAAGGCCACATTTTAATGATATTTAATCCCCATGATAGTATCTCTTGTTTAGCATAAACATTATAAATAATATTTAAATGATTTCAGATGCTGCAGGACTGCATACAAAGTGTAAATAGACAAATAAGACAAGGTATGTATCAAAATTAATTGAATTTGGATTGATTGATTTCTGAAATAAAGTATAAATAGCTAATAGTACTATTTTTATATCAAGTGAAAGATGTGAAAACACAAGGCTTTTTTTTTTAATTTTATGTGTATGAATGTATTGCCTCCTTGTGTGTGAGTGCACCCATGTCATGCAATGCCCATGGAGATCAGAAGAAGGCATCAGATCCCCTGGAACTGGAGTTACATATAGTTGTTATCTGCCATATGGGTGCTGAAAATTGAACCCGGATCCTCTGCAAGAGCAGTCAGTGCTTTTAACCTCTGAGCTACCGCTCCAGCCCCAGCATTCTTAATGAAAAATATACTTAATTATATTCATTCACCCATTTTTATATGTTTATAAAATGTTTATAAAAAAGAAAAGGGAAATGTGGCCCTTAGACAAGAATTTTAGGAACTGTACCTAGCTAGAAGATTGCTTTAGAATAAGATGAGTAAACTAAAATTCTTCTGTATTCTGAATTTTAATGGGGACTATAGATGTACATTGCTGTTTAATCTGTAAAAGTATAGTTATTTCTCTTGATCCATTAAATATACATGTTTCAGAAGAGTGTTTCATTTTATAAGTATAAAGGTTAAACTAACCAATTTATATTTTATGCTGAATGCATTACTTGTGAGTCTTAGTAGAACTCCACTCTTTATAAAAGTTTAATATGTTTTTTTCTCCTAAAAATGTACTTGACACTTTTTACTTTTTGAAAATTGAAGCTACTTGGGTGAGGTGATGGATTAGAAGCTATCTATGTTCATGGGATGCAGTGAATGAAAAGTTGTGATAACAAAGGATAGACTATTCCAAAGACAGAAGGATTGGAAGAGCATTGGCTATCACAAAGAAGACACCTGAGAAATATGGAAAAACATGTTGACACAGGTGAAGGAACAACAAGTACATACCTCCAACAATGGGGGAAGAGTAGAAGCAGTCTCATTCAAATGGTTGAACAAGTGGCCCTGGAGAAAAGAAATCAGTAGTTTGACAAGCCCACAGTTCCTTCAAGCTGAGTCTACTTGAGAGTTTTGGTGCAACCAGCAGTCAGGAAGAGTCTATTTTATCACTCTCCAAGTCTCAAAGAGCTGTGGTAGGCCATTATTTTGAGAGGGAGCCCATTTCTTTTAAAGACTGAAATAAATACCCTCTGGTCTCAACAAAAATGTACAATCACAGATAACAGTGGAAAGCATTTCTTGTATCTGATCAGATCATAGTGGAATAAAGTTAGAAATTAATACCAAGAACAGCTACAAAAACTACAAATACATGGAGGTTTAACATTATACTCTTAAGTAATCAATGGGTATTCAAAGAAAACAGAGGAAATTTTAAACATTTCTAGAATTTAAAAAAATGAAAGCACAAATCAGCAGAACCTTTGAGATGCAGATAAGGCAGTTCTAAGATTAAAATTTATAGCTATGATTGCTTATATTAAACTATCAGAGAGATCGAACAAATAATTCAATGATGCATCTCAAGGTCTTTATAAAGCAACAATGAGCTAAACACAAGAGCAGTAGATGGAAAGAACAAATATTGTGGCAGAAAGCAATGAAGTGGAAACAAAATTAACAATACAGTTAATCAGTGAAATAGAGTTGGTTTGTAAAAAGATAAAGACAACTGATAAATTCTTAGCCAAACTAACCAAAAGAATGAGAGAGAAGATTCATATTAATATAAGTACAGAAAGAAGAACATTGAAACAGATTCCAACAAAATTTGGAGATTGTGGAGTAAATTAAAAACCTAAATGGTGGAAAATCTAGAAGAAATGGATAGATTTGTAGACATACGGCTTACCAGAATTAAACTAAGAGGTTGAAAACAACACCAACAATTCAGTCTACTTTTAAAAATGAGATTGAGGGCTGACAAGATGACTCAGTTTGTAAAAGTGTTTGCTGCCCAGCCTGACATCCCTGGAATTCACATCATAGAGGGAAAGATAATATTTGTGTGCCAATACAGTAAAATACACACACACACACACACACACACGTGGAAAAAAAATGAGACTGAAATAGTTACAAAAGGCATAACAAGGAAGAAAAGTGCAGACCAGTCAGATTCACTGCCCAGCTCTACGGGGACTTTAAAGAACAGATGGCAATGCTCTTTTTAAATGATTCCATAGTATAAGAAAGTAAAGAATGCATTCCAAGCTTATTATATAAGACAGTATTACTCTGGTTTGAAATAAGATACAGGCTCATTGAAAACACAAATCAAAACAAAAAACAAACTATAGACCAATTATCTTAATGAAACTTGATACAAAGTTCTTAATGGGCCAGTGATGCTGCTTAGTCTGATGATCTGAATTCAGCTCCTAAGACCCACGCAATGAAAGAACCCTACCTTTAAAGTTGTCCTCTGACTTCCAGACCTACGCCATGTTGCACACAAATGTATGTGTGCATGCAAACACACACACATGCAAACACACAAAAATAAATGTAAAAACATGTTTATAGTTTTAAAAGAAACATTTGCAAACTATTCAACGACACAAAAGAAAAACATTACTGAAATGATCAGAAAGTGAGCCATTGAAAAAACTCAAAAGGGAAATTCAAAACATTCTAGAACCAATGAAAACAAAAATACAGCATACTAGAACCTGTGTGATAAGCCAGAGTGGTGCTAAGAAGTAAGTGTTAGTTATAAGTGCTTGCACTAGAAAAACCAGACCGATATGAAATAATGATGTATCTCAAAGTGTTAGAAAAAAACACCAAACTCCAAATCAGTAGATGGAAATAGTAATTGTCATAAAGTAGACGGAAGTGGTAATGGTCATAAAGTAGATGGAAATAGTAAAGTTCATGAAACTGGAAATGAACTAGAGATGGCTGTTTGAAAAGATAAGCAATTATCAAACCCTTAGCCAAACTAACCAAATGAAAGAAATACAAATTAATAAAAGACTCAAATTAATAGAATTAGAGATGAAAAGGGAGACATTACAGTAAATACCAGTGAGATTCAGGGGGTTGTTATGGAATGTTCTGAAAATCTTCCAATATACTGGCAAATCTAGAACAAATGACAATTTCTAGATACATATAACTTACCTGCACTTAATATAATATGAACAACTTAAGCAGATCTAATATAATCAATGAGATTGATCATTGTATTTATTGTGACTGTGACAAAATGTTGGGCAAAAGCAACTTAAAGAAAAAAGGTTTATGGTTTACAGTCTGAGGGTAGCCCACCCTGGCAGAGGGAGAGGCAGAATAGGCAGCAGGATACACTACGTGGAAGTTCAGGAGGCAGAGAGGAATACTGGTGCTCAGTTTGCTTTCTCTTTTTTATTCAGTGTAGGATCCCTACCCGTGGAATGGTACCATCCACCTTTAAGGTGAGTCTCCCCACCTTAATTAATCCAGTCTAGAAACTCCCTCACAGATGTGCCAAGGGCTTTGTACCCTAGGTGACTTTGTACCCTGTGAAGTTGACAGTATTAGGTATCACAAGTTCACTCTCGAGAGCTTACCATGCCATAACTTACTCCTTGGTCTCACAGGCTCATGACTATCTCATAAGACAAAATCATTCAGTTCAACTTTATAAAGTCTCTGACACTTCCAACACTGTTACGAAATCTTAATTTCTTTATCTTTGGCTGTGATAAACTCCTCTGTCAAAAGCAACTTAAGGGAAAAGGGTACATTTAAGTTTAAAGTTCAAGAGGTGTGCAGTCCATCACTGCACAGAAAGCATGGCAGCACACAGGGAGGTTTGCTGGCTGGACCAGAATATTTGGTTGTGCATCTGATCCATACTCAGGAAAAGAGCACTGAATGAATTCAAGGCAGTTCACTGTCTTCATTTTAGATAGTTTAGGATCCCCTGTCCTGGAAATGGCTCGACCCATGATTAAGACAGGTCTTCCCACACCAACTACCATAATCAAGGTTATCCCCTGTAGGCATGCCCAGAGAACTTTCTCCCAGGTGAGGTACCTAGATTCTTCCAAGTTGACAACATTGACAGTCACAACTCTGTCCCTTGTCAGCTTGATAGACACATCACTTTTAAGCCATAACTTTCTACTACTTGTCCCACATGTTATACTATGAAGTACATTCAGTCCAACTTTAAATATCTCCATAGTTTTTAACAGTTCCAACACTTTAAAAGTCCAAAGTCTTTTAACTATGAGCTCCCATAAAATAAAAACAAATTACATACTTCCACCATATAAAGGCACAGAGTAAACATTTCTGTTTCAAATTAGAACTAAGTCATAGCAAGCAAACTAAAATTAGCAGGGCAAATATCATATCCTTCAGCCCCATGTCTGGCATCTGAAATTCATGATGTTTTGGGCTCCAGATGTCTTAGGTAGTCCCATCCCTCCACTCTGCCACTTGTGTATATATAGCCTCTGTCTTAGGCCATCTTCACGTCCTGCATGTAGTTTTCTTCAGTGGATGTTCCATGCTCTTGGGAGCTCCAATATTCTGGGATCCCCACTGCAACTCAGGCTTTACCTTCACACCTTCACACAGTGGCCTCTCAAAGCCTCCTTTCAGACACTCCATCCCCACCAAACATTACCTGGCTGAGCTCAGATGCTCTCTGAAACCATGGAGCATGACTCCATAACCCCATCAGTCTTGGATCCTTCATGCCTCTGAAACCAGTACCATATGGATGGCATTGCTATATTCTGTCAGCTCGGGATGGAACTTTGGACCACAGTTGCATTATCTTTTGGGGGAAACACTCTGCTATTGCTTTTGAGAAGCAGGGACCCCCCTCAGCTATATTCTCAGTTCAGGCTTTCTCCTTTCACATAAATGTGAATCTTTCTAAGCTGGAGCCTTAGGACGGCTGGCATTTTGCCTTCAGGGTACCTTTTCTACTGTTTCAGTACAGCATGTTTCCCTTCAGTGGTGCAAATCTCTTAAGTGCTAGGGCTACTCTCAGCAGCAACTTGAATGTCCTCCTGTCTTGAAGTTTTCTCTGTCAAACGAATGAGTCCATTATCTTTAAATTCAATTCACTCTGGTTCTCAGGACATGGGCAGAATGAAACCAGATTCTTAAGCAAAATCTTGCACACATGGCCCTTAGATCCTACATTAATCACTTTTCAGTTCTATGATAAAATAGACATGACCAAAAGCAACTTAAGGAAGAAATGGCTTATTTTGGCTTACAGTTTCAGAGAGAGAGTTCATCATGGTGGGGAAGGCTTGGCATATATTGTATGACACTATTCCTGGGGAGATGTGTTAGGGAACCAATGACAAACTAAAGTAAAGGTACCACTAAAGTCCAACTGGATGAACCAATGGGTTTTACTGGGATTACTTACAGGTATATGGCTGAGGGATTGCTTACAGGAACAGAAATGAGTCAAAGGTGGCTGTATTACCGAAAGTTACCCCAGCATGGGTGACAGCTCATGAAAGCAGGAAACCGGAGTTCTGCACAAACTGCAGGCAGCCCACTGGGTTGGAGGGGGTCTTTCCAGGTGACCCAGTTGAGCTGAGGCTCTTTCAGGCTGTTTAGTGGATCTGTTTCTTCCAGAAGCTCAGCTTATATATGCTTGGGGAGGGATACGGTCTAGTGAATCTGGTCAGTTTCAGGGAATTCCTGAAGCCATTGAGGAAGCCACTGCCTTTTAGAAAATCCTGTTTATCCCCATTTAGAAATCCTCTTGTTTACTGAGCTTCCCTCTAGATGAGAGGTTTTTATCTTGGAGGAAATTCCTGTACAACATCAGCCATAGGAGCAGGACGCTGACTACTCACCTTTCCACTCACACACAGGAAGGAGACTGAGGGAATATGAATGAGGGAATATGAATATGGGCAGGAAATGGGGCATGGCAAGGAACCCTCAAATCCAGGCCAGGCAGTGTGGTGCATGCCTTTAATCCCTGCACTCAGGAGGCTCACTAATGGATCTCTTTGAGTTTGATGCCAGCCCAGGCTAAATAGCAAATTCCAGGCCAGCAAGTGCTACATAGTGAGACCCTGTCCCAAAAGCAAAGACAAAAACAAGAGAAAACAAGCCCTCAAAGCTGCCCCTAGTACCATACTTCCTTCAGCAAGGCTCCACTCCCTAAAAGTTCCATAAGTTTCTCAAACAGTGCCACAAGCTGGGGACCACATATCCAGATTTATGAGCCTATGAGAGACATTTCTTGCTAAACCATCATAATCCACCTCCTGACCTCCATTGTTTATGGCCATTTCATGCTGCAGAATACATTTAGTCCAACATTAAAAAGTCACCATAGTCTTTAACAGTTTCAACACTGCTCAAAAGTACAAAGCCTTTTCTGAAACTTAAGGCAGTCTCAGAACTGTGACCAGGTGATCACATACAATGAAAAGACAAATTGCATACTTTGAAATCACAATGGCACGTAAGTTTCATAAGCTGAGCCTCCACTGTGTGCATTTCTCTTGTCATTCTTGTTTTCCAGACTCCAACCCAGAATGACTAATTCAACTCTACTTAGAATATTCTAGATCTTCTTTAGCTCACAGCTCGAAAATCTTCCACATTCCCTCCCAAAACCAGTTCCAAAAGCCCATGAATCACAAAGGCTCTGCTTCTTGGTATCAATTTCATGTTTTACTTAATTTAATTAACTTTTCTCATTGCTATGACAGAATGCTGACAAAAACAATTTAAGAAAGGAAGGATTTCTTTGGGTTCAGCCTGAGAGGGTAGTCAGAGACAGCATATAGACAAGAGCGTGAGGCAGCCGGTCACATTCAGGAAGCAGAGATGGATGCTGGTGCACAGCTTGAGTTTTACTTTTCATTCAGTCTGAGACTCCAGCCTATAGAATAGTGCTTCCCACGTTTAAATTAGCCCAATCTAGATCCTATCAAGGTAGCAGTCAATATTAACCATTATAAATCATAATAAAGAATTTCCCAAGTAAAAATGCCCAGGACTAGATGGATTCACTGTTAAATTCTAGAATACCTTTATATCAGAGCTAACACTAACGTTTGTCAAATTATCCACAAAAGAGAAAGAGAAGAGGTGATGGTTAGTGTTATTTGATGAGTTGACAGAATGTAGAATCACCAAGGAAACAAGCCTCTGGGCACACTTGTGAGGGATGCTCTAGATTCAGGCCAGCTCTGAGACTGTCTGTCAGGGGTCATCTTGAGTAATGTATAAGTGGTGTGACGAGGCCTCATCTTAGTGGTAGATGGGACTAGTCTCTGGGCAGGGGACCTTGGACTGTACAAAGTGGAGAAAGTGAGCTGAACACCAACATTCATTCACTACTCTTTGCCTCCTGAGAGTAGATGTGATGTGACTAGCCGCATCAAGTTCCTGCCGCTCTGATTTTTCTGCCATAATAGACTATGCTCTTGTGTCATCCAGAATAAACCCTTTCTCCCTTAGACTGCTTTTGTTAGGTATTTGATTTTAGTGGCAGGAATAGTAACTTAAGTCAGAGGAAATGCTATTAAATTCATTTTACAAGGGCAGTAGTATCCTGTTATCAAAACAAGCAAAGGTAACACACACACACACACACATGCAAAAATTATAGGCTAATTTTCTGATGGGTCTAGATATTTTCATGAAAATACTTACAAACCAAATTCCACAACACATTAAACAGATTATACACCATAACCAAGGTGGCTTCATTTCAGGAATGCAAGTATTGTTCAACAACACAAATGAGTAAATGTAATACACCCTTATAAATAATACCCAAAGACAGTAAGCAGATGTTTACTTCATAGATGCAGAAAAAATCCTTGACAAATTCAATAGCCCTTCACGATAAAGATACTGAAGAATCTAGCAATAGAAAAAGCATGCCTTGGGGCTGGAGAGGTAGCTCAAAGGTTAAGAGCACTGGCTTCTCTTGCAGAGGACCCAGGTTCAATTCCCAGCACCCACATGGTAGCTAACAACCATCCTTAATTCCAGTTCCAGGGGAATTTGATGCCCTCTTTTGACCTCTATGGATATTACATGACACAGGTGCACTTCCACACATGTAGGCAATACACTCATACACAAAATAAATTTTTTTAAGTTAAAAAAAAGAAAATATATGCCTCATCTATAATAAGGGTTATATATAACATGCTACTACAACACTAGCATAGATAGAGGGAAACTGGAACCATTGTTTCTAAAACCAGAGATTGGAGAACTGCTTTCACTCTCTCATTTTGTTTTGTTTTTTAAAAACAAATTGTTTAATGTACTCAGGGATGACAGAGGGCATGGTGATAGTGGAGGAACCTGTCCCTTTTCACTCACTCACTCTAATGTTTGAAGCCAGATTGAGCAAAAAGACAAGAGAAAGAAAAAAAGGGTTAAAATAAGAAGAGAAAAAGCCAAACCGTACCCATTTTGATATGATATAATCCTATATATGAGACCCTAAATATTCCATTAGAAAACTTAGTTCTGATAAACACTTTCATCAAAGTAGGACAGTGCAAAATCAACATCAGCGTCAGCAACTTTTTTTTAAATGCAATTGCAAACTTGCTAAGAAGGAAATCAGGCCTAGGCCTGGTGGTGCTCACCTTTAATTTGAGCGTTTGATAGGCAGATGCAGGCAGACCTCTGTGAGATCGAGGCCAGCCTGATCTACATAGTGAGTCCTGGGTCAGCTGACTTTAAAAGACAAAAGAAAATAAATAAATCAGGAAACAGAAGACAATAGTCCCCAAACAAGAAATCTAGAAATAAGTGTAGCCAAGGAGGTGAAACATCACTACAATAAAAATTTTAGAACCTCAAAGAAAGGAAGGGAAGCAGACAACAGATGGAAAAGACCTCCCAATGCTAAGAGTTGGCAGAATTAATGTGAAAATGGTCATGTTACTGAAAGCCATCTAGGGATTCAGTGCAACTCCCATCAAAATTCTAATGATAGTCTTCACAGAACTAGAAAACCAACCCTTAAACATAGAAGTACAAGCCAAAATCATTTCCAAGGGAGCCCGAAGCACCTCAAGCACACCTTCAGTTTTGCAGACATGCTTATTTTCTAAAATATAATCTTGGGACTGGAGAGATGGTTCAGTAGGTAAGAGCACTGGCTGCTCTTACAGAGGATAAGGGTTCAGTTCCCAGCACCCACATGGCATCTCACAACTGTCTGTAACTCCAGTTCCAGAGGCCCACTTCTTGTCTTCATTGGCCCCACACACATGTGATGCACATACATCATGCAGGCATAACACTCATATACTTAAAATAAAAATAAATATATAGTTTAAAATACATAATATCAACAAGTTTTTAAAGAAGATGAAAAATCTATCAGTTCAATTACATTTGACAAATTAATAAATTAGTATTCCTCAAAAATGCAAGCTTCAGGAACTTAAAAATGATAAAATTTTTTATTTCTGACTTCATAGGTTATTATGGCTGTCACTTAGCCTGCATAAATCAACTAAATAACTTGGCATTTCACTACATTAAAACGAATTATATCAAAAATAGAATGTAATGGAAAAAGAAGACAAAACTAACCTCAGTTTTGCAGTCGGGCATGGTCTCAATTGAATGCCAGAGGTTTGAGGTAGGAAAAACTAAGTTTTCTCTTGAGACACTTCTTGGAATGAAAAATCTGTCACTGAGGTCTCTGGGACAGATGGACGCTAGGGCAGGGCTTTTACTGGGAGTGCTATACTGTGAAGGTCTGTTCTGTCTTCTCTCCAAGAGAAGTTGAGTCTTTACCTCCGCTAGCCTCTCATCTGTTCTGTGAAGAATACAAAGGCAAGTGATTCATACCTCATTTTCCTGAATGAATTTTAAATAACCTACATTTTAAAAAGTTGTATTAAAAGCAAATGAAATATTCCATTAATTAGTATCTTAGTACTCAAAACTTATATCAGAGCATCCATGGTATCCAGATACAGGGTTGAAATGTGTTTCCAGTGGGATTTCTAACTAGCAAGTAATTAAAACAAAGTAGGAGAGAAATGTCTGTCAATGATGCTTCGCTCAACAAGTAACATTGCAGCCTTCAGGAAAGGCCCAGCTATGAGATTCTTGATGTCATTAGAAATACTTACACGAAAAGAATAAGTGTGTGAGATAATGGATATGTTCATTTGCCTGACCATAATGGTCACTCCACTGTTGTATAAATGTTGAGAATAATACTGAAAAAGCTAGAAGTATTTGTACTTAGTAAATCAGTTTAAGAAATGCTCCAAAGGCATTTCTGAGCATTTATTTTTTTTGCCATCTGTTCATTCTACCCACTTCCTGGGTTAAGTTAAGCAGTTGGCACAGAAGAACTCAGAAGAACAGCTAGGAGAGAAAAGCTGGCTGAACTGGTGCTTAGGAATAGCCAAAGTCCCTCTAAAGGCAATAACATCCTTCCATAGTTACCAGTGATTAGAGATGGGACCTGCCCTTTCTGTCTTTCACACAGCCCTACTTCTAACAAGGAATTATATCTAGCCACTTTTCAGACTATACTTTCTGCAATGCTTATGCTAATGTCTCCTTATGTCATGATTTTAAACACAATAGAAAACTCTGAAGGACAATTTGTATCTAGGCACCCTCGAGTGGTAATGGCAAAGATCACAATCAAGGAACCCTAATTCACCAAGGGCAGCAGTAGTAGTATTGCATGGCCTGTGGCCTTAAATGGTAACCTTCCAAAGAAATCAAACCAACAGAAACAGAAACCCAACTTTGTCAATGTCTCTCCTTTTTAGAGACTGTTAACCAGAGTTGTGAGTAACAATATGAATGTCTGAATTGCAAAGCTTCAAAAATACTTAGCCAAAAACCCAGTATGCCAGGGTAACTATAGAACAGCGTTGGGAAGGAAAAGAGCCACATGGAACCAAGAAAGGGAGATCCGGATTCACATGGGTTCAGTTATTAAAGCTAAACTCTTAAGAATCATGTGTGCAGGGTGTGCACAAGTGCCAGTGCTGACGGAGGCCAGAGGTGTTGGATCCTCTGAAGCTGGTGCTACAGGTGGTGGTGAGCCACCTGATGTAGGTGCTAGACCGGAACGTAGGTCCTCTGCAGAAGCAGTATGCACCCTTAAGCACTGAGTCATCTTCCAGCCTCTGAAAGGAAAATTATTTGCTGATAATATTTTTTAAATTATATTCTCTTTCCTTTAAAAACATTTTTTAGTGGTGCTGAGAGTTGATCCCAGGACCATGCACAGGCTAGACCAGCACTCTACCACCGAGCAATAACATCAGCCTCCATATTTACATTCTGTAGTTACTTTTCACATCCCAGTAATCTCCACAACCTGTTTCACTAAAAGTGTACTCCAGAGACAAATTAAAGAGCTTAATTTATCTTTTGTGGTGTTTGACTTACTTGCTTAGCTTATTTGACAGTGATTTTCTAATTCTGACTTCTTCTAGATAGAGTTGTTTGTACTTTTCCATTTCAATTTTATTACAGTCTACTTGACTTTTCATTTTAGAGAGTTCAGATTCCAGATCTCTTATTCTGAGCTCCATCTCACTTCTTATTGAAGCATCCTGCTTATTTCTTAATTCCTGTAACTGTTCCTCATATGCTGCTTGTATCTAAGGCAAATTAAAAGGAAATACTTATTAAATAATTGTAGTTTAATTATGTATTTGTTTTCTTTAGTTTTTAACACTATTCACATATGAATCTTAAATATGTGAAAAATAGAGTTCAAATAGTTTTTCATTAATTAATCCTTAGTTAAAAGAAACTGAATTGTTACTACTATTTCTTTTGCAGTCCTGAGGGTCATAAACAGGGACATATGTGTACTAAGCACATGCTCTACAAGTAAACTATGGCCTCAAATCAAAATGATTCTCATGTTAATAATCATGTATTCTGACAATTCACAAAATAATATCAGTTCTCAATTTTAAAAGAGAACAAGTAACTAAGTATAATTCAAAAGTGTAATTTCTGCATCATATTTTTTCTTTTCCTCCTAAGTGTTGTTCTATGCCAGTTAGTTTTAAATATCAACTGATTCTCTAATGAAAATCATTAGGAGTGATCAGTTTAATTAAACTGATAGAAATTTAAAATAACAAATATTTTTGAGATTTTTATATAATGTATTTGACCGCCAACTCCTTCCTCTAACTCCTCCCAGATCCAAGTTCTTCCAGTGACCCACTGAGTACAACTTGTGTTGCCCTGAGTTCATGGAAGTGGAGCGACCCATTGGAGTGTGATCAAACCCTAAAAGAAAACTGACTTTCTTTCCCCCCAGAAGTCACCAACTTTCAGTAGCTCCCAAGCCAGGGGTGGGGACTCATGACCCCTTCCCCATTTTACCCTAAAGTATTGATTGGCTTGATCTCGTTCAGGCCTCGTGCAGGCTACCACAGCTGTGAGTTCAGGAATACAGTGATCCGGTCTTGTCCAGAAGACAGTTTCAGTTCAACTCTCCCTGACCTCTGACTCCTACACTCTTTCTACTCTTTCTCTAAAATTTATGTAGTTGCTACAAGGGAAGTAGAGGAAACATGTACATGGACACCTCAAATGTAATTTGCTGTGTGAAAAAAATTAAAGCATGTTACATATAATTAACCTGTAAGATTATATTGACTTGTTTCAGCTTTTCCCCTAAATCTTGTTTTATTTTCTCTTCAATTTCACATTTATATTGTTCTACTTGACCACATTCTATCATATTCTTTTCCATGTGACTTTTGAGGTAAACTATTTCTTGTTCCAACTTCTTTTTATGCTTCCTTAGTTTTTCACATTTCTTCTTTGTGGATTTCATAGACAATAACTCCTGCTGAAGAAGCTGATTTTCTTTATGTAGATTTAGACATTTTGAAGATGCAGTTTCCAGTTTTGTAGTAAGATCATCATTCTATAAAGATAAAATAATAAACTCTGGTAATGAAGAAATTAGACTGAGAATAGTTTAAAAGAAAACAATTAAAATCTGACATAATTTTAGTTGTAATAAAGTCCAATGTGGTACAGTGAATTACTCAGAAAATCAACAAGAAAAAGCACTCAAATCATCAAAAGTCACGGAAACACAGTCTTTATGGTCCTCTTTGCTACAAACACTTGCTTTTATACTTTATCTTTATATTTTTGTCTTAACATGAAGTCATCCATAGTAGAAAGCCTCCATTTTTCTCCCTGCCTCCCCTCTTCCCTTCCTTTTTTTTTTTTTGAGATACGGTCTCACTGTGTAGCCCTGGCTGACCTGGAAGTTGATATGTAGACCAGGCTGTCTGGCATTATGGCATGTGCCACCATGCTTGTTTATTAATTAATTTCCTGTTGCTCTGGTAAAATATCATGGCCAAAGCAGCTGATAGAAGGCAGTTTATTAATGCTTATGTTCCACAGGGACGAGTCCATCACAGTGAGGAGGCATAGCAGCAAGCTGCAGGGATGGCAACAGGAGCGGAAAGCTCAGAGCTCACATCCTCAATGACAAGCATAAGCAGAGAGGCCAAGCTGGAGTTCAAGCAAGGTATCAAACTCTTAAGCCTACTCTGAGTGACACACTTCTTCCAGTAAGGCTGCATCTCCCGAAACAATGCCACCCACTGGGGACAAAGTCTTTAAATATTTAAGCCAATGGAGACATTTCTTATCCAAACCAACATACTGCACTCCCTGGCTCCCAAAGACCCGTGGCTATCTCACAATGCACAATGCACATAGTTCAACTTTAAAAGTCCTTATTGAAAGATTATACTTTCATCTTCAACACTATTCAAAAGTCCAAAGTCTGATGTCTCTTTTGAGACTTAGCTGTGGCCCCTGTAAAATAAGAAGCAAATGACATACTTCCAACATACAATGGCATAGAATCTACATTCCCATTCCTAAAGAAAGAAATGGGTGCATAGTGGGGAGCCACTGGACCAAAGCAAGATCAAAACCAGGGGCAACCATAAGTCCTGCAGCCCTGTATCCTGTGTCTACAAATGTGACTTCAGTTACAAAGGGCTTAGAATGCTCCACCCCCTCTAGCTTTGCTGCCTGAAGCATCTCTCTCTCTCTCTCTCTCTCTCTCTCTCTCTCTCTCTCTCTCTTTCTTTCTCTCTCTCTCTCTCAGCTAGTACCGCTCTCTGAATACAGCTATCCTTGGCAGATGTTTCATGACCCAAGCATCGCCATCATCTTAGGTTTCCACTACAGCCCAAGCTTAACTTTCAGAGCTTCATGCAATGGCCCTTTATGGCCTCCTTACCCCTCAAGGTCTCCTAGTAGCAACTACAGCAGCATACAATGCCTGGCTTCAGCAGCTCTCTAAAGTCACAGAGGAAGACTCCAGGACCCCTCACTCTTTCATCTTTTTTTTTTTTCACTTTTTCATGCCTCTACAGCCAGTACCATGTGAATGACATTGTCAAGTTTGGCTGCCAGCTGGGCATGGACCCTGGTCCCCTTGAATCATATTTGAAGTAAGTGGCTTTTGCATGTAGTTGTTTTTTAGGAGAAGAAAACTCCTTAGACTTTTTCACAAGTTGGAAGCTTAGCTAGGTAGGGTCTTCCCCTGAGGGAACCCTTTTCACTGTGGGAGTGCAGAGCAGCAGACCTTTCCTTAACAGTCCTAATGTCCTAACATCACAGCCTCTCTTCTAGTAGAAGTCTTGGCTGCTGCATTAGCAGTGTGCTCTTTCTCTCCAGTGTGCTTTTTCTGCTCCATTTGCTCTTTTTTTTCACCATTAATAACTGTGTCACATATTCAGTATTACACTGACTTGAAATTTCCTCTGCCAGAGAAATTAGTTTGTTACTGTTTAGTTTAGGCTTAAGCAATTGCTTAGGACATAGGAAAAAGGCAGTGAGATTCTTTGCCAAAATATCACAGGAATAGCCTCTAGTCCAGTTTCTATTAAGCCTTTTCTTCCTTTTCCTTCTGAAACCCCTTGAGCTTGGCCTCTAGATACAATGAACCATTAAGCTTTGCTGACAGCATTCAGTCACTTTTCTAGTCCAAAGTATTCCACATTCCTCAAAACAACAACAACAATAACAAAAACCCAACATGGACAGGTCCTTCACGGCAACACCCCAATTCTGGTATCAGCTTCTATATTAGTTGTTTTCCATTGCTATGATAAAATACCATGATTCGAGGAAACCTACAGAAAGACTTTATTTAGGCTTATGTTCCCAGGAGATAAGAATTCATCAAGGGGTCTGCTGTCCCAGCCCCCAGGCCCACCTCTGGTCCTGCCCACTTTGCAGTGGCCCAGCTCAGCCAGAAACTTGCCTGCCCTTGCTGCCGTTCCCATACTCCCAGGCTACCTGGGTGTGTGGAGCTTGTGCATCAGCCCAGACAGAGTCAAGAGTTATATTTGCATGCTTTTTTGGGTTACCAGTGAACAGATGAATCACCCCCATACCTTCAATAAAAAGTCAACACTGGGGGTGCTAGAGAGGTGGCTTAGTCATTAAGACCACTGACTGCTCTTGCAGAAGGCCTGGGTTTGGTTTCCAACACCCACTTGGCAGCTAACAACTATTTAACTCCAGCTCAAGGGGATCTGATGCCCTCTTTTGGCCTCTGAACTCATTGCAAGCATGGGCGAACTTAAATGCATGCAGACAAAACATTCATACATATAAAATGAAAACAAATAATTTTTAAAAAGGTCAACACTGTCTACCAGCCCATTCACTTCGCAGCCACCCCACTCATCCTACTGGCTACAGGACCACATGGAGTCTATCCTGGAACCTCAGGCTCAGAAGTCCCTACTCCTAGCTGAACTGAGGCCATTTCTTACACTCCAGTCCCAACATGGAGTGACCCAAGACTGAACACCAAGGGTACCACTCAGCTGGGCCGCAACATAACACCTTGGGGTAATGGCCCAATATCCAAACGCCCACTCAACAAAGGCCAGATCAGATATCCATAACAAGAAACACCACCAATAACATAACCCCCAGTGCCAAACACAAACAGCATGGATGACCAGAACAATGTGTCTTCTCCAAAAGTCAGCACCCCGTTGCAATGTTCCTCAGACAGTGACCTAGCTGATGTACAAGACAGTGATTTCAAAACAGCAATTCTAAATATGTTCAAGAAACTCAGAGTTGATGTGAGTAAAAGACCAAAGATGGGAAAAACACAGTTAAATGAAATGAGCAAAACAATTCAAGACATAGTTAGAACTCAACAAAGAGAATCTCTGGAGGAAACTCAAACAGAAATAAAACTTGAATGAAAAAAACCAGGAAATCAAGCAAAAGATTCAGAGGAAAGCCTTGCTAACAGATTGAAGCAAATGGAAAAGATGATCAGACCTGGAAGACAAGGCAGAGGAAATGCATCACTCAATTAAAGAAAATACTACATCTAAAAAGACACTGGAAATGAGCAAGCAGGAGCTCTGGTCACTATGATAAGTTCAAACCTATGAATCTTAGATATAGAAGAAGAAGAAACCCAGGTCAAATGCACAGATAATGTATTTTCAACAAAATCCTGAAGATAGTTTACCAAATCTAGGGAGAGAGGTAGCTATCAAGCTACAAGAGGCATATAGAACACTAGGTAGACAGGGCCAGAAAAGGAACTCCCCACATTACATTAAACTCAAAACACTAAATGTACAGAACAAAAAAAAAAGATACTGAAAGCTGCAAGAGAGAAAGATAACTCACGTATAAAGGAAGATCCATCAAAAGAACAGCTAGTTTTTTAATGGAGAATATGAAAGCAAAAGGGACTTGGATCCATGGCCTTTCAGTCATGAGAGAACAAGAGATGAGATGCCAGCCCAGACAACATATCTAGCAAAACTGTTAGCTGTGACAGAAGGAAAAAAGTTTCATATTTGAGGAAATTTTGTCTATTAAGAGAGCACTAGAGAGATATTAGAAGTAATACTTCAGTCTAAATGTATTAAGCACATCCAAGATGGCACAAGTAATAAACAATTCCAGAACAGTTAATCAAAAGAGGTCTAAGAAAACATGACAAGAAACATAGGAATTAGAAACATTGATCAATAATAACTATTAATCTTAATGATCTTCATTTCCCTAATAAAAAGACACAGATTCCTGACTGGATTAGAAAACATGACCTATCTTTTTACTGCCTCCAAGAAACACACCTCACCATAAGAAATTGATGCACATTAGGGTGAGAGGGTGGAAAATGGTGTTCCAAGCAAATGGAACTGAGTCACAAGGATGCATACGTATTCTAATATCTGAAAACAGACTTCACACTAAGACTAATCAGAGGAAAGAAAGACGTTTTATACTCATTAAAGGAAAAATCAACCAAGGGGTTACAACAGTCCTAAACATATATGCATCAAACACAGGGACACCCAATTTCATAAAAGAATCACTATTAGATAAAAATTGAAGATTGACTACAACACAGTGAGGGTGGGAGAAAAATACTGTCACCAAGAGACAGGTCATTAGGGTAAAAACTGAGTAGTGAACTCTGGAGTTAAATGAGATATCAAATGGCCCTAACAGACATCTATAAATTATTCCACCCAAACATTAAAGAATGCACTTTCTTCTCAGCAGCCCATGGAGCTTCCTCCAAAATTGACCACATATTAGGACACAAAGCAAGTCTCCATAAATTTAGGAAATTGAAGAATCATCCTGTGTTCTGTCTCATCACAAAGGAATAAAGCTGGACTTCAGCACAAGTAGGACTGGGGAAAAGCACACAAATTCATGGAAAGTGAACAGCACACTGCTGAATAAAAACTGCATCAAGGAAGTGATCAAGGAGGAAGTTGAAAATATCTAGAACTGATGAAAATGAAAACAGAAGGTAGCAGAATCTACGGGGCATAATGGAAGCAGTCCTAAGAGGGAAGTTTTAGCACTAAGTCACTACATCAGAACCCGAGAGACTCTTGTTCACAACTTGACAATGCACTCAGAATCCTTGGAAAAACAAGAACATCACCCAAAAAAGTTGACAGGAAGAGATAACTAAAATCAATGCTGAAATGAATGAATGAAACATAAAAATTATCAATAAAGTGAAGAGTTGTTTCTTTGAAGAGTTTAACAAGATTTACAGATCTTTAACCAATTTAACTGAAAAAAGGAGCTCAAATTAATAAAATCAGATGAAAAGAAACATTCCAGCAGATAACAGAATTATAAGGACAGACTTTAAAACTCATATTCCACTAGAATGAAAAATGTAAAAGATATATGAATGTGTTATCTAGATATGTATGACCTACAAAATTAAATCAAGATGAAGTAAACACTGAAACACCAGTAACAACCAATGATATAGAAGCAGTAATTTAAAATTTCTCAATTAGAAATATCCCAGAACTAAACAGACACAGTGTAGACTTCCACCAGAACTTCAAAAAAGAGTTAATATCAAAGCTCCTCAAAGTATTCTGTGAAATGGAAAAAGAAAGAAGACTTCAAAATTCTTTCCATGAAGCCGATAGTACCCTGATATCAAAACCAGATAAAGGTCTAACAAAAGAAAGAAATCTGATGAACATACATGCGAAAATTTTCAATTTCAAAAATACTCGCAAACCAAATGAAAGAATACATCAAAAAGACTATTTACCATAATCAAGTTGGCTCCATCCAAGAGATCCCAGGATGGTTCAACACACATAAATCAGTAAGTCTAATCAACCACATAAATAGCCTCAAGGACAAGTAACTACATAATCATCTAATAAGATGCAGGAAAAGCCTTTGACAAAATCCAGCCCTTCATGATAAATAGTCACTGAAACTCTAGGGACACAGGAGACAGATCTCAACATGAGAAAGGCAATGTACAACAAACCCATAGCAGACATCATACTAAATGGATAAAAATTCAAAGTATTTCTACTAAAATTAGGGATGAGACAAGGATGTCTCCTCGCTCCATTTCTGTTCAACATAGTGCTTGAGATTTTAGCTAGAACCATAAAACAAGTGAATGAGATAAAGAGGTCCAAATTGGAAAGAAATCAAAGTATCCCTATTTGCAGATAATATAATTCTACACATGAAAGACTACTCTACCAGAAAACTATTAAAGCTAATAAACACATTCAGTGAAGAGGCAGGACACAAAATTAACACACAAAGTTCTGTAGCCTTCTTATATACCAACAACAAACATACTGAGACAGAAACCAGGGAAATATCCCATTGATGATAGCCACAACAAAAATAAAATATCTTAGAATAAGTCTAACTAAAGAAATGAAAAAACTTGTAAAATAATAACTTTACAGTGCTGAAGAAAGAAATCAGAATATGGAAAAACCTCCATGCTCATGGGTTGGTAGGATTAATATTATGAAAATGGCCTTCCTACCAAAAGCAGTCTACAGATTCAGTGTAATCTCCACTGAGTTCCAACACAGTTTTTCATAGAATTGAAAAAGTAATCTCAAATTTCAGATGGAGATACACGCACACACATGCGCACGCACGTGCGCGTCCTCTCACACACACACACACACACACACACAAACCAGGATAGCCAAAACAATCCTGAACAATAAAAATACTGCTGGAGGCATCACCACACCTGGTTTCAAGCTATACTACAGAGCCACAGGAGGAAAAACAGCACGGCACCAGCACAGAAACACACACAGTAATCATGGAACAGCATCAAGGACCCAGATTAAAATTCATGCATGTAAAGCCACCTACATTTTGACAAAGGGCCAAAATGTGTATTGGAGAAAAGAAAGCCTACTCAATAAATGCTGCAGGTCAAACTGGGTAGAATGAACTAGATTCATATCCCTCACCCTGCATAAAACTGATCTCCAAATGAACTCCACATAAGACCTGACACCCTGAGTCTAATAGAGGAGAAAGAGGGGAATACACAGGCACAGGACAGGACTTTCCAAACGCAGTCAAATAGACAGCGCAGGCATTAAGAACAGACTGGCAAATGGGACCTCGTGAAACTTAAAAGGTTCTGTACAGCAAAGGACGCCATCATTTGAATGAAGAAGCAGCCTATAGAATGGGAAAAAAATTTACCAGCGGTGATTATTGGTTTTAATGTCAACTTGCCACAAATTTGAGTCACCTGAGTAGGTAGCCTCAACTGAGGAACTGTTCTGATTGCACTGATGTTTGAAGACCCACCCAAATATGTGCGGCACCTTCTGGTAGCAGCCCAGATAAAGAGATGTGGCAGAAGGAAGATTATTTGTTTTTTGCCTGTTTGGCCTTCTCTCTCACTTCTGAATTGATTTACATGGTTGTTGTGGTTGCCGATTCCTTTGCTGACACTGGAGCCAGTATTTTCAGACTTTCACCATTGATTGGTGATCAGGGCTCTCCACAGACTCTCCAGGTTTCGGATATTCGCTTGGAAATACTCGGACACGTAGCCCCATGGACTGAGTAACTGCCAGGCTCTCCAGTATGGGAAAGCTATTATGGGAGTACTCTGACTGCTGAGATGCCCACTCAGCATCAAGGACTGAGCAGCTACTGGGTTCTCAACCTCTCAGGTGTGATTTAGCTGTTGTTGCAAATCTGAAGTAAGCTGATCAATAAATGTATACATTCATTGTCAGTTTTATTCCCACAGAAAATCCTGATCAATACACAAGCTATATATTTAGCAGAGGGTTATCTAGAATATACAAATAACTCAAGAAACTAAACATCAAAGACCTGACAACCCAACCAAAATTGAGGTGATGAACTAAACAGAGAATGTCAAAAGATGAGATACAAACGCCTGAGAAATAGTTTTTTAAATACTCAACACCTGGATCTGGATCATGATGGCTAATAGTTTTGATAGGATACAGGAATTTCTTTCTTATTGGTTCTTCTAGCTAGCTATTCCTCTCTCCTGAAGACTGCTACCTTGCTTACAACTGCACTTCATTGACATTAGATTCTAGGAATGAGCCTCCCCAGTGATTAAATGGGAGTAAATAATATGTGGCCTCTGCATGCACAAAATGTGATGCTTGGCCAGAAAGAGACTTGTGAAAGAAAGTTCCCAGAAACAACTACATCCCCAGCTGAATTCCCTGCAAGGCTGATGAACACTTTATGAACAGTCACCAGCTGATGAACACTTCAATGACTGTGCAGAGTTTGGAGTGTTGCAGTTCCAGAGCCTATTCACAGATTATCAGGGACATCTTTAACCCTATATATAGCCACACCTCGCCTTCCTCAGTTTCTGAATTAACATTCTTGTGACTAATAAAATGTATTAATTTAGCAGACTACCAGCTCCCACCAGTCAAAGAGCTAAGAATGTCATCAGATAGTATCTGAGACCTGCAGTGGAAACCATCACACTTTGCTATGACCTACCTACTAAATGTATACTCCAATGTACTTGAAAAGTGTCTTGATTTATGACTTTTCTTTCTTTTGTTACTATAAAACCATAATGCAACTGTTAACACACTGGAATATGGAATTGGGGGTGACCTGAATCTGTGTTCCCAGGCTATGGTCACACATATTTGGCTCCAGAATAAACTATCTCTTATACCCTTCAAAAGGTTAAAATAAAATAAATTAGCTACAATAATTAATTTTTATTTTATGTGCATGAGTGTTATGCCGGCATGAATGTAAGTGCACCACATGCATATAATATCCAGGGAGGCCAGACAAGGGTGTTGGGTCCCCCGGAACTGGAGTTAAGGATGGTTGTAAGCTGTCATGTGGGTCCTGGGAACTGAACCCATATCTTTTGGAAGAGCAATCAGTACTCTTAACTACTGAGCCATTTCTCCAGCCTTACCCAAGCTTTTCTGACTAAATTACAAGTTTTCAAAAATTACACAGTCATCTTTTTGCTCTTAATTGTCATTAACCATTTACCTAAAATCAGTTAGCAATAACCATGCAGCAGCCTGAATGCTAGGCTGCCTAGAAATTTCTTCCACCAGATGAATTACTCTCTCACTTTAAACTCAGCCTCATCTAGTCTTATAGCATGGACAAAATGAAGACAAATTCTTTGCCAGAATTATCCATGGATGGCTTCTGATATAACTCACAGTAGAGTCCTTCTTGCTATCTGAAGCCTCATGAACAGTCTATATTCTCCACATTCTGACCTTCTAAGCTCCCAGACAAATAGCCCATAAAGCTCTGCTTTTGTTAAGCCAGCATTTATTATGCCGCCTTTTCAAACATTTCCAAATTCCTCACACAAACTGGTTCCAAAAACTTAAGACCCTTGTAGACTTGGACTTGAAAATTACAACTTAAAAGTTACAGTAACAAAGCAGGCAGAGGAAATTGAACAGCTGAGGGAAAACCTAGTATGTGAAAATTTGGTTAAGAGCAGGATTATTCACAGTAACCAAAACATGAAAAACACTCACATGCCTTTTAGTGGATGAGTGGCTTTAGATTGTGATATTTTAAGTTTTACCACCAAATTTATTAATTTTACAAACTCAAAAAATACCTATAAAGACTACTACTTACATTACTATCAGTATTACGAGACTTGGTATGAATTTGTTTATCAATCAAAGTTTTCTACTACCTAAAATATTTTTAATACTAAAGAAAACTTTCTTTTTATTATTATAAGAAATAAGAGAATAACTTACCACATTTTCATTTACTAGGTTTTCCTTTAACTGTTCAATTTTCTCTGCTTGATTTGTTACTGTAACTTTTAACTTGTAATTTTCGAGTCCAAGTCTACAATGTACATTTAAAAATAGTGATTCCCATACCAACTTAAAAAAATCATATAATTTCTGAACAAACATCTGGAAGATTATATTTAATTTTTTAAATTAAAAAGTATATTTGATAAATACATCCTTCTTTAAAGCTGTATTTTGTGGGTAATGCATAAATTTTAGGTGCGATGTGTAAAATTTATGCATTTATTATTGCAAACATTTTTACTACAACTATTTTCACTTTTTTGTAGTTCTTGGATTGCCTTACAGGTGCAAAACATTGTACTGTTGATCTCTACCCCATGCCCAAATTGTGCATTTCAAGTAACTTTAAAATGAAAGTTGGCCCTGATTTCACACAAATTGTGATACTGGTGTTTCTCACATGACACTCTCTATTGCTTTGTAAAACTCATTATTTTATGTGTTGCTCTATACCTTTGAATGCAGTCTTGCATCTTCTTAGCACATAGTGCAGACTTTGTGCGTTGATCCAGTGCTTCTTGTAACTAAAACAAAGGAAAAAAATCTTTATTAATAATCTAGTACATATATACCCATCTTGGTTTTTGTGGTAAAATTTCATTACACACAGCTGTGCCCCTTCACTTGATACTGGTATAACTGCAGAATTAACTAAAATATTACAACAGAGATTTTATGATTCACACAGTCTTAAGTCTTTTAAAATCATTTTATCATAGTAGTTAATTTCCTTGTCACTGTAACAAAATGCCTTACATAACAGGGAAGGATTTATTTTGGCCCACTCATGGGTTTGAGGATACAGTCCATTGTGATGGGGAATGTGCTTGGTGCTGGGAGTGGCTCACAGCTGTGGTGGAAGGACCTGAGGTGGTTGGTTCATGTCTTGGCAGATTATGAAGCAGAGAGAAATATCAGTATTCAGTATTAGACCATAGGGCCTTCTAGGTGCCTCTCTCTAGCTCTCTCCCAGAAATGAGACTATGTTCCCTCCCCGAACCCCCGAAGCTGACAGGCATCTGCTGTGAAAGTTAGAGCTCACAGATAGGGAGTGGCAAACATATTCCTTCCCCCTCACACCTGCAAGAAAAATGTACAGTCCTACCCAGATCCAGGTGGTTGGCATGTAGGCTGTGCCAGACTAAATCACATGATGTGGAACTTTCCACCAGCCCTCAAAACCTATAAAAGTCAGAAAATCTCCTTTGGCCAGGGATTTCTCTGGAAGTTCTTTCTCCTGAGACTGCCCATGAGGCTGTGTGTGGTGGCTCTCTCCCATCCTCCCACTTCAGGTTATCTCTGCCCATGAAGCTCCTCTCCAGGTTTTTGAAGAGAAGCATCTTTCTCCCTCATGGTCCCATGCCCCATCATGTCTCCAATGCTTTGTCTCTTATAATTCATAATCATTCTCCTACTCCAAGGGCCAGTTAAGGCTCCTTCTTTTAATAAAATTCATTCTAAAAGGGAATTGCCTAACTTCCTTTCTATTGAACCTGCCATTCTCTATTTTATTACAACAGCTGGCTTTCTCTTTTTTTCCCCTTTTATTCCATCTGGGACCCTAGCCCATGGAATGTTGCTGCCCACATTCAGAGGAGTGGTATCTTCTTTCCTCGGTTGATCTCTGAAAATATTCTCGGACAAATACAAGTGTTCCTCATAATACCACAGACATTTCTGAATTCAATCAAGCTGACAATTGAAATGAACCATCCCAAACCTACCAGTTGTCAACTTGATACTTAAGCATAACATTTTGCCCCCTAGGCCATCTCACAGTGCAAAATGTATTCAGTCTAACATGGAGAGTTAGCATAGTCTTAAGTTTCCAACACTTCAAAAGTAAGAGAAAGAGAATGTGGGAAAACTGAACTAGAGAGCAAGACAGAAACCAGATGAGTAACAACAGATACTACAGTTCCATATCCGGCATCTGGCAGTCATGGTAGCACTGTATAGGCTCCAGTGTGTTTGAGTAGCCATGGCCTTCCATCTCTTTTGCCTGGGGCCCTTGTGACCTCTCTCTTAGGCCAGATTTGCTTGGTGCTTTGCAGCTTTCCATGACAAAGTCTCACATTTCTGGCACCTCCAGTATCTTGGGGTCTCCACTGCAACTTGGGCTTCACCTTCACAGCCTCATCCACAGATCACTTAGGAGCTCAATGCAGGCAGTCAAACCTAACTATATACTGCCTGGCTTCCTCAGATTTCTGAAACCTTGAAGCAACCATCCATGACTCCCTCATTTTTGCATCCTGCTTGCCTGAAACAACCAGTGCTGTATAGATGCCAAGTTCTGCTACCAGCTTGTGATGTAGTCTGGCCCCCTTTCCCTAATGTGGTCCCTAGGCATCTCCCTGGATGATCCAGGGAGAACATTTCCCTAAGCAGCCCTGTGGGATGCCTCCCTTTGTTCAGGCACTCCCTTAGGAATTTTCCCTTTTGTTTTTTTATTTGTTTGTTTGAGATAGGATCTGGCTATATGGCCAGTACTGGCCAGGATCTTGCTATTTAGACCAGGCTGCTTTGAACTCACAGAGATCTGACTGCTGATGCTCTGTCTCCCAGTTGCTGGGATAAAAGGCACGTGCTACCACACCTGGCCTTCCTTCTTTATTTCTTGGAAATTTCACACATGAATATAATGTGTTTTGATCAAATCAACCCCCATGCCTTCCTTTCCAATTCCTCTCCTATTTTCCATCACTTTCCCCTCTAAACTTCATGTGCTCTTTTCTTAAACCCACTAAGTCCACTTAGTGTTACCTATGTGTACATGAGTGTAGGGCAATCTATTGGCAGTCTCCAAAAGAGGCCACATCCCTGAAGAAAGCAGTCATCAGTTGCCAATACCTCCTCATCCAGGAGTGGGACTTCATGAGCCCATCCCCTATCTATGCTGGGATTTTGATTGCCTTGATCTTGTGCAGGTTTTGTGTCCATTCACAGTTTCTATTAGTTCACGTCTGGTGGCCCTGCCACGACTGCCAAATACTGCTTTATTTCAGATGTCTACTACCTCTGACTCTTACAATCTTTCTGTTCCCTTTTCTATAATTATCCCTGAGCCTTGGGGGAAGGGAGTAAAGAAAAGAACTTAGGGGGCGGTTTATTACTGTGTTCATTTAGCCAGTCATATTAGGCTCTCCCCTAGGGTCTATGACCTAGCCAGCAGCAGGGTTTTGGTCCAGATAGCAGTACTAGGCATGTGGAATAGGCTTTAAATCCAATCAGAAACTGGTAGGCTGCTCCCATAACATTCATGACAGCATTGCACGTACACTTTTCTTTTAAGTGAGTGTGCATTCTTGTCTCCTGGAGTTTTCAATGAGTGGTGTCTTACCCTCGAGGGAAATTTCCTATTGTCATAGTCCATAGTGTGAAATTTCTCCTTAATTGCAGACACTTCTGTAACAGAGAAGCTTTGCTCACTGCTAGCCCCATCTCTCTGAGTTCCTGGGCAGCTCAGCCTACAAAGTGAGTTCCAGGCCAGCCTGAGCTATAGAGTGAGACCTTGTGTTTCCAAACAAGCAACAGAGCAAGCAGGAGAACAAACAGACAGAATAGGTCAGCAGGAGCTTTGCAGAGAGATGACACCATCAACCCAGGCAATTGAGAGGGTAAAATCCAACATTGGGAAGATATACATATGACACAACACTTCAGAACAGTCAAGAGGTAGAAGCACTCTAACATTCATCAGCTTATGAATAGATAAGTGGTACATGCACAAAGGAATATCACTCACTAGACAAGAGATAGAAATGTACTGATACTTGTAATACAGAATGACCCTGAAGACATTAGGCTAAGTGAAATCTGCCAGTCAAAAAGGACTAAATATTTCATAATTCTACTTATATGTTCAGAAGAAGATAATTATAGAGATAAAGACTAGATTGGTGGGTTTCTGGCACTAGAGAAGGGAGGGACCAGTCCCTACTCATTAGGGGTTTCCTACCTAAGGGGTTGTAATTTCTTGTCAGGGTAGAGAAAATGGTCTAAAATTGCCTGATGGTGATTATGCAACTCTTTGTGTATTTAAAAACAGTGAATTTTATACTTTGAATACATAAGCTTTATGGCATGCCCTTTGTAGTTATATAGAGCAGCTTTTTAAATACTCCACGAACAGAATCTAGATAATTTTCTTATTTCTCTACTCTAGATCTAAATACTATAATTGTTCCTACTGTTTCTATGCTTTTAAAATATGTCTAAAATGAAAAGCTTCATGTTTCAAATGCTTTAAAATTTTTATTTTTATTTTATGTGTATGAGTGTTTTGTGTACATGTATGCAAATGCAACAGATGCATGCAATGTCAGCAGAAGGGAGAAGAACGCATTGGAGTCCAAGGAACTGGAGTTACAGATGGTTGTTAGCTGCTGTGTGGGTGCTGGGAACGGTAACTGGATCCTCTACAAAAGCAGGTAGTGCTCTAAATTTCTGAGCCTTCTCTCAAGCCCCACATTTCAAATACCCTTCAAAAAATAAACTGAACATTTGCACATTTGAGGAAGGACTAATAAATGCCCTTTCCACAGCATCATCTTGAAATATATGAAATAAATGTACCCAGTTCTGAGGCTGGGGACCTGCCTTGGTGCTAGAGCACTGCACTGCACATGGGAGGGCCAGACCCCACCCCTAGCATCACAGAAATCATAACAGACGCAAAAGCCTTTGTTCTGGGTAAAGCTCAATAGTAGAGGAGTTGTGTAAGTATATTTTTTAGGACATATTGCTTTCAGAAGTATGTGTACCATTCACAAAGGGATTAAAAAATAATCTGTGCTTCCCATGAGCCCTTTAGTTGTTTTTAGGAAATACGTACATATACAAACACATACACACATATTTGAAAGTGACTGAAGAAATACCTCAGAACTTATTTTTTCTTGTGCCATTTGTAGTTCCTTTTGCTTCTGAAGGTGACTCATCAGACTCTTGTCCTGTAAGACTCTGGCATTATATTCTTGCTGAAGTTGCTTCTGGGTGTCATTTCGTTCTTCTAAAGTCTAGAGACGATTTAGTGAGGTTTTTATTCTTATACCACCTTGGGAGGAAGGTCTAAAACCTTGTTAAGAGACAAACTTTGAAAAAAATGTTCAAAGACCCATGAAAAGCATAAGAACCTGTCTCCTACATGAATTACTCAAAGTTTAATTGCATAAATAACAGCTAAATTTGTCAACAGCAAAAACTTAGGGCTAGGGATATAGCTCAGTTGGGAGAATGCTTGCCTGGCACACATGAGGCCCTGGATTCAATACCCTACACAACATAAACAGTGTGGTGGTTCAGGCAGGAGGATTAGAAGTTCATGATAATTTTCAGGCTACATAGAGAGTTCAAGGCTGTTGGGATGAGATCCTGTCTCACCAAACCAAATAAAACAAAACAAAAGAAAAAGATTTTCTTGAGTGAAGTCAGTCATAGTGTTGTGAAATACACCTTCTTTACAAAATATTACTCTATCTCAGTGTTTCAAAGTAATCTAGTCCATATTTTAACATAAAAATGCCCAACTGACATTTATGAGAGTGACTAAACCATTTATCTGTACCCTTTCATTCAGAAAACACACTGAGCACCATTTACTTCCCAAGATTTATAACAAATACCTTTATCTATGAATGTCCCAATTTACTTTTATTCAAATCTAAATAGTACAGTCATGCACCACATAAGAACACATGGTAGGTAGGACTGGAGAGAAGGCTCCAGCTAGCAACCTACCTTAACTCCTACCTTAAAACGAGATTCTGTCCTCCGTGGACGTTGAACACATGTGGTGTGCCACATTTATTATTATGCTGACATTACAACTACCCTGAACAAATAAAAGCCTGACTCTTAAAATGTGGGCCAGAACTTGGAGGACACTGGTTCCCCCTAGCTATCTGTTAGAACTGTCCATCTCTCAGAACTGTGTGGGTGGCTCTTTCTTGTCCCCTCAACCTTTGTGAACGGAGCTGTCGGTGTCCTCACCCTGTGCCAATGAAACTCACTCTGGAACCCTCTTTCTCCCACTATGTCCTCCAGTCAGGCCACACCCATAATTTATTCAAAATGTTTTCAGTAGTTTCTTTGGGAAAACACAAGTTCAAGTTTGGCTCTATTCTTAATCCTTACAGGCCAGACCAATTGGCTGTTTCATCCCTAGGGTCACATTCATCTAAGGTCACATGGCCTTCCTTTCCAGTCACCCTTGTGTCCAGTGGGTGATGAACTGCTCGAAGACTTTGATCTGTTAATTCTCAAGTGTAGCCACATTCATTCATTATCTTTTTGGGTGGAGTGCCAAACTGAGGTTGCCAAAGAGAGGGCCCTGTTTTCAGACCCAAAAGCCCTCTGATGATTTTGCTGGGGTTAATTAAAAACTTTTAGTCCAGCTTATGTCCATTAATGAAAGTCATTCCTACAGTTGTGCACTTACATACATACAAGCCAAACATTCATACACATAAAATAATAAAGCCAGGTATGGTTCACACCTTTAATCCAGGCACTTGGGAGGCAAAGGTAGGTGGATCTCCGTGAGTTCAAGGTCAGGTCTATGTAGAGTTCCAGGACAGCTGGGCTATGGGGAGATCCTGTCTGAAAAAAAACTGAAAATAAATAAAAAAAATAAATAAATACTTTCAAAAAGAACCCAGTGGTCCCATAATGAGCTGGCTTCTCTTAGGTAGAGAGGGCAGGATCCCTGGTGGATCAGAGGCTAGTCACTTTGTACAAGCGAAGCCTCCCCTGAATGGATGGATAGCCCTTTGATGGGGCTAGGGAACAGGTATAGGGTGTATGGCCTCCTTACTGGCTCATGATGACAAAAATGACCAATGTCAGTAGAGACTTCCTTAGTTTCCATTGAACTCCCACCATAAAACTGGCCAGGGCAGCACAGTGGCGTTCCTATCTGGAAGCCTTCCAGAGTCATTCTCGAGAGTTCTTTCTCAATTAAGTTTTCCCTAATAAATCTACATTTTCTTTACTTAGTCGTTGCCCATGTTTCCTGATCTTGGAAGTTTTAACTGGGAAGCAGCTGGCCTGGGTGGCTTTGGCTGCAGTTTTCTTTGCAGGATTCAAGTCCCACCAAATGAAGCCCACTAAGAACCAAGGAAGTCTCCATCATACTCCAAGAACCTTCATCAGTAAGATTATGTTGCCCGGGTGATGAGTTGGGTATGTTACATTTGTGTGAGTGCACACTTTTGATGTTTGCACAATCATAAAATTGCCAAACATATTTCTCAGATCATGTATTAAGCAATATGTGCTTGTATATGCATTTATGCGGTATGTGTGTTCAAAGTGATAAGCAATGTTGCTAAAATAAAGGCAGAAATACAAGTTTTTTTCATATAATTAACTTACTTGAGTAACTTCATTTCTCAGAGATTTCAGTTCCACATCCATCTCTCTGACACGAATTTCAAGTTGTTGTTTCAATTCGACTTCTTTGTTATAACATTCTTCTTTTTCTTTTAACTGCACCTTAATTTTTTCATAAACCCATTCGGCATTTTTTCTTTTCTCCGCTTCTTGTTTTAAAGCAAATCTGCAGTTAGTATGCTTATGTTAGAATTCTTTTGTTAGAAAATAAAATGTTTTGTGGCCTAGCTCTTCATGTGTTGATTTATCATCCTAATAAAGTTTCTATGTTCTCAAGTATATTTTATTTATAGCTCTCATGTTTCTAATTTTTTAAACTGCATTTATTTATTTACTTGGTGTGTGTGTGCACAACTTTTTTGGAGTTCTCTCCTTTCCCTATGTGATGTTTAGAGACTGAACTCAGGTTTTGAGACTTCATGGCAAACATCTTTACCTGATGAACCATCATGCCTGCCCTTAAATACTTTTATATTCATGGTTTTAAAAAATTGTCTAAGATATTTAGGATTTCCTTTTATACATACACACACACACACACACACACACACACACATATATATATATATATAAAATGGTGATATTGGTTTCAATAGAGCTGTAATGAAGATGATGTTATCTGTTCTTGATAATCACGCTTGTCTCATGACTTTGCTTGTTCAGTTCTTCTACCTTGGACCAAGTTTTCATGTTCAAAATAACTCAAGCTTTTCACTCCTTCATAAAAGAATTCTCTCATTATTTAGTATACTTAGGTTTTAAAAATTCTATTTTTAGCTGCATGGTAGCATGTACCTTTAATCTCAGCCTTTGGGAAGCAGAGGCAGGTGGAACTCTATGAGATCGAGGCCAGCCTGGTCTACACATGAGTTCCAGGCAAGCTGTGAAATGACAACAACAAAAATCCCAAAATAAAATGATTCTATTTCTTAATTGAGTAAAGTATCCTACAGTATAGTTAGTGGGATTAAACATTAGTAGTCATATTTTTACAATGAAAAGCAAATGAACAATATTACAGAATGGCTTTCATTGGAGTCCCATTTCCCTCTCTGATTATAAGATTTGATGATGCCTACAAAACATATGAAACTCTGAATTATTACAAGTCTGGTCTCTTGTTTCTATCCTTGTAACTAGTGATATTTGATACATGGAAAAAGACAACTTTGATTAAAGAAAAACACTTAAAGTGATATATTTTGTGTAATTTCTTTTATAATGTAACTTTCCATTTACTTCCTCAAACTAAAATCTAGTATAACTAAGATAATAGGACAGATCAAATTATCCACAAATAAGAACTATAATAATTTACTATTAAAGATCAATCTTTCCTAAAGTTAAACTAGCCAACTATAACTCAAGAAGTTATAACTATGAAATCAAAAGATAACAATTATTTCAAATATCAAAATATTTTATAGTATATAAATAGCTGTTAATAAAGGAGAAAAATATATTAATCTAGTTCAAAACATAAATTTTGAGGGCCAGGCATGAGGATTCATGCCTTTAATCCCAGAACCTGAAGAAAGAGGCAGTTGGATCTCTGTGAGTTCAAGACCATTCCGGTCTACATGGTAAGCCCAGGCCTGCCAGGACTACATATTGAGAACCTGTCTCAACAAACTCAGAAAAACAAATAAGTAGGCAACCCATCCCCTCCAAAAATCAAAAGTATAAGTTTTGGTTAGTTAGAACGTGTATTTCTTTGATTTATTACCTTTACTTCTTTTGGCCATACTGGAGTCTTGATTATTTTAACTTTAGGTATGATATTCCTATTATATATCATACACATGTTAGGTCAGCGACAGAAGATATGAGAGAGAGGAGAGAGACAGAGAGAGAGAGAGAGAGAGAGAGAGAGAGAGAGAGAGAGACCTCCAGATCATGGCTAGTAGATTAGGTATAATTCATGGTTTCTTCTTTAATTACTATCAACTTTTTCTCTCTCTCTCAAAGGCTGCTAACAGCCTCATGTCTATAAGATGCTAGGAATGAATCTTCCTAGCACAGCCGAACATAAAACAGTATTTGGCAGCTTCTAGCACAAAATGTGATGCTTGGCCAAAGGGTGAACTATGAAGTAAAGTTCCCGGAAAAAAAAAGCCTCATCTGATTGACTGATGAAAACTTATATTACTGTGGAGAGCTGGAATGCTGCCATGTGCCAACAGACTTCTAGTTTCCACCAACCCGAAGGCCAAGAATGTTATCAGTTAATATCTGAGGCCTGTAGCAGAGACATCACTACTTTACATAATATGACTTTTTAATGTTCTCACCAATGTGTTTTATGATTTTGTTCTTTTAGTAAAAAAATTCCATGAAATCATTACCATGCTGGAAAATGGTATTTGGGACCAGGTCACTCATATTTGGCTCCAGAATAAATGATTTCTTACTCCCTTTGAGGTGAGTACTATATTCAGTAAGTGCTTTTATCTGCTGAGCTATCTCTCCAGTCCCGCAGTTCAAAATTAGAATTTTTTTCCAGGTGCAATGATGGGGATAGAACCCAGGGCCTTATTAAAACCCGCTAAGCTTTATTCCCTGACCCTCAAACATTTTATAAAATGATATGTCCTACCTCAAATTGCAGAGTTCTTGTTCTTGGTCCATTTTTTTGTGCTCCATTTCTGATAGCTTCTTATGTAGTTCACTAACCTTATTTTCCATTGTTTTATGTTTTTCTAAAAGTACTTCACAGTAACTGTTTTTAAGCTTCATGAATGTTTTATATGAATGAACTGTATCCTGGATTTTTAATAGGCTCCTGGAATCTGTATTACAGAGAAATCAATATGGAAATAAAATATAATGATTTTTTGTATATGAAGGACTGTATGTTGTCAGATTCACTGATTCTTATATGAAGAAATGTTAGAATTAAAGGGACATGAGGTAGAGTTAAGAAGAATCACTTCAGTTATGCCAAAGCGTAACCATACTTAACAGTAATTGAATATTTCAAAATAACTAGGACAGAGAATTTTCAGTGTTTTAAAAGCAAAAAAATGAGGTCATAGGGACACACAAACCCTGATTTGGTAGTTACCCATTGTGCATATATGTTGAAATGTTATGCTAACTCCATAAATATGTTCATTTCTTATAAATTAATTAGAACAGAATTATATTTAGCAAAGAAAAAGTATCATTTTATCAAAATATCAGACACACAGAAAAATATGATAAAATATAGAAATATTCAACCACATGAAATCACATTTATAGCACAAATACATAAACACATTCAGAAAAATAGAGAAATATCAATAATTCCAAAATTATAAAATTAAAAATAGCCAGGAAATTAAATGCGACCTATGTGGGTGCAGCTACTTTGTTTAGGACTTTGGAGATTCATTACTCAGGTGTTAACCTTCAGCAGTCTAATTCTAAGCAGGACCACAAACTTTATTTTTAACCAACAAGCTGATTCTGAAATTCATATGGAGCCTGGGGATTTAGTTTAGTAGTAGAGCATTTAAGGATTATATGCGTTTAATTCTCAATACTATACAAAAACAAAAAAAATAGAATCACTCAAGCAAGCAAACAAACAAACAAAAAACATAAAGAGAAGCAAAGGATTTATACTATCAAAATTATTCCCTCCAAGGAGCAAAATAGCAAGAATGAGGGTTGATTTATTGTATGATAAATTTACAGTAATCAAAACAGCGACCCTAATCTGAAGAAAGCCAAATTAATTAATACCTAAAGTAGAACTGACAGAAATAGACCAGATGCTAAAAAAACAAGCCATTTTTGAAAAGGCACAGGAGACCACTGTGGAGAAAGGGTCCACTTGAACACACAGATCAAAAACATTTAGATTCATATATCACACTGTATATGAAAACACCTAAAATGTATCACAGATATAAGACTTAAATTATGCAACTTCTTAACAAAGACTGGGGTAGATGAAGATTTCTTAGATATACCCCAAGTCAAATCCATAATTGGACTAAAACAGAAAGTGAATTTTATCAGAATTTAAAACCAGCTCTTCAAAAGATACTACCAAGGTTAAGGATATAATTTAGTGGTAGAGTGCTGACCCAGCAGGTGTGAGGTCCTGAGATTCCCAAGGTACTGGAGAAAACTATTACTGGGGAAAGGAACTCTTAATATGCACACAAGCCAAAATGGGGCAAAAGTTCTATTAAAAAGCACATCTGACAAAAGAATCAAAGCTATCTAGTACATATGTAACAAACTCTTAAAACCAAACAAATAACCTGACTTTTTAATTGGCCAAATATTTGAGAACAGTTTCCCAAAATGACATACAAATGAAAATAAGTACACTGAAAAATGTTCAACATTATTATTGATTTCTGTCATACATATTAAAATCATACAGACATGTGCAATATCCATTCATTAGCATAGCAAAAAATAAAAATGGTTCCAAGACTTGCCTTGTTCTCAGACCAGCTCCAATTACTAAGATCCCTGTGCCCCAAGGCCTGTAAACTATCATATAAGTGAACGTGTTCTCCTAGCAACCACCCAGCCCACCCTGATTCACGAGAAGTGAATCCTGGAACCTCAACTCAAATGTTTCACCTGTCCCTAGCTTAACTGAGACCATTTTTTATACTCCATTTCCACATCAACATACAGTGACACCCAAATTGAACACCAAGCCCTACTCAGCTGGACTATAACCTAATAAGTTGGAGAAACAGCAAACAAAGATACAGAGAACCACTCAACAAAGACTGGACCAGATACCCATCCCAAGAAACACCACCACCCACACAAATCCAGATACCTAAGTATCATTGAAAAAACACAAACAACATGACTAACCAAGATAATATGTCTACTACGCAAACTTAGGACCCCATCGTAACGATGATGCACAAGACAATGATTTCAAAATAGTAACTGTAAATATGTTCAAGGAACTCAAAGAGGATATGAATAAAAGACCGAATGAAAACACAGACAGCTAAATGAAGTAACTACACCAATTCAAAACATGAAATTAGAATTCAATTAAGAGACAGAATCTCTGAAGAAAAGCCAAACTGAAATAAATTTTGAAATGAAAAACTCAGGAACTCAAACAAAATATATTGAGGAAAGAAGCAAAAAGGAAAAGGAGGAAATGGAACAGAGAACATTAGACCCTGAAGACAAGTTTAGGGAAGTGGATCACTCAATGAAAGAAAATGTCAAAACTACACCAACCTAGGAACAGAATATGCAAGACTTCTGGGACACTGTAAAAAGACCAAACCTACAAATCACAGGCATAGAAGAAGGGGAATAAACATAGGTCAAAGGCACAGAAATAAAATCATAGAAAAAGATTACCCAAATCCAGGGAAAGAGATACAAGGTACGAGAGACATACAGAGTACCAAGTGGACATGAGTAGAAGAGAAATTTCCCATGTCATATAATAGGCAAACCTCTAAATGTACAGAACAAATAAAATATATTAAAAGCTGTGAGAGAGAAAGAACAAGTCATATATAAAGGGAGGCCTGTCAGAATAACAGCTGACTTTTCAATGGAGACTATGAAGTCAAAAGGTCTTGGACCAATGGCCTGAGTCAAGAAAGAACAGATCCTAGCCCAGACTACTATACCCAGCAAAACTATCAGTTGTAACTGAAGGAGAAAGAAAAACTTTCCATGATAAAAACATATTTAAGGAATTTATGCCCATGAATCCAGCTCTACAGAGAATACTTAATAGAATACTTTGATCTGAAGAGAAGACAAATACTTTCAAGAGGGCACAAAGAATAAATAAATCATCCCAGGACAGTCAATCAAAAGAGGTCTAAGAAAACAGTACCACAATGCCAACATAATAGGAATTAATAAACATTGGCTTATAATAACTCTCAATGGTCTCAACACCCCAGTAAAAAGATATACACTAACTTATTGGATTCAAATACAGAGTCCATCAATTTGCTGCCTCTAAGAAAGACACCTCACCAACAAAGATCAACACCATCTTGGTAAAAGGATGGAAAAAGATGTTCCAAACAAACAGAACTAAGAAACGAGCAACTGTAGCTATTCTAATACCCAACAAAATAGACCTCAAACTAAAACAGGGAAAGTCACTTCACACTCATTAAAGAAAAACACACCAGGAAAATATCAAAATCCTAAACATATATGCACCATACACAGGGGCAACCAATTTTATAAAGGAAACTTTATTAGATCTAAAATCACATACTGACTCCAACAGAGTGATAGTGGATAACTTCAGTACCCTACTATTACCAACACACAAGTTAACCAGACAAAACTGAATAGAGAAAGTGACATCATAAATCAAACAGACCCAACAGACATCTACTAAGCATTCCCCCCAAACACCAAAGAGTATACTTTCTTCTCAGCAGCTCATGGAATTGTCTCCAAAACTGATCACATATTAGGACAAAAAGCAAGTGTCCACAAATTTAGGAAACTTGAAACATCATCCTGTATTCTAACTGACCACAAGGAATAAAGATAGACATCATCAACAATAAAAATGGGAACACGTACAAGCTCATGGAAGCCAAACAACACACTACCAAAGAAAATCTGGTCAAGGGAGACATCAAGAGGGAAATTTAATTCAATGACATACCAAAGTCTGAGTCACAATGACGGTAGCCACAGAGGAAAATTTATAGCATAAAGTGCCTATCCCAGAAAATTAGAAACATTTCCCATAAATAAATGAATGCTGGGTCTGAAGGCCTTGGAAAACCAAGAAACAAACAACAACCCAGAAAGAGAAGATGGGAAGAAATACATTAAATCAGTGACAAAATCAATGAACTAGAAATAAAGAAACAGTAAGAATCATTGAAATGAAAAGATTAACAAAACTTTAACCAAATTAACTAAAAGAAAGAGAGAGAAGACCAGAATCAACAAACTCAGTAATTCTTGTTGGAAAACACTGTAACAATCCTGGGGAAATTCAGAAAGCCTCATAAATACACTTTTAAAATCTATATTACCTTAAACTAGAAAATCTAAAAGAAATGGATAAATTTCTAGATATGCACAGCCTAGCAAAGTTAAATCAAAATGACATAAATAATTTAAATAGACCCATAAAAACTAATGAGATAGATACAGTAATTAAAAATCTTCCAACTATGGGACTGGAGAGATGCTCAGAGGTTAAGAGCACTGACTGCTCTTGCAGAGGACCTGGGTTCAACTGATATATAATTTCTGCATTGCATAGAATCTTAAAAACTTAACTTCCAGAGACATATAAATAAATTGAATTCAAATCCCCATTTTAGTGCAAATTTAGGGTTCAATTCCACCTATATTTATAAAATTCATGAAAGAAATTGTCTAACTTTCTTTCTTTTCTGTAGTTCTTTCCATAGTCACATGGTGACTAACAACCATCCGTAACTCCAGTTCCAGGTGATCCAACACCCTCTTCTGACCTCCACAGGCATTGCATGACATGGATGTACACTTGCACACATGCAGGTAATACACTCAAACACATAAAATAAAAAAATCTCCCAACTAAAAAGAGCACAGGACCAGATGGATACAGCACAGAATTCTACCAAACCTTCAAGGAAAAACTAATACCAATACTCCTCAAATTATTCTGTAAAGTAGACAAAGAAGGAACACTCCCAAATTCTCTCCATGAAGGCAATATCACTCTAATGTCAAAACCAGACAAAGACACAACAAAAATTATAGACAAAGCTCTATGATAAACAAAATGCTAAAAATCTCAATAAAATACTCACAAATCCAGTTCAAGAGCACGTCAAAAAGATTATCCACCATGATCAAGTTGGTTCTATCTTGGAGATGCAGGGAAAGCATTTGACAAAATCCAACCTTGATTCATGATAAAAGTCATGGAGAATTTAGGGACAAAGAACATATATCAACATAATAAAGGCAAGGTCAACAAGCCCACAGCCAACATCACATTAGGTGGAGAAAGCTGAAAGCATCCCCATTAAATTAAAATTAGGAACAAGACCAGTGTGTCCACTCTCTCCACTCCTGTTCTTTGTAGTGCTTGAAGCCTTAGCAAGAGCAATAACACAAACAAAGGAGACACAAATTGGAATGGAAGAACAAAAGTGTCCTTATTTGCAGAGGATACAATTCAATACATTTAAGACTGAAGACTTCACCAGAAAACTTTTAGAGCTGATCATTCAGCAGAGTAGCAGAATATAAAATTAACATCCCCCAAATCAATAACTTTTCTATATACCACCAACAAACATACAGAGAGGAAAGCCTGGAAGTTATCCTATTCACAGTAGCCTCAAAAAATATGAAATACCTTGGAATAAATATAACCAAAGACTTGTGTAATAAAAACCTTAAGATGTTGAAGAAAGAAATTAAAGAAGATACCAGAAAATAGGAAGACCTCCCATGCTCATGGATTGGTAAGAGTGACAGTGTGAAGATGGCCATCCTAATAAAAGCAGTCTACAAATTCCATGAAATACCCATTAAAATTCCAAGACCATTTTTCACAGATATTGAGAAAATAATCTCAAATTTCCTATGGAAACACAAGAAGCCCAAGATTGCCAAAATAATCGTAATCAATAAAAGAACTGCTGGAGACATTACTATTCCTGATCTCAGATTATGCTACAGAGCTATAGGAATAAAAACCACATGGAACTGGCATAACAGAAGACCCATTGATCAGTGGAACCAAACTGAGGACTTGGGTTTGAATCATGCATTTACAGAGAACTGATTTCCTATAAAGGAGCCAGAAGTGCACACTGAAGAAAAGATACCATGTTTAACAAATGGTGCTGATCAAACTAGATGGCAGAATGTAAGAAAGAAAGCAAAGTTCTATCTCTCACAACACACAAAACTTGATACCCTGTGTCTGATAGAGAAAAAAAATCAGGGAATACCATGAAAATTATAGATGCAGGAAAGGACTTTCTGAACAGGACTCCTGTAGTGCAATCATTGAGTTCTACAATTGACAAACGGGACCTCATGAAACTGAAAAGCTTCTGTATTGTAAAGAACACTGTCATTCAAGTGAAAAGGCAACCTATAGAATGAGAAAAAAAATCTTTATCAGCTTTACCTCTGACAGAAGGTTAGTATTTAGAACAGACAACTAAAAAAACTTAAATCAAAATATCAAACAACCCAATTAAAAATTGGGGTAATGAGCTGAACAGGGAGTTCTCTGAAGATGAAACACAAATGGCTGAGAAATTATTTTAAAATGTTCAGTATATTTAGTTATCAGAGAAATGAAAATTAAAACCAATTTGAGATTTTACCTTACTCCATTCAGAATGGCTAATGAACAATCACAAATACTGGCAAGAAAGGGGAACTCCTACCCACCACTAGTGGGAGTGCAGACTCAGTGGAGAGTGGAGTGCAGACTCGGCTAGTGGAACGCAGACTCTGTGCTTGTGGAGTGCAGATTTAGTGTTAGGGGGAGTGCAGACTCAGTGGAGAGTGGAGATTCCTAAACGGAAATTAGTGTGGGAATGCCTAAAAATGGTCCAAATTTATCTACCACATGATCCAGCCATACCTCTCATGGGCATATACTCAAAAGACTGTATATTCAACCTACACAAACACCTGCCCGTTAATGTTCATTGCTCCTCTTTTCATAATAACCAGGAACTGGAAACAACTTAGATGTGCTTCACCTGATGAGTGGATAGGGAAGGTACAGAATATTATTCAGCTCTTCAAAAATAAATTATGAAATTCACAGGTAAATGGATGGAACCAGACACATCCTGAGTGAGGTAACCAAGATCCAGAAAGACAAACATTGCATGTTCTCTTTCATAGATAGATGCTAGCTTCAAAATCTTAGATGTGCATGTTTCAATTTGAATTGAATCCAGAAAATAATAAATAATCAATGGCCATGGACAGGGATGAGGAGGTTTCCCAGGAGGGGAGGTAGAACACAGTGATATAAAGGAGGGGAGGGGAAAATAGAGTAGAAAGGGTTAAATGTGGTATAGAACTGGAGGGCAAGGCAGAAGAAGGAGTAGGAGGAAGGATAACTACACCAAAGGCCTTTAGAACAAGCCATGTAGAAATCTACCACTATAGAAGCTACTTAAAAATACGTATACACATTATAAAAAGCAAGTTAAAATGAGTTACCTTGTATCAGGGGACATTTCCCCTACTAGACATCATAGGCTAACAAAGTAAAAGTCCAATGCCAGGAATGAATTTTCTCCTTTGAAGTGCTGACTAGGGGTCCCATAGATCTTCAACTAATGCTGGCCAATTGTCCCTGCTCTTGGCTACCCACCAGAACTTCACAGTGTGATCCTACAGTTGAAGACACTACGTACATGAACTGAAGAACAAACAAGGAGAAATCAAGCTGGTGCTGACTTCAAAGCCTCATCTCTACTGTCTACCTATCATAGTGTTGGAAGGTGCTATGCTAGCTACTTGAACATAAACCTTACCCCCAGATGTGAATCCTGTGAGCTACAGTAATAACTGGTTTGACAAGATTTGCCTACTGGTGCAATAGTGGCACACCTATTATGGGAGTAACCAACTATGTTCTAATTTGATTTAAGGTCCACTTCCTATGACGAAGCCCATACCTGACACTGATATCAGGCCTAGGAACCTGAGGCTAGACAGTCCACATGCCATGGGAGAAAGCCCAATACTATTATTCTCCTAAATAGATACAGTGTTAAACTGATTCCTGCTGGTGGCTATACCCATAGATTAATGCATCTCTCAACCCTCAGCAGAGAAGCTTCCTTATTCAGCAGATGGTGATAAACACAGAGAACCACAACTGGCCCTTATGTCCAGAATAAGAGGCTGTACTTATTCTTATATCAAACTTCTGCCTCCCAAGGCTCAGGGAGCATTGTGGATGAGGTGGGGGGGCAGACAGATTGTGAGAGCCAGAGGAGGTAGGTGACCACAAGGAAACAGTTTTCAGATAGCTGGTCAGTTACTCATGGTTTACAACAATGAATGACAGCATGCACATGTTCCACATAGGCTCAAACCAGACAATAATCCCAACCTATACATGGGGAAGAGGATAAGAAACCTGAAACCTAGCTGAGGAACTATTGGCAAACAATGGCTTCTAGGAAGGGGAGATTCAGTCTTGTTTAAGGGTGAGCCTCTTGGTATATTATCCAAGCTCCGATGGATGAACCCTCACCAAAGGTCAACTGAGGTCACAAACCTGACTCTAGAGGCCTTTATATATATTATAGTACAGAAAATTTGGTGGGGAGGGTTAGTAAGGGGTACAGATAGGGAAGGGCATCTAAATATGATAAAATATTGTTTGAAATTCACACAATTCAATTAAAAAGGGGGAAATTAAAAGTGACTGACAATTATGTTCTATGAAGGAACTGGAACTTTAGTACACTATGATGGAAATGGAAGATGGCATAAATATGGAAACAATTTTGCAGTCTCTAAAGGGACTACAAAGGGGGCATGAAAAGAGTGTGGTGGATTTGTTAACTCTCTTGATATGGTGACTAAACATGTTTAACACACGTCTAAACTTATCAAATGATACTCACTGCATATATGCAGTTTACCATATATCAATATATCAGCAAAGCTACTGAAAAGAGAAAGCACTACTGTAAGAACAAACATCTGGACAGAGGGTGGACACAGACATGCAGGGTTCACAAAGTGACATGACAGCTGGGCTTTAAGGGTAGCATGACTGTATCTTAACTGTTAACAATATATGATTGGGAGGTGAGTGCGGTTAGCAGAGAATCAATTCCAAGGTATTCCAGGTAGAGACAATGATAACTTTACCTGATCATGGTAAACACTCAGGAGAGAAGACAGGTGGCGCCACTTGCACTGAGAAAATACAGTGTGAATAAAAACAGTTCTGGCTGAGTGCGCAAAATTCTCATTCTACTTTGTTTACACAGCAGGCTTCTGACACGGACATCACTAAGACATAACTGTGGTACGTGCTAAGCAATGTGCAGATATCGCTACACTAGACACAAGGGCTTACCTTTGCACTCCATTCTGAGGTGTTCAATTAGCACCAATGTTTTTTCATAATCAGGGTAAGGCAACTTGTCATACTCTGAGGCTCCTTCAGATGACTGAGTTAAGTCAAGATCTTCCATAGCAATTGGTTTTGACCCTTAAAACAAGTAGTACCATTTCAAAGTGTCCTTTAATATTTTTACCACAGACTATCAGTATAGAGGTGGCAATTATATGCATCTTTTCATATAATTAGGTACTTCTGAAAACATTTTTGTCAAAAGGAAACCTTTACCCATAACCAGTATTTCTTAATCACATTTTAAAAGTGAGTGAATTTACATAACAAAATATTCTATATTTTTCACTTTACCCTTTACAGTGTATCTTACATTTATATTACTATACTAATGCATATTAACAGTACAGGATGAGGGGTTCACCGTGACAGTTCCATGTCCACATATATTTAAATCACATTTACTCCTCTATTATTTTTTACCCTCTCTCCCCTTTTTGCTTCCTCTTCCGCATCCCTACAAATGTCCCCTTATTTTTAAAATGCATTACTTTCCATTTCACAATGTAGTTTCAACGAAATATTTTCATTTATTCTTACAATATCTTGCACTTCTGTGATGCCCTTGTGGATCTTGAAAACCATAAAATCCTGTTTAAGCAAATTTTAATTATATAAAACACAGAAAGGTGTCTAATCTGTTATTTCTTTATATAAACCATTACATTTGTCATAAATATTTCATAAAGTTTACAACCATTAAAACAATTTTATACAAGAGTAATTTAGTGCTAATGGAAAGAGTAACATTGAAGGACAAATACTAGTACTATTAATACTATATCAATTGAATTTAGATCAAATTTTTAGTCAGTGAAAGGAAAAATGTTACCTGCATTATTAGATAGAAATACACTAGGCATTATTTTTACTGCCATTTTTCCGTAAAATAAGCTTTTATGCCCATTAAAGTCAATTTGGAAAATATTACTTAAGTCTTTATACGAGGGAACTTCTTTTCCTTGAGAGGGGTTAGCTTTCTCAGGACCTGCTATGCACTGACAAGGCATCATTCGAAGCACTGGACATGTATCAAGCTCATTTCAAACATCACAATTTTGTGGGGTAGATTACATATTTGGCATGTTATAACAAATGATCAGAAAAAGAAAGCCTGGCCTGGATGGCTTAGCAGGTAATGTGCTCACTTGCTGCCAAGATTGACCACTTGAATGAATCCTAGGAGTCACATGGTGGAAGGACAACACTGACTCCCACAAGTTATCTTTATACATGAAGCAAGTGTGTACCCACACACATGCAGACACACATCAATCAACCAGTCTATCAACCAATCAGTCATTCAACATAATTAGATATTTTTGAAAAAGAAAAAAAGCCCAGATCAGTTAGCCAAGCTCCAGAATTTCAACCCAGGGATTCTGGCTCTCCAGCGTGTCTCACAATGTGCTGTGAATGTAATACCTCCAAATATTTTGACATCAAATAATGGCAGATGAATCCATATTACTCCATTCCTGCTTACAACTGATAACTTCTGAATTTTACAAACCTCTCTCTCTTTCTCTCTCTCTCTCTCTCTCTCCTCTCCCCTCTCTTTTTTTCTCTCTCTCTCATGCACATATATGTGCACACATAAGGGCCAGAGGTGAACATGTGTCTTCATTCATTTCTCTTTACCTAATTTATTTATTTTTATGTGTATGTAAGAGTACCTGTACGTATGTATGTGCATGCACATACATGGGTGCAATGGCTATGGAGACCACAAAAGGACTTTTCATCCTCTGAAATGGAATTACAGGCAGTGTGAGCTGCCATGTGGGTGCTTGGAACTGAACCCAGGTCCTCTGCAAGAGCAGCCAATGTTTTAACTACGGAGCCATCTCTCTGGCCTCTAATATTTTAAGACAGAGTCTCTAGCTGAACCTAGAGCTTAGCATTTGGCTGGACCTGATGATCTGTGAGTCCCCGGGATCCTCCTGTCTATGCCTTCCAATGCTGGCATTATGGGTGAACCACCAGGCCAGGCCTTTTCATGGTGCTGAGAGTCCAAACTCAGGTCTTCCTGTTTTCAGACAGGCACTTTTTGCACGGAAGCATTTCCTCAGCATTCCTCCCCACCCTCCCCTCTTGCCGGAATCTTTTAAACATTTTAAAGATGAAAACGACTTTATACTTTGGCAATTTTTGAAGCCCACTTTCCATAAATATGTTTCAGAAGAAATTCCTGTATTTAGTTTAGAATTTTTTTTTTAATCATCCACTAACGAACACATTCAGCATACAATCCAAGTCAGTAAAACTGTTGGGATTTTGGACCTCATATTCTGTGCTTGTCTGTATTTTAGTTTTCCATTACACATAAACAAAAGCCCCCTTTTTCCCAGAATCCGAAAAAAAGGTTGAATCGATACCCCTGAATTTTAGAGTACCTTACAAAATCAGAGCCCCCTATCACAGAACGTCAAGTTCATTTCAGTCCACGTTATAGTTTCTCCCAAAGACGGTATAGTGCCAGGACTCTCACCTCCTCGCTGAGAACACTAACACTCGGTGGCCGTCTAACCTCTCTGCGCTCCGGGGCTCAACGTCCTGTCACCACCTCGCGCTTGCTCGTAGCTGTGCAGAGGCTTCTGGGATTTCTGGGAGCTGCCAAGTGCTGCAGCTGGGTGCTGAGGTGTCTTGTTGTCCCTGGGCAACATGAGCCTTTGGTCTTTGCCAGTTACAGCTTCCTGTGTTGCAAAGGCTTAAACAGAGTGAATGTGTAAAATCCTGCCATGTCTTCTAGTTATTACTGCTTTCTGGAGTTCTTTGAAGAAGAAGCCTCACTGTGTCAAAGATTCTGCATATTTGACTGACTAGAACTTAACTTCACGATTGTGGAGAGAGAATTGCATATCGAGAGTCAAAATTATCCAAGTCTATCTTTTAAAAATTATAGTTATTAATTCATATCTATGTTTGGGGGGTGTGCATGTGAAGGTCAGAGGACAGCTTGCAGGAGTCAGTTCTCTCTTTCCACCCTGTGGGTTCTGGGAAAGGAGCTCAGGTTCTCAGGCTTGGCAGCAAGCACCTTCCCCTTCTGACACCTTGCGGGCGTGCGTCCCTCTAATAGTCATCCACACCAACTTCTGTATTTTACCTAACACTTTTCTGACTTTTAGGTAAAACTTCTGGACTGTATTACTTAGCAGACAATTAGCTTCCACAAACCCAGATATTATCAGATAGCATCTGAAAGCTACAGAAGAGGTTCTGTTCTACTGCTGGCCCCACCTACCAGGTGTTCCCACCAGTGTGTTTGGAAAATGCATTTGATAAATGCATATAACCTCTTCCACAGTAGAACATTATTCGGGGTAACCGGAATCTATGTTCCCAGGGCTGTGGACCCTGGCCCAGAATAAACTCTTCTTTTCAAAAACTTCTCTTTGCTAATGGATATCTGCTAGGAGAGGAAGAGTTGGTTTACATTAAGGGTTTTCGTTAAGGGTGTGATACTAGATAGGGTAACCAGTCTCCAGTAGATGGACCCACACTGAAGGACATTTGGGAACACAAATTTGACACAATAGGCCCTTATATGACAGAATATATGAAATTAGGAGATGGAGGCTATGAGAGGGGTGCAGATAGGTGAGGATGCCTCAATATGATCAAAATATATTGTATGAAACTTGCAAAACTTCAATTTAAAAATTTTTTTAAATCCTTTGGAGCAAGACCTGGGTTTTGCATAGGCATGTGGATATAGTTGTCTGTCCTGTAGGTGCCAGTGTCTGTGCTATGGAATCTGTGTCTGTGGGATATAAAATGAATGCCAATCAAGACTGATTTGCTAGTTTCCTTACACTGATATTGTTAGAGAGCTTATTTCAGTCTGTGCTACAGGCAACAACAGAACTTTCTTCCCACTAATCAGTTTTGGTGTAGGGAAAATGTGCTCATGTAATCCTAGAGAAATCGGCATGGCCCTTTAAGCTATACCTATACATAAGAGATGAGAACTTTTGAAGTTCCTAATTAGTCTTTAATTATCCAAGTCCCCACCATCTTTGCTGTTTTGAAAAACCTGAAGTGATTATGTCAACCCTTAACTTACAAAACTGTTTCTTTAATCTTTCCTCAAAGGAATGAACACAAAATTGCCTGATATAAAGTCAGTCGTTGAAGAATTTCTGGAAAGTGGGGTACCTCATTCCCAGCCTGCTTGCCTTATCCCAGAGAGATTTGTATCACTTAAGGGAAGCTATTCTGGGCTGGCCAGTCCCAGGGCACATGGTTATAGCATGTGATGTCATAGCTGCTTTAAAAGCTGGGAAAACTTTACCCTTCTGACTTTGCTGAGATTAACAAAGATCTGGAGGAACTCCCCTTTCTCTGGTCGGTGTGGAGCCAGAGAGTCCTGGTCCTCACTTGGTGTGGGAACAGGGAAGGAGTTGAGTACTTGGCCAGGAGGACTTGCAGCATGACAACATGCATCCCTCAAAGGAAAAGACAAGCCCACTGCTCTTTGGAAGTCATATGTGGATGCAAGTCTGGAGCTACATATTGACAGTTGGATAACTGGCCCCAGTAAATGTTGTAAGGACATTTTGGGGCTAGCTGCACACTTTCAGGTGACCCAAGTCTGCTTCTGTTGCTGATGTCTTCACCTAAAGAGACAAAGAAGTTTGATTTGTGTAGAGCAGACTTGCTGCTTTTTTGTGGCTATTGCTTCTGAGGCAGAGCAAGTTATTAAGCAAACCTGGAGAAGGTGGTGTAGACAGACCTGGTGTGGTGATGGAGAAAAATGTGGAGTGGGTATAGAGATATGTTTGGAGCAGATGGTGTGGACATGCCTCAATAGGGTGCTATAAATACAACTGGAGCAGTTGTGGCATAGACATGCCTTTTAAGGACAGTATAAAACAAACCTATGTGGAGAAGGTAGTATAGACAAGTCTGTAGCAAACAGTGTAGATGTGCCTGGAGAGGGTTGTGTAAACTCACCTGGAAAAGGTGATAAAGGGATGCCTGGAGCAGCTGGTATAGACATTTGGAAGAGGTCACAGCTCCGTGGGAGTACTGAGATCCTGGACCATTCCAACTCAAGCAGAGGCTTTTTCCTAGCACACACTGCCTGAGGAAAGAAAGACAAGGGAGGATGTGGGCTGATGAGAATAAGGCACAGGTCACTCACAGGATGCTTCTGAAGGTGCACCCTGCCAGGACCTGCCCTAGACAGAAGGCCCAGTGGAAATAAAGAATGTCACAAAGAAAAACAGAATGTAGCCCATTCACCTGACAGCTCTGCTGAGCCAGCAGACACATCTTCATAAAGGATGGAATCGCTCTCCAAAGGAAGCTAATCCATCTAGTAAACCTGGCTTTCCGAAGACCATTGTACTTCACAGCCTTGGAGCATCGTTTACCCCCCAGCACATAGAAAGAAAGAAGAGCAAAGTGAGATTTCCTGACGCCCTCCTTGCCATCATGAGGACCTGCATTTAGTCCCAAGAACTATGTAAAATGCCAAACGTGATGGCTTGTTCATGTGACACTAGAACTGGGGAGACAGAGTCAGAGGATTTGGGGGGCTTGATAGCTGAGCAGTGTAGGCTGATTGGTGAACTCCAGGCCAATGAGAGAGCCTGTCTCAAAGGAGGTAGAAGTCATTCCTGAGATGACACCCAAGGCAGGAGAATTTGGAAAGGGAGTGAATGGCAAACTCACATTACAGCAGCACTGACAATCCCAGTATTCTTGAAGTTTGGTAATACAGTTTTGTCAGTAAAAATATGAAAAAATTATAGTAGACATACAGAATTGTGTATTTATGGTCTAAAATACAATTACGTATTTGTAGTTTGAATACTATATCAATTTAGTTACTATAATATTTTCTTTTTTTTAACTTCACAGACTATGATTCTTATCTCTAGAAGTTAAATTAGGTGTTTTACATTTTCCATAGGGCATAAGTGAAGGCACACTGGGACTGCAGGAGAGTGACAGAAAAAATCTTAGAAAAGCTCTTGGTGTCTGGGAATGGGACAGGACCAACTTTAAGACCTGGATGCCCAGCACCATGTGTGCAGTCAAAACCACAGCTGGCCCTGCAGGGAGGAGGAAAGCCCATTCTAGGCAATCAGTCCTCCAAGACCAGAATCTGCAAATGACAGAGACCTCCTCTGTCCCCAGCATAAGCCCAACACAGAGGCAAAGCCACTTCTGTGCACAACCTGGGACCTCAGGGGAGGGGACTGTGGGGAATGCAGTCACTCGGAGAGCCCTGAAACTGCTGCTTAACATCAGGAAGTCCTGCATCCTCCACTCTGCTTCCCTATCAGCCTACAACCAGAGAGATGTGGAACCATGGCTTGCAGTAGGGGACCAAAACTCCAGGCTCCTGTGAGGGGACCACAATTGCAGCTCACAGGAAGGAAACCAAAGCTCCAGGTTCATGGGAGGTAGCTAACCATAGGTCCAGGTCACAGATGGTGACCACAGCTTCAGCTTCATAGAAGGGAACCACAGCCCTAGCTCAAAGAAGAGGACCACAGATCCAGGTCAGAGGAGGGGCTCCAGCTCCAGATCATGGGAGTAGATCAGCTCTCAGAATGGGACTACAGCTCCATATCAAGAGAAGAGACCAGAAAAAGGTCCACATGTAAAACCATATTCAATGATGAAAGACTCAAAGATCAGAAGAAGGCAAGGAGAACACTTTCTATTGCTGCTCAACTTTGTGCTGAATGTTCTAGCACAGTGATTTGGCAAAGAAAAGACATTCAAATTGGAAATGAAATAAAATGATCTCCCTGGGCATGTGACTCAGTGGTAGAGCACTTGTCTAGCATTCTTGAAGCCCTTGGTCAATATCAAGCATCACAATAAACCAAAACGTAAATAAAAATCTGTTAATAAGGTAATTCTAAAGACTATAAGGAGAAACTATTATGACTAATAAGAAAAGTGGCAGAGTGTTAACTACAAAATAATTAATTATTTTTATATATCAGAAATGAAGAATCTGCAGAGAAAGTTAACTATGTTTACAGTCACATAAACATAAAACATTTAGGAAAACTTAACCAAGGAAGGAAAAGACTTATACACTAACAATATGAAACACTGATGAACAAAATTATAAAAATCCTTAAGAGATGCTGAGTAACCTTATGCCAACTAACCAGAAGACAATATTGCTAAAATGATGCTGTTCTCTGGCATAATCTCTAGATTCAGTGTTATCTCTACCTCCATACCCAAGCCCAGCACCTCCCCCATTTTTACATAAATGGAAATTGTCCCAACTCCAGTTCCAGGGGATCCAACATCCTTTTCTGACCTCTGAGGGCATTTCATGGCACAGGTGCACTTATATAAATGCAGGCAACACATGCATACACATAAAATAGAAATAATAAATAGAATTTTTTTAAAGAGAAGGACTTCTAGCCCAGACTAACCTGAAACTCATTATATAGTCCATGCTGACTTCAAAGCCTTGGCAATCTTCCTGCCTCAGTCTCCTATGTAATGGAATTAGAGGCATGAGCCACCTCACTTATCTTTTAAGCTATGTTTAAGGAATGTGTTGACCATAAATCTAAGAAGGAACATAAATCGGGTGGTTAGATACACAATGATGAAAGGCTGACGAGGCCTGAGGCAGCCCTCAGCCTAGCAAGGCTGCAAGAGTCACTAAGACTGTATTCTAGGTGGTTGGGTTACCCTATGTATTCATATGTGAAGTATAAGCTATTGATCCAGACATCAAGGTGAATGTGTGTGTGCTTGTGGACACAATTGATACTCACACAGACTTTGTAGGAAATTAGGAAATCTGATCCCCAAGGGGATTCTATTATTTATCCAGATATTTTGAATGATTGCAAGTTTCAAAATCAAGTTTCAAAGTTTGATCAAGATGAACAATAAACTCTAAATCATATAATATTCTTCATTGAATTTTAATAACTGGACATACGCAGATCCAAGAATGTGGAACTTATAATAGAAGTTAATACTGGCTTCTATAGAAGGGACTGCACCTTACACACACACACACACACACACACACTGCACCTTACACACACACACACACACACACATGCACACACACACGCACACACACACACACAAACCCTCTCATCAGATGAAAATTTTCAGTTATCAGGCAGTACATAGTCTTTTGATTGCATATTTTTGTCAGCATTTTAGAAACTTTATGTAACTTTGTAGTTAGAAACTGAGGGATCATAGTAATCTTGTAAAATTATACATTATAATTTTTCAAATTACTTTAGAAATATAGCTATTGGAAAACCAGTAATTCATCATTACAAAGAGACTGGCCACAGAGCAGTTGGAGACAACAAGGTCAGTGAGGTTCTTCTGCCTCACCCTGAAGGAGGAGAACCCATTTCATCCTAGGTGTGTCTTGTTGTATGGTAAATTCTGGATTCTCTCTGAGGTTTTTTTTCCTATTGGTTCATTCTGTGGCAAGTCCCGCCCTCAGACCAATAAGAGGGAAGGAAGGACAGGAGAAAGGAGGAAAAAAAATCATGGCAGCAAGCCGGAGAGTGGCGCGGGATTGCTGAAAGCCACTCAGGAGGAGGAGTGCCTGGGTCCCGGGCCCACACAGAAGGCCAAAACCCAGGAGGCCGTGTTCCAAGTCCCTGTGGTCCTAAGGATCATGTGAGTGGAAGCGAGATGCTGGCTGGGCACGGACAAAGGGCTTTGCACCCAAAGCAAAGAGACTTGCACACCACCTCTGTGACTGCTTTAGGCTGGCAGATCGCTGGTAAAAATGACTTTATGGCTCAACTGAAATAAAGCAATCCCTTTAAAAGGGCATTCTCCATTTGGTCAGTTGGTTCAGACCTGGAGGCCAGGGTGAGGCTGAAAGCCAGGACCCGCCATGAGAAAATTTACACAACAAAGAGAGTAGTTGAGCAGGACTGACTGACAAAAAGAGAATGCGCCCATGAAAAGGAGTTATGGAGCCTCAGTTAATATGGGAATCAGCAAAGGAAAGAGTATGGGCAGAAGAAATCTTGACATGATGGATTATCCTCATAGGACTGGTGTGTATGGCTGCCATTGCAGGCTTGGGGTAGTCTATAGTACAGATGAGATGGATGAGACAGATACGGATGGGGATTGAGCACGCCAGAGACGCCATGGACCAGCTGGTGCAGGCAAGAAGGCATTCTCGGGATGAGGTCTTAGCACAGGAGGAAATTCAAACTGTGAAAGATGAATTAAATCAAGAGAAAGATATAAGCCTTGCCTCTTTGATAGTAGCCGCTAAGCTTGCTAGCAAATTGGATCAAAGAGGAAAGGAAATGGAACTTTTAGCCTGCTGCTTTTTAAGTCAAAAAGGAATGAGAGAGGAGTGGGGCCCCCACCACCACTGCCTCCACTGCCCAGAATGGAGAGGTGCGTTTCCCCAGCCGGCAGGGCATCAACAGGGCACGAGTCCTCAGAAACCTGGAATGAAAGGGTTAAGAGGCACAGGGAGGGCCGACAAGGCAGTTTCTCTGATCAAGTCGACAAATCTTTATTTTTTACAGAGCTCTTATATACTGCTGCTGCAAGGGGCTAGGTGGGGCATAGTGACAGGGTTGTTTACATTCCACAGGATATTCCGGTAGTCAAGGGCATGCGTAGGGCAGATACAGGCGGGAAACTTGTCTGTCTGGACATTAAGAAACTCCAAGTTGAAACCATTGGCGTCAACAGGTCTCAGGATGTTACATTTGCAGGAAGATCAGATAGAGGTCACTTGGTTCCCGGCATCTCCTCCTTTACTAGAAAATTTAAAAAGATCTAGGCTTGGTCCCTGAGCAGTGGTAACGACTGCAAATGGAGAGAAAAAGTAGAGACCTAACCCCCATAGCCTGTCGTAGGCAATCATGTCTTTTGCTGGGGAGAGGTTTTGAGCAGTTTTTTGACATGAACCTCTTTGCAGTTAGGTATGCCTTTAAGAGACCCCGGCATATCCAGTTTTGGATATTCTCTCTGTAGTACTTTGTCTGACACTCTCAAGTAATAGCAGCCTTTAAGCCCACGAGTTACGGGGCAGCTCATGTGCTAGTCTGTTATAGGGATCCCCAAGATCCCGATCCTCTAAATCCAATTTATGATAATTTTACCCGAATGGGTTTTGATGCCATAGAGTCAAGCTGCTGTCGTACAAAGGTCATGACCCTGTTAAATGCCCAGAGTCCAAAGCTGACAAGCAATAAGAATCCTATAAAAGGGCCTTGATAAACCCCATAAATTTGTTAGACATAACTGATTGTCATTTTCTGTTCTGACTAACACACAAGAATCATTTTCTCCCTGATAATGGCTTGTATTAATACATGGTGTTAGGCCTGTTTTTGCACACTGCTTTAGCCTTCCGGGGGTTTAGATATTCTGTCCCACCCCATATCTGACCTCTTTGGCCACTGTGGCTTAGTGAATGAAGGTACCTTGAACAAAGTGTTGGACGGTGTTCGCAGGAATTGAAGGGTGGTCGAACCCCACGGGCTGGGCCCCTGCAGCTGCAGCCTCTGTGGCTGCTGCCAGGAAAGAACTAAGAAACCCAGAAGGAGCTGAAAGTTCCCCCAAATGTTTCTCAGCCCTAGAGTTGCTGGAAATAGGGAGGACATTCAAACAAGCTGCAAAAGAGCCTGTTGTTACCTGGCTCCTGAGGATATGGGACAGAGGGATAGATGAAATTATTTTCAATGCTGCAGAAGCAAGACAGCTGAGCTACATAAACACTCATCCCTCCTTGAGATTTAAGCTGCATAACTTGGCACAATACAAGGGAAAGCAGTCACTGATGAACTGGCTTGTGCATGCCACAGAAGACACTTGGTCATCACCAGTGGAGACCCCCATGAATTCCAGGAGCTGGAGTATGACACAAGAAGGACAGGTGCTCTTGAAAGAACTGGGCATGAGGAAAGCAATATACAATAGTCCTTTCACTGGACCTGATAGGACAGTGTTCTCTAGAGCTTTGGTATCCCTACTGGATCCCCAGGTGGGGCAGGAGCTTTACAAGGCCGGAGAGGCTTTGATAGGTTTAAACAATGTGGGCCAGCATGTGACGTATGTCTGTAGAAAAATAGAGAGACCTAAAAAATGTGTAAGGGAGACAAAACAGAAAGGGAGCTCTGCTTGGGTTACTTGTGGACAAATGTGGAAAGACTTGTGTTTAGCCCAAGTTCCTAAAGAAAAGACTGATAAGAAGCCAAATTCTGTGCTAAAGCAGCTCTGGGAGGCTTTGAGCCCTGAGAAATGGTTCACAAAAGGTACACAGAGGATAAAGTTTATCCCAGGGGTGGATACTAACCCAGAGTAAAAGGAGTACACTTCTCCTCTGTGACTGGCTATTGGAGGGGTGGAGACAATTTGCCTGGCCAGGGCCTCTCCCAATAGCCAGGTGTGGGCAGTGGAGAGACCACAGGTGTGGCTAGGGTCAGGAATCAGATCCAGGGTCTCCCTAGCCCTAGGAATCAACAAGTGCGACAGGGGCAAGGAAAACCTTATTCTTCCTTGGCCCTATGTAGGACCAGGCAGTTTGGGCCAACATCAACGAGGTTGGCAAGAATACGGGAATGCATAGAGGCCCCATGTGATAACTCTGGGACACTAAATGGGTTCCTGACAATAACTAAAGACAGCAAAGGACTGGCTAATTTTCCATACTATGTTCGACCTTATATGTATGTAATGTTAACTTCTGAGTGTTTTACAGATATGAAACTGGGTTGAGAGATGGCAAGTACACTTGAAGGAACAAGAATGGAATGTAACTCATACAGGGTACCAGGGTGAAGTATAGCTGTGGAATTCTGTGAGTTCTATGGGCCTAGGCCTACAGATGTCAAAGAGTAAAGGTATAATTTATGTGATTGTTGACTAGCAATTCCAGTACCAGGCATGGGTTGACCCTCCCTAAGGGCTGTTGGCCAATGGGGTCTTGAAAGTCCCCTCTACCAAACAAAAGGCAGTTGCCACATTATAATGCTGGTTGTGCACTGGAAATGGATGGTAAGGCCCTATTACTGAAAATGTGGCATGGCTTGAGCATGGAGAGAGAGATCTAGCTGGGACTGAGCTAAAGACTCCCTACAAATGGATGGCTGGCCTTCATAGTGCTAGAGGGCGCTATGCAGACCGCCATGGGAGAATGGTCCTGAAAAGTTCTGCTTAATGACAGATCTTGAGTGCTTCACTGTCAGATGCTCTGCAGGGGTAACAGAGGCTTGTCTGATATGTGCATCCACAGCATATTCATAATTTGATTTAAGGCCCGCTCTTCAGGGATGGAACACATGTCTGATGTGAAAAGGAAAAAGGGGTTGACTCCCAATGGTATTAAAGGAAGTTATAGGCCCCAGTAGAGAAACTACTGTGATTGTTTGTGAGGTGAATATGATACATCCATTTGAGTACTATCTAGACAGTTGTGTTTGTAATGGTCTATGTGAATGCTATTGCTTTCCCTTATGGCTGTTGCTATATTATTATGTTTTGTTTGTTTTCCAGAGAGAAAGGGGTGGATTGTATGGTAAATTTGGGATTCTCTCTGAGGTTTTTTTTTTCCTATTGGTTCATTCCATGGCAAGTCCTGCCCCTGGACAACTCTGCCAGCTTGGGAATGGCCCTTGACTTCTTTCACCCACATTACCACTTTTGTACATTGTGGTTTTCTAGGAGCAGAAAGCAGCCATGACTGATGTTAGAGCCTTCATAGAAAAAGAAGGAAAACATTCAAGAACATGGGGAAGTGAGCACAGGTAGGGAATCCCTAAGAAAGAATCAGAGTAAATGCTAGAAATCAAAACACCCATGTTACTGACAAAGCATTTGATGAGCTCATTTTTAGAACAGATACAGCCAAGAGAAGGACTGGGGTTCCAGGGAAGGTCAGTAGGATCTCACAGCTAGAATGGGAAGAATTATAAGGCACCAAATTTAAAAATCACAAGGACCCAGGAATTCTGAGAACATCCCCAAAGATGTACCAAGAATGCTGGAGACAAAGCTTGGTGGTAGAACACTTGCTCAGTGCCCTGAGTATGATCCCTAGTGCACAAAAATAAGTGTACATGACACACACATAACAATGGCAAAGGTACGCCATATTGCCAGTGGAGATAAGACAACAGTAGTAGAAAAACTGATGAAACTGATCTCAGAACAAGAAAAGCTGTGCTAGAAACTTGGGTGTTACATTCGGTCTTAGGCTGTAGCTCCTCAGTGCCTAGCATGTATGAGGCTTTGATTCAATCCTGAATCCTGCCAATTTTTCAAGATATTACATAATGAAATAATGAAATATGACAACTTTACAAAGAAAATGTAGTGATTCTAAATATGAATGCACCTAAAAACAGAACATCAAATTATGTAAGGAATTATCAACAGGTGTACAAGATCAATTGACAAGTCTTCCTAAGTTTGGCGAACCAACAGCCCTGCTTCAGTAGTGATGGATGCAGAGGGCAGAAAATCAGTAAGGATATAATTAAAATGACCAGCACGGCCAGGGCTCCTGTCTGAGACCTAAAGATACTAAATTAGAAGTCAAGAAAACAAGAATTTTCTCTCTAAAACAAAATACAAAAGCAAACCAGACAAAACAAAATTAGTACTTTCATTACTCTGATAATTCAAAGACCATCGTGCCCTTCTTTCAATAATGTTATTATTTTGGTTCTTCAAACATTTCAATTCCATTAATGATCATTGCTTTATACAATTAGTAGGTATTTAACTTTGCCTCACACCTATTACTCTTTACTCAGTGTATTCCTGTGTGGGTCACCTTCCTTCCACTTGAGAAGCATCATTCTCCCTGTCTTCCTATTGAGATCTAACTCAGATGTTCTCTTTTGTCCTGGATAAAGGGATGTTTCTCTGTGTGAGATCTGTGGCAGACAGTCATTTTCAGCACTGTTAATCAAGCTCCATGATTTCAGGCGGCAAATCTGTCTTGTCCTTCCAATAGTGCGCCTGTGTCCCATGCTGTTCTGCATACTCTCTTTGTGTTTTGTTTTCAGTGCCTGCTCTACAATGAAGTGACGTTAGTTACTATGTTACAGTGGAGTGATGTTAGCAATGAAGTGGCGTTAGTTAACGTGCTTTGGGTTTGCAGCACTTGAAGCTTTAACGTAATGGACTTTACTGATCTCATAAATGCAGCATTGCTTCTTCTCTCTCTCTTCTCCTTTGGACTCTCAGCTCACGAGGCTTTTACATTGCCTACTCTACCATCTTATTATGGTAGTATGACATTACACAATTTGTATTTGGCTTTTGTCCCTGGTTCCTGATGCAGAACCTCACGCCCTTCAGGACTTCCTGAGGGGTGGTGGTAGTGAGGTGGCTTTTTGTTTCTCATGATAACCATCTATCATTTGTACTTAGGTTATGCTAATGAGATGGGCCCTGGGTACCTCAGGTACCAGTTGGCTGCCAGAAAAACCACCATGCGAATGGAGGATTAGAACATTCCACCTCATCCCAGTCCTACAGCAGGGAAGAGTCCTGAAGCTTAAATCAGTCCCTAATGGCCAATCATTTGGTGAGTTTCACTCACATAGTGAAACCTCCATAGTATCTTCTGAATGACTTGTTCAGAGAACTTCCAGTTATGACAGGAGGAGGGAGAAACCCCCAACTCAACGGAAACAGAGGCTGCAGAGCTTGAGCCCCTTCTATACCTCAGCCTGTATATCTGTTACCAGAGAAGTGGACAACAGCTCAGTCCTTAGGTGAGGTGCCCTAAGGTGAGAAACTCTTCCCGTGGAGCAGCTTCTCAGACAAATAATTACATGGAGATGAAAGGAGAGGCAAGGGAAGCTTTGAAGGCAGATCATAGGGAAAGAATAACACACCTTGCAAGAAGGATCAAGGTTAGGGGACCAGGAAAAGAACAGAGAACCAGTCTCCTGGAATCTTGGCCGGTTGAAACTTTTCTTGTGGTGAACATGAAAACCGGATTCTGTCCAGGGATGATTTAAGCTTTGGGGATAAAAACTATTCTCTGCTTTTTTAGCCAACTGAGGAAGAATTAATTAACCTAATTCTTATTGTTGCTTTTAATTTTGTGGTCAATAAAAGGCTGTTCTATGTCAGGAAACCCTGGGAAGATGTTTGAGATAAGAGATAACTAACTATATTTGTCACTGCTAATTTGCCTTTTAGCTTTTGCAGGTTCTGGGCCTGAAGGAACAGATAATTGTATTTTCTGTCATCTGTTTACTCTGGTGTTGTAGCCAGTTTAATGATCCTGCCGATGGTTCATCTTTAACCCCACAGTTTTAGCTCCCAGATGCTCCCAGAGTTCACCTTGATTAAGCAGTGAAAAGCAGACTAAGCGCTGCTGACCTGTTAGGGCTTAAAAGCTTTAAGCTGACTCCTGGAGGGCCTGCCTCCTACTCCAGATCCCTAACTCCTTGCTTACCCCTACATACCAGCTTCTCATTTGTTTCCTTTACAAGAGAACACAGACCATGGGCTCAAGGGGTCTCCTGAGCTCCTTGAGCCATTTTAGCAAAATGCAGAAACTGGGCAGAACATCTTTGAAATCTCTGACTCTGAGGTTATGGGGAACAGAAAAGTAGGTAAACTGGTTCTACCAATCTAGCAGCCCTAGAATGCTGTGACCGCTGGAGTCTGAGACTGCCACTGGGCACTGTGTTAGAACTTAAATCCCCGGTGTCTGGGGTCAGAGGTGTGAGTAGGGAGTCCACTTACCTTCTACTTGAAGCTGAGCAGCGGTGATGACTCACAGAGGACCCTTTAACGTTGCTTCATGGAGGGGGAGATTGACCAGGCTCTGGAGGTTCCAAAACCTTCACCAGACCTTCAAAAGATCCTAATAAAGCTCTTCCTCTCCCTGGGACTTGAAGCTGCCAGTATAAGTGAGCTAAATAATTGATGAGGGTAGGATTCCTGGATATTTGGCTTCTTATAGGTCATCCAGGCAGCTTCCACTGCCTTCGGGTCACCCATGTTCCTGTGAGTAACCCCAATAAACTCACAGACTCCCCCAGATGGACTTGAACTGAATTCTTTCTTTGCTCTGTGGGTGCCCTCTATGTCTGGAGTCAATTAATACTTCTTTATTCTCCTCAGGGAAAGGTATGTCATACTCATCTATTAAGTTTAGGTTAATTTAATTCTAGAATTTTCAAATTTCAGAATTTCTAATTTCACCTCAATTTTCAATCTTGTCTGTTAATTTCTTGAACATATTTATCATTTGTTTTTAAGTCTGTGTGTGATTACCTTCTTGTTATCTGACTCTTCTGTTTTACTTGTTATAATTTAATGTATTAAGTTCAGTGGTCAAGTTGTCCCCAGTGTACTTGATGTTTCAGTGACATACGACACGAATAGGTAAGTTTAGGAGTAATTTAGTGAGACATAACTGCCTCCTGCCTTTTTCTGCCCCAAGTTGCCATGGACCTGCTTTTTGGCTCTGGCTGGTCACCTGGTTAGAGACTGATCACCTCATTGGATCAAGAGCTGAGATTGCTCCATTACATCTTAGTCTTTATTTGAGGGCAGCTCTCCTATTCTGGGTCACATTTGGTTCTCTTCCAACATTTATCTCTTCAGCTCCTTAATATCTGAAGATGACTCTGTGTTCCCGGCTCTTTTGCTCTTTTTCTCCCTTTTCCCTAGCCCCACCTCTACTATTGCCAGTGCACAGCAGCTCCTTAGAGAGGAGTCTCTGTGCTGAGGCTCAGGCCTGCTTCTCTCTTCTCTCCAGGGCTCTCATCATCTAAGTCCTCACTGCTTCATAGTCTCTGAAGTTTTGAAATCTTTTAAAAACTGTACTGTGTTTTGTGGAATCTTAGGAATTCTCAGTGGAAGGATTTTTCTGCAGTAAACATCCTGGAGATGTAGAAGTCCTGCTTTCTGCTGCTAATATGTGGAAACTGGCTGATTGAATTGATCACTGATTTATTTTCCAAGTCATAGTTAAATGCTGTGTCAAATTTCAATAACAAACAAGTCTAGGAGGAAGTAGCTTTAGAACTAATGTTGCATGAAGTCAGCCTCCTTACAAACATCTGTAGTTACTTAAATGAAGGCTACACTAAGGTGGAAACCTAGTCCGAGTGTTACCACAAGTCAAGTTGATAGCTCAAAGGTTTTTGACTTCTGGCATAGTACTCTACTTTTCTCATTGAGAAAACATTATTACATTTGTATGCAAAATGGAAGGTGCAAACCCTTTTGTTGAGTTTTGAAACTATCAACGAAAAATATCAAGTGTCTAAAAGTATCTTTTAAAATAAACTTTATTTAAACTTATGTACCAAATTAACCATCAGTCAGCAGGAGAAATGACCTTCATTTTCATGAGTTGGAACCAATGGGTCATTCTTTTCCATGTGGTCTGTCAAGTCGAAGACCTCATCTTGTTCTTGTCTTCCATGGACATGTCCATCTTCAAGGTAACCAGAGCTCTGACGAAGACTCATCTTAGCACTTTGGGAATTCAATTTAAGAAGAGATGGCATTTTTCTTCTTCTGGTACCCTCAGAACTGACAGTAAGTGATCAATAGCCAGTCCCTGTGCTTCTAGGGACATTTCTAGCAGATCAGTAATTCTCCAAAGGCACACAACCGCTGAATTCCAGGATGGAACATCAGTACCAGTGATGGGACAAGGGACGTGGGTCCTGCTCACATCTGGAGGCAGGACACCAGGCGCCCTTGGAGGCGCTGCCCTTCAGCCCCTGGAGTATTCAGACAAAGCTACATGGAGTCTTCCTATCCTCAGTGGTAGCCAAACGGGAGGAAAAACTCCAGCGAGGCCCCAACCTCTAAACAGCCATCTCCTTATTTCCTTTCTGGGTGGTAGGTTTAAGGCAAGCAGAAAGAAATCTTTATAAACACGGAGTGAACGTTTTCATGAAAGATTTCCAAGACGAAAAAAATGGAATCTATTTAAAAGGCTTGAGCCTGGAAAGAGGGAAGATCAGATGATGAGGATCCACCCAAGTTCTTCATTCACTTCTCTTTCCAGAGTGAATTTTATGTATCTGAATTCCATTCATGCTCTACAGTGAAAAGGAAGTATACACACAAAAAATATATATAAGTAATCTGAACACTTTTACAAGCAGGACACAGTGGATAATAGAGGTACAGATCTTCCTTTAGGATAAATGGAGGTTTTGCAGAGTACACAGTCTTTCGTGAAACAGGAGGAGGAAATCACATCCATAGGCAGAAACAGGAGCTTGGGATTTAAGGGTATTGTCATAGGTAAAGCTTCCACGGAGTGTTTAATGCACTCCTTTCATAAACATTTTCCATGCCTGTGTGCAGGTCTCGTGAAGATCATTTGAACTCAGCAAATGAAACTGAGCTTACTGAAAATTTACAGAGGCAAAATGAAAGAAAAGCAAGCCCTCTAAGTAATATGGGAGAGGCCAATTTCAAAATCAAGAGGAGGAGAAATTCTGAGCCTCCCATGATACTTTGCTACAGAAGATTTTCATAAACACACTCATGAGAATATGCAAAATATACAAACATCAGAATACCACAGGAAAGCACACATAAACCCAACCATGAAAGAGTTGGGACAAAGTTGCATATAGTCTATTATGCTATATAGAAAGGTTTTGTTTACTTGTTAAATTTAAAAAAAGTTTATGTGTATGTGTGTGAGCTTGTGTGAGTTTATATGCACCATGTGCATGGAAGAGCCTGCAGAAGCCAGAAGAGGGTGGCAGATACCCTCGAACTGGAGTTACAGGAGGTTGTTAGCTGCCATGTGGCTGCCAGGAACTAACCCAGGTCCTCTACAAGAGCAACCAGTGCTCTTAACTACTGAGATTTCTCTCTAGCCCCTACTTTAAAACTTTGTTGCTGTTGCTCAGGATCAAAGCCAAGACCTCTTCCATGCTGAGTACATGCTCCCCCTCTGAGTTGCACTTCAAAGTTGTTGTAACTTTTGGAGAAAAGATGCATGTAAAAGTCCAGAACAATCCTAGAATAAGCATCTTTTCTACCCTTTTGCTCATACTAACTTATTGGTTAATTCAAGAGCCATGAGGGCACTGGACTGATTAGAACAAAAATGAGAGGTATGTCTTTGTACAGGGCTTCCTAGTTAGGGCCTGTCCCTGGAAGCACTGAGGTTCAACACAGGAGTGTCTTTTATCAGTAAAGAAGTGAAGAGACTCTTACATACCTAACTTCTGTAGAATAAACTGATGATCTTGATTGACACAATTTGTTAATATAAGTTTCTCATTGATCGCCTTTTCTGTTCACTGATGAAGTGGCCTCCTGAGATGGTTAAATATATATTGTAGACGCATATAACCATGTTACACATTTTTTCCTGTGCCAAAAATTAGGGCATTCTAGTAGTCATCATGGGATAGGGAAGGAAATGCTGGGGGTACTCTCTTAGAGCGTCTGATTTGAGAATGTCAACTCTGAGTTGTTCAGCAGTTTATAAGAATTTCCAACTTAAAAATGGCTTCCACTTTTCTAAATCCTGATGTGATTTGTTGAGAGGGGTAGAAATTGCATGGCCAGAATGATGAATGGGTTTTATAGGTGCCTTTGTCTTGTGACAAGCCTTAAAACATCCTGAGGGCTGGGGAGATGGCTCAGTGGTTAAAAAGCACATGCCACCAAAGTCTAAAGACTTGGGTGCAGATCCTCAGAACCTGCATAGAAAATTGACACAGTAGTGCAAGCATCTGTAATCTCAGTGTGCCTATTTGGAATGGGATAGAGGAGAGTCTCCAGAATCTCAGGGGCTCCCTAGCCTAGCTTGTACAGTGACAGAGACCCTGTGGCAGACAAGGTGGAGAGGTGAAGATCAATGCCAACAGGTTGTTCTCTGAGTGTCATACATGCTCTGTGGCACACATGCACCCCATACACACTCACACATTCTCTGTCTCTGTCTCTCTGTCTCTCTCTGTCTCTCTCTCTGTCTCTCTCTCTCTCTCTCTCTCTCTCTCACACACACACACACACCTCCTGAGACCTTCCAATGGAGAGTTTAGATAGTCTATTGGTTCCATTTCAGCTTGAGAATCAGGAGGGGAGACTGCTCATTGGTGGGCAGGTTATGGCTCTCCAGCCATAGCTTCCTGGGCACAAAGTTGGCATACCCATTGTCTTCCCCCTTCAGCACTGAAGTTCTCACATTGTCTTTCCCCCATGTGGAATCTGCGTACAATTCAACTATGCACAGGAAGGTCCATCAAAGTACTTATAGGCCAGGTGCCGAGGAGTACGATACATGAAGAGTTCTCAAGAAAACTGAGATCACATTGCTTCATGAGAAAAGATGAGACAACATTGAACCTCAGAGGAAGGAGGAAATAAAGAACAACTTTGATCTCTACTTCCTGCATCCATAAGTATCCAGGGCATTATCCTTGTAGAATATACTAGGCCTTCGAAGGGCTAATTCTGAGAAGCAATGTATGTGCTTTTTTTCTTTTTTAATTTTTTAATTTTTAAATTTTTTTGTGTGTATGAATGTATTGCCTGCATGTATGTAAGTGCACCCATGTTGTGCAGTGCCCATGGCGGTCAGAAGAAGGCATTGGATTTCGATCCCCTGGAACTGGAGTTACAGACAGTTTTTAGTTGTCTTGTGGGTGCTGGAAACTGAACCCAGGTCCTTTGCAAGAGCAGCCTGTGCTCTTAACCATTGAGACATCTTTCCAGTCCCACATGTGCTTTTTTCTATCAAAATTCTTAGTGTTACATCATGGTGATATACAGAGCTGTGTATGACACACTGAGACAGCTCTCTCTGACAGGCCAAAGTCCAGGGTCTTCTGCTTCTCCAGCAGCCAGATGGGACCTTGTTCAAAGACCCTAGGATGGAAAGACATAGATACTAAAAGATATCCCAGAGCAGTATATACCAAAGCCATGGTTTGTGATCCCATTCACCTCTACCCAAGTCCACATGACAGCTATATGATCCAAAATGTAACTGCTTTTATCTGGGTCTTGGTTTCCTTATCAGTGAGAGAAAGGAGACCCTTTCCCTTAGCGTAGGGAATGGATACCCCGGGGGAAATCCTTCTATTGTGGAATGTTTAAATGTTATGACTACATTTAAAATATAAATCAAACATGAGAGCCATATGAAATGATTCCCACCATTCTGGAATTTGCCATCCATGTATCCTTTCTCAGAAACTTACTGGAAGAAGTGATCTACCAAATTAGAATAAATCCAGGTTAGAGGTCAACCACAGAGAGAAGCAGGGTCCCCCAGGAAGTGATAAATGAAGACCTCAAAGTGGCAGCTGGATGCTTATCAGCCATGTTGCCAGCCCAGTCACAAGCAGACCAGGGACTCAGACAGCCCAACTGAGGGACTACCAGACAGGTGACACTGGACATGAGTGCCATAGCCTGGTTGGCTGCTGGGGAACTCTTCATCATGGGGAGTCCTTACTCATCATGGTATGATCAAGTATCCATCTCATCAGACTGAGCCTATCACTTACCATCCAAATCCAGGTCAGTTGCCAAATTACATGGCAGCTCATACTTGTAAACATAGCACTTTGGGAAGGGTGAGATGGATTGTGAGGTAAAGGCTAGTCTGAGTTGCAAAGGAAGACCCTGTCTCAAAAGTTCAGAGAACAAACAAGCAAAAACCACCCAGCATTGTGCATTTGGGTTATGTCCCACAGTTGCCAGAGCCTGCGGGCAGAAATTGAACTGTACCTGAAGCGGGGAGTGAGGATGAAGAAATGGGGAGGGGGAGGAGGAGGAGGAGAGAGAGAGAGAGAGAGAGAGAGAGAGAGAGAAATATAGGACAGACTCAGGAGGGCTGTCAGTCAATACTGAAGCAGCACGCCTTTATTAAGTACCCCCTATTTATACTGTGAAATGAACAAAACAATAGGTCAAAAGTTCAACACAAAAACAATACTAACACAGGCAAAATAACTTAAGCCAATCACATCTTCCTTCACAGGTCTTCGGGTGTCCTCAGCCTTGGGCATAAGATAGACTTCCCCTCAGGTGTAAATTATTTGCATAGCTAAACCTCCTGCTCCCAACAGCACTTCTGTGCACAAGATTGATGTCTGCCCAACCCTAAACTAGGGCATAGTTCAAGGCAGGCAAATGGCTCCCAACACATAGTCCTTAGACTCACACTTTACTTGGAAGGCACTGAGCAGGATTAAGGTGAGGTTGAGGCAGCAAAACCTACTCCCATCTGTGGGCAGAACCCCATGTAAAAGCATTCCTCTGACCATTACCCCATGATCATTTCCATGGTTCATAATGTAGAAATGTCCACGATGAAGTGTCATTCTTACCATTCTTTCCTGTAATGATGTCTATTCATTCATTGGACTCAAATTTCAAAAAACACATTTTGGAGAGAAGGCAGCACCAATAGGAAAGATTTATTTTCTTACCTTATTGTGCAACATGGAAAATGAGATGATCCCTCTTCCCTGTCTCCAGCCTGGGATTTCTTCATCTGCTCAACATCACCATTCATCTCCATGCTAACAAACAGTAGAGCAAACTTGCAACCTTAGTGCTCCTCTTCCAGACTTCTGCATGTTTACAGCTGGATTTCATGTGTAAGTATGACACACAGAAATGCCAGCCATCTTTTGATTTCCAACTGGTTTTGGCCAGTTACCTATGACTGTGGTGTTCTCAGCATCCTGCAAACTGCTTGGTCCACGCTCTCCTCCACTTCTTCCCTCTCCTATCTTTCTTACTCCGTCAGGTCAGTAGACCTCCTATTTTTCTTGATAAGACTTATCCAACCCATTAGTTTCTTTAAAAATGTTTGTTTTTGTATCATCACCCCGTGTGTATGATGTATATATGTGGGTGTGTATGCCACAATGTGCGTGTGGAGGTCAGAGGATAACTTTTGTAGAGCTGAGTTTCTCCTTCCATCTTTATGTGAGTTCCAGGGGTCAAGATAAGGTTAACCAGCTGGTGTGGAAAGTGTCTTTACCTTCTGAGACTTCTACATCAGTCTCAGCATATCAGTTTCTCACAGCCCACTGCAAGGAAGTCTCACTACTCAGTCTTGTGGGTATCAAGTGTTGAATATACAGGTCAACAAAAATTCACTAGGAAAGAATAAAAATTTATCACAAAAGGGAGACTTCATATCAAAAAATAGTTTATAAACTGGGGAGACTCAGCCTTTAATAGGAAAGGAAAGCAAAGGCCAAGGAACAGAGAAGGGCAGGCAGAGTTCGCACCACACACTGTACAAAGGAGAGATGGCAGCCCAAACCAGTGTGGTGTGGGGCCTTAAGGCAGAGGGGCCTGGTGGCCAGAAGGGCACATTCTCAATTCAGGACCAGACAGCTTCCTGGGACTCTTCTCAGAGATTCTGTTTCTTTAGTTTATATTCATCAAGGGCTTAATCTAGGACTTAATAAATAAATGCTACTTGTTATTGAATGTTAACAGAACCTAAACTTGAGCAGGAAGAAATTGCTCATGAGTTATCTTAGTATCCACAAAAATAAAATCCAAAATTACAAGATGACAGAGTTCATAAGTCTATAGCCATGAGCCAGGTAGCCAAAATGACTCTATTTCTGCCTAGCCCACTGTCCCTCCCCTTGTGCTTGCTGAACCTCCTCACATGGCCATTTACAAGCTATGTATGTGGAAGAAGTGGGGGAAACAGTTTTTGGATGGGTCTGGATGTGCTGTGCACAGTTTCTGTTTACATCATCCTGGCTAGAATCTGCCTGTGGCCACAGGAATCTGCAGGAACTGTGGACATACAGGTTTCCCTTGTGTTGGGAAAGAAAAGAAAGGGGTAAAGTCCTGACCCAGGCCTGTTTCCCCACCATGGCACAAATGCCCATCTTTCTAGTGAGTTAATTACTCACCTGTATTCTCTAACAAGCTGGACTGTTTAAGGTAGAAGCCATAGCTTCCACCTATGACTTTTTCACAGGCTCTAAAAGTGAATCCTGGACTAGGCAGGTTAGAAAGCAAATGAAGACAGCAAGGTGAACATGTATTTTTAGTAGAAGATCTATTTCCTAGCAACCTGTCCAGCCCAGGATAGAAGATCTCTGCAAATATCTGGTTGGATTAATACGCATAGAACGTAAACACTGTAAAGCATAATATGAGTTACATGTGGACACAGTCACGTGGAGGACATGGGAACTGGCTGTAGCTTCTAAAACAATGCTTCTGACCCTTACACTTCTTTTAAAGGCAATATTCAATGTACTGTAGAGTTCAGCATCATAGTTAAAGAAAAAAAAAAAATAAGAAGAAACAGCACTGAGTTACTTTGTCTCAACAGCATCTCCCACACAGAAAAGAACTGTGATATGGAGTGTGAGTCTCACCCGTTGAAGAGATGAACAGATGTCCTGGGGTGGCTAGGATAAATATCTTAATATAGAAAAATATAACATGGTCACTGCTATTACTTATTAAGCAAAGGCCATCTACCTATAAAGAATGAAAGACTTTACAGACCTCTGGTAAAATCTTCCAGGCAACCTTCAGGAAGGCCTGTCAGCCTAGCTCATATGGGAGCAAAGAAAAGGTTAGTATTGAGATCAGGCTGTGCCCTGCTCTAAGTGACTCCATACTGTGTGAAACAGTGGCTTTTAGGCCACTTTGCAAGCAACATTTGCCTATATTTTGAGTACAAATGTAAAGGCAGAATGATTACATCTCTGTGTACATAGACACCTGTTTAACAAACAACAAAACACAGATTGGTAAATAACTAACCCTTAAAAATAGAAAGGTACTACTATAATGAATTTATCCAATTCAGTTGGAGACACAGGTATATTGGAACCATATCAGAAAAACCCAAGAACTTACCGAACAAATCAGACCAACACAGGGCAAAACATCTGGACTCAAGAAAAAGGACACATGACAAGGTAGTGGTTATGGCAACATCAGCATGTCATCTTGAGGCAGGACAGAATGATAAAAAATGAAGGAAAATAAACCCTGACCTTGGATCTAGTTTGCCTTTCTTACTGATTGAGAGTCAAGAAACTCACAACCAATAAAGCCAAACTTGCCAACAGAGATGAGGTGTTTTCCTAGCATCTCAAACAGGGGCCAAACAGATGGCTCAGCAGTTAAAAGCACTGGCTGCTCTTACAGAGGACACAGGTTTGGTTTCAGCACCTACATGGCAGCTAACAACCATCTGTAACTCCAGTTCCAGAGGATCTGATGTCCTCTTCTGACCTCTGTGGACATTGTACAACATGGGTGCATTTACATACATGCAGGCAACATGATCATACACATAAAAATAAAAATAGTAAATAAAATATATATTTAAAAGACAATTCAAACAAAGGTCAAAAACAACAAATGAACTGTGGTCAATCACGGCTAGAATGGGTATAAGCTTGAGTTTTAGGTACTGGCTCTCCTCTTTTAGGTACTGGCTCTAAATCTAAACAGCATCTCTTATAAACCACCTTACAGTTTCATTTACAAGAGGAAATGCTTTGAGATAGGAATAATATTTGTATGATGATATATTTGTAATTAGCTTTTAAACTTCATTTAAATTTGCTCAATATTTAATTGAGCTATATAACTTAGAAAGCCACAAAATCATAAATATAGTCATTGTAAGGTGTGACTGCATGTGACTTTCTCAAGAGGCCCACATTCATGTGTTGGGATTGTATACTGTCCTTTTCCTAAACACTTAAACTCACTTGTTTTGCTCCCCTCTGGCTTGTACTGAAAATATCTTCGGCACGTCAAGGACCTAGCTCGACTTAGTGGAGGTCTCTAAGGGGAAAGTGAACTCCTCAGGCTGCTGGTGGCAGTGTTGTGCTGTATCTTCCCTCTACTGCTGCCATTTTCTGAGGGGCCTTGTCTAACATCTGGAAGCCAAGAGAGGAATCCCAGGTAAAAACAGACCTGGATTTCCAACTTCCAGAACTGTGAGAAAGTGAATTTCTGTTGTTTTATCTACTAAGTCCGTGGCCTCCTGCCATGGAAGCAGCGCAGTAGTGCAGACAGGCACCCAGACCATCAGGAGCAGCACTTTGGCAGGCCAGAAAGGCTGTGAAGGCTTCCAAGCATTTCCACGAGTCCGTGTGCAACAGATCAGTCCATCCAAGCTTAAAACCATGTCAAGGCTTGATATTTGCATCCATAGGGACTGTACAATCTGTAGGCTCAATCCTGCCAACTGTGTTTCTATTTGCACACAGATTGATGGATAATGATTTTTGTGTCAGAGAAACTGCCTTGTTATTAGGCAAATCCCAAACACAAATCTGCATGTTAAAAGCTCATGGACAATCATCTGTTGATTTTACTCATAGTCAAGCAGCTTAAATACCTGCACCCCCATTCCTGTTTTTTTTCTCTTTTGTGCCCCAGAAAAATTCCATTTGTCCTTTAATGAACATGATTTAAAAGACATTCTATGACTGTTACTCTAGTAAGAATGAGTCCTGATTGCTTGAAGTGAGAAGAAAATTTTGTTGCAAGTTAACATCTCTAAAATTAAATTTCAGTTATATAGAATATCTTAAAAATAAAGTGAAATGACAAACTAATTACCACCAGAGACCAGGAAGCCCCACAAGCCATTGAAACCTCCCATAAACTGTGAGAGAAAACCACATGTGGCTGCTGTGAGGTGGCCAGAGCCCTGCAGGTCAAAGGGGGCAAAGGTTATTGTAGAAGTAGAGGAATGAAGGGTCCTGATAACAAGGTCCTGTCCTGTGCTGTGTTCAATGAGCCCTCCTTTCATACCTTCCCAGAAGGGATATGGTGCAGGATGATGTGATAGTATCTGAGGACATGCTTTAGGCCTCCTCAGTAACAATTGTGGACAACGGGAGAGCCCCTTTTGACCAGTAGAGAGAAAAAGCAAAGTGCCAAAGGATATAAGCAAACTGTGGCCACAAGGCTCTGTGTGACTCCATGTTATGCGGCGCCATAGTTTTCAGGTGTGCCTTGCTCAGAGTGGCTTCATATTACAAAGAAAGAGTTGGTGCCATTTTAAGAGCAATGCAGAAGTAGGATGACACTACATCTTGCTTGTGAATGCAGACACCATTCTTTGTCTAGCCCGAACCATAATGAACAGACTCATAAGTTATTAATACAAGTAGCATGTTCTACCTATGAACTTACTGAAATGTATGAGCATTTCCACAAAGACCACAGCCATAAGACAACCCTCTCCTTAACCTTGCCCTGAACTAATGTGGCTTCCCAGTGTGAAGACTCCATCTAGGAAATAGAAAGCAAATCTGCCATCCCCGGACCCTGGGTTTTGGATCTCCAGAACCAGGAGAAACGAATGTTTATGGCAATGTCTGTGCACAGCTCAAGCTAACTCCATAGCACATGTGAAGAAATCAGTAGACTTCCAGCTAGAGGTGGAAATCAGGTAGCTGGAAACCTCTACCAACATGACCAGAATGGGTAACCACACGTGTGCACAGGCTTCTAAGACCAGCAAAGGCTGTTTGTGATGTTTGGGATCTTAAATGCCCGTGAAAGGCCATTGGTGGGGTTTTGAAGGCTTGGTCTTCTGTCTCTGATGCTGCTTACTAGGAGTAGTAGAACCTATAAGAAGCAGAGTCTTCTGGAAAGAAGTTTCTCCAGGGACATGTCCTTGAAGGGACTCAGTCTTTTCCTCTTTCTCTTTTTGCTCCCTGTGGCCACGAAGAGAGCAGTTTTGCTTCCCCATGTGCTCCACCATGAGATACTGCCTCATTGAAGGCTCCAAACAACACAATCAATCGTGAACTAAAATCTTTGTAACTGTGAGCCAAAATAAACCTTTCCTCCTAGTAAGTTGTTTTCTCAAGTGTTTCATCACAGTGAGAGCTAAGCTAACACACAGCCCAGGTGGCCAAACAGAATCCCTGCTTTGGTCAACTTCCTGTTGCTGCCAAAATGAATCACATAGGCTGTTGAAACCTCCAGAGCTGGCTCCTGGAGACATATAAGAGATTCCTGCCTCTTAAATGGCCAGTGCCTCCCGTCACACTCTTGGCTGTAGTCCCTACCCCCTAAAGCTGGCAACAAGGGCAGGGCCTCTCACATTACCTCCCAGGAACAACCTCAGCCTCATTGAAGACCCTCCTGAGAACTGGCCAACAGGTAAATTGGGATGACCTCCTTTGTGGGGTCAGTTGGCCAGTGACCTCCAGACCACTTGACCCAACAACTGAACCTGCTGTTTGCAAGGACAGAGTGACTCCTGGTATGCCACATTTCTCGCTGATAGTACCTCCTTCTGCTTTCTCTTCCACTCACCTGGAACCAATCACACTTTGTGCTGAACCCTGCCTTGATCCTAAAGGCAGGCTTTTCCCTCAGTGAAGTATCAATTCAGAATAAATAGCCCAAAGCCTGGCCCAAACAGGCCTCCATGCCAGTGATGCTCTGGTGACTGGACCTCTCCATCTATCCACCCTGCTGGGCTTCTCTACCTGACCCTCAGTTTCTACTGGGCAGGTAGTGGTACCAATGTGAGGAGTGTTATTTTGGCTCAAGCAGAAGACAGCTCAATGGTTAAAAAGCACACAATTAGAAAAATAAGAAAAAAATACCATTTCCACCTGCACTTCCAATCTCCTTTGATCCCAGACAGCTCCCACCTATAAGATGTTTCCTGTAGTGACTCAGAGCACTCAGCGATCCAGAGCAGGAGGCTGGGGCTGTCAGGGACAACTATGGAGCTGCCAGATACCTGGAGTTTAGATTTTGAACATTGAAGGGGCTTGGTCATCATATGCTAGCTTCTCACAATTTTCCTGCCTAGAAAAGTAGCGAATATCCCAAATAGCATGTTGGTGTGTCCTAAGATCCAATCACAGATTCAGGTATTTCATCTATTTTGGGTCAACTAAAGAAGAGAAACAATAATTCAAATACAAAGTGCATACTGAGTCATGGCAGAGAAGCTCCCTGGGCCTCAGAGTATTATGACCCACACGCCTGATGAGAGCACTGGGTGGCCTCCCAAATATGTTCTGTGACATTTTGCTGTTGTTAGCAGTGAGGAACCAAGCAGAAACTGAATGTCCTCCCAATCTTGTCAATACTGGCTCAGGTTTCCCAAGAAAAAGCAGTGGTTGTGTGGTCTCTTCCTATTTCCTTCTTCAGAAGGAGATGCCTGTCTGTTAATGAGAGGCAGTTTTACAGAAGTGTGCTTGGTTATGTGTCGTCCCAGAAATGAAGGTGAAGAGGGTTCCCCTGGAGTGAATACTGAATGAGTTATTGTGTATGTTCCTTTGTGTGTTTACCTGTCAGGGGTGCTGAGGGTGTGGAAATAAGTGATGAAGGCTGGTGAATCTGTACGAAAGGCTCAGGCTACTGAGGAAGACACGGACAAATAAATCAAGCCAGCACAATGGGATGTGTCCTACTTTGTGCTTACACAAACTCCTCCATGGGCATTAAAGCAGGAGCATGGTAAAATACTGCAACTCTAAAATGGCAATGCGATGCCAAATCTGGTAGATTTTCTTCTATGTATCTTTTATCTACAAGTACAGATTTTGCACAAGCACTTTAAAATGAGTAGTTTTATAAAGTCAGTCTATTACAGAAGAGAACAATTATTATACTTGTGAACTCCATCAGCAGAAAAATACATCAAACGGTGTAAACTGAAGTCTCATTCTATAACTGAACAGGAAAGTTTCCTTTTCTTAACTGTGTTAGAAAGCAGGTGCTGCCACCTAGTGCCCAGTCAAGGTATGTGGAAGCCCTGCAAGCAAGGCTGGTGTGATTTGGGGAACAGCAAGGCTGGGACTAAGTGGAGGTAGTCTGACTTCCTTGCACACCGCTGTGGCTGGAGGGTGCTCAGAGCCTGTTGTTATCAACTGACAGCTGGGAGCATAGATAGTAGCAACACGGAGGTCTCATGGAGCTGTGTGGGCCACAGCAGATTTAATCAGAGCAGCACTGGCAAGGGCAGCCTGGGTGTCTTTAGCTTCTGATTCAGGGACGGTCCACAGCACATATTGGTGAGGACTGCAGCAATCAGGGACTGGGGGGCTCTGTATGACTTGGAATGTGGCCCTTTGGTAGAAGTGTGTAGCTCTCTTGTGGTGAGCAGGTTCTGACTATGGCTGACCATAGGTTCTTATATTTTATGATTCAGATGGATGACCATCTGAATGATTCCTGAATAATACAGTCACAAGCCTGGGGACACAGGCATCCCTCTTCTGGTCATCCATGTTCTCAGTTGGTGAGAGACTTCAGACTCTTGGGAGAGGAGTTCTTTTCCCTTCCCATATCTCCTTAATTGGCCCTTTCTATGCTGCCTCAAAAAGGACTTCTACCACCTGTTAGAATGCAGATAATGATCAACCAGACTGCACCTTGATGAACACTGCTTAATTATTCAGTCCTCTTGCCCTCCTACCCTAATTCTTCCCTTATTCAAACCTAAAGGTCATGTCAGGACACTTACGACAGACTAGGGTCAGCAAACACTTCTATTTCTCTCCCCAATGTGGCCAGACTGATTAAAACTTTCTGTTTTTCATCATTATTTGTCTCTTTAATTATCACACCAGGACAATGGCTGAGCCTAGCCTAACTGGACTGCCAGAGTTGACACATTTGCCTGAAAACCCCTCTAACAATGTGAACAGAAGACAAGGGACAGTCGTGGCCAAGAAATTTGAAATTATGAAACAAATAGACATTTCCCAGGTACACATTAGCTATCAAAATTAACAAGGAAGCAAAAACTTGAATATAGTAAACCGAGAAAAAAATGTCCAAAGTCCTTACTAGCTGTCATCTAAAACATAAGAACCTACAATAAGCACTCAGTAAGACTTTTTTCCAAAGCTTTGAAACGTGTTGATTCATATATAAAGTCATTATTCATTCATTCATTCATTCATTAGGTAAGTACATACGGATTCACTGTGTGCTTGCAAACAAAAGAAAATGGTGGAGACAGAGACATGTTTTAAAACACATCTGGGCTTTCATAGTAAAGTAGGACATCATTTAATAAGCAATGAATCAAATGGGGAAAACAGCAAGTAACACATAACATGGGTACAAATGTGTGTGACACAAGTCATGTCTTGAAGTTATAATCATGTCTTGAAGTTATGTGAAGTGCTGGCCAGGACCTATAAGGATGAACTGCATAGCCTAACTGCAGTCCTTGCAGATAGCATCATGTTCAGGTGAGATTGTGGAAGGTTAGGATGGGACCAGATCCAAAGGGAAAGTCTGGAGGAGGAGGGCCTCCAGAAGCCAAGTATACCCTAGATGGCTATGGTACCGGGAGCTAGAAGACAGAGGATATCCCTGGGCCCTCAGGAACTGGACCCCACTCAGTCTTGAAATCTGCTCTCCAAAAACAAAAGACACTGTGCGTGTGTGTGTGTGTGTGTGTGTGTGTGTGTGTGTGTGTGTCTGTGTCTGTGTCTGTGTGATTTTCCACCATAGAGTTGTTGGTACCTTGTCAGGGCAGCCAAGGAAACCAACAATGAGCAGGCTGCAAGGAGACCAAGACACTGCTGGGACACAGGGCTTGGCACAAAGCTTGGTAGCCCCAAGAAAAGAAGAAAACACGAAGCACTGAGAAGTCCATGGACAGGAAAGCAGGTCTCTATGTGGTTGGAGAAGCTGTAGGGCCATTCCATCTGGCATCTAGCAGGACACAGAGGAGTCAAGGGGCCTCAGGAGCAAGGAATGCTTTCAAATTAGCTACTTTGCTTTGTCTGTAGTAGATGACCTCTAGCTGTAAATAATGAACTGTGGACAGAAACCTAGGGCAGGAGCACAGTACAGGTATGGAAAAGAGTTGTAAACAGAGAGCGAAGCCTTCAGACTTCAGATAACTAGACCTGGAGGGAAGATTCCCTGTACACGGTCTGTGAAGGAATTTAGTCCGGGTCCTTCAGAAAGCAAGAGGGAAAAGCCAATGCAGGTTAACAACATGCACCCGTGGCTGGTTCCCGGAGCCTCAGAATATAATTTCTATCATGTCCTTCTTGCTTTATTTCCTCAGTGCCAACTTTATCCGAAGACCACGTCTCCTCATGGTGGCAAAGTAACTGCAGTAGCTCTTTACTTCATTCAAGCCCATTCCCCCCAAGTCAAGAACAGCTAGCACTCAGAACCACAAGACAAGTCTTCTTAGAACTTATGAAGACCGTCAGTCTGTTGCCACACTCCTATTAAGGCAAAACATATCAACTGTTCCAAAGAAAACAAAATACAGTATATTGTAAGCCAAATATGAGTGACGATGGCCTGGGAACATGGATTCAGGTTACCCTGAATGATGTTTCACTGTGGAAGAAGTTGCATGAACTTGTATAATCACAGAACAAAGGAAAGTCATAAATTGGTGCATTTACCAAATATGTAGGTGGGAACAGTGAGGGGCTGGGTTACAGCAGAATGGAGAAATCTCTTTTACAGATTCCAGATGCTATCTTATAACATTCTTTGCTTCTTGGTTGGTAGATGCTAGCTGCACGCCAAGTAATAAATTTCAAAAGTTCTACTTAGTAATCATAAAGATGTTAGGTCAGATACAAGGGTTCATGGCTCTAAAGGGAACTAAAACTAGACCAACATAAATTTGGTTCTCCTGATTTGCAACAGTATCCAGAATCATGAAGACCTGTTCCATCAGTCTATAGGCTGAATACAGGAGTGGCCTGTTCAGAGAAGTTCACTTCACGTGCATTATGAAATCCACTAAAGCTCCTTTTCCAGAATGCCTTAGAGACAGGGGCATCATTGCCCTTATCAGCTCCAAGCAGGCAGCAGTAACACTGCCTGTGGAGGGTCCTCAGCCTGGCAGGATGGACAACTCCTGTGCTCCCTAAGGTACCACTTCGACTTTACGCCACATCCAGATGACCCTGAAACTCCTGGTGAAGGGGTGCGAGTGTGTGAGGTGGGGGGCAGTTGCCAGATGGGAGAAGGACAGTAGACCACTACATCAGTGTTTTCTACAACCAAGTGGCAGAGATAGACCACAACTGTCATAGTATCCACACCAGTGGAGACCAGCTCTGGTGTCAGTGTCCATTCCACTGCAACACAGACTGCATAGCAAAGATCATGCATATGTGCATGTGCATGTGTTAGGACATGAGGACTCACTTCAGCACTTCTGGGTCCTTGTATGTTTATATATGCAGTTATGAGAGGAATCTCATGCATGAGCTTAACAGTCCCCTGTACACTGAGTTAAAACTGATAATCCACTGCCAGTCTGTGTTGATGGCATGTCCCTTCTCCAGACTGTCAGGCCTCATAGGAAGATAATTTGGTCTCCAAGGTCATGGACTCTCCAGGACTGGCCAATGGTGGCCACTCCTGTATTCCAGCGTTTTTGAGTTGGTATAACATCCCCAGTCACACAGAGACACTAAGGTCATGTTCATTCAAGTTCTGTGAGACACCATTAACTCTGTCTATTCCAGATCGACGAGGTAAGATGTCAATGCCCATCTGGGGTCAATAGGTAGGGGTAGTGTCCACCCCAGGTCTGTGGGCACTGGCAAGTGTGTTCATTCCCAGTCTGTGGGGTGGGGATAGTCTGTGCATCTTGGGTCTGTGGTGCAGAGATGCCATTTCTGTCCTTAGTGGAATGGACACAATGTCCATCTGGGTCTGTGGGACAGACTGTATTCAGCTAGTCCTGATCTGTGGAGCACATGTTGTGTTCATCCATCTGTGGGATGTTCATTCAAGCCTGTAGGGAGGATGCAGGGTGCATCCTGGGTATATGGGACAGGGATGTTGTGTCCATCTATGTCTGTAGAACCGGGACACCCTGTATCTCCTATGTCTGTGGAGCAGAAACACCCTGTTCACCCCAGTCCTGTGGAGCCTGAATATCCTAGGTCTCTGAGGAAGATGCTATGTCCATTTCAAGTCTGTAGGGCACGGATTCGGTGTCTACTGGGGCCTGTAGTGGCAGGAGGCCATGTCCATCCCAGCTCTGTGAAACTGACACCATTTACATTTCCAGATCTCAGAGGAAGACACCAAATTCATCTTGATATGTGGAGTGCAGGGTCCAGAAACTGCATCTATCCAGGGTCTGTGGGTCAGGGCACCACATCCATTCAGGGTCAGGGACGCAGATCTCCCATCATCCCAAGTCTGAGGAGGGCGGGGTATTCATGCAGCGTCTTTGAGTGCAGACTGAATGTCCATCCCGTCCGTGGGTGGTCATCAGGCTCATTCCCCATCTGTGGGGTACACGGATGCAATACCCAGCCAGGGTCTGTGGGGAAGACGTCACACTGTTCATCTATATCTGAAGGGTGGACTGCACACTGTTCATCCATATCTGAGGGGTAGAGCGCACATTGGTCATCCGGGTCTGTGGATGCACCGCACACTGGTCATCCATGTCTGGAGGGGTGGTCAGGCTCACCCCAGGTCTCTAGGGCGCAGGAGCCATGCCCATCTCGGGTCTGTCAGCCAGGTGCAAGCAGGAAGCCGTCCTACCTCTCTTCCAGTACTACTCTACACCGCTACTGCTGGACTTCTTGAGAAGAAAAATGTCCAGAATTCTCGCGAGAGCATCCAAGTGCCAGTCTCGCACCAGGTGCAGATCTCGCGAGAAGAAACCTGGTTCGTTTCCCGGCTGTCGTAAGCTGCGCAGCGCCGGGGCAGTTGCCGAGGCGCAATGCCTTCTCCGTACTCCGTCCGCGCATTTCCCGTCAGCATCCCCGCGGTGATCACGGTACATCTCAGGCTGTGGGGACCTGGGCCGGGGTTTCGGGCCGTGCGCGTGAGCGTGCGTGTGTGTGCGGTTCCCAGGCAGCGTGCCTTCCGGGTTGGAGTCTTCCCTGCCAGGCTCAGTACAGACCTCTCCCTGTGCAGACCTCTCGGTGGGGTGTTCTGCCGGCCTGTGGCGCAGGAGATGGGGCGGTCCTCGGCTGAGAGCACTGGACTCAGCCTGGAGGGCTTGGGATTCCATGCTGTGGAGCTCGACTTGCCTCAGGGACAAGGGTGTGGGGAGAACTGAGCAGTCTGGACTGGCCACTGAGTGTCCGGCGGGGACAGTCAGGAGGGCCTGAGCCCGGGTGTAGAGCCCAGGAGAACCAGTGAAGCACTGCTTAGCCAGCTGCATGCGTGGCGGAAGTGTTGGGGATAGTCAGGTCCTGCAGCTCAGAATGGCTGAGTTTCCCACCTTGACACAGGAACTTAGTCTAATCACCTTCACGTAGTCCAGCAAGTGCACCCCTTGGAACAAGTCAGCGTCATTCTCAATTTGTTAGTTTAGGGTTAGTGATCCCTTAGATTTCACCAGCTTAATAATTCAACGGTCCGGAGGGGCAAGGGTGCCTTTCATTCTGCGTGCTCAGACTTTAGTCTTCTCTCATAAACCCTATGAATGCTTGCAATCGAGGCATTGCTGTTGCCTCTCCCTTCTCTTCTTCTCTTGCCCCACCCTCAGGGGAAGGGACCAATAACTCCCACTGCCCACAGGAAAGCAGTATCCCAAATACTGTTTGCCTCCAGGTTTTTAACAGTGTGTCCTCACAGGAGACGGACTGGACCGAGCCATGGCTCCTGGGACTGGTTGTCTTCCACCTGCTCTGCCTGCTTCTCACATGCTTCTCGTCACAGAGGTATAAACTACAGATTGGACACTTCCTGTGCCTGGGTGAGTAGGAGAGAACCTGCCTCCGTGCTCTGACTGCTGTGAAGTAGTCCCGGGAATATGCACTGTCTTCACAGGGTCCCTTGACCCTTCACTCAGCTTTCTGTGTGGAAACCTTGAAGTATTTGAAAACTGAACTCAGAATGTGTCTGCTGAGTACCTACTGTGTTCCAGGCTGGCTAGGGAGGGTGTGGAACCCCAGTTGTACAGAGAAGTTGTGTTGTGTTGACTCTGTTGCACAGCTGTCTTCCTTTTTGTGTGTAATCCCACACTGCTTGGCTTTCATGCATTTTCTTCCTAGGCTCAGTCCCGTACTGCCTACTCTGGGAGGCAGAATAGAAATGAGAACTTCTCTGCATAGAATGGGGTCCATTCTTCATTTGAGAGTCTTTTTCAGGTTATAGTCTGAGAAATGCTGGGGATATACTGGTGAGCAAAACAGGCCTCTAAGCTTAGTTTAGCTTTCATGGGGGCCACCCACCCTCAGTAGATAATCACAGAGTCATTAAATTGTCCTGTCACTAGTTGTGATGTTCCTTTTGATGCAAAGGTCAGGGGTACAGTGAAATACTCTGAGTGGCCTGACATGATTCAGTGCAGGAAATACAGAGGCACACAGCTATGAGTAGATGAGAGCTGGAGTGAGTGCTTCCTGCAGAGGCTAATGTGCATAGGCCCTGAGGCAGGTGTCTTGGAAGACAGAAGTCTCATCAGTCCACCTAATGTATTTGGGACAACTTTCTAAGCTTAATAACTGTGCATACTTAAAATTTTGAAGAGGGGCAACCACAAGCACCCTTAGGAAACGTAGGCACTATTCCGTGTGCCCAGTATGCTCCATGTGTTCAGTGTGCTCCGTGTGTTCAGTGTGCTCCGTGTGCCCATTGTGTTCAGTGTCCTTAGTGTGTTCTGTGTCCTTAGTGTGTTCTGTGTGCTTAGTGTGTTCTGTGTGCCCAGTGTGTTCAGGGTGCTCCGTGTGTTCAGTGTGCTCCATGTGTTCAGGGTGCTCCGTGTGTTCTGTGTGCCCAGTGTGTTCAGTGTGCTCTGTGTGTTCAGGATGCTCCCTATGCTTCATATACTTCATGGCTCATTCAGTGCTCAGAGCAGTGGAAGGGTTAGAGCCACTTCTTCCATTTTCACAGGTACCGAGGCCCTGTGAGACTCGGCTTTCCACCTAGATCATGGTGGTGGCCTCCAGTGTAAAACAGCTTCATGGAGTTTTGAGTGAGACCCCTGGGGTCTTATATGTGTGTTGATCTTTTATTTTATTTTTTCCCTATTCGATGGGCATATTCTGTAACTTCCTAACTTTCCAGTCTTTACCATTCATGGCTAAAGTGGGCATTGCATTGCTCAGCAAACTTTGGGTATTTCTTGCACTGATGTATGTAAAAACACATACTCTGGTTTTATAATGATGAGTAACTGGTCATACTTCTAATGGTCTCTGTCTCTTCTCAGTAGTGCTAGTCTATTGTGCTGAGTACATCAACGAAGTGGCTGCAATGAACTGGAGGTAAAGTCAACCTTTTGTCCTCTTGACTATATCTTAGGATTTTCCCTTTGCAGTGGTGTGTCAGGTGGAACTTTCCAAACAACACAAGACTTACAGGGAAATCGAGGACACCAGGAATTACAGTCATGTAAACATTGAGCACCCTGCATGGGTGAACGTAGACCCTGAGAAACAAGCAGTTACATTTTTTGTTGTTGACAAAGGAGATTAGTTTAACCATTTTGTTTATTAAAATAATCAAAACCTCTTTCTTAAAGCTATGGGTTATTCAACAAAAGCCCACTGCCAGGTGTGGGATAATTCTTTATGAGTTGGTCAGGGATTGTAGGCAAATGTTTAAAGACCTTAAACTCTTAAAGTTCTAGGGCCCAGGAAAGTTATAACAGTGACAGAATGCAGCAGACTATTTTAAAGTAATCTGAGTTGCGTGATTCAAAAGGTGGGATTTTTAGGGAGCACAGAGTCTGTGTTTCTAGGGAACAGGTGGTACCTGTGAAGCCCTCCTCTTGCCCCTCTGCCCTCTTCTTCTCTTGGAAATATCCTCCCTATGTCTGGGCAGTGCCAGAGCCTCCAGAGTCATCTCCTTGCTTCCCCAGCCCTGACCTGGCACCTTACTTTTCCTGACTGAGCATTCCTTCTCAGTACTTGGAACATTGCAGAGGGTCCCCAATCGTTCATATCAAAATATAGAACTATAGTGATGTCCTGAACCCTCTTACCTAAACTCTCACTGAAGCAGCTCCTTCTGGCCCTGCTGCCACCTCAAGTCTGTGTTGTTCCCTCCTCCAGGTCTTGACCTTCTTGACCCATATACCCACACCCTCCCTGCATTGTCTATAAGTCAGACTATCACTCTGCCTGAGTCTCTCTTCCTCTAGAAGTCAGGCTTCCCTCAAATAGGAGTATGTCTTTACTATTCATTGCTTAACAGAGCACAGGTAGCAGTTTCCAGTCACAGCTGTTGAACAACCTTCCTGTGCTGGCTACTGAAAGACTGATCCTGCCTTCCACTGCCTGGCTCTTGCCTTTGGGCAGGTTAGAATCATTTCGCCTTCAAGGCTCCCATATAGCACGACACCTATTTTAGAAGGTTGTTGTAAGAAGACAGGCCCCAGCACAGCACTTTCTTAAGTAGCTGTAATGGGAATGCAGCTCTTCCTCTGTCATTTATGGAAAGAGTTAAAGCTGTTTTGCACAGCTTTAGGAATTGAAGTCATTAGTGTCTTATAATTGATGCCAAATCTGCCACTCACCCAGCGAACTCACTCTGGGCAAGTGTCTGTGTGCCTTAAATCATTCTTGGGTTAATTGCTGTCCCTCTGTTACCTTCCAGCACTGAAAGGCCTGATAAAATGTCTTTTTTGTTTTTTTTCTAAAAACAGATTGTTTTCAAAGTACCAGTACTTTGACTCCCGAGGGATGTTCATTTCTATTGTGTTTTCAGCACCATTGTTGTTCAATGCCATGGTCATTGTGGTATGTATGTGCAGATTCTTACATCTTGGTTTTCTCTAGATATACGCTTCCTGGTTTTAATCATGTCTCCAAATAATTTTTTAGATTATGTGGGTGCGTAAGACTTTGAATGTGATGACTGACCTGAAGAACTTGCAAGAAAAACGCAAGGAGAAGAAAAAGGAAAGAAAAGAAGAATGACATCATGAAAGAATGACATCATGACTGCCTGTCAACCCTGCGTATTCCCAGCATTCAGCTGTGCGTGGCCTGGGTGTCCTGTCAGCTGACTCATGGTTTGGAAAATGGTTCTTGTATTTTATACTCACCATGATGGCCCACTGGCTGAAGTTGTTTCTTGGAAGTAGCATTGAATGTGGACCTCTCAACAGCCTGCTGGGATCTCTCTGGTTCAGCCACAGGAAGAGCCCTGCTCAGCCTTTCAGGACTTGCAGATAGATCTCATTGCATAACTAGAATTCACTCAGTTCTGAGTTTGGAATCTCAGAAATAAACAGGGCCATCCTGCTGTGACACCACTCTCTGCTTACCTGACCACTTCCAGCCTGCAGTTGTAGCTTCAGCTAAGGATGATTTGTTCCCCAGAGACACGCAAAACAGTTTGGTGATACTTGCCTGTCACTTGAGGTGGACATGGTGCTTGTGTCTGTTGGGTAGAGAATACGGTGAGGCTAAAGTTCTGCAGGGTGCAGGACAGCCCCACCAGGCAGCACTGTCCCACATAATGTCAGCTGTTCCCAGGCTAAAGGACCTGTGGGTCAGGACTGGGAAAAAAAAATGCAGTGTGCCTCAGTTCTTGAAGCAAGGCCTCTAAGGAGTAGATTAGGGATATGCCATTGAAAGTGCTGTGTTTAAAAATACCAGCTAGAGTGGAAGCTGTAGTCAAGATTTCCTAGAAAATAATGTGGGGGATGAGTATGAATGAACTAGCATGAGTCCTTTGACTTGTTTTTTATGGGGCAAAGTTCTATATACTCAGTGAGTGGCTTAGCTGTTTCTATCCAGTCTGATGAGCTCAGATCACTGATGTTTTCCGAGTGCCACATCTTGTGCAGTTGGGGTCTGGGGAGCTGTGAGCAGGGCATACGGTTATCTGCTTCTGTTTTGTTGGACACTCTTAGCCTCTGGAATCTGGAGCAGTAGATGGAGATGACAGGTGACAGACCCAGACTGAGAAACAATATTCAGTACCAGGACTGCTCTGGGCTCTTGGCTTTGGTTTAAAGAAATAATTTATGAGTTGTTTTCTTGATAGGCAAGTTAAGAGATTACAAAAATGTCCTGAAATCCAGGTATGTAGTGTTTAAACGTTCATGCAGCCACAGAGCTCCTAGTGGAGAACTTGTTGACTGAGTTCTGACAGTCCTTGATTGTGAGTTAGTGGTGTCTTCTCAGTGAAGCCACTGCCAGTTCTAACCTGAATTGTCTTCACAGTCCCTTCTTCATTTTTCTTGACATTTTTGTATTGAATATATAAAGCAATGTAGGAAATATATTGTTAAGTCAAATTTAAATTTAAAACTACCCTGTTAAGTCATGGGCAGTATAACTTTGGGTATATTTATGTATTTCTGAAAATTACTAGTTCAGGGTGTTTAATCATATTGTGACTTCAAAGAACTCCCTATATCATAAATGAGTTTCACAGAAAAAAGAAAGATTGATCAGTTGTTTTTGACTAGATAAATCTGGAACAGGAGATTATCAGATAGGCATGGAGCTCACCAACCAGATCTTTTCCTCTCAGACCTTTGTGTCTGAGGCCATTGATGTAGAACAAGGCAGAAAATGGTTGAGATGTCTGGGTTCTGCCATCATTCAGGCCAGCTGCATGGGTGCTGGGTCTGACCAGAAAGAGAGGAGCCAGGGCACATGTAGAGCCTGTGCGTTTTACTGTCAACACTCACATTGTTTGGACTGCCTGTGTTTGGGTCATCCAACTGAATCTCATTTTTCTCTAGTAAAATAGTACAACGGTAGTGTTTGCTTTCCATTATCTTGATAGTAATAACTTGGACTGTGTATAACCATGACCTTGGTGTTTGGGCTTTTATTTCTTATCTCTGAGTGTGTGATTGTGGATGTGATGTGATTGGTTTCTGAGACAGTTATACATGTTTTGGACTGGGGAGATGGCTCATTTGGTAAAGGTGCTTGCCTTCCTACTGAAGATCTGAGATTGGTCCTGAAGACCCACATAAAAAGTTAGGTGCAGTGACATGCACTTGTGCTGGTGATGTGGAGATAGGCAGGTCTCTGGAGCTCCCTGACCCACAGTGGAAACTACATGGTAGAAGGAGAGAACCCGTGTCCTCTGATCCCCACCTCTAGGAAAATAAATCAGTAAGTAAATAAATAAATGTAAAAAAATATTGTGAAAGGAGTTCCTGAGGAATAGTACCACCTGAGGTTATCTTCTGGCTTTCACACACACACACACATAAGCGAACTAGTACACACATGAACACATACACATACACCGGCACATACATGAACGTGTACACACATAAAAGTTTTGTCTGTAGTGAAGTTTATATCATTGGCTAAAATTGAACTATGAGGAACTGTCTTAATATTTTGTCTTTATATTCAGAAAGACCTTCCAAGCCAGAATTATCAGCAAGCAATTGTGTAGTTCATAAAATGTGTGCAGGTTCAGTGCTGCTCTGAGAATTTTACACATGTGCCCAGTGCTGGGCTTACACTCCTGTAATGAAGGTTCATGGGCAATGTTCTGATGGACATAAGTAAACATGCTTTTACTGTGTACTTATGAATAAAGTAGGGAAGAGCTTGCGGTAAACATCTTACACATTCCATTCACGGCCCCTTTGATTACTCTGCATTACTATACAATAAAATATTCGATAATATACAGTGTGCTTTACCCTTTGTGTTTTGAATCTTAATCCTATCATGTTCCCCTGTGGTGCTGTCTTCTCGGCCTCTGGCTATGATCCTCATACTTCTGGAGACCCACTGCTGTTAGCATCAATAGAAGAAAATCAACTCATGTGTGGAGATATGTTGTCTTAAGAATTCTCTCACAGTGAGGCCCAGCATTCAGCTCCTCCCCTCCAAATTTGAACCCATTGAGCAAACGGAAAATGCTTTCCAGTTAGAGAAACTAGTTTATTCAGGGCTACTTACAAAGGATTTGTCCCTGGAGGGGGAGACAGAAATTTCATATGGGGGAGCCAGCATTTTAGAGTGGGCTTTGGTGATGCACCTGTCTTTGAGTCATTTCTGCTCTGTAAGCAACCCTTCACCCATTCTTCCGTAACTGCAGTAAAACTCATTAGGTCACCAAGTTGGACTTTGGTGGTATCCTTTGATCTGTCACTGGTTCCCTATTGTGTGAGTAAATGTTTGTTCACATCCTGGGAATAGTGTCACAACGGTTGGCAGGAGGCCCAGGGACCCAGAGCACAGGAAATAGTGAAAGCTGCTAGAGACCATGTCTTGGAGCAAGAGAAGAAAGGAGCTGGGGCCAGACCTGAAGAGACATTTATGCTCAGGTGAAAAAGGCTGGTGACCCTGCCTTAAGCCATGTCTTGGCTCCCTGGCCTTGGCTGGACCCTCTTCCGCAGAGGTGGGGCTAGAACTGTCACTGGTAGGATAGCTTGCCTAAATGACTGTTGCTGTCTTGTCCTATAGATTTTCTTCCTTTTCCCTGATTTGTAATTTCATTGTGGTACACCTAGGTTTGTAGATTTTTCCTGTGTAGTTCTCAGACCATAGTCATTAATTGTGGAAACTTTTTTTACCTGGTGTTTCTTTACATAGTAACCCTGCTAGAAATGTGCAAAACGTGGCAGGAGCAGAGCTTCCAGCTGCAGGACCCGGCAGGTGCCTCTTCTCAGGTGACGAGGCTCTGTAGGGCTGGGGTCTAATGTGATCATGGCTCCAACCCCCTCCCATGTTCTGTGCACCTGCAGTGTGCTCCCTGGCTGTGTTTTCAGAGGACTATGACCCTCAGGTGGAGTGGGTGTTCCGTTTGCATTGATTCCAGTTATGTTCTGTTGATGTTCTATTTAAACATATGAGTGTATGAGTGTATTTCCTGCATGTGTGTAAGTGTACCTGTGTCGTGCGATGTCATGCAGGTCAGAAGAGAGCGTTGGATTCCTCTGGAACTGGAACTATGGACAGTTGTTAACTGCCATGTGGGTGCTGGGAATTGAACCCAGGTCCTCTGTAAGAGCAGCCTGTGCTCTTAACCATCCAGTGTGTCTCACTTTCCACCGCCCTTCACTGCTTTGAACATTTGTTCTGTTTATGGTCTTACCCCAAGCTCACCTGGGTGGTTATTCTTGGTTGTATAACGCAGTGTTTGAAACAGGTGACTAGTGTCAAGTCATCAGCAGCTTTTTCCGAAAGTTTATCTTCTGTAATATAATTTCAATCACCGTATCATAATGATACTTCATTGTATAACCTGGTTTTCAGTGACTTCATAATAACCAAACTGGGGGATAGTTCACTCTGCTTACCCTAACGCCAGCCAGCTTCTGATGTTGGTGCAGTTTTAGAATGGATTACTAACATAAATAAGATGAGCAATCTCCATTGCCTTTCTGGCTTGTGATAAATTCTTGTGCCAAATTAACATAAAAAAAGAACCATTTATGGGAGTTTATATTGAATTGTCCTTACATCAGCTTTTAGAAGAATATCCTGGCATTAGTTGCACACATTTACTCAACTCAGTCTCCACTTAGTCACAACTTTAAGAAAAGTGCTTTTTTGATTGGTAAGCAAAATCTCACTGTTTGCTGTTGGGTTTCCTTTGTTACCAGTGAGGTTTAATTCACATTGCCTTTTTCTGGACAGTCTGATCATACTTTATACTTTGTATCCAGCCTTTTAAGATACATTTCTAATCTTTTGTGAAAATTAACTACATATGCAAAAATGTGTTTGTACAGTGTGTCTTTGAGTTTGACCTTTGTTTAAGTTTTAAAACATGGATGGACAGTTGTATACCTGAGTCATTGATTAGGACTGAGGGTGTCCCCTGTTTCCTGCAGGAAGAGAATATCCTCGTGTTCACAGGCCCAGGAAAGGGAAGGCAGAGGGACTGAGGAAGTCAGCATAGCACCCTCTCTACCATCTTGGGCATGCACTTGGTTCACATGGATCACAGCCCTGCTCAAACATCTACTTTGCATGTTTCATGTGGTGCATGGATGGACTCCACTACAGTCTCCAGGTCCAGCCCCTAAGCCAACATTGGGGTGGGAATGGCATCTGGAACCTGTGAACTTGAATAAAGGAGCCGTGATTCTCCTCCTTGTGGGTTCATTTGCAAAGAACCATAAGGTGTTTTTCCTTAAGGTCCCTTAGACTAGTCTTTCCATTCTAAAGTTCTTCTCTATACATTGATATGATAACTGGAAAGGAAATAGGGATTTCAGACAGTATATTTTGACATTATTAATTCTTGTCTGAGGATATTTTACCTGATGCACAGTATTTCACTTTTGAAGTAGTCTGAGTGTCTTGAAGGGACCTTGTCTCTCCCCCAGTGTGACCTTGACTTAACTGATGCTCCCCCTTCCCCTTCCTTTAAAGGGTACATGTCCTTTGTAAGCCTGCAGTTGTATGTGACAGGAAGAGGATGCAAATGCTTATTCTTTGGTCTTGAGCAGAGTGAGCAACCCTAAGCAGTTTCTTACTGAGTCTGGGTACTTGCTGGGCCATGAATGCCTCCAGCTACTTTCCTCCAGTTTCCCATTGCCTGGGAAGCTTGAGAGCCCCACTCTACAGGAGAAATAACTTGAAATCAGCAAGGAAAAGTATGTGTAGGTAACTGGAGTCCCAGAATAAAAGATACAAACGATGGTTGTGGAATTACACATTAATACACAGTAAAAGTGTGTCCTCGAATATGATGAAGACGGGCTCAGAAGACACTGACGGCCGCAGCACAGTCCTTGTGCAGCAGCTGGCAGCTCCCACCCAGGGTGGGGTAGTTGTGGATTCCTATTACTGCTGATAGGGTAAGATTTTACATTCACTTGTTAGTGTTCCTGTAGATTTGCCCAGAAATGTAACAAGAAAATAAAAATTCTCTGGGAAGTAGAATCCTGATTTCAGGAGCATCTTTGGAGTTTAGAGGTTCATTTTTGCCTCCTGAGCTTACTAGAAATTTGAGGTTGGCTATCTCATGAATTTTCCGAATTTCTCTCTTCCCTTGTAAAAAGATGTGTAGTGGTACTTGCCATATTACTTGATAAGATCACTGTAGACTTTGAAAGATGGGATACTGAATGCCCTGACCTGTTTGTGCATGAGCTAATCTTGGTGGTGACTGGAATTGATCACATGACTGAGACTGACCAGCATCTGCCTAAGCTCACTCTGTGAGCCAATCAGAGGACAAGAAATTCCAGCAGACACTGAAGTAAGGACATGTAACCCTGGCAGCTGGCAGCCGTTTGCCCTGTACAAGTCCCCATTTTTAGGCTGTGAAACAATGTCAGGGCCTGAGCGAGCCCTGCCTCTACTGCTCCTCATTAATGGAGAGGGAAATGTGTTTTTCACAGAAACCCCTAGAGGGCGCCAAGCTCCGCATCATCCGTCCTCAGACACAGTCGCCAGGCTCTGGGGACTGGACAAATAATGATTTACTTTGCTTTTTATATTTGAACTGAACTAACAATGTACACAATATGCTCCACAGGTGTCAGCCAGAAACAGGCCAAGACATGCACTACATGTGCACACATATCACACATACACAACACATGTGCACCTAGAGAAAGCAATAGTGAACACCTAGGCCCCTGAATGAAAGAAATGGAAACAAACTAATGAACATTTTTAAGTGTTAATAGTTCGCAGTTCAGGAATGGTCATGAAATAGTCTGAGGAAATCTTAGGATCTGTAGGGAAGAGAGGGTGGACTAATAGAAATAGATGGCCAAAACTACAAGCTTAACTTTAGAAGAGACCATATTTTTGCCTGAGAAAAAGCAGGCAGTGGGAAGAGGAGGGTAGGGTGTGGTCAAGTTAAAGGTTGCCCCCATGTAGGTGACCTCTAGGTATAGTGAGAGAAGACTAGATCACACATATTTCTTCTAAACTTGGTTCAGGACAGTGGACTTTTTTAACCTTCAAGATTAATCCTTAAGTTTATACTTCAAAGTATGGTTCACTCTCTGGAGACGTCATTTTCCTTTAATCCCTCAGATTATCTGATGGGAAGTAAGACTGGAAGGCAGGTGGCACCTGGAGTCTCATCTCTGTAGACGTGAAGTCCAGACTTGTATGTTTTGGAGAGCTGGACACATCTGTGGAGTTGCCCTGTGTCAGCTGGTATTCCTTTAAAGGATAGCATGAATCTGACTGAAGCAGAAATTTATGAGTTTGTGCTCAGGAGAATGCCACAGCCCAGGGAAGAGAAAGCTTACCATTCAGGCCAACACATGAGAGAGAAAGGCACCCTGTCTGGGCAGCAGACGCCCTGGTGCCATGTGCCACAGACGTTCTGGCTGCATCGCAGTGGCAGGCGAATCGATCAATGACCAAAGCTAAAGGAAAAACGTATTATTTGGGCTTTTCCCAAGATTCAATTTCAAATAAATAAAAAGGTAAATATAGCCTCAATTGTTTTAGTGGCAAAAACTACACAGGGAAGTGGTGGTAGTGGGAGTCAGAGTGCCTGAAATTCAGACTCAGTTCAAGAGAGACTACATTTCCACCGGACATGCTTAAGTTCACCAACAGCAACCAGCTTGCAGGTTAATGGTGACTTCTTTGAAGTTTATAGAGGAGATTGCTAACTTAATGGGTCTGCTTTCCTGTATGTTGGGCTTCTTGCTGACAGCACCTTCATCTCCATGAGGCACCTTTAGTTGTCTTTTTCAGATGCCTGGAAGGAACCTGGGCTGGTCAGAGTAGCACCTGCTTCCACCCTGAGATCAGCTTCCTTATGGCTTCTGTAGGACACACATGGCTAGCCTCATCATGTAGAAGTGATAGGCCCTAAGCTTCTTGTGGGCTTGCAGTTTGGTCTGCAGTTCAACTTTGCTCAGTATTCCCCAGATGCTGGTACAAAGGGATCCAGACTCCACACTGGCCCTGGAACTGGAGTTTGGTGCTCACCATCAGAAGGAGGCACTAGATCAAGGGGTAGGTCTCCCTTCACAACTGGTGGCGGTGTTCCAAGAATGAATATCTTAAAGGACAGGTATGTCGCTTTGTCTACTCCATCCCCAAGCTCCTTTGGATCAAATGTGGTGCCCGTAAAGGGATGTCCTTGACCCCTTTGACCACTCAGAGCTGCTACCCATCCACCATTCTTAGGATGAAGCCCAAGGTCTGCTGGAGGTCATTGTAGACTTTTCTGAAGCAGCTTCCCCTTATAGTCTTGGGTATAACTGTCTGTCTGACCTCCCTGTCTGACCTACACAGCAAGCCTGTTCCCTCTCTCAGGCTAGTGTCAAGTTTGGCCTCTGTTCAGGCAGATCTCGCCAGAGGTCATGCTGTCTAATGACTAGAAGAAAGTTTATTTTGGTCTGTATCCAGCTTGTGAGAAAACTGTATTTTATTAAAGTTTCTCTATAACTTTAAAATTTTCAGAAAATAACATCAATTGGTGGGCCCAGAGGGAGAGGCTGGACATAGCTGCCTAGGGACCAGTGCATGGTGTGGAGTGGGGAGCTCAGGAGGGCTCCTTGTGTATCAGATTCAACATTCTGCTTATTTCTAGCAAGGGGAGGCATTGGGCTTCATTCTTTTTATATGATTTGTTCTCATGAAGTAAAATATTAATCAAAATAATTTTACGAATTAACCAATTTGAAATACATCTAATGTTGGTGGGTGAACATTTTCCATCATTTGTACGAGATAATCTTACTAGGCTTAGGAAAGGAAAAAAACAATGAAAAGAAACCCAAACCAGAACACTGGAAATGTACACTGGCCTACTCCCTCAGCAGCCACCTCTGCCTTCAACTGAATGCAGAAAGGCTCAGACGGGTCCAGTACTGCCCTTAGTTCCAAAAATACCACCCTCCTCCATTGGGTGGGGTTGAGTGTCTTCCCCCATGTGGGTCGTCCCATGTCAGATTCTATCTGCTTCTCCATCCCAACACTTGCTTTGTCTCCCATCCTGGACAGAGGAAATGCCCCCCCTTCACTTTGCTCTAAGGGAGCATTTGTTATCTGGGGATGCATTGCACAGACTTGCCTCACCCTCCTTCACCCTTCTTGGAGCCCCTTGAACTCTCTGCCTCTTCTTTTGTCTTGTCCTCTCTTGGCTGTCACTGCTTGTGTCTCCCTGGCCACATGGACCTTAGGTGGTGATATGTTGAGTCCCTAGTCCTACATGGGGCCACGCAGCCAGCTCCACACTGTGTCCCCACAGTGTTCAGAATAGATAAGTAAAGCTAGCCCTGAGACTCACACAGGGTTTCATTGTCCCTTCCTATGGCCCCCATCTTTCTTCCAGTACTTTAACCTTCCTTCTCCCACTGACCAGACACCTTGCAAAGCACAGCCAGGACATCTTTCCTTACCAACTGGACTGTTTAGGCTTGTGACTGGATATTGTATTTTCTTTCATATATGATCTATAAGATAGTGGTACCTTTTCCATTTATAAACAGTAGTAATTCCTTTGATGATACATATCGATTAGCTTTGTAAAACAGAGCATACTAAATCACAAAGCTAAGTCTGAAGGGATACTCTGGTTTGAATGGGCCCCTGGATAAGAGCCTATGGGACAGGTGCCTGTGGAGACAAGAGCTGGGACCCAGGGAGTCTTCCACAGTGGCTTCTGCCTGCACCTCAGCCTAAGGCATTGGAGTCCTGGCACTAGCTGTATGTAGCTCTGAGCACCCAGCAACCGCAGGGATAGCAATGTGATCCTGGGAAGTGTGCCTTTCTTGTTTGTCACCTCAGACTCTGCCAAGCAATGGGCCTCCTGAGTACTTAGGAATGCCTGCTGAATCTGTGGAAAAGAGCACACACAGAATGGGTCATAGTGCTGAACTGAGACAGATGGCCAGGCTGTTTTACAAGGCCTGAGGGGGACCCCAAGGTGGACTACAGGACCCCTCCTGGTCTCAGACAGAGGCAGAACCCAGCCTGGGTGCTGAACCCTCTGGCCTCCCATAGCCACATGATGGAAATGCAAGGCAGGCACTGAACATGCATTCTTCAGATTTGACTTTCTACTCACCAACTCGAGCTGCAGTCCCCCCACAGGTCCTCCCTGGAAAGCAAAACAGACTCTAGGTTCAATGTCGAGTTCTCTTAGAAACAGATGTGTGCTGAGTGGCCCAAACATGCCAGCATGTGGCATTAATTTAGACTGTACTCACTCTGTAATTGACTCTTACTTTATCGATAATCAGGCTGACAATACCTCACTCCGCCCCCCCAGTTGCTAAAATATTTTAGAATCCATTTCAGAAAATCACTTTCACAGATTTCTGAGTAGCAACTGCTATTAATTTCATTGCTTTCACCCAAATAAACAGAAATTTTGAATACTTAATACGTTTCCCATTATTTAGCATTGCACAAACCAGATAATGGAGGCTTGTAGCAAAGAAGATTCATTAACAAACTATATTGGCAAGTCATCCTGGGCCCATCCTGAAGCCAGTTCCTGAAGACACAGATGTGCAGGGTTCACATCCGGGGACTGTTTTCTTCATTGCTCAGGGACATGTCTACACTGTGGTCTGTGTAGATATGTCTACACATCTGCTCTGCAGAGCCTTCAAGCTGCCAAGTGCCACTGACTAAGCCCAGGTGAAGAATCATTGAGCTGGCCCCTCCTGGGGCTGGGTCTCTATCTGTGTACTGTTTCTGAATGCTCATAAATAAAAAGTTCTGAGCTTTCTCCTATCTGATGTCTGAGGTAAAAATGCAGCCCCATCCCCAAGCTGTACTGGGGATGTTCCATACAGCACAGTGCTAGGAACCTAGTAAACACCCAAAGTAGCAGTGTCCTTGCTGCCATCATCAGTAATACGGGCTTTTGCTTCACAAGGTGGAACAGTGTTTCAGTGCAGGAGGGTTGTACCACCTCCCTTGTGCATCAGGGGTCAGGGAGGAAGACACCTGTGAGGACTGAGGGCTGAGTAAAGATGAAAGAACCATGCATGTGTCCTCCTTAAGATATCTCTCCAGGAGCAAGCATTCCCTCCACATCTTGATGACACAGCTACAAAGACACTTGCTAATGTGATGAAGAATAACATGTCTGTCTGCTTCTGCCTTGTACCTTTGTCAAAACTTCAACCTAAAAGTCATTCTAACTTCCATTTAATCTCAAATGATTCCTGACACTGCCCAGGGTCACTCTCACCCCAGCACCTTCCACGGTACTCTGTCACTTAAAATCTCTTTGGAAGCAGGCTTGGCTATTCTATGAGGATAGATGGGCCCAATTTTCAGTGGTGCAGTAGAAAAAAAGTGCTTTGCTCTTGCAGTATGTGCCTTGTAGTTCACCTCAGTCCCTCAACCATCCTCCCTGTTCCAGGCTGACGGAGCACCACGGTAAGGACCACCTGCCTGCAGACAAACCTAATGGTTGCAAGAGGGTAAGCTGTCACGTCTGTAGAGATATTATCATCAGCACATGGGCAACCCTAAGGGGGTTAGGCTGGTAGCCTGGCCAGGGTGTCTACATGGTTTTGTGGGACTGTGTAAGGATAATGTCCTGTGCATTTGATAACCAGATTCTGGGGGTTGACTCATTACTTTCATTTGAATTCTGACATCTCTGAGTTTTTTAGCTTCTTTCTGAAGAAGAAAAAGTTGATCTATTCCCACATGGCACTTCAGAAACTTGAGATAATCAAAGAAACATGACTCTTATTTGAGTCTGATATCTTGACATTGCTTAATAAATAATAGACCACATTATCATGGTTATAACCACATCTTTACGGTATTTAATCAGAATAATTTTTATAAAAGTATCTGATCAAATAAAAAATCAAAAAATGAAAAAGTTATTTTAATATTCACACTTAATGTTGTAGCTTCACTGACCTCCCTAGGGTGCCTGGAACAGCACCCAGTCAACAATCACTGAGAACCAGAGCAACTCTGACTTCCTCTCTGGATGTCCTGTAGAAGGAAGCACAAAGCACACAGGTGACACAGCAGAGCCACAGCTTCCCAGAGAGCCTTCCCACAAGCCTTCATGCAAGCTGAGAAAGCGGTTTCTCTCCCTCAAGAGAGAGAAGCCTGAGCTTTTGGAATGACAGAGATATTGATTGCCCAACAATCCTGTGGTTTTTGAGAGCTCAGGATGGAAAGGAAAGGTGTGTGCTTACCCAAAGGTTGGCAAGTGTGTTATACTTAGTTCATTAAGGGTTCTGGGATATGGCAAGGGGTTGTAGGAAGTGGGGTTGGCTGCCCTTTAGCAGACCTGAAGCTGCAGGTCTGGGATCACTGCTGAGGTCTGGACTGCTGTGCTGAGGCTGCTCAGTGCTCAGCACAGATGCTGCTGCCTTTACTTTTTGCCACATCAAGATCAGAGAACACCGTTATAATTGTGCAGTTGTACAAACAAATGTTGAGTGTTTTACTCCATGTGGTCATATATTTCATAGAGAGAAAAAGATTCTAAACATTCAAATCTCATTTGACTTTTGTATTTATGAAGAATCAATTGATGGGGCATCTGGAGCATTTCAGATTTTCAAATTTCACTATTTTTTTGTGAGTCCTGGGCCTGTGTCTATTCCTTAGGAAGAAAGAAAGTGCGAAAGTGCATTCTAGAGGATTCTGGCCAGGATTAACTCCTACCCACATCAGCTGCAGCATAAATGTGTCCCATGGATAGAAATGTCTTAATGTTTTGAGAAATTCGGAATAAAATGCAAATACTATTGGTATATGAAGTGCTTCAAATCATTACCAAAGCTCACATTATCATAGGAATATGTGGCATATTAATGCTTGCAAGATTTGGTTTTAGAAAGTCACTTCACTTCCCAAGCAGTGTGCTTCTTATTTGCGAAGTTAACAAGACAGTGCAGTGGTGCCATTCCCCTTCCTTGTAGGAACTTGAGATAGGATGACTCACCAGCAGTGAGTGACTTCACCAACTCCTGCCAAGTTTGATGGGCTCAGCTCAGGCAGAGCTCACCATAGGGCCACCTGTAGGTGGGTTTGCTTGCAGAGTCCTCAGCACTCAGGCAGCCTTCTGCCAGGACTCTCCCCATAGCAGGGGAGGAACAAGCACAACAGGTGTTGAGAGTTATAGGCTACAGGTCTGTAAGTGGTAGAGTTATTTGCATCTTCTTCTTCCCAGCCTAGATCAGTCTGTGGCCCAGTCAGGACAGAGGGCTTAGCTGGGCAGTCCCTTGGCCAGTGAGTGCCCAAAGAAAATGGGTCAAGTCAAGCAGCCTTAAGTTCTACCAAAATACAGCCCCAGGGCTTGCATCACAAACCTGAGTTCTTGTTTTACATATTCACAGTGAAATGTGTTGTGTATGAGAACCTCATGGGCTGAAAGGCTTCCTGAAGATCTCCTGAAGAGTCTTCTGGGCCTCATGACTGTCCTACTTCTCACCATAAGGAATGTTAACAGGTCAGATTTCATGAGGGTCTTTGTAGATGATCGCTGTTCTGATTCAAGACTCCAATGCTCATGCCCAACCCAGAGGAAAGAGATAGACAATACGGCTGCAGCAGGATACAGGGCAGCCATGTGCCCCACTGGTGAGTACAAAGGTCTTGAGCAGGACACAAGACAGATGCTATAATCATCAGTTTGGAGCAGGGCATCTAATCAGTCTGGAGCAGGGCACAGAATAGACATTAGAGTTGATTCTGAGGTTCTCTTGTCCTGAACAATAAGAGAAAAGGTTAGGAGAGGAAGAGGCCCTAGCACTGTGAGGTTCGTGGCAACCTGGGAAGGACTTGCTATGCTCTGGGGGACCTCAAGGGGCCAAGACAGGCTGAGTTGCTGCTTTAATTACAACATCAAAATCCAGTTTGGATCTAGTGAGTCAGCTATTTCTATAAATTCTATATGATAACAACCGACAGAGACTTTATTTTATTTATATGTGCACAGCAGGCTACAAAACTATGACAGAAGGTGAGAAATGGAGGATTTAGCCAAGGATGGGAAGAACAGGGGTCAGGAGATACCTGATCCTCCCAGTTGAGACAGAAGAATACAGGACATGTCTGTGGTTAGTCCCATGTCCTATAGGCATGTATGCTGTTGGCCACCAGAGGTCTTAGGCACTGCTGCATCTTTGTTTCAAGAATGTCTATTTTTAAACTGTCATTTGGTCGACTCCACTGATGCTGGGCTTTTGTGTGAGACATTCATTTCAGTTAACAGTGCAGGCAACATTTTCTTTAGTTATTTTTTTGTAAGCTAGAATTGCCAATTGGGCAGGTCTATTTCTCTCCAATTTTTGTAAAGGATAGTTAGTGGCAAAACTCAAGAGAAATGCCTTCCTTCAGGAAACATCCTGGCAGCTCAGAATCTTAGCACAGAGAGGCCAGAAACCCTGAAGGGCAGGGCACAGAGGCCCCCACTGAAGACAGGAGAGGGCCTCAGAAACATTTAACTTTGGTTTAATTAGTATTTTTCCCCAAATACAGCATAAACAAACAAACACTTAGCCAGGCATAATGGCACATGCTGCAGCTTTAGCACTTGGGAGGATAAGGCAGGAGAATTAAAAACCTGGGCTTCATAATGAGAACCATGTATCAGCAAAAAAGAAAACAAACCAAAAAAGAAAAAAAAAAACAGGACAAGTAATCAGAAGTTACGCTTTAAAGAGTATTACAATGACTTAACATTTCACTAATCAGAAATGCCTAATTCATGAAAAGAAGAAAAACAAAACAGAAAATGGTCAGGGGCTGTCTGTGATGCTGGGTGAGAGTTCTCATTCACGTGGGAGGCTGAATGGACACTTTCTATTACAAGCAACTCATTTTGTGCCTCTATAAGCTAGACAATTCCTTTCAAATGCTCTGGGTGACTGTAATAATGACAGTCAGAAAGAGACACAAGAATCTTTGAAAGCTGGAAGATTTCTGCATCTCTTCACAGCCATATGTTCATACCCCAAATCTCCTCAGCATCACTTGACTAAGGGGACATTGCAAAACAACTCCAAACAAACTCACTTTACACAGGAAGTCCCTGTTGATTTGGCTCTTATTTAGAACCCTGTGACTGAGATTCTGCATTGGAGTGGAGCCTAAGGAGCCTGTGCGAGTCATAGCAGTAGATGTGTCTGTTTGAAGACCATTTAGAGAGAACTGGTTGCCCCCTAATAGCTGTGATATCACTGAGGAACCAGCTGGAAAAAGCAGCAAAGGGAAATTTAGGAAAGTTGTACAGTGGTTGTGTTTTAAATTTTGGAGAAATTGTGTGACTAGAGATTTTGCTCTGTTTATAATACAAGCCATATACTTGAGTGTAAGCACAGATTTTAATAGACATTTAAAGACTGCAAACTAAATTACCACTTTATTTTTAATTCTTCCAATTTCCTGAAGGTTTTCTGGAATCTATTAATATTTCAAACATAAAGAGAAGAAATTCAAATTCTGTTAAACCAACTTTGGAATGATCCAAGTGGTATCAAAGAAGACACCAAGATCTTGGTGCCTGTTAGCCACAGGAATGGCTTGAGGACCTGAGTCAGGATGGCTGCCTATAAGAACATACACATCACATATGGCTGGGATGGAAACCCCTGCTTCTCACATTCCCATGTGTACCCAGTGACATATCAGGTAACACTTCCATCCCAAATTGGTAGTGAGTTATTTCCTGGATTCACCAATGGCTGCTGTACTGTGCCCAGTCTTGCTGGTAGTGAGGTTAAAAACTGCTTGTTGTATGTGGCTTAAGCTGTGAGCAATGATGCTGATTAACCTGTTGCTGGCACAGGCCTCTCCACTGTGCTCTCCATGCAGCTACTTCTGCTTGGCATTTCTTCCTTGCACCATAGGATGAACTCAAGGATGGACATGATGTCCCAGGTCATGGAGACCCTGTGCGCAGGGCGGATGGTAAGAGGGAGTGCATGTGACCCCTGCTTGCCACTCACCCTGCCGTAGTGCCAGTCAACTTCTGCCATGTCTCCAGGCTTTGAAGTAAAGTTGAGGACAAAAAGGGCCCCTGGACCCTTCTGGTCATGACTGAACTGTTCAGCTTCCTTCCTTTCTCTTAACAGTCCTGAAATGAGACATTTTTACAACACAGAGGCCTTTTCCCTCTACTGTGGACATGGTTGGTCTGGCTGTTCACAATGCTAGAAAATCAGAAACTTTAACCACCAGGTATCCAAGAAGCCCCCATGCTGTCCCAGGGAGGCCACAGACTGGCCTGTGCAGGCCCAGTACTTATAACACAATCCTGGCAATAGGCTATGCTTGCTATGTTTACGGTGAATTAGTATGGTTCCTTTGTGATTGAACCATTACACGTACTTAAGTATTTTTTATAGTTTTTACCTCACCACTAAGCCATATTCCTACCCCCCCTTAAACATTTCCCTAGTAGGCTTTAGATTTTATGAAACAAAAGTAAAATGTCATTTTTCCTAAAAGTTGCTCATTTGGTGTTTCTGCCATCACAGTGCTTTGGGAAGACTTTGGCTGCAGAGATGTGGGAGGACAGCTCAGAACCTGTTCACCTTGCCTCCCACATCACTTATTATTTTCAGAGTCAGAAATTAGTTCTATGGCTTCTGGTTCTGAAAGTGTAGTCGGTTGTCATAACTGACTGGAACTTAGAAGAAACCCAGCTGCTAGCTAGGGGCCAGGTGGTGCCCACTGAACACTGCTTGATGGTGTTGTTTTATGAAGTGAACACTCAATTCAAGAAACAGACATTTATCTTGTTTAATGCTCCAGAGAGGAAACTGTGTTGCACAGGTACTGAGTGGATTTAAGACCAGAAAACCCCACTGAATGTAAGTCATGGTTTGGCATCTGCAAAGTGGGTGTGCTGCCACTTAGAAAAGTGTGAATGAAAGGCTACTCGCTGGCAAGTGCTTGTGCTGGGTAAAGGAAATAGGAGCTAGGTAGTGTGTCCCTGCCCTCGGAGAGAATGGCACACATCTGGTGTGAATACCACGAATTCTCAGTTACTGTAATTTAACTGGGGAAAGACTGCACTGAGGGCCCTTAGGCTGAACACCACCCCTGCCCTGTGCTGTCCCTTCCCACCAGGGAGCCCTGTCTTTCTTGGACTCCTCTTGTCATGCCATGACTGTGGGGTCTGCCACCCTCCACTAACCTGCTGGCCTTTTCTGTTTGCTACATCTAAATGCCTCTGTTCAGAAATCATCATTCTCTTAGCCTCAGTGTTCACAGGCTGCCTGAACCAGACTCATGAGAGGTGAACAGCATCACTACTTCCAGCCCAGAACTCTCTGGTGTCCTGGTCTTCTGCAGTAATGGCAGTTCACAGGATCACCATTGTCCCTGTCACTGCAGTCATCACCACCAATGACACCATGTCACAGGATTGTGTGTATAATTCTCACCTTGGCTTATCCTTCTAAAAACCCTCTGGGTTGGATATAATTTTCCCCTGTCCTTGCTATCAGCAAATGTTTGTTTCAAATTCTCTGTGATAGGCATGGGAGGAATAAAGTGAGACATCCCTAGAATATGGCAGACACTCAGTCTAGCTCTGAGCTAAATGGGTGAACAGATCCAGGATAAGAGAAATTTACAGAGTGCTCTGGGATCACGAAGTATAGGTCTAACACAGCTCAGGCAGGATACAAAGCCAGTCCTCCTGAGCAGAGCTGTGGGTATGTAGAAACACAGAAAAGACAGCATCAGGCAGAAGGCACACAGCACTGCTGAAGACCAGACATGGGGTGAGAGTTCACAGAGGAATTGTAGACAGTCAAGTTTGGGGTCATGAGTATAAGGTGGGGCAGCTGACTTTGGAGGTTGGACAGGTAATTTAGGGACACAGCGGGGCCATGCCAAAGTGCTGAAGCTGTCTGAAGAAGAGCAGGCTATTTCATAGGCTTTAGCAAAGGCCTCTTTTACATCCCCCAAATGTGGTAACAGCAGAAAGAGTTTTATAAGAGGAAGTCCAAAGCTAGAGCAAGCCTAATTGCCAGAGCCCAGAGTCCAGTGAGTGGAAGGGTAAGAACCCGTCCTTAACCCTAGATAGCTAGAAAGGGCATCTCCAAGGTGAGGTATACAAGGGAGATAAGCTCTCGAGTACCAGCAGAGAGCGTGGTGGTTCCCAAGCCCTGAGAGGGACAGATGATGTACAGGTGTGACAGACAACTGAGGCCTTCACGGCCAGGACACCCACACCCTGTTACTCAGATCTGACCTAGAGCCTAGGAGGAGGCACCCAGTGGAATGAAGCCGAAAAGTCTCCCAGGGTTACCACCCTGAACCTGACCTAAGAAGGACAGCAAGAGACATGTGAGAAGGAGTTGTAGTAGGAAAACCTGGCAGAAACCAGTTAGGGTGAGCTGACTGAGAGAGTCAGCTCCCATAGAGGGAGTAAGAGAAGCAGAAGGGTCATGTCAATGGAAGAGATGACATGAGGAGAGCTTCAGGACAAGAAGCCTCGAATAGTACTGGGGAGATCACAAGAAATTCAGTGTGGCTGTGTTATAGAGAGAAACACAAAATAGAGAGTCATGGTAAGACTTAACAAGATGACTGTGGGAGAGGAAAATTAGTTACAGATTATGCAGGAGGCTTGTGTATAGTGGACATAGGAAGGCAAAGTGGATGGAGAACAGGCACAGAAGACATCTACCTTTGAAGTGCTCACTCTTCCAGAGCCCAGGGTTCCTAATCTTGAGGAGATCCTTCTCAGAAAGTAGTTCACAACAGAGCTGGAAGGTCAGGAGAGCACTGTGCTGGAGTTAGATAGAGAGTATGTGTGTGGAAACCAGGGCGGGACCCGTGGCACTTAGAGAGAGGACTGAGATTGGGCAGAGGTGGGAGGGCCAAGGCTGGAATGAAAAGAAATCACTTGTCTGAGATAGCCTTGTTTGGAGAGGCTAAGTACAGCCTGAGGGGGAAGCCAGTGATGCCAAACCTTGCACCCAGCTGGCAAGTTCCCAACACTCCACAGCATCCTGGAGTCTTGATGCAGGTTTCCATAGTAACTAAATGATGATTTAAAGTGCATCATAATTAAAGACTGTCTATGACAACTAACTACTCTAATATTGATAAAACCTTCATTTTCATCACTTGAAAACCATAGGGCATGGGAGCCAATAAAGCTTTTGGCTCCTCATCTACCTCAGATGAGATGAATCTCCAGGGCTCCAGGGTCAGAGCTACAGGCCAAGCAAGCCTTCCTGCTGGCCACTCTGGGTCCATTTCCCCTTAACTGCAAACAAGGCTGGCTGATGAGCTCAAGTATTCTGGGCAGGAGAATAGGGGGCTGTGGTGTGAAATGAAAACACAATGGGTAAAGTGGTCCCCTTGGAATTACTGGATGAGCAACACCCGTTTTTATTCTAGGTGAGTGTGAACATAAGTAGCATACCCTTATTCTTCATATTTTACTATAGTTCAAGTGAGTTTCAGCATGTTTAAAGAATTGCTTGGTTCCCTCATCTGTAGTCTGTGATTTTCTCTGTTTAATATGTTTTAAATTCAAACTGAATCCCATCCATTGATGTTTATCTAAGCCATAGAATCTCAAATCTTAAGAGAGAGGTGCAAGAGCTGATGAGTGAAACTTAAAGTGAAACACAGGACCCATGAGACTCTTCTCTACCTCTTCCTTGTCACAACAAAAGTTAGAAATATTCTCTAGGAAGCTGGAACTGGACTATAGACAGACACATGCTGGAGACCTGCATCACACAGGCCTGAGTTTCAGACACTTTAAATTCTGAATTGGGAGATTGCCATAGCCCCTTCCTTCTCTGTGCTTTCAGAAAGTTGTCAGGCCATGGCATCTCCCCTACCCACCAAGAATACATAGGCATACACCCAGAAGCATGCACACACATGCAGGTGTGTGCTTACTAACCACACATACACATATCTAGCCACATAAGAGTCTGTTCCAAACACACCAGCAGTCAAGAGAGAATGGGAACATGCCAAATTTCAAAGAAAGCTCAGACTCTCCATACAGTCGTGTGCCAGTGGGAAAAGCTGCTAAAGCAAATACAAGAAAGCACAGAGAACACAGCGACAGTGACGGAACTAGCAAAGAGCACCAGGAAAAGGGCTTCTGGAGGGGGAGACCAACACAGCACAGAGGCAGGGGCGGCTGCTGCATCGCCAGCGGAAGTCCAGTGAGAAAAGGAAGTCCGTCCCACAGAATCTTAACCAGGTTCCCAGTGAAATTTAAATTCTGATCAAATGATTTCTTGATATAACTGTTCGTCCATGCAATATTTTGCCACACCCATACAAATAATTACTTCTTAGAGATCTAAAATTCAAATTTAACTACTTTGTATTTTTATTTCCAAAGTCTGGCAGCTCCACTTAAAGCAAAAATCTCATAGCAGAAGTAAAAGAAAAATCAACCAAAGAATTAGAAAGTTGAGGGTACTTCAGAAAAAAGGGCAAAAAGGAAATGTTAGAGAAAACTAGAAACCCCTTCAGTAATTTTAATATTTGAATAAAGAATCCCAGAAAAAAAAAACCCAAGAAAGCATACAATGAAAGGAAAATCTGGACTAGATATAAAATGTCCTCAGGAATAAAAGTCCTAATTACAAGAGAAGATCTTGTTATGTCTTCTGCAATGAGCAGAAAGGTTTGGCTCAGAATAACATCATGGCATTTCAAGACACAGTAAAGGAAGACGGCTTTAGAACTCAGCAGCAAATAGAACGTGTAGACAGCTTGAGGCAGAATGGTCCTAGATCTTGGCATCTGTGTCATAGAACCTAGAGCAAATGAAACAGAAGCTCTCAGTTCCATAAGACAATGGTCATCAATCATGATGACACACTGAGTTCTGCCAGTCCTTTGCCTGCTTTGGTTCTCTGTCCCCTTGGGGCTTCCTTCCTCTTCCTAGATGCATTCACTAGCTAGATTCCAGTTATGTCCTTGCAGGGGGCGACTCTATTAGGCTTGTCCTACCACTCACTGGCCTTTACTCAGGAGCATTTGGGTGTTTCTTACTTCCATCCTCTTTTAACATACCTGACCCCAACTCCACATACCTGCTCAGGGACCAACCAGCCCCTGCAGGTCTGGGCATAGGTTTACAGAGCTTGTCTGGACATCTAGCTCCGACTCAGCCATGTCCATGCTCTTGAGTTGAATCTCTCTCTTTAAACACTTGTTTTCATTTTCCTTCTGGGACTCTCACATGTTTTGTGGTAGGACAGGTAGTTATCTTTCAGGGCTTGTTTGGTTGTCACCTTACTTCAGGATTTGCCAACATGTGGAAATAATTTTTGAAATGTAATGATCTGGCTTCAGAGGAAGGGAGTCTGCAGCCTTCAGTATCTACTGTGTAGGAGAACTATGTTGGCTTTTAACATACTATGTCTTTATTCCTCACTACATCATCTTTTCAGGCTAAATTTATAAAGTCTAGGAGTCAGTAACAATTGCCAGTTATGGGAAGCAATAATTTAGGTGATTAGAACAAATCCAGAGCATTGAAGTTGGCATCTTGCAGTTTTAGAAATAATACAAATTTAACAAGAGCAAAGGAGTCAACCTCCTAATTAAAGAGGGGAATAAGAATAGAAAGGATCATTTAGGTTTAGGATAGAAATTACAGTTGTTCAACAGAAAGAGGCACAGTGAAGTTGATTTCTGGAACAAGGAATGCAGTGAATCCAGGAAACCCTTGCAAGAAGTAGTCTTAACCTTATACCTGTCCACCAAGCCCGCCTTGCTCCGGGTATGAGACTCATGTGATCAATGCCACTGATGCTGCTGTAGAATTGTAGGAGTGGTACCCCATTCTCATACTATGCAATCTCCATGCTGAGTACTAAGCTTCAGGTAGTCACAGGGAGAGACCGCAGTGACTGTGACTGTGCTTCAGCTGTGACCCTAGCTTGCTGTACAAACTGAAATCAGGAGTGTCTCTCCTAATGTGGCTTACAAGTGGTACACAGAGACTGTTGCACCTCATTGCAGTGTAGATGTATTTTAAAACATACTGGGAGACAGACTCAGAGCTGTTTGGGGAGTACTCCAGGGATCCCCAACAGAAGCAACTCTCCTTTGCCTCACGAACACTGGCTTTTCTGTCCCAAACACCACCCAGATGAGCACATTTCTCTCCTCTTGAAAATGCTCTTGTCTTATGAGCTTCAGAATCAGCTTTGCAAGTTTCACTAAAAAATCATACTGGATTCAATATTTTTAATTGATTTAATTTTAAAATTTCAATTGATTTAGTAGGTTAATTTGGGGAGAGCCAACAGCTTTAACAGGATGACTTATACTTTGTAAGGTTGTCCTTCAGTTAGTTTTGGATTTTATCAGGCTTGTAGCTTTGATTGTATGTGCCTTGCATAGTTCTTGCTAAGGTAAGTATTTAGGGAGAATTTTGAGCCTTTATAATTTCAAATAGAAAATTGATTAAATTTTACTTTGCCACTTTGTATGCATGCCTGGGTATATTTCCCAGTCCAATTGGGACACAAATATACTGTTCTGTTTACTTCCCACTGGACAAGCCTACCCCTGATGGCTCATCTACCAGCTGAGTCAGGAAGGGGTCAGGAGATTTCCCTCTTTAGTCTATAAAAGTCCATAGTGTCACCACTCCCACTTGAAATGTGAGCCTTCAGCCAAAGTGGTGTCCTTCTCTTTAGAGGTCTGCAGTGTTGCAGAACAGCAGATTCACTATTTTAAATCCTCAACATTGGGCCACACACCATGCCAATTACGAGGATTCTCCTGGGTGAGACCCAGGGGTGGTAGTGTACAGCACTCCACAGGTGAGCCCACTGCCTGACCTTGATACTCTGGTGTGATCTTTGGACTAGCAGCAAGTACCACAGGAGCTCTTATTAAACACATTATTCTAGTCACAGCCTAGGTGTATCAGATCCAAACCTACACTTCAGCAGGATCTGCATATACACTAGAGAAGGAGAAGCACATCTCTAGAAACTAACTTTTGTGTCATGCAGGCTCTTAAGGATGCAGAGAAGGTTAGTGACTCAGCTTTTGTGGCAGAAAGAGGCTTTCCTACCTGGCAGATGGTACTGTAATGTTGCTACTGCCTCCGCCTTGACAACAATCACAGACTTGGGACTTGCTGCCAAGTCACTGAGAGATCTTGTTGGGGTCCCTCTGCTCGGTGCCAGCCTGAGGGGGATGCAGGGTCTCTGCCGAAAAGGGGTGAGTAGGCGTGGAATCAACACACAGATTCCAGGAGCTGAATGAGAAGCATGCGGTGGGCAAGCTGCAGCAAACTCGTTTATTCAGGGAGGTGCAGGGGGTTTTATAAGTTTGGTTAGCCAACCGCCTATGGGGTGGTTCATCTCTGTGCAGGCTCTCTCCCGATGCAGGGCAGAAGCTGGTGTCACCCCTGGCTGGAGCGGTGCACCACACCCACAGGAACCACTCCCTTAATCCCCATAGCAGGTGACCTGCCTAAGGCCCACACTGCATTGTGCCCTTCAGGATCTGGGAGCTGTTTTGATTCCAGTCTTTCCTGTGAACTCAACTTTCAGATTTCTTCATATTAGTTCCATTCGCCCTTCCTTTCTCTATCAAGCTTGTATTTCATTTCTCATCTCCTTTTTCATTGTGGGTTTTATTCCTTTGTTGTCATTTTGTGTCATTTGATCATGAGAAAACATATACCTATTTGTCAGCAATCAATCTGAAGTCTACTGTACCTTGTAAACATATCATTCCAGCCACTAAAATCACTCTGGGCTGTTTAAGTTTCCAAGTGTGTTGTTTGTATTTCCCCTTTCCTTAGATTTCAGTTCCTTTTCTAGTTAAATTTGATGCATTTGTGTTTTTTTCTTAGCTTGAGTCATTGTAGGTTTACAAGCTGTTATTAGATGCTCATGGAGACCTGATATGCTCTCACCCAGTTTCTCCCTGTGGTAACATCTTGTGAAATCACAGTAGGGGATCACAACAGCAATCTTGACTTGAGAGAGCCAAGAACAGCTCCACTCCACCAAGATACCTTCCCAAAAAACCACTAGTCTGAAGCCATTTGGGTAATTTTGTTTTATATTATATAACATTACATAGGTCATATATGATATTAAATTCTATGATATATAATATAAATTATTTAACATTATTTATAGAATGTACACATACAGTGTAATATATAATTAGATATGTTATAATATACAATGTACTGTGACATATATATAATATATGAAGCATGTTCTATAATTTGTTTGAAGAAAGTTATATGAACCCATTCATGAAGTATGTGACCTTTGAGGTTTGACTTCACTTAAGATTCTTCTCTTCTGCACTGGGGAGATGCTCTGTCAGTAAAGTGCTTACTGTTTAAGCATGAGGACTTGAGTTTTATGTGCCATCTCCATGCAAAATCCAGGTGGGATGATGCATGCTTATCCCAGTGCTGGGGAAGTGGAGACAGGATTCCTGGGGCTGAATGAGTAGCTAATCTAGCTCAGTCAGTGAGCTCCAGGTTCAGTGAGAGATTTTTATCTCAGAAAATAAGGAGGAAAATCAATTGAGGAAGACACTTGATGTCAACCTCCTGCCCTCTCATACACCCTCTTACACACACACACGTGTGCGCATGCACACACACACACACACACACACACACACACACACATGAACACAAAGATAATTCTGTCCAGATTTCACCCAGGTTTTTATATCAGTACTTTTCTCACTGAACAGGGTCCTGTAACGGATATGCCTTAGCTTAACCATTCTTAAGTTAAACATTATCAGGATTTTTTCAGTTTGGGACTGTTACGAATAGCTCCACTAACTAGAATTTATCCATTTACTAGTTGTTATGTGAACATTGTTATTCCTCTGGCATAAATGTCCAGGAACCTAGTTCCTTGCATACCCACACCTTTTCAGAATGGCTGCACCACTCTGCATTACCAGCAGCTCTGCATGAGTGGCCCAAGCCTCTACCTCCTTAGTGTTTAGGACTGCTGTTATTGTTCCTTGGGGGCAATTTGATAAGTGTTCAGTGACATCTGATTGGGGTTTTAATTTACATTTCTCTAATGCCTGCCTGAGGTATTACATATCATGTCATGAGCTCTTTGCTATTGGCATATCCTGATCAGAGAAGCATCTTTTGGAGGAGCTTGCCCACTTTCCTAATCAGATCATGTGCTCTTCTGTTGTTGATTTTTTAGAATACTTTGTACGTTACAGTACTTGGTATAGAATATAGGTACTACTGCAGTGGAATGTATGATTTACACAGTTATTCCCATCTGTAGCTGTCTTTGTATCCTTTTAACAGGATCTTTGCCAGACCAAAGAGTTTGAATTTTTATACAGTTTTTCTTAGTTACTGGTCTTGTCTCAGTGATAAAACACTTTTTGACAAAAGCAATGTAAGAAACACAGGGCTTGTTTTGGCTCACAGTTTGATGTTCCAATCCACCATAATGGGGAACATGGGAGCGGGAGCTCAAGGTAGCTGGTCACATTGCATCCACAGTGAGGAGCAGAGAGCAGTGAGTGCTAGTGCTCAGTGAGCTTTCTGTACTCTGTCCAGTCCAGGACTGGGGAATGTTCCATCTGCAGTGGATGGGTTTTCCCTTCTCAATAACCCTAATAAGATAACCCTCTGCAGGCATGCCCAGAGGCCCCTTTCTCAGGTGATTCTAGGTCTCATAAAGTAGACAATTGAGATTAACCATCACAAAGGCCAATTTACTGATTTCCCCTTTTGTGGAATATGTTTTTGATGTCATTTTTCCCTTTACATCTTAAAGATTATCCATTCTTCTTTATTTAATAAGTTATCATTTTATTTTATGTGTATTGTCTGCAATGTATATAAGTGCACCTGTGTTGTACAATGCCATAGGGGGAATTCATGCTTTATGGTGTACATGGAACCAGAGGGCTAAGTTTGACTGGCCAAAGAATAAACTCTAGTATGGAACCTGCTCCACAAAAACTCTGGAGGCAAGAGAAGTGGGAGGGGTCTGCTCTGTTTTACTCATGCAGGAATATCCAAAGACCTCAGTGCATCTGAGGTGCCATATCTGAGGTGCGGCATCCAGTCCAGTAAACACCTCTGGTGAAAGCAGAGCAACTGTGAGCCAAGAAAAGCAATTTCTATGACTATTTTTTCATTTTTGTCTGGCTGTAAGTGGGAGAAGAGAGGACCATTCAAGTTTTTGAAAAAGAATTGGAATTCCTATTATCTCAGCATTGGAAAACTCAGTGTACATCTCAAAAAACAATCATCGAACTTTTAAAAGTGTCTGTGGCAGGGTTTCAATGGCACAAAGCCATGTAGTAAGAATTGCAGGCCTCCCACCATTCTAGCCTACTCTAAGCCAGCATGTGTTCTGTTAACTGGAATCCAACATATGTCGAGGTTCCCATACCTTACCTTGCTTGAAAAGAAACAGGAGCACCCTTTTAGAAAATCAGGTCCCCCACTCAGCTTTATTTCTTCATGTGAGTGAGAACTTCAAAGTAAGGTAGGAGTCATGGCTAGCTTACCTTTGATTAACAGCGTAGCCCTTTGCTCAGTGCCCTTGGGAAAGAAACAACTTTGCCAGGGTGTTTGAAGTGTCAAGGCTGATCTAAAATGAAATCCCTCCTTTTAATGGGTCTCTCATAATTAGAATGTGTAGTATCAGCTGTATTAGCTATGCTGGCCAGGAGGGTGAGGGGCTGCACTGTGCCAAGTCCCTTATACCACACGGTGTTGTCTGGGAGGGGCCAGCTGGCCTCCTTCCAGCCTTCCTGCTGGTACAATACTCTGTTTACATCTGGGTGCTTTTCCTGTCACTTACTAAAGCCACCAGAGGAGGATGAAAAATTCTAGTGCTGTTGGTGCATAAGAAATTTGGCCAGAGGCCAGGGAAGTGGCCAGTGGATTGCTGTGCCACCTGATCATAGAATTCTGCCTTTATTTGGGAAGTAGAAAGGGCACAAGTAAGTGAGAAGAGTGCTAGCTAGGAGAACCTCTGTGGAGGATTTGTTCAGTGTGTCCTTATGTTTGGTGCAATGAGAGAAAATGCTCATGAGCCCTTTAGCTTCCTTGTCTGTGCACACTTTAACAGATGTCTTGCATTATGGACAGAATGTTGTGTGGTATAAAGCTCATCTAATCAGTGTTCATTAAACATGTACATATAAGGGAGCTGATCCTGGCTAGCCCATCCTTTCTGTCAGGCCATGGACACTTGACAATTTACACTCAGGCATGGAGAGGAGAACATGTGGTCTGGTGTTATCATGTGACTGGGTAGTTCTTTTTATGGAGATGGGAAATGAGTATTTATTTTACATTTTTGCTTCTTAAAACAGGCCTTTTGTTCAACACCAGACTCCACAGTATTGGGTTGTTGTTCTGTTCTGAAAACAATATAAGAATTGGGTTCCTAGCCTTTCTTCCCCATCATATTATCACTACTAAACCATAAGTTGGATTTTAAATTTAAACACTACTAAATTTGAAGGTTTATCTCTATGAAGCAAGTCGTGAGACAATGGGAAACTTGGATCCTAAAGGGTAAAAAGCCAAAAACATTTTTCTCCACAAAGAAAAGAAAGCTCTTCTGCCAAAATGATAGACATATCTCTTGAAGTGGATAAAGGCTTAGGTGCTAATAATCATTGTCTCCAACTCAATAACCCTTTCATAGGCAATCTTCTCATTAAAAAGAAAACACAATGGAGATAAGGCAGACCAGCCTCTGAAGGCTGGTGTGGGGATGTAGGAGGATTATCAGATGGAAACAAACCTCTGAAGTAGCAGTGATCTGGAATACAGCTCCAACCCCTAGTGGCAGAGCCTTTCTGGTGAGATTTCTCTCCACCTCCCTGCCTTTGATTTCTTTATGCAGAACCAAGGTGCCCAGGCAGCACAGATGAACCCCCAGAATCTGAACCATGTGGTCTGGAACACCATTGGCACAGCCACATCCCCAAGACCTCTCTGCAGAGCTGTTACAACAACAGGACCGATAGTAACAGACCCTGGTTCTTCTTCTATCACAATAAATGCATTAATTAAGTGAAATCACTAATGTTGCCTCCTGATTGGGTTGACAGCTCTGACTGTATAACAGAAAGTAATTTAGCTGAACAGTGAAAAACAACATTTACTTGGATAATGGTGACTCATCATAAATGCAGAGTATGCATAGACCAATTTCACATGGAGGGCAAAGAGCCAGAGGCCAACCTCCTACCAGGGGTCAGACATGACTCGGTCACACTGGGGACTAATCTCATTGCAGGCAGCTCGTACAGAATAACAAACTCCTCACACCCCATTTCCCAACTTTCTCCACTCTTTGCCCAGAGCCCCATCTTTTGTTTCATTCTTACTGTGTCATGACCACTTCGACCAGCAAGGAAGACGCAACACCGGACTATTCTTTAAGCAGTTTATTCAGGAACCTTGAACAATCTTCTGACTTCTAACTTCTGACTTCTGACTTACTTCTGACTTACTTACTTCTGACTTACTTCTGACTTACTTCTGACCCCGGGGAAAGCCCGCCAGAGACTTAAATCCCCTCCTGCCAGCCAACCCCAAACTACCATGTGGTGAAAGCAGATAGGTGCACACATGCAGAAGTAGGCCCAGATCTCAGCCACAGCCAAATATGGAGTTGTTTACTCCAGAGAGCACTTACCCTCGGGATGGTGGAAGGCAGAAGCAGGCGCCATCTTTAAGACGCGGCAATCCGCAGCTCTCTACAGTTCCCCCTTTTATTTTATATAACATAGCGGAAACGGGCGAAGATAGAGGTCTGATCCCTGGTGTGCACAATTGGGATTATGTCCTGGAGACACCCACAGACTCATCGCCTGCAGTGACCCAGACCCATCCCGTACCAATTTTCCCAGGGGAAGGAGCTAAGGGTACCACCTTCATGCAATCAGACATGTCTTCCAAGGAAACGCTCAAACACCAGCAGGCGAAACCTTGTGCAGTGCTTAGTCTCGCATCCCATCCGTGGTAGATCTTAACATTTCATGGGATTAGCCATGCTTGAGGGGACTGTCCAGCTTCAATGGCTGTAAAGGCCTGAACGATCATAGCTGCATTCCGCTTTTGTGTGGCTCTAATTTTACATATACACCACAGGCAGACCGGGGAGACCATAATCAGGAGACCTGCTAACGCTCCCATTCCCGCCCACTCTTTCAGTACAGTCGATCGCAATTCTTTTAGAGTGTCTTCAAAATCAAATGTCCAATACGGCATTGGCTTTGGAAACGCCGACAGGATTCCCCATCTTGTTTCCATTTTCCCTAGTTGGCTCATCAGGGCTAGAAGCAGAGGTATCATCATGCTGACTTTTAAGAGATTCTTCATGCTGAATTCTTCTAACCAGGCATTCAGGCACCCATACTGGATCTTGTTGGTCCTGTTGAAAAATACAAACAGATCCTCGTGCCCATGTCAGCACGGGGTCAGGCCCATGCCAGAGGTCCGTTAATACATCTTTCCACTTAGCCATCCCTTTTGCAGGGCCATGATGGTCCTGATGTCTATCCACTGCTGAGCGGCCTTGAGCATCCAAATTCAAAAAATTTATAGTAAACAAGGCTAGGGAAAGTCTCTCCCTTGGGGTGCGGCCGTGGCCTACTCCCCCTTTTGTTTTTGAAGACATTCTTTTAATGTGCGATGAGCACGTTCTACAATGCCTTGTCCCTGAGGATTGTATGGTAACCCATGAAGAAGCTGTACCTCCATCTGTTGGCAAAAGGAGGTAAAACTGCGAGCTGTATAGGCTGGTCCATTGTCAGTTTTTAGCTGTTGGGGCTTGCCCCATGCAGCCCAGGCCTCTAAGCAATGAGTTATGACATTGTGTGCCTTTTCTCCTGTCAACGGTGTAGCGTGTAGAATACCTGAACAGGTATCCACAGACACATGAACATATTTTTGGTTTCCAAATTTAGAAATATGTGTCACATCCATCTGCCAAACCTTCAGAGGAAGTAATCCCCTCGGATTAACCCCAACACTAGGTGGATGATGGAAAGGTACACATTGAGAGCAGTCTAACACTACTTGTCGGGCATCTGCACGAGATAGGTGGAATTTTTGTTGTAAGGCTCGGGCATTCACATGAAATCTTTTATGAAAACATCTTGCCGTTTCTATAGTGGAGCTTAAAAATATACATTCCATTCTGGTCCACAAATCTACTTTATCATTTCCTGCACTCAAAGGTCCTGGCAGGCCTGTATGAGCCCTAATATGTTGGATAAAAAAGCAAGCCTGTCTTTGCCAAATTAAAGTCTGTAATTGTCGAAAAAGCTGACAGACCAGACTAGAGTTCTTAATTGGTCCGGCCACTTCCAAAACTCTTACTGCATTAACGGCATAAGCTGAATCAGATATTAAATTAAAGGGAAAGGTACAATCTTTAAATACTTCCATAATTATGCTTAACTCAATTAACTGTGGGGAGCCGGCCTGAAACTGCCGCATCACAGGCTCTTGTTTCTCAATCATGTAGGCTCCACATCCTGTTTTGGATCCATCTGTAAAGATATTTGGAGCCCCCATAATGGGTTGGGACAACGTTATCCTGGGAAAAATAACAGGATGTTCCTTAAAAAAACCCATCAATGGATGTTTTGGGTAATGATTGTCTAGCTCTCCACCATACCCACATCTTAATATGGCCCAATCATCAACTGTAGTGCAAAGAATCTTTATTTGATGGCTTGAATAAGGCACTATAATTGTAGTGGGAACAATCCCAAAATATTGTAGGCACTGTTGGAGGCCATTCAAAGCTATCCTAGCCACTGCAGTGGGGTAATGTTCAATAGATTCTGCAGGGGATAGCTTAGGATGAATCCACAATAATGGCCCCTCCTGCCACAACAATCCTGTGGGCTGAGAATAAGTAGGAAGAATGCATAAGGCTATAGCTTGATCTGCCTTAACCCGTTGCAAAAAGGCATGTTGTAATCCATCTTCTACTCTGTGCAACGCTTTCCTTGCTTCCTCAGTTAATTGCCTGGGGGAATCTAAGGCTGAATCACCATTCAACATACTAAACAAAGGTTTCAGTTCATAATTTGGCAGTTTTAAATAACTTCTTATCCAATTTATATCCCCTAATAATTTCTGAAAATCATTTAGCGTTTTTAATCTATCTTTTCTTAATTCCAATTTTTGTGGAATAATTTGTGTGGCTTTAATCTTGGCGCCCAGATAATTGACTATTTGTTCCTTTTTTACCTTTTCGGGCGCAACAAGCAATCCTTTCCTTTCAAGTAATTTAACTAACTTAATATAAGCCTGCTCTAATCTCTGCTCCCCTTTTGCAGCCAATAAAATATCATCCATATAATGAATGCATTTCAAATCCGGAAATTCTTTCCTTACCAGAGCAATCGCTTTACCTACATACAGCTGACACATAGTAGGACTGTTAGCCATGCCCTGTGGCAGGACCACCCACTCAAATCTTCTATCCGGCTCCTCATGATTACAGGATGGAATGGTAAAGGCAAATCTTTTACTATCTTTCTTGCATAGAGGAATGGAAAAGAAACAATCCTTAATATCAATTACAATAACATGCCAATGTACAGGCAGGGATGAAAGCAAAGGTAGACCTCTTTGCACTGGACCCATGATTTGCATTTGTTGATTAATGGCTCATAGGTCATGCAATAATCGCCATTTTCCAGATTTCTTTTTAATTACAAATATAGGAGTGTTCCATGGAGACACCGAAGGCTTAATGTGTCCTAATGCTAGCTGTTCCGCTACTAGGTCTTTCGCTGCACTCAGCTTTTCAGAGGACAATGGCCACTGAGGAACCCTTACTGGCTCCTCTGTTTTCCATGTAATAGGAATTCCCTCCCCAGCGGCCCCTATGAAAAACCCAGCTCGAGCCTAGGACTTCTTTGTTGTGTTGGTATGAGATCTTTTCTCCCTTGAAGGTGTTTTCCTATTCCATAATTTGGATGAAATCCCATATCTTTCATGATTTTCTGAGAAACAGGGGAATACTCGTTACTCAATTTAAATCCCATGTCCTTTAAGAGATCTCTTCCCCATAGCGAAATAGGAAGTTCTAACACATAGGGTTGTATAATACCAGAATGCCCTTCCTGATCCTTCCATTGCAATTGTCTTGCACTCACATCTGGAGCATTTGCATAACCTAAACCTTGAAGTGTTTGAGATGAGGCTTGTAACGGCCAGCTTACAGGCCAGTCTTTTCTAGCAATGATACTTCTGTCTGCTCCTGTGTCTAACAATCCAAAGATCTTTTTTCCATCTATGTTCAATTCCAGAACTGGCCTTTGATCCAAATCCAAAGACAAAAAGGTTAAGTCTGTTCCAGTAGATCCAAAGCCATTCTTCCCCCTCTCTCTGCTTTGCGCAGCAAACTTTTCATGTAAACTAGGTAAAAGTATCAATTGAGCTATTCGATCTCCAGGAGAAATGGCAGTAATGCCTTTTGGTGATTCTACCATAATTTTAACTACCCCAGTATAGTCTGGGTCAATCACTCCTGGGTGGACCCGTAGACCTCTCAAGGCTGTGGAGGATCTTCCTAAGAGAAGTCCAACCGTGCCTGGCTCCAGGGGTCCTTGAAAATCTGATTCTAATAACTGGACCCCCATCTGGGGAGTCAGTACGAGTCGGGTAGTGGAACAGATGTCCAATCCTGCTGAACCTGCAGTGGCTCTCCTCGGTCTTTGGGATGACGAAGGGTTGGCCATCTCTCCTGTTGCTGTTCCTCTTTCTGATTCTCTATTGCCCCATATATTTGCGGGCCCTGAAGGCGGGGGCCCCGCTGGCTGTTTTTTGGATGAGCACCACTGCAATCTTTAATTAATGGCTGCCCATTGAAATCTTTTACAGAGCGACATTCATTTGCCCAATGTTTTCCTTTTTTACATTTTGGACATAATCCGGGTTGTTTGAGGCGCTGCCCTCCTCCAGTGTCAGTTACACCTCCTCTTTCAGGGCATTGTCGCTTTAAATGCCCCATTTTGCCACACCTAAAGCAAGCGTCAGAACTTCCTCTTTTATTTTGAGTCAACTGGACTACCGTTGCAGCTAAACCTGCATTAGTTAAGGGACCCCCTAACTCTCTACACACTTTCATCCAGGCTTCCAATCCTTTGTTCTTATAAGGAGTAATGGCTGCTCTGCACTCTTTGGTGCACTGTTCATATACTAATTGTTTAATCAGGGGCATGGCAGTGTCTGGATTATCAAATACCCTTCCTGCAGCCTCCACCAGGCAGGCAACGAAATCAGAAAAAGGCTCCATCGGGCCTTGTAAAATTTTTGTAAGATTTCCACTCACTTCTCCTTTATTAGGCAAGGACTTCCAGGCTCTTATGGCAATTTGGTTAATTTATCCACCTGAACTGGATAGCCGGTCTGTTAATTGGCAAATCGACCCTGTCCTAATAACATGTCTCTATCCCAAGCGGGCTGCCCCGTGGCTTGATTAACAGCAGCTTGTTCATTGGCATACTCAATTAAAAATGATCTCCAATCTAAATACTGCCCTGGACTCAGACATGCACGAGCCTTTTTTTTTTTCTTTTTCTTTTTCTTTTTCTTTTAAAGCTGTACATTTTCTCCAGATGAAATTCCTTTTGTTGCTTGGAAAAGTGAAGCACAACCGTGAGACTTCCGGACACTGCGAACCACGGTGCAATGGTATCACACTCCTCCAAGAATCTCTCCAAAGTGCTTTTCTTAAGCTTTAAATTCTTAGAACTAAGTAGCTCATTTAGAGCCAAAAAAATTGGGTGAGAACTAGTATTTCCCGTAACGTTTTTTTGGGTACCTTTTGTACACTCTCTACAAAAACAGGCAAAAATAAGGTACCAGAATACAAAACTAATGACCATGCCTATAACAAGGATCATGTAAAAATCCATTTTTACTTTCGGTTCACTATAATCTCCGAACTCTCCCCGCTCCATGTACAGAGGGAGCAAAGTACCCGCTTTTGTCACAGATCCCCACTTTACCTGAGGACTTTCCCGCTTTTGTCATGGATCCCCATTTTACCTGAGGACTTTCCAGTGCACTGCCCTGACTGCAAAAAGTTCTGAGTCCTTTGAAGAAGTTTCCCCGTACGGGCCACCACTTGTCACGACCACCTCGACCAGCAAGGAAGACGCAACACCGGACTCTTCTTTAAGCAGTTTACTCAGGAACCTTGAACAATCTTCTGACTTCTAACTTCTGACTTCTGACTTACTTCTGACCTACTTCTGACTTACTTCTGACTTACTTCTGACCCCGGGGAAAGCCCGCCAGAGACTTAAATTCCCTCCTGCCAGCCAACCCCAAACTACCATGTGGTGAAAGCAGATAGGTGCACACATGCGGAAGTAGGCCCAGATCTCAGCCACAGCCAAATATGGAGTTGTTTACTCCAGAGAGCACTCACCCTCGGGATGGTGGAAGGCGGAAGCAGGCGCCATCTTTAAGACACGGCAATCCGCAGCTTTCTACATTACCGGACTCAGGTCATCTAAACAAGTTTATTTTTCATTATTTCCAGATTTAAACTAAATTGTCTTGTCATCTTTTCAGCCCAATTGAACTATGACTTGATGGTGCAGGAGCAGTCATGAGTTCTTCAGTGTATCCATATGTAAATTTCTTTTGATGCTCTCAGACCAAAGTGGATGATAAAAACAACCAACTCCTTCCATAGCCCCCATTTCTGTTCTATTAATCTCTCTTTACCAACAGGTCAAAAATTCTGCTTGAGCTAGGTTAGTATTACCAGCAAGCACTGTACAGTATTCATGCTAAAAAGTCTTGTCCTTCAATGCAAGTGTAAATTCTGAGCATATAGTGTCTTTAACTGGTATTTTCTGGTGGTTCCAGTCAAAGAGGACCTTCCTCATGGAATCTATTTTGATTAGCTCTTCCATATAAATTCTTGACTGATGACTGTAGCCCTGTAACAGCATTTTGTTGAGATATCAATATCATCTTGGTAATCCTCTTCAATTTGAAGACAATTAAGATTTTGTACATATACACAAATATAGAAAGAGTTTAAGTGGAGTAATCCTACAGTAGGGGACAATGCCCCTATCAGACACCACAGGCTAGATATTAAAAAGTTAAGGGAATGCACTTCTTTTTTTGGAGTTTTTGACCAGGTAGGTCCCATAGACTCTCAAACAATAATGGCTGTTGCCATTACTCTTGATTACCCTTCAGAACTTGACAGTCAGACTCTGTTGCTTCTGAAGACACTACATATGTGAATGTGAAGAAATCAAACTGGTACTGATCTTCATCTCTATTGGCTAGCTTTCATTGTGTTGTAAGATGCTATGCAGGCTACTGGAATAGAAAAGTAATCATCACTCTTACTCAGCTGTGATCCCTGTGAGCTACAATAATGACTGGTCTGGAAAGATGTGCCCACTGCTGCAATAGTGGCACAAATGTTATCATAGTAACCAACCACCTTATGATTGGATTCAAGGCCCACTTCACAAGATGGAGTCCATAACTGGTACTGTTATCAGGGTAAACAATCTGTGGCAGTATAGGACACAGTCCATAGGAGAGAACCAACCTATGACTGACTATTCTGTTAAATTGACATAGTATTAAACTGATTCCTAGTGGGATATTGTTGTACCCATAGATAGATTTGTGCATCTTTCAATTCATACTAGAGAGGCTTCTTCTTGTTGTAGATGATGATTACACAGAGACCCACAGTTGATTAACATGCAGAGAATAAGAGACTGCAGAATAAATGGGACACCTATGTCACACACTCTCTCCAAGGCTTGAGGATCATTACAGAAGAGGAACAGGAACAACTGTCTGTAACAGCCAGTGGTGGTGGATGACTACAAGGAAACAGTGTTTGCTTGACATAACAGGCCAGTTGCACACAAGAGTCTACCACACTTGACAGCATGCACAACATCTATACGAACCTAAGCCAGACAAAATCCCAGTAAGGAGAGGGGAGGTAGATAAGAAGCCTCAGCTCTAGCTGAGCAACTATTGACTATTATAGCTGCTAGGAGAGGGAGAGTCAATTTTCTTTAAGGGTGTGATGTCAGAGAGTTGACCATGCTCCAGGGAATGGCCCCATACCCGAGTATTTGAGAAACACAAATTAGATTTGGGAGGCCTTAATAGTGATAGAGGACATGAGGTTAAAATGGGTAGGGAGGATCTGAGAGGAGGTAGTGGAGGAGGTATGAATATGATTATAATACACAAGATGAAATTGTTAGAGAATCAATAAAAATATTATTTTAAAAAGACTTTCTAACTGAAAACTGCCCCTAGTGATTTGTCTAAAATTTTCAATCTTGGTCAAACAAAGTAAACACGTTGATTCAATCATTCAAAAGTATTTGAGTGTCTCTGTTTTAATCATTCAGTTAAATGAGGCAATCTTTCAAAACAGATCTATTCTTACTCTTTTGATGTAGCAGTCTGTGAGAAAACTAACTGGCTTTTCTGATAATGAACTTCTTCAAATCCCACCCTCAGTCACAAGACCCTGTGGCCACATCCATCAGCAGGGATAGACATCTACTGTGTATCTCTTGGACCCCTGTAGCATGGGGGGGGGTGCGATTGGATGATGCCTGTGTTGGACCAACATCAGGCTCTACTCAGAAAGGACTGAACTTAGGAGACCTTTGTCTTCTTTCCTGATGCTAACTAGTCACTACATTACCTAATCACCTTCTGCCACACATAGGACACACTGTGTTGCAGAAATATATACCAAGACTCACTGCAGAAGACAGTGGATGTTCATACTTTCAAAGGCACAAAAGTCGTTTCTCCCTCTTTCTTCACTCCTCACTTCAAAGGCATAATTTTCATGGAGCCCAAACGGGAAAAATCAATTAAATATTGAATAAGCACATTTAGAGTCACATGAGAAACCAAAGCAACATCTCAGAAATGACACAGGCAAACAATCCAGAGAGACCCACATCAATACCAAATGAAGTTCACTCTACCAGAACAGAAGGGAGACCAAGGAGACCCAACCACAGCAGCAAGTAACATCTTAGGGCCTGAGCTGCAAAAAAGCTCACTGTATTTTAAATTTGAGAGTAGATCCTGGCCCCATCAAGGTGTACATCCTCTAGACATTGCTGCTATCAATATCAGCAGTGGAAGAAGGAATTTCCAGGAATAAACAACTCAATCTTGGGCACCACTGATCAGGAACCAAGAGTGTTACACATCCACTATGCATCCCTTGAACCCACTGGGCATTGGGAGAAGCTAGGTAATGCCCATGGTGGCCCAGCACTCTGGTTCAAATTAGAACACAGGCTCAAACTTAGCAATGTGAATAAAGGAAAGAACTGCCCAGGCTGGGATATCTAACCCAGAGAGAAGAATAAGGAGTTATTCCTCAAAGACCCTTTTGTCTTCCTGGACTTTGTGGTCTTTCTGGTTTTTTTTTTTTTAGTTCAGTCAAGTGCAGGGTGATTATTTCATGAAATATTCAATACCATAATGTTTATGTTAGTGGTTCCCCTAGAATTAACTCACACATGTAACCTAGTTAAACACAGACCTAAATGCATAGTGCTGTCTGCAATTCTTAAATATCAATACCAAAACATTATAAAAGATATCCTAAAATGTACAGATTTAATCAAAGTAATTCTAAGACATTGAAAATCTGTTTTAAAAATCTATTTCTACAGAATGAGATTAAATTACCACAAATTAGATTTACCCCAAGAAAGGGGAAAAAAGGAGAGTACAGCAACTTTCTTAATGAAGTGCTTATTTACTTTAAAAATAAATTACCCACGTGTTCTTTAAATAACAAACATCTTTAGCACATTTAAGGTTCTTTTCAGCTTAAATTCCACCAGTATTCCCAGGGATATGCATAGGTAATTACAGGCATATCCTCAGGGCCAGCTCACCAAAAAGACCTTGTGAAGAGCTGTCCATCACGTTGGTGGAATTTCACAGATGCTAAACATTTGGGCACCTAAACTGTTGATTTCTTCACCATCTCTCTGTGTTTGAAAGTCCCTGTTTTTGGTAGAGTCAACATTGACATGTGTTATAGCAGTTCCTCAACACTGAATGCATTTTAAAATGAGGGAAATTGTAATTGCCAGCCCTACATATGGGCCTATTCTTTCATAAATGTACTAATCATAAGAGTTCAGATAAGTGTCAAAAATGAAAAGAACTTTCACTTCTTATGTATACAAATTACAGGGAAAAATCTGGTCTAATAGAAGCAAGCTACTTTGCTGTGTCTATAAATTTGATTTCATTATTTTCTATCACTCTGTGACTTCAACCTGCTGATCATAAAAAATGGAATTTTCTCAAATTCTATGAAATCTGTCACTAGAAATACTCATCAAAGTTGAGTAACAATCACTAGTAGTAAGAAAAGCTGTCAAACATTTTAAATAGAGCCTACCAATTAACAAAAATGGTCCCTTGAAAACTGTTTATTGTTCATGTTTTGACTAGGAATACCTATAAAACTACATCAATCAACATCTCCTAAGTAGACCTAATTAGATTTGCCACATCCATGCTAACAGCATGGTCACTGATACTTTTAAAAGGCCCTTATCTGAAAAATCCAACATCAGAGATACTATATAATATCAAGGGCTTCATGAATCCACTGCTGTGTGAAGTAAATGCTGAGATGTGCAAGGTACATCACGTGTTTTGAGCTTAGTACTCTTAAAGCCATGGAAAGACCCAGGGTATAGGAAAGAACCTGTGATGACTGTTGTTTGGTAGGACTTAGAATCATCTAAGAGAGAAACCTTAGGGCATGTATTCAGGAGAGTTTCTAGATTCGTTTAACTGATGTGGGAAGATTCATCCTAGCTGTGGGTGGCACTCTTCCATCTTCATCTCTCTCTGCTTCCTGACTGTGGATGCAATATGATCAGCTACCTCATGCTTCTGATTATAAGCCTTCCCTGCCATGATGGTCTGTATTCTCAAACTATGAGCCAAAATAAAGCCTTCCTTTTTCAAGTTGCTTTTGTCAACATTTTGTGTGTGCGTGTGTGTGTGTGTGTGTGTGTGCGCGCGCGCACGCTTTTTTTTCAGGAATAAGAAAAGTAATTAATATAGTGTACCTTTTGAAAAAATAGGATTTTTTTCCTTAAATACAAATGTTCCATTTAGGGAAGAAGTCAGTGCCCATTGTCACCTGCAAAAATCCTTCTTGTGCATGACAGTGTTCAGACTTCTGATGGAACACTGCTATGACTCATCATTGCTATTCCTACCTAGTCTGATAATTTTCTGATGTGTACTTTATAAAAAAGGCAGAAATGACTATATCTGAAATAAAAATAACAATATGCTAATGAGATTCATAAATTCAACTTTCAGCTCTACAGCACCAAGTGCTGTAGGTGTACAGTGAAGATTTAAGTCCACGTGGTTCTAGAAGCAGGGCAAAATGGAGGTCAAGCAGATCAAGAACACAAATACATCAAAGATGGAGTTTTTGAAACAGTGAAGTTAAATGTAGGCAGATTTTAATTTGCATAGATAAAGGTGAAAAAATAACCCAAATATGTTTCAAGTACTTTATCTATTTCTGTCTATGCATCAAAGAAGCTGAGATTTGATCTGATTGTGGAACAATGCCCCCCACACTAACAGAAACCATGCAGACAACTACTCCAGTCTAGTAGCACTGTCTTAAACTGGGGCTGGAGGGTTAGGATGATATAACACTGGGCAAAGTTGTTGCAGATTCTAAGACTGACAGCAAAATACCACACATATTGCCATATTAGAAAGAGTCTCCGAATACAGGGTTCACAAAGGAAGGTCAAGAATTCATTTGCTCAAAGTCCCCTAACCCATGAAGACCATGAGGAATAATATTGCCTGTTGCCACACTCATGCAGATCATTCCTAGCTCCTGATCGATCTATCAAGACCTTTAAAATATCTCACAGAATACATTTTTAATTCTTAAAAATAATTTGATATATGAGTATACTGTATTTGCATGAATTCCACCCACTCCTTCCTTTTCCCCTTCCAAATCCCCCTGTGTCCCCTCGCCCCTCTCAAATTTGCAACCTCTTCTATAACTTTATACATAACATACATACATACATACATACATACATACATACATAATGGGAGATTACTGACTTTTCCAAATATGCCATAATGTTTTAGACTTTGGTCCTTTTTGTTGATGCTCTTTGCCTCTTCGTGTTCTTCTTCCACCAGCATATAGGTACTAGACTTCATCCAGTGTCAGAAGCATGCAACCACATAGGAGTGCAGAAGTATTCTCCTCTCTCCTTAGCATGCATGGACTTAAACAATGGCAGTGGCACTGAGAATGAATCTAGTCGTTCTAGATGGAGGTATGGAACTGGCTCTTATTTGATTGGTGCTGAGTATCTGGTGAGGTCTGAATGTTTATGTCTTTACAAAATTCATATTAATCCTAATCTTCAGAGCAATGGTATAGGAGGTGGAACCTTGGGGAACTGAAGAGGTCATGATAGCAGTCTCATGATGGATTTACTGTGCCCAGAGAGCTGCCTAGCCCATTACACCAGTGGGGAGGCCACAAAAAGACACATACATGAGAAAGTAAGGCACTCATCCCAAATCTTCAAAGAACTGCATCTACTGGTGCCTTGATCTTGGACTTCCGAGCCCCAGGCAGGATTGTGAAAAATTGATAAGCTATTGATAAATCACCCTGCTCCTGGTATTTTGTTATAGCAGCACAAATGGGAGGAAATAACATCAGACTGCCCTTTTTGCAAAGACTGCATGATAACAATGGGCAAGTCAGAGGCAGCATTATTGCTATGTTCAAATGTCCTTGTAATTTTAAGTAAGAGTTTAGTTATCAAAATGTACACATTTATGATTAATTAATAATCCTGGTCTATCTGCAGCCAGAATAACTTATATTTGTCATTTTAATAGAACATGCTATTGCTTCAGATTGGAGCAGTAGACATTACTCATGTGTGGATATCAGTTGCTATCTTGGACCTTCAGTTACTGTCTGGGACCTTCACATTGGCCTAGACCCTCAGGCATGGTCTACACTTGAGTTTCAGATATGACCTGGGCATTCAGTGGTGGCCTGGGCAATCACTCACTGAGGCTCAGATGTGAGCCATGTCGTGATTGTTGGCTGCTCACATGGGAACTTGTTGAGGCTATTTCAGTCTACTTACTTATTGATCTTATAAGCTTGTAAAAAGTTACATAGTCTGAATCAACAGAGGTTCTATATAATTTCAAACATACTTTCTTTTGAAAAATTGTTAGACATGAAGGGAGGACCTAGATGACAATGACTGTATCCACTGTTATAATACACATTGTATTGGTAAATTCCCATGTACTGTTGGTAAACTTGTTGAAAATTGACTCTGGGAGGAAAGATGTCTTCCCTTGTTTCAAGTGTCCTCCAAACTCCCTGTCCTATATCAGGGTAACCCCTGACTATAACAGGGAAAGAGAAAAACAGCAAGCAGCTAAAGGAGTTTAAAGCACTGTACCCTTTAGAACAGATAGAAGGAAACCCATTTTAAACAGAGGTTATTATTGTTTATCCCACAACATAAAAATGCCTGTCGTGGGAATGAGAAGCTGAAATCTCATCTATAGACAAAACTCAACAAGAACTCTGGCTGATAGCCTTAATGCAGCTACCCCAGTTGATATCTGCTGAATGCTTGTAAGTCCACAAATTGATGATACTTTTGTTTGCTCTCTCAATCAGGTTGCTGTAGTCATCTCTGGGGATGTTACAAGTGTCTGATATGACAATATTTAGCTGTCTTCTGCTTCCACCTGTGCTTGCTATCTGTTCTTTGATTTTTGTTGTAGTACTTTTAAATTATTTTTTTTAATTTAGACATTTTAGTAAGAAGTTCACAGGTGTTAATTTTTACAAACCTCTTGAAGTAGTATGTACATTTGCCATTTCCCTATTAAGCCTGAAGAAATAGGGCTCAACGAGGTAGTGATGCAGCTATGAGGGAAGGAGTGAGAACTCGAGTTGTGTCTGCAGCTTATCCACTTTTGCACGTTTCAGAATGTGGGATTCAGGAAGTTCCCTCTCCCTCTTTTCCGTTCATCTTCCTATCTTGACCCCTGAGGCTTTAGGTAGGTTCGCTCCTGAGAGTTTTACTATGTATTTTCCCTTTGTGACCCCAACACGAGCAGTTTCCTGCCATCATTGGGTCATTTCAAAGGTCACTCTTTAAAAAAGGAGTTCCAAAGTAGTTCAAATATCAACAATTTAATTAGCAATATATCTGTCATAACTTTACTATGTGATCATATACCTTCAAAAGAAATGGTCCTTTCAAATTATGTCTATATTTTAGCACCATTAGTTTTCATAGCACAGATGTCTGAAATTGTTCATCTTTGTTGTAAAATTGATGGAATTGAGGGATGCCTAGAAAACTGGTACTTGGCTCTATCTGATGATGTTGAATGCTATAAATAGAACTTAATAAGAAATTCCAGTGAATACAAAGAACCAGTTAAATGAAGAGCTGTTTCTTTGAAAAGATTAATAAGAATGACAAACTTTCAACCAAATTAACCAAAAGAGACAGAAGGCCTCACATAATGAAATTAGAGATAGAAAAGAAGACATTACAATGAACACTGAGGAAAGTTAGAGACTTTTAAGGATCTACTTTAAAATTTCATATTCCACATAACTGGGAAATCTAAAAGACATGGATGAATTTCTAAATGCATATGGGGACTCTAAAGGCCATTATGCTGATGGGAACGCATACAGGAAAGGCTAGGCTGAGAGGGTTCTCATGGCACTAGGGACTCTATTGGAAATTGCACTGGCAATCATCTTTACTAAACCCTAGCAAAGAATCTGAATTTTATCCATATTCTAAGACTTTGTGGAAGGTCAACCTAAAGGTAATGGACTAGGTTATCTCATAGAGGAAATTTCAAAGCAGCATAGCATTCAGGTTATAATATGAGTACTGCTGGCTGCTTTTAGCCAAATTTATAGTAATAATCAGGAGCAGACAGGAACAGAGCAGAAAGATTTGAAAAAATCCAATTTGATGAAAAAAGGAAGACATTTAAGAGTTTGGTTATTAACACCAAGAAAAATAAGCCAAGTGTTTTCTTCCTGTACACTAGGAAATATGCCTGAAATGCATCTCAGCAAGACCACAATCACTAGAGTCCTGGAGACATAGAAATTCAGAAGTGTTTAGGAGACTTTCCAGGGTAAAGCCTTTTGATAAAGGAGATTCGGGATGCCCTGCATGCCTGAAGTGTCTAGATATTTGTCCAGCCTGCAAGGACCATGGCAAAGATGGTTCAAATGAGCCCATGTCAAGCTCACTTGGCAACAGATCTTGGGGTTATCCACATGATACCTTATTAGGAGGCATGCAGAATGTAAGAGTGACAGGATCACAGAACTTTCTGCAGAGATTTCAAAGGAAAGTCAGAGGCCAGGCCACATGTGACAGGGTAGGACTCTGTGGCAGAGTGATGAATGAAACTGTGAGAATGAACCCTAAGAAACAAGAGATCCCAGGAAGTCAGAGATGTCAGGAATGTGGAACATCTGCTGAAGAAAGCTATAGGCAAACCAGAGTTGGTGTGAGAGAGGCTCTGTGGGGTACAACCAGTACAGTCAAAGGAGAGGGACCACCCCATCCTAGTGGGCCCACGTTCTGCGGCAGAGCCCTGATGTTGTTCATGGAGTTTTAGGGTTTAGTGTTTGGTCTTCTGGGCTTTGGTCTTGCCTTGGGCTTGTTCCATTTTACTCTATTCTTCCTTTTTGGAGTGGGATGATCACCATATGCCTCTCCCAACATTGTGTGTTGGGAAGAAATGCCTTCTTTTTCACTTTTATGTGGGCTCATAGCTTAGCTTGTATTCTTAGAGGCAACTTTGGATTTGGACTTTTAGGCAGGGTTAGAACTTCTGAGACTTCAGGGACTGTTGGGGGATGGATTGAATATATATTGCATTGTGAGATAGCTGTGAACCTTTGAGAGCCAAGGGTTAATATAGTTTTCAATTAATTTGGATCTTAAGCATTCCACAAGGTACCATGTGTTGGTGGCTTGGTACTTGTTTGGCTCAATTGGGAAGTAGTGAAATCTATGAGAGGTGGAAGGTCTTGGGTCACTAAAAGTATGCCCTTGAGATGGATAGTGATACCCAGTCCTTCCTTTCTGCTCTGCTCTCTACTCTTGAGATGAGCAGTTTTGTTCCATCGTACATTTCTTCTGTGTGCTTCCACCATGTTGCCTTGCTATCTATCCAAAATCAATAGATTAAACTCTAAAACTATAAGCCAAAATAATCCTTTTCTCTTTGTAATTTAATTACCTTAATTATTTGTTATGGGCAAATATTAAATATTTTTTTGACAGTGCCCAAGAAATAGTTGCTTTAGTAATGATTTGTATCTGCCAGCGAAAATACATAGAAACAGTACACTTAATCATATTTTCTTTAAAAGTTAATTTTTGATAATTTCATATGTACATACTGTATTTATATCACATGGACCCTCTACCCTTACTAACTCCTCCCATGTCCTCCAACTCACTCTCAACTTTGTGACCTCTTTTTGGTTATTATTGTTACACACACACACACACAAACGTACGTATGTGTGCATGTGCGTGTACACATACTCAGTCCATTTAGTGATACTTGTGTGTACATGTGTTTATGGCCGACCACTTGGGATTGAATAACCCATCGGGGAACTCATCCTTGGGGAAAACTGATTCTTCCTCTCTCAGTAGTCATTGATTGCCTGTATCTCTTCATCTAGAGGTGGGACATTGTGAAATTTCCCCCATTCACATTGGCCACTGGTGCTCTCATTATACAGGTCTTATTTAACAACCATATTGTTGAGATTTCATGGGTGGAGTTTCCCTGTTGTGTGTGGTCTCTATCTAGCAGCAGAGGTTCTGGTCCTCTGGCTCTTAAAATTTTTCTGCCTTCTTCTTTCACTATGTTCCCTGAACCTTAGGCGTAGGGGTTGCGTAGCAGATTTGTAATTGTGGAAAGGTACCCAAGGTTGTTTATTTTTAAAAGTATTTTTTAAAGATTATATTACAGGGGTGGAGAGATAGCTCAGTGGTTAAGAGCTGCTGCAAGCTGCTCTTGCAGAGGACCCAGGTTTGTCCACATGGTGGCTAACAACTGTCAGTAACTTCAGTTCCAGGGGATCCAATGCCTTCTCCTGACCTCCATGGGTACTGCATGACTTGGGTGCACCTACATACATTCAGGCAATACACTCATACACATAAAATAAAACATTAAAAAAATAAAGAAAAAGTTATATATATATATATATATATACATATATATATTACCAATCAATGGTTATAGATAATGAACAAGATATACTCTTTGGTTGAAATAATATTATAGTTGTGTGGAAGACACAGAAAAGCAACTTAGTGGGTCTGGGGAAATGGCTCAGCAGAAAAAAGTCCTAGTTGTGCAGCATGAGGATCTGAGTTTGAATCTTCAGCACCCATATAAAAAAAGCTGGGTAGGGCCACATGTGCCTATAACACCAGCATGATGAGGGGCAGAAACAGGAGGATCACTGAGACTTGCTGGTTGCTATCCTGATTCCAGCTTAAGTGAGAGACTCTGTCTCAGAGGAATAAAGTAAAAGTGGTAGAGGAGCCACCTGATACCCTCTTCTGGACTCCACACACATGCAGACACATGCTCTTACACACACATGTGTTCATATACTGAGAAAAAAAGAAGAAAAGAAAAGCAATGCACATTCTGGGAAACTAAACAGAGCAAAGGATGTGGGCACTATCCCAGGAAAAGCACAGAGTTCAAGGGAGTCTCCACCTGGCCTTCAGAGGTCAGTGGGAAACTGTAAACCAGGACGCCAGTCAATGAATGCAAGGAGTGGGAGGAAAGAAAGCAAAATGTGCTGTACAAGAGGGTTTCTGAATTCTCAGAGTAGATGGAGTACAGGTGAGGGCTGATTGTCTGTGCTAAGAACCTCCTTTCTGTTCTTAGTACAGGTCAGCCCAGGGAGTAAAAGCAGAGCCTGTATTCTTCAACCTGAAGATTATCAGTGGTCCACACTCCTTTCTTTGTCTCTGGATAGTACTGTGTCTACACTCCTGGCTAGGGCTTGAGAATGGTTTCTTTCTGCACTGCTTAAGATGGTGGTAAAAAGCCCTAAGAGATTATCAACTTTCTGTAGGAACCAAATCCTTTTTATTCACATAGACTGTAATCCTACTTGCAGTAGAAGTGCAGCTTTGGGTCACAATGCTAAAATGGAGCAAGAACTGACCTGCCTCTCCTGAAACTCTACTCATCCCCTTCACTTCCATGCAAGTTCAAGTCCAGAATCCAGTGGAGATGCAAGGTCCCTTAAAGGAGGAGCCTAAATGGCTACCTCAAACACCCCTCCTCAGTCAGAGTGAGTGAGTGTCACAGGCAGTGTGCATGGAGTTGCTCTATCTATGAACCCTTTGTCAAAGCAGTTAAGGCATACAGAAATGTTCTTCATTTGATATATGGCACTTTGAGGCCTTTCTAAGGTCTCTACCTGACACAGAATCATTTCATGTGTCACTTTTGATCTTCTGCAGAAAACATATAAAGTTCAAATATTTTGGTGTTGTATTTGAGTACATATGATGATGCTCAGATATTCCCATATGAGGGTTAGTTGGCTGTGTGCCTTTTTATGCCACAGAAAGGGTCTTTTTAAGTGTGTTGAGGATGAATGTGTACATACAAATTTATTTTCACTGCTGCCATAGAAAGATGCCAGGTTGAAGTTTCCAAAAAGCAAGACATTTAGATGAATAGAGACATCCTTCCCAACTCAATTTTATAATGCAAATGAGAAAGCCAGCCTTCTTTTCAGGCCTTTCCCACATGAAACATTCTCTTCATCTTGGCTATGGGACAAGAAAATTGAGCAACAGTAAATCAGTCATGCTATCAAATATCTTGGTCTTTTATAGAAAACTTTGTCTCATGGATCTTCCTGTATGCTATAATCAGTTTTGCAGATGCAAATAAAGGCATCAAAGACTTGGAAGAGGCAAAGAACCTGTATAGTCTTATATACAGGAAAGACTTAGACATGATGCCATAAAGATACTGTTCCTGCATTCTTACTTAGAATGGTTCCATTAATACATTTATGTTAGGAAGACTGGCTCAGTGAGAAGGCTTGTCCCCCTAAAATCCTTATAGTTTCTAGTACATTCTTGGAATATTAATAGTGTATTGGTAGTAAAAAAAAAAACAACAGAATTGCTATGTTTTCTTATAGTCCATAATGGTACTGTTTATGAAACATGACTGTTCATCTTTCCAGTAAGAGATGATAAATTGTTAAGTAGTTAATACAATAGAAAACAAATACAATTATTCATTTTAAGACATGATGTTTATATGTAGCTCTTTATATTACGTAACAGGTCGTGTGTGTGTGTGTGTGTGTGTGTGTGTGTGTGTTTGTGTATCTGTGTGTCTGCCTGTCTTTGAAGGCAGAAAATATTCAGCCAAAATTACTTTTGGGGGGACCAGGTAAAATCAGTGAAGATTAAATACTGAAGTGTAATTTATACTGTCTATAAGTTGAGAAAATAACTTCTGTCATGACATGGATTATGTACAATTTTTACTTCTTTGTTGTTATCTTCCTATGATACAATATACAGAAGGAAATTAAAAATGCCAGTCTTGTCTACATTGAGAGAATTGAAAATTTCAGGCTAGCCAAGACTACAGGGAGAACCTGTAAAAAAGACCAAAAAAGGAAATTAAAAGTTATAGTTTCTTGCTAATTTTATCTATCTTTCTGTGTCTTTGACAGTATACAGTTGTTTAGCAAAGGAGAAAATTACATGAATTTATTTCTTCTTCTTGCCTGAAAATAGATGTCAAAGCTCATAGAAATGACTTCAAGTGAATTACCTTCAGCTTTTTGTAGGAAGCAGACTTTTTTTGGTAACATCCATAGAATTATATGGTTTTTAAAGGAGGCATGCCCAACCACCAATGTTCACTTTAACAAAAAGAACTGGAGAGACTAAGTGATCTTCCAGTTCAGGTTCACTTGTACTTGTGAACTTGTACACAATGGTTAACATGGTCCTATGAATATCCTGGGCTGATGAGGAGCCTAACAGACACAATTCTGATAAGTGGAAAACTCCACAGAATTCATCCTGATAATACTGTATGAAAGTTGAGTATACAGTAATAATGAGTGCACTCTTTCAGTTAAGTGTTTGAAGACTGTAAATGTTGCTTATGTTATATAAAATGAGGAGTGTCTGGAGTCATCTTTACAGATGTATAGCACAGAACTTTACAACACTGAACAAACACATGAATTATCTGATCCTTAATTGCCAGATTTCATGTCCAAGCACCAACCAAACACAAGTTCATTCTACCGTTCTTAGATATAACTATCTATCTTGTACCCAGTGCACTAAGGCAAGCACATATAGTTGGGCACCAGAGAGGAGTCTGGCAAGGAATCTCTTTGTCCTACCGAAAACCAAAAAGGACAAAAGGATATGCTCATCGCTAGCAAGGCTTGTTTTGGTGGCAGAATTTGAAGGGGTGGATTTTATGGGATTTGTTTTAGAGGTCAAGGTTTTGAGTCTGTGAAACACTGTTTAAAGAGGTCTAGGTAAGTCTAAATAATATGTGAGTAGGCAAATAATTATAACCTAGAAACTTCACTATAATTGGTCTGCCCCACAGTTACCAGAGTCCTAAGTGGCCACTGACCTTTGGAGAGCAAAGCTGGTGGGCAGCAGGGGTCGGCTTAGAACTTAAGTGTTTCTTTATAGTGAAAAGAGAAAGGGAAAAAGAAAAATCATCCCATTTTACTTGTCTGAGATTAGTTTCTCATGAAATTTTATTTGCTCCTGAATGAATTTCAGTGGGAACTTATGCCTGTCAGTCATACTGTGTGCAACAAAACAAAAACAACTAAAAATTTAAACAAACTAAAACTTTGAAAAGCTCTCACTGGAAAGTCAGTCAAATCATTTGTTTTAAAGGCCACATTTTAGGCTCTCCCACCTCTACCTGCCTGCCTCACTCTACCACCCACTTGGTCTTCCAAGGGTAAGGGATCCAGTGAGGGACGAAGAAGGTGGCTGCAGAAAAGAGACGGAACTGGAGGGCAAGGTTCCACGCAGGACAGGGGTGAACAGTGACTCCTTCCTCGCCCCTAGCCCATTCATTGCACGCCTACAAGGAACAGCATCTTAGACACAGCCTGAGCAGCTTCGGGTTAGAGGTGGAGGCTTTTAATGCTTACCGCTTTCCCTTACTGATGTTGGATTAAGAACACCTTTCCCAGTCCAATTGCTGACTTGGACGACATCCAGCTCTTGCCCAGAAAATACCAATAAAGTGGGAAAATGTGCAATTGGTAATACTTATCACAAGAAAATAAAATCAAGGAAGTGAGTCGCTGAACCCTTCCTTATAAATGTACCTGGCTCTATCCAAAGGACCAAACTCTTAAAGACGCAGCTCGAGGGACTAGAGCTCTTGAGCCAACCTGGCCCAGGGACCAGCCTTGCTTACAGGCAGTGTGGTTCCTGCTTCAAGGACCTTAATGGGTGGGCGAGTCTCCCCTTCCTGGGGACCCTCTGTGAGGCGCTCACATCACCTTCTTCAGATCCAACAACCCGAGCGAACCATCCATCATGCCAGTACTAAAGGGCCAGACTCTAGATGACATTCAGTGTCGAGGCAATCTATCAGCTCCTTTTAAATAACCCAAGATCTACATTTAGACAAAAACAGATCCCAGTTCTAGGTAAAGGCGTTTCTGCCCATTCTGTCAAGAAAGACAGGAACGGGGGAATAGACTGCAGGAAAGGGGGACCTGGGAGGCGGAGGGAGAACAGGTGGGAGGGGCGGCAGCGGAGGGGACCAGGGGCTGGCTTCGGGGGGATGGAGGAGAGGGAGACAGAGGGCTAGGCGGAGGGGGTCTGACGAATATCCGCACCCGCGAGCCGCGCTCCGTGGTTCTAATTAAAGCCGCACTTCGAGCCGGCGGGACCCTCCTGACGTCGGTGGCCGCAGGGAGAAAAGCGCCCGAGGCCAGCGGCACTCGCACGGTCAGCGCGATCCTCCCCGGAGCGGTGCAGTCCGCGTCCCTGCGCTGGACCGGCGGGGCCGGAGCTCACGAGCAGCATCTGGATTTAGAGGAACCCAGCGGCGCGGCGGGCAAGAGACACGCGGCGTGGGCGCACGCAGGTGCGCGCGGGCGGTGCTGGACGCACCGCGCGGGCAGGTGTCGCGGCCTCCGGAGTCCAGGACGGCTTGCCTGCTCCCCGGTGCCGACATCTCCAGCCCCCGCGGGAGGCCGGGTGCACCTGTGGCCGCCGCTGTGAGCTAGGCGGCCCAGGTCTGGTGTGTGGTCCCCGCGACCAAAGAAAGTTGTGCGGCGCGCTCTGTGTGGACTCGGCGTGAGAGAAACTTGGGCACTGCCGTGTGTGGCGCGGGTTCTAAGACCCGCGACGCCGGCCACCCGGGCCATGAGCTTGCCTGGGTGCCCGCTGCTCCTGGTGCTGCTGCTGCTGGGCGCGGTGGGAGACGGGGGGCGCTCACAGCCCCGGGGGCCCGCGAGCCGACAGACGGTGTTGAGGTTGCTTGTGGAGCTGGTTCAGGAGCTGAAAATATTCCAAACAGGCGCTTCCGAGAGGCTGCAGCTTCTTGGTGAGCAGGAATTCGCCCTGGGCCGCAGGGAAGCCGCGGACTACCGGGTCAACCCAGAGGAGCAGAGAGTGGGTGAGTATTCCTAGGTAGACCTGAGGAACTTAGAGTGGGTGAGAGTACGGCAGTGTAGACGGTGAAGGCAAAGATTGAGGGTTCTGGCGGTGTAGCCTTGAAGGGCAGAGAGTAAGTGGTGTCTCTGGAGGTGAAGACCTATGGGGCAGAATTTGGGTGACGGTTCTGGTAGTGCAGATCTGAAGATCTGTGGGACAGAGAGTGGGTGAGTGTCTTGTAATCTAGACCACAAGGGACAGAAAATTGATGAATTTGGGCCCAGGCGATGTGGACCTAGGACAGAATGGGTGAGAATACAGAAAATAAGTATCTTGACCGTGTAGACCTGAGCGGCAGACAGCAAGTGACTAGTGTGACAGTACCAACCCGAGAGACAAAGAAGGGATGAGGTACTGGTAGTGTGGCTCTGGAAAGGAAGTTCTGGCCACAGTGTGCACAGAGGGACAGTGTGGATGGAGGGGCTCCTACCTTTCAAGTCTGAAGACACTAATATTCTTTTGGAAACCGAATTATCTTTCAGAAACACAGTGGTAAAGAGAAGTCAATTTTTAAAACCTAAGGTATTTTTTTAAAGCGTTGTTATTTTGTTTTTGCTTGTTCTCAAGAAACAGAAACTGGCGGGAGTACTCTTAACCCACTGGTGCCCAGGTCTGCTCAGAGAAAGAAATGGACAGAGCTCCCCTAGTGGAACCCTTACCAGAGAGGCCCTTTGGAATTTCAGGAAAGCATGCAAGCTTTCATGACACAATTGAGTTAAATATGATGGGGCCATTTTTGTGTAGACTTGCTGAAGTAAGGAGCATTTGAAGAAGGACCTTAGGGAGTGGTCTCTACCTTGTTCATGGAACATTCAATGTCATTATCTCTCTTCAGATGTAGGAAGGGGCACAACAATATTTCTGTTAAAATAAAGTAACATACAATCAGAGAGAAGTTATTGGCCTTATGTGGCTCAAAATGATTACAGGGACTGTAAATAAAGCAAAAACAATGTCCAAAAGTTAGAAAGAAAATTTAGGAGCCATCATTGGGGATCAGGTGCTAATGAAAAGCATGAATGTGAATTGGTATGGAGTAACCTTTCCCTAGGGACCCTACTTTGCCTTATAAACCAAGCTAATGTGTCTGGCCATTAGTTCACGCCGGCCTCACTAACAGAGAATTGTAAGAAAATTTGATCCTTAAAAAAATTTTTTCCCTCCAAAGTAGAATGTTCTGCAGTACATTTTTTTTTTTTTGGTCTGAATGTTCAGGCTTTATTTCCAGAATTTTGAAATGCTGTGGAATTTGATTTCCAAGTTCTCCAAAATGAAGTGCATAAAAGTGATTTATCCATTGGAACCTATTCAAAAGACAAAACTTTTTTTGACTCTGTAATTTTATGGTTTCTGACTCTATCATATCCATAGAGAATAGACTAACAATATTGGAACTTTATGATTAGTTAATGCTGTTTGAGAAAAATCATGTCCCTGATCTTTTACATTGTTTTATCTATCTGTTTTATCTAGTGCATTGTTGTGTGGATAATGTAATTCTCAAACTTTTCCTCCATGTTCACTTAAGCTTACATTTAATAGGTGCTTCTTTCAAGTAATATAATTTCTCTCCTCTCATAGAGATTGTTCCTCGAGATCTAAGGATGAAGGACAAGTTTCTGAAACATCTCACAGGTGTGTGTTCTCCTCACTCCTCTGCTCTCTCTGTTCCTTTGTACCCTGAGTCTTCGTGACCTTCTTCCTCTGTGTTCCAGGTCCTCTTTATTTCAGTCCGAAGTGCAGCAAGCACTTTCACAGACTTTACCACAACACACGAGACTGCACCATCCCTGCATGTAAGTGAGCACCCAACAGGCAGATGGCGCTCCACTCTTTCCCTCAGGGGCAGTAGTACTGTCCTTTGACAGGTGCAGGAGCCTGAGTACAGCTACCTGACTGGGTTGGGGCAGGATGCCCAGACACTGGAGCAGTTGGTTAAATTTTGCAGCAACCAGTGCCACTGGAAAGTATTTACCCCATGATAATCCATTGGACTTAATCAGATCTTGCTCTGGGCTGAACCCTCCCATTCATATCCTTGTTTTGTTTATGAATTCTGGCACAAAGCCTGTACCCTACTCAACTGGACATCACACAGGTCAGGTGTGAGCTGCTCAGGTGCCTGCTGTTGGTCATAGTGCTGGGGCATTAAGTCAGGTTGCCTTGGCACTTTCCTGTTCAGCTTTTTTGATCTCCATTGCTCTGACCAGTGGCTTTTTCTTTACAACAGTAATAAAAACCTCACCACCCAGGAATTTTACTTGCTATTTCAAATGCTGCTCCTCTGGCTGTTCTTCAGCAGCTCAGAGACACATTCACACATTGTTCGAGTTTTCATCTCCTTTAAGTTTATGTTTCTCTCGTTTGATTTCGTTTTCAACATGCTTCAGCTACTTGTTCATAGCAGTATATTTTACTTCCCTTAGAGTGGCTCCATGTGCTCTGGATAAAAGTATTTTTTAAAACTTTCACTTAATTTAAAGCTCACAGGAGAAAAGCCACACAGACACATCATGATATGTCTGCTTTTGCAGTCAGCAAAGGGGCCAGCATTCCAGTCAGCAACCTGAAATGGCCTGTCTGCCTCCCACAAAACACTGGTTACATGAAGTAGATTTTTTTTCCTGATTAAGCATCAGAACTACTCTTAATGGGGATGCCCGTGATTTACAGACTGCTTCTGTATGATGGACACTGCTAGGCCATTTCATGATATCACAGCTGTGGGTCTTGGCCCATTTGAAGCTATCTCACTGAGACTTTTCAGTAAAGTGAGGCCTGAAGTATAAGGTGAGCACACATGCTTTCTGTGGAATTTGACTTTTCCACCTCTGAACTTACCATGTAGACTTTTTGTGTCTCCACCCCCTGCTTTCTTCTTGTGAAACAAGATCATCTTCTGTTTGAAAATTACTAATCTACTTCTTGGGCTCACAGAACCTTTTTACTGTTTAAATGTTTATCTATATCATTTTATATTAAATATTATCTTGCAGTAATAGGATCATAGATTCTAAATTTGTAAATGACCTTCTGGTCATTAAATTCCATTCACTTACAGATGAGGAGACAGAATTTAACTTGCTTGTCGCATAGACATTATCAAGACCAGGGCTCAGAGCTTGTGCTCCAGTTCGCAAACCTATCCAAACCTCTGCCAGGGTGCCACACCATCTCCACATTGTTACCTCCTTTTGTTACCTCCGGGTCACAGCTCTCATGTAGTCCCCAGAGGTGGAAGGCTGACACACCTCTACATTAGGATTCATGACCACTTCTACCTCTGCTCCCATAAAGAACAGAACTATAGCTCTTCTATTTGCTCAGGCTGGCCTTGAGCTTAATCTATAGTTCAGCTGGCATTGAACTTCTGATCTTCCTGTCTCTGCCTTGAGTACTCTTCCAACCACATCCAATCTCCTTTCTTTCAAATAGTAACGCAAAAGTGTATCATGCTCATCTTAGATGAGGCTTTGTCTGTGTGTACTCTGAAAGAGATGTCACACAATGGCATGGGAAGGCGCTGTCTCACTAGAAGAGAACACTGTATCCACCCCCTCTATAGCCCTGATACCTTACCTAATTTTTGCTTGTGATGCCAGTTTTTCCCTGAAGTTGGCAACTTTGAATCCATGGTTGTATATAACAGGGTGTATTGTTTTTAGGGAATTCAGAATATGAAAAACTAAATAGCTAGAGCACTTTATATACTTGCAAAAAATCCACTGTTTAACTTTAATTTTGTATAGACAACTAACAAGGGCCTATGGTTTATTTTCATTGCAGACTATAAAAGATGTGCCAGGCTACTTACCCGGCTGGCTGTCAGTCCGATGTGCATGGAGGGATAAGGTAGGCTCCCAAAGAATCATGGATATCACAAAGCAAGGGCCAAAAACCTATTTAGGACATGAAAAACTCACGAGCATGTAATCCATGCATTATTTTGCTACAACAGCCTAACTCTGAGCCAAGGACTGTCAAAATATCTCAAATTGGCCATGAGTGAAAGGCTCCCCCTGCTGGCGGTCCACAGTGGGCAGGCACAGACAGCATGCATCAGGACATATGCTTGAAACCATTACCATTGACCTGCAGGCTCAACTCATTCACTAATATCTTTGAATGCATTTTATACACCAAACTAGAGAATGTAGCAGACTGAGAACTGTGGTTCCTGTTGTTCAGCATTACAGATTACTGCATATCAGACCAGAAAATGGGCAAATTCAGAAACTGAAGCATAGGGATGGGGAGAAAGATAAGAGAGTAAGAGCACTTGCTGTGCAAATATAAGGACCTGAGTTCAGATTCCTAAGTAGCCATGTAAAATGCCAGGACTGGCCCCACACACCTATAACCTTGGCACTGGGGTGGTGCTGGTAGTGCTGGTGGTATTGGTATAGAGACCGGAGAATCACCCTAGCTCCAGGTTTTATAAGAGATCCTGTCTTAGAGGACTAATGTGGATAGTCGTAGGACACCTGACATCCTTCTTCAGCCTCTGAATGTGTACTAAGATACATCCCTAACATACCATATACACACAAGCATGCAACCTGATGCATGACATTTGTCAAATGTGCAGTACTTTTGCAACTTGGTATAGTTAAATTTTTTTTTACATGAAGCTATCCTACATCAAGGACCCTTTGTGACAACTAAGCACATTCACACAAATGTTACAACATATCTGGTAGAAGTTTGGCATCTTATTATGACAAAAAGCTAACATAGGATAGCTTTCCTCTTTAAATGTTTCTCTGTGTTCATCCCTAATGTCTAGTGGCAGAAATATAAATGCATTAACAGGTTGTGACTGTACACTGGCTTCCTGAGGTTTTCAGCTGTTCCACTAAACAATGTGTGCCAGAAGGTGGCTTTATTTCCCAACACAAATGTCACAGGACTCAGTCACTTTAGACAGTTTGGTTTAACTTTAATTTCACTTCTGTACTTCTGTGTCATGAGTGTACCAGGCACTGCCAGGTGGGGACATCCCACTACAAGACCTACTTCCTGCCTGGAAATGGTTGTTCCCAGAAAATGTGCCTGTTGTCCAGAAAACACTAATAAAAGGGGAATATTGTATCTTCCCTAGTGGAAATGAATGAGGGCAGCACTCTTCGATATACAGATGGGCTTAGGTCAAAAGCAGCACTTGTGTACACAGGCAAGCTCTTGACATGGTTAGGTAAGCAGGGCCTGCACAGAGCAGCCTCATAGTGCTTGTCCACAACACCTTCACAGTCTGGATTCATTTCTTCATCAAGAACAAAACCCACTAAAGATGAAAGGCACTGTACTAGGGGTGAGGTGAGGGGGCATTGTAAGCTATGTGGGCTCACTGGGTCTTTTTTCTGGAGCAAGCTGGGGTGTTTTCATGCCAAGGCTAAGAACATACCATTTCCCTTTTTTCTAAAACTTTTCAGTTTCTCACTCACTGTATTTACAGCACACAGAAGTGTTTTCTTTTAAATGGATAGATGTATATTCTTATGCTTCTCTTCATGATATGCTGGGGAGATAAAAATGTCACTTCAACAATGCATCTTTATAGTCGAGTCGTCACCGCCTCATGTACATCCTTGGAAGCATTTCTATTTATTCCTAAGAAGAGAATGGCCAGGTCATCCACTGAGAGTTGTCCTGCTTTTGTGCCACCTGGCCTCCCAAGGGCTGGTTTCTCCTTTATGGGCTGCAGTTTTCCCAAGAGCCAGGTGACCACCAGTGTACTATGTTCATGTCTACTTGGCCTGCCTGTGTCAGGCAGTATGGGCATAACTGTGCTTGCCTAATACAATGTGAATTCACCACCAGGAAACTGCAAAGTTAAGGTATGTTGAGTAGTTAAGGTGTGGGGCACAACCCTGACAAGTCACATATTAGCTTCTGATACTACCTCTGTATCTGTCCAGTGTGAATCTGAAAGAATCCTGCAACATAGTACAGGACCAGGAATGTCTACACTCATAAGCTTCTGTACCAAAGGCTACAAAGGGCTTCAGCAGTCATGTATCCCAAATATAAGAGGTTCATTTTGGCCAAGAAATGGGTGAAGTTTAAAGCACTGATATTCATGTCAACTATTATTTTGAAGCTTTTTATTAAACTCTTTTAAATCTGAAACTGATAGCAAGCCTGTACCAGCTTGCCACCAATGTAGGCACTGCCTGGTTTCTCTGAACTTTGCAGATTTGGTTCAGGACACCAGTCAGAACCTTAGGAGCAGAATGAGTATGACACATGTATGGTGGGGAAACCCTTGGTAATGCTCTGCTGGCTTAGTGTCTACTCCAGTTTCCTGCTGTATCCAGTTCCCATCTCTCTTGAGATTACTAGATGAGACTCCTATCCCTGATCTAGCCCATTACCTAAGGGCAGGTTTTACAGGTCCTGAAAGGAGAGCAGTGAGCAAGTCCACTGGCCTCCTTCATGAAGTTTATTTAATTGTCCTCAGACCAGAGAACTGCACTGAGTCATACATATACTTCATTACTGAACCTATTAATTAAATGAAAAGCTTGAACTCCGGGGTATTTTTTTTTAAAGTATAATTCTAAGTACCAAGTACCTGGTTTAGCCTGAATATGGGCTAGTAACCTTGATGTTATCCTCGTTTTACAAATAAAGGGTCAACAGTATTCTAATGTGCAGTGCTAGAAATAATAGTTTTGATTAAACAGTAGCTTTATTGTGTGAACTCTAAAGTGTAAGGCAGGCACTCTTTCCCCAAACTGCAAACTTCTTTGCATTGAATACCCAAGGAACTCTATTACATATGAAAGACTAAGCACTATGGCTAAAGTAAACTTGGATAGCATCCCTTCAGTACAGTGAGCACATCATATCTGAAGAACTAAGTTGTTTATCAGAAAAAAACAAAAACCAGACTGCACTTCTTGGAACATAAGAGAACTACATAGATTTCTACTTTGTGTTTTTATTGCTGAACTCACAGACCCTCAGAATTGGTGATAAAAAGCATGTGGTTACATGAAACCAAATGTATACTTGTTTTCAGCTGCAAAGGAGCAACACACCAGGAACCCTGAGAAGTGCCTTGGAAACCAACAGAGAACAGAACCATCTTCACAACATTCCATTGGACAGAGATTTATTTTTGCAGACAGGACTCTTCCATAATTCCTTTACATTTTGTATGTTGTTGACAGTTTTGAAATAAGCAGTCAGCAAATCAATGTACCTGTCGGTGAGACTTGTCATTCTTAACTTTAAAGAGAATACTCTACATTTGCTATTTAGTGATATAAAATGAGGTATTATTTAATTTTTGAGATTAGATGAAATCACAGAGAATATTTCTTTAGAAACATAGGCAGAATCTTAAACTGTATTTTCATAGAGCATACAATATGACTTGATATTTTGTATTATTTCTCACATCAAACTCCCAGAGTATTATTTGGAACTGCACAAAAAATTTAAGTGAAAACCAAAAAACTTCAGTTGTTTTGGACACAGTGGTATATGAATCTGTGAATATGCCCAGGGTGGTCCCAGCTTTCCTTTGTAATGTTAAGATGACACCCCAGCTACTGTGCATATGAGTACTGTGAATAAACACAAGGAGCTAAAAATGGAACACTTGTTACAACAAACAGTGTTGAGTGACTTTTCTCTAACAGATTTATTGCTGGGAATTCTTTTTAGAAGTAGAGGTGAGTTCTAAGTATTAAAAGGCATATTTCCTCATCACTTAGTATCTATCATCTGGTTATCAATACTCCAAAACAGAACATTCAGACCCAGCAATTCTCACATGATTTTAAAGAAATACCCAAACTAAGAACCTTAAGAGCAGTTTCAGATTTTTATGGGTAGGTTAAAATAAATGTAACTGGCTTGAACCTAAAAAGTTAAGTTTCTCTGTCTATGAGCCTTAACACAGTCACAGGACAAAGTTACTGGAGTCCTACAAACCAAGAATCTGCATCCTGATATATACATACACATTCAAGAAAACATTAGGATTTTCTTGGTGAATAGAAGAGTAAGAAATTTGAGGTTCTGAAGCATCTGCAGAACTAGGATAGAGAGCTTCTGATTTAATCTATTTCCTTTTTGGAGTTGGCCACCTGCCCTTTCCTTCCTAGCTCTTAAATTTGAGAATACCACTACTACATTCTCCATCTGACCTTCTAGCAACTCCACCGGAGCCACGAACAGCTGACGTGTCTTTCCCAGGACATCATGGCCCTTCTGTGAGAAGAGGGTGCTGGCATAGCTGCTATCTTCTGGTGAGTCAGATGTTAAGCATTCCTCCCCTGCTGGGGAGAGCTAGCCCAGGCCAGGCAGATGCCTGCACATCCCCAGGTCTCCATGCTTCTTCTCAACCTCTGTGGATGCCTCTTCTAACTAGAAATTCTCTACGATTAGAGGTTACTAGCTGTTACGAGACAGACAGGACAGGCTAAAACAGGCACGACCTACTCAGCTGCCAGCTTCAGGCACCTGCAGCACCAGCTATGTAAAGAAGGCCATAGATAAAGACACATCCTGGAGTCGCTCCTAACTAGACAGATATCACCTTATGTGGCAGTAATGTGCTAATTTTTCATCACTTTACTTTCTAAGATTGAGGGTAAGTACACACAAGTAATAGCAAACTAAGTGAAAGGGACAAAGAGGCAAAGTTTTTGAACACTTCTTTCACTTATCAGTGATAAAGCAAGGAGACACCAGACTTGATCTCAGCTCTATCTGATAACATCCTGGTTTATTTTACAATGTTTCCTGATATAGCCATATGAATTTGAGGTCAGCTATGTGAAAGTACAGTAAAATTACTTATGTTTGCCTATAACTTTTTAAAAGGCTTTAGAAAGAACACTTATGAACATACCACTATTTAAGTACAACAACATAATAGGACTTTTCTCAACTTTTTTTAGAAGTGGCTCAATAGGAACAAAAAACTCAGAAAACTAAATAAATTCAAGCAAGAGTGGAAAATATTAATTCTACCAATCTGTTGCTCCTATCTTTTATTATTTTTGTTTGTTTTTGAGACAGTTCTCACTATATAGCCAAAGCTTGCCTGGAATTCATGATCCCTCCTCTCATCATCCCCATGCTGGGATTATAGGCATGCACTGTCTTATTCCTTTTCTCCTCTTTTGATGGAAGTGTGGATCCTGAGTGTGTCTGAGTGCTAAGTGGAGGCTACTATGGATGGGGCTACTGTCACTGTAAAAGACTATGATGGAGAGGTATAAGGTGAGCACAGGCCAGCACCCACTCCAGGTAGACCAGAATATCCAGGTCTTGCTAGACTCAGAGGATGACCTAGATCTTCAAGTCACTAGTACTTTAATATTGTGTTCTGTTTTGTTCCCTATCTTCTTGTTCCACTATTTTGTACTTAGGGCAAGGTAAGAGGTTCAACTAACCTAAGAATGCTTAATTACACCTCCAACTCTCTTATTCAAACATTCTTATTCTTTTGAAAATATAACCAATTTCCATTTATACTTTTTTTAAGATAAGCATTAAGTCAGCTGAAAAAAAAACAGTTGGGGAATGGGGCTAAGGATCGTCACTACCGTTGGGTGGGTGCAGCACTGTGGATGAATTGCTGAATGTTGGTGGGAAGGACCAGCTAGTGAGTCTTCTCCAGGAAGGCCTTGCAGCATCTGAGGCATTGCTGATACACCAGCTCAAAGTTGGAGTCATTGCCCTACAAGGACATGAAAAGAAACACTAGCAATGGTGTATGATGATAATGTCCTCAGAAGACCTGCACCTATCATTTAATACCACCTGCCCATCTTAACACAGGCCCCAAACTTGAAATGTACTTACATAATAGGGATCTTCAATAATGAGTTGTTTCTGTGGATCATAGCTCCCAAGTAGCTCAATTTTAGCTCTGCAGTTTTTAACCTGATTACTTTTTCTATTCAAATCTCTGCAAAATCAAAACATGAACTTAAGATTTCTGATTTATGGTTTCAAGTTAAACAGAGACATCGAAACATCCATATCAAAATCCAGCCAATGCAACCTGATTTGAAGTGAAATAAAACACACTACAGGGCCATAGGACTCTTCCTGTGTCCGTGCAACAAACAGTGCTCTTTCTGGTGCAGCAGGTTTATCAGGGTACAGTACTAAACACCTTACTAAACAACTCACTTACTAACACCTCACTGATTCTGAGACCCAAAATGTGCATCTTTAAGTCACATAATAATCATGTTTTCCTATATAAAATACATTTTTATATGATTAAAAAAAAAGATACCATTTCAGATACATAAAGAGGGTAGAAGGGAGCTCAGAAAGCGTATGGATAAGATTCAGGGCAAGTGAGGCCAGGCTCAAGTAGAACTGGATGAGAGGTATGGAAAGGCAAGTTCAGGGAGAGTGAGGCCAGGAGCAAGTGCAATTGGAGTAAGTGAGCTGTGCTGTAGACCTTTCTTTACTCACCTGTGAACTTAAAAGTAACACAAGTCCACTGTTACCTGGACTTCTTTTTTGGTAATAAAATAAACTTATGGATGAAGGGTGGGGTCCTTCAGAGCACATAAGCATTATGTAGCCAGTCACTGTTACCTAACACCCTAGCCCATCAGTGTTACCAAAACTGTGACATGGTGAAGTTTTCTGCCTTGTCAAATTTATCCAGGGAAATAATGAGATACCCTTCAGATGTTACAGCAGAATCAAGGCATCTTCTATACAACCACAGTCTACCACCCAGGTGGTTTCCCTCTCTATTCATTATATTAGCTTGACTTTCTCTTCTGGAAAGCCTTTCTCTATAAACAAATCTCTGAGACAACTTTACATTACTTTCTGTTCTTCCTGCCATTTTGAGTTCTGAAAATGGTAACAATCCTTGTACATTAAAAACTGTAAGATAATAAAAAATCATTTTGAACAACGAGTTGCTTGGCCTATTATACAATTGAAAGGACAGAATACTCTTCAAAATATGATTACCTCAGATTGCTTTCATCCATACACAGTATATAATCGAATATAGCAAAGTCTTCTTTGGTAATCTAAAATTAAGAGGTCAAAATACAGTGTTTATATTCATACAAAAAAGTAGTTAAAATTATAATTAGTCTATTCCTTACTAATTAAATTTTTAACTCAATACATGATTTATAGTTTTTTAAATGAAAATACAATAAATGTTATTTCCTAAACTACATTGCAAAAAATGTATCATAATGTTCTTTATAAAAGAAAACAGGGGGCTGGAGAGATAGCTCAGTGGTTAAGAGCACTGGCTGCTCTTGCAGAGGACCTAGGTTCAAATCTCAGTACCCTGATGGCTCCTAACTCCAGTTCCAGGGGATCTGATTCCCTTTTCCGACCTCCAAGGACATTGCATGACACAGGTGCATTTACATACATGTAGCCAATACATTAATACACATAAAGTAAGAAGAAATAAAATAGTTAAAAATAAAAATAGAAAATAATATAAAATATGGACATAAAGCTTACTGTTACTTCTAGTCCTTGGTAATGAAGTGCAATGCTGCCAAGTACTGACCTGCCCCTCACCCAGTCACTCCCACTGCACTATTTCCCACTCTACCAGCACCAAATGTCTCAGGCCTTGGCACTATGGTGGTTTGAATGAAGGATGTCCCCTAGAGGCTCAAGTATTTGAGCACTTTGGGCAGTTGGTGGTGCTGTTTGGGGAGGTCATGGAACCTTTGGGAGGTACAGCCTTGCTAGAGGAAGCATGTCACTGGGGGGGTGGGCTTTGAGAATCCATACCCTTGTCCCACTTCCAGTCTCTTTCTCTGCTTTCTGTGTATGCTTGAAGCTGTGAGCTCTCAGCTTTCTGCTCTGGCTACTCTGGCCACCTCCTGCCATGCCACCTCTGCCATCATATCAACCCCCTCTGGAACGGGAAGCCAAAACAAACTCTTTTATAAGTCACTTTTGGCCACAGTATTTTATCACAACAAAGTAACAGAAAAGTAACTAATACAGCAACATACACCAGATGAAGTAAAAGATCTTCTTTGCGGGCTGCCCCTCTGTACAGGAGAATAAATGTTCTCAAGAAAAACAGGGCAGAGAAGAAATACCTTGGGAAGGCAATTGATTTCCAGAAGGGTAGCCAGAGAAGGTCCACCAGGAATAAATATCAGTGAGTACAAATCCATAATTTAAGCCTACACAGAAGGGGTTTCCTCAAGACTTTACCAGATTCTAACATGAAGAATTACTGTTTTCTGACACCAAAGCTTAGACATGCAAGTGAAAAAGTGATATTATAGATTTGGACTACCCAGGAGGCACTGGAATGACAGTTAAAAGGAGTATGCTGTCAGGCAATAATTACAACCAAAGAATGATAAAAATGCTCACTACTTGTTACCCTGGGAAATATGAACTGGGCTCTTGAAAGAGTTCTAGTTTTGTTTTTCAAGGTGTATGTACTTAAAATACTCTACTTGCATCCACTTTTGTTACACACTGAGAGTTTGAAAAAGAACCATGTATCTCACAATTTTGATAAGACTACTCAAAATAAGTCCACAACCCCCAGGCAGTGGCAAAGAAGATGGGCCAAATATGCAAAACATAAAATGATCCAAATGAATAAATGATGTAAAATCTTTATCTTCTGCTCAATTGAAAACACTTAAAAAAAGGATCAGACCAGGGTGGCAGAGATGGCTCAGAGGTTAAGAGCACTGTCTGCTCTTGCAGGAGGTTAGTTCCTAGCTAACTCCAATTCCAGGGAAATCTGATGTCCTCTTTTGACCTCTTCAGGCCCTCATGACGTGGATGCACTTATACACATGCAGGCAATACATTTGCACACATAAAATAAAAATAAGCATTTTTTAAATAAAAGATCAGACTGTTACTACATAAGAACTCACAGAAACAGAGCTGACATCTTTTAGTTTATAATAGATACAAAACTATTTTAATCTAAAACTGAAGAGTTTGTTACTTCCAAAATCTTTAAAGTTCAGCAAAACAGACTACTAACTGTTCATAATAACACCAGTATTCTATATTTTTAAGTTTCTTCAGAGTAGAAAAGATGGTTTTGTGTATACGTGTGACTTTGTTGTATGAATAAACTAATACCATAAGCAGAACAGTCATCATGGCCTAAATGTCTAGCCAAAAATTATGTATAGTAACATAATGGAGTCCACAGCTCAGGTCTGGCTCATAGTCAGTACTGTCTCACTGTGATTTATGCTGATTTTATTTGCACTTTAACAGTAACCCCAAGGTCACTCAATCTTTCAGAGCTATACACGTTGCAATCAAACACATCTACTAACATACGGGGCTGGTCAGCCTTTTAAGTTATGGGACTCTGTGCAGTAGAAATTAAATAAGATGTTTTCTACCTGTCTTGCCTTATGGGCTGTGTTAATGCCATGATTTCTTAGGCAGCTGACAGCTCTTGGGTCTGGGGCCCGGCCCACGTTCCAGTCAGAAACAGCACTACTGTCAATGGCCCACTGTAACACAAAACACAGGTCAAGTTCCAGTACCTGCCGAGCAATGTGATTCATGGGGATGCCATGCTTTCTCATGCAGTTCTGCCCTCGATAGTCAGGGGGGTTCCCCACTTCATAGGTAGATGTAGCCGCACTGTCTATCCTCCACTGTGGGAGAGAAAAAGATTGTTCGGGCACTTTGCTGCCCATAAGTATTCAGGCTAGACTCTTCAAAGAACCAAACAGTACTTACATTATCTGAAATGTTTTCATCAGTTACCAGTTTCCTGAAAACTGCTTCTGCAATGGGTGACCGGCAAATGTTACCTTTAAAAAAAGGAAGAAGACATACAGAGGTTATTAATTGTGGCAGAAACGTAGGTATCGATTCCTGGCTAGAATGGGTGGACCACTTCTACAGTAGATTCACAGTGGCTGTATCTTCTCTGGGGTAAAGACTGGCAAAGCAGTGCAGAATTCGCTAGCAGAGAAGCTGACCAAACCCAGTTTAGGACCCTGACAGAAAGGCTGAGGTAACTAGTATCAGGAAAGCAAATGAACTGAAAGTCAGTTACCATTGCTAATGACCAAAAAGCAAGTCATGAAATCAATGAAGTGGGTTGTGATCAGCTTAGTTTAAAATATAGTAAGCAGAACAGAATATGTATTTTCAAGTATACCATACATAATAGAGAAGAGTAATACTTTAGAACAAAATACAAACAACAAATGTGTTTAAGCATAGTAATTCAACACAAGCTTTACTGAGCAATCATGTGCACAGCCCTGTCCCAGGAAGACTGCAGTGCAAGAGGTTCCTCCTGAACGTTCACTTGCCTACACTGTTATCAGTAGCTAGGTCTGGAACCCTACACTAGCTGGCTATAAAACTGTCCATTTCCACCTCCTGATTTCCTCAGAATGACCATGGAACTTAGGAAAGTGCTACCTTTGTGACACTGTTTTAAAATAAGACAAATTGGAGCCAGGTAGAAGACTCATTGTAGGGATCCCAAATAGGAGTTTCCTTATCCTCAGGGATACCTGACCCTCCTGTCACCAAGGACTGGCAATACACTAAAAGTACTATTTTCAATCCCGGAAGCTTGCTGTAGTACTGGCATTCAGAGTTACTAGTTAACTGTGAGGGGATGATGACTCAGGACCTAGCCTGAGTCCCCCAACAGCATAAACTATGGGCCACCAGTAGTTAGCATTGTACTACTCCTACAACGTTTCAGGGAAATCAAAGGTGACTTTCTAAGAGCCAGGACAAGAACTAAATTTCTTACTATAGACAAAAAGACAACTCAGTTTTATAAGCAGATTTGCAATGAGCCAGTCACTTATAGTGGAAAGATACAATTTAATAAAAACAAGAAAACGAACGCCAGTAAGTACTGCAATAGTACAGGACCAGAGAAACATAAAGATTCCCAAAGCTAAGAAAGTTGCTAAGGAACTTGAGCTTGGGACAATGCTCACAAGATGAGGAGTCTAATGGGCAGGATGGGAGGCCCTGAAGGCAGAAGCTGCAGGGTGCAGAGGTGTATCTGTGCTGGTCCAGGCATAGAAGATAGCAAGTGTTAAGTTGAAGGGCCTGAGACATGGAACCCTAAGCCCATGCCAGAATCTATACTTGGTATAGCCAATGAGAACAACCTGAAGGTTCTAGGGAAAGGGGCAATATGGCTTATTCAACAGACTGATTTTATACACCTACTACTTTTGAGGCAAGCAATGGTCGGGCTTGCAAATAGAAGAGCTCAGGACTGAAGGGAAACACACTCAATGAGGTTAATGTTAAAAAGCCAAGGGAGACAGGCTAAGGTAGAAAGGTATCATTCTCACCTATTATCGTCAGTCCACATACTCAAACAAGGCAAGTTTACAAAGGAAAAGCATAATGGATCTATTTAATCAGTTTTACTTGACATGGGAACCTTCAGAATGAAGACCCAAAGAGTCAGAGAAAGTTGTCTAACTTTATGTTTTTTTTTTTTTTTGAAGTTAGCATCATATAGGAGGCAGCTGGAGCAGACAGCTAAGTGTTCACATCTTCAAACAAGCACAGGAAGCAGCAAGAGCCAGACTGGAAGTAGACATAACTAAATACTCTTAAAGCCCGCCCCCAGTGCCTTGCTTCTTCCAGCACGGCCATAGCTACTAAAGATTCCATAACCCTCCCCAAACAGCACCACCAGATTTTGAGAAGAATGGACAAAGGGCCTCTTCCTGATCAACACATGCAGGGAGATCTGTGGGAACCCAGTCAGGTCTGTCTGTGCAGTACTCTTTCCTCCTGGGTGTGGGAACAAAAGTTTTTAAGGGAGAATGAATTATCTTTCTAGGTTTAAGGTTTCTTAAAAGAAACTAGAGGAATTCTAGTTGAGGAATTCTGCTTTGCTTCAGGGAGTAAGAGACAGGAAGGCAAGAGGTCAGAGAGACTTTGCTCAAAGTATACATCAGGATAAAGCATCATATTCTGCGGTATCATGTGAGCCCCAACATTAGGAATAAAATTAAGCAAGGGAAGGAGAAACTATTTGAGAGAGGTTATATTCTTCTGGCTTAGAAATGCTATATTCCAATATGTGGTGAAATACACAGATGCTCTGGTCTATGGAACAGTTCCTGTCATCACTGTGCATCTCTATCCTACATCTGCAAGACAGCATATGGCTTCTTTCTTATACTTTGGTTGTCCATAGTAGTGAAAAGTCTTATCGATAAATCATGAAAGCTAAGACAGAAAAAAGTAACTTTGAATGCCCTCTGTATTAGGTAACTTTCTGTTGCTGTGATAAAACACCATTACCAAAGCAATTTATAGAAGGAAGTTTATTGGGCTTAGGATTCTAGAGGGATAAGAGTCCACCACAGTGGGCCAGACATGGTAGGAGGCAGCTGGAGCAGAGAGCTAAGTGCTCACATTTTCAGACAAGTACAGGAAGTAGCGAGAGCCAGCCTGGAAGTGGAAATAGCTATATACTCTCAAAGCCTTTCCCCAGTGATTTGCTTCTTCCAGCATGGCCATAGTTCCTAAAGATTCCACGATGTCCCAAACAGCATCACCAAATGGGAACCAAGTGTTCAACTACTTGGAGCCTATAGGGGACATTCTCACTCAAACCACCAAACCCTCCAGAGTAGGGAACTCTCAATGCTAGCAACTTGCTTCTAGCTTCTCAAACTGACAATATCACATTAATGCTATTTTATACAGGGCTGAGGATATGGCTTGGTGCTAGGGTGCTAGTATAGAATGTGCAGGACACTAGATTAGACTTTTGATATCACCCAAAATAAATGTACATATATGCATAAAAAATGGAGCACAATGGCCATCAGTAAAACATAGAGCCTAAGATTTTACCTTCCACAAGTCCTGGAAACTTAAACATTATTGTGGTTCTTTCTTTTACCATACACAATGGTAATCCTGCTAAAATAAACTCTTCTTGACCAGTAGTCCTACTGCTGATAAACCTCTGATGCTTCTGTACATGTCCATCTTTTAAAAAGTCCAACTAAAGGTTTAGAAGGAACAAAACGTTTGCATTTCAAACTTAACAGCTTTTACTATACTCCAGGTGAGCTCCATGTAGAATGCATCCATACCACCTTCAAACTTTCCTGGACCAGCAAACATCTAAGGAAGATATCCTTGCTTCTCCCTGTTCTCTTTCAGCCTAATTTCCACACTGCAGATAGAACAAATTATATCCTTCCCCACCTTTGCTCCAAACCTCCCATGGCTTATCTCATTCAGTGTAAGCCAGGTCCTCACATAGCTTCCCAAGATCTGTACCCCAATTAAGGGTCCAGAAACAACTCATGGACTGCCACATTTGTGTACAAACCAGGGAGCTAATAAAAATTTCACAATTTAAATCATTAAAAAGAATGTAAATGTAGAAAATCTTGTGATATGTGAAAATTGCATCCAGTCTCAGTGTTGGTGTCTATGAACATATTATACCGGCAAAGCCAAGCTTGACTGCTTGCTTATCTTATGGGCTATCTATGGCTATACCACTGTTTACCACACAGAGCTCAAATTTTCACTCTGGCTCTTTATAGAGTATGTAGGCCCTTGCCTTAAAGCCTCCACTATATGTAAGGATCTAATTTCTTCCTATGTATCTAGAATGGTATTAGTTTGGTATCTTTGGGGATGGAGAAAACAATAACTCAAACTACTGGAGAGGCTTCAGGTACAAAGGAGTCCTGGCTGAGAAAGGCTGTTTAGTCTCTAAGGCCAGGACTTGATTCCCCTGGCAGGAACATTGACCTGAATACTACATGCTTTTTTTCCTGGGCCAGGAGAGACAGACTCCTGTTCATCTTTGTCACCTTCAGGTGAGGTCTTCCTGACTATAAGCTCCACTGCATTCCTACTCTGTTTCTGCTTTTTCTGCACCCACAGAATGACAGAATGAGCCAAGTGGTATTCCATGGAGATGAGGACTGACAAACAGTATGGGATTTAGAAAAGCTAGGGCTTCCTCTGTGGTGTTCATCATTCTATGCACGTACAGGGCCAGCAAAAATAACACAGAACTGTAGTGAAGACAAACACATGCAAGCACAACCTCCCCTTTAACTATCATCTTGGTGCAATATGCCAGCATGACAAGAAATTAGAAAGAGAGTAACTACCAACAGGTACTAAAAAGAACCAAAGTAGCAGATTTGATGATTTCACCAGCTAGCCTTCAGTCAAGACCTTAATGCCTACTATCAATGTGAAATAAGGCCAGGTTTTTACTTTACCACAGAATTTACCTAGTACAGACACCTTTTAAATATCACATGCTACACTGTCCTAAAAATACAAAACCAAAGAAAAATAAGCTGGGAATTCAACAGTCTGTCAAATAATAATGAAATCTATGGAATAAAATAGCTGTACCAGGGGAAAAGGAAGCAACTAATGGCCTGGGAAAGCAAAGATTGGAGTCCTTGAGTTTGACTTTATAAAATACAAGGCTTTCCACGGAAAAGACAACATGGGGCCCAGTAAAGCTCACCACAGGATCAAGGCACAGAAATCACCTTCAAAATAGTCAGTTGAGCAACTGTTTCTGGAAGGCACTGCCCAACCACAGTTGGGTGAGAAAGATAAAGGCAGTGGGCAGAACAAGTCTGGCAGACTTCTATCCTTGAGAAGTAGCTCTATTCTGTAGGAAATGCAGAGGGCAGAAAACCTTAATAACTAGACTGACAATTTAGTTCTGTCTCCCCAAGATGGAGGCAATGAGGAGGAAACTCTGAAAAAGAGCGAATTCTACTTTAAGGAAAATCAATACTGAAGTTCTAAGAATGAAAATTCAGAACTGGAAGGTATTTGAAAGATGATTCATCTTTAAAACAAAAAAATGAATGGTTACACCACTACAGAGAAAATAGGGTCACTGGCACAGGAGCTGGAGACCAAGATTACAGAGAGACCCAAAGAATATAGATCACTGGCTGAGAACCATAGTAATTGTGGCCCAAAGACACTGCCAAAAAACCTCCTGACAAGCAATGTTCCTCCGGCAGCCTCAGGCTCACCTGAGACAACCGAGAGGAACCAAGGACCTTCAGCAGATGTAAGGGAAAGGACCAGCCAGGAGACACAGAAGAGATATGAGGTCATCAGGCTTGCAGACCAGCAGGCAGGTGAGAGGGGCCCTAGGTTTGGAAGAAGTCCTAGAGACTGGGAGGACGAAGGCTTAGTGAAAGGAAGGAATGATTTGTCCTCACTGTTAGCTTGACAGGCCTGAGATGTCTGGATTAGAAAGCACAACTTGCTGTATCGATGATGACCTATCCAGAGAGGGCTCGGACCCCATCAGTGGTTTAATCCATTAACAGACTGCCAATATGATGGCACTATTGGGAAATGATGAAAAGCAGGACAAGGTGGTACTGAAGAAAGGGCATCACTGGGGGCGTGTCCTCGAGGCTAAAGCTTGCCTTGGCCCTTCCTACTTGTCCCCCTTTCTGTACTTCCTGTTCACATGGCATAGTTTTTACCTCATGCTCTGAACACTGATGACCTCGATGCCCAAATGCACAAGCCCAGACTCAAAGAAGCCATGCAAACCCTCTGAAACCGAGTGAAAATAATTCCGTCCCTTTAAGCTATTTGGTGAGAGGGGAAAAATAACTAAAAGTAGGTAACCGGCCACACAGACTTAAGAGAGGAGAGGTAGGTGAGGGGCACAGGTTTGGGAGAGGAGCAGGAAAGACGCAGTTTGTGAAGGAACGGCAGCTGAAAGGGTAACCTGGGCTCGGGAAGGGAGCAAGGACATAATCTGGGACAAAAGTACAAGGAACTGAGGTTTAGGTAAGCGCCGGAAGATGAGCCCGGCCAGTGTTCTAGGCGCGAGCCCACCCTCGGGCTCCCGCCCGTGCTTCCCTCAGCCCGGGGTTCTTCAAGAACTCAACGCAGGGAGCATTCCGAGATCTCAGGAGAGAGACTGTTAGAGCGGCGCGCTCTCACCCAGACACACGAACAGGACCGACTTGAACCCAGGCTCAGCCATCTTCCAGAGTGGACAAGGGCGTCCAGGGAGCACGTCGCCGCCGGGCGCATGCGTCCCACGAGCGTCCCTCCGGAAAGAAGGTGCAGTCCGTTCGCACACGACGTCTGCGCGCCGTGGGAGGCGGGGCTGCCAGCCCTGGAGGGCGGGGCGCCGTGAGCACAAGGCCTGGGTGGGGAGGAGGGGAAGGCCCTGGGCGGTGCTGTGAGTGGGGGCGCGGTGAGGGGCGGGAGGTGGTGACGGGGAGGCGACGCTGAGAGGAGCCGGGCGCTGTGAGGGACGCGGTGAGGGGAGGGAGTGTGGTGAAGGGCGGGAGTGTGGTGAGAGGCGGGAGTTAGTGAGAAGCGGACACGGTGATGGTCGGGAGTGTGGTGAGTGGCGGAGCGGGATAAGGGGCCGGACGCGGTGAAGTGCGGGGGTGTGGTGAGGGGCGGGAGTGTGGTGAGGGGGTGTGTGGCGGGAGGGGCGGGGCGCGGCGAGGGCGAGGGGCGGGCTGGGGCCAGGTCCTGCTTCGCTCTGGGCCCTGCTCGGTATAGGGGAGTGCGTTTCTATTGCTACTAATTAATCTAAATCAGCAAACTGTATTATGTGTCTAGATAGTGAATGAAAATTCAAAGACAAGATGATGGGAGAAAAGCCCAGCTCTAAGAGCCTGCAAAGATGGCACGTTAGATAGAAAGGGTGAGACAAGTGTATTTTCCTTTTCCTTCATTGTGTGCACAGATGGGCTTGTGCTATCGTTATTAGTCCTGTGTCCTACAAATGTATCGCTACTGTTCAAGCCTCCAGGACTGGTGGAGGAAGCTTGTGGAATGTGCTGATACCCTGCAGCCCATCTCTTAAGCACAGATGGCAGAGTGGGAATCCTGGAGATCCCTGCTGGGTCTTTCTGTGGGTCAAACAACTCAGATCCTCCTGTGGGTTTCGGTATGCTGCTGTGTTTGTCGTCCTGGGCAAGGGCTGCTTGGGTACCACACCACCTGCTATGCCTCACCACTCTCTGGCCCTCTTTTTTATTTTAATTTGATTTTATGTGTATGAGTGTATTGCCTGCATATGTGTAAGTGCACTTATGTTGTGCAGTGCCCGCAGAGGTACTGATTGCCCTGAAACTGGTGTTACAGACAGTTGTTAACTATCATGTGGGTGCTGGGAATTGAATCTGGGTCTTCTGCAAGAGCAGCCAGTGCTTTTAACCACTGAGCTAACCTCTGGCCCTCCTCTTTCTTAAGGTCTGAGGAATGTGACAGAGTCCAAGAGGCTAGGAAACCTTGATATTCTTCAGTATGTTGTTTTCTGAATTCTTAGGTTTTTCTGTGTAATTGAATCTTCACAGATTCCTCATAGAATTTTGACCAAAACTACAAAGTATTTTATTCCTTTAACAAATGTTTAATGGACATTTGCTATACATAGACATCACTTTATGAGTTATGAATCTTATAATTAATAACATATGTACATACAACATATGCATGCACACGTAGCACACACACTTCATACACCCACACAGCACACATGCACACTTACCCTATATATACAGGCACACATACACACCACACAGATGCATGCTTGGTACATGCAGTCTACTAAATATATCCATATTCCAATTCCACATGCATGCACACACAGCACATAGGACAGGCTATGGTGTAGACCCAACATCTGACAATATAATGGCAGGCTGAGCAGCAGAGTAGTATTTTCTGGAGTATCATTTAGGTGGATCCTCTCTGTAGAAATGGCCAAATGGGTTCAATATTGTGAACAAGCAAGTAAGAAACCACAAAATACACTCACCAGGAGATGATACATTCTGGGCAGGATGGCAGCAGAGAAGGAGTTGAGATGCAGTCAGACCATAAAATATGTGAGTAGGTAAATAGAAGAGGTGTTGTGGTTGGTTTATATTGTCAACTTGACAGAACCTAAAATCACCTGGGAAGAGGGAACCTAAACTGAAGAACTGTCTATACCAGACTGGTCTGTGGGCATGTCTGTGGAGGATTATCTTGATTGTTAATTGATATAGGAGGACCTAGCCCACTTTGGGCATATAATACTAGGCTGTATAAGAAAGCTAACTATGCACAAGCCTGCAAATGAGGACAGTCAGCCAGCCGGCAAGCAATCATTCCCCATAGTTTCTGCTTCAAGTTCCTCCCCTGATTTCTGTGAATGACGGACTGTGATCCAGAAGTATAAGCCAAATTAACTCTTTCCCTAAGTTGCATATTGTCAGATCAACAGAGATCAAACTAGAGCAAAGAGTGAAGGAATCAGGTCTTATGCTGGAGATATTAAAGTTGGAATTGTAATTTGGGGGACGGTTGGGAACAGAGTATAGGGATGCACCAATACACAGATGTAAACCACAGTGCTGGGAGTAGTGTCTGATGAGGACCTGAAGTTCTAGTGTAAAAGAGAGGTACTAAGAATTGGAGGATGACTTAATAGAGTCTGTCATGTCTGGCTAGTCAGCATTAGGCCTTGGAGGCTACTAACAACAACAAAGTATCCCCTAGCCTCTTAAGCTAAAGGTGAGGATTATTTTTCCAGGTGACCATTTGTGTGAAAACAGGAAGAAACTCAATGCAGGAGAAAGAGGAATCCTTCAAGGCAACAGGAGACCCCAAGCAGCTGCTGAAACCCTGTTCCAAGTATGGGAGATGGAATCAACCTTTGTTGAAACAGCTTTCTATAGGAGGCAGCATGTAACTGGTCTTGAGGGGGTCTGCTGGTCTGTTGCTTTTTGTGAAGGGCTAGTGGTGCTTATGTTAGAATTCATAAGCCAGATGGTAAAATTTAACCTATTGTATTGGCACTTCTTTAACAAGAGAGAAAGCAGACTCCCACAAGTTGTTTTCTAAAAAAGTGAAAACCAGGGCATAACACTACATGAGTGCTTCTGTACAGGGTCCGCTGGAGAAAAGGAAGTGTGGCCTATCTTTGATGGAGATTCAGCTATGTTCCTCCTGGAGCAAATATCAACACAACTGCTGACCTCTAGTGTAAATCTCCTGAAAATGGCTTTTTATACAAATTACTCTTCTGGCAGAGAGCAGGTGGCTGTGTCTGGTTTGGGCTAGTTTTCCAGGTCTTCTGGGCCAGTTACCCACTTTTTCATGGCCTCACCTCAAAGTATCTGACAACACTCTTGAGGTAAAAAAGAAATTCCTTTCTTACTATGAGGTAACTCATCACAGGACCATGGAGGGCCCCACCAGCCAGGCCCTTGATAAGGTCTCTTCACCCTTAAGCAAATTCTTCTGTAGCCCCCCTACGACCTCCCCATAGGCTCTGCACTGCTAAGCACTTCCATCTGTCATTGGACTTCTTCCCAAAAGCTGCCTTGTACACCAACTAAAACAAGCCAGAAGGTGAACTGGGCTATAAAACTCTGCAGACCTTCATAAACATGAACCAGAATTGTAACCTGGTATCAGGAGTGTATCGTGTCAGAAAGACAAAGATGCTTTTGTCATTCTACAATGTCATAATGTAATGAATAATGATAAATTAAAAATTATATCAGTTTCCTTGCATGCAGTTTATCAAGTAATTGTGATTTCACTTGCTAGCATGGCTGTTGGCAATCACAGGTTCATTAATTCTCATCTTAATTACTAATATTGTCAGATCACATTTCACATATTAAACGTGTGTATATTCACATGTTAAGAATGACTACAGAATATTTCAAGAGGCTACAAGTTCAACGAGGCTTTGCTAAAGGAAAAGACAGATACAGAGCTGATACAGATGTAGAGATAGTCATTGTAGATGATTAGGTAATCTTTCTCCTCTCTTACACTAGTCAGGAGTCCCTTCCTAGGAAATGGTACCACCCATAATGGGCTGGGGCTTTCTCCATCAGACAGTCTTGCACATACATACTCACAGGTCCACTGATGTAGATTAATTCTTCATCAAGACTGTCATCCCAAGTGATTCTAGGTTGTGTCAAGTTGATACAGCCACTACATTAACTAATTCAGTTGAAGAGGTGCTAGAGGTGCACAGAGCCTAGCAGGCTCAAGGTGGGAATCAGTTCAAGGCAAGCCCTCAAGATGCAGCATCCAGAACATCTATATAAATGGGAAACTGATCACAAGGAAGATTGATTAGAATGCCCAGATACGTGGATATACTGAGCTTAAACCCTGGGGCTAGTAAGGGGATTTTGGCCTGTTGATCCTGTGATGAATTAATCAGATGGTCTGATAATAAGTAGTTGAGTCTGCTGTATCATATATGGCATTAGGTGCCCTGATTTCAGGTGAGGGTGTGACATCCTTTTTTGGTTGGGTGTGTTTCTAAGTTCAAGGACCTGATTTTTCTGATTTGGTTTTGATTCACCCATGTGTTCTGTATCTATGCTAGTAAGTTCATAGCTGTTACTTTTTACTTCGAATGAATAAGTTATTGGTCTGCCTTGTGGTTGGGGCTGTACAGGTGGTGGTGTCTATGTGCAGAAACAAGATTAAGAATCATCCTGCCTCTCATTTGCATTCAAAATGGAGCAACATGCTGCTTTTAAAACCAGGACAATGCACAGCCTGAAGCTACTGTTCCACACGTTGTGGAGGAACCCAAAGCACAGCCTCATCTCCACACATACCACCATCAAGGTGTCCAGCATCTATCAAACTACCAGAAATGATCGTACAAGAAAATATACCATTAGTTAAGATGGACTTGAAATGTCAGCCAGACCAGAAATGACAGGGACAGTGTGGTTACAGATAGGAATGTCAAATGTGCTCCAGGTCAGAAGTTGGAGAGGAGAAAAACAAGACAGTTGAAGCTGGAAATGCAGAGTTTGAAGTGAAGAGTTCATTATTGTCTAAAGTACAGATCTGAAAGAAAAATAAGGCCTTGAATTTGAAACCGCAGCAACCAAAGTCCAGGAAGAAGGGAAAGGGAGCTGTGAGAAAAAGTACAAAGTCTCAGTGACACATTTGAAAAAAAAGTCAAGTAACCAAATCAGTCTGCATTTTGAGTATCATGATAGGGAAGTTTAAAATAGATTTTAAGAAATAATGTCTCTATGGGGCTAGAGAGATGGCTCAGAAGTTAAGAACACTGACTGTTCTTGCAAAGGACCTGGGTTCAATTCCCAGCACACACATGGCAGTTAACAACCATCTGTAACTCCAGTTTCAGGGGATCCAACAACCTCTTCTGACATGTGAGCTTTGCATGACATGGGTGCACTTACATACACGCAGGTATATGCTCATACACATGAAATAAAAATAATGAATTTTAAAAGAAGAAATAATATCTCTAATTTCAGAAGACACCATTGAGAAAGTGACCAAATGAACCACAGACTGGGAAAATATTAATGATACGTATGTGTATATGTATAAATATATATGAATACATATTTATATATACTTGAGTTAGATATCCATGATATGTAAATATGTTTTATGTAAACAATGAAACAATGCACATTTTAAAATTGGCAAAAGATTTGAGCAGACTCCATAAGAAATAGACAAACAAAGTTTTCAACATTGCTAGGCATGTGGAAAATCCACATTGAAATGCCACTCAAATAACATTTAAAGCTGTCCGTATCATGTACTTGGTGAGGATGTGAAGTAGCTAGTATTCTCAAGAATTTCTGGTGGAAGTATAAAATATTAATCATATATGACATCTCTTTGGAATCTTATTGTATAATTAAACAAGCATTTACTATTATGAGCTAGCAGTTCCTTTTCTTGATATTTATCCAAAAGAAATAAAACATCTGTGCACAGAAGACTATTGTGGGAGTATTTATAGCAGTTTTGTTTCGAATACCCCCAAACTGGAAGCAACCTAGTTGTTTGGGAAAATAAAAAATAAAAAAAAGGAACAACAAATTGTGGTATTCCCACACATGAGAATACAGCCGGATGGGGAAAAATAGATGGACTTCTGATCCATGTCCAACATATGTGGCTCCTACGAATTCAATGTGTGAAATAAAGTAGCCTGAAAAGGATAAAACACTTTTCACTTAATGAAATTCTGACACAGACAAAACTAATATAGAATTAACAAAATCCAATTAGTACTGCAGGTGGACTGGACTGACTGCAGAGGGCAGATTGCAAGTGTTTAAAGGAGATGGTAATGTGGCACAAATTTCACCTTCATGACAGGTAAATTTCATTCTGTGACTGTATCTCAAAACCTGTATATATTGAGAGTCAATATGTAACTATTCTGAAATAATAGTTTTTCACTGAGTGAAAAAAAAAAGTAGAATGTCAAGACATACTAATGTTAGGATACTGTTTGGAAATTCATAGTTTTGATATATGCATTTAGTTTTGCTTGCACAAACTGGAAATAAACCCCTCTGCTCAGAAGTACCATTGACAGTTTGTGGGACAGATTTCTAAGACTTTAGTCTTACTAATGCTCTTGTGTTGGGCAGCAAGAACCAAACTGCTAACTTCTTAAGAAAACAAAGCAAGATTTCAATGGCCCTAGTTCTTTCTCCTTTTAAAATAAACTACATATTTCAAGTACACCTGGTAACAAAGTACACCAGTACTATCTCATTAGAAGGATCTATATTTTGCTGAATAAAGGATTCTTTTCCTTTGTTTTTAAGTCATTCATTCTGTCCAATGAAGGTGTCTTTAGTGTACTTTGACCTCCCATTCTGCAACCACCAGGTGAGGTGGTGGCCCAAATGCCATCAGCATTTTCCACCTGAGCACCTTGTGGCCTTAGAAAATCAGTCCTCAGCCACTGGACTCACCTGAGTTTCTAGACATTTTTGGTTCTTCCATTTGCTCATCCAGAGACAAGAGAATTTTCACTTTCCCCAACATATTGTGGAGCTCAAGGGATGTATGTATTCTGTTATGGCAAAGAAGTAAATTTTACACTAGGATTGTAAATGCTGTACAGCAGCAGGCATGCATTGCTGGGTCTATCCACTCAATTCCTGGGCATTCCAAAGTCTACAGGCAGCCACTTCAAACATTTCTGTATAAAATTTTAGGTTTTTATAGTCAATTGTGAACTATATCTTCTGTTAATTCTAAATTTAATCTTTTAATTTTTTTTATTATTTATTATGGTGGTTGTTAGCCACCATATGGGTGCTGGGAATTGAGCCCGGATCCTCTGCAAGAGCAGCCAGTGTTCTTAACCACTGAGCCATCTCTCCAGACCAGACCCCAAATTTAATCTTTATATTAGCTCTAAGGTTATTTAATTATGGGGATAAGATAGTAAGGAGACAGGGTCAGTCATCTCTTGCCTGAAATCCCAGGATCCCATGATTTCACAATTGGTGAGACTTTGAGTGTTTGGGTTTTTATATCTGAGAAATTTCAAAATTTAGGAACACAGATGATATGGGAATATTGAAGTGTCTTTGAGAATGACAGAGCCCTTCTTGGATCTTTTATGCTTTGCTTGAGAGGATAGGCTCCTGGAAACTCATCAGCCACCTCAAGTCAGAGGTTTTTGGGTTATTGTCTCATAAATTTGAAGAATGGAATTCATAGATCATAGACAGTGAGTTTCAGAAAACAGTATTTTATTAAAAGGAGCTTAGGAGAGAGAAAGAAGGCAGAACTCCTGTACAGCAGAAGGGGTCTGAGGAATGGGATTCCATTGAGCCTCATTGTTCTGTAGTTAATAAGGCTTTAGTGAATAGAGAATGGGCCAGGGAGATGAATTGGTCAGTCCAGGTCCCTCAAGGTTCCCAGTCATGTGCTCAGAATGGTTTCCAGGAAAAAGGTAACTCTTAAGAAAAAAAACCAGACTCCCCCTTGGCATCCCCAACCTTTGGCTGTGGCAGAACCAGAGATGTCTGTCTTAGATACTTGTGGCATTTATGACCTCAGGTAAAGACAAGTGTAATGGCATGCCCAAGGTTATTTACAGCTCTTAGTCAAGAATGAAACAGGTCACTTTTCTTTGGGGGTCTTTATACCCTAAACAGCCTAAGTAATTTCTGTCCTCTTTGGTAGTTGTCTAAAGAATTTCTCTCAGTGAGGCTGCATTTGACTCTGCCCACCTCTCTAGGTCTGGAACAAGCAAGTGAACGAAGTATGATTTCACTAAATCACAGTTTGGGAAACCCGAGTTTATTTGGGCTTACTTACAGGGCAATTATTGGAGAAGGGAGCAGGATCCTCCTACTGATACTGGGCTGCGGATTTTACATTTTCACAAGAACCGCTGATTCTGCTGACCACCCCAAGATGGCAACCTGGCCCTCTGCTGTGCTTGTCCTTTTCCCAGATCTCCTTTCTCCCCCTTAGTCCTTCCCCTACATACAACTCAAGTCACTGGTTGGTTGGGAGAGGTAACCAACTCTATTGTCTTCTTCCTGTGTCAGTCAAGCTCCTTGTGCCCAGTCCATTCTGACAGTCAGAGGAAAACTTCATACCACAGTAGTCAATAAATAGGGCTGGAAGTCATTTCTGATGGTAACATTTGACTTCTAAATGCTTAATTGTGTGTGTAAAAATGAAACTGCAATAAATTCTGGACTTAGTTTATTTTTTTTTCAATCTTTCAGTGAATAACCCTATACCTTCCAATCTGAAATCAGAAGCAAAGAAAGTTGCCAAAATATTAAAGAGAATTCATAGAAATAACTTCCAGAAATGGACCTGATAAGATCATTCCTGGTAGGTAAATTTGTAAATGTTTGTCTTCCACACTAGTTTTTGCATTGTTTAGCTTTTCTCTTTGTGTGTCCCAGGGATACTAGGAAGTAGTTAGAACACTCTACTCTGGGGCCTCACAGAGGAAGCTCCTCTCAGGCAGTCTCCTCCAGCTAGCTGCTGAGTCATCAACAAAGGAATCCGAAAAATCACTAGCTAATCTCACAGATTATTTTTTATGATGTAAGCTGTTTAAAGTACTTCAAGATGTTTCTCACAAATTAGGGAAAATGATATTTACCAATGATTGACAGATCCTTGTTTTTGAGTGAAAGGCATCAAAGAGATTTTGGTACCATAACTGATGAATTCCAGAACTGGCTTCCGTTTCTTCCGAATGATACAATTATTTTATGCTCAAATGGTACCTAACAGGCACTGTCACTACACCTTTTATTCCTGTGTTCACACACTGCAGTGTAGTTCATCAAACTTAAATCTTCCATTTAAACTAAACAGAGTGAATATATAATACCATTTTTAGTGAAGCAAGACTATTAGTATCATAATAGAGCCAAGCATGAGTGCTCACAGATATATTTTAATTTTGTGATTTCTTTTTATTCCTTCTACATAAGATATTCAGGCTCCATGCTGTTTTAAGAAAACATTGATCAGTAATTCCCAATACAGCTTTGCATCAGTATCCCCTTGGTCATCAAACACAGGTCCTGAATCCCACTCCACCATGCTGAGTCACACACAGAGCAGTAGGCCAGAAGTACTTGTTTTAACATGTTCCTCAGAAGCTTGGAGGCAGCTACTCAGACCTCATAGATTTGCATTTCCCATGAGGTCTCAGTGAACCACCTACACATATACATTTCAAAAGTACTGTTTTTAAGATTAAAGAAAATTAAAATAGAGAACCTGAACTCCCAGTAACAGCATTCTGCAGCAGAAGCACCGCTGTGAACACCAGCGTCCTATGCTGAATTTAGGGTAAAGAACACTTCCTAAGCCTAGTGCTGTGTCTGCCACCCTTTGATGTTAAGGACTGAGATATAAGAGAAACTCAGTTTAGAAAGTAAATCCGCATTGGCTTGTTCTATGTTATAAATAAAAAGATAATTAGCAGATTGTTTAGGGATTACTATACTAGGGTTTCACTGACTTTGAATCTGAATAGATGATCTATAAAAAAAATTGGCATGTGTAGTATATACATTTTCCAAACATGTCATTATATTTAATGTTTTGAAGTTGAGGCATTAGTAACTTTAGAAGCACTGAGTCCAGAACATGAGGTATAGAGGGCATGCTGCCAACATATAACTATAACATAAACATATTTGATTGTGTTTGATATGAGTTAGGCTTTCCTCTATTCACACTCTTAAAATACAAAAATAGGGTTGTTGGGGTAGAGAGATGGTTCAGTGGTTAAGAGCACTTGCTGTTCTTGCAGAGGAATATGAGTTCAGTTCCTAGCACCCATATGATGTTTCTAACCACCTGTAATTCCAGTTCTAGGAGGATCTGATGCCCTCTTCTGGCCTCCATGGCCACTGAATGCATATGGTGCACATACACAGATTTATGCACTCATACATACACAAAATAAAAATTATCTTCGAAACTAAGGTGTCACCACAAATCTGACTCTATAGACCTTAATATATTTATATGTTAAAGTGCAGGAAATTTGTGGGGGGCTAGTAAGGAGCTTGCAGATATGGGAGGGGATCTAAATATGATAAAATATATTGTATGAACTTTGCAAAAAGGAAAAATTGTAAGGTGTCCTCAATGCTTGGCGCCCAGGAAGGCACCCTTCCCCAAGTTGTTTGTGTGCTGACCTTGTCATGCTCTGGTATTAGTTCCATGATCTGTTACTAATTTAAACTTTGAAATTAGAAATTTCAGACTTTCTAGGGTATCTATAACTTTTTTCTGTGTTTCATACTATTATATCTGGTAAATACTTCCCTGACAATTTAAATTCTTAATTTATCTTTATTTTTCTTAGACAGGCTATCACTATGTAGTCCTGGCTGGCCTGGAACTCATAGAGATCTGTATATGTCTGCCTTTTGAGTGCTGGAATTAAAGGTATGCAGCAGGACATTTGGCCTTAAACTACCATCTAGTGATGTCTTTAGGTTTCCAGTTTGAAAGATACAGTATTGTGTAAGCTAACTCATAGAGTGGTGAGACTCTACCTTTAATGGAGACATACGCTTATAAAACCTCATTTTATGTGGTGAACTTTGAAATATGAATTAACCATTATTTTGTTAAATTGAATTAGATTTTCAGTATAAAGTAGTAGTTCTTCAGCACTACAATAGATCATGAGTTTAAAACTTAAATTTTTTAAGTTATTCTTATTTTATTGTATGAGAGTTTGCCTGCACATATATAAGTGCACCATGTGCATGCAATGTATGCAGAAGCCAGAAGAGTGTGTCTGATCCCCTGGAACTTACATCTGGTAATACTTACAAATTGTTGTTGGTCACTGTGTTGGTGATGGGAACCAAACCCGGGTCCTCTGAAAGAGCAGTCAGTGTTCTGAACCACTGAACCATCTCTCTGGCCCTGGGTTTAAAAACTTTTAAAGTGGGGCTGGAGAGGTGGCTCGGCGGTTCAGAGCATTGGCTGCCCCTGCAGAGGACCCACATGTCAACTAACAACTGCCTGTAACTCCAGTTCCAGGGGAATCCAACAGTGTCTTCCGACCTCTGCGGCCATTGCATGATATGGGAGCACTTATCCACATATAGGCAATGCTTTCATACACATAAACTCATACACATAAAAAATAATAAATAAAATATTAAGAAAAACTTTTGAAGTAACAAAAGTTATTTTTGTTGTCAAATCCAAATTTAGGTGTTCCGTCACAAGCTGCCTTTCAATCACTTCTTCTTTGTTTGCAGCCCATGTGATCACAAAAGCAAAAGGCCTTACAGCTTTGTCTGATTAAAGCTTCTTTTCTGGTGACAAGCAGGGGAGTCAGTGGGATGGTTCTGGCACATCTTCCACATGGAAGTAAATTGACACTTGATTGTAGAAACCTAAGTCTTCTGTGTTTCTTTGTTGGTTTTGGATGTTCTCATAGGGAGTTTGACAGGTGAATCTTTCATACAGACTGCTTTTTCAGACACATTCAGTGTGCGTCAGGAAGCAAGCAGGAGAGCCAGCCTTGGGTTACTAGATGGGAGTCAAGGATATTTTGTAGGCTGTTCACAGAACACCTACTTGCACATGATAGAATATACTTCTCTTGTGAAATGTGAGCTCTTAGTCCTCAGCTTTGTGAGGTAGCCACTTTCTGTTTATGGAATTAAGTGTGAAAGAGGCTGTCCCAATTTGCTTTCCAATTGCTGTCATAACCAGTGTCCCAAAGCAACTTGGGGAGGAAAGAATTTATTTGGCTTATAGGGACACCAGGGTGGGAAACTCAAGCGGGAACCTGCCTATAGATGACACTACCCACAGTGGGCTAGGTCCTCCTACATCAATTTTCAATTAAGGAAATACCTCACAGATATGATTATGGGTCAATCCAATGGAAGAAATTAGTCGACTGAGTTTCCCTCTTCCCTGGTAACCAAGGCTGACTATGACAGGGACCATCTAGAAGATTTGTAACATTTGAGGACTTGCCCCCTCCTCCCAAGAGAATCATATATAGAACAATATACTGTTTCTTTCTGGAGCAAAATCTGTTACTTGATTTTCCAAGGGCTAATTAAAGTGATTGCTACAAATCTCAGGAACCAGTGCTTGTAGTAGTATTTAAAGCTTAGGTGCATGTCAGAACCAGTTGAAATGCCATTCATTCAGTTTGACCTGTGTTCTTCCTCATATAAAGGAGCACATTTTTCTGCTAGTAGTTGTTTTAATATAGATCATTTATTTACACATTTAAACAATAAAGTGCAGGTGCTGGTAACATGTCTTTTATCCCTGTGTTGGATTCATGACTTTTTCTCCAAGGTGTCCCCAAAGCAAGCAGGGTTCTCTTTTCACAGTCATGGCTCTACTTTTCATAGTTCAGGGTTGCCTTTAGTGCTGGGCACAGGGTAACTCCAATGCTACAGCAACCAGTCACTTTCCTTTTATAGTCCCTTCATTAGAAAGTTCAAGTAAATTTTGTAGATCAAACCACCTCATTTAATTTTAAAAATGGTTAAAGTTTTAAAATAATAGAAATGCCAATTAAAAATATTTATGATTTGTTGTTTTATGAGTATATTACTTGCATTTAGTAAGTGCACTGGTGTTGTGCAGTGCCCATAGGGGACAGAAGATGGTGTCAAATCCCCTGGAACTAGAGTTAAGGATGGTTGTTAGCTGCCATGTGGGTGCTGGGATTAGAACCTTGGCCTTCTGCAAGAACAGCCAGTGCTCTTAACCAGTGAGCCATCTCTTTCCCCCAAAATGCCAAATCTTTAAAATTAGGAAAATATGACTCTCTTATCAGATATTATCCAAATGCTCATGGACAGAAGTCTCAGCTGTGACTTTAAACACACAGAGGCACCTTCTGAGGGGATTTCTGTCAGTGGAGCCAATCTCTGCAGGAAGGTCAGGCAGCCCAGTCCTGCTGTCCAGTGATGTACACTTGTTGCTAAAAAGTGAAAGTATGTCTCTCCATCAGCCTCACTATCCCTGCTGTCAACGCTGGTAGACTTTTCTACTGGTTCAAAACCTAAGTTTCTTTACCCCATTCTCCAGAACAGCAGCTGTGTACCGCCAAAGGCTAATTGAAAGGCTGTCCAAATAAGGCAAGGCAAGTTCCTGATCCCAGAGGACAGGCTGGCAAGCCAGGCATTTCCTAGCACAGAAAATTAAAAGCACCTTTGGGATTATCAGACATTGAATCCTGTAATCAAACTTCACAAAGCTGGTCAGGTTAGTTCTAGATGTAATGTAATGTCTGTTGTCTAGGGTGTGTTTGCTGCAAAGGAAGGTCAGCAGAGAATTGCCATTTAGACTCCCCTCCACATACACATACCAAGTTAAAAATATATTTTCTAGACTTGCTTCTATATCAGAAAAAGTAAGTACACATTAATCCTAAAACTCCTTGTGCTTAGTTTACAAATATAAAGAAACTCCTTTTTTTTTAATAAGGAGGGCCAAGCAGTTTATAATAGCAATGATTTAGTATTAAGCTATCCCTGAGTGTGATTGTAACAAGCTCTTGAATTCTAATCTCTTCCTATGATAAAGTTGTGACCAAAGACTAGGCAACTAAGTTTAAAAAATATTGATAATTGAAATGGTCAGATATTATGTATGCTTAGTGAGTGATAGACCAGTCATTCAGCTTTATGCAAACTATTAGGGAAAGCCTGGAACACATGAGTTTTTGAGTGGTACTCCTGGAAAATATTTAACATCTTTCAAATATCTTCAAGACTTATACAGTGTATAAGTCTTGTTTTATTTTTTTTTCTTCATGTTCATGTGGCAAAGATTTTAAGTGTTATAATGATTTTCTTTGTTTTTACCAGAATGGTCTGTACCTTTAGCCATTGGGATAGCTGGACTTGGTCGGGGGTACTCAAAATAGGAATAGGGATAAGTTGGTCATGTTCATGCCATTGCTACAGTCCCTACAGGCCAGAACTCAGCATGGTATAACAGAGACATCCTACTGCTCTTATTTGGCCTCTCACATCTATGGAAATTGTTCTCTTCTTCTTCCCTCTATTCCTCTTGTTCCCTCCTTTCCTGTGAACTACCTTTTCTTTGACATTCTGATATCATTGCTGCAAACAGATAAGGCAGCAGAAACACAGAGTATAGTTCAGTTCTGCTGCTCAAAGTTTCATGTATATTGTGTACAGTAGAATCTACTTCAGAAACTGGGTGGAAGTGATATTCTTAGCAGCTGTAGCCTGCAGTGCCCTGGTAGTTCCTACAGATATGGTTTCCCAGACTTTTAATTCTCATGTTGCCACTCCCTTTTTCTCCCTTTACCCTTCTTTCTATAACCATCCACTCTCTTTAGCCCCTACCCCATCTTTCTGAACACCTAGCTTTTCTTTCTATAACTCCCAACCTCTTTTTCTACAACCCCAACCCTCTTTATACAACTCCCTACCCTTTCTATCCATAACTCCTAGTCCTTTTTCCAAAATGCCCCAACCCTCTTTCTGTAGCCCCCACCCCTCTTTCCACAGTCCAGACTCCATATGAGCCCAGGAGTATGCTTTGAGCATCATTTTGAACATGGTGAGAGATTAAACAAATGATTTCAATTTCAAAAGACTAAAGACCAAAATGGAGTATTTTAAGATTGTTCTTTAGAAATTGAGGGGGGATGCCATTAATGACCTTGAAAAAGAAATAGAAATGTAATCAACATTAAACATTTTATGGAATGCTGTACTTCATTGTTTTCAAAAGGCAGAATGGATTGGTGGCTGAGCTACACCAACAGGACTGAGGAGAGACTGCCTCATATTCTGACCAGAGAACATTCCCACTGTGGAATGTTAAAGGCCACTTTTCTTCTATGTATCCTAGTTTCTTCGTCTATAACATAGATGAAAATGACCTTCCTCTAAGCTTATATTGATGCTCAAATTGATAAAGCTACAAAAAGCTCTTGGAATGACATAGGCTATAATGTTTGTTATTTTGCCACTTAAATCTTATCTTCTTGACACTATAGAAGTAGCTCTGATTTTATTTCACTAACAAGCAGGAAAAATAATTATTAACTTTCTAATGTGAAGACCAGAAACAGGGGCATTAAGCTCAGAGCCTCAGTTTAACCACAAAGTCAGTGATGTAGAATTGGTAGTAGAAAGTATAGTGGTTTTCTGTAGAGTGTTCCCAGGCACAGAGGGAGCATGGGTTTTTTCAGTAACTAGTTCAGCTCCAGCACAGCTTTCCTGACTGCCCAGTCAGAAGGGCAGGGTGATGGAAAGGCAGACAGAATCTCCAGTGTTCCTGTGGCTGCTGTTAATAGGGCTGTTGTTGACCTTAAATGCAGTCTGTCTTCTACAGATATGACTGGTTCTGTTTGTTTCTTGTTTGAAATCCAGCAGAACAATCTGCCTTTTGATTGAGTTGTTTGATGCATGCACTTTAAGGATGTTATTGATATATTTGGGTGTATGTTTGATATCTTACCTCTTCTCTCTATATGCAATGTCTTTTTTTTGTCTTCTTTCTATGTTGCAGTTTTAACTTAACAGAATATTTTATAAGGCAGAAATATTTTCATTATGTTTCTAAGTCATTTTCTTAATGGTTACTCTAGAACTTCATTTTAATTTGTCAAAAAGACTACAAAACTTATGCTAATTTGATTCAGTAATATTAGAAATGTTGCTCCTGTGTAGCTGTGCTCCCATTTCTTCTTTTTATCACAGTTATGTTATACCTACATGTTATAAGTTCATGATACATGAATCTATGTAGTAATTAGGGTTTTTCTTAAAGAAACTGAACAATGAATTGACAGTAAATATTTAAAATTGAGCCTTTTGCTTCAGTTTCTTCATTTATTGTTCTCAGTTTTGTTTGATGATTCTTGAATTCCAGTTTCTGACTTGTCAGTGATTCGTGCTCCCAACTTTCTTCTTTGTCCTGTTATTGTCAAACCTATTACATTTTTTGCATTGTGGGCCTAGCAACAAAATTACACAGAAGTATTTCAAAGAGTTCATTTTTGATCAGTTAGGAGAAGAGAAAAAAATTATGTGTCTATACTATTGTTCGTGGTATATAATTATCTGTACTTGGGCTTTTTAAAAATGTGGTTTTGAATTATTATCCAGAGTTCCTGATTTCAGCCTGGAGTACTGTTTTTACTGTTTTTAGTACTTCTTTTAAAATGGTTCTGAAGCAGAGACTCTAAAAGATGAACCCTAAATTATTCAAAGTTTCCTAGGAATCAGAGAAAGGAAAAGCTGAAGCTCTTCTTACCAAGGTGGGGGAGGGAGACTTGCCTCCCAGGAAGAGATTTATAATGCTGCAACTTATCTCGAAGTTTAATCAGCCCATGTCTGTTTTCTGAGTTTTGTGGTCTCTTTTCTATAAAATTATGACATTGCTATAGGAAAGGCAGAGAGAAACTAGAAGTTGGTGGGGTTTTTTCCGTGTTTCTTTCATTTTTCTTTTTCCACTGGTTTGACCAATCTGGAAATAAATTTAGTTCCAGTATTTCAGAAAATACTGTTTCCCAGTTTCTTCAGAAATGCAGGGAAAACAAGGTTTTTAATCTAGAACATGCTTACTTCACCTTCATTTTCAGATTTAGCTGCTTGTTAATTAAATTTTAACACAAATCATTTAAACTTGTGTCAGATTCTCGGGTGGTGTCATGCACTATCTCATATTGTTGCACTGTCCAGCCACCAGCCAGAACGCTTTTCTGCTTTTCATTCTCTGCTATAAAAACAAACCCGTAACTCCCAATGCTCATGTGCTCCAGCTGCTGCAAAACCTTGGCTGTCTCTGTCTCACTAATGGTGTTACCAAAGAATATAGGGTCATCTTACTCTTATTTCACAGGAACCAAATGCAGACCAGATGGAGGATTAGAAGATTGACTTTTTCTCAGGTGCCTCTCAGAACTTCATGTTGTTAAACTGTTTTGAGCTGTACTAAGCAGAACATAACTAGGGCAGCAGTTCTGGGAAGAAATCTGAATTTTTTGAGTGTGAATGAAGCAAACAATACAAGGTTGTTTTGTTACCTTCAGAAGCCTATAAGACACAGGTTATACAATCCCTGAAAAAAGTGCTAACTTTGCATAAAGAATGCTAAAGCAGGTATAGTAGAACAGGTTTGTAATCCTAGCACTCAAGAGACCAAAGCAAGAGGATTGTGAGTTCAAGGCCAGCTTGGACTACAGAGCGAGTTATTACTTAACACTGTAATCCTCAGAAATTATCTATGTCAAATAAAAACAGTAGTTGACAATGGAACCGGAGAAGTGACTCAGCAGTTAAGAGCCTGTGCTGTTCTTACAGGGAACCCAAGTTCGAATTACAGCACTCACGTCAGGCAGCTTACATCTGCCTATAACTTCAACTCCACAAGATTGGGGGCAGCTCTGTCCTCCACAGGCACTCACACTTATGTGCACCCCCCACACACACATATGCATACATGAGTAAAAATGAATTAAAAATTCATCTTTTTAAAAAATAGTTGGCAAGAGTCAAGAGAAAACTGTGTTTATCAAGAACCTACCTATAGCAGGGACTTTTTGTTCCATTTGCATGTAATTTCATTTGACAATGACAATATTTTTCTGTATATCAAATGTAACATTGTTTAGAAAACATTTAGCAAACTTTGAAGAATTATATAGTGAAGGCATCTTTTAAGGTCTACTTGACCTGCATGTTTAACTGTGATATGGCCATACCAAGTTTCACAAATAATTCCTTTCCTCAGACAGCATGGAAGGTAGCTCTGTGATCAGCCCACCATTATAGAGGAGACAGGTTTTAAGTATCTCCATTATTTCCCCAAGGTCACACAGAGAAGAATTGAGTGATGTTTATACCCAAAGAGTTTCCATTTGAGCCCAGCTTCTTAACATTGGCCATTATGCCTTTAGCTGTATAGATACAGATGATGTGTTCATCTGATCCTAATGAGAGTTAAGTGAGGTAGGTAGGCTCTGTGCTGAGACTTCTGTGTACCAAGATCAATATGTCACTTAGGGTGTCATAGCTTCCAAGGGGAGGAACTGGGGTCAGCACTGATTTCTCCTTTGTTGCCTCATAAATGATGGGTGATATTCTTTTTCTTCTCTAACTTTGGACTTTTTTATGGGTATGATGAATTTGAGAAACTCTTTCTCCATGTTGACTTGCCTCAAACATTCAGTTGAACCTTATTCTAATGTTTGCTCTTAGAGAGCGTTACTAATAGAAACCAATATTCAAACTTAAGTGAGTCACAATAAGATACCCAATATGCAATGTCTGGTGATGGGCACACAGCCTCTCGAGGAGTTAGGGTGGGACACATCTCAGACCTGCAGCCCAACAGTCCTAGCTCCACAATCTGTGATACTGGCTTTTGTAGAAGTTTGGATTGAGGTCAGAGCACATTGGCCCATCACCACCTCCTTTTGGTCTGATCTGCTTATCATTGTGGCAGTTTGCAGCTTCATTGGTACTTAGCATCATTAGTTACACTACCTGTTCCTGGGAAGAGTAATGGAGACTGCACTGGGTGCTGGATGGCTCGCAGGTGTTTGCCATAATTATCTGTACAGTGTTGGCTCTTGCCCCAATCACTCAGAGCAATGGTGCTCCTTTCATATTTGGCTTGCTATCTACATTGGAAGTTTACATTACAGAAAGAGTGTCTGAGTTTAAGTCAAACATGTTTTAATCAATGTTGAACTGTACCTGTTTTTTGTTACTGCCCTTGTTTTGTTTTTGAGTCAGGATCTCACTATGTAGCCTTGGCCAGCCTGGAACTCACAGAGATTCACCTGCCTCTACTTCCCAAGTGCTAGACTCAAAGACATGTATCACCACTGCCTCTAGTGTTGCTGTTTTTAAATGAGTGGGTTTTTGCATTTCAGGTATTGTATTTGGTTATAATTTTGAATTATGACAGAGCAGTAGTAGCCTTTGCAAAGGGTGGAAACCTGGCAGTTGCGGGGAACTTTATTGTAGCAGTTGGAACTTTGGACAGATGAGGGGACAGAATCTAAATTATAAGGACCTAAAAATTCATAGATTTTTACATTAAAAAGAAATTTGAATTTAAATGATCAAACATGATTTATGTACTTATCAGATGATCCAAGCTCTCCTAAACAATAAATTCATAAAAATAGTGAGTTGGAATGCATATAGAACATACAAAAAGAAATAAAGATTTTCAGAAGCACAGCACATGTTTCTGTTGAATTGACATAAAATTACTGTAAGCTTTGGGGGAGCTAAATCTAGTCGTATTTTATTAACTGATTAAGGGAAAAAAAACTTTTTTCAGACTAATGAGGTTATGAAATAGTTGAATCTTAATTGAGAAGTACTCAAAACACTATAATTTTTATTGTCCTTCTCTGATAATGAAATAGTAGTCTTTGGTTAGTAGCATGATAGAGAAATTGCAAATACTGCCCTGTGTAAGAAGCCACACTCTTCACGACTCTTGGGATGTGTCTCCTGGGTTGGGAAGGCCAGCTCCCATTTCTCCCCTCCAGCGCAGTCCTACCATGCCTTCAGCCCTTCTGCCAAAGCTGCCTTCTCTCCAAGCCACATTAAAACTTGAGCTTAGCCAGAGGAAATCAGGACCATGGGAGACAGGCAGACCTTGTGGCTTAGTGTTGGTGATGAGTAGTCATCTTGGTCCTGCCATAACTTTGCAGGAATCTGGAAGGAAATGTTTCACAGAGGAGTTCTGCATCTTATTGCAAATCCCAGGAACACTTTGCTGGCACCTCTCTAGAAATAAGCTGTTTGACTAAAAGGAAAGAAACTAATTGGAAGTAAGTTCATGTCACAATATCTTTAATGGATTTAAACATTGTTTGATGAGAAGATAATACTTCAAAATTGGTGTAGTTTAGGAGCCTTATAGAGTACACTCATATATTCATTTAAATCCAAAGTCTGTATTTAAAAACTTTTAAGATAAAAGAGTATTTGTTTATAAAAATTTAGAGAGAAAAAGGGCATTCTCTTCAAGGCTTGCTCTTCTATCTTCTAGCATTTCCTTTGGCATAATTTTTTTTCCCAAATAAAATTACAGTCATGACATATGTTCAATTACAGATATAATTTTTCTACTTGGCATTATAATAAATACAAACATAAGCTGATGGCTGGGCAATATTCAGCTAAGTGACAGTATCACATTACTATAGACTGTGACACAACAAGTAATCGAATGGATTCATTAGAAGTACCTCACTGTGATGTGAGAGATTTCCTATTCCTACATTCTGCATTTTTTTTTCCTTTTTGGCACATTTGGTGAGGTCTTCTGTTCTGACAGTTTTCTCCAAGAAACCTTTAGAAATCAAACTGGCAAATTCTAAAATCACAAGCCCAAAGAGCCTGTGCCCTGGAGCCCACAGAGTCCACTGACAGAGCAGACCCTTTACCAAAGTACTCCTTCCAGACTCACAGTTTTTCCAAAAATGCAATAGCTGTAATCTTACATTTAAACCAGAATTAGTAGGAATGAGGAATCTTAAGGTTTGCAAATGTCTTCCTTTTACAGAAGCAAGAGTAAAGCCTCTACTTCTGATTTCATTTATTTGAGATATATAACTTAGAATGCTTTTAGAAACTGCTAGTTCTAGGTTTCTGGTAGTCTTCTATACTAAAACTTAGTTAAAACCTAGGTAAATGACAACAAATAATCCTATACTGAACTGTAAGTCTTCCAAACTTGTAAGGCAAATCTTTATATAATTTTGATAAAAGTAAATGATTTAAAAGAATTACAAAGCTATATATATATATAACATATATTATTATATGTGATAATAATAGTATAGATGATAATATATTATATATGGAATTATTTTGTAATAACCAAAAAAATAAAGCTTATGAAAATATGTATACTTTTTACAACTGTGTATTTCTGTATAAATGTGAAAGTATGTATGTATATATGAAATGTTTTTTGTGTGAAGAGTAGAGTACATATCAGTATTTATGGTTGTTGCCTCTAGAGGTGAGCTTGGAGGTCAATTTAAGAGTTAGACATGGGAGTGGATTTGGAGAGATGGCTCAGCAGTTAAGAGCACTGGCTGCTCTTGCAGAGGAGCTGGGTTCAGTTCCCAGCATCCACGTGGTGGCTAACAACCATCAGTAACTCTATTTCCAGGGGATCTGATGCCCTCTTCTGACCTCCGTGGGCATTGCATGACAGGTGCATTTACATACATGAATCTGCCAGCTGGAAGTCCAGGTGATTGTGTGGGAGACATTAGGTGCCTGGGAAGGCTCCATAGCCAATGTCTCCTTCATGATATGGTCATATGGCAGGAGCAGGGAACTCTCTGGGGCTTCTTTATGAGGGTTCCAATTCTATTGATAACCATTACCTAGGAGGTTAGAATTTCAACATGAATTTGAGTTGGGGAGACACAAAATCATTGAGGCTAGAGCAATGACTATTCAGTGAACGTGGGAAAGTGGGAATATTATTTTAGGAATTATTCAAAATTCAAATATTTATAACTCCAAACATCTGCTAAACACATAGATATATAATAATGTGCAGTTATGACTTATATGGGTTTGAGAAATGCTATTGTTTGTTCTTTTATGTACTTGTTTTTATTACGTGTGTTTATTGTGCGTGCATGCGTGTGTGTGTGTGTGTGTGTGTGTGTGTGTGTTTATACACACACACATGCACATGGCACATTTGTGGAGACCATAAGGCAACCAGTAGGAGTCATTTCTCTTCCTCTGGCATGTAGAGTCGTCCCAATGGCCCTTGTTTTCTCTTTTTAAGTGAGAAAATTGTAGGTTTAATGAAGTGAGCATTGCAGAGATTTACAATATGGCTTATACTACATTCCAGGCAACCAGAAACTAAACCCTAAATGATCAGTTTTTATCTTACTTACCATAATTCAACTTTTCTAGTTAAATATTAATACTTGGATTACATTCTCTTGTTTTAGGCAGTTCAAATTAGCCAGTAGAAGTGACAGCACTGTGCTCTTCTGAAGGGTACTAGCCAATGGACTTGACGTTTTAAACTGGAGACCGAATCACATTTATATCAATGACTAACTCACATCCTTTTGATGGGAAGTAATTTTTCCAGCTAGTTATGTAATCATGAATTAAAGTTTATGTTATTTAATAATCACATAAAACTATTTCCTTGCTGGTAGGATTCACTATTTAGTTAAACATTAATATATTTAAATATATCTCGTAAAAATTTTTTCTCTACATATTTGGAGTATAGTAACATGCCTTTAAGCATTTTGTATTAATTCATCACAAACTATTTAGCAGTTATCATCTATAGTGTTTATGGTCATGGTTCTTTTGTGATCATCAGACCTCATGTAATTTTTAAATTTTACTATGTGTAATATCAATATTTTTCTGCAGACAAAACCATGACTGGGAAACACTGCTCCTTTTCATATGAACATGGATCAACCTTTGAATGGCTGAGTGTAGGGAGAGTTTTGCTCTTTTGATTTAACAAAATTTAGGCGATTAAATGGGCTCCTGAACATGAAGACTGTGAGGTTCCCAAAGAACAGAGGGGGCTCAGAGGCCCCAGAAGCCAAGTCTGTGTCTAACCATCTCCCATCCTTCTGTTTTTACTCCCCATTTTCTCTGAGACAGCAGCTATGGAAACTGGAATTTCCTATTCCCCAAGAATTGCCATAGAAAGTAGAACTACCCTTTTTCTCAAAGCAAGTCTTCATTCCTGGAAACATTAATCTTGCCTCATTCCGCCATCTTTCTGTTTCGGGCCACAAAGAAATTCTCTGAGGCACTTTGATAGGTTATAAGACCTACCCCGGAGGGATCTTGCCCACACTAGGTACAGAGGCTAGGAAGCATTATGTAGTGGCCCTTTGCCAGTTATAGTTGTGTACAACTGTCTGCTTGTCCTGGAACCTAAGCATAAGTCAATCTGAAGGCTCCTATGTCCCATAACAATGATGATCAAATACATTTGTTAAGTTTTTCTTCTGTTAAAATGTCTTTTGGCATGGGGTATCATTGTGATACTCTGTAGTTGGCAGGAAGTGGGTCAGTCCCTTTCTTCTCTTGAAATGGACAAGATCAAATCTTTTTGGATGACACAGTAAATATTTGTCCTGTACAAGAGCTTGTACACTGTGGTTGGTGTATAACCCTAGGACTGACTTCCATGACTGATCTTGATGTTGGAGAAATGGGATAAGTTTGATAAAGACAGAAAAGGGGAAATGGGAAGATGTGGTTATCTTTTTTAGCTAGGTTAATTTTAGGGTGCCTAAATGAATAGAGTTATGGGTCTATAATGATGTGGGAAATTTTGAAGTTAATGGTGGAATCTAGGAACATTTGCTGTGAGGTTTGCTAAAGATATAAGAAGAGACTGGAAGAGGATTTCATTGGAGGGAATGGGACTGCAACACCTGTGCATAAACACAAAGGAAGAGTCTTGAAGAATGTGGTTTTTTTTTCTTTCTTTCACCAGCAAGACAATCTGATAGAGAAGAAAAAATTTCTAATGTGAGAAAAATGTGTCCAGTATAGGTTCAAAGTCTTGAACACATGGGGAATGAACAAGACCTTGATGCTTGGCAAGCTTGGCAAGCTTGGGAAGCGGCTGACTTCTATGTTTATATTCATAGGAAGGAATGAATATATTCTTAGGATAAATTCTGCTGGTAGAATGGGTAAGTAAAGCTCTGCAACTTTTAAAGCTTTTGCTGTAATCTCCTGAAAGCTTATTTGGTTTTATGTTCAGTGCTTAAGAAGTGTGAGAACTGACTAGTCTAAAACTTGAGGAATTGTATGGACTATTCATTTTAGTGCCAAAGGCATTCATTACTCATCTGTGTGTAACAAATTTAAAAATAGCTTATATTATTTTGGAATACTGTTGAATTTAGAATGGACAGCCTGGATGTAAACCTGTTTCTGCCGCAGATTAACTGGTGAATGCAGTCCAAATATACTTCCCCAGCCTTGGATCAGTTGCTCTCAGAGCTGCCCCAGAATTCTGATGATTCTATGAGCTCAGTGAGGTTGGTACAGTCTCTGGGCCAGTGACAAACACACAAAACCATATCTGTTAAATTATAAGGATTAATTAATAATTTTCAAAGACATTCTGCATTACAGAACTTTAAAAATCAGAGCACAAGGCCGTATGCTAGTTAATTTACTTTATTCTCAATGGTACATAAAAAAGGAAAACACAGACTCAAACCGATGACAGGAACTGCATCTGCCCTGTCTATGTAGTAGACATTAGCTGTAGTGTGTATTTGTTAGTAAGAAAAGTTCTTGAAGCATAGAAATCTACTTGACAAACCCTAGTGAGCAAACCTGAACCAATCCTCACTGCTGAGATCCTGCAGCAGGGAGGCAGGAAGGGTAGCTGTCTTATGCTGGCCTCACCTGCTACACAGGAAGTCAAGGGTGTGGGCAGTGTAGTGTTCATTGCCTTACTCCTGGGGGCTGCCAGGCTATCAAAGGCCATAACACCAGAGAAGCATAGCAGCTGCTTCATGTAGCTCTCTCACCCCACCATGGCTCTACCCACTGTGGAGGAATGTATGTTCTTTGGTTGGCCTGCAAACTCCAGGTTCTTGGTATTCAGAAGGGTGTTGATGCTCCATAGGAAGGACAATGCCTTGTTCGTTAGGATGCCACCTATGCTCTCAACAGAGGGCAAGCTGAGAGTGAGCATACAAAGCAATAGAGAGCCCAGGCTCAAGACTGGGGCTGCCTTCTGAGCTTCTGAGTCAGTTGGGAGTCATCAATTACATGTCCCCCTACAGGCAGTCCTCTTGGTCTGTGCAGTGCCAGCCCTGCCATGGAGGTGTGTCCAAACAGAACTGCTTTTCAGCTCAGAACATAAACTCTAGCTTGTAGTCTCAAGTAAAAGTGTCAGGCCAGAGGCTGTCACTGAATGAAACCTGGTCTACAAATCTGGAGCCCTGGGGGCTCTTGGTTTCTGATGGAAAGGGCCTGCTTTCAGACCCCAAAGCCCAGGCAGAAGAGAACAAACAGTAAGTGATGAAACTCAAAGAAAAGGGCAAATTGAAGACCCCAGGAGTCTCAGTTCTCATACCAAATGCCACATTTGAATAACAGTGTGTTTGTTCTAGAAAAGGGAAGTCCTCATGTGTTGCTCAGAGGCAGGGAGTCTGTGGAAGACCTGCCTGTTTTTGTTCCTGTAACCTTTGTTTCATTGCATCATTACTTACCGTTCCAGGCATTCTCTGGAGAGGAAGTCCTGAAATGATGAAAATTCCACTAAATGTCAAGCATTGTTATAATCCTGGCAATATAAAAATAAGGAAGATATGTTTCTTCATGTAAATGAAGTATTCTTGAAAAAAAAACTCAATAAGCAAATGTAAAAATAACACTGTAACATCAAATTTTGACAAATGTTGTGGAAAATTCAAATCAGAGAGGGGAGGTGTTCAGGGAGCATTTGCTGTTCCAAGCACTTTTGCTCTGTCCTCTGTGATACACATCACAGCTTGAAGACAGTTTATAGTCTATCATCAGTCTTAGGCCCCTGTGTTGAGGACAGGTACAGGGGCAGCAGGAGAAATGGGGAAGGGTGGGGTATTTGAGGCCACGGGGGATTTTGAATTTTTTGTGGTGTGAGTTATGGCCATCTAGGCTTTGAGCAGAGATTATCATCAGTGTATGTTTTAGGAGGGTTATCCTGGTTGCAGGTCTGAAAACAGACTGTAAGTTAGAAAGGAAAAAGAAGGCAAGAACTGGTTGAATTCTGAGCTGATTTTCAAGGTAAGCATGATAAGATGTGTTCCCAGATTAGATATATAACCCAAGAGAAAGGAAGACAAGCAGCACCCAAGATCCTTTTTTTCTTTATTTTATCCATTTTAATAAGGGTACCTGCATGTCAGAGGTCAACTGTCAAATACGAGGTACCTAGCTACAAGCAGTCCAAGGGTGAAAGTCATGAAGGCATTTTGACACACAAGATGAAATTCAATGACTTTAGATTTAAATGTGAGATATCAGTGTTAATTTTGTAAGAAATATTAAATTTTATTTATTTATTTATTTATTTGTGGTCTTTTTGTCACAGGGTCTCCATGTAGCCCTAGCTGGCCTGGACCTCCCTACATAGAGCAGGCTGGCCTTGTACTCACAGTCTCTACCTCCTGAGAGCTGGGAGTGTTTTCTTTTAAACCCTGTAAAACTTGGAACCTTGTTTATCACAAGGAATTCTAATATTTTAATCCCATCACACCCTGTAAAACTTTTGTTTAAGGGAATGCCCTGATGCGTTCCTGACCCTGATGGCCTGGGGCAGTAGAGCTCTTCTCCATGCTGACTCTTTTAGTCAACCAGGAAAGACTGTGAGGTTGGACCAATGGGAAAAAGACACAGTACTCTTGCATTATGTATAAAAGCTTGCCAAGCTTCTGGGTTCTGTGTGCTTGTTGTATGTGACTGACCACACAAAATACCCTTTTGCAAAAGTGAAATCTGCCTTGCTAGGTTATTTTCAATTTGTTTGCATGTTCTTTGTGCAGTGTTAATGGGGTACTTGGACTTTGGATTTTATTTCTAACAATTTGGCATCTTGTTTGGGATTCTAATTCATTTTAAAAGAAGTCCAGAACCCCAACTTTGGCAAGACATGTTCCAGTGCCTTGTTAGATGGCCCATGGATCAGTAATGATCATAAGACAGGTAAGTTTCTCACAATGTAAGGGAAGGGACCAAGAAAACATCACAGAGACTAGACAACTGTGAGCACAGACCAAAGTAAGAAAAGACATAAGGATGACAAAGTACTGCTTTGGTTGGGGCATTCTGGGATTAGTGTAGCCCTGATCCACAGTTCCTTCAAGGGGATTTCTTAGAGATCGGTGAAGCTGCAGACTTAGATGAAAGAAACCTCCTCCTTAGAGATGGGAGAGTTGAGTTTCTAAGGGACTCTCAGCTTAGATGCAAGGAATAGGGGATTGAGCGTCTAAGAGACTGGAAACAATTAGGCCAAACTAAGCTCTATGAAAGAAAAAAGAAAGAAAAGGTGAAGAAAAGGAGAGAAGAAAAGAGAAAGTAAGAAAAAAAAATCCAGATCCCCAACAGTAGGAAAACTAACCTTCTAGATGGCTCACCAGTTTCAAAACTCCCTTCTTGCACTAGCAGAAGAAAAAAAAAAAAGTTTTTTTGAAAATGCAAAAGAGCCCTCCAAAATCTCCACTTCTCTCTGACTTCCCAGGAGAGGGTCCAGACTTTATTTCCCCTCAGAGGAGGAGGAATTTGATTTGTTCATGTCCCCACTAAGTAGAATTGAGGATAAGAAATAGCAGAGAACTTACATTCTTTTTAGAGGTCCCCTCTGGTATATCAAACCAGTTCTTAGGGTCCCAGCTTTATATCTGGCCAAATTAATGTCTAGTGCATTCTGTTGTGGGGAGAAGGGCAAGTAATGATCTGGAGAACCACTGATTTGTCTGATCTTAGCTTAAGATATGTTTTGGTTAAACAAAATGGAATCAAGATCATGTTTGGGGGCATATCTCCCCATTTCTTCTGCTTCCTTCATAAGTTCTTTTTTCTAACTACATCTTGTATGTAGGATTGAGCACTAGGAACTGGGGAGAGATCGGAGGGGAGATTGCACCTGGCAACCTGGAGAGGAGATCCAGATGACATTGCCTACATATATACCTGAGGACAGTTTCTCCTGCTATCATTCTAACAACTGGGTACCTCCTTTTTTTTAATGAAAAAGGGACTGCTATACACATTTAATCTGTGAGATATGTGAACCCCATGGGACTTGTATCCTGGTGGGGGATGGCCTTATTTTATCATGGAACTGAGTTCACCAAAGTAGCCATGTGGTTTTGTCACCATCTTCGCTGGTGACCTAATCAAGATGGAGGCAGCCATTGTGATCTAGTTGCCATTTTGGTTGATGATAGCATCGATATGAGGACAACCACATGACTTGGTTGCCATCATGGTTAGTAATACTTTCAAAATAATGGAAACCCACATGACCTTGCTGCCATCTTGATTAATTCAAGCACATGACAGAAGTCAAAATAATGTCAGAAACTTACCTATACTACTGAGCTCCAGGGTGTCATGATAACCCAAGAATTCCCTGAATTGCGGACATTTAGTCATGTGTCTAATCCTCTAGTAATTTTTCCCATTTTGGTTTTCACCTTGGATTCTTGATGGAAAATTGAATTTTAATATCATTATTTTGATCTGTTTCTAAAGGGAATTATTTTGGCTTTTAGCTTCTCGTATGGTATATTTACAAATTTCTAAAAATGATTCTTTTAAATTTGTATGTTGTTTTACATGATATTTATTAGTTTTTATGGGGCGTTATTTTAGGTTTTGACATTGTTTGCATGACATATTTGCCTGTTTTTAGAGGGATTATTTTGGATTTTGACATCTTTTATATGGTATATTTGCTGATTTCTGAAAGTGACTATTTCGAATTTTTACATTGTTTTACATAATATAGATGTTAATTTCTAGAGGGAACTTAAAGTTTTTCTGGTCATATGCCTCTAAGACTAGCCAAGTACAAAGGTAGTTGACATTTTGTGATGGCTAGACCAGGAAAGCTCATGTGAATTTGCAGTACTCCAGGACCAAACCTTGCAAAACACAAGCTGTGAACAGTGGATAGGTATAACAATGGGAGGGAAAAGGGATAGCCTGTTTGGGTGGGTCTTGATCCTGCCCTCCTATGCACCTCTGCTTTATACTTTCTAGTTACAGTGTCATGGATAGGTGAAAGAGAAGAGCATTCTAATATCATCTCTTTCCAAGTTCATTTAGGTACCATTGTTTTCTGTGTTCCTTATTTTCTAGAATATAGGTATTTAGTCTGATATTATGTATGGTAAATTATGTTTGATTTTTCTAAATCCAGAGAGACTGATAGCCCTCTCCAAAATAATTTACTCTGAGAGCTATTAGGCTTGCATCTTATTTAATTAAAGACAATTAAAATATAGACTGAAAAATTATTTTTAAAAAAATCAGAGCAAATATTTAAAAGAATTAAGAGTCAGCTTAAAAGAGAGCCTGACTATGAAACCTTCCCTAACTTTATACAATAATTAAAAGTTGGCTGAGTTCCCTGATACATGGGGGCCAATATTTGCTCCAGAGGTTTTGTGAATAGTGGGTCCTCCTGCACAGGCAGGATAAGATTAACCAAGCAACATGCGGGAAGAGTCCAGTAAGGTCACAGAGCATTAGGTACAGTGAATAATCTGAACAGACTAACTCTCCTTTAGGGTCATTCATTTTAAAAAAAGGAGAGAATACAGGTACCCAGGCCCACATTGATGAAGATACTAAAATAGTGAGTAGTCTAGTAGGTGTCATCTTTTCTCATGGTTTCTAATTGGAGAAAAAAGGAAGAGGATTTCTGGAAATGTTCTTCAGAAGGGAGAACAACAATAACAAATTCAGGAAATGTTCCAAATCTCTTCTTTTGTTAAGTCTTTCAGGTAGTCTGCCTATGCTAATAGACACAAGATAACTAATTATGAGTATAAATTTCATGCATTTGGTCACCTCAAGTAGAGCCAGGAAGGATCTCAGGTTTAACACTCGTAAAGGCAGATACTTCTGTCAGCCTTATCCAGTATGATCAGGATACTCACTGCCACATACCCATGGCTTCCTAAAGTTTAGAAATATCAGGTGACCTCTTAAAAGCAAATGTTCTGTCTCTTATCAGTCTCTCTTCCTAATGCAAGACCCAGAAGATAAGGCTAAATGTATATAAACTATTTTCATCAGAGGTTATTATTTATCTTGTGATACAAAGATATCTATAATAAAAGCAGCCAATTGGATGTTCTATTTTGTCACAGTAATGAGAACATTAACTACACAGGTAATATTTATTATACTATCTTATATGTGTAATTTGAATACCATGTTTGTTTAATAAGATGGTGCTGCACAGAACCCTCTTCTGAGCCAAACAGCCATCTTCATGACTTCAGCTGTACATACTTGCAAAAAATCATCATTACAATTGGGCCTGTTGACTATGGGTGTTCCTTCATAAAAAGAGAAGCAGGGTCATTGGGCCCTCACCTGAGTATCCTGCCATTCTTCCCAGCCAGTTGTGTGCAACTCTTCCCTGATCATATGTGGCCTCTTGGTGAAACTAACCTTCTTGGGTATTTAGTAGTCATACTTGGATTCCTATACTAATATGGTCAGAGGGATTTAAGAGAATTCTGATCCTTTCCCTCCAAGGTCCAGGGAACAATGAAGAATCTCGTGAAATATCCTGTAACTGTGGTAAGTCACTGACCTTAAAAAATTGCTTAATTTAGGCCAGCTGCATGGTCTTAAACATATAACCAATGATTAAAGCTATTGGTGTGTTCCTTTAAGAGTTCAAAGAATTGCACTTACCAGACACTAGGCTAAATTCATATAAAGTATTGGATAATTATTTCTTGATAATTATCCAATGATAATGATTTTCTTCTTGAAAAGAAAAGTGCTACTCAGATATAAGACTTCAGATCTTGACCCAATTTAACATGGCAGTGCCTACCTGCAGCTAAGAGAGACAGGGTCACTAGTGTTTTAATCTAAAAATTAAATGATGGTTAAATTTCTTTTATTTCCCTCTCTAGAAGCCATTTGGGAGAGAACTCACACTGTGATTCTAAAGTGCCTGAAAGCAAACCCTGACTTCATCACCTTATTAGTTACTTTTCTGTTGCTGTGATAAAACACCATGACCAAGGGAACTTATAATAAGAAGAGTTTATTTAGGCTTATGGTTCCAGAGGAATCAGAATCCATCATGGCAGGGAGGTATGGTGCTAGAAAGTGGCTGGAGCAGGAGCAGAAAACAGAGGATCACATCTTCAAGTAGGCATAGGAAGCAAAGAGGAACAGGGAGATCCAGCAAGGCTTAAGAGCTCTCTAAGCCTGCCCCTAGTGATGTACTTCCTCCAGCATGGCCACACCTTCTAAGACCCCCCAAAACAGTGACACCAAATGGGGACAAAATGTACAAATATTTGGAATGTGGGTGACATTCTCATGCAAACCACCACAATCACTCTAGAGTCCAGCCTTGGGAAGCCAAAAGAAAAACAAAGATGAGCCTAACTGGTGAATGCTTTTATGAGTCCATCAAGAAATTTTCCTGGTTCCCTAGAACTTGTAATGCTCCCCATTTGCTTTACCAGAAAAGTGTCATGGGAGAATAGGTTAGGATTAGATATGATTTGGGATGAAAAAGATGGGATTTATGTAATGCTGGGAGGACATGGTTGTATATCATCCCCAATTACATAACTGTCGCTGGAGCTCTCCTTGGCCTTAAGGCGTTTTATAAACTAAAATTTGGGGAACTCTCTGACCTTGTGGAGGAATAGTTTGGAAAATGGAGGGCTGTATCTTAGCTTCCTTGGTAATCATGATGGGTGTGTCCTGATATTGTTTCATAACGCTTATTAGGAAATGAAATCTCAAAAATATGGTTGCCTAAACAAGACCTGCATAGTGACACCAGTTGGCATGCTAACATGAATGGGGAAATTTTCACAAATTCTCCTCACTAGATGAACTTACTCCAGAAAATCAATGGCTTCTTAGAAAAGGAGAATGTTTTTTTCCGGGGACAAACTCACAAATGGTTGGCTGTAAGCACATATGTGTAAGAGCAGCACTAAATGGACTCAGTAGGTTGTGTGTGTGTGTGTGTGTGTGTGTGTGTGATAATTAAAGAAGAGGTCACATAATTGAAAGGGAGTGGGGCTGACATAGAAGAATTTGGAGCAGTAAGATGGGTAGAAATGACATACAGTACTTGTGTGTGAAATTCTCAGCCATGCTCAGCTCTTTACATGGATATTGGTAACTTGGACTCAGGTCTTCATGCTTGTGCAGCAGGCACTCCTTATTCACTGAGCCATCTCCCTAGTACAGAAGGTTTGACAGCACCAGAGAAAAAAAGCAAGCCTCTCCAGAATACCCATCTCTCTGAATCATGGGAGAAGACAGTGTCCCTTGGTGTGTCCCTGAACCAAAGACATTCATGGCCAGCCAGCCTTGATTCTGTAGTTAAGTTTGCACAGGTAGAAGCAAATGAAAACCCTCCGTGGAGAGAACAATTTTAAAGATGGGTCTGGGTTTGGTACCAAGAGTTAGAGTTCAAGCCCCACATGATTCTCATGATTCTTTTCATGGGAGACTGAATATCTGAAGTCCCATGCTGGTAGGCAGGAGGATGTGCCAAGGAAGCTGATGGAGGAGAGAGACTAGGGTGATTACTGTGAAAATGTAGTGTCACAAAGGACTGAATGGGGTAGGGGCCGTGGCCAGAAAGAGGAAGGATAATTAGCCAAGAATGTTTGGCTTCAACAAAGGGAACCTCTTCTGGTACCAGGCATTTCCCAAATGAAGAGAAATAGTCTGGACATACTGGTCCCAGGTCCCTATCAAACAGCCCAGGGAAGTGGGTTTGGGGAAGATGCACATGCAGGATTTACAGCCCTGAAACAAATAAGAAGAGAGGTCCTGGGTGGTTCTCTGCAATGGGCTGAGCAGAAGAGTTGTGGAAAAACCAGGATTTAATGAAATGAGAACTGAGAAATGCCCTGTGCCGGTATCATGTAAAGGCAGAACTCTCTGGAATATGGTGTGGACACTACTCTGTCTTGACAACAGCCCTTGGGTTAAGGTGAAGGCAGAAGAGTCACAAGAGAACAGGTAGAGTCCACAGGGGAGGATGCCTGATGTCACATGATGGCACAAGGGGATCCTGTAATGATAGTGAAGCCTATAGACCAGCAAGAAGGTTAGCCCCCAGCTTGGAGAAACTGTACCTTTGATAAGTTGACAAGAGGTGGTTGCTGTTAGAGATGCCGGGATAAGGATATAGCAGGTTGGTGGGTTTACCTTCTTGCTTATGGCTTCTGTTTTTACAGAAGGCTGAGGCTATCTCTGAGATGAGAAGGGTTTACAGAGAAGAAAGAACACAGGCTAGGTCCATGGGGACCTAGAAGGCTACTGAAACCACCTTTGATACTACTTATTGCAAGATATGGACTTATGGAAATTTATCACAAGAATGTAATGTAAGGAGAAAACTTCAATAAAAGGTGTTCATTTCAATAATAATATCTGAATGTCTAATAATAAGTATGAAGTTGTCATGCATAGTAACACTTTATTATATTGTGCAATAATATATAGAATGCTAGTTATATAGTGCTTGCAGCTCAGTGAGCTGTTCTGTAGGAAGTTGGAAGATAATACTGAGAGAAGTATAGACAAAGGAGGCCTAGTTTTTGAGGCTTCAAAGGGAAGCAAAGATTCTATCATGACTTTTTTTATGATATATTTTGAATTAAGAATTTTTGAAGTGAAACCTTAGTGCTAGAGCTAAAGCTAAACCTTTTGTTCTGGAATAATGGATACTGGTCAACTGGTGCCAGAAAATCAGCTGTAACAAGAGAGCAGCATTATTGAGTGAAATCTTCTGGGAAGTAAGTCCTCAGTGTCAGAAACTGTGGTCTAGAAGGGGCCAAGACTGCATCTCAAATTGGCAGCAGAATTTGGCAATGTGTAAGAGTCTCTCAGGTGGTTCTGGTGTTCAAGGCATGAAGGAGTCATGGAGAGAATCTGAGGTTTTGCACCATGAGAGGACAGGAGAGGCCACTGGTTAAGATGTACCCTCAGTTTCAGTGAAGGCCCTGAGAATTGAAGGGACCTTAGACAGAATCTGAGTTTCGGCACCCTGAGAGGCCAAGAGAGACCATTAGTGAAGGTGCCACCTCAGTAGCAATGGAGAGCCACCCCCAGCATATTAGACATGCTAGGACTGTGGAACAGCCACCAGGGGCAGTGGCAGTTGTGGAGCAGAGACAGCCTGAATCTGTGTGCTGTAGATGGCAGCATCAGAATAAGCCCTTTGGGCCCAGATCATGAGTGAATGCCAGTTGTACCACATTGAGCTACATTGCTGGACTTGGTTTTACATAAGTGTGCTCAGTTCTTCCTTTTTGAAATAAGACAGTATGTAACTTGTTTTGGATTTTACAGAAGTCCACAACTAAGGAACTTTTAATTAGAGACTGAACTTTTAAAGTGCTTGAACTTTTTAAAGGCTGTGGGGCTTTATAAAAGTTGTGCTGCTTTATAAAGTAATATTAATATTAACAGATCTTGGAGATAAAGAATGGGAAGGTTATGTTTAATAGTAATGATGTATACGTGTGTCGAGTTGACAAGGGGTAAATTATGCTGGGTAACTTCAGTTGTCAAATTGACCTACCTGGGTAGAGGGAACCTCAATTAAGGGATTTTCTCCATTGGATTGGACTGTGGACATGTCTGAGGGACATTTTCTTGATTGTTAAGTGATGTGGGAAGGCTCAGACCACTGTGGGTAGTGCCACCCCTTTGCAAGTGGTCCTGTATTGTATAAGAAAGCAGATTGAGCACAGGCCAGGGAAGCAAGCTAGTAAGTAGCATTCTTCCACAGTCTGTGCTTCAGTTCCTGCATCCAGGTTCCTGCCATGAGTTCTATCAGCGGTGAACTATCATCTGGGAGATGTAAGATAATAAATCATTTCCTCCCCAATTTGGCTTTGGTCAGTGTTTTTATCACAGCAGCAGAGACTAAAGTAGGACAAGAGTTGGTACCAGAGTGGGTTGTTGGTGTGAAGAACCTGACCATATGTGTTTTTGGAGAAACGTGGAAGACTTTGGAAGCTTGGGCTAGGAAATTGTTAAGCAGAGCTTAACAAGCCATTCTAGTGGGAGACTTGGAGAAAGTAATGCTGAGAGCAAAGTAGTTCCAGAGGGAACCAAGGATTTGAACAGCAACTGGGATGTTTTGGCAAAGCATCTGACTGTCATCTACCCACAGCCTAAGAGCTTGTCTGAGGCTGAAGAAGAGACTCTCTTTGATAAGGAGATTAGGGCCATTAAGGAAAGGCCCACAGATTTATGATGAAAAAATGGAAAGAGTATCTTTAGGGAAAGGCCACACTCAGTTAAGCCTCCAACTTGTGAAAGGAGAATATGGGAGAGGGATTGGGGGGGTATGTAGTGGGAAGGGAGGGGGGTGTTATCCTAGAAAACCACAGCATAGAAAAGCTGCTAATGTGGATGAAGCAGGCCAGGTTCCATCCCAGGCTGGCAGCCAAAATTGGCAGTGTCATCATGTGGTGCTGGCTTTAGAGGCATGAAAGAAACAAAAATTAAGGGTCATTGCTTTTTCTTCCACAGCTTCATGGAGTTGTTAAGACCAGGCAGTGTGAAGCAGGAGTATCCTTGCATAAAGGAGCCCCGACAGGCCACGAAGCCCAGACAGCTCATGTGTGAAGCTGTGAAGGTGAAGTCTGGTTGGCAGTGGAGGCCACAAGATGTTGGAGATGCTAGAGCTGTGAGACAACTGCTAAGGAGAGCTGTATACAGGGAGTAGTACCAGCCTGATAGAGAGAGAGAGACAGACAGAGACAGAGACATACAGAGAGAAAGAGAGAGAGAGAGAGAGTGAGTGAGCAATGTTACATGCAGCAAAGTTAGAGGGGCAGAGACATCTAAGTCTTATGAAAGTAAAGTCTCAGTCAGCAACTATGGAGCTGCAGGATTTGGTGCTTGCTCTGCTGGGTTTCAGTTTTGTTTTGATTTAGTATTTCCTCTAAGCCCCCATTCCTCCCTTTCTGGGATAGGGGTGTGTATTTGGTCTCATCATATGTTAGAAATATGTAATTTGTCTTTTGATTTTACAGGGGCTTGCAATTAAGAGATTACCTTTAGTTTCAGGAGAGACTTTGGATTCTGGACTTTTGAATATTATTGAGACTGGTAAAGACTTTGGGGACTTTTGAAGTTGGACTAAGTGCATTTGCATTTTATATGATCATGAGGTTATGGAGTCAAGGAGTGGAATATGATGGTGCCCTTTAGGCATCAAGTAATTGGACATATTGTCCCTAGTTGGTGGTGCTGTTTTGAGAGGCTTTAGGGGGTACAGCTTTGCTGGAGGAAGCATGTCACTGGGGGTGCGTTTTGGTTCTTGAGCCTTACCAGATTCCAGTCACACTCTGCTTTGTGTGCCAACTTGAAGATGTAAATGCTCAGCTTTGTGCTTTGGCTGCATCCTGCCACCATGCTTCTCCCACTATCATGGATTCTAATCCCTCTGGAATCTTAACCCAAATAAATTCTTTCTTCTACAAGTTTCCTTGGTTATAGTATTTTATCATAGCCATAGAAAAGTAACTAATACATACAGCAACACACTGAAATATGTATAAGTGAAACTGATACCATGTCAGTATATATTTTAAACTATTAATTACAATAAGATAAAGCATTGTTTATATGCATGAATGCTGAATAAAAGGATGTATGGGAAATATACAGAAGAGTTGTTTTTTAATAAGGAAGAGAATGTTAGCAAAATATGTAAATGATTTTGAGTTAATTTACATTACTATTTCTGTATCAGATGGTCTGTAGGTTCTAAACAGTATCTTTGTAGATTTACCACAGGTGCATGTAATGAGGCAGTGCATGCAATGGAAACATGGGTCATGAATGATTTTTACACATTCACTATGTGCCTGTGTTTTCTTCCTGTCCAGCTCAACCCATTGTGAGACAGTTTCTTTGCCTGTAAGCAGCCCACTGATGCTATGACATAATAGGAATAGATTGTAATGTGTGTGTACATTTGGTCCTTCCTTCCTTCCCACACCAGGGCAAGCCATGGCAACATCCACTGGGATCACTGGGAGAGTCAACTAAACTTATTTCTACCTTGTTTTCTGTAAACAGAGATTGTGAGCTAGTAAGGAACAAAATATATTTGCGACTTGGATTTAAAAAAAAAAAACAAAACTTTCCTCTCAAGCTCCTGGGTATTATTGACTATGGGAAACTGTCTTTACAAACAACCAAAAGGCCAAGACCATGTAAAATTTGAAATTAAGAAAATCTAAAATAAACATCTGTCTCTCTGCATTCTCAAAGCTAGAAAACATTAAAAGTCATATGTTCTGGGAAGGGAAATAAAGTCCCCAAGAGGAATTTATCATTCTGAGTAGCAGAACTTTGTTTCTGCGTCTTATTTATAATTGTCCTGAGCACAAAGTAAGAAAGGCTGAAGGAGTTGTTGGGGGTCTTGGGAAACAGTGCCTGTGTAACCAATCCAAATTCTCCACAAAACTCTGTGTAATATAGATGCAAGGTAGAAAGTGCCAGGAAGGAAGGGTGCTTCAGCAAAGTTCTTAAAATAGTGGAGAATGAGGCACACCCAGGAGCCACACTGGACACTGGCTTGAGGAGATACAAATAAATGGATCTCAATAATTGGGTCCATGCATGCTTCCCAGGAAGTCAAGTTTTATTTGTCTTCAATTACAGTCAGACTTGAGTCCTCTCTACTTAAGTTCTTTGGTATGTTTGTCAACAGCTGATGTGATGTCTCTACTAGATCCATTACCCTCCAGCCCATGCACCTTCTTCTTGAGACAGGCAGATGTTGCTTCCCTCATGTGGACAGGGAACAGAATAACATTATATGGGATATTGCCAATGGATGATGATGGAAACAGGGTCAAATACAGAAGAAAGGAGAGAGCTGACTTGCTATCTAAGGCAGAGACCTATTACACTATTGTTTTTACAATTTGACATCCTAAGGCTTCTACTAGCCTGAATAATTATGTGCTATGATTAAGTAAGCTCCTGGAGCTTCTAAAGTTCTGTTTGATTTTTAACTACATTTATGATCATGTGGCATGACATTTATCTTCTTAGGCTTTTTTCCAGTGCACAACAAAGCGATGGTAAGTACAGTTCAGATTTCTAGAATTCCTGTTTCATTTTGCCACAGTGAAACTTTGTGCACATTAAACACTAATTTCCTTTCCTTTTTAATCCTGGCTCTTTGCAATAATCTTTCCATTCCCCACTTCCATGAATTTGGCTTCTTGAGATTCTTCAAATGAATGGAATCATGTGGCATCTACCACTTGTGATTGGCTTACCTCACTTAGCCTAATGTCCAGGAGGGTCATTATAGCTGTTGTAGCTCATTATAATTCCCTTATTTTAAGGCTGCACAATATTCCAGCGTGTTATACTCTCTTCAGTTATGCATCTCTGAATGAGCACTCAAATTGTGTTTACCTGTCTACCCTTACAAATATATATATATGTGCAAATATCTCCTTAAGACATTACATCGAAGTCTTTGAGACATACAACCAGAAATGGAATTGTAGGATCATATGATAGTATTAGCTTAATTTGGAATCAGAATTTCTAGACTTTTTTCTGTAGTGGCTGCACCATTGAAATTCCACTTGCATTGCAGAAGTTTCTAACTTCCCCACGATCTCATACTCATTTTCTGTTCCTTTGAAACTGGCCAATCTAATGCTTGTGAGGTGCTGTTTCCTCATGATGTTGACCAACATTTCTCAAAAAAAAGAGAACCAGCAATGTTGAGCATCTTTTCATGAGCCTATTGGCCATTTGTGGATATCTTTTAGAAAATTTTCTATTCAAGTTATTTGCCCATTTTCTCATTGGATTCTTCTTGTTGAAGCACTTTTGTTTGGGAGTCACATAATGTAGATCAAGAAAGCAGCATGGTGGAGTTTTCTTCTAAGTGATGCACAGGCCTCCTAGAACCTGGACTCTGATATTAGAGTGCATGTCCAAGTATGGAAAGAATGAGGGAAGGTTACTTTCAGGTTTTGTATAATTTAAGGGTTTCCATATTCTCTTCAGCTGAATATCCGTGCACCTTTGTGGTGCTTTCTTTGTATACTAACTCTTAGCAATTTCCTTGACACCATGATACCTGCTCTGGTGACACAGACTTCAGACATCCCTGATTCAGAGATGTCCTAAGGAGAAAAAACTGATTCTGTAGCTCTGTACATGGAGGCAGGAATTCATGTATCACCCAAGTCTCCTTGGAACTGGTGGCCTGAATATTACCTAGTGTTGTGTAGGACTATCCTCTGATAGACAGAGCATGGACAGATACTATCTTACCAAACATGGTTGCACCCACTTGCCTAAGATCATCACAGCTAAGCTTGTTGACTTTCATACTCCATGAGGAAGGAAGGGCAGGGAGAGTCACAGGCAAGATCCACCCAATAAACCAGGTAACCCTAAAGATAAAAACTGCCCCAGGGGTGGATAATGATCCCCACCCCCTGATTAAAATAGTGTACCACTCCTGTGAAAAGTTATGCTAGGAATGGAGACAGTTTGCCCAGCCAGGGCCCCCACTAACAGCCAGGTATGGTCAATGAAGAGACAATAGATATGGTTACAGTCATGGGTAAGACCTAGGGCCTGTCTGACACAGGGAACCAACAGGTACAGCAGAGATAAATAGGGTCTAATTCTTCCTTGGCCCTGTGCAGAGCCAAGCATCTTGAACTAGTCCCACCAAGTTCCTTAGGGATGGAGAAATGTAGAGAGGTTCCATATAAGAGCTCCAGGATATGGAAATGGAATGGCTCAGAGAAAATGACTAAAAATTGAGAAGAGCTAAGTTAATGCCTCTTATCTGTGCTATTGTACCCAACATGGATCTCTTTTTTAAAAAAAGCAGATGGTACAAATGGATGAAACCTTTCATGCTGTATTAAACCTTCCTTATGTTTGATTTAGTATCTTTTTAGTTTTGAATTTCTGGGATTACCTGACACTTGCTTGGAACAGAGGACAGAGGACAATAGATTTTCAATGTTTCTCCAAGGTTATCTTTGTAATTCCACTATTCGTTATGAGAATATACTCATGCACATAAAATAAAAAAGGAAAAGAAAAATAAACTCATAAGGGGTACAAGGGCCAGTTACAACTATGAAATTCTTGGGAGCTTTATGATTGGGTAAGACACAAATGATATCCACGAGATGGTTGGGAAAAATCTCAATAGCCTGGGCCTATAAGTGCTAAAAGGTAAACAAAAAATATTTTATGAAAATATAAACAAAGGCTCCCAAAGACTGTGTGATTGTTAAATGAAAATTCCAGTGCCAGGGACAAGTTGACCCCTATGAACTGTTGGCCAGGGAGGCCCGAGAGGCATCCAAAAGAATAAAGGCTTTTGCCACTAATGTGGGTTGCATTCTAGAAGCAGATGGTAAGATGCTATTGCTGAAGGCACTGCATGATGTGAGCATGAGAAATGGAGAAATCAGGCTAGGACTTAGCAGAAAAATTCTCCCCAGCTTGTAGATGGTGCTATGCAGATCACTAAAGGAGTTCTGACCCCCAGCAACTCTGCTTAATGATGGATCCAGTGTGCTGCATTATCACCATGACAAACAAGATGTGCCCACCAGTGCAACAGTGGCACAAATAGTAAACATACAACCAACACGTTTCCAATTGGATGTAAAGCCTGCTCTTTGGGGAAGAACACATGTCTGGTATTGCAAGCCAGGTGTGGTGAATAACTTTAATGTCAACTTGACATACTTGGGTTGAGGGAACCTCGCCTTGGGAATTGTTTCCATTGGACTGGCCTGTGGCCATGACTGTGAAGTATTTTCTTGATATTTGAATGATGTGGGAAGGCCCCAGCCCACTGTGGGTGGTGCCACCCCTGGGTAGGTTATTCTGTGTTGTATAAGAAAGCAGGCCTGAGCATGGGCCAGGAGAGCAAACCAGTAAGTAGTGTTCCTCCATAGTCTGTGCTTCATCTCTTGCCTCCAGGTTCCTGCCCTGAGTTCTTACCTTGGACTCCCTCTGTGATGAACTATGACCAGGAAATGTAAGCCAAATAAACCCTTTCCTCCCCCAATTGGTATTGGTCAAAATTCTTTGTCACAGCAATTGATGACAGACTAGAACACCAGGCTAACCCCTGGTAGTAGGAGAAGTTATAGGTCCCAGTAGGGAAGGAACTACATTTTTGTTAGATGGATGCACTGTACCTGCTAAGGTTCCTTCCAAGGTTCCTTCCAAGCATTTGTGTTTATGTCCATAGGGTATTATTCTGTCATTGTCTGTTTACACTTGCTTGATTCTTCCTTTTCCATTGTATTTTTATAGTAGGAGGAATACCACTGAGATGGACTGTTGGGGGTCCCTGTGCTTGGTGCCAGCCTGAGTGGGATGAAGGGTCTCCTCTGTGGGTGTGGGGATGAGTAGGCGCAGAATCAACATACAGACTCTGGGAGCAGAGTGAGAAGCAGGCAGAGGCAAGCTGCTGCAAGCACTGTTTATTCAAGGAAGTGCAAAGGGTCTTATAGGTCTTGTTAGCCAGTGGCCTTATGGGGTGGGGTCTTGACTTCAGCCAATAGTAGTTGTCCCCGAGTAGATCATGTTCTTCCAGATGCTGGGCAGAAGCTGATCTCATGACTAGCCAGAGCAGAGTGCCATGCCCACAGGAGCCATTCCTTATAGCAGGTAACCTGGCTAAGGCTCATCCTGCATTGTGCCCTACAATGGACCAACAGCTATGTCCTGAAAACAGATGATGAAAAGGCCCAAGGATTTAATATCTTGCCACAAGTGAGAGGGAGATTGTCTTATATCCATGTCACTCCTTTCAAGTCTCAGGGACTCTTGAAGAAGAGGATGAAAGAAAAAAAAATAGAAGAGCTGGAGGAAGGATAGAGTGTTGCATGAGACTGTCCTCTGACAGACAGACCATGGACATATGTCATTTTACCGAGCTTGGTTGTGCCTGTTTGCCTAGGATCATCATAGCTAAGCTCGTTGACTGTCATGATCCACAGTAGAGGAGGGCCAGGGAGAGTCACAGGACCCTTCCAACCAACCAGGTAGCCTTAGTTAGATGAGAGTATATAAACTAATGAAGTCTAGGGGAAGCTCTCTCACCATTTTGTGCTACTGTAGGGAAGCCAACATCCATGCTTAGATGAAGACTTTCCAGGGTGGCCTTAGGTAGGAGCACCCACATCCCGGGTCCTCTGCAAGAGCAGCCAGCGCTCTTAACTGTTGAGCCATCTCTCCAGCCCTATCTCAAACTAGTTAAATTATGAACTTTATGTTATAGAGAGACAAAAATGGATAACATTCAAATACTTACAATCAAGACATAGTTTTAAGGATATATTTTTATTTTTAATTATGTGTATGTGTATGTGTGAGAGAATATACATATATGAATACAGATGCACTGACAGTGTCCAGAATAGGGCATCAAATCCCCTGGAGCTGGAGTTACAGGCAATTGTGAGATGCCTGAGGAGGGTGTTGGAAACCGAACTCTGGTCTTCTGCAAAAACAGTACCTATTCTTTACTGCTGAGTCATTTCTCCAAGTTAAGATACATTTCTGTTGATGAATGACTTAACTAGAATGTTTGTCTTCTTCAAAAGAACTCCCACTTAAACTCTTGGTGGAATCAGATACAAACCACACTTGTGATTGTTTCTCTTAAGACTGAGTGTGGTTGCAACATCTATAATTCTAGGAGACTGAGGCAGGAAGATCAAGGCCAGTTTGGGATACATATCCATTTGAAGCCCTCAGTGAAATGCTGAGAACACAGATTCTCCACAACTTTCTTCCCTGTCTTAAAGACTCCATCAAGACTACCTTTTCTGCAGCTTTCCTTGTAACAGAAATGTGTGCCTTTGTCAGATCTAAATGCCAAGGTTGTAGGGGTATCTGTGTTCCTGGCTTTGTGTCAGGAGCTTATGGTTCAGCAAGGCTTACTCAGCTGGTCACTGAACTCCCAGGCCAAAGAGTTTGTTTGTCCAACAACTGACAAGACTGGCTCAATCTAGCTTGTCAGAGTGCAATACTCCGAAGAATAACCTTAGCATTTCATAGAACTTTATTTACGTTACACTAATCTCCAGATGACCTTACATTCTAAATAAAAGTTACATGGCAATTTGTCTAAGAGACTTGTTTTTAAAGAAAATAAATTATATGACAAGTTTATTATATATATGTTACAGATCAGGCTGGTGAACATTTTACTCAACATTTAAAAATTTTAATTAAAAACTTTCAGGACATAAAGCTTATATAACAAAATCTAGCAAAAATCTACAAAATCTAAACATAGTTTGAGAGGGTGGTGATGGCATGGAGACTTGAAGGCCCAGCCTTCTGGGTGGCCAGGCTCATATACTTGTTCCCTATCTCTGTCTTCCCCAAGAACTTTAGAAACTGAATTATAAGCACAAGCTGTGGCATTGAGTGAGATCTGCTTAGTGTGCGGTGTTGATAAAGCCAAGGTTACAATTAGCAACTCTCAACCCTGCCACTGGGGGCTTTGAGGTGCTGACTGGAGTGTTCTCTTGTCTTTTCTTGGATCCCCTGTAGGTCTAGACCATTTAGACTGAATTTGAACAGTTTCCTTAGATGACTAGTTTTTTCCAAAGAGAGAAATATACAGCTAATGACACAGGTTTTTATACTCATAATTTTTCCAGGTGGAACATCAAAGGATACCATATTGTGCTTATTCCTGTGGGTGCATTAGCTGCAGGAGAGCTTATGTTCATATCAATATTAGTGACCCAATGTAGCATACAAGGACTCTGCTGAGTTATTTCTCAGAAAGGATCAAAGAGTTTCAAATTGTTTTATATTTATATGTTTTTGAAACAGATAATTTTAAAGACCAAGGAGACTCTTAGCTCTTTGAGTAAAAGGTTTGAAGTGGGTAGGCAATGGCCTGAAAGTCCAATTACAGTTGTAGAGGCCATGCATCTAGTGCAAAATGGTCCTAAGCATGAGACACACAAAAATAGCAGCTTTATTTCATAGCCTCTGGACCAGAGCCTAACCTCATGAGGCTTCAACATGGGCCACAAGAAGCAGAAAACAATATGTTTGGATGTAGGAGGGGCCAGCATGAAAAGTTCTACAACCAACTCTGAGCAAGCAGGATGGTGCTGCAAGAGAACCTAAGCTGCCTCTCTGGATAAACCTAAGGTGGTTTGAATAGAAAACTTGAAAACAGGACAAGTGATATGGAATCTTCTACAAGTGATGTGGAAACTTCCAAAAGACTGCACAAACAGAGGGGAGGTGGTTTGTTTCCTTCATCTTTTCAGAGGAGGACATCTGTTAGCAGGTTTTTCCAGGTGCAGTGAATGCTCAATAAAACGCTGCCTCTGTTGTATTTTCTGCTTTTCAGTGGTGATAATCATCAGTGCATGTTCAAGTACTGTACAAATCAGAATACATGGGAGCTGTCTATCAAATAGGTTCCTGTTCTGTCTATGCACAGCATATACTTTTTTTCTGTCATACAACTGTTCTCCCATTTCCTGGGGACTCTGTGTAAAAAGAAAAAGAAAGTAATCATTTGTTCACATCTAAAATGTCCTTTCATCCATGGGGGACTGAGTGAACTCAACAGCACATGGTTTGAAAGGAGTCAGTCCCAGGCAAGAAGGAAAGATGCCAGAGCCCATGATCATTCTGTGCTCCACATTCCTCCAGCCAACAGGCTGCCTGTTTGTCTTTTGCTTATATGTATGAATATATTGTAAGAGATAGGCATGTGTCAATGTGTTGCTGTGTGCATGTGCACATATGAGTGAAAATTACTGATTTAATTTCCTGTGTAGCTGACAAAAGAAAGCCTTTTCTTCCCTTATCATGTGGGTAAAAATTAATTTCTGGCTCTTATCATGGATGTTTCCACAGTTTTCTGGGCTGCTGCTTCCAAGACTGGATTGGATTGCTCACATATGGAAGATTTCAAGTTACTCCTTGGAATTGATGTCATAGACATTCCCCCAGGTCATCTTGAGACTCTTTCCATGACGTTCTCTAATTACACTAGTTCTTGTAACTTCTAACCTCGTAGACATGTGATTTTGTATTTAAATTACTCCTCTTTTTACTTCTGTTTATATATCACCCTTGGCCCTGTTTTTTTTCCCACTACTTCTGTCTTTCTCAAAGCTCTACTTCCAGATTCTCTTAGGAAATGGAGGTTATGTTTTATAAACTTCAAAGTTCAGTAAAATGTTGTATCTTCCTATTATGTAATTATGAAATCTTCTACTCCTTGGTTGCTGGCCAGATTTTGCATCAGCTCTGTTCTTTTTTTCATTAAAAATTATGTTGAACATGTGAAACCACTGATGCCTGAGTGCACTGCTGAATTTTGGACTCTAAGATTTTCTGTATCCTACAGTTAATCCTAATAATTAAAAATAAATAATTAAAAAACAAAAGTGATATTTGTAAGGTTGAAACACCACATAACACATAAATTTATTTGTCTCTTATGTGGTTAAAAAGTTGCTTTTTGAAGTATAATTGTACCTGTTTGGACTTTCATTTGGATGTGGTTCCCGTAAATACTTGTTATTCTCCTTGCTGGCTGACTGATGTAATGAGAGTGGAATCCCCATGACTGTGATGAGAGCCTTCTAGTGCTCTTGCATTGAGAGTCAACCATGATGCTAACAATATCTCAGACATAAGTTACTGATGCTCTGTTCTGGACTCTTTCATGTCTCTAGAGGAGAGCTCCTCTCTTCACTGAAAGGTAGGTTTGGCTCTTGGTACCTTACCTTTGCTTATCTGATGAGTAAGAATAGGCTGTGGAATTCGTAAGGTAGGGTGTTGAGGACCAAGTGTTCAATGAGCAGATTTTGATGTATTCCTCTGTTTTATATGCCTATCTCTATGCTTCCAGGTTCAGGGTCTTGTGCTACAACTATATAGGCTCTGGGAGGTCCTTTGCTGTTGTATGAATCCCAAGTCATATGCCATTCCTGTCAATCTTCCTTCTACCCACTGATAGCCATGTATGAAGCAGGCTGTTGGAAGAGAAGAGAGGTGCTTTGAGTGAGTTTGGTCTGCTGTTTTTGACTTGGAATGTTTTTTGCCTAATAGCTAAAAGTAGAGTCACAAAGTTTAAGAATTTAAAAATAAACAGTAATTAATTCTTTTGGGATTGCAGAACATCACCTACTATTATTATCATTATCACGATCTCCATCATGTTTGTCTTAGCGTGCTGGGATGGAACTAACCTGCTTCGTGCTAGGGAAGCACTGATTGCTGCACCGCATCAGCTTCATTTAAGCATCTTAAAGCACTAGAACCTTGGACTTTCCGAAATTAGTGGTGGAGGAAAAACTAGCTTCTGCTTTTCAAAAAGATTTTATGACATTTTAAGGGTGTTTTTCACATTCAAAAGGGCACAGGTCAAGTTTCATTATATTTTCTTTGAAAAAAAAAAAAAGCTTAAGTATTCCATTTTATTCTTGTTTCCCCAGCAGTCTCCTGGCACCCTCTGGTGGCAGAATTCTAGTCTGTGTCATCACTCTGCCCACATTTCTTAGGCAAGTATGCTCTTAGACATAGGACAGAAAAATTACTAGATAGGTTAACCATGTGCAGGCTGCATGCCTCTGAGATTATCTGAGTCGGCAGTTTACAAAGCAAGTTGAGGAAATGTCAGTATACATGCTATATTTAAATAATTACTGGATTCTGTCCATTCTTATGTACATTTCTTCAGTCATTTAATGTGTTGATGGCTCCTCTTGCCTCTGAAAAGGTGTCAGAGTGTTAGTGGTGAGTTTTCATTTAATAATCTCTCAAAATCTAGAACCTCCAGGCCACAATCATTAGTTGTACCATGGTAGTAAAAGGTAAGAAGGCATATTTCCTTCTTTCTCTAGGTACATTTGTGACTGAGAAGGTCTTGTAGGTCAAGAAGTGGGAACTTCAGCTTGCAGAGGCTCCTCTCACGTTTGTTGTGGAGTGCTAGAGGCAGCTGTTTGGTACCTAGTCTCCTTCCTTCTCACTCTTGTTGCTAAAATTTCCAGTGCTTGCCCTTCACTTTGCAGATAGTGAGCTGCAGCCCTTGGAACTGGAGGAGGGTGTTCCTTGAAGCCCCCTTGGTCCCAAATACACGTCAGACCCCCAGCCAACTAACCACTTCTAGAGTATGCACTTGGCACGGTGCAGATCAACAAGAGTACTCCTTTAATGTCAAGTTACCCGACGGATCTTTATTTTGTCTGTCCATTGACTAATCCAGTTTAACCCTTTAGTTGATTTTTCACACCCTTAAAAATTCTCAAGCCCCCCCCCCCACCTCCCGTCTTTCAGGTCTGGAGCGATGGCTCAGTCGGTAAGAGTACAAGCTGCTCTTGCAGAGATGGTTCCCAGCACCCACAGAGTAACATGGTAGCAAATAACCATCTGTAATCCCAGGCTCTCTCCTAGCCTCTGTGGGCATTGCATTATATGGAAGCACTTAACATGCGTGCAGACAAAACATTTATACACATACAATAAAAATAAATTTTAAAAACTCTCTCTTTGCTGATTTATTGAAACCTGTCTTGGCCTTTGAGAAGTTGTCAGAAGGGAGCTTGGGGGGTCTCAAGAAAATGACCACATAATCCTAGTATTTCACAAAAACAAAAGGCTTTATTTTGCAGAAGGATGCATATCCAGAAAAACTGAGGCAAGGAAACATACCCAGTGGGGAGTCTACTGGGTTTTTATTGCCAACATAAGGGAGGCACACTTCACTCTGATTATTCAGAGCAAGGTCTATGGGATTGACCACACAGAGTAGCACACTTTCTAGGGGAAAATGGAACTCAAGTGAATATTTTGAGTTCAAGAACTGCTGCTCAGGAAGAGCTTTTATCAAATGATGTCTTCTCAAAAGGGTGTTTTTCTAATCTTATTTAACTCTGATATGAAAGACAGTTTGTCTCATTCATATTTCTCAGTTTCCCCCTTTTTAACCATGTATTTCCATTATTTTCTTCAAATCACTCAGCATTGCCTGATTTTGTGAATTTATTAATCACAAATTACTTTGATAAGATGCAGGGAATTGACTGGTCATTGCTATTTCATTAATATTTGGATTAGTCCTCATATGCATCGGTTCATACAATAATCAATGCTGTAAATGGAGCAGTCAAGAGCTACCAATCAGAAAACTGTTAACTATCTGCCTCTGTGGTTTTTCTAGAAACCAGGATGTCTTCAGCTGTGGCTTCACCAAGAAGCAAGCTGTCAATGCAGTGGAAGAAATCTTTAGGACTGTCAGGAACCTATCCTGACTGTCTAGTGGGGGGGGGGTCTAACTAAATCCTGGCAACAACAGAACTGGGGAGAAGTCAGAGATGCAGGGCTCTGTTTTAGATACCTGTGGAACCTCCCAAGGAACAGCTGGATGTCAGAGGTCACATTCAGGGATATCATTCAGACCACAGAGTCTCCACACAGCAGTAGGACAAGCAGCAAGAGGCTTTGTCAGATAGCTTCCGTGGGAAGAACCTGAAATAAAGGCATAATTTTGTGATCACATGATTTTTCTTCTTTCTGGAAAATGCTTATGGCGAGTCAAAAAGGAAATTGTTTCCACTTTAATACATGTCTGTCTCATTTACCAAATGTTTTGAAATATTCAGGTGCATTTAGCCAATTCAATTAATTATATATGTGCCTTGATTGAAAAAAATGAGATTACTCAATATATACTAAATGGTTCGTACTTACAATATTATAATTAATGTGTCCTTGAGATGTCATTTTGCTGAAATAAGCTTTTCAGAGTCCTTTACTTGGACTTGGTCATGATTTTCTCCTACTTCGCTTGCTGTATTATGTGAGGGATAGATAAGCAACTGCACCATGAAATGATGTGGACCAAGCAATAAAGTTGAAAGGATAAAGTCTCATACTTACTTAAGTAAGAAATGTTTTTTGAATCCTACATCTACTCTATGTGATCCTGACCCTGCTGTGTCTGCAGAGTGCTCATAAGAGGCTACACATTCCCAGTTGCTCAGTTCTAAAGACTGCAATGCAGGCACAGTTCCTCTTCCCTGAATGCTCCATGTCTAGGGAGTTCAAGAGCACTATGGCTTTGCATCTGCACATGTTCATTGGTCCATCCTCACTACATCTATTGCAACATTTTGGGTTTTTTCACTTGTAATATAAAATTACTTTTATTTATGTGCACAGGCTCATACATACCCTGTGTCACAGCATGCACGTGGCAGTCAGAAAAGAACTTGTAGGAGTTGGTGCTCTCCTTCTCCCATGTAACTCCTAGAAATCAAGTTGTCAGGCTTGATGGCAAGTGCCTTTACCCCTGAGACATCTTGCCAGCATTACCCTTGTTTCTTTATATACTCTGTCACTTGTTCTACTGAAACTATTTCCAAAAGGCTCCCCTTCATTTTGGTACCTACCTTCCAGGATACTACTCTTCCTATATGCTTGCCCTGATCATTGTATGACTGCCTACCTTGTCTCATTCATCTCTCACTTTTGTGCTCCTGGGAACTTGTATTACTTTATATAAAATAAATATCACCCACATCTCCATTCCTTAAGCCATTCATTGCCTACTGCTTTATTTCTGTGGAATTATCATAAACTCCCTCTCAAACTGAGAGATATTTGTATGCTGTATCTGTTTGTGTTTTTAAATAGAATATCTTTTATTTATTCTTTATCAATTTCACACATATAAACAATATAACTTGATCTTAGGCACACCAACTCTCCCCCTCAGAGTCCCCCAGATCTGCCAACCCCTCCTTCCCACTCTTCCCCAGGAATCCCCCAACACATACCTCTTCTTACTTCGTGTTTTCTGCCTTTTCTGTTGTTATTAATAACTCATTGAGTTCAGTTAGTGCTGCCTGTTGGAATGTTGGCTGAACCTCTTGACTTGATCTTGTGCAGGTAATCATAGTGGCAGCGAGCTCATGGGTGCTGTAGTCATGTTGTGTCCAGAAGACAGCATTTCACAGCACTCCTCCATATCCTCTGGTTCTTACATTCATTGTACTTCTCTTTCACTATGTTCCCTAAGCTTTTTGGAGTTGGTTGAGAGTACTCAATAGATACTTACTCTTAGCACTTTGACCAGTTGTGAGTCTACATTAACCATTGACCACTACAGAGAGAAACTTCTCTGAACAAGTTTCAGGGGAATACTCATCTGTGGATGTAAGCATAAGTACTTAGAAGTCAGTTTGAGAACATGTCAGTTAGTAAAACAGCAGCAGCAGATTACTTGGTAGTGCTTGTTACCTCCCAAGTCAGGAGATTTTGACCAAGTTTACAGTACCAGGCTTGAATTCCTTTCTGTGGAGCAGGCATCAAAATTCAAAAGCAGTAGAATACCTCATAATATTTATAAAATTATTGTACCAGTGGGCACATCTTGCCAGACAGTTAAGTATTATACCATATAGTCTTGGTTACAGGAATACCACTGATGACTTTTCTCTCCCAGAGGCCTGCATAGCACCTTCTACCACTACACATAATACAGGCTATTTCTGTAGCCATTCGTTACCTCCCAGAACTTGAAGGTAAGACCTAATTGCTGAAGACACCACATACTTTGAACACAGAAATTGAGCTGGAACTGACCTGGAAGCTTCCCTCTTCCACAAGGTTCCCGTAGCCTTAGGAGGGTTGGACCACAAAATCACTTAATGTCTACATTTTGATTAGTTGTGAGGCTTTGCAATAGTCTCTATCTATTGCAAAAAGAAGCTTCTTTGATGAGTGGTGTGAGCTACACTTGTCTGTGTCTATAAAGGTCAGAATTTAGAGTATAGTGAAAAATTACATAGGTCTAGGAAAGTGACAGTGGTAGGTTCTCCTCTAGAATCTATGACCTCTATAGCCATGTGTACTTGGTTGTTTACAGTATCATGCCTGAGTTCCCTCCTATTGAGTCCAATTAGGCAGCTGTTTATTATCCCCAAGATAAACATGACACTATTGTACCAATAGAGATAGTTTGCTGGGCTGGTCATTGTTGTGGTTGATAGGCTTTACAGCTGGTTATAATCATTTATTGATTTCCTCCATTGGCAGCTTTCACAGCACCTTCTGATACTATGAAAGGTAGTTTTCAGAGGGGAAGCTTCCAGGTCAGTTCCAGCTCAATTTCTGTGTCCAAAGTATGTGATGTCTTCAGCAATTGGTCTTATCTTCAAGTTCTGGGAGGTAACCAGCGCCTATTGTGATAGCCTATGTTATGGGTATGTATATTTTTAAAGAGGCTTATGAAATCCTCCATTTCCCTATGGCTTTTCAGACAACTTAAAAGCTTATATAGAGCAAAGTAAATAATAATTGAGTGAAGAGGAAATCCACAGAATTAGAGAGAATCTTTGCCAGATATATATCTGATAGAAGATTAATTTTCAGAATATACTAAGATCTCAAAAACAAAGAATCAAGAAACAAAGGAGCCAATTCAAAATGGGCTACAGATACGAACAGAGAGTTCTCAAAAGAAGAAATAAAAATGGCTAAGAAATATCTTAAAACATGTTCAACATCCATAGTAATTAGGGAAACTCGAAAGTACTTTTAAGATTTCATCTAACCCAGTCAGAATGACTAAGATCAAGAAAAAAAATGACAACAGATGCTGGTGAGGATGTGGGGAAAGGGAAACTCTTATTTACTGCTAGTGAGACTGCAAACTAGTGCAGCCACTATGCAAATCAGTGTGGAGAATTCTCAGACAACTAGATAGATCTACCATATGAACCAGATGCACTACTCCTCAGCCTATCCCAATAGACTCAATCTTCCCACAAAGATAGCGATGTTTATTGCTGCTCTTTTCACAATAACTAGGAAATGGAAGCAACTTAAATGTTCCTCAACTGATGGATGGATAATGAAAATGTACATTTACACAATGGAGTTCTATTCAGCTCTAAAGAAAAATGAAATCATGAAATTTTCAGGCAAATGGATGAAACTGGAAACTGTTATACTGAGTGAGGTAACATAGATTCAGAGAAGTAAAAATGTATATTTTCTTTTATTTGTGGGTCCTAGCCCAGAATCTTTAGATGTGAGTACATACCCTGAAGTAACTGCAAGAGATAGGAACTAGAAAAGAACCATGGGTGAAGGAGTGGGAAAAAGGAGCTCCAGAGAGTGGGGATAGTAGGACACAGGCACTCTCAAGGAAAAGGGAAAATGGGGTTAGGGTTAGGGTTAGGGTTAGGGTTAGGCATGGAGTGAGGAAAGAGAAAGAAGTATTGAATTATAATAGGTCAGTCAGCCTTTGCAGACACAGTTTCTTTTTAGAAATTCTTATTTACATTTGTAAACATTTTTAAAATAAATAACATTTTTATGTTTCCTGAGTCATTTAACCATTAAAATGTCTTAATATTCCACATAACTTTTTATAAAAAATTGAGCATAGACCTGAAAAGATTGTTCAGTGGATGAAGATGTACTTTTGTCAAGCCTGATGACTTGGGTTAGGTGTCTGGGACCCACATGGGAGAAGGAGAGAGCCAACTTATGAAAGTTGTCCTCTGGCCTCCACGCACATGCTGTGACACACATGTCATAGATAGCACACACACACAGTGAATAAATACAAAAAAAGATAAAAATATCTTTAGTCTCTTCTCTGTGAATGGCTCTATTGTTGGCACAAAAAAAGCCACCCCAGAGACAGTTGGGGACCTGAGTAGTGCACTGGGAAATCTTCACTTTTTTGTGGTACCTGCCACTCTCTTAGCTTCCTTACTCAGAGACTTGTATGTTATGGAAACAGTAGAAGCCACAGGGCTTGACCTTCCACAGGTCAAATCTTATCAGGCTTTGTTCTTTTGGTTGTTTCTTCTTGCTAGTGCCCAAAGCAAAAATCTGATGAGGAAGCTGCAGCAACCTTCCTGTTCTAGTTTCTTTTCTGTTGCTGTGATTAAAAGTACTAGGACAAAAAGCTACTCAGGGGAGAAAGGTTTAATTTGGCTCACAATTCCAGGTTATAGGCCATCATAGCAGGGAAGCCAGGGCAGCAGGAACTTAATAACTAGTCACATCATATCCACAGTCAAGAGCAGTGCCATCCCTGGGCAGGTAGACCTGGGCCACTTAAGAAAAGTAGCTGAGCAAGCCAGGGGGAAGCTGGCAACTAAGCAGTGCTCTTTTATGGTCTCTGCTTCAGCTCCTGCCTTCAGGTCTGCTCCATGTATGCCAAATAAACCCTTTCCTCCTCAAGTTGGTTTTGGTCAGTCATATATCCCAGCAACAGAAGGCAAACTAAAACACATGGAGGTCTCTGATCACAGAAAATGGCATTTCGTTTAGGCGCCACTTTTAAAGTCAGACGTCATTTGCTTTTATCTTTCAGATTCTTTTAAAACGTCCTAGTCATATTTTCTGTTTGTCATTAATTTATTATTATGTTTGTATGATTCCTATTATGTCTTTTCTCTGTCAGTAATTCTATATCTTCTATAATTTCAAATTACAAATGGGTATTGTTATGAAAGAGAATGTAAAGTCTTCCCTTTTAAAAATCAAACCTGCCTACTCAACCAAACTGATGAGGCAGCAAATCGCCCGTGCAATCGGTGTTTAGACTTAATTTTCCTACACTGTCTTACTTTAGTACCCATTTGACTGAGGTTTAGTTTTGATAGATCCTCATGGTGTAGGCTAGCTCCAAGACTGGCTCTGTGAGTGGTACTGCCACTCAGAGACTTCCTACCCTTCCTGAGGCTTATTTTTTTTCCCTAGGAAGATACTGCTTCTTGTTACAGAAAGATGACAGGTCCATGACCTAATACTTCTGTCTCTGAACACGCCCTTATTTACTAACATGGAGTGAAATCCCTGTCAACTAGCACTGTGACACGTGCTCAAAACAAGCACAGTTAATAAGCAGCTGTAGGAGTTCCCATTCACAAACATCATTTCTAAAACCTGGTTTCACAATTTTATGAACACCACTTCCTTTCCTGAGCTGTTTTCATGAGGATAGTATTGCTTAATCAAAATGAGCTACTAGTTACTACGGCCCACTACGTGCATAAGTCTTAAGGCACAAAATCTGCCATCTCTCCTTGTCTCTGGAGTTGCTATTGTAACATGCCCTGACCCAGTTGCCACATTTTAGTTCCTCAGTAAGATAAGCACTTTTTTGTTTTTGATCAGGTTAGACTTGGTTGCCTGACTGAACATGAGATATTCAATAGAGAGACTGCAACTCAGGCTCGTTCTCTTTATGAGTTTTCCCTGTAAACCATCACATGTGACTGGTCAGATCTGTATGGGGCTTTTCTTTCTATTATATGTGAGTTATCCAAAATGCAAAACTTGTTGAAAATAGAATTAAATTGATTTCTTCCCTGTTTAGGAGGATTAGTTATAGTGTCCAACTAAGCAAGTCCAGGGCCTTGTATTGCACTGTTAAGGCAAGAGAGAAGAGCTAATTGTTTAGATGATCTTTGGTCTGGAAGTCACAGTGCATCCCATGATCAGTTGTTCATCATCAGCAACTCTAAATTACTGTTTCTGAAAGCATTTCTTAAAAGGAATGATCAGGTGAATTTAACTTCTTTTCACAGATGCCTCTGCTTTGACATGATACCAGGTGGGTAGAAGTACAGAACATTATGGTAAGAAAAGAGAAGACCTATGTGAACATCACCATAGTCACAGTTACTAAACTTGCCTCTGTTCAGACTCAGTGAGGGAGGAGTACATGTTTCTGGTGTAGGTTGTTACTCAGAATCAAGAGTAAGTGGAGACTCAGAAGATATAAGCAAGTCCTATAGATTTTTACCAATCATTTTGACAGGTTACTTCTCATTTTACACTAGGTGATGAGTAGACCAGTGGTTCTCAAACCAGCTGCACATTAGAATCACTCTGGAGTTTAAAAATATCACAGTGGAATCCCTTCCCTGGCTTAGACAGAGTTATTTTAGTGCCTAAAAAATCTCCAAGGCAAGCCATGGCTTGAAACCCAACACCAAGGACTGTGTAGTAAATAGACTTCAGAATAAGAGTTTTAGTGTTCTGACAGAATCTGAGCAATCATTGCCCACCCTCTGGTAAAGTGTTGGCAGCTTCTTGCTAAATATCTAGATTGTTCTGTGGAGCCCTTGGAAAACAGTGCCAAAGAATTCAGAAGGCTTATTACCAAAGTGCTAAAGGAGTGAAATTGACATAGTCCAGACATTCCTCCCTCTCCCAGCCTTGCACTGCACCTGTGCCTCCCTAGGAGTCCTAATTTTCTTGTGAAGATAAGAGGCCTTACAATGTCAAAATGATTTCCCCATCAACCAAAAATAGTCCTGTAATCTATGCTTCTAAACTCAGATTCATATTCTCCAAGAATACAAAAACATTCTATGTATGCTCAAATTCCTGTATTATAAGGTCACAATAAGAAATGAAGATGTGGTGCTGGAGAGATGGTTCAGTGCTTAAGAGCATTGACTGGTCTTGCAGAAAACCTGGGTTTGAATCCCAGCACCCACATGGAAGCTAACAATTGTCCTTAACTCCAGTTCTAGCAGATCTGATGTCCTCTTCTGTACTCTGTGGGCACTGCACGAGTGTACATACATACATGCGTGCATATCATACATATGCATAAAATAAATATAAATAAATAATAAATAAAATGAAGATACCATCCTTAGAATTTCTCCCTCTACCCCTGACCTCCATTAAAGTAGGTTGGGCCACTTTGTCTTCACATTGCCTGTATCCAGGTTCTGGCTGGGCTCTGTCTTAACCCCTTTTACTGCATACTTATTATCTCATTGTTTCTTTCACTGCAGTTTATTTTACCATCAGTGTTATATTAATATAATTTAAGCCATCTTCAGTATTGCTCAGGAATACAGAATACTCTTGAAATTCCCTTGAAGTTCCCATATCCTTCTAGCCTATGTAGGCTGCTCATAAGTTTTTCTGGCCCAACCCCAAGATCTTATCCTTATGCTCTGAGCCTCCAATTAACTACCAAAATATACTCCTGACCTTTGACACCTGCCCTCCTGGAACTGGTTATCACCTGAAATGTATTTTGGCTTCTTGTCTATAAACATGCTCAGGCTTAAAAGTCTAGCTTCAGCCAGGCCTGGGAAAGCAAGCCTGTAATCTCAGCTACTTAGGAGGCTGAGGCAAAAAAAAAAAAAAAAAAAAAAAAATCACAAGTTAAAGAACAGTTTAGGCTAAAGAGTGAGTTCAAGGCTAGGTTGGGCAAATTAGTGAGATTCTGTCTCAAAAATTTTTTTAAAAAAAGGAAGACTGGAGTTGTAGCTCAGCGATAGAGCACTTGCCTAGTAAGTACAAGGTCCTAGGTTCAGTTCCTAGCACCATAAAATATTTAGCTTTGATCATACATTTGTGTATTCATTCAGTCATTTTCTATTATACACTCAGTCATCAATCATTCAAATCATTTATTGAGTGTTATAGGCCCAGAACTGACAAAAATATTCCAAAATAATTTTTTCATTTTCTTAAAAAAGTAATTATAGATATAATTACAACATACACTGTCCTACATTTTAAGTAAAAATAGAAAAAGAAGATTTGATTAAAATGTAGATTAAATCTGAGTTCTATTTTTTGAAATATATCAAAAGGAAAAATAAATTTGTTGTGTAAATAAAATGAAACGTGAAATACTTTCCATATAGTTGTCATGTAGCCATTCTCTCTGAATTACAACATCTCTTACAGAGGAGGGAGAGTGAGTCTTTTAAGCCCTGGGACTTATGAGAAACTTACAAGGCTCAGGGAGTAAACAAAGCTTCATAAAACTCAGGAAGCTCCACAGACTTCCAAGATTTAGAAGGTGCCTTTCCCCCTTAAATAAGCAGTAAGAATTGCTGGGGAGAAGAGACTGTCAGCCAGTGGAGCCAGTTTAGTAATGCAGGAAACTCCAGGGATGTAGCTTTTATGAGTCATCACTCGGGCTGGGTTGGGCATTCCATGACACACCTGCTTTTCAGTCATCCCTGCTCCTATAGATAACCCCTTACCCATGTTCCTGTAAGTAACCCCAATAAACTAAGTGGTTCACCAAAGTAGACATGGATGGAATCATTTTTTTGGTTTGTTCTCAGTGACCTATTTGGAGTAAGTAGGTGATTATTCACATATCTGTAGGAAAAGTCACACAGTAGTAAACACCAATGAAATGCAAGAGAGTATGATTATTGCTATTATCATGACTTTTGAGCTCCTAGGAATTACAGCAACATGATCTTTGCATACTTCTATCAGTTCTGGCCAATAGTAAGTATACTTGTATGTTAAGGTGGTCTATGTTAGGTATCACAAAGTTAAATGTCCTAAAGATCAAAGCAGATAAGGCGATCTGCAGGTTGTCTAGGTGTACACATAAATAAGGCAATGTCTAGATTGTCTAGGTGTACAAGAATAAAGTTCTGGCATTTCTCTCTCTCTTTCTTTCTCTCTCTTTCTCTCTTTCTTTCTTTCTTTCTTTCTTTCTTTCTTTCTTTCTTTCTTTCTTTCTTTCTTTCTTTCTCCTTTCTTTCTTTTTTGAGATAGCATCTTACTACAAAGCCCAGGCTAGCACATAGAAATCCTCCTGTCTCTGGAGTGTTGGAATTACAGATGTGACCCACCACAACTAGTTCAGATATTTCAAATTAAGAAGTGGTTTATTCACAGTGTGCTTACCATGACAAGCACATGAATGGGTCAACTTTCAGGTTTCTAGTTTGGGGGCCTCTGTTTAAGTTTCCACCACTTCTCTGGATGAGCTTCCTGAATTGTAGAGATTCTGCAATGGGGCAAAACCCTGTTTCATTTCTTTCTGGGCCCTTAGGGACCTGTGGACTCCAGTGATGCTCACTTCCTGCATCATGGGGAAGAGGAGACATGTTTAGATCATATACAGCTAAAGTGGCAACAGAGTTCCAAGACAACTGCCAATCCACGGTACATGGGAGTAACTACTCTCATCATAGAGTTATCTCACACTCTCTGGGCAACACTGGTCAAAGAATCTGGTAAAATATGTAAATTAATTAGATTGGTAAAATTGGTGGCCATTATTGTAGCTTTATAAATAAAAGAAGGTTTAATTTAGCAACTTTAGTAACTTGATATTTAAAACATTTTTCACAGGGTTATTTGTGATACAATATTCCAGAATGATGTTTTAAGTTTTAATGTTCAGGAAATTTTGTCAAGGATTCTGGGCAGGAGACTTGCATTACAGATCTCAGAAATGTCATAGTGGGTACTTTCCCTCAGTACTTGGTCATGGATGAGATGCAATACAATATTTTAGGAATCCTAGAAGATGTAGTTCCAAATCAGCTTTGCTGAGCAGCAAGTTTAAATGGTGCTTGTTTTCAAGAACAACCTTCTCTGAGATGACAAGAAAATCCTGATATTAGATATATTCTCAGAAATAAAGACCATAAGAGCACGAGAATAATAGCTATAAACTAGATGACATTTGGATTCTCATTACACCCAGGGCACATCCACAGAAAGAGTTTTGTGGCAACAGAAAGCCATAAAGTAACAAACTTTTCTTTCACCATTCAGATATGCCAACTCAGCATCATCCATGATATTTCAACACTTACACCCACACATTCTTTTGATTTGCTTGCATATATTTTAGTATTTCCTGAAACCTCTTTACTCAAGCAATTCTAGAACTTTCAGAATTGTGAATAAGCTTGGTTCTAGTCTCTTAGTTCAGAGATGATAGCCAAATTTATGGTTGGGTGGAGACAAAGCCTGATCTGGAACCCATGGAGTTTTCCCCTCATCCTATTGTACAATTCTCTACCATGAGTCTCTTTTTCTCCTTATTTTTAGGTCAATACTATTAATTAACCAAAAATGAGTTAAAGTGAACTTTTTTAGTGGATGTGAGAATTAAGAATAAAAGGAAAATGGATATATATGTATATATATATATATTAAAAATATTGCTGATAAGCTACCTCAGGCAAAAATCACAATTTTATTTCAGTTAAGAACTGTCAATAAAGCCATCAAAAGAAATGTAGCCTTTAGTGCCTCCTATGATCCAGGTATAGATGGTGATGTGACACTGCCCTGGGGCAGACCACACTGTAATCCTTCCTGCAGTTCACACTGGAGATCACACTGCAGTCTACACTGAAATCCATGCTCCAATCAATGCTTCAGTCCACACTGCTGTCCACCCTGTAGTCCACGCTAAATTCCACATTAGAGATGACATTGCTGTCCATACTGCAGATCTCGCTGAAGTCCACTCTCAAATCTATGCTGCAGACCACGCTGCACTCCATGCTGTAATGCAGACTGAAGTCCATGCTGGAGTCCATGCTTCAGTCTGTACTCCAATTCTCACTTAACTCCATGCCATAACCCATGCTGCAGACCATGCCGCAGTCCACACTGACGTCTGTGCTCCAGTTCACACTAAAGTCCTCTCTGCAGTCAACATTCCAGTCCTCACTCAAGTCCACGCTATATTCCAAGTCACAGTTCACACAGCAGCCCTGAGACCAACAAGAAATATTCATTTCACACAGGGAGGTAGGAGGACAGTACCATCATGATTCTTTCTGTAGATGGTCTGTCAATCCAACAACCAAAGCTCAGTCTACCTTCTGAACTACAACTCCAGGTGCCTATTAGAAGGGTCCCTTAAGCTCTGCTTATAGCAATCAACTACTTTCAGAGTCTAAACTTCTAGTCTTCCACATTCCTCCCTAAATCCATATGGTCAGGTTCTTCATAGCAACATCCCATTTCTGGTACAGACTTCTGTATTAGTTATTTTTCTGTTGTTGTGATATAAGACCATGACCAAGGCAATAGTTTATTTGGCTTACATAATGGAACTGGTCCTGGCTATATACTCTCGAAGCCCTCCCTCAGTGATACATTTCCTCCACATGGCCACATTTCCAATAGGTTCTGTGATCCTACCCAAACAGCATCATGAACTGGGAACCAATGGAAGCCTTTCTACTTCCAGTCTGGTCTTCTCTGCTTCCTGTGCCTGCTTGAAAATGTGATTCTCTTGGTTTTCTGTTTCAATCATCTCTGCTGCCAAGCTTCCCCTGCCACTATCAACACTCTTACCCCTCTGGAACTGTAAGTCAAATAAACTCTTCCTTCTATGAATGGCCTTAGTCCTGCTGTTTTAGTACTGCAACAGAAAAGGAACTAATACCAACGGCAGATCCCATTTTATTACTCAGGACTATATATTCTCCTGGTGACCATGACTGAATAAACACACAAGGTTGTTGTGCCTTTTGTCTGAGACACAGTCCAGTAGCCTGCTCCCAAGCGTTCACCAAATGAACATGTCATGAAATACTACGCAAAATGAGCACCACTTCCCCCTACACACATGTACACAGCTGCTTCAGTCTCAGCTAAGACTGTAGAAATCAAGGAGAGAGAAACGGAAGAGACAGAGAAGAACCTTGATCTACCTAACTCATATATGTTTCAATGATCTACTTTTCATAAAAGATTTGACTTCTACCAGGCATTGCTGTTACCCATTCATATTTAGCGTGAGTCAGGAACGACTAATACTTTCCATGAAATATAAATAGAGAGATCATGTGTGCATTGTGTTTGCTTTGCTTCTGTACATCAGAGCACTGGGGACTGCCTTGCCCAGCTAGCATTGCTCAGGAGTTTGTTTCTTAGCTTTAGCCCACGGAGTGTGGAGAACCTTTCTTTGGAGGAATCCATAGAAAATACTGTTCTGATTTTGTACTGCATTCTCCATCAAAACTGTGGAAGTTCTTTGGTGAGTCATCTATTTCCTGGTGAACTTTGATAAGATTTCTAGGTGGTAAGCTTCCCATCTGCATTCTTTAGATCTAGAAATAAATGTCAAAGAATGCCTTAGAGTGATGATTTATCTTGCATTTTCAGTAGTTGATTATCCAAGTGTACAGAAGTTACTTAATCTAATGAGAACTCCTTTATGTTAGTGCTATCTTCTTATCCTGAATTTGCTTCCTGAAATGTGTGTCTGAGGGAATCTTTTAAATGTTTCAAGACATTAGAATTTCTGCTTAGAAAATACTTGACAGTAGATCTCAAACTTAAAATTTAAATTTAAGCATTTGTTACTTAAATCAATAATTGAATCAAGTGATGTAATGGCTCCTACAGTTGATTTGGGCACTTGCTGAGCTTCTGTTCCATTGTGTAGAGTAGAAGCCTTAAAAATCTATACATTTTCAACACAGTCTTCTGTTTCTAAAGTTTAGCACTGTCTTTTCAACTAGCTCCAGCTTTCCAGATTCCACATTCCTATGTGGAAGGAGGAGTCAGTGATACGAAGCTGAAGCCCATGTCTTACCTTCCCCTGGTCAACGGCAACAGAAGGACCCAGTGTGTTATGATGCTCAGAATTACCTCATATTCTGGAGGAATGAGCCTTATGGGTGTGTACATCATTTGTGAAAGATGTGGTTGGAACATCATCAGGTGAGACACCATTTCCTGTGGGACAACCAGACAGAAACCAGCCTGTACAGAAAGAATTCACACCCTAATTCTTTCTGTGATGGAAATGAAGACAGCTCATCATTTATGAATATGATATACCTATAGACCCTTGAAAATCCATTGCATTTACCATTGTTCTCTTGATTCAGTCACTGAGTTTTCCTGAAATAGGACAGAAAACAGGGTAACTTGCAAAGGGCAGGGCTGGGGCACATAGACTCCTCACAGACTTTAAGTCAATTGCTTGGTGAAAGAGCTGCCTTGATCAATTATTAGATACATTTTGGTTTTTAAAGACAAAAATATTGGACTGGAGAGATGGCTTAAAGGTTAAAAGTGCATGCTACTCTTGAAGAGGACCTGAGTTTGGTTCCCCAAACCCATTTCTTGTGGCACATAACTTCTATAACTTCAACTCCAAGGGATACAATGCTGTCTTATGGTTTCCATAATTATCTGCACTCACATACTCATATCCCCCACATACACACAACTAAAAATATAAAAATAAATCTTTAAAGACAAAGTTAAAGTATACATGTGGCGACCCATCTGTGAACCATTTTCATCACCTGGAAAACTCAGAATGTGCACTTGGCAGACTATCTGTACACATGAGTGACAGGCATATGGGCTTGTAGCAAAATGTCACTTTAGGGTACTAGAACTGGCTTGAGATCTTGCACAAGGGGCTAACTTATCCCCCAGGAAAGAGTTTCTGTCTACATCTTCTGTGGGTCACTCCTTGTGATATCTTCTGTGCATCAAACCCTGAGTAGAAAATTTTTTCTTGCGCTGCCCCCCCACCAGGATACTTTACTGGCAAGTCTAGAATAAATGCATTTTCAAGGAAATTTTATGAAAATTTTAAGTATACATGATGTTCTATGATCATGACATAGAAGGGGACGAAGTATACTTTAGCAAAGTCCTTTACTGTTAAAGAAAAACAGGTTTTATTGAAACTATTTCCATAGGGTACATGGATCAACTCCAGTTCAGAGGAGATTGAGATTTGTAAATGAAGAACATAGAGTAACCAAAAAGATGGATACATGGGAGTAGAAAATCACAGAAGGCATGAATTGAAAATTACTGAAAGCATGTATCAATGTGGATTGTGACACAGCACACTTTATGGTTAGTACTTTATTTTGTGGGTTTGGGGTCACTTGCAGGGATGATGCCTTAGCAGACAAAATCAAACTGAATGCTATATTTTCTCATAAAGTCCTCTTGCACTGTCTGGAATTTCAGAGTTCATAGAACAGATGACAGAAGTATGGGTACTGTGTATCAGTTTGCCTTTGTTTCGGGATCAGGCTTCCACATCAGCAGTGACCTTAAGCATCACAAATGTGTTACCCTTCAGTTCTAGCAACCAGAAGTCTGAAATGCATTCTTGTTGAAGGACCCAGGGGAGAATCTCTTTGTGTACTTTTTCATTTTTTATGATGACCAAATTCCCTGGCTTGTGACCATCATTAGAGCCAATAGCCTGGCATCTTCTCATTGTCTGGCCTTTAGTCATCATTATCTACTTGTATTTTAGCTTCCTGTCTCCCAATTTTTAAAAATATTTTTACTAATTCTATAATTTAACTCAGTATCTTTCGATGATCTTAAGACCTCCTCACCCCATGAAACTCTCACCCTACTGCCCCCCCAATTTATGTCCTCTATTATTATTAGCCCCTTTTTTTAAGGACTTGCCTCCCTCTTAAGCCATATTGAACCATCCAGTGATTCAGGATGACTCTTAAGAATCTGCAAGTCCCATTTGCCATGTAGGGTCATACTTTAACAATTTCCAGTGATTATGATACAGATATCTTGGGCATTGTTCTTTCTGACATGATGACTAAGAAAAACAAGTGGAGACTGATAGTTTTGCTGTACTCCTATGGAGACAGTCTTTGCCTCATCTTCATTACATCATTGAGAAGTATGGAAGAGTGCTGTGAAATGGTTGGCAGTCTTTCTCTTTCCTCCAACAGAGAGCCTCTGAGAGGTGAGTGTGGTGATGCATAGGCTGACTACCATTTGTGAAGGTGAAAGTTGCCTGGAATAAGCAGAAGAGGAGGCATTTACTGAAGTCATCCTATGATAAATAATCTCAGAATAGTTCTTCTTTAACTTCATTACAATTTTATAGTATTAAACATACATATTAGCTATCTGTTACTCTAATAATGCCATGAAATACATCATTTCACAACCCAGTGGCCTACCACAATTAGCCAAGGTTGTACACTAAAATCTCATTCCTCTGGCAATGAGATCTCTCTGCATCTGTGGTCAGCCTTAGACTGGAAGAAGAGCTATAGTCCTTCATGTTGGCTTCTTGGTTTTGGTTCATATGTCTGTAGGCTTGTCTGTGTTGGCCCTGGATAGACAACTAACTTCCTCTTATGTGTTCACATACACACATTTCCTACTCATTAATTATCTTAGCAATGGCTTATTCTCATCCTGAAGAGAAGTTACAGGCATCAGAAATACATGGGTTTCTAGACCTTTGCATATTTCAGGTCTGCCAACATCCTGTTGACCAATCAGAATCAAGTGAGCCTCTCAGGTGGGAAAGAGACCTCACCTCCTGAGTGGGAGAAACTGCAAGGACATGGATTAAAGGTAAAAGGATCAGTGAAAAGTAATTTACCTTTGCCTTCCTTAAAAAGTAGAATAATTTTTATTAACTCAGATATTACACACACCCATCAGGATCCCTTTCTATCAAAGAACAATGGTACAAAACACTTGTTAAAGGCAGCAAGACAGAGTATATAGATTCAACACCAGTTCAGAGGAGGCTGAGGTTTCTAAATGGAGAAGTTCCCCTAGAGTATGGGGCACCCTCAGAACACTACATATGGAGTTGTAAGACAAAGCCAATATCTATCTTCACAGTTGACATAGCAAGTTAGTTACTTTAGCAAATTTCCAAGTTTTCCCAGAACACTTTCCTCATAGTACTTCAGGTTGAGAGACATACTCTTCATACTGTTTTACAGACAATCCTAAACCTCTGTGCTTCTTTAGACTGTTGGAAAGGAGGTATAGCTCACTGAGAAGCAAAGAGACTAACTTAATAGGGCTTTAAATACCATGAACCCCTGTGAAGGGAGGTAAAGGCCTGATGCAGTGCTAATGACACAGTACTGGCTCTGGCAGATAGCTAGCAAGTGCAGAGGCAGGAATGGCCTCAGATAATGTTTAAAACCAGCATCTCCTGGTGCAGTGGTGGAACTTTTATCTTGGGACCAATCAACAGCTACCTAATTGATCTTAGAGCCCACTCAATGGGAGGAAACACATGTGTGGTACTGTAACCATAGCCAAGTACAAATGGCTGAAGAGGTCATAGATCTTATAGAATTCCCCAAGGCTGTCACATCCCTAGGCTAATGTAACTTCTTACTAAGTACAAAATATGTATCCTTATATATACAGTCAAGTATCCCAGTCAAAGAAGCTTTTATTGCACCAAACGGAAACTACTACAGAGTACCACAACTGGTCACACACAGACAGTGCCCATGAATTGTCCATGCCTAAGCAGCACATCTATAGTGCAATCTCTACATCCAGGGCTCATGCAACATGGAACAAGGGGTAAAAAGACACTAATGAATCTCTCAATGCTCATTAAAGAAGCTCCCTCATGCAACACAGGGACAGTAACACAAAAGGTCACAAATGGCCAAAGAATGGGGATTAGGAATCTGCAGAGTGTGGGTCATTGGACAGGACTCTTATATTAAGGTTCACTCATCCAAGGCTCAGGGGCCATTTCAGAGGAGGGGGCAGAAAGGTTATAAGAGCCAGTGAGGAGGTGCATGCCCATATGGAAATACAATCCTACAAGCTCATGAGACCCTGCTCATCTGAACCTACAGCAATGGTTTTGGCATGCTCAAGATGCATGCAAACTCAAGCAGACAAAAACCCAGCATGGAACTGGAGAAATGGATAGCAGATCTTTGCTGAAGAAATATTGGCAACTAATTACTGTTAGGTGAGGATGACTAATTTTCCTAGAGGGACCATGGAGAGGCTGACTAGACCTCAGTGATTGAACCTGCACTGAGGAACATTTGGGGACACTGACTTGGCACAATAGACCTTAACACAGATGAAAGAATGTATGGATTCCAGTTGGGGGACTATAGGGCTGTGCCAGTGGGGAGAGGGGTATAAAAATGATTAAGATTGATTGATATATCCTGTATGAAATACACAATGGTTCAATTTTTTAAAAAAATGTCCCTTCCTAAGGCCTATATTGATCTATAATAGGAACATGCTCTATGGGATCCAGGAGCTGGAGCCAAAGTACTCACTTGACTATTTCTCCATGGTCTATTAATTGCTAGGCCTTTAAGGAAAAAAAATCAATCTCAAAAGTGAATAAACTTCCTTCTTGAAGTACAAAGTAAATTATTAAGTTTTGCAACTATCTTGGAAAATATATCTTTATAAAAGGTGAGGTATTAATTGGTTTTCTACTTAATAATCTGTGTTTAACATTTGGTTTTGGAAACTTCCTAATCTTTTATTAGGAAAGGGATATAAGTCATTCAAGGTCAAGACAATTGGATTGCATGTAGCTACCAGGGCACGTGTGCCAAACCCCACACTTTTTCCAATATCTTTCATTTACTGAGTGTCCAAGGCTACAGACAAAACAACCGGGTTCTTGAAAAGGGCCTCCAGCTCCATTAACCTCATCTGCCTTATGAGAACAAGTCTAGATAATATGGGAGTTGCCAATTGCTTATGTAAAATCATATTTATTCAGTATTAGCTTGATTTTAAAGCTTTGTGAAGAGAATTCTAACATTTGACTGAAGTTTGCCACCAATGTTTTCTTCTATTCTGGTGATAATTTGAAATTTGAAATGCTGGACTTAATTCTGAATACAGGTGTTGTTACCTTTTTATTCGGATTGGTTTCTCATAATGTTGAGAAAAGTCTGCAAAGATACAAAATTTGGCTTCAGTGCCCATCTTTGGCTGTGAGATAGTGTTTCCTCAGACAGAGATGGGATACCTGCAAATTGCAGAGCCAGGAAAAGAGGCTGGAGTCCCTCCAACACCTGCCTGCTGAGGTCAGGACCTCACTGGGCTCAGAAGGCAGTGACTTAGCTGACTATGCCCAGAGGTCTCTCTCCCCTTTGTTCTTGTTTTCTGGTGAACTTTAGAATTGCCCTAGGGTAACCATGATAAAAAAAAAAACAGAAACTAGTGAAAGTTTTTTTTAAAACGGTGACTGAAATGCTTCAAAGTAATGAATAAGTAGTAAGAAAAGACATTAGAAGAACTTACTAAAAGGAAAAAATTCTTATACTATGACAGCTTTTTATAAGAAGGTTATTGCTATATATCCCATATGTTTAGGAAAATCAGTAAGTGTATTTTAGGCTTAAATAGATAGAAGTATGTTGATCTTCCAGTAATTAATATGCTAGGTTGATATCTCTTTTTCAAGGAGGAAACAATTTACAGAAAATACAACCCTTGACTTATAATGACATAATGTTTTATACCTATTCATCTTTTTGAGCATTAAAAAGTGTTTATGCAGACTGAGCCTGCTCTTGCTAACTTCCTGTGGTCAGGTGACAGCTGTAGTCCATGCACTAATAAGCACAGCTTTTTCTTTCTGGAGAGTTTGAGAAGTTATGCAGCAAACAATTAAGTAGACTTAAAGTGTGGAAGTACTCAGTTCTTCAAAACTTTTACATGCAGTTTCAATCACAAAGAGAAAATTTTAAGAAGTTTGAGGATCTCGTCTGACAGCAAGCTGTTTTCTGGGCATCTCTATGAATGTCTGCTGTGATACAATCCCGTAGCCTCTCAGGAACAGCAACTTCCAGAGCTCGGTAAAAATCTGGGAAAGAGCTTTGAACCTAACTTTGATTTAGGGGTCAAGATAATCACTACTCTTGTTTTATTAAGAACTATTTAACTTGTCTTTCTCCAAATTAAATACCCTTGAGGGCTCTTTCCTACCATATCCAGCCTCTACCTTGTGTGGTTTTCAAAGCTCATCTTAAACCCGTTATGCTAAACATGCCATCATTGCTTCTTGTGAGGTACCTGGTACCTCCTTCTTCTGTGTCAGATCCACTGAATCAGTATAAGGATATATGATACCCCAACTCTAGTTAGACTCTAACACCAGTTAACAAAAATAGTAGCAGGTACTCTTGTGCAATGATTCTATTGAAAAAGAAAGTGACTTTTGATGAAAACAATAATTTATATTTTAGTTCTCAAAATGTATGAGAATAAATATTTTAATGTTTATGTAATTAACCTGATTTTATTCTTCATTAATAAGCTAATGTCATTTTTTTGTTATCCTAACTAGAATAGAACAAAACAAAATAACAGTATTCTTTTCCAAATCCCTCAGCTTAAATAAAAGAAGGCACAAAACTTATTTTTCAAAGATTGGAATACAATAATTTTCAAAGTTAAAATTTTAATATAGCATTTACATTAGATTCAGAGATTTGCCATTAAGTGTATGTTGAAACAGATGTCAAAGTTTTAAATACAAGGATATAGTTATTAAATTGATTATGGTTAAAACAAAGACAAAGATTATTGTATTAGTTACCTTTCTGTTACTATGATAAAACACCTTGACTTATAGAAGGATATAGAGGCATTGTCTCCCCCCCCGCCCCCCCCCGCCCCTACATTATAGGGTAGCTCCCTTTCAAATTTTTGGAAATTTCCCAAAATAGTAGGTTTCTATATGACTTTTTACTCAGGGATAATAGCAGATGAGGAACATAAGATCCTGAGGTAGTTGTTGACTACAAGAAAATAGTATTTTCTGGATACAACAGGGCAGTTTCACATATGAATTCATAGTTGTGACAGCATAAGCAAGACCTGTGCAAACTCAAATCAGACAAAAATCCCAGCATAGAGTGGGAAGGTGAGGACAAAGCCCCATCCCTGGCTGAGGAGTTATTGGAAACTGATAGTTTCTGGGAGAGGGAGGGTTCATTTTCTTTATGAGTATGACCCCTAGTGGGTTGACAACATGCCAGGGCATGGACTCACATCCAAGAGTACTTGGGCAACACAAATTGAACATGATGGGCTTGGGAAAAAAAAGAGGACCTAAGTTTGAGGAAAAGATGTGAGGATGAACCAAGCACATGGTTCCAGAGCTGGGGTTTCCAACAGGGCTCCAGGTCATTAGGTGTGGCTTCTAAAGAAGCAGCGGCAGGAGAGGGAGCTAAGTATAGAGACACGGCAAGCACTGAACCGGCTTCGATCTGTCTGGAATAGGGTCTAAGCATCCGGTAGTGGCTGAGGGCTCCAAAGATCCCTAGTCCATCATTTACTTGGACAGGGAATTTCTGAGGACTGACTGGCAAACTTAGCCTTGCTGCCCAGTTCCTCCTCCATTCTGAAGATCTGATTGTACTTAACCAGACACTAGAATCAGTAAGGTGCACCAGTCTTGATCTTCCCAGTGCAGAGTCCCACCATCAGGTCAGCAGTGAAGGCATCCTCCATCTCCCCAGAGCGATGAAACACTATGACACCCAACTATTAGACTGGGCCAGCTTGCTTGCTTGCAGAAAACAGATCATGGAGCCTATCTGGTTCACTTTGAGCAGGAGACAGTTGCAGGACTTCTTGCTCATGGCCTTGGCAATCTGCTTCTGATTTGTCACTATGAGATTATCCTCAATGACTGGAATGTCTGCACTAGCTGTGAAGTTCTGCCTAGCTTCCCAGTCATCCTGGCCAAGGGGGTCTTCGATGAACTCGGGTCTTGGATAGTCCTGGAGGAAGGACTTATGCAGGTCAGCCAGCTGGTCAGGCATAATGTACCTTCTGGGATCTTCAAGAGATTTAAAGTCCAGGTCTTATTTGCCAAACCTGAAGAACTCAGAGGTAGGCATATCCATGCTGATGACAACATTGTCAGTATAGCCAATCTTCCCAATTGCGTTCTTCAGCACCTCTAGGGCTTCTTTGTTCTCCAGGATGTTGAGTGCAAACCTTCCTTTGTCACCCACATTGGTGGCATCTTTCCCATATTTCTCTTTGCTGAGGTTCTTCAGGTTGTGGCAAACCTCAGTTCCAATGCGCATGGCTTCCTAGAAGCTGGATGCATCCACTGGGAGGATGAAGGACTCCTTCAAGGTCAGCTTGTTGCCAAGAAGAGAACCTCCATTGATCACACTGAAAGTCAGGGTTACCAGCCAAGTCTGTGATGTGTCGGTATAGGGGCACACCCTTCTCTACAGTACCACTTTTGCAGACAGCAAGGGATACCCCCAGGATGGCATTTCTGCCAAACATTTATTTTTGGTCCCATCCATTTCAATCAAGTTTGTCTAACTTTCCTCCTCTACAACATTCAGTCTCTTGCTAACCAGAGCAGGAGCAATAGTTTTATTGTGTTCAATAGCCCATGTAGCACATCTTACCATGGTCCTGGAGTTCTAGAACCTCATAGATAGGGGTTGAGGCACCACTTGGTACAGAGCTCTGAAGAGACCGCTTGAGGTGTAGAAATCAACCTCAACTATGGGATTCCTGTGAGAGTCAAAGCTCTCTCTAGCATGGGTCTTGAGAACAGATATGGTGAATTTCTGCTCTCTGCTCTCTATACAGAAAAGGAACAGATGGTGCTGTGGATAAGGACGAGAGTGGTAAGAGTTGTGGGCACTACGAATTCCCGAGTACTTGGTGTTTTTTAGTTGGGAGACTTTTTTATTATTATTTCAGTCTCATCGCTGGTTATAGATCTGTGTCAATTATTTATTTCATCTTTATTTAATTTTGATTTGTCATATGCATCTAGGAATTCATTAATTTCTTCTAAGTTTTCCAATTTAGTTGAGTTTAGACTTTTAAGATATGTCCTCATTATCTTTTGAGTTTCATTGGTGCCTTTTGCAGTGTCTCCCTTTTCTTCTATAATTTTATTGATTTGTTCTTCTCTCACCTTCTTTTGGTTATTTGGGTAAGGGTTTGTCAATTTTTCTTATCTTTCCAACGAACTTTACCTTTGTCTTATTAATTCTTTCATTGTTTTTTTCATTTGATTCCATTTAATTAATTTCTTCCCTGATTTTGATTATTCCCATTTACTGTTTCAGGGTTTGGTTTGTTCTTATTTTTCCAAGGCCTTAATGTTTATCATTAATTTATTTCTTTGAGATTGCTCAATAAAAAAATTTTTTTTTAATTTTATGTTTATGAGTGTATTGCCTGCTTTAAGTACACCCATGTGATGCAATACCTGTGGAGCTCAGAAGAGGGCATCTGATCCCCTGGAATTGGAGTTAAAGTATTTAGTCACCATGTCGGTGCCAAGAAGCAAACCCAGGTCCTCTGTAAAAGCAGACAGTGCTCTTAACTCTCCAGCCCTCAAAATTTTGATGTAAGCTCTTGGTGCTATAAACTTTCTTCTTAGAACTTCCCTCATTATGTTCCATAGATTTTGGTATGTTGTATCTGCATTTACATTCAATTCTAGAAATCTTTTTTATTTCTTTATTGATCTCTTCAGTGACTCATACTAGTGTATTGTTTAATCTCATAAGACTGAATAGTTTCATATATTTTTGAATATTTTACTTTATTTTATGTGTATGAATATGTTGTCTGGATGTGTATAAGTGCATTTGTGGAAGCGATCAGAAAAGGGTGTTGGATCCCCTGGAACTGGAGTTATGGACAGTGTTTAGCCACCATGTAGGTGCTTGGAATTGAACCTGGGTCCTCTGAAAGAGCAGCCAATGCCCTTAACCATTGAGTCATCTCTCCTGCCACAAGACTGCGTACATTCTGTGCTTTCAATTGCAGTTGATATCTAGCTTTATTTCATTGTGGTCAGCTAGAATGCAGTATCTTATTTTGATTTTCCTACATTTGCCGAGATTTACTTTGTGTCCTACCTAATATGTGATCAATTTTGGATAAAGTTTGATGGGCTTCTGAGAAGAATGTGCATTCTTTAATGATTAGGTGGAATAGTCTGTAGATTTGATTTATGATGTCATTTAACTCCAATGTTTTTCTGTCTATTTTTTTATCTAGGTGACCTGTCTGTTGGTGAGAGTGGGTTACTGAAGTCACTCACTATTACTGTGTTGGGATTAATTTGTAGTTTTGCATGCAGTAGTGTTTCTTTTATGAAATTGGATGTACTTGCATCTGGGATGTATATGCTTAGAATTATAATCTCCTGATAGATTATCATATTGAAAAATATGAAGTCACCTTATCATCTCTTCTATTTTTGGATGGAATTACATTTTTGTCAGGTATTAGAATAGCTATGTTTGTTTCTTAGTTCCATTTTTTGGAACACTTTTTCTCATCCTTTACCCTAAGGTGGCACCTGTCTTTGGTGGTGAGGTATGTTTCTTAGAGGCAGCAAAAAGAATGATCCTGTTTTGTAATCCAATCAGTTAGTTTGTGGGTTTTCTTTTTTTTTTTTTTTTTTGTCTTTTTTTGAAACACTGTCTCTCTGTAGCACCAGCTAGCCTGGAACTCACTATGTACATCAGGATAGCCTTGATCTCACAGAGATCTGTCTCCCTAGTGCTGGGATTGAAAGCATGGACTACCATGCCCAGCTAGTTTCTGTCTTTTTATTGAGGAACTGAGACAATTAATACTCAGAGATATTGAAAGATGTGTGTTAATTTCTGCCATTTTGTTGATTTTATGGTATTTTCTTGAACTCTTTGATTAATTGTCTTATGGAACACGTCTTTCCAGGCCCCTTTGGCTTTAAAGGTTTGTATAGAATCATCAGGTATTATTCTGATAGGCTTGCAGTTTTTAATACCAATTCTTTGTAGTTTTAGTCTTTTGACTATGGTATGCTATGGGGAGTTTCTTTTTTCATACTATTTATTTAGTGTTCTGTAGGCTTCTTGTAGATTACTAGGCATCTTTTTCTCTACATTTGGGAAATTTCTTTCTATGATTTAATTGTAAATATTTCTCTGTCTTTGGTGCAGTGTTTTCCTTTTATGCCCAGAATTCAAAGATCTGGTGTTTTCATGGCATCCCAGAGCTTTCCCATGATCTGTTTATTTCATTTTGTTTTTCAATTTATCATTGGCCTTTGTTGAATGATCCAATTCCCCTACTTTGTCTTCCAGCCATGATACTGAATTCCACACATGGTTCATTCTATTGTTGAGTCTTTCCACTGAGCTTTTAATTTGTCTTATTGAGTTTCCCATCTGTATCATCATTTCTGTTTGGTTTTTATTCAACATTTCTATTTTTTTATTGAATTCAATTTTCATATCTTGGGTTGATTTCCTTATTTATTCACTTGCTTCTTTTTGTTCCCTTGGAGTAAACATACGTCTTCTTTGAGTTGTTTGAACAGTTATAATTATTCTTTTTAATTTTTGTCTGAAAGCTCTTCCAGGTTATTCTCACTGGGAACCATTATCATGAGATTAGCAATTTTGGGGGAAGACAAGTTAATTGGTTTTTCATGTTGTTTGTGTTTCTGTTCTGGGAATTGCACAAGTTAGTTTGTTGGACAAGTTAGTTTTTATTTCTTTTTCAAGTTTAGGTCTTTTTTTTCCAGTAGAGATGTTCATAATGTTCAGGAGAGAATGAAATTGTAGTAGGGTTAGGGTGTCATTTTCCTTTTTGGGTTTGGTATCTGCAGTTAAAGATTCTATCCGCAGTCTTCTTTTAGGTTCAAGTACTGCCTTTGCTTAGCTTGGGCCTCTTGCCCGGTTCTGAAGTTTGAGCTGGAAGCTGTGGAATTCCCTACCCCTGTGGGCCTTACTTTAGGAGCACTCAGACTTCTTCTCTGAGCCCATAGCTTCAGCTACCACAAATTGTGGAAGTCTCCACTTGCCTGTGGTCTTAACCTGGGCCAGATACAGTTCCTACACTGGGTTTGCAGCTTTAGCTACTCCAATGCTGCCCTGGGCCTTATCTGGTTCATCTCAGGCCTCCTCTCTGCACAGTTTGTGCTGCAAGATGTAGAATTTTCTGTGTGCCTGTGGGTCTCATCCAGAGTCATATCTGTTTTCTATCCTGGGTCTCTGCTTCTGCTGAAGTTTTGTAAGATGTGGAAATCCCTGTGGACCTATGGGCCCCACCCTCATTTTTCTTACATAATAAAGACTGAAAAAAGACAAGAATGCTTTCTGAAAATTTGGTAAGTTTCTTTGCAAAGAAATATCCAGTTTTAGAGATAGAATCAGTGATTTTGTCTAGGGACATGTTATAATCTAAACCAATGAATTTCAATAATCGCTTTCCATCATAGTTTTGAGAATCTTGTTTTGTTTCTTTCTTAATTCATTTAATTGCTGCATTTAATTCAACTCTGGGATGCAAAACCAGTTTATTCATAATTTTCATTACATATATGTATTTAAAGAGTCAGGTATTTCTCATTTTGATTGAAAGCCAGGTCAGTATTTTGTTTGTTTCTAAAAACGTTAATTTGGATTTCTTTCTATGGAGTCTGTGACAATTTCTCCAGGAACTTTCTATTAGATAGAATTCTTTTGTTCAACCACACAAAAAAGGTGGTTACTATAGCATTATCTTTCCTCTGCAATTAATGGTCCTTTCTCATTGTCTAGAGCTCATTTTCTCACTCTAGGAGTGCTTATCCAGTCAGCCATCTCCCTTTTAACAGGTGGGTTTTGTCTCTGTGTCTTACCCTTGGAGATAACTTCTTTCTCGGCCACATTTTCAGGTTATTTTCTCTTTTTAATCTTTGAGGAGAATCTTCTCTTATTATTGTTCCCTTCATTCCTGGGCCTCTTTTTATCCCAATATACATTGGGCTGATTTGATCTTGTTGGCAGACTCTTTATGTCTTTCTTTTTCCTTTAAGATCTTTCTTTTTTTCTGAATTCCTTTTCAGTACCAGAGTTTCAGGTGTTGTTTCTACTCTGGATTCAGTTCCAATCATCAGATTAGATGAATCTGTTATGTACTATACCTACTCTTGGCTAATTAAAACCTAACTAAAGATGCTTCAAACTGAGTTAATTCTCTCCTCCCCTATATTTATTCTCCATTTTGTTTACCTTTCATTAGTAAATATTAACTTTATCATATAGTGGGTTTAATTATGGAATTTTCATGTATAGGTACATATATATATATGAGGCACTTTTAATACCCATAGTTATATCCCTTCTCCATTTTCATTGATCCTTTTTCTATTTCCTAAAAGTTCTCCTACTTTGTCTGTCATAATTGGTGTCATCTATCTACTTGACACAGCCCAGAATCATTTGAGGGAGTCTAAATTGAGGTGTTATACAGATCAGATTGGTCTGTAACCATATTTGGGGGGAATTTCCTTGATTGATGATTGATATGAAAAAGCCCATCCCACTGTTGGCAGTACCAACCCTAGACAAGTGGGTCTGAGCTGTATAAGAAAGCTAGCTAAGGGGCTGGAGAGACGGCTCAGTAGTTAAGAGCACTGACTGCTCTTGCAGAGGACCAAGGTTCAGTTCCTCAGCACATACATGGTGTCTAACAACTATCCATAACTGTAGTTCCAGGGAATATAATGCCTTCTTCTGGCCTCTGTGGGCATTGCATGCCATGGGTGAACTTGCATATATGCAGGCAAAACATTCACATGCATAAAATAAATAAATAAAAGCACACAAAAAAGCTAGCTAAGCAGAAGCCAGAGAGTTAACTAGCAAGTGTCATACTGTTTGCTGTTGGGACTTTCATTCTCCAAAACTGTGAATTAAATAAGCTTCTTTTCTTTCTAAAGTATGAAGCTTCAGTTTTTTTTTTTCAGTAATGAAAGTAGTCTATGATGGTAGGACACATACAACATGATCAACATTCTTTTCATTTTTCCTACCCGTGTGTGTATGTATATAATTAGGAAACATACACAATACAGGAATTGATGAGGAGCAGAGCATTTTTTAACTTTGAATTTACCAGGTATTAGGTAATATCTCCAAAGTGACTACCAATTTACATTCCAACAAGTGTACATTTACATCTCTCTAACATTATATCAACAGTATTGCCAGGTTTTTCTAAAGTTTTGTCAATCAGATGTATGTGAAATATTTACCTGCTGTTTAGTGATCTGTGATTATTACGAAGTTATTCTTCTTGTGTATGTGTTAGCCATATTTATCTTCTCTCCCATGAATTGCTTTTTTATTTCCCTTGACACATCACTATTTTGATATATATGTTTACTAAATGGTTTATAGAAATGAAGCTGAACTCTAACATCTGTCACATAAATACACAGGCTGAGGCTGACTTTCTCAGGCCATATCCATTCATGATCCTAAAACTTTTAGTTGTATTATGGTTAAATGTATCAAAATCTTCTTTTATTATTACAAATGCATGTCACATTTAAGAACTCATTTAGGTGGTGCACACCTTTAATCCAAGCACTCAGGAGGAAGAGGCATGTGAATCTCTGTGAGATCAAGGCCAATCTGGTCTCTGCAGCAAGTCCAGGCCAGCAGGGGCCACAGGGAAAACCTTGTCACAAAAAGAGAAATAACAAAATAAAAGAAACAAAAACCTCATTTACTTAAAATTTATTTTATAATATTGGTTCTTAATATGCAGTTCTGTGTTTTACATTAGGTTTTTGTCTACTAGATTTTGTTTCATGTTTGTTTAGAGAAACTTTTCATTCAGAAAGACAACTTCCTCAGACCATATTTCTGTAGTTTGCCTTGCCTCATTGTCTTGGTTCATTTACATTGCTACCACAAAATACTTGAGGTAATGATTTGCTATTAAAAGTACAATGATTTTTATATAACCTGATGTATAAAAAAATACCATTCCTTGAGGCATAACATACCACGTCATAAATTAGTAGGCCTAAGTCCCATAGCTTATGCCTTGAGAGCTGACTCTATGATATAGACCAGGAAGCCTCTTCATTCATGTTCAGGTTCTATGAACAACAACTAGGTTTTATCTCTATATGTATTGAATTTCTCTCCCTCTATATTTTTCTTTTTTCTCCCTGTTTTTAATTTTAAATGTCAAGGACAACTCCTATTTTTGTTTTATTTTATTTATTTATTTATCATTGGTCTTTTTGAGACAGGATCTCTCCGTAGCCCTAGCTGGCCTGGAATTCACAGAGTTCCATTTGCCTCTGCCTCCCAAGTGCTGGGATTAAAGGCATGCACCACCATACCTGCCTTATTTATTATTTTTATTTTATGTGTGTTAGTGTATTGCCTGCATGTGTGTAAGTGCATTCATGTCATGCAATATCCAAGGAGATTAGAAGAGGGCATCAGATCTCCTGGAACTGTAGTTATGGACAGCTAGCTGTTTAGCTGCCATGTGGGTGATGGGAACTAAACCCAGGTCATCTGCAAGAGTAGCAATGTTCTTTATCACTGAGCCATTTCTCTAGCCCAATTCCTATTTTTACAGTACTAACTCTGCCTTTCCATGAACAAAACAGTGTCTTTAGGTCTTCACCTAACCCTTAAATTATTTTATAATATTCTGTAGGTATCAGGTGTATTGGGAATCTAGTACTATATATCATTTGTGTTTTCTTCTTACTATTTCTTATTTTTTCCCGTTATATTTTCAAGTTGGCTACTGTTAGTGTATGTGAATACTACTGATTTTTATACAACGTTTTTATGTTCCATAATCTTGTTGAAATGCTTCTTGTTTTTAATAGCACTATGTAGTTCATCTTAGAGTTTTTGACATATTCAGTCATATTACTTATAAATGTCACTGGCCTCTAGACAACCCTGCTGTATACTGCATCCATAAAGCACACATGGATGGAAAACACACATTGACTCAGTGTTACTGCAAAAAGTTTATTGACCTTACAGACTCCTGAATCATCTCAGAACTCAGAGAATACCAGGGTATAATGGTAAAGACTGCTGCTAAATTTACTATTTAAAAATTTTCATTACATCATGATCATTTAGCTGCCATGTGGGTGATGGGAACTAAAACATTTCCAAATCAGAGAAATGTCCCAGAGTCTAAGGCTTGGAGGAAGCAGAACTGTAAATGGTTGCAAAATAGTCTACTACTGATGGGTCATGCCTTATATGGTCTACTTCCTGCTGCTGCATGCGTACTGAATCCAGCTGTTTGTCTACAGTGACTGTCCAGCTGCTGTGAGTACATCTCTGAGGATGCCCTGGAAGCATTATTAGAACATTTACTTCCTTTTCTGGATCAAATCTTTTCAGGTGGAAACCAGGAAGGAAATGGGCTTAAAGTTGACACTCCCAGTTGAGCAATAGGAATAGTTTACCAAAAAAATTCTGTCAGTGTAACTTCAGCTCCAATTTTCCAGTAAATTATAATGAGATGGAAAAGTGTGAATGTGTTAAAAATAACTTTAGAGGATGTTACCTTTTTCCTTAAGTTCAAATTTTTATGTGAATTCAGTAGGCATAATAGAAAGGGAAACAGTTGACTAACTCAACCACCATCAGCAAAGCAAAATGATTAACATTGATTTTAAAAATTGCTCTGTGCCAGGTGCAAAGCCTTTTATGTAAATGATCTCATTCACTGGAAAACTAGCAGGTGGACATGGTGAGCTGTATTATACACAAGCAAAGGCACAGAGTCCAGTATTCCAGCCTCTTAAGGAGAGAGAGCCAGATCAAGCTTCCACCTGAGAGGTCACACCACTTAGTCCTTTTGAAGAAGAATGCACTTGGCAGACTATAAAACCAGGATTAGCACTTGACAAAATGGAATCCTTGAGAAGTTGGCTACCTGCCCTAATGTATGTGGTGGGCCTAATGTACTGGTGGGCCCAAGTTCAGACACATCACAAGGCCTATGTGAATTGGGTCCCTTTGGAAATGCTGCTGTCTTGAGGCAGCAGTAAGAATTCACACCCTACCAGACAGTTATGGGGGTTATTTCCTCTGATTTAGACATTGGGTGTGGTATCTAGTGTCTGGCCTGGTGGGCAGAGAGTAAAGTAGACTTTGAGGCCCCTAGGTTTACCTTGTTGGAGACAGCATACACATTCCAGATGCTCATTCTCTTTATGTGTCCTGTCTCTACTCCGCCCCCCACCCCCAAATCTATTGAGTATCTTCTTTTGTGTGAGCATTCTATTTACAACTAGGCTATCTGGTTTTCAGCTGATTGAGGTCTTCCTATGCTTCTTCCCTGTGGCTCAATGGACACAGTTGCCATGGCCCTCTCTTCTTTGGCAAGATTTGTGCACCCTGCTAGTGCCCACTGCCACACAGGGCCCGTTTCCAGAAATAATTAGATTAAGTCCAGTGACTGTGTGCCCAGAACATTCAACTGCAACTTAAGAAGGTCAGCAAGACCTGGGACTGGCCCCTGCTTGTGGAGATAACATGTGCATTTCACTTGTCTGGAAGATATTTTTAGTCTTCTGTCCAACTTTTTGAAAGAGTGGAATCTTGGAAATATTTTCTTAAGCTTTCAGTATTCTTAGATTGATTTTTCCCTGCGTGATAAACCCAAAGTTTCCTCATCACCTAGGTTACCGGAAACAGGAGTGTCTCTTACCATTGTTCCGGTTCTTCTCAAAAGCAGTGAGGCTTGCAACACCAGCGAATAACTTCTGGGTTTAAGCCAGATTTTAGCTGATTTATGAGTTTTTAGCCCAGACTAACCCTCATATGGGAAATGTTTTCTTTCATATTCTATTCCTTCCTATAGTGGGTTTTCAGGTAAAGACCGTGGAAATGAAATTAAGTTTCCAAACCTACTGAGATGACTTTAAGAATTCAAAGGACATGGACTGTGGTGTGGGGAAAAGCAATGGGGGTGGGGTGTCCTTCTTTCTGATTCTTAACCCTCCCTGGAACCTCTTGTGGCGAGAAGACCTCAAAGACCCCTGGAACAGGAAGGTAGCCTAAGGTTCCAGTGTTGAACCTGCACAGCCCCTCCAAGCCTTCCCCTAGGGGACTACCCCACCCTCCCAGAGCTAGGCAGGGAAGGATCACGGAGCTCTAGGAAGCACTCCGCTGGAGGTGAGGCGGTGGGGTACTCCAGGCTGGAGGCTAAGAGGCCCTGACAGCACCCTAGAGGCTGGAGGCAAGGGGTGGGGACAACGACAGGTGACTGGAGGCAAAGGGGGCGGAGAAACCGAGAGGTGAGGGGCGGGGACATCTTAACAGAGGTCATGGGGCGGGGACTCGAGGCCTGGGAAGTGTAGGGTCCTGGAGGGGAGGAGCCAACTGGCGCCCGAGTGATTCACCTTCCCTGGCTGCTCTGGCTCGCCCTAACTCTAGACCTGGGCGGCTGAGTTCTGGGGCGGGTTTCCCCACCCTTTGCGGACTTCGGAACTCGTCCGGGACAGACTGGCGCCGGAACAGGAGTGGTCTGTACTGGACGCCAGCTCAGCGGATCCGGGCCTCGTAAGGATGCGCGCCCTGCCGGCCCTGGACGCGCCCGCCAGCGCTCGGCCGCTTGGCGGGGACCCCAAGGTATCCGAAGACCATCGCGCGGCAAGGTCAGTACGCAGAAGCGCGGTGGAGAGGCTGGCGGCAGACCGTGCCAAGTACGTTCGCAGCACGCCAGGATCCGGCCGGGGTCCTGATTCAGAGGACAGCAGCCAGGAGGCACCTGGTGAACAGCACCGCAACCCGATCCCTTCCGCTCTGGCCCCAGCTCCTGTGGCACGCAGGGCCATCGCGCGAAAGCCTCTGAGACCCGACTCACTGGTCATCTACAGGCAGAAATGCGAGTTTTCCCGAGGGTCAGGCACAGACTGCTCCAGGGGAGGGCTGGTGAAGAAGCTGTTCCAGGGCCCCGGCAAGGACAAGGTGCCAGCGGCCCCGGAGACGTCCGGGGTGGTGGGTGAAGACAAGGCCAGGGAGGCAGAGGCCACTCGGACCAAGCCCGGCCAGAGGGCGATCGCTTGCCCAGCTTCTCTGGCACCTCCAACCCCTGCAGTGGAACCGAAGTCCCGAGTCCGGCTCTTGGAGGTGGATCCCGAAGTTCCGGTTGCACGCGCTGGAGTAGAGCTGAGAAAGTCCAGGAAAGCTGGACTGCAACGCTCTCAGTCAGATCTCAGCTCCCGCTACTCCATAGCCAGGACTGAGGTTGACACCTTCTTCCAGTATTGCGGCCTGGACCCTGAAGTGGTGGAGGCTCTTGGGAGAGAGAACTTTTCTGCGGGATCTGACCATGTTGCATTTAAAGTTCGCAGTGTGAGCGTAGCCACTTCCGACAGCGGCTTCTCGCATCACAGCGAGGATGGGCTGCAAGAAGAGGAGCTCACGGAGCAGGTGCCCGGTACCACCTCTGTAGTGGAAAGGAACGCCCGCATCATAAAGTGGCTGTTTACCTGCAAGAAGGCCAAAGAGACCCCCAGTCAGAGGTTGCAGGGACCTGCCTGATCTGAACCAGGGAGACTGGAACCGAGGTGAGTGCCATGCCAAGAAGCTGGCAGGTGGGGTGTATACCCCTGCTTGCTGGCTAGTGAGTGTGGCCAAGTTCATGTTGAATTCAATTGGTAGGGACCCAGGTCCCCTCCTTGTGAGGATTTGAATACCTGAAAAGGTCACTAAGTTAGCACTCTTCCAGAATTACAAAATGCTGCTTGCAAACAATTTTACTTTCCTCTTATTTCCTGCTTTGCAAGTAGCCTCAGAGTCCAAAGGCATTGTGCAGGTGGACAATCCTTTGGTGGAACTTCCTTATGTTCCCAGGGCATCCTCAGCCCGAGGTAAGTGCTGCTGTCTCACTTTGAACATAAAGGAAAACTCCAGGCTCTTTTCTGGAGGCTTTAAAGTGGGAGACTGTGGCATTTCTTTAGCAAGTAAGGGTCTTTATTTTAATTGTTTTATAAAGTTCAGTTTTCTTGATTGGCATACTCGCCTAGATTGTATCACAGTTTAAAATACCTTGATTCTGATAATTAATGTATTTCAGTTCTAAACTGCTATGAGTCCTCGCTTTATTAACTGCTGCTGCTAATACAGAGTAAGCACCTCTGGCCCAGGACTGAACTCAGGTTCCTGTGTCCTCAGCCTGCTCTGAGAGCTAAGGGGGCCCCGACCCCCTTCTGCTTTATGTAATGAATGCATTTTGGAAGTAGGGAAAGAGAAGGCATCTTTACAGGGGTGTCTTTGAGGATAAAATATTCAACAATTTTTTTTCATCCTGCCTGCAAGAGCAAGGTGATGTGAAAACTTTAGGAATCATCTTTTCCTGCCATTGAGATAGATTACAATTGAAGATGCTTTATTAGCAGGTGGAATCATGAGGGAGGGGGGCATACACTAAGATGATAGTACTCAGCCAACAAAAGCTCTTGGAACTTCCGGGTGGCCTTTGTACAGATGTAAAAATAGCAAGGATAGGAGAATCCATCATTTTTCTTGAATCTAGAAGGCTCAAGACTTAAGGTCTTCCTTATAATATATTGAAGATTTGCGTATGGCTCTAGTATAAGTCCCCAAAGATGTGCACAAGTGATAACAACAAGGATAACAGCAACAAAAACCCATATTAACTTGTATTTCAGAAATTGCATGTGAGCTATAAGGATGGTGGCAAGCACATACCATGGTGCTGGTATGGACGCTGACACAGAGGAGGGCATGTTTGAGGAGTAGGAGAGAAGGAGCCTGCAGAGTGCATGGACATGCAACTTATGCCTTAGGCCTGACCTGCTTTGTCTGTAAAAGGAGGGGATGTAGAGAGAGTGTTTGACCTCATTTTATTTTCCCTGTAGTCAGTAATCTGTATATTTATGTTCTGAGAGTGAAACACAAGGGAAGAAAGTGCTGTCTATTAGAATGATGAACAAGGAAATTTGTGAATGACCAGTAGGTAGAACTGGGGCGTAAACAATAATGAGGCAAGATGACATGTAGCTAAGTTGAAATAAGAGCTCACACCATGGAAATAAATGGATCCTCCTCTGATCCCTCCAGATACATGCCCATCTATAGTGCTTCAATGTCTAAGTAATACCCTGCTAGATAATTTAGGATGCAGTGAATAGAGTGATCTTTCTAAAGCCCTTTCAGATTTGAACATAGAAAAACCTTTAAGAAGGCTAGTTAGCATGTAGCTTTCACCTAGTGACAGAGGGAAGCAAAAGGGAAAGTGAAGGCAAGCATGGGGAACAAACAGCAGATGGAGACAGAAGTTCACTGGCTCTCTTACCCCCCCCCCCCATTCATTCTGTTTATTCTTACTGGGAGGTCCTTCACCTGCCTTCTAAGCTGTTTTACACTGTTGTTCAGGGGTCTCAAGGCTTCAGATGGTGCTGAATTTACCTTACAAACATACTGTTCTTAATCTACAAGGCAGTCTGTGCTATTTAGACACTGCAGGGATATCTGGAACATTGTGCAAAGGAAGTAACATTCCTGGGTATTCTCTAGCTCTCTGGTTGGTACTTGTTTGAGATCACAGTCCCCTTCACTGACTCTAAACACTGTCCTCAAAAAAGAACCCTGTAAGTGGCTGGAACCAAAGCTCATAGCCCATTATGCACATGTGGGTAGTGTGGTGCCCTCTACTGCCCAGAGTTACTGGCTCTATCATCATTCCTATGATATCTGCAAGATACAGAAACAAAACTTCAAGCTCTGCCTTTTCTTCAGTTTACCAGTGCATTTGCACTGAAATAGGATTTTATGAAAATTACAAAATATTTGAGAGAAATAAGGGTAGAATTTATAAGTGAAAGAATATGAATCTCATTTTCAAGGAGGTTTGTTCCCTTTGTAGACAGAGATTTATAAATAATAAGAATAAAGCACAGGAATAAAGTACAAGTTTATAAGTTTATAAGTGAAAGGATATAAATATTATTTACAAAGAGGGTTGTTCCCTTAATAGAGATTTATAAATAATAAAGTACAGGAATAAAGTATAAGTTTTTAAGTTTCTTACCCTGTGGAATAAAAATGTTTGCAAGTCAAAATTGAAAATATAACTGCAAGCAGTTCATAGAATCTGCACGGCACCCCCTAGGGACACATAAATAGACAATCATGCGTAGTTTAGTAGTATTTCCTAGAGTATTCATGAGAATTGGCTTTCCATTTTCTGCATTTTAATCATCACCCTGTCCATCAATTCATCAAATTGAGTACTTAACCAAAATTCAGGTTTTTCTGGGTTTTTGTCTTTTGTGTAAATTATATTAGTTATTGACTTTAATATTGGTATAAAGTGATAGCTTATACTTTGGAATAGTTAGCACTAAGCATTACTTAATTACAGGATAAAAAGTTCACATCTTCACAACTACCTTCACGTTTCCCTTTTGTAAAGAAAGAGTACCTGTGGAAACCCAGAACTGCGGCACACATTTGGAAGACATGGTAGATGGAGAGAACATGGGCCCAGCTGCTCTCTCCTCTGTCTTCCTGGTTTGAATCCTACAGTTCTCTCCAGGATCAGATTGTAAGAAAACAAGTGGCCAAGAGGCTGGAAGGCCACCCACCCTTCTCTGCTTCCTGGATGGCACCTGGGCCTTTTGGAGATATTAGTATTTGAAAAGGGTGGACTCTACTTGCCTCAGGTGTTCCATTAGACAGCCTACCTAATGTTCATCTTTGTTGTCCAATTCTAGGGAAATTAGCACTAACCTTGTCAACATTCTATCCCGTGAGCTTTGAAAGAAAAGAAAAAAATTTAAAGTCTGGAAAAAAGGGGGCACTTGTAGAGAATTTGTTTTGTCAGAGAAGCCAGACAAGAGCTGCCTTTGATAATCCCTTTTTTTTCATAATTTAAAAGACAAAAAATGTTTTGAAAAATAGAGGTATCATAAAACCAAATACAGGAGAGGTTGTGCTGTGTTGTGCATTTTATAGCAGAGGAGAACTTAGTCATCGTTCTTTTCTTTTTTCTCTGCAGGAAGTAAACTTTCCCGACAATGAGAGGGACTCTTAAGTCACTGTTGACTGGAACTCCAGGGCCATGTGTGCAGTGCACCCTACTGATAAATAATTGCTGCTTTCCTAGGAATGAAGCTTTCTACTGGCAAGGTTTACAGAATTTCAGCAGGTGTGAAGTGCTGTGGAGGAGATGGAAGGGGCAGTTCAGGCTATGAGAGATGGTCTCTCACAGGGCAGCTGAAGAAAGGAAAGCTATTGGAAAATATTTTCAGGACATTTTTTGTCTGACTTTCTGACAAAGGTTCCATGATACATATTTCAGTATGAAAATGGACCTTTGTAAAGAAAAGAAGAAAATCATGAAACCAAGCATGATTTCAGTAGAATTCCGTTTTCAACTAATTTATGCCATTTTAATGTTCTGTAAGCAAAAGAGGTATTCTATTTAAGTGCTATGGTTAACAGAGACACTCATTTGTACCCAACATATATAGCGGTTTCCAAGCCTCAACAAGTAAACTGTAGTTATTCCCACAGTACACAATTGATATTCTTCCGTGATGAATCAGAGAGCACATTAAAATCATTTGAGGGCTACTTCGTTGATGCCACTAACTGCTGGGAGGTAGGTATGTGGGAGAAGCGACTGAAAGATTTGTGAGAATTAACATCCTGCTAAAGAAAACTCTTTGCTGTGCCCGCACTGTGTCTTGAGATTGGGTCAGGGATCTTGAAGCCCTTCTGTCCGTTCTACAGCAGTCTTCCCAATAGAACATGCTCTGTAGTGCCCTCATTTTCACCTTCTGAAGAGGAAACGAACTGGTTCATACAGAGTGGGTACACGTGAGGAGGAACACTTCTGGCCCGAGGTCTAGTTCTACTTCATACACCATGGAATCACTCAGATTTAGTATCAGATCAGTCTTCTGCATGGGATGTGTTTTGAAGCAAGGGCTTCCTGTGGAGCCTGTGAGGTTCTAAGTTCTGAGTACGAATAACAAGGTACTGGGATCCTGGTTCCGAACTTGTCCATGATACCTACAGTACAGGGATTTCAGCTTTAGAATCTTTTGAGAGAAATTTTGTGTGAATGACAACCCAAAAAAAAAAAATGTCATCCAGTCAACTCGTTCAAAGTTTCCTATATTTTATCAAAATATATCTCTTTAAGCACATAATTATATGAGGGAAGAGTATGGGAAGAAATTTCTCAATGGTAACATTTTATAAACCATCCCATTTTGAAATATTTCTGCATTAGTTTAAAAATGTATTCTGTGTTTGCAACTTTTTTTAAGAGTAAGTTTTTGAGTTACATACATTTTTATTTTCATGGTTGTTAGTCATCAGATAGTTTTCCTTTATTTTACATGGCTTTCTATCACTTCAGTTTTAAATAGTTTTCTCACTTGTCATCTTTTTGTATATAGTGTTTAATGGAATCTTTTGTCTGTAAGTGAAGTACTTGCCACTCTGCAAAGTTCTCAGCCCTCTGAGACTTGTTTTCAGATTCGTCCCTGATGATCATTCTTGGGGCTTTGTTGGCAGAAGGATTTGCCTCTTAAAAACAGCAAGTTGCCTGCTCATGAAGTGTGCCCTGGTGTTGCCCTGTCAGTGCTGCTGTTTGACCTGTCACTATATTGTGCTTAATTTAAAAAGATGTCAAAGATGAGAGAAGTCAAATGACATTTTAAAATGTGCAATTTATTATTTTCAGATGTCCCATTAGCTTTATAAGTGAAGGCAATGACTAAACATTTTGGGAGGCTGGAAAAATGGATCAGTAGTTAAGAGCATATACTGTTCTTGCAGAGAACCTGAGTTTGGTTCCCAGCATCCATATTTGGCAGCTCCCAATTGCCAGTAACTCCAGCTCCAGGGGATCTAATGCCCTCTTCTGATACAGCAGTAACCTGCACTAACAAGTACATATTCTTGCCCATAATTAAAAATAAAATAAATCTTTAAAAAATTCTTCTGTGCTTTCCCAGGTCAAAACAGGTCAGACTCCCCATTCTTATAGATGACAAATATTAAAAAAAAAAAAAAGACTGCCATTTGCAATCATCAAGTTCTTACAGAATCATTTACCTTTCCAGTGGTACTATGGGTTAAAGAAGCATTCAGGTGAAGTAAGTTCAGGAAGATCATTAGGGAGGCAGGTATGAGGAACTGGGTAACAGGGCATTTTGGAGTGTACATAGGCAATGTAATTCTCCTCTTCAGGCTAATGTTTCAGGTTCTTTCTGTATGTAGTTAGGAGTGATATCTTTTCCTAAACCCAAATTACCGCAGTTTGCTGGGTGACTGAAAAAAAACTCCATTAGTATCTCTGTGTACATGGAATTTATACATTATTTCTATAGGATTAAGTAAGCTCTAGGTTCTGAGTATGGGTAACAAGGTACTAGGATTCTTTTATTGCTGCAAAGAATAACATACAAATAATGTGATTAAGTATGATAGAAAAATAAAGACAATTGTAAAGCAAGAATAATCACTTGACAGTGGCCTTTTTCGCTAGTATGTAGGAATAGATTAACAGCACCCAGACTGAGAGACATTGATATGTCTGGAAATGTCTTCATTCTGTGTTTGAATCATTATATGCACGATTCTTTGGCAGTGGAAGAAAAGGAGGGCTCAGTGGCCTCTGCTCTTTCCATTAGTTCAGAGTTCACCACAATGCTATGGTTGGTGCTGCCATAAAACACTAGGCCCGACAGTTATTATGGTAGTTTGTAAACAGAGGTTTTCTGTATACTACTTGTATCTGGAGTGTAATATTTTATATACTGTGTTAAAAAAATAAAATATTCTTATCAGTTGACCTTGACTTTTGACTTTCAACAGATTAAACAACCCTGAAGTAAGTGTGTTTACTATAATCCCTTCTGATTATGTCTTTTCCTTTTCCTCATCAGATTGTTAGTGAAAACAAGGAAAGCCTTTCAAGTCTTGGACAAGGGAGCTGCATGGTGCCTGAAGTCTCCAACTTTCCTGGAGATAGGCTGCAGTAAAACAGTTTAGAATAACCAGCTCTTTTTCTTCAAATATTTCATTATCCTTTTGCTTTGAATATTTCTAATTATGTTTTAGTAATAGCATCTTTCATCAAAAAGCGAGCAGTAAAATAAAGTGAGCACACTGCTTCCACCTTTATTAGGAGCTCACTCAGTCGGAGGCAATTATGCTTATTTCAGGTTTGTTCCCCATCTGCTTGGCATTTCTGGGTATGTGGGCCAGAGGGTAAGGCAGGTAAAAGAACTCTGGTCTCTTGCTGCACTGACCAAACCAGGGAAGTTTCCCTTTCAGTCTTGCAGATACTTATGCCTTCACTGGTCAAGTGTCCAGAGACAGGAATTCTTGAGGAGAATAAAAACATGACTTTTGTGTTTCCAAGAAAAACATAGTTATCTTAGGTGGTGTAGAAATGTCCTTTTGGAACTACTAAGAAACAGTATATGGTGTGATGCCCCTTCAGTCTGAATATCATTTTCTTTTTATTTCTTTAGGCAGTGAGGGCCACCTTTCAGCTACCCACTGGAAAATTCAATAGGAGAAGCAAATTATGTACAATAGTTACATATTTAAGTTTTCCATGCTACATAATAAATTAAATGGACTTATTTAATATACACTCGTTATAGGATATAAATATTAAGGATAATATCAAATGTCTCAACCAAGAGTTCAGAGCCCTGGTCTTGGACATAGCATGCAACAGCTCAGAATGAGACATAGCCACTAAGAAATGTGCTGTTGTTCAGTACTATCTTCCTTATTGTCTTCTGCCACACTTGAGATTGCCATCTTTGTGCTATCTGCTTGAAACCTATCATTAAAATTAGAATGCTTTCTGAAGGGAAGACTAGTAAACCACTAATAATAGTCACATTTAAATGAAAATAGATTTTTCAGCAGTTAAATGTGCTTTTTGCTCTTGCAGAGAGCCCAAGTTTGGTTCCCAAAATACACATGGCTTCTCACAGCCACTGATAGTGCCTGTTTCAGGGGATCCAGTGCTCTCTTCTGGCCTCTATAGACACATGGACACAGGTGGTACACATAAATTCATGCACAGAAATGTACATGTACACATACATTAAAAAAAAACTTTAAATGAAAATAAAACTGTTTCTGCTTAGAAATTGAGATTCTGAACCATAGGATCAGATACAAAAAGACCTGAATCCTGGCTACATAGACATAGTGAGGTACTCAACTTGAACTTAATTATCGTCCCTTCCAGTACAGGAAATTGCATATTTGATTAATCTCAAATACCTGTTGCCCATTTTTGTGGTTTGAAAACAACATTGCTTTTGAGCAAAAGTGACTTTCCCAGGCTGTCTGTGAGGACAGTGACAGATATCACTGCAGATACTGAAGGGTCTGTCCACCCTCCCACCCATTCTAGTGGGACATAGATGGATAGAGTAGATAAGAAGTAGAAACAAAGGGAGAGAACACAGCGGAGTGAGGGTAGAGTTGGGAGTGCTGTTAGGAGTCTGATTTACGGATTTAGGTGAACCATACAGTTCATGGTTTCTATTTGGTGGTAGTCTGCCTGAATAATAAATAGACCTTAAGGTCAAAATCATATTTCCATTATTATACTTGTTTTTCTACTGAGAGATAAAATCTCTACACAGAGATAACATTTTCTGGAGCTATGAAGTCTATACTGAGGAAAAAGCAGAGCATTCACCAGTGAGGCCTCAGAACAGCCTGTATGCAGCTGTATGGTTGTTGGTCACAGACTACATGCTTCCTTTGGCTGTTATTAAGGTTCCACTTTTCCAAATTAGACAGAGAATAAAAAGAGTCTATGTGACAAACTGGAGTGCTTCTACAGTGAAGCTGGCTGGCCCTCAGATACACCCCCAGAATAATCCACAGGCTTATCTGCATGCTGGGGCCAGTCAGGACAGCATCTCCTGACTTTGGAACCCTGTCGTCTCCACAACCTGCTTGGCAAGTCAAGATTGCTGTGTTAATGCTCAGAAAATGGAGAGTACATTTAGGGGCCAGGCCCCAAGTACTTCCATTTAGGTTCTCCTCCAGGTACTCAAAGACAGTACAAAATGGCCAACTGGGAAGGCAAGCAAGAACCTGCTCATCCAGAATAACAGTCATGACTGAAATCAGAGTTCAGCCCTCCTGTCTCCTAGGAAGGGCTCAGGCTCCAAACTCCCACAGCTGCTTAGTGAGCATACTCTCACCTTCCCCATTTTTCCTGGGAGTTCTATCACATGCTGTGAAACTTTAGTAGGATCACCAGCTGTCATTGTTTTAAGAGCTCTCCCAGTTTAGGTACTAAGTCCTGAGAAAGCTGTCAGAAAGCACAGAAACATAGGGATTCTAGATTGATATCTCTACGTGATAAGCTCTTAATTCCACCTCTGTTCCCGCTTTGTGAGGAAACATGTCAGAACCAAATGATCTGCCCTTTTCACTCTTGTCCTGAATTCAGGGAACTTGAGATGTTGGATATCAAAGAGTCAGAAGGAACTAGCTGAGTCCAACTTCCTTGTAATTGGGAGACCCTAGTTAAGAGTAGCCTGAGGAGAAACTCTTTAGGAATGGCCCCCTGGTGTGAGCTATGCAGATACTGTATGAGCTGTTCACACAATTCTGGTGACCATCTGCTCACCCCATTCCTTTAGTTATGACCTTCTTAGGTCAGAAAACTACCAAGTAAGAATTTGAGCCCAAATATGCCTGACTTATGGACACTCTGCATTGGGGTTATGAGAACTAAATGTCTGCTAAATACGTAATGGGGTTTTTAGACTTCTGAAAGGCGTAGTCTAATTCAAGCGGCTTAAAATCAGATTCCAGAATTTCTGCAAGGACCTGTATGATGTCAACTGAGACTGATGCCACAGTGATGTTAGTGCTGTTTTCCAAACCTCATATATGAAAAGCATTTAAAAGCTAGATTTCCATATTGAAAGACAAGGCCTGTTCAATTTGTGTTGATAATTTTATGTATGATGATATTCGATTTTTAAAGAGTAACAAAAAGAAAGTGAAAACAAGGAAAGTCTTCCAGAGGAGCTTAGAACAGGGATTATCAGGGCCCTAATGGAACAAACTGCTTAGTCAGATTTGGCCTGATTGAAGCATAAGTTCCACTCAACGATGTCCAAAAGAATAGTGATTGCTTCAATGGAAACTGATCATTGATTTTAGGTAAATAGGAATGATCAGAGCAGTAAAAAGAACAGGACTTTCCTTAAACTCACATCAAAGTACAGGAGAGTTTGGCTCAGCCTCAGGTTTGTAAGATTTTTTTTCTGCAATAGCAAAAGAAAATGTCTAGGCATGTACACTCCCAATATGTGCGCACAGATTTGCATGTGTTTCCAGGCTGTACAAATATTACTGCCTCACAAAGAAAGAAACCTAGGCAACTGTGAACACTTTCACTTGCAGGTAGAGACAGGAAAAGTTACTCACTGTTTTCCATTGCTTAGGGCTGAGTGAAAAATTCTAGTTTGAAGGTCACAGGAAGTCCTTACCTCTGTTCTGCTGGCATATTATTCAATACCATGTATTTTATGCTAGTTCTATTCTGTGGTCAGCAGCCACAGATATTTGTGCCAAAAGTCCTGTCACAGAGCTGTAGGTCCTTCTCAAAGGAAGGGCATTTTCTAACCCATATGCATTTGCACCAGAGAAACCCAGAACTCTGGGACTCAATCAATATCAATAACCAGCATCTGCAGGCAAAGCTCAGAAAGTGTCTTTGAAAAGAGGCCACAGGGGCACAGAACTGCTCCTAAATTATGCCATAATTGAACTGGAACAGGTGAAGGGACTAGACAGGACTAATTAGCTACACTGAATGGCAAGTACTCCTTCAGGAATTCTCCAGCAGCTAAATGGATACATCTCTGCTTTGGTCTTCCTCACTGGGTTCACCTAAGGCTTTACATACAATACTATACCTAAGATTTATCATTAGTTACTTTATTCAGTTCAGTGTAAAATTGAATACAAGTTTCAAATCCATCTTCTTGAGCAAAGGCCTTTCATATGTTAATGCATGATATGCATGTGTACATTTCTATACATATGTGTACACACATTTGAAAATGCATATATGTATGTGCATGCCTATATGCATATGTATATCCAATTACATATGCTGATGCTGTGTTTTTACCTTATTTCACAGTTGTGAACTTATAACACAGTTGTACCTTGACTGCTTTGTCTGACTATGTCAGTGAATTCATTCATTTATACATACAGATTTCCACTCTTAGTGGCAGGAAAGCTGGCAGCTTACTATTTTAAGATCAGGTTATCCCTAAGAAAGCTGAACACACCAAGGATTTCATCTCACCCAAAAGACACTAGTATGTTGGTTAGGATTGTGTTTGCTTCACTTTTACTCAGAAGAGATGCACTGACTTTCTTCACACTGGTAAACTAACTTTCAGTCCTCTGAGAGCATCTACATTCTTTACAACCTCAAATTCTAGGGTGCTTATTTGATATTTTGTTGTTTTACTGATTATAAATAGTAGCATACTTTTATATTAAAATTCTCTAAGAATAGTGCAATAAAGTACATAAAGTTACAGTCTAGTGCTTCACGGTTAGGTAAAAGTTCATTTTTACTCCATTTGTGCTCTGAAAAAAATTGTTCTATTTATTATAATTGATAAAACAAGAATTAAATAACTTCATGGATATTGTTATTACTTATTAATTGGTCAGAGGTCTTCAGAGTCATCTCTCATTACTAGGTTTCACTGACTTGTTTGAGATGTTGTACTTGGTTAGATGTGTATCTTCCTGGGAAAAATTCTAGGTAGAGGCAGAGAACACAGGCTCTTCCAGCTTCCAGAGTGATCTCATGGTCATGCTGAATCCAGTGCAGTTTCTAGTCAGATTCAGCACCTCAAGAGACTTGGACATGGCAGAGCCGTGTTTTGGATTAAGGAAAGATGAAGGACAAGATTGGAAGAGTAAAGTGTCTTGCTCTGGACATCCTCTGCTGTACACTTAAGTAAAAGCTGAATCAAGTGCTTAAATCAAGGCAAGAAAGAATGTCATATAGAGATGGAGAAGGACCTTGATAAAATTTTATGTGAAAAGTTTTATTATCTTCCAGTCTGAGAAATCAAAAAATAGAATCAGGTTACCTAAGGGCACAGATAAAATTCCAAACTGGGTTGTTCCCATACTATACATGGTGACTGTGGGACTCTGTAGCATGAAACTCAACAGCCAGGTTTTCTCATATTTCATTGCTTAGAAAAATGGGACTAGCATCTGCTTTATCAAATGAATCTGAAGAAATGATAACTTTAAACCAATAGAGCTGGAAAGTTTAGAGGAGAATGCTTTTCTGATTTAAGCCTATTTAATAAAACATTATATTAATAAAGTGTTAATGGCAGTCTATTTTCTTTCTATTCAAGGTCAACTAGATAAAACCCTCACTGGCCTCACAGGGAATCAGGAAATTCCTGGAAGACTTTGGAGAATATGTACACACGTCTTTTGATTCATAGACAAATAAAGATTCAGAAAGAGCAGTGACCTTCACATTGCTACCACCCAGAGACAGCCTCTGGGCTCTTGTCCAGTGCCTATCACAGATCACACTCCTGCTCTTTGTGTTGAGAATCTTCTCAGAAGCTGCTGCTTGGAGTTATTTTTTCTTACTCTACAGCTTAATAAAATCCTTAAATTTAGAACCAAATAATGTATCTTTAGCGTTAATGATAAGAATTGTTATAAATAATCTTATGGCTAATAAATAGGAATTGCCTTTAAACAAATGCAGGTGATGTTTACAGCTATGAATCTCTGTCAGTTCTCCAAAGGTGAATGTAGTGTTGACTGTTATTCTTCTTATGTCTGCATCCTGCAAGTAGCCTTCCCATTCTGTTCAGGTCCTCTTCCCTTTAGATACATAGAAGTATGCCCTCACTTGGTCCAGGGTGCATCTCCTCACTATTCATGGTAGTAAGACCTTTCCTTCTTTTCAGGGATCCCTGCTTCATCATTCCCATGGTCTTCATTTTATCTTACTAGTGTATGTTGCTCTCAGGATATGTCTGAGTCTCTCCAATTGTAAGACTTGAAAGAACATGGCTAGATCACAACCTTTCTTTTGCCAATGACCTCTGCCAGGGTCTGACAGCATGTCCTCTCCCAAACTCATGTTAAAATTTAATGATCATTATGACAGTATTAAGACATTAAGAAGTGACAGGGCTATGAGGACTCCACTGGGTGGGACTGTTTTATGGTAAAATGAATAATTTATCCTTTTCTAGAAGGAATTATTAGTTACCTAGACAAATTTCAGGTGTTTATATTTATCTGAATTGAAGAAACCTGTACTAATGAAGCAGATTGTACTAATAAGTTTTCAGTGACTTTTGATTTCTAATCTTATACAAGAAAAGGGGACCACCTATGTCAAGGAATAAGAAAGTTAAAAAAAAAAACACCTTACACCAAAATATACTCCATCCATTTTTTAGATGTTGATCTTTATCATTAATCCCATGGTTCAAGATTATCCATTAGGCTCACCTACTGGGTGAATGGCTCACTTTGAAATTTCATATATGATGCTGCATATTCATCTGTCATGCCTGGAATAGGTGTGGTGTGATTTTCTCTCCTTTTAGCATGGTTCATCAATAAGTATATTAAGTACAGAGAAATGGTAAGCGAGCATGCCAAGCAGAATGAGCTGGTGAACCAGCATGTCAGAAAAGGACTGTATTTGATGTTTGGGTGCTCAGTGGCTTCTGAGCACTACCTGTGAAGCATCTGCCTACTGTTCTTCTGGCTTTCTGTTCAGAGGGTCCCGACTTCCTCCTTCTCCTAATTGATCTTTAAGACATTCCACACCATCTCCATCACAAAATCTTGATTTGAAACTCTTTAGCTCTTTCTTCAGTTTTTTTGTTTTTGTTTTTGTTTTCTTGATACTAATATATAACCATCAAGTTTAATCAGTTTGCTGAAAATCGATACCAAATCGTCTTTTTTCTAACATACAGTAATTTGCTCTTTTTAAAATGTTCTTCCACATCATTTCTGAGGTTTTTATTCTAGAATTTCAAATTTATATTCTAAGATATAATTACACATTTTAATTTGATAATTATATCAGTTTAGGTATTACACTACCTCCATTTTTTTTTAACTTCCAAGACTTAGATGTTCAAATAGGGAATAAGTGAAGGCATACTTTGGCTGTGGAAGAGTAATAGAAAAATAACGGAAAACCTCTTGGTGCCTGACAATGGGAGAGGTTCAGCATCGAGGCCTAGATATCCACGACCACATGTGGAGTGAGGGCCACATCTGGGCCTCAGGGCAGGTGGGAAGTCTGTTCCAGAGAATCAGTTCTCCCAACACCAGAATCTGAAAATAACAGATGTACCAAGCATGAGAGGAATAAGACATTCTGTCATGAACAACCTGGGACCTAGGGGGGATGGGGGCGCTGTGGGGAATGTAGTCACTCAGAGGAGGCTGAAACTGCTGCTCAACATTACCCATCCAAACTCTACTCTGCTCCAACATCAGTCTACCACCAGAAGAATGTGGAACTGTGACTCATGGCAGGGGTCCAGATCTTCAGGCTCAAGTGAGGAGACCAAAACTCCAGGTTCACATGAGGGGATCGCAGCTCAAGTTTACAAGAGGAGACCACAACTCTGGTCCATGGTGGGGGACACTTCTCCAACTCCCAGGATGGGGCCGCAGTTCCAGCTCACAGGAGCGAACCACAGTTCCAGGTTCGCCAGAAGAGACCACAATTTCAGCTCAAAAGAAGAACCACACTATTCCAGCTTCCAGGGCAGGACCATAGCTCCTGCTGGGGTGGCAGGGGCCCACAGCTCCAGTTCACAGGAGGGAACCACAACTCAGGCTCACAGGAAGGGATCACATGCCTATCTCACAGGAGAGGATCTCAGCTCTAGGTTTATGGGAAGGGACCACAACTCTGGGTTCACAGGAAGGAACCACAACTCCAGCTCATGAGAGGGGACCACAACTTTGGCTCACAGGAGCAAACCTCAGGTCCAGGTTTGCAGGAGAGGACTACAGCTTTGGGTTCACATGAGGGGACTATGATTCCAGGGTCACAGGAGGTGATCACAGCTCCAGCTCACAGGGGGGCTCTCTCCCATTAACAAGAGTTGAGGTCCCCTCCTGAGAGCTGGAACTGTGGTTCTTTCCTGTGAGCTTGACAGTTAAAAACAAGTGTCCCAGATACATTGAATTCAAAGACATGAGAAGGACAGTCAAGTCTTCCTTGACTGTAATCACTCATTCTGGAGAAAAACAAAAGAAAACAAAAACATACACACACAAAACTTAGAAGTATCCCTGAATTTGTTCCACCCATGAATGCCAACTATTGCACTGTTGTACATCAATAAGAAGATAGGGTTGGGGACTGGGACAGTTAATCAGTGGGCAAATTGCTACAGCACAAGCATAAGGACCTGAGTCCAGATCCTGAGAATCCTCCTAAAAACTGGGCATGGCACATACATCTGTAACCCCAGTGCTGAGGAAAAGAGATGGGCTGATCCCAGGATCTTGCTGGCTAGCCAGTGTAAGCTAAATGGTGAACTCCAGGTATAGTGAGAAACTATCTCAAGCCATAAGGTGAGGTGATTGAAGAATACCTTTAATATCAACCTCTGACATCTAAATACCCATGTGACCCATACACATTCATAACATAAACAGACACAGACATACACAGACACACAGACACATGCACCACACACACACACACACACACACACACACACACACACACATACCCAAAGAAAGAGAAAAAAAATAAAGAGAAAAGAAAACAAATCAAAACACAGAAAAAGAAACCTTGGGTTTTCCTTTTCCCTCTTGTGAGAATAAGAAAAACATCCCATGGATCTCTGTGAGATCTAACAAATGTTCAGGAAATGTGGTATGTGTAAGGTGTGAATGAGACCCCCAACAGTTTCTTCTCAGGAAGAAACCTGGAGCCAGAGCTTACCTAAGCCTTGCAGATAAGACTCCAGATCCCAAATTCCTTGGCAGATAAGCAAGGAATTCACGAACAGCTCTGGAAAAGGACTACTTCCTGGCCAGAAGCTTGCCTTAAATATCAATCAGATGTCATGGCAACCCCCCTCCCCTAAAAGCCAGGAGGGGACTGAAGTTTTTTAAGGCTTTGAGGACTTGGACAATGTGCTGCTGCTGGTGCTGGTGCTGGCTGGTGCTGCTGCTGCTGCTGCTGGTGTTGCTGCTGCGGGCGCTGCACTGGGCTTTGAGACTCAGACATGGGCTGAGCACGCCAGCCCGGTTCCCCGGAGCCCCAGCCCCAAGATGGGGGTGAGGGAGCTAGCGTTTCTCCAATCGTGGGTGCGGAGGAGCTAGTCCCATCTGGTCTTCTCTCAATAAAGCCAGGTCCTGTTAGCTGCCAGCAGAGTCTGGTCCCTTCTGTCTGCTGCGTCTCTCGAACCCAAAACCTGACAGTATGTACCCACCTTTTAGCTTCCAACTCCTCTTTATTTTTATATCTCTCCTTCAAGTTCATCTTTTCCCATGTGTTGGCACCCCTGGATATTAGGTCAATATATTTTGGACACCCCAAGGGCCAAAGTGCTTCTGAATTTATCTTCAGGAGATACAGAACAGACTATGTGACAGTTTGAACTTCACTTGAAGGAACAGGGGAGTCCGACATCACTTGGAGGGACAGAGCAGTACTACTCAAGAACTCAGAAACAGTACTCCTGAAGACTTAAATATTTATTTGATGTCTAGACCAACTTAAGATCAGAATCATAAATCAGTTTGGAAATGATTAATTGGCACTACATATATTCTAGACTTGTGTCTGTTCCTTTCATTATGAGTAAAACCTGTGCCTGGGCATGGTGGTGTGCACTTTTAATCCTTGGGAGGCAGAGGCACTAGGATCTCAGTGAGTTCAAGGCCAGCCTGATCTATATAGTGAGTTCCAGACCAGCTGGGGGGGTTTACAGGGAGACCCTGTCTCAAAAAGATACCCCCCTCAAATGTTTTAAGAAACAGCAAAACCTGTGAACCCCTCTTGTACTCCATTTTCTCCCTTTGCGACTTGATCAGTATGCATTGGTGGTATTATTTACTTATACAGATTATTCTTTCTTTTTATTCTGACATGTGTTTCTATGCATGTGATAACATTTGTCTTTATTTTTGTTAGAAAAATAGGTACTACAATTCATATCCCTGATGATCTACTGAAAGATGTAAACCCACATGCACATAGCTCTGGTCCATCTGATGCTCTTTTCAGAATGTAAGTTATATTCTTCAGTCTGCTGAATAGAAACTTCTAAAATGTTTTGAGACTTACATCCCCAAATCACTTTGATGTATGTGGGCAAAATGTTATTAACCTTAAGAAATGAGAGTAAACTGTATTGATTTGAAATCTTTGCAGAGAACAAATACAAGCAGACACTATGAACCCAAGTCCTACTTTATAACTTGCCCCGATACATTGCATTTTCACTGATAACAACCAAGAAGCAATGTTTCCTTCTTGTTTCCAGACTCTGCGAATGGTCACAGAATTTAGCACTGGCTCCCAACTTTTGATTTCCTTGTGCAGTACAGGCATCTGGTATAGACAAAAAATTCCCTTTATTACAGTCAGCAGGAGAGCTCATCCTTGGCTGCACTTTGTTGTCTTTTTATTTTGGGGAGCCCAAACATGCAAAAACTGCCACTGAAGACATCTTATTGGAGAAAAATCTCCTTGGTTAACCCTGAAGATGGTCAATATACTGAGCAGTTAGTTTAGCTAATGACTAAGAGACACTGGGGAACAAGGTACATTAGTGGCCACATTAAGTTGCCATAGTTATAAGCACCTAATGTTCTTTATCCTTCACATATTTCACCCACACTTTCCTACCTTCACTTCAGCTGTGTTAATGGTTGTGGTTAATATGACCACTATGTAGTAGGTAGACAATGGAGGCTGCTGTCCTCAGAGTCACATGGGAAGAAGGAATTGCAATTGAAGAGCTGCCTCGATTAGATTGACTTTGGACCGTGTCTGTGAGGCATTATTTGATTGCTGACTGATGTAACAGGGCCCAGGTCTTTGTGGGTGGTACCATGGCTGGGGCAGGAGGGTGTAGTGTACATAAGAAAGAGAGCAGAGGCAAGGAGAGCAAGCTAGTAAGCAGCCTTCCTTCATGGTTCCTGCCTCCAAGTTCCTGCCTTGAGTCCCTTCTCTAACTCTTTTCAGTGACGGACAATTACTTGGTAATGTAAGCTGAAAATAAATCTTTCATCCCTAAGATACTTTTAGTCATGTTGTTTGACACAGCAGCAAAACAAACTACAACAGAAATTGGTTCTAAAAATGGGGTATTGCTGTGACAGGCCTGACTATATTTTTTTTCTGGGATGATTGTGGATGTGTTTAGAACCTTGACCAGAAAAGCTCTTGAGTGCTTAGAGCTTAATGAGGGGTTGTTGTGAGAGCTTGGAAGATAAGAATGTTTAGAGAGATGTAGACAATTGATGTCTTTCTTGTGAGGTATCAGAGGGAAACAATGACTTTATTGGGGAGGTTTATGTGATATTTTGGACTAAGAATTTGTGGTAGCTGGTCAGCTGAGCCCAAAGAATGGGTTGCGATTAGCAAGAAAGCAGTGCCACTGAAGTTAAATTTTTGGTTTTACAGTGACAATGGATTCTGGTTAGCCAGTGCCAAATAATCAACTGCGATTGGTAAGAGAGCGGCATCACTGAGGTGTGATTGAGGTATATGGCTGTGATAAAACACCATGAGCAGAATCAACTTGTATAAAGAAGAGTTTATTTGGGCTTATAGTTCCCAAGGGATAAGAATTCATTATGGTGGGGAGGCATGGTAATAAGCAGCATGCAAGGCGGCAGAAGGTAGAACTCACATCTTCAACTACAAACACGAAGCAGAGAGCCAACATGAAATGGAACGAGGCCATGAACTCTAAGTCTCCCTCCAGTGACATGTTTTCTTTTAAAGATTCCAAGACCTTCCCAACAGCACCACTAACTGACTAAGTGTTAAAATATTTGAGCCTATGGGAGACACTTCTCAAACTAACCACGTTCCATTACCTAGCACCCATAGGGAGGTCATATGATGGCCACATCATAATGTAAAATGCATTTAATCCTACTTTAAAAGTCCCCATAGTCTTTCACAGACTCAAAATTGTTCAAAAGTACAAAATCTAAAGTATCTTTTGAGACTTACGGCACTCTCTTAATTGCAGCCACTTGTAAAATCAAAAAAGCAAATTTGCATACTTACAGCATACAATGGAACTGAATACATATATTCCTATTCCAAAGGGGAGAAATGGGGGCATAATGGGAAAATGCTGGATCAAAACGAGAACAATAAGCAGCAGGACAAATGCCAAATACTGCAGTTTCAAAACACAAAGATTGCTCTATCCCTCCAGCTTTGCTGCAATGTGCAATCTCTCTTGGACTCATTCCACTCCATACATGCAGCTGTCCTTGGCAGATGTTTCACAGCTCTAGCATCTGTAGTGTTTTGGGGTTTCTACTGCAACCAGGTTTCAGTTCCGCAGCTTCAAGCTATGGCCTCTCATGGTCTTCTTGTAGTGACTCCAGCTCTGGTACATGTTTCCAGGTCTTGGCTCTCTCAAACTGATACAGGGGTTTTGGGGTGTCTTTGAGAGTGACGGAGCCTTTCTCTGCTCTGTTGTGCTTAGCTTGAGAGGCTAGGGTCCCAGAAATTCAACGGCCACCAAAGCCACCTCAAGCCAGAGGCTTTTGGGTTCTCGTCTCGTAAATTCAAAGAGTCAAATTCACGGACCACAGAAAATGAGTTTTAGAAAGGATAGTTTTATTGTAGGGAGAGAAAGCAAAAGCTCCTGTACAGCAGGAGGGTCCCCTGGAATGGGATACCACTGAGTCTCATTCCCTGGAGTTAACAAGGATTTAGAGAATGGAGGAGGGGAGAGGAAGATGCACCAGTCAGTCCAACTCGCATTCCAGGTGTCCAAGACCCTCAAGGTCCTGGTCAGGCGATCCTGGTCAGGTGGTCTTGGGAGTTTGTGGGAAGTCAGTGACAAACTTGGAAGGTTAGGGGTGAGTTTCCAGAGGACACACAGCTCTGCCACACTCTGCTGTCAATCCAACCCAATCTCAAGAGGAATGAGTGGACCTTCATCTGTCTCTGTGCTTATAGAGGAGTCAAAGTGGGTAATTTGAGGCACTGTGGTGTGTATGTGGGGTGCTTTGCTGTCGAAAGTGGGCGTCATTTATTATAGGTTTATAATTGTTTCCAGGTTTTGGGTGTGTAGGTTCTGGGGTGGATGGAAATGTGTTGAAAGTTCAAGAACCAAAATTCAAAAGTGGTTTTCAATGATTTTTTGTTTATGTGTATGTGTGTGCACATGTGTGTGTCACATGTATGCAGGAACCCATGGAGTCTAGAAGAGGGAACTGGATTCCTTGGAGCTGGAGTTACAGGTGGTTGTGGGCTGCCCCATTTGAACAGTACATGCTCTTAACCACTGAGCAATCTCTCCAGTACCAGTTTTTAAACTGAATATTTGCGATTTTCATACAATGTGTTTCGATCGTATTTAGGTCCCCTCCCCTAACTGCACCGTCTTTTACCACCCGCTTCCTTCCTAGAGAGAAGGTCTTCAGAGCCATCTACCCGCATCTTCCATGTGTGTCGTGTGTGTGTTGCGTTTCAGAGACTTCCCTCCAGGAATCCCTATCTGTGAGAGGAAGGGATCTCCCCCGCCAGCCCTGGAAGACTCCTTTGCAGAATCCCCGAGAGAAACGATCAGCCCACAGCATGGAACGATGACCCTCCATGGGACACGGGTCCTGAGCGCACTCCAGCCTATCCCTGTGGGACCGGACCGTGGACAGACTCTGTGGGACCCTCCGGGCCGCCGGCATTTCCTCTTGTTCCCGGTGTCTGGACACAGGGTGAGAGCGGATTGAGCACGCGGAGAAGAGCGATATGAACGTGCCACCCAGTGGTGGGCGCCTGGGCTGCAGGAGGTGAGGGCGGTGAGGGCGGTGAGCAGAAGAGGCGGATGGTGGTCAGGTTGAGTCACAGGTGCCTGCCCGCTCTCTGGCGTCCCGGGCACCGCAGGGCTATCCTCTTTTCGTTCATTTTCCTGATTATCAGTCAAAGATAAATGTGTCTCAATGTCTTACTCTATTTTCTTCTTGCATTATGTTGCCTAGGCCAACAATCTTTGAATTGCATTCTCAAAGAATAGGTTTCAACTTAGTGATATTTGCAATTTCATTTTGCTACAGATATGTCCTCTCCTTGTGCCCATGATAAGTCTTGTAGAAATCCTATAGTAAAGAAATATCTTTGGTTGTTCTGATATTTTGTGACTTTAGTAATGAAGATTATATTCAGGAAAGTTGTAAGAGCAGGAACTTGAGGCAGCTGGTCACATTTCAAAAGAGGAGAGAACACAAGACATATGAATGCTTGTGTTCATCCACTTCTTTGGGTATAGTCCAGATCCCAGCTCAGAAAATAGTGCCACCCACAGGGGGTAGGTCTTCCTACCTCAATTAACCTAACCAAGATAATCTCCTACAAGCATGTCCAGAGACACTTGTCTTGGATGATTCTATATCTCAGTAAGTTATCAATTTTATTAACCACCACAGTGCTTATATCTTATTAATCTTAATATATCAATAAGGTTTATCTGTCACATATAGAAAAAGAAGCAAAATTTCCAAACACAGTATGTTTGAATGTGAAATGTCTATAAAGTCTCATGTGGTTGAACTATTAACCCCCATTTTGTGATGCTGTATTGAACACCTGTGTTTGAAAACATGGCTGATAGAGGTGGGTCACTGAGGCAGCTTTATGACTTAGTAGACATCAGGTTATCCAAGCTCGCTGCTCCCTGACTGAATGCCATGAGGAGGCCATCTGTCTCAGACTTCTGTGCTCATGCCTTCACAATCAGGATAGAGAGTAACCACTGAAGTCTTGAGAAAAACAATCCTCTTCTACTGAGGTTCGTCAGTCTAGAAAAAGGACACAACATTGCAAAAGTAACTAGTAGTAGTTACTAGTAGTATTAGTAGAGCTTTGTTTAATCTGTGTTTGGGGGACATTAAAAATTCACCTTTGTACCTATTAGGAATTCCTGAAGAATTGCACTGACTGTTCTAAATGTCTCTCCTCATGTGTGGCAGAGTTCATGATATATTGTAGTTTGGGATGGGCTTAGGGTTAGGGTTGGGGTTAGAGTAATATTATCATCATGTCTTTGGGATAAGTATTGGAAAGCTTGTGGTTTAATAGTTATGTGTTTGTGTGTCAAGTTGAGAACAAGTCAATTGTACTGGATAACTTTAGCTGTCAGCTTGACATACCTGGGTAGAAGAAGCCTCAGTTGGGGAATTTCTTCCATTGGACTGGCCTATGGCCATGACTATAGGGCATTTAAAAAATTTTTGAGTGCTGTAGGAGGGGCCAGCCCACTGTGGGTGGCATCACTCCTGGGCAGGTGGTCCTTTGTTATATAACAAAGCAGGTTAAGCATGGGCCAGGGGAGAAAGTCAGTAAGCACTGTTCTCTCCATGACCTGTGCTTCCACTGCAGGCTCCAGGTTATTGCCCTGGGTTCCTACCTTGGGTTCCTTCAGTGATGAATGACCCAGAAAATGTGAGCAAACGAAACCGTTTCATATCCAAGTTGGTACTGGTCAGAGTGTTTAGACAGAGTAATTGAAAGCAAACTAGAATAATAGTTGGTACCAGAGAGTGGGCTACTGCTGTGACAGACCCAACCAAGTGTTTTGGGGAGAATTGTGGAAGCTTTTTGAACACTGGGCCTGAAAAGCCATGAGTTGGGATAGAGATTAGAGTTAGGGTTAGGTTTTTGGTTTAGGCTTTGGGTAGGGCTTAAGATTTATGGTTTAGGGTATAAGGCTTAGGGTTTAGCATTTAGGGTTTAAAGTTTAGTGTTTAGGCTTTAGGGTTAGGTTTAGTGTTATGGTTTAGGGTTTAGGGTTTGGGGTTAAGGATTAGGGGTTAGGGATTAGAGGTTAGGGCCTAGGAGTTAGGGGTGAGGTCCAAGAGTTACAGGAGTGAGGGATAGAGGGCCAAGATTTAGAAGGGTGAGTCTTAGAAGGGCAAGGGTTAGTGGGGGGGGGGTCATGGGTGAGAGCAGGGGTTAGGGGTTAGGGTTAGAGTTAGAGGATTAGGGTTACTATTAGATTTAGGGGTAAGGGTTAAGGTTAGGAGTTAGGATTACTGTTAAGGATAATGGTTAACAGCTTAGGGTTTGGAGTTAGGGTTAGTGTTAGAATACACATTTATTCAGCACATCATGGAACTTTCTCTAAAATCGACCATATACTGGGACAAAAAACAAAAATCTCAAGAAATACAAAAAAGATATAATTTCATGCATTCTATCAGACTACAATCCAATAAAGCTTAAAATCAACACCAGAAGAAGCTGTAGCAACTTCAGAAAGGATGATAGCTATTTTCTATGTTAAAAATTCATACATTTTCACATTTTTGTATTTCTCTCAGTACAATAGTAGGAACTGTGGATGTGTATGTTCCACAGAGTTCTCTTGTGGCCATTACTTGACAGAACACATAGGTTAGCAAACTGTCAATTCAGCACTTCCTTTGGGTAGCGCTCACAATATCCGTAGCATCCAGTGTCAAGAGAGAAACAAGCAATTCCTTAAATGTCAGTTTTGCCCTGATGGGAGACTCAACTGGAGGACTCACCCTCTACCTTGCAGAAACACCATTGGAACTGATGTGATTTAAGACATGCTCCCTTGTCTGACTCCACGGCCATCAGATCCACATATGAATTGATGAACTCTGCCAGGATCCTCTCATTCTTTCCTAATTTCCTTCACTGGCATATTTCCCCATAAACATGTTACAGATGTAATCCTATGAGGGTTATATCTCAGAGGTTGGAAACTACTAGTTTTGACAGTATACCTTTAACCTCTTTTCCATCTAACATAAACTTCTGAGCAGTGTCAGCCAATTGAAATATTACAATAGGAACATGACCACATCCATTGTCTTTCTATACAGAAACTTTAAGAATGAACAATTTGAGTTCGTATTTGTTTTCTGTGAGTACTGGGATTGAATGTACGGCTTCATGCATGTTAGGAAGGTGCTCAGCCACTGAGCAGCAGCCATAGCCTTAATGATGAAGAACTAAAAATGAATCAAAACATTTTTATTGATGAGAGAATATAAAAGTTTTGAATAAAGTACTTAGAATTAACTTCAGCAGGGAGGCAATAGACTTGTACTGAGAAAATGGCCAATGTTGCTGGAAGAAATGATGAGAGAAGACAGGAATACATGGAAAGACGGCTGATGGCAGTGGATTGGAAGGCCTAATCTCATTATTATTGTTGATTGCAGCACTAGGAGTGGAACCCAGGGTCTTGTGAATGCTAAGTTAGAGGTCTACCAGTAGGCTCTACTTGCTGCCCTCAGCCCTTTGTTTTGAAACAGGTTGTCACTAAGATGAGCAGACTGGTCTTCAACTTATTATGAGAACCAGGTACTCTGAGCACTTGTCCTCCTGGCTCATCTTCTTTAATAACTGGAATTAAAGGCATGCATCATCTTGCTTGAATGCAAACTTAATTTCTTTAAGACAATGTTGCTGATCTATAGATCCCCTGCATATCCTATCTGTGGCACAGTGGTATTTTGTACAAATGAAGAAAAAGCAAGTGAAAACAATCTTGAAGATAAAATTGGAGGATATACTTGGTGATTTCAGTATTTAGAACTATGTGCAGTAGTCAGGATATAGTGTCAATGACATAAAGGCAGGCGCATATTCCAGGAAGACAGAACTGAAATACTAGAAAGACTTATTTTTACTTCCAATAATTACATCTACAAATAAATAAATGCAGCTCCTCGCGGCCTATTCTACTGATGCGCGCCACTGCCAATAAATTTCGCCTCTCCCCACAGGTTGTCAGGACCTCCGCAGTCCTCCAGCCTGGCCGCCCAGGTGCAAGTGGATGGAGGACCAGACCCGCCCCCGCCCCCGCCCCCGCCCTCGCACATGCGCCCCGGGCCCTGCAAGCCGGAAGGGAGGAGGGGTCCGTAGCTGCGCTGCAGGGCAGAAAAAGCCGCCCGGGCCTGGAGATCTCAGCAAGCACGTCGCTCGCTGCAGAGCGTGGCCCGCCTGCGCCTGTCCTGTCCGGGACGGTGCGGCGGCTGCGGGGCCTGAGAGCCCGCGGGACCCGTCCGAGTTGGAAAGCGACGGCGAGGACGGCGGCAGCGAACCGGGCGCCCGGACTTGGTGGACCCGCCGCAGCCTGAGGTGAAGCCGGGAACGGAGAACGCGGCACTGCGCGGTCTGTGGTGAACCGACAGCTGAACCCAGAACCTGCTGCTCCAGCCCAGGTGGAGAGGGCGGCGAACGGAAAAAAGCGCAGGACAGCAGGTTGGTGACTGTGGAGGTGCAGTCAGCGGGTCCTCACCTGGAGACGGCCCACTCCCGGAGATGGCCCAAGAGAGGGCCTGGGTGCTGCCTCCAAGAAAGACGTGAGGAGCAGGAGAGGGGGAACGCAGCCACAGAAAGGAGAGCCCAAAACGAAGTCGAAGGCTTCCGGGAGGAGGCTGGGGATGAGGACGGCCAGCTAGGTGGGCAGAGGAAAGGGAATACTGATGGGTCCGTCGCCAGTAGACATGAAGCCTGAAGTACCCAGAGAGAGATTGGCCTCCGCCCCGCGCAGGATAGTGCCCTCCTAGCCCAGGGGAGATCCAAGGGCCTGAGCCTCCCACCTTCATGCCTGTGTCTGTGGCTCCCAAACCCGGCCTGACCCAGGCAGGACAAGAAAGAGGGAGAAGAGTGATGGGGCTGGTGGGGCTGGGGTTAGGGTTAAGGTTAGGGTTTTAGGGTTTGGGGCTTTGGGTTGGGGATTAGGGGTTACAGTTAGGGTTAGGGTTTTAAATGTTTTAAAAGTAACAAAACTAAGTTAACTTGTTAAATATGTGAGTTGTTATAAGCATTTAGAAACTGGTTTTGTCAAAAAGTGTTTACTTTTTATTTGATTTTCTAGTGCAACCAAAGCAGGATAAAGCCATGGTGTCTGTTTTTATTTTGTGTATGTCTTTTAAAAAAGTTATTTGCTTACTTTTGTAGGTAGGCCTATTAATTAGGGAAGTTGCATTGTGAATCAGGATTCCACCAGAGAAGACCACTCAGACTCAGCATATAGCTAAAAGGAGGTCTTTATAGCCAGCCAGCAACTACACTGGGCATTGGATTACAAGTGCAGTCAAGCCTCTCTTGTGGTAGGCTTTTATAGAGTAAAACCAGAGAAAAGCACTTCCTGTCAGCTCTGGGGTCGGAAGTCCCCAGCAGTTCACAGTCTATACCTGTAGGTACAGAGAAATGGAGAGTACAGAAGCAGAAGTAAGCCTTTTGCAAGAGCATGTTACCATTTCTTAAACCACATCCTGGTTCAGCTGAGCTGTACTTCTCCCATATTGTGGGCCAACTGCCTTCAGTTTCAGAGGCTAGGTTCAGCCTGGACTTCAACAGGCCATAGCTATGGTTAGTCTAGAAGGTGCCTTATCACAGCTGAAGGGACTGTGAAATAGTGTTTCCATGGCTTAAATAATATGCTTGGTGATGGGCTGGAGATGGGCTCAGCAGTTAAGATCACTGTTTGCTCTGGAAGAAGACTGATATCCAGCATCCACATGTCGGTAAACTCCATTTCCAGGGGATCTGACATCATCTTATGACCTCCTCAGGTATTGCACAACACGGGTGTACCTACCTACCTACCTGCAGGCAATACACTCATACATAAAATTTTAAAAAATATGCTAGGTGAACTTAGCTGAACTTTGAGCACATCTGTCTGGAGAGCCTTGTGTTTCATGAGAAAGTTTATGGAAGAATGTTTCCTGGGGAGCTATCTCTGGAATGCTGGTGCTCCCCTAGTTTCTCAGGAGACACTGTGCTCTCCTAAGAAGGCATACTATGGTGGTACTGTTATCCTGCTGATTATACTTTGCTGAACTGCTGTATTTTAGGCATGTTATTACTATTCACTGTTCTGTAAACAATCAGCAGTAGCTCTAAGGAGTACAAAAACCCAGCTGGCTGTGTTTTTGGCACTTGTATATGTGACCATGCAGGGCCCCTGGTTACTCACTGAGTTCTGTGATACTCTGTTCAGGTGCCCTGACTGATAACACAGGTGGCCACACGTGGAGCCTGAACAGGGACCTGAACTTCAGGGTGGAGACACTGCAGGTTTCATCAGAGAGGTAAGCTACCCAGGAATTCATGCACAGGGTGCACTCCAAGATGCCAGGAACACTAAAAAATAAGAATGGGACAAACGAGCTCAGGCCTTTTGGGTGGAGGATTGTCTTCAATGTTTGCGAGTCCTTTTAAAAGCACTAATCAAAGGACTGTGTAACCCACCTGTGCTGATTACTGCTCAACATCCTAGGGGCCAGGAAGACTGGATTTCAGTTGAGAATCAATTAAGATAGATGACCAGGCAATTGGATAAGTTGGAGCATGTTATGTTAAAACATGGAGCATGTTTCTCCACCTGGAAAGATGGCCATCCAGTTCAACAAAATAATCGATTTTGTTGTTAAGTTACAGCACAATCTATAAAAAGATGTTTCCTGTGCTGTTTAACAAGGATATACTGGTAAAAATATTTGCTTTTGATAATGTTAATGCTGACTTTTGCACTCTGTCAGGGCTGCTCGTAGGAGATTAAAAGGATCACTTTAGAGTTTGCAGTGACATTGGCTCCCTGACTAATAATACTAATTTTTTAGCTACTACTTTGCAGGGAAGAAAGAAAGTAGCAAAATGTGGAAAAGCAGGGCACTTTAAACAAAAGTGTTGAGAAAGCCAGTGAAAGGCTAGTGCCTCTGCTGAGCCAGCTTCCCCAAGAATTTCGAGATTTAAAAAGAAAGGTATTGGACTAATCAGTGCTGCTCTAAATTTGACAAAGATGGCAGTCTTATTGCTGATAGGTCTTTGGGAAACTCCTGTCCAGGTCCAGCCCTGGGGCCCTGGAGACCTGCCATATCATGGAGTGCCACTGGTGATTGACTGTTGTTAGGCTGCACTTTCTATAGGCAGAACAGAGGGTTGTAAAATTAGAAACCTTCCTGTACAGGCCTATTCCCTCTGGCTCAGTTGTATAGAAATTAAAACAAACGAATACGAATAATTAACCCTTTACATGTTTGGTCTCTACCTTATAAGGTAGGTGACTCAATCTTCACAGACACCTGCTCCTTTGAAAGAAGGCCATCAAAAGATTTTATAGAAAGGGATAAAACAAAAAAAAATTCCATCTCAATTCAGTGTTTTAGTTCTACCTCTCATAAGAGATTGAGATATGGTTCTGTTTGAATGCATGGCTGGCTAAATTGTTGTGTGAGTGATGAAATACTCCTTTTGAGTTTAAAATAATGGACTAAAGGACTAGTCTGGTCAGTGTTGTCCAGACTGTTCTTGTTACTGATCTTAAGGACAAGAGAGATGGACTCTCCTCTATCCCTTGTTCATGAACTCTCCAACATGTTGCCCTCTACAAACCTCAGCACACAGTAGACTGTGGCACCAAGGATGCAGAAGTCCAGCAGACGGTCTGCTAAAGGGCAATGGGCATTGTCATTCGCCCTTTCTTGAGCACTGCCTACAGGAACTGGTAGTGGCCTGATTAGGTGTTCTGGAATATGCTCTTGAATAAGATTCCCCCAACTGGGAGTGAAGGAGAATAGCTTTGATGTTTGTTCTTTTGGTGTGGGCCAGAGGTTACTGTGCTTTTTTCCAAATGAATTGGTGTTAAAAACATTGGGGTTGGGGTCAGGATTGGGCTTGGCATCGGGGTTAGGCTTGGGGATGGAGCTGATGTTAGAGTTACGGTTGAGGTTATTATGGTAAGGATACAGGGTTACAAGGCACCTCTCCGGGTTAGGGTTATGGCTCACTTCCGGGTCAGGGCTCACTTCCGGTTTGGGTTTAGGGGTCACTCCCGGGTCAGGGGTGAGGGCGAGGGTGAGGGTGAATGTGAGGCTGAGGGTCAGTGGGAGTGGTACGGTTTGGGTTACAAGGCACCCCTAGGGGTTAGGGTTCACTTCCGGGTCAGGGCTCACTTCCGGTTTGGGGTTAGGGGTCACTCCCGGGTGAGGGTGAGGGCAAGGGTGACGGTGAACGTGAGTCTGAGGGTCAGGGTGAGGGGTAGGGTTAGGTTTACAAGGCACCCCTCGGGGTTAGGGTGAGGGTTCACTGCTGGGTCAGGGGTGAGGGTGAGGGTGAGGGTGAGGGTGAACGTAAGCCTGAGGGTCAGGGTGAGGGGTACTGTTGGGGTTACATGGCACCCCTTGGAGTTAGGATTAGGGCTCACTTCCGCGTCAGGGCTCACTTCCGGTTTGGGGTTAGGGTTCACTCCCAGCTCAGGGGTGAGGTTGAGGGCCAGGGCCAGGGTGAGGGTGAATGTGAGGCCAAGGGTCAGGGTGGGGGTTAGGGTTAGGGTTAGGGTTAGGGTTAGGGTTAGGGTTAGGGTTAGGGTTAGGGGTTAGGGTTAGGGTTAGGGTTAGGGTTAGGGGTTAGGCAATTAGGGTTAGGGTTAGGGTTAGGCAATTAGGGGTTAGGGGTTAGGGTTAGGGTTAGGGTTAGGCAATTAGGGTAGTAGGGTTAGGGTTAG